>JADMLD010001396.1:8883750-11640000 GCA_017589585.1 Phylloscopus whistleri
TTCCCTCTAATAAACTCTACCCTACGAAATTACTTCACCTTTCTAGAATTTCTAGGCATGCTTACCAGCACATGGAAGAGATATGCATCTCAGAATGGAGTTCAAAGGATGCAGTGTAAAGCAACCTAAAACTACCAGAAAAGATATTTTGAACAGATGGTTTGGTATAAAGAACAGCACAGGAAAAGGTGGTTATGCATTTCATCTTAATAAGAAAAATTCAAGGATCTGTGTTAAGGTTTTAGGAGATAAACTTTATTGGAACAATTTATGCAAGTTATATATCTTAATTCCTCTGCCTCCCACCCCCCTTCCACATACATGCTTATCACCTGTAATACATATTCAGGTACAGAAATACAGGGTCCCATGTAAATATAGAAATCTATGCCAGTCACTTGGATAAAAAATAGTCCTCTGTTCAGAACCTCAGTTTGATGTAGTTTAGGTAAAGAATTTGATCTCTGTCATCACATCCCAAACATCTAAGGAGGGAGACTTTGGATCATATGAGGGAGGATTAAGTTCCATTAATGGAAAAGGTCTCCTTCCTAGGTATAGGGCAAAAAAGTAATGATCAGTGTGGGAATAAGTGGTTGCCATGCTATATTGTACTATATCATAATAATCTGGCCAGTTTCAGTTTATCTCTTGGTAGGTATCTACTAAAGATAAGTCAATATTTTTGGAAATTCTTATTTAAATTCTCTAATAATGCCCTTACAAGGGGTTGCATTAGTAGAGGTGAAAAGATAAATACTTAATATGCACCAAGTACTTCTAATATAAGTATATGCAGTAACTGATATATTCTCTACCATTGCTCTGCATTTTTTGCTTCTTGCATTGGCAGGCAAATTGGTTGGACTGCTTGGGCATGCAAGTAACCCATGGTTGAGTTTGGGGGGTTTTTGACCTTCTGTTCTGATCTTATTCAACACTGACCAAAATAAGAGACAAGAGGTTGCATTATTTAGATGATTGCTTAGATTTGATTAAGCTGTAATGAAATGAACATGTTCAGACCATTTCAATTTAGCTGTTTGTCTGTAGTATGAACAAAACTAGACTTTGATGAAAGACGAGACAGTGAAGGAGATGGCACAAGATTCTTTTCCCCACCCTGCTGCATTTTTTGCACATGGATATATAAATGTATTCATTTCCTACAAGAGATCTCTGGTTAACAAAAATCCTTTGCCAGATTAAAATAATTTGATAAGATTAAGATTGCAAAGGAATTTGTAATACTGACACATTAGCGTGTCACTGTTTTACTTTGCAATTTTCTTATTTTGCCATTTTAGATTTCAGTTCAGTTCTCTTTTTTTATTAATCATGTATTTATGTCATTGTATATCTACGTGTGCATTCATAGTCTGTAAATATACAGCATGAAAAGAATTCCAACAAATCACTGAGAAGTAAAGAGATACAGAAAAAAAGAGAAAAAGAGCGGTAAATCTAGAATTTTTTTTTTCTTCAGAGCTTATTTAGAAGTCTCCATTGCTTGAGCTGGTGAATTAAAAAATGTCTTTCCACAAAATCAAAATTTCTTCCTCTCTTTCTCTCTTTCTCTCTCTCTTTCTCTCTTTCTCTCTCTCTTTCTCTCTCTTTCTCTCTCTCCCTCTCTCTCCCTCTCTCTCCCTCTCTCTTCCTTTCTTTCTCTCTCTCTTTTCTTTCTTTCTTTCTTTCTTTCTTTCTTTCTCTCTCTCTCTCTCTCTCTCTCTCTCTCTCTCTCTCTCTCTCTCTCTCTCTATCTCTATCTCTCTTTCTTTCTCTCTCTCTCTCTCTCTCTCTCTCCTACAGGAGTAATTTGCAGTTCCCATACAATAAACAACTTATTTTAATTCCTAGAGGTGTTACACAAGACGTAATCACATGAAGAGATAGTAAGTAATTGTCTTTTTATTATTATATAATCAAAAATTCATAGCATTAAGTTGTAATAGACCCATAGGGATCACTGAGTCCACCTCCCTGCTACTTGCAAGACCACCTAAAATTAAATTGTATGAGTAAGAGCACAGTCCTTGATATTTTTCTATCAAGTCAATCTATCCAAAGATAATATTATTTTCTGCATATTATTTTGTTTGTGAATGCATAATCTGTGCTGAAATAAAATTGAGAAATCTGAATGAGTAGTTTGTATTTCTGTAATATTAGCTGATTTGGTAGATCAATTTTGAATTGATAAGTGGAATAGCTACAGGAGCAGCTTTGACTATTTGCTGGTTAACACATTTATTAAGTATGATAAAATATTTTTGAAAATATGTGCAAAGGCAGAAAGTTATTTTTAAGCAACCACATTCAGGTAAATAGTTTTCATGAAACAGTTACTACAAGAAAAGGACTCGACTGGAAGTGAAAATCATTAAAGTGGTTTTTTTTTTTGCAGTATGGAAAAAGCCAGCAAAAGGCTCTTAGATAAAATTGTTATATAATAGAAGGCAAAATAAAGTTCTCTTTTTTTTTTTTTTGAGCAAAAGTGATCCTGCAAGTATTGAAAACAAATATTTAGTTAGAAGATAAAATGTCAGTCTGAACAGACAAGACAGAGAAAACACATTTCCCAGCTAAAACAAGCATAAAAGAAACAATTAGAAAATGTCATCATTGTCCCGTTCCTCTACAAAGCAAACGTGGAAAGATTTTTAATTACATCTTGATAAGTCAGTGAAATGAATGTGATTAAAATGAAACAATACCTAGTAGTATAATATTTAACAATTTTCAGTGAGAATCTCAAAGTAAATATCAAAGCAGGTCAAGAAATCAAGGAACAGTGTCTTCATTCCTGAAAAAGAAATGTTAACATATCGTTTCTTTGACTACTGTCAATTTTGTTTAACACAGCTGCATTTTTTAAGCTGAAAGTTGCAGCTCAGAAGTGTGGGTTTTATAATTTATGATTTGGAATATTCTCCAGCAGCAGTCATTCAGGAGCCTGATGATTTTTTTAAAATTAATTACCTTATCTTGATCACAACACCCCCAAATTTATGAATACTTTATATATTACTAAAGGTATGATATAATATTTAACTGTAATGAACTTGAACAATGGTTGATAGTAAAATCAAATAGTCTATTTGTTTTGTCAAGACAGGAAATAATTCTCTTCCGACCAATTAACAGTGTTTATTCTTTTGATTATTATTTACAATGTAGTTTTAGAAATAAAAGCTGGCAGTATTTCGATATATCTTTCCAGGATGACTTTACTGAAACACAGGATTTTTAAATATTGGAAGACATATCCTATTAACTCATTAATGATGGCAATAATGATAAAGATCAGATCTTTAAACTGTTCACAGTAATATTTCCTCTAAATCAGTGTATATTTTTTGTTTTGTTTGGTTGGGTTGTTTTTTCTTCTGATCTCTGAAGTTAAAGCTTTAAAAAGTTTAACGCTGAAATGCTATCTTATATATGCTGACAGTGCTAATCCTCTTAAGATAATCTCTTCAGCTGGCCCTTAGAAATGTTACTGATTTTTTTCTCCATTTAAAATCATGAATTTGCCCTAGGGTGTCCTTTTATTTATTTATTTATTTCATATCTCTGTGTCTAATAACTGCCTGCAAGTAGCAAACATGCTTGAAGGTAAATATTCACAATGATCCACAAACTTAGCAACCTTATAATCTTTAATTAAATAATTATATCTATATAGTATGTGTTACAGTTTATTGGTATCTAAAAGGATCAGTGTCCTCCAAGAAGAGAGTTTGTGAAGAAAGATGGAGAAATATTTAGATAATTGAAATTCACAGCTGGTGTTGTCAAACTGTAACTGATATAATTTTTAATTAATACTTTACAAGAACCATTCTTCTCCCTTAATTTTAATATTTGCTACAAGAATGTACAGACATCTGCCCACATGACTCTGCTTGCTGAAGTAAAATGGTATTTTGGATATGATGGAGACCTGACAGTACCAGTTCAGAACATGGTTTAGACATATACTTTATTGAGTATTAAAGTAGTAGTTAAGTTTAAATTGGTTTAATGTTCTGGTCTGTTTCTATTTCACCCAGCTCTAGGAACTAGTAGGTGCATAGTCTAAGCCAATTTACCCCACCTCCTTTTTTTTTTTTTTTTTTTTTTTTTTTTATAGCCAGCAAAATAAGTTTACCAGCTTAGCAAGCCCACAGGTGGATTCACAGGATGTAGCTCATGCCCTGCCAGTGGAAGTGCAGCTTGAAATTAGTGATATCCTCTGGTCCCTTGAGAGCAAGGTAATGTTAGCAGCTGGGGTAACAGAATTGCAACAGATCTGCTGAATAAAACAGTTGACTCTCAGCCCCAGATGTCCACAAGACATGGCTTTCAGGGATTTCAGAGGAAACAGTCTGAGTTGGGGACAGTGAATGCCCAACAGCAGATGGAGCACCATAGCTGTGTTTTGGAAGTGCAGCTTCTTTAGTGTCCTACAACAGGAAGTTTTACTGCTCTGAAACCACATGGGGAAGTCAGCGAGGACTCAGTACATGGAAGTGGTTGGGAGACTTTCTCCAGAAACCTATCCTGATCCAATGTAACGTAAACAAAAACAGAAACAAGTGCCTAATATGTCCAGCTGGAAAACCACCTTGCTTTCCTAGTTTTGCTTTGCAGAGGCAGAAAGGGAGCAATGAAAGCAAGACCTGAGATATGAGGTAGATGCTCTGAATACTGTGGAGTGCTACCAATATCCACTAACTTCCAGTGGACATTATATTAACATTGCAGCTCAATTCCCCTGAGCAGGCTATTATAAAATCTTCATCTTACAGTTTTATCTACAGACTTATAAAACGTTGTTAATTAAAAATAATTGACATAATTTCATCTTACCCTGGCATTATTTGTTTCAGTTACAAAATGAGCAAGACTGCAGTAGATATAAGAAAATACACTTTTATTCTTCAAAAATCCAGATGCAACTTTCATAACTGATGAAAATTGTATAGACTGACAGGAGCAGAACAAAAAAAATCCTTGTACTATAAATTAGTTATATAAATTTAATTTTATTTTGATATGTCTGTGCATTTATGGGCAATTTTCTCTAAGTTAAATACTTGTTTGTATGTGGGCAATAAAATGCGTCTTTATTATAATCTTCAAGGATAAAAAGCAAAATCTTCTAAAAAAACAGGTTTTATTAGCTATCTCAGGAAAATAAAAAAATATTCTTTTGCAACTAAAACACAGAAGAAAGTCTGAGGGAACTTCCTTTACACTTTTGCTGGAATAACAAGACCTCTGAGGATGCAGCTCTTTGCAATCACTATTTTATTAAATGTCGGAAAGTGTAATGTTGAAGGCTCACATCGAAGGCTCATGTAATGTAGCTTACCTTACACACATAACCTTCACAAAAACATCTTCCAAATTCACTTACTAAAAGATTTATGGCATCATGCAAGTTTTACACCAATGAGTGCACTAATGGCTTTCTTTGATGCATCCCACAGGACTCATGCTGTCTGGAAAAAAGCCAAAGTATGGAGCAGCACGTAACCATCACAACTCTAGGCTGGTTGGTAGAAAAAAGTTCTGTGGTGCAGAGGATAAAATATTAAAAGATATTATAAGTCTAGAAGTTAAAAACCTTTTACATTTTGTTGTTTAACAAGCATTAAATTTTGTGTATTAGAGTTCTTATGAACAGTATACACCTTACTTATAATTTAGTTCTGTACATTTCCACACCTATAAGTTGTATATGCTTCTTGGCAAAATAAATCATAAGCCTGAAAACATACAATTATATAAAGTATCTTAAAATGAAATTATTTTTGAAGCACCTACAAGAATTAAGGTCTCATGATGATCATCTTCACTGATGTTCATTAGAAGCTTATGAGACTTGCATAGGTTTATTGTTAAGAAAACTAAAAGAAATAGTTGTTTTAATTTAATTTAACAGAAAAAATAACAGTAATATAGTAAAGAAGACACAAATTAAAGCATGATCATGACAAGAATTGCTGGAGATGTGGGAGTTCTTACTATTAATAAAATGAAATGCTTCTGTGGCACTGAAATCAGGAAATTACAGTTACGGAATGTCAAACAAAGAATAAAAATATCTACAAACGTGATATTGCTATGTAGATAAATATCATTCAAAATACTACAGGTTAAAAAAAAATCATGAAAAGTGTAATTATTCCGAAGCTCTTCGATTTACAATTAAGAAAATTATTACTAGTTTTAACTCAGTATTAGAAATTGGACACAGGTCTTAATATTAACTTATTTTACTTTAAAACATGGCTGTATGGATGGGGTCTCTGATAATTTCTTTTTAATAGTTAACACTATTAACTCTTAAAAGACTCTCTGATTTTTTTTAATTAAAAAAATAAAATCCCATACATACATATACTTTGTACCACTAATTGCCATGACACAGCACCAAATGAGATGTGAGTTATAAAAAACACTGTTGGGAACCTTAATTGTCCATTTGATTGAAAAATGCAAGTAACCCCTGCTCTTGTGACTACAACATAAATATAACCCTGGAATTTATTTCTGTGTGCTTAACCTAACCTTAGATGTCTGCACATGCACATTTACCTAATTTGGTTGCTGTAAGAAGGCTGGTGTCTGCCCACTCACTGTAGGAGAGTAGAGCAATGAGAATATCCTGCTGCTTATCCTATGCTCCAGGTGAGGAGCCAAATTTATTAGGACACCTTTTTCATCTTTTGTATGGTGCTTAAGATTATGAATATTTCCTGCATATTGACCAGCTCTTAAGATTGCTCCAAAATAGTTTCAAAAATATATTAGAAAACAAAACAAGACTGAGAAGTACATGACAGCATAATTCTACAAGACAGATTGATAATACAGACAGCTGCTTTGAGTTTCATCGGCGTTAGACCAAAGTAAATTTCCCTTAAATAAAAAATTGTTTTAACTTTTTGGTTTGTGTTTCATCAGTGTTAGACAAAAGTAAATTTTACTTCAATAAAACATAATTTTACACTTAAAGAGACCTGTCCTTCTTGGATTGACCTTAAATTTGGAGGTCTTAAGACACAAAAATACAAAGTCAAGGATGTTAACTCTCTGGAAAAAATATCTTGCATTTCGAAGTAACTGCAGTGTTTTTCAATCTGACAGTATATTAAATGGATAGTTTCTAGTTGGTAGACTGAAACTGTGGCTTAGTTTTCCCTAAATTGCTGAGGTATATTGATAAAGTTACTATGATAACACAAATCAGTCTTGAAAAACCCCACCAACCCAGTTCAGGTTTAGTGGAGTTTCATGAAACTCAGTTTTCATGAGTTTTATACTTGAATATTCAAATACCATGCAAGAATATCTTCTGATATTACCTTTGGGTGAATCTGAAAAAGGGCTGCCACTACTCTGAATCTGTTGTATACAACTAATGTGTAAGAAGAGCACCAATCTCTGGTTTTTCCCCAATTGCTCACCACTTCCCTCCCCTCTGCTCTTCATTTCCCTTTTCTCTCCTGTGTCCAGGACCAAAATACTTCTAATGTACTCTTATAATTTTCCCCAATTTTATGTATTTCTCTGTTAGAAATAGATAAAAAAAATAATGTTAAGGCAGTGGCAGAGTGGAAAGGTTTCATTTCCGACCTGGACAAAGTTAAAAAACAAATATATGTTTTATTAAATCTGTTGCCTTGAGATTTCAGCACTATGTCCAAATTCAAGAGCATACGGTAATAATCAGTTAAGGATACAAACTTATCTGAGACCAGAAAGAGCTTTGATGTTCATCCTGGAATAATCTCAAGGTGAGTGCATTACAGTGCTCTGGCAATTAGGCACGAGGGTCATCTGAGGAATACTAGCTTAAAGTATTTTAGCTCTTTGCCACTTGAAGAATGAAATATTCTTATCCTACTGTACATAGCTGTGAATATTGAGGTTAGTTTAAAAGCCTATGTAATAAAAAAATTAATTATTTCCAATCTCTGTGCCAAACTCCATGTTGTCAATCTGATAATGTGATTCCAGAGAAAATGAGAAACCTCGTCTTCTGCCATAATGGAAGCACATTAAACATATCTCTGTAATGTTAAGAAATAAAATTTAAATGTTGTAAATTTGTCTTGTAAGAATATTTTAAACTATGAGGATAATTTAACTGTTTTGGTGTTTTGTTATTTTTTTGATACAAGAAGATGTATGTACATGAATGTATATATGTAGGACAAGTATAAAAACTGTGATCAGGAATAGTAATCAAAAATGGATTGACAGTACATACAGTATCACAAAATAATTAAGACTGGAAAAAGACCTTCAAGGTCATTGAGTTCAACCTTTGACCAATCACCACCTTATTGACTAAACCATAGCACTAAGTGCCATGTTCCTTGAATATCTGCAGGGATAGTGATTTCACCATGTCCTTGGGTAGTCCATTCCAGCACTTGACAACCGTTTTCATGATGAATTTCTTCCTGGTGTACAACCTGAACTTCCTCTGGAGGCTATGTCTTCTCATCCTGTCACTGGTTGCCTGGGAGAAAAGACCAACACCCACCTGGCCACAGCCTCCTTTCAGGTAGTCTTAGAGAATGATAAAGTCTCTCCTGAGCCTCCTTTCCTCCAGGTTAAACAGCCCCAGCTCCCTCATCCACCTTTCATATGATTTACACTCTAGATCCTTCAGCAGATTTTTTTCCCTTCTCTAGACCAAAGGAAAAAAAAAAAGACACAAAGATTCAAAAGTATATAAACTAAGAAATAGACATAAACTTGTTGTGCTACTTTTTCTTTCATTTTGCTACCAATTCTTATTATAAAAATGCAGTATATAGGTATGATATTTTATTTAGATCAAAGACCTCCTGCAGTTTCTTTTGAACCTATATAGATTTCAATGTCCAGACCCATCACTCAATCAGACCATACCACATGGTATTTGTACAGACCATATACAAAGATTAGGCTTTCACAGCATTCCCTATCTACTAAAATACAATTAAACTCTGAATCTTACTGAGAGTTGAATAGGACCTAACTTTCTCTGTGGTTTTCCTGTGAAGCAAATGAGGTTGGAAAAACTGAAATGAGGGGGAAGTGGGCTAGGAGAGAAATGGTCAGATTGGAACCGCTGTGCTATGATTTAGATCTGTGGGTACACCTGTGATTATCAGTTCCTCTTCCTCCATGTTGCTGTGAATTTAAAGGTAGTGCTATGGAGAATATAAATGCTTTTGTGTTCTGGATTCAGATTCTCCAGGTGTTGGCAGTGGGAAGCTTCAGGGGTGACGTCTCTGTGAGGAGAGGATGAGGCTGCCCCACATCAAATGGCTTGAGACAGCTCCATCAAACCCACACAGCACAGAGCTGAGCCAAGCAACAAAGCTGGCAGAGCATCTGGGTAAAATTTAACAAGAAAGGACAAAACATGGCATGGGAGAAGAGGAGAAACGAAACGAATGAGAAATGTAGACACCAGAGTCAGAAGAGGAGGGAGAGAGGGAGATCCTCCATGGCAGAGCTCTTCTTGCTGCTTGCCAAAGCAGATGGCTATATCCTGAAGGAACTGCAGCCCATGGAGACACCCTATTGAAGCCAGGGAAAAGTGTGAGAAGGAAAGAGAGGCAGAGAAGTAACTGCCATGTATTAACCATAACTCCTCAATTCCAACCCTCCTGTGCTCTTGAAGAGGATTGGAGGTGTGAAGACAAATTGGGAATAAAAAAAAGGAATGTCATCCTGGGAAAGAGGGGAGGCAAGGTATTATTTTAATATTTTTGTCCTGGGCTGTATCCTAAGCAGTGTGACCAGCAGGTTGAGGGAGGTGATTCTACCCCTCTACTCCACTCTTGTGAAATTCCACCTGGAGTGCTGTATCCAGCTCCAGAGTTCCCAATATAAGAAGAACGTGGACCTGTTAGAGCAACTCCAGAAGGCTTTAAAGATGATCAGAGGGCTGGAAAACATCTCCATGAAGACAGGCTGAGAAAGTTGGGGTTGTTCATCCTGGAGAAAAGAAATCTCTGGAGAGAACACATTGCAGCCTTCCAGTATCTAAAGGGAGCCTACAAGAATGATGGAGAGAGACTTTTTACGTGGGTGGATAGTGATAAGAAAAGGGAAAATGGCATAAAGCCAACAGAGGATAGACTTAAATTAGATATTGGGAAGAAATTCTTTACTGTGGGGTCAGTGAGGCACTGGAACGGGTTGCTCAGACAAGTAGTGGACACCCCATCCCTGGAAGTTCCAGGCCAGTCTGGATGAGGATTTGAGCAACCTGGTCTAGAGGAAGGTGTCCCAGCCCGTGGAAGAGGGGGTTGGGTCTTTAGAATTCACTTCCAACTCAAATCATTTTATGATTCTATGAGAGTTGTCTCATTTCTTGCTATCCAAATCTATTGTACTGCCAAAGTTATACTGATTTTCCACAAAGTCAAGTGTGTTTTACTCACAACAGTGATTGATTAGTGACTTCTCTGTCTTTATCTTGACCCAGAAGCTTTTTAACACTATTTACTCCACTTGTTCTGCTGAGGAGTGACCACCTAAGGAGGTGTTTAGGTGTTAGCAAGGCTAACTTAAAACACTAAAAAAAAGGTGAGTTTCTGCTAAATGGTCAGAAAAAGAAAAGTGGAAGAGCTTTGGCAGAGCAGAACTGGGAGTGGGAAATTGACTGGAATGCAGCAAATGTAGCACTAGCTTCTGAGGCATGCTATGTTTATCAAGTATCATCTTGAGTTTGAATGAACTGGGCCATTATGCTTATCTGATCATCTTTAGCTGTTGAGCTATATCAGCAGCAGACAAGATTTTATAGGCAAGAGGATTGCCTAATAGCAAGTCAGGCAAGTCAGCAATGAATTTAATGATTGATGTGTTTAGGCTCATCATTTATTTCCAATAATAGATGTGGGAGAGAATTTGTGTTATGCGTGATCAGGTGCAATGTAAGGAACTGGAGAATGATTTGTTCATGCCATCATAAGGACTGTATACCTCACCTTTTTGCAGTCTACCCATTAAATGAAAGAAATTGGTATCAGAGTATTTTGGGAACAAATTTGTCAGAGAAGTTTCAGACTGAAAATTAGGAAGTGTTTCTTTACCAGCAGAGTGGTCAAATACTGGAGAGAGGTGGTCAATGCCCCAAGCCTGTTAATGTTTACAAGGCAGTTGGACAATGTCTTTAACATGCTTTAGTTGTTAGTCAGCCCTGAAGTGGACAGACAGTTAGACTAGATGATTTTTGTAAGTCCATTCCAAAAGAAAAGGCTTTATTTTATTCTATTCTATTCTATTCTAGATTCATCTTAGTTCACTGCTGCTTAGCTCCAGCAAAGAAAGATCATAGTATCATGTTCCAGATTTTTGTATGAACAGAACATTAAAAATTATCAGTGTGTATATATCTACATTTATATCTCAATGTGTAACTAGATAAATAGATAGATGACCAGCATTTAACCAATATATTCAACAAGTATGGAATGTGCTTTAGTTTAAAATCAAATGGTAAAAAATAGAAGCACTCATGTTTGTTCTAGTGATGACGATCTGCTTCACATTATTGAACATGGCTGTGGTTATTTACTTTATTATCCTCCACAAATGTCATATGAAAGGCAATTACTGTTCTAAAGTAATTGCACAATGATTATTGGAAAGAAGATTTTGGCTGAATCAGTCCTTTTTATTTGTGCTACTATTACAGCATAAGTTCATAGCCTCCTTAGCCACTTTTTGATAATAATTTTTCTCTGTTCCTTATCCTTGCTCTCTATTTTTCTGTCTCTTTGGTATGAATTTTTTTAACTTCTTTCATTAAAATAAAATAAAAAAGAGAATCTCCAGAATCAAACAAAGCACAACTGGGCTTTTTAAAGTCTTTAAAATAAGAAAATAAGTACATGGACTTGTTTTTTCTTAGTTTAGGTAGTGCTAATCTTTTCAAAAGAATTCAGAACACATATTTTACGACATTTTTGTCCTCATGCTATTCTGAATACTCTTAGATTGGATTGTAGCTTTTTTTCCACAAAGCCAGTTGAAGAAAGAGTTTGGAATTTAGCTTCTGATGGCTGTTAGAAGGTAATTTGCAACATTTTTGAAAGTGTCATGAAGCACCTGATGCCACACCTCTGGTACTATGATGACACCATGTGAGCATTGCAATTTTTGTCTTCCACATAACATTGTCTGAAACGCAGGTGTATTTTTTGTTTGTTTGTTTGTTTGAAAGAGAGGAAAAAAGTTCATTTTATCATGACATTGCCTTTTTCTGTTCTTGTATCAAAGTTCAAAGTGCTCATTTCAGTTATATATAGAAAAGTGCATAGTGGTGTTTGCAGAGGTTTTGGAAGACCCTCATGAGGAGACACACACAAATATACACGTGTGTGTGTGCGTTGCCTATAAGTAGCCCATGACTACGGAAAAAGAGGAGGTGAGGTCCAGAAGATTTTCCTTAAGAAACTTCCAATGCCACTCAGCTTCTCTGTGTGTACAATGAATTTGGACACACTATTCATTTGTGGTAGTATTAACCTCTCACACTTTGGCTGTACATATAGTGCATGCATAAATCAATGTGGGATGCCTCTAGGCAACAGAGACTCCTACACTACTGGTTTTAGCTAGTCCATCACTCAATATTTCTCATTATAGTGGCTAAAGAAATGTATCTGTATGTTTTGCACATGTGATGTCTGACTCTATATTCCCAGTCTGAAAGACAATTCATATGAACGGAACAGTCCTTGACTAGATTTTTTAAGAGGAAGATATGGGCAAGATTCCTAAATATCTATTCTCATATCTGAATCCTTTAATGGCCTGAAATCTATTTGTAAGAAGTTATATAGCAGAAGAATTTGTTCACATTCATACTGTTTTTTTTGTTTATTCATTTTATTTTTAAATTTCAGCTTTCCTTTCCCTCTACTGACACACACGTGATACTCTATTCACAATAGGTGCAGATTTCAGCATGAAAACTCACATGATGAGGATACACAGAAAATTATATATGATTCTCAAAAAATACCAAATTGATTATAGTTAGATTTGTGGACGTTTTGATTACATCTAAAATATTTCATTTAGACTGAGAGACTTCAAATTCATAAAATTTTAAATATTATTTTTGTTGAAAACAAACAAAAATTAGAATTCATGTATTACAGGAGTACCTAGTGAACATTTGTATTTCAAAGCAATGATAGATTAAACAAACTCTAAAAGGCAGTTTCTCTCTTTAGATGTACTTTGAGGGACAGCAATATTTTCTAAATTTTGCTAAAACTACTGATATCAATGAAACAACAGAAGATCTCTGGGAAAGTGATGAAAATTAAGCCCCAGGAGTCAATATAACCATATGGGAAGGAAGTGTTATTGATATGCAGCATGATACAGTTTTTTGCTTGGACCATGTCCAGGCTTCAACTGGTACAGCTGACAGAACTTTAGGGCTGAAGTACAAAGTCATATTGGGGATGGTTGTTCAATTGTTGGCAGTTTGACATGTTGCAATCAAGCATGTATTTTTCCTGATTTTTCCTGTTGTTCCTATTTTTTGGTTCACAGAAAAGAAAACTAACCTTTATTTGAATCACGTATAAATTCCACAGAAGGAATCCAAATATTTATCTTTCAATAACATCATTCAGTATGGATGAGGATGTAAAAAGATAAACCTTTCACCAAAAATAAAATTTAAAAAAATGACTGCTGAGAAGATCTGTAGTCTCTTTGGGAGACAAACTGCCTGTTCAATCTGAAGTGGCATCATTAAAAAAATAAAAGGCTGATAGAGATTTCATTGTGTGGAATCATTATAAGTATCCCAGAAGTTTCAATAAAACCAGTAAAATGGTTTTAAAAAGTGAAACATTTTTAAGTTAGATTATAGAAATAAAAAAAATAATAACTCAGAAAAACCCAACTCTAGGAAATGCTAATACATTTATGGATTTGACAGATCTAGTATTAAAAGAACAGTATACACCAACTAAAAAGAGTTCTGGTTATACTGTACTGGAGATATAAATTCAGCTTTTACCTTTGGGCTTCAATACCATCAAAATGAAAGCCCTTGTGTCTCACTCACAAATCTTTAAACTTGCAGTCCTTTGATTAACATAGCGATAGAATTACGAGTGCTGAAAACAGCATTGCAGCTGTCAAGAGATTCTGATATGAGCACTAACCAATTCATTTAGATGAATTTTACTTATATTCAACAATTTGAGTCCATTTATTAAATCTGGTTAAAAATCTCGTAATTTTTAGTTACTCAGGGGGCTACCTCTCCTAGGTGTTTCCAGTATTTAGATATACAATTGGTGTACTTCTGTATTTGAAGAAGACAGGGAACCAAAACTTATGTGGTATAAATGCAAACAATGTATTTTGTGTTGTGCACCCCTATAAAGGTAAATGCTAACTCAGGAGAGCTTTTAAAACTTTTTTTTTTTTTTTTTCTTCAACCAATTAGAAGCAGTGAGGGAAATGGATAATACTGGTTTGGTTGTTGCTTTCATGTTGTTAAGAACAGGGAAGTCACATAAAGGTTTTGTTGCCTTCACCATTTCTTTGTATTCAGATTAAAAGGAAAAAGACAAACAACAAAACACAGGAATTTAGGCGCTTATGTTTCTTTTATAGCCATGGAAGACAGTTAAGAGTGTTGGGGCTTTCAAGGGGAGATTCTATCTGCCTAGTTGAGCAAGAAGCTCTGGGAGGCTTCAGAATCACTTACTGACCCCAACTGACCATACAACAAATGAACACTCTACCCTAGGTGCTTAATAAAAAGCCTAGGCACAGAGTCATGCCTGAGCAGGAGTTTCAGTAAGTACTTCCATCAGTGCAGGATACAAGAATATCAAATTCGTATCTAAAGCAAGTTATTTGTGTTGTCAGCAGCACACACATTGCATCGAGTACCCCACTGTTTAGAGGACTCACACAGAAAGTGGGAGATCTAGATTTCAGGCCCTTTCCAGCAAAAGAGTGACAAGAGTGATGTTCCCACACCCCAAGAAAATTAGTTTTGGTTTGGATTGCTTTTTGAGGTTTGACTGCTTAATGTCTTTAATTGCTGTTCAGGTCATGAGAACATAATGGCATGTTAAACTGACAATTAAGTATAAACATCTACATTTTGTGTCACAATTTATTACATCTAATGTCATCTCATTTCCTCACTCGCATACATGCTCAGCCCAGTGACTCTTCTGATTCAGGTCCATAAGCTGCTTCCAACTCTTCTAACCCTCACAGAAACTGTGTACCACTTACCTGCTAGAAACTCTGAAACTGTGAAAAGGAAAGGAGCATTTCATTCAATCCACTGTCACTATGTCCTCTTCCTAAGTGAATATTAATTGTCACCCTTGGACATAAGAAGCAAAGGTAAGAGGAATTGGGTCTCAACCAGTCTGGCTATTCCTGTGTTTTCGAGTAAAGGATAGTTCTAGAACTATTCAAGTCCTGAGGGACAAGAACATGTACTACATGCAAGACTGCAAATCAAAAGAAACAAGGCATTTATATTGTAATTTCTTTCTAGCAATCCATAAGTATGACAGAGACTCAGGCTATCCTTTTATGGTTATTTCCACTGAGGCATTAATTGCTGTTACTTTCATCTTTTTCACGCACAAACAATTCATGTTCAATTTAAATCTGCAGTTAATGTGATCATACTCTGTATTCTACCAAAACCTGTTTTCTTAAACCTGCTATCAGAAGTACAATTCTCTTGAGAATTTTCCTTTCCTTTTTCATAAAAGATCAGAAGAGAATCCATCTATATATTACTGACTTCAGGGGATCATATATAAATTCACTATCACAAGAAATTTGTAATAAATCTACCTTTTTAACTTTATTTTCTTATGAACACATAGGCAGTGTTAAACATTTAAAAAGCAGGTGATCTGAAAAAATATATAACATTTTTCTTTCCAGATTTGGCAAAGAATTTCTGGAAAATACTGTTTTTTCCAGTATAGGCATTTCAATGGAAACAAGGTAAGTCTGCGCATGCAAATTCTAATTACTATGATAAAATCATTCCATAGTATTTGCTTTATTATACTTGTTTATTTCAAAAACTATGACAAGTAACTCTCTTCTCTGATAGGGATCCCCCTATGAGTTGGTAAAGGCAACTTCATTATTCTGAAAATACCGATTTTTTCCTATTATTTTTGCTCTACTAGGAGGAGGAGGTAAGGACAGCAAGTTTAGTCCCTGAAATTTGTGCTAAAGAGATCTGAAAGTTATGTACTGCAAAACAACCTCTCTATCTCATATGGAAGACATAACTGTGTGTTTATATTTTACCATTGTATAAGACATAGTACTGAAGAATTTTCACCAGGAGGGGAAATTATTTTTAAGAAGGTACTTCAGATAAGCACACTGAAAATTTCATTTCCACTTGTACTAGAATGGGAAGTTTTGAAGTTAGATGACCAAACGTAAAGAAGACAAAACAAACAAATGCTCCAAGAAAAAATCCTTGGAAGAAAACATATCAACCATCAGATACTACCACCACCCCCTGCCACCAGTATTCACAGGTATATTATGTGAATATTTATATGTGGCTGCTTATTTTTAGCATCCAAATTTCACCAGCTATTTAGGTTTTTTCCAAAATATTTCTCAGCTGAATATGTAGAGGACTGAGAGGATAGCACTTTTGAGAGTATTAATCTACATGCAATTTTCTGGTTTTCTGCCCTCTAATAACAAGCCCAAAAAAATGAAAGTTAGATAACTGGAATGGATTCATATTACAATAAAAGAGTAGTGAAGCTCTATAAATTAACCTTGTTTTGTCTCTCCACTCCTTTTTACTCTCCCCAGATCAACTAGTATGTTTCAACATGGTATTAGTTTACAAAACTTTTGGAAATGTCAAATGGCCTACCACTTATTAAATTTTATCTTTATGAAGCTTTACAAGTAAGGAGAAAGAAAATCTGGAAGTCCAGCAGAGTTTTTGAGCCATTTCAAAATTCAGTGAACTATCATTCCCAATAACATTGAACTGCCCTTTTTTAATTTTCCCAAGCCAGTATAGAGACCAGTGGAGTTTTAAACCATTGGAAAATAAAAATTAAATCAAGAGGTTTATAATTTTTTCAAAACTATATGATTTATGATATTATAAGAAAAAATATTTTACATTCTGTGTATCCAATCTATTTGCCTTCATTGCAGGGTTGACAATGTTTACTCCAGATATTAAAACTCATTCTATTAACTATTTTAATAAACTATTTTACTTTTTTTGTTGTTGTTCTTATTCTAAGGAAGTATATATGATAGAAAGAATCAGCTAATTCTAAACACTTCTCAATCTTAGAGTAAAACCTCTTTTGCTCTCCAGAATTACTGATGTCTAGATAGATTTGACTATTCTGAATTGCACATGTATAGGTACATGTATTCACCCACAGTCAACAATAAGAACAATGTGAAAGGGCAGGGAAAAGGGTAGCAAAGAGAAGGGAGAGGAACATGGAGTGGGATGGGAGCAGAGACAGGGGACCTACTTGAAATATCTGTTCAACTTGAACACCATATTCAATCTTCATGAACCACATAATGATAATAAATTACTGTATCATAAGACAAACTTATTTTTTATTGCCAATATGTTTATCTCAATGTAGAATATATGCAAAATACTTTTTTAAATAATGAAGAATTTTATGTCATCTTTATTAATAGGTGTCCTACAATATTGTTTTGTGATAGTGGTTCTCCTTTATTTGTTTTCTACTTCCTTGTCATCTAGTACTAATACTGGAAACATTTGAGAAAGTGATGGAGTTAAAACCCTTAACTGAATACTGATGACTGAATCAAGAAGTACTCTTTTTCTCAGCTTTTATTACTTCATAAAACCTGGCAGAAATAAATATGCTAGGAAAATTATCTTTTCCTTTGCTTATGAGAGGATTCTTAAAAAGGATAAGAATTCTAATAATTGTATACAATGAATATAATACTTGAAAATCAGTTGACTGAAAACCAGAAGAAAATAAATATTGTTCTTTTCCAATACCACTCCTCATATTATGCATTAAAGTATACTAAGTAGCCATATGTTCTGAGGGAAAAAAAAAATCATTCTTATAAAAGTCCTTCAGCATAATGACAGAAGTACACAAGTGAGATAACATCAATGTATAAGGTCCATTGTATCAGTGAGTTTTGTCCTCTGGAGATGCACATTCAAATATAGCCTCAGGTCACACAGATAATGAATTTGGTGGTTTCATTCTGACTCACAGTAAATACTGTACTTTAACTAAAGACAATCTACACAGTTTGCCAGAAGTAAAGAAAGATTATCAAATGAGATTGAGGTAGATTGTTTAAACTGTAAAATAAACTTTAGAGGATTACTTCAGGCACCTCATACCAGAACTTGGCATTTTATTAGGAGTTACTAGATCAGAAGGAAAAAAAAAAAAAAAAAAAAAAAAAGGTCATAAATGTGCATATATAAATATTTATTAGACTTTTGGAACTCCAAGGACAATTATTATTAACCTCTGTAATAATTTTGAATACCAAGGCCTTCTGATTAACTATTGCTTAGTTCTTTCAAAATTTTGTTAACTTTGTTTTTAGAACTTAGTTATATCTCAAAAAAAATCTGAAGCAAATAATTTAAAATTAGAATTTCACAGGTAAGAAATGAGAAACAATACGTAATTTATTTTTTTAATTACTTTACAATTACCGAGAGCTGAAATATATATTGTACACAAAAGATAACAGTATAAATAAATTATTGGTTATAATTATATGACTATATAATAACAGCTTCTTTCATCATGTCTATTAATTGTATTTTTCAGCTCAGAGATTGTAAAAGTTCTGCAAAAGGCAGGCTATTCTAAATATTTTATTGCTAAATATTTTCTCTCTTTCTGAGACAATTAGAAAATTTGTCTCACCTGATCTACAAATTAAGATAGATTTCTAAATTTTATTTTTAGGAAGAAAAATGGCAACTGTTGATCAAAGTCTGTTATGATTCGTAAAGTAGCATTTAGTTATTTTTGATATAATCCACTAATCAAGAAACAATTATTGGTATTTTGTCTGTTGGCAGGTGTCCTTTTGGCTTCTTTGTATTTTGTTTTATCTGAGTGCAAAATAGTTGGGATACAAGAGCAGTGTTAGGCAATAAGCCCATATCTGCCTTCCTTTGGTGTCGTAAGACTTGACCAGTAAGTTTTTTTCATTTTTCACTGCTGGTCTCAAGGAGTTGCAATTATTTTGAATGCAGATAACAAATCCATAGGCTAGGGTTTGCAGTGAAAAGGTGGTGGAGGTGTTGCTACACAAATATCTAAAAATTAAGTGTAAAACTAGATATAAAAGAATCTTGCAAGAGATGAAGACAACAATATTCTTGTATTTTATTTGCCCTCAATATTGATATAAATATCTCTCATGGTTTAACCACAGCTGGAAACTCAGTCCCACACTCCCACTCACTAACTCTCCCCCGGTGCAATGGGGGAGAGAATTGCAAGAGTAAAAGCTAGAAAAGTTGTGGTTTGAGATAAAGACAGTTTAGTAGGCAAAGCAAAAGCCATGTGCACAAGCAAAGCAAAACGAAGAATTCTCTGCTTCCCATAGGCAGGCAGGCATTCAGCCCTGCTCTCCAGGAGAGCAGGGCCTCATCATGTAATGGTGACTTAGGAAGACAAAGAACATCGCTCCAAATGTGCCCCCTTTCCTTCTTCTTCACACAGTTTTATTTGTTGAGCATGATGTCATATGGTCTGGAATATCCCTTCAGACAGCTAGGACCAGCTGTGTCCCCTCCCAGCTCCTTGTGCACGCCAAGCCTCCTTGGTAGGGTGGGGTGAGAAGTAGAAAAGGCCTTGAGGCTGTGCAAGCCCTGCTCAGCAACAGCTGAAACACCCTTCTGATACCAACACTGTTTTAGAGCACAAATCCAAAACATAGCCCCACACCAGCTTTTATGATGGTTAACCCTGCCCCAGCCACAACCAACACAAATTTCTCTGTGTGTCTTATCTGTACAAAAGGTTAGCTGTTTTTTATGGGTTGCTGTTTTGTTTTTTTTTTTTCCTTTTTCATTAATTTCCTTGATGATTCCAATGCATCTATCTAGAGTTATTTTTTGGACTTACAAAAGGAGTATTTCACTAGTGTGGAAAATACTAGTCAAGGTAACTTAGAGGCTTTAACATCAGATGATTCTATGTTCACTGCTATCATATATTTCAACAGCTAAGACAGAAGTGACTGTAAGACCACAGGTAAGAAATAATTCTCAAAGGAAGTCTGTCTCCACAACAATTTCTACAATTTACTTTACCATCTTAAAAATCACCCCATCTGTTCAGCACTATCTAATCTATCCTAATTTGTCACTTGATCAATAGCGTCAAAGCACTGCTATGGTAGAATATCATGCAGTCTGAGAGACAGACAACAACTGCAGGATTTTGATAATTATAATTTAATTTTAACATTTGCTTTACAAAGAGTGAAGGTGGAGATTGTATTTTATAAATTATATGAATAAGAAATAATTGACTGAATTATAAATATATTTTTAATTTTATTAGTATAGGTACACAAAATGACATACAATGCACTGCTAATGCTGAATAATACACTGTCAATGCTGAATTCTTTAAACAGTTTATTTACGTATCCACTTTAGACTAAAATGGCATTAAAAAGCTGCTTAACAAGGTCTATGTGCAACCGAGATCCCACAACAGTTATTTCTTGTAGTGGAATAAAACAGAAACATACTGTCAAATTTGATTTTACTGAAATCTGTTCATTCTTTAAATCCAGACAAAGAGTAACCTTTTTTTTAATGCAATCATTGTTTGAAGTAAAATGTTTTGTGCTTTCTTTGGTGGAGAGGAATAATTCTATTATATGTAGTTAATTGATTGACCTTTGAAGAACTTCTAAAAAATCAATTTCAATAAATCATTTACATTAAAATTTATGCTTACTTTATCTTTGTTCAATATATGTGTTGCTATACTAGTTCACCTTTGCTATGTAAGAACAGAGTTGAAAATTGTTCTGGGTACATGCTGACATCAATCAAGGTTTTATTTTTTACTCTTTTGCTAAGCTCTTTCCCCCCTCTTCTCTTACTGTTTTCCTTTTCTTAGAAATAAAAAAGGTTTCACAACTTCCTCTGCACAAAATGTTCTCAGGATTTGAAGTTATTTGAATGAATGGAGATTTGGGTGCACAGAGGTGGGAAAATCACTCTAAAAGCCACCAATTAAGTTTGAACTTAGAAATCAAATATTTTTTAGTGCCATGATTAGGAAATAAGAAATGGAAGTAATGAAAGGAAGTATAAACCTAACTTGATAAATATATACAAATATATGTGCATGTGCAAATATTCTGCACCTAATTAGAGTCACAAACAAACCTAAAAAGATTTCCAAGATTCCAAACTACAGGAGTTAAAACTGAGCAGATGTCTGTGCAGGTGATTTTCCTGTGCATGAGCTTCATGGCCAACTAATTCCTCTCACTGCAGGAGCTAATTTTCCACTCCAGGATTTTTGCTTCCAAAACTAATCTAATAGGCATATCGCCCAAGAAAACACAAGATAATATTTGTCATTGTTTTTATGGATTCAAGATGTTATTCTATGCATGAAAATAAATACATGATATAAATAAATAAATAATCCAATCAAGTCAGTCAAATAACATGTCCAGTAACATTATTTTCCCTATTTAATATTTACCCAATGGCTTACTTACACTTATACAAAAACATTCTGATACAATAACTATTTTGTTGTCAAAAAAAAAAAAAAAAAAAACAAAACAAAAAAAACCACAAACAAAACCTTAGAAAACTGAAATGTGCAATGTCTGGGATTATTAACAAATGAAGTATTGTATTACAGAAAACCAAATCTTATTGCTCTATCCATTGAAATGAATCACTTAGGGAAGGAGGATTATGTTTAGTTCTGTGTGGGTTTTCTTAGGATTGTTTGTTTTCTCGCTTGCTTGTTTGTTTTTTACAGATTTAAAGCACTCAGTTCTTTCTAAACCAGTCTATTAAAATTAGAAGTTCCAAAACCCTTGCTAGTTCTCAAACACTTGATCATTCTAGAACATAAGTCAGGAAAACCCTGGGATTAAAAAAAAAAACACCAAAAAACAACAAACAAAAAAAACCCCACGAAACCAAACCAAAATAAAACAAAAAAAAAACCCAAAACACACACACATACAAAACCCCCTCAGAATTAAAGAAAGTATTTTATTTCTCTCTCTCTTGGTCTTGAACTGCTGTCTTAGCCATTGCAATACTTCTCATGGAAGCTCTCTTTCTGACTTGTGCAGTTTGTTTTAGGTAATACATTGCAGCTACTTCTCATGGGTTTGAAAAAGCTATGGAGAATTTGGATATTTGTGAGTGATAAAAACAGAAATGAGAATTCCCCATTATTGAACAATCAAAGTGCAAATCTAAAATTAGGATAAGAGAGTATTTCTCTGCTATTTTTTCTTCCGTAAATACATGGTTATTTCATGATGACATGATCTAAATTACTTACCTACATACACTAATAAAGTATCAACTTTATCTGCTACACTAATACCTAGAAATATCTAGCAATATCATTGTATATCTACATTTTTAAAATGTAAAAATGAATTCTAACACTAATGAATTAATATGAAAATGAAAACATCATGAAAATAACAGAGACAATTATTCCATTTCATCCATAAGTGATATCTGTGTATATATCTTCTATCATATTTTAGTTTATTTTCATGCACCTCTCCTGTAAGTTTTAAAAAGAAAATATTGGGAGTTTGTCTGTGCCTAATGTGAAGCACTAGCAGAGAACGTAAGAGGAAAAAAAATCTGAAGATACCAAAAGGAACATCTGAGGGAACAATTCCTTCTATCTTCAAGTTATTTCATGTTTAAAAAAAGTAGATAAGAAATGCTGTTCAAAAGAGTTATTTACCATACTGAATCTGGGTGGAAAGATGTGTGAAAAACTGCATTACTCTTTGAGATGCCATGCCTTTAACTCTTTGGAAATTTTACCTGAAAATTATTGAGTCTTGCCCTAACTCACCTACAGATTAGTTGTACCTCAAGGATGTTATACAAGGCAAATGAATTGGCTGCTTCTAACTTACTTTGCAGTCCCAGTCACCTCCTTTCTTCCTGAAAAAAAAGTTCTTGAAATGTTTTTATTTTTTTCTCAGCCTCTGTGGAAGTTTCTATTTTTTTTCACGGAATGTTTCTTCTTTTTAAATATATTTAATGTTATTATGTTGTATTTTATTATTCTCTCCTTTGTTTTTTTTTTTTGTTTTATTCATTATTTTCAAGCCATTCTAACTCTCCCTTTTCCTTTATATTTAATTCATTGAAACTATTTCTTTCACTCTCTTTATTACATATGGCATTTTCTTCCTTATTCACACAATACACAAATGTTTGTTAGTTTTCTCATTTATTTCTTACTCACAATATATTTATAGAAAGAGGATACATATAATCCTCAGCATAATATTAATTTTGTTTTGAACACCTCATATTTCCCCTATGTCCTCTCCCTCTCTCTTTCATTTGGTTCAATCGATACTGTACTCTGCTTTTTTTTTTTTTTTCCTCCAAACTGTTTTCTAGTATCTTAATAAACTTTTCCTACTAATTTTTTCTGATAGTTTTTATAATCAGACTGCAAAATATGCCTGGGGATGGATGGGAATGAATACAGAAAACTGCACATAAAATAAATGGTTAATGCATAGGAATTAAAATAATCAGTCTGTGCATCCAAGTACCTAATAAGTTTGAAACCTGCACTTTATAATTCGTCATTATTTTTTCTCCTTCTTCTACGCATATTTTTTGTGTCCCAGAAATCAGCACCACTGTACAGCTGTTTTCTGTCTTCCAGACTGTGAAAAAACTTGGATTCTTAGGTCACATGCTTAGATCTACAACAATGCAGATTAATTCTTCCTTAAGGTTTTAATAAAAATTCTTCTGAGACCAAAAGATACAAGGTACCATTTACTGTAGGAAATAGCAAGGGATCTGACATTACGTAATTTCTAGAGAGGAAAGCTCCCTGTATTTTTGTATTTGAATATTCAAATATGTTGGTATATTATGTATTATTGGTAAATAAACCAGTAAATAATGGTTTAAGTAACAGTTCAGAAGATTTATGTAGGATCTTTCAAAAACAACAGCAAAACCACACAGAAATTCCATAGCTTTTAGTAATAAAGAGCATTGGAAAGCTGGAACAGATTACCTGGACAACCCATGCAATTTCTGTCACTCAAAGTCTTCAAGAACCTGTTTGACACGTATCTGTCAGGCATGACATTAGTGTAAGTAGTCCTGCCATAGGGCAGAGGGATGGACTAGGTGACCTCCTGAGCTCCTCTATATCCTCCTCATTCTGTAATTCAATTCCCAGAGGTCTGCTCACACTATCCTAACACGCTCAGATTTTACTAAGTCCAGTTAAAATCAGCAGCGTAGGAGGAATTTCTTGCATTGTCACAGACTATTACTAAGAATGTTAATTAAATAAAATTGGTGGGGCACAGGTTCTAAATTAGTCTATACAAGTGCATGTACTACATGTATTCCTGAAGCTCAGATATCTTATAATCAAACCTTTATATCGATTTGATCAGAAGGACAACAGACAGGAAAGCAATTTTTCATGTAATGAGTATGACATTCCCCTGTGAGAGAAAAATACTGAATCTGTGTTTGCTGGTTTCTTTCTGAGCCCCCTGTCTTATTCCCTGACTGACAAACAGTAATACACAGGGGTTACATCTACCAGAGTGAATCAGAGAGTATAAAGGAGCATTCTAAATATCTCCGTGTTTATACAGTCAAATTGTTCAGAGTGGCCCTAGGGCAGTATATGGATGAGCCAGTTAAAACTTTCCCAAACAACTTCTGAGTAAGGTCATAGCTTGGGACCAGTCCCAAAACTGAATTTGAACATTATCCAGGCTGTAAGATCCAAATGTTCAATGACTGTTTCAGCTCTGAAAGCTTCCTTCCTCCATCAATTATATAGTGTTAATGGAATGAAATGAAAGTGAAATTAAAGCTCAGGACTTGGAAAAAAATAGGACTCTAAAGTAGGACTTGGACAAAAATTGCAGCACAAAAGAGTTAACACAGTGAATATATCCCTCAGATGTGTCTAATGGTAGAAGATGCCTTCATTAGCAAAATATAAATTTCTTTATATCTACATTTATGGTTTGTTTCTGTTGAAACTGATATATATGAACAATGTGGGGCCAAGTCTTATTTACTCACAATGGGATCCAGAAATTGAAAATAAATCTATATGTACATGAGGGAGCTGGTGTAAACATGTTCTGGAGTTTCACTCCAAGCCTTTTTATGGGCAAAAAGGAACTTATCAGACACACGAAAACGAGACATTTTTATTCATGCAGCTAATATTTGAACAGTGTAATAGTCAACATTACCTGATTAATGTGGGAAAGCTTCACTAACAGTATGGTTACAGTTGCTACATAAGACATCTGAGTGTGTCTCCCTTTCCTATGGTCCCATTTTCACCCAGCTAAAGTTCATCTGAATCACAAAGTTAGCAGATATTTTCCCTTAAGCATGATTGGGGGTGCCAGGTTGCAACTAGTTAGCACATCCTATGGGTTTGGGGTTTTTTGGCTAGAAGTGTGTAAGGCTCATAGTGGAGGATTCTTTTGGTTATGTCAGATTTTATCACACACGGTTACATTAATTATGTTTTCTTTTACCAGTCTGTTCCTTCCCTTTTGGTTACCTGTTAAAGTCTTACAGCTGCATAACAGCTTCCCCAGCCTTAGCTGACAGAAAGGGCTGTTTGTTACGAAGTGACTGCCTGGGGGCATCAGATATTTTCCATATGTAGTCTTCCCAAGGCTTCATTTACAACAGTCAAACATTAGGCAATTGCTCACTAGGGACTTCTTACAAGCTCAAACCAGCTCTGTCCAGGGTAAGACCAAAAATGTGAAGTGAGCCTCAGCACTGTCAAATCTGTAAAACATATGGGATATTATTCTAGCTGAGTCTTTATACAGCATTTCAGTCCTATACTGGAGTTTTAGCAACTACTATGTTAAAATTAAGTATTTATACTTGTTGAGGTAATCCTTTTTGTTAGAGAATCAAAAAATCATTGATATTTTGAATGGTGAAGGTAAGTAGTTTTCAAGAGGCTTCTCTAAAAACAGTTAAAAGTGTATGTCAGAGGTACTCCCATCCCTCATGTTAAATCTGGAGCAGTGTAGTGGACAGAAAAGTGTGCAAGATTCATGGGGCCATGACCTGAAAAAAAGAAAAAAAAAAAAAAACCACACAAAAACCAAACAAACAAAAGAAAAAAAAAGAAAAACAAAAACAAAAACAAAAACAAAAACCAAACCAAAAACAAAAACAAACAAAACAAACAAACAAAAAAAAACACAGAAAAATCAAAGCACAGTCTTAGAATTTACCAAAGTAAGGTAGGAATGGGGGAGTTCTAGCTTCTCTCCTTCATTCCCAGCATTTCATACTTTTATTCATGCAATGATTTTTTAATGGGAAATGCAGAATTGATCTGGAACACAGACTCTGCTGTATAAAAGATGAAGGCTCTACCAATACTGAACATTAGAAAATAGAGAAACTGCATTTTATAAATCACTTCATCCCCATCTTCTCTGTCAGGTATACTCTGTATGCTTATCACAGATAAGGGAAGTTAAGACTGTGTTGCTATGTGAAAGCCAGTCAAAGACTAGTTCTTGTCCCTGAGACCAGGGTATGAAAATTGCCTTCTGTATACACTGCTTGTGACAAAGTCGAGGTCATGACCTGCCCTACCTCACCTAGACATTAGTTGTACCTCAGGAATGGTATACAAATCAGATTTGTTGTAGAGAAAGACATCATAAGCAATCCAAACCAAAACTATGGAATTTAGTAATTGCTGCCAACCACCAGTGGCCTCACTCGTGGCCACTCCCGTGCCATGACCTTCCCCGGTGAGACAGTCCCAGGATGGGCATCTCGGGCTTCCAAGGGGCACAGGCACTCCAGTGATTTAGCTCTTTTGTGAAGCTGCTCGTGGCAGCTCTAGCTCTTTTGTGAAGGCTGCTGGCAGCAGCTAGATCCGGCAGCTCTTTCAGGCAACACAGGAACAGAAGCAGGAGGCAGGTGTCCAGCCTGAGAGATTCTTTATTAGGCAGGAACCAGCGACTGAAGGCAACTGGGGCCTCAGAGTGTGAGATTATATAGGCTTTGGGGTAGGTGGGGCTAGCAACTTGGGCCAATCACAGGGAGGATTGAGAAAACAACCAATGAGGGAGAGGATCCAAAATGGACCAATCAGGGAAGGGGAGAATTGGGAAAACAACCAATGAGGGAAAGGATCCAAAAAGGAACAATCAGGGAAGGGGAAAAACTAGGAAGTGGGGAAACAACCAATACAGGGTAACAAATTAACATAGAGCCTCAAGGGCTCATGGGGGTGAAACACTTTACTCTCTATGACCTAAAAAGAAGTCTCCCAGGGAGAATTCCCTGTGGTGTGCTTTGCCTTTGTGAATAAACAGCTTATATGCTGTGTTCCCTCCATGGGAGGGCAAGCTCCCTTGTAGTAACCTTAGGGGTTACCACAAGTAATATCTAAAAAGTGAGGATGGTCAAGATGGAAGTGCTTCAATTAATTTCTTGTAATTTTTGCTTTTGTAGAACATGTATATTTTGCAATGAATCAGCTTGGTTTACTAGGGAGTGAATTTAATACCTTATGTTATGTCAAAAACTAATTTGTAGACACAGAAAATATTTAGAAGCTATTTTGGCTCTTTTGTATATGTAAACAGTTCTATTTCTTTAAAAAAAAATAGCAACTACTACTAAGAAACCCATCATATAGTATTAAAGCCTCTATTTAACAGTAGAAACTCTCGACTGTGACTGCTGAAAGTTTTCCTTTTATGTACATATGTTGTGTAACTGGCTAAATTATCATAAAGATGTTATTTATTCTCTCTTCTAACAATCTTTGACCCAAGAGAAAAGTTTAGGGTTCAAAAGAAAGTCTACTCTCTAAAACTTCACATGCATTTTTCGAATGTAAAAAATAAACAAAATAAATAAAATCAAATAAACAGTTTAAGAGGAAGCAAAATCAAAGTTTTAGTTCATCAGCTAAAGAAATATCTTTTTAAGGTTTTCTTGGTGCAATATTTTTGTTGTATGTTCACATTGGGATTGGCATAAATAAAAAATAAAGTTCAGGAGTTCAATGCAAAAAATTTTAAAAAGACTATTTGACAAATGCAATTATGAGTAATAAATATATTTAAACATAATTGAGAGTTTAGCTAATCAACACAATTCAAAATTATACTGAATTATTTGCGGTTTTCAGGTCAGAAATTGCTAGCTTATATGAACGGGGTTCACTGCTGTATTGTCACAGCACAGTGGATTTATTTAATAATTTCTTGAGTGTTAACATTGCTTGATGTAAATGATGATGCATAGTATTGTCTTCAAACAAAAAAAAAAGGCATTTTTTCACTTCACATAAAAATTGGAATACTTCTCTTGTCAATGATTATATTGGATTGAAATTTATCCAATGGAGAAGAAAATATTTTAACTGAATATCAGTTCTTCCTAAAATATATTTTTTTTACAGGATTAGTTTTCTAATTAGAAGTATATAATGCCAGGCAAGATGTCTTAGGTTATCTTCACAGGGCTTACCAACAAGACACCAAATCTACAGAAAATCTGCATGTTCCTGTAACAGCATTGCAATCCAGGTGTGATCTGCTCACTCATTCTCCCACCAGTGGGTCAGGGAGAAAATAATTCCTGTAGAGGAAGAACAACAAAGTATGGAGAAACATTTTAAATTTAACGTAATCAATTTGATCACCTTAAGCCATATCTACTGCTAAGATAAATATGTGACCTCTCATTTTGAAAAACAAAGGCAAGAAAAGCTATGTGTAGATTCTGGTTCTGTAAATAAGGACACTAAGGAGAATACCTTAGTCTGATGTCTGGACATCTTTCATGGTTTAACTTCAGCCAGCAACCAAGAATCACACAGCCACTCTCTCACTGCCCCACCTGGAGGCTGGTGGGGGGAATCAGGAGAGTAAAAGCCAGAAAACTCATGGGTTGAGGTCATGTCAGCTCAATAGGGAAAGCAGGAATTGTGTGCATAAGCAAAGCAAAAAATATATTCATTACTTCCCACACACAAGCAGGGGTTCAGCCATCTCCAAGAGAGCAGAGTCCCACCATGGGTAAAAATTACTTAGGAAGACAAGCATGATCACTCCAAATATCTCCTCCTACCTCCTTCTTCTCTATATACTGAGCATGGCACCATATTGTCTGAACTATCCTTTTGTTCAGTTTGGGTCACCTGTTGTGGCTGTGTCCCCTCCCAGCTTCCCACACACCCAGGTTCCTTGCCAGAATGGCAGTTCAAAAAGCAGAAAAGGCCTTGGCTCTGTGTAAGCCCTGCTCAGCAATAACAAAAACATCTCTCTATTATCAACCCTGTGTTCAGCACAAATCTAAAACACAGCCCCATACCAGCCCCCGTGAAGTAAGTTAACTTTACCCCAGATGAAAGCAGTGCACATTTTTATTCAATAACTGAAAGCTGTTCTACAACTGATTCTGAAGAGCACATGACAAAGTATCGGAGGGTAGTACTGTAAGAGTGGACTTTCGTTTTCTTCATTAGGAAATTTTTTCTATAGGTTTAAAATACACTCCTGGTACTGCAACATGGAACACTGCAGTGTGTTCAGGATCTGGAAGAGCTGAGTTTAGTCTTAGTTTCACTGAATGTTTACTTAAGCAGAGTGGCTATCAAAAACAAAGATCTAGGAAAAATCTGCTGCTAGAAAATGCCATGAAACAAAATGTATGATTACAAATATCTTCAATTAATGAAAGCAGCTGAGTACAAGAGTTTAATCTCCTGTTGAATGTTTCTTTTCAAGAGGTAATTTTAAAAATCTAATAATGTTACCTCAGCCTACCCACTTTTCTCTCCCCTGCTTTGCACTTCTGACATTTCCCTTTCTTCTTTTCTTTTCCTAATAAATCCCACCCAGAAACCAAATGTAAGCAAAAATACTTTCAAATATTTATCAGAACTAGATATTTAATTTCACTACAATTATCCCCCCCAATTCTTCTTCTTTAATTTGAATATTTATTAAATAAATTTCTTCCAGACCTAATATCTTGCATATCTATATCATATAATATTTCAGCTGACTCTGCATTAGCTCTTACATATTGACAAATATTTTCCAACAGAGAAATAAAAATGTTCTTTGAAGTTCCAGAGGGAAATTATGAATAAATATTGATACATTCACACTTGGCTCACAGCTAAAAATACTCTTTTGAAACCAGCAGCTCAGGAAACAAATCACTGCCGAACTTCTCTATCACGGAATGGTATTGCAGTTCTTCCTTCAATTTTATCTGTTTGCACCACTGAATCTGTTCTGTGGGGTTTTTTACTTGTTCTAGCTTTAGATTACATAGTTTATAGGCACAAAATTTGTTTTCCTACACTATATTACAAAATGCAGACTAAGAATATGTCATTTTTCAGTGACAAAAAGAACATCTGTAAAAATAATACTCTCAAATGAAAACATATAGTGAGTAGGGGCAGGAAAATGGTGTCATCCTTCTCCTTTTATAATGTTTATTTAATTTGTAATATTATCAGGATGCTCATAAAATACTGTATGCAAAAACCTGACGGTTTCACAGAAAAGAGTGTTAAAAACTAGAAATTATTCACAAATGGGTTGAGTTGTTTGAAATCTGAAAATGTACATCAATTATCAAAGCTTAGGAACATGGTAACTATTAATTCAGAATCAAGATTACATATTTATAAAATTTTTCAGATGAAGTAGAAATAATCATTCATTTCAGAGATTATATTTACTGGTTCACCTGTGCTATAAAAAGAAAGGAATAACAGATTCTAACAGTCACATCTGGCTGTAAACCTATAAATTAAGCAGCAGATATCTTTTAAATCTCCTTCAAATACTGTAAGTATTAATCAGCTAACAGTTAAATATTACATGAATACAATATGTATGCATACAATATCTTACAAGAAACAAGGATCTTCCACTTGTTAATGTAATACAGATCATCCATTTAGCACTGAATTCCCAAGTTCTTCCTGGCTCAATGCTCAGATTCATTCCAGCTCTGGACACTCAATTTTGACTGCAGGTTTAATAAATATTTTAGTCTGTTTTACCTTGCAACCTGGCATCAGAAGAATCCAGTTTCATTCTTGTGAACTCAATCAACTGAGTAACTGTCTAGAGATGCCTCACTCTATATAGTGGTAGAGAAAAGATGTAGTAATTACAATTCTACTCAATACACAAGAAATACAGGGAAACATTACGAGACCAGAGCTAGGAAATACTGTTGAAAAATATTTTCTACAATGGTGCGATGTAACAACTAGAAATAGTACCAAATGTGTATTTCATCGTATCTTGTAATAAAATAATGTCTCATTTTAGTCACACTGTATAATTTTTTACATAATTATGTAGTCAAGTAGACATCACCTGCAAAAATCTGACAGTTATCATATTTTTATTTCACACCTCTCACTGAGTTATGCAGGGAGGGTTAAAAAATTTTTTGCTTTTTGAGAGTCAGACTTTCTGACTTATTTGTTGTAAGTAATAAAATGAAGAAGATTGAGAGGACCTGTAGATTTAATTAAAAAATAATGATCTTTCCTAAAAGTTCCAATACTCATGAAGAGATACTGGATATATAAAAATTGTTCTTAGATTTCTCTTATTGAATTTTGCGCAATGTTATAAGCCTTCACTTTTACAATTGAGACAATTTTAATTTTTTTTAACTTTTCATGATTTACTGATTAAAGCTGCTTTTATAAAAGCTCTCAAAATACAAAGGTATTTTACTACACTGCCTAGAAACATTAGGAATTGGACTTTACAGAAGAGACAAGGTAATGTATAGATTTAATAGATCTTTCATAAATACAACTCTTTTTGATGGACTGACTTCTTATATGAACAGAAAAAAACAATTCTGAATACATCCAATCTTTAGAGTTTAATTTTCATTGACAATGTAAGCTACAATTTCAACAAAGAAATCATACATCTTCTGGGAAAGAGAGATTCAATAAAAATGGATTGTTTGAATACACATCTACTACTGCTACTTAATGCTTTCTGCATTGAAATAAACATTTTTTAACACTGGTTACTAATCCAGAATCAAGTTTCATTAAAATTTGGTATTATTATTTTACTCACTGTTCTTGGCACCCTTTGTTCTCATGTTGTTACATGATTCATTAAATAAATTAAATCAAGCACTACTTAGTAAGGTAAAATTCAGAGAGAAAAGTGTTCTCAGACCTACAAGTAACAACTTCTTATATCACCCAACTTTGAAAGAAATGAATACACAGTTAGGAATTTAGAAATACTAATTCTGACATGTTGACACTTTTGTTAGCACTTTCCCCCCTCTACCTTTACATCTCTCAAAGCTAATTTCAAAAGGATAAGTTAAGACCTCTGAACTGTTTTGAATTCAGCCCATAGGAATCTATAATGTCTTTTGAGCTGAATATATCTGCCAACACAGCTGTACTTAGCAGATTCCAGGCCAAAAATATACCTTTCTGTTTCCATCTATTTTGCTCATTCAAAAGTCTTTTCATTTTGGAGATGAAATGATAATGATTTATCACAAATTACAACCTTTAATAAGTAAAAGATAAGACACACTTCTGAACTAACTCGACAACATATTTCATTGTATTTACCTGCATACCTAGGGATAATATCTAAAGAGTGAAATTTCTGGCATCAACAAATGAAAAACTTTTGGGAATAAAATATTAAACCTAATTAAGTCTGAAAATAGGACGATTTGAACTTCTATTACTGAATCTAGTTAATTAAAATACGAGAACACAAAATCACAGCCATTTTAGAACACTGAAGTGCATGATTAAAACTTAGTAAGCTGCTTGGGTTTTATAGATGATGTAATATAAATGCCAAATCTAATGCATTTCTTTGTGTAGAGAAAATAGACCCACACTCAAAGTACTAGCACACAATAACGCCCACTAGACAAAATAGTAATGAGCTCTCTAAAACAATTTAGAACAGTCAATTACATATTCATGGGTATACTATCAAAGTGAAGTAGTTGATAATAATGGAGGTATTTTATCAGTAATCACTGTAATTTGTTTTTCCATCATTTGTTCAGTTTATCATACAAAATGACTTGTTTTGATTAGGTCTAATTAAAATTGCAAGAGAGGAAGCAGATTGCTTAATTTTTGTTATTTATATAGTACATTCTGCTATGCAGTTTCACTTAATGAAAGAGTACAAAAGCTGCTGGATAATGAAAAAAAGGTTTTATTCTATTCTGCTAAGTGTAATAGATATCTGAGACTGTAGACAACAGTGGACAACAGCAAGTTTGAACAGTCTTTCCATAGTCCACTGAATTGACAGGCCCATTAATGGTACATTGAAGTTTTATTGAAATTATATTTAACTTGCTGCAAAGAGATGATGACAGAGTGAATAAAAAAGAAGAATCATACTTGCCCACTTAATGATTTGAGTATAATTCTTTGTTTGTTTGGCAGTCTTTGTCAGTCATTTTATTGCCCATATCTCACCAGTTTGATAAAAAGACTATGGGAGAGTGTGTCAAATACCATGCTAAGGCCTAGGCATAAAACAAACAGTGTTCCTCTTACCCACCCTGGTTAAGAGATGGAGGAATGGAATGGAATGGAATGGAATGGAATGGAATGGAGGAATGGAATGGAATGGAATGGAATGGAATGGAATGGAATGGAATGGAACGGAATGGATGCGTCGAAAATAAGAAATTGCTGTAGCTGGATGATAGGATTTCACATATCATTTTGGTGTGCACTATTCGGGAGGAAGGATGGGGAAATAAAAGGCCATTTGTTCCTCAGGGACTTTTTTCTTGTTTGTTTGTTTGTTTTTGTTGTTGTTGTTTTGGGCTTTTTTCTCAGAATTTTCTCAGAATTGTAGAAGATAAGTGAAGAGCTGAAGAGAAAAATGAAATAAAAATAATGCCAGTAATGCTTGTCTTTCAATCACAAAGCAAGCCTAATATTTTTACAAAGAAAGCAAAATAAGGTCCAGTTTTTTCACTGTTTCCTCTAGATTACAAAAACTCACCTGCAGCACCCTCTACAATGGCTGCTACTGAAAACATTTATAAGCAATGTTTAAACATTTGCAAGGAGAGATTAATAAGAAATTAATTAAGTTTGAACTATCTTGTGTTAGGTCAAAACTAAGTGTCAGCATATGTTACAGTGTGCATGATTCATGAAAAAGCTACCTGATCTTAAAAAGTAACATAAAACCAGTATATGTGAGCAGGAAAAAAACCTCATGTTTTTCGTAGCTCAGACCTCTTTACAGTTTGTCTATAGTTTGTCCATAGTTTGTCTACATTGTCAAAGTTAAGAAAGGATGCCTCTATAAATAGTTTAAGGACTTAGATAGTCTTACAAAATTGAGTATTCTTTAAAAAACCCCTACATTTCCAAAAAGGAAAAAATAACCTTAGTTCTGGAAAACAAAAGTGGGATACAACTTTCCTAGATTCACAACATAAACCTTTTTATAGAAAATTATGGCACTACAAATTCAGTGATTAAAAACAATGAAACCAAACAATCTCAGAGTACCTTCACAAGAAATGGTTTGGGATTACTATATTTATCAGCAAAACTTTCAAAGGCGCATAACTATGGCATATCACCAGATGCAGGTTTAAGAACTTAGATAAATGTGGATTCTGATGGGGAAAAGGAAAGACTTTTACTATAAATTTTAGAAAAGGACTTTGAAATCTCATCAGAAAACACTTAGCAACAGCTTCCAGCATATCTGTATAACAGAAGCATTAAGCAGACATAAATGCTTTCTCTCAGTCTTGCTTTATGGACAGGGATTTAAATAACTTCCTTGGCCAAACCAAAATCTCTGTTGATCCCTTTACTGGCACTTCAGTAGCTCAGCTCTGAGTCAGTTCTCTGTTTCAGGTGAATGCTCCTTACCTCTCAGGAGCCCTCTGTTTTTCATTTTTACTGTTTCTCTATGCTCGGTGTTTTTCTCCTTCCCTTCCTGTTTCCAGTTGTTACACCACTGTTTTTTCCTCGGGTGGCCATTTTCAGCTGTGTTTGCAAAAGTAACCAGTTTTCCCTTCTCCAGAAAGTCCCAGCAGACTGCAGCAGCTGGGGCAAGGCAGGCATTCCCTGTTCTACTCTGCTGCCTCATCACAGTACTTTTCAAGAAAACTGGTAGTGAACAAATCAAGTCCTTGTACAATACATTGAAATTAGTCTGTCTCATATCTGTAGTTTAATTCCCTTTAGATAGTGAATAAAAGTAGCAGAAGGTCTCCTATATTCTAGCTGAGTGCTCTGATCACTGAGTCTAAATGCTAAAGGGAGGAGACTATGGTTTCATTAAAAATGACTGCTTTCAGTCCCTCCCGTTGTAAAGTTCAGAACTTCAAAGGGAGGAATTCCGTGCAACAAAAATGCCTCATTTTCATAGTGAATATGGTCTCAAACCTCTGTCATCTCCCTTTTGACTAGCTGATACAGTAAGTTTAAGAAGAAAAGAAAATGTTAGTAACTGGGAAGATGTCACACCCAACTCATTTTAACTTCATCATAGAATCTGCTAAGTAATTTAGTCTCAAGCAGTAGATTACAATAAGCCACATACACTTGATTGAAATAAATGCCATATACATATTACTGTAAAGATGTAGAAGAGTTCAGAAGATGAACCATAAAGTGGAAAATCGGGCACGCTAAGGCTTTGCATAGACAAGATGGCCTAAGCTTATATAGCAAATACAATATCTAGGATTTTTTAGCTTTTAGGATGCCATACTAGAAATAAGGGTTCATATCTTTAGTAGTCTATTTGCCTTCAGGGGCCTAGTGTGATGTGCCATGAACAATGGCATGTCCTGCATTAGTACAGTCATCAGTCACAGCCAGCATTTCTTTGTGAGAGGAAAGTCCTGCTTATCAAACCCAATTTCCTTTTATGAGAAGGTAACCCATCCACTTGATTCCATCTTTTTGGATTTCAGTAAAGCTTTCAGTACTGTCTCTCACAGTATCCTTCTGGACAAAATGTCTGGATAAACACATCATGAGATGGGTGGGCAACTGACTCACAGGTTGGGCACAAAGTGCTGGACTGAATGGGGTGACATTGGAGTGGTGACCTGTCACTTGTGGGGTCTGCAGAGCTCCAGTTTAGGGATACTAAACAAATCCATAAACAACACAAAACTGAGAGGAGCTCGTGGCTCCCTCGAGAGAAATGAGGCCCTGCAGAGAGACCTCAACAAATTACAGGGCTGGGCAATCCCCAGCCATATGAAGTACAACAAGGGAAGGTGCCAGACTCTGAACCTGGGATGGGGCAAACCTGGTTGTATGGACAGACTGCGGAATGAGATGCTGGAAAGCAGAACTGCAGAAAGGGACCTGGAGGTCAGAATTCTGATTCCTAAAATAATATTTTCTAAGCTAAATGCTCTATTAGCTCTCATCTAGAAACATCAGTGTTCACTCCAAACATCACCTGCAAGAAAAAGATTTTATATCCATTCTAATAACTTATTACAAGAACAGCTATATACATTCCCACTGATTCTCTGGTATTGATAGATTAATAAATACAGAGGGCACACACATGGGGATGTACTCTCTTATTGTAATCTTAATTTATTGGTGATAGAGGTTCAAGGATGAGCAATTGGCTTCTCCTCATCTCTTGAGAGTAGAATATCTGAACTCTCCAAATGTAAAAATATCTCTTTACTTGTACAGAAAATGAAAAATCTACTGATTCTCATTCTTTTAGCATTGACTTGTTTTCTCAATATCAGTTATACAAACAGGTATCATACATGAAAATTCCTGAGACACTTTTTGTTGTTTTCCTGGTAGACCCTAAAGCAATGGAAACTTGATTTAATGTTGATAAGCATTCCTTCATGTTAGTTAGCTGACTTTTACTATCACTTGGAGGCCACAATATGGTCTGTCACCACTTTAGTCTAAGTGCAAAATAAAAAAAAAAAGACTGTGTAGAGAAAGGGAAAAAAAAATCCTAAATCAACAAAGGCCGAGGCAGTAATGAAATGTCAGAGTTAATTTATTCTTTAGAGTTTTGGGCAGACTGGTTCAAATATGATTTTCATAGAGCTCTACTTGGAAATAGCCAAGAAAAAAAAGGGGAGGGGTGGTACACTGGAATTTTAAATTATTCCTAGAAGCCTACAAATTACTTTATTTACCAAAATACTGAAAAACATTCAATCTAGTTTACAACTTAGAAGGTCTTTGTTCATTCTATAGTTTCTTTTTTTTGCTCCTGTCTTTTTTTGGTTTGTTTGTTTTCCTTACTTTATTTTGAAATAATTATAAATCACAACATTATTGCATTCTTCAGGAAGAGATCAGCAAGTAAGGGACAACTCTGCTTCTTAAAAAATTGACGTTGACAAACTACTTTCAGTACTTAATCTCTTGGATATGTCTTTGCCTCTTGGCTGTTTTCCCAAAGTGCTTGGAACAGATGTTCCTGTTTGAAGACCTTGCTGTATGTATTTATTTGAGGGAGTTTGCTACTTCAGTTGATTCTCATCTGCTGTAAGAGTGGAGGCTATTTACTGCTCCTGAGTCTATGGACAAAGTTCAGAAGAGTTTACAGTGGAGAATAGGTAGTATTCCCTGAGCTCAGGACAAGGCACCTTTATCTGGTCCTTGAACTTCTTTGCAAAAGATGTTTGGAGCCTGAGTTTCATAACTTGACAGAGAGGAAAAAAAGGAGCTGTGATAGGCTATTATTTAATATTTTAAAAGGATGTTTCATCTATAATGAATTGGGTAACATTCTAGCTGCCTTGGTTACTCATTAGGTGATCTGCCATGCTCTGTTCTATCTTTCTGAGTAATCTTATTAAGACATTTATGCTGTACTGCTTTTAATCTTAGCAATCTGCTAGAAGTAGATTGGGTCCTATTTAGTGGATGAGACTTTGAGTCTAAAAATACATTATTTTCTTAAATGAAAGGAAAATGAGGACTTTTTTTCTTATGCAATCATATATCTTTTAAATGCACAGTTTCAACACATAAATGTTAACGTCTGCTGATAATTCTAATTTTAAACAGATGACTAATGCATCTAGTTTTTTGAAGCTCTGATAATTACATATTAAGACTTATTGAAAAAATTAAGCTCATTTTTTATAATTATAACTCTGAGAATTGGTTGTGGGGCCTCCCTCTTGGATACTTCACAATAGCTTAAATCCATGGTTTCCACTTGGAAATATATATATAAATGGCTTTTTTCACCCCTAAAGTCTCTAACTCAAAATTGTATTTGCTTGAATTATGTAAAAAATACCTCTATTTTTGTGTAATAGGATGCTAATATAAATGACTTTTTATCCATGTTATCTAGTTTCTAAATCTATGTTTTTGTGGTTTTTTTTCAGGGGGGGAGGGGGATTTGTTAGAGCATTTTCTCTAATTGCTTCAATATTTTATGTAGGTTTGCCTTTGCTCATCTGTTACCGTTTCCCAGATGTAATGCTAATTAACCTTCCCCTAATAATCCCTTTAGAAAATTCCCATTGTGGGCACTCATGGGTGGTAAAGTCTGGTTTATCATTCAACTCAATATAACTTTTTAATTTCATCCCTAATTTCATCTACCACCAAGGGAGACTTCAAATTAAAATTATTAAACTGTCTGTCAATTAACAGGAATGTTTGAATAATTTGTCTTGCACCCAAACTGATAGGTATATGTTCTGATTAAATGATTGTTCTTCATGCTAGACCAGTTCACTATGTTGGGACAGCTCATTTGTAAGTCAACACACTTTGAAATCTTGTCTATGGTGGGTACATGCCCAATAAGCACAGTGGTATGCAGTTTCTAATTTAGTTTCAGGGACACTTATTTCCATGCCAGTTGCACTGAACTATCATATCCATACTAGAAACTGGAAAGTGCAAGGATACAGAGTATAATTTCTGACAATTTTTTTCTCTCATCTCATAAATGCAACTCATTTCAGGTCTACCCTGTATGCATTGCATCTTGAAAACATTTGGGTGACACTTTTAATCATAGTGCTTACTGTTACTACAGTATTTGGAATACATTATCAAAAGATCTTTACTTTTTTATGCAAAAAATAAACAAATAGCAATAGGCTTTGTAATGCTCTTAAAAAACATAGCAAATAGAAGGTCAGTCACAGATGTTTCACACAGAAGAACATTGTTCCTTTTCTACTAAAAATGTGGAATGTTGACAGGTTTCAAAATCATAAACTGATTTTGATGTCACTGTGGTTTCACCGTAGTTTCAGTGTGTTTAAGTTAATGTGTAATGAAAACGATTTTAGCTGACTAAAACTGCAGCAATTGCAGTACATCCATTGCATAACAGGTGGTTTTTTTTTAATTAATTTTTGTCTGATGATTACTACGTCTTAGCTGAAAGTCGATGCTTGGCTAACAACGCATGGTTGCAATGCAATTAGAATCACTGTGCATAAACAACTACTGCAACAATACTTTAAGTCAAACTTTTTTCTTCATTTTTCTTCCCTGATGTCATATTCAAAACTATAGCTGTACACTGTATTTTAGAAGTTGATTTGTTCAATGTATCCACAGACTTTGACTGTAAAATCAAATCAGCATTGCAATTCCCCAGTGTCTGAGAGTAGAAAAATATCCAAAAAGCAATCAAACTGCTATCTTTATGTGTGCCAGTACTCAGATTCAAATATTAAAGAGGGAGAAGAGAATACTTAATCTGCATTTGTCTTGTCACAGAGGAAGACAAAGTGAAATATAAACTTCCTGTGATGTATGTGAAAAAAGGCTGGCAATTTGTTGATAGAAGTTGTTTAAAATATTTTAGCAGCATAATCAGCCTTACTAACAGAATTTGAACAGAGAAATATTTCTTTGTTCATATGCCGAACTAATTTCCTTTGTGTTTTAAATACATTGCTCAATCATGATAGGTGTAAAAGGGATAAGCAATTTCTATTCTTAAAAGTTCTGATTTAGTTCTATTGCACATTCTGAACATGACACTCCCACAACAGTGGAGGTCTCTTCCAAGGTCCTGTCTAACTGTTCACCCACCAGAGATACCAATTCCAGCCCACCCACTGTGCCCTAATACTGGCACACAGCACAGATCCACAGGCAATGGCTCCACTCCAGACCTGACTTCTCCACACTGCCAGGCCTCTGTGTAGCACTATTTCTCTCAAGGGGGTTTCTGTTCTTGCTATTTATTGTTTAATTTAGATTGTTCTCCTAAACCAGCAGCAGCCTTGTTGCTCACATTGCACAGACTGGTTGTTTTAACTTTCATGCACATAGCAGCAAGTCTTGTCCCTTGAAACTCCCAGACCCATAATCACTCCAGCAACTGCCCAAGACTACCTGGTCCCTCTAATAACAAACTCTTCCTATGGCCTCACCTTCAGAGACCCACTTTCCCCTCCCTATCTCCCAGGTCAGTTTATCTACTTTCTGGCTAGCCTGGGTTGCCCTTCACTAGCACTCACCCTCACTTGCACAACCCCACCAGCTCCAGTCACTGACACCACTAAGAATGGTTCTACCCCCAGGTCTGTACTCTAGCTCTTGGCACTGAAATCCTCAGACGTACTCATGCTCACCAAACAGAGCCCTCTGCCCTCCTCCCTCCTCCCCTGCCCCCCCCCCCCACCCCCAAGGAAAATAATCAGAAATCGATTTTAATAAGAGGATACAGCAGCTTGTGCTGATCAGGCATATCCAGTTTCACCCACCACCCAACAGTTTACAGAGATAGCTGTCCCGCTTTACTACCTTATCCCTCCATTTTCTCATGCTTGTTTCTCCCCAAATGTCCTAGATATGTCCCCTTGCCTTCCTTTGATTCCTTCCTTCCCAAAATAACCCTTGTGCAAAGGTAATTTAAATTGACAACATAAGAACTTAGTATGTGCCTAAACTGCATGTATTGAGAGAGACAGAACTCCCAATACAATTTATTTAATTTATTCTGAGAGGACAACAGAAATGGATAACTCTGGTTTTGAAGGGAAGTGGAGGGAGGCAGATCCCATCTACCAAAGTCATTAACATGAAAACCTCCACAACTAAAGGTGTTTACATGCAACCCTACGTGTGGGGAGACAAAACGAGATGCTGCTGAAGGCAGTCTCCCTCTGATATGCTACACCTGTGTTAGTTATCCTAGAGCAGAAACACCTTGCCCTCACAGCTTTGGGCATGATAAAGAGTGAGTTAACTGGGAAGCTGGTCAGCTGGGTTCAGTTGGAGTCTGCTTGCCGTGCTGTGAAGACCTAGGGACAGGAGGTCGTGCAAGGGCCAGAGAAGGTAAGATATTGTACATAGGACAGACAGGGCTAGGTGACCATGCTAGGGGCAGGAAGGAGCGAGACAGAACTGAGGAAGAAGAGAGACAGAGCCAGGGCTGTGTGGAGCTGCTCTTAGAAGCTACAGAGGAAAGATATGGGAGACTTTTGGAATAACAAGATGAAGATACTTGAAGCCTTCTGATAATTTTGGTGAAGCACCTCGAGTGCAGTGTCCATGTCGACTGCCACATATCAGTGACTGCGACACCTACACGTGGGCCTTTTTGTTTTGGTCCACCCATAGACTAACATTTTTGTGTGATTATGTAGGTCCTATTTGTCCATTCCATTTTGAAATGGAGATGGTCTTTCCTAAGGACTCTTCTCCCTCAGATACTCAAAGCCAAACCTGTCATTGATTTATGTTCTTAACATTTATTTTGTGAAGGAATTAATGAAGCAGGAAGCAATATATTACAGAATCAAAGGATAACAGCAGCAGCTAGGCTGAAAAAAGACCTTTGGGATAATAGAGTCCAACCTAACACCACTTTGCCAACACTACCATGGCACTGAGTGCCACATCCAGCCTTTTCTTAAACACCTCCAGGGATGGTGACTCCTCCCATTCCAAAGCCAAATCACCCTTTCTGTTAAGAATTTCTTCCTAATGTCCAACCTAAACCTCTACTGGCACAGCTTGAGACTGTCTCCTCTTACCTGTCGTTGATTACCTGGGAGAAGAGACTGACCCCCACCCGGCTATAGCCTCCTTTCAGGTAGTTGTAGAGAGCGATCCTGAGCCTCCTTTTCTCTCCAGGATAAACAACCCCAGCTCCCTCAGCAACTTTTCATAGAATTGCTGTTCTAGACCATTTACAAGCCTAGTTGCCCTTCTTTGAACATGCTCCAGCATCTCAACATCTTTCTTTAACTGAGCAGGCCCAGCACTGGACATGGTACGCAAGATGTGGCCTCACCAGTGAGAAGTACAGGGGAAGAATTACTTCCTTGGTCCTGCTAGCCACATTATTCTTAATACAGACTGAGTTGCCAATGGTCTTCTTGACCATATGGGCATACGCTGGCTCATGTTCAGCCTTCAGTCAAGCAGTAACCCCAGGTCTTTTTCTTCCTTGCCACTGTCCAGCCACTCTGTCCACAGGCCACAGTTCTGAGTGGGGTTGTCATGGCCAAAGTGTGAGACCCAGAGCTTGGTCTCTTGAAATCCCATATCATACCTCTGCTTCTTAAGAAGAAATGGAATGAAGGTGTTGTACTGCTGTTGGGCTCTTCTGTATCTTACGCTCTTGGCTGACAGGAAGATTTGCCTTAGGTGTCCTTCAAAGATACATGTCTGATTTGCTCTGCCAGTTCAGATATCAGGAATGATAAAATCTCACCTAGAATTAAAAAAGCAGTTCTGTCCTGGTTTAGGGCAAATTTGGGAGAAAACCTCCAAATGGGGTCTCTCTGGAAAGAAAACCTAAATGGCCCCTCCCCTAACTGGTCCAGGAAGAAATCTCCTTAAACAAAAGTGGAAAGAGCTATTTATTCAACAAACAAAGTGCCCACAAGCACAATATGAATAGCAAATGAATAGCATGAACCAACAAAACCTCTTGCCGCTCTGAAGAGAGATGGCAAATTGAGAAAGTCCTTGCCATGGATGTAGCTCCACTCACTCAGTCTCTTATCGGTCTCTGGTGCTGGAAAATGCCATCCTGGGCCCTGGTGGGCCACAGGTGTGAGCTCCTGATGTTCCTCTGGGTTTTTCAGTCCAGAGCAGGTTTAAACAGTCCCAAGAAAAAAGAAAAAAACAGTCCAGGGAGCATCTCTGCCTCAGCTAGCTAAAACTAACTAGAAGCACAGGAGAGCTCTGTCTCACTGTCTGTCTGCTCTGCAGACAACACAGTCCAGGAGCAGAATGTGTAGGAGTGAGTGCAATTTCTGAAAATAAGCTGGGTGTTTTTCTTTCTTCCCCTTTGCTCTCAGAACCAGTCTTTAAGGTACAGAACACAATATCCAACATAAATAGAACAGACGACTGGGGATACAAGCATCATAAAGTCACCCTAGGACAATTTGACACATTCATTTCCTCACTTTAAACACCATCAGCTGCAACAGTATGTTGCTGACCATCTTTTGGAAAATATGCCTTGCCTTGCCTTGCTTTGCTTTAGAGTTCACACCTTTTACAGGAAGAACTAAAGGAGGGAATGAAGGACTACAACAAAAGGGCAGTTTCCCAAGGTTCTCACTGAGACTGATATAGTTTTCATTGTAGGAGGTTTTTCTTCTCAGTCTTCAATCCTTTTAGAGGCCTTTTGATATATTTTATATCAGACTGTTTTCTTTTTGTTGGCTCCCAGATAAAGTTTGAAAATTGTATAGTTTGAAAGCCTCAGTTGAAAAAAAAAAAAAAGAAGATCTAGGAGCATGGTTTGAGGTCAGCCAAATGGTGTTAAACCTTCACTCCGTACGATATTCTCAGGATTTCAACTACAACAGATTGTCAATAGCCACTTGATCTCTAGAGGACTGTCACAGGCTGAAAGCACTGAGGCCAAAGCAAAAACAGACAAGTGCCAGTGACTGTACTCTAAAAGCTCATCTAACACTGCAATCCTTCACTGGTAATGTCAAAAATCAAATACACTTGGCTATACCTGTATTTTAACCTTGAATCAGCAGACTGTTCTGCAACAATCTGAAAGATGTTCCAGAAGATGCCCTGCATTGCTGTGTGTTTGGGTTTTTTCTCCTCAGGGCTAAACTATGTGGTTTTCTGATACCAGAGTGCCCCCTCCAGCCATTAGGTTCCAGTCTGTTGTCAGATATTTTGACACAAAGATTCAAAGCATCTTTTCATTATTAAACTGGCTGAATACTGGATTTGAGCACTTGGGGAGATTTTACTGAGAAATGCTTGAAAAAACCAGCTGAGTGTACTTTTTGCAGGACTGTATCTCCTGTTCCCTTCCAAAATAATTTTCCCAATTGGAGAAACAGTACCTGTGTGCCAAGTTCAGTCAGAAATCAAACCAATAGTAGATGGGCAATATGGATAATTGAAATCCAAACATTAATATGTACTTAAAACAAAATAAAATGTATAGTTTAGCCCTGGCCTGGTAGACTCTAAGACTCAATTTCTCTTTTATTTCACCTCATGACCTTAGTCACTGTGCTATCAGATTTTTTGGTACATTAAAGGTTTTAAGTGCAAATATATATATATATATATAATGGAGATTTGGGATATTTTATGGTTCTGGGTTTCTTGCAAGTTTCTCAGATAATGTGTGACCACATTATTAGTGACACCACAAAATTTTAACTTCTCTTACTGATTTTCCCTATTCAGGTACTTTAGACTGGCTTTCAGCAGCAGGGTGAACTTCAGGCAATATGCCCAACATGCAACACATTAATTATATGAACAGAAAATGACCAATTTTTTTTCAGACCAAAAATATATTCAGAAAGAGTTATAGCTGTGAGTAAACATATCAATAAATTAAGGTCTGTAAACATTCTAGAACTGCAACAGTAATTTGCAAAGCAGGATTTCTAAAAACCCCAAGAAATTTAGAATAAATGCAACAGAGAAAGCAATAGCAATCAGGAAGGCGAACACAAATGGAGAATTAATACTGTGTAACACAAAGTACTTTTCAGCAGTAACAGCTGGTGACCAAATTAAGATGGCTGGGACTGGGAATTACCTAACACTGCCAAAAATAATTATTCCTGATTTTCCCTTTCCTTCTACCCAGCACAGGCAGAAAATCACATCTCCCAGAAGAAATCAGTCAACCAGCTAAACAAGCCTGATCTCTTTCTCAATACAAATCCCCCAAATGAGCAGCCAGCCTCTAACCTTCTGCTCTCCTGTTACTGCCCTCTTCCTCAATTTCCCTTTTCACCCCTTTTAACAATATCCCAAGCCTCACATATAGCTCAATTCTTGCTGTTGCTTTTGAAAACTGCTAGAAAAGTTCTTTGTCTTTTTTCCTTTGGGGTTTCTGGAGTTAGTCCTGAAGTGCAAATAGAACACTGTTAAAGTGCATTCAGCAAGCCAAGAGGTAAATCTGCTTTTAGCTGCAAAGAGCACCAAAAAGGCTTCTTGTTAACCTGCTGAGAATTTTTTTTTTTTTTTAAAGCAAAAGAGACAGAGGTTATACTTTACCATCCTTTCTGTTCCTTTTTTGACTGAATTCTTATAATGAAGGAACTGGTATTTTCATTTCCTTTTTCTTAGGTGTTTTTTATTTGAGAGTTTTCTAATAACAAAATTATGCCAATAACATAGCTCTGGTGATAACCTTATTTACTTACTGACTTTTATAGATTTTATTGACAGAGGAATCTGAAAAGCCTCTCAAAGCTCAGCATCTGCAACAGAGAGGTTAATTGTAATGCAGATAAAACACACTACAGCTTAACCTCATTTAGCTGTTCTAGAGTCAGTAAAACTTGCTGTCATATGGCAGAATTACAGCCATTTTCTTCCTCTAGATATTTTCATGGAGGTGACTAGATTAGGCCCATATACATTGCTATTTTCATTCTGTTGTGAGATTGCCATTAGGAAAAAACAGCAACTCTGCATCTCTACCCATTGCCCTGCAGTACAAAAATGCAGAGGGGTTTCCAGAGGAACTTTAGGGAAGGAGCTTTCTGCAAGCATCTCGTGTAGAGAAGAATACTTACATTAAATGAATCACTAAGCACATTTATTTTGCATGATTTTATTTTCTGTGTTTGAAAAAAAGTGCCAAATGTGAAATGTAAAGTCCTAATTGCAATAAAATACAAACATCAGAACTAATAAATTGCACTTAAACATGAGTGTGTGATTAACCTTAGTTAAGACAATAGAGTCTAGAACTGGAAAAAGTCAGAACATACTATTTAAAAGAAAGAGGAAGGCAGAACAGGAAGACAAAGACTGCTGCTCATAAGCTGTGAGATGAAAGAAGATGCTTGGAAGTGTGACGTGAGCTGACAGACTGCTCCAGGTGTCCACTGTGCAGGGCACCAGTGCTAAGGCATTATCGGGGACCTAAGTTAGTAGAAACTTTTAGCTAAGTAGCAGTGGTTCTCAGAATTGTCTTTTATTTTGTCTTTTTTAATTTTTTTTCTTATATAAATGTAATACAGTTGAAAAAGTAACATTTCCCTCTGACTAGTCACCATTATCAGGATTTCTATTTCTCTTGAAGTCTGTAACTGAGCTTTTAATTTTGTTCGATATTTAAATCACATCCTGCCTAACAGACTGAGTAAACAGGCAATGTTTTCAGTTACCAAAGTTTGCTTGTATAGTGTGTTCATGTCAGTGGGAGCTTGCTCAAATTAAGTCAGTTCTCTGTAAATTAAACTCTACACCTTACCTTAAAGAAAATATCCTTAAAGCAGTTGCCCTTTTCTCAGAGGTAGCTATGTGTTAAATGAACAGCCTTACAACTGTGATCTTCTGTACATGAACTCAAGAAGCCAAATTTTATTTTAATTTCCTGTTGCAGAAAGAGATACGCATTAGATATTTACTTTTGCACTCTCTTCTACTTCTCGTCTTTGATCTACAAAGCTAAGAAGTCATTATGGCTGGTTTTCTTGCACAGTTTATCTCTGTTCTAAGTATATGCACAACATAAATATTAAGCAGAAGTTCCAAAAGTCTTCTATGACATCTCTGGAAATGCCGCAACCAACAATCAGCATAGTGTGCAATATTTCTCGGCTGTAAATGTCATACAATTCTAAAGGTGATAATTTATTAGTCACCCTGGTAGTCTGTGAAATAATGAAATAAATTATTAGACCTCAATTTTAAGTACTGAAAATGAGATGGAAGGCAGATGAAATGAATGAACAATTTAATTCATTAATTAATCAATGGAAATATTAGTGCCAAACAGGCAGAATTAGAACTCATTTCAGTAGTCTGCCTTCTTTGCATTCTCTAATTTATACATGCTGTATTTAACTTTGACTCCCTTATCCTGTATTTTCAGACATATTCACTGACACTTACTATCCATTAATTGTTTTCATTTCATCCTCATAAAAATTTTCATTTCTGTGTTTTGCAAGTTCACTGTCTCCTGAGTGTGACCAAAACATGCAACTACCCATTTTAAAATTAATCCATTTGTCTTACATTTATTTCATGTATGATTTTTCTCAAGGGTTACATTTCTCCACGATTAAAATGCATACTTCATTGCTTTTCTCAGTTTTAGTAATTATAAATTCTGCTGAGTATAAACCGTTGCTAAGATATGTTCACATAGCAAAAGCAACCAAGTATAAGCATAGAAAGGTGTAGGATATCATTCAGATTCTCACACTAGCTTCTCTGAAGATAATGGCATTTTTCTCTCTGTTGCTTAACAACATTACTGTCAGCTGTGGCTTGGTAAATTTTGCAGAGTGTCTACATTTCAGGGAATTTATTCTGAAGAGAAAGTCTAAATGAAGACATTGATATATATAAAATATGCATGTTGCTTCATTGCTTAAAAAATGTTCAGCTTAAATTATTATCACATCAGTGGAAAGTTATGCCTAGCTTTAAACATCTAGTTAGTTTTAGTCAGATGCTGCACATGTGGCAGCTTTGTGGTTCATAGCTTTTGTATTTTTCTTTGGTCTTTTGTATTAGGTAGGCCTTTCCACAAGGCTGACTGGCCCACCACACATCTTCCATCTATGAATCTTCTGGTTTTGAATGTCAGAAAAATGCCATGTTATTTCAATAAGATTGAATCTTATATGATTGTATTAAATTAAGCAGAGATGATCATGTCATTTTTACCGAAACAACTTGTGTTTTAATTATATATAATCCAGAGTGGAAATATGATATGCCCAGTATAAGGTTTTGGATTAATTTGTGGGTTTATTGGTGCTAATCATAGTCTTCCTCTGCTAGGGTGAATAACATGAGCGTGTGTACAGTGTTGCAGAACAGGGTTTGAAAATAACAATGAATGTAGGTAAAATGTGTTTGGTTTTGGTTTTGGTTTTTTGGTTGTTTTTAAATTGCTTTTTGTTTCAGTTAGATGATGCAATTAATCAGATTTTATTTTCTGAGGAAAACATTATGTCTATAATCAGGCAATATTCTAACATTCTGCCATATTATATACAACGGTTATATTAATAAATTACAATAATAAATGTATAAACTAATTTTATGCTTCCAGAAAGTTAAATATTATTTGTATAACAGGGAGTCTGTTCAAAGGGCTCATTGCCTGAATTACAAAAGGGATTTAAAAGACTAATCATGCACTGAAAACTGCATAGCTTCTTTTGAAATGTGTGGCTGCTCATCTCAAGGCTGCCGCCCACAGAAGGCATCTTAAGGTTCAAGAGAAACCTGATACTACAGGTTCACTGATGAACACCAAATGAAAGATTAGCTGAGATAATAAGAAAGGTGTTATGAGTAGAAAGGAAGAAAGGCAAAGGTGTTAATTATTTAGTATATCAACTGACACCAAGAAAAATGGGCATGATGTATTATATATCTGCATGGCACTGAAAAAAAAAAAGTTGTGCTTTAAAGATTAAGTTAAGGAAACTCTTAGAAAACAAGAAGTTTGTTTTTGTAATCTCCTTGTGGTGAAACACAAGGAAATTTTGCAATTTTCCTTATTAAACTAGATTTTTGGGGTTTTACCTTAGTCTAATCATGAAATAGTGAGACTTTCTATAATCCTAATTCTTATTAGGTGATTTACAGATTTGTTAAAAACAAAACAAAACAAAAACAAAAACAAAAACAAAAACAAAAAAAATCAGGGTAAAAATTTGAATAGAAATTATTGGTTAGATGGAGTAAGACAGACCAAGAGGATAAAACTGTTTTCTAATGATTGTGTTTTAAAAGGAGATTCTTTCAAGGTTCAAATTTGTTCATTATCACATTTAAATTGTATCATTACTATCAATGCTTGGGATATTTTCTGTTTACACAACTATAATCTGAGCAATTTAGAGTTCTACTCAGATTTTTAAAAAAATATTGTGGTTTTGTGTTCTCTGTTCCCATCATTGCACAAAATTTCCACTATGACAGAGCAATATCATGCTCATTTTACATGAGTAAAGTCAATAATATGCAAGGCTAAACTGATCTTTTCAATATTTATCTGTTTAATGGCTAAAGCACACATGCTTTGCAAGGAAATGTGAGACTATAACAACAAGGAGGGGATTGTAGACCTAAAATAGCAACATGCATTTTGCTGAATACTGTGTCATTAAGCCTTAAACATTTCCTAAAGGTAACATATTGTTTTAAAAGAGTTTTTAAAGGCATTTGTAAAATTCCAAGGGATAGGAATTAAACCATGCATGCATGAACTCGCTTGAGCAGAAAATTGCAGCTATTTCAAAATTACGTGTTACTTTTTAAATTTGTGTATGCATCAGTCATAGATAACTATCTTATTTCCATGCATAAATCAAATTCTTAATGTATATTTGAATGATGTGCATAGTCTGTCTGGTTAATCACATTCACCTTTCCAGCTATATGCAATCAATTACATATTCACTGGAAATCTATGATGGCGTGATGCTTGTCTTCTGTGCTAATGATGATTTCCTGTTTCCAATTCCAAGCTAATATTGAATTGTGCATTGGTGAAATGGAGCAGTCTTGACTTAAAAATACAGTTTGTAGAATTTGAAGTGACTTTGGGCAAGGCTCTTGTGTTTGAAAATACCTTTGCTCACCTTGTAGTCTTTGCTATTGCTGTACCTCAGACTGTAGCTGTTGAATCACTACAGATACCATATTTGCAACCCATGTGCCACTAGAAGCCAGAACAAACTTCATGACCATTTTGATCTTGATAACAGCTGAGCTCTCCTGAGACAATTGAATGTGTTTGAAACACTTCTGTCTAATATAAATCCCAGAATTTTTCTTCCTGTCCTTAGAGTATTTTATGTATGCTTATATAATTTTTAACTCCTTGAAAAAAAAAAAGTTTAAATAGAAAGAGCTCCTATTTTTTTTTGTGTGTGTGCCCAAGATTTTCTGAAACAAATTACATATCTGTAAACTGAGATCCTTAAAATATTATGATTGCAACACCAACATTAACTTCCGTTTTGGCGTTTAGCTTCCACTTTTGTGTTCAAATAATTCTGTAGATCTGGATTCCTGCTTCTACTCAGATTTATTAGCCTTAGACATAAATCCATGAGATGTTAATAGAAATTGAAAAAAAAGCAAAGGAATGAATGGGGAAGCTACTGGATCAGACATGTGGAAAGTGATAATTATATCTTTGGGGAAAGAAAACCCTACTTGGATTGCAGTACAACAATTTGGAAAAGGAAAAATCTCAAGAAAATGTTACATGCAATCAATTTTTAGAATGGTAAAATTATTTGACTTTAACAATGTGTCATTTCACATACTAATGCAAAGTTATTTGCAAACTGTGTAATTACTGCACTTGGGACCATGATTTAAATTATGCAGGAGCACAGCTCAAATTGATCTCACTATTGCCCTCAATTCCTTCCATAATTTCAGAAGAAAATCACAGAAATATGGATTAGTTTGGGAAATATATTTTATCCAAAAAATTATACGTGTTGAATATCTATAATTATATCTCTGTTTACCTATGTACAGAAATATCATTTCTGCTGGACCAGAACTCATCCTCTGTAAGTATTAGCAGAGGGATACATAAAGACTTGTAAAACATCTTTACTTCAAAAGACTTTGTAGATGAATGTAGAAAAAGATTGCTACCGTTCCAATAGTTACTTACCTCTGAGTTCACTTACTATGATGGGTTTGGTGAGGTTCATTTCTTCCCTCAGGGAGGTGAGTAGGGAAGGGGAGTGTGTGTTGACTTTTACCTACCTCATAGTCGTCTTTAAGTCCAGGGAGACTGCTAAATCTTTATCACTTGCACAATGAATTTCCATTCTCTCTCTCTCTCATTTGCAGTTGTTCAGGTATATGCTCTGCTGCCTTTCTAAAATTCCATTTTGACTTTTCATGGCAAGGATAGACTTACAATTCTGTTGCAGGAAACCCTTTGGGGAAAACAAAGCTGACAAATCTGATGTAATCTTTTAAGTGTTCTGCAGTGCAACAAACTACAAAGTAACCATGATTCCTCATTCATATTTGCACCACCTGTTATTTTACAAAAATAAAAATACATAATTTACTACCTAGAGCCGTTTTTGCTGCCAGGGAGGACAAAAAAAGGATGCAATGATCTCAGTGTATTCCATTACTGAAGTTGACATTTCCTGGTTGGTAATGAACACTAAGAGATGAATTGAAGGTGTTCAAATTACTCTGAACCTGGTGACTGTTGTCTCAAGAAAAAACAAATCACCTGTATGATGTAGGAATTTAGTCATCCAAACAATTTATGTGATTCCAGAAATATTATCCTATTCTTCCTTGGAGACAAAAGCAAGACAAGTTATTTAAGTCTCTGCAAAGAAAAGTCTGAAAAACTGTGAGCTGAACTTACCTTTTGTGAGGTGGACAAATTCTGATGGTGTTTTTTGGAAGACAAGGGCATATAGTTATCTTCAGAAGTTAATTTATGATTATTAAGGTTTGCCCACTCTATTACAAAGTGACCTATATCTACGATTTGTTAAATCTGAACAAAAAGAAAACCAAATTTTTGATCACTTTTCTGTGAGAAACAAACAAACCACAAACAATTTATTTGAAAAGGTTTGCAATGAAATCTTACCTCCGCCTTAGTCATCCACTTGGTTTTAATTTATTTTGTTCTGTGACCTAAACATAAGATTATGAATATTTCTGAAAAATTCAAAGTCACAGGAAGTTCCTAGCCACAGGAAATTCTTATTCAGTTCCTGAATGTTCCAGGAAGCTAAGAAATGCTGACTTGAAAGAAATATATGAATATATGAGTGACTGATTAAAGCAAAATCCTAAAATAAAGTTTCAGGAGGCTGACTTAAAGCTTGCTCAAGTCAACATAAAAAAGTTAGATGTGCATAAAAGTAGGCCAAAACTTTCTGGCTCTTCTACTCTTCCTCTTCCAGTGACATGAAATCTAATTATTACACAAAACCCATCATATTTGGTCTAAGCAAGGACAAGTACGTTACCGTATTACTGCTTTTCGTGCTACGGATAAAGGTCATAGGTCTATGCTGATATTACTAAAGGTTGAACATTTTGAAAAATTTAATAATATTTGAAAATACATGTTTTATATATAAAATATCTTTTATTTAGATTCTTTGGGGGGTGAATGGATGCACATTCAAACATGCTAGTCTAATCATGTGCATTACTTTAGGTTAATAGAATCAGCATACGTTTTAGTTTTGGTAGCAGATGTGTCCATTCTTTAAGCCTAAACTGTTAATGAATATGTAGCTGTTTCAGGAGTGTTTGTAATTCTTTCTCACACTTTTAGTCTTGTCACAGGCAAGAATCAAATTACTATACAAACACTTGAGTTAATTGTGATTATGAGTAAAACCATTTATAGTTAAAAAGAACAGCAAAAGACACAATCACAAAATATTATGACAGTACATGAAACTGATGTTGCAAATTAGGTTTGATGTTGAATTAGTACAAGGAGAAGAAGGAAAAAGATTATCCTGTAAACCTAAGCTGATCATAAAGCAAATGACTATTTTTTTCTGTAAGAAAGAATTCTCTGAGAGCAGAAAATACCCAGATCAGTGTATTGAAATAACATGGTCTCCTACTGAGCCAAACTGATCTTCACAGGTACTACAGAGACACATGGTGTTAATTTATCTAAATTCTTTCTCCATGACATTTCTTAATTAATAATGATCATTTCACTAATCTCATTAATTACACTAAAGATTTTTCATTGTCATGTTTACATATTTGAAATCCACTAGCAGCATAAGCTGGCATAAGAGAAACTGTGTGCTTTTGTATAAATAACTTTATATTTGGAGATCATTTCTGTGTGTATATATATATATATATACACATATATGTGTGTATATATATATATACCTCAATCACAGAATCACAGAATAGGTCAGGTTGGAAGGAATAGCAGTGAATCATCTGGCCCAGGCTCCTGCTCAGTCAGGGTCATCCCTGAGTACACGGCACAAGACTGTTTCCAGACAGTTCTTGAACATCTCCAGTGAGGGAGCGTCCACACGCTCTCTGGACAATCTGTTCCAGTGTGTGGTTGTTGTGGTGTGGGTTTTTGTTAAGTTCCTCTGTTCTGTAGGCTGTTCTGTAAACCCCCTCCTATTATATCATAATTTGTCAGCACCCCTAATGGGTTACTCCGACTTCCCCCATAGTTGATTCAGTCCTCATTCTCCTCTCCTTCACCTACTTGTCACCCTTCCCTAATTCCTGCCTTCTGCCCCTACCTACCAGCTGTCAATCCTTCCCTAACCCTGCCCTTAAGCCTAGAAGCTTCTGTTCTCCTCGATGTACCACTGGTTTGGTTAAAGCTGTACCCTCCCTCTGCTTCCCCTGATTGGTTCAAGGTTTGTCACCCCATCTTATACTCCACCCTGATTACTTTGTTATTGGTCCTTAACCCCAAAACTCCTCCTTGTCCCTTCCCCTTAAAAACCACCCCACTGCCGCTGTTTGGGTTCCTCGCCCCTGCATAGCGTTTGGGTTATGTTGTTTTCCTTTTTATTAAAAGAAATTTATGTTTTAAGTTTCCTTTAATAAATGGATTCCCAGACTTGCAAGCAAGGCCCACTCCTCTCCTTTCTTTGAACTGATCCCGCTGCAACTGCTCAGGACTCTGAGGAATCCAGGGGTAGTGTCACACCCCTGCCAAGGCGCGCTGCTTCACCATTGAGAGGCACACCCCGTGGTCACCCGCACAGTAAAGAAGTTCTTCCTCATGTTTAACTTCCTGTGCTTTAGTTTCTGTCCTCTTGTTGACCACAGAGAAGAGCCTGGCTCCATCCTTTTGACATCCTCTCTTCACATATATGTGTAATGCATTATGTCTCCATAAATATAGTATTCATATGTATGTCTGCAAACAATTTTTTCTGTATGTGCTCATTTATCTATCTATATATTTATGATTCTACCGATCAGGGGATCCTTTGCACAGCAATTACATCAATGGATCTCCTTCTGTAGTGTAAACCTTTGACAAAAGAAAAATATTTTCAAGGACTAAACAAGAACTTTCAGGAAATTTAAACTCTTTTAAACGACCATTCCCAAAACAAAACTGGGGTTTTTTTCCCACAAAACAGATTTTTTTTGTCATTTCAATTAGAAACATTGAGGGAGAGGAAGGGAAAGAGAACAAATAAAAAAAATCACCCCACCCAAATTTGTATTATTACACTATACTTTTAAAGTATTTAGTATTTCTAAGCAGGTTTACTAAAATAGAGGACAAATGCTAATAATACTGTTAATATTTTAACTGTATCTAATTTTATATTTTTTTCCACTCTTCAAGATACCGTTTCCTGGGTAAGCTCTACATAGAAAGAAATCTTAAGAGAATTTGGAAAGCATTACTTGGTCTGATGTTGCACTGCACATCCTTCTAATGAAACTAATGTTTTCAGAAAAAGATACAAAATCTTGACATTTTTTAAGTAAAGACATGTCTTTTTTTGACAGGGCATCCAACGTGTTACTGAAAAAAGAGGGAAGAAAAGAAGAAAACACCCTTATCTCTAGGTATGACTATCTCTACTATAACTATTCTATATAACGATGATCAGATTTTATCACTGACTGCTTAAGTTACACTCTACATTTGGTGTCAGTCTGTAACTAAATACTCCAGACAACAGCTTCAACATGTAAAAAAATATTTCAGCATTCCATCCATTCCTAGCATTGTTTGAAGGTGACCTGCACCTCCTGAAAAAAAAAAAAAGGCACAACAATAATGCTAATTAGTATTCCATTCATCAACTCCTCTAAAAAAAAACTGGTTTTAGAAAGAAATAAAAAAGGTTATTCATCCCCCACATCTCTCTGCCCTAAAAAGAAAAAGTATTTAATATTTGCTTTGTTTCAGTTTATTGATTTTGACCTGATGCAAAGATGGATATGCTGAAAATTTAATTTTGGTGCTCATCACGTGATTTAGTAATCTAGCTTTTGTTTATTCAACTTCTTTCTATTTCAAGAAAGCTGTGGAAAACTTCTAAGGCAAAGTCTAGACAACATTGAACAACTCATTATCAAAGGCAAGGATTTTAAAGATTCATGCAGTATGGTCATTAATTGGGATTACTGACATTACAGGGGGGAGCTCAAATTTTGGTTGTAGTCTGCAATCAAAACATTTAATGCCAAATTATTTCTTTTTATTGTTCTTATTCTAGGAGACACTGAAAAGTTGAAAATTGTATGTAATCTTATTTGAGTCTGCACATGAATCTTGAAACTTATCTTCCCTAACCCTTCAGTAGGTGCTCTAATAACAGCAACAAAGAATAAATTAAGCTTAAGCTTTCTCCTCAGCCTTTGGCACTTCTCCATATTATTTCTTCAGTGATCCCAGACTGCAATTCCTTCTACTTCAGAGAATCCATCTAACTCATGAGTTCCTGAAAATAATAAGGTCTACTTGGTTACCCCAACACAGCTTTTCTGGGTTTCTCCTCTGGTACCATAGTGTATACAGGACGTGAAACGCTCTTAGGTTGAGATTCATTCATATTTCCCATTTAAGTACAGAGATTTCCTTGTAGTGGTCTGTCAGGTTCTGTAATGTTTCGGCATTTTTCATTCTTAATTTTTTTATTTTGGAATACATATTTGTATTTTCTCTAGACCTTTGGTTCTATATATACCAGAATTTACTCCAAATTACTCTGGGACGGAAGGAAGGAAGGAAGGAAGGAAGGAAGGAAGGAGAGAAAGAGAGAGAGAGAAAGAGGGAAAGAGGGAAAAAAAGAGGGAGAAAGAGAGAAAGTGAGAAGGAAAGAGAGAAAGAGAGAGAAAGAGGGAAAAAAAGAGGGAGAAAGAGAGAAAGAGAGAAGGAAAGAGAGAAAGAGGGAAAGAGAGAGAGAAAGAGAGAGAGACAGAAAGAGAAAGAAAGAAAGAAAAGAAAAGAAAGGAAGGAAGGAAAACCATGACTGTAGTGGGGTTGGTTTTTTTTTGGCACTGTGGTAGACTCCTGCTCACCTGTCTTTTGGATGGGAATGTGGTTAATGAAATATGGGTGTTCATTGTAATTTGAGATTACTTAGGATAGAATCTGAGATATCTGTGTGTGACTAGCACATATGACCTAGGATCTATGGGTGACTAAATCTCTGGAGAGGCCAGGTAAATCTCTGAGGTAGAGGTCAGCTAAAATGCTCTAGAACATCTAAGGTAACAATAGATCTACATGTCTAAGCACCTCAATGCCAAAACAGATGCCTGTAAGGTAGCTGGTTACATCAGAAACCATCCAATCTTCTTATATAAGCAATAAAAAATGGAACTGGGCTGTTCCCATCTCAGATAACTAAACCTATATCAAAATATAATCCAAAAGAGGCACCTAAAAGTTACTAGTTGACTTTCTCCTTAAACTAGAAGTCTTCTGTGCACTGCAGTCAGAGAACTTTCTTCATGAGAGGCCAAAGCCCAGTTCAATTGTCTACAAGCAATTATTTAGAAATTACCAGGATGACCCCAAAGTTGATATACATAACTGAGGATCTGTGGAAGCCATGTGTGGTTCTGGAGCAGCATCTGGAGGCCAGCTGGAGTACTTTTATGGCACCCCAAATTGCATCAGACTTCTGTATGTGGGGATCTGAACTGTCTTGAGATGTGCAAGCTAGTCCTCTCCAGCCAGCTTTATGCTCAGAGCAGGAAATACCCAGTTTCACATCAAAGTCCATGGGATCTATTTTAGATGTCTTCTTTGAAGTAAGATAAGTCCCACCCCTGGCTAAGAGCTGCTTCATGGTACCAAAATCTTGCTAATCCTTTGAAGGGCTAAGTGTTAGACCAAGAAAACATGTATACAAGCATCCAATTTTTAAGCTCTAATGATTTAAATTAAGTTAAACAATTGCTCGAGGACATTTACAAGATCATGAATAGACTGAATGGCTTAGAGGATTAAGGTTTCAACAGAAACTAAAACCAGGATTTCATCAAAAACAGCGAGGGAAAAAAATAGAAACGAGGAAAGGACAGAAGGACACTGCTTAATTTTTTTGTCAAATTAAAAAAAAAAAGGATGTGCTATATTTAATGCTTTGTAAGGACTGACATTTTGTTTCATCTGACTTGAAATTCAACCCAACACTTTTAAGACACTAATGCTCACAGTATTTGACCTAAGCATTGAATAAGGTGACTCTACAGCCATTAGCCAGGAGAATTTTGGGGTAGACACAATTTTTTTTTTTCATGCCAAAAATTTTTGAAAGGTAGAAGGTCAGGAGAATACAATATGTTCTCATTTTGTGTGTCAGAAAATTTTATATTCATACAAGATTCAATTTTTATTCAGCTAGAAATTTATAGAACTTAATTAATGAAAACTATGTGTTTGGATGGAACAATGTAAAAATAACATGAGCAATATTTTGCCTCTTCAGTTATACAGCTGAATTTACTGGGAGGTATTTTCAGTAGGTTAATTGGTAAAACTAAGAGACATGTTCCCTAATACGTAGCACAGAAGCTATTAAAGTGTAATTTATGTAGTAATTATATCTCCAGCTGTGACATAATCCAGCTCTCTCCTACTTATGATATTTACTGGTATGATTGGCTAACCAAAGTACTGTCACATACATTCCTATTAAAGCTTCCTAATTTAGAGCTTCCATGTTGACATCAGCCCATTATAAGGAGAAATGGAAACAGCAACAGAAGCAACCTTCAACCATCCAAATTCCCTCTCACATCTGGTCTGGCGGTATTTTGAAACCGTCAAAATTAAAATGATTAAATAGCATTAAAAATCTCTGTCTCTCGAGAGATATAAATATACTCTTCAACTCAACATATTTTTAGTCTTTTGTTTAAGTATTTCTGTCATTCTTTATATCGTCACGTATGACAAAAATCATGCTGCCATGCACTAAAATTTTATAAGCTTCTTTAGGGATTCTATCAAAAGGAGATTGCTAATCTTTAACTGTAATTGCCCTTCACTGAAACAATTCAAAAGACTTATATATATATATTTATTAGTTTATGCTTTGTAAATGATCCTGAAGCACTTCCTCTGGAATTTAAATATTTTTCTGTAACAATTTCAATTAAAAGTCACTTAGTAATGGAAGTCAATTTTTCCATATTGAATTTTCTAGAATTCATTTTCTCATGATATGCCACGCAAAAATATAGATGGAATGATTTCCTACATTTTATAGTATTGAAAACACAAAGAAAACCAGAAATTGTTTAAAAAAGCTCGAAATAAGCTGACCTGTTCACACATTGTGTTCCCATAAATCCATATAATTTCAAAGGGGAAAGAGGGATTATTTAATTAAAAAAGTTTATGTATATTCTTAGATTGTACAGATTTCTTCAATAGACATAAATTTTTAAAAAAATTCTTTTTCTACTACTTTCTCCTATTCTCTCATTTTCTTTCAACGATCTAAATGGATCTCTAATGGTCTAAACAAAGAAAAATCAGCTCATTAAATTTAAAGAAGATGACATGGAGATTTCTTTGGAAAAATCATGAAAATAATCAGAAAATCATAAGGCTTGATATAAAAAAGTGGTGAGCTAGTAGGTGCTTCAAGGATATTGTTCTCTGTGACTCCAGGATTTAACTCTAGGAATATGTACAAGTTAAAAGGCTCAGAAAGTTAAAACACCAACACTAAATATTTGTTCTTGTCATTGTCAGTATTGTTTGATCAGATCCATCTACCTTTTTAGTTGTCTTGTTTTTTTTTCTCTCATAGATAAGTTTTTGTTAGAAAAACCCATGCAAAGAAAATAACATGAATTTGCTTTCATTTTTAAGGTGATTCTCCCTTTTAGTTCAAGTAAGTTTCAGAATGGAGGACAAACACAGCAGTGCATTTCAAATGGGCAGTGGACTTAATTATGTCTTTGATACATTTCTTCCAGTGAAAAACACTTGCTTTTTTAATCTGCTTGGTGGGTTTTAGCACTGAGATTTAAAGCCCTTTCCTCAGCGTCTTCAGCAGATCTGCTTATTTAGATAACATAGGACATAGGAAATCAAATCTGGTCTGTCTAGTTACACTTGACCTTTCTACGTATATGTGAGGAGACAGCAATTACCTTTAAAGCATTCTATTTGGACTTTATCATTACATTTCCTAGTCCAATCCCTCTTTAAAGAAGTTATTAGTCTGATTACAGCCTTGTCTTGATTAGGCACTTTTTACAGTGCTTACTTTAGAACCATTTTGTAAAAAGTAATGAAAGGCTTTTTCTTACCCCTTTGTTTTCAATATAGTGGAAATGATTTTGGATTAATAGCTTTCTTTTATTCTGTAACTGTTTGATGTATTTGTGATTATATTGCTGATTGTGTCTTTTAATATTCCACTGGCATAGTTGTGAGAGTTTATCTAAAGGATTTTAGGCTGCTCCTATGATTCATTAGTCCCTTTAAGGCTTGTGAAGAAAGGTGAACTTGGTAACTGGAAATAAGCCTCTCAACTTTGGTGGATTTACCAGTCTGAATTAGAAGTAGTTTACTGCACGGTTTTCTCAAAGTGAAGTTTGAGTATTCCTCATAAGTGATCTATTTTTGTGCTTTAGTATAGAATAAAAAAAAAAAAAAAGAAAAGCTGGAACAAACTGGAAAATTGCTTCCAGGGTTTTACAAGAGTGTGAGTTGTATGTGCTTTGTGCAGCTGAAGGAGGCTGTTTGAATTCCAAGGATACTTCAAAGGGGCTGCGGAGGAGCCAGCACGGTCTCACGCTGACCCCTGCCGGCTGTGCACCCAGCACCCTGTGTGCCATCCATGTACAGATACTGGGAAATGTCTGGTACCAGTTTCTTGAGTTTACACAGAAATAAACGATAGGTATTAGATCCTATATCGACACATTGCTAACAAACAATTGAAAGAAGCCAATGTGACAAAGTAGTTTGATCACAAAGACAAAGCATATGATTGCTTTTTTTAAAAAAATGAATTAACCTACTAGAAAATTTTATGAATTAGATTTTGTTCAGCGAATGTCCAAAAGGCTTCGGGACAGCAATTTGCAATGGTCTAAAATGACTGGTGCATAATTATATGTTGACATCTAAACAGAGAAACAAAGTAATTTTGTTCTTCTTATGCCATTCTTCTTCTTACTCCTATTTTCCAGAAAATCAAATCTGTTAAAAAAAAATTACTTCAGTTCTAACAAATATATTATAAATCAAAAAGTTGCTATATTTTCCTTATTTAGTAAGAGCTGTAAACAGTCCTCTAAATCTCTTTCTGCTTACTAGTCCATCTTTAATGTTTACTGAAACTATAGGAGATAGATGGATTCTAATTAACTGATCATAGATATCTTATTTAATACTGTGAGGAATCTCAAGTCACTTTTTTCAGTTGGAGGAAAACCTGAGCAAAGCCCAATATTGACCTTGAAAAAAGGGATAAAGGAGAAAATTATATCCCTACTAGCTTTTGCTTACTTTCTGGAAACTTTTAAAATTCACCTCATTTGAAAGTTGCATACCTTTCAGAAATAAATGTCATACAGAACAAAAGTGATTGAAATGGATCACTGAATCTTAAGCTTTTACTGAAAGGGCAATAAGATATCTGGGATGGAAAAAAAAAGAGATATAATTAAGGAAATTGAGCAATATTAGAATAATTCTTATGAAACCAGTGTTCTCAGTGTTCTTAGGAAAATTTTACTTTAGTTTTGTGTTGGCTTGGATGGTTTTTGTTTGTTTGTTTTTGGGGGGTTTGTTAGTTCGTTTGTTTTTTAATTTTGCAATCTTTCTTATTCTTAGAAGGACTTTTTCTCACCTGGCCTCCTCTTCCTGTTTTAATCCTCATGGACTTTCTATGTGCTGAAATCTAAAACTAATGACTGTCGAATTTAAAATAGAAGGTCAAATGGAAGTGGATATTTATTCAGTTTTCCTCTATTTCAAGTCAGGGGAAAAAATTCTGTATGTGTGTGTTTAAGTGAAATCAAGTCCTGCATGAGAAACTTACTATTGCTCTTATATCTAAGGACCCCCTAGAACTTATCTGCCAGTACACTGGTTATCATTTTTTGGTAAACAGAACACAGCTGACCATGGAGAGATAAGACAACACCTGAATAAAGATACATTACTGGAATTCAGACATATCAGCTGAACACAACTTGAGGCCTTTTGAGAAAAGATGGGAAACAATGCTTCAGGATGAATTTCTAAAAGCAATATAAGGTTGATGAGTGACTTACAAGAAACATGAGATTCAAGATTTTGGTCCATTCTTTTGAGACCAGCTTTTCAGAAACACTGAGAGTGACTATGAAGTGTTTAATTTGTTTTAATACATATGGCAATTGTTTCAAAGCTAAGAACATTTAGTACATGGTTGTGATTTTGTTGATACTCTACAAAAAGATCCAGGTGTTTTATTTATTTATCTTATTTTATTCCTTAATAACAAAAAAAATGTCATACAGAATTTGAAATCTTCTCTGTATGAGAGCTTTAAGAACACTTGTTTATGTTTGAGAACCAATCTCTGTGTCTTCATGTAACAATTTCTAATTATGTCCTTTAATAATTTCTATGAAGAAAACAAGCCCAGCTCTACAGATGAGGCAACTTCAGTCCCAATATAAACACAATGTGAATAAGTAGCATTTCTGGGAACAAAACACCCTAACTATGATTTCTTGGTTAGAATCTGCTACTTGTGTTTCTCACCAAAGTTGCAAGGAGACACATCCCAAGTGGCACAAACAAGAGCCATTATTTAGAGAAATTACTTATACCACAAGACTTTTAATGATCATTTTCAAAACCTAATCCCATTTATTTAATATACAGGAATCTATGCCAATGAATACTTTTCCTTTTCTTCTGGAAAAAAAAAATACAAGTCCAATTCTTAGAGTCTTTAGACAATAGTTATTGATCGCTTTAATTTTCAAAAATTAAGATAACTTTGATTTCTTTTTAGTCCCTTTCAGTAGAGAATTATTCTAGAATTCCAGGCTTAAAAAACAATAAATATATGTAGATTCTCAACTTAAGCACAGTTGACCTGCAATTAAAGCAAGGCTTTGTTTCTCATTGTTTTGTGAAGGTTCAAGCATAGTTTCTGCTTGTTGGCTCTTTCAAAAAATCACCAAGGGCTAATTCTAAAACTTGCTCTTTACATGAGTACACACAGTTAGACTTTTCTCAGAGAAATGATAGGGAGCTTATACAAGGGATGCACTTACTGTATTTGGTGTATTACAGCTCTGCTGAGAGGTTTTTTGACATGAGAGATAGTCAGAATGAAAGAAGGACAGTCTCTGGCTGTCAGAAGCAAAGTCAGTGGCCCCAAAACAAGTTTACTTTCATCATGCAGAGTATAAAGGTTTTGGAGCAGGATCCCACCAGGAGTTCCTGACTCTTCAATGAACAGATCACATAGTCAGTCTGTGTCTGGGGAATAACTGATGCCCTTCCGTGAGCATAGACAAAGGAGTGGTAAGGCAAGAACATCTCTTTTGGGTATCTGAAATATGTGTCTGACTTTTTGACACAATCCTTTAGTGAGCAGCAGAGGAGAAAGAAGACTAAAAGTTATTGGCTCTTAGCTGAGCTTTGCAAGCAGCTGCTTTGTTCTATACAACTGTAGCTGACTGTTTGCCAATACATGTGAAAGCATTTGTCAGCAAGAATTAAGCGCAATGGTTTTCACGTTCACCTTGCAACAGGGTAAACACAGAAAGGTTTTTGGGACTTTATTGACATTGCATACAAGTCACCTCAGACTTGCAGATGCAAAACCAGTACTGACCATTATTCTCAAGTTCCAGATAAGATGGTCTGATCATAACATTTAAAACATTTTAATTGGCCTACAGTGCTTCAAGGTTAATAACAGCATTAGCCTGCTATGATGCTTTGCTTTGTACTGGCACGTTATGCACAAAATTCCTACTGAGGAAAGTGGTTTGAGAAGAGGAAAAAAATTAGTTGAAACAAAGCTGAAAGCACATGAAAAAAAATCATTTATCAATGACATGTGAATCCATATGGAAGAAGTGGATCTACACAGTTCTACTAAATCACACAAAGAATGGGGGAAAACAGTTTTCCAGGAGTTGGGAACACAGGAATAGGACTACTGGTACATAATCTTGCTTAGATTACTCTAATTTTCACTCTGTTGTGCGGTTGCAACTGTTCGTGGATAACTTGTTGCCAAACTTTAGAAAAGATTGAGAGGTTGTATGATATCCAGATATCATTCCAACTAAAGCTTTCAAGTTAGAATTTACTCCCTTATTTACTATTATTCAGGGCCTTTGTTTGCCTAGAGAGCTTTGATCTCCCCACCACAGAACCACAGCTCCTCTTTCTAACACAATGAAAAGGATCTTCCCCTTCAACTCGGGTGGGAGAGTCATGAGAATTTAGAATGGCATAAGATCTGACAGTAATACTGTATTGACATATTACTCAAATCTATTTTCTGGAAAACCATAATGAAAATCACAAAGAATGGAAATTATATTGGTCTTTAAATTTTTAGGCTACTACATTAGCATCAGAAACACAGTAATTTACATATGTATAATGTATCTAACCTTATGACAACAGAAACTTCACTAGTGTAGTCATATCAGTATCAGTAAGTAATTAAGTGAAATTCAGATAATTGTGGTGAAATAGGTGAGGACCTGATGTGGACAGTGTATGTTTTTCAAGGGAGTTTATTCTAACTGGCTCCAGAATGGTTTCCTGAGGCGACTGCTTGTTAGTAGCTGGAACTATTTTTTACTCTAGGATGCAATCCAGTTCAGCCACCCAAGACCACCCCACAAACACATGGATAGTGGGAATGACTGCAAGGTTTGCCTCAAAAATGCACTCCTGAGGCAAACAAAAGTGCTAGAATACTAGTACAGAACCAAAGAACTCGTGTTGTATTTGTCAATTCTTCCACTGGAAAGGTGGGTGATTATGAATTGGTGGGACCAGGTGGAAACACTCGGATGAACAGTTTAACTGATAACCCATGGCTTACATGATACCCTTTACTAGGTGAGACTATAGAAGATGTCTAAACCAGGAACAAAGCTGAATCACCTGGCCATTAGGATAAATATCTGTGGTCTTTATTTAAGAAAGAAAAATTAACGTCCTTTAGAAGGTCTTTATGGAGTTATCCTGTCAACCTAGCCAGGTTCTTGAAAGTTAAGTATCTCTCCTCTCTAACTTGAGATGGTACTTTGTGACAATTGTAGTATGGTAAATAGCAGGCATGTATTTTGTATAATTTAACCTTTTGATTTAGTCTGATACTTGCATGATTTAATTGACAAAGTTCTAAATGTGAACTGTAAATATACCAAATTTTGATTGGTTATATAAATACCATAAATATACAAGAGTGCACAGCAATATAGACCATGTATCAATAGGTTATGGCAAACAGGAATTTATGAGCAGGAGGTTTTAGCCTTCTAAATTCTAGAATTTGTATAATTTACTTTGACTCATTTTTATATTAAAAAATCAAGTTAAGACATAATAGATGGGGAAGTTTTCACTGTTTAGTCTTTTAATGAAAATTCCTTTGTATTGTTCCACTGGAGCACATTTTAGGGGAAAAAAAAAAGCAAAACAATTGTAAACATCAAAATTAATTAATCACTGCTGCTTTTAAACTAAAATTCTTCTCATTTTTAGTAACCAGTTAGCATAGCAAACGCTTCCATATAAAGACCTTTGCTACAAATTTTAAGTTTACTGCACAACTTCAAATGGGTCAGGAAATTAGTTCAGTGTGCTTATAACAAACACAGTGCTAAGTTGACAAGAATCTAAAATTATATTATTTAATTATGATAAAATCTAATAATACATAATTAACTTATTTTTACTTAATTAATTCACATTTATTTATTACTGAATTGGCACAGAGACATTTTGAATAATGAGATTAAATACTAAGAAATTAATTCTCTCATAAACTTTTACAATTTCCCCAGAGAATGTTTACTGAGCTTTCTCTTTTCTTGACTACAGAAAACTTAAGTACTTTTAAAATGAGAGGAATTTTAAAAATCCTATTTTATGAATGTAGTCATAGTCTGTATCTTTATGAATATATGGGTACTGTTCAAGCATCTGACCTCTTGAAAATGGAAAAATATAATAGCATAGCTAAAGAAAGGAAAACATATTTTTAAATATTTTTGTTAGATCACTCATCCTTAAAACCATTGATGTATAGTTTTCCCTCACTTTACCACAGAAATTCATGCAACCGATTTTGCTTCCTGAAACAGATGATAGAGTGTTTTGATGTTTGATTTTTTGTTTCTGTTTTTATTTTCTCTATATATGGCTAAAACCTGCATATGTATTTGGGAATGCAGAAAAATGTCTGTCTTTACTGAGACTTTTTTAAAGGCTGAACGCGGACTGGGCCCAGAACAACAGCAACAGCAGCAACAACAGCAGTACAAAATTGAATTAATTTGATTTAGAATAAAAGTTTGTTTTCCTGTTTTACTAATGTTGCTTGAAGCAGATTTTCTGCTATTTCACCTACTTTCTCTCTCTCTCTTTTTTTTTGTATTCTTCCATTTCAAAAAGAAAAAAAAAATCGTCTTCTATTTGCAGGAAGCACATACTTCCAGTCCACTGTATTTTATGCTTTGGTTTTCTGATCCTTACACACCCGACATTGATCTGAATATTTGATACTTATGAAATAAACCTGTATGTTTCTTCTTTGCAACATCCTGTCAGATGACCTTATCTATAGTATCTACAGGCTGTCACTGCCTTATGGATCTTTGAAAGAATTTTTATAAGCCCACACTGACACTGTTCAACAGAGGTAAATTAAATAGTTTCCAAGTTACTGCAAAACTACACTCAAAATCTTGTTTGTGGACAGAGCACACCTTATATGTAAAACTAATAGTATAGTGTTAGAATATTTGGAACCATAGAAACTGGCTTCACCAAGCCCAAATTGTACTTGGCTAATTTTGTGACCTTCTGCAATGTACTGACTGCCTCACTGGGCAAAGGAAGAGCTACAGATTGTCATCTACCTAGACTTATGTAAGGCTTTTGACACAGTCCCACACAGCATGCTTGCATCTGAATTAGATTTAAGTTTAGTAGGTGGACTTTTAAATGAATAAGGAATGCCCATGTCTAAAAAGTTGTAGTCGTGGCTCAGTATCCAAGCTGAAACCATTAACGAGGAGTGTCCCTCAAGATTTCCTTCAGGGACCAATATTATTTAGTATCTTCATTAATGGCAATAGAAGGGATTCAGTGAGTCCTCAACAAGTTTGCAGATGGCACCCAAACGAGTGTTGTAGGTGGTACAATAGAGGGAAGGGATGTCATCCAGAAGGTACTTGACAGGCTTCAGGAATGGTCCCTAGTGAAAATCCTAACAGTCAACAAGGCCAAGTGCAAGGTCCTGCCCCTGGAATGAGGAAAACTCCAATATCAGTACAGACTGAGGGATGAATGGATTCAGACTATTCTTACAGAGAAGGACTTGGGACTACTGATGGTTTTCCAAATAAAGATACAAGACGACAGTTTTTTTGCAGTCCAGTAAACTCATCATATCCTGAGAGTAATTTAAAAAAACATGGTCAGCAGATTGAGGGAAGAGGTTCTCCCCCACTCCTGTGTACTTGTGAAACCCCACCTGGATACTGGGTTCATCTCTGGGGTCCCCATTACAAGATACTAACCTCTCAAAGCAGGTCCAGAGAAATATCTCAAAAATAAAAGTATTCCACTGCATTCCACTCCATTCCATTCCATTCCATTCCATTCCATTCCATTCCACCTATGTATTTTTAATATTTTAAAGGTTCAGTAATGACCAAACATTTTATTCCAGGTTTATAATTTTGGCATAGCTAAAATTTACACACTCAATGCCCATTTTAATAATCAAGACTCTTCTTGCACTAAAATTTAAGTAATTGGTACCTAAATTCTCTATTTGCAAAATGAAGAAAACAGCACTCCCTTATCTTAAATTATCATGAAAGAAAATTGACCATACTGGTGTCTGAAAAATTGTTTGTTGCATGATGAAACAATGAATACAAATATCTACGTGGATACTCAATAGTTTAAGACTGCTTCTATCATATTAAGTCTTCTCCTCATGTTCTTCTTATTGTCTTTCACTATTGCCTAGTTTTACTGCTTAGCTTTCATAGAAGCTCACAGAAATTATGTCATGCATTTTTTTTCAGACCAGTGTTGTAAATACACTGAATAATTCTCAAAGACATTTACAGAGGGAGTCCAGTGTGTTTATAAGAGAAAATAAACAAACCACAAAACCCCTCAATAATTTTAACTAAGTTTGCAGAAGTGTTCAGACAGTTGGGACAAATTCAATGAAGAAGATATTTCTTTTCAAGCCAATAGATCAACAAATTTTAACATGGAAGTTATTTTAGATACTTGATATCTCAAACTGTCGTAGGAATGGCTTTTATTGTAAGATAAAGGATTTCTATTTTCTAGTCTAGTCTTTGAATCTAACCATTCTCAGGAACTGGAGCTTAAATCAATATGGAGTGTTTTGATATTATAGACTGTGGGTAGAATGAACTGCCAGCTAAATGATATTTGAAGAATACTCTTGTGTTTATCTACACACTACTTTTCTGTCAATGAGAGTCTTGAAAGGAGAAGGAATCAGTCTATGACAGTTGGTAAAGATTTTCCATAATTTTTTAACACAGAAGACCCTTTCTTTGAATTTCAGCCTACTCATTCAATTTATGCTGGCAGTCTCAGACACCCTTGTGCCTCTGAGAGAATATTTTTCTTGATGACTGACATCCAGTCTGTTCAAAAGAGCAAGATCTCAGCTGAAAGAAAATAGGTTTTGAGAGCTATTATGAGAGCAATCTACAGAATAACTGTTGAGAATTCTATAAATGTCGGTATACTTAAAAGAGTATTTTGAAATTTCTTTTGAGAAAAATCACTGATTTATGGTATTAAAATGAATTAACTTTATGAATAGGATTAAAGCATCTCCTGTACATATCCTTTCTGGATATTAACAAGTTCAGAGTTTCCTTGTAATCCTTTTTTTGCTAGGTTATATGAAGAGAATCTCTTAGTTTTCATTAAGATTAAATGACTTCTCTTCTGTCAGCATGCAACACATTGGTAATTTATACCTTTGCTCTTCAAGGAAATACCATCCAATTATTATCAACACGATGACTCAGCTGGGGAAAAGTAAGCACCAAGTCGTTAGATCTGAAACCAAACCCCTTATTCTGCAATGGTAATTGCAAATTACCATTTTAATTAAAGTTCCCATAGGCAAAAAAAAAAATTAAAAAAAAGATCCAGAAAGAACTTGAGTAATGCAGTGAAGTCTTCAAGCATACGTTCCAGAATTCATTTTGTTGTATGAAACAGCAACATGGAATATGAATTTTTCATAACCTACAAAATCACCTTAGGTTACACATATGTAAACGCAATTTAGACAAATGTTCAATAAGTAGAAGAAATACTGACCAAATCAACAGCAGTTCATGTGGCGGAGCACGCAAATGTTTATACATGGCTGCAAAAACATCTTCTGGTTTAGGTGTAACACTGAATCTATTAGAGAATCACTTGGGTTTGATTTTTTTATTGTTGTAGGAACTGAATCCCAGGTGAGAAATACTGCAACATGAAACAGCACTGCATAATAGTAATGAATCATATTTGCCAGCCCCAAGGCAATGTTTCAGAAACTTTAAACATCTCCAAATCGTACTGAAGACACTTGTATTAGTAACTGAACTGTGTTTGAACTATCAAATTTATGGTTATAATTGATGGAGAAATAAGACTCAATTATACACTCAAAATTTAGGATAATTAAAAATAATTCAGTTTTCCTGAAATTTATATGTTTGTCACATTCAGAGACTAAAATCAGTACTCAGTGTGTAAAAAGAAAAAACAGTAGTTGATATTTTGTCTGCTCATTCTCTACAGCAACTTACATGGTGTACAGAGGTTTCGAGAAAATGTTTTTTTGTTTGAAGACAATATTTAAATAAGTGTGCAGGGTATTTAGAAGTCTAACTTCAGGCTTTAAATATCTATATATATAAGAATCTAAATTTAGGTTCTTCCAGTGAAATTTTTTTAAATGTCATCACTTAAGTGTATACATAATTTCTATGTCCATATCTACATAATTTATATTTAAAAGCAAATAGAAAGTTATAAAAATACATATGTTATACTTTATTTGATTTTATTTTTGCATCTATATTTTGCTTACTTTTTTATTTCTTACATATTTCTTCACACATCTAATAGATTTAAAGATTTTCACCTTGATCTTGTTCGTTTTAAACATCTTGCAAGAAGTGTGATCTTTCAGTTGCCATTTTTACTGTAGACACTAATAAAAAAAATCCAGGTATATTATATTAAGTTCTGTAGTGGTGGATTTAGTGTCTGGCATCTTTATGTGAGGCAAAATGTCTTCTGTATAGAAAGATGACACTTGTTTCACAGCACAAAGTATAATTACAGAATCACAGGATTCAGAGTTTAAAAGGCCTCTGGAGCTCATCTGGTCCAACCCCCTGGCTCAAGCACAGTCACCAGGAGCTGTTTGCCTCAGACCACGCCCAGACAGTTTTAGAGTATCTCCAAGGATGGAGACTCCACCATGCCTTTTTTACTCTTACAGTGATAGAAGTATTTCTTTATTTTCAGGCAGAGCTTCCTGTGTTTCTGTCTGTGTCCGTTAGTTTCTGTCTTACCAATGGGTGCCACTGGAAAGTGGTCTTTTGATCTCCTTTACACTTTTGGGTATTGACGAGATCCTCATGAGCCTTCTCTTCTCCGAAGAGAATCCCAGCTCTGTCAGCCTTTCCTCACATGTCAGTATTGCAGTTACAGATGAATGTCAGTACAATCTTCATAACATGACAAAGCATTCTATATTTTCATTAAATCAACAGAGATATAGATAAGTAAGCAAAAATAATATACTAAATACAAGTGGAATTTAATCAATGCAAAGCAGAAGTCTGGGGAGCAATACAAGAAAATTTTAGCTCAATTAAAGTTTTGAGGAATCATATAAGAGAGAGAAAGAGAAGGAGAATGCTTAGCTCACAAGACATTAAATGCTGTCATCCATTATTGGCTGTGTATTTCCTCTCTTGGATTGCTTCAGGGTGAGCACAGCCCAAGTGATAAGTTAGCTGGGGCAACTGAGGGCCAATAAATCATTGAGTTTAGGTAGGGCTTATTCAACAGAACAAAATTGCTCTGAAGAAAAACTTCTGAATGGAAAGCAACATTATTGGAAAATCCATTAAGTTGTGGCTTAAATCCATAAAAATTGAGTGAAAGAAAGCTGGTGTTGAATGTGTAATAAAGAGATGTTTCAATTAAAATTCTCATGTTGTTTTTGCAAACAACTGAAAACATTTTGGGATCAAGTCAGAATAATAGAAATGGTACAGAGGTACAAAGTTTTCAGCTTTCAGTCTTCATAATATTAACAAACTCCTAGGTAAGAGACTTGGGAGAACTTGGAAGAACTTTTCTTCTGTGTTAGGCCAAAAAGAACCATTGGTATCTTCTGGTTTTTGCTACAACATAGTGCGGTGGGTTAACTTTGGCTGGCAGCAAAGTCTCTATCATATTGCTCTTTCACTGTCTCTCCACAGCAGGAGACAGGGAGGAAATACAATGAAGCAGCTCTTGCATTGCAGCAGCTCTTTTGTTGAGATAGACACAATAAACCTTCCACAGATAGAGTCTGTTTTTCCTATTACAGTAGTTGGTAAGGGATTTCTAAGTTATTTGCCAATTAAATGTAGAGTAACCTACATTTAATACATACAGTGGGAAAAAAACAACTCCCTAGACCTCTCCTGTTTTTCTTCTGAGGCTCAACTAACCTCCAATTCTTCCAGCTCCTACCCCCTGCACAGATGAGAAATGGGCATTGTGATCAATTCATAACATATTGTGACTGCTACTTCTTCATCATGTTGTATTCCTGCTTCAGCATGGAGCCCCTCCCATTCACAAACTGCTCCAAGGTGGGTCCTTTCTACAGGGTGCAGTCATTTAGGAACACACTACTCCAGCATGTGTTCCCTGCAGTATCACATGTCCAGCCAGGAGTCATGCTCCACTGTGGGCTTCCCTTCCTACAGGCCACAGCTCTTGCCAGGATGCCCCTTCAGCATGGACTTCCATGAACTACACCTTCCTTCAGAGCATATCCATCTGCTCATGCATGCCCTGCAGGGGATATGTCTGCTCCACCATGGACCTTTGTGGGCTGCATTGGGACAACCAGCTTCAGCGCAGGCTGTCTGCAGGGGAATCTGTGCTCCAGCACCAGAAGCACCTCCTTCCTCTCCTTTATTCACAGCTGCTTCTCACATATTCTCATTCCTCTCTTCTTGCTGCTCTTGCACAGTATTTTTTACCCTTTCTTTAATATGTTAATCTGCAGGTGGGCCCAGCATCAGTGATGAGACTCAGGTTTAGCCAATAGCAGGTCCATCTTAGAGCTGTCTGGAACTGTCTCTGTCTGACATGGGGATAGCATCTTGTGTCTCCTCACAGAAACCAACCCTGCAGCCCCTCTGCTAGCAAAAGCCTCATCACGCAATCTGCAAAAAAAAAAAGTGTAAAATTAGAAGGAAACCCCAAGGTATTCTATTCCAGTTCTAAGCTGATCATTACAGGCTGAGCAAGATGGTCTTTTCAATTCTGACCCATATTACACTCACATGACTTGGCAAAAGAGATAAATATTTCAGAGGTGTCACAATAACAACACATTTTCAATAAATTGGTGTAGGATTTGTTCTTGAGAAGGTTGTTAAAAAGTATATATATGCACACAGATCCATGGGACAATTTTATCTCTGTAATTCAAATGTAGATCTAATTCCACTGATTGCCCAAGTGTTTCAGTGGCATAATTCCCAGAGTGAAGATTTATCCTGAAAGAATGGTTTGTCTATCTTTATGACAAGAGAGACATCTTCATTTTGAATTTTCTCAGTGAGACAAAATGAAGAATGATCCTTAAAAATACCTTAGATCCTTACACTTAATCCATAGAAATTAAGAATCCTAAAAAATACCTGTACATAGTAGTAGTATATAAAAAGTCTTTCTATTTACATTACACTTTGACATCCTAAAAGGATAAACTCTAAAAGTTAATGTAGGTACCTTCAAGGACAATAAATCTCAATTGATATACTTAGGTGTATTGGAGAGTAATCCTAAAATCCTAAGGAATCTGGAGATTAAATTATGAGATTAGTAGAAACAAAAAGAACAGGAAACTGAAAATCAAACAGCATCAATAAAAAAATAGTTCTGTGGTAATTTTTAACTGGAAATATTGAATAGATGTTAACAAAACCGTATGGAAATAGAAAGTTTTAAACAGTATCCTTGAATATATTTCAGTATTTTAATTTTTTGAAAAAGTTATTGGTTTATTGGTTGGTTGGTTGTTATTATGTGGTTGTTTTTTTGTTTTGGTTTGGTTTGGTTTGGTTTGGTTTTGTTGTTTTGTTTTTGTTTTGTTTTTATTTTTTTGGGGTTTTTTTTTTTGTTTTTTGTTTTTTTTCTCATGAAAGAAAATCAAATTATACCATCAAAATATCTCCTGTAGGAAGTTCAGTGTAAGAGAATAGTAAAGAATAATTGGAACATTTCTTCATCCCAGCAATAGAAATATGCCTTTATAATTTCACTTCTTTTTAAGGATGATTTTGAAGCAACTGGATTAATAATTAAAAAAAACACTTTAAAGAATCTGACTTTACACTGGGGGTTTTTCCTTTTCTAAGAATCTTGCATTTTCTAAGTCCTGTAAAAAGAAATCCAAATTCTATTTAATTTTGATACTTCAATTCTTATTTCTTTCTGACATATGCACTGGCTATTACAGAATTATTTCCTGACAGCTATGCATCAAAGACAATAAGGAACTTGATTGAAAGCTTAGAATTTATTCTGTTCTAAATTCACTGAGGATTTCCTAAAGAAAATGAATATAGTCATGTTACAGAAGACTCAATAATTCAATGTATACAATAAAAAAAATGAACGTTTGAAGAAAATTGTACCTTGATAGTCTTTACTTGTTATCACTGGTAATTCATCACTCTTATCTCTTCTGTTCTGAACACTCAATGTGCCCTAAATCTCCTTTTGCCTGTCAGACTTTTAGGTACTTTTGTTTAAATTATAAATGTATCATCACAATTATGTGTCAAAAAACTGTTTAAATTTAATAGTAGAAGGATTTTTATTTTCTTTTATAGCTTGACCTGCAGTGTAATCATATTGTATAAATGTAGAAATTCTTTTTTCTCTCTAAAACTTCCTTAGATAAAACAAAAAATTAAATATTTATTATAAAGTGGTGGAGTGGCGCCTTTTACATAGACAGCATTTCCATTGTGTTTGAAAAGCTTAGCTTTTTGGATGAAAAACTATTAACATAATTTACATTCTATTTTGAAAGGCAGACAAATCCTTCAATTGCTCTTATTTTTATCATATGCAAAAAAAGAACTGCATGTGAAATTATTTTACTGCCCCATAAAGCTTGCTGAAATTTCAATTATGCAGGTCAATAATTCAATTTTTTCTTCATCCAAGGTTTTAAACAAAGAAAAACAATAAAAGATGGAAAGAAGAGGGATGGATTTTTGAAATAGCTGATTTCCTACATTCAAGGGAAGTAAAATATCTAAATTCAAACCACTGTTTTTACCTGACTGAGAGATAATGAGCATGAGTACTCATTGCCGGTTTTGACAGTTTTTACTCAGCTTTTCCTCTTCAAGCTGTAATGAATGATCATTGGTTCAAGGCAGACTGGCTCTGCAATTCACTCATTGTGGGACTGTGCACGTCTTTAGTACACACACACACATATATACATATACATGTAGAATATATATACATGTGTATATATTCTTCCTCAGCATCAGAAAACAGGTACTGAAGTCCTTACTCTAAACCTTACAGATCAGGGTGCTAAATTTACATGTGTCTTTACTGCTAAATTAGGCTAGGACACCATTTTCATACAGTTTTGTAAGTCATTCTAGAAGAAATACAAAGAAAACTGGGAGTCCTTAACACCAGTACATGTACATAAGGAATCAGGGTTTTTTGTGTTCTATTTAGGCCCTAAATAGGTTTACAGCTCAGGCTTTCTAATGAGAAGCTGCAACAAATTCCTAACCTAGCTCACATGCAATTAAATACTTAGCAGTTCACAGAATTGTTTCTCATTAAAAATGATATGTAAATTATGTGGATTCTTAGATAAAGACATCTTCTGTCTTTACAGAGCACATTTGCATGTAGGTGGTATCTGTATATGCATGTATATTTACCCTCATTCTGGCTGCAAATACAGGTAACTTGTGTCTTGATACCCTTAGTTCTCTTTTATATCCATAGGCAACAAATGAATCAATAAAAAGTTATTCACTGTGAAATCAAAAACTACAAATCATAAAACCAACCATGAAAAAATATTTCTGTACGGTTACTTTTCCAATCAAGGCCAGAGAGTTACTATTTGTCTGAACAGAGTTTGTTACACATGAACTAAGCCAAACTCTTACCACCATTCTCACAAACTCTGCTACAAGAAAAGGAACATACTTCCTGAAATTCCCCCATTTAGGTAATGCACATAAATAATTAATTTGGGGATTTTTGCAATTAACTTGAATTTGTGTTCTGCATAATCAAGTGATGTCATTTAAGCATATAAATAAAAATCTTATCTTTCTTTGTAATTTTGAAATTTAGACTTCTGCTGTCTTTTGTTTAGGACGGAGATATATTCAACATACTTTGGTGGAAAATCTGTCCCCATTGAAGCCAGTAAAAAAAAAAAATGCACACCATCCCAAGAATTGTTTCTGTTCCTATCAAATGCAGTAAAAAAAGGTTTTAGCTTTTGTGAACCTTTTGTTGTTTAATACATAAGTGCATCATTGCATCAAGGTCACCAGAGAAGAACCTATCTGGAATTTTCTCAAAATACAACAAATTACATTTTTCTTTCCGTTAATACTATAAATAGAACTACTTTGTAGTTTTGCACGAACTCTCTTTTCATCATATCAGAATAATTAATTTCATCAACATTAATTCATGTGAAATTTATGGTCGTATTTTGATAGGTTTTATTTCTCTCTGTGTGTAAAACCTGCCCGTGAAGAGTTTCTGATTTTCTCTACTGCATTCTACTAAAAATTATTCATAGAAAGAAAAAAAAGTAGGGTGAAACTTTTTGTTCTTTTGGATGAAGGTGGTCATTTTTTTGCAAGTGTTCTGTATTTCTGGCCTCTAAGGTTGTGGTTATTATTAAGCTTCAATATTCAACTTATTCCTTCTGAGATTTTGAAACTGACTCTCAAAATAGTGTAATTTTCCTAAGATTCACTCTTCTGAAAGAGTGTTGGCACTCCATGTAAAATATTGCTTTAATTTTATTATTATTATCATCATTATTATTATTACTATTATTATTGCTTTTGTTGTTTATATTTATACTATTTAAATCCAAATGTTATTTATTATTACCATTTTGAGATGTTAAGTAAAGAAAAAAAAAGAAACACTTAACCAAAACTTTTTGGATTAAAGACATCTTAGTTGTTTTAGCCTTTCCTTTTTTTCTGAGTAACCTCAAAGTGCCTTATGTTTTCATCCATGTGCTTTGTTTATTTTCAGAAGAGTACCAAAAAACATTTTTTCCAAGTGATGGTATTGCACAGAGCTCTCTGCAAACTGTAATTTCTTTGTTCACTGTCTTATGTAATTCTGCAAAATTTTGAGGGCTAATTTTTTATCCACAGTCAAGCATCAGCCATAAGGAAGCAGCTTAAAAGGGAGAAAAAATAATGGGTAATTTTTACCCTGCATCATACTTAGGCTGAGTTCAGGATTAGTTGAAACTGGCGTTGGTTCAAATTACGCATTAGAGTTTAGTGAGACAGCGGTTCATTTGCCTCTAATTTTGGTACTTAAGAAGGGATGAAACTAAGACTAGAACTTACATTGAACAAGCAGAGACTTGAAATGCCAAGTTCTTGCCTGGGGGGGGGATGTGTAATGATACCTCTAATCAGCTTTGAGGACCAAAATTCAGCAACGAGTGTTTTCTCATAGACGACTGCAAACTAATCATACTTCAAGAGAAAAACATGAATCTGCTTGCTGGTTCTATGTATTTTATTTGTTGACCAATGTTTTTAAACATTGCTTAGAATCTTTAACAAAATATAAAGGGAATGGCAATGTTGAATCTTTTAAAGTGTTTAGCAGTTAAGGACTCTGACAGCAGTTGTGCTGTATTTTGAAATATTTAAAAGAAGATGCTTTCTGTATTTTACCAGTTGCAGGGGGTTTTGTTGTGTTTGGTTGGTTTGTGGTTTTTTTGGGTGGTTTTTTTTTTCTGTTTTGTTTTGTTTTATTTTAATTTTAAATTGTCTAACATTCTCGTTTACTATTTAGAAGATTTTTTTCACAGTTACTTTTTAGTGTAGGTATTTGAATTTCCAGTTAAGCAGCATCATACTTGTAAAACCAGGCACTTTTTTGGAAGGAGAGAAAGTGTTCATAATGTGTGGAGTGAACTTTATCTTGAAGGCTTTCTCATTTCATTGATGTGAGCTGACCTTGCCATTAGTCTTGCTAGAGGCAAGCTATTTCTGTCTGCATTACTTTTCATTATTATTTTTGTGTAGAAGCTCCGTACCTGCTGCTCCATATAAATACGTGACAGAGCCAAAGAACATACTCTGTAAAGTCATTCAAGTCCTATCTACTCTTATACTTTCAAAGTTAATTCACACAAGTGTACACCATAGTGCCATATATCAAAGTCTGTTTTATCAACAGAAATTTGGAATACCAAACTTGTGATCATGATCTGAGATATTGCAGGAAATTTATACTCCCTATTTAGTTATCTGGAGTCCAGGCATCATCACCTTAGATATAAATCAATCTTATCCTGTAGCAGTTACTTTGCAGCTGTGCCTGAGCTTATTATTAATTTACAGTGTTCTTTGGTTGGTACAGAGTGAAGGAGACCATCAAATGATACATCACATAAACAATTAAAATCTGTCCTTGTGGCTTTAAGGACTGCATTGTGGCTGTTGAAATGATGCAAAACTGGTGCAGAATACAATTGTCGTCAAATTACTGTCATTGTTAAACATTAGACAATACGACAAATTTCAGTCTGACTCAGTCATTTAGTATAATATAAATAAATAATACATACTATAGTATTTGTAGACCTCTGTCAGACATTTATTTTTATCATTGTAGGGTTATTTGGGCAGACACAGGAATCATAAGAAATACAATGATGGTACATGGATAAAATTAACAACACTCATATGACTCATTGTTTTTCCCCAAAGATAAATGTAAGAGACTCAGAAAGTTCACAGCAAATACCATTAATATAACTTTGCTGCTAAGGCAAATATCTGCCAATCCTTCTGATGTCAATCATAAATTTAGTATGCAATTTGACAAGTATCAATTACTGTTTTGCAGATTATTTTGAATCTCTGTTGAAAATAATCTTTTAAAACTTGTCAGCTCAGTACAAATAATTGCTGGTAACCTTTTCCATGTCTAGAAGTATGTCACATCATTCCTATAAACTTGATATTCACATAGGGACAGAAACATCCAGTGAACCCAGAATGAGATTTTGTACTCTTTTTCTGTCAGTATCAAAGGGCTAATTTCCAAAGAACTCATACAAGGGAATATGTTGATTTGCTTCAAGTGAGGAACTGTTTCAAAGAATTTAAAATTCAAATGACACACTAATTCTATATTTTACTGGCATATTACTTTAAACTTTTATCTCTTGACAGAAATTATCATAAAATAAGTTAAAAATGTATGCTTGATAAAAGCACTTAAAACCCCACAAGTTATCCTGAAGTATTTTACAAAGAGATGAATCAGTATATAATTCTCTTTTCTCCTGTTTTTTGTTTTGCTGCTGTTGTTGTTTTCCTTTGGTTTGCTTTGCTTTGTTTTGTTTCAGTTTTGTTTTGTTTTGGTTTTATTTTTAAATTGGGCAATGAAAAGTATGAAAATACACTTTCATTGGGCTTGAGGAGAACAATTCTTTCTTAGTTTAGATAGCAAAGCAGCAAGAAAGGAAAATACTGGAAGACCTAATAACTCTTCAAGGATAAATTGTCACTGAAGTAGTTTTTTTCCTTAGTCTGTCTGATGTCAGTTTGGGCTCCATTAAGTGTTACGACACTTGAGATCGGGACAATTTGAGAAAAGAAAGGGGTGTGCTTCAAGCAGTTTTTACCAAAATACTGTTCATTGCTTGACTTTCTTTCTCGATTCTGTTTCTTAATTTCCAAGTCAGTGCCAGTTCTATTGATAGTTTTCTGCATTCATATAGAAAAATGAATCTTGGCACTTCAGTGATTTGACCAGCTCATTAAAGAGGTAATGCTGCACTATGGAACAAAAAAAAACCACCTATTGCATTCTTCAGTGTAAGATCTAGGAAGCAAATTAACATCTAGATGGCCTTTATTGCTTGCTGTATACAAAGTTGGGCTGAATTTTTAATCAAAGTATTTCTAAGTGTGGTCTTTGTGAAACACTCATGAATTTGCATACATACTGACATAACTCTGTTTGGGGCAAAAGGAGGAAACACTAAGGCAATGTGATACAACGTGATGTTTGTGTGTTCTTACACTGGGAAAGTGCAAGCTAAACCACTTTAGCAACTTATGTTTGTATATGTGTGCAGATAAGCCCAGAGTACATCCCTGCATTGCACAGAAAGCAAGCTGAAGTCTCAACATTTTGGCCCTGCAGCTAGATGCACAGGATTTATATAGTTTCAGCATACTTTAATTGAAATAGGAAGATGAATTATTATGCCATCCTTTCTAATAAATAATTAGAATAATAAATAAATAATTCTAAAAAATAATTGAGAAATCATTTTCACCTTCTTTCTCTCTGGATTGGCAAGTAATGTATGAAATGACAAACAGTTTATAAGGAAGACAGATAGAAAATTCCTATAAAAAAATCTCTAGCCAAATTAAATTCTCCAAGTATTAGTCCATTGGAAAAAAATAGGGAAAGGTACTGAAAAAAAAAAAGATCCTGACAGAAATATCATCACCATTCTGGGCTATGTTTGCAGTGAATTTAGTGTTTTTCCTTGTCAGCTGGGACTAGAAATGTTCTGAGTGAAAATCCTGTTAGGATTTAACTCAAAGATAATGATCTAAGCTCCTGGTGTTAGCAGAATTCCAGGGTTATTCTATACCACCTCAACTACAGGTATTTAGAGCCTCCTGTAAAGATCTTCAGACAACTTACACATTAGGTACAAAATGAGGAAAGCTGTCATAAGACTTTAGTGTTGGTGCTTGGTTCCTATCTTCCTTTGCGGATCCGGGTACCCAGGATTTCTGCAACTTAAAGACATAATTTGAAATTCATGAAAAGGAGGGTGAAGATGATAATAAACATTGTCTTTTTCATCCCTGGTAATTTAAAATAAGAAGTTCATAATCTTGCAATTTCATGTTTTCATGTATCAAAATGTGTGAAATTACCCAGGCCTTATTTACATAATCTATGTTAAATATTTTCTAATAAAATTTCATAACTCTCCATATTTCCTTTCCATGGGTTTTGAAGAAATAAATCTATACACTAACCAATGCCTAATTCAGTTCAAAGTAAGCATAGTTTAGAAAACTCCATGTGTAATAAAGAAAGAACAAAACCACCAAAAATGTCCTTGTACTGAGGGGCCCAGAACTGAGCACAGGCCTTGAGGTGCAGCCTCACCAGTGCTGAGTACAGGGGGACAATCACTGCCCTGGTCCTGCTGGCCACACTATTGTTGACACAGGCCAGGATGCCATTGGCCCTCTTGGCCACCTGGGCACAGTTTGGATCATGTACAGCCACTGACCAATAACCCCAGGGCCTTTTCCACTGGGCAGCTTCCAAGCCACTCTGACCCTGATCTGAGGAGCTGCCTGGGGTTTGTGTGACCCAAGTGCAAGACCCAGAACATCACTTATCAAACCTCACACCTTTGGCCAATTGATCCAGACTGTCCAGATGCCTCTGAATAGTTTATTAGAAACTAAATATAGTAAAAGCAGCCCATTAATTAGTACTATGAAGAAAAAGACATTTTTGGACGTAAAATAAACTATAATTTCTTCAGAAAAGTGATTATAAATTTTGGCTTTATGATAGCGGCTGTTTCCTGAATAATTGTCTACCCAGCAGGCTTTGCTTTCTGAATCATCCCTTTTTGCAGCTTTAATAAAACTTCCTCACTAAGCATCTAGGACTATGCTATACTGCAATTTTAATTGAAACAATGAAATGTACCGAAGACGAGAAAAGTTCTATTCCACATAAATATTTCATACTTGCACAAGAAAAGACAACTGTTTGGCACATGTCTAAAATAGCTCCAGTCTTTGCACAGCTCCACAATCTAAAGATTAAGAAAATTCATGATTTTCCATTAATTTGGTGTCTTTACTTTGGACTCTTGCATGAAAAAAAAAAAAAAATCTTATTTCCATTAGTGAATCCCAATATCTTCATCTGGTGACAAACTGTGAGCTAAGTAAGGTAAATGAGTTTCTCCACCAAATTTAATTGTAGGCCCCATTCTTCACAGTTATATGTTAATGCAGCTATTGAATCCAGTGCAGTAACTACCATCAGCAAGGAAGTTGTCTTGTGTTGAAGGTAGCAAAGATTCTGACTTTTGCATAATGTGACCATTTTGATTCATTCCACACTTACAGATAAGCTTTGACATTAGAAATATATAATGTTATATATGTAAACAGTTCAATAATACCGCTGCATCTCACATTTGTTTAGCTCTAATTATGTATATGCATTCCAACAAAGCTCTTGTTTCTAGTTGTGATTTTCTAAACATCAATAAGCTGAGGTTAATTTATGGTATAATCCTGCTCAAATACAAATATTTTTCCATCAATATGCTTAAAACTTTCTGACTTTTTTTTTTTTTTTTTTTTTTTTAACATCAGTCCTCAACCCATTTTATTTGAATAGTACTTCTCTCAGGCAAGAAGACCAGTTTCCTTTTGCTTGAGGTATTGCTTATGGTCGGAGATTTCACTGTAAAAGTCTATTTTTGATGGTAGGATTTGTTACTCTAGGATCCAGAAAATATTAATTTCACTTTGATTTTATTATAGTTTTCATGAAGATTTGAGACATGATGTTGCAGAGCAAAAGAACATAGTGAGAAGAAGGACCAAGGAAAGGAAACATTCAGTAATATTTGCTAATCTGTGAGCTAATTGATTTTTGTTCACAGAGGGTGCAATGTAGTGGCAATTATAAATGCACAACATCCAATCTAGAACAACACATAGCACAGGGAACGCACTGAATTGTAGAATTTTTTGTAAAGTAAAAATATATCTGTGTTTTGATATGTTAGACTACTGTCCTGATTGCCTTATGATAACTAGTATAGTATCTATTAACTATATTGTAAAAATAAATAGAGATTTGATGAAAGGGCAAGTAAATCTATAGATGTAATTATTGCATCTATAGAGATAGTTACTGCATACAGTCATGTGCACAACAAATTATTCTTATTGTTTGGTTTTCTGATTAACTGTAAGATTAGATGTTGATTATACACTACGTTTAAGGGTTAATTAGTTTTGTTTAAGCTAATACACAATACTCCTTAGATTTCCACCTGAAAAACACAGTTCTTTGCCTTAGCATAATCTTACACTTAGATAAATTTAGATGAGATAGGGGAACAATCTGGGAATGGTTCAAAGTTCTTGAACAATTTCTCTATCTGGACCATACTTTAAATGTTCCCGAACCTGTTTATTATACTACAGACACAGAAAGAAAAAGAAATCTTGGTGGAGGCTGTAGACCAGCAAATGAAAATGGTCGAGTCTTGGTATTATTTGTACATCTACTTCTGGACTTTACGAGCTTCAAATACACTTAGTCTGTATTAAGTTTTTGACACCTGAAAAACACTTTACTAGGTGTGTTGGTTTAGGATAAATTAAGGGGAGAATCTCTAAAAGGGAGTCCCCTCAAACAAACCTCCACCACCCCTCCCCCCAAGCCCAGGGTTGGGAAGGAAATTCTTTGGAGGAGGAAAAAGTGGAAAAAACCGATTTTATTGACAAATGAACAAAATTCTCCCCACCCCGAGTGGAATGAAAGGCGCAGGTCTACTCAGGGGGAGGGCTCCAAGCTTCTTTGGCGGGCTCTGGGTCTTCTCAGACGTCTCGGGTCAGATCAGTTCCAGAGCCAGTCCAGTCTTGGGGGGGGCAGGGGGGGTGGGGAAGGGAAAAAGAGGGGGAAAGAAAAAAACGGAGAGCAGGCAGCAGGAGCGGCAGCAGCAGCAGCAGAGGCAGCAGCAGCAGCGGCAGCAGCAGCAGCAGCAGGAGCGGCCGAGGGAGCAGAAGCCAAGCAGCAGAAAAAGCTGAAGCAGCCAAAGCCAAGCAGCAGCAGCAGCTGAAGCAGCGGCAGCCAGAAGCAGCTCTGCTCGGGCAGCAAAAGCCCCGTGAGCAAAACAGCGCTGCTAGACATAACAAAAACAGTCCACTGATATGGGATAGAGGCACTGTCAACCCAGAACACTAGGTTTTACCTTAGTTAGGCTAAAGAGTTGGACTATGGAGTGTTCATAACTACTCATTAAACAGTCTGTTAATTTCTTTGGTTTAGAAGTGGAACTATTTTAAAATAATTCTAAACTGGGGAAATTGGGTTGAGTGCAATCCTTTCTTGAGGCTCTGTGTGTCCACTGAAGGTGGGGTGGGATTTTTTTTTTTTTTTTTTTTTTTTTTTTTTTTTTTTTTTTTTTTTTTTTCTGGGGGGAGGGGTGGGGGGGGGGATGCTATTTGCTTCCTACAAGTATTTGGTTGTACTTACCTGATCGTTTTTCTGACACTGTAGGATTTTTGGGTATCATGTTATACTCATCCCTTCTCACCTGGGGCACAGAGAACAGTTAATTGCATCTCAAAGTATTGCTTACGTCTCAACTCACACCAGCTAGAAATTTCTTTTAGGGAAACTAATTGACTGAGATATGTATGAAGTAAAATTAAACACTGTCTTTTCTAACTTTGAACTCCTTGAACTCTCTAATGTCGGACAATCTGATGAATAGAACAAGCTGGAAAGTTATCAAACGAGGCTATATCTGTGTACTGGAGTTCTTCTATTAGTGAAGTGCAGAGATATTGCAGTGTTCAGATGATTTATTTATGAGTTCTTTTAATCTAAATGGCACATGATTTGCACTTCATTTATGCGTGGTTCAGTTGGCATATATCTAGAAATATGCACACATAAGAATGGGTAATTCCAAAATCATCTAGGGAGATCAGAAAGCATAAAACATTGTGGCTTTACCAAATATTGAAGATTTAGATTCACATTTACATTTTGTATAAAAAGCAGATAAGCACATGATAGACAGACACAGATAAAACGAAAATAAACACTTGAAATTAGCTCTAAAATATTTAATGTCACAACTTTAGAGTCATTGTTAGAGGAGTTAGATAGAAACTTTAATCTACTTTTTAGTAAGGGAATGGTTTAGAAAAGTAGTTCAAATGCTTGGTGGATTGAGATCCAGACATCTATTGAATTGTCTGTATCACTGCGATTTAGAATACATGCTGTATATTCTTCATTCTGCAAAAATAATAATGTCTGGGTTCAATTATTCCTTTTTTATTTTTCATGTCGAATAATGCAGAGTCAGCTGTTCAGTTTTATGCAGAGCTTCATGTTTTAATGAAAGTCACATCTGCATAAAAGAGATTTATTTTCTTGCTGTGTGTTATTTCCAATTCCAGTATGAACTTTAAAAGGCTTTGTTTATTTCATTGCAGTGAAGGACACTCCAGGAATCACTTTTTCACTTGGCACAAATATCACATTGCCTTCCTTAGTCCAGCATTTTGAGTCAGAACAAGTGTTACTGGTGGATATGGTATTATAAAGAGAACATGGAGTACAAAGAGAACAAAGGCTGCAGGAGGAGAAAATTTTGTCTGTGTATGTGTCACATTTTTCAGGATATTAACAAAACCTCTGGCATGAGGTGAAGAAAGTGTACACTGAAATAAGACTGAAACTATGAAATGTTTATCTGTTTTGATACTCCTCTAAGTCAGGCCCTAGCTGTGGCCAAAAGTCACTTTACCAGGGTTTTTGGAAATTAAAAGAGTTTATCCGTCCATTATCCATTCATCGTTACCAAGTATTCAAAATTGTTCCTATGAAAAATGTTTCTTGAGTAAAGGCAAGAACATGATAGGAAAACCCGGCTCAAAATTTTCTTCATAGCCAGCTTGCTGCAGTGAATATTTGCAAACTAACTAAAGCTAGAAATAATAATATTCTCTATAAATCGCAGTCCAGCTACCTTTCTATGTAACAGTAGTTCTAAAAAATATACATAAATTAATACAAATATTTACTGTTATAGTTGGAAAGCAAAAAAGGCAAGATTTTTTTCTTTACTAGAACTTGGAAGTCTTAAAGAGCTTTACTAATGACTATTATCACATTCTGACAGTTCGTGATACCACTGTTCTTATTACTTAGCTATTTTTCTTAAAACTGTTCTTCCCTCTCTGATTAAAAAGACTTGCTTTGGTTTTGTAAATAAATACCTTTATTTATATTGTCTTTGTTTTCTAATAAATTCCTCTGAATGGCGTATGAGAAAAGATCAATGAAAACATAAAACCAGCAATAAAATTTAAATACTCATAAATTCACTGTCCAGTGAAGAAGAAAGGTTAAATCCAAATAATAACTTAAAATGGGGCCCAGGTCTACAATTAACATGGTTCTCAAATAAATTAAATAATCGCTAAATTAAAGGCCAAATATAAGAGGCATGCCTGTGTAGCTTATTAGCTAGAGAACAACTGAAGCTTTTTAGATTATGTAAATTTCCTAGAGTTTTGAATTGGAAGCTGAGTACTCCACAAATTTACAATAGCAGTAGTATAGGTGACCTTAGTAGGAACACACACTTAACACATACAGAGCATACTTCAGATGGAACAATTTGTGTGCTGTTACTTTGATGGAAAAAAAATAAAAGAAGAGACAATGTCAAATTTCCTTTATGTTTCTTTCAGAATTGTTGACTGATAAACCAAAAAACCCAGCACTAGAACCTTATAATGTTTCTGTTCTTTTTAGAAAGACTTTCACCTTTAATTTTGCTACTTTCTCATCAATTTTAGAGTGTACAAGATTTTGTTAAAACTAATTCTCAAATAGGGAAATATTTGTATGATTTTTGCCCAAATTCTTCTCTCATGTAGAGAATGATTTTGCATTAACAGGTTTTAAAAATAATAAACTAGGAAATTTACAGAGTTTATGACCTAGACATGAAAGAAACATAAGAAGCAAAAATAACACACTTGTATTAAAATGTGTTATGCTGCCTAAATGCCGTGCATCTTCATGTAAAAAAATGTGTAGAGAGGAGACTGAGGATTTATGAAGCTGAAATATGTGTATTTGAAAACTGGGAAAATATATGATTTAATTTTTTCAGAGAGCTGGAAGGTTCCTTCTCTTTGAAACAGAAGATGCATTCTTCTTTAATGAGTAGTGCTTTATATGGGATATTACTATATACAAATTTGGTTTCCAGGTGATGAACACACTTGTGAGATTAACTAGAAGCTGAGCAAATGAGAATTAATATTGGACACTGCTGTTGGGAACAGATTTCTGCTTCTTTTCATGGATGTCATGAATTTACAAGCTCCACATTATGTGACAAACATGCAAACACTCTCCTCCTCCAAAAAACCCTCTAAGTAGTAAAATAAAATATTTTATAAAGTTATTTCCTGTCTTCGCAGCTTTTATGCTTATGCAAATTGATAAAATGCAAAATTTTCTCACAATACTCAATATTTTAACACACAAAAAAAAATCCAAACAAATTCAAATGATTTTTTTAACACTGAAAAAAACCTCCAAACCTACATGGAGGACTTTTCAAAAGAAATGCTAGAGGGTCATTTTAATAAGAAGTGCAAAGCAGTAAGCTATCAGTATGGTAATTAAAATCAATGAGTGTCCATAACCATGCTTGAAGATGTGAAGAAGGTTAAAACTAATTAAAAACATCACAAAAGGTCTTTCTTTAACGATTGAAGAGATGCCTTGGTGGATAGCACTTTACAACCTGATATCAAGGGAAAAGAGTTTCAAAGGAATAAAACTCTGTTAAAAAATGTAATTTTTTTTTTTGCCCAGAGAGAAAGAAAATATCAGACTGTTCAAACATAACTTTATGTTGCTGGCATTCAAATATCATCAGTTCTTTAAACTTTTGACCTATTTCTGCTGAAATAAATGAGAGTGCTTCTATTTGACATAGAAGGCTAGGATCAGAATCTACTTTTCCTGTTGCAGAAGGTGATGCAATTATAAAAGCTAATTTAGATATTCATTTGCCAGATTTAAAAGAATTGTGTTTTGAGGCCTCAGAACTATTTGAGAGGCCCTTATCTGCAAACTGGACAGGTTTGCCTGAGAGATTAAGGGCTTTTGACTTTTTATGTTTATGCTCTCTGTTTTACAGTAGGAATAATACTATGTTCTACACGCTCTGTTCATCATCACTGTAGAGAAAAACTGGACAAGATTAAAATTGATAAATAGTCTGAAATTAAAAATTAATATTTTACTCAGGCCTTCTATTGCTCGATTTAGTGTGAGGATTGTGGTTTCAATTAAAAAAAAAAAAGAAAAAAGAAGAAAAAAAATTATACATGAAAGTAAGAGGTTACATTTGGTGGATTAAAGAGTTTAAAAGTCCTTTTAATCCCATTTTAATCCCATTGATTAAAGAGTAAAACTTTACCCTTTACTATAATCCTTTTAAATTAGGAACTATCTTGCAATCTTAGACTAATCATTGACAGCTTTCTCTTTATTGCATTTTTAAACTTCCCACATTTGGAAAAACTGAACATGAATCTTATTTTTTGTTTTAACTAGAAGCCACTGCTCAGAGAGTAGATTCAAAATGTAGTTTCTGCAGAAAGCCTAAATCATATTTCTTATGTTTTCTGTCCATCCCAGCAGTGTAACAAAACACATTCCTTCTCCAAGCAGAGTAAAGTTGCTCCTAAAAAGTTACATCTACCAACTCTAGTCATAAGGGTAAATTTTGCTGCTTCTTCTTTTGTTTGACCTTACAGTCCTGACAGCTAAAAGAGATTCACATGTGGATCCAATTCCAGCTTGTGCATCATCGGAGCTGTTTACTGTACTTGAGGCAATTACAGCTGTGCAAACCCAGTGACGGCATTAGGGGGCACAGGTGCAAACAAGGGACTAATTTGGCCTGCAAAACTTGTATTATTGGTGATAATAGATGAGATGGAAAGGAGCCAACTTGTTTCTCAAATCACAGACTGAGTATGTAAGGCTGGGAAGAATATCCAAATGTTTACTTAAATGGGAGAACATGGGATAAAAAAACATTCATAGACTATGAATGTATTCCTAGGGTATTTTTTCTCTTTGCTTCTTTTCACAGAATAATTTTCTAAAGTAACAATGCACTTGATTAAATCAAGTGAAAATGCTAATGTATTAACCCCATGTCAGGAATGTACCAACATAATTTTTTATCATATTATGGAATTAAGTAAGAAAGTGAAAGACAGAAACAATTTGGTAGAAATATTACTGGATGTGCAAGTTTTTATTATGAAATGAAGAAAATTTAGGGAAATTGTTAATTCCATCATTTAAAGACAATGAGTACTGAAAACTACGGCAGAGATAATTTAAAATATAGAGAAAGGACGGACAAAGGTCAACAATTGAAGAAATCAGGTGAAAGGAGAAACACTTTTGTGCTGTGCCAGTTTTGTGATTACACTGATTATTTAAATCTGTAAAGATTTGAGTGGCTCTATACTTGGCACAACATTGCCTTAATGAAATACTTAGGGTTTCCAGACCATAGGACAAGGGCATTTAAGCCTTTTTTGCTTAAAATGCAAAGTTTATATTGCTTTGTTTTAGTATAAATATTAGATAAATGTTTACAATCCTTTTCTTTTTACTTTTCTTAGTTGCCTACCTTTGACATTACTATGACAAATATATATTAAAAGAAGTTCCAACTGCTCTTATTCTTTCTTTTCAAAGTAACTAACAGTAAATTTTGAATTGAACAAATGAGATAGACACGTTTGAAAGTTTATTCATTTTAATTATTCTTTCTTGTAGACTTAACAGATAAGTATAAAACATCTCTACACTGAAAAAATCTTTGTCTCAAATCCTGATTTTTCTCTTAGTGATACTGATCACATATCTTTTTAAACTCATGGTGCTGGTTGAAATAATATATTGCATGGCAGTAATTATATTTGAATGAAGACAATTCCTCTGAAATTCAGAGGAATATGTTGCAAATGGGATTTTCATAGGCTAAATTCATTTGGAATCCAACATTTGTAGTATTTGAGTCATTCAGTTGAAATTGCCATAAATCACAGCAATACTATAAACAGTAAATATTAGAGATTACCAGTTATTACCTGCAGTCTGGAATTAAAATACAGCACTTTAGTCTCCAAAGAAGCTTTCACCAAAGATATTTCTGAAAAGAACTGCTTGTTTATTTTATCACATGCTTTCTGGCGTAATATAATTCCTATATTACATAATTTATTTTTCTAGTCAAACAAGTGTTATTAGCAGGTATGAAATAATTGAGCTAATAAAGCAAGTTTTAAGGTATCAGAGTAATGAGACATGATGAAGCTATCCTTCTTTACAGTGAAGAAATATGCCTGGATAAATTCCTAAATTCGTATTTTTTCTGCTGTGCTTATATGAAAAGTATAATTTATGCATATTGGAGTATGTAATCATCTATATTCCACTTGCTAATTCAAGGTAATTGGTTTTATTTGAAGGAAGAACTGAGAATTCCTGTTTCTTTTGAACCTTTGTCTGCCAGCTTCTTCTTTGGGATTCTCAAGCAGAAGCAAATGCTTAACATTGAGATGAGAGACACACACAACTCTCATTTTGGAGCTCCTGCCTTAATTCATGAAGTTGTTCTCACATGGCTAAAGTATTAAAGTAATAAAATATGGGGAAATGGCTAGACATTCACTGAGTACATTCTGCATGATTCCAGTTCTATTGAATCTGAGGTTACCTTGTGTTGAGGTTACATTGAAACTAAGGTCTAAAAAAGACGTTTCTGGGTATATCATCCAGGTGAGATAATCATTTGGATGTAAGAAGTAGCAATTTTTTTTTTTAATTCCTGATCCAGGATTCAGTCTAGTTGGTTAAATTGTTATGTGTTGATTCAGTTCAGTGTCTACTTGGCCAGATTGATAGATAGATATATATATGTATGTGTGTTTGTATGTATGTGTATATTTGAAATCTGAATTCTTCCTGAGAAAAAAATTCTACAAGAAAAACTTGACAATGGACAAACATACTGGTCAGTTCTGTGTCCTGGTAGGTCCCTTTATTCCTACCCTCTTTTAAGCTAGGGAAAACAATGTTATGAATTTCTAGACTGTATGAAAATATACAGAATCTGCAAGAATCACAACACCTCTCTCTCTCACACCCACCAAATATTCTAAAGGAACACTTTATAATGAAGGATTTTTTAAAGATTTATGCATTATAAAGAATATTTTACTGATTTCCTTATTGAATTCCATGACATTTTTAATGTGCCTAGTTCTAAATGAGTTAGTTTATTAGTACATGATGCTGTTGGCATGTTTCTGGAAATATTCACAAAGTTCTAAACTACCTGTTAAGGTGTACTGACTTACTCATCTTCTTCTTAAGACCTGGATATTTTATTTTTTCATGATGCTAAATACAAAGTTTAAATTTAGGATTCTATTTTTAACATTTTTGCAGCTTGTTCTATTTGAAATAGTAAAAAAAAATATCTTCTATTCGGTTGCTTATTTTTGAATATCAAAACTTTCGCAAGCCACATTTTTCTGCTGTTCCAACAGATGGGAAGGACTACTATGGCAGAACTTTAAAAAGGATATTTCTGTACACCCACAGAAAAGATAGACATAATCATAAATAAAATTAAGCCAAGGACAAAGATAAGAACAAATTTTAGATGCAACTTGCTTCACTGAAGACTCTAAAGAAGTTGAGCAAGTTTCTATATATATATAATGAGAAATAAGGGAGAAAAATTTCACCTCCTATTTCAAAGAGAAGAAAGAACATTAATACAAAAGGATATTGCTGTTGACACTGCTTTGCTTCAGTTGCAATCTTAAAAAAGGGCATGTGACATGTAACTCAGGACAATACATTTATTTGTTTTACTTAAAACAGTCAGGAAACGTGTTTGTCAGAACAGACTGTGGGAGTTGTACAACATGACTAAATTATTAGTGATGACTCCAGTTTTAGCAATATGCGCACATAGGAAAGAAAATATACCATCAAATTTCAAACCAGTAAAAGGTTGTGCTCTATTTTTATCCTCTAACCTTTTCTACTGTATTTTTTCTACTTCAAAAAAGGTAGTGTTGCCTTAATTCTAAGCAGTTTACTTAACTAGGAAGTGATATGGTTGAGTTGCATTATAGTTAGAGGATGATATTAATCCTCCTTGGCCCATCACTTTAAACAACAGAGGAGAAAAAATAGTAAGATCTATTTGTGAAAAGGATTTTCCTCTGTGTTTATTGGAAGAATATGGACTTGTGAAAAGGAAAAAAAAAAGTAAAATAAAAGAAAGGTTCTATAAACCTACCTTATGGACAAGCAAAGCTAGCATCATGTGGCTCTGTATTATGTAAGGGAAAGACATAAAACAGCTGTCAAAAAATTAGATGTAGATGAGTAACAAGAAAAATTACATAAATTTAAATAAAAAAATATTAATTTTAAGCAAAGAAAGTGAAAGGTTTGCTTCAAAGATACTACTATGATGCCACATGGGTAACCAGTAACTGAGCTACCCTACAGTAGCAGAAATCTTTACAGATTTCAGTTTCATAAAATACAAAAATAATTTTTGTCAATTTCTTTGTTTAAAAAATCAGATAATGGAAGAGGTACCCTTTCTTTAATCTACAAAGGATGTGAAGATTATTTACCATCATACTGGTGAAGAAAATATTTTGTTTTCTGGTGAGGCAGGTCAACAGAAGAACGGGAGAAGACATGCAAACTGACTTCTCTGGAATTAGCTAACAATGGAATATCTTGATGATATGATGAATATGATATGATATGATATGATATGATATGATATGATATGATATGGGATGAATGATTCCTCTTCAGGAAACAGGAGCTCCACCTCAAACAACAATGCTTGTAATCAATCACAACAACCTCTATAGAAACTGTATTAGTGAACAATATCTACTGATATGACAACACTGAGACTCACTGATGCCACCAGTGTATCTTTGTCTGAATTTTATTTCCTCCTTTTTATTTCTTTTACTGCCTTTCCTTCACCAGACTGATAGTTTTACATTGGGTTATTCATGTTAACACTGCCATTCTGACAGCAGGGTCAATTTCATTTGAGGTTATACGATTAATGAACTAACATGTTCATTTCATCCATGTGCTATATCTCTGTTAGCAAAAAAAAATCCTAACTAAAGAAAAGCTCGAGAAAATAATTTCATACCTGTTCTGAAAATAGAAACCAGATCTCAGTTCCTTGGGTCTATACCCTTTGTAGTTTAAACTTTCCTATTACCTTGTAATAGGTTTACTGACAGCATTTTAAAGCTTAAATAAGAATTTTCTTGCCTTCTCTTGTCATCCTCTGTTTCCATGAAGGAAATATGATTGCCATATGAAAAGGATAGTCTGACAGACAAGTTACAAAAATAAGATGGTTTTCATCTTGCAAATGCAAAAGAGTAATATTTTGTTCTCAGCTTCTCTAGGAAATGGAGTAAAGCTCCTAAGTTTAACAAGTTCTGAGAAACAAGTTTTACCAGTATTAGATATCTAGTGAGATATCAAGGACTGGGTCAGAAGTGTTTCCTTGGTTCCCTTTTTGAAGATTAATTTGGAAGCAATAAATCAATATTTATTTTAAGACATTTTTATTGTATTTCTAAAACATAAATAAGCAAACAAGCAATTTTATATGTAAAACCACTAAAGTGGATACTGTGTGTCTTCTGTGAGATGCTCTAATTCACAGGGAAGATCCAAATACACATTGTTCACGTTTTCATTAAATATAGTTTCAGAGAGTAAAAAATACCTAAAATTTACCTCTATAGGACCTGTGACTTTGCAAACCAATAGTCATTAAAAAACTGATTGAATTGAGCAATGCCACTGAATGCAGGACAAGGAATTCCCGCTGATCTCTGAAACGATAATGTGCACAAGAAAGCCTTATTTTTTCCATTCTATGGTTCTATTTGAATATTTGTTGATAACTATTTCAACAGTTAGCATACACATTAAAAAGAAACACCTTAAATGCAAAAAATAATTAAAAAAAAACCCCTTAGCACAAGTGCTCTTGGCTTTAAGATTTATAAGCTGTAATCATATTTTGAGTTATAGTCCATTAACACCTATACTAAAATCCTCTGAGTGTAGTCTAAAACTTTATAATAGAAGGTTTATAGCATATTCTTACCTGTACATGAAACTGGGATTTTGTATAATAACGTAGGAAATATTGTCATAACAAGAAAAATAAGTAATATCTTCAATCAAAAAGAAGCCTTTTGGAGCTTTTCTCCCCTTTTGATATAAGGTAATATCTGTATTACTCTGCTCCTTCTAATGATTGTAAAGTGGGCCACAGAGAGAAATCTGTCTATTCACTGACAGCTGAAGTGGAAACCTTTGAGTCTTCTACCAGAAAGGAATACAAATGCTGAATCAAATTAACAGTTCTATGTGCTCAATGTCTGTGTCTAATCTTTTATGACAGCTGGTACCTGACAGTGAGTTATTTTACCTAGTCTCTGCTTCACTAGCTGTTCAATAAGCCTTTTCATGGAACTGGGATTTGCTGAGTAATACAGTTCTCCTACCTTGGCTTCTTATTCTACTGTAGAATTGAGTTGAAACTATTTCCATTTCTATCAGTGCCATACAGATTTGAAAAGAAACAATTGTGTTGTGGCCGAAATACTGGTAGAAGGTCAGCTAGGGTAAAAAAAAAAATTAGGCAGTCAAACCTCCTACAATGCAATTGCTCTCATCACAAGCAAGGGGGAACATGAGGGAAAAAAAAAAAAAAAAAAAAAAAAAAAGAGAAACCAGCTTCATTTCTCTAAGTCACTGAGACGGGAATTGCAATAGAGTAAGTACTGTAGATACAAGTACAAAAACAGACTATCCTGAGGGGTTAGAGAAGAAAGACCTGAATATAAAGTACCTGAATATGTGACCTGTTTTCGAAAAGTTCAACTCTCACTGAGGTTAGTAAAAGCTATGAAGTTGCTTAACATTTTTGAGAAATCAATTTTTTGTTTTTTTCTGTTAATTATGAATATCAAGGCATTTCGTCTATTGCATTTATACACTGTAGTATCATCAGATCAGAAAATATTTGAAGGCTTTGCCTAGTTTTACATGTCAATATTGGTAGCAACAGGAGAAGAATATACAGCAGGGTTAAATATATAGCAGTGCTCATTAGTAGATTTTCAAGTGTCTTACGAAGTGACAGAACCCTCTGAATATTTAAATACTGTGGAAACCACAGCTTGGTTGTGTTCTGTTCAAACAGCTGTCTGCAGCTGTAATGTGCTTTGCTCTTGATTTTTAAAACTGTTAAGCTTCTCCCTTTTTTTGCCTTTGCTTCTCCCTGCTGCCATTGCTAGAGGACAACATGTTGGTAAATTTTGTTGAAAAAGACAGAAGAACCTTCACTTAATCACTCAAGAAAAGAAGAAGGGAATATTGTTCATGAATAAATGTGTGGGCTCCCTTGCATCACTGCTTCCAGCTTCCGAGATTTAAAAGCTATGGGTACGCATACAACTGTGTAGGATATAACTACACCAAAATAGTCAGAATAGTCATTAACAGTACATACCAAAAATGTGAACTCAAAATAAATTTAAATATATGTATAATAATTAGTACTAAACTATGCAAAATGTAAGAAAATTTTCGGAAAGCCAAATTTTAAATCAGTGATGTAAAGAAAAGCAAGATAGAAGCCATGAATTTGTGGCAAGAAACTCAAACAAATCTAACTTATTTGCATCAGAAAGTCATTGATATTAAAGTTAAATCCCAGAGATCTTTTATTATTGTAGGAATGTATTCAGGGAAGGAAGGCCTCTGTAAGTTTATATGATAAATAAATAAAAATGTGCTGAGAAGTAACAAACAAGACAACTGACTGGAAAAAGAAAGGACCAATTGACCAAACAGCTCCTTAAATTCTGGAGTGATTACACTTGAAATACAGCATTCCACTAAAATGCACTTATTTTATTTGGCTTTTAGGTCAAAGCTAATCTTCATATGGCTGCTTAGACTATGCCAACAATAAAAACAGCAGTACCACAGACAGTTTCTGGGCAGTGGTATATCATCCTCTATGTTGTTCAACTCTTAGAATATACTTTTCATCTATGCTAAACCCTGCTGTCTCAAATGACCAGAATCAGTGCCCTGACAGTCAGCAATTTCCAGGACTAGTTCTAATGAGCTGTTTGCTTGCATATACTCTGATTTTGAAACTAAGAAAGTATCATGTCATAAAATGTTGACACATTTTAAAAATAGAGTTGGTGTTGAAGGTGTAATTTCAACCCCATCTCCAATCTTTTGGATGCATTCAATTCAGTGCATTTGGATGCACATTTCTAGGCTTTGTTGTGATATCCATTACGAAAACAAGAGTTTACTAACTCAAGGTCTGCTTCCCATGCAGATTATATTGAGTATGATAGAAATAAAAATCAAATTTATCAGATCCATGACACATTTTCCCATACCAGAAAAAAGTTACACTACGTACAAGTCCTTACAGGTAGAGATTTCCATGGATTAAGTGGATTTGTAGTCTTAGAAGCTGCAAATGGAAGTCACCAGGCAGGAAGAGGTTGGAAACTGTCCTTGTGTACCTGACAACCAGTTTGTAGTAAGGTAGTTTCAGAGAGAGAAAACTAATTTTCTCAGACAACCCCAAAGGATATTATGTACATGTGTAACTGCCACTGGCTAACCAGCCTCAGAGACCTAACAGCAAGACTGTCTTACAATTCAGTTGTTCTAAATGTTACTGTAAAAGTGCTTAAAATAATTGTTAGAGAAATGCTGATATTTTCAGTGAACATTCTCATTGTTTCTCTCTGAAGGTAATTCCTTTACTAATTACTACTTTTACATTAGTAAGATGGTGTAAATGCTATTTTCACAAGTAACATTTGTAGATTTATCATTTTTGTAACTTTGAGTTTGAGTTCTCTAAATAACTTTAAACTTTTGTGTATAATTACAAACCTAAAAAACCCCACAAAAACAAAAAGGCACTTGGCAGAAATAGAAATAAGTAAAGAAATTGTATAATTTAAAAGTTACTGTATTATGTAAATCAGAATCAAAGTATGTGTTTGTGATAGGTTTAAAAATATAGATGTTTACTCTTGTTATGAACTCTATGGTCTGTCTCACTCTGAAAACATTGTCAGTCTATTACCTTTGATGAGAATTTATTTAAGTTTACCTGCATTGCTGTTCTGTATTGGGAGGAGCTGATTTGCTATAATCCTGGTAAGAAAAGCAGTCAGACTCTGTAAAGCACCATTTTAAATGCTGTATATCAGAGCTAACACTATAAAGAAAGAGAGAATAGTGTAGATAATATAATGACCCTTAAGATGCTGGAAGCCCTGCACCATGCTGCATCAAATGGTTTTATGATTAGTGCACAACATGCCAAGCAGATCCTGCCCGTGTGAAGCTTTACCCATTTTGGTAATTTAAATTCCTATAGAATTTTCTTAGAAGAAAACTGCTCTGTATGTTATTTATTCTATCCAACTAAAAGGATATTCATATGTAGGAGAAAATCAGGTTCAAGGCCATCTGAAGGGGCACAAGTGAATGAGATCTGATGAGATTCATGGACGGATCTTGAGGGATGTGGTGGATAATGTGGCTAAAGCACTATCCATCATATTTGAGAAATCATGGTAGTCCAGTGAAGCTGCCACTGACTGGTGAAGGGGAAATATAACCCTCCTTTTTACAAAGCAAAAAAGGAAGACAAAGGGAACTCTGGGACTGTCAGTTTCACCTCCATGCCCGACTAGATCATGTAGCAGATTATCCTGAAAACCGTGCTAACAAAACAGGGTGTCACTAAGCGCAAACTGTGCCTGACAAATGATAAATTTGGTGTCCTCCTACAATGGGATTACAGCAATGGTAGATAAGGGAAAGGCAGCTGAGGTCATCTACTTAAATTTGTACAAAACCATTGACACTCTCCTGCAAGACATCTTTGTCTCTAAGCTGAAGACATAGATTTGACAGATAGATCGATCAGTAAACATTTAAAGAACTGGTTGGATGGTCGCACTTAAAGAGTTGTAGTCAACATCTTGGTTTTTGTCAGAGGTCGGTATTGGGATTGGTGATGTTTAACTTCTTTGTCAGCACCATGGAGAGTGGCATTTGAGTGCGCCTTCAGTGAGTTTACCAGCAAGAGAAAACTGTGTGGCCTGATCAGCACACTGGAGAGAAGGGATGCCACCCAGACAGACCTTGTCATCCAGTGGGCCTGTGTGAACCCCGTGAATTTCAACAAGGACAAGTTCAGGACTCTGCAGGACAAGGAGGAATGGTTTCAAACCGAAAACTCATAACTTTAGATATTAGGAAGAATTCTTTAGCGAGGGTGAAGCACTGGAACAGATTGCCCATAGATATTCATTGTGGCTGTCCCATCCCTGTAACTGTTTAAGGTCAGGTAGGATGGGGCTTTGAGCAACTTGCTCTAGTAGATGGTGTTCCTGCCCATGACAGGATGTTTGCAAATCCGTGATCCTTAAAGTCTCTTGCGTCCCAATGATTCTATATGATTCTCTCTGTGAACTTCTTTTAGATAAATGTTAAGATATGCAGGAAGCACAATTGCCTCTATTTGGTAGCTACCAAGTGGAAACACCTACCCATACCCTACAATACTGTCCACTGACTGAATTTCTCCTGGGGCAACTGATTTTTGCAACACAACACATGCCTGAAAGCCAGACTCTGTGTGCACTCTGGCACAGACAGAACTGGCCCTGCTCTGGTCACTGAGTCCTCAAAGGTCTTTCAGTCTTATGATCAAGAACAGTAACACTGTATCTAAGATTTCCAGTTAAAATGTATTGCAAAAATTCCATAATAAATATATATAGGACGGAATAGAAGATGGACTTTTTTTTTCATTTATTCGTTGACCTTCCATTTTATGCAAAGAAGCAATTTTTCCAGTCACACTTCAGCAGTAGAAACATTCCTCTAAAAATAAGCACAATTTAAAAATAAAATAAATAAATAAAATAAAATAAAATAAAATAAATAAATAAAATAAAATTAAATAAAATACCCCAGTATCAGAAATGGACTTACAGAGTGGAAAACTACAAAGATGAATATCTGTGGAACTGGATACATTTCTTGACTTAAAAAAAGAAAAAAAAAATTAGAAATTGTTAGTCTAACTAAAACTGCTGTTCAAGAGATGAGAGATTTCTGTGTTGGTCTGCTTTCAAAGATGAATGAAGCTCATCTGGACATACACTTGAAATATACTGGGCATTTCAGATTACAGTGTCAAGTCATATTTCTACCAGCACTTTGCACAGGTCATTACTTCTTTTCTGTCTTCTCATTTTAGTTTCTTCCTTTCAAACTGAGTTTTTTGAAGCACGAAATGTAATTATGAGTCTCATTGTGACAAATGTGTGTCTGTTTCTGATTAGAACATTACTGATAAAATGAGGTTAAAATCAGAATAATAATCTCTGAGGCTGTAAATATTTCATATTGTATGAGATGCATTCTTCATTCCACCGTGATTTTTGTCTTGATGTTAAATCGTGTCAAACTCCTCTACAATTTTGAATAAAGCACTTGTGTCGTTAACTTGTTCTGAAGAAAAATAGCAATATATTTTAATGTTTAAAGATTTAAATTACCCACTGAGCAAAAGCAACCCATGAGCTATAAGAACTTTGCTAACTCTCTGATGACATAGTTGCTGAGTGAATGAATTCTCAATGTAATCCCATCAGATCTCCAGTTTAATATATCACTGAATTGCTCAATATTCTTCATTGAGTTGTTTAACCACATTGGGGCAAATTTAACTGATACACTATTTTTTATTCATATTTAATAGTATTTTGTCTGCAATTAAAGATTATTTCACTCTGATTTTATTCTATTATTTAAATAATTATTATATTGTTATGTGAATAAGTGTTGGATACATAAGGGACTATTGATACTTGAAATAAATCTATTTTTTTGCATATATCAGTTGAAGCACAGTTGTAAGTATACATTTTGCATGTAAACGAAGACTTTTACACTTAGGATCTTTAAATTTGGAGTCCTCTGAGTGCCTGAAATTCATAAGATGCTTTGTTATATTGTGTATCTCTGGAAAACTGAGCCACAGCTGACAAAGTTTCATCTGCATTTGATTTGACCTCTCTTGGATATATTGATCAAAAAAGTGTTCTAAACATGGTCACTGATAGAGTTTAGCCATTAATCTGTTCTAATGCTATCTTGCATTGATTCAAAGTCAATGATCAGAAAATAATAGAAATATTTTATAGGAATAGAACTGATATAAAAAAATAATAATAAATCAGTATAGGAGAGCAAATAGCAACAGTCCAGTGTGAAGGCAGAAAAAATTGGGCATTAATAGATGGGAGAGAAAAGGTGGTGTTCTTTGGTTTGCACTGTTTCTTTCTGAGGATCTTCATTTACCTGGACTCAGATTTGCTGATTTTAAATTAAACACCCAAAGCAACTGAGAAATAATTAACTCAGTAGAATAAACACTTTGGATAAAGTATTCCACTTTCAGAAGAGTCTGAAATTTCAATACCAGGTATCCCTTACATTTCTTATAAGATGTTAAAAAAAAAAAAATCCATAACTAGTCAGAGATTAAACCAGAGCAGCTTTTAACCTCAAAGTTTTCTGCTAAAATATAAGCAAACAAACCCCACACATAAATGAATTTTTGCCAAAATACGTGCTAACCCTTATCTGCATCTCAGTCTTACCTGCAATGATACTCAATTAATAACCTGATTAAAAATCCAATACTTTTGCAGTGTGATTATTTCAGTCAATTTACTTTTAAAGAACATAGTTCTACATCTTTACTTTCTTAATCATTTTAATATGAATATATTAGAATATTATTAGAATAAAATATTCTAATATAATATATAATATTAGAATATAATTTCTATTCTTCAACTCCAATTTCTGGTTTATGGTCTTTTAATCTTGAACACTGAAACATAAGTATCTATAAAATACCAATAAATTCATACAAAAAGCTTCAATTGCAACATGCAAAATTATAAAAAAGAGCTTTTAATAAGAGCTAAAATCATACGGATGTGCAAAACTATGAAAATCTTTGAAATATTTTAATTTAAAAAAATTGTAATCATTGAAGTATTTAGAATCTCTGAAAGATTAATTTAAATAGGGTTTGGGGCTTTTTTCAGGGTTTTTGGTAAGCATGCCACCACTAATATTATCTATATTATATTACAAACATCTTTCCCTATCTCTATGAAATATGTCCTTCTGGGAAAATGAAACTAAAATAACTCTAAAATTAGGAAATACATAATTATAGTTTAAATAAAAACAACAAAACAAAACAAAACAAAAACAAACAAACAAACAAAAAAAAAAAAAAAAACCAAAACAAACAAAAAACCCCATAACTGTCATATTAACATAGTTGATATTAAAATATTACTATTAAAATGATTTATAGAACTATGTTAGTATCTAGCTTACACTTTTTTCTTGCTATGAGTCAATGAGACTGTGTTATCTCCAGTGGATCATGTAAAACGTACCTTTACTTCAAATTTAAGTGTGTATTTAATTTTAAGCATGGCTACATTACATTTTACTTGCATGTTTCCAAGAGCATTATCTAAAAATTGTCTTGGACTTCTGTGAACACTTGAAAAAGAATTCAGATTATATATCAGATAACAGCAATACAGCCTGCAGTGAATTTGAAAGACAAATTCACTTCGGTATGCTGTTGTGACTATCTACATATAAAGCTTCAGTCCCATGAAAATGACTTCTGTCCTACTGATGAATTTAGTATCTTGTTTGTGGAAATAATGAGAACCAGTAAGTATCTCATTGAGTGTTAGATTATATCCAAACATGAGCAAACATATCTAGGAAGAGAAAATATTATTATACTGTCCAAGACAGAAGCTTTAATGACAAAAATAAATATTTGATAGAAAATTCAGATTTTGCCTCCCTAATGTTAAGAACTAATATATCACTGAATCATACAGATATTTCCAAAAGGTTTAGGTTCTTTGAATGAAATTACATAAATGGTAAGGATTATACTACAACGTAACCCACACTTAATCAGATAATTTATTAAGTAAACAATAATTTTTACAAAAATCATTAGAAAGGTTTTATGATATTAATTTCATTATCCTTAATCCAAGATAAATAAATGAAAGGAGCTCTTCCCATATGTGGATTTAAAGAAATTAGATACCAATACCCTGAAGTCAGATCTCATTTGGATTGCCAGGAACTTTGTAGACTTCAACTGAATCAAAAGCAAAATCCTGTCTGAGGGAAGGAAGTCTTCTTTGCAGCAAAGTAGGCAGGCCTAACCAATTTCTTGGTTAGGGAACCATCCTGAAGAAAAGGCCCTGTGAGACAGTGGCTGAATGTGAGCCCCCAGTGTACTCTGGCAGCAACAAAGGTCCAGAGCCTCCCAGGCTGTATGAACAGAAACAGCCAGCAGATCAAGGCAAGTGACCACCCACCTTTCTACTCAGACTTGTCAGATCCATTCTAAATGCTGTACCCTGGTTTGCCCAATACGAGATGAGCATCTACAAACCGGAGTGGGTTCAGCAGAAGCCACCGAGATGACCAGAGCTGGAGCACTTGCTCTGCCAGCAGAGAGTTTGGGTCCATTAAGCCTGCAGGAATAATACCAGCAGGGGACCCTGAAGCATCCACTGCTCACGAGGATGTGCTCAAGAAAAGAGTCAGGCTTTCCACAGCAGAGCTGAGAGAGAGGATGAGTGATGACAGGCATGAAGAAGAGAGCTAAATATAAAAAGAACCTTTTAGCTATGGGGACAGTTAAGCACTAGAGATCAGAGAAGTTTTGCATTATCCATCCTGGGAAGTTTTCAAGGCCTTTCTAGATATAGCTCTGAGTAACCTGGTCTGATTTCATAACTGTTTCTGCTTCGGAGCAGAAAGCAGGACTAAAGATGTCCGTTCCAAGCTTGAATTAAATTACTCCAGGATATCAAGCCCAAGAATTAACCTAATTTATGTTGACTAGAAAATGGTGCGATATAAAGAAAACTATTATTTTGTTTAATTTCTTCTTCAATAACTAAAGAAATATATCAGTTATTCTTGCAAAACAATTCTTACACATATGTGCAATGTGAAGAGGTTAGTGAACGTGTTTACTTTGAATAGACACTGAAAAATCAGACATTTGTTCAAAAATTTGAATATCTTCCCCTTTTTTGTCTTGGCAGTAAGAGAGCTCCCCGCTGTTTCTTTGGCAACACTTGACAGTAGAGTAGGGTACGACTTTGAATTTCTGTTTCATCTAAAAAAAAAAATCCCCAAACATTAAATTTCAAATATAACTATAGACGTCCAGTTTCTGCTTTCATAAGTGACATGAATATTTTCATTAAAAAAAATTTTAAACTAGTGGAGTGTTGTCAAAAAAGTGAACAGTATGTATTACAGCAAATATTAATAAAAATGAAATTCAAATGTCATATAAGAATGAGATACAAACCTTTGCTTCAGGAGTATTCCATTTGATGTTTTTATTCAATATTGAAAGACATGACAGAAGTTCTCCTTCTAGGAGGAAAGGGAGTAACTTACATTGTGAATGTAAACATGTGGAAAGTAATTATGTATATGCATGAGTGAGTGAATGTCCAGAACTGAAACTCTGAATTTTAAAGCAGAAACCTCGTACTTGCTAGCTGAAATGGATAGAGGCTGGCTGTGCTACTTGTACACTTGGATTAAAAAATGTTGCTATGTCCCAAACCACCAGTTAGGGAGGTGATCACATATAATGCTTCTGTACATTGACTATTAAGAATACAAAAACCTGGTGTTTGAGGCCAAAATAAGAAGTAAACTCAGAGGAAAGATCCCAGAAATCAGAGATGTGTATGGACATGAAAGTCCATACTTTCAGGGTGTTCTCAGGGGCCTTGGCCAGTGTGACCACTAGCAGTGTACACATCTGTACTGAGCAGCTTCCTGCAGGGAAGGGAAGCTGAGACCTGATAAACACAGCGCTGTGGTCTACTGAATGAGTTTGCAATGCAAATAAGTAGGGTCAAAGCTCTGATCTTGTTGATTCTCAAATACACCCCATTATCTAAATTTACTATGGGCCATCAACTATTCTATCTTGCCTGCAATGCCCCCATCGTGTTTTTTGATTTGGAAGTAAGGACAAAATAAATATTTATCAAATTAAAATCATGAAAATGTTGTTCAAGACTGCTCATGATTTTCAGTGAGAGTTATAAATTGTATGAATTTATTACATTAAAATACAATTGTTAAAAAACCAAGAATTTTGATTTCTGTTTACTCTCTGGTGTTAACTAGAAAATTCTCGCTTTTTCATTCAGTTTTTTCAATAAATTCAATAACATTTTGTGTAAAGAAAGTCTCACTATTTTATCTGCTTAGTCAACTTCTCCATTTTGACAATTTTTTCTGTTGATTTTTATATAGTAAAATGGCAGTATCTATCTGAAAAGCAGAAAAAATGAGATTGAAAGAAAGAGTTCAAGACAGTTTTAATACAAGAAATACTTCAAAATAGAATTTACTCCATATTAGAATGGATTATTATTTTCTCTTAAAGCATGCCTAACATGGCTTTCTTTATGTCTACACATAAATTCATAATAGAACAAAACTGTTTTTGTTAAATGACATTCAAACACTTTTTTTTCTAATATTTATTTCATCTTAAGGCAACAATATTTTAAAAGTTTGACAGGACATGTAGATGTATAGAGGTGCCTTTAAGATTAATTCATGTTCCAAATAGTGGTAGTAGGCAGAAATGGCTGGCAAAAATGCTGGCAGAAATGGCTAGCCATTCAAATGACCTACATAAAATGTTGTGGGAACAAATTCTTGACATCTAAGAGAAGAATTTTTTTTCTAAAATATGTCCTCTGGACCTGAATTGTATGCAGAACACGTCTTTGGCATTATAACATACAATTGATTTGTTTCTTTCTGTGATTTAGGTGCGCCCTATTCCATGAACACATAAACTGGATTATAAATATAAATATATTATAAGAATATAAACATAATACTCAATTTTTTAAATCCTAACTTACTTAGGAATAAAATGCTGCTGAAATGGCCACATCTGTAGGATAACATTACAAAAAAGATATAGCAACCCGATTCTCTGAAACCTTTGGAAGGCATATGCTCTTTCTCCAGTGTTTGGTTGGTTTTTTGTTGTTTTCTTCTGTTCGTTTTCTTCTTTTGTTTTCTTAGCTCTATTCTGAACTCTTCTTTGCAGTGTGCACATAAGTGTAAAATGAATGGCACTTTGCATGTTTGCATGGAATAATGACTTTGCTCTTTAGAAAATAAAGAATATGATATGCAAATTTATTCTTGTGAAACAGGTCTCTGGATTGTACTGCTAGGCTTATAAACCAGCAGCTATGGCCTGTGTTTCTCATTCCCTGGGATTCCTTTACAATACAGGGTGAAAAATATCCAATCATTTTCTTCCTTATCCAATAAAAGTTCAAGCTCTCATTTTCCCTAATAAAGGAAGAACAGGGAGACAATTCTATAAAATAATTTCTATAAAATCTGTACACCATACAAAAATTAGAAAAAAAAATACTTTACTAGACCTAAGATAAAGTGATTTAATAGCTGAAGTGATTCAAGCATGCATTGGGAAGAAGATATACTAGATTTTGATGACTGTATTCAGGCTTTTGATATTAAATAGTCATTGAAAGAGATAAATATGCAGTTTTTGATGTCAAAGAAGAGAATTTGGGATTCTCATTAAAAAGAAAAACTATTAAGTCCTAATCATATTCAATTTTTCTTGCTCTGTGGGTTGGAAAATCTAGAATTATCTTCAGCAAGCCTATAATCTGATGTATGGGGCATGACTTTGCTTTATTGGAGGTGGGAGAGAAGGGAAGGGAAGGGAAAGGAAGATATGCAGCTCTGTTCCCCCAAGCAAAAAAGACAGACGATTGTGGATAAAAATGGCTCCAAACAGTTTTCTTTTGTAGTCATATTTCAAAAGTCACCAATAGTATCATCGCATTGTTCAAGCAATTTTTTTCTCTTGGAGTGTAAGAATATGAGAGTTCAATGAGATTGATATCTCAGCAAGTCCAGCAATTTTTTTTTTTTTGGTCATCCTTCAATGTGACAAATGAATTGCAGATTGCAGATAAACTAAGAATAGCTATCTCTTGAACTTTAAGACAGTATTATAACAAAACTGAAATCCCATGTAGTTTCTGTACAGGGATGCTTATGAAGCTGATCAGGATCAACATGGATTTCAAAACTGCAGTTCTGAACAAAAATGTCCATATTCTATCTAGGTTACTAGGTTAATCTTTAGGTGTTAAATAGTTCATCTGGATCTGACACTAAGTGGCTTGCCCAAGGCTAACAGCAAGTTAGTGGCAGAGTTTGGATTACAGTTTAGAAATTGCTGATCACCTGCCTCATGATCAATCCATCAAATGAGGCTGAATAGAAAAACGCATCTCCAGCTGTTACAGAACACATGCTGTTGTAAGAATTAAAAGGAGCCAGCTGTCTATAGCCCCTGAGAAATTTGAATAGACCCACATTTTTCCACACAATCATGCTGTAATTACATGTTACCCCAGGTGTTCTCAATATGATTACTCCCTACAAAACTATAAGCGAGACACAAGACAACCCATACAGCTGCAGGAAAAATAATGAAGCAGCGGGGTTTCTCTTTTTCTGTGTGTGCTGCTTTGGTGCTGTTTATATAACCAATCTGTTCCCTGGGACTGCTGAGAGAGCCCTTATGGTCCCAGGCATCCAGGGACCATAGATGCTGACCTATATAACTGGAACATGAATTCAAGCTGCTTTTTTTGACAAAGACATCTATCATATATTTACTTTGAAAGCTACTCTGAAAGGTGAAAAACTTTTAAGGGAAGAACATGCCAAGATGAGAGAACAGGAAGGCACAAGCAGTAAGATTTTTATTATTTCTAGTAATTTCAAAAACATCATCCCTTATATCTACAAAAATAAATGGGTATTTTAATGTTATTGTTTCTTCACTCAAACCTGTTCTTAGGAACTGTTATAGACTTCTTCCCAAAAAGCATCACAAGGCCTAAAAGACTAGATATTTTGCAGTTTCCCTTTATTTTGTAAGTTAGGTTGTGTGGTTTCTCATGGGGTTTTTTGTTTGTTTGTTTGTTCATTTGCTTGGTTTTCTTGTGCAAATTCTAATCAGAAGTCAAGTAATTCAGTTGAAAATCTGGGAACTAGGGAAAAAAATTAGTTAACTTGCATATTTCTAAGGGAAGACTTATTTTTCAAATACTGCTGAATTCCACCAGGCAAGAAATAGCCAAGATATAAACAGTGAGATAGAGGTGTTTATATACACTTTGACTCAGCACATATTTTCTGTTGGTAAATATTTAAATAGAGATACTGAAGGACTTCTGATGCTTAGTTGGGAATTATGGTATCTGTATTCTGTTTATGAAGTTAAATCATGATGTTGGAAAACTCAGTTGGCAGTGTGCTAAAATTGATCAGGAGCTGTAAGTCAGGAAAGGTTATCGTAAGAGGTAATGCTGCAATGCCCAGTGCTTTCTGGTAGAGAAAAAAAAGCATGATTTGTTCCCTTTCTAAAACTTTATTAAGAACATGGATATAGACATCGTCATAAAATGCAGCATGGGCAGTTTATATGAGATGAAGGCAAAAAAGTCAGCATATAATGCTTTTCTGCAAGTTTTTTAAACAGTCAGCCAGTTTACAGAAGGAAACTTTGGTGTAAACTGAGGAGATGCCTTTACAGCTTTCAAGCTAAACATGAGCAGTTCCATGAAGTCTGTGGTGGGTTGGCACTGTCTGGAACCCAGGTAACCACTCAGTTACTCTCTTTCTCCTCCTCAGCTTGGACAGGGGAGAGAAAATATAGCAAAAGGCTTGTGGGTTGAGATAATAAGAGGGAGAGATCACACTGGTTACCATCACGAGCAAAATAGACTTGTGGGGGGAAAAAAAAAAAAGCTTCATTTATTACAAATCAAATTAGAGTCCGACAATGAGAAATGAAACAAATCTTAAGAACACCTTCCCCCACTCCACCATCTTCCTGTGCTCAACTTAAATCATTTTTCCTTATGTTCTGCCCTCCAGCTGCTCATGGGCACAAGGAGTCGGGTCTGTGATCAGTTCATCACACGTCTCTGCCACTCCCTCTTTGGGACTCCCTCCTCACACTTTGCTTACTCCCCACTCCAGTGTGGGGTCCTTCCCATGGGACACAGTCCTCCAGGAACTTCTCCAACATGTTATAGGGTGACTAGTTCTTCACAAACTCCTCCAGTGTGGATACCTTCCATGGGGTGCAGTCCTTCAGGAACAGGCTGCTCCAATGTGGGGTTGCAAGTCCTGCTAGCAAACCTGCTTCAGCATTGGCTCTTCTCCCCATGGGTTCACAGGTCCTGCCAGGAGTCTGCCAAACAGTGGGCTTCTCAAGGGCTCAGAGCTTCCACTGGACATCCATCTGCTCTGGTGGGGGTCCTCCATGGACCTCCACAGGCTCCAGGGGCACAGAATGTCTCATCATGGTCTTCACCTGGGCTGCAGGGGAATCTCTGCTCTGGCACCCAAACTTGGTTTTATTTTGTGTCCGCACGGCTTACTAAGGAATTATTCATCACTCTGTCATTTCCTGTTAGGAAATATAAGTAGGGGATTTTTAAATGTTTTTACCTTAGAGTACTAGGATTATAAAACTCCTGATACCGAGTGTACAAACAAAATATTTTTTAATGTTTTAGAGTTCTGGGTGACAGTGTTTGAAGTATCACTGATATGCACCATAGAAATAATTGCAGTAGGTGCCTTAACTCCAAAATTGATGTAAGCAATAAAAATGACTATCCTTTTAAATACAGGTTATTAAGCTTTTGAAACCATTTCCTTACAAATCATTTTTATTTTTACATTAACATAAACTATGTAGTGGCACCTCAGCATGAAATATTTTAACAGCTTCTTAATTTAGCATACAGATTATAAAGGAAGCTGAATCACTACAATAGAGAGCTTCTACTGGAAGAAATACTGTATTCCTAATTAGTTTCTGACCATATATCAGACTTTCTGCTTACAAAATTAGTTACTAGCTATATTTTATTTTGTGGGCTATAAATGTTAAGAATTATATTTGATATTGTAGTGAAGATTCTCCAGAAATAAAATATTTTGTCATTTGATAAGATATGCAGAACCATGAAAATCATGTTGGAAATACTATATCAGACACTTTTTAATCTTTATTCCAATGAACATCTATGGGCCTTCCACCAACAACCGCTTCCTTTAATTTTTTCTATATTTTTTGTTACAAGGTGGTTTGATTATTTCAAATTACTGTTTATTAAGTTCCTCTTAAAGATGAAGAATACTTATAATACTTTTTTATGATTTTTAATGATTTTTAATACTTATTTTTATCTTAGGGCTGAAAAAGACTAAACCAAACCACATTATTTCTGTAAAAAATGAATACATTTAGGTTCTTTTTTAAAGCTTTCCCTTGATATAACTTAGTTTTAAAACTTAGGTGCTTATTTCTCATATATCTAACTGGGTCCTAGTTAGGTGTATAAGTTTTTAAGACAAAAGTAAAAAACTATCCAGTTTCCTTAGTGATTTTATTACTGTCCTGATTAATAAAAAATAATTTGAAAATTAGTTAATATTTTTTATAATTCAGAAATTTTATTGGCTAACTCCTTCTTTAATTTATGAAAGGATAATGGGAGAATATTTCATTAATAGATAGTTGATGATATTGCTAATATAGTAATTCTAGTTTCACTGTATGCCAATCTCCTTCTATGTTATTTAATCCTGATAAACAATGCAATTCTGGTATTACACTGCATCAATAGATTGTAAATATAATTTCTAGCACTACCAATATTAATTTTGTGTCCTTTAACTGCAAAATGTCTGATTTCACAAGTAAAAATTTCGCTTCACCATGTTTTCACTTTCAAATCTATGAAATATAGATTAAATTTGACTTTAGGCATCTTCAGTTTCATTTAAATGATTCAAGTTTGCTCACTTATGTTCACTCAAATATATTTTTAATGCATAAAATTATTTCTTTCAATTTTATTACATCTTCTTTACCGACTTTTTTCATAATTTCTTGTCCATCCAAATTTTGTGATCCAAGATCAATTTCTTTTTACTCACTCTTTTTTTATTCTAAAATGATCATATTTCAGTTTCACATAAGTTCATGTCATTGAAATACAAAAAGCAGGAATTGTATGTCTTTTTTTTTTTTTTCAGCAGGTTCATACCACAGATCTAAAAAAGAAAAAATAAGTATATCAGTATCCTGAGCAAGCATAAGAGGTTTGCTCTTACTGGTTTTTTTTTTTCTGGTTCTTTAGCAGTTCTTAAGTAATAAAAAAAAAAATAATTTATTTGGCTTGCAAATGAAACCATGTACAATATTTTATATTCAAAATTGCCAAGCTGTTTTTTTTTTGAGGGTGACACTAATTTTATTGGACAGTGATATTTTCTCCAAAAAATTTTAATAATTAAAGGACTTTTGAATATGAAACATCAAGGCTTGATTGGATTTGTTTACTTAAGTGTGCCCTGATTCAGAGACTGAATGTACAATGTCATGTGAGCAAAACTCTCTTGGTACACAAAGCAGCTCTTTGAGCCTTCAGTGTGATGAGTCGTTCATTTTTTTATAGACAAAGTTATAATTAGTATTTTGAAAAATACTGCTTTTTTTTTCTTTTCTTTCCTTGAGATTTTTTGCACTTTTGGCAGGAACAGTGCCAGGTGGTTAGGAAAACCTTTATCCTGTAGGTGAATGAATTCAGGGAATCAACACGAGCCTTTGGTCTTTTCAAACCAAGGATATATGAAGCCTTGTCTTTCATCCTTAGTCTTCATATCTTATTGGATTTGCAGCTGTATAACACTAGAAGCAGGCAAGGTAATGGCTGTAGATTATGCTAACAATTTTATATTAGAGGTTTATGGGATCAAAATAAATGTAGAGAACGACGAGAAATAAAACATGGATTCATCACCTGTGACAAGAACAGAAGAAATTAGTTAAGCATATTTTTACTAACATTTATGAGCCATAAATAAGATGCAACTATTCAAAAAAAATTAATGAAAAATGTGTTCCTATGGTAATGTATTTCTGATACAGAAAAGGAAGTTTTAATGTCATTCTATAAGTGAGCAATCTGAGATTTGTATATGACAAGTAAGCATCATAAAGATACAAGAGGCTATGAGGGTGACAGAGGTAGAGAAAGGCTTTGAGAACAGTGGAGGTAAGGGATATTTTAAGAAAAGGAACGAAGAACATGTCATAAGCCTGTACTAATCTAAAAAAAACAAACACAAAAAAAGTAATATTAATTGTGTTAATGTATTAAAGGGGAAAAAATAAAAAAGGAACTGGGGAGTACAGACTTATTAAAGGTAACATTTATCCAGAAGGAATGATCATAAATTAACTACGAATAAGTTTGGGCCTGTAATTTAAATGGTTTCTGAACTACATTACCACGGGTCCTGGAAAGCCTTCCAATAGTTTTCTGGGCATATTTTTTCTTAACTGATCTTAACCTTATTTTAGATAATCAGGTAATTACTAAAGAGTTCTGTACCAGTTACCCAAAAATCAAGGCTTTCTTCTCCAATCCCAGATTTCCAAATTTTTTTTTAAGATCAACTGGAGTATAGACTGTGAGTTTTTAGATTGCAAATAAAATTGCTGAGGTAACTTGAATGTTAGTACAACACAGAAAGACACTTCATTCTGCAAGTACTTTAATTCTGATCTGAGAATATAGTCTGTGGGTACAGGAGTGTATTGTGGACATCATTGTGGAAAGGTAGACTGCAGAAAAGGACATGAACAAATGTTTTGTATTACCAAAATAGAAATTGCTTGAGGCAACAACCTTCTATGTTTCCTGCAAAAAGAAATCATGTGGCAGATTTGTGGAAACAGAGATTGGTTTTCTGATACTGTCATCAAATCAGAAGTTTGGATAAATATGGATTACTGCAAGGGTGTGAAGAATTTTGTGTTATTGGTATAATTTACCTTGTCAGCAATAGTCAGAATAACAGGACAAAGTCTCCAGAAATTTTCCTAGATTTCATAAGATGCTTCCTTTCACTTCTCTCCTTTTTGTGACATTATTTGCCTCCTTTCTACCTATGCTTTTCTATGAATGACTGTTTTTCTGTCATTCAGTCTTACATTTATATTGCTTTAGTCCAAAAACGAGATTCTCATCAAGTAGGCCTTTAGAACTGAATCAAAATTTGCCCAGAGCCCACAGGTCAGCTTGCACATAGTAAGCTGAATGATGAGCATTCACAAAACAAAGCCTGAATTAAGCATTCAGGTCCAGACTGGCTAGTGTAAATGAGAAAATGTAAGAAGGGTGTTTTTGAAATTATGGCTCACAAATTCCTTCCACTTACCTTCTAAATAACCCATTGGTTTATCATGAAATCAAAGAACTCTCAAACATGTAAGGTGATCTAAAAACAATGCTCAACAGAAAAAAAAATAAAAAATAGGAGTCCAAAAAAAGAAGCAGTTTTCTAGAGATTATTTGGCTAGGGTTACTAAAAAACAATAATGGGTGCAACATCCAAAAAGTATGTCCATCCAACCAATACAATTTTGCTATTACAAGAGTAATAGCAAAAGCTGATTTTATTTTAGAAACAATTTATTCCATTCCAATTACAGCTTGCTTTTTTGTTGGTGACACCTCTTTTACAGTGACCCCCTTTGGGCTGCCTATCAGCACCAGACTGCTTTTTCTGACCTATGTGTTGCTTGCTGATTGTGTAGACTTTGCTCTCAGTTCTAAATTACATGTGAGCATGACATCTGAGAATGAACCAAAATCAGATTATGAGGTCTAAAGGAAATAAATATGAAGAAGTTTATGGCGGAATTTACTTCTTATCCATCTCTGGTTTCTGTTTCAAAAAAAAAGTAGCAAAAAAATGTGCAAATTCTGCTTCTGGGATGACCAGCGCTGGGCAAAGGGAGACTAAGGGCAGATTAGGGAGGAAGTAGGATTAAGGGAGGAGGAAGGATATAAGCATCTAGTCAAAAGTGAGCAGGCACCAGTCAGCATGCTTGCGTGACTGAGCCCTGGATCTGATAACTGTGATCTATCCTATCTTCTCATTAAATGCTTTTTCTTAAGTATCTTTCTGTGTAATTTATCTCATTTGTGAGAGCTGCAAAGTTTATGGCGCAGCTACTGGAGGGATCAGAGCACGCATTTTTCCCCTACTGGATTTAACCCAATGTATGTGCGAATGTTTGTCAGTAGCAAATTTCAAGTTGGGCTAGCAGACAAGTAGGAGGAAAGCCTGCTTCTGGTAAGACTGAAAATCTGACTAGGTAAGGATGCCCAGGGTCCAGGTATTGCTTTGAATTAGTCTGAGAACCTAAGATGGTATTTGAGAGATCTGACAGAGATCCCAGGTCTCTGACTGCAATAAGCTGGCACATGGTGGCTTTATAATTTCCTATCGCAAGCGACATAAAGAACTCACACCCACACTTTGCGATGTCCGAGGCGGAAAAGAGAGAGGTTTATTTACAGAATCAACATTTATCGAACTCCAGCAGTGATCACGGATTGGAGGAAGAAAATCTTCTTCTCCAACTTCACTGGACCATGCAACAGTCCATCAACAGTCTCCTCCTTGTGAAAAGAATGTAAACATCTCTAGATTTTACAATAACAAATGGCTTGTTTATACGAAAGTGTATCTAACTCCAAAAACACAGAAGGCTAAAAATAAGACTTTTACAAACTCCTTAAAGGGGACAGAGGAGAACGGCAAAAACCCAGACAACAATTTCCCTTCATAGACAGAGCCTCTTAGGACCTTAAAATGCTTTTTAAGTCTTTTACACAGATTTTAGCAGTCTGCAGCTCTCCTGACTTCACCATGTTAATTTTTTTGTATGTGTCATTGAACCCCACAGTAACTGGAAGCTGTCTGGAGCAATAACTCATTTTTTCTCTCCTATTTTACATAGCTATGTTAGAATAAAATAAGATATGCCTTACAAGTATAAATCCTACTGTACAAGTGAGACTTTTTTTGTTGTTTTGTTTTTGGTTTTTTGTTTGGTTTTTTTTTTTCTATTAACTATAAAAGGAGTCTGGAATGATTACTTCAGATATAAACATTTCTACTTTAGATGTCTGGTTTTGATTAGATGAATCCCACTGTCACCAAATAGATTCTGCCCTTGTAGCCCTCTCAATGCTGAATGAGAGAAGAAAAGCCACACCAAATCACATATTCGTAAACTCTGTGTTACACTATTAAACACTAAAAATTGCTAAGCAAGCAGCTCTCTGAGAACTACAGGCATATTTTAAAAACTCTTCAACAGCAGAGATTTTTATTTTCTGTAATAAAACTACTCATAACATTTTAACCATGTTTTGATGTGGTAAGAAGTCTTAATATAGGGGTCTCCTAGTGTTTGAAATTTTCTTTCTCTGGATGTGTACTTGATATGCAGGTATGTCTGTTCTCAGTTTACACACTAGCTAGAACAATATTCCTCTATTCAATGCCATAATTCCCTGTCTCATTATTCATATGTAGGTCATTCTTGTTAAGACATCAGACCTACTTGTATTTTTGACCTCTGAGTTAAGATCTGTGTGAGAGGAGAACTGCATGTTTTCTTTTTATACGTATCTGTATTTTTATCTGTAATTGTTTTACTGAAGTTTGTGTGATTAATGAGTAGATCTAAATGGACTTCAGGCCTATAAGCTTTCTCAAAGCAATAATGAATTGGTTAATATAATGATTTGAAACAGCCTTTGCCAAATAAAATATAGTTTGAATTTAAAATGGAAATAACTAAAAGTAACTAATATAATAAAAGGAAAAGCAGTATAAGATTTATTGCATGTCTGCCTTACTTGAACTCTTGAACACTTGAACACAGGCCAAAACTATCTGAAGATCTCAGGTGTGGAAGTTTGCTTTCAGTTAAGGTTTGAGTCCAGCTTTAGAAAGTGTGTCCCTTTACAAAGTTAATGAAAATCTTTCTGTTTGCACCTGTGACTGGAGCTTGATCAAACCAGTTTGACAGCTCAGCAGGAGGGCAGGGATAGACTTCAAAGCATTTAACTTTCTGCATTGTCTCAGGTATTTGCTGGAACAGCTGCTGTCAACTCATTGTCTTCCAGTATATGCTGTCAACTTCTGCTTGAGTTAACCCCTTAGACTCATCAATTAAACAATACCAGATAACTAACAGATGGAACGTGCAATATGTATGAATTATAATACAGTCCTACTTTCTCTACTGACATAAACAGCATAAAGTTTTCATAATACATAATCTTCTAATGCTCTAGGAGCTTATGTCCTGGTTTTGATTTATGAGTGCATTTTTTATGGTCTGATTGTGACTTATGACTGCATTTTTATCACTATGTGGCATTCAAGCAAGGAGCAGAAAAGGAAATGGAAGCTAAACAAAAAATCTATAGCACATAAATGAAACTGAATTCCTTATTACAGTTTCAAAAAAAAAATCGTCTGCTCTGATAGTGAGATCATACAAGTTCAAAAGGTTCAGGTCAGGTCAAAACTTGAATGAAAATACTCTAAGCTGAGGTGAAGACTACATGAAATAGATGTGAAAGGTGAACTATGAAACCAGTATCTGTGCTGAAAGGCACATCACCAGAATGGTAAAATAAACTGAAGGGAATACATGCTTCTATTGTGCATATTTTTTTTATCCAGCAGCTCCCATTACTTGAAGAAATATCTGAATGATAAAAAACGTCCTGCAGCACACTTTTTCATTGTTGAATTGAAGTCCTGCTGAGGTGGTTAAAGGTCATTCTTTGCTGGAGATATTTGTAAGAATTTTTCATGAAGAGTAACTAAATGCAGTGATTTTAACTAGAGGTATCATATCCCTAGACTGTCTTCACTTGGAAGTTTTTCTTTTCCTGATTAAAACAACTGTGGAGTATTTTCCTCAAAATTTATTTCTCCCTGCAAGATCATTCCAGCAGAAGAAGTAGAGGACTGAAGAAAGAAGTTCTTGTGCCTTCACCGCTGGCTTCTGAAACACACTCTTTTGGGGAAATATTTGCATTTTCCATAAACTCACTTGTAGGTTAGCATGCCACAAAAAAAAAAAAAAAATCGTTATTACCAAAAATTAAAAACAATTATCTGAAATTACATTTTAGAGGACAAAACTGCTTTATAGCCATGTCTTGCATCCTCAAACCTTAACCTTATCAAATGCAATCTGACTTTAGATTTCCAAGTGCAGGCTCATCTTCCAGTGAATATTAAATCATGCTTTATTTCTGTTATTTTCACTTGTCTAACTTACCCAAGTAAGAAAAAGCAGAGATTGAGGTATAACAACTTTCAACAGATAAACTCTTGCACGCTAATTAATTTTGCATCTTTGTCAAAAGTTTACCTTCAATCTTAAGTGGAATTCATTCTGCTGGTTAATTGTTGATTCAGATAATGAAATTTTTGTTGTGCTATGTTTGGATAAACTTGAGATACCAAACCTTCATTTCTTTTACACAGAGTTTTCGTGTTGTTTCAGTTCTGTCATGGAATCAGAGAGAAAAAAACAAAATTTATAAAGATTTATTTTATATAAAAATCATCTTGGGGATAATTGAATAGATTTAAGCTACTTAACAGTACAGGAATATATATCTAAGCCATATTTTAGATATTATACATTATTTAGTTATATTTACAGGTTTTTTGACTAATTCTTGTGACAATTTCAATTTGTTATTCTGGAATTTTAAGGCAGTACTTATGTGCTAGCTCTCTGATGTGGCAGTTCTAAACACCACCCAAGGAGATCAACAAGGAGATCAACACAAGGAGATCAACAGAAGACCAATGGCTGACAAATGCCCCATCCACAGATGAGACTATGTGCTCCATTTTGGCAGTACAAACGTAACTTGTTAATAAAACTCTCTTCTCTTCCACTCCTGCAGTCAAATTATATCTAAAGAGCAGTTCAAAATTCTGTGAAAGCACCCAGAGATATCACTAGAGCTATTGGCTGTAGTGTCATGAATTTTTCAGTTTCATTTCAGTGACTACTGTGCAGGATTTGAGAAGTGAAAAAGAAACAGAAATATAGGTAAATGATGGAGAATGACAGTGGCAGTGGATTTTCAGCCAATGTTACCCTTTTTGATACTTAAGTTTTATTCTGCCTTGTCTGGTTCATTCCTTGAAGTTGTAAATATAAATAATAAAACTGGAAAACGACAATTTATTACATGTGGAATATGGTTTCTTTTCTATTATGTATCAGAGGTATTTTTGGTTCTGTCTGCTTTGTCTTTGATGTTTCTTTTCTTTAATAATTGCGCTTCAGTCCTGTTCAGATTGTAGCTTTTAATTTAAAAGTTTATGTTGTACAGGGCTTGGTATGAGTTATTGCAGATATTTTGTTTGTTCCCTCATAACTAACTTGGTGAGCAAACTAGAGCTAGCAGTCTTTACACTTAGATTAAGATCATATCAGTGAACTTCAGATAGTTAAACTTTATCTAATTTTAGACTGCATAGTCCATTAGACACATGTTACTCATCCATTCTGTGTGCAATATAGGTGAGCTCCTCCTGAACAACTAACCTATGGGCACATTCTCTTTATATTATACTGGTTCTATGCCTATCTCTGAGCTCAGGTATTCTTGCCAATCATTTACTTATTAGAGATGGAGGGTAATTTTTACTGCAACTAATATAGTACAGGCTGATTTAATGGACCATAATTTTCCCTCCTTCTTTTAAAAGAAAAGGAGGTCTTCTAGGTAATTTTTCTTTACAGACATAAAGAAATTTTATGTTGATAGAGAAGTGTTATTACTTCCACATTATTCATAATCTTCAGAGGAAGAAGATGACATTTAAAATATTCAATTCACAACATCTCAGAAAACCTAAAAGATTTTCAGGAAATCAAATGTAAAAAGAAAAAAGCTACTTTTATTATTTAAGTTTAAAAGGACAAGAGTAAACAGGAAATTTGTTTTGATAATAAAATACTTTAAAAATAGAATAATTCATTAAGTCATGTCACCATTTCTGAGAAACCTACTTGGATAAAGACATATATATGTCAGAGAAATCACATCCTGTAATGTTGCAAATGTGCATTAGAAGAATTTCCTTCATTTCAATTCTCAAATTCAAATACTAGGTACTAAGAGATAATGGCAAGATATATAAATTTAAATTGTCTAAAGTCCTGTCACAGGAGACAGCAATTAAGCCTGTGATCAAAATCATTTGGCAATTTCAAACAACTCTAAATGTATCTACTAGATGTGTGATGTGATTCATTGTATCATGTCCCTGGTGCCTATAATGATGGCATTTTCTAAATCACATTTGGAAATATTAAAGGTTCCTGTCTCTTCAATAAATTACATGAGTCAAACAACACGCTATTTTGATGAAGTGACATTTACTATGAATTGACCACATTCTTATTAAAATATAGGAGTATTCTGGCACTCTAATGCTGGTGTGGAAAGGAATGCATTAGGGAGAAAGCTCAGCCCCGTAGACGTTCAGAAAGCAGTGTGCGTTGAGGAAGTTCTTTAGTAAAGGGAGCTTGGAAGTTTTTTTAAATTTTGCAGATTAAACATTTATTCCCTGAATACTCTCAATGACATGAGGTGATTTAACACGGAAGATGGCTGGGGCATAAACTGTAGATCCACATATCAATATTTCCCTATATGTATATTTACTGGCCTGTAGAAACAGAAGATGACATGAGCAAAATATATCTGTTTCCAAACTGGAGTTGTTTCATTTGGCATTTAATGGTCTTAAGTTCTTTGATATACAGGTTTTAGGGTTTTCTTACATTCTTTAAGTTGATCTTGCAGTTAATTATTTATTTTCTAGCTCTTTACAGAAAAAAAAAAAAAAACCCACACATTCAAATGCTTTATATGAAATAAGTAATCCTGCCTTATCATTTAAATATTTTACTGACCTGGATGCTGTTTCCTTTTTTTAAGGCACCATATAAAGCAAATTTTGCTGCAATTTGCAGGTCTATTATCCTGAAAAAAATTAAGAATTAATAAATTGGACTCAAACTTTTGCTTGCAGTTCTGTGACATTCACATTTTAAACCCCTGACCATTATAAACATGTTTCCTAGAAAAGGAATTAGTTGGAAATTTAGGTATACATTGTGCATCGATTCATGAACCTTATTCATCCATGTAAAGAACAAGATAAACAAGGACTGAAAGTCTGCAGCTACAATGAGCTCAAAGAGAGCACAACTGATTTATTGCATGCCTGAAGATTATATGTGATAGTCATAAAGATTAACAAGCCTGATATGACTAAATAAGTCTTGATTTAACTTTACTTCTAAAAATCTTTCTGAAGGAATGTAAGAGATGATATTTTATATCTGCCAAGGTATCTGCATAGAAACTAGATAACTGTTCAGTGTGTTCAACAGCAGCCAGTAAAAGGTCATGGATTGAAGATGGCATTGTTCAAATGACTTTTTTTATCCCATACAGGCAAAAGCAAATGTTTATACTATGTTTTATGAAAAAGACTTTCTGAGATCAGATTTCTTTTTTTTTTTTTAATCATGCACTAATAAAATGCTCATGCACATTAGACAGCATGAATAGCAGGTTTTTTTCTTAATGCATGCGTCTTCACTGCCCACAGAAGTGACTGGCAACTCTTGGCAGTGGATGGGTATCCACCATCAAGAGGCAATAGATACCGAAGAGGTTTCATGTAGTACACATGATGCAGCTAGTCTTAGTTATACAATACCACAAAATTTTACACATTGAACATGTGTCTTTGAGCTCTCTTTGAGGGTCTTTGAGCTGTTTCTAACAAATCAAGCAGACCTGGGGAACTTCACCAGCAGCAGAATTCAGGGTTGTAACGTTGCACATTTTAGGGCACAGTGTATTTTAATACAGCAGTTATCAGCGTGTTTTGAAAAGTCATGCACTGGTTAAGGGAGAAAGGTTGCTCATGCACCTTGTGTTACTAGATATCCCTTGGATTTGATAGGTGTCCACTGAATTTAATCACTTAACAGGAAGATTTTTTAATTTTTATCCTCGTTTTGCTGTTCCTTTGGCTTAATTGACTTACACTCATACTGATGTTTGGTGCCACGGGAAATGACCCAGGGTGACTAAGAAAAATGATACAGGAGTGAGAAGTATGACAAAAAACATACAGGGGACATGTTTACTGCCATGGCCAATTTCTTATGAAAATTCTTCAATGGATTTGCCTTGAAACAAATAATGTTAATGCATTAGGTGTTAATTCTTGAGCTGAACAAAGAGACCATACCTATCTTTAAAGAATTAGTGCTTTTTTATATATCTAAAAAATCCAGAAGTTTGTCTTCATTTGTTAAAAGGTATCTATGTCAACTGTACAGCTTCTGTAAAAAGTCACCAATTACTTTAGGGAGGGATCATGAAAGTATAAATAATAGTAGTCATAAACCCCAGCAAATTTAGCCAAAGTGAATAACACTTATTTTTCAGAACAGGAAATCTAATGAAAGGAATTTGATGATGCTGCAACATTTGTCACCTTACAAATGTTAAATTATTCAATGATTAAGTGCTGCTAACCCTTTATGTTTTAGTATCAATACCCTTTGTTTTCATATTACTTTACATCCCCAGTCTCTGTGTAAAACACTACAAATTGATTCTCATTCAATTTTCCTATTACGCTTCACCTATGTAGTAAGTAATAGAGTGATTTTAGCCATCAAACTGAAGTGTCATTTTCACAAATTCATTTTAAAACCTGATTTTTTTGCCAGTACCTTTGGTATTGATTCTCTAAGCAACTGGACCCTGGTTTGTGAAACCCTTTTGCTTGGATTGTCACTTTTATGAAAATAAGAAAAAAAAGGTACATTTACTGCAACAGTAAAACAGAATTAAATGTACAGTTCAACAAATAATATATTAACAGTATTTCCTAACAGGATTATTTGCTTCCATCAATATTATGGATGAGGTACTTTTCTCCAAATTATTTACATTTATACAAGAAAATCAGTATTTACTTCAACTATTTTGGAGCAATGGAAATTAACATGTTATTGAATAAACAAATTGTTTTCTATGTCAGAGGAGACCTCTAATAAAAAATGTTAGAAATTGCTGAAACAGTTGGAAAAAAATATAGAAAATATAATGGTGTATGAAAATGCTTTAAAAGGTATGATCCTTTGTGGCCTAGTTTATTCCCAGCTGTACAAGCTGGAAAAAAATGCCAATATGATGTTATGTATCCCCTGCTGAAATGAGCTGTCAAGCACACATCAGGGGACAGCAGATGTTAAAGACCACTGTGCTTCAAATGTCAAAGAAATTCAACCTTTGCTACAGTTTGAAACCATCTGTTGACATCCAAGTAGGATGCTGCATGTCAAGTGAGCTATATTTCTCCTTTGTAGATTAAGATTTTGGTCTCTATTCTGTCCTCACTTACTTCTTGTGAATCTTGGTTTAAGCATAATTTAGGTAAGTTCTACTACAAGTTGCACTTTGTCATCTTAAAGTCATGTGTATCTTGTGATGAATTCTTCAGGTGAAAGGAAGAATATAAAAGAAAAACAATCCACACACAAATGTTTAACTTGCACATACTCCCTCTATTTGAAAAGAAAAGCATATAGAAACCATACCTGCATAAGGTAATAAGTGATAATAAACAGAAACAAATTCTATTGAGGCAAAAAATACCTAATATACATTAGACAAACATCTATGAGTTTAAATTCTTGACCATAATAAAAGTACTCTAATGAATCATCTTTAATATGCTTATGAGTGAAAAAAGACAGGGTTACATAGACTTCAGAGTTAAACTCATTCATAAGTATCTACTGCTAGATATTAAAATGTGTTCAAAATATAACAAACTTTATGCATACAGACATCAAGGTCATGCTACAGCAAATATAAAATATGATTGCTAAATTATGCATCCAGTGCCCAGAGAGCAACATTCAAATTTAGATTTGTCTGTAGGAGCCTCAGAAATAACCACTGAGCTCAAATGTGTCTGTGGAATATTGTGCTGAGAATACCAAAACAGTCAAAACACACGCAGAAAAAGGAAATAAAAACTAAAAACAAAACAAAACTCAAACAAAAAAACACCACCAAATAGGAATAGACAAACAAGGAAAAGAAAAAAAACAAAGCAAGACTCTTAGCAATCCCATGATTACAATTAACTTTTTTTAAAAAAAATATAAATAATAGTTTAACTTGGTAAAATGTTTTAATTATTTAAAATAATTATAATTTTTTTTTTTATTTAAAAATATAGAAGTTTAAGGTCATATATAAATAAAGCAGTTATAAATTCTTATTTGAGGGACAGTATTCCACAGCATTTCGTTTTTTAACTATGGATGAGATGAGCTTCTTGATCCAATTCTTAACAAATTGAAACAAAATCAAACCCAAAACCCCAGAAAGTTGTAGTCCTTATCATGACATTGAGAGATACTTGATATATGCAGTGAAGAACCCTAGCTAATACAACAAAGTAACCAGTAAGTAGAAGATTCTGTAGCACATATTCTTTTATTAGAAATAAGTGAAAGCACAGTCTGTATGGGACATTATATGACTCAAGAAACAGAATGGGTGTTACTGGTCTGCAGACTAAAGATATAAAAAACCAGCAGCTGAAAACTGCTGCCTGTTAGTATATTTATAAGCAAGTATGAACATAAAAGCTGATATATTTTTAAAGGCCTTACAAACGTAGTGCATTTAAAAGATCCTGACAAAAACATTTCATTTCTGACATCTTAGCTACTTCTTTCTCGCCATACTTCCCGCACTTGTATAAGATAGTGTTTCTAACTACAGAAGAAATCTGGCCAATATCTTTGGATCTCATACCTACAAATCCTGTATGCAAAAGAATGATGAATAATAACCGTGGCAAATTTATCCAGATAGACAAATTAATTTTAACATTTTAAAATGCATTTCAGACATTTTCAATGGAATATCTTGCCATCTTCCAGTCCATTATGGAGTAAAGTGGCTCCAGTCTAGGACGAGATATGCTTGAATTGTGTCCTGACTCATTAAGCTACTTGAAGAACACATTTAGTTTCTGTTATTGTTCATACTTTAATACCGGCCTAACAAAACAGCATCTATGTTTATGTGGTTTTTAAGTTTTAAATTTTTAAGTTAGCAAGAGGAAAATCTTTGTTGTATTCCTGGTTATGGGCTCCATTATTATCTCTGCTTCAATGAAACGAATTGTTCAATATATTAATTATTCAAATATTGTGGGATTACTGCAGCTCAATATGTACAAAACATCTGTCACTACAGAAGGAAGATGCAGTTGTAACTTCTTAAATGGTGATAGAAAGTGTTCCAGTTTTCCTGGACACATTATTTTTAATTCCAGATAGGGAATTTTTCTGTACTAACTAGACTGGGTGTTGTTTTAGTCACGAGAAAGTGAAATATACACTTTGCACCAAACATCACAAACTGACAGGCGCATTCATTTGTCTGACAATACTTCACAATCTAGTGTCTAAAATGGTTGGTTTTGATGGTGGTCTCCAGAACTAAATACTGAGAAAAAGACTGTCACAAAAATAACTCCAGCGTTCTATTCTTGACACAAGAAATATTGAAGAATCATATGGAAGCTGGACAGTCTCATAAAAATATATATTCATGTATAAAGTTCCAGTATTTTCTCTGAAAGTTCATTTTTGCCAACCATGACTGATACTGATATATTCACTTTTCATATCCAAAATTTTATAAGGGTCCAAATGGTTATAAAACTGGATCATATTTAGGCACAAAATCTGTGATGCTAATATTTGCTTTTGTCACTATTGCTCATTATGAACTTAGTCTGTGATGAGTCTTGCAAAATTCAGCAGCAGACAGGAACTTAGAACAGGTTTTTTAAATTGGAATACATACTAGATAAAGCTAGTGCTCCTTCATAATGATCTGGCAATGAGGCTTCTATGACAGATGAAGTTATGACTGTTTAGAATTGCACTGAGGGTATTGGTGTTTTTATGGATTTTTCTTCCCCTTGCTAGCATTTCGGAAAGGCAGCCTTGAAAAAAGTCTGCACATTAGCCTCTCTTTCTTGAGGACATTTGTGAAGCTGTATAAACCCTTTCCTGTCAATCAGACACTCATTTCATCTTCTCATAAGATCAATTTTCTGGTTAGACATAGTGACTCTGCTAGTCTGCTTGGGGATTTGAGAAGATTGATTCACTTCTCATCAAAGTGCTTTAGGCATAGTGATTTCTTTCACCTTCCCTATCTGTGCTGAGTAGGTCAGGAGTTTCTAAGTTCACACAACTTAAATCATTGCATGGATTAATCTACTGTTGACTCTAATGTATAAACACACATCTACAAATGAAAAGAATTTTGGAAATTACTTACAAATTAAAAAAAAAAAAGAAAACCCAACCCAAACCATCAATTGAAGCCTGCTACATATTTCTGATGTATATATATGTGGATTGAAATCTGGCTGAATTTTCATGTAATTAAGTATAAAAAATTATGTAACAAATTTTTCAGAACATGTTACCTATTTGAGGACAATATTAACATTAATGTTATTTTTAATACTATTCAGTTTCTTACTTCATCCAGATAAGCACATTCTTTTTTGTTTAAAAAAATACTAAAATTAACTAACAAACAGACAAAAACCGTTGCTGTAACCTACTCTTCCTATTTCCCACTGACTCGTTCAAAAGCAATAAACAGAAGTTACCAGTCTTGTACAAGGAATGGAAAACCTTATAGGATGACCAGACAAGGAAATGTGAACAAATTGCAAACAGGTGGAATTAAAAGACCCGCATCCTCAGATTTGCAGTATATGAGCTTGACCCTCCTCATATTCCATGGATATCTGGTTAATAGAATGATAGTATCTTTTCAGTGACTACACTTCTGCTTAATTTTGTGTTGTTCTGTGGATTCTAAAATATTTGTGCATATAAATTTATATACAAAAAATACTTACAATAGAGAATTAAATCTGTCCATCAATAGATTGAGCTGCTTAGACTTATCACCAAATTATTTTAGACAAAATAATTACCTGTATTATACAAAATAATTTCACGTCTTTCCCAAATTGGTTAAATCAACAAACCTGATAGCTCAAATAAACTAATTTCTTTATATTTGACCTTATACATCCTTGGTCAGGATTCAAGTAGTCAAAATTTTCATTGTCTGAAGATCCTTTTTTTTTTTCTTCAAAATGTTCTCATTTAGTTCTGTCAAAACAGCTAGGAGGTAACAAAAAAAAAAAAAAAAAAAAGTGTGTTAAAGTGTTCTTAGCTCTATGCATCCCTGAATCGGATTCCTCTACTCTGACATTGACTTAAAAGACCAGTTGAGGGAAATGTTGTATGTGCCTTTAGGTAGAATAGTTCATGCACGGACTCTTCGGATATGAATACACTGGGGAGATGGGGAAATATATATATCTCCAAACGTATATCATGCAATCCAATAATGTAGAGCTCCCAAAGCAAACAATAACACTCAGGAAGATGAATTGAATTTTGAAGAGGATATTCTCTGGTGGATTTTAAATACTCATGCATTTGCCTCCAGAGCAATTTAAATTATCTTGTATCTAGCATAAAAAAAATTATATAAGATTAAACTTTTTTTTTTAATTTCAGTTCCTAAAAGTTTTAAAATGTCTTTTCCTTCAAAAGTTTTTTTGCGTGTGTTTTGTCTACTCGTGGCTCAGTAGTTTGTGCCTTCAAACCACAGAATGACAAAGATTTTCATTTAGCCAGTTTTGTCAGAACAGATGTTTATGTGAAATTAAATGAGTTCCTCCCATGTGTATTAGCTTCATGAACAGAACAAATAGAAGATAGAAAATTACTTTGCAAATTCTAAACCACTGAATAAGAAGAAATAAAAATCAAGAAGAATGTAGATGTATCGTACTTCTATTCATAGATCCAGAAAGAATTTCTAAGTACCAACAATCCATGAGGAAAACACTACAAAAACATGAGTTTTATGAGGATTCATTGGGATTTCAAGTCATTTGAAAGAGCTACATTGGTTTAAATGTTAAAAACATACAATTTTCTCATAAAATGTAAATGGTTGATGGAATTTGCAACACCATAATCTAGAAGAGTATAATAAATAAAGACATAAATAAATGTGATTCTGCTCATTAATGAATCATGGGGGTTTGTTTTTCTCTAAGACTTTTTTTTTCCTGAATGATTATTCAGATAAATTACATTGCTTCAAACTAGAAATATATATATATATCTCCATGTTTTCCTACTGTTTTGTCATGATTTGAAAAAAAATTAAAAGTTCAATTAATTGTTGGAAAAAAAGTTCCAATTGACAGCAATTTTTTAACTCTACTACACAAAATAGCATAGAATATTTTGTAAGATATGTTACCATAAACTTTATTTTTCAGTATGCAACTTTTTTTTTTTTTTTTTAATCTAGTTTTTGGTCTTCATAGATAAGAGGACCCAATCAGGACAACAACATAAATGAAAATACCATGCAGACCACTTGCAATAAGCTCCTCAAAAATAAATAACAGATTGGATGGGGAAAACTTTGATGTTTGACTTCACATGGCTACTGAAAATGTTGGTAAATTTAAGACTCTTATTATTTTGAAGAAATTAAATAAAAAACAGTTAAAGAAAAACACCTTGCCTGTGTAGTTAATTTTCTGACAAAATATACCCTACTAATATCTAGTATTAAAGGCATAGAAATGCTTCATATTAAATTTATTTCCCAATTAAATGTTTTGTTTTTTAAAATGTGGTAAAAATTGTTTGTGTGCTTACAAGCAAAATTGATTATAATTTGTTACTGTTTTGTATTTATATTTTAGTTAATTCTTTAAGCTATGTAAAATGCAAATTCTTTATAACTTTTATGACTAGGAAAGTGTGGAGGATGGGTTCCTCCAGAAATGGGGACATGTGAGCAATCCAGCTTATCTGGATAAATAAGGCCTGTAACCATTCAAGGGCAGTGAAGCCACGTACAAGAAGGAACAAGGCATGACAGAAGTCACGCCCGAAAAAGAACAAAGGGTGCTAACAAGCTTCAGAGTGTGAGAATCGGATAGAAGCCAAAAGAAGGACTGCATAAACCTGCTGTATGTGCAAAAGCCATCAACCAGTCCGGGCTAAAAGGCTAACGTATGCTTTTAGGGTATATCCAATTGCAAAGCAGCATGTAACGCGTGATAGAAGCTGAAAACTGTATAAAAGGCACTGTTACTTTGCAATAAATGGCTCACTTTGATCATATTGATCATGGAGTGATGACCCTTTCTTAATTCTTCCGCAGGAAAGTATGTATAAGCAGTTTCCAGAACAATTCAGTTTATTATCTAAAGTAAGCAATTATTGCACTTGATGTCTATTGAGTTTGTTCCACTAGTTTTCTTCACTATTATGATGTAGAATAAGACTGATTTCTCAGAATTCATTTAAAAGGATTCAGTTTAGATCTTCATTTTTAATCCTAGATGACAATTACTTTTCCTGTATGATTTTAATTTTTTTCTTTATCATTTACCTGCATTTCTTTAAATACTTCATTTCTTAATACATGTTTTATTTTGTCTTTATGGTATTAATTGAAAATTCTTCATTTTTTAATTCATTTTGAGATAAAGATAATCTTATTATTTTGGGGGTTTTTTTGTTAAATAAAGATTTGCTTATGTTGAAAAACCTGTAAGAAAAGCCTTTAAGAATGCTTATAGTATCCACAAATCTTTTAAAGACTCTGGGGTTGCATGAAGAATTGTTTGGTTAGCACTTCTCACTACAGAATCCCATTTTCCATACCTTAAAACTATCTTTGGACAATAGTAATTGCAACGCTAACTTTTCATTCCAAAGATGTATCTTCAGTTGTTTTGGAAAAAAAATAATAGTTCAGAGATTTCAGGAGATACAATTGTCCAGGATGAACTGCCTTTCAAATAACTAAAGATATGTAGCTTTTCCAGATAGGTTAAGATATGTGACTGAACCTAAAAATAACTTTCAGTCAGAGCTTAGTTAGAGCTTTTCATTATATGGTTTTCTAATATTTTGTCTTCAACAACCAGCCTCCAGTATAAGACTACTTCAGCTAAACAGGACAGGACAGATGTGAAATATAAGTTTGAGGCTTCATCTTTGAATAAAGTCAAAACAATTTACCCAAGATTCAATAAGTTTTATAAGATTTAAGGGAAAAGAAATGTAAGGAGAACTTATCCATAATACTTGTTTATTATATGATTAATAAAGTAAGAGTTTAGGGTTTTTTTGCATAAGGATATTTTAATGTTTCAATTTTACCCTTTTAGAAGACTGTTGTGGTTTAACGCTGGCCAAACACCAGGCATCCACAAAAGCCACTTGCTCAACCTCTCCTGCCACAGCTGGGCAGAGGAGAGAAAAAAAATTAACAAAGGGTTCAGGACTTGAGATAAGGACAAGGGGAAAACACTCCAAGGGCACAACGGGCTCAACTTAGAGGTACAAAGTGAATTTATCACTAACAAAATCAGAGGAGAATAATGAGAAATAAAATAAGCCCTTAAGAACATCTTTTCTTGACCCACCTCTCCCTTCTTCCCATCAGCAGTGCAGGGAGACAGGGCAAGGGGGTTTTGGTCAGTTCATCACTGAGATTTTCTTTTGCTGCTCTGAAAGAAGAGTCCCTCCCCGGTGAGGCCGTGGGGTCCCTCCCATGGGACACAGTCCTGTGTGATCTCCAGCGTGAGTCCAGACTCATGAGCAGCAGTCCTCCCAAAGTTCCTGCAAGCATGAGTCCCTCCCACAGGCACACAGTCCTCCCAAAACTGCTGTGGCATGGGTCACTCTTCCATGGCATACAGTCCTCCGAGGACAGGCTGCTCCAGCCTGGAAGCAAAGGCCCCCTCTCTCCACTGGGTTTCCCACTGGATCACAGCCTTCTCCAGGCATCCACCCGCTCCAGTGTGGGCACCTCCCCCACGGGTTGTGGATGGATCTCTGCATCCCCCATCAATTCTCATGGGCTGGAGGGGCACAGCTGCTTCACCGCAGTCTTTGCCATGGCCTGCAGAGGAATCTCAGCTCCAGCACCTGGACCACCAGCTCCCCTTCCTTCTCCTCTGACCTTGGTGTCTCCATGTCGTTTCCCTCACATGTTCTCACCTCCTCCTCTTCTCTGGCTAGGAAAAACTGTGTGCACTTTGTTTTGATTTTCTTCTTAAATATGTTATCATGGAGGTGCTACCAGCCTCTCTCATTGGCCCAGCCTTGGCCAGCAGCATGTCCATCCTCAGAGCCATTAAGGATTGGCTCTGCAGGACATGGTGGAAGCTTCCAGCAACTTCTTGTAGCAGCCATCTTTGTAGCTCCCCTGATGCCAAAAAACAGGCCATGCAAAACCAACATGAAGACTAATGTATGTATCATGGGTAAAGTTCTAGATTGCATTGATTTAGACAGATGGTTGAGATTTAAAGAAAAATTGTAGACAGTAAAAATTTTTTTCAGTAGCAAATAGCATTTCATTTTGAACACTGCAGAGTGTATTTGCTTCCTAATTTAGAGCAAATTATCAAATACTGAACACTCATTTCAGGTGTAGTGCTTTGTCATGCTTTGGATCATGAGAGGGGAAAATAAACTGTATAAAGTGAATCCTGAGCTTATTCTCTTAAAACTCTAAAGTAGTCGTTGGTTTTCTGTTAGGGAAGGAAATATTAACCTGCAGGTTCTGGGAGATAGAGAGAAGAGAAGAAACCTGTTCTCCTATGTAAGGCCTTATAAAAGAAATAATTGATGGAAAGGAAAGCAATACCAGGGAGATTCACTCAATTTTTTGTCTTGGGTGGGAGTTATCCCAGGTAGGTCCCTAGAAAATATTGTTAAATATGCTTCCTTCTGCAAAGAAATATCTCCCTTTTCTGAGTATTCTATAGTTTTATTAGTAGTGCATTGAACATTTTGAATAAGAATAATCTGCTACTGATTCATATCCTCCCCTAGGGAAATTCATGGCAATAAATGGATTTGATTGAAAATATTATTTGCTGTAGAGGATTGAGAAGTATGGATAGAGAACAGGGGGAAAGGAGCTGAAGAAACAGTGGCATGAGAAAGTGAGAAAAGTTGACTGGAGAACGGGAAAAAAGAGTGCAATGTGAGGGAATGGCAATGAGAAAATATTGCTCACATTTAATTTTAAACTAGTAGTGTTGATCAGAAAGAATGATTTCTTTTACTTTACTTTATAAAAATTGCATACACTTGTATGTACATAAGAAACTGTAATTCCATTTGGGACTACTTGTGACATTAACAAATCATTTGAGCAGAGTTCTTGAGGTTTATCATTATGTCACCAGTATCCTCAGGGAAATTACTTATACTGTGTGTGCAGTTTCGTGTACATAATTCTTTATATTTATCAAATTACATGGCACTCTATAGTACACTTCATAACTTAAAGTCATATATTAAGTCTAGCAGGCACATATACTCTTTTAAGAAAACATGCATATTGCTTTAGCACAGTGTTTCATATAACCGTTCCCTTAAAGACTCTTAAGATGTTTGTAAGTCATTTTGTGAAATGAAAATTTAATAATACTTTTTCGTCTAGCAATTATTTTATTAAATATGTATTTATGATCAACCTGTAAATGAACTTTTGTTTAAATTTTCCTAATTACTTTTAAGAAGATATGTTGATATTTTTTGAGCGGGAGATGATATCCTATGTGGGACCAACCATCAAAAGCCTTTATATTTTATGTAATATTTTAAAACTTTAGGAGAGCCATAAGACAGCACTTTGCAGGGTTTTTTCTTCCTTTCCTTTCCTTTCCTTTCCTTTCCTTTCCTTTCCTTTCCTTTCCTTTCCTTTCCTTTCCTTTCCTTTCCTTTCCTTTCCTTTCCTTTCCTTTCCTTTCCTTTCCTTTCCTTTCCTTTCCTTTCCTTTCCTTTCCTTTCCTTTCCTTTCCTTTCCTTTCCTTTCCTTTCCTTTCCTTTCCTTTCCTTTCCTTTCCTTTCCTTTCCTTTCCTTTCCTTTCCTTTCCTTTCCTTTCCTTTCCTTTCCTTTCCTTTCCTTTCCTTTCCTTTCCTTTCCTTTCCTTTCCTTTCCTTTCCTTTCCTTTCCTTTCCTTTCCTTTCCTTTCCTTCCTTCCTTCCCTTCCCTTCCCTTCCCTTCCCTTCCCTTCCCTTCCCTTCCCTTCCCTTCCCTTCCCTTCCCTTCCCTTCCCTTCCCTTCCCTTCCCTTCCCCTTCCCCTTCCCCTTCCCCTTCCCCTTCCCCTTCCCCTTCCCCTTCCCCTTCCCCTTCCCCTTCCCCTTCCCCTTCCCCTTCCCCTTCCCCTTCCCCTTTCCTCTCCCTCTCCTTTGCTCTCCCTCTCCCTCTCCCTCTCCTCTCCTCTCCTCTCCTCTCCTCTCCTCTCCTCTCCTCTCCTCTCCTCTCCTCTCCTCTCCTCTCCTCTCCTCTCCTCTCCTCTCCTCTCCTCTCCTCTCCTCTCCTCTCCTCTCCTCTCCTCTCCTCTCCTCTCCTCTCCTCTCCTCTCCTCTCCTCTCCTCCTTTCTTGCTTTCCTCCCTCGCTTTCGTTCTCACTTTCTTTCTCTTCTTTCTCTTCTTTCTCTTCTTGCTTTTTCTTCTTTCTCTTCTTTCTCTTTGATTTCCTTTTTCCTTTTTTTTTCCCTTTCTTTTTTCTTCCTTTCCATACAAGCTGTAGAACTGGTAGTCTCAGTCCTGTCTGCAACAATAAACTCCTAATTGGAAGTAGAATCTGGGCTACTAAGTAAGATTCTTTAACCCTAAATTAAGTATATTTATTGATGAATACATAGCTTTATTTTGTATTGAAACAGATAATTGCTAGATCCAATTCATTTTTCTGTAGAGCAAATGTCTGAAATAGACACTGTGACCTCTGCTATAGGTGTAGCTCATGACGAAAGTTACATAATATGAAAATCTCTCATTTTATGTCCAATAGAATTTAAAGGACATGAATACCAAATCTATCTTATATAATAATAGATTATGTTTTAATAATAAGTTTTAAACTAAGTAAAATTAGCTCATTCATGGGAATGAGTTGACGGTTTCTCTCTACTTCTTTTTAAACATGTTTTTACCTGTCAGTTATCATCATAATAACTGACATTTCTCACAATCTCAGAGAAGTTACTTCTTATTCCTGGAATATTTCTTATCTTTCAAAAACACCTTTTGATATGTAAATTAAAAAAGAACAAAAAGTTTGAAAAATCAAGTGCAGTTTTCAGGTATAAAAAGTATGAACATTTGCACTGTCATTTGTGTTAATTTCACGAAATTATTTTTTTTCTGTGCGAAGGACTATAACAACTGATCCTGACCAAAAATATTTCAGATGATAGGACCTGAAAACAGAACAAACTAATTTATTATAAATAAAAGCATTTCCTCTTGATGGGTAGCTATCTGTTACTCTTTCACAGCTGGATCAGGTCCAAGCAGCTGCTAACATTCTGCCACTAAAGCCCCCCTCCACTGCAGCTCTGGGAGGCCTAGCGTGGCCAGGCAGCCCCTGCCGAGGGGCCAAGCCTCTTCCCCCTGCAGTGCAGCTTTCTGAAGAACCCTTCACCATGGACAGCTCCAGCCGCCGCTACCAAGTCATGCGGCCAAGGGGGTGGGGGGCCCGACCATGCAGAGCGGCCACGCAGCAGCCTGAGATCCTGACCTTGGTGCAGCCTAAATTTACCACCTTCAGCCACTGCTCAGGAAAGACTGTCATGACCCTGTGCAGACCTGGGAGAGATATTTACTCTTTCCTTGACAGATGAAACTTGCAAAGCAGTAATCGTCTCTGACCTGGGAGAGAAAAGGGACAGAGTGAAGACAGGCAGAGAGACAATATAAGAACCTCAAAGTCAGCTAAGGAGGAGTTGAGTCTTAGATAGAAAAGACAACGAGAAGATGCCTTGGTTTTAGGCTGAAATTCTTTTGTAAGCCATGGTAACGGACTGTGATATAATAGAATATCCCTCTAAGTCGTGAAAGGCATGGATGGGGAGATGAGAGTATTCAAATTGCAAATCTGAGCAAAGGCATTTGTGGTGGACTAAGTGAATACTGAAATAGTTGTGATCTTATGAGAAGCTTGAGAAGAGAGAAGGGGGAGAGAGAGATGAGACAAAGATGAAGATCTGCTCCCAGAAAGAGGAAAGACCTCTGTTCATAGAGATGAGGAAAACCTTTGCTTTTGAACCATTTATCCTTAAAGTAGTACCCCATCAGTTTTCATGGCCCATAATGCAGCTATGGGAAGGCTGCATGATATGGGAAGGACTTCACAACTGCAGATTCCCAGGCAGCTGCTTTCGTGGGAATTAAAAGCCACAGGAGAACTGTTCTGTCTTGTGCAAATTTTCCACAGCAGACCAAAAGACTTCTCTCTCTAAAAGAATTGATGAAAGACTATTTTAGAGATAGTAACTGACCTGAAGTCTGTGTTTTGTCTCTTCCCATTGTCAGAGAGAGGGAAAGGACCTTGTGGGGAAGAGGGGAGGTGTTTTGAAGGTTTTATTCTGATTCTTATTTTTTTTTCCTCTCTTGTACTTTTGTTAATAAACCAGTCTTTATACCCTTTTAAGTTTTGAGCCTGCTTTGCTTTTCTCCTAATCCTATCTCACAGCAGAAAAAAAGTAAATAATTCTAGTGAGCACTCAAACCACTACAATATGACAGCACACACTCTTAACAAAGAGAGATTTGAGATAAAGTTCTTGCTGAGATTTTGTAAAGAACCATGTAGGTTCATCACAGAGGGAGAAAACTGGTACAGACTCCTCCTTATTGCTGAAAAGGAGAATTATTTGGGGTAAACAATATTTAGGACTTCACTTGAATTTTGTTTCAAAGGAAACCAAAGGGTTTGTTTCAGAATAATACTTGGAAATGTGCTAAACATGAAAGTTAAGCAGCAGAGTTTGTGAATCAACAGGGAACAAACTTATTTGAATATGTAGAACCCTAGTGGGTTGCTTCTAAAATCTTTTCTGTGTCTGCCGTCTTTCCAGTACCTTTAAACTCTCCTGGCCGTCATGGAGTATTTTTCCATTGCTGCCTTATCTACCCAATAAGCATAGTTTTTGAAGGATAAAAGAAAGGCTGAACAAAATTGAAAACTATTTGAATGATGTTTATTTTGGAAGATATGCAGGGTTTTAGCAATTTGCTGACAGTGTATCCATACATAATCCATTGCTTCCATACGTAGACAATCTCTTTACTTGCCAGTTAATACAGTGAGGTGAATGGTTCTGGTCCCTGGCAACACGTAAGAGAGGTTAGAGGTTTGGGAGTAGAAGAAGACTTCGTAGGTCATAAGAAGTCAGACTCCTCTTACAGAAAGACTGGATAGACTGACGGACGGACAAAAACCAGAGAATTGTTGGTATGTGGTTTGTAAAAAGTGGCTGATGCCCCTTTTAGTATTTATTTATTTATTTATTTATTTATGCTTGTATAATTAGGCTTTCATACAGATTTTGCTTATTATTTGCACTGGTGAAACTGCACCTCAAGTCCTGTGTCCAGTTCCAGGCCCCTTACTTCAAGAAATTCTTGAGATGATAAAGAGTTTGCAGAGGTCAATGAAGATGGTGAAGGGTCTAAAGAGTAAAGCCTATGTGGAGTGGCTGAAGAAGATGGAGTTGTTCAGCCTGGAGGAGAGGATACTGAGGGGAGACCATACTACTCTCTACCTAAAAGGAGGCTATAGCCAGGTGGTGTTTGCCTCACGTGTCAGGCAACCAGTCATGAGGACATAGACTGAAGCTGTGCCAGAAGAGGTTCAGGTTGGACATTAAGAAGAACTTTTTCACTGAAAGGGTGGTTAGGCATTGGAATGGGCTTCCCAGAGAGGTGGTGGAGTCACTCTCCCTGGAAGCATTGAAGAAACAACTGGACACTGTGCTATGGTTTGGCTGACAAGGTGGTGTTCAGTCAGAGTTTGGACTTGATTTTCTTAGAAATCTTTTCCAACCTAAATCATTCTATGTTTCTCTTATCTGAGTTCTTAATGACATAATGAAGCTACTTTTGTTGTAACAATTATCCTATGACATAAAATTTAAGTAATCTAAAACTTTGCCCCATGCATGTACTAATTATAGATCAGTAATGCATTTAAACAGTAATGATTCAAAGATTTCCTTTTTTTTCATTTGCAATACTCCCAATTTATTTTAAAACTACAGTCAATTTAGCTGTCACTGAATAAGGTCTAAACATACTTTCACAGTTTCATCACTCAAATGTAATAAAAAACCCCAGAGTCAGAGTGTCTTCACTAATCATTGTTAAGAATGAAATTATAAAAGCAGGCATTAGCCAAATACAAGCTTTTTGTGGATGCCTGAGTTAAAACAGTTTACGTCTTGAAAACAGCAATATTACTATTATGCTACACTGCCAGTTTTTGGAATGGTATTTGCATCTAGTATCTTCTAGACAATTTATCAAACAGTCGCTGAACAATATAGGGTCTGAAATTCTTTCACATTATCTTGATTTTTTCCCCCTTTTTCTCCTGCTTTACAGCACTGTTTAATTTGTTTGGTATTTTCATGATATTACTGAGATCATACCACTTCTCTAAGATGAAATGTAGTAGTGCACACTGTCAGAATGCAACAAGACTTTTATTATCTAATTTAGGATGTAAAAGCCTTTTTCTGTGAATAAATATATAGCCCCGTCTGTGCTAAGGAACAAGGTCACATCTACCAATGGAATAATTAACTCTCAAAGAAAAATCCAACCAAAAAAGTAAAAAGTAAATTTTACCAGAAAATAACTGGAAAGATAATTAACTTAATAAATTTCATCTACAGCTCCATGCACACATTAACATTTTGAAAATTACAGAGGTAATAAAAATACAGCAAATATCATTCCCAAATGTAACAACAATCCAAGCTTTACTTGATAATTGTACTTTAACTACTGGGAATAAAATTATATTCTTTTAGGAAAGATTTTCTAAGGTATTTTCGTTTTCTAGTTTGTTTTTTTTTAATTTTATTTCAAATGTGGGATAGCGATAATTTTGCTACCTTCACTAAAATAGAATAAAGCTATGAAACTCAAACTTTTTTAGTAGATCAGCGTTTTTGCCTTCTCTAAGGTTGCAAAAGAAGAATTAAATTATATTCTCAACATTAAATTCCACTGAAAGTAGGAGAACCAGACATAAATTTATTACCTTTTATAGATTGGGATATATGGAAATCTCCAGTGGCTGTGCCAAACCTGAGGCTATGTCCAAACCAAATTCCAGAGAAAGAAAAACACAGCCATTTTCTCTTATAGGCAGGTTGTGCAGGGACAATTTTATAGGAATTAAATAGTCTATATTCAGAATAATCTATGTATATCTTGATAATTCATTACTGTTCTCAAATCATCTCAGACATAGCAGGTTGAGATTTCAAAAGCAGACTCAGAAAATGAAGATAAATCTACCATACCAGTCATTTGCATAACATTGCATATATGATTTCCAAAATAGTGTTTTAAAACTACTTTCTGTATTGAAGTTTCTATCGACATAAAAATATATGAATCAAAGAAAATGTTAATTTGTCAAAAATAATCGAATTCAAATGGCCTTCTGTGACGTTTCCTTTATTTCATTTCATTTCATAAGAATGCTGAAATTTTCATGCAGATGTCAGTATATGTTACATATATGCAATTGAATTAAGCAAGAAACATCTTAATTATTCAGTATGATTGCTTTTAGCAAAATACCTTTTCTAAGATTCTTCATAGGTTTATAGTGAAGGGAATACCTATAAGATTAATTATACTTCTTCCTGACCCCCAAGTACTTTTCATTTTTCAAGTGTCACACCTGGTCTTAGTCACATTACACTTATTCCTTATTTAAAAGACAATATTGTCCATTCCTATGACCAACATTTTCTTACAATAAGCTTTTGTTGTTCTTTGACTCAGTTGTCATAATTATCTGAAATAAGAATCATTGCAAAAAAATGCAGATTAATTATATATAAGCATATATTTTTTGTCAATTGTACTGACTGACAGCTGACTCTTGCCACGTCATGCAACAGGTCCTTGGAGAGTATCCACTGAAAGTTTGGAAGTGGCTTGGAAAGAAATAGTACTTCAGCTGATCATCTCTCAGTCTTGACATACAAGAGATGGAGATTTGTTCTTCAGTGGTTAGTTCTGTCTGTAGATCCATGTGAACATATCTGGTTTAATATCTTTAATGGGATACATATGATTCCATTTTATCTCTATTACTTTGGTTCCAAGGGAAACTATGCTGAAAACAGTATAGAAGGATCGCTTAATAAAAACGTAGTAATTTTACTGTATTTGCTACATGATTAATATAATTCAACTTAGTTTTCCTTTTTCCTGAAAAAAAAAAATCATTATAAAGGTAACTGTTTTTGAATCTTGTACATGTGAGCTGCTAAGAGGAACAGCTGCGTGCAAATAAGCTCACCTATCATATCTTTTCACCTCTATTTCATGGGCTTTTGGAGTAGAAAATGTAGATTATAGAATTGTTTGGAGATACTGGGTTTGTATTATGGATACAATGCCAAAAGTATGCCAATAAACAAAATCTACCTTCAGATGACTTTCAGAGGCAGAGATATAGTACTCTCAGAAGAAATAGGGTTATTTGAGTGGTGTCAGAGCACAGATGAAGAATGGGTGGATTAGAGCCTGAAAAGACAAAAGTGTTTTGAAGAGATAAATGCTGGGTGGGAGAAGCTAAAAAACCAAAAACATTGACCACAAAGCCAGAGCAATCAAACAACTGGTCCAAGATCCTTGCACCTTACAGAATGGAATTTCTGTTGCAGCAGCAAAGAATTTGTAAAGGCAATAAATCATGATTTTTTTGATGCTGTGATCAAGATAATTTTTTTTCATCTTAACAGAAGAATTTATTTTAAGATGTGGGAATTTTCCCACATGAAATTAACAAGTTTAGACAGAAATGAAGGTCCACAGTGCTATGGTTCCTGGGGTGCCAATTCACATACTGACACTGACCCCACTGCTTGGAGGGTTCTACAGATATTGGAGGATAGACATTATCCTATGAATACCTGTCTTGGTTTGGAAAGACAGGTACCTGCCAGGGAAAGCTGGAGTTTCCCTTAGAATGGAGAATGTAAACCCCTCACCATCTCCAGATTATTATAATTTTGCAATTAAGGGCTTTCAGGCAAAGATTTGGGAATAGGAATAACAGTTCTTTACTAGAAATATTGACAATAAAAATGTAGTAGAAAACAAAACCAAACGACAAACAAGCAAACAAACAAACAACAATCCTGGAAAACCCTGACAGAGTCAGAGTTACAACCTGACACCCTGTTGGTCAGGGTGTTGGAAGCAGTCCAGAAGTCCTCCTGGAGTGGCAGATGTGGTTCTGTTGGAGCAGAGATGATCCTGTAGAAAGGGTCCAGTGGTGGTGAGAAAGGTCCAGTCTTCCTCCGGGAATTGGGTGAAGCCAGATACCTTGTGTTCCTACGTCTCAGGGTTTTTTTATCTATGTAGGAATGGTTGGCTCACCCCACTGGATGGAGCATCTCACAATGGGATGATGGAATGTGGAAGTATAGCTTGGGGGTGACTGCTTGGGAATGACTAATGGCCCCTTAGCAGAACATATCCCCCTGGAGGGAGGACAGGTGGTGAAAGAGATAAGAAACACTGCCCCACCTGGTTTTAACAGTTGGCCCATTATCAGAAGGCAGCCGCCCCCCTCCTCCAGAGTTACAAGAGATAAAGAAAAACATCTCCCCAACTGCTTTCAACAGATGAAATAGAATACACATTTTTGGTTCCATAACCCAAGACAATATCAAAAACCACACTGTGAATGATAATTTTTCCTTGTTTCCTAAAGCAACTTTTATTTCCCTTTGACTAAGAGCCTGACGTGTTTAAATCAGTTTTACTTGTAATGAAAGCTATCTGAATTGGGAAATTGGCTAGAAACACTAACAAAGGCATCTTGTCCTTTGCCTTACTCTGCTAAAGAAATTTCCATAGTCAGAAATACTATTTGAAAGAGATGAATGGACATATTAACTGGACATGAAAGACAGGTCAAGTCTAAGTTTCACAGCTAGAAACCACAAGAACAGGCAATAACCAAATGGAGAAAAACGTCCCACAAAAATGTGACAAAATGTGGCCACAGTCTTCAGAACATTATGTTTAATTTTGTGCTCAGATGGTTGCAAAGAACTTTAGTACAGCTGAAAAAGCAAAGTTATGCCACGTATGAATAAACACTTATAGAACTGAGCTCTAAGTTAATAAATTAACAAGAAGTTTAAAAATCAATATGTAAGGACAACTGAAAAATTATGGAATCATATTCTTACCCTACCTACTGTAAGGGATAGCCAATTACTTACCACTACAGAAGTAATTGAATAGATTATTGTGGGTAATGTCTAAGATAATCAATATCCTTAGGAGAAGGTACTACCTCAGGGGCACGTGAAATCACACAACCACCTTCTCTCTTGCAACTTGATTCTACAAATAGGTAGGATGTGATTGCTGAGTCACTTCTTTGCCAAAGAATGCATTGGGCCTCTAATGCAGTCATGACTTAAAAATATTCATTATAGAGCCTTAGGCAAGAAGCTGATGGCATGCCAGAACCAGCACCTGCAGGGAACCGTGAGCTTGTTAATGCGGTTCTTTGGGTGAGTAATGTTAAACTGTTGACTGACCATCACCACCTACAGACAGTCTGCTGCTGAGTGAGACTGTGCCCTACAATTTATCTTTCACATTTTGTCTGATCTCATCTGTAACTCCTCATCGTATTGATTCTGTCAAAATGATGATGGCAAACAGCATTCACCATGAAACATTGCACGTGATTTTGCAAAAATTACATGTTACTCTAACTTAATGGGAAACAATGGGAACTGCAAAAACTGCACAGGGGAATAAATCACTGCTGGTGAATGTGGCAGTAAAGTTGATTTTCTTCTTCCTCCCAAACACGGATGCACTTCTCTTTGCCATTGAAATATTGGTAAAAAAACTTTAACAGATAGAAGGAAAAAATAACAAAAAAGCCTCTTTAAGATATCCTGGTCCACTACTGGGAAAAAACAGCAAAAAATTGTGTCTCAGCAAAGAAAGAACCATTAGAGGAGGGTAACAGTTATCAAAAAAGATCTTTTGCTGAAGGGCTAAAACTACATAGTACAAAAAGAAATTAAAGTTCCCTGTACCTTATCAGCTACAGTGCATCACCCCTGTCTGTTGCACCCTGTTTTTAGCTCTATTCTGCAGCACAGCAGTTTAGTGGAGTTTTTTGTTTGTTTGTTTGTTTTGGTTTTTTTTTTCCTTCCCATTTTCCTAACAAAAAAGGAGACATGTGCTATCCCATGAGTTGCTGTCCTGCACAGGAGACTTTCTGACGCTATGGTTGTTTATCTCATTTCAAATAATAAGTATGTCCCTAAAGAATTCCTGTCCCACATGCTAACCTTTCCTCTTCCATACTTCAGATTTTTAAAAGCACTCAATTTCCCCCTTAGTCTTTTTATACAGTCTAGGAGGAGATAGACATTTATAAATGTTCTCTTCTTCTAGAACACAGTTATGAGAAAACTTGAGAGTTTATATAACAGATGAATAGATTAAAACAATTTCAGTCTTTAAGGGAAACGAATTACTTCATCCCCTGTAAAAGAGCTGAACCATAGAAATGCTAGCACATGGTAGAAAACATGTTGGTACATGAAAAGAAATAAAGTAAAACCAGGAAAAAACCAGAAAAATAAAGGGAAAAAGAGAACTTCCTAGGGGAAAAAGACAATGAGTCTCAGATGTACAAATGATTTGAGAAGGCAGGAAACATAGAATCATGAAATGATTTGGGTTAGAAAGGGCCTTAGAGACTGTCTAGTTCCAAACACCTGCCATTGGAAGAGACTTATGGACCTGACCATGAATATTTCAGGGATGGAGCATCCATATTTTCTCTAGGAAACAAAATAAACCAATATTTTAGAAAATTCCCATTTCACTTCACAGTCATCTGATATTTGTAACTACTATTTTGTAAACTTCTGTTTACTCTGTTTTACTTATTTGGATTTTCTATGATTTTTAATTCTACACACTTATCTAATCTAATAGGTTAGTATTGCAATGCATTGTTTATGTAAAATTAGACCACAGTCTGAGGAGCACAGGTTCTCTTGTGAAAAATTCTTAGAACTTCTGACTTGTGCAGCAGATTTATCTGGTTCAAAGTCCATTGGAATGTTCAAGAAATTGACTCAGGATGATTTCAGTATTTAAAGCTGTTTTTGGGATAACTGTGTGCTAATTTTCCATCCATACCTGTTGGATTTGACTATCTGATGCTAATTAAATTTGGTGTAATTGTTATACAACAATTACATGCACTTTTTAATAATTTTGGGTTTGGTAGTCCATACTTTACAAAAGTAATTAAAATAAACAAGTAATGGTAAGAGAAAATATTAAAAAAATATTTTGTAATATATAAATTTTTTCATACTTTAAACATGTATGCCTCTGTCAACTACAAATACTCATTCTTCCGAATATTTCAGCCTTTACTTTTGAACATCTTCAATATACTATGAACTGCAGAATTCACAGTTTCACACATACAGTAGTTACTGTAACATTCACTCCATTAGTGTCTGCCAGATTCATTTTGGATTTGAAGTCTCCTATCTAAATTGACACCAACTATCCAATTGCAGCACGCTTTACATTTCTAATGTGTCATACTGCATTACATTTTCTGTGTCACCTCCCATCACGTTATATTGTGTCATGCAGAAAAGCCAATGTGAGTTGACATTACACAAGATGATGAGATCTAAAAGATTTAAAGCTATGCAATTCACTGAAGCAGAAAGGTGACACACTGCAATCAAGGTGTAAATACCTACTTCCCCTATAACATCAGTTATCAGCTAAAAACACATACTAAATGACCTTTAAAGGTCCCTTCTGGTTCAAGCTGTTCTAAAATTCTGTGTTTCTATGATATGTTGGATAATTTTTTAGAAGACAATTTTAAGAGAATCTGATCGGAACACTTTTAGTGTAATGCATAAAACACTAAACTAAAAGGATACTGCATATTTGACTTAGACATACAAAAACAATGACAATTGAATTACAATTTTAATTTAATAGCAATAGTTTCCACTAATATAATCTGTTGTACTAACGAAGTAGATGCTATAGAAAATCAATTATACCTCACTGTGTTCAAAAAAGAGGATAAGTATTACTTCCTTATTTTGATTAATAAAAAACTATTTAAGGACTGAAGTGGCAGTAACTAATGATATTAATGAAATATATGTAAAAGTACTAAAAGAAGTGTTAAAATTTTGCTTCTCAAGGAACATCCATTCCTGCTGCTTTAAATGTCTTCTCTTAGCATCGTATACAAGAAATTGGATTTTGATTTTACATACATCTTGCCAAATTAGTTTTAGGCTAAAATTCATCACATAAAATGTCAGGTGATGAATAGATGTGTCTAAGTTAGGAGGAGTTCCAGAGCCCAGCCTTTTACAATTAGAAGGGAAAGGGTTAGGGGGCTACAAAATTCATAAGTACAAGGGAAATAAGGTTGGCGCATGTCCATGCCTGTTTGTAGGTACAAATACATGGCCAGCTGCACAGATCAGCTCAGACAGACACACTCAGCACTTGCACAAAATTACATCAGTGGGGACATCCTGCTCCCCTCTCTAGCAGAGCAGGATGTAGTTGTGTTACTGGGAAATACACACACACAAACACATATATACATATGCATACGTAAGGTGTGGATTTCCCCAGCTCAGAATCTTCAGTATGCCTAATAGTCTGCCTAGCTGCCCTTCCAGTCTTCCCACTTTCTGACAACTGGACATAAGATCACTCCAAGGCTGCACCTCCATTCCTTCCCTCCCTCTTTTCTTCCCTAACCCCCCCACACCCCGCTCCCTCCCCCATCTTTCTCTCACTTCACCCTCTCCTATGAAAACTTAATGAAGTTCAAGAAGGACAAGTGCAAGGTCCTTTTTCTTGTGTGTTGAGATGTGGCTTTTATGGGTTGATGACATACTGCACAGGGCTACTCCTGTGGTGGGTTTCATAGCAGCCAGATGGGGGCATTATTCAGCTGCCCCACCTGCCATTGTTCCTCTGTACTCCTTTTTTTTTGCATCAAGAATCCCTTTTATCACATAACCTCACTAAAGACATGATTCACAGTACAGTAATAACTAAGCTAAGTGCTTAAAATAAAACGTGATGAAATTCAAACTTTGAATTTATTGCAGCTTCTGAAAATATCACATGGAACTTTGTACTTTCTCATCATGTTACTTTTGCAGAATGGCTTTTCTGGTCAGCATCTGTCCTTTCTTTTAGTTCAGGTGATACTTTTTGCCTTTCTGGCAGCCTTTGTAATCACCATTATGTCCAGCAGAAATACAAAACATAGTTCCACATAAGATACTGTGCAAAAAATAAACTCTGTATTCCAACCAAATCCAATGCTTTCCCCCCACCCATTTTTTTTCCCAAGTAAAATTGTGAAACAAAACAATTTTTATTTTTGAAGAGAAATGGAAAAAAAAATCTTCACATGAGATCAAATGTATTTTACACCCTCTTTCAGGCAGCTTTTCAAATTTGCTGTGATTAAAGGAAAGACAAGTGTGAGGTTTTTAAAAATGACATTTTGTCTGCTGCAAATTATTTGTCAAAAAATTCTCATCACTTCTCATTCTGATGCAATTGATTTAATAGACAAATCATGTTTCTCTTCACTTAGCAGAAAATGTAAAAGAAAAGAAATCCTACTGAAGAGTAAGGTTTTTTTTAAGTGACTCAGTCCTGAAAAGTAAATAACAGAACCAGCACAGATGTCACACATCAGAAAAACTAAAAGGCACATGAGAGAATATAGAACCATTGCAAGGACAGATTTTTTCCTCTGTATCTTGTCTTCAAGATCTCAGAAGGAACATTTTTGAAATATTGAATGTCATGCATCATTTAAGTAAAACTTTGCTTAAATAGACAAGAGCTAACTCACACAGGGGTTTGAGAGTCAATTTTTTTTCTAAATTATTCATGTGGGAAATTTTTTAATGTGTATCACTAATGTGAGCTGTAAGCACGTAATTGATGAAATCCTGCTTAAAGACCCTGAGGAAGGTGATTTAAAATGGCAATTTGTTAAAATAATGTCTGTAAGCTCTGATTCTCCCATGCTCCTACCAGTTAACACAGCATGTTCATTTATCATTGAACTCAGATTAACTCACTCAAACTCTGACCTAACCTTATCAAAGTTACTTCAAATTACAACCCATTAAACTGACTGTATGCTGTAGTAGAAATATCTTATTAAGTAAAGCTTGCTTTGATTGCATTTCAAGTGTGGAACGATGCTAGAGGTGACTTCTATAATTCCAAAATGTATTCCAAAGATAGATTTCAAGGCTTATGTATTTTCTGTGTAAAATTCAATAAATTATGAATTTTGTTGACAATAACCTTTTATGCACATGGAAAAAAACTCAAGTTTTTCTTTCTCTTTTGCACATAAGCATAGAGTTTGAAGCAGACATACTGACCCTCAGACACTGCAATATAAAGAAATATTGAGTGTTTTTGCTAATCAGAAATAAAAAAGTGTTCAAAAATATTTTCTAAATCATGCTTTACTATCCGTTCTAAAAAATATATGTACTAATGGACCAGCAAAGGAAGGACATTGGACCTGCGTGTTTTTCTATTATGCTGAAGAATTGGTTCCTATCAGAGGCCAGAATATCAAGTGAAATACTGACTTATTATGTAGTTAGCATTGATCCAGCAACTACTTAAGTAAATACACACACATACATCTCAGACCTGGATAGATGACTTGTATACCCTATTGCATTTAAAGTGGCACTAAACATTTTATCCAGAAAAAAACAAAACAAAACAAAACAAAACAAAACAAAACAAAACCAAACCACAAAAAAACTACCCTCTTTTTTGTCCTTAAAAGTCACCAGAAGTCTACATTCAAGACTGACAATCAGTACTGCCACAAACTGCCTTTTGTTTGTCTTGGAAATGACCGTAGTTCCCAAGAAAGTTTCTTAGATTTGTTTGGGTTTTTTTTTTTGGTTTGGTTTTGTTTTGTTTTTGTTTGTTTGTTTGTTTGTTCTCTTTTTTTTTTTTCTTTTTTTTTCTCTTTGGGGTAATTATTGTAACAGAGCTGTATTTTTCTGTATAACCTGGATCATGCATAGAAATTCCTGTTTAAGTTGTAAAGAAGTTTGACAAATGTAACAGTGTGGGGAGAAGAAGATAAAGTCATTAGTGACTTTGTCATATAATGTTATTCAAGTGACCAAATGTCATGCAAAAAAGGGAGATTTCCTTGACCCTCAGTGTTTGATTTGCCAGTGCTCCAGGAAAGCCAAGACCCTTGTGCCCAACCAGTCTGTCAGCATCCTGTTATGGGGACCCTTCACTGAGCAATCCTGCTGGATTGGAGGGTGGTTTGACTGACGTATTCAGCGACACACATGGACACCATAACAGAGACTCCTCAGTGAGTCTTCCACTCTACTCCAGTATTTCCCTTCCCTTCTGCCAGCACCCGTGAAGGATTCACACCAACAGTTCACAGAATGACACTCTTTGTTAACATAAAATTATGTCAGGTTAGGGTTCAAGGATTGTTTGTGATGGTATTTGACTGCAGAAACATATTCAAAGCAATGCACAGACAAACTCTAATCCCCAATAAAAATGTTCAGTACACAGAGAGTGTAGTCCTTACCCAACAGGTGTAACTGCAGGGGAGAAGACAGGTTCAGCCCTATGACTGTTTCAAGAAGTTACAATGGAATCTCCTAAATTCCTCCCATTCCAATTTACCTTTATAGTATTTCTTTATGTTTAGGTGGAGCTTGAATGATTCAATTCATGCACATCTTTGTTACTGTTTGGTGCAAAATCCCCTTGCTTCACTCTTAAAGGTGTAGTCAATAAAATTTAGACACTTCCTCAGTGAGGGATGGTCGTGCCTTGGGGTGGATAGCTTTGGCATGGAGGTGTGTGTTGGATTATAATTAGGCTCATCTAAGGAGTTCATCTGAGGAGAGTGATTCCGCCAGAGTTGCTGGCTTGGCAGCAAGGCACCTTCCCCTACCCCCCCAGCTGGCTCCTGTGGAGTTTATCAGCTGCAAAGTATCATCAGGTTCCCGTCTCTGCAAGGGTTTCAAGACAGCCTTGGCCACAGGGTTTCAGCTCTGCTTCACCCTCCATTCCATCGCCTTCAGCAGGTGCTTAAGGTTGCAGATTTGGCCTGTGGAGAATCTTCATGGAATAGGTTTTAAACATGATGACTGCATTCCATCCAGGGAGCAGCAGCTGCATTTCACCCTATAATTTCTGTACCATTATAACTTCTGTTAGGATGTGAATATAACTTTTACTCCCAGTCATCTTTGCATACCAATTAATACTGTAAATGTTGAAGAGGAGGTTTCCTTTCAAGGAAGATAACACTAGTAAATGTCTAAAGATTTTTAACACAAAAAAAGTAAAGCTTAGTTTTGCTTTAGCTGCTGACAGTCATGCAGTAAAAATGCAATCAGGATTGAATTAAAATTAAGTATCTCAAACCTAAAATTAGTATCAGAAACATGGAGCTAAAAAATACATTCAGAATTTTTGGCATGCAAGTACAGAACCTCATAATGAGATCAATGTCACTCGTCTATTCTCCTGAGCCCTTATCGTTATTGTTTTGGGGTTCTTTTATCTCTCTTTATGTCATTTTAGAAAAAAAATGGGTAATAGAGAAAAAATAATATCCAGAGCATTATTCTTCCAGTTTTTTAGATAGGTTGTCAGCAATAAAGAGAAGCTAGAACTCTCCCATTCAACTAGCTTCTGGAGCTGAGAGCCAGTCTGTGAGTTCAACATAAAGCCATGCTTTAAAATCAAAAATTTGGGCAAAATCTGTGGAAACAGCATACCAAGTAGTAAGGATAGCTGCAGAAAACAGATTGCATCACTATTGCTACTGTATAACAAGGGCAGGAAATGAATCTGAATTCAGAAAATTAAGCATATGTTTATGTCAGTAGAACTTAAAATTCAAAAATAGGGTGCAATACTAGAAAAAGCACTTATTTTTGGGAAAGGATGTTTTGGAAAAGATAGAATCTATCTATAAAGGTGGCTTCATTGACTCCAGTTTCACCCTGAATTCAAGTAACTCCTTCAATAAATATTCACTATTTATTTGCAGATCCTAGAAGAAAGGTCATCCTTAAATTTGTCCAGTGTTGAAAAAAAAATCTTGATCCATGTTATCTAATGCTATATTCCAGTTTTGTCACATTCTTTCCTATGATTTTTTTTTCTGTTCTTGTTACAGTACCAAACAACAAAACCACATATGGTCCTGTCATTCTTCCCACCCTAAATTTGTATTTTATTATCTGAGACCCTTATACATTCCTAGAGTTTTATAAATTCAAAATTTTGTTCCTCATGCAGGGTATATTATGGATGAAAAGCATTTTGGGGATATTTTTTAGTGTATTATAGGCAAATAATAATAGAATATTGATACAGTATGGTACAGAATTCTAATGTGGAAGATGGTTCTTGAGGAATGCTCAGTGTAATTAAAAATTAAGAGCCTATCTCTATTTTGTTATAAAACATTTACCAAATATCTGTTCAATGCATTGATTCATCTTGACTTTGAAATACATAATTATGTGGGAGTAAATCAAAATTTAAATAATGTAAACAAAAATTCTATCATGAGTAGAAGATTCCCATCAATCACATTACTACTTTCTTAATTCCATTAAACCACTGGAGCCTTGAGAATATAATAATTCTCACACAGCTTCATCAAGCATTGCTTATAAGAATAGGTTAATAGGTCCTGATGAAATTGCTGTTTTCCAGGGTCCAAGACCAATATCTTCCAGAAAAAGATAATGCTGGTAATTGAAAAAAAAAAAAAAATGCAAACTAAAAATTATTTCAGTGTAGCTTGAGTCCTGTTTGCTGTTTGAAATTATTGAAGAGCAGTGTTAAAATATCCTATGGCAAGGAAACTTTATTTATATTTTTTAATGAAGAGCAAAATAAAAGAATGTTATCTTTTTTGGTTGTTTATGGCAACCAAATGTAGTATTTTCCCCTTTAATTTCCTTAGTTTCAGGTTAGAAGAAAGAAGGGCCTACTAACATAGAGAAATTGATGTATTACTCTAATAAAGTGCCATAGCCAACACATCTCAACTGTCTGTTACAGCAGTGCATGACAGGTACACTTGGAAGCATGGGTGATATCAGTGTCCTTGACACACCCCTGTGTAATGGATAAGGGGAGTCTCTGCAATTTCCATATTGTTTCACTCCACCTGACATTAAAACTTTGCAAATGAGGTATGGACATTCTGGGTTCCTTATGTAACTCAAGTCAAAATGGGATTCTCGACCTCGTTATTTCAGAAATATTATATAGTGATTGAACAAAACTACTTTACTATGTTAGGAATACGGAATATAACTTCAGTAAAACCAGACAACATTCTCCTTCACTGTGTTCTGAAGGTAGAGAATGAATACTTTTGTTCAGTGTAGTTACCCATTACACTGTGATGTTACATCAATTTTGTGTAGAAAATGTGTTTGCTGTAATAAAAGGATCTTGTTTGCATTGTGCAAGCAACAACAAGCAATAATGTATTTATAATACCACTGAATTAAAAAATTCGTTGTTTGGTATACTGGACTACAGAAAAAAGAAAAGAAAAGCAACAAAACCCCCAAGAAATCTCCAAGAAAATGACAAAGGAAATTATGTATTTCTAAATGTTTTTATGCTTCTGTTCTGTTAGCTCAATATACTTGGTGTAAAAAGCCTTTTAGCATCTTTTTAAAAATGAAGGCAAGTCAGATACCATTTTCTCAAGCAAGCTTATGTTAGATGGCTGTTGTTAATCTGAACCTCACTGGAACCTCTTTTAATATGATTTTTGGTATAGAATTACACAGGCACAAACACAGTGAAATGCAATGTTAAAGATGCTTCTGATTGCTTAATGTAACTGGACTTGGCTGAATTCTTATGATAATCTTGGGTTTTGATTAGTCCTTTCCATGTATAGCAGAAGTCTGACTACAATGAGAAACAATATTTTTTGCTTTCAGAAGAGCTAAAATTAGTTTTTAATAAGGAATAGAAGGAGGTATAGTTTTCTTCTTTTGTCTCTGGACTGGTTAGCTAACACCTGAAATTGTCCAACATCTATTATAGAAGAATTTCCTGATTTAAATCATCTGTGGTGTAGTAGCTAACATAAAGTCAACTAGAAACTCAAGTTTAAGAGAAAAAATAACTTGTTTTGTTTTGTTTTGTTTTCTCTTAAAATGTCTTTATTTAAGAGATGTTGATCCAGGAAAACTGCTGACCCCAAAATTGAGTAGAAATTTGGAAAAGTTTTGACTGCATTGACTAATTGGGTTTCTTTCAGCCATTGTGTCACTAATTTTTTTTTTTTTTCAATTAATGGATAAAAGTTTCTATGACTCTCCAAAATATCCCATTTTAAGAAATTAATGGGATACCCATGAACACAAAATTCTGAAATCTCAAGGGACTGTTTAGCACATTTTTCTATTTGATTTGTCTCTTTATCTTGCATTATGACTTATTGAAAAGCTTATACAAATTAGTAGAAGCTTGAAATCCTGAGTCAGCCACCATATACTTTCGCCATGCCTTTGAGTGTTCAAATTGATACTGTTTTCTGAAGCTGAAGTTTAGCAACAATTTTTATAATTTTTTGAAAATTGTGATCATTTTTAGCTACTTTTTCAGAAGTTACTTCTCTGTTAATTTCTGAGTTGTATTTCTAACTATCTGTAATTGTTTTTTAACCTTGCATAAGGTACCCTGCACTTTTGTACCTCTGATTCCTGACTGTTTGAAAGGAATTGTATTAGTTCATTTTTTCTAAGGTTCTACAGCTGTTTTATTATATTCCATAGAAGAATAATTTAAAGAAATAGCTATAACTGATAATATGCAATGTGACTCTCCCTTTACATTAAGTATTTTGCCATCCATCCACATGAGATAATATTTTCTGTGCAGCATGAACACAAAGTCTAAAGTTCTTCTTAAAACTGCAGATGCTTAAATTTGGAAATATCTATTACAGGTGTTTGCTTACTAAAAAACAGTTCAAAACAATTGCTGTAATTTTGCAGCTTACCTGGGACAGATTTACTGTTTAAAATGATTAAAGGGTTTCTCTGACGAGCAGCTGTGTATCCATACAGGCTTTCTGTAGCTCTTGTGGTGTGCCTGCTAGGCCTGTGTTCTTGCCTCTAATGTCACTATACACTAAAGGCAATGGAGTCAAACCCTGACCTGGAACATCTGTGGGCTGAACTGGTTTCCAGCTTGAGTGTTTCAAGGAAACCAGAAAACAGATTACACCACAAGCGCGTGAAGAAAGCACACTGTGGTTTCACTGGAGGTGAGTCTAATCATATCTTTTAACAAGGTTTCCCAATAATTTATGCTATTAAAACATGATGATATTTTATACTTCACTAAATTTTAATTGCTTTAGCAAACTGGAACAACTTCAAAGGACACCTACCCCAAGGCATTGATTTATAGTATGGAAAGAATGGATGTAAGTCCCAGAGATAATCAAGCAGAATAGGGAATTCCTTCCAAGCATCAAAGATATCAAGGGAGCTTTCTAACAACTAGATTATTAGATATTTTCGATGCTATCAGAAACTATCAATGCTATTTTTTTTTCCATTCAAAAATGTCCTTTAATGTTTGCAAACGTAGATGTCCATATTCAGCAGTTGGTCCATGCTGAGAGAAAATGTGTCTCTGTCTTTGTAGTTCCCTAACCCTTTTTAGCGTCTTTTGACCCTAGGTGACTTTTTACAAATCTGGGAAATTAATTACCTTAAAATTTTTCTTTATATGTTAATTTATTCATTGATTTTACAATTCTGTAGATCTGGAAGATTATAATTCCAGGTTTCTATTCCTTAATAAATAGTAACATTTCTGCCACAGTGAAATACCTCTTGGAAAGTCTGGCTACAAAACAGGTAAGAATACACAAATAAATGTCTGTGGGTTTTTTTAGGATATTAGGGTCTCATTCTTTCAACATGCTAACCATAGTCACAAGAAATCTCTTTATGTATGTCTATATTTTTAAAGGTATAATTCATTACTTAAAGGAATTGAATTGTGAAATAATTTATTAAGCAGAATGGAGAGTCTGATAGAATAATGCCAAATGATAATTTTTAATAGTTTTTGGAAAGCTTTTCATTCAAACTGAGATGTAATTTTTGACATGTGTTGCACTGTGTACCACCTTCTTAAATGTCATCTACTTTCCTCTAAAAATCCTGACCAAATATAATAATACATTTGAAAAAGTATTTAAAAATCTTCAGAATCACAGTATTTTACCTTTGAACTACAGGGATGTATTGGTTTAGGATAAATTAAGGGGAGAATCTCTAAAAGGGAGTCCCCTCAAACAAACCTCCACCACCCCTCCCCCCCAGCCCGGGGTTGGGAAGGAAATTCTTTGGAGGAGGAAAAAGTGGAAAAAACCGGTTTTATTGACAAATGAACAAAAATCTCCCCACCCCGAGTGGAATGAAAGGCGCAGGATTACTCAGGGGGAGGGCTCCAAGCTTCTTTGGCGGGCTCCGGGTCTTCTCAGACGTCTCGGGTCAGATCAGTTCCGGAGCCGGTCCGGTCTTGGGGGGGGGGGGGGGGGGGGGGGGGGGGGAAGGGAAAAAGAGGGGGAAAGAAAGAAAATGGAGAGCAGGCAGCAGCAGCGGCAGCAGCAATAGCAGCAGCAGCGGCAGCAGTAGCCGCGGCAGCGGCAGCAGCAGCAGTAGCAGCGGCAGCGGCAGCAGCAGCAGCAGTAGCAGCAGAGGCAGTGGAAAGCCAAGCAGCAGCACAAGCAGCAGCTGAAGCAGCGGCAGCCAGAAGCAGCTCTGCCCGGGCAGCAAAAGCCCCGCGAGCAAAACAGCGCTGCTAAGACATAACAAAAACAGTCCACTGATATGGGATAGAGGCACTGTCAACCCAGAACAAGGGACATTTTAAATATATGATCATTAAAAGCATGATATATATTTCATTTTGTATTGGTAAGATAACTTTTTTGACGTTTTTGTGTACTTCAATTACACTGGTAGCTACTAAGAGTTCAAGCTAGATAGTATAGTGAAGTAAAAACAAATTAGTAATAACCGATTTTTAGATTTAAAAACTAAGAAAATGAAAATTAGTTAAACCAATGTACAGAGATACCAAATACAGTGTAAGAGCAGATGTAGTATTGCTGCTTTGCAAATTTAGAAAGCTGAACTGAAAATTTTCATAGCTGAGTAACAATACAGTCAAAGTTTTAACACACTGAGATTTTTGATGATCTATCTGGCTTAATAGACTACACCTTAAAGATTGCTGTTCCTGTTCCTTTGAACTTCCAAAGAAGTTTCTATATGGTTGCATGGGATTTGTCAGTAACCTGGTCTAAGTCATGTTCAGGTAAGGGTTGCAGAAATAGGTTATATGTTATATTATTCCTTGTCCAAGTAACATACAAAAAACTAAGGAAGATTTTGATTTTTGCAAGGTATGAATAGATCATCAGAAATTAATTTTACATGACTTGATAATTAATTTAAAATTCTGTGGTTTCTAAGGAAGATGTGACTGGCAGAAAGCAAGGGAATACAATGTTTGCACTGTTTGTTTATCCCTTTCCCTGTACCCACAAAGGCTTTGAATTTTGCTTAGAACTTTTGTCTAAACTTCTATGGGAAGATAAATATGGACAGAGAGTAAAATTTCCACTATCAAGTTTGGGCTCTGCAACATCATCTTCTTCCTGATATAACAAAAAAAAACCCAAAAAAGCCCAAACCAAACAAAAAGCAAACAAAAACAAACAAACAAACAAAAATCAACAAACCAAACCAAAAAAACAAAAACAAACCCAAAAACAAACAAACAAACAAAAAGCCCAAACAAAAAAAAACACCACCACAAACCACTACAAAACCAAACAAAGCCAAATTAACCAAACCACCACCACCAACAACAAAAAAAACCCTACAACCAAAAACAACTAACCAAACTAAAAAAAACCTCCCAAACCAGAAATTTTTAGTAGTTTGAGGTACAGGTTCCTAAGCCAGAGCTATAATAACTGCCATTATCTCATAGGCTTAATTTTGCAGTGGATCTTCCTGTTTTAGATATAAAACAGCAGAGGAATGGTCCATCCTATAACACCAATGCAGTTTGCAAGTGGATATGTTTGTTATGATTGCCTCTCTTAGATGTCTTCTCTAATTTATAATCTCCAGAGTATTAGTTTTGTATATCCTTGAGCAGGACCCTCAGGCTTACATTTGAAAAGATTTTTCTTTAACTACACTTGGAATTTGAAAATGCTCAGTACACTAAACCCTCAGCATTATGTGGGGAAAGGGATTGAAGGTAGAGCTGGAACTCAGTCTTCAGAGATAAGCATTTAAAAGTGAACTAAAAAAGGTAAGATTTTTTTTTTAATGCAGTTGCTATATTTTTTAATGTTTTAATGAAGTTTTTCAGGTGACTGCTTCCTGAGTGACATACTAACATAGTGATGGCAAGCACATGTGATGACATCAGTCCTGAGAGAATGGGATTGAATGGTAGGAGATGAATAGAACAAAATTATGGGGTGGGAGGAGGGGATGTTCTGTCTGATGAGGACACCCTTGACAAAGTAGAACGATCCAGTTCCCCTGTTTCTGTATTTCCTGTTTTTTTGTCTGGTTCTGATACAAACTTCCTGACAGACTGTCTAGTGCAAAAATTCAGAAAGGAGAAAAAATCCCTCAGCTGGTCTGAATGGGTTGGATGTGTAGGAAAATGGAAGGCATTGATCAGCTTTATGAATCTTGCACTTCACTTGGGAAGGCCTGCTCAGTGTGTTTGAGTACAGGGATATTACAGCTTACTTTTCAGCAGATGTATTTGTACACCAAATACAAAGAGAAAAATTCATACAGAGAAAAATTCATAGCTGGTGTAATTCATAATAACTAACACAGATAGTGAGTTTATACCTGCTGAGTGCAAATCCCACAGGATGCTTTCATAAGCACTGGGTTTAGAATACTTCAAAGATGAACCAGTTTTAGAACTTTAAATGCCCAAGATTTAAATTCATTATTCTGACCATTTCTCACCTTACTAGGTAGAAAGTGCTGTACCTAAACTTCTCTTAAATTAAAAAAAAGACATTTAATTATTCAAAATTACGTATTTGAAGCGTCTGAAAAGAGGAGTAAATCTAATTTCTCATCTCTTTCACAGATTTAGCAGAAGCTAGCACACTCCATGAGAGATACGTATACTAATGACTCCAGTCAACAACTGGGTTCAACAATTCTACAGGTTACCTGGATAGGAATATGGGATTAGCATTCACAGCCCCAGACATCTTATTTGAGATCCTTCTTAAGTCCCACTGCCCTGAACCAGTGGTCTTTAAAGTGTCAAAAGATTGTGCTTATTGTTTCTGTTATTATTACAGTGAAGTAAAAGAAAATGCACCTCAAAATGTGTACTCTTTCTAGATAACAAAAGACATTATGTCCTGCCAAAGATATTAGTTGAGGAACATTAAACTTGCAATACTTGAAAAGCTACAAGTCAAGCATTCTATCTAAAATATCATAATATCATGCATACCCAATAGCTGAGTGTTGCTATACTTGACTTTCTAAAGACATAGCTCAAATTCTGCTCCTCCAGTCATCTGAATGCAATCACCATGCTGTATTCTCATACAGGCCCAGGCAAATAAGAACCATAATACACTATGTGTTATCTGGAATAACAAAGTTTTCAAATGCAAAGAAAAGAATAAAATAATAATAATAATAATAAAAACTATTAGAGGAAACAATGGAAGAATTGGTCTTTTTCAATATATTCACCTGGAAAAGATATGTCTCCTCTCTGACTAGATCTAGATCTAGATATATAATTTTTGCAGGCAAGGATTTTTTTATTTTGGTAGAAGTTCTGAGAATGTATTTATCAGTACATTTATGTTTTCATAAATGTTATAGAAATTTATGTTAAAATCAAGACTTCCAACCCAATACAGTGATCACCTCATGGTCTGTATTTTAGGATTATTTTTTCAGCCTGCTTTAGTTAATAAACTTATTTATGAGTGGAAGAGAAGTAAACCTGAAGTCATACAGTCACAGATATTTTGTATGGAGGACACCATCCAGTGTTACCTCCTGCCTGAACCAGGACTACCTGTGTAAGACTAGATTGATTTTTGCTTGCAAAAATCCTTCAGGTGTCTGAAAAATGTTCTAAAAAAAATGACCTTTATCTTTTCAGACACTGACCTATGGCTGACTGATCTACAGTTTCCTGCTTTTTCTTTCTTTCTCTTTCTGAAGAGAACCATATCTCAAAACCTTTTGCAGATGTCAGACTTGTTTATTTGGAATTTTCCAGTCAACAGAATATTTCACAAAACACGAGTTCTTTCAGTATCCTCAAATATTTCATTTCTGGTCTCATGGATGGGAATAAAATAAAATTTCCCAATTAGTCTTTATTGCTCTTGGTTATCCTTCTACTTCCCAAACCATTTTGATATGCCCAGACATCCGTGATACATTGATGTTTTTTAAACACACCCATGTGTACATGCCAACAAGTACACAGAATGAGCATGAGAATGATAGAGTATTGTAGTCACAAAAAAGCAGAGTAGGAATAAATGATGGCCTAGTAATTATTTTTATTTTGCCAGTAGGAGAGAATTGAGCATAGTCAATGCTCATTTCAGTATTTTCTTTATTAAACAGACAGAGAAAGTTAAATATCTTTCCCTGGAGGGAAAATAATTGCAAACTGAGAAAAAGTTTTCTTTTTATTAAGAAATTAAGCAAGATGTTAAGTGGCAGGCCCAAGTAGGAAGTCATGACCACTGGCAGTTTACTGTCACTCACCATCCCCTAGTGAATTAACTTGCCATAAAGATTAGAAAGATCATCCTTCGTGTCAGAACCAAACCCATGAGATTTATATCCAGAGGATGAAGGGAATTTTCAGACTTATCTAGAAGCTCTTGTACTTCTGTAATCTTATTATTCAGTAGCTGAGTATCTTGGATTCTAATTCAGTGTTTGAACTGATGGACATCTATTCACCTGTTAAATTGATGTGGAAAATGGAGTGTTTCAAAACACCAACTGATAAAAAAGAAGTAAAAAAAAGGATTTCAAAACTACTTATGAACTTCTTTCAAATTTTATGTTACCCTAAATCTATTTTTAACAAAAGATATGGTGTTACAACTAAAATTTGCACCACAGTTTAGTTTTAACTGTATTTCTGGCTTTTGTTCAGTTTTGGTGTAATACATTTGGAGATTGATCTGGGCAATTGTTCCATATAAAAAAAAAAAAAACAAATCCTAAAATATTATCTCAATTTGAAATGGAAACAGAATTTCCTAGTAATCAATAACATAATACTTTTTAAAAAACAGAACTGACCTGATATATTTTACTAGGATTCTTTCCTAGGAGAAGAATGCAGAGAAGAAAAAAGTGAAAGAGTCTTATTAAAACACACAGAAATATTGTGTTTAATTAGGAAGATAACATAATCTAGTTATCTTGTTGCAACACTGCATAAGACTATAAATGGCAATAAAGTTGACAAACTTTTCTCTTGTAATTCCCTTTAATTCAAGTAGTCTACCGTAAGATGGGTAAAATTAATGGTTATTTTTTTACATCTGAGAAATCTTCAGTAAAAATCTTTAGTAATCAGTTGAACCATTTTCCCTGTCTTTCCGCAAACTAGAGCAAGATAGCAATGGAAACTCCAACATGGAATTTTGAAATAGAGTTTAAATTATTTGAACCAGTACACAGCAAAAAAAAATTGGAATAAAAATCTGTTGTACTTAAAAGTAATGTTTATGGTCTCATGCAGTAGTTATTGTGGTTCCAGAAAAGAAGATTAATTCAACATTTTATATAAAAGTCAGCTCCAGATTAAGTATCCAGGTTTTCTGTTAACAATTTAATTTCTATGTGTGTGCTACTTGTCTAAATTTTCATTATACTGCAATATATTTGCAGTCTATAGAATTTATCATTTTTGAAAGCAGACATACTTGACCAAAAACAAGTATGTTAAAAAGAGGAGCTCCAAACTTTAGAACCAAGATTTTTGACAGCAAATACCTTTGCTCTCCTTTTCTTCAGAAAGTGTCCAGTTTGAATTCTAAATTGTAAATAGAATCACAGACTAGCCAAGGTTGAAAAATATCTCTAGAAATATTTTAGTCCTACAGAAAGTAGGTCAGGTGGAGCAGGTTGCTCAGAATGATGTTCTGAAGAGTTTTGAATATCTCTAACGGTGGAAATTTTACAACCTCTCCAGACAACTTGTTCCAGGGTCTGACCACTATCACCATAAAAAAAAAAAAAAAAAGAAAAGCTCTGTGATAGGACAGTATGAATGCTTTTTGTTAACCATTCCGGTAATGATTTTAATCTAAACCATTTAGTGAATTATATTTTATACCAAATAAATAAACAAAATACCTTGAGAGCAAGAAAAGAGAAAACAATGTGAGAAAAGTACACATGTAAACATAAAATCATGTACTAGAATATAATGCATTCTGAATTTGTATTCCTTCAACTTATATTCACAGCCATGGCAGTCTGGGAGAGCACCCTGCTTAGTAGTTTCTAGTCTCTTGGAAAAACTGAAGCACAATAAGAATTGGTATTTGTTGAGCTGCACACATGGGAGGTGGTGAGGGCCAAGCAATAGTCATCAGGCTACACAATTTTACATTTTAGATCTTGCTCTTTAGCACTGAGCTCAATACCCAAGAGAGGAGCTAGGAGTTTCAGAGGGGTCAGCTAACATTGTGAAAAACTTTTAGAAAAAAACAACAGGAAATACTGAGGATAGAGGGAAGTTCAAATTCTTGCTGTTCTCTGGGAGCTACAACCCCCCAAAAATGACACTTAAAGAAAATTTTCCTTTTTCCTTCCTCAAATTCATTTTTGAAAACCAACCCTTGCAGAAAAAAATTCAACAAATTTGCTCTGCAAGGCATGTTCAAGACTTATTGTTGCCAAAACTATTCCAAGAAAAATGGAAGATATTTTAAAGGCAGAAGACTGATGACAGATCTGGGAATTGTAAACCTAGATTTGTTTGAAGTTCATATACTTTACAAGTGGTCTGTGAATAGAGATTCTGGGTTTATTGATTACTATGGGAAATTATTTATGCCCTTTCCTTCTATTGAAGTTTCTGCAAAGTAGGAAAAGATCTTGTAGGGATAATCATTACCACCAAACCAAGTGGTCAGACTATTATAAGGTGAATCGCCACTCCTTCAGCTATGACAGCCTCTTATGGAGCAACTCTCTTGAAGCACATTGAGAATATTCTAAGAATCAGGCATTCAAAATCTTTGCCATTGTTATGGCAATGCAATGCTTTTGCAACTTATGACTACATCCATCTTAATAACTAAATTGGATCAGGGCTCAATCTCTAGTATTAGCAACATAGAAATGCTTTTTCCTACAAAGTTATACTTTCTTACCTCTCAGAATATAATGATTGTATTCAAATGGAATTGCTGTTAACAAAGCTGCCTTTTTTTTTTTTTTTTTTTTTTTTTTTTGTGAGAAGGTAAGTTGGCCTTGGGAAAAAGTGCCAGCAAGCATTGCACAATGATTTTAGTGTTATGAAGAAGTATATGCCAGTGCTGAATCCTGTAGTCTTGTCCTGTTTAATTTGCTATTGCAAATGTAAACAGCAGGGCTTATACAGAACTTAGAACTGTTATTTCTCAAGCAAGATAGTACTGTATGAGTATATAGATTTTTTTATGATGGTTAATAAATACTGCTCAAGGGGTAATAACTTTTTCCAGGTTGTATATTTGAACATTGTCCTTCAAGTCCACCTACTGCTTTTAAATGTTGCTTTTTATTCTTTAAATGCTTCTACATTTTCTCAAAGTTTTCAACAGAATATATATTCAGGGTGCTGTGGACTTCAGGAGACCTTGGCAATAATCCTTATTGGATGCAGGGTTCATTGCCTTGCTCAAGGCTCTTGCATGGCTGTCAGAGATCACATCATTTTCTACTAATCTCTTAGGGATGCTCAAAGGATTAATTAGTTAATGTGTTTTGAAGTACTTTGAAGATGAAAAGTGCTAAGCATTACGAGGAAATGGGTTGAGGAGGGGCACCAGGGTTTGACAGGTAGCTGAAACACAGCTTCAAAATCTCTCATTTGTTATTAAGAGCCTCAATTCTCTCTGAATTATCTGTGATCTGGGTTTCAGAACAGTAAGAAAATCTTTAAAACATCACCCTACTTTGTTTGAACTAGATGAAGGTTACACGTTTCCCTTCTGTTCTTTCCCTTTAATTAATTGTGATAAATACAACAGAACTTGCTGTTCAAAGAGTTTCAACTGCTTAAATGTTACCTTGTAGTAAATATAAAGCACTGTATGCTTGCATGACTTTCCAACAGCTTGCAAAAAGAAGAAAATTGGCAAGGTGCCCCAGGAGGAATGGAAAAAGCTTTGAAAGCACCACCATTGCAGCTGGAGCACTTCAGTAGTGCTTCACTTTATGCCTGAAGTTGGTTGGATCAAAAGAACTTAAATCTCACTATTGTCATTTCACAGACTTCTACACTTTTAGTGGTGGGGCTGTAGCATCAAAGGAGTTAAGGTTTGCAGTTTAACAGGTGGAATGTGAGTAATAATGTTTAAGAATAAAAGCAGAAGGAAGTTTAAAACTGCTCCCTTTTTGTTCAAATGTTGAAGCTATGGACATACGCTTTTGTCTTGTACATAACTTCTCTTTATCAAAGCAGAGGTGGCCTTATCCCAGAATTGTGACTCTGTCATCAACAAAGGGTTTTTGGGAAAAAATTTGCTTTCCAGACGTAACCCCTAGGCTAAGTGTTTTGAATGAGCTGAAGAAGAGGAAGCGTAAACAGTTTTCCACTTCTAATTACAACGTAATGAAACATGTTTCCACTTATATTAAGAGTAAATTGTGTCCAGTCTTTTGGAGACTCTTAACAGGTAAAAAATAAACCCATGTATCACAAAAATGCATACGCAAAAAAGCCCTAGTCTAAGAGAAGTTCAATGTTCCTTCCCTTACAGACCGCTAGTTTATAAATGTTAGAATAGTGAAAACACAGACAGAATCTTTTTCACAAACAAACAAACAAACAAACAAACAAGTGAGAAATACTTCTCTTGGTATATAAGTCAGTTATGCAAAATGGCATTATAAATTTATTTTTAGAATGCCATAACTGAACTTCAAAATAAGTATTCTTCATCTTCTGACTTTATTTATGTCCTTTCATATGATTTCATGACTTCAAAATTCAAAAGAGAAACCAAATCAAAATGAAAAGTCAGGAAGTTTCAATATTCCAACATGACATAGAAATGCACATTTATGTAGTTTGGAGGTTTTGGTGGTGGTTTTAATATGCATAAAAGCCGGCAAAAAATTTCTGTAATTCTTAATGCTGTAAGTATTTGTAAAAATGCTTTGAATTATCTTCTCTAGTTTGATCACAAGAGACAAGAAGACTATCTCTTCACAGCCTGACTAGGTGATAAATGGAATTACTTATAATACCACTAGTAAGATCACATTGATTAAATAAATTTGTGTTTGAACTAGTGAGCTGGTCTTGATGAAGAAAAGAACTTCCTCAAAAATGTTAACAAGGTGATTAAATTACCTTTACAAATACATCATATCATATATGGTGACCACACCTTTAATTTTAGAGTGGCTTTGGAGTGGCTGTTTTGCTTGTTCTTGGTAAGCAAACCTATTAAACTCCAATAACAATTATAATAATAACAACCAAATCAGCAGTACCTATGGTAATGCATATCTTCTTAGGTATTTGTTTGGAAGACCAGAACATGCTTTGGTTTTATTAATGTAATTGGTGCTTTGAATTATGTCAGTAATTATTGCCCACAGTAACATTTTTTTGCATTTTATCTTTGCAAAGTTGATCACATTTTATTTCATCATTTAGACTTCTGTAAATCCAAAAGGCTTCTTTGTTCTAAGTTCTTAAATACAAAGAAAGTAGCACAAAATAATAGTTACAGTGTTAAGTTTCAGGCAGCGGGATTGGATGTAAGGAAGAATTTGAAATGCATAGTTTTAAAAGTCAGGAGGTAAATATTAATGCTAGAATGGAAATATGAAGTCAACAAAATACTTATTTAGCCTGATAACTTTTCTCCCTCAAAAATCACTACCACAGGGTATGTCAACAGGCAAATGCATAGGAATAGATCCCATCAGTATTTACTTTAGGCTTTTTTTGCACAATAAATGGTAAAGTTTTTGTGATTTGATTTTTTCTTCCATAGGTTTGTTTTGTTCCTTTTTGAGCCTCTAACAGTTTTGTTATCAACAGTATGTTTTTGACAAACTGTTGTGTCAAGCAATACATCCTTCTGGTAGTGTTCCATTTCTCAGCTGCTATGAATCTACACAGCTTATGCTTTCTAAACATGTACTTAACTGCAGCATCACAGTTTTTAAAAGCTGCCTGATCTGAGCAGAATGATTCAAATTGTATATAGTAAGTTTTAGATACTGATACAATACTCCACGAGGCCAGCATGTTATGAGCCCCAGGAAGCTGTATCAAACTCTGAGGGTGTTCAGAAACCTCCCAGAAATGGCTTATGAATAATTAGCGAGACGGCTGATCGGGTTTGTTTTGAAAAGCAAAAAGGTTTTAATTAAAGCAGAAAATAACAAACTGTACCAAACAAAAGAATAAAAGACATGCACAGTGCAGAGAAGTCCCTTGTACCTGCTAAGACACACTGAAAAGCTCTGAGGGGCTTTTTGCTCATTCTTAGGAATACAACGATTAAGGAGGCAAGCTGCCCAATAGAAACAGCTACAGGTTCTGAGGTACATTTCAAAGATCCAACAGGTGCCCCTGTGCTGGCACAGGGTCAATTACAATGATAAAAGCACAGACTGTTCTGCTGCTTCTGCCTTAAAAGTTCAGAGGTAAACTGAAACTCTTATCCTTATATGGAAACATTTGCTTGGGTGTGGGGATGCAACGCAACAAGATACCACATACCTATCCCATTTAAAAACAGACTGCATACACCCATGTACCCCACAAAGCGCCAGATCAGGAGCTGAAGCACTGCCCCATATCACTTAACTGTTAGCCTGATCTCACACTTATCCGTGGCTCATATCAGCTGACACTATCTATTTCAGATAAATTGTCTGGAGGATAATATATACTGAAGACTATTCCAAGAGCTGGATGTGACCTGCCTGATTTAGGAGTAACAGAGTTCATGTACTTAAATGTAAGCTAGGATACAAAGTTTAGTCTAAGGGTTTAAGAATTTCCATGGCTGAATGTAGACATCTGAGGTCAGCCTAAATGCATTTTTAGGTAAAATTCCCAGACATAGTGATTAAAACAAAACAAAACAAAACACAACACACAAACAAACAAAATCCAAACAAAAACAAACAAACGAAACCCCAAAAAACAAAAACAAAAACAAACAAACAAACAAACAAAAAACCCCCACCAGAACTGAATCAATGTAAGGGCAACTTTGTTAACCTATGTCTTTGTCATTAAGAATCAACGAGATGCCTACATGTTAAACACTTTTTATTACTAAGTAAAAACAACTATATAAATATATTTTCTTAGGCTGGATGGTCAGTACTAATAATAACAGTGAGCTAAGCCTTATAACTGAGCAGTATGGCCTGTTCCTGTCAAACTTTTTATCTTGATGTCATGACAACAGTCCATGTCATTTGAAATAAGGAGTGATAATATTTGAGCAAATACTATAGGTATAGCTTAGCTGAATCATTGTGTGTGCTAAAGCTGCTGAAGGCCCAAGTCCTATATTAATTGATTTCTTTAATGTGATCTAAAATATTAGACAATATTTCATTTCATTGCCTTCATAAATCTAATACAATGTTATTCCATCTGAATTAAACACATTTTATCTCAGATCAAAATTTTTCCATTTGGTTAAGACTCTGCTAACACATTTTAGTCTTTCACTTTAGTATTGCCACAGCTTCTGAAAAGATATTTGACAGAGTAGATTGAACATTGCTGGGTTTATTGCCTTTTTTTTTTTTTTTTTTTGACTCTGACTTTGGGAAAACATTTTGCTTCTGAGTTAACAGCTTTATTCCAACCCTAAGGCATCTGTGATAATTAATAACTGTGTCAGATCAGTTCATTCTAAACAGATGTGCTATGCAGGGTTTTTTCTTATCTCCTCTATTTTCTACCTTGGTAAGTGACCTTTATTAAATTATGTTTCAAGCCAGGAATTCATGACATTCAGATTTCATAGGGCAAGATGAGAATGCTATTATCTCAGCTCATACAAGAAGCTGTATTATTCTATGGTATTCTGACTGTATCTGACTCGTAGGCTTTTTGTTTTGTATTTTAATGCAGGTTTTGGTGGAACAAGCATTAAGACCAAATTACAATAAAATATTCCACCTTCATTCAATTTTATTTCTCCTGGTTTTTTTTGGGTTTTGTTGTTGTTGTTGTTTTGGGGGGCTTTTTTGTTTGTTTTGGGTTTTTTTAGTTGAGGTATACAAATTTGTTTTATCTGCTTGCTGATTATATACTCATTTCCTTCAACATTTAAAAGATTTTTTCACTTTTTTTTTCCTCATTTCTTCTTATTAATTGTCTAAACTAGAAACTGTTTGTTTAAGAAATAGATTTTAGAGATATTATGGATGAGTGTTTCATGCAGTAATATTTTATATTGTTTTGTTCTATCTGAAAAGTGGTGGGAAAAAAGGATCTACTTGTCAGGGATCTACCAGACATTCATATATGCTTTGTGGGCTTTTTTATTATACGGTTTCAAGATGAAATAAGGAAGAAATTCATGAATTGGCCAGAAAATTTGCAAAAAAAAAAAAAGTGTAAGAAAAGGATAAACAAACCCATCAAACCCACCAAGAGCATCAAGTCATCAGATCATGATTACATTTAAAAAACCTTTCTCCTCCTTGGACTCCTCTGTTTGAATCACAATTCCTGAAAAGAGTCTGCTCCAGTGAAGGCTTTCCATGAGCTCATATTCCTCCAGGGCACACCCACTTACTCCCACTTACATTGTGGGATACTACATGGGTTGCAAGTGGATATCTGCTGCTCCCTGACTTCCACAGTCAGTGGAACCACCTACTTCACCAGAGGTTGCAGGGGAATCTCTGCTATCACACCTGGAGCACCTCCCACCCATTGATCATCTCTGACCTTGGTGTCCTGCAGAGTTGTTCCTTACTTACATTTTCCTTATTCTTCACTGTTTGTGCAGTCTTATTACAACTCTTAAATAGACTTTCTTGAGGCCCTTTGGAGTCCAGGGCACAGAAGTGCCCACAGTGTGTCAGCTGAAGACAGCTGGATGAAGCATGGCTGGGGCAACCCCAACCTTAATTTCGCCCTTCCATGTGTATATACATTTGTATGCACATATTTTACTGTAACTATAATTAAAATCATGAGTATTAGGAGAGTACAAGAAACTTTTTGAGCCATCATGTACTAACATTTTTATAAAGATTTTCATCAGCTGCATGGAATTTCTAGGAATTCAGCTCTTAAGTGTTCCTCACTTTGCTACTGTCTTGAGAGAGACTCTACTGTTTACCAACTCCTAATTAATTTTATCTTTTCTTTAAAGGTTCTTTTGCATTTTAGTTTAACTTCATATGCTATTAATCACATGGATATGACTCAAAACCAACAAAAAAAAAGAAAAAAGGGAAAGAAAAAGTTTGGGGGAAAATGTAGGACAGTGTCATTACTGTAAAAGCCGTGTGAGAAAAAGTTGGCTAGGGAGTAAGAGAAAATTTAGAAACAATATTTGTAGCATGTTTTTAATAAATTGATTTGATGCTTCAAATTTGTATTTATTTGCTTTGGTTATTTTTATTTCTATTTGTTTACTTGCTTGTGTTTTCTCCCCTTTTGAAGTTATAGTAGGAGGGGTAGTTTCTTTGCTGAGTACATTTAGTGCATTACAGCATACAAACACATCAGAGTTGCCCAGACAATTCCACAACCTTCTAGACCTGCATAAATCATTAGCATAAACAATTCTAGTACACTTTAAGCATCAAAGACTGTACCAGATCTCCTCTACAGATATGGAGAATTGTTTGCTGGAAGAATAAAGTCCAGACTGTGAAGACTAAAAGAAGAACTGCTACATAGGTACCCCATATTAACCTGAGGTGGTTCATTACTAAAGGGTGAAGCCGTAAAACATTTTTACCCTCTGCATAAGCGTCTATATTTGTTTTGTGTCTCTGAGAAATTATTTCTTTAATTTTTCCTCCTCACTGGATGGGCCTTTGAGGGAAGATGAATAACAGCATAGTAAAATTTTCCTTTAAGCTTTGTTGAAAAGAAGATAAATATATTTAATCACATAAGGCTGGAAAGCCAGTGTAGTTTGCTTAGACAGGTTGAAGAAGAAGGCAACCTGTTTTATTTAGTTTGTGAATATATAATTCCTTCATAAATTTTTTAAAGGTACAGACCATCAGCTTTAGTGTTCACTTTTAACTGATATCTGTGCACTGCTGTGTTTGGGCTGTTTGCCTTCTCCAAGATTGTTTGTATTTTAATAGATTACGTATTTAGCACATAGTTCTAAATGTACTAAGGGTTGTCTGCCTGCATAAAGGGCTTATTATCTCTCTATCTTGAAATAAGTTGGACTTCTAAAGTATTAATTAATTTTCTTTTTTTTTTTTTTTTTTCTAATTTACAGCTTCTTCCAAACTTAGTAGATCATTCTTGGTTTCTTTTCTCTCTGTGAAGCATGTGTGGTTACTATATTTCAGATTTTTAACAGGTCAAGCAATGTGACATTGAATATACTTGGAAGATTAAGTGAAATGGATAACTTAGCAAGTTATCTATTTTCTGACAATTTATTATTTTTTTTTTCCCACAGCCCCAAGTCACATTTAGCTCATCTTTTCAGCTTATAAAGCTCAAGGTTAGAGCAATGTGAAGATGAACAGTGATAGAAAGCTAATATACAGTAATTTATCTTACACTACTGCTTGTATTCCTTTTCAATTAAAAAAAAATCAAAGTTTCTTGAAAACTGTAAATAAAACCTGTAATGAGATAGATCATGAATGGTTGAACGTAGCCCTATGGGCCCTCCAGTGAAATATGTGAAAAGAAAAATTAAATAAATACATTAAATAATAATAGTTTAACTAGAAAACAAGTTGAATCTTGTGAACTTGCTGCAAGTTTCAAGAGTTTTAATTCCTCAATTTTTTAACATTATTATTCTAATTCTTTGGGGAAAAAAACCAATCTCATTATTACTTCTTTTTGTAGTTATTAAACAAAGCAGAATAAAAAGATCTGCACATTAGAATGACTTTAAAGGGAAAAGTAGAATGGAGGGAAAAATAAAATCTGATATACATTCTGGGGCTTTAGTATATCCTTAGAGTGTAAAAGTACATTAAAAAATTCATTAATGTTCTTTGGAGATTTGCTTACCAATTCTAACAAAACCTCTTTTATTCTGAGTTTCAGCTGACTCACTTCCTAGTATTTAAGATTAAAAAACAATTATGAGTCCACTACCTTTTTTCTTCTTATAATGGCAAGCCAAATATTTGAAAAACAGTGAAATTTATTTTTTTTCTGTCAACATGGAAATTAATTGACACTATACACTATACACATATAAACTATCAGTTTGATTTAATTGCCTGAAACCTAGAAAACTCTCATGCCATTTACAATGAGAACTACTGACCAGTAATATACCTGGACTTCAGTCGGGCTTTTGGCATGATCCCACGCAACATTCTTGCCATTGAATTAGAGTAATAGATTTGAAGGATGGACTGCTATATGGATAAGGAAGTGGTTGGATGGTCACACCCAGACTTGCAGTCAGTTGCTCAACAACCAAGTAGAAAGCAGTAAAAAATGGTGTTCCTCAATAGTCCATGCACCCAATACTGTTTAGTATCTTCATCAATGGCAATACAAGATGGGATTGGGTGCACCCTCAGCAAGTCTGCAGATGATACCAAGCTGAGTGGTACAGTTGCTACACTAGAGCATGGGATTTCATCCAAGGGAACCTGAACAGTCTAGAGGAGTGGTCCTTGTGAACCTCATGAAGTTCAATAAGGTCAATTGTAAGGTCATGTACCTTGGTCTATGTAATTTTAAGTACCAACACAAACTAGGGGATTGAAAGCAGCCCTGGGGAGAAGGACATGGGAATATGGATGGACAAAAATTGAACATGAGCTGGCAATGTGCGTATGGAGCCCAGAAAGCCAACCCATATCCTGAACTGCATCAAAAGATGAGTAATCTCCCCCCTCGCTTATGTTCTTAGAGTGTTTTGGATTGTGCCTAAGGAAGAAGATTTTTACAGTCAGGATGGTGAGCCCCTGAATCAGGTTTCCCAGAGAATTTGTGAGTGCCCCATCATTAGAAGTCTTCAAGGCCATGTAGGACAGGACTTTGAGCAACCTAATCTAATGGATGACACTCTTTCTCAAGGTAGAGGGGTTGACTAGATGATCTTTAAAGATCATCTCAAATCAGTCTCTGATTCTATAAAATGTCTCAGTATTTATTCATACTGTTTAGATTCCAGTTTTAGGTCTAAAGGATATATAAATCAGCCATGGGTTCAGTATTACATTTTCCAAGGAGTAATAAATATTTTGGGTATTCTACTGTATCATAGGCAGGTTTACATATAAAGTTTTCTCTGTTTAGGTAACAGAATTTAGTCCTGTCTACATACTAAATCCCTGTGATGAAATCTTCCAGAAGTTACAGCTTGGGAATGAAGGATCTGAGCTATTTTCTATGATTTTTCAAAGCTAGTATTGCAGATAGTCTTAGAAACGTAAGTGGTTTAGTGTTTTTCTAATTGGACTGTTGGTTATGGTAGGGTATTATTCTTTCCTCTTCTTTTCCAGAAGACCTATATATCCTGTACACTGTATACATTCAATTCAGAGGACAATGAGAAGTAATTTCATTCTTTTCTTGAGACTCAGAAGAAATGAAATACCACTTTTCCCCCCACATATATATTGTGAGAGTTGTTTATCTCAGGATAATTAGGAAAATATGTGGTGACAACAACATATACTGCAGAAAATCATGGTGAAGTTGAATTTTCAGTTTGGAACATTTTTTAAATGCACATGATAAGTAAAATATGCACTTAAAAAAATTGGTTCTCCGTACTCCACAAGAATGATAATTTTTACGACTGAGAGTGGATAACTGAGGTCATTCTTTGTAATAGTAAATTTTTTATTGTCTTCCCAAAACGAAACTGATGTCTTAGTCCAATCACTTTAGATGTATCCATGTCAACCCTGTAGTTGAAAAATGAACCTTGGGGAAAGCAAACCTTTTGTGTTCTACTGTGAAAACACTGATGACTAAATAATTGAGGTGACATTGGCAAAAAGCCTATGCATTTTTTTCTTAACTAAAAGAGTCCTCTGATCCGTGAGGGACAGTTTGAGACTTTGCAAAAAATTAAAAAGAAAGTTGAGGTTTAGGGGTTTGTTTCATTGGTTGGTTTGTGTTTAGATGTGGGTTTTTTTGGTGTGTTTTTTTCTTTTTGTGTGTGTGTGTTTTGGGTTTATTTATTTATTTATTTATTTATTTATTTTAAGGAGGCTAGAACACTCAATACAGCAGTAGGAAACACTAAATGAACCTAATATGTAACCAAATATTTAACTATTTAAAATATAATTAATTCAAATCCCTAAATTCTTGTTTTATTAAACTTGCCTATAGCACAGAAGAAACAGAAAGCTGAAATGGATGACAGGAAGCTGAGAATTATAACTGTAAAGTCTCAGGTGGATGTTGGACATACTGAGAGAAAAGTAGTCACTTGTGATTCAGTCAGCTGTTAAAACTATGAATGTTGGCTCTTTGCTATGAGAGGGTGGTTTTTTTGGTGTTTTGTTTGTTTGTTTGTTTTTGTTTTTGTTTTATTTATTTTATGATGAAAATCATGATGAATGTTTGATGACTGCTTAAAGTACTTAACTCTGAAATCATGTAAGTATCCCTTGTTTTACCTTTGAGCTGAATAGACTAGCCATATCTACCTAGATAATACTAGTGATAATTTTCTAATCTCTACAGATCTGCCCTTTAGATTTTGAGATTTTCTCTCTCAGTTTTTGAGTGATGACAGCTCAAAGGGGTTTTTTTAAAATTGATTTTTACGGTTAGAGTTGATTTAAAAATCTTTCTGTTCTTTTCTTTATATATCTCAAAAAGATTGTAGGAAATCAACATAAATATGACAGATACATCTATCATCACTGGCACATCTGATGGTGGGTGATAATGTTTCTTTAGCTGTTTAAAGTGATGGAAAGATTCTATGTCTTGATATGAGGAACCAATCTTTCTTTTGATTTTTCTAATGAATTACATTAACTGAAAGTTCAAAGCAATAGAATTGACCTTGTACATCTAAAAATAATTTCCCCTGAATAGAAAAAGAAAAAAATTCTCTTCTTTCTGAAGTCAAGTCATTGGAGAGGATTTGCTCTGATGTCCAGGAAGACTCTAAGAATGAGAAAAGGGCAGACTGTCTCTGGGACAATACTATTATATGTACTGGCAGAAATGCTACCACTAGGGAGCTATAGAAACATAGAATGAAGCATAGACCAAACATACAGTTAAAGTAATCAACTTAGAGCTCAAATTTTACCTGGGAAGTTGAAAAAAATGCTAGGTTTAGTAATGAAAATCAAGGCATTTCTTATTGGACAAAGAGAGAAAAGGACATATAATAATGGCAAAATTTTGCAGGCACACAGAACAGAATGAAAACTAAAGTCACTAAGTTCTTTATGCAACTTCTAAGAGCTCACAGAAAATGCTTAAAATGTTTGAAATAAATCCATCTAAAAGTCATTGGTGTCTGACTTAAGAAAATTATCCATATAGCTCAGAATTCACTCACCAAGGAGGATGATGGTGGTGAGAATATGCTTTTATATTTTTTGGCAATGTCACTTTCAGACAATGGTCACTGGGCAGAAGCAGTTCTTTGTGAGCACCTTTCCTGCCCACAGCTGTGCTTTTATTCATTCTCATTTGGCCAAAGTCCAGAAATGCATTACTGAAAACGTGTCTAAATTTGTTAGCAGATTGAAAATCTGGAAAGGTTTCTTAAGAGCAACCTCTGGTTTGTGTTTCGCATGCCCAGGTGAACCTCATAAAGTTCAACAAGGCCACGCGCAAGGAGCTGCACCAGAACTGGGACAACCCCCAAAGTCAATACAAGCTGAGGGATGAATGGATTGAGAAGAGTTAGCCCTTGTCAGAAGGGCTTGGGAAAACTTGTAGATGAAAACTGCACATGAGCTGGTAATATGTGCTTGCATCCAGCCAAATCCTTGGCTGCATCAAAAGCCCTGTGGCCAGCAGGTTGAGGAAGGTGATTCTGCCTCTCTATCTTGCTCTCATGAGAAGTCACCTGGAGTGCTGTGTCCAGATAAATGAAGCTCGAATATAAGAACACGGACCTGTTGGAGTGAGTCCAGAATAGAGCCACAAAAATGATCAGAAGGCTGGAAAGGGACACTTCTTTACCTAATCCTGTAGTGACAGAATAAGGGGTAACAGTATAAATTGAGAAAGTATAGCTTTACATTGGACACAAGGAAGAAATTCTTTACATTGAAGTTGGTGAGACACTGAAACAGGTTTCCCAGCAAAGCTGTGGATGTCCCACCATTAGAAGTTTTCAAAGTTAGGTTTGATGAGGTTGTCAGCAACCAGTGCCAGTGGAAAGTGTCTCTACCCTTGACAGGAGGGTTTCAACTAGATGATCTTAAAGGTCCCTCCCAACTCAACCCATTTTATGATTATATGTTATGATTCTATGATTCTATAACCTTCCCTTATATCTCTAAGTTTCAGGGGATTTTTTTGTATTGCATTTTAAAGCTTGGTTTTGAAGCCTTAAGATAAAATAAAAAAAAGAGAAAAGATGGAGCATTTATTCTAAGAAAGAATTTGATTAATATAAAATGACATATTTTTTTACAGTGTAACTAGTAATAATTAATTAATAAGACACTAAGAATAAAAATATATGAAGTCTTATGGCTCAGATTTAAACCTAAAATGCAAACAACAAAATATGAGTGTCCAAATGTGGGTATCATCACATATACTAAGTGCTTGAGCTCTGAAAGTATAACTGATAGCTACTCAATTCAGTTGCCTAACCATACCTGTTTGTTGTTATTTGAGATAGTCTATGATATTTGAGACATCCACAGGTGTATTTCAGAGCAGAACTTGTCCTATACAATATGAGCAATCTGCTCAGCACTAAAGATCCACAAGAGAACCTATAAAACTCTCAAGTATCTCACAGAGCAATGGAAGACCTTTTTTTTTTTGATCACTTTCCATTTTTCTAAATGTTTTCTGTTTGACATTTAGTCAGCATTAGTCTTCATTATATCTCCAAGAGTTGACACCAAATCAAAGCTTCTACAGTTGATGTGTCCCTTAAGAAAAAATATGACTCCATTAAATTGTTCTATTGTTCCTGAAGGTGAACATAAATTCCATAAAAACAAGAAATGTAACCGTTTATTCAATTTGAGATGTTTGTACTTTTATCTTTTTCATGCTGATGTTGTACCCCTTCAATAATGAAAATAAAACAAACATAACACACGTTAGATATTGTCAGTGCAAAGTGCTGACATCCCATCAAAACCATTACCAAAAAAAAGTGAATTTCTTTGGGTTAATACTTTAAAGTGATCTAAGGCTAATATTTGAAAGTGATCTAAGGCAAATGTGAATAGAAAAAGCATGGGATAGCATTTTTTATTCCTTGTGCTGGAATTTTAGTGTCAGAATCGAAGTCTATCTTTTGCTTAATTCAGTCTGATTTTACATTTACCATGGGAAGTATGCTGTCTTTTTGGCCATACAGCATAATCCTGTTATAGGGAATTTTCACCTTATATAAAGGTCATGGTTATTATTGTTCAGATTCTCGGTTACACTGTGAATTAACTCTTCCTTGCTGTATTTCTCAAACTCTTAAACAAAAAAAATTGTTCTGAAAAATTAAGAGCCTGAGTTTAGAGAAAGAGAGAAAAAAAAATCCTTCTTACTCTTGTTATACCACAAGCTGGAATTGCAGAGAAGAAAGTTGACCTATTGGCTTTTTAGGAACTCGCTACTCACTGTCAATATTGACTTAATTAGAGTAACTCTAACCAGAACTGCCTCTATTCGGACTGAAGAAATGAAAATGCATAGGTACCCTTTTACTTTCAATAAATGATTCTGTCATATCTTTAAGTCATATCAGAACTCAAATTTGGAACACTTACAACCCTAGATCTGAATTTGCATTTCAGATATCTAATAAAACCTGACCAAAAATGAAAATTATGAAAAAAGGGACTACTTTTTTCAGAGTGCTTTTTTCAAACACTGCTGTGATTATAGAAATCCTGTTGATTTATGATTTTTTCTTTTTCCAAGAATCTTTATACATAATGTTGGTGTTTCTTTCAAGAATTGCATGCATAGCTGCTAAAAGCAACATTTTTATCCATTGCTTTCAATATCGACTGAGAGAATATTGCTTGCTAAGAGCAAATAAAAGAGAAATGTTGTGGTGTGTGTCATTAGAACATAGTGAATTACAGGTTTCTTGTGAAAATATCTGCCATGTTACCCAAATGCCAGTTACTTTCTGACTTATATTTTAACTGCCTCTTAAAATGAGACAACTGAGGTGACACTGGGGAGACAGAGGTGATCCAGACCCAAAGAAGGGACACCAAACAACATACTCAAATGTCTCAATGTAATGGTCAAGCGTAGTTAGAACTCTTTAGAACCCTAATCAGTAAATAAATACCCGGTGAACTCACAATGTGGATGACAAGATTGAACCCAGCATATGGTAATCCTGTTCTCCTCCTATTAGACACTGCATTGGGTAGAACACTTCTGTCTTTGTAGCAAAATCAAAACATTAGGTCTTAAGACTGTACCTTGCTGGTCAGATAATTTTTTGGGATCACTAAAGAGCTTTACACATGTCAGTACTATCAATTGCATTCGAACAAATAATACCTCTTCTTAATTTAGAATTGGTGGGGTGTTTTCTTCCCTATTCTTTGTATAGGGTAATGAGGCAGTTATTTTTAAACACTACTGTATATGTTTAAATTAAGCTATTAGTTATTCTACATTTTAAAAATCCAATTGGGAATTGTATGGATTCTTTTTTATATTTTATTGTAAATTAAAAGGAATTTAGTCAAGAAAATCAATATATTCTTTATCAAAGTTTTATAATTTTTCAAGTACAGATTTATACTAAACTATTTCAATTTCAGATTCAAAGTACAAGCCTTGATAAATTCAGATTTTCTGACTGAAGATAGGAATTAATTTATTTTCAGCAATCACTTTCATATATCTGTTTCAATATTGAAGAAAATCAAAACAAATTTGCTTCTTATTTCTTCCACTTAAAAATACTATGAATTTTTAGTATTTTAAAAGAAGAAATAAAAATGAGAACTGGACAGAAAAGAAGTGACAAGCGTAGGATTAAAGTAATTAACAAGATTTGTTATTTATTGCTCACAATTTTAGCAATTCAGTGCTCATATAAAAATTGTTTTATCTATCTGTTATCATAATAGTTATTCATATGCAATACTACACCTCTTGAAAACATTTTGGAAATACACATTTTTAAACAGAAACAAACTAAATTAGTGAAAATGTGGTTGAAGTGGGTGCTCTGTTTTGGTCCCTCCTCTAATATAGAACATTTGTAAATATATAGCTACAAAAATGTTTAATGCATTTGTTTAGTCCAAGGCTTGTGATCCATATGCAGCCTGGCAAGTTAAGTTTATAAATACCGTACTGGAAAACACAAAAAGTACAATTCTGTGGATACTTGAAAGATTTTCCAACAGTTAAAAATAAATACTGAAAAATATTATGTACCTTTTTTTTTTCTTTTTTTCTAAGTGAAGTTTATTTTTTATTTTGTTTTCACAAAAGCTTACACATTTTTCCAGGAAATAGTTTGGAGTTCAAAAAATATATTCCTATCTGAAAAATGTCTCTATTTTCATTCTTTGCCATATTTCTCCATACACAGTTATACATTGTGGAAATACTGATAAATTACACAATTCTTTCTTTACCAGTGTGATTCAGGGTTTCCAAAACATCATTCACTTAAATCATCTATCATCACCATCAACCATTTGTAACCTCATGCCATTCCTATGGGAACTGAAATACCATGTTCACTTAAATGTTTCAATTTCTTGGCATGATAGATAAAATACACTGATGAAAATTAAATGAAGGAAACTACTGTAAATCCAGAAAATGCAATTTTTTTGCATATAACACTGTCAAAAATTACCCTTAAAGAAATAAATCCTACTATTTCAATTAAGTTTCCCTGAAAGATTTCTAAAAACTATGAAGTGTTTAGGGACAATGTAGTAATTTTGAAATACATCAGTTACTGTTGTTCACATTTATTTTGCATTTCTTAGAAGGAGGTTGCTTGCCCCTGGCCCCTTTTTATCAGAAGTACTTTGACTGTTTGTTTTTCTTTTGAAAGGGTCAATAGGAATAACATGTTTTGGGTTTTGTTTTTTTTTGTTACTCCTAATTTCAAAAATAATCCCAAAGGAGAACTACACATAAAGCAGAGTACACAATCTTTCTATAGACTACCTACAACTTCACAAAAGATATCGATAACGATTGTATTTAGAATCAATTTTGACTCTTTATTTCTATCATTGGCTTTTTATACAAGAGATATTTAAATAAACATAAAGTTCATTTCTAAAGAGATTTTCTGCTTGGATTATTATATCCCCAGCTGGTCATGATCATCTATTTGCAACAGTACAAGCGGATGAGAAGTAAATGGCTTTGATATCACAATACAGGTTATTACTCCGATTGATGTACCATCATTGAGAACTGCTAAACAGAAAAAGAAGAAAAAATTAGTTTTATGAAAGCATCCTTACCATTTGGAATTCAATTGAAAGAGTGACAAAGACTGAGTAAAAATTAGAAATATGAAATTATTTTTTTTCTGGTGTATTATTTAGTGCTTACTTATAAATAGATTTTAAAGCTTGAAATATATTTCTCCTCTGCTCCTTCTTTTCTTAAAAAATAAACAAAACAAAACCAAAACAATTCCTCCTCACCTCCCTTCTTTTTTTTGTTTTCTTTTTTTTTTTTCTCAGAAATACACTGGACATTTCCTTCATAGAATCATAAAATATCCTGAGCTGGAAGGAACCCATAAGAATCATCAAGCCCAACTTGTGGCCCTGCAGAGGACCATCCCCAAGAGTTACACCATATGCTTGAAAATGTTGTCCAAACATTTCTTGAGCTCCATCAGACTTAGTGCTGTGACCAATTCCATGGGGAGCTTGTTCCAGTTCCTGATCACCCTCTGGGTGAAGAATCATTTTATAAAATCCAGATTAAACCTCCCCTAGACAGCTTCAGGCCATTCCCTCGGGTCCTGTCCCTGTCACCACAGCGAAGACATCAGTGCCTTTGCCTCCTCTTCCTCTCATGAGGAAGTTGTAACTGCAATGAGCTCTCCTCTCAGTCTCTTCTCCAGGCTGAACTGACCAAGTGACCTCAGCTGCTCTTCATACAGCTTCCTCTCAAGGCCCTTCATCATCTTTGTAGCCCTTTTTGGGACACTTTCCAGTAACTTTATCTTTTTATATGGCGGCACCCAAAACTGCCTTCAGCACTCAATGTGAGGGTATCCCAGTGCAGAACAGAGTGGGACAATCCCCTCCCTTGCCCAGCTGGTGATGCTGTGCCTAATGCACCCCAGGACACAGGCTGGATTATTATATCCCCCAATCTTAGCTGCCAAGGCACAGCTGACTCTGTTCAACTTGCAGATCAGCACCCCTAGGGTTGTTTCCATGGGAAAAATTCAGTGAAATTTGGAGGTGAAACCACCTAAGATCTTTTGTGCTCCAAGATGGATATGGTCTAATGCACTGTCTCCACCAAAAATAAAAATAAACCAAACAAATTTTAAAACATCCTGAGAGCAGCTTTCAGTGATCAATTGTGGGTTTTTTTTGTTGGGGTTTGTTTATTTGTTTGTTTGTTTGTTTGTTTGTTTGTTTGTTTTGCTTTGCTTTGTTTTGTTTTGCTTTGTTTTGTTTTGCTTTGTTTAGTTTTTGAGAAGTAAGAGCTAACACAGAGATCCAAAAAAAATGATTTAGACATTGCAATGTTTGTAACTGCAAGATTTAAAAGTTAACTATCTATAGGCACCAACAGCAAATTATGCATGCATATTTTCTGGAGTTAAGTTGTCAGATGGGCATACACAGCAGCTTGGGTGCTAAATTATGGGTCAAACAGTAATATTGCTGTTTCTTGCATAAAATAAAAGCAAATATCTCTTTGGAACCATGACTCAGTCTGTAACTGTTTTCTGTGTTTCCAAGACAGCTTCTATCAGGATTTTATATTTCTTAGGACACACAAGTGGATAAGGAGAGAGAGAAAAGCCAAAGTTCTTTCTGCCATCTGAGTATTCCTGTGGCTACAACAACATCCGGATACATGAGATATTCTCCTGGAAGGTGAAATGAGATAAGATGGGTTTAAAACCTTGCTAGCTAAAATCTATTTACCTCCGCTATGTAGTCAGCTTAGCATAAGCAGATTCAGTTGAAAGTTTTATTTTGATTTCTGCCTAGAAAGCCTGCAGAGTGTGTTGTTTTCTAAAATCTGAACAAATGATGTGTTGGAAATATAAATGTTTGCCATCTGCTAAGAGGTTTCTGCCTTTTATCCTATTGTTTCTTTCTCCATTAAAAGGAAATTTGATTAATAGGCAAGTGAATAATTAACATAAGTCTTCACAGTAGTATCATAGTTTGACTTTTAATTTCTGCAAAATAGGGTTACTTAGATTGGATCTCCTTCATAGTATGTGAATAGAAAAGGAAAAACTAAGGAGGAAAAGTCAAGATATGGTTAAATGTTTGATCCAAAGCACATGAAAAAAACCTCAGTATTTTTATGGACTTTAGATCTGGCAATTTCGTGTCTAAATACTTTGAGAAGCAAAATCTCCTTTGCTCAAGGGCACACTTTATCTATGACCAAGAATCAAAATGTATATTTTCAGTGTTAGACGAGGACGCTAATTATAGAGTCATACACACTGTTTTCTTAATAATTTTATTTACTAAAATTTAAGGAACATTTCATTTTGACAAGACCACATGTTATAAACTTTTTACTGCAGCTCTAATTCAGAAAAGCGTTATACTTCTTAAGTCTTCCATACTATCTCTGATGCAGTAGCTCTATGTTCCTTATCACAAAAGTTCAGTATGTTTTCTTCCTGACTTTTTACTGGGATGATATCAGAGATAGTGGTGGGAGTAGAATGTGTGTAAGGGAGAACTCAGACTAAAATCCACTTTGCTTTCCAAAAAATATGACAGAAATCTGGGTATGACTCAGGAAAGCATGCAGAAAAACCACTCACCAGCACCTCTGACACTCCGGGCTTTTTTAGTATCAGATAATTGTAAAGATATTACAAAAAATAATGAATTGGATAAGAACTGAATATACTTCATTTTAAATACATCTTTATGACTTCCCCACCTTCACAGAAAAGTTCAAAACCTAATAGATTTGCTTATAGAGAAGGACACATAAAAACATCATATGCACAGTAGTGGTTAAAAAGAAAATCTCAAACCCTCCCTGACCAAATGCCCTGCAGTTTGAACATTTTCTTGTATACTAACACTTCTATTACTGATGTCATTGATTCCCTTTGCACTGGTTGATACTCATGTACATGTGGCACTTACAGACGTGGTTTAGTGGTGGACAGGGAAAGTGTGAGTTTAAGGACTGGACTCAGTGATCTGAGATTGTCTTTTCCAACCTGAATTCTATGAGTCCATAAATATTTTTGGTTTTCTCATCATTGTGGTGTGTCAGATACTGTGTTGTATGATTATATCTGCATCATTATGCTGCAGATAAACTCAGGTTGAGACCTTTTCTCTGCGTGTCAGTATTGCAAAGTGGGTTTTGATACTTCTTACATAGTTTGATATCACCAAGTATGTTGAAATGCAGCTGTTCTTTTTTTCCTTGTTTTCATACAAGATCTTGAAAAAATAGAAACTCTTTTTCTTTGTGGAAGGGAAAATTACAAGGTGAGACGTGAGTTGTAATCCATAATTATTCTATTAGTTACAGGATAATTGCTTCAACTGTGCACGTCTTTGGTTTTTCAGCCTAGGAAATGGACGGAAACAGTCATGGTTACAGAAAAGTTAAGATTCTTTTTCTTTTGGAAATGCTTTAAAACTTCATTTTTTTTGTGTGTGTGTGTTAAAATCATGTTTTTCTTAACCTGTGTTAAGAACCTGGTCTTTCTCATATGTATATCAACAGCACTTTAAACAGAAAACCACCACTTTATTAGTAAAGTTCCATACCGATGCTGCATACTTAAAGTAGCATGACAAACATCTCAATAAGAAAGTAAAATAGACTTTTTCTTTCTTTATAAATGCTGTAGCTGAAATATGAAAGGAATGGTACGTGATGATTAAAAACATAAACCTAAGGCTTTATATATAAATGTGCTTAAAATTCTCTCAGAATGCCTCTTAAATAGCATACATTCTCTGTTGTACTGAGTAAAGGAAAATAAAACATAAGTACCACTTCTTTTATATCTGATTTTATCACCTCCTCTTCATTACTCCTCTATGTCTACTTTAGTAAGGATAGATGAAGTTCATTCAGGGTATCTATGAATAGAAGAAACCCCTAGTCCTTATAGTTTTGGGTGTGGGGTTTTTTTTTTTTTTGTTGTTTGTTTGTTTGTTTGTTTGTTTTTCTTTGTTTCTGAACTAAAAAAATAACTGGTAGAAGATAAGTTTGTTAGAAAAGAAATCCAAATTGAATTATTTCATTTTTTTCTTAAATTTATTTCTATTGCAGCTGAGGTACTTAATAGAAAACTATCCTGTTGACCTTCAAGTCCTTTCCAATTTTCAGCCCAGCTGAGCTTTGGTATTCCTGACTCATCCTTTTTTCTCCCTTACCAAGAATTCCTTTTAAAATTTGAGCCCAATTAGGAATTGGACTCCCTGTTCATACCAGCTGGCCTGCCTTACTTTCTGTGCTTTATTCCTGTGCTCTGAAGAGGTCAACCATAAAGATTATCCAGATCTCTTAGGCCCCCTCTCCCTCCAGGGCAGTCTCCCATGCTATCATCTCAAGCAGATCATTTAACAAACCAGAATCTCTCTTTCAAATTCCATGGTTATGACTCTAACATATCTTGGTCCCTTCTGTCCACAATCTCTGTTAACCAGGGCTGCTGTAAACCTATACATATTCAGATAGCTCTTTCCTTTTTTGAGCATCAACAGGTCCAGCAGAAAATCCCCTCTACTCAGCTCATGAAACATCTGCATCAGTTACTACTAACACATACCAGAAATTTCCTGGATTGTTTCTAATCCATTATACTGCTCGTTCTGCAGCAGTCCAGGTGGCTGAAATCCCCCATGAATACCAAATCCTGCAAATGTGGGGTTTCTTCCGTTGTCTACAGAAGCCTTTATCTACATCCTTAGGCATAGCTGGTACCTGTCTTGGCACCCTGCCTGTCCTCTGACTCTTACCAACAAAATCTTGACTGTCTCATGACCTTTTCCTAGTAAAAGACCCTTGCGTTCCAGCCTGTTTACATCACACACTGCTCCCTTATCTACCTCATTTGTCTTTTCTAAAGCTCCCTTACTCATCCATCACAACATTTTGTAATCCCAGTGATGTGATAGCTCAGCAACTGCACATTGACTTTCAATTCCCCCTGTTCATTTCTGATGCAGTGGGCTAAAGTATTGTAAATATATGTGTTGCTCAGCCATATTTAGGTCTGCTTCATCAGCTTGTGAAAACAAACACATTTTCTAATCTTGGACTATCTGGTCTTAAATGTCATCTTGACTCACATTTTCTGCAGAAAAGTTCTCTGTCTCAGTTCTCCACTTAGGAGCATTTTTCTTCTCCCATCATTGCATAGAAAGTCATACAGAAAAGAAAAACATATCTCCATATATTATGGTCACAACTACTTCATTCATTCATTTTTGCTTATGAAAAATAAGTGTATTTAATCTCTATATTGTAGAAAGCTTAACCTCTTAGATTTTTTGGACCGGGTTCTATTACCATGTATTTATATTTAAGGATATTGAGGTATGTGTTTGGTTTTATTGACATATTAATTTAATGTATATCCAGCTTTATACAATAACTTACTTATTCCAGAAAAGGATATATACTACCAAAAAAAAAAAAAAATAATCCAGATTCAAAAATATTGAGGCAAATTATAGCTATATAAAAAAATAATTAGAACTATAAGAACAATGGAAGACGACACTGAAATAGATACAAAATTATGTCTTTGAGAAATATTCTAAAATAAAGAGGCTATTGAGAATATCTACAAATGAAAAAGAAATTTTATGACTGCTTACTAAAAGTCATATTAAACAGCTATTCTTCTTGTAACTTAACCAAAATATACTAACTGAAGAACTGAATTACAAATCTGTTTCTGTTGCTAAGCATAGACAATTTGAATAGGCACAACTGAGTTACCAGCTTGCTCTAAAACCCATCAGCCAGCTGAAAATTTCCTAGTGCCTCCTGTGGTCGTCAAGAATGTCATCAAAGACCAAACAAATTCTTCAAGAAAAGGTCAGGAAAAATTCTTCAAAACCGTGTTTACTTAAACCCTACTTTGATATAAATTTACCATGAAATTAGTTGAATAAAGTTAAATTTTACAAATAAAATTTAAATTATGAACAATATAAGAATTAATGTGTTTTCTATAAAATTAATCCTTTTCATTAAGAGCAAACACTGTATTTACCTTATCTAATAGGAATAATGGACATCATAAAATACATGGACAATTAAGGACAGAAATAATCTCCATTAGTATTTCTCTTTTATTGCTGTACCTCACAGCTTTTTAGTAGATTTAACATCTTTGTTTAGAGCTCTTTGAATGCCCAGAAAATGTCTATTCAAATTGAAGATGCTGTCCATTATTGTCCATGGTCCATGTATTTAAATTACTAGTAGTACCTTTGGGAAATGCTTTTGTATGCTGCCGCCAACTGTTTCTATTTTCTGTTGACAGTGGTGTATATTGTAGTTAGACACAAAGAAAGTTTTGTCTAAGAATAGGACTCACATCTTCTACTTCCTCTGTCAAGTCTGCCAGTCTAAAATAGTTTCACACTTACTCATTTGGGCTCTTTCTTTTGTAAAGGTCTCTATTGCTTTTAGTGGGAATGAAAACTCTATCACGGACACAGAGAGAAAGCTTTGAATGTCATTCATTCCCTTGCTGCAACTCTGTTAGCTAGGAAAAAAATATTATTCTTTATAAGGAAAGAAGTTCTAGAAGACCAGATTGCTTTTTAGATAAACCTTGACAGGTTGGAAGAATGTGCTAGTTCTTTCTTGAATGAAAGCTCAAGAAAGTTTAAATTCAAAAAAAACAAACCTCATATGACAGTATAGGCTGAGAACCAACAGGCTTGGAAGGAACTATGCATTAAAAAGGCCAAATGATCCTGGCAGACAAAAAAATTGGACCTGATTCAAAAGCAGACTCTTGCAGCAATGAAGGCCAACCAAACAGAAAGATGTATTAGTGGCAGCATAACCACAATGAGTTGAGGAATTGATTGTTTGTAAATTATAACCCTGAATCTGGAGTATTGTAGCTAGTTTAGGTTTCCCATCTTAAGAAAGACAATGAGATATTTGATCAAAATTAAGAAAGAGTCAACAGGATGATTAGGGACTAGAGAATATGACATTCAAGATGAAACTATGGGAGCAGAATTTCTTCAGCCTGAGGAAAAGGTTAAAGACCAGCCTAATTACAGCCTTTATCCACCAAATGGGAGGGAGGCTGTGTGCCAAACAGACCCAGACTCTTCTCACAGGTGCGAAGTGAAAAGATAAGACGAATCCAGCTGCAATACCAAATATTCCAATTATACATTTACCATTTAATTTTTCTCTTCTGTGAGAGGCCAAATGCCTCAGTTATCACCCTTGAAGATATATGAAATTCTACACACAATCCAGAGGTATCCATTAGGTATTGAACTCTCAGGTTAGATCAGACTTCAGTTTTGGTCATTTTCTTTATAATATATTATTCTGTTATCATAAGTTAAAAGAAAAATCTTCAGTATAATTATATCATTTTTACAGAAATAATGAAAAAATGCCTCTTTTTAGATATTAAAGATACGTAATTAGGGAATTTACTACTCAAATGCTATGATTTTCCTTGTGTGTAAATATGCAGAATCTCTTACAACAGAAATTTGCCTATTAAAACATCCAGATTGGTACATTTAAAAACATACTTTCACTTCCACAAATAATTTTTAATACATACTTAACATGTGTGCACATTTTCTTCAGCTATGTCCTTTGAACACCAACTCAAACAATCTAATTGCAACTATTTGATGGCCAAACCACATGAATTTCTAAAATTGGGATATTTTTACACTTCATGTTTCAGATAAAATGTCTTTTTTTTTCTTTTTTTTTTTTTTTTGTGTGTTTTTTTTTTGTTTGTTTTTTTTTGTTTGTTTGTTTTGTTTTGTTTTGTTGTTGTTTTTTTTTTTTTTGTATTTGTTTCAACAGGGACTTCATTGTGGCTACAAAAGCCTCGTAAAATATTATCAAATTCATGAAAGTCATTAGAGATTGACCTTTCAGCATCAAAACATTAACACTCACAAATTTCAGTGTTAAAATATATTATTTTATAGTCTGCTGTGGTTTGACGCTGGCCAAATGCCGAGCACCCACAAAAGCCACTCACTCGCCCTCCCCTGAAACAGCTGGGCAGAGGAGAGAAAAATTTAATGAAGGGTTCATTAGTTCAGATAAGGACCAGGAAAAAGCACTCCAAGGAAAAAACAGGCTCAACATAGAGGTACAAAGTGAATTTATTGTTAACGAAATCAGAGGAGGCTAATGAGAAGTAAAAGAAGCCCTTAAAAACACCTTTTTCCCCCCAACCCCTCCCTCCTTCCTACCGACAGCACAGGGAGACAGGGTGTGGGAGTTTTGGTCAGTTTGTCACACAAGGATTTGTTGTTTCCCATAGAAGTTCTCACCTCCTCCTCTCCTCTTGCTGGAATTCAAATTGCACCACCATTTTGTTTTGATTTTCCTCTTGAATATGTTATTACAGAGGTGTTACCATCACATCTAATTGGCCCAGCCTCGGCCAGCAGCATGTCCATCTTCAGAGATTGGCTCTGCCGGACATGGTGGAAGCTTCCAGCAGCTCCTCACAGAAGCCACCCCTGTGGCCCCCCCACTACCACACACCAGACTGTCCAAAATCGTAGCAATGGGAAACAAAGCAACACAGACCCCCTTATGCGCTTATTGTGAAAATCGCACCCTTTTATACTTTTTATCTCTTCCCAACATAACTGAAACCAAACCAAGACCCAACAGAGCTTACCAGAAAGAAAGCACCCATTGGCTGGCCCAGCTGCAGTGCCGCTGTCCAGCATCCAATCACCTTTCTGGTCATATGCAGTCCACATGTCCCTCCAGCCAATCACAACCTCACTTCCAACTGTCACTCATCCGACTCTCCCCTCACTCCTAACTGCCTCTCACCCCTCAACCCACTTCCAACTTCCAACAGGGCCTTCTGGTGAGAATAAACCTTAAACACTTTTACAGCTCAAAACCAAACCCTACACAAAATAAGCACACAGTCAATACATTTACATTCATTAGACTGTGTTTTACAAGAAATTTACATTTTCTTTAGTAAAATTCATAAGACTGTAACTCGCAAGTTATATTGCTTGTGCAATCAAATTGGGCTAAAACTACACACCTGTAAAAGGTATTGTACAATGTTTTTCCACTCATTTTCAGCATCTCAGATTCCATGTAGCTCTCAACAGTATAAACTATATTTATATAAATATCCGTAATATCTAACAATATTGTTAGCATTGGATGATACTTACTTTAAAAACATACAACAGTTAAAATTATCCAAAAACACAGGGTCAATTGTATCAACTATGACAAATGTTTATATGTAAGTAAGAAATGTTTTCATGTAAATAAGCTTCATCTGTGTTTCCTCCAATTTTATATCGAAATATCTTAATGAACAAAATTGAAATGCTCAATGTTTTTCACTAATTTTACATCTGATACCAGATCAATAGCTGGGCAAATGGATTAAATTTGATAAAGAGCTCCACAGTAATATTCATCACCTACGTGTTCTTAGTCATTAAGGTTTTATTCCACTTATCAAACACTTGTCAGCTGTGTAGTAATGAATCATCCAGTCTCAGGATGAAAGCAGCTGGAATACTTCAATAGATTTCCTTTGTAGTTTCTTGACATTACTGACTTATATGTCCAAAGAATTTTCTTTTGTCTCTAGGATTAACCAGTCAAGCAAACTTTATGTTCTTTCGTTTGATGAGTAAATATGCAAACAAACACATGCAAATATATCTGTTAAATACGTACACGATAGTGAATAAGTATCTCCTAAATGGACAAATAAAAAAAGTCAGAAGATGGTAAAAAGAAGAGGAATTGTCAACAAGGAAGGTTTGTTGCGACACTGAAATGAAAAATTTACTTGGAAATTTGACATTTAGGTAGAAAGGTGTCAGTGAAGAGAAGAAAACAGATATTTAAAAGTAATGCACTTTTATTTTGGTTTATTGGGATCAGTGAATTAGACTGAAAAAAGTGAATTTCTTGCAATATGAGAATAGTGGAGTTTTCTGTTTAGTAAACTTCAAAAGCTCATCTTGTACTCTGTCCGACTGCCCTGACTGCTTACATGGGGTCATATCTCCTTTGTTTTGCTAAAAAATTCACCATAGCATAGAGGAACTAACAAAAATCTACAAGTAGGTTAGACATAGTGACACCCTGATGAAGAATCTGAATATATTTGCCTTAAACTCTTAAAAAGATTGAGAATTTCCATAGTTGCAAAAACTGACTTTTGGTCCATTTCTATGAGCAAATGGACTGTTAATAAATGCTTCTGAGAGTAGAAAAGCATGAAACACTCAGACTTTAAATACTTCAGTAGTTCAAATGGTTGCTTTGACACAAGGTATCAGAACAAACTACAGTTAAATCATGTTAAGTACATCCACAAGTATGTTTTTTCTCATTATAGCTTTATTAATTGTCTCTTGACTGCACTTTTCCAGCAGCAGGTTAATGTTTACAAAAAAATATGAAATTTTGCATCTCAGTTAATGTGAGTAGTTTAGCTCCCACATTCTACTAAGCCACTAATTAATATGTATTCTTTTTCTCCTATTACTGCTGATATTTATATCCAAAAGAAAAGTAAATTCTAAAAACCCCTAAAAATCCTGTCTACCATAAATTTTTTGTTTCACTATGTTTCCTAACTTCTTAAACCTTTAATTGTTAGGGACTATGAAATTAAATGTAACAGAACAAAGTTTGTATCTGTACTTAAGGACTTGTGCACTTAAATCTCAGTGTCTTTGAAAAGAGCTAAGGCAAAGGACAAAAGTGTTAATCAGGCAAGGATTGGTTTTATTCTGCGATGCATGACATCCTCTACTTATTCAAAGCTAATTTACCTTTTAGAAGCACAGTCTGTTTCTTACTTTTGATCTGAATTAGATAGAAACTTCTTTGTTTCATAGTGCGTGAGGTCAATTGTTGAAATGGGCTGATTTGAAAGGTAATAGAATTGCCATCCTTTGAGACATTCAAGGCTCTTGGCTACAACCCTGAGAACTTCATCAAACTTTGAAGCTGGTTGCAACTTTGATTTTGGCTCCATTTTAAGCATGTATGAACTGGACGAACTCTAGAGGACGTTTCCAATCAAAATTATTCTAAGATTCTATGAATTTGATAGTCTGAATTACTCCAAGTGGGACATTGCCCTTTTTGCGATCAAGGATGTCAGATATCAGTTTCCTTTTTTTTTAATTTCCTTGTCTTGCCAGAATCTTTGGAAAACGTTTGCACAAAACAACAAACTGCTCTTGAAAAATAGGAAAATAAGAAGAGTAAGGGTAGAATTCTGAAAAACAAAGCAAGAAATTACATCTGGTCAAATCTGCAGTACACTAACATTTTGGAAATTAAGTAGATTCTTCATTTTATCAGAATGATGCAAGATAAGTAGAAAACAAATTTCTACTAAGAATTACTATCAAAGAATGCACCAGTTGTGTGTATGTCACACAGTAGAATATTTTGGTAATGCAGGTAGATCTGATTTTTTTTTTACTGTACCTTAGATGGTTTAGTAAAATTAATATTTTAATCATATTATGGGAGATAAAACAAAACAAAACAAAACAAAACAAAACAAAATAAAATAAAATAAAATAAAATAATAAAATAAAATAAAATAAAATAAAATAAAATAAAATAAAATAAAAATTTGTAATAAACCTAAAAGTTACAAAGTTCTAATATATAAAATGTCATAACTATCAATGAACTAATGAAACACATTTGAATTTCTGTTAATATAAAACAGTTCTAAAATTGGGAATATCAAATCTATTATTGGACAATCTATTTATATAAAAATAAGTAAGGAAAAAGATGAAATAGTTCCTATAGGAATCAAGCTTGAATAATCTACTAACTCTGAAACATGAGCATGGAAGAAAAAATATTGGATCTGTCAAGATTCAGTAAAATAATCATTTTTTGAGTGGAATGTCAGAAATTAAGTTAGTACAGAACTTTTCCTTCTACCTGAAGACTAATTTCGGACCTTAGAAAATTAGTGAGCTATTAACTATCTTCCTATGTTGGTGTCATGGTTTTGAAAGACAGGTGTCTGCTAAGGAAGGCAGGAGCCTCCCTTGGAATGGAGAATGTAAACCCCTTCCCTCTGAATTATTATAATTTTGAAATTAAGGGGCTCTCAGGCAAAGATATGGTCATAGGAATAACAGTTCTTTACTAGGAAAATTAAAATAAAAATGTAGTAGTATAAAAAACCAAATGAACAAAAAGGAAACACTGACAGAGGCAGAATACAACCTGACACCCCATTGGTCAGGGTGTTGTTACCAGTCCCATCAAGCCTTTTTGGAGAGACAGATGTGGTTCTGTTGAAGCAATGATTCTGTAGAAGAGTGTAATTTTCCTCTGGAAGTCCAGTGGTGGTGAAATGGGTCCAGCCTTCCTCTGGGAATCCAGTGGAAACAGGTTGCCTTGGTGTTCTGACTCTCAGATTTTATCCAAGTAGGAATGCTTGGCTCCTCCTCCTGGGTGGAGCATCTCACAATGGGATGATGTAATTTTATCAGTCATGCAGTGAGACTCAGTGGCCCATTAACAGAAGATATCCCCCGGAGAGAGGATAAGTAATGGAAGAGAGAAAGAACACTGTCCTACCTGGTTTTAACAGATGGTAATAGAATACATACTTTTGGTTACAACGTGTACTGCAACCTAAGAGAGTTGGAAATTAGTGATGAAACACTAAAAAAATCAGGGTTGCTTTGTTTTCATATCAAAAGTACGTTTGAGCTGTTCATTGTAATTTTTAATCCCAAAAATGAAAAATAAAAAGAAAAAAAATTACAAAATAACTTTAAAGAGATCTGAGGTAAATTTTGTTCTTCCAATTTCAGCTATGTGTTAGAGACTAAGGAACGAGAGTGCATTTCAGTGATACCATGTAGTTGCATGGAAGCGAAAGGGGAATGTTGCACTGCAGACTAAAATTACTTTCTCCTCTTTCTTCATTATGTGAGATCTCTTTTATACTGCTGAATTTCTGCGGAAATATTGTCTCAAACAGTGTTGCTTCCAACCACAGGTCTGACCTCTGAATTTTTAGGTTAACCTTTTCTCCCTTATAATTTGAAATAATTTCAATCTAGTTTAGGGTTTGGCTTTTTAGGGATTTTTGGACATGGAGCACACAAATTTTAAATGGACAGTTTTTTCCTATTATTTGTATCTTGTACAAAACTTCTACTGACAGCTTCATTTATGAACCTGCTAGAAACTGATGGGAATCACTGAATACATGATTCAATTTTGCTAAATCTTAACAAATATTATGTGGTTTGACACTAATCTTTGACTTTTTACTTCTACTTTTATCTAAATCCATCTTGATTTCTAATTAGTCTCTGAGAATGTAGAACTTGTGCTTGGGTTTAAGGACATATCTGAACAACTGTTAAGTTTGTTTCTGTTCTTCGTTTTCCATAGAAAGAATAAACCACTAAACATAATTAAGATTTGTTATAATATGCATAATCAGTGTCATTATCAGTAACTAATATGTGCTCTTGTACTTCATTTAATTGAATTATAAGACAACTGCTTGTGAGAGAAAATACTAAACTGAAACCAAAGGCTGTTTTTCTTTGTGTGATAATTTCCTTGAGAACAAGTATACTGAGTAAAAGGAATTCTCTTGCAGCTAATGGGACATTACTGTGGAGAAATTGTTGTGAAGAGAAGAACCCTTACTCTAAATGTGGCTGTTTGTGCATAGGCTTTATATTTTTAAAATTATTATTATTATTCTTTTTAATTTTTATTTTTATTTCAATTTGCCATCACGTCCAAATTAAATGTTGCAGCAAATGACTGGTGAGTAGGTGAAGAAATAACAGTTGTTCCTCTCTGCAATGAAGCAATGTATTTAATAAAGAAATTATTTTCTTATTTGATTTTAATGAGAAAAAAAATCTTTGCACATATTGCACTTTAATTATTTTGAATTGATGTTAATTAAAACAGCAGTTAGGCTGTTTCCTGAGAACAGTGAAGCTCTCAGGAAGTGACCATGTGTCCATATTGGGGAGGAGGTGCATTCTCAGGCAGGCTTTGCCTCTCTGGTTCCCAGAAAAACTAGACTGTAAGACCTGATGGATTTCACCACTTTCTGTCATACACTGAGATTTTCAATTCTCATCCATGAACAGGAGGTGTTTCAGATGTTACTCGACACAGTTTCAGAGTCCAACCCATGCTGAGCATTCCAAGAAGTTTTTTTCCTGCCCTGCAAAGTAAAGAAAAACATGGAAATGGAGAAAAGATATCTTTCTCATACAGGAGTGCATTCTATATTTTTTAAAAAATTAAGTTTAAATTACTGATGTTAACAGCACATTTCAAAATAGAACAAAAGTTAGTTATAAGCATTTCTAATTCAGAGATGACAATTCTTATTGGGAAGTAACCGATTATATGTATTTCAAATAGTTCTGACTCCTGGAGATGATGGTTATACTGACTATGTTCTATTTCCTAAATCTTGGGATAAAGGAAACTATATTCTCTTTCCAACTGTTATTAAGAACAAGCTCCAGAAGTTGTTTTTTTTTACTCTAATTGTCATGAAACTGCTTACCCTATAAATGCTGGCACTACAGTAGAGTTCTTTTGATCATATTTCTAGTACTGCAAGCCCTTATCTTCTTGCAGAACAAGAAATGTAAACAGCAACATAAGGTTCTGTATGGATTACACGCAGAATTGCTTTCTTCTGTCATCTGCCTATGAATGTGAGACTGCTACATACTGAAGTTTCTCTTCAATAGTGCATTTCCCACTTTATTAGTTTTTCTTGTCAGTGGGAAATTAATTTCATTGTTCTTATTTGAAAAGTTAATATCAACTTAGATATTTTTTCAATGTCTAGCCATCCCTATATTAATTTTAAAAAAAATATTTTGGTTTGAGGTGGATTGGATACATGTTACATAAACTTATGATTGGATGATGATAGGAAAAAAACACAAACACTCCAAGCCCCAAAGATATCAATTGCTTTAACCTTAGCAATTCCTTGTCCAAAACCAAAGCTAGGTGTTTTTAATGTTGTTAACTATGGACAGTTACAGTACTGTATGTCCCTCTTGGATTTTTTCTTTAAATCATCCTGTACAGATTGATAGTATCAGATTTAAAATAGATCAATTTTCCTCTATTTGTTGACCATTCTATAACTCATAATGCTAAATTTCAACAGGATGTTGTTGGCACAACGATGCAGAATATTTTTATGTTTATTTTTATTCATTCACACAATAATTGAGGAATGGCTTACTAAAGGATGGACATAGAAATGAACACACATAATTAGAAAGGTGGGAATACCTTAGGAAATGTGACTGTATTATGAACATTTATTGTGTTCTTTTGTGCAGCCCAATTCCTCCACACTGCTAAATATAAATTAGCTTTATATCAGGATATCAGAGTGGAGTTCTCTTCTGCATGACAGAAATGAATAATATGGCATCTCTGAAAAAGAAGATTCAGTTTGATTCATCATTTTCCACATCTTAGGGTTGCTTTATTTGTAATGCTGCAAGCAGGTTTACAGTAAATCTGTGTTCCACTTGTTAAAATCGACATCATTATAGATCCAAAGTTCTCATAAGAAGATGAAGATTAATAAAAAGAGAAAATGAAATATGTTTGTGTGTTTGCAACAAAAACATTTGAATCAATTAGATTATTCATATTACCTAATAACATCAGAATTCTTTTTCCTATCAGAATATTTGTGGAAAGCTCCTTTAATAGATACAATCCTGCACCATCTTAAAGGAGACTACAAAGTAAATTTGAAAATGGTGAGTAGGAACCAGATCTCATGGCAGTCTCATTAATTTAATGCCTGACTGTGTTTTTATTCACAGTGGTCAGGTGCCATAATACTTTGTCATGCCTTTATAAAAATGGAGTAGTAAATTATTCTTGCTGCACTAACAGGTTTTTCCAAAAAGACATTTTGAGGACATGCTGATATTTTTAAAAGTAAAAAAAGGAACCAGGTTTCTTCTGTGTTGAGGAAATATTCCCCATGGCTAAGAAACTGTTCAGCTTTAACGATATTTCTATTCTTTAAAATGGAAGATGGTTAGAATACATTCAATCTTTTTGACTTCAGAGAAAATATAGCATGTATTGCCTTGGCCCACCAGGACGATGTATACTCTCAGAAGATATCTAGTTTATTTTGAGAATTCTGCTGTCATTCAAGATCTGTGAAATTTTATTCACTCCAGTGCAATAGCTAATTTAGTAAACTAAATTTGTTACCTTTGAAAAAAAAAATTGTTTAGTATATATGCAAACAAAGTTTGCATTTATTACAATGTGGTGCCTTTTATTTTATGCATGAAGTCTAGACCACTAAATTTTTGCAATAAAGAAACAAGTCTGTGTGATGATTTTTTTTTCTATTTCTTTATGTTTTAAATAAAGGCAAGTAGCAAATGTGCCTTACATAAAAACTGACAATAATTATTTAAGGTTTTCACTGGAATATTATAAACCTAACACTGTTATTGAGATTGTCATAACAGTTGTAAAAAGAGTCAAAAGAATCTGATTTGCCTTTCCTCCAGCTTTCAAGCTTATCGGGGTAAACATTAGAATTTATAATAATATTTTAAATATGTGTTTGTGTGTGTGCATATGTATAAACACAGAGGAAATGTTAAGGATGATAAACAAGTGGAACTGGTGCTGTTGCCTGAAAATTCTTTCAGATTAAAATTGGAAGCAGATATCTGTATTTCCATCTTTTGTCTGTCTTTCCTCCATCATCTCAACCATAGAATGGTTTGATCAATCCTTTTAAATTTGCTTCAATATTTATTTAAAATTTTATTAATCCTTTCCCATGTCTTCTAAAAATAAAAGCAGAGATGAGAGTCATGCTGGAAGGAACTGAGAAGGTCACAATTTTTTTCTTTGCTTTTTCAATGACTTATATTGTAGTACTTTGTAGCTAAGGAAATCTTGAGTGTAGCCTAATGAGGCTCATTATTAATAGTACTGTCTGATTCTGATACAAATGAAAGTTTTCCCCACCTTTGGATTGTTATTTTTATATGTTGAGCATGTAATCATTTATAGCAGAAGACAATAGACAGGAAAAGTATAAGCAGCAAGAAAAAGAAGTGTGATATCAGAACAACCTTAAGGCACCATTAAGGCAATATCCTTTTGTATCAGGAACAGAAAAGGACCTGCTGTCATAGATGATGCTCTTTTTCCATCATCAATACTGATAATTTTCCTCCTTCATAAAAATAAATAGAAAGTGCCATTGTCAGAACATTATATACATTGTAAGCCTGTCTCATTCAAGGATTGCAGTTGGGGTTTTTAACTAGTTTATAAAGTTCTTTAATAGGCATTAGATTTTTTTTTCTTCTTTTTTGAACATAGATTAGAGGTATTCTGACTTCAGCAATAAGTTTTATCTGCTCTTCTTCCAAGTAATATACAAATTATTGTTTCCAGTATTACATTCACATACAACTTCGCTCATAACAGTGCTCATGCATACTGAATGCTCTCTAATGAGAGGCAAGAAGTGGTCAAACATTAATGTGTAAGACAGGTGGACAGTTTCTGATCATCTGTTAAAATTCAAAGATAGCAAAGAAGAATCAGGATTTGCTGAAGAAATTTTAATTTTGAGTTGTATTTCAAACTGAATATCTAGTGATACCTCAGAAAGTGATTTTTTTTCCTAAACTAGGGCATCAGTTAATAATGTTCTCCAGCACCAGCTTGTATAAAAGTATTCTTTGCATCCCTTCAGAAATGAAGTGCTCATGGTGAATATTTGAACAAAAATTTTATCTCTGATTAAAAACAAAACAAAACAAAACAAAACCAAACAAACAAACAACCAAACCAAACCAAACCAAACCAAACCAAACCAAAACAAAAAAGCAAGCAAGCAACCAACCAAAAAAACAAAAAACAACAACAACATCAAAAAAAAAGCTCCTCCATGTCACATATAAATAATCTATATAACAAAATTTTAATAAGAGAATTTACTGAATGTCATGGAAAAGAACAAATGAAACAGATGAAGATCAATTGCAATGATTCACATGCCTGTGATTAGAAAGATGACAGAGAAAATACAAAGAATTAAGGAATCCAAACAACTTAGAAGGAAAGAAGATGAATGAATGGACAAAGATCAATAATGTCAGAAGCATGCGACCTGTCAGGCGCCAGCAAAGAATTGATTGATCCAGAGCATGAACTAATTAAAGTGCCATTGGTCACCTGTAGCTCTCCAGTTCAAATACTGTGCAGATTTCTAAAACAAACCTTGATCTTTGGAAGCAATAAATAGATGGCAGTGTGATTCACTTAGATTACTACTCATCTGTCTGAAAAGCTTTCTTTTTCCTGTGAAGGTGGGCTTAAAGCAAGGTTTCAGCTTTGTTGTTAATCACCATTCATTGGTTTTAATTCTTTTTCACACCAGTGAAGTTTTATTGATATAAAAATATCAAAATAAACTATCCTAACACTTAGGGATTTATAATTCTTGTCATTTATATCTTTATGTAGCTATTGTATATAATAGCATGTTATATTTCTCAAATTGCATTTAAATTAATTACTTCTTATTGTACTGTTTTCTTCAGAGTTGCCTTTCATTTATTTTCATAGATATGTTACTTTTCTTAATTGTCAGATTCCTTTCCTCTTGGCAAAGGTTTTCTAGTTTTGTTATCTTCTTGACTTAAAATCTAATACAGAATTCATTAAATTCAGGTCTCACTACATTTTTACTGACATGACTTAGAGGTCCTTCCTGCCTGCCTTCCTTCCTGCCTTCCTGCCCTCTTTCCTGCCTTCCTGCCTTCTCTTCCTGCCTGTCTACAGCACAAAATATGACTGGGGTAATATTATACAATGTACAAATTAAATTTATAAAATTTATATTTCAAAAGATTCTATTCTAAAATATTACATTGCATGCATTTTTTGTCACTTTGTCCAAAAACAAATAACTTGTATTAACAAAATGTTTATTTACAAGATAAAAAAATATGTTAGGTTTGAGCTTAGGAAAGATTTATCTAAATTTTTAAAATCCTTTAAAATGGACTGTATATAAAAAAAAAAAAAAAAAAAAAAAAAAAAAAGCATGGTGAGTAATAAACTGAATTATCAGTTCAGAGATATATTGAGAAATTCAGTTTAAAAATGTTTCTGGAACCAGGGCTATAGATACAGTTTGCATATTATCTCTCTGAAGAAGGAAGATTTAAATGTGACATCCAGAATTTTAAATGAAAATTGATTATATATATTTAGAATAACTGAGACAATTAGCATGTATTTACTTTGAGAGTATAGAGATAGAAAAAAATATATATACACTTATTTCCAGCAGACCTTGATACTACAGGAAGGAACATCTGCTCCAAAATTGATAAACCACTTGAGATCTCTCATACTAATGTCCATGATACTTCATAGTAGTTTTATCTATTCTTTTTCTGTTATTCACATACTTAATGATTATGACTTACACTACCACAGCATTAATGAAATAAAATAACTTTTTTGAAAAAGGTCCTTAGTAAAAGTGATGCAAAATATTTCTCAAACTAGGTTCACATCACTGAGATAGTTATCAGACTTTCTTCACTAAAAATTGAGTCCTGCTGCTTTATCATAATTTTCTTTCAATGTTTATTTGGTTTTGTATGTTTTTTTGCTTGTAAAAAAGTTTTAGATTTTAGTAAATTTCTTCTTGACAGAAAAGTAAAAGCTGAATTTTATGCACTTTACATAGCTAGGAGAGGCGTTATAATGAAATGAAACAGATTTTTCTGCATATAAATCATCTACTCTGAAATCTTCATCTTCATTTCTAATGAGAAATATTTTGAAATTAGAATTTAACTACATTTTTAACAGAATCTAATATAAAGTATGTTCAAATATGTACTACTAAACACCTATGATATTAACATCTTTTAAAGAAATTTTTTGATGACCAGCCAAGCTGAGGTGGATCTGCAGTCCCAGTCCATTAACCAGCAAGGATACTGGGCTTCAGAAATACAATACGATAAATAAGTGATTTTGGTTCACTTTTCTGTTGAGCTTGGCTTTTCTAGTACATTCTATGATAGGTAAGTTTAGTCAGAAGCTGAATAATATTCTAGAGACTTACAAATCTCTGTTAATAGCTGGCAGTTTCCACTATCAAGTCCTTCACCTTCGTTCTCAGTGTTTTACATGAATGCATTATATATATATATTTTTTTTTTTTTTACTTGCTTCATTCTTAAACTGGAAGCCAAAATTGTGAGTTTAACTGGCTTTGAAAGACCTGCAGTCTTCTATTTGATCATAAAGGAAAATAAGTGTTTTAATTAGAGCCACTGAGATGCCCATCTCCCAGTATGAAAATATGAAACGCTGAAAATGAACATTTAATTTGTTTGCCTAAACTTAGTTGCCTAATTCTGGGTAAGATTCCTTAAGGTATCTCATGTTCTTTACAGTCAGTGCTCCAGAAAAACACAGATCTCATACAGGATGTGTTCATTTCTGTTAATTATGGATGTCTTAGATACTGTAATTATCTCAGCTGCTAATAGATACTTTTAGGTAGCTTGGAAGTATTGTGAGTATCAACAAACAAATTCAGATTTACTGTTATGCTGGTACAAAGTCTGGATAAAACCTCCAAACCATCACATCTTTAGTGTGTTTCCTTATATTTACTTATTTACTTGAAAGTAAGAGTTGTATGAAAATATTCTAGAATTTGTTTTCCCATGTTCAAGAACCTCCACTGTATCAATAAAAAGTTGCCAATTTCTATGAGACTTTATAAAGTAAGACAAGTAAAATATATCTATGCATTATCTGTGAAACTTTGAAGACTTTTGTTGCCATGATATGCCCTTTATGAATGAGCAGAAATTATTTATTACTTATCTGAAAATATCACATTGGAATAAAAGTGAGATGTGCATTTTGTTCATTGAGCTTCAATTATTAAAAGGACAAGTCCATTTAATGGACCTCTGCCTATCACCTATTATAAAAGCATGTTTAAAACTTGTTTGAGATACAAAAAAAAAAATCTAGTTTCTTTGAATTTTCTTGACCTCTCTTTTTCTTCCCCATTTTTATTGTCCTTACTCTGTTAGACTTTCTGTGCTGAAAAATGGCAATGACACATCTAAAGCCAAATTGCCAGCCTGACAGTAGGGAAGAAACGGACACAGAGGCAAAATCATTTTTGTAAATACACTTGAACTTTTCAGCATAAAAGATTCTGCCTGTTATTTTACAAATTTCATTTTTTTCCCTTTCTGTCTTTCTGTGTTCAACTTTCTCTTTGTAATATTAACACTAGAAGTTTTTGAAACGCATTAGACATAAAAGTAAATTGGATGCATTTAGCCATTACTGTGTTATAAAACTCTTTTCTGAACTTTAAGAAGAAATTGATGCTCAAAGGATTATAATGGGATTTAAGTTAGTTTGAGACTAATGAACAATAGCTTCAATAGCTTCACCTGATAAATGGTTAAAGGAAAAGGGTGGAATTCAGTAAGGGATTAATAAATTCGTTATCAGAACCAGAAGGAAAAAGGAATGTGGACACTTCAATTTTCATCTGCTATTTCAAAAGGTGACTCAGAGCTAGGGGTTTTTGTTCTTTTCTTTTTTCTTTTTTTTAATCTTATTGTTCTTAGGCAAGTGGAAGATCTATTCTGACTCATATATAGAAATGTGTTGTTTAATTAGAAACAGTAAATCAGTGTTTTACTCTTGCCTGTTCCTCATTGAACCTTCACAGACTAAAGGAGAGATGAATCTCATTTAACATTGGTCATCCAATGGATAGTATCTAATTTAAGCTTGTTGTCGATAGTGATTTGTCTCTTCCTAAGTAAGATGTCAGGCATAATCAGGATGAACTTTATTTCCAGGTTCTGACTTTTCTTCACAAACTGTAGAGAGAAAATTAACTTAGATTAGATACTAAAGATAAATTACAAAACCTGGATCAAATGAACTCCACTACATCTTAAAGGTGTTTATATATATTTTGGTTTTATATGTTTTGAGATGTTGAGTCACATGTTTTTGATTTGTACCTAGTTATGCTACATCCCATAAAGGCAATCTGCTCCCTACAAAGCTATGATTTTTTTTTTTTTTAAGACGTATGTGAGGGTATTCTTCTTTAATAAACCTTCCCTGTGATTCCAGATTGTGAAATATGAAAGTTCACCACCATTTTACTGCATGTGATTTTTTTTTTTTAAAGCCTCCCAACTAATGAAGCAGCGTCCTCTACTCTGCTCTGGAGAGACCCCATTTGGAGTACTGCATCCCACCCTTGAGTCCTCAGCACAGGAAGGACATCGACTTGTGGCAGTAGGTCAGACCACGACTATGAAAAGAGTTAGGGGGCTAGAGCACTTCGCTGAGGAAAGGCTGAGAGAGTTGCATTTGTTCAGCCCGGAGAAGAGAAGACACGGGTCATCTTATTGCAGCATTTCCTACTTAAAATGAGTTTGTAAGAGAGATGGTGAGAAACATTCTAGTACAAGCTGTAGTGACAGGACAAGGGGTAATGGTTTTCAAGGAGAGTAGATTTACACGAATTATAAGGAAGAAATATTTTTTGATGAGGGTGGTGAAACATTGGAACAGGTTTCCCAGAGAGGTGATAGATAGAATTATAGAATCATTAACACTGGAAAAGACCCCCAAGATCATCAAATTCAATCTATGACTGAAGATCAATCACTTTGTTAACTAAAACATAGCACTTAGTGCCACATCCATGTGTTTCAGGAATGGTGATTCCATCACTTCCTTGAGAAGCCTGTTCCAGCTTGAAAACCCTTTCTGTGAAGAAATTCTTCCTGATATCCAACCTGAACCTCCTCTGGAACAATGGCCATTTCCTCTTGTCCTGTTGCTGGTTGCCTGGGAGAAGAAGCTGACCTCCACCTCACTACAGTCTCCTCTCAAAAGTTGTAGAGAGCAATGACATCTCCCTTGTGGCTCCTTTTCTCCAGGTTAAACAACACCAGCTCCCTCAGCCATTTCTCATAGCATCTGTGCTCCAGCCCCTTCATTGGTTGATTGCCCCTCTCTGCACACATTTCAGTACCTCAATGTCTCTCTTGCAGTGAGGGGCTCATATTGGACACAGGATTTCAGGTGTGGCCTCACCAATGCTGAGTACAGTGGGACAATCCCTGCCCTGGTCCTGCAAGGCCACACTATTGCTGATACAGGCCAGGACGCCACTGGCCCCTTTAGCCATCTGGGCACACACTGGGTCATGTTCAGCTGTGTCAACCAGCAACCCCAGATCCTTTTCTGCTCAGCCATTTTCCAGTCATTCTTCCTCCATCCCTGCAAACATTCAAGGTCAGACAGTGAGGACTATGAGCAACCTGACCTAGCTAAAGATATCCCTGCTCACTGAAGGAGAAGTTGGACTAGATATCCTTAATACTATCATACAGATTTCCCCTTGAACCACCAATATTCCTATGATTATTTAACTGTATAGTATTGCATACTACAGTGTCAAAGAAAGGAAATTAATTTTTCAGTTTTCTAGAGTTAGTATGACACTTGTTTTATTATCTTTAAAACATTTGGATTTGAGGATAATAAATATCATCAACCTGTCACTTCATCTAGAATTCTGGCCTTCAGCTGAGTCTAAGAGGTCAAAATACTATGTCAAAATATCCTTGAATATTTCTAAATAGTATATATTTCTTCATCTAATTAGTTGTTGCTGCACCCTCATAAACATGGACTTTATTTGTTTATTCTAACAATTTTTAATTTTACTCTGGCAGTGAAGTGTCTAGAAAACAGTAAGAATCAGTTCCCTTCATCTTCAATTTTTCCCACGTTTTTAACTGAAAAATATATAATGAATAATATACATCTTTGTCTAATTTTACTATTTGTATAGGAGAACTGTCTGTACAAGCATTAATCATATCTGTCTCAAGGTCAATAGCAGATCAGGAATTAGCTCTTATATGTGAATAAAGTTGGATGAAAAGAAACATGAGTTGCAATTTCAAAATATGTCTTTTATGACCTTGATACTCTGATACTCAGAATCTCAGTAAATGGAATTTATTGATCTTGGTATAAATAGTCATGAGTGAAAAACAAAGCAGGAGAGGACTAATTCAGCTCTAATGAGTTGAACATCAAGCTATTCAAGGATGGAAATACAAAGATAAATGATCAGAAAAGCTGTCAGGAATAGCAAAATGATCTTGTATTATTCAGCATTGTTTTCTACTTAGTCTTAGAATTAAAAGAAAACAAACTCAATTTCTGTACTAATTTACTGCAACATTGTTTTGAATTTTCTTAAAAAGTTCCTGGTTTTAGTTAAAAAACTACATTTTCATTACTGAAATTTTGATAAAGAATTCAGATTAAGTGTGATACACATATAGAGTTTTAGTAGAATGCATGGTATTTTAATAATAACCTACCAAAAACCATTTTGTTTTTTAGAAACAGATTAATTTTCAACAATAGTAAATATTCAAATGGCTTACCTGTACAACTCAGATGCCTATTTTCTTCCTTGCTTTACTTGCATGAATAAAAGATTGCAAGGCAAACTGAAGTCCTTGAGGAAATTTCTAAGTCTCTGCATAACTTGTAAACTCACCTGTACTGTTATGAAACTTGTGTTAAGATTCAGCTGGAAGACAACTGTACTCCATGCTAGGACTTTGGACTATAAATGTTAGAAAATTTTATCAAGTCACTCTATGGTATATCTAGTCACAACTCTTTGACTTACACCTTTATTTTCATTTCCATCAACTCTAGATATGTATATTGCATTATGAACATAAAAGTGATTAAGTTTCTGTATTAAATTACTAAGATGTAGGACATATTTACTGTTAACTTTAATGACATTTATTCATTGCAAGCTCTAGAAGTGTTAATATATTTGTGAGATTTATTTTCCTTAAAATAAGCAGTAAAAGCACTGCAATTTTGAGGAAACATATTGATCTTGTCAGATTAACATGCAGTGCTGAGTGTGCAAGGTTAATGATTGTCATATTTGAACTCCTTTGAAAAGATAATGATATTTACAATTTCATCTACAGTAGCAAACCTGCAGGGTATTTGCTATCTGACCCCAGTGCTTTAAGTTCTGACTGAAAAATATATACCACTAAAATCAGGGTCATGGCTATCAGAATTTTATTTCATACCTTTGATGTTTCTGCCGTTGGGAGAATTCAGGTGGATTACATCTTTCTACTCTTTCTCAAAAAAAGAACATCTAAAGTGTTTTCTGAATTCTTCAGTACCTCATAATGAATAATATAGCATGTGTACAACATGAAAGAGGAAAATGGTTTGTTAATGAAAACCTTGCTTCAGCTTGCTTATTAGGAGCACAGTAAGTATATATTCAAAAGCCAGGTATTTAAATATTATCCTATAACAGCTTAAATAATCCAACTTACTTTATTGAACTTTCTTGGAGTTTCCTATACAGAACCAGTCTGCGAGGTGTTTACAAATAATTCTAACTATTCCATTTGTCTTTAGGATTTCGCATTTTAGGTTTATTGCTTTCCAGAAACGGTTGTTTGGGCTACCTTTGTGTATAGATAGCTAGAATATGATCAATCATCTAAAAGTCATTAGTGCATCTATAATGCAGCTATTAAAAAACCAAGATATCAGTATGGTACCTGAATCAAGGAGGTACAGAATATCTCTGAGGGCATTTGTACATGTCAAAACTAAATCAATTCTTCACTCATTAATGTTTTAAATATTTTTCTTCTATACAATATATAACCACATTTCTTTTTTTTTTCTTCTTTTCTACCTTCATTCATTAGGTTCTTCACGATTTAAAAGTCATTGCAAACCAGATAACCAAAAGCCAGTGAGCTTAAGCTGTATTAAGAATTTGAAGATACATCCAGTAAATTCTTATTAAGCCATACAGAATTTTCAAATAAAGGAATTTGGATCCTAAACTACTTTTTCTCAACATAGTTACTTACCATAGAGTTTGTAGCTTATTTTCCTTCTTAAAATGAAGCTGGCTTTTAGTCTTATGATTACAAGGAAGGAGAGAAAGAAAATAGAAAATAGTGAAAGGAAAAAAAATACAAATTTGTTGAAATACAAGCCACTTCTATGTTATTCAGTGGCTACCTATTAGTCACACTGTAATGGAAGGTGATATTTCACTGTTAATGTCTATGAATTTAATTTGAGCGATCCTTTTAAATCAGTTTATCTATTTCACAAATAATTGTTAAATTAGAAGTATTACATTTTATAATGTTTTATTCAGTGGGAAATCGTTACAGTTCTAAGCTCCCTCTGTCAGAAATAACAGTGACTTCCCTATCTTTGATATTTCAGATTTTTTGTGTGTGAACTTACACCATGCATTGAAATAAAAAGGCACAGCATAACAAACCATTGCACATTTAAAAATGAATTTAGAACAGTTTAGAGCTAGTATAGTCAATATCTAGACATAATTTGTTACTTTCTGTTTTAATACAAAGTAAGCATTAACTCAAACCCTGTAACTAGTTAATTTTAATTTCCAGTTAAAAATAGTGTTTAATTTGTATTTTAAAGCTTCTGTTTCAGTTTGACTTTCAAAACAGGATACAAATGTTGCTGTGCATACTGTGATTTTAAAAAGAGAATGATATAGCAAATCTATTTTTGTTTAACCTTACAACTAAAATTCATTTTGGAAAAGGCACCCTTGTAATGTCATTATATTGCAGGCCATTTACAAAAGGACAAGTATTAGTAATTCCTGTTTGTGTACATAAAAGTGATATAAATAAGAATTAAATGCCCAGCTCTGATGATATTTATTTTGTGTCCTTATGCTCACTTCCATTCTGCAATGCTTAACTATCAGTAAGAGCTCTTAGAAATATCTTATACAATAATTTTAGAAGGTGTGAGACATAAAAATGAGATGTCTGAACATGTGCATTTTGTTCATTATTTGTCCCTTGGATTCCTTTACTGTCATTTCTATTTCCAGCAAGTCAATAGGATAGATAGCCAGACTTCAAAAAGCTAATATAACCCTTCCTGCAAGCAAGGTCATTCCTGAGGATAAAACATCACACAGTGTCATTTGCTTACCTGTATCAAATGTCAAACTATAGTTTATAGTGTTGGAAAACTTTCTTCAGAAAACCGAGTGCGCACCTGTGTACGCACTATATATTTCTGCTGATATCCTTATTAATGGTTTTCTGCATAAAAAAAAGTATAGCCACATAAGTACAAACAACAGCTCACATCTGGGAATACCACCAAGGTATTATACCAAGTGGGGTTAAAGAGGTTTTTTTTCCTTTTATATTCTGTATCACAGGTGCAACTTTTTAAGAATCTTATCACAGCCTAAAGTTTCTGAACAAGCAAGATTAATATGAGTAGTAGTTTATCTTGCAACAAGGAGGGTTTTTCTTACCAGAATATTCTCTTAAGTCAATGCTAAGATTCAACAAAAGTTTTTTGTGTGTGTTATTTAGCTATTTGTTTTGTTTGATTTAGTTTGATTGCTTTGGTTTGGTTTTGAATATTTCTGAGTGGTTAAGTTTATGACATTTGCTTTCAAAATGATGTCAGCATTATTTTGCTTCTGCATTGATCAAAATAAAATTAAATCATGTTTTACTGTATCTTATCTGCACACTTCCACCAAAAGAATTCATAAGAATGGTGAAAGCCAAACTGGATGGTGTTAATAATTTGAAAAGACAGTTCAGGTCTAGAAAATTCATTTAATAGAACATTAGCATATATAGATTAAAGACAGGATTTTTAACTCTTTGTGACTAAGAAAATAATCTGAAGTAATGAAGGACCACAGGGATGCAGAGATTCACCTGCAGCCCATGGAGGAGACCCACACTGGAGCAGGTGGATGCCTGAGAGGAGGCTGTGAACCCATGGGAGGAGTGTGCTAGAGCAAACTCATGGCGGGGACCTGTGGACCTATGGAGAGAGAAGTCCACCTCGGAGCAGGTTTCTTGGTAGGACTTGTGTCCCTCTGGGGGACCCACGCTGGAGCAGGCAGTGCCTGAAGGACAACACTGTGTGGAGGAGTGACCCATGTCACAGCAGTTTATGGAGAACTGTTGCCCATGGGATGGACTCAGATTGGAGAAGTTCACGGAGAACTCGTTCCTGTGGGAGGGATCCCATGCTAAGCAGGGGAAGGACTCCTCTCCCTGAGCAGCAGCAGGAACAATGTGTGATGAACTGACCTTAACCCCCATTCACTGTCTCTCTGCACTGCTGGGGTACAAGAAGGTAGAGCTGGGAAGGAGGGAGGGTGGAGAAAGGCATTTTAAAGGTATTATTTTAGTTCTCATTATGCTGGCCTGATATTTTTTAGCAATAAATTCAATTGATATCTCTAATTTGAATCTGTTCTTCCCATGATAGTATTTGGTGAGTGATCTTTCTCTGTCCTTACCTCAACTCATGAGCTCTTTGCTATATTTTCTCTCTCCTGTCTAGCTGTGGAGGGGAGGGAAGGAGAGGATTTGGTGGGTGCCTGGCATCCAACCAGGGTTAACCCAATAAACCAGTCAATGATAATCCTGCTTACCTGGATCCATGATGCTGGTCTGAATTGGATTTGGAGAGACTGTGACCCTGACTTCTATGTGTGAGATGCATGCCTTGCAGAACAGAAATCTGGGGTTTGGAATCACTATCCACCAACTCCACACATCCCAGATATTAAACAAATTTTAAGCTATATGTCACTAATTGGTGTAGTTTGCTTCTTACATTCACTCTACATAAATGAGAGAATAGAGTCATACTGTCATTTGGGTTTGAAAATACCCTTAATGTCAATTTCAGTGGGAAAATGCTGCTGACTTCATCACTAAACCATGTCTGTAAGCACCTCGTCTACGAGACTTTTAAGGACCTCTAGGCTTGGGGCTTCCATTATTTCCACAGACAGCCTGTTCTAATGTTTGACATCCCCTTTGGTGAAGAAAGTTTTCGTGCTATCTAATCTAAACCTCCCCTGGCACAGCTTGAGGCCATTTTCTCTTGTCTTATTATTTCTACTTGGGTAAAGATACCGACCCTCTTCTCACTACAAGTTCCTTTTAGGGAGGAATAAGGTTTCCCCTGAGCCTTCTTTTCTTCTGGCTGGACATCCCCAACTCTCCCACCACTCCTTATAAGACTTGTGTTCCAGACCTTTCACCAGTTTTTCAAAGATTTGCTTCAGTGTTTCAAAGATATTCTTGTAGTGAGGGGCTCAAAACTGAACCCAGGACTTGAAGTGCAGCCTCAACAATGCCAAGTGCAGGGGAATGATAACTGCCTTATCCCTGTTGGACATGCTATTTCTGATGCAAGCAATCTATTGTATCAGAAATCCCCCTTTATCAGGAATGTCTGGTGTCTGGTTCTGGACTAGATGTAGCACATTCTCAGACCTGGATTTATACTATATTTTATTTTTAAGCAATATTTACCTTATTTTTTTTCAGCTGCAATTTGTTGTTGTTGTTTGTTTGTTTGTTTGTTTGTTTGTTGCAGCAGTGAGTCCAGTTAGTAGTTGAATGGAAAACAGTAAAATAGAAATTAATTTGAAAACCCAAACCACCGGTTTTTAAAGTGCATAGTCTAAAAGCAAAATAAAAATAGTGTGTCTTTTCTTCCCAAAACAAGAAATACAAATCAAGTGTTAACCTTTCATAACCTGCAAAAAGGTTTTTTTCTGTGGAATAATAACTATTTTAAGATACTAATTACATACCTCTTCTTTAACAATTTCTTGTCTGTTGCAATAAATACAATGACACACCTCTGTAAGAAAGACAGTAAAGAAGATGTATCCCCCTGATTGCACTAACTCAGAAATATTTTTTTTTTCATATCTGAGGAGTTTCCTTTGGGAATGCTTTATCAATTAACAAAAGTTCATGGATCATTATGTTGCCCACAGAATGACCTATTTTCCCAATTGAATTATGCATTATCATGTTGGCCATATTACTACTACATATTACTGCTATATGTTCATTAGTATTCTTAAGATTAAACAACAATTAGAATTTAAAATAAAACTTTTGCAGACATAACACTTAAGTAATCCTAATTTCAATACTAGAAATTAACTGATACTGAATTTCCTGAACTATATGTCACTATGAATTAGTGGCATTATAGAGAAATGAACTCGAACACATGAAGAATTTTCATTATCTGTTAGTTAATGTGTTTCCTCTAATCCAAACTAAAATGAAGTTATAGAAATGTGTGGTTTGTAGTCACTGGCAATAGAGACAAACATGCTCTATTCATGGAGGTAAATGCTCAGCAGTTATACAAATTTCTACCTTGCAATTCTTTTTCCTTTAATAAGCGTTTGTTTTGTTATTTAGATAATAAAAGTACTCCCTTCTTCAGTATTAAGGGAAAAAAAATTTCAATTCGGGAAACTGAATCATTACTCATAGTTCTGTTATGTCATAGTCTTTCAGAGAGAAATTTTCCTAGTTACTGGATGGCACTACGTACCATACTGTTAGTTTTATTCTTTTTGCTTTATCTATATATCTCTACCTCATGACTGATCATATATATTGAGGATTTTTAACTGCTAGGTTGACTCAATTTCTTTAGATTATTTCATTCACCTTCATATGTATTTTTGCAAAAATGAAATTGCCATTTCAAATTTATTTCTATAAAATACAGTGATTACCACCCACTCAAATAGTGAATTATATTCAATAACTGGTTAAGTTTGCTGAAGATTATCGCAGTGTCAGCCCAAATACAGTAACATCTGAGCATAAGTTCAAGGACATCCAAACTAAGAGTCTCACCTGTGTGTGTTGCCTGGGAATTTGTTGGCCACACCAAAACTTATCAGAGTGTGTGAAGAAATTTAATAGTATAGATGAGTGTCTATGTTTTTCCCTTTTCAATTACTAGTACATTGTAGTGTATTTGTTTGTTAGTATAACAACATTTGTTAGTGTAAGTAATTTCTGTTTATTTACTATCATAGCATTTAAATAAAGGGGGAAAATGTTGTGTTTTGGACCAATATGAATATAACTACAGAGGATTTTCCCGATAGTTGTAATGCCCCAATCTACACAGTGTCTTTAGGGAAAGGTAGTTGGATTTAACTTGGGCAGTGAGTAGGAGAAACTACAAAATTCTCTGGAGGTCCAAAACCAACTTTTATTTACAAAGTTTAAAACTCCAGTGGAATAAATAACTTTGCAAAATTTACCTTAACAAACTTTAACTTGTCTCCAGACACAAAAATGCACTTGACAAGGCAATGACTGGAATTTTTCTTGGTCTGACTTACAACATAATTTGAGGATAATTACAAGAAGGCATGAAAAAAAGAAAGAGGAAGAGGAAGAGAGGAAGATAATCAACACCCTAAGATTCAGCATGATTTGAGGGGGGTTTAAAATGAGGGTAGTGGAGCATTCCATGTGACCATGCTCTCTTCTAGTCTACTGCATAAAAGTTTATGCTAATTTCAGCACTAAAGTCTTGTGCCTGCATTTTACACAGAGCTCGAACATTCCCAGACGGCCCACGCAGTCGATCACCCTCATTGCAGTGGGGGCTGGCACTGACTTTTCAAATGCTCATGTGTTTTGGAGTGCAATACAAGAAAGCTTCAGGGTGCTGGGGGAAGCCATGCACCAATCCACCTATGCAGAGCTTGCTTTCCCTGTTCCCTGCCATCTCCCAACTGATTGCTTTGAGCCAGTGTCCTGAGGTGACTTTTTGATCCTTGTATCCCCAATAGTCTGTTCAGTTTATTGCAATATATTAAGTTCTGTACCTTTAAGGCTAGTTCCAAGAGTGAAGGAGGAGAAAGAAGTGTGGAGTTTGTTTGGAGAACAGCATTCACTCCTCCCTCTGCATTCCTTTTCTGGACTGTGTTCGACTGAAGCATGGACAGACAGCGGCACAGAGATATGCTTTGCTCTTAGTTTTTAGCTAGCTGAGGCAGAGACGCTCCCTGCACCCTTTTTTTATTCCTTTTTCTTGGAACTGTTTAAACCTGTCCTGGGCTGAAAAACCCAGACAGACACCTGGAGCTCACACCTATGCCCCCCAGGGCCTAGGATGGCATTTTTCCAGCACTGGAGGAACTGATAAGAGATTGGGGGAACTGAGCTACCCACAGCAAACACTTTCTGAATTTACCATCTCACTTCAGAACAACGAAAGGTTTTATTGTTTCATATTATTCATTCTTTATGCTTGTGGGCACTTTGTTTGTTAAATAAATATTTTTTCCACTTTTCTCTGAGGAAGTTCTTTTCCTGGACCAGTTTGAGGAGGGGTTGTTTGGGTTTGTTTCCCAGAGGGACCCCATTTTAGGGGTTTTCTCACAAATTTGCCCTAAACCAGGACAGCCAGTCAGCTACTCCTCCAGTCTCCTGCAATAGTAAAAATAAGGCAGTATTTTTGTTGCCCAATAGGTATACTCCAGAAGCTAAAAATACTTAAAAAAAAAAATTGTAAAATAAAACAGAACATTACAAAAATAGAGCTTTTTTGTAATAACAAAAGAAAGCTTTTCTTTTCATTCTTGACTGTTGAATAATCATCGATTCACATCTTATTTGGGATTAGTAGGCTACATGCAGTCATAGATGTAGAGGTGATTTCTCTGGGGAAGAAAAAACCCTGGAATAATGCCTTAGGAAACTCCATTCAAAATTCCATAGGCAAGAAGCTCATTCACATGTTCAAGTATGCAAGTGTTACTAGAAGCTTCCTCATTCTCTGTATTATCATAAGTTAATTTTTGGTACAAGAATTTTAATATTCCGAATTGTTCTCCCCTATTGGACCATTCGCTCAGACCACACCTTAACTCCCCACCCACACTGAGATGTACAAATACCCGTCTGACCCCCAGCATTGTGCCTTTAGCCCCTTGTTACTGCCTTGGTCCAGTTCGCTCCCATACAGTGGACGCCTCACTGTTTTTTGTTTTCGTATTATTAAAATTGCTTTTTGGACAACTGGATCAAGGCTGTCTCTCTCTCCATTAAGGCACCACGGGGCTGAGTCCTGAGGAAACTCAAAGGGGTCTGATAGTCTGGGCTCGGACCCCTTGGGAGTTTTCACATAGAGTCCTTAAGAATTGAATAGTCTTCATGTAAGAGTTTTGCCAAGTCTGTCTTCTACATACACTTGTGCTCTTCTTTCTTATACTGATGAGTGAAAAAGCAAAGCCTGCATTGGATAATCTTGGGGATGATTGTCATAGGGTGACTTTATGATGCTTGTATCCCCAATCGTCTGTTCTGTTTGTGCTGTGTATTAAGTTCTGTACCTTTAAAACTTGTTCTGGGAGTGAAGGGGGAGAAAGAAGCAGCGTGCAGTTTGTTTATTCTTGTTTGAAATTTCTTCCTGAACTGGCTGGGGGGAGGGGCCATTGGTGTGCTTTCCAGCGGAACCCCTTCAGAGGTTTCCTCCCAAATTTGCCCTAATCCAGGACAATTATCTAAGTCAAAGGCTATCAGCTTCTGATCTCGTCTGGTCACAGATTTTGAAGGTCTACAGTATTGGAAAAGGCTGGAAGGAAGAAAAAATTGCTGCCAAAAAGAAAGCACAAAAACTCTTAGATGATGTTTGGGAGGAGATAAAGTCTGAACCTGGCTCTCTCTACGAGCAATCTTCACAGCTGTGATTTGAGAATGATACTCAAGTCTATACAGCTGTGATATTCTCTCAAAGAGTCATCCTTCTTCGTGTATTCGCAAAGTACAGTACACCGCACCACAATGAGACACCAAGGAGTAAACAGTGAGAGGGAGAGTCATAGAGAAAAACTGTTACTAGAGCATTAGTTCAACAACCCAATACTTCTTAAACACTTTAAGTAAGGGCATGTAATTAAGCAGGCAAATTTTGCATAGTATTCTGAGTTGGAAGGGAGCCTCAAGGATCAAGTCCAACTCTTAACTGAATGACTCGTACAAAGGTTAAACCTGCAACCTTGGTGTTATTTGCACCATGCTCTAAACAACTGAGATAATCACAGAATTGAAGTTCTTACTTTTCCTGTTTCCTTTCCTACACTCCCTCTCTATCTCCAATTTTGAGATTACGCAATGAGTGAAGGAACTGAAGTGAAAATATGATACAATATCAGTAGATGTTTCTAAAATCCCAATGGATTGAAGGCCACCATGGTTCATAATCTGTCTCATTGCATTGTAAAACGGCAATGGCTTGACTTCTCTACAAATTGAGAAGAGATATAACAAAAGGTCCTTCAGATCTTGACTTCTGTTAAAATGAAAACTGAGATCAAGAGCAAATGTCTCTGAAAGGGCTAAAAATGCTTTTTCTATTTGCAGAGGTTGGATGGTAGCAAAGTTTCTCATAGTTTTGATATGTGTAGTTTTTGTCTGCTTCTATGTTCCTGGTTATACTTTCCACTTCTGAATTTACTGCCAAGGACAGATAACACAGCATTCTATTTTGCTTTGAGCAAGAAGTGATTTTTTTTAAAGTCCATTAATTTGTATCAACAACTAATCTGCTCATACTAGCTTTTTAAATTTTTTTTTCATATTCAGAACTATTTTAATTTCTGATCATGGCCACATGAGACCATTTACAAGGACTGAATGAAGGCTACCAAAAGCTACATCACTTTTGACCTTTATATCCTGTACACTACTGTGATTTTCATCCATCTGGGGAATTTCCAGGGTTATGCTATACATACATGATTCTGGAAAACACTGAAGAAATGAAAAATTATTTTCTTCAAGTGGTACAGTTGTTGGGTTTACAAAGCCAAGTACATTATATGAGATAGGAGAAATCATACCTCCATTTTTAGTATATATAGACTTGAAATACAAGTGGTATTTAAAGTTAATGCATGTCTCCATTTCATTTAATTGTCATACAATAAGGATTGTGCTCTCGTAAGAAGAGATCTGTGAGCTAGTACAGAGTTCAATTTGATCTTTTAGCATGTAATGAAAACACAGTCCTCGGGGATTCTGACATAATTGAAGTTCATCTCTAATGTTACTGAATTCAATTTGTGTGCAGTTTTGGGTTTTTTTAATGAGAAACAATTGTAAGACAATTATAAGATGCATAAAGAGAAAGAAAGATGAGAAAAATAAACTATATAAATTCTCTCTTTTTATATTTAAACATCAATGCTGACTAAAGTCAGTGAAATGAGAATAAACACTGTACAATTTAAACTCACTCTTCAAAGTCTTGAGATAAGAATGAATTTAGTTTAAAATGTATTTTAATGAGAAAAAATATCTTCCATTAAAATATATCCAGAATATTATCCTTTTAACACAGTTTGAAAAACATTTAAACTTGAGTACATAAGCTTCTGATACATGGCTTAATTTCAGTAATTGCTAACAATGAAATGGAACTTGTATGAAAGTTATGTGTATGTAAAGCTTGTTCCTGTTCATTTACTACGTGCCAGAATGCCATATGATAAAATAAAATTTAAATAAAGAAAAATAAAGAAAAGAGAGAAAGAGGAAGGGGGCTGAGTGGAAAATATATTTCTGTACTTTCAGTACATAGCTCAGTATTTATCTGCACTTCTTGTGAGTCACACACATTTTCAACTACACCAATAATAGCCCTGGGAAGAAAAGGAAAAGCAGGAAAAGGAAAAGGAAAAGGAAAAGGAAAAGGAAAAGGAAAAGGAAAAGGAAAAGGAAAAGGAAAAGGAAAAGGAAAAGGAAAAAAGGAAAATGAAAAGGAAAAGGAAAAGGAAAAGGAAAAAAGGAAAAGGAAAAGGAAAAGGAAAAGGAAAAGGAAAAGGAAAAGGAAAAGGAAAAGGAAAAGGAAAAGGAAAAGGAAAAGGGAGAACCAGAATTAACAGAGCTACTAAGAAGGAAAGGAAATATACTAGAAAGAAGTAGATACTGGCGTGATACAAAGATATAGAATGGTAGGAGATGGTAGAAAATGGCCCTTTACTGCTGTAAACAAATTCAATCTAAACTGCTCAGTCATAAGCTTCTTTCAGAAAATCTGGGAATTACTTGCAGGAAATCTGGTAACACATACTGTTTCTAAAAAACATAGACTATATTCATTGTGATATCACTGCTGTAGGCATCCCAGGTGTAGAGTTTCCATATCTGTCATACAGTTTTCTAAAAGAAGAGGGAAGAAGAAACACACATTATCCCAACTTCTACTCCCATGTAGTCAAGAATGATTTTTCACTTAAATATAAATGTTTCATTAAGTGATGGATTCAGGGATAAAATTTGTTTTATCTATCTTCTGCATCGTCATCTGTGTATCATCTGGAAAGGCCCACAGTTAACCTTCCCAAGCAAAAAAATTACAAAATTTATGCATTAATGAAAAAGTCTGTTATGGTCAAGGTCTCTTTTGAGGTAACTGGAAATATTACAACGTCTTATACCCAGATTTTTGTGTACATTTGAACTTTGGTATGTATGACAAAAATGTTTATAGATGGAAACAATGAAGATTTCTATACTTCAGAAACTTCTTTATAGTCATTGGAGAACACTTGGCTCTTCTAGGGTGAATTTGAAGTTCATGTGAAACATCAGTTACAAAGACTACCTCTCTAGCTTATCCTATTACTTCATGTTTCTAGTTGTAACTGAGCACCATTTTGTCTCACAGTTGCTTTGAGCATCTGTTGCAGCCAGCATTTGTGCTTTTATTTTTTTAATAATTCCTTCTACTGTCCTAGCATCTACAAAACAGCCACTCCACAGAGGCAGAAAGATTACTTAAATTAGCATTATTGCTAAAGAAATGTAAATTTCTAGTTGAGGAAGCCCCTGCTCATTGCAGGGGGGCTGTACAAGATTATTTTAAAGATCCTTTCTGACCCAAACAATCCTATGGTTGTATGATAAGTCACTGGTGCAAAACCAGCAGAACTATTCTGTGGTTGCTAGCCAGATATGAGGCAACTTCACTTGGAAACTGAATTAAATCAGCCACATTAGATGTTGAGGCTTTTAATTTCCTAGATCTGGTTTTAGCTCAGCAAACTCTCTAGGAATTTAAATGGTATCCATGCTTTAATTCCGGATGCTTAGAATGCACACAGACGTCTGAGTTAGGCACTGCAGGCTATCATTATAGTCACTTACCCTTTACTGTCAAGGGATAAATATGTATATATTTAGTGAGTGATTCTTTTAGCCCTAAAGTAGCTGCCTGCAAAAGAGAACACTAATTGCTCCTATTTTTTTTTTTGTATGTATTGATCATAAGGTAAAATGAAGATGACTAGCTGAGTACATGGAATTATAAAATTAGGGGAGACAAGTTGACACATTTGCACACGTGGTGCTTAAGGAAATTTTACAGACTGCTGACTGATTTATGTAGGGCAGAAAATATGTAGTCAGCATGAGGCAACTGGAAAACTCTTTGACAGTCCCCAAAGGGAAAGAATGGAAATCTGAGAATTACTTTGAATTATTTTTTAAATTATTGCAGGGAACCTTGTATTTAGTTTTGCCATCTTTCTTTTTTTCAACTAATCAATAAGGTGTTAATTCAGACTGTGTTTTGCATAATCACAGGGAGATTTACCTTCAGCTAATTGCTGTCAATAAATTAACTTTGTGTTAGCAGTGTTTTGTATGGGGTTTTTTTTCTTCTTTTCCTTCTCTGAAAAGCACACCCTGGTAACTTATGAAATAGAAGTTTATTTCTGCAGACTTTAAGATATTTTTCCCCTTAAGAAGATGGACTGGCACCAAGAATTTAAAACAAAATCAATCAGGACTGTAACAGTACTTGAAACAGACAATCCTCAAGCCAGTGCATGCATTTACAGTGCGTTTACATTGCCTGTAGATCCATGTCCAGGCCTTTCTTCCCAATGCAGTGTGTACTTGCAGCTTACAGAGATCTGGTCTCATGAGGGATCTGCCGTAAATTCAAGTAATAGCTGTGGACCATCAGAGGGCTTTCTCAGGCCACACAGAAGCTGCTCAAGTACAGCTGCCTGGGAAAGCGACATTGTATGGAAGACTTAGAGGTATGTCATCATGGTAAATCCTGTGTTGGGAAGTTAAAGGTCACAGCCATCCTTATCGAGCACCAGAGGCAGAGCAGCAGTGGAGAGGTGAGGTCCAGGGAGAGGTGGCTGTTGACACTACAAGGAGATGGGAGCCAAGGGAGAAGTGGAGATTATGAAATTATGAAGGTAAATTCATTGTTTTTATAATAGGTTCCTTGTGTGGTTATTACCTGTTCCATGCATCCTGGTTGACATGACCTCTGTTTCCATGAACAATGACAAATTAAAACAGTGATTGATTCGTATTCTGTCTACACTTAGCAAAAACAACTACAGCAATACCAAAAAAAATACTCAAACCATCTACACCTGTGAGATAATTTTTCAAAGTATTTCCTTGCCTCTCATGGAAGTTTTGATTAAGTGTTTTCCAGTAGCACTCCACCATATATAACATAACTTTGTGAAGACTGGACAAGTTAATCATTTTACAAGACATGGTGAAAGTTTCAGAAAGAAAAACATAATTAATCCAGAAAAAGAAAGTCAGGGCTGGGGTTTTTTTGTGGTTGTTGTTCTACTAGTTTGTGGGGTTTTGTTTGTTTGTTGTTTTAAGCAACACTAGAACATGCTGCTACATGTTTTTTCCTAGGAAGTTATCAACCCTCTTACCTTCAGACTTCCCGTGTTTATTTTATTCCATCCGAATAAAATGGAATCACCTTATCAGAACGATAAAAGGATGCTGTAAGAATTAGCTATTATGAATTGTGAAACACCACAATAGAAGTTATAAATATCTGAATAAGCAGAATCGTGGACACCTTTATAATTTGCAGAATAGAATAGATTCCTCTAGAGATAAAAGAAAAGGTGAAATGAACTCAATTTTATTTTGCAAAGATGAAATTCAGAGAAAAACAGTGTAATCCATAAAAGCTAATATTAGCAATACCACGGTGATTTTAGCATTCTTCCCAGACACTAGTAAGGATGTTTGTTGATCATCACATGTATATTCTTAGAAATTATTTAATTCCTATAATTTCACAAGATTTTCTGCAAGATCTTTTTGTTGTTGTTGAACCACTTAACTCTTATCTTTTTTGATCAATCGAGGCAAAGCAGGCAAAATGGACTTTTTGACATAGGTTGGAATTTTGAGATATGTTGGAGTTGACATATTAAGTTATGGCTGTTGATCGGTTGCTTTATCTGGAAGGTATAGTGAAAAAAACTGTAGTTTAAATCCCCAGAAAGCAGCTGATTCCATGTACTGCTGTATGGTGAATGCGATCTGTGAAATGTTTCATACTGATACATGTACAGACTGACAAAAAACATAGACATTCCTTGTGATGTTAAAGAGACAAAACACAGTAAGGAACAGTAGAAAAGAAAACACACCAGGAGAAGAAAAAAATACAAAATTCATGTGTATTGTCTTAGCTGTGAAGGTTACAGTGAGCTCCTTTAAATTTAAATTCTTGTCTTGCAGTACTTTATACATAGTTGTTTGGAGTACTGCTTAGAACCACCTGAAATATTTATCCAGACATTGGCTTTCCACACATCATGTAGTTGAATATGTTTTAAATGCCAGAAGGTGGATCTTGGCATAAGACTTGTTCTATTCTTTAAGCATTCCTTTTAGTTCTCGTTTCTGCTTTTCCAGTTCTGTTAAATGTTTGTATAGCTTTTCATATCCAAGACAGTCAAAGAATTTAAAACACTCTTGTGTTTTATTCCTGCCTCCAAAATGCCACACATCTGTTTAACTGGACAACAGGGTGGACATTTCCAGAATAAATACAGTTGTTCACACAAGGATATCTATATTCCCAGAAAGGAAGTTCCTCTTTGGAGATTTTCATAAATTAAAAATGTCTGTACAAATAATATTTTCCAACCAAGACAAAGATTACATTCTGCATAGTTAAGTCAGGATTTGCATTTTGAAAAACTACCTTGTCTTTCTTATTGCTATTTTCTTTACATAAAAGCAAGTAACTCTCCAATGAACAAGCACCAAGGAATTTTTGGCAAAGGTAGAATGATCATCAATTTGTTCTTGCTGTTGCTGCTTGAGCAGAGGGCTTGGACCATCTCAGGAAGCAGCCTAGATGATTTTTCTATATGTGTAATATTGATGATGCAATACAATTTAAAAAAATCCCAACAAACAAAACCTGTAGTACTCTCACTTGCAAAGTTACTCCTAGGTGTTTGATTTTAAACACCAGAAGAAAAATGTCAAGGCCTGCTCTGAGATTTTGCACTGCACTCTGATTAGAAAGGCATTCTGACCATATCAAGACATTCCTTAGTTTCTCTTTTGACAGTATTAGGTCAGGAAACGTGAGTGTAAGACACTTGGAATTAATGACCCACCTACTTAGCCAGCATATTATGTTTTTAGAGTTGTCATGGTATTTGAAAGTTGTCACTAGCTTACTTAGAGTTGGTAACCAGTGTTTTGGAAAATTAAGATACAGCAGGTCCATATCCATCTGTTTGGGAAAAAGAAATTCTCTCTTAAGAAACATTCTTGAAGTAACTTTTGGAATTTTCACTTTTGATGGAAAAAGCTTACAGAACACAGTTTTTCCTGTAAGCCTTAGCTTCTATCACAATGTGAGGCATTGCATATATAATTAATTTGATATTGCAGCTCCATTCCACCCTAATTCTTTCAGTAATATCATTAAGATATTTGAGTAACATACTCAAATATTATTCACACCTGTTCTGGAAGGAGAGAAGAGTCAAGGAACTGTAGATTCTATTATTAATTACTACGCAGAAATAATAACAAGCAATTTACTTTTGATGAAGATATCATAGTATAACTTAGGTTAAAATGAGCTGTAGGCTGCAATTACAATGCAAATGGATAAATTTTTAAAGTATCTTGGAAACCATGTACACTACCAAAGTACACTTGAAATGTCCCTATATTCTAGTGACAAACAAACAAACAAACAAACAAACAAACAAAAAACCCACCACAGAACAGCAAAACCATTAATTCAATGAAATATTTGAGCTGAATTTCAGTGCATAGGAAAGCAAAGCTCTGACTTTGCCTCTTCCTAAGGATCCACTCATTTAAAAAACAAAGCTCGTTTATGTCACACAGCTCTTTACTAGATGATCCTTCATAAGCTTTTTTTTAAATCGCCATTCAACAGTGAAATTGTTCACATTATTGACTTTCAGCACAACATGCTTTCATTGTAATCTCAGAATCTCATTTGAGATGTCATGGAGCAATTTTATTTCTCAACAATAGTATTTATGAATTTCATTGTGAAATAATCAGTTTAACCACTGCAGGTAATACATGCTCTTTACAGTATTGAAAATCAAATTAGATTGGTGTTTTTCTGAATATTACTCTGATTCAGCAGATTAACTTATCCTGAGGCCTTATCCTCAACTAACAAAACCCAAAAGGAAATTACTTTTTGTTTGTCAACATCATATATCTTTCTACTCCTAGATATCCCAGATGCCCTCTAGTTACTTCTTTTAAAGCAGCTAATCAAATTTCCAACCAGGTAAGCTATTAAATAGAGTTTCACTCTATGCACAAGACTGCAAGTGCTTAAAATCCCAACAATGACCCTTACTTTAACAGAGATTGAAGCAGCTAAAATCAATATATATTTTGTATTAAAAAATGAGTAAATTAGGTGTTTATAATTATTTGTTTTAATTTCAGATCTATGAATTTGTAACCTATTAAATTGCAAAAAGAAATTTTATGATGGTAAAATTACTTCAAAATAAAATATGGGAAAAAGGTCCAGTCATAACTTATGAACCCTTCCCAAACTAAACTTTTTTTTTTCCTTTAGAAATCTAGCCATTAGGCATCAAAAGTATGTCATTATGAACTCATAGACCAACTTGATTATTTTCTGTAGTGACGATAGGTAGAATGAGGGGTTCTTCTTTGTCCCCTGCAATGTAGTGTTTTCTAAAAAATACCCAAACTACAAACAAACAAAAAAGACCTGAATAAAGCAGAAAAGGATAGAGAGAGACTCAAATACTTAGCTATGTTAGCGGTAGGAATATCAAAGTAATTTTTTCGAGCTGTTTCAAAGGTACAATTGTAATTAAACTACTTTCTAATATATTAATGAGTATTGTGGAAAGTGATACTATAATATGAATTCTATTAACTTCAGAAAAGAGATGTTGTTAGTAAAAGATACTTGATGATACTTGATACAAAAACAGAAAATCAGTTGTCGATTTAAGAAAAAAGTATCCAAATAGGTATTGTGAGGTTGACTACAAAAAATATAAGCTAAAGATTATATGTTTTTCCTGAAACACAAAGGAAAGCAACATACTCTGTTTTATATAATTAAATGCTACACCTATATTAAAATGTATAGACTGGAATTTAATCAGAAAAAAATGAAGTAATTTCTTACTGAACATGTCTTTCCATTCTTAGCATAGCCTGACATTTTTTTCATGCAATATTTCGTAACAGTGTAAGAAACATAATATTCTATACTGCTTTTTATCCAATTCTGTGAAGTTTTTAGGACTGGGCATAAGATTTCAGTCAGAAAGCAAATGAAACTACATCTGTTATATTCTCTTCAGTTCAGAAATACATTGATTAGGAAAGTCATTGCTGAACTTTATTTCTTCTAAGGAACCAACTGGTCTCCTGCAGCAAAATATAAACCATGTTCAAGTACCATTCATCCTGGGTATACTCTTCTCTTTCACCATGACCTAGGCTCCTTTTCTTTTTCCCCAATGTATAAACATCTTTTTCTGTTAAGATCTTGGAAAACCTCGGTGATAACTCTCTGCTATGGATGTCTGTCTACCTGCAGAATGATTTCTTGCCAAATTCAATTGAGATCTCTGTCTTGAGGAGTCATCAACAACTTAATATATGGCAGACAAAGTGTAGAAATCCCACTTTTACAAATAGTGAATCAGGATATCCTCAACAAAAGCAAGAGGTTCAATATTCTGTCTTATGTAACAGATATTTGTATTCCAGTTAAAAAAAAAAAAATGTTATGCCATATAACCATTATTTTGGATTTGATGGATAAACCTCTTTTGTTTATATTCATATCGCATTTTATTCCAGATCTTTTTTTTCTTTTTATCTCAGAGGCAACTAAAAGGTACTAGAGATACTGGATGTCTACAAAGATTTTAAATAATTTTCTCTCAGGAAACTCCCTGCACAGTCATCTGAACCACAGGAAAAAATTAAGAGATTACAAGTTTATGGGTTTTTTTGATACTTTCTGCAAGTTGCAAACTGCAACAAACTGAAGATCTATTAAGTTCAAAATATTGCATTTGCTTTTATATACAAATATATACAAACTGTGTTTGTATTCTTCTATGTAAACGGTAAAAATAACTTCATGGGATTCTGGAAATTGACCCCAAAGGATGCTTCATAGTCAACAAAGGAAGACTTAACTGATGTACCCTACCTAGAATTCTGTAGGGTTTTTGACAGTCCCACAGGTCATCCTTATCTCCAAATTGGAAAGAAGGCTTTGAAGGGTGGACTACTCAGTAGATAAGAAATCAGCTGGATGGACACAGCTGTTGGAGGCTGGTGATGAGAGGTGTTACCCAGGGCTCTGTCTTGGGACCAGTGCTTTTCAAAACTTCAATGACACAGGCAGTGACATTGGGTGTACCCTCAACTTCCCATACAGGGCAGACTCCTGACAGCTTAGGTCAGGAAGTGTTTCACAGTATATATTTGCCAATTTGCTGGAAAATTTTCTGAAGTTCAATTCAATAAGCCATTTAGTATTTCATAGTAGTTAACTTTAAATGTACAGCATAGGAATGTAAGTAAATAGAACTTCAGAAGGCACTGTGAATAATTAATACAATTAGGGTGGGAAAAATGTTTATTCAGCATTCCCTGTTTTCCTGCACTTTAAAATGATTTTTCAGAGGATTTTTTTTATTATTATTTAAAATGCAATTTTCTTGATATTTGCGTAAGAAATTACATGGATAAAATTCCCTACTACCCACCACCTCTCACCCTTTCCCTGGCAAAAGTAGAACCACTTTTGTCTCATGAGGTGAACATACTTAGAAGATGTAAACTTCCACAAATTTGTTCAATCCATGTGTGCTTTTGAAGGCTCTGAGTGGTGATGACATAATGGATAAGATACTATATTCAAATACTGAATTGTCTGATGTACTGAGGTGCTTAAGTGACCTTAAACTTTTGGGTTCACATGGCTTTATACTGATTTGAAAAGAAAATCTGAAGTAAAAAGATAAACAGTAAGTAATTCTGGTCTAGGATTTCTTTTAATATTTTTTTTTCTACATCAGAGTTCAGTTAAAATTAAACGTTATTTTCAATAACTGCTTTTCCTTTAACTGTAATTATTTTTTTGTACTTCTGGTTTTCTCCTTGATTGCAATGTCAGTCATGACACAATGACGTAGCATGTTGCTTGTATTAAGAGCTGATTAATGGAAAAACCTCAGAAAATGGTAAATTAATTATCAGATGATATAATATCAATTATTCATTCCAACTTCTATGTAAATATGGAAAGCTATGCATCAGAAGAGAATTTTAAAATTAAAAAATACATTAAGGCAGAAAGTAAAAGCTTTAATTATAAAATTAAAGCCATAACTGTCTAAGGATAGTTAGCTGATAAACATATACAAAGTCTTCCTTTTTCTCTTCTTAGGTAAATCTTGAAGCAATATTAATATCAACATCAGCTGTGTTATTATAGTATTATGTATATTCTGCCTCATACATTTTCCACTTTGAGTTCAATCTATACATATAGTTGGAAGATATTCCAGTCATATTAGTTTTCAAGAGTAATAACCTAGCATTAACAGAACAGAAGTGAAAAAAAATCCTCAATCTAGCAACAAATAAAACCACCACTGTAAAGTTTAAGCTGTCATTTTTGGTATAGCATGTGCATTGTTCTGTAATAAAAGATCCAAAGTGCACAGGTGCTGGACTTCCTATTTATTTTCACCTTCTATTCAGTTAATAATCCGTAAACTCTATCTATTACATAGCTGTGTCCTCAGGCCACTTCAGTGAATATTAAAAGATTTCTTTTTCCAGGCTCTTGTACAACTATAATACCCTAATAAACTGCACACACATCAGACCTAAGGTTGAAGTTAGATGCTGAACTTTTGTTTCATTCAGTTCTTCATCTTTTTCAGGATCTATGCAACTGAGCTTCTTCATTGAAAAAAATAAGGATACCATCTATTACTTTAGCTATTCTTTTCTAAGAACAACTTATTTTTAACTTTTTGTGGTAATTTGTATTTGTGAGTCTGTATTTGACAAATATGGATTATTTTTGAAGGTGAGAGCATGCTGACTCTAAGTCCTACAGAAAGACATTCAGTTAAAATATTTCCACTAAACCAAAATGCTGGTGAATAAAAGGCAATTTTATAGCCCTGTTGGGGAGACATGGAGGAGTTTATAGAGGACTGCAAGAGTGTTGTGTGGTAGGTAATGGGTTCTGACTCCAAGTTTTAAAGGAAGATGTATCATGTGCAAATATAATCCATTGACATTTAGATTTACATACCTGTGATACCTCTGCTCCCCTAGTTCTTGTCATTAATCCTGATTTCAGATCCTGCTGACTCGCCAGTTTGTCAGGAATGAATGATTTAGATTGCTTAAAGGATCACAATCGAAGGTATTAGCAAAAGCCATTTTAATATGATGTCAAAGTGCAGTTTGGCAAAGGTCCACTTTATTACTGCATGGAAGAAACATATATAGGAAAATTGGATTAGAATTGAGCTAGAATGATTGATGTAGAGACTGTAGACAAGAAAGTGTAGAGGGCACACTCCTGTTGAGTTGTGAGATTCAGAGTATACTCTGGCAATTTCTAAACTCCTGATGGAGCTTAGGTGTGGCCAAATCTTAGTCTCAGATTTGGTCAATGGTTTATATGTAATGGAAGAAATGGAAACAAGGGATATCTCTGCTTTGGATAAGAGTTTTTAAGTCTCAGCTACAAAAACTCAAACCTTTACCTCAAGGAGAGTTACATGTTGTACAATCCAGCAGCAATTCAAGAAGAGCTCAAATTTGGCTTATCCAAAGATCAGACATTAGTAGAAGTTCTCTCTGACCCCAAAAGCAACCCTGAGAGGTATCCCAGCTCAAGAGGATATTACTGCCATCCAGCCACACTGCCTAGAAGGGAAAGCTCAATGTGTATATGTACATCAAACTACCATGTTTTTCCTAAGGGTGGTTAGTTGAGTCTTTAACTTATCATGAGTCTGGACACATAAAATAAATTAAAATGGGAGTAATGTGGCCACCAGAACATAACTGCAGAAAATAAGGTAAAAATATTCAGCTAGGAGACTAGTATTTAAAAGCAAGGAATGCTCTGGGATATGGTTTAAATATCTGACTTTGAAATCTCTTGCGGTCTGCAGCTATTTGGCTGTGGGATAAAATTGCGTTTTCCAATCTTACTGCCACAGGCAACTTTGAAAAATAAAATCAAAATCTTCCTCTCAAAGTTGTAAATATAAAAAGAGTACGATGTCACAATATGATGCTGACTATATCTTTCAGCCAGAGCCCCTGATGTGCGTGGCAGCACAGGCACATTCTCACCAGCTCTCTTCAGTATTGATCTTTCCAGAGTTATGGGAAGAGCAGCATTTTAGCCACATCCTTGTGGCAGTGTTGGTGTGTATTTAAACAGTTCCTTACCATTTGGATCCTGGGAAGCAATTCACTATAGCTTATAATTGCACTTCAAGTATCTTGATATTCTTAAAAAAAGAACTAGACACTTTTAGTATGACTCTATTTTATGCATCTCTATACCTTTTGATTTTATATAGCTGTACACTGAGACAGATTAATTTCTATAGATGTTTAGGATGTTTTTAGATGTTTATTTTTTTTTCATTTAATTAAACCAATCATGGTGCATCATCCATCCACATATACCTAAATTTATGTGTGCTTGCATCCACATCATGTTTATACGAAAATAGGATTAAGGTGCCAGATCGTGTAACAAAAACTAGTTTCTTGGTCCTAACAGAATGCAAAAACCTTCCAAATCAATTGACTAAACTGATCGTGGGAAGCTCCTCTAACTAAGATCTGTTCTTGGTCTTGGAGAAGCTATCCTTCTGCAGGAGGAGAATTTATGATTCCTAGGAACAAGTTTCCCACTTTCAAATGTGGGGTTGTTTTCAATTAGTTCTTCCCCAGATTCTAGTTGCAACATACCCCAGCTCAGAAGTGAACAAAGAGGCAAGATAAAGCAGTTGAGAAAAGCTGAAAGAATCCTCATTAACTGCCTCAAAAGCATCTTAGAAGGAATTGCCATGCTAGGAATTGTCAGTTCTGTTTTGCTCAATAATGAGAAGAAAACCTCCTGCTATGTTTTTTCTTACAACCCAAAATTAAACAGTTCCCATGTTCCTTGGCTTTTTCCAGAGAGCTGATTCTTAAGGAAGAATGGAACTACTCTCTTGTCTTGGTTTGAACCCAGGCAGCAAACAAGCCCCCACAGCCGTTCACTCACTGTCTTACCAGCAAGACTGTGGAGTGAATTTAAAATGTAATAACATTTGTGGGTAGAGTTCAAGACAGTTTAATAGAGAGAGGAAAACCTGTGCATGCAAGCAAAACATGGAATTTATTCACCCCTTCCCCTGGGCAGGCAAGGGTTCAGCCATCTCCAGGAAAGCAGGGTCCCATTACATGGAGAGGTAACTTGCAAAGACAGACACCATCACTCTGAGTGTCCACCCTTTCTTCTATGGCTTGATATCACTTTGGTCAGTTGGGGTTGGCTGTGTCTCCTCCCAAATTCCCAGGCACCCACAATCCCTTCCCAGTGTGGCACTACGAAGAGCAGAAAAGGCCTTGGCTCTGTGCGAGCCCTGCTCAGCAATAAAAAAATATCCATCTTTTTCTATCAACCCTGTGTTCAGTACAAATCCAAACTCAGCCCCATCCCAGCCACTGTGAAGCAAAGTAACTCTAGCCCAGCCACTTGTACAAAGAGCAATACAGAAAATGCAGCAACCAAATGAAAAGCTCTATTCAGAGAAGAGTTTAAACATTTGGTAGTAAAACAATGAGAATCTTCTGAGATAGCTTTCTGTAAACAGAGACTGTATAGACAGAAACTGTCTCTGTAGACAGAAGCTGTAGAGGAGGATTTAAAGAATCACTTGTACATACTCAGTGAGCACTGACTATCTTGAATGCTTATGCAACTGGTTCCTAGGGGGGAAAAAGGTGCATGCAAAGAAAATATGCATCATAACGGATACATTAGGACAGGAGTTGTGAGGTTATTAGATAGATAAGCAGACACTCATGCAATCTCTATGTTTTTTCAAAGCTTGACTTCGTAATGTTAGTACTCCTACAATACTCTGTTTTTCATATTTGTTGGAATGAAATAATTAATTCAGACTTTCTCTCAAATATATATAAAGCTGCTGCAAATAAAATAAATATAAATGCTGACTACAATAGAAGTCCTTAGATTTTTCAGTACTTTTGCTTCATTGAAAAATGTAACTGATAAATCCAAACCACGTCTGTGAAGTTTTGGAGAGACACACACATACAAACACACACACATATCTATATCTATCTATATTGATCTATATCTATATCATCTCATCTATATCATCTATATCATCTATATCTATATCTATCTATATCATCTATGTCTACATCTATATTGAAAAAGTGTATCAGTATCATATTGATCTTCTAGCAGTCCAGAAGTTGGTGTCCGCATGGAAAATTCTGTACACAGAATCAAAATTAAAATTACTTAAAAAAGGAAAAAAAAATTATAAAACTCTACACAAAGGTAAAAAGTTCTGCTGTGTAAACGTGGTTAACGGTTGTGACTTTGCTCCTGATATTATTGTTAAAAAAGTACTTTTGGAGGCCATGTCGACATGTCTTTGAACATATATTTAAAGTTATTGGATAGGATTTCATAAACAGATCTGTCAAAATCAGAGAATATTTTGTTTCATGTACTCAGGAATAGTTATCATGCTGGTCATGTTGGAAAGAGTTCGAAATACAGAAATGAACCATGTCTATGTTATAGATTTGCTCAATCCAATAATAAGGCTTATTATTTCTTCTATTTATCATATTATACCTATATTTTTTATTTCTTTCCCAAATAAATGCAATGGACTGCTTAGACAAGATTGAAGCTAAATAAAATTCCATACCTTTTGTTCGAGACGGCAAAGTGAAAAGACTTCTTAATCTTAAGATCTGAAGAGTGGATGGAGACCAGTGGATGAAAGACTAAAGACATGATTTAGAGGCTTCCTCTTTAGTGCTCAGGAAGAGAAATTTCCATAAAGAGAAATTAATTTCTGAAAAGAGATTAAGTGATCTTAAAAATAATTTAGTTGTTCTGATTCCATATTAATATATATTCAGAGTTTTAAGTGCTTATTTTAGTAACCTGAAAAAATATTTTGAAGGTGCAGAAAGCCTTCATGTTGAAAGTCAATCATGAAGGCTTAAATGACATTTGAAAAATTTCTGTGAAATTCTTTTCCCAGTAGAGGTTCTTACTCTCTTCTGAAAAACCTTCGTTCTTGGAATGCTCTAGTCTGCTTTGTACCTCAATGTCAGAGCCTCCAATTAATTTCATATTACAGGTAAAAATAATTTTTGTTCTTTTGCTGCCCCTGGTCTGTATAAACATTTCATTTTCTCATGCTTTAATATTTGAAAAGGAGTGTTTTTCAGCTATTTTTTCCAAGAAAAGGATATTTCCACCAAGTGGTGTGGGTTTGTTGCTGTTGTTGTTGTGTGGTGGGGGTTTTTTGTTTGTTTGGGGTGTGGTTTTTTGTTTGTTTGTTTTATTTTGTTGTTGATTTTTTTTTGTTTGTTTGTTTGTTTGTTTTCTTTTGGTTTTTTTTTTGTGGTGGTTTTTTTTTTCTTGGTTTTGGTTTTGGTTTTGGTTTTGGCTTTTTTTTTTTTTGGTGTGGTTTTTCTTTTTTTTTGTGTGTGTGTATGGTGTTTTTTTGTTTTGTTTTTATATCCAGATGAAATTCTATGATATAGATGTCAGCAATGTCAGCAATGTAGGTGGAGGGCATTTGCTTTGCAGAATCTCTATGACTAGAAAAGAAGAGGTAAATAATTGGAAAAGTAGGCAATCTAACAGAAAATTCTGCTTTAGCAGATGCCTCTGCAATTTTTTCAGCTGGTTTTGATTAATCTGGATTTTTCTTAATTCTTCCTTATTGTTCTCTTCTACTGAAAATATACTTACGTGTAGTGAAAACACCTGAAACCTGCAGAAATATCAAAGCTTGCCTTGCTTGTCTGAGCATCTCTGTTTGCATGAGATATCAAATATGTCAAACAATTATGTAATTGCTTTAGAGATTTCTGGAGAGAGCTGATTAACTTACTACTTATCTTTCTGTTGAATAAATACTACAGCTGAGTCAGGAATTGAGTATGAGAGGAAAATTTCATAAGCCTGGCAATTATGAGTAACTGATTATATTCCCACAGCAGAGGGTGAATGAATTAGTCCCTGGATCTCTCAAGACATCTTTGAGTAATCTTGCAATACAGAAAATGTATTCCTCAGCTATTGATTTTGTCCTAACAGTTCACAAGGGCCTTGCTCCAAGATAGCTACAGATAGTTAGAGTCAGATAACTGATAACTAAGAAGGAATGGCTCACATAAACATGTTTTTCTTGTGGCCTGATTAAATTTAAAGGCATACTTTCCAGAAACGGTCTTAGGACTCCATGAAACTAAGTAGTACAAGGGTTATTAAATTTTTATTTTACTTAATTATTTTCATAGAACCAAAAATTGGAAAAATAATTTAGATTAGAAGAGTCTTTTGGAAGATGTGCAATCCTCAGTTGCCATTTCTTGGGGTTTTTTTCAGTCGCTGAAAGAATTTGGAAATAGGATCCCTTTAATTTTTTCTCTATACACACACACAACTCGTTTCCTAAGAACACTTCTTAAATTATTTGTTTCTCCCATGTACTGGAAACTTAAACCTCTGAAATTCTGCATTTTAAGTGGTTCAAGTAAAACTTTCTGCATAACACATTTCCATATACTTAAAGCATGTGCTATTTCTCTCTTCTACACTAGAAACATAACACTGACATGTACATATAAATATTTTAATTCATAATTTTTTCGAGTTTTGAATTTTTTTCTGATAGCAGTGATATCCTTTTCTGTGCATAAGAAAATAGTTTTTCTATTAGAAAATACATTTTGAGGTGATAAATAAATTTGTATTAGTGTGGCAGGAGAACATTTCTTGCTACTTTATGTAAATGCATAAGGCAAACATTTATGAGAACTGAGTTAAATATTATGGTATAGTGAAAATACAAGGACTGTTTGTTTGTTGTTTGTGTGTTTTCTTTATTTTATGTGCCAGTTACACTGAGTCATCCTGGTAATTGCATGAAAGCTTTAAATTTTGCCAAACTGACTGTTCAGTATAACACAGCCAGTGAAGTTCTTGTCTACTTATATACTTGGAAGTTCTACTATTTACTTCAGGAGACTGAACACCTAATTTTAAATTTTTTTTGTCTTTTTTTTTTTTTTTTCATCTTCCATTTAAGGACTGTGGTTTGTTTTTTGATGGGTTTTTTGTTTGGTTGGTTTTTTTGTTTGTTTTGGTTTTGTTTTTTCTTTCTTTTTTGTGTTTTTTTTTGTTGTTGTTGTTTTGTTTGTTTGTTTTGGTTTGGTTTTTTTTGTTTTTTTGGGTTTTTTGTTTGGTTTTTGGGGTTGTGGGGTTTTTTTTGTTTGTTTGTTGTTGTTGTTGTTGTTGTTGTTGGGTTTTTTTTCTGTTTAAGAATTTTAATTATGGATCTGATCCCTGACACTATATGACATATAAACCAATGATAAAAAAAAAATCCTAAATTATAATTCAGGAAAACACTCCTTTAGAACTACTGAAGTATTTAATTAGTGAGCAATTACCTAAGTTCCCCTGAATTTGTTTTTACTCCCTTTGTCTTTATCAAGGTACTTTTTGTTTGTTTGTTTGTTTTACCTGGCTGTATTTAGACAAGCTAAGTGCAAACATTTCAGATAACTCTGGATTTCAAAGTAAGAGAGAGCAAGACTTTTTCAACAATAAATTTTACCCTTCTTGAACTACTGTTCTATTCAGAGAAGACAAACCCTAAGATCTATTTCTTTCTTTGAAATAAAGGGACTACGAAATAAAGGGCTTGATTCAGCTCAGAACTGAAACTATCAAGTGAATTATTTTCTTTGATAAACACTTGGAATTCCATACTGAACATTCTTAAACTGAGATTATTGTTAAAAGAATTAAAACAGCAGCAACAACAACTTAGCTTTTCATCCACACAGATCTACTGTTTATTTAGTCATCAATATCTCAGGCTAAGAATTTCTGTAAAAACATGGTCTAAATAATTCCTGACATATTTGTTATAACAGCTGGTTTCTTTGTAAGCTGCTGTTAAACCTTGGCCCAAGGTTCTTCTCTATACTCCTTCCTTAGATAAAACACAGCAACATATTTCAAAATGATAGCACTTTCTATGTTTCTCTGATTTTTATGTTTCTTTTCAGCATTTTTATGCACTGTCAAAAGGCACAAAAATATTACTGCAGTAAGGCTCATATATGAACAGTGTACATATATTATTAAGATAAACATAGAACAAGTGGTGCTATGTGTTTTTCAGTTCTTGCTGTTGCTGCACTTTCCAGCTGTCAAATTCTGAATAATACCCTAGCATTTTAGAAACATTACAAATGTGTTATGAGTGCTTTAATATCTCACAAGATAGTTTTATATCCCAATAAAAAGAGCATTTACATTTTGTTGTTTATATTTTTACTCTACTTAAGTGCCCAGAGAGTGAATATAGGACTCTGTATTTATTGCAATGAGGTCAAGAGAGAGGCAATCTCTCTGCAAAGCTGCTGTACCTTTGCACATCTTGGTTTCATAGGAGCCCTTAGTCTAACCTTCAGATAGACAGCTATTCCCTGTGCAAGCTAATCCAGCTGGGATGTCCCTCAGCAAACTGTCAATTATGTTAAACTGTGTCAACCTGCATGTATTGTGTAATTTTCCATTCTGAATTATTGTCTACTAAATAGAGTCAGCTGCAAATATTGAACTCTTGCCGTACACTCTAGGGGAAGCAATGTAGAAAATTTATGCATTCTTTTAGCATCAGCCAACTGGCCTCTTGCAGGGATGTGGAGGGTTATAAAAGTTATACAAAAGTATTGCATATACTATAAAGCTTTATGAAAGCAACAAATACACTGTTTTTCCTTTGCTATATTAACAACCTATTTAGTGCACTGTTGCCATTGAGACCAAGTAATGTAAATGCTTAACAGAAATATCTCTATAATTTCATTATACTGCAAGACAGATCACATGCTTTCATAGCAGGAAAATTAGCCAAGGAGGGGTCTGATGCCCAAGTCAAGTAAATTGCTATCCAACTAGCAATTATAGAAATTCAGTTTACAGTTCAGTTTAGCAGCTGAGTATCTGCACTGTGATTCTCTGTCTTAGGAGCACAAATTCTGTAGATGTAGTTTACATAGCTATTCAGTTTAACTTTTACAGTTATAGTATTCTATGGAAAATTCTTACATAACTTTTTATTTTTCAAAAAATTAATACATCAGTTACACAATTCTACTGGCTTTAAAAATTTCATTAGCTGTAAGGGGTAAAAGTCATAAAAATATTTAGCCAAGCAAATAGTAAAAATGAGACAACTGTAAGTATGTGCTTAAAAATAACAGTGGATATAATTTTATAAATCTGCAGTATGTATTAATAGTCATATTGTTTTGATTAGGTTTAGCTATTTTTCCCCTATTTCTTTTCCTGATTACTTTCTTTACACCATTCTTTACAATACTTTGTAGAAATTTATTAATCTCCCCATAGATTTTTTTTTACAGAATGGTCAGGCAAAATGTACCTTGAAATATTTTTTGCTTGTTCAATTGAACAAATATTTAAAGCACTTTTATTACATTATTTTTTATTATTTTCAATGTGTAAAAAATAATTAACTACATCACTAGCATCCAGAAAATTTCTCCATGTCCCTATTAAGAAGAAAATAATTAATATGCTCATACATGAGCTACTTGAAAGGAAACTATTGAAACCACCAAGGATAACAATATTCTTTTGCGGTGTAAACAAAGGCAATTCAATAAGTCTAACTTGTTAGCAATTAATTTAACCTGAACATTATTTAGACTACCTTCAAAGCAATATGTGGCTTATAAGTACATTCAGCCATGCAGAACAGGAAATGTCAAAGGAAAAGGCTAACTGGTTCATAGGAAACCTTAAGAGAAACAATATATAATAAGCATCATGAGGCTTGACAGCTCTAATCTGTTGTAGGTAACCTTGAAACTTGCAAGGACAGACTGGTATATTAGAATGTTTTATTTGAGCAGTCATAAAATAAACTCTTCAGATTTTTTTTTCTTAAAACAAATTTATCAAATCAAGTTTCAAAAAGGTATCTTTGTGTAGTTTTCAAGAAAAGTAGTTTTTTCTTTAGTCTTAGTTAGAACCTTTTGTTTCCTTTTCTTCTGCATGATGCAGATCTCTACAGACATTACATAAACCCTGTTAATGAAATGTTTACTTGTGCTTTGAGGCATGACCCTTTGATATAAAAAGTTAGTTTTTGATGAAAGCCATAAACAAAATACGGTTGAAAGACCTCCCACCCTTTTCTCAATTGCATTTTGGACTTTATTGAAAAAAATAAATTAATCTTCCTGCTTCCCCTGATACCACATTAAGCTTCAAGGTGTTTCTCCTCATAAGAAGAATTAGCCAAAGCAGTTTCAAATTGCTTAGGTTAGTTCCATGAAAGATTTTAGACATGGAAGAGCCTAATTTTTGAGCATATTTTCGCTTTATGAAATCTATTGCCCAAGTTGCACACTGCTCAAGCTGTAAGCTGCCAAGGATAAATGCCTATCTATAGAAGGAGAAATTAAGCTCCCAACACTTTCTACATACACGGATAACTAGAGCTGGTGGAAAAAACACAAGCAAGTTCCACTTCTCTTCAGCACATAATGCAGTTCTCTAGTGGGAGACTTAGTACTTCTGCACAATACCAACTCTCATCCTAGAAAACTTTCCTGCCTATTTCACAGAAGTTATGAAATTAAACAATGGGAAGATGGAAGAAACAAATTGCCAAAGACAAGGAAAGGGCTTAGTATCTACCTCATTACAGCAGTAAGCATCTAATTGTGGGCAGCACTGGGGATTCATCTGTCTGTTTTCTTGGGTTAGACTTCTTTCCTAGACCCCTGAAAACAAGGCTGAGGCTTAACGTATTGATTAGAACGAACAACAACTAGTCTTGTGGAACAGCAGACAGAGGGGCATATATTTCCATTTCTATGTTTGGAACAGACATCCTAACCAAAGATTTTTTTAAGCCACCAATCATTCCTGAGCTTTGGCTGTACTTTGTTGTTTCTCATGGAAAAGTGCTGCCCTATCTCCACCTGGCCCCCCTTCTCCAGCCAAAACTTGCTCTTTCTCACAGCATGATAATGCCAACAGTCCTTGACTGTTACCAACAGTTCTTGTCTGTTCTTACTGACAGCCCTTGGCTGGCTTCTCAGCCATCTGGTTATAGGTGTGTGAGACCTACAAAGTAATCTCCTATCTTCTGGGAAGTGAGGGCTCAAAAGGATCTTACATTGGAATTCTGTTTGTAGGGTTGCTAGAGAGTGACCTTTAGAATGCATCAGACCCTCATATTTATCTCAAATGAGCAATTTACATTAATTTAAAGGTGATCATCTAAACTGAATCAGATTAACTGCTTTCTGAAACTGAAGAGACTCTATTGGTTATGAAAGGAGATTATCTCCTAGTGACTAGATTCTAGTAAGCACTGGATGCATACGGCTAAAGCACGTAAATTCTAATCTGGAGGGTTTGTTATACCTTTTCTCAGCATCTACTTACTAGACTATTAAGTCTTATCTTTGTCCTTTTATGTGAGTTAGACATTGAAAAATTACATTGGAGACTGACTCAGAATAAAAATGGTGAATTTCTAAGTCCTGATGGGTTTTGGAACCTGGTCAGCTGATAATGAGCTTTGTCCAGGAGGAGAAATATGGAATATCATGGTGGGAAAAGAATCCCACTCTAATCGCAGGGGAAACAGAAGTCATAGATCTAGATATTTGGCTGCAGGTTTAGGCAGCAATTGAAGCTGAATTTTTAGGATTTGAGCAAGTAACTTTCTTAGAATTAGCTCCAGACACATAATCTACCTATGTCCCCTCCTGAATTAAGCCATTGCTTAATTCAAAAGAAAAATGCATGGTTTAAAAGCCCACAGTAATGAGATGGTTTAGGTAAGTATCACTCAAATGTGCAAATGAGATTTGACTGCCTCCTGATTCACATCAAGGAATAGCAATATCCAATTCCGAATGTCTGTAACAAGCAAATTAATTGAAGAGCCTTTTGTGCTAGAAAGAGATAAAATAGATTTGACATGTTGGCATGACTCAGTTAGTAAGCTGTATACTTGATTGCTTCTGAGTACACATGCCATTACTGCTTCTCTCTGTTGCCTTCGTGCAGACAAAACTTGCATTTGAGTGCAATAGAAGATTTAAGATTATAAGTAAGAAGATTGTATTTAAGATTTTGTTTAAGATTATAAGGAAGAGATTTGTATGGACAGGGAGTTAAAGACATGAAGTTTATTTTGGCTGTGAGGGCGTAGGAGAAGCTACATCGATATCACATAAGCCTGATATTCTACAAAGAAGAAAGAAAAAGAAAGAAAAAGAAGTTGTGCAGCATATACTGTTTTGTAGTGTTGACTCTGCAACTGTAGTTTTACAGTAGCAATAGTTGTATATATATTTTATATTTATAAATATATATTTATATATATTATACAATTATAATATATATTTATATATTATATATATTATATAAATATATCTAATATAATATATATATTAAAAATGTACATCTAAATACTTGTTCTGTGCAATATACGTTTACTAGAATTTTTTTTTTTTAATTATGACAGAATAATTTAGGTTGGAAAAGTTCTCTGAGATCATCAAATTCAACCTATGGCCTAACACCAAGATGTCAACTAGACGATGGTACGTGGCCAGCTGCGAGTCTTTCCTTGAACACCTCCACAGATGACGACTCCAAAACTTTCCTGGGCAGCCCATTCCAATATCTAATCACCCTTTCTCTGGAGAAATTCTTCCTAATGTCCAAGCTAAGCCTCCCTTGGGGTGTCTTAAAAATATGTCCTCTTGTCCTATTGCTATTAATAATCAGTCACAACAAAATTTCTATATCCTTTTGAATTTTGCATGTGACACTTTCTTTGCAAAGTTTCTAAGACAATAGAGAAATGAGAAAGGAAATGTATAATTGGCAAATTGCTTTCACGTAAAGTAAAATGCATGCTCTTACCACTGTTCAACCTTGTTTACCAGTTAGTCCAGCATGGCTTTGAGTGCAGGATATCATATAATAGTGGGAAAATATGATGTTATGTAACCAATGCTTTTTTTTTTTACTGAAAATATGTTATCTTTGCTGACCCTGAGACAATACTTAATTACTTTTACTTAGAAAGTGAGAAAATACTGAACAGCAAGTGTACTGAAGCTCACTGGAGCAATACTGTTAGAATGAGAGCAACCACCTGTGATTTCAGCACAACATGAGCATGAAAAGTATGGATTTAATGTAATGTTCAGGTTGTATTTTGATTATGGGCCAGGTCGTTAGAAATCAGCTAAGGCAATAAGAAATTTGTGTACATGCTGCAAAACGAGGCTTACAATACACCAGAGTAATTGAAGCAGTATAAGCTCCACAGAGTGAGTACCAGTACTGCCTTTCCAATTCCTGATTTTGCTTTGCATCTTGAGCTGATTCAAACAAACAAACAAACAAACAAACAAACAAACAAACAAAACAAAACAAAAACCACAACAGTGAGAAATATTAGAGATCATTAGTAATGAAAAACTCAAGAAAAGTTAATAATTTTAGATATTATTAATATTTTCATATTGTTATGCTGGGCTTGAAAAGGCTTAGAAAAAGGTAAAGCCGCATTATAAAGCCATAAAGTAACTGAATTTAGAACAGGCCTATGAAGGTCAACTGAAACAACTTCCTTCACACTTACATCAGGGCTGCCTTAGATCAGATGTGATCAAAATTTAATTTGGATAAGCAAGCAGTCCTAATATCCAACAGTTCATTGTACATCAGAGTTAAAAAATAGTATTAAAACTCAATATATGGAAAATAGTTACCTGAATCACTATGGAGTGGTGAGGTAAGGTGACTTCTTCAAGGCTTCACAGACATAGTTTCCAGTCTTTGCCCTCTTACAGCTTTCCTCTGTGACTTAGATGTCTTCTAACTGCCTTTACATCTTGCAAACCCTATGATACTCATTTTATATTTCAAATAGCTGTGCAATACCCTGATATTTAGTTACAGTTGCTGTATCCTTAATGTTTCATAGTAGTAATGAAGAGAAGGTTGTTTATAAAAGTTGTCTGGTTTTATTGGAAAAATGGCTTGCACTGACTTTCATTCATTTTTACCCAAAATGTCCTTCTTAGAGGTAATAGCCAACCTGAAAGACTCTCCCTAGTGACTAGAAAACTTCTGAATGATTTATCACCCAGGATTAACAACTAAACAGCTGACCTTGCGGGGAAGAGGAATGGGAGGGTAAAAAATGAAACCAACCAACCCAAACCAAACATTGCCTGTGTTCTCATTAAAAAATATGCATCATTAGTTAATGGAAAAAAAAATGTCACAACGCATGCGTTTTACAATACACAAAAAGTGTTCCATACAATTAGAGATGTGTCCTCATGTTCCTGATATAGACAACTTGGCAAATAAAAACTTGAACATGAAAGTGACAGAAAAAAACCCTAGGAATTACAAACAGGTAGCTGGAAGACAAAAGACAAAATGTAGAATGGAAAGTCTGGAATAAAAATACAAACACACAAACACAAACATACAAACACATCAACCAATGAATATTTCAAACCATTAATTTTTATTTTTTTTTAGGCAGAAATCTACTTAAAAAGAACTCCATGTTTTAAAAGATTATTTCCTTTCAGACTATTATGTTCAACATCCTGTTCTTTCTACCAAATGTCAACAATTGCAACCCAAGAAAAATCTAGCATATATTCTTGTTATATTTATGCTCAGAACACCTGGTAAAATAGTTCAGCATGCTAAACTGAAGAGTTTTGGACCTGGAGATTCAAATTAATGGAATTCATTATATGGAACACTTTTTCTTCAGCTAAGAGGTTGACGTGTTATTTGTGACTCATAAAATGAAAATGTATAATGGATCAAAGGCTTTAGCCAAAGGTGTAAATTTTGTTAGATATGTATTAACAAGAGGAGTATTTGCTTTAAGTGAGAAATAATACATATGCGGCAAGCTTGATTTTTCCACTATGTAGTTATGGATGTTAAAAAATAACTTTTACAGTTTGCTAGTTCAATTTTGTTGTTTATGGTATTGTTTCTGGAGCCCAAAGGACAAAGAAGTAAAATTATTCGGTTTTCTCTTTATTAATAGAGCTCTGTCACCATATTATATGTACCACATAAAGATTTGTAATTGCTTTGGAGAGATACTCTGCCAAAGCTCCTCAGTGGGATTTTTGTAGAAAGTAAAATATACCCATCAGAGAGTAGATATTTCTCTTCTGGTTGGAGTTCAGGCTCTGAGTGTTTTGTCATCCTTATTGACTTGAAATTGACATTACCAAAAAAAAAAAAAAAAAAAGAAACACCTTTAAATATTAGAATATAAAGTAGGAATGACAAGAATTCGAAGGGAAGATGACTATTGTTATAAACCCCAAGTTAGAATAATTTGACTATATCATTTTAGGGAAAAAATACATCTCTGAATTCCTTAGATTAATAAAAAAGAAAACAGGGAAATAAAATAGAAGCATCTTACAAGGATGTGAAATGATTGATTTGTGTCAACTTCCAGCATGGGGAAGTTGAGAAGACATGTGGTTTGGAACTGCTCTCTTCATGTAATGAAGATGAGTTGTTGTCAGATAATGAGAAGTCGGTTGGAACTCAAAGTGATATATTGAGGAACAAACATTCAAAGAAGCAGATGGTTCTCACCTGAGAGTTCTTTGGGGGAACTTAAAATGAAATGGCTTAGCTACTAACAAAGATGTGCAATCAGTCACATAGTTATGACGGTAGAGAAAAAAACTGTAGGTTCAAACAACGTAGCTATTTTTTTACCAAGGTATTTGGGATGATTGGGATGATGAATTACAAACCAATGAGGTGTGATTCAATATTTATAAAGCTGACTGAACCAATAAAAAAATACATAGGTAAAAAGCAGCATGAGAATAGGGACAAAACACAACAAAACACAAAACACATTTCTTGTGTCCTCTTGAAATATCTCAATAGACCCATATAATCATGTGTTAGGAAAAAAAAAAAAAAACAAAACCAAAAAACCAGAAAAAGTATTGTATTTAGACTTTTAAGAACCCTAAGGAAGTACTTTTACTAAAGATTGTTAATGACTATGGTAAGAGGTATAATTGGTGGTTAATTAAAAAAAAAAAAAAGAAAAAAAAGAAAAAAAAAAGAAAAAAATTAGGTAAGACAAGAATTGCAGGGGGCAGGGTTCTTTTTCAACACAGAAAGAGGTTAATCAGCTAAGTAAGTACTCTGCCAGGTTAATGCTCTCTCTTACAGTAATTTCTGGTAACTGAGTAGCAGGCTGTATTTAATACTACTGCCCTGCTGTATAATGTCTTGTCCTGTTGTTGATAATGTGAGGAGGGGTTGTTTGGGTTTTTTTGTTTGCTTGTGTGTTTGAAGGAATGTTTTGGAGATGAAGAAATGGATTGCCTTCTTTAATATATTTCCTTCTTTATACCATGGAAAACTTTTCAAATATAAAAAAGTCAATTGAAATGGGAGTATTTATACACAAAGGAAAGGAATATTTATAAACAAAGGAAAAGCAGCTGAAGATCAGATAGAAATGTCACAACATAAGTAAATCAGGAAGCAATTTTTTGTGGTGAACTAGAGTTCCTATGCACAAATGTTTGCAGACTTACACCCTTAATACAGGCAATTAGATTGCTAATTATGGTGAAATTATTAATATAGTTATGAATTGGATAAACAAACCCAAGCCTTCCCAATGTACCTACTTCTCAGTCAGATATAAAATAGTTTACCTCTGACTCCGACCTGTCAGATAAGGGGAGTGAATACAAGTAAAATTACTGTCCTTGACATGAGTAAAAAATGCATAGTCTTAATTTTGTTTATTTGTATATTTTTGTTTGTTTTACAGTGTTAACTAAAAGCAGAAACTTATTTTTAAGTGTTAATGTGGGGTTTCTACCTGAAGGCAGACTATTCCTACTTACCTGTGCATAACTTCTACAAATTTGCTATTGGAAGGATTCTACTATGTCTGGGTTTGGATTCTTACATTGTACTTAGTGGATGGCAGTGACTCTGAGCTCCTGGTCCCCTCTCTGTCAACATGAAATACATGTTGGAGCGCGGCATGCACATGGCAATCTCCAACACACTTACTTGTTTCCTTTCCATGCAAATCAGGGAACAGAAAGTGTCTGCTGAACTCAAGCCTTGCTCTAACAGGGAGCATAAAAATGCCTGAGACTTTGTGCCTGCACCCTGTACATCCAAACCTACTACAGATTTGATAAGGAAAGACCATGTTAGGTAGGCACACAGGTAGGCAAGGATGAAGGTGAGTATCTTATCTAAAAATGAGATAAATCATGACATTTACCCAGCACTTGGCAAGCACAGCTACCAGCTTCAATTGAAATTAAGTTCATGTTCATTGTTCTCGAGGTTATATTTTAAATACCGAGGATTGTACAAATAAGCAATTTAAAAAGTGGTTATAATGTCAACAAATAAGTAATTTTTAGAAATCTGAAGGAAATGTCCATAAAATACATTTAAAAGAATAGTAAATTTTGGTTTTATTCCAAAATGTCTTCTAAGAGCACTGGATGATAGAATTTTTCCTTGATCCCAAAATAGAAAGAACTGACAAATAGGTGCCCTGTTTTTCTATTTCCTGACAAGATAATGTTGAAGCCTCAGGAAGTAAACAAATCAAAGAGAGAGGGAAACAGAAATGTTAGAGCTGAGAGAGCTAAGATGATGAAGGCACTTTATATCTTAAAAAAAAATTAATTAACCATGATGTGCTTTCAAAATATTAAACAAGAAAACAATAACTTCAGGTAAGAATCTTGATATAATGATAAACCAATACTTTATTATGTTGTTTAAGTGAAGAAAGATGCAGATTTCAAATAATCTGCAAAAATTGTATTGAATTAATAGTATATCACAATAATAATTAAAACATAGTTATTGAAATCATTCCCATTTTTAACAACACTGCAGCTATCTCAGATTTATATTCTAAAGCCTGCATTTACTGTAACAGAGAAATAAGATAAACAAATCTTCATTAGAGAAAAAAAAAAAAAAACAAAAAGAAACCAAGTAAATCACACTAAACATCCAAAAAGCTTCTAGAGAGAGGATGTGGCCCTCTCTCTACACGTGGTCCCTGTGATACTGAGTTGTTTTTAAATCCTGCTGGAAAATTCTTGAGCTAAACTTTCTGATATCTTCAAGGTTGTGTATCCGGACAGAAAAGGACCAAATGACTTGGAGCAACTAAAGCTACAGAAAAAAACATTAGTATGTTGTTGCATAGGACAGTGGCTTTATCTTAATGATATAATCTTGTCACTGAAACTTGTATAAATCCAAATGTTTCCCAGAAACATTAGCCTCAGTCATTGTTGCCAATATTTGTAATTTTTCCTGGTTTTGTACAGCATAAGAGAACTCATCTCTTATTCATTTACTTCAAGGCCTCAGAAACAACCAAAGGTCTGGTCTAATAGCCTTATGGATTAGAGTTTGTCTTACAGAATAATGTCAAATTACAGAATTACACAAACTGTAATTCTTATTATTGTTGCATTTATCCTTTGAAATGTGAGTCAGAGAAGAGAGAACCTGTAGCAGACTGTTACATGTTGTAGAAATCTGCAGAATTCAGAATTTAAAGAATAAACCTCCTTAAGACTATGAAACAAACTAGAAGGCTAACCTGCCTGAAAATACCTTGTTAGTGATTGTAAATTGGTATCCCGGGTCCGAGTTTTTCTCAGTAAACTATTATATCTGCTCATATTATTTAAATACATTGTGCAAAGCATTTGAGAAGAAAAAATAGGTTTCTTCCAACTTTTTTTTCCAAAATACATCACTTTAAATGTTTGCAGTTGATTTCCTTCCCTTGCATATTATGGTTGATTATAGTCTCTTTAACTGTCATGATTGCAATATCAGTTGACAGTCATTAATTAGGCAATTTCGAATTGAGTAGCCAATGAATATAACTGCAGAAATAGCCCTTCTGGAAGGGCTAAAGGTGTAAATAGCATTCCTTTTTATAATTGAAATTGGACTCAACTGACAGATTAAATTTCTAGACTTTATCCTTTTACAATGTTTTATTACTGGTAATGATATATAAAAAATACTAACTTTCCCAGTCAGGGAAGTTCCTTAAAGACAATACCTTACTATATTTTCTGTGAAAACATACAAATTCTCTAATGGGTAACCAAAAGCAGAAAAAATTCCAGCATGCAGGGATAAGCAGCATGAATGATCATGTCTGGGAAAAAAAAAAAAAAGAAAAGGGCAATGGAATATCACACCTATAAATGAAAAGAAAATCATACCTGCTTTCCAATTCCCACCTATGAATAGAAAAGCATAGGAAAAAAGTGCTGAAACAAAAATGTCTGAAAAAGAAGGAGAGCACCATAAAACTTAGGAGTTCAAAGTTACAGAAATTAAAAACAAAGCAAAAGGGATTGCATGATTTTTGATGCCAAGATTCTTATTGCTAGGCTTCCTAGACAGAGTTTCACAAATGTATTGCATTACAGAAAATGAAAACATTTAACTATCTTGGAGTGCCTCAGTGTAACTTTGTGGAATGGTTCCAGTGTGATTGATACCCTTTCAGCAGAACCATTAAAGTGTGCTTCAGGGACTACACAGAATACAGCAGATTCTTTAATCCAGTGGTTTGGGGAGTTTGTAAGGCTTAAAGCCCATTATCACCAGCTTCTCCAGGTTATAAATTCCTGAGCAGCAATAAATGACAAAATTTTCCAGAAGCTATACTGCTGAATTAGTAGTCCACAAACATAAGCTATCCTCTCACCTTTAGTTTTATTAATATCACTGTCTTTATAGGGGGGGCAAAGAGAATGGATTTGCACTTATAAAGGATAGTTTAATCATTTGAGTATTTAGTGTAAACATAAAGCCTATGAGCAAACAGAACTTTCTTTCTGATTCCATTAACAGAGTATGTTGAGATGTAACCACATTTTCTTTCAGTAAATAGAAGGGCCATTGTGTGAATTTTAACTACCACTTGCAAACAGTGTATTTTGAGATGTATAAATTACCACACAATGAACAACAACAAAAAATGGTGATATGCATCCTTAGCATTTACAAGTGGAGAGTCTTAGGTGAGGAGTGATTCATATAGTATAAATACAGTGGTTATCAACTTCTAAATATTAAGAGTGGAATTTGAAATATTTTAGATGTCATTCTGATGCCCAGAACCCAGGGTGGGGAATTCATATTTCCAATAAACCTTGGATTTTCATCTTGGATATGCACATATAAATGTTAAATTCCTAGTTAGGTGTACTGAAACTTTTCATCTAAACATTTGCTTTTACATTGCCCTGCTCTTACCCCATTTTTGATATTAGGCAACCTCTCTTACTGCTGCATTCAAACTCTAACAACTAACATAGTTATTGTAATTCTCAAGTATCCACAAGATGTTTGTGTCTTTGTTAGATGAGTGCTCTGTAGAAACAGAGACAAAAATTCCTAATTTTCAGGGAATTGCACAACAATCATGCCTATACCACATTCTATAATCAGAATAGAAGTGATGTTCTGTGAATACAACCACTATTCATATGCCAGACAGCATAGCCACAAGTTTTACTTAGAGAAACACATGTATAATTGCTGTAAGAGAGGAATTCCTGTGTTGAGGAAAAAGCAGGAAGAGATAAAAGACCACTGGGAACAGATCTCATGGTATTGCAGGAAGAAAGAACTGTGTATGCATTTGTATTCTTCAACTGCTTCAGGGATTCCACTTGCTTACACAGATCAAAGAGAATTGAAAAAAAAAAAAAGCCCATAAAACACAGGGAAAGGCAGCAGAAAGCACTGTATGCCAGGTTAATTAAGTTAGACAACAGTGCCAAACACCTTTGTGATGTGTACATCAATACAATAGAAGAAGATCAAAGCCAGTTTTGGCACATTTCTGGGTTAGCACATGACTTTGTCAGATGACAAAATGAATTCTTTTGTTCCCTCTACCTTTCCAACATGATTTACCACACACTCCCAGGTGTCACCTAGAGGGATTGTACTCTTCCCTTCTCATTTGACAGGTTAAAAAGGAAAAGGACTGTGAGTTCTTTCAAGGGTGAGGGAAGCTAGCAGCCATCCTGTCTTCACTGGTGCCCGTAAAGCTCAGTGAACTCTAGTTCTGTCTTTGCTCCAGTCCATGGCTTGTGATACATGAAGATATCCAAATGATCCTGTCCTGTGGTACTGACACCATCCTCAAAATTGTACAGGGTCATATCTGCTCAAAGAATGGGCTGTTATGATGGTAAAACATGTCATCCTTATCTTATATCCATACAGCTAATTTCAAATACAATGGTAGCATTTGCTTTTGTCAAAGCTAAGGGAATTGGGAAATGATTGCCACCCACACACTGTAGAGATCAATCCCACCCAGAAGTCTGGTTCTGGAGAGACACTAAAAGAGGATTTGACCAAGACACCTCCGACCTATCAGCGAAATCATCAGCCACATGCAAAAACACTGAGGGTGAAGTGAGTGTTCACTGAGAGTGAAGGTTCATAAGGCATAGGAGGTATTCTAACACAAAATAACCGTACTCTGGAAAAGAAGGCCAATCTCAGCTCCCAGATCTCTGGCAAAGCTGTTGCAAATTCTTCATAGATAAAAGCACCAGTGTAACAAAATGTCATCAGCTACTTTCTTTTCCATTTATCTTCATACTTCCAGAGGAAAATCAGGATGATATATGTCATTGTTACAGGAAGTAATACTGCTGTTGCATCAATTTCTCCTGTAAAATTATTCTTCTGTGAACCGTGAAATCCCTCATTGCTTTTCCATGACTTCTTCTAACATCCCATGGGACAACGGGACAATGAGCCAATTGAAATATGTTCTTAAAAATGTGTTCCAAGCACTACAGAACTTCCTTCCTTCCTTCCTTCCTTCCTTCCTTCCTTCCTTCCTTCCTTCCTTCCTTCCTTCCTTCCTTCCTTCCTTCCTTCCTTCCTTCCTTCCTTCCGTTTGGTTTATTTTGTCTGAAGGTATTAAATGTTCTAGGTTTGATTTGTTTTTAATTCTACAGTGTGCGGATCCCTGGGGCTACCAGCTCTCAGCACTAAGCTCCCACGATTATGAAATGTTCAGCTGGGCCTATGTAAAGATTTCATCTTCCCGTTATGCTGGCAGTTTCATGGCATAACAGCCCTCAGGACACAAGCCTGCAGCAGAAGTTGCTACATGAGCTCCTGGGTGAATAGACATGACATTTGGAATCCTTCCATCTAGAACATGTCTGGGCTGACTAAAAGTCCCCTAGCACAAATCCCACAGCTGCCTTGAAACAACGGTTATCACAGTGAAGACTGCAGCAGCTGGGAACAGCTTAAAGAGCTGCTGCATTTCAGGAGGCTGAGGAGAGCCTGGCAACAAGCGCCAGGTGCTTTACCAAGCCACTCTGGCTGGCTGGCTGGCTGGCTGGCTCACTGGAAAAATGATCAGGCCAATAGAAGCCAGAACACTCAATATACTGTAACACCTGAGGTTTTTTTTTTCTTTTTCATTTATTTTTCATCTCTACATTTTAATATATTAAGTGTAAAAAACTATTTTCCACCCCTTGACCTACCTTTCTTGGTTTATTTTCACAAGAACTGTCCTGTCTGCTGGGATATGACATAGGGAAGTTAATTTGCTAACAATGTTGAAAATTCTCTGTGAAAGCAAGCTTTTTTTGGTAGTTTCAAGGATTCATAAAGGGGAAGGCATCAGGAGTGTCTGCTGAGCCTGTGTCCCACTATATACCAGTAGCTGTCCTATCAGTCAAACTTTCCTGGTTATGAAGCATTATTAGTGGAAAAAATCTCATTGTATTTTGAGAATGTGAAAAGTTGTTTTATTCTGAGGGGCCACAATGTTAAAGTGGGGTTGATGGTCCCTTTAGGAAGGTCAGAAAGATTAGGCATGTCCTTATGTAGAAAGAGAAAAAAGAAAGTTATGTTCATTGTTCGTGTTGGCAGAGTTACAAATAGCTTTCTCATATCATCTTTCAGACTAGCACCTGCTACTAGGTTGAAATTAAATTGGAGTGAGGTTGCTTAGATGTGTTGGGAGATGAGCCTAGAAAAATAAATCACAAGAGGTCTATAGGTATTTGCTAATGGGAGGTGACTGATGAGTCTTTGCTGCTGTCTGCATGCTTGATTATTACCTTTACATGCCTGAGACAAGTTTCTTTCTAGGTCTGACCAGAAATGGTATCTATCTCATGAATGTAAATGTCTTGCAGGTATTAGAATAGTAGTGGGAGAAGTTGTAATAATGTATCATTAATAGCATTCAGACATCTTCAACAACCGCTGATGGATAATCTTTGTCAGGCAAAAATATTCACGACGCATTAAAGAATCACTTTTCCATGTTAATCTATAATGCAATCATATTAAAAGTAGAATATAAAAAAAATATTTTTAAAGCATTTCCAGTCTGAAACTCTTCATTTCAACTGGTTTTGTTCTGTTTTATAAGCTCTACATTCTCAGGTGCATACCTTGTTATAAGAATGTTTGTGACCAGCTGCCAGATCAAGAGTTGTTTAAAGTAACACACAACAGATAATGGTGGAATAAGACTTTGTCTTTGAAGGAAAAGGAGAGATGTTTTCTTTTTGTTTGTTCATTTCCCTTTTCAATGGTGATTTTCTCCTTTTCACTTCCCATTATTTAAAAATATTTCCCAAAACCTTGTGATTGGCTAGAGTATCTGTTTCACAGTAGGTTTTTTCTTTTTACTTTTTTTGTTTTAATTTTTTTATTTTACTCCTTTCCTCATCTTTTCCATATGTATATCTGCCCACCTCCCACTTTTCCTTCCACCATTCTGTAATGTACACATGGGGTCTAATAACTTTTCTAAATGTAGCCATCTGATGTAAAGAAAACTGTTTCTATCACTCCTTCCAAAAGTTTAGAAGCTATTGAAAAAAATAAAAGAAAAAAGCAAAACTTTAAACCAGCAGTAAAAGAAATAGCGAAATTAATAAATGATATGGATTAACTTAACATGGATATTACACATCTTCCAAAGCAGAAATAAAAATGGGAAAATATTAAGAAAAAATAAGTAAGCAAACCATGGTATGTTGTAATTATAGTAATATCTCATATCTTTGAAAATATTAACAACCAAAATTGTATCAAAAATTATGTAATATATTGGGCAGAAGAAGAGTTCTACACTCATTTTCTTTATCTGTTTAGCAACTGTAAAGGAGAAAGAAAAAAAGATTGAAACTCATGACACTCTTTGGTTTTCAAAAGGAATAGAAAACACAGAATATATGATACACTCTCAGCACCTCATACAACACTGCAACAGCTGTCCAAAGAAAAATAATAGAAGTGAACTTTGTTAGTAGCAGTTTTGAATTGTTATTTGATGTGACATTGAACCTAATATCAAATTAATATAGAAGAAGTTAGACAGGACACATCCTAGGGGCAAGTTCTTTTTCTTACTTCCCAGTCATCTGAAATTCTTTCTCAACAATACTCTCAAATAATTCATTCAATGTCTACCTGTGTATGTGAGAAAAGGGAAAAAAAATGTAAGAGAAGCTGGAAAAGAGCATAAAAGGGCATCATCAAGGCCTTTAGTGGAACAAGCTTGGCTGGCTGTTTCAAAGTGAGTGACAGTACTTCAGCTGGTGGTCATAAAAGTGGTATACCTAGAGAATCAACCATCTGCAAAGGCTTGAAATAGGATGAGTTCATCCCCTGAATGTTTTTTGTCTTTGTAGTTTTTAGCAAGCCTCTGCAGAAGCTAAATTTATGGTTGTAGCTGACCCCAGTGCCAAAGCTCCTCACACCACAGATTTTTTCTTTTTTCTTTTTTCTTTTTTCTTTTTTTTTTTATTTTTTTTTAATCTTGAATGTCTTTCTGGCTCTTCCTCTGTCAGTTATCAGACTGCAGAGTGCAATTCCTATGGTCTGTCTCTGGCCTCCTATTAGTCCTTGAGACCTAAGTCACCAAAGCAAAGCACAAATGAGTTCTGGCTAGAGCAGTGAAAGAGACAAGCAAAGAAAAGCTTTCTCTCATATCTTACCTTCACACTCCATATTAACCAATTCAGCCCAGTACAATAGGAAACTATTCTTTCCAAAAAAAAAAAAAAAAAATGGAAAAAGGGAAGCTTAAATTGTGTGTATGATTTCATTGAAGTGTTGCTGAATGTTTCTCATGACTTACAAGAGATGCACAATCTTTCTTCTATTTGGCAATTGAGGTTCAGTGAGAAATTTATAACAAATAGAGATGTGGGAAGCCTCCGATGCATGGACCTCTTGCAAAAAAATGTTTAGTGATCAGAAAGACCATCTGATCAGAAATTTCAGATTTTCAGAGTTCTCAAGTATTTAAAGAAAATAACTGATAACTAAGATGCATGCGTTGTCTTCAATGATTGGGCCAACACAATAATAAAGCCTGCTGGGTTTTGGTTTGTTTATTTTTTTTTCTGTTAATAAAAACTGCATACTGTCTAATAATAAATCTACTGAAAAAAAGCTAAATTTTTTAGTGTGACTAACTCCTCAAAAGAATGCTCATAAAATATACACCATACTCTAAGGAAAGGCTAAAAACATTTGCAGCATATGTCTCAACGTGTTTTCAGTAGTGAAAGTTGGAGAAAACACCACACATGTCCATGCAAAAAGAAACAAAAGTTTCAGTTCTGACCTCACTGAGGCAGAACCAAACCTGAGACTTTTCTCAGCAACATTCCATTGTGGTGTCTTATAGATTAGGTGCGTAACTGCGTAAGCTCAAGAAGTGGGGTCAAAAACAGGAGCCTTGATTTTGGGGTTACTTTCTTCTTGCAACCCCCAGAGTAGATCACTATTTTTTTTTTTTAATTACAGCATGTTAAAAAAAAAAGTTAGAAATTATTACTCCCTGCCAGCTTGGCCTCATTTTTTTTCTCAAAACTGTGGAGTGTAGAGATAACTAGAGATTTTTCCGAATAGTCCAGGATGACATGACTTTTAAGAGAAGTTCACTGAAGTTTTCCTTGATGAAATGTCAGCAGCCAAGGGTGATTTTTTGTTTTTTTAATGTGATGGTGATGGAAAAATAAAGTGTAAGCAAGTGTGTCATAAACCCCACAAAAATTACCAAAATTAGAAAATAAAGAATGGTCTGTTTATCATCCTCTTTATCTACCAATATGTACATTAGATAGTATTATATGCAGAAACACATGATGGTCAGAAAATACTATGTTCTTTTTGGACAATTTTAGGATCAGATCCTCAAATTCAGGCCTTACCTAGTTCTGATTGCCTTGAAAGCACACCTTTCCACTGATTGTAATGCATGTTGCCTTAAGAAATTAAGCATTCCCTAAAGAGTCTGGCCAAGGAGTCAATAGGAATAACAGTAATAGGAACACAGTGTTGATGGTTCTGTCATTTTATATTAAAGAAATTGAATGTAATTCAGTTATAGTATTAAACTGTTAAATTCTACATAGCATATTGGTTTCCTAGGAAGTGATTAATGACTTAGAGTCTGAAGCAATCTGTTAAACATGCATATTCTTGGACATAAACCCACTGTGCTGGGAGAAGGCTACCAATAAAAATGGAGAGAGCATTTATTTTTTCTTATCCTGCCTGTATTCTGATGGTTTCTTGTGGAAGTAACTAGAAAATAAATTTAGTATAAATTGAGCTAACTATTTTTTCCCCACAGAATTTCTCCATACCAGTTCTGGAATGGCAAGTTACTAAATATGTAAACATAACAAAATAAATGAAGTAAATCAAGTACACCCACATTCATGCTGAGGCATTGATATTCTTGGGCATATCAAAAGATATTTAGTACCTTCCCACACTTGATGAGTCCCTATTCTAAATAAAATTTTCAAGATATTAATTTAATATAATTTTTTTAGCTATAATACATGCAGATATGTAATATATGTATCACTATGTATGCAATAATTACTTGTCTTCATCAATGTGATATGTAATGAACACAATAAACTGTTCTCATTTTAACATAAAAAGCAGAAAAAATAGACAATGAATTCAATGAAGATGAAACTAGACAACTAAAATTTAAATTTCAGAAAGGTTAAAAACTTTTTTGAAAGTATCTGAAAATGGGAAGGCAATTAATAAACATACAAACACAAGAAATCCAAATGTAATATTTCATTTTTCATATAATAATAATATAATATTATATAATTACATAATAATATTATGTATTATTATATATTATCATATATAATAATAATATAATATTATTTTTCATATTTTATTTAACCAGCATTTAAAAATATTTTAAATATAAGTTAAAAAATAAAATCAATTCCTCTATTTTACCGAATTTAACTTGAAACAATAAAGGCTGTTTTAAAAAAGAATGTCATCAAGCCAAAAGATAACTATGTAAGAGCTAAATAAGGGTATCAGCCATAAAGGAAAGCTAGAGTAGGAGGCAAGGGTGAAACATTCATTACCCTTCATATTCACGCATATACGAGGCTGACACAAAAAAGGCTGACAGCAAAAGGATTATCAGCTGTCTCAATTTCAAGACAGAAACAATTCCAAAGGGTGCAGCACAATTGTTAGGAATCGAAGATCAGGCAGCAATCAACTATAAATGATCGCACAACTAATCTACTTTAAGTAAAGAGGGAAGATGAGAAGGAATGCAAGGCAAGTGTTAGGATTTGATATTTAAGTCTTCTGCCTGAACCAAGGTGCAAATGAAACCAAATTCTGGTTCAACAATGCAGACTTTATTTTGTCGTTTTAAAAGGAAGTGTCTTGGTTTAGGGCAAACTTGGGAGGAAACCTCCAAAGGGGGTTTGGCTGGAAAGCAAACCCAAATGGCCTCTCTTTTCAGCCAGTCTGGGGAAAAAGAACTTCAGAGAAAAGTGGAAAAAACTGTTTATTTAACAAACAAGATGCCCACAAGCACACAGAATGAATAATATGAAACAATAAAACCTCTCTCTGCTCTGAAGAGAGATGGCAAACTGAGACAGTCCTTGCCATGGGTGTAGCTCAGCTCACTCAGTCTCTCACCAGCCCCACTCCCTCTGCAGGTCCAGGCCCTGGCGGCCGCAGGTGCCAGCCCTCGCTGCACCTCTGGGTTTTTCAGTCCACAGCAGATTTAAACAGGCCCAAGGAAAAGGGAAAAAACAGTCCAGGGAACTTCTCTGCCCTAGCTAGCTAAAACTAACTAAAAGCACAGGAGATCTCTGCCCCACCGTTGTCCGTGCCTCAGACGAACGCCGGAGCCAGGCCGTGTGGGAGTCAGGCAGTTTTCTCAAAACAAACTGTGCTGCTTCTTTCTCCCCCTTCGCTCCCAGAACCATTTTAAAGGCCCAGAACTCAATATACAGCACAAACAGAACAGATCATAAAGCCACCCTAGCACAGGAAGCAAGGGGGAGAAAGGGAGAGAGAGGGAATCCTCTTGTAGGGCTAATTTTCTTGACACTTTTTTTCACTGGAATGCTCCACATGATCCACCCCACCTGATAAGCCCTTAGAAATAGTAAATTATGTGGGCTTTTTAAATATATTCTCCTGACTTTTGCACTAGTTAATGCTTCATTAAACCTTAGAAAAAATATTTATTTTCTGTTTACATTCAGGAATTTCTTTGGATTTCTCTGGTGATTTCAGTCATTTCTCTGTTGATTCAGTGTCATGGAAAGGATTTAACTTGAGTTCCTCAGAATATATATGTCTTACTTTCAGTCAAAAATTGAACTCCTCAGAATGTAGTTTTGCTGAATTCTTCAGTGGAATCTTCTGCTATTCAGTGCACACAACAGTTGCAGCTGGAAAGCTTGCACAGAGTTTCCACCCATAATTAATGCCAGCTGTGTGAGACATAATTACAATAATTATAGTTTTACTAATTTGCATAGAACAATTATATATGCTTGATTTGTAGAAGAGACATTCTGAAGTGTGGTGGTTAAACTGTTTTTCTGACAGTGATTTTCTAATAAAACATATCTAGACATTGATTAAACATGGAAGTGGAAATGTTTTCATCTAAAGTTCATGTGACAATCCTTATTCCCATGTCCAGAGACTACTTAATTACCGTTCTCAATCAATAGATTGAGAGAATTTTGTTGTTTTACTGTTTTGTTTTACTGGCTAGATCCTCCACCTTGAAGATGCAGATTCATTTTGCTTTTCATCCAGAGGGGTGTTCTCAGTTTCATACTGAATCTTTCATTTTTTGTATTAAATATGGTTTCACTGTTCTACAGAGAGCTGTGTATACTGAGATCATCAAGTCTCTACATATCTACAGGGAGAATGCTCCTCAACATAGTCATCAGGCTGTTTGATCAAAATTTGGCCACTCAGGGGTTGAGAGGACAGAATTCCTCCATTTTTATTACAGCCATATATAATCACAAACATCTTTTTCTATCTAGTTATAGTAACTGTCTCTAAAATTTTTCTTCTTTATATATTCACTGTTTAAAAAAAATCTCTTGGGATGGCAGCTTATATATCAACAGAGGATTAAGAAAGCTGGGGGCTCCATCCTTATTACTGTAAGTAGTAATGATTGAATTACAGTTGCATTGTAATGTTCATTTCCAAAATAAAAAAAATAAAAGAACTTTTTTTATGTCCTTCATGAGACTTTTACCAACTTCATGCAAAATGCCCAATATTAAAAAGCTCTTGAATTTTTTTGGTGTTCAGTGAAATTGCATTAAGATACATTTGTTCCTTGACTAGAACAGCTGCTACTACATGGACAGTTTTGCCATTCATAGTCTACCTAACCAATGTCTTAACTGAAAGTAAATCCATTAAATGATAGTGACATGAACAAATGAAACAGAATACATGTTGCAAACAACAAGTACTGAACAGGTTTCTCCTATAAAATTCATTAAAAGGCCAGAAATGCAAACACCATTGGGAAGCACTCAGAGTTTAATACATGGATAGAGGGAGGCTGCTCTACAAAGATATATTTCAGGGATGATGTAGCATCAGCTGGTTTCCTTTTCTTTTTCTGAATATTTTTAAAGAATTCACCACATGTCATCTGAGTGTTTATGCTTATGTGTATTTTATTTAGCCTTCACTACTCTTCCTTGGTTCCATTTCATGGTGCACAGGAGTGAGCAGTATCACTTTCCCTGCCCTGCCCCGTCCTGTCTACTCGGCCTCCTATAACCCTGCAAGCTCTCCACGAAATATACAGACATATAGAAAACAGGCAGAACAGGGAAAGAGGCAGTTCTTTGTTGATCTTTGAAAGTTATCTGGTATGTGTAGTGGGGTATAAACTACTCCACACCAACAGGAAAATGAAGATTTCTGGAAAACACTATATTTCAGCTCCATTAGATGCTGTGGAGCATGGAGTGGGATTGAATTCAGATGTTTTTATTGTTCCTCAAGATTTTCCCTGCTGAGAGTTATTCCATGCAAAAGATCTTTGGACATCCTATGCTCTGAATAGCATAAATTATTCTAAAATGTGTAAAGAAGTCCTCTCAAGATTTTCTCTATCTCATCGGAGGAGTTTGAAATGCCTATTCCAAAGCTAACCTTCAAAATTAATCAGTGTGAAGGGAACTGGGTAAGCAAATCAAGAGGCAAAATATAATTTGCCAGAGGAACATGTAAAAATAAAATATGTCAATTCTCCTGGACATCATCAGCATAGTTTTAATTTGAGATTCCAAGAACGTCGGAGAGAGCAACTATTATCTATAGCTTAATAATTTGGAACACCTAGAAGCCAAATATGAAAACAGTTGTGCCTTACCGACTGAATTTCAGTTTTGTCTGGATGTGGAACAACAGGCCAGTAGTCCTAATAGCCAGAAGATGGAGAAAACTTTGACTAAGGAAACTTACTGATTTACTCTCCACAGTTATATTTGTTGATAGTATAGCACTTCAGAACAGATAATTAAAGTTTGCAATTCAATTCTGTCACAGGAGACTGTAGTCTAAAATCCTTTCAGCAATAACCATTCCTATATTCCTGCTGATTTGTTAAAAGTGAATAAATAAATTTTATGAGATAAATCCTAGCAAGTTTTATTTGCCTGTTCAGTAGCTACTGTTCCCAGTGAAGTAAAGGAAATTCTAGGCAGGAATTAAAAGTTCCATAATTGTTAGAACTTTTCAGTACATTTGGGATTCTATATGTTACTTATATTGATGTTAGTTTTTATTTGATTGTTAATGGATATCATAAATTTAACTGATTTTTCTCCTCTCCTAACTCCTAAGTAATATTTTTTGCAACATTTTCTAAACAAAAAATCTATGTAAAGAGAAATAAAACCAAGTTTTCTCTTTATTTTTTAATGTCACCCGTCTTTGTCTGGATTGATAAAAAGTGAAAATCTACCAGACTTAGTCATTAAGAAGCAGGACACACTGCCATAAAATCAATGTGAGCTGATTAAATCTTTACCGGTTCCAAAAGACTTTGAAAAATAGAAGTTTTGTTTCACTTGGCTTATCTTACTCAGATTATATGCACTGCACACTGCCTGGCTGAGACTTTGTAGTGCATACAGAACTGTACAAAAGTGGGTGGGCATCACCAGCTGATCCTTCCCTTGATATGAACACAAAGATTATCTCTTACTCAAATTTGATCAAAAAAGAAAATGTTATTTAAATACTGTATCCAACAATGAGCATTATGCAGACATATGGTTCAATTTTTTTTTTTTTCAGGGCTGATCTATGCATTTCTGGAATTGTACAGTTCTTTGTGCCTTTAGGAATAGGACAATCATCTTTTAAGTTTCATTCAAACTTGACAAAATAAAATGAAGAAAAAAAGAGCATTTTTTTTACCTGGATTTTACAGCACTGTTTTGAACAGGTTCTAAAAATAAAAGATGTTTAACCAAAGACAGATGAAAAGGCACTAAAATTCATCTGCAAATAAGAACTCAAGAAAATGTGACTAATCATGGACAAACTATATCATTAACCAGATTTTTCCAGGTAAGGTGTGCAAGTCAGTTTGTAAATACAGCATCTCAAGGACAAAGAGCTTAGGGGTCTGCTAATAGGAAAACTTATTTTTATTTTCATTATCAGTCAATGAAAAATAAATACATCAAAGACAATAATATATAATTACATAAAATGTAGATACTCTATACAAAAATTCTCCATACAACCTAATTAACACATTTCAATATTCAAAAGTACCCAGCTTGTATATATGAGTTACATCTTTGTTTATATTTTAGTCTCATCTGAAACCTTTGTTTTGTCCCAAATTTAATAAAATTGACCTCAGAAGTTAAATATTTTGTTGAAATGTATGAGATGAATGCTGCACAACATCTGGAGTAGTTTTAGTAATTCAACAAATCTAGATCTGGATTAACTTGTTTGTTTATTAAAAATAGTTATATTTTTACTTACGGCAAGAGACAGGCCTGATTAGTACTTCAGTTATATGCATGGACTTTGAAAGATCTATTTTTTTGGGTTTTTTGCATTTCATTTCTCAATTGAATGTGATGCTTCTGTTCACTTAGGCTTAAACACTTATCTGCACACTTCTTTCTTCAAACATCTTTGCCTCTAACAAAGTGGACTGTTTTCATCTGTAGTATGGAGGACAAAACTCACAAAATATTCATGCATGGATTACACAAATATTTCTTCTTTTGATCAACTGTATTTTTTTTAGAAAGTTTGTTGCCAAAGCTCTGTTTTTTTCTAAATATTTTCTAAGTTTTTTGAGGTGAAATTTTGTTTTACGAATTGACAAATTCTTCTGTTGCTTTTTTCTAGGTGGTATCTTTTCTCATATATTGCTTTATAGTAATATTTGGTGAGCTGAATTGTGTTTTGCCTGTCATTACTTTTCTTTGAAACTGTGTCTGCATTATTTGTATCTTCGTGGTCATTTCTAGTCTGTGGCCTCTTAGAGATTTTTCTCATCCTTTCCCAACTTTATTCCTTTTTCCTTTTATTTCACTGTCTTCTGTAACTATTATTTCTATTATTATTATTATTAATAATAATAATAATAGTATTTTTCTCTCTTTTTTCTGCTTTTTTCTCTAAGAATTTTTGTGTCGGGTCAACACACATAAGTCAAAAAAACTGAATATGAATAGAGAAGAAAAAAGTAACCTTTGCCCTAAGGAAATCACACTTTTTATTGGAAAAATGAAGAAAGAATGACAGTCAGAGAATACAGAACAAGAGAGCATGGATCAAGGGCATTACAGGGGGTTTTAAAAGTCTCAAAGGAAGTCAGTGACAGAACTTTTATTTAGATACAATACGATCTATTTTTATCTTTTAATCCCTGCAACTCATTTCTATAGAATGTCCAATAAAATAGGTACAAACTTTCATACAAAAAAAAAAATTTTACTTGAGCTTTGATTGCAAATTTTTGACAATATCGGTCCATAATTCTCAGCTGCATCAGAGATTCAAGTGAGAGTTAAAGATTCCAATAATATTATATGGATTTAGCACATTGCTTGGAAGATTAGGAGTTTGAACAGTAATAAATTATTACAATGAACAGTAAATGTACTACTGCCATCTGTGACTAACATAATTTTATTCCCCCTCAATTTAACATTTGTACAAAGCAAAAAAATTTCTTTCTTTCTTTCTTTCTTTCTTTCTTTCTCTTTCTTTCTTTCTTTCTTTCTTTCTTTCTTTCTTTCTTTCTTTCTTTCTTTCTTTCTTTCTTTCTTTCTTTCTTTCTTTCTTTCTTTCTTTCTTTCTTTCTTTCTTTCTTTCTTTCTTTCTTTCTTTCTTTCTTTCTTTCTTTCTTTCTTTCTTTCTTTCTTTCTTTCTTTCTTTCTTTCTTTCTTTCTTTCTTTCTTTCTCTTTCCCTCCCTCCCTCCCTCCCTCCTTTGTAAAAACCCAACAAAATAAAACTTTCACCAACCCAAAACAAATAAACTGATACATCAACATTTTGGAAAATGAGAAGAATTTCTTTGAACTAATAAATATGCGCAAATGTGCTTGCAAGCCTGACATTTTGAAAAGTGGTTTTAAAGCTTGAACCATCTATTGGATTATAGTGATGGACTCCTTTCAGTATCATCTACAAGTAATACTTAATGCAGTTCTTGTTCAGTATTTAATAAATTAATACTTTTAATATTAGGTAATATATTTGTCTTTGTAAAACACAGAATGTAGCATGGGATTTATAAAAGACAAAGAATTGACAGATAACTTTTTTTTGCATCATTTGTGGGGGTTTTCCACAAACTTAATTTAACACACCAACGTTCAGTCCTTTGGTTTTCAGAAGTCAGGTCAACTGCAACCTAAATCAGGTATCATTTAAACTTCCCAAACTAAAAAGCTCCTTAGTGAGGGAAGAAATCATAAACTGAATCTTCTTGATTCTTGCCTCTAAGATTTTATCTGATTTGTTTTATTGACATATGTTTTTCTAAATCAGGTCTTGAAGCATAGAACAGAATTTTGGCTTTGATAGTTTGGGTTTTCTTATTCATCATAATTTGCTTTTATTTTTAGTATGTTTTCAGAAAAATCACTGAGTACATTGAAAACTTCTAGTTCTATTTCTTTGGATTTTTCCAATAGTCATGCTAAAAGTAGTTAGTTTTATTTTGTTTTTAATATTATTTTCATTATCATTATTATCATTATCATTATCAATCATTATTACTTTTGTTGTAGGTTTTTTTGTTGTGTTTTTTTTTTCGTCAGATAGTGCTTTTGGTACCCTGATTACAGTTGATGACTTTCAGTGATTTCCAATCAACTTTTAGGATTTGGAGGAAAATCATACATGAAACACAAGAAGAACGCAAACTGTTTTTTGGAAAAATATAAGCAGGTCCAAAGCAAAGCATCTGCTTTTGCAATATATATATATCCATTTAATTTGCCCGTATGAACTGTTTTATAACTCTGCAAAGAAATGTCCCCATTGCTACAGGTTAGATTTCTAAGAAAATATGCTTAAGAGAAAGATTTTAATATATGAATCCTTGTTCCTATTTAGCATGTAATTTTAATTATTTTTTGCTAGTCATCCTTTTAGCTTTTCGGCCAAATGGGACTTATTTCTCTCTTTGTCCCCTCAAAAATGCAGCTGTGAAGGAAAGCTCTGGAATAGGATCTACAGATCCCAGTAAGGTTTTCAGTGCTTTCAATGCCGAATGGCTTTCATCTTCTATAGACTATTGATATTTGTACAGATCAAACCATTTAAAGTACACACCAACCTGATTTAGGATAGAATTTATGTTACACAAGGAGAATCAAGCTGAGTTTTGCAACTGAAGTAAGCTTCACACCCTAGGTCATATCTTAAGAAATGCATTTTAATAAGAAATTAATTTTGTTTAAGTTGAGCATATACTTGTTTTGCTAACTAGAGCAAGACAGACCATAACCATTTTCTTTTCATTTTGTTCACTTAGCTGTGCTCCAGCAATAATCACATCTATTTATTTCCTTTTTATTTTTTTTAATTTTTTAAATTTATTTAGAATTAAATCTCTCTGGCTAAAAGTTCAACTCCTCAGCTTTGTCAAAGCAGCTTTGAAAATAGGACTTAGGTGATAGTGTACCACAATAATAAGTCATTAGTGTTATTACTGATGTATTATAAAATTACATATGAAGGCTCTGGGACTATATACTGCTTGAAGTAACGAATTTTTGAAAGATCTTAGTATTTTTAATATTATAAAAAATGGTATTTCCAGAAATCTCACTTTTAAAATTGTTTATATATGGCTACCCTCCCATATGCTGGAGGAATAGGTGAGGATATATTAGCAGAACAATCCACATTTATAGTACCACACATGAAATATCTTACTCATTTTAAAATAAATAAGAACAAAGGAAAGAAAATGAAACCTTTCCCGGTTCTTCTCACCATTACTTAGGATACAACACCTTGTAAAAATTAGTGACAATCTTTTAATTCCTATATAAAGATGACTTAATGAAATTGCCAAGATCATGAGTGTATTGGTTTATCTGATGTGTACATGCCAGTCACTTACATAATCTTAGCAGCTCTTATGGTTTATGAGGTTCCTTAGGAATCTAGTTTTAAAGTGAAGCAAGGACAGCTGAAAAATATATTCCCTACCATAATAGGTGAGGAGGCCATACAAATACACTAGCTAGGCTTATGGAATCGTAAGTATATTGCATAATTTAGGAGGGTTATGCTCTGATACTGAGCCTGTGGTTGCTGTGGAAACTCATATCCCACCAGCATACTGTGTACAGAAAGCTCCCATGGGAACAGTTTAGCTGTTTGCTCTCTATAGTCTGTTTTAACCTTTGACTTGGTGTCTAAAGGATCCTCACTAGATTTACAACTTTGTCCTCTATAGTAAGTGACCTGCAGGATACCGTAAGAACTGTTAATATTATCGATTCAGCAGTGTGAATATAATTCCAACCTCCTTGTTAGTATACCTTCCAAACACATGAAGCAACACTCGATAAACATTTTAAAAACAAAAGAATCCTCAGTACTCTGGCTTGCAGACCTGAAAGATAACTTCACCTGATGCAGAATCATAACTCTGACTTCAGTTCATCAGATATAGGATCTAGATTTTAAACGACTAAAATCTTCAGAAGATCTGTGTCAAGGAACGCCTGCCATGTTTAGATGGGCCGCATTCATAAGAAGCAAAATGGACATGGAATTGTAGTCATTGTTTTGTTCCAGATATAATGTTGACATCACTAAGCTTATAAAGAATGTTGTAAGAAAGTTGTATATAAATAGTCCCTAGATCTGAAAATATTGTTCATGAATACATTTAACATGGTCATATCATAAAATCCTTAGGATATTTAGATGCACCATTTTCTTTGTTGCATACTGTGACTGCATTTAATTTTTTTTTTTTTAGTTTTGCAGCAGTGCAAATCAGTCTCTCGTTTGATATTGCTTATGTGACAGTCCATCAGTTGTCTTTCGCACTAACAAACCAACTCATACTGGTTAATACACGGCACATGGATTTTCATGTTCAAGCAATCAGTTTGATAGCGTAGGATTGAAAAAATATTTCTAATGTTATGTGTTGCTTCGCGTATCTTTTTCTGGCCCAGCCCGGTGTTCAGCTGGACTACCCAGCAGCTCTGATACGCTTCAACAGTACCTGTTGGTGAGATCTTGGCTCTGCAGGCAGATTGACTTACACTGTCACGGCTGTGGTTAGAAAGAGTGGACTCTCAGAGGCATTTAGGAAACAGATGTTTTATTCGGGGGGTCAGGGGATCCCCAACCTCAGTCTGGTGCCTCCAGAGAGACCCTGAACCTCGGCTGCAGGGTGTTTTTGTTCAGGACAGTTCAAGGGGTGGGTACAACATTTACAAACCAATAAGACAATCCAAACAATACATGCCAACTAGATTACTTAACCACTAACAAATCCAAAATAAATTTGGGAGTGGTCTCAAGGGGTTCTGCCAACCGGTGGCCGAAACTCTCGGACCTTAAAGATAAGAATTCCATGATGGACAAAAGAAAAGATCATACATAAAACAGAAATGGGACAGGAAAAAGAACTAATGAGAAGAAGTCTCCAAACAGAGACTCAGGTTGTCTTAGAAACCCTTATCACACTATGATAAAATACATTCCAAGGCAAGAGGCCTTTTCAAGGTATCTACTACACTAAAATTACAATCAAAAACCATACTATATTCATAACTAAAACTTATAAAGCATTTCTTACAAACCCACAGTTATGCACAGTGATTATAAAGTCTTTAGGATCAATCCCTCCTGGTTTTATTGAAAGAGTGACAAAAGTGACACAGTCTTAATACAGCCAAATTTATTATGGCTGAAATCTGTATTATCTGTAAATATTGTTTTATTTAATTAGCTTATCCTGCAGAGAGAAGTTAAAATCTTTTTTTCTGTCACAATGCCCTGAATATTCTAAAAGAGTGAGGCAAACAGAAAGAAAAATATTTAAAAAAATTTTCTATGAAAATCGGACTTAGATTCCAAACTTAAAATAACCATATGAAGCTGTAGAATTTTGCACCTTATGCTAGTGCCATGTCTGATTACTTGCTCACGTTAGCAGAAGTGGAACTGAATAATATATCTCTGATACAAAAATACATTTTCAAACACATTTAATAGCTTGATTTGGTAGTTTCTCATTGTTTTTCTATAAAGGAAATTTTAAGTAGGGTAACAAGAGAAATTTAAAAAAAAATCAAATCCTTGTCTGTATTCATGGAAGAGTAGAGAAATATCTTTGCTTAGCTTCAAATTCTTTATATAACAGTTCTAATATTATGCCTGGCATATCTATTTCCCTTTGCTAATGTTATGAATATCCTGTTTCAACCTCAGATTTCATTGGCCATGATCTATTGAGGCAATTTTACATGTAGTGCGGAAAAGGAAAGTTAAAAAAAAAAGAGGGGGATAGCAGCTTTGACTTAACTACAGGAGGAAAAAAAAAATAAAGCAGGTCCTTTCAGCTCATCAAGGTGATGGATTTCAGAAAATAGTAGTCCTTCCCAAGGTCTAACCTTGACACATAAACAAACAAACAAACATTTCATTTTAGTTTTAATATTTTGTTTATCCTGTAGGTTTTTGTAGGTTTTTGGGGTTTTTTATGTGTCATATATTCCTATATTCCTTCTACATTTAAAATCATAAAGATTATTAAAAACTAGGAGCCTTACAGGCATATTGTCATTAGCACTTCATACCAAGTGCTACTAATAATAAGCAAGTAGGTAAGTAGGTGGGTAGATAGATAGTAGATAAGAGAGAGACAGAAAGACAGTGTCTTGCATTATGGAAACAAAAATGTGTATTCTATTTCATCTGTTGAAAGCAGTTGGGGAGATGTTCTTCTTTATCTCTTGTAACTCTGGGGGAAGGGGGCCAGATGCCTTCTGATAATGGGCCAACTGTTAAAACCAGGTGAGGCAGTGTTTATCTCTCTCACCACCTGTCCTCCCTCCAGGGGGATATTTTCTGCTAATGGGCCATTAAGGCTCACCAAGGACACGACACATTCCATCCTCCCATTGTGAGATGCTCCACCCAGTGGGGGGAGCCAACCATTCCTACCTAGATAAAAACTGAGACGTAGGAACACAAAGGTATCTGGTTCCACCAGATTCCCAGAGGAAGACTGGACCCTTCTCACCACCACTGGACCCTTTTCTCTCAGGATCATCTCTACTCCAACAGAACCACATCTGCCACTCCAGGAGGATTTATTTGGACTGCTTCCAATACCCTGACCAACAGGGTGTCAGGTTGTATCTCTGACTCTGTCAGGGTTTCTAGGATTGTTGTTTGTTTGATTGATTGTTTGGATTTTTTTAGTGCTACATTTGTATTGTTAATATTCCTAGTAAAGGACTGTTATTCCTATTCCCAAATCTTTCCCTGAAAGCCCTTAATTGCAAAATTATAATAATCTGGAGGGGGTGAGGGGTTTACATTCTCCATTCCAAGGGAAACTCCAGATTTCCCTGGCAGATACCTGTCTTTCCAAACCAAGACAGACAGACAGATAGGTAGACAGAATAATAAAGCAACTAATAGTAAAATAATTAATACAGCAAATGACAAAGTTTCTACATTTCCCTTAAAAATTCAGGTACCTAAGTCAGAGCTGTGGCTAAACAGGGACACATTAACAGAAATTAGGGTTCTGATTACTCAAAATTTTAGGCTGCAGAGCTAACATTGCTTTCTTGGTTCAGCAGCTCTCTGACAATCTGCCAATGGTGAGTCCAGAAGAGGTTCTTAGCCCCTCTAGCTGGATCCATATCTAGGCTAAATCCTGACCCAATCATGAGGATGTGATAAACACTTACCATCACCTGAATTTGTCTAGGCTTCAGCAGAGGGAAATCTCATTTGCAAGCACATTAGACTGCACTTCTGACAATTTGTTTTTAACACTGTAACTCTGGTGCCAATTCTGTACATGAAGATGTGTTCTAAAACAAAGGAAATGCAAACTGCAAAAGTAAAAAAGATGAGTTCTAAATATGACTGTAAGTTAATTATGTGCTATTTAGCTGTAGCTTAAGAATACAAAAATTATATAGAACCCTATTTTCTAAAATCTACCTGTTAAGTGTGTATTTGATGTCTGTCCAATGAAGCATCATCAAGAAGTACTAGAAAGCTGCAAGCAAACCAATGCTGCAGAATTGCTAATTATCTTTGCCTCTGAATACTATTTTACTACTACTCAATATGGATATACCATCTTGCTCAGAGATTCTTTATGCAGTTCAAACATACTACTAAATTATATGGGGGAAACAGGCCCTTGAGTTAACATTCAGTTCTGAACTAATGTTCTGAAGCAAAGATATATATTAAAAATGCAATAATTGAGAAGTAGCACACTGATTTTAATAAGCAATGTATATTTCTCTGTGTGTGTACTCAGGATTCCAGCTGTTAATTTAAATTGAAAAACAAAATTTCCGTAGTATTCCATATAAATTTTGTTTCAATCGAGACATTCCAGCAAAGAAAATAAGTAATCTTTGAACTGACAAAATTTTCAACTTAAGTATGCATGCTCAAAGGTTGAGGCTCTGGTTTAAATTTTGTATAACTATTTTATAACAAAAAATCAGGACACCAAAATATCCTACACTAACTTTTAGTTTGAGAAATGCTTTTTTTACTGGGTTAAATCTTATGTCTGTTACAGTCAGTAGTAAAGCTCTCTCTTTACTTAAATAGAATTTTTATTCACTATTACCTTACTGTTCAGTTATTTGTTATTCATTTAAAATGAACCAAACTGACTTTTCAGAAACCACAAACAGTATGGCTCTCTACTTGCAAAATTAATTCAGAAGGAAAGTGCTTTAATGTTTCCATTTTGTTTTCATATTTTCTCAAAAGCTCCTGATAACCCCATGGAACAGAGGACAGATGGCAGTCTCCAACCATGAAGCTGAAATTAATACTATTAAATATGATTTTCTGATTTAAATGTTGCAATGCAGCAAAATTTATTTGGTTTACTCTTTTTTGTATAAAATATATGAACAAAAATTTGAGGATGTCTGTTAAAAGGAACAGAAATAAATTTAATTGGGCTACCAAGCTGAAAACTTTATCTTTTACCATAATGGTAATCTAAAAAATTATTATAAGTTGAGAGCTAGGATGAAAGCAGAGGAATATTGTGCCAGTAGAGATTTTAATTTACTAATACCTCTAGCTCTTATAGTGTTGGGATTAGAAGTTGTGGTTGGAAGGTATTCTTTTCTTAGTTTGAACATTTTATCTAACCTTGAAATTGCCTACTTCATACCTCTTAACTACACCTTTCCAAAACCGTAAATTACCAACTTTTGTTGTGACAGTAGCCTTACTATATGATTAATTGGGCATGTGCCACTTGCTTTAGAAGAAGAAAAATTAAAAAATGCTTTAATTTTCCTTAATCATTGCTTAATAACAGATGAATTTTGCTGAACTTCATTTTGCCGAAAACTGCCTAGGAATTAAACATTACATATTCACTCATGCCTAAAATGAAGCCAGAGGGTAATACTTGACAGATGTATTTTTTCTGAGTTCTAATAGCAGGTTCTTTAACAACTCTAGATGTATTTTTATTTTGCTGCCTTTAACATTGAACTAAACCTTAAACTATAAGCAAATTTGGTGATATCCTTTCCAGTGCAGGAACTTCATGAATATCACATATCTGCAGGACTCACTTTGCTACTTAGAATGTAGGTTAGGAAATCCAAGCAATATCTCCGTGCTTTAAATGATGTAATAAATGTCTTTTTTGGCTGTGTAAATCAAGTGCCAATTCATATATTTATTAATTATTAAATGCTTGCTTCCTCAAACCTAGACCTTTATTGTGTGCATATGTTTGTACAATAAACTCTTACTTTGTTTTGTTGCTTTATCTTTTTCTATTTAAATTATTATCTTATTCCTCTTTCCTCTTGTGCCTTTAATTATTACCTCTTGAATAGCTGACATGTTGTTTCTGACACAGCATATTGTAACTTTTCAGTCTGATTCACTAAATTCAGCATCCCCAGCTGATTATGCCAGATGGGTTTTGTTTGAGCTATTACCCAAATATTATATGCCACAGAAAATCAATACAGATTTATGATTCGAAATAAAATGGTGATGCATAGTAACACCAGCTGATTTCCTTGAGGAATAATTCCACTGAATGGCTTGAAATTTAAAACTCATACTTTATATGTTGCTTATTGTGAAATACTACTGATAGCCTAGAAACAATAGATCTTGATCCTACATAATATAATGCTTGAGATATTCATCATATCAAAATGGTGTTAAGGGCTGCTCTTCAGGTGCTGCTGGGTTTTGTGAATGGAAGGACTCATGCAGAGAATTTTAGTGGCATTGTGTGTGCACACTAACATTGTCTCCATCAAAAGAAAGTCATCTGACTTATATATGGCTCATAGTAATAAGCAAGTAGGATAAAATAAGCAATGCCTTTTTGTTTTTCCCGTAAATTCATTACTTGGAAATCAACATAACTCCAACCTGAATGTTTCTTTGTTTTCCTTTATAAATTTCCTTTCAGACATTGCACACAGTTGCAGTCCTGGTTTCTGCTCATCAGACTTTTATTTCATGGGCTGAAAGTCGTAGTATTGCTTTTGCTTCCCTATTTCACCTTCTTAGTCTTTAGAGACCTTCATTTTTGATTTCCCTCCATAGTGAATGGCATTAGTTCTGTTGTCCTGTAAATAACTTGGCTTGAATTCTCCCTGATCCTGGAGATTTGCTTCTTCTAAATCTTCCCAATTAATTTAATCCTTTTGCCACACAGATTCTGCAGTCATCTAGGATAAAGTATTCTCACTGTCTGTGCCAAACAGTGTCCTCTACTGCAAATATACTCGGAAGCATTGATTAAATATGCCGATTATAACTTTTTGTTCTTGAAATCATCCTTCTGTTTGATGTTGCTTGAAACTTTCTTTACTGAGGATTTTTGGGGACAGAAGTAATGGTAGCACAGATCATACTAATGTGTTTAGGACTCATATGCAATGTCATATAAAGGGTACCGGCCTTGATATCTTTCAATATCATCCTTTTGGTTTTTCTCTGCATTTGAAGGTTTTCTTCCCTCTCTTTCCTTCTCTCCTGCAACATCTACCTTCATAAGCAAATAGACAGCATAATACATCTATATATATATACACACTATTTCTTTACAGCCAAGCTATAGGAAAAAACTACATAGAAAGGACACCTTCATTAATAGTCTGTAGGGTGTAAACAGAAATTTGGATTTTGCTTGTTCAGAATGTGTTGAGGTTGATTTAAAGTGAAGAAAAAACATATGGCAGTAAAAGTGAGAGAAGAGAAAGCCACAGACAGTGCCACAAAAACAATTTTTGTTGCAATCTGGGAGCCAATGAATGTCTGATAGAAAGTAATGGAATGTGATTTTTGTTGTTGCTGTTTAGGAACCCTGCAATGGTATGTTGAACAAGATGCAGCTGATAAATAAATTTCTGCTGACACTCCATGGGAGCCGAATTACAAGTGTCGGAGTAGTAGAACAAATGAACAAATTAAGATTACTTCACTGTCAAATACAAGTGTGAGTGTTTTAGAAATAAATAAAGAGTAAAAAAAAGAAGTAGGTTGTTATTGAATATTAATCTAAGAAATTAAAAAGCAACCTTTCCCTGTGCAGCTACAAAGGTGAAATGTCTGGAGAAAGTATAGAGAATAATTCACTGCGAAATGAAATGTTTATATACAAATAAATAAAGACATGTAATAAGAGAACCTTCTGGAGAAGAAATTGCCTATTAGATAAGAACATTATTTGTCTCTTTTACAACTGTCTAAAAAAACAACCAACAAAAACAATATGACAGGCCAAACTCCTAGAGGTACTAAAAATTAATACTCAAATAAAATAGCATTTTTTATATTCTCAAATGTCTAGTATGGACTACAATCAGGATTTTGTCAATATGTCTCATTTTCCATAACAGAAAAGCAGATGGTAAATAGGATAATGACACATCTGCAAAGCACATGTGTGGGAGGACCAAACAGGTGAGCAGCTATGGTTTGTTTTTAGGTTCAGTGCTAGCAAGAAAAGACACCATGAATGCAAGCAGAATTCTTAGCCTTTTTCTGTCAAACCAGTATTTGCTGCTGATCTCATCAGTCTGGGAAGTTCATCAAAGGAGTCTTTGAGGCACATTATTACACATAGATGTTTAGAATAAAAATTTATAATAAATTATGAACGTATTACAAGACAGATACAATTACACTGCATCGAGTCTCAATCTTTGTGTTGGAGGGCATTATATATATAGATCATTACTATGAAGTACTGAAAAGTAAATATAGTTATTATTATAACAAAAGACTAAAAGCTTTCTGACACACTATAGATTATTACCCAGAAGAATGACAAATTGCTGGGATTTATAGCTTTTAGGTATTTAATGAAAACATAGTCAGGAGAATATGTTATTCTGCCATCAGGAAATAACTGAATTGCTGTGATTGCCAGGAATCTGACACTGGTGGTAATTTTGATTTAAAAGCCAGTGGAAGGTACTTTTCACACTGAGAATCTAAACTACAAAAGACATGTAGGCAACAAGTAGCTTTTGCTGGGAATAGCATCTCAAAAGCTCATAAAATAAGAATCAAAATGACAGGAAACTATCGTTTGAAGAGCTTGTAGAGTTTTGGTGCCAGTAGCTTGATAGATAGGAGTAGAGATAGAAATTGGTCTGACAGAATTTGAAAGTGATCTGAAAAAAATCAAAATAATTAGAAGTTCTAACTGCAGTTTTTAGTACTGTTCTTGATTTCACATTGATGACAATACAGTGACAAAAAAACCTGAAAAGTGTCTGATAGGCAAATATTTTGTTTATATAAAACCCATAAAGAAGACAGCATAACCGAATATGTAATGGATTTTCCACAATGACAATTTGTTCTAAAGGAAAGACTATAATTTCAATTTTGGTAAAATTTTAAATTAAACTTTAATCTGTAACCATCAATAAACAAATGGCATTTGGTCCTTTTAAATTACACCAAGTAAACAGGAATAAAAGTCATAAAGAAAGTCAGAACTTGTAAATATGGATGTGAGATTTAAGGATTTACAATTAAATTTTGATTCCATGGCAATGGATATCTACTACCATATGGTTTTAAGAAAAGATGAATTCTACTTTCTGGTGTTCTTTTTAACTGGAGCTTTATACAAAGCATGTGGATTGATTTCTGTTTAACACACCTCTTCTCCCAGGACATCAGGACACTCAGAGTACAAAATCAGTGACTTCCTTCTTTCACAGGAATCTGTGCATTACTCATTCCAGAATGGAATCATTCCCATGTTCTCTTTTGAAATTCATCGCTAACCTTTTTCCTTAGAAGACCTCATCCCATTACACTTACATAAATGGTGTACTCTAAACATCTACTCCACCTGGGAAACAAAAACAAAACCAAACCAAAACCAAAACCAGAAACAAAAACAAACAAACAAAAAAAAAAACCCACCTAGCCAAACAACCCAAATCTTTACTTCCTTTATGCATATATAAAATATTTTTTTGCCAACAAAATCATCTTCAGTGTTGCATTGCAATCAGTCTTAAAATACATATGATGGAGGTTTTTCCTGAATTGTCAGAGTTTACACCCCCAAAAATCCCACCCCAACCCCCTCCCTAAAAACCAAAGGTATTTTGGTGTTATGTAAGTTTTTAATAAAAAAACGGCACTTCTACAGAATCACATGAAGTTGAAAGGAACCTCTGGAGGTCAGGAGCTCCAAGTTTCCTCCTCAAACAGGGCCACCAACATACAGTTGCCCCACACTGTGTACAGGCTTGTTCTGTCACCAGCCATGGAAAGGAATCATGCTGGAGCAATTTTGTGTATTTTCTCAACCACTTCTTTTCCACAGCAAGCATGAAGAGAAAAGTTGGTATAAATAGTCCCTAAACAGGACATATTTTTCATGCTAAAGAACAATGTCTAAAAAATTTAAAGAACTCAAAGATCCTCTTCTAATTCTTGAGGGCTCTCAGTGTTACCCAAAAGAAAAAGTTCCTTGGAAGGAAGGTGTTATTTTAGAGCTTGATGGAGACAAGTGAAAGGAAAGAAATTATCTAAGATGTTACCTGTATGCTGTGTTTTCTTACCAAATGTCTTAAGACATTAAAAATTCTGATATAGTTATTAAAATCTTCCTCAAAATAAATATGAGATAGGGATCATATTTTGTATTATATTTTAAATCAATGTAATTTCAAACAGTTGCTATGTTAAACCTTGAAGATTTCATTTCTTTATAAATTACTAGTTGAATTTCAAATCTTATGTAGGTAGTACACTGAGTACAGGGCAAAAAGCCAAATTTATAACATTTTTAATCTTGGCTCTTATAGTTACTTCCTCTGCAGTTTATGGAAAGTCACTTAGAGTCTCTGCCTTGACAGATTTATATTTTGCTATTACCTTACAGATTTCTTCTGTGTATTAATTACCCAACACCTATAGAACATTTTGAGACTATAGATTATATATTTCTGTTACCGGTTAAATCCACCTTTTTATATATAGTATGATACCCAGATTTGTAACTTACATTTGCAGACATGAAGCAGGAATATAAAATCTCCACTAAACAGTGAAATTAGACATTTAGCTAGCCTATTAATGATATTAAAAATCTGAAAATTCACTATAGAAAATATCCTTTATAAAACACAAACCTTTTTTTCTTCTCTTGAACAAACAGATGTTTACAACTTCCATATGCTTCAGCTCTGTGGAACTCATCACAGAATCTTCTCCATATTCTGGGTTCTACATATGTGTCAGCCTTAATTCATTAAGCATATGATTTCTCTGCTGATCACGGAGACTGTCTTGCCATTGGGGTTGTAGTGCTCAATCTAAGTTCATACCTACCTCAAATAAGAAAAGCATCCATACTTTCCTTACATTCCTCCCTGAATTAAAATATGAAAATTTCTCTTCTTGAAGATAGCACTGACATTTGGGGTTGCGTGTCACAGTCGCTGGCATGTGTGCCAGTCGACATTGACACTGCACTCGAGGTGCTTCACCAAAATCATCAGAAGGCTTCATGACCGAAATCATCAGCATGTTGTTATTCAAACAGTCTCTCATATCTTTCTTCTTTGTTGCTTCTACAGGCAGCTCCACGCAGCTCCGGCATTCTCTCTCTTCTTCTATTCCGAGTCCGGCTCCATCCTGCCCCTAGCACGGCCGCCTAACCCTGTCTATCCTAGGTACAATATCTTATAATACCTTACCTTCTCTGGCCCTTGCCACGACCTCCTGTCCCTGGGTCTTCACAGCACAACTAGCAGACTCCAACTGACTTCAACTGACTCCAACTGAGTTAACTCACTACTTATCATGCCCAAGGCTGTGAGGGCAAGGTGTTTCTACTCTGAGATAATTAACACAGCTGTAACCTGTTGGATGGGAGACTGCCTTCTGCAGCATCTCTTTTTGCATTACCACAGTTGCGTTTAGGAAATTCAATATCATTCATTGCTAGAAAAAAACAGAGGATAAACAATGTAAAGGGCAAAATTTTGTTGACCTATTCTTCATCTATTATTATTTCCTTTTAATGGATCTCTACAAGAGCATTCTCCTAAACTATTGAAGTTAATGGGAATATTACCTCTAATGGCTCTAGTAAAAATGGATAATGTCTAAGGGAGCAAAGTGTTCCTTAAAATGTTTTGGTGAGCCAAGTAGTCTCTTAAATCAGTTTGCTTTTGACGAACAATATTTGTTATAATCTACAATTACAACATTTTCCTGTACAATTATGTGGAAAGCTAAAGATACCAACAGGAACAAGTTTATATTCAAGGTTAAAGTCCACACGGGCAGCAATGTTTTTCTGAGTTGTTTTAAGTCAAATCCTGTGAATAAATTCACATCCATTGATGCTCAAGACAGATCGTCACTTTAGCAATACAGAGAATTTAGAGCATTCCTTTAGGGCAGAAGGTGGGTAGACATAACTCAGGACAGAAGCGTGCTGACAACACACTGAAAATACTTTCCAACAAAACATGCTCCTCAGGAAACATCACCTTTTTTCTGTCAGTATTCTGATTTCTAGGGGTCTCAGAATTACAGAATTCCGAATTTCTCAGAATCAAAAATTGTTAGATGAAAAATGACATGAGGAAGTTCTCTTTTTGTTGAGAGACCTATTGCAAGTGACAGACTAGATGAGATACAACTTTTTTTAGATGAGTCTTGAAAAACTCCACGGGCTGATTCTCCCGTCAGGACAACAATTTCAATTTCATTACCCTCTTGGTGGTGAGCTTTTTCCTAATGCCCACTTTGTAAATCCCAAACAATAATTTGTGGTTACTGTCTCTTGCCTGATACTATTGGGAAAGGTTTTGATACCTCATTACTGTAAAAACTTTCTAGGTTAGTGTAGGCAACTGTTAGATCACCCTGTAGCCTCTCAGCTCTCTGTCAGACTGAACAAGACCAGCCCTCTTATTGTGTCTCCATCAGATAATGTATTGTAGGTTCTTAAATATCTTGCTATTCTTCCACGTGATTTCTTCCAGTTTCTGTTTCTCTTCAACTGGTGTCCTACTACTATTCCCATTGCAGCTTCACTGTCAGTGACTGAAGGATGATAACCACAGCCCTGCTGTGTAAACCACAGTCCTATCAAAGCAATACAGCCTGTGGTTTGTGTTATTTGCCATGAGAGCACATTGTTGGTTCCTATTTAGTCTGGCATCCACAAAAACCTCCCCTAAATACCAACACCAGTAGCAGTACTCAGTTGAAACAGTTTATCCTCTGTTTCTTTTCTAGCAGCCTATTGATTCGTAGCCTATTCTGAAGCACAGTGCAAAACCTCCTGCACATTCCCTTTTCAAACTGCATGAGGTTTCTTTTGTCCTCGTCCTTATGTTTATAGAGATCACTCAATTTTTCTTGAGGAATAATTTTATTGTCCCTTTTAAGTTATACTCAGTTAAAGGACCACAGAGTAAGCAGAGGAAGATAACGAAGTTTTTCAGTTTAACTTTACAGTTGAAACATCTTTAGGAATTTAACTAGGGAATAATTTTCAAAAGATAAATATAATTTGTATTCTGCTGTTAAAATTTACCCAGATTTTTAGCTTTCTCTACTAACTATTTAGAGCCTTTGAAGAGTTCTCAGCACAAGACCTTTGGAAAGTCCTATTAACACCTTCTGGAATTTTGAACTCCATTTTTTTCCCTTTTAAGACTGACTGCAAAAGTGCTTACTCTCAAAGTCCAGTTGGGAGTTGTGAATCTGAGTAACTCAAAGAGTTGCAGAGGGTATATGAGATAAAGTGGTTGTAAAATCAATGAAAATAAAGGACAGTACATTTGTAAAGAATATAACTGGAGCAACTGACAATACAAGAAAGTACAGGAGAGTATTCTATTACAAAATAAAAAATGAAACCCATGGATCTAGGCTTTGTAATTCAGACTATTAAGTGTTCAAAGGAAACAGAGTGTTTAAATGGAAATGAGGTGACTCAGAGTCTTTGACTTGATTTAACCTGCTCTACTAAAGCTAGAGAGAAAAATAAGACCACATTTCAGTGAAAGGGAATATGCCAATTTGAAACCAAGAACATTTAATAAAACTTCCTGAAAGAAAAATCTATCAGACTGCAGAAAAAAACCAAAAAACCATCCCAAAGGTAATAAATGCCAGAAGCCCCAGCACATGGAACATTTTAACTGATCTTAAACTGATCAAAACATTTGTGAATGAACAATAAGGATCAATCCCAAATGGACACAGAGGCAGACAAAATAACCTGATAGGTCTTTTCTTTCTTTAAGTTCTGTGAATTTATGGCAAATTAAATAAGCATTGGGATATGGTGCCAACACTGAGGAAATAGCATGCAAGGGAAACAAGAGAATAACCTTGAAAAGAGAGAAAAGAGACAAGAATATCCTAGTTAGTTTGTAAATATAAATTTTTGACAATTAACGTGGGCCAAGCTCATTTTTAAGAGAAAAAAGCAGTGAATATTTGTATCAGGCATGAGCAGAAATGGGATAAATATTTTTAAAAACATTATGCACTTTCATTAGAGAAATGGGGCATTGTAAAGGAATTTGGATGAGATGGAGATATTTAGACTAGATAAAATGTTACTTTATGGGAAGTAGAGCTTAAAAAAGGTTTTGCAAACAGCATTTGTTTTTTCACATGAAAATTAAATCTATGATGCACTGATCTTTAAATTCATACATCATTTCTTTGAAGTATCCTGAGTTAACTTCCATGAGATCATAACCACCAGGTAAAAAGAATACTCTGTACTATTTTGTTAAAGATAGATTTAAACCCAAAGCTTTGGAAAATATTTAAGCAACAGCAGGAAGCAAAGGACCTAAAAAGGAAATATTAAGCTTTACAAGATCATTTTCTCTATACCAAGCAGCAGGGCAAAGAAGGACTGCAATTTCCAAATGCATAACTTCAGAATGTTCTGAATGCAAGAATCTTTCTTTCACTACATCCCAGCAGTTTTTTTAGTCCAGAACTTTTGTGCCATTACCTCATGTTTCATAATTAAACAAAATATATATTAGCTGGCTGTAAGGTTTAAAATATGTGTGAAGTTCTCCACAGGTATAAGAGGATTTTTTTCAACTAATTTTTTTTAGGTTGTTTTGGGTATGGGTTTTCTGTAGATTTCTTTAGTTGGCTGGCTTGTTTGTTTTGGTTTTAATTTTCCTGGCTATATTTTGCTTACAATAAGGAGTATTGCAAAATAATCATTGACAAGGCTGTTTACTGTTTCACTTGCATTGGCCAGCAGATTATTCTAGTTTTAAGATTCAGAATCTCTTTCAGCAGTTCCATAAAATTCAGGGTATTAAAAAGAAATCTTAGCAAATATTGACACTGCTGTTTTCTGCTGCCTTGGGAAACAAGAGATACCAATTCTACAGAAACATCGAAATTTCTTAAATAATCCTAATAAAGATTTTATAAAGTACTGCAGTGACTACAGAGAAGTATTACAGTCAACTCTGTTTGGAATTCAATACTTGTGTCCAGCTTGTATTCAACAAAGAACATATTTAAAATTTTAGCTTTATGTTTTGATGCTATGTCATGGTTTGCTGCACATTTGATATGCTGAACCACAGCCGGCCAGATTATTAAATGCCATATGTCACAAATGTGAAGGCATCAGAAAAACAAGTTCTGTACCTGATTTATCCAAAATACATAATCCATTCAAGAAAGTACTTGAAACCAGCCATAAACAGTTTACATCCCCGAGAAAAAGCAGGTGGTTTTGAGACTTTGTGGACAGGCATTGCAGAAAACCTGAGACACTAGGAAAGATTTACACAGAAATGTAAATCATGAATAACAGGGCATTCAAAATTACACTTCTGGAGCTTACTTGCATATAGCTCTGAACCTGGATTTCTATTTCCTCATCTGCATCCTCATTGTCTGTTCTGCTTCTTATTTGCAAGACAATCTATCACAGTTTTTTAGGACAAAGTAAGGTCCTGTTAATACTAAAGAGATACAGCATAAAGTGAAACAGCAGAAATTTCCTATTTGGACATGTATCTTAAATGAGTCTTACAGTGGAATCAGTACTTCTTGGCAGTGCAGAGTGGCACACTGGCAGAGCTGCACAATCAGTAGAATGTACCCATATAGTTAATTGAAAAGTGGTGTGTATGTTGATACTATTTTATTGCAAGAATGACTGATTAGAAACCTAAATTAACACCGAAGAAACATTTAGAATTTCTGTTTATTTATGGATCTGATGTTGAAATTAACAATCTATCAATGCACGATACAGCAGCAATTTCTGTACTATGCAGTTTTTGGCTTACTTTCCTTGGTAACGACATCATACATTCTTAAATTACAGTATTTGCTTCTCAGATTAGAGCTCTGCTTCTTCCCCACATGGCTGAGCAATGCAGAACTTAGGTTTTTTTCATGTCCAAAGCACAGCATATGTGCTGTTGTTTTAACTGAAGTGACAAAAATAAAATTATCTAAACTGCTCTAATTTCTTCACTCTCCCTTTTGTCACTACACTTCAGAAGTGAATTTACAAAGTACTGCACTGCATTTTTAATGTGCACTTCAAATTCTATGAAGTTATTCAGCTAAAACCATTCCACATTCTTTTGAGACTGTGTCTCAAGGTGTATGCGAACGTCTAACATTTTCTCTCAATGACATCTTCTAGAAATTGTACACTGGGGATTACCACACCAGTATTCTTTGGTTTCCACCAATAAAAAATGTACTCCAAGATTTCACCTGAGAGTCAACAAAGGTATTGATTTAAGCTTCTCATAATGTACCTGCAATATGGTTCTCTTCGTTAGCCTGATTTATTTTAGTGCTGTAACCATGTACAAATAAAGACCAGGTAAAAAGACAGATTGTACATAATCATACTTTCTGTAGTGGTTTTGCATAAATCTTCAAATGAATATCATTACTTGGCAACTAGAAGAGACTGAAGAATCTGATGAGTTTCTTCATTATATTTTCACAGTTCATTCTATCAATAAGGTTCTTTGAAAGCCTTCCCAACAAAAAAACCCAAACAACCAAAAAAACCCAACAACAAACAAACAAAAACAAACAAACAAAAAAACCAAACCCCAAAAAATCACAAACAAACAAACAAGCAAACAAACAAAAAAACGCCCCTTATGTACCAGTGACATTTCCAGCACAACAGCTCTGCCTCTCTTCTCATGAAGAAAGGAGCTAAGGAGAAAGGAAATAAGCTAAAGACAATGAGAGATACAAGTACTTCCACAGTTCTCTGAAAATTCAAGGCACCCTTATGCAATTTATTTGTATATTCAGGAATGTACTTAATACAGGGAGTTTGAATAGTACTAGTCTATGTCTTCGGCCTCTACATATCTATAAAAATTACTAGATCATGAAAAAAGTTATCTTCAAATGATAAGTTATTTCAGGTAAAGTTTTTTTTCTCTGTAGAGAGGCCATTTTCTCTTATTTACCTGAAAAGTAAAATGTTGCAAGTCCTGTAGCATATACCAGCAGTTATAAGAATTAAGGGGCTTTCAAAGACTTTCAGTGGCAGATAACCCTTCAAAATTTACTCTTCAAATCATTCTGCAAAATTAGCTCTTCAAAGTCAACTATTATTGTTTCCTAATTTTCTAAATTATATTCATGTAGTGAACTGTATAATAAAATTCTATTTATTTTTGGGTTTAGTCTTATGTGTCGTTAGCAGTATTGTTTAAAGAACTCCTTCTCAGTACCAGTGTGGGTAGAATACTAATTACTGAAACATGCACTGCAAAAATGTTTTTGAGGCATGAAATTGTCTCCGTCTTCTAGAGACTAGTAGGAGTTGCTCCAGGATAAAATATTGAAAAATAAGAAATCTTGAAATAATAAGACACCAGCAATTCTCAAAATAAATCCAAAGCAGAAACAACTTCTTCCTGTCAGATAGGGAATTAAATATTTCCTGTTTTATCATCTCCTACAAGAAAAAAAATATTAATATTTAAATTTGAGGATATTAACTAAAAAAAAAAAAAAAGGCAATCTGTTAACTTTGAAGTTTTTGAAGAGATGCTTTGAGGATGAGAGATGTTTTACAGCACATCTTGTCTCCTGACAGACAGTCATTTACGATGAGGTAGATACTGCACCCCTGATTTGTTAGCAGTTTATAACTGCCCAGTAAAGTGTAAAACAGTGATCCAAGCAGTAAAACAGTGAACGGATGGATCCAGCCAGGATTTTTAAGATTACTGTTAAATGTCCAATATACGAGGTTTTAAACTTCTTGCAGGCTAACATCTCCCTCAGCATAAACTTGTAAAAGCAGAGTAATCAAGGTTTGACCTTGTCAGACTACTAGTGGGCAAGAGAAAACTGTTAACTGCTGTACTCACAAAGCAGGTATTCAGTGTCACACAAGACCTATGTGCCTTTAAATTTGAGCCTCATGCATTTACCTGATTTATCCATTCATCAGTTTGCTGTGTCACCCTGTCCTTCATTAGCTCGTGTCATCAATAGATTAAATACAGTTATTTGACTATGAATAAATTGGGTGTTAACCTCCTCCCACAGTGAAATACTCTGGAAAAGTTGTCACAGAAAGTAATCCCTAATGTGACCTTAAGCTCTTCCTTCTTGTTAATTTTAATTAACTAACATGCCAATCACATTTTTAGTGCAATTTTTTTTTCCTAGCCATTATCACTGTTTTTGTAGATCTTTATTTTAATCTATGTATTGGTACTTCTGCCCAGATGCCTCTGAGTGTGTGGATGTGCATTTTCATATTGGGTTACTCAGGCAATTTGCAAAACTGTGGAAGATCAACAATGCCATCTGCAGGTACAAGATGACTCTTGATATGGAGACACGCTTTAGAATTTTTGCTTTCCTACCTTAGATTAGGCTATTTTTTTCCTAGAGCGAAGTTGAAGATGGCCAAAATTGTGTAGGTCTGTTTTGCCAGACAGCACCTAGACAAAAAGATTTTGGTTTTTATCTGTATATTATTAAAGTATACAAAAGATTGAATGGAGGGGGTTTTAAGACTTATTCAAGCTGCCCCAAGATATTTAACCTGTGAAATGGAACTTTAAAACCTGTTAAAAGGATATCTTTGCAGCTTCCTAATATTCTTGGAGTTCCAGCAAGTTTGTGAATATAGCCAGGACTGCTTTTCTCATGATCTGTCACATTCTCTTATTTTCAAGTTGAGCTAGTAGCAAACCCTAGAAGGATGTGTGTTCTATGGTTATTCCCTCTTTCTTGTATTATCTTTTTTCCTGACCTCTCTTCCATACAGAATTTCAGGTATAGGAGGTGAGGTATAAATGTCACAGAGAACAATAAACGATGTGACAGACTGAGTGGATTCCTGGTAATGTACAATTCAGTATATTTAATCTCTTTTTGTGTCTTCTCTTAGTAAAAGTTCATCTTTCCCTCCCTATTGAAGACAAAAAATATTCACAATTCAGTGAAATTACAAACTGTGAGGAAGTACGTGCATTAATCTTATAAGTGATGAGCTTCCTACAAACTTCTTATGAAATTATCTAACTCCTACCATCATTGAAGTGAAAGAAAATCACCAGTTTTATTTTTTTAAGGAATTAAAAAATAAATTGCCCCCCCCCCATCTGGGTCAATATGTTATTAGAAGAAAGAAAAACTTATGGTCAGAGACCATAAACTTCTAAATACTGTTCTTATTCTTTACCTCAATCAGTGGCCCCGGACAAAAGCAAAGGTTTTTGTGCTCACTATCTACACCCGTAAAACTAGAATCCAATGCTTACCTCTCACAAGGCAATTGTGAGCTTTTGATTAGATAGTGCTAGTAAGCTGTTCTGAGGCTGCAAGTAGCATAAAAAATATTCCTAAAACAGTACTCTGTTATAAGCACGCTTCTTAGAGAATGCACAATTAGTAAGTAGTCTTTTTAAAAAAATTCTGAGGTAAAGTATTTTCATGAGTAAAAGTAATTTAATTTTCTCAGTAAGCCAACTCAACTGAAAGGTTTTGTTCAGAAAGGAGACATTTAACTTCATGCAATCCATTCAGGAATCTTTTCAAAATCTAAAAAAGGCAATGTGATCCTTTCAAAAGCCTTTTTTTCCCCCCACAGTTTATTAATATTAAGCTGATATTTCATTGTGAGTTATTTATTTCGAGTTCTCCCAAAAATTAACCTTGCATATCTTCCTAAATTAAATATTTTTGGAATTATTAAGAATGGATAGTTTGTATGCGAAATATTTTAAAAAGAAGAAAAGAGTCTGAAAGTGTTTCACAACTCTACCTAAATATGTTTTGTGATACAAGAAAATATTTCAGGGTTGTCAAATAAATATAGATAAATAAACTTAAAATCATAGGCTGCTTTTTTTCTGGCTTCAACATACTGCTTTAGATTTTAAAATATTTGCAATATATTTCTAGTGTCCTAGGGTGATTTCGTGTTGCTTGTATCCCCAGTTGTCTGTTCTGTTGTGCTGTATACTGAGTTCTGTGCCTTTAAGACTGGTTTGTTTATTAAATAGTTTTTTTCCACTTTTCTCTGAGGAAGTTCTTTCCCAGACCAGTTTTGGGGGAGGGGCCATTTGGGCCTGCTTCTTAGAGGGATCCTATTTAGGGGGTTTCTCCCAAATATGCCCTAAACCAGGACAGTTATTAATGAATTAATTTGGCCTCTCTGTTTTTAGAGGCTATCACCCGTAGCTGATGGCCGGATGCACTTGCAAGCAGATTTGCCCCACAGCATGACAGCACATAAGTTTTCATAATGCCGTCTTTCCCGTGTCTATATGCCTCTCTCTCCCCCCTCAATCTTTTGTATTTAGTGAATTTACTTTGGATTACATTCTGAAATAGATTTTACAAATGTCTAATGAACTGGCTGCATGATAACAACTCTGTTGACCTTGTAAGCATAAATGTGGAATTCAGTGCTGCACCTCTAACAGGCATGAATGAACCAGCAGATGCAGCAGAAGTGTGAAGGGGTTGATTAGCTCAAAGGTACCTTTGAGACCACCAAAAACAAACTGCTGTAAAGGACAATTAGCATTGAAATGCCTTTCCTCAATTTTCCTATGATCTAGAAGCTGTACTGAATCTCAATAATGCTTTGTATCCCAAGATATTCCATGCCTGTGTGGAAGTGCTTTTTATATGTCTCCTACATCCCACCTACTGACAAAATCCTTCATCACTAAGCTAAGTTTTGAAGTGTTTTTCCATCCTTTCCAAATCACTATATCACAAAATGTACCACCTGTGCACAGAAAAGGAAAATAGTATAAGATTTCCTTTCCCTGGTTCTGATTAAATGTAAATTAGACAGAAAACTGTTTAAATGTGAAGTTTTTTTTCTGTGCCCTTTAGGGTCTATATAACACAGAAGTAAACAGAGAGAGGTTTCTTAATATTTCTGTACTTTGGTAATACCTGTAGTTAATACGGTTTAAAATCATGTTTGTGTCTTTCATGTAAATGCTGTTGCTCAGAAAAACTAAAAGGTGCTTGCATTGCCAGATTATTTGTTTGAGGTGCTATGATTGAGATAAAATACAAGTGAGACAGGTGCAATTTTAGTAGCTTATCAAAATTTCTTTCAGCTGATTTACATTTTGCCAATGTTAAATGCTGGCATCCTGCCTTGGGGTTTAAAGCCTCAGGTTAAAGTAACTGTTTGAAGAGAACTTAAACCACTTTTCCCCTTTACTTCTTACATATTAATCCTCTCAACCCTCCCCTGCAACCAATACAATTTCTTGTACATACCTTGGAATATTGCCCTCCTTGAATGCACCACCAGTATTGCTGAATACCTCAACCAGCTTTGCAAGAGATCAGTGCACAGTAGGGTGCTTCCTATGTTCCTAAGGATGAAATATACATAAAAACTGAAATCCAGTGCTTGAGAATAATAGTTTGACTGTCCCATTATAGATAACATACTTTGAATTCTACCTTTGAAGGAGTTATATTCCAGTTGGATAATAACTCAGCTTTAGTCCATTTTAGTAATAGATTGACTCTCCTTATTACCTACCACTTGGTCGTATCTTTCCTCATGGCAATTGTCATAGGAAAGACCATTATCCCACAGTTAGATTAAAAAAAAAAAATAATTTGCAATCTGATTTAAAAATTCTCTTAAAAACTTCACCCTAGTTCCTATATATTTCTTCTGGATGTATAATTATCCATTTGGAGGGAAAATGAGAAGGACTTGGCTCAATACCTTTCTTAACCTACTTAACTGACAATTACAAAAAAAAGGTTCATGTGACATGTAGCTTTTTTTCACTCTAAGAGATATAAAGGTTATTATTAGTGTCATTATTATTAACTGTAGCCACTAGATACTATCATTATTTTACTATCTTGTCACCTTTATGGATTTATACCTATAAAGCTTTATTGACTCCTCCCTCCCTTAACTGGAACTCTCTAAATGCAAGAGTGAACCTACCTACAATTCTGGATTAATAAGACAGGACTTTAGCACTTAAAATAGCATTGCAGAAAGCCTAATTATCTTCTACGTACTAATCCATCATACTGCCAATCTTCCTCAATCAATCTGAAAAAAACCTGTGATTTTTAGCTGAATTTTTTCAAAGCAGTTTTCAACTTGTTAAAATAAAGGGCACAGTTTCTCACAGAGGTTATACTCCTTCATTCCTTGCGTGTTCAACCAACCCTTGTCTGCAATGGGCCCAAATCTACTAAACCAAGCTGGATGGAGTTTATTGATGCTAACAGGGTATTATTTGTCACAGAAAGCATTTTTTTTTGTATGCAAGGCGTAGAAAACAGAAAGGTAGAAAACTTTTAACTCTCTTGTGTTGCAAATGCTGCTTTTATGCAGATCCTGGGGCGGGGGGGGGAAGCTCCGTATAAATAAACACACATTGTCTCGTTTAATAAAATACTAATTTTTCAACTATCTGAATATGTGGAAAACCAGATTGTCTCAGTCTTGTGTTTTCACTTTAACTCATATGTCAAACAGAAGGCTTGGTTTCCTGTTAACTTCCTTGAACATGTTTTAAGATAGCACAGCTTTGTAAGTCAGAGCGAATCAACCATGAAGCAGAGCTAGACCTACACGGAATTATTGTTATCTGAAGGAAAGAAGGGAAGTTTATATCTGTTTCTTTCACCTTTTCTTCTATTTTGTTTTGTTTGTCTGGTGTCATGAAACAGCTGGGGAATGGGAGGAACACTTTTCAGCAACGCTTCTACACTTGTTTTTCAGCTAGTGAAAAACAGTCATTTTATTTTACAGTAAAACTGGTTTGCACTTTGCAGAAACAAAATGTGTGAATCACAGCAGATGAAGGAGATGCTGATTAAAGCATAAATTTTGCTTGCTGTAACATTTTTTTTCTTTGCAGACTGGTTCTTATCTTTGTCATCATTAAACTCTGACTCATACTGAAAAAGTTTGGAAGGAAAGTGTATTCTTGTGGGTGTCTTAACATCTGGAGTAAAGGACATCATAAAACATAATTCCAAAAGGCAAAGAAAAGACATTGTCTTTTGTCCACAAGATAGCAAATTCCACAGATCTCCTTCATGAAATCCAAACTGATCATATTAGGTGGTTACAAAAGCTGTAGAAGCTGTTTGCTTCAGAGAGATCTACTGTGCACAGACAATCTGTGAAGAGACAGTTATTCTAGAATGTCAGAGATGCACTGATTTCACTGTGAATGCACAGAATGATCACCATGTCAATATGGTTTGACTATTATTAATCAGAGTTGGTAAACATGGTAAAGAATTGGTCTGTACCCACACACTATACTTAACTGTCTAGGATTTCTGGGCACTGGTCTTTCACAGGGTAAAAGAAAGGAAGGAAAGGGAAACAAATTTCCTTGAATAAGCCCATGTATTTGTTTACCTAAAAATTCTGTTAGGAACTCACTCATCATATACAGATTTGACATCTGAGGTAGTACCCACAATAGGCACAATAAAGCACAAAATGTATTGTTTTAAAGCAGACAACAAAAATAAACTGATTGAATTACACTGGAAAAAAAAACAAAACAAACCAAAACAACAAACAACCTCCCTCCCTCCCCAATAAAACAACAACAAGAAATCCCAAAGCAGGATTCAAAATGATTCCTGACTGGGAAAAAAGAAAAGTGTATATCCATCAGACAAACACATCCACACTGAAATGTCTACAGATAGATAAGAAGTATCCCACTAAAACCGTGTACTGATTGCTCCTAGTCTTCAAAGCCTTAGTGCCTTACAGGTTTTGGCTGGTCATTCACTGTCTGTTGCCTAAAATGAGAAATGTTCATGTTTATGCTCCTCATAATTACCAAACATGCTGGTAATTTTCCATAGTTATAACCTGTTACAGATTCAGTCATCAATCTAAGGTAACACGGAGCACAGGTATAACATATCAGGAATATATTTACTTTTTTTTTTTGGGAATAGTAATAAATAAGGGAGCAATCATCACAATAGATTTTAATGCTTCAGTGTTTTTATTCTGTAATGCTATTTCAAATCTCTTAATTACGTTAATCAATCATGTATTTTGCACTGGTATTTTCCTACTTTAGTATGTTAGACAAAAAACTCTTTTTGATTTTTCTGAAGCAGTCAATTTGCCTGTTGCTAAAGTGAGCAAGATAATCAATCCAGAAGTCTCAAAGGAGAATTTTGGAACTGAGCATCAAGCTTGTCACTGTAAAACTAGAGGTCAAGTTTTACCCTGAACTACAGGAAACCACATTTTCATCAGAGAGCTTACACTCATGCACTCAGCAGCAGGGACTATAAGAACATCTGACTTTCTAAAGGTCACAGTTTAAATCCAACAATGAATTTCAGATTTTGTTACACTTGATACTGCAGTGCCAGAAAGTTAAGCACTGAGATTCATCACCCTGACTTTCTAATTCCTTCTGCTGAAGGTAAATGCAGAGGTTCAAAGTGGGTGTGATAAAGCTTATTTAGTGGTTTAGGTGAGTGGTCCCTTCCTCTAACACACCTGCTCATCTTTCTTCTGACTCACAAAGCAAAGCTAGTGAAAGAGTATGAGCAACATTCGTGTTGCCCTGAAAAACACAATACAATACAATCAGCTCTACTGAACAGATACCTTGTTTAGTGGCTTTCCTGGGCGGGGGGAGAGGGTGGGGAAGGGTAGGCAATAATATTGTATTTTGGAAGGTGGAACAAAGGGAAGGAGTTGGAAAAGTTTAATATAGTTTGACAAATTTAATCATTTCAGTCTCCTGAATTCAGGGGGATAAATTCCATTTCACATACCTGATTCTATTGGGAGATGAAAACATTTTTGTGTGACCTGTAAACATTATCACAAAAAATAACAGTATTTGACAAATGGTTTAATCACTACAGTGTAGATCAACACATTTTTCTTTGCTGTAATAAAGTGTCTCTTCTTAGAAAGCATATGGATTATATTTTTCCAAATTTATATAAAGTCTCATATATGTGCTAACCTTGTTTTAGTCTAAAAAAGCTGAAATGTTTCACAAGACAAATATCCATACTTTCCTAACAGGTCATGTGTTATTTTCAAGGGTTTAGTCATTTACAGGTTCTTGTATCTTTTGGGACAGCTGTCATGTTTAAACACAGGTTTAGCCACCCTTCCATCAAAAAAAAAAAAAAAAAATACACAAGAGAATCAATATCAAGGGCCAGTCCATTACAAAAAGTCATATATAAAACCTAATGACAGATTTTCTCAGGTGGCAATTGGTACAGAAACTGTATACACATCTCAAAGAGCATCCATGCCAAATTATGAACACTCTCACTGCATCATAGCTGCCTCACTGTATGTTACATGGAAAAGGAAAACACTCTTTCTGGAAAAGGCAATTTCAATAATTAAAATATTAACCCTGCTAGGACTTCCCACATTTATTGTTTCAGTCCTTGGGCAATTTAGCAACAGCCAGTGAAACTACCAATACATCATTATTGGAATTGAGCACTGATGCAGCCTTCTGTGTGAGGTTGCTCCACCCCTCTGATCACCTTCGTGGCCCTCCTCTGGACTTCCTCTGGCATGCCCAAGCCCTTTTTTAGTTGGAGGTCCCAGACCTGGACACAGTTTTCCATGTGGGATCTCATATAAGGGCAGAGTAGAAGAGGAAAATCACCTCCCTTGATCTGCTAGTTGTGTTGCTTTTGATACAGCCCAGGATATGATTTCCTTTCTGGGCTTCAATGAATTTTCAGAAATTAAATTAAATTAAATTAAATTAAGTTAAATTATTTTATAGAATGACTCAGAGATTTGGCTTAGGAGGGACCTTAAAGATCATCTAGTTTCAACCCCCCTGCAATAGGCAGGGATATCTTCCTTCAGGCCAGGTGACTCAAACCCCATCGAGCCTAGCCATTGTTAATTTATTTTCAAAAATCTGAAAATAATATGCTGTAAAGAGGTTTTCGTTGGTTTTGATTTTTTTTCTTTATTTCAGAACTATTGAATTAAAATACATCTATTCTTTTCGTCATCAAACTTTCTAATAAAACTGACAACAGCTTTCTTGTCTTATTTTGCTAGTGAAGCTATAATTCTCAGATATAACCTTATGGACTGAAATTCTTGACCCCATCCATTGCTACTTCCTCTTTTGTTTCTATTATTTCTTGACTCAAACTCTAGTATATCTAGATATACCAGCATATCCAAGGGTACCTGCTCTTAAGCTGCCTTACTTCAGCATTAAACTTTCTTTCTGTTCCGTAGTCACATTGAGGGATAGCACAGACTATAGTGCTGCATTTCTTCAAGAATACAATATAAGTGATACCTCTTTGTAAATTTTGCTTTTCAGGCAACTTCCTCATGTGTCAAAGTTCTCTGCAGCTAATGCATATTGGGGACGTCCCCATGTATTTGTGTTTATTCATGAAATAAGTAGGATTTCACTTAAAACCCAATGTGACCTGTGAAAATTCCATATGAATCAGTTTCATAAAATTTTGTCTTTCCTGAATAGTATCTTTTGCACTGGAAAATATTATAATTAATAAATAATAATAAATATATATTAGTCACACAATTTATTTTACAAAACACTTTATTGCAGTTTCTTAAAAAATGGATATAGGTTATATTAATATGGATAGCATATATATGAGGATTGACTCTTTCTTACCAAAATCAAAACATTTAAACTATTAGGAAAACACACATACGTAAAAATGTATATGTAAAGAGAGGACAGGAATATATGAAAAGAACATTAATATTATATTTTATCTTTTTTTCTGCAAAATGATGCAAAAAAGAATGTATAAACGTAATAGAAATTGATTTTACAGAGCTGCTTCCAGAAAAAATTTTAAGCACATTTTTCAGTCTTCCAGTTTGTAAAGAAACTAAAAGTCATATAAGTTTAATAAAATTTATAGAAGGAAATATTTCAAGTAACATTTAACTAGAATTAAAAATATCCTTGAAAAGAAGAAGAAATCAAAGAATTATGTATGTTTCACTTAATCATCCATAGACTTTCAATATTTTTAGGGAATGTCTAGAACTATTAAATGACCTTCACTTGATATGAGGTTTTAAACTAACACCATGGCAAGGCATTTGCCTTGGTACAATTACATTATGAACTATATCTGGATTATATTCACTTTCTTTACTTTTCATTATTCTCGTGCACAGAAACTCTTGCTTTCATTATGTGGATTCCAGATAAATCCAAGGTCAAATTTACATTACAAGAGCTTTACTAAAAGGATATGTAGTTATGTAATATTTTGCCACCTACCTTTTGAATCTGTTTGAAACCCAAAAGGAGTCATGGTGTATGGCAGAAATAAGATGTATTTAAGGCTTTTGTTTTCAAATTTGGGTGTAAATAGAAACTGGAAAGAAAAAGATCCACATGGAAGGCAGGATATCTTAAAAAAAGTTTACTATTTAATCTCTTAATTTTGCAAAGATTTTAAACCACATGATATATGACTTGCAAAACCTTTTTAAATTCAGTAATCCAAGCATTTGGGTTTATAAAATTACTTCAACACGGAAGACTATTTATAGGGCCCTATCCATCCAAATTTTCTTTTTGCTATCAAATGGCTTGACACTGATTAAGAAATTCATTAATCCAATTTTTTACATTGGGAACTATTAAATGATGCAGATATTTTTTGTTTTTTTCATGTTCAAAAACTAGAATCCTCCCACAAACACCTCTCAGGAATTCATATATAGTGTTTTTGAATGCCTACACATCACTTAAAAGAAACTGAATAGTTAAGAAAATAAATTACAACAAATCAGTTATTGTGTAAATTGTGGTTTATTGATATTCCTTCACAATCAGATTAGTTATTAGTCTTCTTATACTTAGTTCAGAACTATTAGTTCAGTATTTAGAAACAATCATATGAGAAATGCACAGGAAAGAGACAGCAGTTTTTGACAACATCCTCCTATGTAAATGTAGTGGAATGCTTACTAGACTTTCAAAATTGACAAAGACTGACATAGAACATCAAAGGAAAGGTTCAAAGTGTTTGACTTTCAGAATTAATTTTCAGTCCTTTGACTTTAAATCAGGTTAAACACATTGATCTTACAGTTTTTTATTTAAAATATTCATATTAATTTCTATCTATTTTTCCTTCATTTTAATATCTTTCATCTATTGGAGATTGAATATGAGAAGAACAGTGGTAGACCATCTCTTTTTCCTACAAGGTGAAAAACTAATGTATCTGACAGTGGTGCTAAATACTAACTTGTAATCGTACTAGCAAGGATTTCTGGCAATGCTTGACTGAGCAATGGTTTTACAATTTATTGTTAACAAATTTTATGCACACTAGAAATAAGCTTTCATTATCAAAGTAATTTTTTTTGTGTTAGCAATAGTCAGAAAGTCAAGGTTGCATCTCAACCAGACTGCTGTGTGACCTCTTGTAAATCAAGTCACTCCTCCACAACACATATCGTTAGTAAAAGAGAGGTAACAATAACTCCCTTCCCTTCACAGCTGCTGCAGATTTTGCATTGGATTTTTATTTTGTGTCTTCACTGCTGCAAAGTTCATTTTCCTTTCCTTTCCTTTCCTTTCCTTTCCTTTCCTTTCCTTTCCTTTCCTTTCCTTTCCTTTCCTTTCCTTTCCTTTCCTTTCCTTTCCTTTCCTTTCCTTTCCTTTCCTTTCCTTTCCTTTCCTTTCCTTTCCTTTCCTTTCCTTTCCTTTCCTTTCCTTTCCTTTCCTTTCCTTTCCTTTCCTTTCCTTTCCTTTCCCTTTCCTTTCCTTCCTTCCTTCCCTTCCCTTCCCTTCCCTTCCCTTCCCTTCCCTTCCCTTCCCTTCCCTTCCCTTCCCTCTTCCCCCTTCCCCCTTCCCCCTTCCTCCTTCCCCCTTCCCCCTTCCCCTTCCCTTTCCCCTTCCTTTTTTCCTTTCCCACTGTATCCCTGTGATAAATTGTCATAAGAACATCTAATGAGCTTTGTTAATACATGAGTACCAGGGATGTTTTCTTCAGTGTATTAATATAGAACTTAAATGAGGTGCAAGAGACTTTTAAAATGGACAAAAATATATGAATTCCAAGAATATCACAAAGCATTGACTGACTGACCTTGCTCACATAAATTTTTCCTCATGTAGTCCTTGCATGTAGTGAGGCTTTCTTGAGTGAGGGAAAAAAAAAAAAAAAAAAAAAAAAAAAAAAAAAAAAAAAAAAAAAAAAAAGAAAAAAAAAGGATTACAAAAGAAAATGCCCTGACATGGGGAATCTATTTCCAGTGAAAGACTGCAAATATTTTTTTGGTAAGAGATAGATAAGACAAATTATGTTTTATACACTTAGCTGTGAGAGAGAAGGAAAAATGGCTTAAAGTAATGGAATAAGATGGGGAAAGACAGTAGTACTGATGGATTACAATAGAGTGAAGTAAAAAATGCAAGGAACAAAGAGGAAACTGTGAAAACAGCAGACAATAATGGCATGATTAAAATCTTACCATAGTGGAGCCAGTAGAACTTAAAGAAAACATTTTAATTGTAGAATTATTGCAGGAAAGGCAGTGAAAATGATATGCACTAAGAGCATTCAGAAAGCAGAAGTGGAAAAACTCTCGAAACAGAGATTGGAATATGTCTAGAAAGGAAGATGTACACATTTAGAAATCATATCTGAGACCAGACAGAATCACTTAAAGTCATGTGATATAAGACAATAAAAAAAAGTCTGCCTATCATTTTCCATTCTGTTTTTAAACATTTGTTTTCTTTTCTCAATCTTTCCTTTTACAACAAATAATAAAACAAGAATACTGCAAATGAAAAATGATGACACAGATTTAGAAAACAGCTAAATGCTGTGAGACCTGCAAAAAAATGAAGGCAAAAATCAGGATTTTAACTTCTTATTTTTCTGAGTGAGGAATGATTAAACAAAATTGGTCCTTATGATTGATAAACAAAGTAAGAAATTAGAAAAGGGTCTGTGGTGTGCAGTGTCCCTCCATCACCTGATATCTATTTCCTTGAGGAGGAGTTGGAGTTCTGCTCTCCCCCCACTACAAAACTGCAATGTACTCAGCATCTACACTATACATACAATTTTTGTACACATTCTAGTTTTCTTAGCTCCTTTCTTGTGTTGGATAAAATTCCTGAAGCAGAAAACAAATACTATAGAAGACCACGAGGAAGAACGTGGCTGGCATTGTGGATGCCCCATCCTGTCGCTCTGTGCCCAAACACCTACCAGCTGTAACACTAACACAGGAACCAAAAAGGTGAGCTGGGACACAAGCATGCAATACCAAAACCAGAATGAAATGGATTGTCCTGGGAGCCATGTACAGCACCTAGGTCATAGGTCAAGTACTTTTGTGTTAGAGATTAAGAAAAAAAAAAAATGGAAAGAGGCTTGGAAAACAATTTTATGCATTATTTAACAAGGAAGATTTAAAAAATTCAATAAAAGCAAGAGGGAAAGGGAAAGGGAAAGGGAAAGGGAAAGGAAAGGGAAAGGGAAAGGGAAAGGGAAAGGGAAAGGGAAAGGGAAAGGGAAAGAGGAGAGAGGAGAGGAGAGGAGAGGAGAGGAGAGGAGAGGAGAGGAGAGGAGAGGAGAGGAGAGGAGAGGAGAGGAGAGGAGAGGAGAGGAGAGGAGAGGAGAGGAGAGGAGAGGAAAGGAAAGGAAAGGAAAGGAAAGGAAAGGAAAGGAAAGGAAAGGAAAGGAAAGGAAAGGAAAGGAAAGGAAAGGAAAGGAAAGGAAAGGAAAGGAAAGGAAAGGAAAGGAACAATAAATCAAATATCTCAATGACTTGAAGGTTTCTGAAACCACTCACTGGAGAAATTTAATTTTATGTGGTTAACTGACACTCATTTTGTAGAAAGAGATGACAATAGATACAAAATTTTACAAGCAAGTTTCAATAATAATAGAAAAATATACCACTGGACACAAAAACATGGCCATTCTCTTACTGGTAAATTTCACCACTGTGATTTTTATTTTTTTTTTCCAGAGGGTATAGTGAGAAATTGCTACTGTGTGGTATAAATATTTTTTTCAATCAATACAACAGATTGAAATAAGTTCACAGAAGTAGAAAAGTGTGTACCTCATTGTGATGTTTATGGTATTTGTGCAGGGCTTGCTGCTTGTTTAATTGAGGCCGATGAAAGCTATGCAGATAACTCAAATGGGATGCATTTCTCAATCCACTTCCAGGAGAATCTCGCTGCTTATACTATGGAATATTTTTGATTTCTATGCATTGTTATTAGATTACATTCACTTCATTGTATTTTATTTACAGGCTTTCTACTCATATCAGAAACTGAATCACAGAAGAGTTTATCTCAGGACTTAATTCAAATGTATTCTAACTCCCTTTTGTTTTCACAAAGTTTAGATGATAGAGCTAAAATCTTTTGCCATCTAAGCAAATTAATCCCTTAAAGTTCCTTCTAACAGTATGAAATGTTACTACTCTTACAGTCAGGAAATCAGCTCCACTGACCCAAGAACACTGAAGCTGCTGGAGTCTCTCTAGGGCTTTAAATGGACAAAGGAGCATCATTTTCCAGGTCTTCAGTTGTATTTTCAGCAGAATGAGGAGCAAAAAGATTTGTCTCTCAGTCCCACAGAACGAAATTCAGATCAAGAAACAGGAAAGACCTAATGTGCAGTCAAAATCAGAATCCATTTGTCTTCTGTGAAAGACAGTGAGTTTAAGAAGAAATAGGAGGAATTACATTTTTACTGTTCTTATTTCACCAGCTGTGGTCTGAGCCTATATATTAGGAATGTGGCTCTAATAGGTTTCCTGTGTAGTAGATTTATATGTATACTTGACATTTCTCGTAAAGTAATAAGAAATCCTCTAGATAACCTCCATTGAAATAAAAAAAGATAAATTATTCCTGTCTTTATTACATTACTTAGACAATACAAAAAAATAGTAAGTAAATTCCTCAGGTGTTCTGTTTTTGGTTTTTTGGTTTTGTTTTGTTTTTTTTTTTTTTGTTTGTTTGTTTGTTTTTTTGTTTTGTTTTGTTTTGTTTTTTTTGGTTGGTTGGTTGGTTTTTTTGTTGTTGTTGTTGTTGTTGTTTTTGTTTGTTTTTTTGCTTTCACTGTAGGTTCTGATAAATATTGCATTAAAATATTACAGTAAACCTAACATGAGTATCCTGGTCATGGAACCTTAATGGTCTCAGTCCATGCTATGTTACACCTCCCTACTGTGATGAACAACTCTTATGCTGAAATAATAATCATCTCCATTAAAATAGTGCTAAATAAGTTCCCATTCCAGTTATGTTGTTGCAGCTGCAAAGGGAGTGTGTGGGATCTAAAAATCTCAAAAAAAAAAACTTAATTAATATAATTCGTGTGAATCTTAGGACTTCAGTTTATTGATTTATAATGTAGCATTAAATCAACCCTTTTAACCTGATTAGTCCCTTTCTTCTCAGAGGAGTCCATCCCTTGCTGGAATATATACTAAAATCTCCTGTATGTCTAACATTAAAGAAAAAAAAGAAAAATTCATCGTAGCTTTTATTTTTGTTATCACTTGCAAATTTATTAGCTTGCCACTGAAATACACTGAGATTTGGAATGGATTTAAATACTGTAAATAAAATGTCCTTCATTGCAAAAGCTTTTGCATTCAAAATATTTCCCAGAGGCAAGAAGTCTCTAGTGAGAGTAGTTGTCGTTGACCCATTTTCTGGGCCAAGCTTCAGAGACCATCTATCCAGCAAACTCAGTTGATCGACACTTCACTATATATATTTCCTTTCTACAGAAACCTATCCAAACATGCAAAATTGTCTTTCCCTCCCTGCTTCTGCAATTTCTAAGTTCTTAGAAATTCTCTTCTGTTTGCACAGATTATCTTGTCTCAAGGCAGGAGTGGTGTCTCTATTGCAGCAGCATTCTGTAAAATGTGAGAAAAAACATTTTTGCTACCTACTTGCAGCAAAATGTGACAGCTATGAAAAAGCTTGTTATATGACTGCAATTAAGCCCCAGATGACCTTTCCAAGAAGACCGTGGTTGCCAGTGCCTTTTCAGGTGCAAAAATCCCTCTCAGACTGAAACCCTACCTGCATGAGTATTACTCCATGACTGGTTATCAGTGACCCAATTATAGCTCTCTGGGCTAATACAGGCTTTTCAAATGGAGGGCTGAAGTCGTTGTCTTTGTCATATATCTTCCCCTACCCAGTCCCAGCTCCAGATTTAAAATAAGAGTATCTTGGGATTTCAAAGAAACAGAACTACAGTTTCAAAGTACTGCATTGTCTCCTTCACTTGAATGAGATTTAGAAGCCAGAACAGATTTCAAGACCTTAAAGATACAGATCCTAAAACAATATACAACATTTGCTACTGCATACAGAAGGGAGTGCAGTCAAGTATGAAATATAATAGACACTAAACAATTCAGAAGTGCTAAGTTCTCAGTGCTCTCAGTTTCAAATGAGAACTGAATTTGTGGCTGCTGTTTACTCCAGATTTTGCTTTCTTATAGAAAGCCTTCAGGAAAAAAAAAACAAAACAAAAACAAAAACATCTCATCCTTGCCAAACCTTTTACATCTAGGAGTGCATATGGCAATGTGAAGAGATTTCTACAAAACAAGAAAATCATTCCTGGAGTTCTCTGGTTTTAACTCTTATCTGGAGGTCTTCCTTGAGTGACAAGAGCAATGCATTAATGAGGAGGAAATGAAAATGAAAAAACTGACGAAGCTTGTTTTCCTTCACTAATAAGATTGGCTATTAATAAGAGATAATTAGTAAATGAATGCTTGCTACCTCCTTTCACAATCAGCAGCAAACATAAAAGAGGGAGAAACATCGAATCTAATAATAGAATTGGATGCATAAATAACTGCATCATTTTGGATTAAATCACAGAGGCAAGCAAGAAAGCGAGAACTTGTTCCAAGGCAGGTCTGTGCAATGAGATTATTAAGTGCAAAGGCAGTTCAGAAGTTTCCTTTAGTGATTTATTTTAGTGGACTTTGTAACAAGTGTGCAAACTGTAGACTTATATGCCTGAGTTAATCAACCTAAACTTCATTTCAAGTTAACAGAGAAAAGTATGCCCTTCCTAAATATAACTATTTTCATGTCAAAACAGGCATCTAAAGTAGATTCAACAAAGCCACAAGTGACTCTTTGTCTTTACTGAGCAACAACTACCAAAGGACCATGCAGCGACTAGTTCAAATAGAAATGTTTACACCATGAAACTTTAAAAGTGGGTGGTATGAATTCCTTCTCTAGGGTCTGGGTGATAGCCAGGTCTCAAAAGCAGAGAGAAATATATCCATTTCACATTATAAATATCATATAAATCTTTGTACCTATCAAATGCATATTAAAAATATATGCAGACTTCCCCAGAAACCATGACACCAGATTAAAGATGGCACAAAACCAGTTATTGAGATGATAAGAAATGACAGATTTGAAGTTGTTTCTGTAACTTTATTGTGCAACTCATTTGTGTCCGTAGACATTCAATACTTGTTTACAAATATTTTTTTCATAGACTTTGTGCTTTACATAGACTACAGAATAGATCTTGCAATCAGTATCAGGTTTATTTTCTGCAGAGGAAAATACAGAAATAATCTCAATGTAAATGTGATCCACTTTTTTAATCTAATTTTGTATCAAAAAACATGCAAAATCAAGTGAGTTCCAGAAATTCTTCTAATCTGGTTTTGAGTAAAATAAAACTGTCTTTTTTTGTAAGTAAAAAATATTCAGAGAAATCAGTTGCAAAATTTTGTTCCAAATGTTTTTAAATTTCACAAAATTGTAATGTGTGAAAAACTGGTCTTGAAATTGGAGCAACAGACTCCGTTTAACTAAGCCGATCTCTTCTAGCAAGCCAAATTGAATGGCACTCAAAAAATGGGGAACAGGTAGCAACAGGCAAAAGTATAGAACAAGCAGCAGTAGCAGCTCCTCACCATGCTCAAAGCTGCAATTCTAACTGCGGCTGCAGTATCTCTCCAAATAATTATCTCAATAAAATCCCACCTCCTAGGACCACCAGAATTTTCCTCTTATTTATTATCCAATACAGTAGATCTTATGAAGCATTACTTTAATATCAAGTTTAAGGGTTTCTTACATAGAGTTGTCCAGTGAAAAACAATCAAATGTACTCTCTCTAGGAATCTTGAGGCTCACTTGAAGGATCAGTGTAATTAGGTTCTACTGCTGAAAAATGTATTCTGGATGTCAGGTTCTGCCTCATACATCTTAATAATACTTATTTGACCAGAAAAAATATTTCAGGTCTGATGATAGTATATTTTTCCTCCAGTCTTCAAGGAAGATTTAAGTTTCAAACAGATGGTGTGATAAAATCATCATGGTTGCAAAAAGCAAATGATGACTATGCACGTCCAAATAGGAGAGATATTCTGCAAATGAATACACTGATGTAGTTATAATATATGTCAAAACAAGAAATTGCCAAAGACAGGCAGAAGAGCCAAACAGGACAGAATTACTTCAGAATCAGATCCATGAAGAACCACAAAACATAAAATATAAATGATACTGTCTGCTGAAACTGTTCTGCTTATGTGTGCGCATCTTTTAAAAAAAAAAAGAAAGAACTATCTAGTTCTCTGAGGACTCTCAGTGATTTAAAAATGACAAAATCCCAGAGAACAGGGAAAAAAACCACTGTCCATAAACTTAAGTCCATAAACTTAAGCCAAGGAATGAAACAATACCAATCATTTTCCCTGAAATCACTAGAAATATCTCTTGTATAAAAAGCAAAATAAATAATTTTTTTTCTAATATCTTGACAGAGCTCAGGAAGAAAAACAGCTCTGAAAATAAACAGTGCATCTGGAGGGTCATCGCCTCAGGCATGATTTTTTTGTTTTGTTTCCACACAGTTGTAAATTAATATTAATTCTTCATAACTTATTACAGTTGTCTTTTTCTCTGAAAAAAAAATGACTTGTTTTTTCTTCAAACTGCATTTTTCTCTGTATTGCTTTATACACTTTTACAAATATGACTTCACAACAGCCTTAGGCTAGGGTGACACATAAGGATCAAACTGGAGACCTGTGTTAAAACCTTGAAGTGAAAATCCATGACTTTGCAGTTGAGGACTTTAAGAACCCATTCTCTGTGGATCAGTGGAGAAGAGATCCTATAATACCTATTTTCTACTGTTGTTTTTATAACTCAAAAGTATTTTCTATAAAGTTTCTAGGAGATGCATTTTCTTGAACAGTTTATGAATAACAATAGAGATTTATGAGATCTCGTCAGTCTAAAAAAATCTCCAATTAGGATACTACTCTCTCTTTCCCTGACAGCAATATTGAGGTTTCAAATGAAATCAAAAATTTTAATTTAAAAATGTATTAGAACAGTTAAACTTTTTCTACTGCAGGAAGGATAGTATACATTCCAGATAAAAGCTACTTTTCTAGAATGTGAGATCTAGTTTGTCTGTAGTAATTGCTTTTTAACTAATTGAATATATATATTAAAGGTTAAACAGAAGCCTTCCAGCTCTGCAACTTATTTGGTTTGTATCATGATATGAAACTCTCTATGCTCTTCTGGCCTCCCTCACCTTCCTAAGTGCCCTTACAAAATAGGTGTGATGCTTTGGAAATTGAGGGTCAGGCAGATGCCAGTGGAGATGCAGGTTTATCTGGAGCATTGACCAGAACAAGTCAGTCAGACAGATGGATCACAATTACAGGTGTTAAGAAAGAAAGGATAACTGTAGCAGGAAACATCATTATGAGGGGAACTGAGGGTTCTGTATGCCAACTGCACCTGTCCCACAGGGAAATTTTCTGCTTCCCTGGGACCCAGGTAAGAGACTCCCTGGACAAATTCAGCCTTCTGGTTATTACTCACTGCTGCTTGTCTAGGTTGGCAACAAGGAGGTTAATGAGACAAGTCCTAGGGGAGTCAAAAAGGACTTCAGGGCATTGGGGAGACTGGTTCAAGGGTCAGGAGCACAGGTGATGTTCTCCTCAATTCCTTTGTTAGCAGGGAAGAATGTCAGAATGTCAAAAGAGGACCCATTTAATCAACATGTGGCTTAAAGACTGATGCTGTTGGTAGAGATTTGGATTCTCCAATCATGGGGTAAATTATGTGGCCCCAGGTCTGCTGGAGACAGATGAGGTTCATCTGTTCAAAAGGAGGATTCTAGCCCACAAGCGATCACAGATTACAACAGGACAACCAAGGAATCAGGCCCAGCCAGCATGGGTTTAGGAAAGGCAGGTCCTGCCTGACCAGCCTAACTGGTTTTGACCAGGTGACATGTCATGTGGATGAGGAAAAGACTGTGGATATAGTCTGGCTGGACTTCAGCAAAGCCTTTGATACTTTCACTACATTCTCCTGAAAAAGCTGGCAGCCCCCTGCTTTGACATGTACATGCTTTGCTGGGTTAAAACCTGGCTGGATGGCTGTGCCCAGAAAGAGATAGACAGTGGTGCCACATCCTCTTGGTGGGCGGTCATGAGTGTTGTTCCCCAGAGCTCAGTATCAGGTCCAGTCTTGTTTAACATCTTTATTGATGATCTGGACAAGGGGGTTGAGTGCAATCTCTGTAAGTTTGCGAATGACACTAAGTTGTGTGTGACTGTTGGTCTGCTGGAAGGCAGGAAGGATCTGCAGAAGGATCTGGACAGGCTGGTCAATGGGCCCTGGCCAACAAGGCCAGGGTCCTACACATTGATCACAACAATCTCATGCAGCACTACAAGCTGGGAGCAGAAGGGCTAGAGGGTGGACCAGCAGAAAAAGACAGGGGTGTTGGTTGACAGTGGATGAACAGGAGACAGCTGTGCCCAGGTGGCCCAGAGGGTCAATGACATCCTGGCTTGTGTCAGCAATAGTGTGGCCAGCAGGACCAGGACACTGATTATCCCTCTCTACTTGGCACTGGTGAGGCCACACCTCAAGTCCTGTGTTCAGTTCTGGGCCCCTCACCACAAGAAAGACATTGAGCTGCTGGAGCATGTTCAGAGAAGAGACATGAAGCTGGCTTAGGGTCTAATGAGTCCTGTAAGGAGCAGCTGAGGGAGCTTGATTGCTTAGCTTGGAGAAAAGGAGACTCAGGGGAGACCTTATCACTCTCTACAATTACCTAAAAGGAGAATGCCAGCCTTTTCTGTCAGGCAACAACAGGATGAGATGCCATACCCACAAGCTGCACAAAGGGAGGTTAGAAGGAATTTCTTCTCAGAAAGGACTGTTAAACATTGAAATGGACTGTCCAGAGAAATGATGGAGTCATTGTTTGTAATAATACTCATTTATTAATGCATATTTATATAATGAGCATATATTTATATGAACGAGTAATTAATACGACTCTTAAACACCTTTAAGGTGGTGTTTAAGAAATGACTGGATGTGACACTTGTGGGTCTGGTTTGGTTGCAAAGGTAGTGATTAGTCAAAGGCTCAACTTGAAGATCTTAAAGATCTTTTGCAATCAAAATGATTCTGTGATTCTGTGTTTGTGTAATATGAAATCACAGAGACTTTTGACTTTGCTTTGGGTCAAGGATGGATGTCTGAGGACACAAAGCTTGTTTTGCTGGAAGAATGTTTAAGCCTGGCACAACCCTATAGAATTGTTAAGGTTGGAAAATACCTATTAAGTATTCAAGTACAACCATCAAATCCATACCAACCTTACCTGCAGACAGATGTCTCTTTTGAAGTAGGTCTGGATATTTCCTCAAAGTGGTGATGCACAGTAGTAGTTAACACCATGACATCAAGAGTATCAAGCAAATGATCACTAGTTCAATGTCGAACTTGCCTGCTGCCTCTGTTTACTCTTTTGTTTTATTGGGGGTTTTTGTTTTTCTTTCCCTTATTCTTTTTTCCTTTAAATGTGGAAACACAGTACAACACGGCTGGGACAGCAATATGTTTTCTGATCCCAGGAGCTGTATGGTGGCATCCACACCCCACTGGGTTTAAACTGGCTTGCCTTTCAGCCTGGCAATTTAGCCTGGGCATACAGCAAAAACTCACCTGTGTCAGTGTTGCCTTAAAGGCTGAGACAGGCCAGACAGAGTTATAGGAATAAGGTGAATATTTATTAAAGGCCTTCAAGGCCACACCCCAGCAGCACCAGAGCCACAGCAGTGGCTCTGCCCGGATGGCTCCGAGATGGAAGCAAAAAGGAGGAAGAGTCATGAGATCCCCCCTCTTTTACAAGTTTCAGTCCATTTACATACCCCCTGTCCAATCAACAACTCCAAATCACGGTGTTCCATCCTTCCTGCTTGCCTCCTCTCTTCCACATTGTTTATCCTCGGGGTCTAGAGCTCGGAGAGAGTCTCCTTGAAGAAGCGAGTCCCCTGCTAGAACCAGAACTGCCCTGACCCCATCGCCCTGTGATCAAGTCCCAGCACCACTTAATACAAAAGCAAAACTACCCACCAGAACAAGACAGAAAAACCCAGAACCTAAGGCATTGTCAGTACTCTGAGTCCTGGCTTGGGGATATCTTTACAGTGCTGGCATTACATTATGTGTTATGCAGCCATGCTTTCAAATTTCCTATTCTGGCAAAGGACCAGGTGTGTACATTCTGGAGTGTACTTTCATGCCTATATTTTCTTCACTTTGGTTTCTCATTCAACAAAAAAGTTATTTTTATAGAAATTATTCCAATCTCTATTGGGGAAAGAGAAAAATACCTCATCCAGTCTTATTTCAATTTTACATGGAAGTATGACCTTATCTGTAATCATCTCATAATATAGCTTGCATACATTATATTATTCTTCTTTTGAAGTATATAAAAAGGAGGAGATGCATTTTCAAAAGGACTATTTATAACTGTCAATTGTTTATGTAACTAATTGATCATTTATGTTTCTTGTGTCCTGCTATACTATTCTAGGAATATTTTCAAGAAAAAACTCTCCACTGTGCTGATATGCCATACTTCAACACACATAGATATTTATTATACAATAAAAATTCCTTTGAAACAGAGAACTTCCAGTGATGTTTCTGTGGCTGGAGGAAATAAAAGGGGAAAACTATACAAGATGAAGAATCAAAGACAACTGCTTTATGTAAAGTATAAAGGAAAAAAGTAACTTACAACATTTTACAATTCTTCACAAACAACACAGTAAAGCATATACATGTTGAAGGCTATTGTACGCTATCATGGCAGACATGAGATCAAAGAGGTAGAAAGAAGGATATGAAAACAGACAATGTGCAAACACTGCAAACAGAAGGTAGTATAATTAAACCAACCTCTATTAGCCATTGGTACATTCGAGCTGTCACGTTTTGACAATGTTTACACATATGCTTGCATAATCACATACATATACAGAATCCTTTCATCAGGTCTAACAAGAAGCAACAAATACAGACTAAATGCCACTTACACTTTCTCTGGGAATAATTATGATAATCTACCAGACCACTCAAGAGAGAAAAGTAGTCAGCACCTGTGGCGCAAAGGGGTGACAGCAGAAGGAGGTGACCAGCAGTTAACTTCTGAGGAACAAAGAAATCGGAGTGCCCTCAACAATTACACTCACCACACTGTAACAGGAAAGGTCAGATGATTCTTTTAAGTCATGCTGAATAAAAAGACCTCTCGTCTTCCTGCTACATCAGTGGTGTCATAAAGAATTTTATTGTTGCTTACAATCCTTGCTGCTCTTATATCATTAGATTATAACAGAAGAAACACTACTACTTTTATCTATGTCTGTAAAGAAAGTTACCAATATATTTGACAGCAGTACCCTCAACACTTCAGGAAAGGTAGCAGAAAAAGGCAATGGTGTTTGAAGCCAAACAAGTCAGAAAGACAAAAGAGATCTTTGGCCCTGCCAGCTCTTGCTGCTACCTCTGCTGTCAGAGAAAGAGGCAGGAGTGTGTTCCTGAGGCTATACCCTCTTTCACTATTACCCACTTTTTTCTCCTTGACTAGCTCTCGGGCTCACTGGCCCCCTCCAGGTCTCTAACAGAACTAGAAATGAACCTGCCTTCTTACAATGTTCTGTCCTCTTGACTGTACAAATCCACATCTTGTCCTTCTGCTGGAGAAAAGCCAGAGAAAGAGAAAAGCAAAGCCACCCAGTGTGACTTCTTGTTCTGAGTAACTGATGCCTTTTGCAGACAAATTTAAAGTTAAAGAGAGAGAGGAAAAGATAACTGGGAAGGGCAGCGTATATGAGAAGGATTTTAATAAAGACTCCTTCATAACAAACCCTGAGCTTTTTTTCAAAAACCTCTATTTTCTTCTTCTATTATGACATAATAATACAGATGGCTGTTTCTTAATTCATTATTTTTACAAACTAGACTTTTAAAACAAAAATTGTTCCTTCAAAACTGGGATTTTTTATTAGATTATACCATAAGTAAGTAATTTACCTATACCTCAGAAAATAAGTAATACCTGGGAAAGCAATAAAAGCTTCTGAGAGTTGGAAACTGAATTAATTTCTGTCCCATTAGTGGCTGTCACACATGTTCACTGGATTGAGAAAGGATGAAGCTATATCATCTGTGGCTTATGTAGCTGAATACAACTTTACAGCTGAACATCGCTTAGGCTGTTAAACAGTGCTATGAGCAAACCCACCCTTTCTGCTTACTTTTACTTAAAAAATTTTTTTTTGTTTGTGCTTCTTACTTAATTTACAAGTAAACTTATTCTGCCTCATTTAATGTAAGACATCTCTAAGAATGAGAAGCTAAAAAAAAATTTCGTCTATTGACTTTTGGTCAGCCCACTGCAATTGAGCACTGAATTGTTTTGCCACTGGAGGAATATGTAAAAGGTCAAAAAATAACTGTAATGGCTAGAACTGTTTCCAATATAGAATGTGCAGCAGATAGCAGCCCCTTAAAAAGATGGTCTGATGTTCATAATAAAAGCTGCATATTATTTCTCATTAAAAAATCTAACATATGTATTTATTCATTATTTACAGACAAAGTGCATCAAACAAATAGACCCTGATACATTTGTAACTGAAGGTAAAATTTAAGGATTCTTAAATGCAGAGCCAAGAATTTTTTAATTGATTGTTAATATTGGGCTTCTAGGCATCCATTAAGGCACTTAATTGAGGCACCTAATTGATATTCTAAAAACCCAAACATTGGCTACAACCCCAATGAATGAGCAACTCTAGCTTGTCAATATTCTCAAAAATGTGTGTACATCTATTTTGTTGTTTACTTTAAATGTGAGGTTTAAGTTAGGCACAGATATTTGACTGAAGGGCTTAATCTACCTTGCCAGAATAATTAATAGTTTTGCATAAATGCGTACTATAATATGCATGTAAAAGGAAAAACACCATCTTAAAGGTGAAGAAAAGTAAATCTGATTATAAGAGTAGTAATTACCAAGAGGTAACATTATTAGAATGCAACACAGAATTCCAAATTATAAAATGAAAGAATGAATGGAAATTGCATGTATTACACAGTTTATTTTGAGTAAATACCAACAAAATCTGAGCAGAATACCATATCATCATCTCTTCTGCATGGAACACATTTCCCATTTAAAAAAAAATCAACATAAATAGAATCATAGGATCAAAGAATGGTTTGAGTTGGAACAGACTAAAGATCATATAGACCCCACCATGGGCAGAGATACCAGCGACTAGATCAGGTTGCCCAGAGCCCCATCCAGCCCAGCCTTGAACACTTCCAGGGATGGGGCATCCACAACTTCTCTGGGCAACCTGTTCCAGTGCCTCACCACCCTCATGGTAAAGAATTTCCTTCTAACACCTAGTATAAATCTCTTTTAGCTTATTCTATCACTCTACCCATGTAAAAAGTCACTCCCCATCTTTTTTACATACTCCCTTTAAATACTGGAAAGCTGCAATTATGATACCCGTGCTGAGCAATCCCAGCTCCCTCAGCTTGTCTCCAGAGAGAAGTTGCTTCAGCCCTCAGATCAGGTTTCTGGCACCTTTCTGGACTTGCTCCAACAGATCCACATTTTCCTTTGCTGAAGACCCCAGAGCAGGATTCAGAACTTGCAGGTGGGGTCTCACAAGAGCAGAGTATAGGGGCAGAATCACCTTCCTCTACCTGCTGGTTATGCCTTTAAATACATTCTACAGTTTTTTTAAGGGGAATTTTGGGGAACTAATTTGTTGTGATAATTCCCCAGTGAACGAAATACATTGGTCATCAGCTGTATGTTTTCCAGGGGAATCTATTACAGCTTAGATAAGCAGTACTGAGCTTGCTAGGACTTTAAGTCTGTTATCTCAGAAACTTTCAAGGTTAGAAATAGGTGTATCTTTCACAAATATAAAAAAATGTGCTGCATTAGACTGCAGTAACTTTTATGGTCATTTTATTACTATACTTTCATATTTCATTTGGGAAGATGTAGGAGAAAGAAGTGTTTAAACTGGGAAATATTAGTTTAGGGACAAGGACTGAAACTGCCTGGGCAGAATTTAGCATAGCTGTCACACCTGAATCAAAAGATTTCCTTTATAGTCAATAGAGAGGATCTCTCAAGGTACACACCAACTCACTGGTTTTAAATACATTCTTCAGGATATGAATCTTAGCAGGTATAGCAAAAATAGAAAAACGGTAGAAATGGTACCAAACTTACAGGGAGAAAGAGTGACTTGATAACAACTATATAAACAACTCAGAAAAAAAAAAGAATTTTAAATGTTCCTGCTGATTCCCCTTTTAACTTCCACAGTCTCACTGCTGCAACAGAAATCCAAGAAGTTTCAGGCCTGCCTTTGTCCCTGCAGTTTAAAACACACAACATTAAATTAGGTATTTAAGGAATCTTGGTCTACATGCATACTGAGTCATCAGTGCTGAATCTTCAGCAGCAGCAAAAATTTTAGATGCTTCAGTTGTACATTTGTAACTTAAAAAAAAAAGAAAAAAGCTTCTGCCAAACCAAAATAATTTCTTCTTTCATTTAATGAGAGAAAATTGTGACATACATACAAAAAGCTTAAGCTTACTATAATGTGAAATTCTTGTCAAGAATTTGAACATAATGTTTTACAATTCCTGTTGTTTTTTTATTTGTTTTATTAAAAGAAACCCACATACAAGATTCAAGTTTCTTGGTGTTTCTTCTGTGCAGCGTTACACTAGTTTGGAGGAAGGGCAGGTATTTTTGGAGAATCATACTTCTTCCTGTCACTGCAGCTAATGAGGCACAGGAAACCATTGACTGTTGTTTGATCATGCATACAGAACAAGCAACTGTTAGGAAGCACATTCTTCTTCTGAGATGAAGCCATCTGCAGCCAATCCCAGAAGGTTTTCCTATAGGGCTGAAAGTGCACAATAAGAATACAGATTGTTTCTACCTTCCACATCCTTTTAGCAGAGCTTAAGCCAGTACAACTGGGAAAATCAAGATAAACACAGACAGATGTCTAATTTTCCTAGGTAGTCTTTCCACGTATTGTGCATACATTCTTTTGAACATCTAAGATATTGTTTAAAAAACCCAACAACCCAGAAATTAAACTGGAAGACTTTATCAAATCCTGTACATCAGGAAAAAGCAATCATGAGAGGTAAGATCCACATCTGCCAACATTTGATTTTAATTATTTGTTTGATAGGTATTTCTAGGCAAACAGACTCAGTCACTACCGGATGTAGCATATCTGTGTTAATAATCTGTGATAATTGACTCTTCCTTTTGCCAATTACCACACATCCAAACTGAGTGTCTTTCCTTCTCTCTCTGTCTCTAAATTCACTAGAAGGTTAGAGAATCATAAACTGAAAGATTGGGAAGGAGAAGGAATGTCATTAAAATGTGATTGCAATCAAGATTAGGTGTCAGTGTTTATCTTCTGTGAGAAAGCAGAAACAACCAACCTGAGAACTTTCCTGTCTTTAAACAGTACTTGACTGATCCTCTAGAATATCTGTCCTTTTACTATGCTAGAAGCATCCCAACATTTGTAAAAATAAATTAAAACCAAAACATGCAACTTGGTCAAATGTAGGAATTATGGAATTGAAGAGCATATAAGTATTTTCTCAAAAATTGAGTTGAGAGGAAAAATATACCAATTTATTTATGCATTCTGTGAATGTTTAACATTCAGTTTATTAAGGATAGTATTTTGACTATTATTTTCTGATATTGGTAATTAGCATGTAATACTGACTTATAAATCTGGCTTTAATTATAGCATTCCAGCTAAAGAAATTGAATTTGCAAAGGCTAACTAGCACAAAGCCTCAATTATCAGCTGATTACAATCATTCGGCAGTGTGACAAGTGGGTTGTCATAAGCCCAGTTGTTGCGAGGAAAATAAATGCAGCAAAACATACCAAACATAAATTATTTCAGTCAGTGCAGGAAAAAGAATGGATCTTTATTTTGGAAGTTCAATGAACTAATGCAAATGTATTAAGATAAGCAGAATTTATGAGGTAAGATATTTTTATAATAACAGATGCACTTTTCAACATTCCTGGCTATTTCTTTTCCCTAATTTAGATGGACAAACCCCAGTTTTATTTGGGAAATTAATAGTAAAATATTTCATTTTCATCATAACACAGGTACACTTCCTATCAAATCCACTGCTATGCATATATTGCCACCTGAGCAGACACGTATTATTTTAGAAAGGTGTTGTGATTACAGAGGTATGTGGGAACAGAGATGCTTTTGACTCCCAGCTCTACTCAGTTTCTGGACTAGAGTTCAACCATCTAATTTTAGACACTTAACTGAAATACCCCAGTTAGCAACACAGTCTCTTTAGGATTCTTCTAGTGGCCAGTGAAAGGTGATCTCAAACCTTTGCAAGGTAAATCAGGATTTTATTGGGTCAAATCACCCACTAAAGTTGCAAATTCTTGTCTTCAGCCATTACGGAGATTTTGTTTTAAGATGCCTCAAGTAACTGTCTAACTCAAACCCTCCTGCGTTCATATGGCCAAGCCACTCAGATCTTCTGCAGACAAAATCCAGGAGAAGTGCTCTATATTCTGTCAGAGAGGCTGAACAATCCTGTACAACTTGTGAAGGGGGTTAGTCAAGAATTGGGTGCTAGTACTAGGTGTGCGGTGAGACTGTACAGGGCACCCACTGGCAAACAAGGCCCCAGACTTAAACTAAAACAATACAGAGAGCAAGATCAAGCACTGATAGGGAAGCTCCACTTCTTCCCTTACACCTGTTTCCCTGACTATCATGTTGAATTATTAATAATAAACTGTTAACCATTGCAAAACCTGTGAACAGCAACTCAGACCCAGGTAGTTGTCTAAGGAAGAAATAATATGAAATGGACTGGGACACAGAACCTCCATACTAGAATTTTAAGAGCTTCTTTCAGGCTGAAATCCAGAGTTGTAAACTTTTTGTTTGATTAAGGCCTTCAGGCCTTTTTGCAGCATTCTGTTTGCAGCTGAGGAAGAGAGGTCTTATTCATGTTCACTCAGGTATTCAGAGGGAATCTGAGTCTTCCTCTTCCTGATGAAATATTAGCCATCACAACTATATTCTGTAATACCTGAATGTACATGTTAGTCAAAATTTAGACAACTCATATTTGGTAGAAATCAGAAATATTGTTCCATTTTTTGTTGTAAATTTTTGTGTGACCCCTTTTTATATTAAACTGAATGTACTTCCAACAGGAAGGTTGTACTAGTTTGAAAGCAAAGCAGTGGGAAATCCTAAGGCAGAAATACAACTCAATAGGAAAATTAAATTAAATGTAGTAGTACAAAAAACACTGGCAGGGTCAGAATACAACCTGACACCTTGTTGGTAGCCGTTCAGTTAAATGGTGGATGCAGTCCTCTTTGAAGTGATAGATGTGGTTCTGTTGAAGCAGTGATTCTATAGAAGGGTGTGGTCTTCCCCTGAAGGTCCAGTTGTGGTTATAGAGTTCTTGTCCTCTGGGAAGTCAGTGGATAAGGGCTCTCTGTGGTGTTCCAAATCTCAGATCATATCCAGGTAGGAATGCTTGGTTCCTCCCCCTGGGCAGAGCATCTCACTATGGGATGATGTAAATTTATCAGTCATGCAGTGAGACTCAATTAACAGAAGATTAATCCGTTAACAGAAAATATCCCCTGGAGTTATCAGGGATGAATCGTGAAGGAGATAAGGAATACTGCTCCACCTGGTTTTAACAGCTTATAAAGATGGCAATAAAATACATTCTTTTGGGTACATCTTACATCATAACCTAAGACAAAGGTTTTGATATTCATTAATGCAAAACTCATTTTATTCTTCTGTCTAGTGTATTTTTAGGGTTGTAGATTTTTAATTTGGACCTCCCGCCATTGATATGAGTACGATGAACCTCTTCATGCATAAATTGATGAGGTCTGATCATATTTACTATTTTAGCTGAGTCACATTTATAACTTGGCTTTAGTGCTGAGCAGCTCAGCTTTGTCAGGATTTATGTATACATGCCTAGGAGCAGAAATGAGAAATAGCATACTTGCTAATAGCAGGTATTTTAACTAGCCAACTCACAATACTATTTATACTAGTAGTTATTAGGATGTCCAGGGACCCTAGTTAGGATGTCCAGGGACCCTAGTAGGTATCATGTATCAGAAACGTTTCTTAAATGCATATGGTTTAGGATTCCACAGTCTTTTGAAGGTAAGCTTGTCTCTGCTCTTCAGTCAGGTCTTTCAGACAAGTCTTATTTGTCACAGTGCTAACTTGGAGATAATGAGGTCCATACAGTGAACTTGCATCTACCTGTTACAACTTACATAGCCGGTATTTTCAATAAAAAATCACAAGAAACATTGGTATATTTATCCTTACAATCTTTTGATAAAGCACTAGCCAGTATTATTTCTTTTATTTATAGAAAATGAAGTCAGTTACGATGCTTCTCATTTGAGAAGTGACAATATGCAGCAGTGTTTCCCAAAATGCTAGGGCTTGATTTGTCCAGGTCATTGGCAGTCTGAGGCCATCCAGTGAAGAAATTATGTTTCGCGGTTGTTTAAGTCCAAAGAAACACGTGGTTTTATTAGTCGTGGGGGACAGCTTGACCAGGGAACAGCAGCAGGAAAGGTCTAAAGGGACAAGGATCCAACCAAGCAAAGAGCACAAGGCAAAAAGGGGGAAGAAGGGGCCAAAAGAGGGAAAGAGGGGGCAAAAGGGGGAAGAAGAGCAAAAGGGGCCGAATTACCTGTTACATTCCATTTTAACCCTTTTTATCATGAATATTCTAATGAGCATTAACCAATCACTTGAAGATACAAAAACCAACAACATTTACATACAGCCTATAGGGACTATTGCATTACCATGCTAATCTACATACTAAAAACCTGAGGAACCACCTTTTCCCTGATACCTGAGAAGTCCAAACCTCTTCTGTTTGGGGAGGGGAATTGCTTAATCAGGAGCCTTGGCTATTGACTGAGTTAATTTAATCACTGTCTTCTTGCTCAACATTTTACAGTTCAAACCTTGCTTTTAATTCTATAACTCTTGTAGGTTTCATATTCTTACAATCTTTTACTAATGAACTATCTCTGCAAGGGCTTCCTGCTTCATCTTTCCCAACAATCCAGCTCTGGGCCTTTTCATCCTAGAATTGTTTTTCACCTACAGAAAACAGAGGCTTTGCAGGCAACAGAACATCTTACATGGATCTGCGATATGGCTGGACTCAGAAGCACTGCTCATCTAAGAACTTCCACTGAGACTAACATTTGACCAGTTTTTGAGGTAGAAATAAGGAATTACAATAGTTTCTCTTAAATCCTGGCTAATTCCACTGAATGATTTTTCTTTATCACTTTTTAGATGTAATTTTTGCATGAAATTAATTTTTTCCTGGTAAAGAATGTATGTTCTCGAATTATGAGCAAGATATTTGTCAGAATCTCTTATAATGTTCTAACTAAAATCATGAAAAAAGATCATACTAAATCCTAATTTTGGTAAAATGCAATGTTTCTCTTATAATGGAACTACTTCGAGAAAAAGTTGTGGTTCATGATGAATCACTGTCTATTTAATTTAAAAGATTTCTTAGATCAAGCAGTACAAGCAAGTTTCTAATTTTGAAATGACCTTACATGTTCTTTTATTTTTCAGTGTTTCATATGAAAAGTTTTCTAGTCTTGAACTGTGTCAACGTATTGTCAAAATTGTGGACATATACAATATACCAAATATGACAGTAGATTTTACTTTACAAAACATGTTGAATGGAACACCTGAAAGCCAAGGAAACTCACACATTAGAAGTTCCGCAGATACAGAAATTATGTAAGTTATGAAAAACCATTTTCTATTAAGATGCAGCAAAAATTCAATAGAAGCACAGTAAACAAATCACAGAACGATAACCACTTTGTCTCTTACTGAGCATGGTATGCTCTGTGCTTCACAATCCTGATGACTTTATGAAATGTCATAATGTCCTGATGACATTAGGAAAGATATTTTGTTAAAAGAAATCCAACAAATCAACAGGAAAATCCAAAATTATTTGCAATAATATTTTTGAAGTGTAACTTGTGTCTACCGTGTCTTTTGATTGTTTGTTTAGTCTCACCCAGCACCAAAACATATCCTCTTTACTCCATATTTAATTTACTAAAAATAACAACATTAAACTTTCGTCTTAGCTCAAAGTTTTCTTGTTTACTTTAGTCAGAAATTGCTTCCAGGTGCTGGATGTGGTAAAATAACCTTCTCACGTTCTCCTATAACAACATTTGAATGAAGTGAATTTGGTATAATATTGGTAGTAAAACTTATCTGGTGTGAATCAGATTAGCTATTTCACTGCCATTTAAGCAAAACAAACAAACAAAGATAAATTATTAATTGCTGACACTCTTCACAAAGCACTGTACCTCTCTTTTTGTCTGAATTTTCTCAGTTTGTCCATTCCAGATTTTAATTATTGTATTGACTTAAAACTTTGTCCTTCAGATTTAAGAGTCCCTTATCAGAGCTGGTTCTGGGTTTACTGTGTTACTGACTCTGATGAATACATCTTCTCCCTTAATGAATGAAATGAGCTGAACTCCTAGTTGTTCATATTATAGATAAGCAGATTTAGTAACCCTTCTTTATTTCTAGTTACTCAGATATTTTTGGTAGCTTAGCCCAACACCATCCAATTTATAAGACAGTCATTTCATAAGCTGACACAGATTGTATTTGATTTAGTGCTTATCTTTCATTTTGAATAGCAGTGAGCAAATCTATGTCACTGATGAAAAAGAAAGCCTTCAGGTCAAATTCATTTCTGCTGCATATAGTAGCTACACCCAGAATTCAAATTGTACCCTGTCACTTCAGACAGACTAGATGGAGATTTCAGTATTTGCAGGATTGATGGGAGGAAATACGCCATTGCTTCTATGAACGATTGAGATTGTTTAACTTCTCAGTTGTACATCTCTAATTGCATGTACTTTCTCATGGAATGTACAGTGGAAAAGAGAGTTTTAAGACCTCAGAAAGAAATCTGAGATGTGACGTCTCACTTGATATAAGATATTTGCTTTAGATTAAGCACAAAAGAAAATTTAGATCTTCCTCTGATTCAAATAACTTAAGGTTTCACTTTTGTTTCTTTATATTTGTATTGAACAAGCAAAGTGTTGTTCTGGCTAAGTTCCAAAATTTGGGGTTTCTTTTTTAATCTAGTGAAAATATTTTTTTTAAATAAATCAGTATTTTTTTTATTCTACTTTGAACCCGTTAGCAATGTGGAAGTACTTTTGGGGGATCAGCCGTACAGAAAGGGGAATTTCTGTAATGACCAATGAAGGGAGAGTAATAATATATTTTGAGATATGAAAAGATTTTTCCAAAACTCACAATTCAGTAACAAGATGCAGTGATTAGTGTTACAGATTTTCCCCTCCTATTACTTTCTTCTTTTACCTTAAGTACCTTTTAGATTTTATTTTCTGCTGTAATCTAGGAATATTGTTTTTTACGCTGCATGCTGGGCAAAATTTCTCTCAGTAAAATTGTGCTTTAAAATTTAGTATTTAGTTCCTTTTCTGTACATAAAAGTACTAAATTCATAATATTACAGCCTCAGTCCCCTATTTCCTAAGCTGTACCTTTTCCACTGGTTCAATTTCAAAAACATAATCATCCAAATGGGCATGCTGAATAAAGTGGGGGGTTACACAGCATTTCAAATATCATCAAATATTGGTATTTCTTACCACATCCTAGGGCACATAAGTTAGAAAGGGAAGGAATTTATGTGTCTAGACTTGAGAAGTAAATAGAAACAAATTCTGCCAGGAAAATCTTGACATGGGGGAATACCAGAAAGCCTTCAAAACCAGGTAACCTCATTTGCAAGATATCTTGAGTACCTTGTATTGAAACCAGTGACTACACAAAAGACAACATGCAACAAATAAGGACAAATAAAGATAATGGCATAATTTGGCTAAAATTACCTTTTAAGATGAAGAGGGAAATCTATAGAGGACTCCGTAATGAAACCCAATTCACAGACAGTGATTTTATAATTAAGGGATACTTTCTGCTTAGGATAAGGAAAGGCAAGAAAAAGCTGAGGCCAAGTTAGCAATAAAATATGTATTTCATAAATCCTTTAAGAAGTTATATAGACCAGCCAATATATATTCCTAAGGCAACTTCATGAAAAAGTGAAATTAAGATTTGCCTTCTTCAAATAGAAAACTAAGGAATATCAGATGTGTTTGTGTTTTGCAGATGCAAATTAGTTTTTATTAATCTGTTACCACCCTGTTTGTATCTTGGCAGTGAAAGGTAATAGTTCAAATGTGGTGCATCAGCAAAGAGCAGAATGTGCTCATGTTGGTCAAATGCAGAACTCTTCAGCCTCAAGGGCCTCGAGGGAAAGCTGTATGAGGAGCATCTGAGATCACTAAGTTTATTCAGCCTGAAGAAGAGAAAACGGAGGGGAGACCTTATCACAGCTACAACTTCCTCACAAGAGGAGAGGTAGACACTGATCTCTTCTCTGTGGTGACCAGTGACAGTGCCCAAGGGAACGGCCTGAAGCTGTGTCAGGGAAAGCTTAAGTCAGATATTATCAGGAAATGGTTTTGCACATAGAGGGTGTCTGGGCACTGAAAGAGGCTCTCCAGGAAAGTGGTCACAGCATCAGCCTGGCAGAGTTCAAGAGGCATTTGCACAATACCTTTGGGCATATGGTGTGACTCTTGGGGTGTCCTGTGAAGGGCCAGGAGTTGGACTCAATGATCTTTGTGGGTCCCTTTTATTCAGCAGATTCTATGATTTGTGATTCTATGATATCTGTCATGGCATAACTATTCATCAAAACATGTGTGAAAGTGTTGTGTGGTTCTCTACTTTGTAAGATGGGAAAATACTTTTATGTAATTCTTCTTTCCTGATATTGCTGTCAGAAGATTTTCTGAAATTTTTGGATCTTTTTTTTGGTTGGTTGACTGTTATTGTAGTCTAGGTTTTGTGTGTGTCTGTGTATGTGAGTGTGTGTGTGAATGTGTTTTTTTTCTGATGCACAAATTTATGTCACTCTTTCACAGATTAAAACCAAGTGCTACACAGTAACTCAAATAAAATTTTCTTGATGTCTAGCACTTTTATATTTTTAAGTGGAAGGTTTCTTACCAGCATAATTTTGGGACACATTAAGGATTATCCCCCATTACTCATAAGCATGATATCCAATTCTGAAATTGTCTACACTCATCCAGACTAGTGAAGAATGACAGTAATCCATCACTTGCAAAGGGACTTATTTCCTAGATACCAGCTATATTTTAGAGATAATTTTTTGTGTTATTGTCATTGTGACAGTGAAATTACTTTCTGTAAATATGCAAAATGTAGAACCATAGAAAGATTTAAATCAGATTTACAGAAACTTTGTACTTTATAAAATTACCATCTCATGATGTAGAAAATAAAATAAAAAAACCCTCAAACTCTGTCTCCTTTTCACCTTACTAATATTTTATATGTCTTTCTGTGTGCTTACGTATTTATAGAAGTAATGCTAAGTAGTACAAGAAGTACAAGACTGCCATCTACAGGCTATACAAGAAAAAAAAAGTGCTTTAAAAGACTAGACACGGACTCATTTGAAATAGAGTTTTTAAAGCAAATTCTGACTTTTTTTCCCCGAGTGCCTAATTTCTCCTGCAATCTCTAAGAAAGATTTTTGTACTTGATATTTGTACTGGGCTAATTGTGTTAGTGTTTTACTACACACAAATTCAGGTCAGCAAGCCTTAAATTCACCTTTCTTCCAGGTTCATTTTATGCCTTCCTACATACAGAAGTGCTCCTTCAAAAAATGTCTTGAAATTCCATTTTTGTGCAATAAAAAAAATTTGGATATGAGTTACTGATTGCCACAATATACTAAAAACTAAATAAAACATTTAAAATTATAAAGGTAATAAAAAAATGCGTGTTTCTTTTAGATATATGTTTAATAATGTTCAGGTACTTAGACATACACATCATAAGTATTTGGCTTATAAAATAAGCATTTATATTCAATATCCGTATTTGACAATTATTTTTATACAATGAATATTCTTTTGGTTTGTCCACCATAAATCCAAACAGTGATAGATGTTTTCTATTTTTTGTTAAAAATCACCATCCCAAAAAATCCTTCAGCTTGTATTTATTTTATTATATATGCTTTGAAACTTATTCATTCATTTCAAAAGACTCAAAGCAAAACAAAAAAAAAAAAAAACAAGCCCAAACAACACAACTGTCAGAGGCTGAAATATTATTTATGGCTTACCGATCTTCGTGAAGCATTTTGCCTGTTATAGCAAAACTGTATAAGAGAAACTGAAGACCACCATACCCTGAATGAGGCCCTGACTAAAGCTCTACACTGGTAGCTGACAGAGATAAGATAAAGTGCCTGAGGTCTGGGCTGGGGGAAGAGGAATCCATTCATAGAGAGATCAAGCTTAGCACCTTATCCCTTAGCTCCAGGGAGATCAGCTGCTGGGCTGGCACAGACCTTCACACCAAAGAGTGGAAGAGAGTGATACCTTAAGTTTTACCTTTCATGTTTTTCAGATTGTGTGCTGCCTAAGGGTGTAGTTCTGAGCCTCATATTAAGTGCCAGTAAGCTCTCTTCACAGAGTTGGTAGACAAAACAAATCCTTTTCCTGCTGAAGACCAAGGACAACAGTTACAAGTTTTCAGGCTCAAAAGCATAAACAGCAATGGATTGAAGAGAGAAACAAGAAGGATGAGACCTCATGACCTGAGGCTGTGGTTGGACAACTGGGGCTCAGTATGCAAGTGGACCAACACTTATAAAAGTGTAAGACCTCATGACAGGTCGTCCATTTTTGTGACCATTCTTTATCTGCCTTGGGTGTAGGCCTGGTCAGGCTTTTGTCCTGCCCAAGATGTACCCTAATTACCTACTTTATTCTCTGGCTCTGTCCAGTCTCTGTTTCAGGCCAGCCTTCCCAAGGTATCAAGAAGAAGAAGAGAGGTTTTGGGTGTGTGGTAAAAAAGCCTCTGGTCTGGGGCAGTGAACGCCCATCCTCTGCTGTGCAAAGGAGCATAAGCTGCAGGGGTCCCTTCACCTGGGGAAGAACTTATACACAGCAAAGGGGGTGACATGGCCCATCAAAGATCCCCCACCAAAAGGGGCCCCAGACCCTGCACCAGAGCACTGCAGATGATGCAACAGACCCTCAGTGTTGCAAGGGACAGTGTCAAACTGGCTCCTTGCAAGGGAGCGACCTGGGCATTCCCATCTGGTACAATCCACAGAATTCTGTACTTTTCAGCGTGGCAGCAGCAGTGGGGGATTCTCACCACCAAGAAAACCAGATGGAGGGGAACAACAAGACATCATTGGGACCCTTGGATGGGTGATATGGATATGCTTCCACCTGTTACTCTCCCCCTGTCCCTCCCACCACTGCATGCACTTCTTTTTCCATTTCTTTCTATCTTTATTTTCTCTTTCTCTCTCTTCTCTTTCTTTCTCATTGCCTCCTTTAACATTAAATAAAATGTATCAAGTTCTTTTGGCACCAACATCTAACTTAGTTTGGTTTTAATCAACCTTTGGGGTATATCTCAAACCTTTCTGGGTTCGAAATATTTTTTTCACAGAAACTTGGTTTTCTTTGCTCTTCTGTGTTTAAACTGGTTCGTAACGCCAACCAAAACCAGGGAAGGCATAACTTGAATAAACTCAACCATTTAATTAGACCATAGACTATATTTGCTTGCAAAACTCCTGCTGGAAGTAATGAGATCTTTGCACAAAAAATGGTGGCAAGTCTGTGCACAGTAATCAACTACAAACTTCTAATAGGAAACTTTATTCTGTCCTAATACTAACTCCATTTAAGCTGACTAATAATAAGTTAATAAGCAATAGATTGTTTTGTGTTCTTATTTTTAATTATTAGAAAGAGAATAAAACTGTTTTGAGATGTATATTAATTTTTATGGCTGCTGTAATACATATGTTATAGAATATACATGGTGTATTGAGAGAACTGAGTCTGTTCACCCTGAAGAAAAAAAAAACGCAAAGACAGACTCTAATTCCTTTCTTCCATTATCTGTGGTGAATTTTTAAAGAAAATGCAGCTAGACTCTTGATTGTATTAAACAACGATAAAAGAGGCATTTGGCACAACTCAGAGGAAACTATGTTTAAGACAGAGAAAAATGAGGGGAAGAAATCAATGAGGGTTTTGAAGCACTGAAAGAGATGCATCAAAGGTGTTGCAGAAGTACTAAAATGTGACTGGACCTGTTGCAATCTGATCTAACCTCAAAGCTGACCCTGTTTGAAAGCAACGGCAGATTTCCAGAACTACTAGAAAACTAGTAGCTTGATTTTTTCATATACCTTAGGATTTTTGTGAAGATTTTCCCATCAAATTTCCCCACTAAATTTATGTTGATTTCTCTGAGGTTTGGATCAGGCAGTTACAGAGCAGATGCTAATGTAGTTTGAACCTTACAGCTGTGACTATCAAGAATAAAGGAAAAGCGCAAACTCAGTGCTAAACAGAAATCCATTTCTGCCTTGTGGAGTTAATTAGCAATTGATTTAAAAACTAGCTGTAAACACATATTTGCTGTTAATGATTCTGAACAGTGTTCTTTAGGGATCAGGTGTGAAGATATGAATTTAAAAAAACCCTTCACAACTAAGAAAAACGCTAACACCATTATTTTAAATTCTTGTTACTGCATACTTTGAATCTTTTAATGATAATATATTAGACACACAAGAAAACAAGTAAACAGAAGTAGGATCTAAAGTTATCTAAGTTCACTAAATGGCTTTGTGACATCTATTTATAATGCAATTTAGTAGTAAACACTGTGGGTAAACTGACAAGTTTAATTGATTATACCAAGTACAAAATACAAGAAATGTATTTGCTGTTAGGACATGCTGGCAAATGAATGTGCATGTCTTCAAAATGGAATTACAACAAGAAAGCAGTTATAACAGGACTAGAGCTTCCCAAATATAGTGTGGTTTATTACATGCAAGGTACAATGTGAGTTAAAGACAACAGACAAAAAGACAAAAAAAAAGTCAATACAGTTTTCACCCTCAGAAAAGACAAAAGCCATTGTGTTAAAGGTAACAAAAATATTTGAAGACTTTTGTGTTTTGTTTAAATGCCACTCTACAGAAAAGGAGATTACCTTGTGAATCTCTTTTACTGCACAATAAGTTTATTTTAAAAAAAAATCAATTCTTTAGCAAGGCTTGACCAAAACGTGTTGTGAGCAGGGAGGTGGGAGGTGCAAGGAAAGGTAACCGTGAGCTCATTACTACTTCACAGGCCAGAAAGAGAATCCTGCAGAATGTCCAGTCTTTAGGTTTCTAGCCACCATTTTTACCAAAGGTGTGGAAAAGTATGAAGTCTGCTCAAATGGCACCTCTGTAACCCATTTAATAACAAAATCAGAAAATTATTTGACTGAAACTATTTGTTTAGAATAGTTATTACACATAATGCATTTTTTTGTAAAAGAAACCAAACAGTTATGATTCTTTATTTTTATTTCAAATGCATGAACTTTGGTTCATAAATATTTTCACCAAAAAAAACCCCAAAAAGTGTAAATACTCTTTCTATCTGACTATCAAATTTGTAATTCAAGTTGTGTATAAACTAATGCTAATCAAGATGAATTAAGTAGGCAGAATATGCTGGATTTACATTGTTCAGATACAATCTGCTAAAATTATGTGGATGCTGAATAATCTGAGAGAACCTATAGAGCTTTCCAACTATAACATTCTTATGGCATTAGCTTGAATTATATTAAACAGTAGTGAGTATATGTTTCAGGTGCTTTAATTTGTTCAAATATATAAATGTACAATTAAGCACTTGGAAGAACCTCTTAAAAACAGATGCTGCAGACAGGGTCTCATGACATTTAGCTTTCAGCTCCCCTATATTGCCACGGCTAAAGTCAATGCAGCAATCACAGAATCTCACGTAATGTTTGTTGTTGGAAGGAATCTCTGGGAATGCTGTAATCAAGCTGTCCTGCTCAGAGGAGAGTCAGCTAGAAGAGGTCACTCAGGAAAATGACAATGTCCAGTCAGGTTTCAGATATCTTCAAGAGCTGTGACTCCTGCTTGACCACTTTCAGACTAAAATAAAATAAAATAAAATAAAATAAAAATTTAGTTTCAATTAAATGGTTTTTCCTTTTAAATTAAAAATAAGGCCTGTTGTCACTTGTCCTCTTGGTGGACACAACTGTGGAGCATCAAGTGCATCTTGTTTTGCTACCTTGCATCAGGTATTTATATAGATTATATGCTCCCTGAGACTTTGTTAAGATCCTATTATTAAAATTCTTAGAGAGATGTGTTTGCCTGAATTAAGGTGATAGCAACGCCTTATGGCAAAGCCAACAATACATATTTTTATTTAAAAGTAGACAGTCACCATCCTTTGGATCCCTTGACAAGTCTTGATTGTTGCAATTTCAATTTCTGCTGGTCAAAATGATGGTCACTGTCTTGATCCATCAGGAGTGAGAGAAACCTATGAAACATAAAAATTCCACAAGTTATATATGCTCGGTTCCAGTGAAAACATCCAGGTAGCTGGCATGGGACCAGGAGTTTCACACCAAATGATACAATGCTGTGGATCACAGGACATTTCAGGAGGTTTTGACACCTTCTAAGGCATTGCAGCTACCTATTAAGTCAGCAGGTGAGCCAGTTATGCCCATCCTGGCCCATCAGCAGGGGTGGATACTTTGAGGTTACAATGGTGTCAATGTCCTAGTACTTTCTCAAGGGGAGTTATTGCCACTGAGTCACTTGAGTAAGGACAAGGAGATGGTTCCCACCTCCTTGAATGATTTGCCTCTTTCCTTATCTTGTTGAACAGCAGCAGTAGCCTGAGGTGTCAGGTGTGCTTGTCCTCTGTTTGAGCCATTAGCATTCCAGTCTCTATTCCAGTATCAGCTGTGGCTATATTCTTCTCCCCAGACCTAGAATAACTGAACAATAGTACCACCTTTTTCTTATCTCAAGTTCCTATCACAATCCCAATTCCTGTTAAGCATATTTGGGAAGGGCTGGACTTGTTGGTTGCAGAGGAGCAGCTGTTTCTTTGCAGTTTGCTACAGTGGACAAAGGTCCACCCAAGATAATGCTTATGCCATTGAACACATCAGTCTTTCACAGTTCTCACAGGCAGCTATTGGTCTTCTGTGCTGTAACAGTCCACAAAATCCATGTTCATTTTGAGCTGACAAGTGTGTGGAAATGTCAACAAATTAAATTTCATTCCTCCCCTCCCCCCAAAAAATCTTATTCTATTAATAGCTGTTTCTATGCTGACAGATGTGCTACAGACTGTGATTTAGACTGAGTTCACATCCTAAAAACCGTTGCTCATAAGAACATGTCTGTAAGTTTGTGGGTTATTTTGAATCTGGAAGTTCAGTATCAATGAATACCATTATTATAGTTCAACTACCCTGAAAAACAACACAGAAGTGTATAAGGTCCATTCAGTTAAACCTTTTTGCTTTGAGTGTAGTCACTCTGCTGGATTGTACCACATTTAAGCAAGTTTTGCATCAGTTTAAATTAATTACACATCATCATGATATCTAAATTTGTAAATGAAGGAACTCTGATTCTGCCTAAATATTCTTGATTTGTATATAAATATGTTTTCTTCTTCAAAACAAGAGTAAGCAAGTTGTGTGTCGTGTTCTCCTAGTGTTGACCTCTTTCTGCTACTTTAATAAACTGCAGTGGAACTAATCTGAAGTAGATGTACTATGGTAAAATAGAATAAAACAACATCTGCTATAGAAATATCCATCACTAGCCCCATATTCTCAAAGCCTTCTGCAAGCTAGTAATAAGGAGATATAAATGACTTCACTCTGCCAATTTCTAGTTGTGCAGCCAGTGTGAAATACAGAGATTATAAAATGTTCCTCTGTCACATATTTTGGTGGTGATTGGACTATCTAGGGAAATATGGGATTTTATTCTTGGTACTTTAAGATAATAACAATAACTGTAAAACTAATATTGTTCTTTTCTATAATTGCTGCTATTCATCATATGATGTGAGAAGCTCAGGAATAAATATGCACCACTTTGTTTCATTGTAGGCTTCTGGATAAAATTATCATATTATTAGTGAGACTTTCTTACGTAAAGAATTATTCAAGGAAAACATATACTAATGATTGCTTATACTTGAAGACAGGCTTATGGAAATAAGATCTTGTTAATAGTTTCATGACTAACCACAGTCTTTCTAGCCACCCTTTGAACACAAAGACATTGTACTGAAACTACCAGTATTGTCAGTGACATGTACCCTGTAGTTAATATATTGAGGTAATGCGGTGCATTGATGCCTTGCCTAGATAACTTGCATTCCACAATCACTCTTGAAAAGTCAAAGGCAAGTTACACTCAAATTTCAAAATTTTAAAAAATTTAATGAGTGATGCTTTATAGTGATTTAGAAGCTATGGCTTTGTTATTCTCAATTTTCCCCACATTTACCACTTTGATAAAATTTGTCAGACTGTCTATTTATGTGAATTTGTAATTGTTTCTAAACTATTAGACAAATTATTTCTTTCTTTCTGAAAAAAAATGATTATTTTCTTTTTCCTGTTTCATTCCCCAGTGAAATAAAATCTTACTCATGTAGTCAAAGTGTAATATTTTTTTTTCTTATCTTCATAAATGTTTCAAAGGACCTAATTAAGGGTTAATGAGTGATATTTTGTTGTATGGGGAAATATAAAATGTATTTGAAGAAAATTAAAAGGAAACATCAGAGCAGATTTATTTTAATTTAATTGTATCTCATGTGAAATTAATTGGGTGACACTGCACAACTTGCTTTTTAAATTAAAAAAAAAAAAACAACAAACAAACCAGTTGCAACCATTTAAGTTGTGCATGTATATACTATAAGGCCCTTCTTAACACATTGAGGCAAAATGGTCAAGCTGTAATAAAGCATTCAAGTAATTAAGAGACAGCTAATGATTTATAACATCACAGAACTCATCTGATCTAATCTATATATCTTCAGCTGAGATATTCATTATCGGTTTCCAGTGTTTTACATGGAAACAAATAAGGCTTTGAAGGACAGGATTTATCCTAAGATTGACATCTAAAATGATAAAGTCATAGAGTGATTTGTATTGGAAGGGACCTTTAAAGGTCATACTGTGACCAGGGAGAGTAGAACAGAAAGAGGCAACAAGATAGTTGCCTGTAGAAACATAACTATTTTTGGCTTCTGAGTTTTTCAGTCACTACAGTGTAGCTCTAAAACTTCTACTGGATGTCAAAACACTTTTGTTTCTAATACATATAATAGTAAAAATTAAGTAAATGGTCATAATAGGAGGGGTATTCAGATTCCACAGGTTGAAGCTGAATGGCACTGAAATATAAACCTTATACACTGATTCAGGTCATCAGTGAGGACTGAAAAGCACAAGAAATAAGAAGTTGCTTTGCAGAAGGAGTCTCGCTTCAAAAACAAGTCTGTTTGGGTTTATTTGGGAAAAATATTAGATCTCTATGTCTTTATGCAGTGGTATGGTTCTGGTGGTAAACGGAAGTTGGGATAATACTGTATTATTTTGCTTATGTCTAATTTAATTAAATAAAATATAACTGAGAAGGTAGGTAGACAGGCTGTTTCCTCTTTCTCCTCTTCAACACTTTACAAACTCACAAAGTGTACAAGAAATTACAGGAGCCAGGAATTCTGAGAATTTCCTTCTTTTTTTCTTTTAACAGCACAAGAGAAATTATCAAAAAAGGGCTGCCAAATTTTTCCATCCAAAATTCCTCAATTGCATTCAGTAGGTTCTGCAAAAGAAAAGAAATAGCCAGAAATAAAGAATGTTACTATTTTCTTGTATTGATCAAGAAAAAGAAGCCAATTATATAAATTGTTGTCAATGTATTTTTATACAAATTATTTCCTCTGAGATTTTTTAATATGTATAGAAGAAAAAACCCAAGCAAATAGAACACTGCTATCTCAATCTTTCAATGTTTTTGATAATTAAAAATACACATGAATATGATTTTCAAGTGGTATTTTTGCTGGTCTTTGTGTGTCAGTATACAAAGATATATAAAAGGAGTAATTTCCATTTTGTATTTTCAAGACTGTATTTTTCTTTCTTCCTATGATGTGGGGAGGAAGGAAAGAAGCCACTGCTCCTTAGAAAGACAGAGAAACAAAGGAATTCAATGAATGAGTTGCTGAGGAGAAAAAAAGAAAATATTCAAAAAAGGAGTGTCCACCTTGCCGTTAAAGACCATGGCTGAAAATCTGAATCGGAAAATATGGCAGATACTGGATATCAGATAGAAAAGACAAAAAAAAATCTAATTACAAGTGAACAGAAAAAATAACTTTTGTAATGAAATTTGGGGTTTTTTAATAAAACTTCAAGTTTTATTATGTTAACCCTTTGCTAAATGGATAACTAAATGTTAAATCGATGGCCAGTATTATAACTAAAATTCAACCCAGCTTCAGCACTTTTTACACTAGCCTTTTTACACTAGCCTTTTTACACTTGCAAATAAGAATCTCAGCATTAAAACAAATTCAGGAGCATGCCAGAAGAACATGACTCCAGGGTGAAACATGCCTTTTATTATATCTAGAATACAGCAGCATTGCTACAAATAGGGCAATTGGATTCAGTTAATTTGTTAACTACTTCTAAGGAGGATAGAACTAACCTTAGCCTAATATTTATATCCTGTGATTGATGAAACTAAGCTGATACCATTCTGTAGTCAGTTTTAGACATGAAAGTGAGAAGTGTAATACTTTTACAGACTCTCAGCTACACCATTTCTCTTTATTTTATTTTAATTGTAATATTCTACATGTATTACTCACTGTGATTACATTCCAAATAACATTATCCTTACATCCTTGCTTCATACTCTGTAACGCCTTCCCCATGTGACTAAAACTAAATATATATTCTTCCTAAAATGCTGTCCTCTGATAAATTCCCATCTCTTATCTGTCTTATACTTTTGATGAAGTTAAAAAAACCAAAATAAGTTATTAATTGGAATTGCAAGATAAAAGTGTTGTTTTGTTGTTTTACTGATTTAAAAACTTCAGTCTAGAACTGAGTCAAATAAAAAAATTAGTGTATATGCACTTTATATGACTTCTGGATTAAAGTAGATCAAGACACCTAAATATAGAAAATGGTGAAAACAAGCTTACAATGTACAACACTGCATTGAATGTTTCTGTTCTCACCTTCATCACTAAGATAAGTTAGAAGAATAATGTAGAAAAGGAAAGTAATACCTAACTTTAATTTACCAAAGAAAAATCAAACTGCACTGCTTCTCTGTAGCTCATTTCAGTATATTCCTAATGCTATTCTTTGATTTACCTAATACTAGTAAAAATGTTTTGCCACAATTTTTAAGTTCTATCCTCTTACTTTGTGCTGTCTCCATGGTTGCTTGTCATTCTAAGCTGTTTGAAATCAATCAAACCTGAAAATTTCTGGAAGAAATTTATAACTTGGTTGCTTTCAATAACAAAGGATTGGATTTTAATATTTATGAGTTTGTTTCCAGGCCTCTGTTTTTTATTGCTTTCAAATATCCTGGATCAGACGTAAAAATTGTAAACTTTGTCACTATCACTCAGTGTTGTGTTGACTCTTCTCCCAAAATACTCATCTTAAATCTGGAAGACAGCAAAGTCAAGGCTCAATATTAAGTTAATCATTATGAAACTGGAAATTTTATACCTGATATTACAGAGTACCTCTAAGAATGTTAAAGACAGCAACATATTTAGCAGTATGTTCTATTTAACCATGATGTTGCTTGGTTAAAGTAAGGTGGACTCTAAGCCGAGTCTGTGGTAACTCCCTGTTGCAAAGTTGTGATCTCAGCAGTGTCCCAACAGGGCAGAGCTATGTAGGGTAGTAGAACATGAGCACATGAGGCACAGCCAGGGGCTGGTCACGGGGTTCATCCAAAAATCTCAACAATGCAAGGGGAGTCAACATGGCCAGGTCCAGGTGAGTCCATGGAGGTCTGGTCAGGAGAAAGAGGAGACAGAAGGCAAGTACACAGACAGTGCAGATTAACACAGGATATGAACAGTTTGATAAATTGATTAATTTTGGGCAATATGTCTTTGGCCAGGCTGTGGCCAGTGACATTTTTTCATCTTCCCACATCACACATAATAGTACATAAATATCACATCTGCAATGGATAGTATGCTATGCTGATTGAACAAAAAGATTATGTTCTGATATCACGTGAAGATTAACTATGTATTTGTGGCTGATCTAGCAGCACACAGGTTTAGTATGAAGGAGTGGAAGCAAAGCCCTGCATAGGTGGAGACTTCTGTACTTAAATTATCCTGAATTGAATGTAAATTTGGATTATTAGAAGATACTCAAAATAAATGTTATTCATAATCTCAAAGGCATACTGCTCAAACAATTATTCAACAAAGAACTTAAGATAATTATTTTAGTGTCTTTTGTCTTTACTTTCAGACCTAATGTCTCAACAGGATTTAATTTTAGAAATTCCTATGTTCATCATATAGCGTATTTATGTGCTATAGATAACAAATTCTGTAGTAAATTATTTTTTCAGAATGCATAAATAATAGAGAGTAATCTGCTGATTAAGGTTTCTTTTTTTTTTCTTTGTTCTTCTTTTTTTCTGTTATTCTTCTGAAATAACCCACCACTGCTCATGTTTTTTGAGATTTGTTTGGTGTTTTGTGTTGTGTTGGGTTTTTGGTTTTTTTGCTTTTAACTGCATGTTACTTGGGAAGTCTGCAATGAAGCTTTTTTCTTCTCTACTTTCTCGCAAATAAAACGTCTTATTTAAAGACTTGAGAAAATGGAAAAAAAAAGTCAGATGGTAATAAAATGAAAAACTGCTTCAGCACAGAAGAAAAATGGTGATGCTATTTATTCCGTGACATTTCACAATCAACTAAAAATCAGCTAAGTACTCCATAGTTTTATATTTATCAACTTTTTTTTAATTGTAGTGATAAGGGTTTAAATACAGTATCTGAATTTGTCTTGAACCCTGAATTTCGTGCTACTACTTTGCTAAATAACTCAGAGTAAAACTACTCCAGGTTATCAGATTTTGTGTCATTTTCTGTATCTTTCTCTTCATTCAGCAGACAAATAGTATTCTATGAAAAAATATATATCTAAATATGTAAATGTTACTTTGTGTAAGATCCTTAACCTTAGATATTATTTGTTCACTTCTTTGTACAATGGTGACATTTTACTGGTTTATTCCTACTATTCATTGAATCAGGGAATCCATCACATCACTCTTCTTCCTCACTGAAACCCATGATTCTTTTGCCCTGACATGGAGTGCATATGGAATTGTTCCATGAAAAATACTAATCTTCATCCCACCATCCAGTTACTCAGAAACCTAACACAGAATTGGAGAGCTCCTGAGCTTTGGGCAAAGGGTGCCACACCTGTCAGACGCATTTTGTGCAGAGATTACTCTGGTAAGTAGGTTGTTTTTGTGACTACAAGATGGGGTTTCCTTACAAAACCGACTATATGTTAAAAGAAACCTGTAGGTGCTGAACTGCCAAGCAAGTATGCCCCTGGCCATGTAAACAAAAGAAACATAAACTTCCAATGAAATGTCATAGGGGAAACTTCAGCTACCATATTTCCAAGAATAAGTGGAAACTTAGTTCAGGTTTTGACAATCTGAATTAAGCAGTTGTATTGCAATTGTTCAAACTCTTACTTTGTCGAGTAGAAGATAACTCTTTAGATTCATGATGAGGCAGAAATGTATGGTAACTATTAACCTTTGAGGACAGTAGTTATCAAGGAAGTGGAGAGTTGGAAAAAATAGATGATCTTTCTCCAGTCGTCCTCACTTGTCACATGATTCATCAATGAGAACTACATAATGAGCCTTCTGATGAGACCATAGCTGTTGGAAAAGCAGTGTGACTAGGGAGGGCAGAACACTTGCAAACTGGTTTGCTTTTAATTCTTAGGAAGTCATTTTGCCTCACTTTGGCGACAGTTCTTTAGATATTCAAGACTCTGCCATTTCAAAACATCACACAAGTTTCCTGCATTTGCTGTCATCATTAGAGGAAGTAAAATTTTGAAGCGTCCATAGATCTCTACCTTGCTTACTGGCAATCTTTTTTTCCAAAAGCAGGCATGAAAGACCTCTGAAAATCTTACAAAAGGGACACAACGGAAGAGAAGGGAGTTTTCCACTGGTTCATTTGCAAGTTTATACTTTCAAAATGAGTCAAATAAGAAAAAAGTCTTTTCTGTATGCTTTTAAAAGTATTCTATTATTCACAATAGCATATGCAAAATCAAGTATGTTAATACATAGGTAGAGGCGAAAACGAGAACAACTAATTTAAGCAAGAGAATGTGAGTGGGATAATGCCTGAAAATAATCATAAACTACCCTGAATGAGTCTGCTTTATTATTAGCAATTGAGATAACAACTATACTCTTTATAGTGAAGGTGATGCATAGTGACACCCAAGGAGAGAAGAAATACATTCTTCGGTACCCGCAAATGACTTCAAAATTTTAACTATGATTCTCTCACCCCATCTTTCCTGCAGAATTCCAATAATTATATCTCTCTCTATATATATACACACATATAATTATGAAATAATTAAAAACTTTATTTATTATTTTTTCTTTGAGTGAAACTCAAAACAAAGACAAGGAAAGCTACAAAATAAAAGGATCATTATTTGACACTTCATAAAATAAATGCTAGCTTGTTTCTTACTGAGCTGTTTTCTTGACTATTGACTTAAAAAACTATTTTCTTTCAAAACACAATTTTAAAGAGTGCTCTATGCCTTTTCACAGGAATAAATTTGCATTTTAGTCAATATCTCTCTTTCTAGAATCTACAACTCCCAATAAATAGTGCTGTTCCACAGAGGCCTACCAATACCTAGAATTACTACCATTTCACCTTAAAGCAATTCAGCAGTAATACGCATGGGTAGCTCCCTTTGTGTCCCTGCTATTTCATGAGAACTGATGAGCTGTTGTCAAAAGTAGAGAACAAGTGTAAACACTTAGGAAAAGTCTTGCTTACACCCGTGGAAGAATGGCAAAAGAAGGGCCCATGGCTGGGATGATGATTTAGTTGATCCATGTTGATGTGTGACTGTGTGACACAGCAGATGCCAGGTACTTTAATTCCTTTGTTTGAAACATACAGACGTTCTGATTAAGAGTTCTTAATATTCCAAAGGTAATCAGGGGAGTATGAGGATATGGTTCTTTGGAATTTAAGCAGGCTAGAAAGTTTAATAGAGGCTATTTATGCTGAACCAAATATCTTAACTATTCTCTTGGGTCTGATACTACACAAAATATAGTATTCTTTCAAAAGTTTTTTCTTAGTTAAAATGCATTCAATGTGTCATTTCTGATGAGCTTAGGAACCAGAAAAGAATAGTGAATTTGGTTTCTTGAAACACTTGTTTGAAAATAGGATATTGTATTATGCATGGGTTTATGAAATTATAATCTGGCTATAAAAGATTTACAAATAAGTCATAAAAAGTAACTGCAGATCTCTGACATGATGCAAACCATTTCATAGAGGTGATCATTATCTAAACATTTCAGTAGTGAATATTAAACACCTAGTTCTGCTCTTACTGCAATAAATATCATCACTAGCTATATTCAGTAGGTGATATGTTTCCAGATGTCTTTATTTTTCATCCTTTTACAGTAAAAGTGAAAATCTTTTTAGTAAAATGATTTGAAAGAATTCATATTCTGTATGCATATTCTATAATTGTTTCTATGACATCAGGAACTGCAGACACCATGATGTTTATTCATTGCTGAAAAAAATAACCGAACTTTATGGTGTTAAGGGACCTTGTAATTGATGTATCCATCTGAACTAGTTTTGTTACCTGAGAAAAAAGGAGCAAAAAAAATAATCTGTCCTTCATATTGTCAAATATATCTTTCAAAAGGAATCTTTGTAGGAAACCAGTCCTGTTTAGAGGTTTTCCTCTATTTGCACTTAAAACAAGAAATCTAAGCAACTCTGCATAGAAGAGATGCAGTATAACAACATATCTGAAAGAAGCAAGAATTTCAATTGGCTCAAGGATTCTGTATTCCTCTACCTTCAAAATATAAAAATATTAGAAAATTAAAACATTTGGACAGAAAAGACAAAAACCACACATGTTATAGAAGAAAAGAGCAGGAAAGAATAAAAGTGTTTTCTTCACAGAAGTTATGATAATAGATGAGGAAAATACTAGTGAGGTAGATTGTTTTTTAAAAGAAAACTGTAATTCTAATACTTGTTTCTAATTGTTGATCTATTCTATCTATGTCCTTGTGAGAATGGTTTTGTACCAGAGGGTGTACTTGAGAGCAAATACCACTGCTATAAGAAAAAAAGAAAGGCAAAAAGAAAGGCAAAAAGAAAAAGCAAAAATGCCCTCCAAGACTAAAACCCCAAAAGAGCTATTTAGACACAAATGAAATTCAGGACTGTGATTTACAACTTTCACCTGTATAGCCCATAAGTGTATAAATGCAGAGAATTCATGAAAAGACTTTGGATTTAAACAGCATTTAGAATTTCTGGAGTCAGTGGAGTAATAATTATCACAAGTGCAGTACACTGGAAAAGTGTTGACTCTTTTTGTGGAGAAAGTTGTTAGCACTAGTCTCATGAGTTCTAATTTTTCTATATGAATGAGACGTAATGCAACTCAAAAAAAAATATTTTCTTGGGTAGAATATTTGAAATTAGCACATCTGGGAAAAGCTTCCATAATGGGAAGCTTAAAACAAACAAACCACCAACCCCCCCCCCCCACATGATGACATTTTCACTGATTTCTAAAATCCAGTAAAACATTCAACACTTAAAAGAAAACAAAATTTGTCTCACTTTATCTTCCTGTGAGGTCATGAATATTGTAAATATCCAGCTGGCTACAATTTGTCAAAGAAAAATTAATAGTAACAGTACACCAGAAGACATAAGCTAACTTATTTAAATTCCATTTAAACCCAATAAAAGTAATTTGAAATGAACACTCATGAAAATTTTCACTGCAACCTTACTTTGAAAATACCTATTTACATGCATGCATTTGTCATTTACAGTCAAAATATCTCTACAAAATGACTTAATGCATTTTTCTTGTAAAAAGTGATTTTTTTTTTTTCAAAGAAAACACAAATGTGAAATCTTTTGCTCAAGGACCTGCCTTTAAAAGTTTCAGTGGAAAATAGGTCTCATCCTGTTTCTACTTCCCCCTCTTGGAGATGAAATAACCAGGACTTTGCTTTCTGTGATGTGGTTAACAGAAAGATTATACTAGAGTATAATTTCTAATCTGTTCTCTGTGTTAGACCAACATTGTATTTATGATTATGATTCCCCTTTTGTTGGACCATTTGCACCTATGGGCCCTATACAGACAATCTCAGTTAGGGATTGAAACACTGTCTTCTCAAAACAGCAATGGAGTAAATCAGGTCTGCACTGGAGTGTATGAATACATCCAACAACTGATAAACACATCTAATTATGTCACAGCTGGTGTCATGGATAATGTCAAAGCCCAAATTAACTGAGTTTATATTATCATCTTTCTGACTATAAAAATACCATATTTTTTTTAACAGAGGTTAAAATTGTTTCAGAGAAATGAACAATGGATATAATTTCTAAGACTCAGGATAACTCTATAGTATAATCTGAAGGCCAGTTGCACTTGGGTCATGAAACAGTTGTTAATTTAAGACAATTTTTGTTTTGCTGAGAATAAAGCCTAGCATTCCATTTTAATGAATGGCATACTTTTTGGTTTCACGAATGAACCTACTTAAAATTTGAGCCAAACATGTAAAATGGGTAAAATGAATAGTCCCTTGAATTGACAGAAAATTAGCAAGGCTTATTAAACTTCATGCATGACTCATTATCCCAGTGGTACATCAAAAGGAAGATGAACAAATAATCCAATTTCTCCTTAAAAGGTTTCAAGTTGAAAAAAGTGATTGAAATAGACATTAGTAAAAATTTCAGTGTAAATATGGTTGTCACTATTAATAGCATTGTTGCTACAGGCTCATTTTAAAATTGTTTTACTAGTCTAATTTATTTTTTCTGTATATTCATAAGAACTGCTTCAGCTTCAGTTTATTTTTGCATTAAGATTTTTCTGATATTTTGTATCTTTTGAACCTGCAGTCTTGAACATATTTTCTAGGACATTAGTAAAGCAGCATTCTTGGTATACTACATTTCTGAGAAATTGACATAATTCTATAAAGGAAAGACAAGTGAATGCTTTCATTTCCTTCTGTTGACTTAAGTGGTCTGCAAACTGTCTTTTACCATGAGCTCTGCACAACAAAAACTGTAGACTATGGCAATGACTGCTGTCAACAGAAGATCTGCATACATCCATCCACATGTGTGTAAATATTTGCATCAGCTTTGAAAATGCCATATGCCTCTCACAGCTGTTAACACATGCACTCACTTTCCTGTTGTTGTATATCCAAATAGCATACAAAGCAGTGAAAACTCCATGACTGTATCTGAAGGGAAGAAGCTGGCAGATCATGCTGTAAATATTTGAGCAATCAGTAAAAACAAATGGCTTCAATTTATGCATTGTGCAAAGCCCCCACAACGGCTGTTATGCAAGGAAAATATGTTGAAAAGGATCAGTTCATGGCTTATGAGTTGGTGCTGCACTTTTAATCGTCACTATGGCACAGGCTAATTCTAGCCTGATAACTGATAAAAATGCTCTGAATTACCTGCAAGGTTGCAGTCTTAATTTCTTACTTCAGACCACTCAGTCTTTATTGATGCTGCTGTATTGCCAAAGCCTTAGAATTCCCCCAGCAAAAAATTATTTCCCTCTAGGCTCCAGCCAGAAGAGAACAACAGTGCCTCAGTCGCTTTTCTTGTCTGCTTGGATCTTTGCCGTAACTTCCCTGACTGAATGAATGTGCTTTAAAGCAGCAGAATTGATTCTCTGATTTCAATGCCATTGTTTTATCTTTCCAACACACAAGGGTACTTGACTTTTTATTCTGTGCTTTTAGTTCTTCTCTCTTCTTTTACTTCTTCAGATTTTATTTTAAACCTACAAAACAGTTCTGTTTAATTGATGAAATATACACTGTGGGTGGCTCTCTCTATGTAGTTTGACCACATAAGCATATAAAACATCTTGTAGAGGAAGCTTCTGTCACTAGGCATTATGAATGGTAAATGCTTTCTTCATCCATGCATATATAGAATTGCAGTAGTTTAGGGGTAGCTGTTGCCACCCACTTGCTGCTACAGATGTATGCTGGATCAGTGCTTTCTGTTAACCATGATATGGGTAATCCCTTCCCTGAATAGATGTGAAACCTCCAAGGGGTATTTCTCAGTGCATATCCCATAGGATTAAATGCTGCTATTCTTTCTGTTTGATAGTTTACTGTCACTAAGTGATGCATGTTCAGTATTTTAATGCCAGCATGATGATGTTAGTCATGACTCATTCTGGGTTTTTTATGATAAGTCCACACCAACTGTAACTTGGGGTACTGCCATTGATGGTCAGAGTAAGAAAATCCAAACATATGCCAGGCCATCTGGAAGGGCAAAGGAGTTATATTTCACTGATGCTGAAGTAGCAGTGGCAGATGCAAATATTAAGCCAGATAGCATAGAAGGAAGAGAAAATATTAGATTTTTCAAACAGCTGAAACAGCTTATGAACCATAATAAGACCCTCTCTTGTTTTGACATTAAATACAGGAGACAAATTAAGAACTTAGAAGTTAAGTGCTTAATGTATTTAAATATTTTAATTTTTTCACTTATCCTTATTTTCTTAAAGTAAAACAAATATATATTTTTTTCTTTGGAAGCTTATTTGTCTTAGGAGAAGATCCTCATGAATGCACTGATTTTTCTAATCCTTTTTAAAAAATTAATATAAGCTAGGGGTCCTATCATTGTCACTTGGGCTGGACAGAGCCCAGATCAGCTGAAAGAAATTAAATGGAATGAAGTACATCAGGCTTGTTTAAATTTCTGGCTGTTCAGCAGCATTATTTTTTTTCCTCACCTACATAAGGAGATTGATGGAAAAGATTCCAAATTGTAAATACTCTCAATGCTGGTCCAAATCCTATCTTTATGCAGACAGAAGTTATTAATGTAAAAAGGACTCTTTTTTCTGCCTCCCTGTTTGATTTCAGAGTTTGCATCTGTGGGTTTGCACAATCCTCTGCAGCAATAATACATTTTGTCTCAGTATTTCATTATTAAACATAAAATACACAGAGCTATTTTAAGCATTTTGGAGATGCAGATTTTTATCCTTTGTCTGGATGTTATCTCTACACAGCATTTCACAAACATCAAAAAGGCAAACTCTGCGTTCCTCTACATACTCTACATGGCAAACCTTAAGTGTTTGGGGGCTTGGTTTTAAAGCAATTACTTTTATCTTGATGTGATGTAGTCACTTTTTACAGCAGAGATGTCATTTAAGCTCTATGCTCTCTGAGTTAAAATAGACATGTATTTCCACTGCCTTCAAAACACATTCTTCATTTTACCAATCTCAACAAAAATATGTTAAACTTCAAACCTAAACAAGTCCTAAAATTTACCTAGAGTCCTTTACAATAATGTGACCTGAGGATCAAGGAATGCATGTGAACTAGAAGCAATGGAAAAGGAACATTATTATACTTTTAACCTGGCAAACAAGTAAACTCCATCATAGTTAAGAGCATTAGTTTTATTTCTTAATCTCATTTCTTTTTTTCTTTAATTGATGGAAAGACAGTATATGCTTTGATATAACTCACTATAAAACCATACTGGCTACTTTGTTTGTAAGAAAAGGCTTAGTCCCTCTGTCAGAAAGTGATTATTAAGATATAGTATATGAGCAGTGTCCTAACATTCTAGAATCTTTGAAATCACCCCATTGTGTTCCACAGTTCTGGTAGCGATGCTACCTCATGAGTCTGGGGTTTTTTTGGTTTTGTTTTCTTTGTTTGTTTTTTTTCACAAAACCAAAATTGCAATTGACTCTTGTCAGTCCTTTGTAGCATTGAAGTTATTCCATTGACTGAAGACTTCAAGGAGATTAACTACAAAAAAAAAAAAAAAAAAAGCACAGCTTTTGAAAATTTGACCCGTAATTCTGGACACCTTTATGTATTCTTCTTCCAAGTATACTTATTTTAAAAAAAGGTCATTTGGGCTACTCTCACATTTATTAGAGTTAAGATACAAGACTGTAGATGTTCTGGCATATAAATCACATACCTATATTAATAATTTTAAGTTTTCTCCAAAGAAAATGGGAGCTTAACATCTGAACTTATGTAAAGTAAAAAGCAGCAACTTTTACTTTACTTATGTAAAAAACAGCAGCTCAGTCTGTGGATATGGGTATTGATGCACCATGAACTTGTAATATGGTGCTTTATATTCATGATAACAGGAAGACGTAATCAAAGACACTTTTATATTTCTACTTAAATTAACCTCCTGATTTCAAATGCGTATGGTCACGCACTAGGATTTGCAAGAATGAAAGGAACAAGATAATGCAGATGCAGGGAAATTAAAGATATCTGGGCAATAATGAAATGTGGTTTAGAATAGAAGATAATACATCTTGGAGAAAATACTCTCAAATAAAATTCAAAGGGAGGAAAAGCCTTGGAAAGCTGTAATGCTAAAAAAGATCTAAAGATGATGGATAGTAGACAGTAAATTAGATATTGAGCTTGCAGTGTAATAGGAAGGCACAAACAGACCACCTAAGCTTTGGCTGCACCTACAGGAAATGTATATCATAATCTGTATGGGCACTATTGAAACCATTACAAGAACAGTAGGTACATTCCAGAGGTTTTGCTACTGAAATGACACGCAAGTTGAAATAAAGGTGAGGAAAAATCGCATACACACAACAACTGAGAAGATGCTGAGATTGCTTTTACATGCTATGCGAACAACCCCTAAACAGAATACACCTCTGGGAATATTTTCTTGATATAAATACCAAGTGATGAAATGTTTTGGAATTGTCATGAAAATTTGCTCAAAATGAAATAAGGAGACGAAAAGAAATAAAATAGTTTTGAAGAAACAGGTAGTAAAGAAATGGTCAGTATATATTGAAAGATTACTGGGGAAAAAATTGACTTACAAGTTCCTGTTCACATATCATATATGCAGAATGCAATCTGCTGGAATTTATTATCCCTTCCCTAAACACCTCAAAGATAAATGTTTGTATATGAGCTAACTAGCCAAGGCTCCCCTTGGAGAAAGATGTAGACATACCCAGAGGATGTTTCTTCTCACGCCTAATTATATATCTGTGATAGGCCAAATTAATCACCTTCAAGAAGAGACTATGAGGGAGGTGTCCACAGCAAGCAGCTTCACTAGGCACCTCAGTAATTATGTTTAAAGATAAGCGAGAGGAACACCATCCAAGGTAGCTTTGGATGAATATTTAATGTAAATTTATTAATTTAAACATTACTGAAACTTAAATATCAATAAAATATTGTACTCACAGCTTTGCTGAATTTTAGGGGATTTCTTTCATCCTAACCCTTCTATATCATCATTTGTCTTCTATATCTATTTAGCATTTAGAAATCCCTGTGTAGGGATTATATTTAAAGTGCTATATGTTAGCCTCATTGGTGTTGTAAATTTACACAATAACATACCCTATTTAATCTATAATAGTGCAGAAAAAGCTAGATAGTGGGCTAAAAGTATCTCATGTTGAAGTTCAGTTGAAATCTTATCTCCAAAAGAAAGAGCAGAATATGTATCTGCACAGCAAGCACTTTGCAGTACACGATAGGAGTTACTGTGAATTGTGCAGTGAGATCTTAGAAGATGAAAGCTTGAGGCTTGCTGTGAATGTACATGTGGTACTGAGACACTATTCTCTATCTTACAGCTTGGAATTTTGTGTTAGTACCTTAAAATCTGGATGCTCACTAGCAAAAGAGAGATATTTCTATTTTGCTCTAGATAGCTGTCACCTGTATTAATTAGTGTAACACATTTTCATAGTGATTTATCATATAATCTTACATCACCTCCCACTCCTTACCGGGACTACAAAAATTGTGTCTCCAAATATACATAAAGTATCTTAAACAATGTGGAAGCAACGGTAGGTAGCACTGAATTGATTTTATTATTATTATTTTAAAACATTAAAATTCTGAATCCACTGGAGGAAACTCTGTTTCTCCAACACATTCCACCACTCTCTCAGTGTGAGCTGCAACATTCCTTGTGCTGGCTCAGCATGTCTGGAGAGAGAACTTACATCCTCTTGATAAATAGTATAGTTACATTCCTTTGATTCTTTCATCAGAGGTGAGAAAGATGAGAATATATAAAAGAGGGGGTGGGGTGTTATAAAAGAGGGAATGTTATATAAAATCTTTTCTTTACAATTATGTCTTTTTACTTTTTCTACATTTCCATTGGCACAAAATGCTCATTATTGATTTATGCTCCAAAGACGAGGCCACCTGGCATATTTTGGAACATCTGCCAATTTATAAGTAATCATCCCATCAGGATCTATGGATTTATATATGTCCAGTTTGCTGAAGCATTCCCTGATCAGATCCTCCTCCACGAAGTGTACATCTTAATAGCATAGAATCATGGAAAGATTTGTGTTGGAAGGGCTCTTTAAAGGCTGTCTATTCCAAATCACCTGCAACAAGCAAGAAAATCTTCAGCTAGATCAAGTTGCTCAGAGCTCTGCCCAGCCTGCCTTGAATGTTAATTAAAACCTTAATCCCTTGTCCTATTGCTCCAGACTTCCTCCCTGGTCCCTTTCTTGTGGGGGATCTTGTTAATAAAGACTAACACAGATGCTAAAAAATAGCAAATCAAAAACTTGATGTTTGTAAATGAAGTCAGTACTGCCATATTTTAATTTCAGTCTATTTCTATTTACGAAAGAGATTCTTCAAAATGATGGTTATATCCAAGCTAGACATCTTTCCTGGTAGATGTTTATAGTTATTGGAGAGAAATGGCTATTCTTAGTGAAGAGTTCTCTTAAACTCCACAGCTGAAATCCAAGTTCATATATCAAGATAAGGAAAATTATATTAGAGTAGGATTAGCTATGCTTCCTGATGATTAGGAGAACCTGTGTGGCAAGAAATATGCAACTTTGATGTATAAACTCTAGATTGCCCCATGCTGCACTTGAGCCTGCCTGTATGCACACCCAGGATGTTTAGTCACTTATTCCCTGCGTGGTCACAGTCCCTATCCAGTCATCTGCATAGAGGAGGGAATGGATCAGTTTGAAGTAGTGAAGGGCCTGAGACATGGCTATTGATTGAATTCTCAGCCATTTTCACAAGTAAGTGTTTGACTAATTGTTACAGGAACTTTTCAGTTGGGAACTTCAGAGTATTTAGGATATTTCCCTGGGCAGTTCTGGATGTACATAGGCTAATCTATACACTTACATGTGTTAATTAGCATTCTGAAAGGTTAATCTGGCCATTGCAGAGACTTCCCAAGCTTGCAAAATTGAACTCCATAAAAGATTAGATCTTTTCAGAAACAAGAAGAGTCTTCAGCAAAAGTAGAAACTGTCCCCAAAGATGTAGATATGATTGTATCAGACAGTCTTGTAGGCAGGCAAAATAATGAGAAGATACTTTTTAATATAATTTTAATTAATATATAGCAACAGGCCATGCAAGTGCTGGACTGCACTGACCAACTAGGTATCATAATTCAGCAAAATAGTGGTTTGAGAGTATCACTGAGCCAGCTGACAATGCCATTATAAAGACCCTTGCCTTGTCTGATATCCAGGCACTGACTAACTATCTAGTTTGAAAGATTTGATTCACTGCACAAACACTGACAAACTATGACAAGATTGCAAGATTTAAGCATTGGTTAGATGAATCCCAGTGCCACAAGTAGTACAGTCAGAGACTTTCAAGACCACTACTTGAGTTCAGGATTTATGGCAGCAACAAAACATCCATCCCACTGCCCAAAACACAGGAAACTGAATTGCCAGAAATTCTCTGAAGGGTATCTTCTCAAATACATAGCCATCAGTCTTGGGTATGATTGTTTGATATGCTCTGAGCTGACAAGTATAACTATTACAACATAAATTACTGCAATGCTACTTTTGCTTGAGGGATGCTAAGTAGCATGTTTATTAGAGATGAACTCTGAGTATCTGAGATTAGCTACCATATGATCTTCTTTGAGCCCAATGATCTTCAATGAGCCCTTTGATCTTTGTTAGAAGATCACTTCTAGAACACAAGGACTGAAAGCAATTTATTCAGAGCACTATATCATAAGGACTTTTACCTCAATGACTCCAAATAATTCCTGCAGCTAAATCAAGTGATGAAAGTTTTAAAAGAATCTGAGTAAACATGCAAATTTCAGAGCACTCAGAATGGTTGATCTTTAAACAGAAAGGTGTTCTCAATCACAGCAAAAGCAGAGCTAATGCCCTATATAATTCTGAATTATCATTAACAGTTAGAAAGGCAGTTGCAATATGTCAAGAATAGAGCAGCTCAATAAAGAAAAAGTGCTTCTAATAATTTTTGGCTTATACATCTTGGTAGCCAGAGGAGACATACCTTCCACATTAAGATTTGACCCACAATGTAGCTCTTATTCTAAAGAAACTGCAAGGAGAAATATTTCAGATAACAAATTCTGTTGGTTATTTTTATGTACTATGAGCTGCAAACGTCTTCGAGGGTTATGAGGCATTGCAACTGGCATAGGGATTTTCTTAAAATTTTCATCAATAGGTTGCTTCTCCCAGCAAGAGATGGTTTCATATAGAGATTGTACCAGAGAAAATCAGCAGGATGAAACAGCAAAGAAAAGATTACCCACCAGAAATGGTAAAAAAATCCCAGTCTTAAAACCATACATTAAAGTAAAACCTAGTAACATAGAAAATATTCTGGTTATTTTGTAAAGTAAAGAAGGCCTCAGACATTAAATCAGCATCATACTGAGGCAACAGTTTAAACCTAAGTTTAGAAACACCACTAATAAAATGTTTAACAATGCAAGAAAGGATGTAAACCCTTTCTTTGCAGCTACGTTTTTCTGCTTGCACCTAACCCATTAAAAGGAGCCTTTTACTGCTTCCCTTCCATTTTATCATCTCAGATTTCTGGGGAAAGCAAGGTATGTATGGAAAGAAACAAGGGGTAGGATATATGTGGTTTTATCTCACTATATCCCAGTGCAGTTATATGCTGGACAAAGAGCACAAACAGTTGCAGGTATTGAGAAAAGCTGAGCTTACTGCAGCAATGACACATGCACAACAGAAAATCAGCACTGATTAAATATGACCTTAGTTAAGTGTCTTGCATTGTTATTCAATTAAGAAGACAGTGTCACAGAACAGAATCAAATAAAATATAGATTGCTAAGCAGGGAACTAATTAAAGGCACTCTCAGAACAGGGCTGCCTGGAGCTAAGCAACAGAGAAAAGCTGGCAAAAGGTCTGGGACAATTTTAAAGCTGCTTTCAGAATCCTCCAAGAGCAGTGTAAAATGGTGCATGTTGATCAAATTTTCTCAAAAGGATAGTAAATTAACTTCCAGGAAAATGAACAGAAAAAGAGGAAGTCTTTGAAAACATGAGAGCTAGCTGCTATAGCTCAGAGCTATACTACGTTATGCTTCAGGATGTTACATGCCCTTATTTCTACATTTGTTCTACTCTGGTGTAAAGAATTGTCTTTTTTTGGTGTGTTTTTTGGTGGGTTTTGTTGTTTTTTTTTTTTGTTTTGTTTTGTTTTGTTTTGGTGGGGGTTTTTTGTTTGTTTGTTTGTTTTTTTAATCAATTTATTGTAATGGTTACCATTCAGTAAGAACTGGTAAATCCTTGACCTTGGATCCTCCTTTCCATGGTTTTTAAATGTATTTTATAAGATTATTTCCCAGTAGACAAAAAAAGGCCTTCCTACCATGTGAAAAGGGCTGCCCCTTGCTCCTCCAAATTACAGACATCAGTATGTTTTAAAGTCATGTTTCATTTCTGTGTTTTTATTTTTTTCCTCTTAGCCTGATTCTGTAACCTCTTTTGGCATATGAACATCAAACTCTGGGATCTTTGTAGGTAAGCTTGCTCTCAGCTTATCTTTCTTGTAAAGAGATTGATAGCAGCTGAATGGTTTTCACTGCTGGACTTGGTTACTTACATTGATAGTCTTACATGAAAGACATCTTTCTAACACCTGAGAAGATTTGATACTTGACGCCTTGCGGGATCTAGGTCCCTTTCTTGCATTGATCCCTGCTGAAGTTACAGGTTTAACTAACTCTGGGAATCTGAGCATAAGCCCTCCAAACTTTTGGGGCTTAATATGTACACCTCTCCTGGGCATTTTATGTTGCCTATTTTAAGCATTGACTGTTGTAACGTTTCTTCATGCAGTTAAAGTTTCTGTTCTACCACTTAGGAGCCTGCAGATTTTATTTGGAAAACAAACAGCTGTCAAAAAAAAAAATACAGGTTGATCTCTGCAATATACTGTAAGTAGTTTCCTTAGATGTTGTGTAAGAGCACTAGACCCTGGTCCTGCGTGGGGAAGAGAATTCCTAAATATAGACCCTATGTGTAAGTAACTACTGAAGAACTACTGCTGATAAGGAATTCAATGGAAATGCCTAGCAATAAAATCAACAAGTATAGAATTGATGATTTTAAAACTGTGTGTATCTGTTTTGAAATCTGAAATCAAATCAATAATTTTGAAACTCTTTTGTATCTATTTTAAAAGGTGAAAATCATGAAACTCATTAGAAAGGAAAAAGATAGCAAAGGAAAAATAACCAGGGAACATATGGGAGGTTTTTTTATTTCCTAAAATATACATTGATTGCCAAGAAATTTAAATAGGAAGTGTATTTTAAAATTGATAATAATACATTATATATCCCTGTCCCAGTGTTCTTTAAATTATGAAAATATTTAGCTGAATCCTCAAGGCTCCACTATAATTTTTTTTGTAGTTCAGTATCCCTAAATTACATTAAGTGTGAAATAATAAAAAAAATGAGAAAGATTATTTCTAGCTTGCATGGTGTTGTATTGAACTTGCTACATACCTTCTTCCTAGTTTTATTCTTCCTAGTCAAACTGTTCTTTTTTGTCTTTTAGCTAGCATTATTGTCTCTTACCGACTTCCTTTTAGAGACTTCTGTGAACTAAATTTTCACTGTATCTGCAAAATTCCCAGAGTAAATTAACTGTGAATCTTAGGCATATCTCTCAATTACACGCACCTGTACTGGATCAATTAGCTTGCCTAATTTTTAGCAGCAATAAATGGCCCACAAGTGTTCTCCATTAATTAAAATGCTATCAGCCTTTTGCGAGTGCACTTCTAATGTATTCTGTCTACTGCAGATTTGAGGGCAGCTACTTTTGGATGGACCTTATGGTGTTAATTTGAGTTTTGAACTCACTGTCCGTCCCTGGAAACTAATGTTGGATTTTTTTTTTTTTCTTGTGAAGAACAACTTTTGTTTTATTAGTTACTGTGAGAACTGCTCGCTGTAAAACTAAATCAGATCTTGTACTGTACCAATTTGTATTTTAAATGAAAGCGTTTTGTTGCAGCTGCTCTTTAATTTTGGTTGTAAAGCCAGATTGGACCTCTCTTTAATGCCTTTATTTGATGTCAGTCTATCCACAAAATAATTTCCTTGCACAGATGTAATGCATAGGCTACTGTAGAATAGTAATTCTTCTAGGTGTTAGAAAAGCATGTTTAAATCATACTTATGTGCTCATGACCTTTCTAAGGCAATGATTTAAGAGAGTTTTGCAGATTAACTGCTTTATTCTGCACTCCCTGAAAACTCTCTGCTTAAAAAGCACCCTGACCACTCTCAATGATTCTGTTTAATGAGGCAATTCAACTTTTTTGCAAGGACCATTTTTAAAAAGCCGTACTGCTAAGTATGGCTTTATAAATTATTTATAGAGAATTGCTGGGACAATATCTTTCTTGGTGAGTTGCTGGTGCCAGTAACACTGAATTATCCACAGAAATTAAGTCAACACAGCTTATTCCTTTCTTTTTCTCTTCCAGCATCAAACTTAAGTATAAATTCATGCCAGAAGCCATTTTAGATTTTATGCAGAAATATTTTTTCATTGCTTCACTAAGTATTTCAAACAGGAAGAAAAATCTTTCATTACTAGCCTGCTTCCAATCCTAATTAGCAACATTAAACCAGTCAGTTGAACAATGTATTACAGGTATTTGGTAGATATTTTTATATTACATAATCAGCCTAGAGCTAAGAAAAACTGAGTAGAATTATGAAAATAATCACATAATAAGTACATTAATAAAGTTAACCCACAGCTAAATAAGTATTAACCAAAACAATGAATTGGTAACAGAAACCTCCTTAATCTGTTTTAAATTATGTATTTCAGTTGTCTCTTTATTGACCTGTTTTATGGTCTTTCCCAGAAACTTCAGTCCAATATGTTATTGACATCAAGGAGAAATTCAGTGGGAGCCTCTTGCATACAGTTTTCCTGAAATCCCTCCCTATCTGTTGCCATGACAACACATCCATTCTTTTTGGAGAGGATGTTTTCTCTATTCCCAGAAAAAATAATTTCACAGCTTTATTGTTGCAAATATTGGAGAGGGAAGAAGAAAAGGAAACCCAGAAAACAACTTGCAAAACAATGCAGTCTAAGACTTTCTGAACAAACAAAAGACCCCATAGGATTTGAAGCTAGAAGTCCCTTTCTACAGAAGTTTTAAGTTTCTGCACATCTATATATTTGTATGGGGTGTTCTAACTACATGTACAAAATAACAAAGTTGGCACTCCTGATTCTTTTTTTTGGTTTTGAAAGAAAAGTAGCATTTATGCAAGGTTTTTTATGGACCATAATTGTATGTAATTGTAGTATGAGAATGCTACTTGTGTCTTAAACTAATAAGCAAAGTCTATCTGGACCTAGTTGGTAGCCACCTAATTTCTGTTAAATTCCTCAGGGTAAAGAAGTTACATGAAATAGCATTTATTTGCCTCATCAAAGTGTTGCTAGCACAAACCAATAGAATTATATTTCTGTTCACATGTAATTACATGACAAAGATAACTTGGGTTAAAAAAAAAAGCAACACAAAATGTCCTCATTATTCTAGCACAAAAAACATCAAGACTGTACATCATGGAGCACGGAATAATTTTCAAGAATAGGAGTGCAGGTCCTACTTTTTTTTTTTTTTTTTTTTTTTTTTTTTTTTCTTTTTTCTTTTTTCTTTTTTTTTTTCTTTTGTGCTGAACCATTTTAGTGTAACTAGACTTCTACCCAAAAATAGAAATAACTTGACATAAACTGAATGAGATTTGGAAATCAGTACTGCTAAGTAACAAAACCATAGTGTTATATGGAGTAATTTTAAAAGATGGTCTAATATTCCTTTCAAGCATATGAATTGCAAACTTGCTCTCAGCTTTGTGCCATACACTGACAAAGATTTGTATTCTTTCTTCACTGCCCTTTTTACTTGAATTTTATAGAGGGATTGGAAGCAAAGAATAAATATATCATGCCTTTTTCTTCTTAGTTAAATTTCTAAAATCAGTAGTTTCCATATAGGTGATTAAGTCTTGTGGGAAGAAAACTAGAAATAAATCATGGTAATATTTCAGGAATATATGGAAGGTAAAATAATATTCTTGAAATAGTAAACAAAAAAATGATCATTTTCCTAATAAAAAAAAGGGAAAAGATAATCAGTAGAAAATTTTCAGCCTCTAAAGAGGAGTTTGCTTAATTGTTATAATTAACATTTATCTTTATTGTGACAAAATTTTTCTGCCTCAAAATCTGCTCCAATTTCTGTCCTGAGTATGTGTATGAACCAGAGTAAACTATGCATCCTAATGAGGACTATTTTTGTCTTAAATAATTGTTGTAGGATCCCTTACTTAATACATTTTCTAAAAGTAAATTTGTGAAATATATTTCCAATTTACAGAATAAACACTATCTTCAGATGGCCAGGAGAACGTATTTCACACAGTCAACATTTAAAAAGGAAACTTAGTCAAAATAATCAGTTCTGTAAATGCTCAGCAGACTGGGATTTTATGTGGTCTGTAAGTACACAAAAAACTTGAGTATTCTGAAATCTTAAATGGACTTCGAATGAACATCAAAATTTGCACACAAAATTTACCTGTGAATAGTAGAACACATCTAAATAAATAAAGACAAGAAAATGGAACTTCTCTGAATCTTTTTTTAATGGTTTTCTGCAACCTCTCTTATCACTTAGAAACTACTCAGTACTAAAAGAAAACAAGTTTAATTAAACTATTTAGAACAATTTACATTATATCCTATTCTAGTTTTAATCTATTTTAACTGAACTCAAAGAAAAAAAAAAGTAGAGTATAATAGCAGATCAAAAGGTAAGGAGCTATTTTATAAATACTGGAATAGAGTTATATATATATGATATAGCCATTATATTTATCTCCAAAGGATCTTTTTTACATTTCTCTGTGTTGAATTTTTTAGCTTGTTTAGAGTACAACATATGCACCAATGACTGCATAATAGAAAAGAAAATTAAGAAATCCTACTAGATTTTACTGTCAGCCAGACTGCTATAGTATTTTTAAATAAACCTGCAAATGTTTTACCCAATTTTGTTTTCAGCACTTCAAAAGATACAGTTCTATTCCCTTTTTTAGAGTGTAATTGTTCTATATTTCCCTAGCATCTATTGTGACAAAATGCAAAAGCGTAAAACATAATGATTCTGTTTGCTTATGCATTTGTATTCTTTTCCTCCACAGCCTAAATAAGGTCATTATAGTCAGTCTATCTCTGTTTTATTACAGTGACTGCTTCTTTGACAGTAGGAGATAGTTTGGTAAGCTTCTATAGACTGTAAAAAAAATGACCTTTTAACTTAAAAATATCTTATAGTGTTTTCACCACTAAAAATGTTATTTACCATCTTGGCTTCTTGCTTTCTTCTTTTAAACAAGGTCCTCCAACAATTGCACACAGCAGATTTGTGATGTATCAGCCATTTCAAAGTCATGTACAATCCTGCTCACATCACAAGGCATCTCTACGTATATACTGTCTCCAGAGCACAGTGCACTATAGCATATGGTGGTGGTTTAACACCAAATGGGAATTAAACTCCAAATAAGCCACTCAACTCCCCTCCAGGTCCCTGTGCAAGCAGGGAACAAAGAGTGGAGATTATGGGTTGAGATAACAAGTTACTGAAAGCAAACAGCAATGGAATGAGAAACGCACAGGAACAGCAGCAATATTAATAACAAAAGAATACAAAACCAGCAGGTGCTTTGCTGACAATAAAGGTGTTCACCACCTCGACTTAGTTCCACATGGCTACTGGGACAAAGACAAGGTGGTAGCTGCACCATGTGACTTCCCAGACAAAGACAAGCTAGTGGTTGCTCCTCACAGTCGATTTTTCCAAGCCCAAGACAACAGAAAACATCTCTGTATCATGCAGAAATGGGTCATTTTACATGCATGATCAGGTTGTCCTTAACGTTGTCCAGACTGTTTGTTAATTAAAAAGATCTCAAAAACAGACAAACAAAATCCAACATAGCATGACAACAGATATTTGGAATGTAATACTTTAGTAAAAAGACAGTAAAATTCACATTTAACATCTCCTCTTAATTTTATCTATTTAAAAGCTGCTTTTTTTGGTGAGAAATACATCTTTTAAACATTCTACAAGTTGCTGTTGCATACACTTTAATTCTTACCACAAGTGAAGACAACCTGTCATACGAAGGTTTTTACTGAAATATTTTAGACTTCTCCACATATGTATTTACATCTTTAAGGAATTTGGCAAAGCAGCTCAACAAACCCTGTAATGGTCATAGGTGCTGGTATTCTTTAATATTTGGTTTACACCAAGAGCAGGAATGGGGGAAATATAAGTTACAAAAATATAAGTTATAAATAGTTGCAATTTTGAAGATCTGATCAGTTTCTGTGAACTAGTATAGCATTTTCTTTTCCAGGATAATTAAAGTTGTACCTGGGGTGTTGATTAGTAGTAAATGTTGCATTTGAGACACATGACGGGTTCAGCAGCCTATTGAGAGAGTAAAAAAAAAAAATCCTCCTGCTTTTTCTGACTTTCTGATATCACAGGCTGGGAGACTGAGATACAGAAACTCTTCCTTCTCATCATATCAGTAGGGTGTGTAATATGATCAAGTCCTATTCAGAATTTTTCATTTGTCGTCTGAGGACATACTGACATCAGCCACTGACATTTGAGGAGTTTCTTTCAGCAAACATAAATAGATGAAAAACTTGTTCTAACATGTTAGAGCTCAGAACTGCCTAAGTAAAAAATAGGTCTAGCTAAATAAGTCATAAGGTTTACGTACTTGTTAACAAGAACTTCTTAATAAGAAGTTAAGATTGGTATTGATCATGAGAGAATGAAAAAAATAGGAAAACATCCTGAAATAAAAGAAATATACTATTCATATATCCATAACTGGACTGAATGTTATTCTACACAGCGGTACTGACTTCTTAATTTTTTTTTTCCTGTAGTTTAATTTTCAATAGCACCTTAAAGATAAAATTTGATGAAACTTCTTCTCATGTAAAATCATAAAGTATATTTTTTCCTTGTTTTGACCTGCCTTATAGTCTAGAATTTGGATTTGTATTGATGGAAAAAGTGAAATGAATGAACAACACAGTTTTGAGCAAGATTTAATGTACTCTTCATTTTTCTTGGACAGACAGTTATTGTAACAACACAATCCATTATGATTTGTGGTAGCAAAACTAGAGGCTTATTGTGATATTAAAGCAAAAATGGCCATTATCTCTCAGGAAAGGAAATAGAAACCCTTTAATGATTGACCTGACAATCTTCACAGTCATTAGGGACACTGATAGGAACATTTTCACCACGGTATACAGAAACCAGGTATAATATATTAATATTACTTAATGTCAAACTCCCATTCACCATACTAAAAATACAGCTTTGTAGAGACCAAATTCACTTCACCCAAACATAGGATTCTATTCTTATGCAGTGTTTCATTGAAAGAGATAAACCTCTGTTTATAGTCTCTGATTCCCTCCTTTTCAGCATTGTAAGTATAAACAATCTATAAGATTCGGCAGACCGCAGCCACATTGATCTACAAGTCCTCAGGGATGTATTTGGGATAGCACTGGAATTTCTGCTCTGGAAACAGATCTATGGGAAGTGCTGTGCAAGGAGAGAGGATGATGTGGTATATGCTCTCTGTAGGCCTGAATGTGGGACAGTGCTTGGGTTATGCAGTAAAAGTTCACAAAATCATCTTCACAGCCACCATAGGGTTCAGAATAAACAATGACAGGAGTGGAAGCCCAAATAATGCCCTCACCTGACTCCACAGAAGTCTTTTATCCTGGGAAGGCCATCAAAGGCCCATCTCCACAAGCTCAGAGGAGCTCAGCAATGCACAATTGCAGACAGGATCTCACATTAAGGGTTCATAAAGGATGAACAAACACCTTGTCCAGACCTCTCCCAGAACTGTCCCATGAGAGCCACCAGCTCTGTTTGTCCAGCTCTGAAACCCATCAAGGTAAGTCATCAGGAGCAACTCTATGGATCATCTGTCAGACTAAGTACGGAATGTCTCAGGGTGTGGGACACACTATGGAACGCAGGGGAGGAGCAGTTCATGATTGCAGAGAACTTACTATGGGATATTTAGGGGACAAACAAAAAGTAGCAAAAGGGAGGGGCTTAGCTGATTTGGGGAAGATCAAGTGAGGGAAAATAAAGAGCTATGGGGGAAAAAAGGCCAGTTGAATTCAAGTGCTTTTCTAGTCAGTACATTTGTCTGGATGTTGGGACCTGGGAAGCTAGAGACTGGGTAGACTGGAAACCAGGGACATTCACTGGGTAGACTGAGCATCTGAACTCAGTGGACAAAGGGATCCAACTCGTGTGTATATATATATGTGTGTGTGTATGTCTATATATATATATATATATGCATACACGTTTTTCCCCTCAGTATTTTTTCTTCATTCTGCTCAGACAGAGAGAGGAGGATGAGCTCATTCATGAAGTCAGTGATTGTGTGACTGATGAATGTGTCTGTCTGTCATCTGTGCCCCCACCACCTGAGTGTATCTGTAAATATGCTTTGTACATGTGCCCTGTGTACATGTACCTGATGCAAATGCCACTTCAGTCTTACTGCTGGTTGGAAATAGGAGCATGGAATCAACAGCAGCCTCACCTCTCTTTCAGAATGTTAGATTTGGCATGATATATGTTAATTTTCATCTAACATAGTGTACTTTAAAAAGATATTTTAATGGTTTATGGGTCTGTGAAGAAATTGATGATTAGCAAAAGTCCAAAGAGGAAAGTATCCGGAGACTTCAGCAGTTTTGAGGCACGTGGTTTATTATGCGTGGGGATGCAGCCTAACCAAGGAAAGTCTAAAAGGGGTCAGGATCCAGCAAGGCAAGAGAGCGGATCACCTGTTACATTCTATTTTAACTCTTTCTATCATGAATATTCTAATGAGCATTAACCAATCACCTCAGGATACAAAAACCAACAACATTTACATACAGCCTATAGGGACTACTACATTACCATGCTAATCTACATACTAAAAACCTGAAGAACCACCTTTTCCCTGATACCTGAGAAGTCCAAACCTCTTCTGTTTAGGGAGGAGCATTGCTCAATTACCAGAGCCCTGGTAATTGACTCAGCCAATCCAATCATCTTCCTGCATAGCGTATTACAGCTCAAATTTTGCTTTCATCTCTATTTCTCCTATATGCCTTACATTCTTACAATCCTTCACCAATAGATCTTCTCTGCAGGGGTTTTCTGCTTCATCTGTTCCAACAGGTCTGTATAACCTGAAAATATTTTAACTGTGTTGTTATTAAACATAAAACATGTTTACTAAAATATTTAGTATTTATAAGTCTATGACAACCTTCTAGAATCATAAAAAGAGCCCATGATAATGAGCCCACAAATAATTTTTTTTCTTTTTCTAAAGGGCTAGAATTGTATCAACCCTTGCAAATTTCAAGGGTTCATTAGTTTCATTCGAAAGGAAAGTCCCCAAACAGGTTGGTTGTTTCTTTGGGTTTTTTTCCTGTTCTGCTCACATATCTCTTTTTGTTTGATTGTTCTTCAAAATTTTCTTGGGAACAGAGGCATAAAGATGAGCAGTAAGTCAGAAAAGGTTTCACAGTTTAATGACCAACCTCATTTCCTCTTCATAAACCTTTACAAGGTTTTAATATGCTCCTAACTTTATATCTGCATCTTAGTTTAAGAGGCTTTTTAGGAGCCTACAAATATTTTTCACAGTCTAGATTTTTAATGTCTCTGTGCCTGAACAACTAATATCAACTTAAAAGTTCAGAGTAAGTTTGAAAATATATGTGTAGAATTAATTCTGTTTTTCTCATAGGAAAAAGGACAGAAATGTGCGTCCAGAATCTTTGCTATACCAAGAAAAAGATATGACTTATAGGAAATATTGAATATTACTTAAGAACAGAACAGTTTTATTTACATGTTTCTCTCTGAGAAGGAGAAGTTCTTAAATATGTAATAATGTCTTAAACTATGTTATTAAAAGAGAAAAAGAAGGGCAGGTAAGAAAATAAATACAGGTAAAAATTATATAATGAGTGAAATACTGAATTTGTCTCTTTAATTATGTTTTGTTGTTGAAACATTCATTTTCTTATTTTCATTTATTTGATTTTTTTTTTTTTTTTGGAAACCCTTTTTGTCATGTAATTGATGACGTAATAGGTTAAGCAAACTATAACACGAAGCCTTCCAGCTCCTACACCAATGGCTGAAAATCTAATGCCAGCAGGTTTTTTTAGGTTTGGTCCTAGATGTACATCTCAATTTCCAAACACATTGTTTGTGAGAAGAATTAATGAAGCTGCCAGATATCTGCCATGCAATTCTTCCTATTTTGTAATTCAAATATGTGTTAGAACATCATCCATCCCTAAAAGACAACAATAGGAGGGGGATATATTAATCTGTGCTATAGACAGCAGACTGTGTATGTCATCAACTGATTCCAGTATGGGCATGGACTGGCTAAGGGCAAGTTTATGTGGCTGGTTGGAGAGCAAGAGAATAGATTATTTCTAATTTCACACCATTGTTTGATCACTAGTCTGATCATTCATTTCGGAGTGTAGTTTCAGTTATTCTCATTCATTCATATTTCTTTATCAAATTAGGTTACATTTGACTAATGTGTTCAAAAGCCTTTGAAGACAAGAGAGAGATGAACAGATGTAACCAAAAGTCTTTCTTAAAAAGAAACAAGCTAAAATTATCTCTTCATTAGAGTAGCTAACATGATTCATTGCATTCTTTGAAGAGTCAAAGTTAAATTCACAAATGACGTAAGTTCAAGGAACTTCAATTTATCTGCAGTTAGTTTTGGGTCACAGAAGCAAAGGACCAATCCCCAACCTCCCATACTGTTCATGTGAAGAAAATTTGGTTGCTGGAATAGGACTTAATCATCATACTGATCCCTTAACAGTCCAAATTCATTTCTATGAAGTGACTAGGAAAAAGGATGCAGTTTGAATCATTGTCTGTGTAATATCTCTCTCTCTATATATATATTTTTTTTTTTTTTTCTTTTCCTGAGGACAAGTAGTTTTGGGGTTTTTCTCCAATAAAAATACATTTTGCCATAAGCAAAAAAACACCAGAAAGGTTTCTTGGAAAAAATGTGTTTCAACCCTGCTTCTTTTAAAAACCAGGAAGAGAATTGCATGTTACTTCATTGTTTCATTGTGCCAGTAACATTTTGTCTAATGGGCACATACATATGTGCATATGTATGTGCATGCATAAGTAAGTGCATGTACAGTTATGCATTAACGTATATGTCTGTGTATAGTTAAATATTAGCATAAATTAATTATCTAATCTCCTCTGAGCTATATAACCATCTGTGTTACTCTTCTTTGTCTTTCCTTGTTTTGTGTTTAGTTTTTACTGCCACTATGTTTAATGCTTCCTTTCTTTCCAGAAAAAAAAAAAAATCAGAGGATTAAATATATCATTCACAGCTTCTCTAGTTTAGGTGAAAGAGTCTTACTGTTTGTTGCAAAGACACAGAAGGTCAGGGCTGGTAAATATGTCTCACTGTGCAGTTATTCCTAAATTAAAATGGGCCTCTGATTTCCACAGCACTTTACAGGAGTCAGGACAATCCAGTTTTAATGATAATTTCTTACAGGGTTCATCTGAAAATAATAATGTATTTCAGCAAGCCCACTGATATAATTAATTGTTTTGCACAAAACATTTTACTTATGAGGAAAACCTGTGCCAATATGACCATGTTCTAACTGAAGGAAATTAAAAGCTAAGAAATGTTAGCACTGTTAATTTACTTCTCCATCCTTCATCAAAACTTAGATATTGAGCCAAATTGAAAATGTGTTCATTTTCTTGTTCTCTCACTAAATGGAAATTCAGTAAAGCCTTGAAACTATGACTGAAACCAGCCTAAACCAAGCAATTTGGCAATGTTTAACAGTTCATGTGGTTTCCATTCAAAAATGTCCCAGAACAAAAAGAAAGATGTGTCTCAGGATATGAAGTCCGAACTAACATCAGAGATAGAGAAAGAATTGCAAGACTATCAGCAGAAGCAGTAAGACTGGATGCAGTGGCACATAATGTCGAGCAATCTCTTGATCATTTCAGTTTGAAAGACTTTTCTTGGGAGTGAAAGATTAGCTAAAATGAGAATTTTTTAATCTTAGCTTGTTCACTAAACTACAAGGTAAAATGATACTAATTGTGAATTCATAAAATATCTAATTACACTATGAAATATTAAAATGCTAGTGCAATGTGTGGGAAAAAAAAAAAAGAGGACAGTATCTAAACTCAATTGAGATCAAAATATAAGATTTTTTCCCTTTGGGAACTGAAAAGGTGAAATTGTGAAAGTGTTGTGTCTCCTTGAAAAAGCTTCATGAAAGAGTAACACCAGTTAAACTGTAAAATTGATGGCTCTCACAGAACTCCATGTATTGTGCTACAATCCATTTGGATGGAGGAAGGAAAAAAATCTACATGGCTATGTATTCTTGTCCATATTGGGGCTTAGAAAGCATTCATCATTCTTATGAAAATGGTATAATATTTTTAGTAGTTTTCCAGCCTGCCTGACTTTCCATTCAGTCAACTGTATGTCAGTCAATTCTTTGCCAAACTCATCTAGAAAGGACACCTGATCAGACAGCAGTAACATGGAAACCAGTGACGAATTCTGGTTATACTTCTCAGTTCTATCATCTATTCTAGATGAATTACTTATCAGATTACTCTTTCCCATGTAAATTATAGTAATTTTCCAACAAAGAGTTGAGGTTTGTAAATGTGTGCATAGAGATTGACAGAGGAAGCCACAACTATTTAGTTACTAACAGAGCAATGAACATCTAGATAAGCATTCTCACAAAAATCCTGAGCATATGTGGGCTCAGTCCAGCAGAAAAGTCTAAACATAAATTTACTTATTTTATTTCTATGTTACAATTTAAAAATATCTAATGAATGATGGCTATTTTAAATTATTGTTTATTTTTAAACCTATTTTTGTGCCACCATATCCATTATTATATTATTTTTTAAATTACTCCCATAATCCACAGAAAGAAACTTTTTCAATGCATATTACCAATATGCTGAATCTATATAATATTACTCTGCAACCTTCAGTCACACCCTGCAAGAAATCTCAAAATGTAAAATTTATTTACAGAGCAAAAACCCCTTCTTTTCTCATTTCAAAACATTTTTTCTGTCTATATTCAGAATAATATCTCAGGAAAAAAAATCTCCATTTAGCATTTATTTTTGTGTGTTCACCAAAGACAGAGAAAATGTATCCATAATGGTATCTTTCATTGGTGGTCTGCAACTTTTTCTTTTAGTTATTCCCTAAAAGAAAAGCATGTCTCTGAAGTCTTTCTTCTAGACAGAGAAGAATGCTTATATTCAGTCCCAGTATTTTTACCAGTCAATTCAGATGTCTGATGTCAGTGAGTTATATTTTCCTTAAAATTTTGCAATCATACCTGAGTAACAACTGTTTTTATTTAGAACTGTTTCCTCCAAGCCTCTCACAAATCAGTGGAAGAAAGTGCAGTGAGCTTTTTATTACCATTCTTATTTTTGACATGAAATAATAATGACCACAGAAAAGATCTTGATTATGAAAACATTCAAATTAAAGTGTAGCAATAGCCTGGAACTCCTAATTTACCTTTCTACTGCAGAAGTCCTGTTTTGCTTCTCTAATCTATTTCTCTTCATGATTATTTTGGGTTTGGGATTTGGCTTTTTTGTTTGTTTTTGGTTTTTTGTGGTTTGTTGGGTTTGTTGGGGTTTTGGTTTTTTTGTTTTTTTGTTTTTTGTTTTTTTTTGTCACCACAGGAAAATATTAAAATAACTTCCATTGGGCTTTCTAGCTTCTCCCTCAAATTTTCCCTTCTACATTTTGTAAACCCAAGATCAAACAAGATCGTTTATCTCTCATTACATCTGTTGCCCTCTGATATGAAGCAGTTCTCTGAGCAAGATAACTTTTCACACACACATAAATCCTTACATTCATTCAGTAACAGAATAATATTTGACAGTGGCTATCAGGCCACTTGAAATTAAGGAAGAAATTTAGCTGGTAATCTGTAGCTTTCTGCCAGGTTCATCACAAATATAAAAGCTACTGATTGATCCACTTCCATAAGAGTTTTGGGCTTACACAGAATCTGCAATCTTTATATTTGTATCAGGTGTGGAAATATGTTTTATGGATTAAATGGGAACCTCGCATCTATGATTAGATCACCTGTTTTTACTGTTATGTTAATGTGATGAGACATGTCCTACACGTTTTCTGTGTCACACAGATATGTGAAGAGATATAAACACCTTAAAAAGGACTCCTGTTTGTGAGCATAGCTCCCTCCCACCCTTTCTCCTGTTTTCCCTATGGTTTAGTAATTCTCAGTTGTAAATACCAAAGATTTCTTAAATAACCCAAAATGTGCTAGGGAATATTTGAGTGATATGTTATCTTTTATCGTGAGACATGCATCTCTGCCCCATGAGAAATGTAGCTCTTGTCTACATGGTATTCATGTATTTCTTTTTGCTCTTTTGAGACATGGTAATCCAGGAGAGACTTAACCTCTTAGTATTCATAGTTACATTCTCTATATTGCACTATTAGATTGTGCAATTTTCCATTCAAATAAAGCACTACATTACAGCTATCCTGATATGTTGTCTTGCTTTTTACAGTTTATCTCTTGCCAAATCATTCCTTCTTAAATCTGGCATTATTATCTGGCTTGTTTCTTCATTAAAGGACAAAAAAATAAAAACGTATCCATATATTTTCCTGTTGAAATTTTGTGGCTTTGTAACCCTATTTTAACTTATATTCCATTTTATTTGCATAAAACCAGCTCTTTAGATATTTGTTTGTGCTACAAAAGCCCTTTTGGTTTTTCTGAGTTTTTTTTAATTAACATTGAAAATGTCCATATTGCTGTATTAAGATGCATTACATTTACTATATCTGTTCATTTCAAATCTGTTCTTCTTTATATTTTTTGTCCCCAAAGGCTTTTCCCATATGAAAAGCTATTAAAAAAAAAAAGAAAAAAACATAGAAATGTTGACATTAAAAAAATCAACGGCATAAAATCTACGATTTACTACAAATTCCTATCATAAAAATCACAAAACAAAAATCAGTTTAATAAGTCCTGTTGTCAAAAGTTTAAATCAAATGTTGATAGCATATTCTCTCAGAATCCTTTCACACACAATTAAAGAAAAGGCTGTCTTGAAATGTAAGCTGTTCCTACTAACAGGAAGGAGGAAATTTTTTATTACTTCCTTTTTGTTTTTTTTCTCATTTCTTTTGTTTTCTCAGTAATCACAGATGCTGTGAAGGAACTTTGTGGAGGAAAACAAAAAGCAGTCTACAATGATAATTACTGTGAAGTGTTTAGAGTTAAAATTAGAAAGCAAAACCTCACATTTTGAAATACTTTTCTTAGAAGAAAACTCCTTAACAGATTAGTTCACCTCTTGGTGAATTTTTTCTTAACACTTGATATTAACTTAAAGGTTGAAGAACAGTTCAAAAATTTATGACTGCATCCTCTCAGAGCAACTAGACAATATCACTAACGGTACTGGAAAGCAATTTCAGGTGAGTTTTTTCATGAAGCTGGAGCTGGAGTATTTAACATCAACAAGGTACATAAAGAGGGAATATAAACATCATGAATTTTAAAATAAAAATAACTTCTTTGTATCATTCAGTTCATAACTATTTCAAAGGTAGATATATGCCACAGAGCCCTCATATGAACACATGCATACACACCACACTCATACAAAAAATAAATTAAGTATGTGCAAATTCTTGTAAGTATTTCTCAAGAAGTAGAGAAAACGCTGAAACAGATTAAGTCAACTTAGAAAGTCACAGACAAAGATGGCTCAAATGAATTAAAAGATGGGCACTCATCTGATCAAAACTTCTGGTGCACAGTTAAATCAAGCTGTTGAAGCTCAGACTTTGTCAGAAATACCTTGTCTATATCAAACAGATGGTATAACTTGGGCACAACAGAACTAGGAGCAATGTAGATATCCAAGTTCAGTTTTACACACAAACCTTTCATAACTGACACCTATCTCATTAGATTAGATCTTGTTGCTTTTGGCTTGTTTCCAGACAAGGTTGCAATAACAGGGGTAACAGATGATAGAAACAGTAACAAGAAAAAAATCTATCTAGAAACAAAGACAGAAAAATAAAAGCTAAGGACAAAGTTAATAAAAAAAAAAGAAGAAAACCAAAAAAAGATTTTAAAAGAATAAGAATAAGAAATTAAGTGTAAGTAAAAAAGCAAACTAACTATCATGAAATGAGTTTAAACACCAAATATAATGAAGTTGATAGATGGTATTGTAATTATGAATATGTAATCATGGCAATTCCCATTTTATTTTCTTTTTCCTTGTAAAATTCTACGTATGGTGTTATTACAGATGACAAGCAAAAAGAGGATATAAAATGCTGTTTCCTGATTGTGATCCAGGGAGAGTTGAAATCAAAATATTAGAGATACATATACACAGTAGATTGATTTATTTTTTACTTATTATCAATCAGGTCCTAAGAATATACAGCACAACTATAATTTTGCAAGAGGAATGGTGAACATTCAATCTGTGTGCTTACCACTTTGTGGGAAAGAAACCTTGTGAGTTTTAGTTATTCAAGAGCCAAATCCTTGCACTGACTACATGAAGTAAAAAAAAAAAAAAAAATTAGAGAGGGCATTGGAAAAATCTGTAGTAAGTATTTATTTAAAATACAGAGGACATTACATTAGTTTAAACAGTGTGGCAAGAATATATAAAACAGTAACAGTCATTTTTCCCAAACACTCAGTTGATATAAAGATAAAATAGGTAGAACTTTTTACACTGGCAGTACCATAAGTAACTACTGCATAATTTGATTTGAGGGACTGGGACTATAGCAACATCTAAAGAAAGATAGAGGTGCCATGTTATCTTCTTCTGGGTTTTGTTGGGGTTTTTTTTTATATTTTCCATCAGTTTTGAGTATGAAATTGACCCTGAAAATACAGCAGATTATTCTATAAAGCACATTCAAAATAGGCAAACACAGGAAATTAAAGTTGTAATTTTTGAGAGCTCATGTCCATATAAACAATGAAAAAGAGTTTTCTGATAAGTTTTGTAAAATGTGATCCTTGATATAAAACTGTGCTTGGTTTCCTACCAGAATACAGAGACACTGATTATAATAACCTTGAATACTTCTGATTTTTAACAGAGATTTAATAAAATCTAAATTATCATAATATTTTTAATACATGTGTGCAAAAAAGAATCCAGAAATGCTCTTTGCTACCAGAATATCAGGAATTATTTGTCTTCATAAGGGAAAAATCTATACTACTTTGAAAAAGAGCAAATATGGTTGCCTGGTAAATGTGTGTTCATATACGCTTTTGTGAATATCTCTCTGAGCGCAGGAAAGATCAGAAAGACCAGACAATCTTTTAAATCTGTGTCTCTGCTGGAACTGAGAACATTACTCTTGTAATTTCTCAACACTCCAGCACGCATAGAGTAGATTTATTCCTGTGAATAGTCAGTGTACTGACTTCTGCTAGACAATTACACTGTTTAAGAAGTAAATATATTTTATTATCTTACTTGATATCCTCTGTAAGTTGTAATAAACTTCAGTAATTGCATGCTTATTCCAAAAAATCCCCCAAAACCCCAAGCCAAAATAAAAAAATACCTAAGCAACCAAACAAATATACCCCAACCCAAAAAATCAAACCACATCCCAAACCTTGAAATAAAAGCAGAGTTTAGTTCTTTTCCCATAGCAGATGCACACAAATGTTAGTAGAGTTTTTTGGAGCTGTAAAGGTGTGTTCAGGGTCTAAGCATTCCTTTAAAAATACAATGTTGGAAAGAAGGACAAACCTACAATTCCTTTGTTTCGATAAAAATCCAGTCATCTTCATTAATGTCTCCATTATTCAGTTTTCTTAATAAAGATTAGAAAAATTATATTTAAAATAAAAGATTCAGCCAAGTCATTAGGACATCTTGGATATATATGATCAATCTTAGTTTGTAATAGGTGAAAAGTGATAAATCCAGAAACAAGATCATGACAGAGAGAAAAATGTACTAAAAATTAAAAAGAAAAAAGCATGAGAGATGACAAAAGGGTGACAAAAAGATGCCAGCTCATGAATTTGGAAAAAAAAAATGCCCCAGCCCCAGAGAAAATGTGAGCAAAAAGCCAAACAGAGAAAGAAAATATGTTGAAATAAATGCCTAGCAAGGTGCCACACTATGGAGTATTCAAAGGTAACATACTGTATGTTAGTTTAGAAATCAGAGGGACTTGATGGATACCTGTCCTTAAGTCTCTTTTTGCCCAGAAAATGCCTAGGTTTTGAGCCTAGGATGTTCAGCAAGTACATTTCCTCTAGCTTCAAGAATGCATCATTATAATTCAGCAGAAAAAATCTGTTCATTTACCTTCAAGTTTCCAGAAACTGAAAATAGCTTAAAGGCTCAATGTTAAAAGCAAATCAAGGCCAGTACTTTTAACAACGAAAAAGAGAATATTAGAGTAAGAAAGCAGATTAAGTAGTCTTTTTTTTTCTTCAATTTTTCCCTTTAGAAATACCACAGGGTATTATCTTAGTTCTAAAGAGTACTTAAACTTTCAGCATAATACTCAAATATTCATATTGGACCTGATGTTCTTCCTATTGAATTTAATGGCAAAATTCCCATAGATTTCAAAGTAGCCAGAACCAGGCCGGTTATACATTACTGATATGTAAAATCATGATAAAAACACTAGTGAAGCATTTTATGATGCATTTTTGCATGTTTTCAAGTATATTAATTATCTTGATTATTTCCATGGAGAATAATTATACACATCTCTGAAGCTCTTATCAGTGTAAATATTAAAAAGAGGGAATATATAAACAGATTACACTAACAAAATATCTTTGGGCAATTTGAATAATTATCATACATACTACTGCTGGAGAACTGCCTACTTCTAGAGTTCTACACCTGCTACTTTAGACTCACTTTTGGCTCTGAACTTCCTAAAAAAATTCTCTACCACATACAAGGAAGATCAAGACTTTAGTCTACATTGCAGCTTTTGAAGTATTTTCCAGGGAAAACCATTAACTTTAAAAATTTATCATACAAATAACAGATAGTAGAATATCTGTATAAATTAGAAGAAGGAAATAATTAAATTTCCAGACTTAAGGGAATAACCTTTTTCAGTTTCATAGAAAAAGTTTAATCTTAATTGTAATTTCATCTTGACTTTTTATTATGCCAGAGAAGAAAAATCTGTAGCTACCTATTAAAGATATCCATATTAGTTTTGCCACTCATGAGACTTGAATTTCAGTTTTAGAGTGAAGATTTAAGTCAATTCAGTTAAAAGTACTCAGGATTTCATAAATCATGTTTGCCCACCTATATGGATTTTGTGGATATCTCATTTTAGGTAATACTCAACATCTATTTTAGGCTTTTTTTTTTTTTTTTTTTTTTTTGATCCACCCTCCAGATACTTAATGAAGCATTTAGGTGTAAATATCCCTATTTAAGTCTTACATTCTGTGATGATTTTTAAACAGGACAGTCAAAGTAGTATGGTGTTGTAAAGGTAAATATAGCTCAAGTCCCAGCACTCCAAAGAGACTGGTAGCTGGTAGTTGGTGTAGCTCAGAGAAACAATAAAAAGACAGTTTACAAACAGCTCTTAATCATGTCATAGTCTACATCAGTTAGATATCTTCTTGTGGGTCACCCAGAAAGAACTGGAAGTCCAACTTAAATGAACTGAAGGGAGAGAATTTAATTTTTAATTTGCTTAAGATCCGTGATGTTTTTGGTCCACGGGTCTTGTGCTGCATATGGCTTGTAACTGAGTGCTATTTCTGTCTTCTATTGCTTTTTTGGCCAGGAATGGGAGGAGCTTTCCCTCACATAGGATGCTGGGTAAACCAACTCTCCAGCTTAGAAAGACAGTGAACTAGTCAGTGCTTCAATAGATCAAAATATGAAAGAACTATTCTCTCTTTTCCCATGTACTAGGTATTGCCATTTTTTTAACCGTTGTCTCTTTCCACTTCTGTTTTGGAGGATGACACAACCTAATTTATTCCATCCATCATACAATGAACTTGACACAGTCTTCCATCAGTCTGTTACAGTTATTCTGGACTTAAAGTGCTATTAGCTTAAATGGCTAATGCAAACTTATTTGGAAGAATGAATAAAGGGGTATGAACCTTTCACTTCTAGGCTGATGAACTGAGATCCAATGAAAAACAATAGTATTTTCTGAAAGAGACCATAAATGTAGCATCTCAGTCCCAAAACAAGTTAATCTTAATTTCTTTGACATTCATTGACCCTGCTGATGTGGAAAACAAAAAGAGACTAAATTGCTGAAATATGGAAAATGGGCTAAGCAACAATTAGTTTTAACATTTAATGCTGTTAGGAAAATGTAATTCACAAATATTGCTAGACATTTTTTCATGCATACAAAAATTAGGAAAATATGAGAGAGTAATTTGAAATATTTTCATACTACAAAATTTGCTCATGCACCCTAAAGCCCTGCAGTCCCCCAAAAGATGCAATTTTAACTAGTCCTTACTAGAATTGACTTCTGTACATGTTTATCTCTTTCTGTAATAGTCTGCTTCATTATCTGAATTGGTATTTCCATACCAGTGTTATGTTTCAGTATAAAATATATCTTGAGGTCTAAAGAGATAAGGAGTATGAGAGAAATAACTCAGTCCTTCTGACTTCCTTGTTTTTCTTTTCACATGGCTTCCTTGGGATTTTGCCTATCCCCAAAGACAAGCCCCTAGTCCGAGAAATGTAGAAGTGTCATCAAGGGATGTCTGTGCATCATTTCTGATTGATTCAAAAATATCTCAGGTAACAGAACCAACAAAGACTTTGATAAGCTTTCCTCAAAGAACAGTCCTGCAACAGATCAACCCTTTCATGTTCTTGCCTTTATCGTGGTCTTTTAATTCTTTAACTGATTTGATAGAGGGATGGATAAATGGATGGATGGATGGATGGATGGATGGATGGATGGATGGATGGATGGATGGATGGATAGATAGATAGATAGATAGGTAGATAGATAGATAGATAGATAGATAGATATCCTAAATCAAACGTATCAAAATTAGGTACAAATCCTCTAACCAGCTTTCCAAAGAGGAAAAAGCTGCAGAAGACCACTGGCATTACCCCAGTTTGTAATCAACATTGGGCATTACCCCAGTTTGTAACCAACAAGAGTTTGGATGTTTTAGACTTATCTTTTCAAGAAACATCCTCAGTTTCTAGAAGTTATCTAGGTGCTAAATGCTTACTAAATTAAATAATCTATTCAAATATTGCTCTGATTTGAAAAGTTCTCTTGTGAACCATAAAATATGTATCTAATTTCTTCCTCCTTGTGAAAACTAAAACTCCAAGCTGTATAAAAAAGATGTCTCTCCATCAGTGTTACTGTATGTAAAATTGAATTCGAAGTCTGTAAAGGAATAAATTAAAGATGTTAATATTTTTTACTGTGTAAGTCCTATTGCTCATTTAAGGAACTTTCATGAACTATTGATAATTTAACCAACTACTCTAAATCATTTGAGCTACAGAAATTGATGGTGCAAGAAGTAGACTAGGTCTGAGTGGTAAGTATCTAACCTGACACTGGTGCATGTGTATGTCAATTTTGCACCTTTCTTGGAAATGTCCTCAGATGGTATTGAGCTCCAGATTAGCTCACCTGGTTGTACATATATGTAGATAAATTCAAGTAATCACATTCAAGGGAAAATTCAGTTTACTCTGAAGACTCAGTTCAGGTCAGGCAATGGTATAGCTCCATTCAGCTACTTGAGCAGCTGACAGACTGTGTGAACCTTTTGGGTTGACCACTGCTGCTCCTATCCACCAAATCAGAAAGACTCATGTCTTCTGTGCAACTTGTACCATATCTCTAAGTCTTATTCAGGAATTTAGAACACCATAAGACATCATAAATGATACTGGACCCCTAAGTTTAGGCAAATTAGTTTAAACACTTTGTGAATTATTGGTTGAATCACTGCTCATACTGGGTGGTTTAGGCTAATCTTGGTGAAAGATCTAGAAAGACTTGTGATACAAACACAAGTGAGTGTGTAATGAAGAGGAAACAGTAGCATCAAAAATCCTTTTTTCCCCTTTTGGTCTGGGTCCTTCATCCTTTAGGCATTCTGCATCTGTATCTAAGGTTTGTATTAATTTTTGCATGCTTCAGCACAAATGATTAGCAGTGTTATTCCCAAAACTGTGAACTATTGCTCCTACCACAGTAGGTTACAGACTCTCTTCACTTTTCTTCATAATAGAAGTATTTACTTCTAAATATTTCATCTATCATATTAGGATCCAGGTTAGATATAATGCTTATAAACTCACACTCAAAGGCATACTAAGGATATGTTAAGCAAAGAAAGACAAGAAAGAACAGCACAGTTCCCCCATAGCCTGAAGGAATTAATTTCTTATTTTCCCTTTCCAGTCTCCAAGGAAATCTTTAACCTTAATTCTGTCAAGATGTAGCTTAAAAACAGAAATCTGCACATGAAGCTGCCAGAACACTAGATTAAACAAAAGTGCATGGTTTTGTAGCCGTAAATCCCAGAGAACACAGTTTAAAAACAAAACAAGAACAACAAGTGGTTCCAGTTCATCTCACACTATTGAATAGGTCAGTGCTTTCTGTCCACAGAGTCATGGCCAAATTATCTCTTCCAGCTCAAAGAAAGATGTGTTAATTGCACAGTGAACAGTACACAATGTTTTACCATTCACTAAGAATTCTCTGGCCTGAATTTCACCTCTGCCTTAGATTACTGCAGCTTGAGCTGAAATGTCTGAAATTAACTGAGCCACAGAGAATTACAATAGAATTTCAGCAACTAACCATATAATAAATGTATTTCAGCATCAGCACACACGGAGTATATACATTTAATTTTAAAAAATGTATATGGGTTACGGCTTAGAAATCACATTAATATTTATGCAACCTCTTCACCAGGAAAAGCTGTTGCATTAAGGTTGCGTACAGTTTCCATTAAATCAGTGGGTGACCACATACCTGAGATGTAGAAGCAGTAATTGCCACACACTTGCACCATCTCCCTTGGCCATCCTTCTACTGATTAAATGGAGCATGGGGTGACTACACTCATCCTGCATTTCTGAAGTAGAATAAACAGAACTGCAGCAACCACTTGGTGAACACAAGTGTTCTTTTGCAGTTGGGCTGAGTTACAAAATGTGCAGACCTGGGCTGCCTGCACTAGCCTGGCTGTCAGTGAATGAATGCAGAGACAGTCACTGTGTGATGTAAATTGTTTCTGGGTTAAAAATAAACAATCCATGATCCAAATACAAAATTATAAGTTAATGATAGACCTACCTTGATTGAATAACCCCCATGCTCCATATCTAAGAATTCCTCCTATTTAATGAGTACAATAAGAAGTTGTATGCTTAGAAATTAATTTTTCAGATAGTTGAAGATGCTAATTTTGGCAGTTTGCACCTTCTGAGAAGAGCTTAAAGACACTGACAATTGTTGAAGGATCCCACTTTGGTCCGGTTTCATAGATTCTGGTAAATGCAAGTCCTTGTTACACAAAGGGGCACAAGAAATATGAAAAATATTGTAAAGTGATAAGGTTTTCTTTTATCACTTCTATCAGTGTATGAGACTAGAGGTGAGGATAAGTTCTGAGATATGTCATAAGCATTTTTGTTGAATATAAATTGGACATTGAGTGATGTGCTAAGAGATGAAGGACATGAAAAATTTTGTTTAGTTACCAAACTTCCTATTCCTACCAAAACTGTTGACCTATACTTTCATGCTGGAGGTGGTTCACCTAATGAAGCAAAGATGTGACTTCCTTCACCAGTCATAGTGTGATTTCCCCATGACAGACAGCAGTTATTAAAAGATGAATCATAATCATGTGACCACATGTTGAAAACATTAACAGATGTTAAACCATTACAGCAATCCATTTAGCAAGATCAGCCTGAAGAAGTGAGTCAAGGGGGGATTTTAATATGGAGAAATGAGACAGCAATGGAACTGATTGGCCTGTAACATTGAAAATCAGTTTTGAATTAGTGTGTTGCCACTGAGAATGTTATTTCTCTGATTTCTAAACAAGTGCATAATCACAAGTACTTAGCATAAATTTCCATCTCTGAATGTATTTGGATATAAATAAATGACTGGATTGTTCTCATACATCTTAGGAAAAAAGAAAAAAAACCCAAAAAATAGATTAAAATAGAAATATAGAACACACTGATTTTTGTAAAAATAAGCCCTACTGGTTTATGCATACCTTAGCTCAAATACTGTTAAAATTAAAAAAGTAGGAAATGGTTGGTGTGTATTCTCAAGTCTCACCCATATATGGATAGGTGTGTGAATCAACAAACACAGGTAACCAAAGGCAAAGAGCAGATTTATTTCATTACCTCACTTGGCAGTGCTGGGCAGCAGAGACACAACACATGGGGACACACAGGCTCGGTTAGGCTCAGCTCATCCTAGCGACCAGGGAGGCTCAAGCATGGCTGTGAGAGTGTGTTATCTCTACACAGGAATTCTACTTCTCAAAACAGGCAGAGGATTGACAACAGTAGGCATAATAAATGGAGTTTTCCCACATGGACAGTGTTTAATCTCTAATTCATTTGTTCTGTTATTAATATATAGTATTTTGTGTACCATCTCATAACAGCACAAAAATCCTTAGCAGTTAATGTTGTATCTCTCTGTTCAATTTGACTAATGAAAAACTCCACATTTGTTACATTACATCAGGAAGCCAACTAATTGACCCTGATTCATTTATCCTTATACTTATTTGATACAGGTGTAAAATCAACACATGAAACTTCTTATTATTTTCTAATATTACAAAGAGAAACTAAATCTAAATAGCACATTACTACTATATACTAGATAAAAATGTGAAGATAGGTGGACATTTGACTTGACAAAGTAGAGTGAGTCTTGTTTTATCTTGAAAGGTTGTCTTTGGGATAGGATACATCATCAGTTGTCCTCCTTTTAATTTCTTTGTGTCCCCATAAATTAATCATGCTAATTTATGCTGCATAATGAAAGATTAAATTAAAAACTGTAGTCCTGACCTATTATACCCTCCTTATTTGCATGAATTTAATATATAATTCCCTGCTCTGTAAAGATTCATGAACATATTTAACTTTTTGCACTTCAGTAATCTTTAATGCAACATAAAGGTAAACATATAAATAAATCTCGTTTTAAAATAACATCCAAAGAAAATACTAAGGAGACATCTCCTATGTACAGTAAGTGGTTCTGTATTTCCTTGGATATTAAATAGAAACTATTGAAAATACTAGGATTTACAAACCAGCAAACTTACAGGAAAAGCCTCAACTTACCTCAAGGAGTTTAGACTGTTTAGACATTGATAACTCATTTTCCCTGTCATTCAATAACACTTCGCACAATTTTAACATTTATCTCAGTAGGAGGAGAAATATCCCTTCAGATTTCAAATATTTCAAATTCATTTGAGAAAATCCCTAAATTACAGAGGAGTAGATCACCAACGTCACTTAAATGATGAAAAGCTGTGATTGTTACACACTAGCACTCTTAGCATAAAAGCAGAGGATATAGTGTAAAAAAAGAATATTTCATTGTTCTTTTTGAGGCTTACAGAATTGAAACCAATGCAAGTTCTGGCTTTCTCTGATGGCAAGTCATCTTTATGTTTTCCAGAGAGAATGGACCTTGGCACTACTGGCTTGGACTTCAAAAACCTTAAATTCTTCATCCAAGACTGCAAAAGTCGGTATTTGTGCCAGCGGCTTGGTATCTCAGATGTACTCTCACGTAACATTTCTCAGATTCTGATTTATCTCAGTATTTGGTTTCCAGCATTTACTTCAGTACAAACAACTACTGTATTAGGAATCCCATAGCAGGACTGACACATTTTTTTACTGTGATCTCTGAATGTTTTATTATGCACCACTTGGGTTACCGATTGCACTGAAATTTTAAAATCTTTGTGCAGTCTCTCATCTGTGAATCTCATTTCTCAATCTGAAAATCGAAATTGCCAAGAATTTCTTTAGCTGACAGCCAGAGCCTTATTTCACTTCTACTTTAAATCTGCTGTAGCACATAGCCATGTGCTACTTGATTTTCTTTGTGTGTTTAGGACTGCACAGAGTTCCTGCTGAGGTTCTGATATGAGTGTGAAGCAAAGCCGGCTCCTAAAAGAAATTAACAGCCCTCTTATTGCTAATTAAAAGCTCTTTGCTTGCTCTCCACATGGCCATTGCAGCTGCTTCACATCCTCTCAATGTTTCGAAAACACATAAATTCAAAGACAATATTGTGAACAGCACCTGGCACTTGCTGCACCTGCCGTGATGAGACTATATTTCATTCTGTCAGTAAATTAAAATTCTCCAGAGCTGAAAAGGATGCTTTTTTTCTCATTCAACCTCTTCCATTTTCCCCAGTGGTAAAGAGACAGTAGTTTTGCTTCCATTTTCGATACTAAATATATCATATTGTTGTTTGCTTCAGTGGTGCAGACACCTGCCTCCTGCTGTAAATGTTGTGTTCCACTTTGGAAAGATTTCCCCAGGGCTCCACATTCAAGTATTGGCTTGTAACTATGGCTTAATATCATGTCAAAATCTCTTAAGGAAGATGCAGGCTTGTCAAGTCATCTCAGGATTGAACCTCTATCTAGCGAAATTCTGAAAATATCCTTTGAGTGTTTGAAGCATAAGAAGACAAATAAAAGGCTAGCAAGTCATTTGTAAAGATAATAGCTAACAGCATGCATTTTCCCTTTCCTTCCCCAGCTTTCCATTAATGTTGATAAAGAGAAAAGAGCAGACTACAGGTCAGTGATCTTTGTTATTTATATTCAGGTCAAAGAAAGTTCCAAACTTTCGTGTTTTGAGCATGGCAGCAAAATGGAAGGAAAGAGAAACAAAAACTCAATCAAACTATAGTAGATTTAAGCTCTGATATTGTGATCTCAGAGCTTATTTTCAGAAAGGAAATGGCAAGCAGAAAATTTTTCACTATAAAGAATTTTACACACAACAGAATTTGGCTGGATTCTTGTGGCATGATGGTACTGTGTTTGCTAAAATTGAAGGAGTATTTTTTTTTTTTAAGAAATGCACAATGATTGCATTAGAAGTGGAACTAATGAAACTACTTTTTAACTAACAGAAATTATTACTTGAGATTTTAGTATAAAATAGGAGAGAATTTCCCAGTAACTTTTACTAGGGGTTACATGAAAAAGGTATTCACATATTATCAAATGGGTATGTGTCCCTTTTTTTTTTCCAGACTGAGGAAATGGTTCTCTAGATGAATATTAACCTCATCCAAAATTTCTATATAGTTCAAAAATTTGTACTAATATTCCCCAGAAAAGGGAGAAAACCAAAACTCAACAACAAATCCCAACACCACTTTGGATTACAACCTAATAGGGAAAAGGGTCTTTTTTTTAGTGTTCTTTTTCACCCTAATAGTATAAAACCATCAAGAGCAGCAAAGGACTTCAATACAGAATGTTTTCCTTTCCCAAGTCCTTCACTTCCACCCTCTGCTAGAGTCCTCATAGCAGATCCAAACCTATAAGTCTGCAGATTTGAAGGCATGTGGGCATGCTTGGCATGAATGCAAAATCTCACAATTTAACACATGTCACAGCAAACTCTATATAGAGGGGTTTGGTGGTCCATGGACCACTCACAAAGGACAAGTCACTCCCTTGGAGATTGCACAGTCTCTAGACTGCCTCAGTTAACAGTAACTCCTCTTTGGGAAGTCCCCTTGAGAAATTTCCTTAGAGCTCAGGGTGAGCAAAAGCACTTCAACCCATGTGCAGACCCTAGGCTGCCTCAGTTCACAGGGACTCTCCTTAGGGAAATCCCTTTGAGAATTTTCCTTGTGGTTCCAGGTGAGAAAAAATACTTCAACCCATGAGCCTTTGCAGTTCTATGTCAATGTTTCATACCCCATTGGTTATTCCCTTTGTTCCTGGTTTTTACTCCTCTTGATTGGTTCTTTTTTGGATCCTTCCCCTGGCTGATCCCTTTCCCAATTGCTTTCCCCATTGGCCAAGTTGTGAAACCCTGCCCCTGGCTACGCTATATAATCCCTCTCCCCCAGGACCATTTCGCTCCTTTCTGCTCCGAACTCAGAATAAAGCCTTTCCAAAAACATCTGAAGGACCCCGTCTCGTTGCTTTTTCTCCTGCATTGCCCAGGATGTCAAATGTGGCTCTGCTGCTCAGGCAGCCTCACAAAGAGCAAATCACTCTGCACTTAAGAGTGCACCAAACAGCTGATCACTCTGCACCTAAGGGTACACAGAGAGCAAATCACTCTGTGCCTGACAGTGTCTGTGCCTCTGTCGATCTGGGTGTCTTTTGAAAGACACTTCAGAGAGGTTGCAGCACCTTCACCACCGGACCAGACCGCGACAGAAGAGGCCAAAGAGACCTCAGAGTTCCCACTCAGAAAAGACTAGAACACAGAGAAAAAGAAATACTAACATTTGACTGAAGAGTTGTTAGAGATAGAAGGGAAATAACATTTGGGCTGTTGAAGCCCTAAAAAAATATTTTTTCATGTAATGCCTGTTATTCACACATAATGTCTAACCCTAACTGACTTCCACTAACAGGTCTAAGCGAATTTTACTGAGATTAATCAAACCTATGTGAATTCATAGTACCATCATTCAGAAGATACACATGAGAACTGGCAATTTGATTGGTTACTTTAGGAGGTTAATTCGTGGGCTTCACTACCCTAAGACATACAATTTATGAAATCCTTAAGAAAGGAAGTGAAAGGTGTATATGTTACATCTACCAAGTGAATTCTTCACAATTTTTAGCTGTCAAGTAGGAAAATAATTCAATTTCAATTGTTACAATGCTGAGCTTTTGAAACATATAACTATTGAGAAAACATGATTTAAAAAAGCCAGTCAGAGGAACTTCTAAAACAACATAAAATATAATTAGTACTTTGTTATGCTCTACATTTCATAATGCCATTATGATGATATTTCAAAAATCTATTTAAAATCTATTTAAATCATTAGATAATTAAATCTTTTCAATGCTCAGCTATTTCTAATGTTTACTCATTAAAAAAAAATAAATGTTTCTCCAAGTGCATGCATTCCTGATCACCTCTAGTTAAACAATTTTGGGCAGTATTAGTGCATCTGGGTCACCATGACAGATTTTAATATTTAGAAGTAATCACATTTCCTTTTTTCTAACTATTTTCCCCAAATTTCTTTTGAAAAGCCTAAGGCTTTTTGTAGGATATTTAAATGACTTATACTATTATGATGTCATCATTTAAATCTCTTATTAAAGATATATAGTCTCAGAAATAATATATATTTAATCTGGTTTTGTTTTTCTCACTCTCTCAGAACAATTTTTATCATATCCTTGATACTCATTAACTTTTCTCCACCAGTATGCTTTTCAACTTCTGTTGACAATATCAGTCATGCAGATTTCCATGCATCATGTTAGTTTTAATTTTTTTACTAGCCATTTGAAACAGTGTGTTTGTTTCCGCTTCATTAAAAATCCTTACCCATGTCATGAAAATTAACTTTGAAATAAATGGGACTCTATCAAATATTTCCGAAGATGCATTTTCTTTCTTGGTGTATCAAGTCAAGACACTTTTCTCATGAAAAACACAGATCTAGCAAACACAAGTACTTTATTTTTCTACTTTGGAGGGGTTTTTATTGTTTTATAAAATGCTGGAATGTTTTTAACTTGGAAAAACTAATCTTACTTTTCTTCCTAATTCCACTTATTCAATTTTTTCTCTTAGCAATTATTTACTTATGAAAATTTTGCTTGAATATTTATTTTGTTTTTTTTATTTAATAACAAATGAAGTTCAGAATTTAGAAAACCACATTCATTTAACTATAAAATGTCTTATTTTAAGAAACACTCTATTTAGTCAAGTTTATGAAAGTTTTTCATTCTCTATCAAACGTTGGGAAAGCTGATAGGCTTTCTTCACAAAAGAAGCAAACTTGTAATGAATACAGCTCATGGACAAAAATGTCTTTATTCACTGTTTCTGCTTCCTTCCCCATTCCTATGATAGTCCATTTTTCATGGAGAGTAAATATCTTTTATTTTCCTATACTCGTGTGTTGGTTTGTTGCCCATTTGGCATTGTATACAACTAATTAACAGTGAACACCAGTCCTTCTGAACATACTCCTCTGAACACTAATGACCTATTCATAGTAGGTACAAATACCATAACAGCTGTAAGTTACAATGTGAATAAACTTTGAATACATAAAAATTGTTTGTTAAATAAAAACATCATTGAAGAAAATTACATTTTCAAGCTCAAAAGACCTACACTTTTAGTATGTATTGTTATTTATAAATAAGAAAGACTGTTTGAATGAGCTCTCAGTCTCAGAATCAGCCATAGAAGGAATAACACTTGAGACTCCTAGTTCCCATTGTTATATTCCAAGTTTCTCTTGGTGTTTCCCTTTCTTGTTGTTCTTTTGTTACACCAGTAAATTTCATATATAAATTATAGGAAAGATCCTGAGTTGAAAGATGCTGTCTGTAAATTATTGATATTTAATAATAGAATGACTGAAATTGGACTAAGCAAAGAATTAAGTGAGGCAAACATCACCTAATCAATGTGAATTAAACAACCTCTTTTGCTTTGATATTTAAAGTTAATTTAGATGTCACTCATGTAGTTCACCTCATTTTTTGCAAGGCATTTAAATTGATAAAAAATATGAATTTAATGAATAAATTTGACTGATAAAATTTCATGTAATATAAATTAATTGGATTAAAGAACAGGCATAAGACAAATCTCAGAAGGTCATTCCAAATATTCTATCATTATTAAAATATTTAAAGCAGAAAGAAGTTGCAAGTAAGGTGATTGCAATGTTTAAATGACTGTCAGAAGCAGAGATAGACTGTGAGTTCATCTGTATAACAGATAAACATTTTATGCCGTCCCAGTTCTAGAAGATAAAGTTGGATAAATTAGATATAAATCCCTTGTTTTTAAGAACGGAGATATTTAGTCACGTCAAAAATTAAGAAGTTTTGTGGCAGATGGGACAACATATCCATATAACAGACAATAAAATCAACCCATATAATAGACAACAAAAAGTTCTTATATAAAAGAATATTGTATTTTGGACCAGAAGCAAGTCAAAGGGGTACTGTGTTTTATATTATGTAAGCATAATTAAAATATCTTAATAATCTGTTCAATGAATTAATATTTTGAAATCTGTATGCATCAAAGAAAAATAAAACTTCAGATTTTACTAATGATGTTGGGTTTGCATCTGGCAATCAGGCTACAGCATTTAAACATGACTTAAAATCTAGCACGTGTAATGCAGACACAAGAATGAATAGATCTTTCTTTTTTGAGAAGTTTCATTTTATAAGTTCATAACTACCAATCACTTTTGAAAATCTTGTGATAAAAAGACACGTAGAAGAAGACACTAGATTCCATATTTCATGAATGTTGTAACAAAGCAGGCTAATTAGTATACTTGCACTAAATTTGGTGAAACTGTAGAGTAAATAGATTTTTATTTTACATGGCTTAATTTTGATCCTTTTGGGGTTTTTCTGATGCAGAATGAAAACAAATTATTTTTGTCCAGTAACAAATATAATTTGAATATTGTTAACTTAATAGACTTCTCTTCCCTCTAAGTGTTGGACCAGAATTTATAAATATTCTTTCAGGCAGTTGGGAAAATTATCTTTTCTCCTTTTCCCCTTTTATTAGTATAATTTTCTTTAAAACTTAATGATATGCAAAAGCTTTATGTCTTGTCCCTGTCACTGACAATGACCCAATATTATTTCGCGCCTAAATTGTCAATGCATGTATTCTTATTACACAAATACCTTTGAAAAATTAATTTCCTTTGTTGTCACAGTAAGACAAAGAAACCCAATTGCATATAGTAACTGAGTGGTCAATGGGATTTTTCTAAGCATGGTTTCCCAGGGCTCCCTCTAAGGCCTGCCAAAGACAATAGAAGACATGAACTGATTTCAGTGTGTACTGGAAGAGAAAGCATTCAGGATATTCTCTCATGAATCGTACAGGACAAGATATGTTTAAAATTCTAACATAACAAAATAAAGATGAGTCATACAGATGCGATGAACCAAAATGAAACACTGTCATCAGAGGTAATTTTCTGGTACTAAAGGAAATTATATTCCTGTAGACATAGAAGACAAAGTGTATTCCGACCATCTCCTTTGGTAACATGGTTTAGAATATAAATATCCTTTTCTCTGATTATATCAGAATAAGCATCTCTTTGGGGACGATAAGGACTTCAGTGGATCCAGCAGGTGTTTAGAAGCTGTGATAGTGATAGACTTCAGACCTTCTCAAGACTGAATGAGAGTCCCATTTTTCCATATGGGAGTCCAAATACTACATCATCTTTGATAAGGAGTATGAAATTACTTCTATGATATTTGAGAATAGGACTGAATGAGTGATTAGAGGTCTGGAGAATCTGTTCTGTGAGAAAAACCTGTACGAGTTGGGTTTGTTCTCCCTGGAAGAGCAAAGGTTTGGGAAGACTTAATCAAAGTATTCCAGTATTTAAGGACGGCTACAAAGAAAAATTATTCTCTCTCTTCATAAGAAGCTGCATAGAGAAGACAACAGGCAGCAGCTACAGGTTGCAATGGAAGAGATTTAACTGTCATACAAGAAAGGAATTTTTTACAGTGGGAACAATCTATCCCCAGGAACCACCTTCCCAGGGGCATTGTAGTTTTCTCATTGCTGGAGAGTTTCAGCATGCAGTTGCATGGGGGAGAGAGGTAATCTCATCTAGATTCCATTTCACACAAAAGGTTGAACCAGATGAGCTCTAGAGGTCCCTTCCAACCCGGGCTGCTCTACAATTCTATGATTCCATGAAAAGTGGCTGCTATACTCCCCCATAAGGTTAATAACCAAATCACAGAAATACATGTTGAAAGGAATATCCAGAGGACACATAGTCATCCCTTCTTTTGAAATGAAGGTCTATGGTCTAATTATATTAAACTGTTCAAGAACTCTTTCAATCAACTTTTGAATGTCTCCAAGAACGGACACTCCACAAATTCTTTGGGTAACTTTTTCTAGTGTTTAACCATCTTATAGTGACTCAGATCTTCCCACCTTCAGCTTGTTTCCATCACCTTCATTGTGCGTGTCTAGGGAATCTGGCTCCATCTTTGTATACTCTAATTAGATGCAAACAAGAAACCTTATTCTTTCAAAGATGAACAAACCAAATTTTCTCACCCTCATCTCACACCTGCATCCCCCTTCCAAAGTCTTCATTCCATGGAGATCCCAAAATGGGACACTTTCCAGATGTGACTTCACAATTGCCAAATAGAGTGGAAGAATCATTACCTTGGACCTGATGGCTGCATTCTTGGTAATACAGTCCAGTATGTCATCGGCCTTCTTTGATGCAAGGCTGCTCTACTGATATGTGTTCAACACACTGTCCACCAGGAACCTTTTATGTAAAAGGAACCCAGGACCTTTTATGTAAAACTGCATTTCTCCCAGTGAGTCTCCTACAATCATCAGTTTATAAAGTAGTGAAAATAATTTCTGTTCTTTGCTGCAGATTTAGGAATGCTTACTGCAAACAAAATTTTGGAGAGTTTATCAGGCATTGCTGTTGACTTTGTTCATACTAAAGTTAGGTTTTGTTTCTTTTCAGAAATATATTTCTGATAGGATGTGCTTAGGCAGATTTGCAACGAATTAGCAAAAAATTGTCCCCTGACTCAAAACCTTAAGTTCTTGCACTCAGACAGTAGTGTTAAGTGTACTTTTCAAAATATTTCTATGCTACTTGGTTTAAAAATGAAGATTCGGATTAAATACTGTTTTTCTGGTGGCTCAAATATAGCTTTCGTTCAAAAGATTTTAATGCATCTCTTCTAATTTAGGACTGTTCTACTCCTTTTATAAAGTTCTTCCTTTGTCAGGAAAAAAGAAAGAAAAAAAATAAACAGTTGACTATCAAAAGTTTATATTTTTCCTTTTTGGCTTTCTAGTAGTAATGAAAATTAAGTGGAAGTGTTTTATCTTCAACCAGACCACCAGGTAACATTTAACACTACAGCTCCAGTAATGAATTTCTGCCTGAAGAATTTACAATGGGACACAAAAGGAGCTGACAATTGTGCTGGAATTAAAATGTTAGCACTCTTTTTCTAAATGTGGACTGTCCTAAGTGTGAAGTCCAAACTATTAATGTTGTAGGAAAGGTCACTGACATTTGAAAATGAGATATATCAAAAATATTAGCAAAGCAGCCTAAGAAAAAGAGCCATATCTGATTGTCAGAGCTATTTTTAACATTCTTTAATAGTTGTATAAAAAAAACCCCTGACTTCTAAGAAATGTCCTGACCTACATTTCTATCTTTTTCAGGTTGCCTTTTGCATCTTTTAGAACTATATTGCCACCTACCATAATGATTACTTCCAAAATACAAAGTACTGCACAATTAGGGATCTTTAAATGCATAGCATGTTGAGAGAACTTCATAAAGAACGGGTGACCTGAAAAGATTTGCACTACATCAAGCACTGCAACTGCTTGCTTTCTGAGGCGTGCAGGTAAATTGAGTGTCAGTGTTTTTATACCAATAGACTTTAAAAAATTGTTTTGCAGGCTGTTACTGTAAAAATCTTATGCCACCTTCAAAAAAAAAAAACAAAAAATCAAACATAAAGACACTCTTCAAACAGAACAAAAACCATAACACCAGTTCACATTTATTAATAGTAAGCTTCTGAAACACAGTTTTCAGTTGTGTTTCCTGCCCTTTTGGGAGATTATCACAGTTAAAGAAGCAAAGATGTTCTTTCCTGTTCTGCAGCTATTCAGGCATACTTTTACATATTGATCCCTGTTGTTCTTGTCTTTAAACAAGGACAGGTCAGGTTCCCATGGTACGGAAAGGAGTTAGATGCTAAAATAAACCAGTAAAGAAAAAGTAGAATTGTACCTGAATATCTGTTGTGAAACCAAACTGAATACATGCTGCCAGGGTTCCTCTTGATGTCAATATTAAGGCCTGTGAGAAAGTCAAATGCAATATGAGATTCTTCAGATAGAGTGCTAGCTATTTCTTGTTGACTTATGATTCTGTTACTATCCTAATTGTAGTGTGGATTGTTTTGAGGAGGGCTACTTGAGGCAGCTGGTTATGAACACTGACATTTTCTCTCATGCTAACAATATTAACATTGTGTCACCATTTATGCCAGTATAAAATTATCAGGTAAAATTTCCTGGTTTTCTGTGATGTCCATCTTGTGCAGCTTGATAATTCCACCTATGTCAGGAGTACAGTCTGCAGATTTATCTAATAAGAAATTTCTTTTCACATTTTAAACCATCTGATCTAACAGACAATTCAGATTTATACCAGTCATAGGGAAAATAAGTAGGTAAATTCTTTGAGAAAATACAAAGGAAAAGTAAGAAATAGTGAGGAATGGTAAATCCTGCTAGATACACCTTCTTTCTTTTTGTGATAAAATGACTACCTAAAGGGAGTAGTGTATATAATTTACCTTGACTTTTCTAAGGCTTTGACACTGTAACCTAGTAAAACTGAAGAAATAAAGATGGGATGGGTGTACTACAAGGTGAATGAAAAACTCACAGAACTACCCTTTGACTCTGCATTCAAAGGGCAGAGATCATGGGTTTGAAATCTTATTTGGTAGTGAGTCATGAAGTTCATGCTTGAGTAAGTACTGAAACTAACACTGTCTAATCTCTTCATCAACAGTTTGGAGTATGGGACAAAATACATCATCATTACATCTGTGAACAAAGCCAAATTAGGGGGAATGGCTAATGTGCTGGATATCAGGGCTGCCATTCAGAGGTACCGTAAAAAGATGGAGGATTGGGTTAACAGAAAGATCATGAATTCCAGCAAAGACAAATGTGAAATCTTTCTGCTGAGAGCATTCCCTGACATCGGTACAGGTTAGTAATAGAATTTTGCAGAAAGGAACTGAGGGCCAAATGACAATTTAAAATTTAGTGCAAATAAGTTGAGAGAACTGATAAGTCACCTCTCCTCAAGCCCGGTGAAGTTGCATTTGTAACACTGCCTCCAGGTTTCAGCTTCCCCATGCAATGTAGAGATTGACAAACCTGAAAAAGACTAAAAGTAAACCATTAAAGCAGTGAGGGTTCCAGACCAAATTATGTGCAAGGAAAGGCTGAAGAAATTTGGTTTGTTTAATTTTGAGAAAGAAAAGCTAGGAAAAAATATTATTGCAGCCTTCCCTTACCTAACAAAGTGATTATGGAGAGAATAGAAGCTTGCTCAGTTCAGGTTTTCACAGTGGAAGCAACAGGCTGCAACAAAGTAGTGGGAAAAAAAATTACAGTGAGATGAACAACAACAACATATTCAGACATGTTGATAGTTCTTAGAAAATTAAAAAGTTCCTTTGGAAAAGTTCACAGGCACCTTAATCTAACTTGGAATCTATTTTTGCTTTGAGAAAGATGTTGAAATAAATCAGGTCATGCCTTTTAATCTTCATTTTCTGTAGTTCTGTCATAAGACTGAATTATAAGAATAGCATGCAGAATCCAAAACAGGTCTACAAAACCAGGCTATTTATGCCAGAATGGAAACAGTATGGGTTTGGTTGTCATTTTTGTGTTGGGTTGGGTTTTTCAAAGCTATATACCATATGACTGTTCTCTTATTGCAACAGAATTGGTGAAATGCAGAAGGGTAACACAATTGCACTGCTTTAAATTCCCAGCCCAAGTTGGTTCTACCATCAACAGAAACACTCTATTTTCTCCAAGAGTGGCTTTCCTTTTTTTTTTTATCTCCATCAGCTGGGACTACTCAGACTACAATCTGTTTGTATCAGACTACTTTTCTCCCTCCATTAATTTAGACAGGGTCACTTTCTGATTCACTCTTTATTATTATCAGTTGTGTATGTCTTAGCTTTTTGCATGCGCTTGTTGAGGAGTTTTCCTGCAAGGCCCGTCAAGTTTTCAAGTCTCTTAAAACATTTTTAAAGGAAGATTCAATTTTTGACCTCTAGTTCAACTTCTCAAAACACTCTGTCTTGCTCAGGTACTAGCTCTGATTTAACAGAGTAAAAGTACTTGCATAATTCCATGAAATAATAACAACTTTTTCCTTACAGGCCTTCAGATTTTTCCTGCCATGACATGGCTTTTCCATCAATGTCAAACCCCAATTGCCTTTTGACCCACTGTACAATGTACTGTCAGTAAGGTGCTGGTTCTTAGCCTTCAATTCCTCACTGGCTCATCCTTCTTATTCGTCTCAGTGTGAAGAAATACATGTTAAAGTTGAAGTTTTTGAATGCTAAGTTTTAAAAAATGCGACATGCAAAGAAAGTGCTAAATTTAGAAGCAAGCAACATTATTGTGAGTACTATGCACAGTCACACATGTGAGGTGATTTTTTGAGCTGCTTCTTTCCCTATCTTTGTGCCTCTTCAAAAGTAACCTGGTACATAATTTTACCTATGAAGATTATCGTGCCCATCATCTTAAGCAACCACTTATTGAATCCATTGACAGAGAAAGCAAAGTTCAACATTCCTCAAAAAAAAAAAAAAAAAAAAAGAAAAAAGAGAAAAAAAGAAAATAGAAAAAAGATCAAATAAACCTATATGTATTTTGATGTGATATTCTCAGACAACTGCATTTTTCAATCAGCAAATACAGCTCAGCCCTAAAATGTGTCACGTCAAATTACCATCAGGCCAACAGACATTTCTGAACAACTGTATGGCAAACCCAATAAAAATTACAAGGGTAATTAGAATACCAATTACTCATGAAAGCTAGGAGCCACAGAGAAATAAACAATAAATTGATAAATTATTTAAGGACATTAAGGCTAAACAGTTAAAGTTAATGACAATTTCTATTCCAACATAGAGTAGAATCTAATAGGGGCCAAGTCCTATAAACTTTCCTATGCACAAGAAATCACTGCTTGTGTAGAGAGAAAATGATCCCTTTTCAGGGATCATTTGATGTTGCTGCACTTGAAGACCTTAAGAAGAAAATGAGTAACAGAAAATCTTCTTTTTAGGGACCTTAGATAGAGGAGAATTTTACCCCAAAATATATAAAAGTTATTTGAATGAAACAATGCATGAGAGGAAGATTTATCAAGAGCTTTTAGCCCTGGCATTGAAGATCTACATTACGATTCCATATGTCTTTATCTCTTATGGCAAAGAAAGAATACTGAAAGTCTGGAAATACAAAATACCCTACATTTTTTGGTCTCAAGAAACTGCTAAACCATCACAGGAGACATAAATTTCTCTAAGTTTGTTACAAATCACCCAAGAAATAATATTATATCTTTGGGGCTTCTTTGCTTGTTTGTTTGCTTACATGCTTTCATTTTTATTTTTGTTTCAGTTGGAGAGGGAGAGGTTGTAAGAAGGAATAAAAAGAGAAATAATATTTTCTTTTCCTAGTAGCTTAAAAGCTGTCACGAAGCACTTGCCCACAAACTACCCCCCAGCAAATGGAGGTAATCTGAAAACACTAAAGGAGACAATATGTTTCTCGTTATAGAAATTTCTTCAGGGAAAAGAGAAATATAAATTATTCAGAAAGTTCCGAAGGTTTGGAACAAGTTGTTTATGAAAACCGCATGACCATGAGACAACAAATGTGAGTGCAGCAATTCTCAAACACTATTTGTGCTATAATAAGTGAAAGGTCTACATTGAAAGATGGTTGACTGAACAGATAAGTGGTTGAGGCCATCTGTCAAAGTAAAAGGTGTGTAAAGCCACATTTTCTTCATACTTGAGGAGAAATCATTTCAGTTGAAAGAGGAAGTATTTTGCAATACTTTTTTTTTTGTGATTATAAAGATTTAATGTCAAATATACCCCATCTGCTATAACAATGAAGTGAAAATTTTCTCTGAGAAAGCATAAAAATTAGTTTGCTAAATTTAATAGTTATGTATAAAAATGTTCATGTTGTGCTTTAGCCAAGTAAAAAATATAAACTTTTATGTAAGTCCCCTGAATATTGTACTTATTGTCAAAGATGCTAAATCTATGATGCACTCATTAATAGGTATGCTATCTTTCTTCACATTTCATCCAAAATTATTATCTACTTAATCACAATATATATTAAAATCTTCTGGATACGTGAGAAGCAAGCAGAGGTTCTTGAATCATCTCCATGAAGGTTGCCTTGATTCTGAGAATTGTTTTGACTCATAGTTATTTTAAGTATTGTCTAATTTTTATTCATTTAATATGATAGTTTGAGGTCTCATCTGTCTGTGGAAGAAAATTGTGTAAATAATGGGGTCCTTTTCTTGGGTGCAGACTGTGAGCTTAATGAATTCTGTATACCATATAATATATGCTATTTTTACATACTAAAGTAAAATGAATGGGCAGCATGCAACTCTTTAGTGGAAAACCAGTGGTACAGGTATAATATATGTTTGTTGAAAAATAGCAGTCAATAGCATAAAGCAACTTTTTATTAAAAAAGTTAATGTTTGCAGCAAACACTACTAAGTTTAGGGAATCAAAAAACAATAACTTGTCACTTCCAGAGAGGGTTGTAATATGATAAATTGTCAAAAAAAAAAAGCAGCTCGATCGTCACTGTTGTCTGCCAAGGACATAGTTTATCAATGTCACTACTATAATCACAAAGTGACTAAAGAAATTATATTCACACTTGTTCCTAAAAAGCTTGTATGTGATGGCAAATAATGGAAGCTTCTCTTGAGGGCTGTCTAACAAATTATCCAGAAAGTATTCTAAAAGATGATTTTAAATCAAAGATGCCATATTAGAATAATGCCAACATTCTTCCTTCTTTTTGTCTTTCATAACATTGTTCTAAGAATCAAGCTTTTGGGTTGTGTTTAGAAGATAAATCTAAGTATGTATATGTTCTACCCCTTCTGTTTTTCCCCAGGTTTGTTTTTCTTTCATAATATATGTCTCTAACAAAACTCTAGGCAACTAAGACAAGATAGACCAAATTAAACTTTAAAAAGCATCCAAAAAAATCAGAAAAAAATAATATTTTTTAATTTGGACTACATATATAGTGTACTCTGTCCAGTGCTTCAATAAAAAGAATGTGGAATTTTCTTTCAACATTTTTGTCATAGATTTAGATTCTGAGAATCATCCTCTGTGATTCTGAATAAGGGTTAAGAAACGCAAAATAATATTCACAGTCTTTTGAATGTAATAGTTTAAACATTTTCTTTCAGCTATTATTAGATAGCTGCAGATTGAGTCACAAGTATGTTATGCTTACTTCAACGTTCCAGTCCTATCTTTGTCTCAGAACAGTGCCTGATGGCATATTGCATTAGCAGTTAAATTACTTAAATGGAAGTTTTGATTCAAGATTCTCTAAAAATATAAATGATTTTAAATTTTATATTTATAATATGTATTTAAACCATAATAACATAATAAATTCCATATATCTTACATCTTAAAATACAGATTAAATAGTTTATCAGACTAATTTCTCTATATGTGCAAAATTGTTATAGTGCGAAGGGATGGTGAGAATAGCTTATAGCTGAAGAGAAAACACAATCCAAAAAATATTCTGTAGCACTCAATATAAGCAGTAAGATAGCTAGTACATCTCTGGGACCATAAATCAATTTTATAAACCTTCCTTTCTTTAGATTCTGTCATATTTGTTCATCAATAGTTGAGTTCTTGGATATTCTAAGACACTTCCACTGGTAGTAAACACCTGTGTTCAGGCCAAATCTTCTTCTGAGGTGCTGAGCTGACATGCTTTTTCATTTTCGTTAGCTGTCTTGGCCAACTAGTCTAGTGACTAAAGTAGATACTCCAATACCTAGGCTCCCACAGAAACACTCGGATTTAGGCCTGAAGACAGATGGAGAACTGGCAAGATAATTAACAGTGCCTAAACTTATGTTGAATGTCCAACTTTAAGAAAATCTAAAATTTTACCCAGGGAATTAGGAGTGTAATTAAGTCGCCCACTTATTGGTGCCTTGTGGGTTTTGAGATGATAAAGAATATTGCCACTCATTTCCATCTTCATCTCAAAAAGCATGTCCTTTGTCATATCTACTAGACATTGGATATCTTTGCTAGTCCAAAGCATCTTCTGTGACTCCAGACATCCAGGTATTGACTCAAACACTCCAAGCACTAATATGATGATAAGGTGTGTATTGTATTGTTCAAATAGAATATATGCTTCATGATCTAAACAAGATCACGTCTCTGTTTTGGGTATGTTTTAGGTTTTCTGTATTAGAAATAGTTCTCCAGTCATCAGCTCATATGGAAAAACACGGGACAACAGATATGAGAATAGAGAATAAATGAGAGAAGGAAAAATACTGCTTACCCAAATGATTTTCCCTTTCCATGTTTTCCCTCATTAATACCATAGTGAAATTATAATTGTTTCTGTACACACAGTGACTTTGTCAACTTAGTGTTTTGAGTAAACTTTATGGAAATTGTTTATCAAATATTACTGTTACATTGCTTAGAGGGCAAAACTAACACTAAAGCTTTTTTTTTTTTTTTTTTTTTTTTTTTTTTTTTCAATAAAATGTCTGGCAGGAGGGCTGTAATGCTTGGTGTTTTGATGCTTAGGTCAGCGTAAGAGCAGTACGTGCCATAACACTTTTTCCTTTAGAAATGTCTACTAAAACAGCTATTACTATGGAAAACTATGTCAATGGAGAACAGTTTGATGTAGTTGTCTGCAGGAGGGTATCTATTGTTAATTGAGACTTCTTAGTGTCTCTCTAACTTTTTTTTTTCTTATTTGGTGGTTCATGCTTCTCCAATTGGTCCTTTGTCACATCACTGTTTGAATGTCTAAGCCTATAATGTTACTGTTGGTCAGGTAAGACAATGAAACATCTTAATTGTCTGAATCTGTTCTTAAAAAGTTAACATCATTGTCTCAATAGGTATTTCTCTTTGTTACTTGTCATGAGCTTCACTTACCAGAATTGTTGGGATATTTATTAATAGTATGGCAGTTTTAAGGTCATCTTGAACCAAATTTGTATTTTAGTGTGCATCATGGAAACTATGGTAGCTTTCTGAGTATGAATACCATAATTCAATACAATATATAATCTAGTCAGTTAGTTTGTAATAGATGCAAACTCCTATAAGCAATAACTGAAAGATCTCAGGAAAAAAACAGCTGGAAAAAATATTCACAGGTCAAATCAGGGTGGAAACAGTATGGCACTGATTTTCAGCAAGTGCTCTAAAATCATGGCTTTCAGTCTAGCAGACTTACTGAGGTGGCTGCAACACACTTTAATTACGTGATTGACATGATCTTCAAAAGAAGTATCAGAATTTGGAATGACTCCAGGGCCATAACCATTATACAAGAGATAAAGAGAACAAAATAAACCTCTGCAGATTACACCTGAGGCCTTTTTCATTAGTAAGCTAATCAATACCAGCTTGCAGAATCAGCACAGGAACAAAAACACAAAAATATTCACTTGCCCTAGAGAGAGGAGGATCCTGCAAAAGTCAGGGCTTGGGAAATAAAATGATAACATTGTAACTGGAAAAAAAAACAAAAAACCAAACCAACAAACCCAAACCCTCACATCAAAGTATTCTTTTTTAAAATCTGATTTCATTTTGTTCTGTCCATTACTCCTCGTATTGCTTTCCAATTCTACCTTGCCCCAGCACTAAAGAGGAAATTTCCCCTCTGGAAGGTTTTTATCTTTTATGAACAACATCAGAACTCCTTTTGGTATTTTTCCTCTGAGGGTAAGAAGTATATAAACCAAAGATCATTTTGTTTTCCACTCTGACTGTATTACTGCACTTGAGGGGAAATTTGTCTTTATAAAAGGGTTTATGACATTTCAGTGCAATGCAGTATGGTAACACTTGATAACTTTCATTTGGTTTTATTGCTCTTCCTTTTGCATCAGATTTATGTGTTCTTCATGGAGTTATGAAAAGACAGGAAAACATAATTTTTATCCCTGAATTTTCTTTTCCAAATTATAACTGAAAAATGTGAAATTTCAAAAATCTTGGTTTTTTTCTATCTATATTTCTTCTCAGTCCAGGATTCTTCCTTTTAATTCCATTCTTTTCTGAGACCTGTTATTACAATAAGAGCTTTCTAAATTGAAAGCTAAGGTGTATGCTAAGACTAAAGAAACTATTGTAGGCATAAAAGATATTATTCAAAGATAATAGGGACCTACAGTTTTGTTTTAGAAGATTAAACAAGTTTTACAATATTTGTCCACAAAGCTTATGTAGATGGAAAATCATTTGACAGGAAGACTTTAAAAGTAAAAAAAAAAAAAAAAAAAAAAAAAAAAAAAAAATTTTGCATAAACAACTAAACTATTATTGTTTTATTTCTATTGCCCTATTTTTATTGGAATATTTGTCATTATTATACGTCAGTAAACTGCAAATAGCTTTTAGTACTTAAAGATTTCCTTAATTATGTCTTGGAATACTGTATTTTTATTGCTGAAATATAATGCACATATTTGCACTCAAGAGGCCTTGTGCAGTACTTACAAATGTCATCAAAATGCACATTAAGATTCTAAAATCTTAGGGACTTTTTGGATACAAATCACTGCTGTTTTAGATTAAAATAATATTGTAACCTATCTGAATGAGTGACTGTGTCAAACATTACTCTTAATTGCAGTGAATATATGTCTCGCTCTTCCCCACTGAATCTAGAAATATTTTTTTGTCGTTGCATCCTAGTTTTACATGCCTTTTAAAAATATATTTTTACGAGAAAAGACAAGTCTTTCTCCATCTTTCAGGTTTATCATCCTATACCACTGCTGTAATTTCTTCCCTGGCAGAAGTGACAAAAACATTTAAAAGATATTTCTCAGTGGCTTTCATTATGATAACCACAGCCATCTGTATGAGTAGAAAATCCCAGAGTGCATAATATCAAGCAACGTCTCAAGGTGAGATTCACCAATCTGGAAACACCGTAGATTGAGTTACACTCATAAATGAGCTTGAAGACCTGCAGGCAGTTTTGACTGCTATCTCTAGACAATAATTGAGATACTACAGTGATGGTGCTCATGCTAGAATGGAAAGTGAAGTTTCAGGTTTTCTCTTTAGTTTATGATTATTGCTTCATTTAAATAATTTATTTTGCTTAAAGTATACTCTTTTGTTGCAAAACAAAATTAAATCAACCAAACAACCAGGGAAGAATACTCTACAGGTCTAGAAATTATGTTAGTAAACAGAAGCAGTATTCTGAGACAGAAATGTCCACCCTCAATTATGAGATTAAGAATTACTGATGTAAATATTACAAGTGTTTCTGGTGAAAGTTCCTTTGAGATCTTCTACATTATTTTTTGCTGTAAAGTATATTGTGATTGGGTTTTTTTCTGCAGGCATCATCTTGGCAGTCTAGCATTTACACCACACAGGGACACCAGATTGTCATGCAGTATAGATTGTGTCATTGCTAAACACTAATTTCCCACAGCTTAAAGAGAACAAAACTGGGCTTAGTGACAAGATTTGTTCCATTTTTTATTCTTTAGCTAGAGCACAGCTAATATTGATCTCTACTTTTCAAAATATCTTTTTAAATAGAGTTTCTTGTTTCCTAGCTTTAGAGCATGGGGACATTATTTAAGGGAAACTGTGTAGGCTCAGGCTTTCATAGTCATTCTGATTGCCTTGAAAAAATAGGTTTAAAAACTATGTAGATAGCACTGGTTAAAAATTCTGTCCTCTAAAAAGATTTTTAAGGGAAGAGTTTCATTAGTATGAAGAAACATGCCTATCAGAGGAAGATAGCCGAAAAAAAGTTAGGTGATGCCTTGAGTAACTCCAAGGATAGTTGAGAAACATTTTTTCCCTCCCAGTGCAATTTGTAATAACTGAGGGAATTAGTCAGTGAATAAGACATCCAGAAATGGAAATTCTAATGATTTAAAAGAAAGTAATTTTAGAAGAATATTCAGTTAACAGAAGTATTGTTAGGGTTAGGGTTAGGGTTAGGGGGTTAGGCTTAGTGTTAGGGTTAGGGTGTTAAGGTTAGGGTTAGGGTCTTAGGGTTACAGTCTTAGGGTTAGGGTTAGTGGTTCGAGTTTAGGGTTAGCATTAGGGTTTAGGGTTACAGTTAGTTTTAGGCATAGGGTTAGGGTTAGTGTTAGGGTTAGGGTTAAGATTTGGGTTAGGGTTAGGGTTTTAGGGTTAGGGTTTAGGGTTAGGGTGTTAGGGTTAGGGTTAGGGTGTTAGGGTTAGGGTTAAAGTTAGGGTTAGTGTTATGGGGTTAGGGTTAGTGGGTTAGGGTTAGGGTTAGGTGGTTAAGGTTAGGGTTGGGGTTAGGGTTTAGGGTTAGGTTTAGGGTTAGCGTTAGGGTTATGGTTTAGGGTTTCAGGTTATGGTTAGGGTGTTAGGTTTAGGGTTAGGGTTGTTAGGGTTAGAGTTCTGCTTGCCCTTGTCTACTGTTGATTTAATATGAATACAGTCTTGGACTTTAAGCTGATTTCAATGCAGATGGAAAAGAGGCATGATTTTCTTTTTCTTGAATTTTCCCACTAGAAATTCTTTTCCATAATTCTCATCTTAAAAAAAACCAAAAAAACGCACAGTGAATACCATCTGTCACTCAGAGTACTCTCAGTCCTCAACCGTGCAAGGAGTTAATAGTGAAGTATTAGAACAGTCTTTGAGTAGTGTCACTAAAAGGCTGTTCATAAGATGTTTTAGCAGTGGAGATGTCATCCCATGAAATGCTGTTTTGGCATAATTTGGACGAAAATGAAAACCCACAGAAATAAATATACTAATCACTCTAACTTACAGAAATTCTTTGTTTAGCTTTTTTTAATAAACTCTTTCACCAACATGGCAAGAGAGTCCTTACCTTTACATTTGGTTTTTTTCTCTTATATTGACAGCCCAAATATAGACATTTTTAACTACGTGAGCTAGCATGAAGGATGTTTTCAATTCAGAAAATATCTTTCAGCCTATCTGTGAAAACAGTCATGACGATTTTCATAACTAAAGATTCAGTTTGAGAGTATTATTCTGCTTCTGCAAATATACCTGTGATCCTTTATGGACAATAAATATATTTTAAAGATAAGCAGGTTATTTAAAAATAATTTATTCTAAATTATAACTTTTTTTTGGTTTGTTTGTTTTGGTTTTTGTTGATTGTGTTTGTTTGTTTGTTTGTTTAATTTATTTGAAAAATCCCTGATGAAAACACTTATAAAATGGGTGTATATACACAAAACTTTTAATGGTCTAATTGAGAGAAAAGGGTGTAAGAGAAACAGATAAAATATAATCAACAAAAATAAAATTAAAATCTAAAAATGTTCAAGTAACTTCTCATGAAATAATCAGTCCGTTATTTAGATCAGACCAAAGAAGAAAGGGCAGGGTTCTACATCCACAACATTGACAAAAATATACTCAACATATTTTCCTTACAAAGGATCAGCTATAGGGTTTTTTACAGGCAAAACAAACATCCGGAATCAAACGTTCTTAGCCTTGATATTGCCTGTTAGTTCTAACAATGTTGCTTGTATAAAGCACTGCATGGTCCAATCCTGTTGCTACTGACATAAACAGAAGATAATCCACTGACCACAAAGAAGTTAGGATTTAGGTGGTTATGTTAGAGACACGCTCCTATCAATGAACACATGCTAAATTATGAAAGTTAAAACAAGAAAAAAACCCAATGTGTTCCACTGCATACTCTCTTTGGAAAGTTTAAACCATATGTTAAGCTGTGGAAAATGTTCTTTGAGCAGTAACATTCAGCTATATTGCATATTCCAGGGGGTGCAGTGCTGGCAGACTCCAAATTGCCTCTAGCCCTGTCATATGTTAAACAAGCTTATAGGCTGGTTTGTGCTTTTAGGTGCTGTAGGCATGATTCTGATCCTATTTGTAACGGTTTTTGGGTTTTTTTTCTTGATACAGTTCCACTATCTGCAACAGAATTACTATTCATTTTGTGTGTATAAGAAAGGATATTTAGCCCTTATATTTTATCTAACTTTTTCTTTTACCTGATGATGTATGCATTTTGCCATGTATTTGAAATCCAACTTCACAATTTATTTGAAAGTTTAACATACCTTAGGCTAACCCTGTAATGTTTTCTCCCATTCATATCAGTTAATACAGATCCCAACATGTTACTTTTCTTGTTCACATCCATTTTTTGTTTATTTTGAAAAAGTGTTAGAAAAAAAATGCAAACTTCTTGTTTTAGGTTGTGGCTTTTTTTCAGAGCAGATGATTGCACATTGCTTCATTTTCCGAGATGGTGGGTCATGTCTATTCATCACTGTCAGTACATACAATTCTTCTTATTCTTCTTGTAATTTTTAATAACATTGTCATCTAGGTATATCCATGGTTCCTTTATACAGGGTGCATGTTTCAAGATAGCACCCTGATGAAGAACTCATTTAGTAATTTCAGGACTATGAATTTGCATTTTTCTTCACTATCACACTAACATTTTGATTAAGAACAAATGCATATACTTATGCTCATATCCACAATAAAGACACACACTTATCAGGTTCAGAGCTAGTGAATTGTTGAGCAAAACCATTTCAATCCAAGCTGACCATACATCACATTTAGCCAGCGGGAACTTCCATGCAGCTCAAATTAATAGCATTTACATACAATGGCAAGGTCTTTGTGCTTAATTGCCAACCAATCTGATGTGTCATCATGGTTTTAGTTTGATATTCATATGGGTAGTGTGTAATTAGGTAGATACTTCCCACCAAAAGTACTTAGTAATAGAGGATATTTTTGTCTTATTCTAACTTTAACTTTTCTACTTTTGTGATATTCAATTTACAGGATGATTATTACTCTCTGTATATGGTTTATGCATAATAACTAGGATGTGTAGGCCACCTGCTTGCATTAACAAATCCTTTCCCTTCACATCAGGGTTACAGAAGGAAAAAAAATATCTTTTGGCCTTCCAATCTCCACTTACAATAGCAGATTATTTTTTAAAGTCACAAAACATCAATGTATGCCTTTATTATTGCTTATAATTTTCTGCATTTTTTTAGCCATTATTATTGTACCAGTAAACTATACCTGCAGTACCTTTCCTTTTAGCAATTACATGGTAAACTATTTCCATGTATCTGTAAATCAGGTTATGGTCTGCTTTGATTGATTGTGCCAAAAATATTATATACATGTCAACACTTCCTGTGAAAAATGAAGCAGGTGCAAATCAGATTAATATCATTCTCTTTTGTTTCAGGCTAAAATCACTTAGCACTCAAATGGATGTTTTCAAGTCCTCCTGAGCTTCATGATGCCCACACGGCCCATAAACCTCCATACACATTTTTAAGACAGTAACAACATAAACAGTATTCATCTTACTGGACTAATTTCATGTACTGGGAAAATTCTGATACTAATTATGTCATTTTTATGCAGGTGAGAACCTGAAGTGTTAGAGACATTTAATAATGTCTTTTTTTCTTCTTTTCTTTTTTTTTTTTATGATGCTGTGTGTCCTCCACTCTGTTTCTCTGTAAAACCATGTTTACCCCTTACTGCTTGCATGCCTCACTGATACCAATTTCTCCAGTAATCAGCTTCCTATTTCACAATACTGTAATACTGAGGTTTTGCAGAAATTAACACCCTTTGATTTATAAATAACAATGAATGTGGTTTTATAATACACATTATTACATGTAAATTAATCAGCTGATTTGTTATTTTCTCTTGGAGAGTTGATTAGAGGTGCAAATTTTTTTCTGTGAAACAAATTTGGATACTAATCTAGTCATGTTGTTGTCTTAACTTCAACTTCAACCAGGGGTATTTCTTCTATTGCTTGTATTCTCTCCATCCAGGAGAATTAAATTAATTCAGGTAGTATATCTGGGTGCTGAAGCCCAAATTCCAATTTAAGAACTGCTGCCAAATCACCATAATAATCAAAGCCACTTAAAACAGCAATCTGCAAGCCAGCATGGTGACTCTGAAGATTATTACTCCAGTCTGTTAGACAATCTGTTCACGAAGACTTTGGTTTAAGCCCTGGTATCACTCATTTGTCTGCACTTTGCTCTTGATTCTGAGCCACGAGTTCCTGACTGTTACTCCAGAGGGGAACGTGGAAGATTTGAAAATAGTTTTATAAGTGCTTTTACTGAACAAAAAAAACCAAACCAAAACAAAACAAAAATTAAGGACATTTCTTGGACATAATATAATCATGGAAAAAAGCCACATAATTTATTTGATGATAAAAAAATTAACTTTTTAAAAAACATTACTCTTCTTTAATTATTTTTCCCCCAGTGAGTTGTAAAGGTTGTGTAAGTTGCACTTGGTTAACTTACATCAGTCATAGGAGCTTTTTTTTTCAAATATGGTTAGTCCAAAGTTGTAGAGAGAAAAAAAATCTACAGAATGAAAACCAAACATTTTTTATTCAAATCTCTAGGTCACAATACTCCTTTCATATTGTTATCAAGTATGATTAATTTCTCTATCAAAAGAGATTCCTAGACTGATTTTTTCAGTACTCTGTAGATCAGATGCTGTTTAGCAAGGTATAAGGATTCGCTGAGAAAGTTATTGACTCTGTATGTGATCAATGTATATTTACCAGTTTTTCTACAACATATGTATATATATCTACATATATGTATACATTTATATGTGTGTAAATATATACACATGTACATACAAATACATACCCATGCATTTGCACACAGAACAAAATGCACAGCCTTATCCCAGAATAGCTTTGCAGACCATATGCCATGGATGCTGAGATCTGGCACAGCCTCCGAACTCTTGGATTTAGAGTTTGGACAGCAAGTTAAAGTTTCCTCTCTCTCACTTCCAACATTTAGCACTCTTCACCAACAGAACTAGAAGAAATGTCATCCTTATGCCTGTCTGCCATTTTCTATTTCCTTTTCTCTTAAATACCCTGCATCAGGCAAAGCACAGAAAAAGAAGTTCAGTGTAGCTTGTAGGAAACAGGTATTTATGCAGAACAGAGTCAAGCACCGTCAAGCGTAACCTAGAATGATATGATCTCCAGTCAGTTTTGGAAGACTCTTTCTGTTACCTGAACTATCTGTTTGAATGGAAGTGTCATGTATTACCACAAATTCTTGTCTAAGAGGAGGGGACTCATAGCAGGAAAATCAGAGTGAGCCTAGGGAGGATCCCATGCCTCTCTGATGCCCTGAAAATGCAGCTCAAAAACTTAATAGCACACTCCTGGTCAAAGCAGGGATATGACATCTCATCATATAGGCTTTCTCTTCTCAAATAGACCCAGACTTTTAGCTTCATCTCTCATTAGCCATTTCTTCACTACAGTACCACAAAGCTAACTTTTAATTTGATAGCACTTTATTTTTTTCCTTACGAATACTTTGTGACCTGACAGCTACCAGCATGATTTTCACAGGCTCAGTGGCTATGTTGACATCAGAAAATTCCTGTGTACTTTTCTGAAAGTGAGGCCAACTGGTACAGAATAACCCCTGTTAGTATCTTTGTTCCCTTATTTTCCAAAACAGGATGCACAATCACAAAATACCTTTTGTGACTTCTCCATGGCCTCTGTAAACTCCCAAACCTTGCTCAAGAATTGCCTGGAAGACTGAATTTTGACTCAGGCAGCAAACATATCAAAGGATCATTTTTACAGTTAAGTGTAGTAGGGGTGTACTTTTTTCTGTATCCAGGAGCATTCTTTGACACTATTAAACTGAATAGTATTTTTTATTATTTTATCAAGAAACTTTTTAAAATAAATATATATAAAATCAGTTAGTTACATTATTTGGCTCAAAAATTACTGAAGTTTGCTTTGTTTCATTCTAAGATTGTGGCGTTTCCATCATTTTAACTTCTTAAGAGATTGCAAACTATCCTCAAGGTTTCAGCTTCTGTTTCCTGTGATCTTTGACAGCATTTAGAAGTTGACAGGTTGCCTGCAGTTTTTAGATGTAGTATTGTTTCTCTTGAGCGATGAAGATGTGAGAGCATTCCTTACTGACAGGTCTCAGCGAATACCCCACAGGTAGCTTACTCCCATTATACGAACTAGTTCTGAGAACACTCCTTTATTTTTCTTCCCCATCTAAAGAATGAAAGTCAATACCACAAAAAGGTTGTGATGCTCTTGGTTTCAGATCCAGTTTCAGACATGGACGTTCGCATGTGGCTTTAAGAGCATGGTAAATCAAAGCCAGTCTCCCTGCTAGTCACTTGACAGCTGATAGTGTAGATGTTTGGTAACCAGATACTGTTAAGAATGCAGAAGAAAACAGGACATTGAGAGGCTAAATATATGGAGAAACAAACCCAAAACTTAATCCAAAACAACAACAGGTCCTGTTGCTGCAAAAAGTGTATTTCATGAGCTCTGAAAACAGTTCACTAGGAATTTAGACTAAACAACTGACAGCTGAAGAAGTCCAAGAACAGCTCTGAAAAAGTCAAGATGTTAGGAAGCAGATGTAAGCTAAAAATAAAACCAGTTAGAGCCGAGACAGACCCATGTTTGTGGCACTGCAAAAAAACAGGCAGTTGTTGCATTCGCCCTACAGCAGTGTCCTGGTAATGACACTGGATACCTGCCAGTCGCTAATTATCCTTACATTAGGAACCTGAAATTGCTGCTTTCTTCCACCTAATGTCTTAGCTTTAGCTCAAAGGCTCGAGTGGACCACCTTATCAGAATGACATAAATCTGATAATAGAGTGTGCATTGACATCTCAGTGGCCTAAAAGACTCCTGGGGCACTAGGAAGAGCTTTTTTCTTAGTAAGGTGTGAGGATTCCATTTCATTATGACTTGTATGCTTCAATGCGTAGAAATTGGTGTTTGGACATGGTTTGTATTTTTATTTCTGTTACATTCTTAAACAAAGGAAATATAAAGATCACTGAGGTAAACTAAACAAAAAGGAAGAGAAGAAAGACACTTTGCATGACTGTATGTTTATGTATGTCTGTGCCAAGAGGTGAAGGGATGTAGTAGCTTAATACAACATGTACACAGTCATTACATATTCCTTGTTTCACATGTATGTATTAGTTTCTGTTATTGAAGTCAAATAGCACTCTGTTCAGATAATAATATATAAATATCTTATCAACTGAACAGTCATATCTAGAGAAATATAATTTATTCTAAAAATACATGTGATCCTCACTGTTAAAATATTAATTCAAAGTTGTGAAAATATTTTTCAAGTGAAAATCTGGGAAAAGATGATCACTTTGCTCAATATGATCAACTGTATGCTTATGAAAAAACACTAATATCACACAAACTCTTTCAGAATTAAGTTAATACATAGTTTACAGGATCAGTTGTTTTGCTGGTTTTATTAACTGTATTGGTATTAGAAATATTGCTCATGTCAATAATTTTTAAGCTGTACATCTGAGGTTGATTCCAATCACATGAATTCCTCAGACTTTCAGCTGATAAGGCAAGAAGCCTTAAGCCTGATTTAACATTGTGCTGCTAGTATCTTATATATAATAAGTTTTGTCCTTATATTTATTTAAAATATTAAGCACATGTGCACAGGAATTGTTTTTGCGAGTGTGATGCCTTAGGATTTTAGCTTTTATGTTTTTTTAATCCTGTATTGCATTAGTGTGTAACTCCAGACTCCATATATAGTGTTAGTCAACTGTCTTCACATTTTGGTCAGACAAAACAATCCCTCTAGGCCTGAGATCCAAGAACATCCTACTGCCTCAGGCCCTGAAAAGTACAAACAAAAGTGAATTGGGGGGGAGAAAACTGGGGGTATATGACTTCATAACCTGAAGCTGTAACTGGAGGATTAACCCCTGATGTATAAACGAACCAAACATATCTGTCTGAAAAACTTATAACCCACACCCATCTTGGGTGTAGCCTCTCTTGGAGGCTTTTGACTGCCCAAGGTGTACCTATTGAAGGCCTTTAATAAATACCTACTTTTATTCTCTTGATCTTGTCTAGCCTCTGTTCTAGGTAGCCACTCCAAGGCATCAAGTGAATATTATCATGTTTCCTTTGCTTCCATAAGATATGGACATTAGCAACAAGCGTGAAGATATTTCTTATTTTAAAAAAACTTTTTGTTCAATATTTTGTTTTGTAAATATATTGCTTTGAGAGGTACAGGTGTAACAGGGTAAGATTACCTAGCAGGTAATACTTAGCTGACTGAATCACACACAAGTAGGTGTGCAGACAGCCTGAAAAACTTAGTCCTAGTTTGTTCTTCCTTGAAGATGTTATATAAGAAATATTTTAGAACTATTTTCCGGTTAGCACAGCATGCTTTTGAAGATGTTTTGTTCCAAAAAATACAAAAGCATCACACACTTGAAATACTTTTGTGTGAGAGTATCTGCTGTGATAAGTGGACTGAGGGCTTTTAGTGCAGAAAATCCTAAAACACTGCTGTTTGTTAAAAATGTCTATAATTCAACACAAACTGGACAGAATTTTTGAGCTGTAAACTTTGCCTTTAGATGGATCATTTGCTGTATTTTAAACTTATTGTAGGATAGATAAATTCAAAATAGCTTCTTATTTATCACAAACCTGTCATTGTGAAATTAAAAAAAAATAAATGAAAAGGAATAATAGCATCATAGTGTAGCATCCACATTTTTTCCTTAAACATTCTCTTGTAAAAAGCTAGTTCGTCTTGGTAATAATAATAATTATAACTACAAAATAGTCCCAGAAAACAATTTCTCCATGCTCAACTTCCATTGTGAAAGAGAAGCACACACGGTAAGAGCTTGCTTTGATGGATTTGAGAATAAAAAATCGACAGTTCCCAGAATACAATAGTTTTTTCACCATTAAGATGATACTTGCAACTCACAGAAATGGAAACAGGAATATTTACATTCATATATCTTGAATAAATCAAGATATTTCTTCTTTAACTTAGTTACTTTCCTAAATAGATTAGCTATTATTATTACCAATCTCTCACAAAAAAACATGCAGAATTTTAGTATCATGTTGCAAAATGTATTTGCAGGACATTGTCCTTACAATCCAAAAAGGGAAGCAACTGATACTTTTTCCCAGAATAATTTGATATACAAGGAATTGCTTATACAGAGATAATGCCTATAGAGTTGGCCTTAGTTCTTCATATCCAGACACTTGAGCTAAATCTTCCTTCAGAAGAGGACAAAGGAAGAAGATTATGTCTGGTATTGCTTCCTTTTGAACACCAATAGCAACACTATTAATCTCTTTTTAATTATAGCAAGAACAAAATCAAAGGAATGAGACATGCCCTTCTCTTTTTCCTTCTGGTTCTTTGAATTGAGAGCATGGTCATAATTCACATTCCTGAATTTTAAAGAACAATGGCCTGTGTATGGTATACAAATTTACTTTTTATTTTTCTGCATTGTTTCTTAATGGTCAGTCTCAACATTACTTTATGTTTGTTCACATACAAAACAAAATAAAAACGAAACTACAAAACAAAAACAGCAAAAAAAACCCACCTTTTCTCATGACAATAATTTACAATCAACATAATAGTAAACATTGGGTATGCTCTTGAACCATATGGGGCACTGATTTTAGATGTCCAATTGTAAATGCTGTATGTAAAACTGACTGGTGTGTTACAGCACTGTTGAGTACACTGTGAACCACCACACAGACATGATGTTTAAATATCCTGATAAAGATTTTCACTGCACATGTAGGTTCTTTCTAATGTGACTTACTTGGCCTTAACAGCTTTCTTAAGGAAAAAAAACCCTCTCTATTATTATTAAAACAGAAATAGGCAAACAAAACCTAGTAATGTTCAAAGCTAAACGTGAATTAATAGTGACACCCAGTGGTCAGGCAAAATTGCTGTTAATTGCTCTAATACTCCCCATGGAAGGTGCTGAGATTTGCTAGTTAGAGGATGAGGTTCTCAATGTATTTAGTCATCATTATCTCAAGGCCAGTCTGTTGCTAATTTTGACAACATGGCATTAATTAGACCTAAGGTCGTTGAGTGCTGTGTTCAGTGCTTGTTTCTTGATATTGTTTACTTTTGCTGACATTCCAGATAGTAATCATATCAATAGACTATAACAGCCAGTATTAGAGATTACAAAACAGACTCCAAAATGAATAAAAATCATTTATACTCCAGAGTATAAGTCAAATGCCTTACAATAAAAGGAGTAGGGTAAAAATTGAATTTCTTTAATCTTTTCTATAACACTCATTTCAGTAGACTGCCGTCCAAAGCAAGAAGTTTCCAATATGTGAAAAATCATTTACTCTTGAATTAGATAAAATCCAGCAACTTATTGATAATTTCAGTGCAATGAAATTCCGAGGAAATCTTTGCAAAGGGTGTTTCTGAACTGATTTATATTCTGAGATGTGTTCTAGGATGAGCACTGATTTCACTCTGCAGCTGAGGATTGCAGAGTGTCCTGCTGCAGCTAGAGTTAATGCTGCCAGACACTGCTGTCACAGCTCCAGCTGCAACAAGTGGCTCTTCCCTGGCCTGACTTACTGTACAAACTGAGACCATGGAATATGAAATGATCACTTTGGCAAAAGCTGTAGTACGAATCTATCTTTATGCGAAGATGCCAGAACTACTGAGTCTTTAGGCATCCCAACCAGAGTGCAAAGAAGACATGAGACTTATTCCCTAAGGTCTGGAAAACTCATCAAAACCAGCACGTTTTGGAACAAAAAAATTGTGACTCAGTTAGCTATCCCTTTTGTGAACATGTGCATGTAAAATAGAAGTGTGTCTTTTTTAAAAGGCTGATCTGCATTAGGACAATAAGGGCTCTACATACAAACTGTGATGAGTAATTTGCCATATCACGGTGTTTTGTATTTAGTTATATGAAAAGGCTTTGGTAGTTGGGGGGGCTGCAGGGATGAATTGTGCAAGAAGTTACCAGAAGCCTCCCCTACTTCTGACAGAGACAATTTCAGCCAGCTCCAATACAGACCTTCAGTTGGCCAAATCTGAGTCCATCAGTGACAGTGCTAGGATATGTGTGAGAGCAAAACTCCATTTAAGGTTAAAAAAAAAATAAAATCTGCACAGCAGCATTTGAGAAAGGAATGAGAGTACAAGAGAGAAACAGCTCTGCAGACACGATGGATAAAGGATAAATAAAGGAAAGAAAGGACATGCTGTAGGAACTGACATAGACCTTCTCTTGCACCCTGTGATGAAGATGATGGTGAGGCAAGATGTTCCCCAACAGCCCATGGAGTACCCCACAAAGCAGCAATCTATAGAGAGCCCATGAAGCAGAAGGCTCCTAGTGGGAGCTGTGGCCCATAAAGACCCATGCAGGATCAAAAATTTTGACAGGACTTGTTGACCCTACAGGGAGCCCATGCTGGAGCCGTCTGCTCCTGAAGGATGGCAGTCCTTGGGAATATCACATGCTGGAGCAGTCAGTTAAGGAGTGTCATGTGGGTGAGACCCTCCACTGTAACAGGGAAAGAGAATGAAAAGGAATCAGTGGCAGAGGTAAAGCATTATCAGCTGAACACAATCCCCACTCTCCATCTGCCTGCACCACTCATGGGGAGAAGGTGGGCGATTCAGGGGCAAAGTCTAGTCTCAGAAGAGGGAGGGTGAGAGGAAGGTGTCTTTTGTTTACTTTTATTTCTCACTTTTCTACCCTGTGATTAATTAGCAACAAATTAAATCAATTTTCCCAATGACTATTTTTCTTGTGATGATAACTGGTGAGTGCTCTTCCTATCTTGACCCATGAGCTTTTCATTGTTATTTCCTTCCCCTGTCTTGATGAAGAGAGGGAATGAGAGAGCACCTTGGTGGACGCCTGGCAACCAGTCAAGGTCAATCCACCCTAAGTATTCACATAAGTTTACCTCCTCAGCACTTCTATCAAAGGAGAGGGCCTCTTAATGCAGAATCCGTGCTCCAGTTGGGTTGAACACACAGCACTTAGCTTGCTTGAAAGACAGGTCAAGAACAGAGCGGCTTTCAGTCAAATATAGTAGCAGTCCTAAGAGCATTGAAAGTGATTTTTGAGAGGCTGCCATTGCAATTTGCAGTCATTATGCAGGTGAAGTGAATCTCACTCTCAGAAACTAATGGGTGTTTCATTCAGAAGCATTATCCTAACTGTGTGTGTGGTAGAGAAATGATTAAAGGAGATTTTGTATCCTGTTATTAGTGCTATAACTAAGCATTATATTACCATACAAAAAGTAGTTCTCACAGCAACTATCCTCCTGTGCAATTTCACGGAACTGAAACTACAATTTTGCTGAAGATCTGTTGTTTATCATCCAGTACTATGAAGCTGAGCCACTACCAAATCAGGGTTTTCCTTAAAGGCATTGATTTTTTAAAGTAGAATAACGGAATGAATGTTCAAAAGACAGCTGAAGTGAAAAGGTAACAGAGAGAAAAATTAAACAATAAAACTCATTAAATAAAAGATTCTTTGTCTAAGAGCCAAAGATCATGATATAAAACAAAAAAGCATTGCAAAAAATATGTGAGATTACAGCAGATATTACTCAACAATTCTCTTTTGATTTTCCTCATTTTCATGTCTTACCCACTTAGTTGTAGAGCTTACAGGTAAAATACAAATCTCTCCTTACAATTATTATCTTGGAATCATACAATTATTAATGCTGAAAAAGACCTCTAAGATCATCAAGTCTAGCCATCAATGAAGCACCAACACTATATTCACCACTATACCATGTTTTCAAGTGCCTTAGCCACACATTTTTTTTAACATTTACAGGGATGGTGACTCAACCACTTAGCTGGGTAGCCTGTACCAATGCTTGACAAACCTTTCTATGAATATGTTTGGGTTTTTTAATATCTGATGTAAGCCTTCCCTGGTGCACCCTGAGATCATTTCCTCTCATTCTGCCACGTTACTGGAGAGAGGAGACCAACCACCACCTGGCTACAAGCTCCTTTCAGGGAGTCATGGAGACCTATTTGGTCCCTACTAAGCCTCCTTTTCTCCAGGCTAAACAAACCCAGCTCCCTCAGCTACTCCTTATTAGACTTGTGTTCCAGACCTTTACTACCTTTTTTTCCCTTCTCTAGACATCCTCCCTGTGTTTTGAGGTCCTTCTTGTAGTGAGCATCCCAAAACTGAAGACAGGATATGAGGTGCCAAGCACAGGGAGAATGAACCACACAGAGCAGAAGCAATAGAAATACCTCTGTTACATAGTGTCATGTGGTGTTCTTTCCAAAAAGATTGGACAGGTTGATGCATATTGTTGGTCTTCTGCAATGCTTAGTGAGAAACAGACACTTGTGCTTCATTTATTAGGAGAGGTATCTTCTGAATTTACACTTTTAATCAAAAAATTCTTAAAGTCACTAAGTCTTCAAAGAGAATTCTCCTAACTCCTGAATATCAGGCACCTTTGAAGGGTCTCACGTTGGATAGCCAAAAATATTTGAAACCTCTCACCCTTTGGGATGCTCCTGATTTTTCTTCTTGCAGTGGCACCCTGAAGGCCCTCATGTGCATGGTTTACAAAAATAAGAGGACAAATATTATGAGAGGAGAATCACTTATAGAAAGCTGCAGACAGAAGTCGAGGAAAGGAGTTCAGAAACAGTTTTCCAGTTTGGTGCCAACAAAGGTCTAGTAATAATTTGAGGAAATGGCACTGCCCTACTTACTTTCCTGCCAATGAAACTGTGAAATTCAAAAGTAAAGGAATCACAGAGTATATTTATTGAAAGGGTAGTGAAAAGTCCTTTTCAGTGGGAGCTCTCCCAGGAGACACAAAAAGAGAGGCTACTTCTCCAGTCATACTACTACGGTTGTTACTTTTTTTGGGTAGCTTGGGCAATTTAAGAATTACACCTCCTAAAGTGAATCTGCAAAGCAAAGTTTCCAGCACTGACTGGTTGTCTGTATATGATTCCAACACTTCTTCCAACTTAATATCATGGCTGAACACAGGGATGATAGCTGGTGAAATAACTTGTGATTTTCTTGATGATTAAGGCTTCAGCAATTCTTCACATACAAGTCAGTTCTTGGTAAGAACTAAAAACTTATTTCTCAAAGCAACATATAAATTAAAACCATTAACTGATAAAGAGATCGATAGATTGCTAAAACTGGTAGGAAGCAGATCTTGTGATTGTAATGTATTTTTCTCCAGCTGTTCTGATAAAAATACTGACAAGTTCTGCTTTCATTTAATTCACAGTATCTTTGCAATATTGTAGATTGAAATCAAATGATTAGACAGTTGACCAAACCTTTAAAAAGTGAAAAATTCTAATACAAGAGTTGTAATTAAGATAATGGAGGAAAATGAAAGAATCATCTTTGATAATCAGAGTACAGCAGTTAAACCCAGCATCTGAAATCTTTAAAACAGAAGCACACAATTCAATACAATTTGTTTGATAATCGTCAAATTATACTCTTGAAGAAAAGTAAAAAATTGCAAGGCTAGTTATTCACTAAATCTCACATGAGTATATTTCACAAGTCAGAAAGGTCAAATCGTATTCTCCCTTCCCTATCAATATGTTTCTCTACTGTTTGAATTGGAAAAGCATAGATTTTTATTTTTTTCTTTTTAATCTTCTCTTCCAAGTAACCTGCAGTTTACGATGTGGGATCAGGCTGTTTGTAATTTGCTGTTGCAGTGAAACTGTGAGCAAAATAATAACTGATGGATTCTCAGCTGGCAGTTGAGGCAGTTACCTAAATATTCACCAGGAGCATTTTGCCTCTACTCTTTGCTCTACCCACCTAAAAGTCCAGTTCTGTAGTTTGACACAAAAATCTTCATCTTCACTTGTTGGAAATGTATCTCGGGAAGCAATCCTGAAAGAGAAAAAAGGGACTAAAGAATCATACTATAGATATTGAAATGGAATTAAGATGGGGTTTGGTTTTTGGTTTTAGTTTTTTGTTGCTTGTTTTTTCTTTTTCCTAGTATTTTATAAGGCCTGAATTCTGGTACAGGCTGCTGAAATAAGTAATTTGTTTGAATCTAAAAACTGTCTCATAAGAGCTCTTCTGAACAGGAGTTGATGTCTTGGGCTCTTAGTCTATTAAGCATTACCATGCCTTTATGCATATAAAATGAACAAAGCCTATTTTACTCAAAAAGCACTTATATTTAAAATACACCATGTAATCTCTAGCAGCAGAATAAACTGAAATATTACGGACTGTTACGGTGATTCATTTGCAAAGCCAACAATTATGCAGCCATTTAATTTTGTTCTTACCTATTAGCACTAACATCATGGAAAAGCATGTTAATTTTCATTATAACAAAGCTCACAAAATCCATTGTAAAACATATTTATTCACTGTAACCCAACTTTGCCTTTGTTATGGTTTAACCCCAGCCAGCAGCCAAGCTCCATGTAGCCCTTCACTCACTCCCCCACCAATGGGACTGAAGAGAGAATCCAAAGGGAAAAAGCTGGAAAACCTGTGGACTGAGATAAAGACAGTTTAATAGGGTAAGCAAAAGCCATGCACACAAGCAAAGCAAAGCAAGGAATTAATTCAGCACTTCCCATGGTCAGGCAGGTGTTCAGCCATCTCCAGGAGAACAGGGCCCCATCACACATAAGAGTTACTCGGGAAGATAAACACCATCACTCCAAACATCCCACACTTTCTCTTTCATCCCTCCACTTTATATACTGAGCACGATGCCAAGTGGTCTGGAATATCCCTTTAGTCAGTGTGAGTCACTTGTCCTGGCTGTGTCTCCTCCCAGCTTCCCACACACCTTAAGCCCCCATGTTGCTGGAGCAGTATGAGAAGCAAAAAAGGCCTTAGCTCTGTATATGCCCTGCTCACCAATAAAAAAAAATTACCAACCCTGTGTTCAGCACAAATCCAAAACACAACCCCATACCAGCATCTGTGAAAGAAAATTAACTCTATCCTAGCCAGGATCAGCAGGACCTTTCAGAAGCCTCACACTGAGGTAACAGACCAAAACACATCCTTGCAATTGTTGTAAAGTTTGTAAAATATAATACTAGTGTTCATTATTGATTCACCTTGTTTCTAACTGTTTATGAATTTGAACAGCATCTCACTTTTATCTCATGCTTATGTTCCAGAGGATGGAAATGTAAAATAGAAAAACCCACATCCAACAAACAAAAAAAAAAACCCCAAATGTGATTTAAAAACAGACCTTAGTGAAATATTTTCTTTTTGTAAAAAATATTTAAGATGCAAACATTTCATAGGTAGCTGAAAATTATATACAAGGATTTGAAGAAGATTAATTGAGAACTGAGACCAAGAACAGTAGCTCAGTTACCTTACCTCTTTCCAATAGTGTTATGACTGAACCACATATTTGAGTTGAATAGAAGCTGTTGCTTGGAAACTCAGTCCCAAGGACTAAAAATTGTCCTTAAAACCCGGTTTAGGACATCAACTTGGAACAAAACAGCTGCTCACTTATCTTTAAGAGTTTACTTAAGAGCTTTCCTGGATCTTGCCTAATACCAAAGAAATTACCTAAAGTAAGACAATAGACATTGCGTATTTGAAATATAGAAATGGCAGCAACTGGAAGAATGAAGGACCAATGAGGATATACCTGTAAGATGCCATGAAAGTGGTTGAAGAAACACACAATCTCAGCTTACAGATCTTTACAAAATAGAAATAGTAAAGAGGATTTATATTTATTGGCATTGTATGCTGAAGGATATTTTGATTGGCTGAAAAGAAGCTATTTATCAAAAGTTTTGGGAGTTTCACATAATGGTCGAAAACTTTCTTAACTAAAGACATTGTAGTGGAGCCTACAGTAAGGAATAATGGATACCACTCAGAAGTCTTTACTTTCTCTAGCAGAAAAAGGCAATGGTGCCCCTTTTTGCCCTCCCTTTTTACCATAATTCTGGGACAAATCAGTCAAAGAATCCAACACAATAATAGAGTTGACGGTATAAAGATATTGGACATCCTGGATAGAATTTCATTATATGCCGTTGTTGTCATTCTTTTCTTACCCAATCCATATTAATCCCTTGGGGGCAGCAGCCAATGAATTAAAAAGTTTGAGGAAGTCTCACTGCAAAATTGTAATCAAAGAAAGTTCAGGTTTCAATGCAACAAACTTTCAATAACAATATATGAAACCATACTAAATATGGCTTCATTTGGACTAAACATTCAATTGGGTACTTTTGAGTGCAATTACCGCATTGTGCTGATGGTCATATGATCTCATTTCTGTTCAGCTATATAGGTCTATTGACCTTGAATAGTGTAACTACATAATGGAGATAATAAAGCTATCCTGCTTTTAGGAAGAACTTTTTCACCCAAGGATGTCAAAGCATTTTAGAAAAGAGGTCAGGATCATTATCTGCATTGGCTGGGGGAACAGGAGCCAAAGAAGAAAAATGACTTGACCAAAGTTGTCTAGAAGACCTGTAATATAGCCAAAAAGAAAAAGATTCTTTTGTGTTTTGGTGCCAGCATCAGGAGATGAGACAAAGCACAGTAAGATTAATGTTTTTCCCAGTCTTGCTTTATTTTTTCCATTTTTGCAATATGTGAAAGTGCTCCAGATATGTATGTGCAAATGGGCAAGAAAACGAAATCATCTTACTTTTCAAAGCTTTCTCCATCAAAATCAGCTTCATTTCAATAAACTACTAATACCACATTCAAAACCATGTATACAGGCAGAAAAAAACCCACCACAGTTGCTAATATCAGTAAACACCAAGATTTTAAGAGTTTACAGTATGGATGAAAGAGTTATGAGAAAAGATACGTTGATCAACACTAAGGTGGAGGTATGGGTTAGCCCAAGTATGTTTAGGATAGGGCTTCAGCTGTAGGACAGCAGGATTCATCGGTGTTTGCACATGAGTGTACAGATTCTGACTCCAAAATCTCTTTACTGAAATATTAATGTCATTAAAGGGCTGTATTTATACCTCCTGAAAAGTTAAACGGTAAACCAGCACTTTTTCTCCCACAACAGTTTTCCAAAGTTCTCTGCAGAAGATATTGTGGAAGAATTGGAAGAAATTACTGTTATACACTGAAGACATCTTAGCTGATCACAAGCTCTGGCCTCAGACAGAGCATCAGGAAAAAGATCTGTTGGGGGAAACCTAGGCAGGCAAAGATTTGAGGTGGTTCTGCCTTATAATATTTTTCTCAGTGAAGATCAATATGCCTAAAACTGAAGTTAAATTCCATTAGATTGTAGACTACAGTATATTGGTTTCAGATAACGAAAACCTGAAGTTTCTAGCCATGCCCACTGTGTCTTTGCAATATAGTTTCTCTTTTCCACTCTGAAATCCAAACAGTTCAGATGATGTCTGAGTCGTCACAAATTCTGCAAGACCTCCCTGTGTCCTAAAAAGCTTCTGTTTATGCCACCTCTGAAATATGACTTTCTGCTTCTTTCAGTGAAGATATTTGGCCTCTCTGTAACTAGTCTGCTCCCTGACTCAGTGCTGTGACTCACTTTTTCCCATATTTTGTTTATGTCTTATAAAATTTTTCACCTTGAAGAGGTACGGCTACTTCCCATGTAAAGGTGAAGAATCTCCCTCAATTCCCAGTGTTTTGGCCTGGTCATTGCCAATGAAGGAACTTTTATGCAAATGAAAAATGATCAAATCAAAAACTACTGTCTGGTGTGAGAGCTCCAGCCTCTCAGTACTCACCTAGATGCTCCTAAAAAGGGATTATCAGTCTCCCAATATTTAAAACAGCTACTAAGACAATCAAGATTCTCTATCTTAATTTAAAAGCCTATAATTTATTTGCCTCATCACTTCCATTTAACTAACTGTCAATTTTTAATACAGTGAAGATGTGTAAGACCTGAGTTGACTGACATCCAGTCATTGACCCACAAACATAAATAACTCCCATAATGAGGAATAGAGTAAATATTGACTAAGGATTTGTTCAGTATTGCTCCCATCAAAGAAATAAATGTCAAGACATTTAAGTACTTTTCAGTGAAAAATATGTATATATGTGGGTTTTTCTGTCTCTTTGTCACACACTATCTGGTGTGATATTTACAAAACAATTTAGATAGCTTAGTACATTAAAACCAACTTTTGGCAATGTGTTACAGACACAATTCCCAAAGGCAACACAAGAAAGTTAGATGTTTCATCTGCAGCTGCTTTAATAACAAAATGAAAAACTGCAATCCACTTTTATTAAAAAGCCTTAAAATGCCTCAGGGAAAAGTGGGATCATAGTTTTAAATTTCTTTAGGTGACACAAAAAGTCATTATCTTTTACCCAAGACTGCATGGTGTTTGGTTCTATAAAATACAATGAAGGCACATCTGCAGCATCTTGTAAAAAAAAATATATAAGAAGGCACATGTGATGACATTTTTTACACTTGCAATGTTTCAAAGTAGGGGCAATTAAGAAATTGCATATGAAATCTTGAAGTAAATGCAACTTTATCAGTTTTGGGAAAAGAACCCAACAAAACAACAACAGAAAAAAAAAAAAGCAAAGAAAACAAAGCACCAGTTTTTTAACATCTTTAGTGAGCATTATGATATCCAGGCTATGCTATACAATCTGGCTTTCATTTTATTCCACAGAACATTCAAAGAGTCGAATTTCTAAGTTTATTTGTGTCTATGCATGTTTCCATGCATCTTTCTGTGCCTTTGTATATGAAATGGAAATTGTGATTTCCAGTTTTTCCTTACTTTTACTTAAATTCAGAGTTAAAATTTACATCACTCTTAAAATACATGCACACACAAAGCTAGAATAAAAATGCCTAATTTTTATCAGGCGTTTAGGCCATGCAAATAGGTGATTTATGTTGTAAAACACATTTGTACTATGCAAAACAACCTTTTTATGCGTATGACTGGACTTCTAGTTTTAGTTAGTTGGGGGTTTTTTGATGAATTTAACATACTGGACCAGGCCTCTACAGATGTTCACATTCTTACCAAACTTCAAACAGCAATTTCATTTGTTTGTTTGACATACAATTCTTGAAAAAAATAATTGTACCAGCTTATGTTTTGTTAATAAATTTTATAATTAATTTTTTTTTTTGCAATCTAATAATAGAATGTCAGAGTCATAGAATGATTTGGGTTGGAAGAGATCTTGCAGATCACTTACTTAGTCCAACATCCCTGGTATGGGCAGGGACACCCTTCCACTAGACCAGGTTTCTGAACATCTCATTCAACCCGGCCTTGAACATTCCCAGAGAGAGGGCATTCACAGCTTTTCTGGGGAACCTATTTGAATAACTCACCACCCACCCAGTAAAGAATTCGTTCCTAATATCTAATCTAAATCTACCCTTTTTCAGGTGAAAATCATTAGTCTTCATCCTATCTCTACACTCCATGATAAAGAGACCATCTTTTCTGTGAGCGCACTTCAGAAAACAGAGGGATGCTATAAATTCTATCAAGAGCCCTTTTTCCAGGTTAAACAAGCCTACCTCTCAGAGATGTTCCAACCTTCTGATCATTATTGTGGCACTCCACTGGACTGGGTCGAAAAAGTGCACATCCTTCTTATGTTGGGGGCCTCAGAGCCGGATGCAGCACTCCAGGTGGGGTCTCACAGAAGCAGAGTAAAGGGGGAGAATCACCTCCCTTGACCTGCTGGTTATGCTTCTTTTGATGCAGCCCAGGATATTGTTGGCTTTCTGGACTGTGAAAAAAGATAGCTAGGTCATGTTGAGTTTTTCATCAACCAGTTGGTCCTTCTCCATAGGACCTCTCTCAATGCCCTCATCACCCCACCTGAATTCATATTTGGGATTACCCCAACCCAGGTACAGGACATTGCATTTGGCCTTGCTGAACTTCACTATCTTCTCATGGGCCAATCCTTTAGCTGTCAAAGCGCTTCTACAGGATGTTCCTTTCATCTCGAATGTCAGTCACACCAGACAGGTTGGTGTCATCTGCAATCTTGGTGTCCACATTCCCAATAAGTGCGTTAAACGGGGTCAGTCCCAATACCAGTTCCCTGAGAAACACTACTCATCACTGCTCTCTGCTTGGACAGCAAGTCATTGACCACAGCTGTTTGAGTGCAAACACACCATCCATTCAAAGCCAAGTTTCTCCAGTTCAGACACAAGGATGTTTTGTGGAACAGTGTCAGATGTATTGAAAAAGTCCAGGTAGATGACATTAGTCACTCTTTTGCTATTCATTGGCACTAAAACTCCATCACAAAAGGACAGCAAGTGTGTCAGGTAAATTTGCATTTAGTGCAGCCATATTGACTTGTCACCACTCCTGTGCTTTCCCTTTGCCTTAGCATAGCTCCCAGAAGGATTTCCCTCACGACCTTGTTGGGCATCTATATGAGACTGACCACCCTGTAGTATCCTTGTTCTTCCCTTTTCCTGTTTTAAAAAAGAAGGTAATATTCCCCTTTTCCAGTCATTGGGTGTTGCAGCAGCCCTCTTATTAGATGGTAAAAATCAGGCACAGACTTCATGCTAAACTTCATAGCTTTATGCTAGAGCATAAAAAGGATCCTGGTTTATTCCTCTTTACAGCTCAGCCATTGTGACTCCAACAATTCACTGCCTCTGGCTGCAGCAAGCTCCTACTGTAGGTTTCCCTTGCAGCCTCTGACTGCTGGTTATTCCTGCTAAACTATGACTGCAGGTATTTGTTTGCAGACTCTGAATGCAGGCTTTTATCTAGCTAGACTGTGACTGCTGGTTGCAACAACTGGCTCTAACTGCAGACCCAGACTGACCATGCAGCAGTGAGTCTCTCTCACCAGGATCCTGCTTCATGAGCCTTTCCTTCATGCTCTTTAAGGTTCCTCCTCCATGATGATCCTCTCCTTACCAGCTAACCCTCTTTTATCTCACTCATCATTGTTGGATATAGCTCAATCAGGTTACTCCTCAGGGCGAGGCTGTATTGGTTAATTAACACAGCTGTTACTTATCAGGGGTGAGATCACCTGTAGACCCTTCTACAAGTGGGAATTTCACTGGGGTACAATGAATTTTTAATTATGATGGGTATTGTCTAGTGATAGATTTCAAAGGATATAACAAGCCTGATCATAAGTAAGCATTTTTATTCATAAAGACTCCTTTATATATATTTAATACATTTTATATTTTTTAAAATCTGCTTTAGTTCTTTATGACACTTTGGAGAAACTACTTTAAACTGGGAGCTGTGCCTTGTTTGAAACATTTAATAGGCATTGAAAATTACAAGTCCAGTCTGTTGCTAAAAATGAAAGATTATAATGAAAGGAAGATCTTAGTCATAACCAAACAGTCACTGATACTCTCTCTTCAAAGGGCAAGACCTTTCAAATAATATATTATTATTATATGGATATGATCTATAGTTCAGAATCCTTTCTTCAACAAATCTCTTTAAGAATTGAACATCTGGAAAGAGTGGCGACATTAAATGGATATAAGGATGTCTTGCCTAGAAAAGTGAGGATGTCAGACCCATAAAATATGTCACAGTTCAACTATCTGACTCTACTTAAAAACATTTTTCACTGAAAACCATTTTTTCTAGAGGTACTTCTAGACAAAAATACTCTTGATGAGAGACTGTTCTGCAAAAAAAAATGCTGAAGTCTTACTAAATTACTTCCCCCACCCTACAGAATGCAAAATATGGTTACGTCTTAGATGCTTGTGCAGCTCTTTAAAGTGGAATAGATTGTGCCCTTATGACACTCTATTATGTGATTAAAGTTTTATGCATACTGTGACCCTGAAATTGCTATTTGTATGACAAAAAACCCCAATCAAACAAAAAGAAATCCCATTGTGAACACTGATCATGTTACTGAAAATGTGATATGTGTTCTTAGGAATAGAAATAAAATGTCTAGACATGTACCCAGAAAGCCTATAAGTACCTTAAAATGGTAAATATTAAGGACCTAGTAACTTTGGGAAAACTTGATCACTGTCTAATTTGAAACCCCTGAAAGACACTGTATCTATGGGAAAATGAACTATGCTATATAAAAGAAGTAAATTAGTCTTGAGGTCCAATTGTTAACTGAATGTTACACCATCTGGATGAGACAAAGAGGAAACTGAAAAGTGTATTAATACTAATAGAACTATAGAGAAAATATGAATCACATAAAGATTTTAATAAAAAGTTGAAACACAAGTTGTTGATACAGTCTAGAGAATCTGAGACATGCATAAAGAATATTAATATTGAAGCATGTTGGAAAATGACCAGAGGGATTTCTTCAGGCAATAAGTCCACAGGGATAAAAATATTATGGTAAGAAATAAACAAACTGTGATTGATATTTAAAAAGATCTATGGAAAAATAAAGCTTCATGTAATCCAAGGTAAGCTGAAAACAAACTACTGAGTAGGAAGAGGTTATTAATCAAAGTCATTACAATTTACAAAGCAGACTGAGAAAATTAGCTCATTGGTAAACACCAGAAAGGAACAGAATTTATAATCATTGCTTGAATAGTAGAGATAATTTATATTTTGAGTTTTAAATATATTTATCATCGAAAAAAGGGTACAAATAATTATATATGCACAATTAGTTAAGCATGGGAACACGGTCTCCAGGGAAATGGTGGAGCTTCCTGGTAGAAATGCTCAGAAAACAACCCAGTATCTTGCAGCCACACCCTGCCTCTTCCCCCATCGGGGAATCCAGAAGAGAACTGGAAGGGTAAAAGGTAGAAAAGTCATGGGTTGAGAAGAAGACAGTTTAATAGGTTAAGCAAAAACCATACACACAAGCAAAGCAAAACAAGGAATTAATTCACTGCTTCCCGTGGGTAGGCAGGTGTTCAGCCATCTCCAGGAGTAGGGCCCCATAACGTGTTACAGTTACTTGGGAAGACAAACACTGTCACTCCAAACAATCCCCTTTCCTCCTTTCCCCCCTACTTTATAAACTGAGCATGATGCCATATGGTCTGGAATGGCTCTGTGGTCAGTTGGGGTCACCTGTCCTATCTGTGTCCTTTCCAAACCTCCCCAGAACCCCCAGCTCCCTTGCCAGCCTAACAGTACGAACAGCAGAAAAGGCCTTGGCTGTGTGTAAGCCCTGCTCAACAGTGACAAAAATCTCTGTTTTGTCAGCCCTGTGTAGAGCAAAAACCCTAAACACAGGCCCAAACCAGCAGATATTTTCACAAGTAGATGTGGCATTTTGTGATATGGTTAGCCGGTGTGGTGATATTTTTTTGAAGGTTGGACTTGGTGGTCTTCAAGGTCTTTTCCAGCCGTAATGGTTCTGTGGAAGCTGAAAGGCAGATTTTCCTTCTCCAGGAAAAAGAAGCATGGCTTCCTAAAAGTGGACCCATGGATTTGCCTGTAGTCTGGTACATACTCTCTGAAATTATGTCGATTGAATGTATTTAAACTAATTTTGGGCTTTCTCATGACTAGCATATCAAAACCAGCAGCAAAAAACCTAGGCAACATTCCTGGACTATAAATGCACTTAAATTTATAAAATACAATCCACTATGGAAGAAATTCTATTGAGTAGATGAGGAAGGTGCATGTTTTGCTTTAACTACCAGGTTAAAACTGAATCGAAAAGAATCAGACGTGATGGGATTTTTTGAAAGATTTTATGTCATCTTTGTTCTTTGTTTTATCATTGTCTGTAATGCTAAGCTATTTAAAGAGAAAGGTATATAGCCTAAAATAAGAGCCATTTAGATGCTTTTTGTAAATATGTTTCATATCCATGACCTGAAATTATTAATTTTTCAAATGTGTGGATTTTCAGAAAGACATGAGAATGGCATTCAGATAAAAGTTAGTGACATTTTGTTTGTGGTTGTGTGCATTTTTTATCTGGGTTTCCGTGTGCATTGTCTTTCTGAGGTTTTTCAAGAAACCAAAAGTAACAGAGGAGAGGGATATCATTACATACAGAAAAAATATTAAATAATAAAAATATTACAATAATTTAAAGAATTTTTTTTTTAACTTTGCCTCTGTGAAAGATGAGGGTGCACTTCACCAGACTAAATACAACTACCCAGCTTGTAGATCAGACTTAGCTCCCTTAGTCAAAAGAGAAAAATATGCATTTTGGAGGGAGCCACTCATTGCATACTAAAGAAGTACACGTGTGTTCTGAATAATTCCCTAAACAATTTTTTCTCCCTTTATCTATGAGCAGGGGAAACTGGATGTTTACTTCATCTGCAGAGATTTCAGAAATTTAGAAGAGAGCCTCTTATTTAGACCAATTAGGTATTGAAGTAAAATTAAATGAAAAATATTAAGTGAAATATTAAGTGAAATACATTAAGTGAAAATATAAAAGTGAACCATCATACAAAAAGGACAAAGTATTGTATAGGGATTTAAACAAAGTTTATATGGATTTGTTTTTTCTTTTTTTTAGAAAAACATTTTTTTAGGAAAATGACAAATGCCTTACAGAAGGATAAAAAGAGAAATTAAAAGAAGCTGATCATTTCATTGCAGAAAGCTATATTGTACTAGATATATTAAGGAAAAGATAAGTGATAGAAAAGATATAAGCCTCAAATGAAGGATATCTAGCCAGATCCCTGAGAAGTTTAATTATGGGGAAAATTGGCCCAGGATAACTTTATGCTCATTACTCTAAATATTATATCATGACAAAATTGTTAGAATTATTTGGTACTTGCTATACAAAAAATACAGACTACAAGTCAGAGAAAGGATCACTGTACAGGCAAAGTTACAGAAAGAATACAAAGATACAGTAGGATTTTAAAAATTATTATGAGAAGCATGAAATAGGAAGACTATGTGTGATACCTTCAGAGGACAGGGAAGGTGGGTTTTTCCCTGCAGACTCTTCCTGAGATTATGAGCTCAGGAAAACTGATGTAAAAGGAAATTCAGTATGCATGTTTATTTATAACCAAACTGTAGCATGCTAACATTTGAAATTATAATAACAACAACAGTAAAAAAAAACAAGAATAATAGCTGATCATTACAGTGAAAAGACTCTTAATGCTGAATAACAGAAAGACCATTTTTTTGTATTAGAATCTGTGCAATTAAGGCAATAGAAGATTTAGAAAGAAACAGTAAGCACCCTCAAAATAGTGAAGTGGAAAAATTCCAGCATTACTAAAACTTCCATCTGAGGTCAGTTTGCCTTGGTGATTGCATCCCTTTTGCCTCTTTCTTTCTTTTTAAGTGTTTAGGAACCATCAAAGTTAAAGTGCAATAATTGTAATTTTAATAGCAATTGTAATTACAAGAATCGTGGTTGTTATTGTTATTATAAGCAAGCAAGGAACAGAATTTTAGTAAGGGTTGGATGCCGACCAGTCAGGTATAGGATTACTGAAACACCAAGCTGCATCAACCTGCACAGTACTTCTTTCAAAATCTCTGCTAACATATAACAGTATTTTTGAAGTAGTTGAGATAACTGATCAGCTTATCAGCTTTCTGACAAAAAATTATCTTATAGCTTCTATTATTGCCTGCCTTGTAATGAATCACCTCTAGTGCTTGAATAATTAAATTGACTAATTTTAAGCTGAAATAAGAACAGGAGCTGTCAGTCATTAACAGACATTCTCACAAATTATTTTGCTCACTGGCCTTTTTGTAAGCAGAACTTACATGTAAAAATAGCATCAGCAATAAACCTTTGGTAGTTAAATGTCTTCTATTCCCCACAAGTGCCTTCATAACTACAGTTTTCTTGGCAGTGAAGTTCTAATGACAGCTGTCATCGATGGACTTGCATGAAATATACCCTGACCTTCTGATTCTATATGTTACAATTACTGTTGTAAAGCCTTTGGGGCCTTGAATTGGGATTTCACAGTTCAACATAGCTGCATATTGTTAACACTTCTTAAAGCCATCCAAGAAAATATAAGAGCCTTTCTTGGTTTTTTTTTTCTTTTCTTGTCTTTTTTTTTTTTTTTTTAATATGGGAACTCACACACAAAGATAATTTGCTGTTGAAATGCAAATATTGCCTGGGAGACAACTATTTCATGAATGGGTTCTGAAAAGGAGACATTTCACAGTAGAGGTCACACACTTAAAAAAATATAAGCTAATCTCTGCTTAACTATAAGAAAAATAAGAAAAAAAAAAAAAAAGAATGCAACTGACAGCTCTTAAAAGAGGCTGTTTGGAAATCACAGCCACATAGCTGCTTCTTCTATGCTACTGAAATGCATGAATTTCAAGAACATTTAAAAATAGCAAGAACCTTAGTAAGATAAAGAGGATGACAACAGAAAGCTCATTAAAAGCTGAACCCCTGATGAATTATTCTACCAAAAGAATCAAAGCTGACATACAAAACTGCCTTCTAAAAATGATGGTCCAGAATTTATTTTTCTCTGATGGTCATACCATTTGCTCAAATGAATAAATAAAATTAATATAACGTATTTTAGACATGCTTTTGCCTCTTATGTGAACACAAAAGCACCATACATTCTTCTGTCTGAGGAGTTCTGGTACAAGCTGTGCATACAGAATGTTGATACTTGGTAAAATCTACGTTGATGGAGAACAAAGGTATGTTTTCTTGCATCATATCTAAAAGAAAAATAAAGCAAAGAGGATTATATGTAGATAAATAAGAAATCTACTTTTGATATTTAATGTCATTTTACAGTGTTTTGCCAAGTGTTCTGCCAAGTGTTTCTTCTGTCAAAAAGAGAGGAATGTTAACATTTTGTAGTTATAAACTTCCAGTGGTAAGGATAGCTCTCAATGAACAGTTTATTATAGATGTCAATGTTTCCTTAGCATAAATAATTATGGTAATTTTCCTATTTTGTCTTAGTAGAATATATCTTGTAACAAACACAAACTTGGGCTGCTTTTTTTGGGCTAAGAATATCAATTTTTAAGCCATTTATTTTATCATATATGTCTGATGAATGTATACACCAAAAAGTTTCCCCATGTAACTTTCCCAACAGTGGCCTGTTGAAGCAAAAATCTATGAAGATGTTAATGGGAATGGCATGTTACTTCAAATTTCTCAGATAAACTTGAACTTGCTTAAGAAAGTTTCACCAATTGTAACCTTAGTCCTCGTTATCCTCCTATTCTATGGGATTAGTATAAGGCAGGTAAGTAAATGTTTAATCTTGTTTAAAAAAAAAAAAAAATCTTACAAATGACAGTAAAATCTTCCAGGAAAAGGAACAAGTATTTTGAGTTTGACTGTTTATATTAGAAAATCAAGGATGTGTATGGCATCCACAATATTTTACAGATTTTCAAGTTTTTGCTAACTTTTTTAAGGGAGTAGCGTGTTTTACCATGCAAGTAATAGACATATTTTTTAATGTTTTCTGGGGATGTTTTTAGGTTAACATCTATAAAAAGATAAGCACTTCTTTATTTATTTTTACATACCTTCTTGATCTTAAGACATCCCTGAACTCAATTTTCAGAAAATGGTTGTTATTCCAGAAAAGTGAAAATTAAAAAAAAAAAAAAAAAAAAAAAAGAGAGAAAAAAAAAAAAAAAAGAGAGAGAGAGAAAAAAAAAAAGAAAAGAGAACTATAAAACTATATAAAAACTCCAAACCTTAGATTTGGAGGATTATTCTGAGGACAAAGACTTGACTCTTTATCTTTTTTTGTTTTCCTTTGTATTACTATGGAAGGAATATTATTTAGTAGATATTAAAGAGAAATATATTATTTTTTCATAATTATTTTATGCTGTGTGCTAGTGATTCTGAGAATAAGCTTTAAGAAACACAGCTTTTTGAAAACAAATGAATACCGTTGGTTCCATGCACTTACTATGCCAAATTCATAGGATGTATAGACATCACAGAGACAGTTATCTCATTACAAAGCAAGTAGAGGAGGATAGACTTCAGGCTGACCTCAGACAGGGACATTTACTAAGATGAAACAACTTTGCCTTCTGTGACAAGGCATAAGATCCCTCCGTTAACAAAAGCTGCACGATATTTGGCTTATTTTCACTTGAGGTGAGATTTAGGCATCCCAACAGCAAAAACATAGTTTAAATCACCTTCAATGCCAATAATTTCTAATTTAATCCTAATGCACACACATGACTGTATATATTATGTTTATACTACCAAACTAAAGTGGGACCTTGTCCCTAAGGCCATGAACAAAACATGCCTTTTGTTCACACTGATTTGGATCATTTTCCTCTGTAAAGTTTTGTGCTGGACGGAGATGTCTATAATCATGAATAACAGTGACAGCTGCTATCGTAATAGTGGCAGCTTATAGTGGTTTTTATTTGTTCAATTCTCAACATTTTTTTTTGGTTTTTACAAACTTCTTAGGGTGAAATACACTTGCACGACATTATACGAAGGAGGAGGAAAAGTATAAGCTAAAGTGGTGTCTTGGTTTGGAAAGACAGGTATCTGCCAGGGAAACTGGGGTTTCCCTTAGAATAGAGAATGCAAACCCCTCACCCCCCCGCCAAATTATAATTTTGCAATCAAGGCTCTCAGGCAAAGATTTGGGAATAGGAATAACAGTTCTTTACTAGTAATATCAATAATACAAATGTGGTAGAAAAACAAAACCACCCCACCAAACCAGCAAACAAACAAACAACAATTTTGGAAAGCCCTGACAGAGTCAGCTACAACCTGATGCCCTGTTGGTCAGGACGTTGGTAGCAGTCCAAAAGTCCTCCTGGGTTGGCAGATGTGGTTCTGTTGGAGTGGAGATGATCCTGAAGCCAAAAGGTTCCAGAGGTGGTGAGAGGGAGTCCGGTGATGGTGAGAAGGGTCCTGTCTTCCTCCGGTAATCAGGTGAAGCAAGAGCAATATCCTGTTCCGTAGTCCCAGTTTTATCCAGGTAGGAATGGTTGGCTCCCCCCACTGGGTGGAGCATCTCACAATAGAATGATGGAATGTGAATGTACTATCTTGGAGAGGGTAAGTTTTTTTTGGGATGTGTGCTTTTAGGGGTGTTTAGCAGAAAAAAGATAAGAAACAATGCCCTACCTGGTTTTAACAGTTGGGCCATTATCAAAAGGCACCCACCCCACTCCTTCCAGAGTAAACAAGAGGTAAAACAAAACAGCTCCCCAACTGCTTTCAGCAGATGAAAATAGAATACACATCCTAGGTTCCACAACCCAAGACAAGTGGCTATTAAGGAGACTGTAGTGAGAAGTGAGTTGTGTTCTTGATGTTAAAAAATTCAAGCAGCATTTCCCTATTTGTTCTGTACAACTTAAAATCCCTTAACCTTTAGAACATAGCCTACTAAGACTGTGAAAGCACTGCTGAAATATTTTCAATTGTGGGAAGCAGAAACATAGCTTTTAACAATTTTTTAATTGAAATGCCACTCAGATGTTAAGCTCAAAATATCCTTGAAAAATGGCAAATGGTTGAAGGTACAAAAATGCGAAAAACAGGAAAAAAATAGATGTCGTTGTTCCTTTTTTTTTTTTTTTTTTTTTTCCCCCTAAATTACCATGACACTGAAGTAAAAGCTGAACTACTGTGTGTCTTCTCAGTGGGCTACAAGTACGGAAGCTTCTGTTCAGGTAGGAAAAGTGAAAATTAAGGTTTAAGTCTGATCTGAAAGTTCCTTTCAGCATTATGATGACTACAAGACAGTGTTTCTGGGATCTGCATGTAGTTTCAAGCACAACCCTATTAGGAACTCAAAGATCTTCTTGAGATATCATCAAGGAGTACCTTAAAGTCTTCCAGATAGACCATATAAAAAGGGATTCAGTGCAAGCACTAGTAATTTTTTTAAAAATTTACTTAATATAGATAAGAAGCACATCTTTGTTATGATGATATATTATGTGTGTCTTGTAGCTTGTCATAAATCAAGTATAGCTGTTCTGTCTCACCACAAGACTTGTCCAGTAAAAAAGGGAACTGCCAGGTTTCTATTCAAGATAATTAATGGTCATCTGAATTTTTTATTCAGACTGATGAGTCTGGAGAGACTCATTTCAGAAACGATGCAGCTGTTAGGTTTAAGAGAATACCATAAATTGAAGTCATTTGGATGTGCCTGATTTGAAAACATTTATGTAATATTCAAAAGTAGTCCCTACAGAATTTTGCATACCAAATGTTACACAGCTATATTTTTCCATTCATTCCCCACTAACACATTTAATCTGTGGTAATTAATTATCTACCTGTGAAAAATTATATCTAAATATTTACTTCAAAGTTTGGAAACTAAAATAGCCATGATTTTTTTTTTTGTAAAAGACATAAAAAGTTTTCTATCTCTTTACACTGCAGTTTACGGAATGCTCTCAAAGATGGAACAAAGAGATAAAAGAATATTTTTTTTTTAGTGAGAGAATATCTTTAAACCTTGTCTGACTAGACATATTTTACAATTTTGCCCCAACAGCAGTGGTTATCTCATCAACATAGCAATGTTTTCCATAGAGAAATCCTGTATTTTCAAGGATATGAAATCTTTATAATCAGCAGAGAACAAGCAATTATACAAAATACTTCAGAATTTTTCAGAATATAGTGTCAATTCACATAGCTTCCCATAAAAGTTTTAACACACACATAAATAAGAACAAAATGCAAGCTAATATACTTACATATGATATTTGTTTAGTCAAAATATTATATTAAGGAACATAATAGAGAAAATGTTCTAAGCAGTTCAATTACATTTCTCTTGGCAAATTGGAATTTCTGAGTTTGGTCCTTATTTTCGTTTTTCTACTGCTGAAAAAAGAGGTTGAGGAAAAAATCCCAGCCTCCTTGATGAGCCTACACATTACATATACTGCAGCTGTTTGATTCACACATGCAGCATGGTCAAGAGTTTTGCTAAAATTTCACTTCAACAATTTAAGTGTTTTCAATTCAAAATTGCAATACTTGAAAGAAAAAATGGTATCCACTTTCCTGCTTTCATCCATTTCTCCTCTTTCCGATGTAAGAGAGAACCACATTAAGCCAGTTATGTTCTGTCTTTTGCTTTCATTGAACTTTCTGTGGTTAGAAATTGTGTGAATTTGAACATATATTTAACTATCAAGGGTTTCTTCCAAAAGATTCCATGCTTCTTTTTTGTAGCAATCAATACTGATCAAAACAATAGCGTTACATGAATTTACTATTGTATTTGGCAGTAATAACAGCATGAAGCAGGAGAAAAGGGTAATGGACAGGAAAAGGAAATTACTGTCTCTTCCACACCATATTTATGTAATCATTAAATGTAAGGTGAAAAAAAGAAAAAATAATTGCTAGCCTTGCTTCCTATAGTAAGCAAGATTTGCCTTAATAAACAGATGCTTGAGCAGAGAGAATTAAGTTGGTCATTTCACAAATCACTGCGGTATTCAGATAATGCTGCCAAATCTTTGGCCACGGGGGGCCTCCAGGCTATACAAACCCTACCTAGCATGTGTGAATCTTCTTATTTCCACTACATGGCTATATTAGTTCAGAGTATGAAAAACTCTGTACCCCTTGGGAACAAGGGTGTCTCACCTTTGTTATGCTATCATTAAGTATATAATAATTTTTCCCCCTTTTTTTTGTTTTTGTTTTTGTTTTTTGTTTTTCTTTTTTGTTTTGTTTTGTTTTATAACAAAGTGTGTACCTGTTTCAGCATATTAGATTTCTTTTCTCAATTTTGGACTCAATGATATATAATATGTATGATTCAAGTGTGCAAAGGAAATGAAAAATATCATATGACATCTGATTATTAATTCCACACGTGTATGCATGTTTTGCCCTCAGAGCAGCTAATGCTTGCAGAAGACAAGCCACTAACAGAAGTTACACACACATCAACTGAGATTCCCAAACAGTGTTTCTTGCATCCCAAATTCAGCCACAATTATTTTGACAAAACAAATGTATTATGTATTCAGTATCTCCCAGGAATAAGAGGAAGTAAAAGGATTTTTGCAAGAGAAAAACATTTTTCTAAATCCTCTCAAAAAGAGATAGGCAGCCATTTTGGTAAATTATACATGTGCAAAGGCATCAGTGAGCAACTGACTATGTGAATATTTTTAAATATTTCCCCTTTTATTTATGTCAAGAAAAGTATTTACCTCATTTTCCAAATCAATATATTCCTCTTTGAACGCTTAAGTTCATCTGAAGAGAAAGTTTTCAACTGCCTACAAGATTGTCCTTTTGAGAATGAAGAAATACGTTTATAATTTCAATGGCAGGAATTTATGTTATGTATAGCTAATTTGGAAATACTACAAAAAGCCACCAATTTCTCCATTTTAGTAATTTCTTTCTTTTAAGGTATGTTCTAAATAGTTGCAAGTTAATAGTGAATATTTCTCTGTTGCAGCAAAATGGAAAAACTGGCTTCATATATGCCAAGGGATTTACAAAATTGCTGTGATTGCAGTTAATAGAAAGCAAATGTTTTTAATACCAGTGTTTGTACATTTGTATTCTACAAATTATTTTCAGTGAATGCAATAAAGTAGATTTTTTTTAATTATCAAATTATGTTTATAAACATTGCTATAAAGATATTCACTATCCATTCCCACTGAAAAAAAAATAAAACATATTGCTGAAAGAAAGAGGGTAATAAATATCTTGAATACTAATACTCCTTTCTTTCAAGTACAGCATCTTAGATCATATTACTACCCCAGCAAACTCAGTCTCTGCTCCCTCTCAGATACACATTTTCCTAACACTATTTTTTTTTTCAGTCTTACACGCATTTTATGTAAATACAAAGCATATTTTTGTGTTAGTTCCTACTTTGAGATCAGCCTTAGAAATAGTGAACCCTATCTTCGTCACCTGAGGCTAAGAGCACAGCAAAAATAAAATAAATATAATATTGCATGCAGCTTATTCCCTGCAGGCAACTAGCTACTCTTAGTCCTATACCACTCTATAGACCTGTATTAGAATATCAAAAATGAAAGAAATTTTATCATAGTTCTGTATCACAGTCTACAAAATGAGTCAAGTTTACATGCCTAATTTAAGTTAGTCCTAGGAGTGCCTTTACTCCAGAGGATGTGCCATCACAAAGTGCTGCATTGTACCATTTCAGTTATATTAGGACAGAATGAGTTTCCATTTGGAAGTGGTTCCTCTCTTTTTGTAGCTCTTCCCTTGTGCTTCTTTTTTCTTCCTTTACTCCTTCAAGTGCAGACATGCAAAAGGCAGGCAAGGGCCCAGGTACAGGCCAGCAAATAACTCCTCTCTGGTCTAACTTAAATTCCATCTTTTTGTTGTGGGGTCTCCTTAGAGGACACAGATGGCTTTATGGAGGTGATATTTACTGATCGTTTAAGGAAACAATGACCAGTTAAAATTAGACACCTCATAACTGTAATATTAACTGTAATATTGAAGTTAAGATATAATCATCCCCCAGTTCTTATTTATATTTATCTTATCTTTGTCTTTATCTTTCTTTATCTTTATCTTTATCTTTATTTTATATATTTTTATACTTAGGTACACAAAGTTACGTGAAGTAAATTTGAATCCTACAAAAAATAAGCAGCATTAAATTCTTCTATTATTTTTTACAAATGGGACTGAGGTGGTTGTCCTAGATTTTCAGATTTGCCATGTTTTATTGTTTTACTGTGAGGATAGTAAATAGGAGATATTAACATTGAAACATTTGTCTTATAAAACATTTTCTCGGCAATGTCACAACAGATCTTTCCCTCTTCTACCTTAATCTCTCAAACTTCTAACATATTTATCATATCTGAATTGATAACCCTGAATTTTCAAATGTATTTATCACTGGAATGCAAAAATCATAACACCACTTAAAATAATAAAAATATTTTGATAGTTATACTACAGGTGGAGATTTTTTTAAACTGTAGTTACTGTTTTTACTTTCTGATTTGCTTTAAGCTTTTCAAGCACATGGATATATTGCAATTTTTACCGAATTGTTTATATCTTTTCTTGTTTTATATCCAACATTTGGGGGTTTTGCATTTTTCTTTATTCTAGGTCAACCTTCTCTAGTGATTTTACATTTGCCGAATTCTGTTTGCCAAATTCAGTGTAGTGGTTTGAGTGCCCTTTTTTTCTGTGAGATAGAAATAGGAGAAAAAGGCAAAACCAGCCTAACTTAAAAGTAAACAGATAGATTTTATTAACATACACACTAAAAGAATAAAAGGAAAAAAAAATGAAACCTTCAAAATATTTATCCTTCTCCCAACAAACTGCTTGCTTTTCTACGAATAACATAAAGAGACAACCTATGATTTTCAGTCAGTTTTACCATTTGAAAATAGTCTTTCATCAATTCTTTAGCAGAGGAGTCTCTCTTAGAGTCATGGATCCCACTGATAACTTAGAACAGTTCTCTTGTGGGTTTTAACTGTCACAAAAACAGCCACCTGGGGAAACCTGCTTCCGTGACCCTTCCCATTAGCAGTTTCCCCAACTGCTTATGAGTCATGGGTTTTAGACTTTTGCATTATTGGGGTGTCACCTTTTAAAGATTAGTAACTCCAAAAACAAAGGATTCTTCCTCTCAAAGAACAGAGATATCTTTTTTACTTCTTCATTGGCGCAGAGGGCTTCTCATCTCTACCTCTGTTCAAACATCTCTAAGATCAATATTACTTAGTCCATCACAAATATCTTTGCTCAGATCTACACACAAATCTACAATCATCTCCTCAAATGCATATTTTTTTCATGATTTGAAAGGATAATTTACATACAGAGTTCATTTTCATGGTTCAATAAGAAGTCCAGCCAGCAGGCAACTCCTCTATCTTTTTTCTAATTAGTCTTTCACTCTCTCTCTCTCTCTAGCTGACTGCCAGGCTGGGCTTTTTCTATGTGCGCTCTGCCCTTCTCTCTCCCAGGGAAGAGTTAAGCCTTGAAAGTTTCATGTTACCAGGAAAGCATTAAATCTGCCCAGGCCTGCGTGGCCATGTGATTTCTGCAGCAGCTGCTCTGGGGGAGATCTCAAAGCGGCTGGGCTTTCCCCCTCTCCTTTCCTCTCACCCAGGAGGGTGTGTGCGGGGGGAAACCCTGCCCACCCATCGGTGACAATGGGACAATCGGGGTGGGCCTGACTCGATCCCGGCTGGGCAGGTTCTGAGGTAGGCTTTAAAATCAGCTGATATTAAGCTGCAGCCTCTCCTGTCCCGCCGGGAGCCGATGGAGCCCGACCAGGATTTCAGTCGAGCTCCCACCACCAGGAGGTGAGGGGGAAGTGGCAGGCCTGGCCGGCCAACAGAACGGCCCGACTCGATGTTACCTGTTCAGCTCACCAGAAGGCATAGGCTTTCCCAGGCTTCCCAGGCTGATTTTAATCCTGGGTGTTTCCAGAGATGTATCTAACTCTTTAATTGGTCAACCAAGCTGTCAACATCTGCTATAACTTCGAGAAAGAAAAACCTCATGTCCACCTCATGGTGATAAAGCACCACACCTTCCAACTGAAATTTAAAAAAAAAATCCCTGCTGTATGAATAATTAGGATCAAATTTGCAGCAGAGCTTGAACAACTATAATACATATCTCTTGTCTACGATCTTTAACTTGTTTCAAAAAAAGGCAGTTTCAAAAAAAAAAATTTTATCTGAAATAGGATTTAGGGAATGCCTCTATATAGTATAAGGTTTTTCCTTTATTTAATATTTCATAATATTGTGGCTGTTAAATATGTGCTGAAAAACACTTAGTATTTTATTAATAATTTTTTCCAGAAAAAATGTTTCAAAGTCGTAATGCTCCAGGGGAAAAAAAAATCCAACAAAACACAACAAAATCCCAAATTCTAGTAAAATATAAAGACTGTATGCTTATACAAAAAGATTTTATTCCAGATGAGTAAACAGATAATACTGATCGAAGGGTTAGAAATTCATTTCTATCCTGTCACTTTAAGACTCCTGCTAAAATGACACAAAATATTGTCTAAACAACAACAAAAGACAGCAAAATGCAACTATAAAGTTTATGGCACTTGTAAGTGCCTTGCTTTAGTCTGCTCTGAAGGATGATGTCCTTGCAAAGTGTTTATGTTTCTAGTCACTTTGGAAGAGCAAAAGACAGAACAGCCTAGTACGATTGAGGACTGTCAAACAGTGGAACAAAGGGATTTGCTCCAGGTAAACCTAATGCAACCCAAGTAAACATCAATTTAGCTAGCAGAGGAATTTGAGCTTGAGAGGAAGGATAAGAGAAGAATAACCTTTTTTTATGGCTTGTTTTCTCTAAGTGTAGTTTGATCTCTAGTGGCTTGCCAAGTAGGTCAACAAAAGTATTTGCAGTAATTGGCAGTGAGTTTCTGGAATTCACTGTCAGAAAATATAGTGTAACTTCTGAAGAGTATTTGTTCCTAAGGGAAAATAACTTCACGGAATGGATTAGAATAATTTTTGCACTGCTTGGTGAGCCAGTTGGTTAAATTGGTATTTTGTTTTACTATGCTTGTGTTCCTTACTGTGAACTTCCATACATTTCACTGAGAAGCCAGAGAGAAAAAATTACATTTGCATATTATAATAAGATGCTACAAAGGACATAAAATGGGCACATTTTTTATATTGCGTGTGGAAAACAAACTGTTATACTGTTATGTATGTTTGCTCTTGATAGAGGGGAATTGCCAGTATCCTTTAAAAAGTTATAGCCAGAACTGTGTGAGAACAGGGCTCCTCCTGGGCAATCTTCGTCTATGTAGCTGTAAAAGGAGGGGAAAACCTTTTTGAGCCCTGTAGGGTTCTAGTGTGACTGTTGTCATATAAACTAGGTCAAGGAAAAACACAAGGGAGAAAGCAAAGGAGAAGGGGGAAATATTTATGTCCGCTGCCATCCCCAGTTGTGCTCTTCACTCTTTTATGTTTGAATCAGGATTGATTCTACTGCTATTCCAGGAGAAAGAAGGGAAACTGAGACATTATTCCTTAATAGTTAATGTCTTACTTAATTACTGGGGTTTGGTTCCCTGGCCTTCCACTTCAAATAAGTATTAGCTCATTAACAAAACAAACAAACAAACAAAAACTCTCTAGGATGACTTCTGGTGAAATTTTATGCTGACAAGTATTCTCAAAGGGTGGGACAAGAGAGCCCCTCAACTTTAGAAGTCATTGGGATTCTTCCAAAACCGTTCTAGCAGGCATTGTGTTCTTAAAATTCTCACATGCTCTTCCTGAAAGCCTCAGGACTTCCAGCATTTCTCATCAGATTTCTCTTATAAGGAAGGTGTTCTGGTAGCTTGCAGATCAGTGTATTCTCCTCCATGTGACAACACTCGTGTCTGTTATCATCCATTGGTCTGCTGTGCGTGGTATCATCTCAACTGCCATATATTGAACAATATCAGTCCAGGCCTTGATTTTGTGCTACTCTGCTTGTTATCAGTCACCAACTGGATATCAAACCCATGGAGTTTTACCTCTTGGACTTGCCAGTCCAGACAATTTTCATCCTATCTGCTAGTACACTGATATAACTTACAACTCCTTGGTTTTCAAGAGGGAATGCTGTGGCAAAGATTGTGAAAATATTTCAGGATTTAAGATATATCACATCAATTGTCCTACCATCATCTGCATGGCCTTGATATATCACTGTAAAAGGCAATCAGGCATGGTGTCACCTCAGTAATATGAATTGATTGCTCCTGACTATCTTGTCTTTCAAATGTCTGGAGAGGAACGCAGTAGTTTGCATTCTCTGTCCTCAATCCCAGTTTTTCTGCTTGAACTCTCAGCAATGACACCACCTACCAACAGCAATTTCTGGGCTGTAGGCTGGTGAAAGAGACCTTGCAAACACTACACTGAGGTAAGTTTTAGCATCAAGATTTCAATAGATTTCTATTGCCAATCCATTCACAGAGATTTCAGAAAACCTTATCATTTGATCAGTTTAAGAGACTTTTTTGGTGGTTTATAGAACATAGGATTTACAACAGCAGTAACATAGAAACAGTGTCATCATCTATTCCTATCACTGTAAAGTAAGAAAGTGTAAATTGTTCCAGGGGAAAAACTAGACAGTTTAAATAAAATATCAATCAAAGTGATTTATTAATTTATTAGCAACAGGATACTGACTAATACAGATGCTGTCAAGCAATCATCCCTGAGGATGTATAACCCCCCCTGAGGTGCAGTTACCCCCATGCACCTTCAGTCTCACCCCACTCTCTGCAGTGTGGCAGCTCACAGCTCCTGGCAGGGATCTGCTCCATCCTAATGGGCAAGGACACCTCTGGCAGCCTTAGATCAGCTCTGGCAGCTCTGGGTTTTTAATCAGTCCTTGACCATAATATTTTGATTCGAGTCATTTCCTGTGTTATTTCGTGTGCTTCAGGCATTAATTGATTTTGCATTCATATTAATTTCTGGTCTTTTCATTTATTTTCTGCTAGTTAACTAGACAAGTTTCTAATCAGAGCCTCCTGCAGACTCAGAAACTGGATGAAGTTGCATGTATATGTTTGAGACTTGACTAATTACATAGAATATGTAATCATTTTTTTCTAAATGGAAGCAGTCATTTTGTAAATATTAGTCTGCAGTGTCAAGTAACATACAAGAGAATTTGCTTTTTATTAAAAGTCCTCTGGCTCTGAAAACCATTACATATTAGTTGTTTGATATTCTCTTTGCATAACTTCCACAAATTGAAATTTTTTAGAATAAAAGAATATCACAAGGCACTAGTAGGAGGTAATTCATGTGCTGCTTGTATTTCAGTATTTTGTCACTAATACTTAAGAAATGAACTCCAGAATGCCAAAACACTCAAGTTTTTGTTGTTAAAAGCTACACTTTCAATTGCAGAACATGAATTTCTTGGCTTCTGCTGTTTTCTCTTGTGATATACATCTGTAGACTATTTTAAATTGTTGATTATATAGACGACCAAATAGATGCCCTGTCTACATCTAGGAAAGGAGGAAATATTTCAAGTTGACAGTGGGAAAAATTGGATGGAAGGAATGGAAATGGTTGCTTCTGTTCACGAAGTGGAAGCAAACAGTCTAATTGGAGAATGAAATAAACTACAAGATTCAAGGTAGTTAGGAATATGAATTCTTACTTTCTTATTGATCTTTAATGTTTGTGTGTGTGTCTGTGTGTGTGTGTGCCTAGATATAAAACATGATTTAGTGTGAGTTTTGTTCTATGTCTATCTCTAGGAATGCATGTATCTTTCTGTGTAAGAAAAGCAGAAAGATTATGCTCCTGGAGATACTTCCCTCAATATTCCCAAAGTCAAAAACAAGTTTATGTTGCATTCAGCAGAAGTAGCATTTTCCCCCACATATACTCCCAAAATGAAAAACGTTGCTTGATTAAAGGTATTATAACACATATTGACCCGCAGTTTGCACAGTTCCATACATATCATTTAACCAGCCTTAACTGCAATTTCCTAAATAACAAAATTACATCAAAAAACTGCATGTAAAATTTGATCCACCTAAATTTTCTACACTGGGCTTTCGCTACCCATTGTAGTGGCACATTTAAACTCATTATTTTTTTTTCCCCTGTATCCTGAAAATTCTCTGCCCAGCAGCCTTGTAGACATGTACAAATACCTCATAGAGACAAATACCTGAGGTTTAGCTTTTCTTCCAGAACCTTCTGCCCAAGGTCTGGCTGGTATTTCATAGGTTTCCCTAGGTCCTGTGTTAGATCTGACAGTCACATGTGAATGGCCCATGTACTTTACAACATCTAAGGGAGGATTTTACTACTTGTAACTTTAAATGGAATAAGAGACTGAAATATTGTATATGCAAAATAAGCAGTTATATATATTGCAATTTGCAGCACAAAACCCCACAAACATCAAGTGATTTACTCTGAATGCTTAAGGTACACTCCAGCTATGAATATATACTCATTTTTCTTTGTGATAGTAGCTGTATAATACTGCGGGTTTTGTAGCAATATTGATAGAATTTGTGTTATATATAGAGGAAAAACCCAAACAAATCACAAAACAGCAAGAGCTCTTTTGCTTAATTAACATAATCCAGTGTGAAACAAACCAGGTGTTTTTGCCTGACTATTTAAAATCATGTAGAAAATATTACAATGAGCTTTATGCATCCTGGAAATGTTTTACTAGGAGCTTGAGACTCAAAAAAGAAAAGAGGAGTTAGATATCTAAATGCACCTTCACTTAAATTTCAATATATGAGTGGAGAAATGGAAGAATGTGAATTATTATGTTTTGCTATTTTATAATGGCAAATCTGAACTTCAGATACTGAGGCAAAATCTGAAGGACAAATCCTCAATGTCTATTCTCATCATCCTCATTCCATCACAGGGAGGAATGACAATTTGCACCAGCTGCTGAATTGCCCTCTGAGTCTGGGACACACACAAAAAAAAAAAAGATACTGTAAAAACAGAGTGCTGCCACAGCACTGCAATGCAGAAAGTTTTAGAGAAAATCAATCATAAACTAACTTGATGGATGGTTCAGATTTGAAAGAGAGGCATAGCTACACATGCCTCCCCTGCTTTTGCTGACTTAGTCACAATACATATGTACTGAACATTCACATGATTTTAATAACTTTTAAGAGCCAAGCAGAATTGTTAAAATGTCCATAAAAAGGAATGTTTTGTATGTCCTATTAGCCTGAATAGTCATAGGAATCATTTGTGGCTCAGAGACCAAAACTTTAAATTTCACATACAAATAAGCCCTGTATCCAGTAGATTTAGGTTTGTCTTTAGATGAAAAGATTCAATGACATAGAACAGATCACATAGTAGGGAAAATACTAAGGCTAGCAAATATTATTTCCCTGATCATTTTATGAGCTAAAAATTAGTTACTTTCTTCTTACAAATCAGAAAGAAAAAAAGAATACAATAAAAGAAACTCTGCATCTTAAAATATTAAAAAAATGCTTGGCTTTGTTTCTTTCATTTATGCTGACCTTTTTGAATGTTTCTTATGCTATGGGAAGGGTATCTGTATTACATAAAAAAATCTATGAAAAGGTATTTCTATACATATGAAAAGTCAAAATAGGAAAACTAAAAAGTTAGTCAATACAATTAAACATTTTTTAAAACAGCAACTTAAGGGATGGAAGCAGGGCAAATAGTTGGGAAGGAGGGAAGGAGGGAAGGAAGGAGGGAAGGAGAGAAGGAAGGATTCTAAATAAATTATCAATATAATTAATAAAAAATAAGTTTCTGTTTTAAAGTGGTATCATTTACTTACAAAAATATTTTTCTGTAATATTTGAGTAGCTGCATGTGTAATTAAGTATATCAAGTATAATCATATAGTTGTATGTATGAATATACATATAATTTATATGATATGGTGAGGATAAACACATCTTAGATGGAGTGATCTTCCTGTACTTTAGACTGTAGATTTATATGTCTGATTTTACAAACTATCATTTTACGAGCTGCAGAGAGTGCATGAGTCATTCAATGTGTCAGATGAATGCATTAGAGGGTGACTGTCCCTTAACAGTGTCTGTTCTGTCCTTTGCCAGAGAAAGGAGGCTGAGGGGACTAGGGAAGGTTACATTGAGACTGTGTAGGTAGGGATAAATAAATCCTCTTTGCCGTAGTTGTGTCTCTTCTTTCCCTTCTGATTATTAAAAAATGAATATATTTAATATCACCTTCTGATATGCAAAACTTTTGTATTCATTAATTTATTTTCACTTACAAGTGGATCTTATAAAAAGTAAAAAATAGGCACATATGTAGGTAGTGTAGCAATGATGCCAAAAGAACTTAATGATTAACCTTAAGTTAGAGTGAGGCTTCCCTAAAAGTTAATGAGGTGGTTATTAGATTAATTAGGGCCCAAGAAGGAAATTATAACTTAGATTATATAAAAATACTACATGACAAATGGCACACCACATGGTCTTTTAACGCACTATTAAATTGCAACTGTCCCTGGTAAAAGAAATATATACAAAGACCCTCAGGAAAACTTCATGTAATATATCATTTTCTTCCTCATAATAGTTACCTGTCAGCATAGAGGTATGGTCTGAGAAAGAATTCAAATTACATAGTAGTTTTTTAGTTGTCAGAACTACTACATAGCTCCCATGACTTTCTATAATGATTATATTTAATTACATTGCATAAAATAAACATATGCAATGGTTAAATTCACAAAATACTTATGTCCCTGGTAACTATTAAAAGTTTCATATATAGTGAATGTCCGTTGCAGAAAATTAAAACTATGAAAAGAGCAGAGTATTGTCATGACTTACCATGTTAACATACCAGCTGACCACCTCCTACATTCTGCAACTATTTATATCATATTATTTGGTCCATCAGCAAATAACTAAAATTGGATAACCCAGACATTCAAAGTCCCAATCACTATTTTTCATTAACAAAAATGTTCTACCAATGTGTTTCTGCATCCTTCAAGCTGTCTAGTAGATATGGGACAATCACTGTATCTTTAATCACCTTATCCAATTATTTTAAGGAGGTGGACAACTGGGACCTTTTGAAGAATAAAGGACACAAAATGAACATAACTTGCTTTGTCTGGAAAAACTAAGGATGAGAGGGAATATAATTGTTGCCTATAAATAAGCCAGTGGTACACCCAAGGGATACAAAAGAGTAATTTAGCTAACAGACAATGTTGGCACAAGAATAGATGGGTATAAAATAGCCGTACATAATCAATGGAGCCTTGAAGATAACATATGTGTCTGAGTTGAGGAATGAATCCTGGAGAAAGTGTTTAACAGGAGTAATAGAAACAAAACCAAACCAAGAAGGAAACACAGGCTTCTAAACAAAAGAAAAGAAACCCCTCAGAAAGATTTAAAAGCCTGGGTACTGCTAGGAAAGAAATGAGCTAATTTATGAAGTGGATTATGCTAAGTGATTAAATGTGAAGAGAGGAAGAAGGGACTGATGACCTAGAAGCCCCTTTCAATGTCAATATTCCATTATACTTTTTAAAATTGATTTCTATAAACAAAGCAGGACAAAGTAGAGTGTAATGCAGAAATGGCTAGACAATACTTACTGTTGTAAAAGAAGGCTGAGGAGTACAACCACGATAAAAAACAGTTGAAGAGATTTTTTAAAATATGTTGAATGGCAGAAAACACAGCAGTTGATTAACACTGGGCACAGATAATATCCAGATTGTGTACTGATAATATTCTTCATTGTGCAAAATGATCGAGAAAGGTGATTTTTTTTTTGGGGGGGGGGGGGGGGGCGGGGGGGGGTGGTGGGCATAGAGAGGGGACTAGGGGAATCAAAACCATATTGAAATTGAACAATTTTTTGATAACACTGAAAAAATCATCAGAAATTTTGCCAATAAGCTCCATATAGGTCTGTGTTCTGGATTTCATTCTGAGGGTGTTAAAAATAAGACAATTCTAGTCTCAAAATCACAACCATATCAATGACATATTGTGCTGGAACTCATGAGCTTCTTACTTTTCAGAGTTTTTAAGCTCAAATGTAGAACACACTATTTTATTTATATGAGTTTAAGTACAGCAAAACGTAAATTAGATTTTCCTGCTGTTGCTCAATAGATATGCCTAAAATACTACCCAAGATTTAAAACAAAGAGCAAAGGAGTAAAATTGGCTCTAATATTAAATAATATATGTCTATATTTTTTGTCTTCATGTACTGATCTGTTTTATACTATAAATTTGGAAAATATTAATTATGATTTATAATCATAACGGACCCATACCTATTATGCGTGTGAGCTACGGATGGCTACATCACATAATAAGAAACTTTTTTATAATAGAATGCACCTTGTTTGGCTTTTTACTCTTTCCATCATGTTGTCTTACTTTCCTTGGCTGCCAATAGTTCTTAACTCTCTCATGCAGATGCTTCTTTATCAGAGTATTTCAGTTTTAGGTCACAGGCTGAGTTCCAGAACACACTCAAGATGAAGATGTGCAGTAGGCATCAATTCAGCTCCAAGCAGGTGTCCCTATTGCTGCCTTTCCAACAAGTACTCACTGACACCCTCCTTACAGATCTCATTGGACAGACCAGGGACTGCACGGAAATAACTTTATTCCATCTGAGTTGATGATGGTTCTTCTGAGCCAAGATTGAGCCCTGCTGGTAGAACAGTGTGAAAGAGATTGCATAGGCTGCTGATGCTCTGTGCAGACAGAAGACTTTGTTTTAATGATGACTGTTTTGATTTTGTTGCTTGTGAGTCTATGATACCTGCTATTTTCTCTTAACCCACATTTTACCTTAATTCTTTTCATCTGTATTTTCCCTTGGTTGCCAGAAAGAAAATAAATAGTTTAGGCACTGATTTCATTACCAGAAAACAGATCCTTCTTTAACAAATTTTCATGCAGTGATTTTGGAGGGAGACTGCTCTTGTTCGAAGTGTCAGTTACTAAAATTCTGGTAATCAAGTGATCAAAGTTACCTCTCAAAATGGAAAGCATTTGTCTGAAAGTATATACTAGCAAAATAAATAAAAAAAAAAAAAAAAAAGTGAAGGGTTATCAGATTTATTTCTTTTCATTCAGGTATATTACTTCTAAAAAGACATTGCACTATGTCAATTAATTAAAATTATTACCGACCTGGAAAAAATATTTTGGTCTTAAATGACATCTTTGCAAAGACTATGTTACAAAAATATGTTCTGGGAAATCATACTGTTTTAGTAGAAGGTATTGCATTATAGTTGGTACTTTAGAGAGCAGCAAACACACAATCACTCAATAAATCCCTGAGACAGAAGATATAGAGATTCTTTCTATAGTAAAAAAGCAATCTGCCAGTTGTGGAGGATCATTCCACAAGCCCATAAATACAATTTTTTATTCATTTCTCTTGAGTGTCCCGTCTCAAGATTCCTTGCAAAAATATATAAAATGGTGCTAACAGGAGTTCCACTTCTCTGATTCTTGCAAGTTTGGAAGGATTACAGGGTATTGCAATATTATACCATATTTATTAATCCAAAATAATTTATTATGTGACATATAATGCTTTGATTACTTTTCTTTATACAACTTGAAATGCTTTAGAAATTCTGTAATATTTTGAAATGCATAATAGAGGTCCTGCTGTTTAGAGGTCCTAATGCAATTTATTTTGTGCTATATCAACTGTTCCCATCTTTTATTAAGTGCCTTACTGATGTAAAACCATTCAACAATTTTGAGATTTCATCCCAAACTCTGTATGACAGTCATGTCATTTGTTCTAGTTTTTTCTCTGGTTACTTGACATTTTCATTCCTGACTACAGAATGACACATTTTGAATAGAAAGAGAATAGAATCAGGTTCCTGCTTATTCCATAAGTAATTAACAACCACAGCTGATGTCCAGGATATAAGAATTGTAGGTGCAATGTTCTGTGCAGATGTTAGTGCAGAACCCAAGTCTTCCATTTACTGAGTTAATGTCCTCATCAATGAACAAATATTTTTTCTAACTTTTGCAGTTTACAGATTCTGAAACCATTTGCATGCAAGTGCAACATTTTGCATTAGGAATTAGGAATTGCACTGACAATAATATTGCTTTTCTTGATAATTCTTTTTGGACTATTTAGGAATCATTTCATGCCTGCAGGAGTTTATGGACCACAAATTATAATCCCTGAACTAAACTATTGCGCACTGTCACTCAAGAACCTCTTTACAGGAGTGATTTTCTGTCTGGAGAAAATCCATCTGAGGAACTGCAAACACTAGATCCAATGAGCATAGAACAACCTTAAATCCATGAGCTCTGATAAGCTTTCCCAGAGTTCAAGCATATCTGCTGTAAGGCAGAAGTTTGTTTACATTCCAAAAGCTTTCTTGACTCTTTCTCAGAGGCACCCAGCACTTTCTTGGAGACTATATGTGAGACCTGACAGCCTTGCTTTGACAGTCTGATTTCCCTACTGCTGAAGGTGTTTCAGTACCTAGTGGGGATGATGTCACAGGTACATCTGTTCAAAGCATGACACAGTCTCACGCCAAAAGGCATTAATATTGATAGAATGGAAGAAATAGACTAATAATGTGCCTACCAAAGAGGAAATGTTTGATGGTTAAGTTGGGGAAAAGGTTTGGGGTTTTTCGGGTTGGTTTGTTTGTTTGTGGTTTTGTGTATGTGCTTTTTGTTTGTTTGTGGTTTGGGGTGTTTGTTTGTTTGTTTTTGTTTCTTTCTTTTTTTTGTTATTATTTTTGGGTGTGTCCCTCAAAATTACTCCCTGCAGGTATAACAGTAAAAGACTACTGACTCTGGCCCAAAGATGAGTTTACACACTTCAAGAAAGTTAGTCCTGTGGCAACTTCTACCAAATTTAATTTATGAGCAATCAGTGTGAGATAGGTCTCTCCTACAGTCACAGTGCTAACAGAGACAATGAGACAGTGGATAGGTTTGAGACAAAGGACTGGCATGAATTGGATGTTGGAGAGAACTCCTATTCACCTTCACAGCATAAGATTTGAATAATTAGTGCTGTAGCTCTCAAGGTGAACTTTGCACTGGCCCAAAAGCTTCCACCAGGCTTCCTCAGAGTAGAGCGAATGAGTAATTTCATAATGATAGCAAACTACAGTGCAGTGATCTGTGGATTCACAGGTGTTGGTGAGTCAGAGGGTTGCTAAGTTACACGTGCTAGGAGATGTACATAAGCATGCTCATGCTTGGGAAATCAGGTATTATGTGTGTATATTGGGCAGCGAGAGGGGGGATGAGAGTAAAATATGTAGTTTGGGAATTTCCTTGATTTTTTAATTTTTTTTAAAAATGTCAAATCATTTGTGTTATATAAATGGTTATGTCTGGTGTTTTGATTTAGACTGGTACTAAGTTAATAGTTTAACCAGAACTGGAGTACACTAGCTACCTCAGTGATCCTAGCTTGGTTCAGGGTCTGAAGTGTAAGACATTTCTACTGCCAGGGATACTAATGTATTTCTTGCAAGAGTCACAATTTTAAAATTGATTTGGATGAACTTTTACATTGTGAGAACAGCTTATTATTTGTGTATTCTGGGAATTACAGACAGTAAAGCGGTTCTGTAAACTATTGAACTTAGTCCCATAGTTCCTGACATGACTTCTTATAGATGTCTTCCTTGAGGTTTATCAAAGCCATTTAATGATTAATTCTCTCTATTTGCATCACTTTCACAAATATATTTGAACAATTAATTTTGCTAATATTCAAGTTTGCAAGATACTTATCTGGAGTCTGGTGACAAATCTTTTTCTTAGCTTCTGTTTTCTGTCACAACTTTTTCCACTTGGTTTGAGTTTTATTTGTTAAGTTTAATTGTTAATGTACAGTTTATTTCAACATTTTATTAATTGGTTAATTAAATTTATTAGTACAATACTAAGATGGAAGCTTACTTAACATCTTCAGAATTCATATTAATGGTAAAATATTTGGATCTTTCTATTCTTGAGATTTCAAGTATTTAAGTGTTTAGTACATCTGCAGTTTTTACATCTTGATTTTAATGTGGAAATATTGTCTGTAGAAGTTCAGCAGTAATTCTGAAGTTAAAAAATTCTATACCATGACAAAAGATTTTATTCACAAATTGCAAGTAAGTGCTAAACAGAACACACATATATCTGAAATTATACAGCAATTTTGTTTTGTCTATAATGGGGTTGGAGGGGAGAGTATGTATTACTGGCTGAAGGATAATTAATGGAGTGTCTTCCCTATTCTCATAGTTCTAATGAACCCCTTTGTAGTGTGTCCTAAAAGCAGTGACTTGCCAACACCTTGGAATCTAAAGCAGAGTTGAAATTATTGCTACACTTCCAAAGTGACAGAGAAATTGTTCAGCTCCAAATGGAAGTTGTAGAACACAGGACATGGGGTACTAAATCATCTAGCAGCAGAGAGGAATTCAGCCACATGATTGATGCCAGATTTCTGCTGGGGGATCAAAATCCATCAAGCAAAGTAGCTACTGCCATTAATCATGTCTCTGAAGTGTTAGGTTTCTCTGTGACTTAACAATATGTAGCAGCCCCTCTGGTGGCAGGAAGTGGAAAGGGAGAAAGAGTCTTTTGTTTGTGCTGCTAAATGGTGAGGAAGCAACAACTGCAGGGAGGTTAAAAAAAAAAAAAAAAAAGGAGAAGAAAGAAGGAAAGAAAGAGGAGAGAAAGAGAGAAAAGGAGAGAAAGAAAAAAGAGATGAGATGAGATGAGATGAGATGAGATGAGATGAGATGAGATGAGATGAGATGAGATGAGATGAGATGAGATGAGAAGAGAGAAGAGAAGAGAAGAGAAGAGAAGAGAAGAGAAGAGAAGAGAAGAGAAGAGAAGAGAAGAGAAGAGAAGAGAAGAGAAGAGAAGAGAAGAGAAGAGAAGAGAAGAGAAGAGAAGAGAAGAGAAGAGAAGAGATGAGATGAGAAGAGAGAAGAGAAGAGAAGAGAAGAGAAGAGAAGAGAAGAGAAGAGAAGAGAAGAGAAGAGAAGAGAAGAGAAGAGAAGAGAAGAGAAGAGAAGAGAATGCTATGGCAACCCTACAGGCAAGATTTTCTCTAAACACACGATGCAAGCTGGGTGCAATGAGCCAGCCCTAGCTTTCTGTACTTGCACAGGGGCTGGATACAGCATAATTCTAATCATGAAACAGCACAATTGTGTATACACTATTATGAAAGGTACTATCATATCTTTTCATTTTTAAAGGGAAAGGGATACATGCTGCCTATCTCTGGGTGAATTTTTTATAAAAGACCAAAATTATCATTGTCCTGATTCTGTCCTTGACATTTTCTATTCTTTTCTGAGATTACACTATAGGTTGACTGATATATTCAGAGCATGAACCATCATTGGGAAACTTGTGATTTTAGAATCTGGGATACTGCAATTTTCTTAAAAAAATAATAAAAAATCATCATTTTCTTAACATTCTCACATTTCAAGTATTAGTTTCTCTCCTGTCAATGAGTCCCTGGTAAGTACTACCTTAACTGTGTAGTAGCCAACAATGCCCACTAATCATTTTGTTTCATCTACCAAATTTACCTCTTTCTAAATAATTAATTTTCCTTTAATCTTCCATCACAAGTGTGGAAGAGAGGTTAAAACCAGAGATTGTTTAGAGATCTGAGGATGCATTCAAATATAATAACATTACAGAGAGAAAGATATTAAATAAAATGGGGTATATCTATGCCTCCACTTGCTTATCCTCCAAATTTCTTAATGAATTTATTAAATAGTTTTTAATAATTCAGAACTTATTCGGCTGTAGACTGGGTCTATAAATACCTAGTATAAGTGTTCCTAGGTCTTCCTATAGTAGGATTGTGAAGAAAGATCATAGTTCCTATCAGACTCTTTATCCCAGCTGACTGGCTCCAGGCAAGTAAAGGAGACTCAGTGTCTTCCAATGGCAGCTGCAGTCCCACTGGTTATCAGGTTAGCACAAGACTTGTAGGCAGCAAATTGAGTACAACAGTGCACAAATATGAAGTTGATTTGAACAAAAATATAAAATCATGTTACGGGTATGTACCTGTGCAGAGCTTGCAAATGATTCTGCCCTAGAAAGCACATTCAGTGCAGTCAAAGTATCATGGCAGCCACTCAGAAACTTGACAGGCAGCAGGAATGGGTTGGCAGGAACTTTATGAACTTCATCAGGGACAAATAAAAAGTTCCCCACCTAGAAAGGAGGAATCCCTTGTGGCACTAAGCTGGAGAGTGAGTGGCTGGGAAGAAGCTCTTCAGAAAAGATATGGGGGCCTGCAACCTGACACTGGGAAAGGCCAAAAGCCTTCTGAGCTGTTTGAAGGGGAACACAGCCACCTGACAAAAATATTTTTTTTTCTTCTTTATTTACACCTTTTAAGATTGTGTGTAGAATATTGTGTCTGCTTTTATATCCTCAAAATAAGGAAGATGTGTGAGCTGAACGAGTTCACCACAATGATCTGTGGTGGAGCATGGGGTCTGTGAGGAAAGGCTAAGGAAATGCAGCTTGTGTAGCCTGGAAAAAAAGAATGGAGAGAGAGAAAGCCCATTAATAATGTCTTTTGATGCAGAACTAAGGAAATGTCATTAACCAGATGTAGACCCAGTATCAGGTTTTGCTTTGAGGAAACATTAGTTCATTTGAGTTTGTATCCCAAAACTGAGTAAAAATTTATGCATTAGACTGGGGGTTTTAGTCTTCTGAAGAGCTAAGTTGTTCTGTAGTGCAGATATATCTGTAATGGTGGGAAAGAGGTAGAATGAAAGCAAAGCCTATGCATCTTTTGGTTGCTATTTCTGTAATTATACTAATTATGTCACACATTGAGGTTTAATTTGAGATACAAAGGAAGAAATGAGAGTTTTACTCTTCCTTTCAGTGAAGTTAGGTTTTAAAAATCCCAACAAGCAATAGAAAACATACTAAAGAAAAAGGTCTCTTTTAAATCCTTCCTTTTTGAGAGACTGCAGTGGGATGTACAGGTTGAGATGTTGGTTTATATTGACAGATTTGCTTGATTTATGATAGCTTCTTCAGACATCTGTGATGCAGTCATTTACCTCTGAACTAATGGCCTCGTTTGCATCAAACAGAAAACACAATTCTGTAGAGCCATTCCTTTGGTCTTCTGTACTGGTTTTGGCTGGGATAAAATTAATTTTCTTCATAATAGCTAGTGTGGGGCCATGTTTTGCATTTATGCTGGATACAATGTTGATAACACTGGGATGTTTTTATTATTCCTGAGCAGTGCTTGCACAGTGTTAATGACTTTTCTGAAACGTCTCACCCCACACCACCAGCGAGGAAGCTGGGAGTGCAGAAGCAGCTAGGAGGGGACACAGATGGAGAAGCTGATCCCAGCTGACCAAAGAGATAGCCCAGACCATATGACATCATGCTCAGGGTGTCAAAGCAGGGGAAGAAAGAGAAAGGGAGGGACATTCGAAGTGATGGTGTTTTATTCCCAAGTCATAACTATGTGCAATGGAGCCCTGCTCTCCTGGAGATGGCTGAACAGCTTCCTGCCCACGGGAGGTGGTGAATGAATTCCTTGTTTTGCTTTTCTTGTGTGCACAGCTTTTCCTTTCCCTACTAAACTTCCTTTATCTCAACCCACGAGTTTTCTACCTTTTACTCTTCTGATTCTCTGTCTCATCCCACCTGAAGAAAGTGAGTGAGCATCTGTGTGGTGTTTAGTTTAGAGTAAGAAGAATGCTTCTCTTTATTGATGATATAAGGAAGCTGAAGTTGTTATAACTCCTAGCAACTAAAACAAATTTAAGAATGTAAATATTTGCTTTTCTGGGATTTGTTTCCACATACTCTGACTCAGAAAATGAGAGATGTTAATGCATATAAACAAATAAAATAATTAGTATACCTTACTCTAATTAAAAGGTACATCTGAATGTTCCGTCTCTAGCACTGTAAAAATTTTAGAAGTTGTTCCACCCAGATCATCAGATTATCTCACTTCTTCTTATGCATTTTCACCTATTAGGGAGTGTACACAAACAAAGCATCTTAGCTTCACAGTGGAACTCAAAGTTATTTCTTTCTTCTTTTTTTCTTAATTAAATATCAAAGAAATAAATAACTAGTTATATTCACCCTAGGATATGTTGTAATTTAATTTCAAATGCTTCCTAACAAAGACAGAAGAACACAGGAAAAATCCATGCAGACATAGAACAACATCTTTTCTTTTTTAGATGCTGTTTTAAAATCAATTATATGTGAGCAAGGGAGGCCTGAAGGTTACAAGTCAGTCAATGTTGTTTTATTAGCACTGGACTGTCTTTACAACTGAAACACATTTTAGCCACATGTCAATCATATTCTGACATCAGTCTTTTATTAGTTTTCCTCGAATTATTGCTTTCTTCTCAGTTTAAATGAAATGGGAAATTGAAATGCTCTTTTACATTTTTATATTCTCCATGAGAAAATTTAGAACTAATCTAAAATAAAGCAACCAGCAATCTATCTGCTTTGTCAGTCTGTATTGACATACTGTTCAATTCCATCTGTATGCTAATATAAAGATTCAGTTCTGAAAATGTATTCTTCAAATTAAACACAGGCCAAAAATGTAGTTCTGATGTAATTCCAGTGGATAAATATGTATCATTCATAGCTTCATGAAGAGTCTTCATATTTCAGTAAGATTTTGAATTTTAAAAAACTCAAAAGCCATAAAAATCTCTGCAAAAGCTGAAGGCTGCATTTATATAGATTTTTATTCCAAGTTCAGATTTAATAATAAAGACATAGCTACTGCATTCAGTATCTGAGCTTCAACAGAATATTGAAGTTTTGAATATTGAAGTGAAATATTTTCCTATTTTGAAAAATTAATTTTTAATAAATATCTATGTCTAGATCACAAAGCTCTTGAATTTCCTTTTAAAGCAGAATTAAAAAAAATGGGCATCTAATGTTGAAGCAGCTGCAATTACATTTTTTTCTTGTTAACTAGAAGCAACACTCGAAGGAAGATTACTAAGTCTTTTTCACCAACAGCAGTTTCCTTACAGGAAGCTGATTTTCCTGCAATGAACATAGAGGAGAAAAACACATTAAGTACACACTATCAGTTTACTTGGATATAGATCTTAGGGGGTTTGTACCAGCTACATTGCACAAAAAACAGATTGATCACACTGAAGTTTTTAATGGACTTCATGGAATGCCTGGCTCTTCTGCCTTCCCAGATTTATAGGAGTGTCTGCTGGAGGTTGACTATATCCTGGGGAAGCCAGAGAGAAACAGCTGATGGCATGAATGCTGTTCTTGTGAGGGTGCTCGCCAGGAAATACACTCACATATTTTTTTCTTGTCTGTTTATGGCATCTCTAAGTGCAGTATGACTTTTCCTTTTACAAAAGGGGAAAAGAAAAAGAAAAAAAAAAAGACAAAATAGTGTGATCTTGTTTTTATAACCTATATGCCAATATACTAAATTGCCACAGAAAAATGTTTAAATTCTCCTGGATGTTAGTCTTTTGAAGGACACATTCTGTGAGCAGGCCTAAAAACTTGATCAACACTGCTGCTGTCTCCTTGTTAACAATTCATAGAAAAATTGAACAAACAAAAAGTAGTCATTTTATCCCTATTCCTAAAAATGTTTAAAACACCTATTATGTTAAAAAAATCCATTAAAATAGCATTTTAAAAGTCTAATTAAAAAGTGTGTGTGTGGGGACAGGGTAGTTTTACTTTGTGTGTGTGTCTCTGTCTCTGTGTGTCTTTTAAGGTAGGGATACTTACTGCTCTTTAATAAAGATGCTTCCAGAGGGAAAGGAAGGTGGATTTATGCCAGTCTACAGTGCTGTTAAGCACATAGTCAGAATGCAGAGAGTGGCACCTTGAACACCAAAAGGGAAGACATTTCACACCTCAGTGGTTCTGAAAGGGTTTACACAGGCTTGAGGTGATTATAGAAGCATTAAATGAGCAAGGAACTGATGAACACGATCCAGATCATCAATAAGCAACCCAGATGTGCAGCACAAGTGTGTACAGAGATTGATGAATCCTTTGAATTGGGTAAAGGAAGCAGTAGGAATTTGACAGGTTATTTACTGACTGCCATAACCTTTATTACTGCTCCATGAATCAGCTAGCACAAAGTTACAGCAATGGCAGGCTCCATCTTAGGGCAGAGGTGCTACTGCTCCTGCAATGCCCTCCTGAGCTCATCTCTACACCTGCACTCCACTCACAGATATAAATGCAACTGTTTGTTGACCTTGCTATAAGAGATTTTCTACCAGAGCAGCTGAAGAAAAAAAGGGTGAATGAATGTATTCAAGACAATATTAAAAAAAAATAAAAATCAGGGAACATGGGGGCTTAACACTTCACTCCCTGTTTAAAGCAGAGTCTATTAATGAAGTCAAAGTTCAGCTATTTATTAAGTCATTTGTTTCAAAGAGAGAGAAGGGTATTTTGTGCAACACTATCATTACCCAAGACAGCTTAGTCTCCCTCTTCTCAATCTATCTGATGAGTTTAAAGAAATTACCTTCTTCAGATACTCACTGCCACCTTTTTACTGGAGATTATAGCCCTCCCATGAGATAAAATTGAGAACAACTTGTGGGCTTCAATATGAACTGAACTTGGAACAGCAATAATGTGTGTTCTTCTGGTTGGGGTGCAGAATTATGAAGGTTCAGTATGAGGCTAGTACTGATTTACACAGACTCATGCCTAAAACTGATACTGTACCATACTTATCAAAGCAAAGTAGGAAACCTTTTTCTAAGAGAGGGAAATTAAGCGAAATTACTCCTGCTGAGGGAGCAACTTAGACTGTGCAGAAATGACCAAGTGACATAATTCGGGATGAGAAGGAAAAATGTTCCAAAGGAGTGAGAGGTCTATGAGCAAAGTGGTGTAGTAGACAACAGAAGGCTACTAAGACCAGCATGGCATGGACACACAGAACTACACATCACACACAGTATAAAAGGGATTACCTTTCCTCTAGCCGCTGAAAGACTTCTCTATAGAGACCAATGCACCAAAAAGTCCTTAAAATAATATCAGTGTGAAAGCGAACTTTGAGAACAAAACCTAGTGCCAGCACTGGGTGGTCATCCTTTTTATCTCTTGATTCCAAACTTCTCTTAAAACCCAACCGTTATCAAATTACCTTTCTTTTTTTTTTTTTTTTTCCTTGTTTAAAAGACACAGTAAATGCATTTTAAATTGCTGACCAGTGTGGGGCCTTTCACATGTTCATTGCAAATTTTGGGGCCACAGACAATAGTATACCAGCAAGACACTGCAAGTGAGACTGGCAGTTTATGCTTCTACCACAGCTGATCCTTCTTCTCAGGAGAGATTACCCAAAGTACAAATGTTTTGAAGTGTCTATGTAATACCGTCTAAAGAAAAAAAACATACTCTTTTTGTCAAACAAGTTACAGCAACTTGTGTTTTATTTGTAGTGATTTCAGCAATGTTAATCCTGCAGGTAATAGTTTGTCTTTTTGCTCTACATGACAGGAAAGGGGATAATAAAAAGGACTTAACTGTTCCTTTAAATTTTGTTTCCTTTGCTCAGTCAAGCATAAACTTAGTTTCTAGATTAAAAGTAAGAACAAAATCTTGGTTGCACACCTAAGAGGCACCTTAGGTGCCCCTAGTCCAGTCCACCAACGATGGGGGATTTGGAATTTCTATCCCCTTACTCTTTGAGAAGTGGTCACAGGAGAGTTTATCAGCCCCTGCCAACATGTTTCAGAGTTTGGGGTCTTTCCCAATGATGGAGAATGACACAGATTTCTCATGCCCTCCCTCAGCTGCAAGGGTAGAACATAAACAGAGAAGTACTAAGGGCTACCATTGGGAACCTTTACAAAAGCATGAGTTCTTTTAGTTCTTTAATCTTTAGTTAAAAGATTCTTCAAGTCCATTTCCTTCTCAGATACTACAGAGGTTATTCAGAGGTCTTCTGAAGGGCAGAAGACATAGGGTGTCTACCAGTTTGCAGCTCACAAGCATAATTATTTGCCACACATCTCATTCAGATACTGAGAGTCTTACCACTGTGTAGTCATGTGCAGATCACTGTGCTGGGTCTGGCTGACGTGGGGTTAACTTTCTTCATTGCAGCAGTATGGTCCTGGGTTTGAGATTTGTTGCCCTAACAGTGTTAGTAACACACCCGTGTTTTGAATATGGTTCAACAACGCCTGCACAGCGTCAAGGCTTTATCTTTTTTCCTACTCTTTCCCCCACAGTGAGTAGGGGTGGGGGGGAATTTGGGAGGGAGGGTCAAATTTGGATATTTGACCTAAAATGGATAAAGGAATATTCCACTTTGGCTTTTGACCAGGATCAACTCATAACTACGGTGAAAATGTACAGCAATAGCTTTGCCACTTAAAAATCATCACTAATCATGTAGAATTACATGCAACTCCCTCTTAAAAGCTAGAATTAGCAGAAAAAATAATTCAAGCATAAAAACCTGGCATGTTTTGCTCATTTGACTTTTGCAGGAAAATTCATTCTAAAACTATAATGTAAAGACTTGGTGACAAATAAAAGATATTCAATGGAATGAACAATAGCAGAAACTTCACATTTAAGAGGCTGATGACGGGAGTTTTCTATTCAATTACATAGCAAACTATTTTGAAGCCTTTTGTTTCCAGCAAACAAAAGATAAAAAGATTTCATAAGAGTGTTGATAGAATATTGTGTTAAAATAAACAAGTAAATACTCTAGGTATCTGTAAGAAGAAGAACCTCTCATTTGATCTGTCAACACTGAAAGAAAATATGCAAGTGAAAGATCAGATGATAAGATGCAAGGAGGAGAGAGTTTTCATAATTGCTGTTAGAAATGATTAAATGAAGTAAATATAGCACCAAATAAATGTGCATCAGGGTAAAGTGCAGCTGAAAAAAATAGTGTATTAGACATGAAAAACAGAACACTTAAATCTCATTTTTTCTTCTGTGTAGATAAGATTGCTCAGTTATAAATGTATCTTGCAAGATACTTAGTGTCTCTAAGACATTCCAATGGAAGTGTCAGGGAGCTTCACTTTCAATAATACAGCCTTTCAGGAGGGCTAGGAAAAAGTAATGCAGCCCATGAGATAGTGGGGGGTTTTGTATATAACAAATTACACAATAATTACTAAAGAGTGTATGTAAATAAGAGAGAAAAGACCAAAGTCTGGAATAATGCTGAAGGGATTTAACAATTGGATCTCTCCCATGATTCATGTAAACATGAGCTGTAATTATTGGTAAATAAATCACTCGTTTACAATTACTTGAGTTACTCTGTGAAGGAGAAAAGTTACTTCAAGAACACTCTGACTAAAATATGTGAAAGGCACGTGTTTTGTCTTTTTTTGGTGGGGATGTGGGCAGGAGAGGAAAGCAAGAACATTGAATGCATAGGGTAGGTGAATCCAGCCTTTTCAGTAAGAACACCCCAATAAGGTGTCTTATGTTACTTCTTTTAGTAAATACAGATAGGAAAACTTGTAAAAATTGAAAGAAAATCATTACTCTGCAAAAATAGTGACTCTGGGGACAGCAAAGACTTCCTCCTTGTCCTGAGGCTCCTGCAGGAAGCTGTTGAAGGACAGCAAATCAACAAGAACCATCATCCATTTCATGTTCAATATTTGGGGAGCAGAAAGTTTATTATGGGTAAAATCACCTTCTTACTGTCATCATATACTTTTTATATGTATCTGTTGAGGGAACCTGAATCCAGCAGACTTCAATACTGAGGAGGTTTCTACTCTCCAGTGTTTGCTGATGTTCCTTTTTGTAGGTCCAAACAGTAGCAAGGTTGAGCATGCATTCTACAGCAGGAGGTACAAACACACACGCAGACACACATACACAACCAATATACAGAAAATACCAAGCAAAGCAGTGAACATTATCCTTACTGGTACCCACATAAACACCAACAGCAGTCACAAAAACTACAAAAACTTGAGCAGCACATCACAAATACATTTGTCCACTCCAGCTGATATAGTCTGAAGTTCACTAGTGGGTGAATGCATACCCTTCTTGTCTTGATCCACAGCCATAATTATATCCTCAGGTCTCTTGAACTCTAGATCATATCTTAACTACATCCCAGATCCATGTCAACACCCTGTTTCTCACATTCTATTATTATTATTGGTGTTGTGTTTGGTGGTGGTGGTGGTATTATTATTATTGTTTCAGGATCTTCTGAACCATGATAATATCTTATTATCTGCTGTTTATGTCTCATGTAACTGGGTGCTTAGTTATCTTCCTCTCTTTTGCTTTTTTTTTTACCCTTTATATTGGTAAATACATATGTCCATGTTTTCTAGATATCATCAAGTCCTTTACCAAACATATTTTTACAGTTTCTCACTTGATATCTAGTCATTCAAGGCTTTTAGACTTGCACGTTTAGCAACTCGGTTGTTCAGCTACAGGCTTGAACCCACAGAGCCAATTGCAGCTATCCACTTACTTAATAAGTTTGGGTTTGTTTTTTTTAAATACTGATAGTGTTTAAAGTTGGATGTGCATTTAGTTACTTACATGTTTAGACATCAGTATCCTTCTTTTATAACTACTGTGACTCCAAAATCTTAATGTAATTTTTGTCTTCAAGGTAGAGAGTTCACAGACAATGATGATTTAAGTTAGGAAAGTGGAAGAGTTGAAAGATTCCTAAATAAATATTAATATTAACTACTAGGTTGCAAATTAGCTATTTGCCCATGCAATTTATCAGATAATTACATGCTTAGTTTGCACAGGTGTAACACTGCTATTTGTGGATTCAGTTAAGAATCATTTTTAGTTTCCTCTGGTGACCACAGAAGGTGGAAGAGTTTTGGAATGTGGAACTCATTTTGCTGGGTAAATTATGTTACATGCAGCCTTTCATATTCAGTCTTCTGAATATGGTAAAAATGATTGATCTTGGGAAGTCCAACATCAGCATTGATGCTTCATATTATTTTGTTTTTGCAGGAAAAGTGAGAAAAGTAGTAAAGCATGCATGAAATTTGGGAGGGTTTTACTATTAGCCTAGGCGTCTCGTTACAATTATTTCTTTTGTTCAAGTTGCTTCTTGGAAAATAGACATGAAAGCTGGACTGAAAACTGTAATAGCCTGACTGCTCTTTATCCACCTATATGACAACTGTGTATGCACAGGTTAATTTATGCTTATACCTTGATTCCTTGTCACAGATTAACCTCTGACTGCATTTTGCTGACTTGCTTGAGCTAATTACAGTTAAGCCATTAGCAGCTCCTACTGCTGTGATTTGGCTCCTGAAATGGAAACTAAAATCCAGTCCTGAGTTTAGAGATGGCTGTCTCTGGATTCATTTGGGACAGAAAATTCAACAAGACTGTTGTCTTGTGAGTCTAGATTTATTTACAAAAGCTGGATGGAATTAATCTGCATCCCACAGCTAGATTTTCTTAGGTAAAATTCAATTCTGCAAAGGCCTTGGAAACCCTTGACTGCTTATGAACAACTTGGCAGTAGTATCAAAAACTTTTTAGTGTAAATGTGTCTTTGGAATCACTGTTCAAGGACAAAAGAGGAACCAAACAAACCAGAGTTCATTGTGAAAACTTTTGCAGGTGACGTAATAAAACCTATAGAATTGTGGGGGTTTTTTGAGGATGGAGGCTATTCTTAGACTATGACATTCGCTGTCATGTTTGAAGCACAGCTGTCAAAACAAATGTGTCAGGTCATGCAGCAAGTGGTTTATCTCTGTGGAAAACATTAGAATAGAGAGGACTGTGGTCTCAGAGATAGGTTCGTAATTAAGTATTGATTGCTTTCGCTAACACATTGTGTACAATTCCAAACAAATGCAAGATCATTTCTGGCTCCTTTCTTTTAAACCCAGATATTTGTCAGTGCATTCATTTGAAAGATTACAAAATATGAAGCAATTTTTACAACTGATTCACTTGGGCTTCAATTGATTTGGTTTCTATAAAAATCCTCCATTTGAAGAGAATGTCAGCAGTATCTCAGCTCCTGTCCACAACCAGGACTTTTACTTTAGATTACAGAAAAACAACAATTGTCTTGCAAGGTAGTAAAGAAACTGTCCCTCCTGAAAGCTGAAACAAAATTTTGGGAGCTAAAGAGGTTGTATCCTGAGTTTGACTTATTGTAATGTGAAGATCTAATCAACCTTAATTCTTACTGTCCCTGTTTTCTACCGTATAGTCACACCTAATGGAGGCAGTCAAAGGGTGCTTTGTGATGTAAGTGCTAACTGTATTTTCTGAATGGACAAACTACCCAGTAAATGACAGCTCTGAGTGCAACTGCTCCCTTTACTCTGAAGAAATTATATTCTAGGCCTTCTGAGACGAGCCAGGTTACAGATAATTTATGAGATAGATCAGAAAGAGCAATAGTCTCCAACCTAAGTTCAAGCACAGTGAAGACAATTGTTCCCTAACCTTCTCCAACACACAGAGAGGATCTCAGAAGAGGAGGTTCAACACAGTTAAAATTCAAGTTTTGTTTTGGGTTTGCAGGGGTTGGGAGGTGTCCTTTTTGGTGGTTGTGGTTTTTTGTTGTTGTTGTTTGTTTGGTTTTTTTTGTTTTTGTTTTTTTTTTTGGGGGGGGGGGTGGTTTTTTGGGGGGGGAGGTGGTTCATTTAGAAAGAGGCAAATGTATGTGTTTCATAACTGTGCACCATGGCAAACAAGTCCCCTGAAACTCCTGCTCCACCTGCTTTCTTAACTGATGGGTTGTCTCTTGAGGATCAACATACACCTCACCTTTCAGCATTGATGTGTAAGACTGGAGGTGTAAGTGGTACAAACTGCAATATTTGCCCCCCATAATCCTACCTACATAAAGATAGTAGCAGAATCAAGGTTTCATTATGAGCCACAGCTAAGAATGTTGCTGGAATCTGTTATAATGTGTATCCCACCAGAGAATAAATATATCATAATTGCTGAAAGTTATGTGAGTATGTTAAAAACAGGATTATAGGAAAAGGTCGAGAAGATGTATAGTTTATTCTAATTTCCCTCTACTTATTTTTTCTGTGATCTCTACCTGTGGTAATTCCTAAACCTCTTCCAGATATTGTTGTGGTTAACCCCAGCTGATAACTAAGCACAACACAACATGTTCAATCACCCCTGGTGGGATGGGGGAGAGAATGGGAAGCATAAAAGTGAGAAAACTGGTGGGTTGAAATAAAGGCAGGTTAATAGAGAAAATAAAAGCCATGCACATTAAAAAAAAACAAAAAACAAAACAAAACAAAACAAAACAAAACAAAAAAAAAAACACCACCACCACTCAAGGAATACATTCATCACTTCCCGTGGGGAGGTGGGTATGCAGGGTTCCATCACATGTGACTGTGGCTTGGGAAGACAAACATTATCATTCTCAATGTCTCCCTCTTCCTCCTTTTTCCTCCAGCTTTGTAGGCTGAGCATGATGTCATGTGGCCTGGAATATCCCCTTTGGTCAGTCAAGGTCAGTTGGCCTGGCTGTGTTGCCTCCCAGCTTCTTCTGTACTGCAAGTCTCCTCCCTGGTGGGGTGTGGTGAGATGCCTTGACACTGAGCAAGCCCTGCTCAGCAAAAATGAAAACATTTCTGTATTATCGACCCTCTTTTCAGCACAAATCCAAAGGAGCCACATATCAGCATAGTCACGTTCCTCTTTATTTCTTTGTTCTTTTATGGAGACAAAGGGATGCTGAAGGTTTTGGCTGTCTTATTACTTGTATTCAGATAAAGTTGCCACTCCAAAACAATGCATTGATTGGGGATTGATCAGGTAAGGAGTCTTTTAAAACAGATGAAGAGTAGTTGTGACTTTGTTATTAACGTGATTTTCTATGACACCTTGAAGTACAAAGGACTCAGTTCTGCTTCCAATTAACTCAATAGCAAAACTCTCATTGACTTAAAGGTCTGAAAGATCAGGCCCTAATTTACCAACACTTGTAATTTCCTGATCAAATTTTAAAAGTCCAGATGCTAAAATGATTTGCAAGCCTTCTACTGAAGTCAGTGTACAGGTTGGCAAACTGAATTTTTGGCTCCTCATTAGGATCATGAACATTCTCTAGCTGATCATACCATCTTTGCCTTATGCAGCAGGGAATTCCAGTCTGTGGTTCCCAGCTTGCCATGTAATGTTTTTTTCCTCTCAGTTCCGTTTCTTTTCCCTGCAGATAAAAGTAATTTCTGAATATCACAAAGTTCTACTTAAAGAATGGAACTTCAAATATATATTCCTAGGTGTAAAACACTTAAATCACCACAAAGGAATGCAGAAAACAAATTAACTGCATGAAGTACCTATTAAAGAGAGCTCTGAATGTCTTGATTATCTGCAATAAAAAAATTGTTGTTGTGCAGTGTGAGAAAACACAGGCAAATTATTTACAACTATATACATTAATAATAGTAATATAATAATAATGGTGTTGCCGCCTGTTACTTATCTACTTTCACATGCACTTTCCCATCTGAACAAGCAATGTGGTGCAAATTTGCAAGATTTCATTACAAACATTTAAGAAACCTGAGACATCAATATCAGAACAGGTATTTTCTACAAGCTGATACTAAGTGAGGGGGAGGTTTTGGAGTTCTACTTCAAGATAACAAAGTTAAGTTTTTACGCTCATAAACCCCTTTCACTCTTATATAGAGATATTCACATTTCCATACATATATGTATTAATCTGGTTTGTGTATGGAATAGAAAGTGACTCTGTGGCACAAAAATAGTATATGGAGCAGGCTCCATGATCACAGAACCACCGCACCAAAGATTCTCAAAATCACAGAATGTTAAGTGTTGGAAGGGACCTCTTGAGACCATGTAGTCCAGCCCCTCTGCTAAAGCAGGTTCACCCAGAGTACATTCTACAGGATTACATTCAGGCAGGTTTTGAATGTCTCCAGGAAAGGAAACTCCGCAACCTCTCTGAACAGCCTATTCCAGTGCTCTGACTCTCTCAAAGTAGGGAAGCTTTTCCTCATATTCAGATGTGACTTACTGCATTTCTATCTCTGTTTGAATATTAAAAAGCAAATCTGGCCCACATTTAAAGAATTTCTGCCTATAGGAAACAAGGAAAAGAGTCTTATAGACAAAGTAAAAGAGTAGGTGAGGGAGTGGTCTTGTCCTACAAGTACCACCAAAGTGCTCATTAAAAACATACGGGAATCTCTGCACAGGATAATACTTTTTTGAAGAAAGAAATCTCTTATTAGTCCATACAATGACAGGAGTATCTGTTGCAAACATCTTCACAATAGTTTCATTAGACAGAATGGGTGACAGTCCAAAACCAACATTCTGCCAATTCCTGATACCCATATGCCCTGTGTACCCCACAGCAAGTATGAATCCATCATAAGCACCTTAAACAATATACAAAACACCTCCTAACTTTCTGTGTACAAAACATTGTCCTACATGACCATATCTGCATCTCCAGCAAAGCTTTTACTGAGTTGTTACAAGTGTCCTGTCTAAGCTTGTTCTGTTTTACAGCAGAAAAATTTGGACGTATCTCTGGGATGGGCAGATTCTCCACCCAGCACTTGGAAGAATACAAATGGTGTCTATTAATTGCTCTGCACACAGCAGGGACTACCTGAGAATACCTGCAGGACAGTCCAAAATCCTTACTTGAAGAATTCTCATAGTCACTAGGGAAATGCTTTGTTGTCACAGTGGCTATGAACTCAGTCTCACACTCTTTGTGCACAAATTAACAGGGAGCTCCCAGACCACCCAGAGAATTGTGACTTTTCTGGTCTACATATAAAGAAATCAGTCTCTTATGTCTAGGTTACATTTGTTCAAGGCTGAATTTAGATAACAGTAATTCTGAATTTCCCCCAATTTTCCTTCTACTTCTGCCACTGAGACAAACTGTCTTACTGCTCAAGACCAAAGAGAAACCAGCAAATAACTTTATAATTTCTAAATATTGGAAGGCCTGAATTCCACATCCTGCTCTGAGATTGCTTTGCTGTTGTTGCTTTTCCTGGAACTGTCCATAGTCCCATGAACAAGGTTTCTTCTATATCCATACATGGCTGCAGTCTGATAGAATGGTTAGCTTTTGGTTGGTTTGGCAAGACGTCTGTTGTTATATGGGTCTCTGTATCAGCTCCCTATGAACAGAAGTGAAGTTTGGGGTAAACAGAAACCCAGCAATGAAACCCAAAGAGGCACAAACTCGGAAGCAAAATTTACTGCAGGTCTCCTGTCATACTGTGTTTAGAAGCTAGAAGACTATCCACAAGGTTGTCCTCTGCCCCATTCTGTTCCATGTGGTAATATGTGACCCCCCCCCAAAAAAAAAAAATTAAAAAAAAGGAAAAACACAAACAAAGAAACAAAAACCCACAAAAACAACCCAGTTCATTTTCCTTTATACACTTAGTAACTCTACATCATATCTTTGATATGATATGATAGTTAAGAAAAAATATAATTCTTTCCTCTCTTTCTAATTAACCTATTTTCTGTCAGAAAATGCTCATCGCAGGAAATTAAAATATTTTGCTGTAACATTTTATCTTAATTTCCAGGAGGACAATATCAAAGTTTCATTACAACTGTATTGTTCCAATAAATATTAAATATAGTATATTGAGTGATGAATGAACCAAAAATTTAAGACTTAATAAAAAAAAAATTCTCCCAGCAATATAAATTGAGTATTTCCTTCACAGAAAAAAAGAATAAATAAATGCATTTAACATTCTATCCCAGTTTAAAGAGAAAGAGCATCTTAATACCTCATACTGTAATGCTGAATGTAAATTTTGTATTCCAGTCAGCTCAACCAGGGCATTTCTTTTAAAGGCCTACAGATTGTCTAACTAGGACTGCTCTATCAAGAATCTAAGCTTTTACATTTGGAAAAAGGAGAGTAAATCAAACTGAGAGAGCACCTGACAATGTTTTTTATCTCCTTGCAAGTACAAGTGATAGCATTTCTTCAGAACAGCTGGAATAAACCAGTTTTAGTTTTTGGCATCAAGAGTCATACACTTTAAATAACTGTGTTTCAGTTTTCCACAAGTTAAAGGTAATCTAACAGACTTGCAGCTGTAAAATGATGGAATCATTAAACAATCCTGCATTTTTTCAAACTGTGACCTTGAAATCAGTGGGAATTGGATTATGCCCTAAATCAAGCCAAAAGTTTACAAGCATTTCAGAGGATGCTGCAATGTCACATTTTGTAAAATAAGTGGAAACTCTAACTTCAAGATGGTTGTTTGGGAGTTGAAAGTTTGAGTAAAGTCAGGAACTTTCAGCTAAGTATTTTTACTGGCCTAATTCAGTAGTTAACATCACTGTTTAAGAGCTTCATGGAACACTTTTGACTTTGTAATATCCTTTTATTTTATGTGATTAAAAGGGAGCCTTTAATTTGTGACATCTCAGGAGTATTGTATTTACCTACTTAAGGTCGAATAGATAATTCTGTGTATGAGTCAGGGTGAAAAGGAAAGAATTTGTGGGTTTTTTTTCTTTTCTTTTCTATAATCTTCCTACTGCAGGAACTCTTCTTGATTCAATAATGACATTTGGTGGTAATCCCAGAGGAGTAATAATTTTGCCTGAAGACTAAACTGAGTGAGTAGTGATCTCCCTTGCTGTCAATGACCTATAGATGACATTTTGTACCTAATTAAATAGATGTCTTTCTTTTGAAAGAAATGGCGAATCATGCATAATTAGAAAAGGCATCAAAGTTGGAGCTGTTGGCTCATTAATCTAATGGAGCTAGCCTGTGGCACTTAAAGACCATTTGTATTGCTCGTGATGTTTGTGCTACTTTACGAGCAATTAGCACTCTATATATAAGACTGATTCTCTTGATAGTTTTCATTTTTCTCACACTCAAAGAAAATATTTAGATTAGTTTAGGATATAATACGAACTATAACCTCTAACACTCATAAACATTCAAATATTAGTGATTTACAACATGGGTAAAATTACTTGGAATCTAACACTGACTTAGTTTCTTTAGGCTAAACAAAGAAAAGGAAAAAACCCTTCACAGAACTTTAGAACTCATAAACAATAAATTTTAAAAAATCACACATTCAAGGAAATGACAAGTTCTGTGATTCATTTTTGGTGATTTTTTTTTTCAGTATGAGGAGTGATGATATTAATATTGTGTACATAAGTCCCACTGTATAAGACTAAAAAGGATACTGTGTTTATTTATCTTTCTTTTAAGTTGCTTAATAATAATTAAATTTTCTATTTTAACAATATTTTTAAATATATCTAAAGATTTAGGACATATTGAATGTTTTATAAAGGAGATTCATTTGCAGACTTTTTGGAGCCAGGCCATTCTCAATGTAAGTGTTCCAGAAGTTTAAATTTCACTTTCCACCTACAACTTGCCAGATTGGTCTATAATCCCTGCTAATTATTTCTCTAGAGAGTCTGACTACTTCAGCTTTGCTAGGATTCATTCCTGTACAATGCCTGGTTGTTTCTTACTATAACCACAGAAAATAATCCATGACAGCTGAAATGTACATTTTCGTGCTATGTAACATGCTTAAAAGACATCCGGCAACAGCTTGGGAAAATTAGACACCACTGATAATTCAATATTCTAATTTATACTAAACCATTTCTCACATGCCTGGGCTGTTCAACACACATATGAGCATGAATATATTTTTGAGTGGATATCTTACATATGCTATAGCCAAACAACTGTATATTTTCACCAAAAAAAAGGGCTAGCCAAATATTCATTTTAATTAAAACATAAAATTTATCTTTTGTCTTTCATCTCTTTTGTACAATTTTACTTCACCACAGCTGCAAAGTCTACTAAGAGGCTTTACATACAAGTTCTCACTGAATCAGAACATATTTTGGAAATCTTGTGGTTTATGAATTTGTTTTTAAATCTTAATCGTGACACCTAAAAGTCCCCCAGGCTACATAACAACTATATAACTGTACAGAAGCACAGAATTTTTAAGGTTGGAAATGACCTTTAAGACAAACGAGTCCAACTGTTAACCCCTAACACTGCGAAGTCCAGCACTGAGTGATGTCCCTAAGTGCCACATCTACATACACTTTAAACACCTGGGCAGGGAGGACTCAATTTCCCTGGACAGCCTATTCCAAAACTAGGCAAACTTTTCTCTGAAGAAATTTGTCCTAACAGTCATTTTAAACCTCTCTTGGAGCAACTTGAGGTCTTTTCCTTGTCTTGCCACTTGTCACCTGAGAGAGGAGGCCAACACACACCTGGTTACACCATCCTATCAGACAGTTGTAGACAATTATAGGGTCTCTCCTGAGCCTCCTTTCCTCCAGAGTTAACAAGCCCAGCCTCCTCAGCTGTTGCTCATAAGACTTGTGCTCCAGACCCTTCACCAGCTTTATTGCCCTTCTCTGGACAAATTCTATCACCTCAATGTTCTTCTTGTAGTGAGGAGACCAAATCTGAACGCAGGATTTGAGGTACAGCCATGCCAGTGTGGATTAAAAGGGAGTTGTTACTGCCCTATTCCTGCTGGCTACACTATTTCTGTTATAACATATTTTGGTATGATGATTATTTGTTCTGGGCTATACACAATAGTCAGAAAAAGTAGAGACTTGGATGTTAACCTTTGCTTTCCACTAAGGCTGTAGCTTATAAGTCAACAACCCAAACTCTTCCTGCTTGAGCTAGCAGAGATTCTAAGACCAATGTGCAGCAGTCTTTCCTCCATGTTATCTTATCCATCCCTCATTGGTTCATTTATGCTAATTTGCAGGCTCTCAATTCATCTCCTTTCACCAAGGTCAGTGAAGAAGAGGAGGAGGAGCTCCTCCAGACTTGGGAGCAGAGATTCCCCTGCAGCCTGTGGTGCCGACCATGGGGAGTCAGGTCCTGCAGCCCATGGAGGTTCACTGCGGTGCAGAGATCCACCTGCAACACACAGAGGAGACCCACACCAGAATAGGTGGATTCCCAAAAGAAAACTGTGACACCATGGGAAGCCCATGCTAGAGCAGGCTCCCTGGTAGGACTTTTGACCCATGGGACACCCACACTGGGGAAACTTGTTCCTTTAAGACTGCATCCCATGGAAAGGCACCCGTGTTGGAGTAGCACATGCAGAACTGTAGCCTGTAGAAGGAACTCACACTGAGGAACTTTGTGGAGAACTATATCCCATGGGACAGATTCCATGATGGAGAGGGGGAAGGACTCATCTTCCTGCGCAGTGGCAGAAATAACGTGCTATGAACTGACCATAAACCTCATTCCCTGTCTCCCTGCATGGCTGTGAGGGACAATGTAGAACCCAGGAAAGGGAGGGTGGGCAGAAGGTGTTTACGAGATTTGTTTTACTTCTCATTATCTTGCTCTGATTTTGGTTGGTAGTAAACCCCGTTAATACCCTCAAGATGAGTCTGTTTTGTCCATGGCAGTAACTGGCGAGTGAGCTCTCCGTTCTCTTTTCTCAACTCATTAATGTTGTTTTATATTTTCTCACCCACGTCCAGTTGTGGAGGAGATTGATAGAGTGGCTTTGGTGAGTACCTCCATGAAGACCCACCACCAGTCCATCTTTGTTCATACAGTTTCTTTCAAATGCTTTTAGTCTGTTAAATAATAGCTAAATGACTAATCATCAAGTTTCTCTCTGCTGCTTGCTCAGAGGTTTTCTGAGAACATTGACAAAACCAGAAGAAATTAAAAAAAAAAAAGTGCATATCTTTGTCATCTTGCACTTCATTATTTAATATCTCCTCTTCCCTCTTCCCTTTTCTTCTTTTTTCCCATTCTCCCTGTTTTATCCTCCCACATTTTTTTCTTTTTTTTTCTTCTTCTTCTCCTTCTCCTTCCCTTCCTCTTCTCGTTTCCTCTGCTTTTCTCTGTTCACAAGTAAAAAAATCTGTTTTCTGTCTAAAAGTGGTTTCCCAGTCTGATTTGAGTGCCTAGTAACAGGAAAGAGGGATCAGTAGTTACAGGCTACTTATTTTAATGCAACAGTAAAATAAATTAGTATGTAAAATACTTATGTAGTAAACTGCCAGCAGTATCTGTTTCCTTCAGCCTGCAGTAACTCCTGTTAGAATTGTATTTTGTCCCAAACCTCTCTACAGTCTTTGAGCTACTCCAGAACATCAGTCTCTTGTGGATGTAAATAACTGATGACTCATTAACAGACTGATACAAACAAGTGTATTTTACAAAGGAACAGAACTGAAAACTTTGCTCCTTGCTCCTGACATGTACATATAGCAGTAATGATATTGGAATAGGCCAAGGTATTTTTGGAGTGAATAGATCTTTATGCCATAGCTCATTCTGTGTTCCTACTACAAACTTTTTAAATGTACATTTACCAGTGTCTTGAGTCACACCTCCTGGAGAAAGTTAACATGGTCATTCCCAGTAATCTGCTAGTGAACTCTGACAAGAGATTTGTTGATTCCATTCCTGCAATTCTTCTTTTGGAAATAGGAGATTTATACAGCAAATTTATTTCCTTTTCAAGAATCAAGATACACAGATTTTCTTCCTCTCACAGTAGTGCTGGCTGAGTTGACTCAAAGCTCTTGTCTGGTGACATAGTAACAACCCTAAAATAGTGTAACAATTTGTCCTTATAATTACATTTTTTGACTAGATGTCTCAGGAGAACTATGTAACCTTACCACTCCTCAACGGCACTGGGCTAAATCAAAAGCAACTACAGAAAGGCACAGAGCAGAGCCTGACAAAACTTCCCAAGGAAAAATCAGGCCAATGCTCTATGAAGAATGAACAGATGATATTAATGTAAGCTGGAAGAAAGAGATCACTTATCCCCATGCTTTGATCTCCTGAAGTCTCTGGCTGTGCCTTTCTGAATTATACAGTGCACAGTAAAATTATTGCAGCATGGTTTAGAGCTAGCAACTGGATTAAATAAACATGCTGCCAGGAATAATGTATATTCCAGAAACCAGGTTAGCTAAACTAAAACAAACTTTGATATTTCGCTACTGTGCACCAAGGACATTTTCATAAGGTAAGAATTGGTAACAGGACAGTTCTTCAATTTCATGTGCTCACAGAAGGCAAAAGTAGGTTTAAAAAAATGCATCATTAATCTCTCAACTCATCTCATAGATTTCAATTTTATTTTATTGATCATGAACCTGAAGATAAATTATTTCAAGAAAAATATGATTGTTTTTATTTGTCTGTTTCTATTATTTTCGCAGAGCTGTTGCATACTGCTACTGAAGGACTAAATGACCTCCAGATGTCCCTTCCAGCCTTGAGAATTATGTGATTTTTGAAAAAAAAAAAACAAACAAAACAAAACAAAACAAACAAACAAACAAAAAAAAACACCAACAGGCAAATCTGAGATATGAAGGAGATACATTTGCTTATATTAGGAAGTAGGTGGAACTGAAGGAGGAAGAAAACATTAGTGCAATAACCCTTAAATTATCAAGAGAATTCTGTAATGAAATCTTTCTTCCCCTCCCCCAAATGAAACCACAGTGATTATTCACAGTCACTGGGCTATCACAAAGGAAAACTGGTTGTAGTCTGTTTTCAACCCTTACTTCACCTCACTCAGAGTAAATGCTCTCATACAATAAACAGACCAAAGAGGAGCTAGAAACTAAATCTTTGTCCATGACAAGTCTCCAGAACATGCATAGACACAACATTCAAATGAATTACATATACATAGGTAACTCTATATAATTGACGATATTCCTAAAACATCTAATAATTTTACTGAATAGTTTCTAAGACAAATAGTTCTTCCTTCTGTAATTATCCAGACAGAATTACATATACCAAATTAAAGAATTTTACATGCGTTGAAAAATTGCCACTGTGTTTTAACTGATGTAAGTTAAAAAGCCCAATTTCTTTTTATGCTGTGTCTGCTCCATTTATGTTACTATGCAGCAACAGGATCAAGCCTGGGCATGGGTTTTGATGTAGGAATGGATCATCTTTCGTTTAAATGTGACTCATTTCTTGTAAAATTTTTCAGATTGTTGCATAGAAGAAGAACTAGTGAAATGAATTATTATTTAAAGTGATTCTATTAGTTAAATTCAGCATTTTAAAACAAGTCTGAGTCACCACTGCCTTCTATAATTTTTACTTTTGTTCTTGTTGTCATGCTGGTCTGAGAGCACAATACAGACACTTTAAATTGTTTCAGACACAGACAACATAATTTGCCTCCAAAAAACCTTGCTGGGCAAGTCTAGTGTCAAAGCATACTATATTATAGCCTACTACAGTATAGTATTTATTTCTGAAAGCATATCAGAAGAAAATAATAGACAGAAGTCTCACTCATGTAGAGATAAAAAAAAAAAATAATAGGAAATTTAGAGGTAAAGTTGCAATTTCAATCATAATGATTAAACAAAGTGCATAACTTTATGTTTCTAACTGAGGTTAACATCTTCAAAACTGATGCTCCATCTACATCTCTCTGTTTTCTACACTGAGAACAAAGAGAAAATTATGTCTCTCTGTTCTAGGTCCTCTAAATCAACCCTAAGTCATTCACATTTGGCTACAGAGGGAAAGTATTAGATTGTGTGAGCATATCCATTCCCACTCTGCTTCCCCCTGTTCCCAGTCAGCTATTTTTGAAAGTGTAATTTGAAGGTTTGTTAAAATGATTCAAGATTTTACTTAAATAACAGTGTGTTTAAGTCATAGCAGGTTGGCTGAAAATTGCAAAAAGCCTCAGAAAGTCGGGTACAGAGATTTAAACAGAAAGCAAAAGATTTGGAGCCTAATAGCTTTGACTAACTTAGAAATTTCCAAACATGATACCGGCAAATCCACTCAGCAAAATCCATGAAGAACTATGCCAGCGTACTGGCCTTGCTAGGACAGGGTTAGTTTTCTCCATACGTGTCATATGGTTCTGTGTTTTGGATCTGAGACCAAAACAATCTTGATAACATTCCAATGTTCTAGTGTTTGCTGACCAGTGCACAGCATCAAGGCCTTTTATCTGTCCCCCAGGGGATGCACAATCTATTGGGATGAGTCACAACCTGGCAGGTGACCTGAACTGACCAAAGGGATGTTCCATACAGTATAATGTCATGCTCAGCAACAAAAAGGAAAAGAAAGGGCTTTGGGGGTTAATCATCTTTTGTTAGGGAACAGGATGGGCATTGGTCTACTTGTCGGAGGTGGTGAATGATTGTTTTTGCATCACTTATGTTTGGGTTTTTTTCTTCCACTTACCATTCACTTATTAAATTTTTTCTTTCTTGATTTCCCAGTTCCTTGCTTTTACTATTTTCTTGCTCCACTGGGGGCATGAGGAGAAAGTGAGCAACAGGGTGTGTGGTGCTTAACTGCCCAGTGGGATTAACCCAAAACAGCCAGCAAGTTTGAAGAACTACAGAGGCTTAAAAATTAGAGATTTTTTAAAAAGGTACAGTTTTGTGTAATTATTTTTCCTAATTCAGAATTGATGAAAAGGTTTATATTGACTTTTTTGTTTTGTGATACTTGTGCTGTTTTAGAAAACGGAATCAGATTGACAGCTAGAACAATAATAGTTCTTCACAGAAACCGAGCATCAGATCGTCATGTGAATCTTTATAAACTGTACCATGTATCTATCAACAGATGTGAAACAAGACTACAAGATCTGACAAAGCTGCAGCACCAAGTGCTGTCAGAATTATCAGTAAGAATAGAATTTCTTTTCTTATCTGAACAAAGAGCTGGTCAGAGGTCTGAGGAAGAACAGAGTTTTAAATCATGCTGCCAAATGCACCTTCCCACTGGGTGCAGGATCCTCTTGAAAGCCTCACTCCATAGCAAATTGCTACTGAAGTAGGACTTTTCTTTCACCTATCTACTATAAAGTATTCAAGACCCTTGCTGTCTTCAAAGAGCATTGCAGGCATTCAGCAAATGATCATCCCCAGCATGTTTTGTCCAATTTCTATTACCAGCTCTCAAACAATAAAACAGATGTTGCAATACAAGCACTCCAATGAAGTCTGAGGAGCTGCACTCATACTGGTTCTTTCAGCATCTCATGGTTTAATCCCAGCTAAACACAGCATAGCCACACACTGAATCACCCCTGGTGGGATGGGGAAAGAATCAGAAGAGAAAATGCGAGAAAATTCATGAGTTGAAATAAAGACAATTCAATAAGGAAAAAAAGAGCCATTCATGTAAGCAAAGCAAAACAAGGAATTCATTCACCACTTCCCACAGGCAGGCAGGGGTTCAGCCATCTCGAGGAAGGCAGAGCTCTATCACATGCAACAGTGACTTGGGAGGACAAACACCATCAGTCCGAGCACCCTCCACTTCCTCCTTCCTTCTTCCCCCACTTTAAATGCTAAGCATGACACCATATGGTCTGGAGTATCCTTTTAGTGGCATCTCCCACTGCTTACAGAATATTTTAAAAATTCCCACTGTCACCTGAAAAATTTATTATGCAAACTTAGATGATGCCACACCCTGGATTGGGTGATAATTATAATGGTGAATTCTCTAATAGCAACGTCCTTTGTACTTCACCTGTAATAAGTGCAGGATTCTACAACTTCTTAGGTGAAGGCTATAGCATTAAGCAAGTGTGGCCCCATATTCATTTTTTAGATATTTTGTTACAAGAAAATCATTGAATTTTGTTGCATCTATTTGTTATTCTCAAAATTCAAGATTTTTCTTAAACATTTTGAACATTTTGGAAACAGTATCTCTATCTGATTCTAAAAATAGAGGAGGTTCTCCATGCCCTGTGGTTCAAATATTTCTACAGATTTTGTGAGAGGATGGAGGAGCTCAGTTCAGTTGCTTAAATGACTATGTAAGAAATATCTCAGCCAGGTTTAAGGTGCCAGCCAAGGGCAGTGTGGGTCCCTCGTAGGTTCAGCACAATATTTGCCACTTTAAAATGAAGTTCACATGTATGTGTGTTCCATACACACATACATGTGCTGTATGGCTACATCACATGAGATGTGAGATGTCTCAGAGGATTTGAAATAAGGTGTTTAAGGTAATGCTCCAAAACCATCCGTATATGCTCCATAACACTAGAGCACATAGAAACAAATACAGGATTTAGAAAACAAACAAACATACATTGTTAAGCAAATATTTTCTTTTCAGAATCACCAATCATTCTCTAATAGTACTGGAAAACTCTCAGATTTCAAAAAAACATTAATTGTAGACAGAGCTGATAATTTATATCTAGCAGACATGTTTTGCAGCTGTGTAATTTTAGGGGCTTTCTTTCTTTTTTCGTTTTTTCTTTTTTTTTTTTTCAGCAGACATGATATATTCAAAACATTGTAATCTCTATAAATAGTGCTGAAACCTTAAATTTCAAAAATTCTCAAGATTATGGCTACTCAATATTTCTCTTTTGTTCTGTCATACATTTATATAGGTGTCTTTTATATAGAAAGCACTGCACTATCTTCATCTAGTAAAAATGATATATTTATGAGGTAATAAAAGAACAACTTTTCTGATTGAGAAATCAGTGTATAGAAAGTAGTTCACATATAGATTAATTAATGCTACTAATAAAATTGCAAAATCATAGTAATCATTAATTTTAAATTTCCTTCATTATGTATATGAAGAATTGGCTTTTTGAGGGAATAATCTTCAAAAATCAACTGTTTATACAGCCACCCCAAGTCTTGAAATGAAATATAAGAGACAAGGGAAAAGAAGGGAAAAGTTCTGCTGAGGACTCTGATTTGCAAAAGCTACTTGTACCAAAGGCTTATTCAATTTTTTTTTTTCTTCAGATTTGCTGATGAGAAAGAATTCACAGTGTAAACTTTACAGGATTCAGGACACCCATGAAAATAAATTACTTCAGGGAATCTTCTGTTGATTCATTACAGTGATTTACTATGGTCTTTTCAAATTTTAGCAACATAACAACAACAACACAGAACTTTGCCAAACTTCATCAAAGAAGTATCTTAATATTTTCAGGAAAGAAAAAATTAATTAGTTGTAAGACAATAGTCTCTCTGAAGTACAAATTTAGAATCACAGTATAAAATCACCACAGGCAGATAAAGTGCTGGAACTGTAGTGTTTTTACAGCACTTATCCAAAACATTTTGATTTATTAAAACCTTCTTTAACTTTCACATTCCATGTAAAATATTTAATTGGGCCGTTTACTGGAATCTCACATGAGAATTTGAACCTATGCTTCTATGTAATTGTACAAGCTTATGTGTGATAGTGAAATGTTTACTATATTTTTATTCTTGCTCTATGTCAAAGATTGTTTCATAAACAATTTTTTTTATGAATTATATATTCTTGAGACTCAACTTTTGACTATGAAATACAACACCTATTGATTTGGTGGATTCTAAAAGATTGTGTTTTATTTGTAAGATGATATTTTATTTGGAGTCACTGCAATTTATCTACTGAGTTATCAATTCATTCCTACCTTCATTGGAATTAAATTATTTTTTGTTTCTTTATTGAATAACTTTAAGATTTCCAGCTTTGTTGTGACTGTAAAAGATATTTATTTGAAAAGGTGTGGAATTATCAATAGGAATATAAACAAGGCAGCTCTTTGATAGTATCTATATATTTGCTCATTTTAGCCCATCAAGATAAAATTGTGAATATAAAGGGAGTCTTTCCAGCTTGCAATTATCAGATCTCGCTAAACATAAGGAGAACAACAACAAGTATGTGCAATTAACTGCACAGCCAAAACTAAAACAATAAAAAAAAAGCTAACAGAGATAACATTTCTTTTCTGGTGATTGTTTGGTTTTGGTTTGGTTGTTTTTGTGGGGGTTTTTGGTTTTTTGTTGTTGTTGGTTTTTTTTTGGGGGGGGTTGTTTGTTTGTTTTGTTTGTTTGGGGTTTTTTTGGTTTTTGTTTTTGTTTTGTTTTGTATTTTTTGTTTGTTTTTTGGGGGGTTTTTTTTGGGTATGTTTTTTTTTCCTGTCAAGAAATGAACATAAAAGTGTTTGTATAACCGTACATTCCACCTGTATGGAGTATGGAGGCTCCTCTTTATATATGGGAGCCATTTTATATATGGCTACCATATATAAAATGCCCTTTTATATATCATAAAGACAAAAAAAAACCCAAAAAAACCCCCAAAGAAATAACAACAAAGTAACACCCTCCTTCCAAATACATAAAGATTTACATCACTTTGAACAAGTTTTTGACATTTAGGTTAATTAAAAATTTAAAATTACAAGGAGACATCTAAATGTCAACATTAAAACATTGGTTTCTTAACTGTACTTGAATTCTGTGTTTGAGATAGAACAGAATGAATCCTATCTATGAGAAATATTTCTTATCTCATATCTTCAGATTTCTTTTGTACAAACTATAAACAGTCCTAACTGCATCCTGAATTTTTTCAGAACTCTATTTTATGATATGGATAATTTATAATTATCTGATTTATAATTAATAAAAATGAATATTTAATTAACATGCTTCAACAGTTCAGGTGAAAACAACCAGAATGTGGCTGGTAGACAATGTCAGGTAATCTAGTTTTTCCAGTCCAGTATCCAGTCCAGTAGAACTCTCAGTTTGGTTCATGGGTTTGTCCTAGGGAGAGCTAGGTATGATTTTGTTCTTCCTTTTGTTCTTTTGTTTTCCCTGGAAAGCTATTCCAGAAAACTGGTTGCTTTTGGAACTTTTTTAATATGATGACAGCATTGACAGTCAAAGAACACAGCAAGCTGGAAGAGGAAGGGAAAATGACATGCCAGTGTACTTTTCTGTCCAGTCAAATTCTATCACGGAGCTGTAGACTGCGGCTCTGTTGGTATTTTCTCATGCTTGGCCAGGGCACAAGCTGGCAGATGAGGGTGACCCCAGCATGCCCTGACAGATAGGTCACAGTCCCCCAGGGTCTGAGCACAACAGGCTCTGGTAAAATCTGCAGCACACCAGACATAGCTCGGGCAGGGACTGGATGCCTTACTCAGGGCTGTCATGAACTCCTGGTGCCACGGCAGGAGAAGCTTGTCAGGGACACTAAGGTGTACTGGTGTCTCCAGGGCCCTGATATCTCTATATGAAACAGAAGGCATTTTCTGTCTGGAAACAACGAGTAGCTTGCCACTGATCCCCAAGGGGAGGGTGGGCATTTTATGCTTCTCTAGTACTTACTAGAGATTGATGTACCCTCATTTTTTCAACAGCATTAGTTCCTCAAACCTAAGCTTGTTGGATCAATTGCTTTCTGGATGACTGAAATGGAAGGATTGTAAGTCATAGCTTTTATTTATGTCCTTTGGTATGGATTTGTCTCATATCTAACTGACATAGACTCTGCTTAGCTTGCAGGTTTCTGAAAAATCCATTCCTTAGGCTCTTGGCTCTTCTTTATACCTTATTGGGAGCCAAAACATTTATTGGCTGCTGAATTTTCCAGGAAGTAAGCTGGCAGCAGATGAGGTGTTGCTTCTCTAGTTTAGTGGAACTGTGCCTAAGCACCTTTAAAAAAACCTGGCTTTATATATGCTGCTTCTCATCCATAAAACAGAGAAAAAAGAAAAAAATCCTGAATTCATAAGCTGTAAGAGTAAGCACATTTAAGTTTGCAAGGTCTTCAGATATTGTGATATAGAGGCCACAAAGAGATGTTTGATAAGAAGAAACTATAGTCGAGTTAAAGATCAGAAACAGCTTTTTAATTGCCAGTCAAGCAGAATACTTAACAACATACAGGTACTTTGAGCTGTTCCCAGCCACTCATTCAATCTATTAAGTGAAAAACGTTTGAGCAAATCTGAATAGTGAATTAATATGAAGAAATAATGATTTGCCTATAGACATTCTGCAAATGGGAAAGATTAATTAAGGGAGGCATTTATTCCAAATTATTTGCTCAGCTGTTATTGTTCAGAATTCATTGGAGTTTGCATATGTGACTGAGATACTTCAATACAGGCCAGGGAAAAGTATATGTTATTTAATTTTTTCAATTTTGTTTTTGTGGTTTGTTTTTTGGGGTTTTTTTTGGGGGGGAGGGGTGTTGGTTTTCTTGTTAAAGGAGGTGCAGATTAAGGAAAAAAAACAAACAAAAACAAACCATTGCATAAAATAACTAGCCTAGGTTACCTGCTAGATAAAAGAAGGTAAAAATCTGGCATTTTTAAAAAAGCAAACAAAAAAACCCTAAGCAAATTGATGAAAAGAAAATTACATAGCTGATGTACATTTTCTATATGGAAGGATCTGGTTTATATCTGTTGGAATATTTTATAAGACTAAGTTTAAAAAGACTATACTTTGAAATCCAGTGAATTCCAAAATGTTCCATGCGACTATGGCAAGGTGCAATCATGCAAAAGGGTACCTTTTTTGGAACACAGAAAAGGAGAAAGAACCATGAGACAGACTCACCAGGGCTGTGAACCTTGACGGGAGAACAAATGACCTGTACTCAGCAGAAAGTCTTGGAGGGCCAGTAGATTTATGATGAGTTTCCTACTTAAATGACAGGAACTTGTAGCAAGTAGTGACACGAGAAGGACACAAAGACAGGAACAAGGCACTACCATGGGGAGTGGCAGGAAAAAAGCATTCCAAAAGGGCTTGAAGATAGTCATGTCATCATGGTGACAGTGCCATTGTGCTAGGAAAAATGGTGCCTTGCCTTGGCTGATTCAGGTACCTCCTGGGATAGCAGCCTCCTCAGCCAAAATGGACTTTCTGGGACTTTTCTACCTTAAGGCTGCAGGGAGTGTCAGAAAACACCTTTAAGTGAAAATTTATGTCAGTGTCTTATATGACGCACTTATGGGTGTGGAGTGAAAAGTAGTTATTATAAAAAGTAAAATAAAGAAACCAAACTAAAGAAAACTGAAGTATGTGTTGAGGTAAAATGTGTTGCCACAATGCAACGTGCTACTGAACAACAAGCACAGATCCATGCAGAGTACTAGAAGTGGACTGAACCTGTCCAAGCCCTCCAGCACACACCACCATCAGCAGTGAAACTTATGCCTTGGAGCACCTCCAAGACAGCAGTGGCTTCTCTAGGCAGACAAAGATTATAAGATTATATGTAAACATTTGCTAACCAAAAGATCCCTTAAGGGACTACCAAACACCTGCCAAGAAGCACTTGTGCCTCCATATGACCCACTGTTCCTGATTAATCAGCTGTGCTTTGTGTCCCAGCTGTGCCCAGAGAAGCTGTGGAAAACCCTGGGCAAACTGCTCCAGCTCTGAAAAAAACTTTGAGTGGGAGCTGGACCAGCTAAGGTCTAGTGGTTGGTTCCAACCAAAATTCTTCAGCAGTGCTTTCAGCAATCTGAATTGAGCTTTTACTGACAGGTTATAACTTGCCAAGTTCATAGTAGAAAATTCTTTGTTTTTTAGCATTCAGTACAGCTTACAAATATTGAAGTGCTGGGATCCCAGTGATCTCTGATGCGACTTTCTTAAAATAACAACTGATAATTTTGGCTCTTTGAAGGTGAAACATGGATGAGGAAGCTAAACGCATTTCTGAGAGTCTGAAAGAACAGAGGTTGTTTTACACACATACATCCTTTTATTCACATTCCAACATTCATGTGTAGGCTAAGCTCTCCAGTTTCTTCATCTCTAAAGCCAGAACACAGATATTAGATGTTATAAAGAGCTTTTATGCTGGGCTTTTGCACAAAAAAATATATTTAATTTTCACAACATGCAAGTATGCATGAGAATTGTAAAATATTGGTGACTTTATTCCCTGGTTAGAGAGAAATTATACCAATCTATTCACTGATGAAGTCAGCTGGAGACCTTTACTAGCTAATGAAATGCCAGTGTTGACATTGTAATAAAAGATGCACTTCTGGGTTTATATTACATTTTTTCACCTAGGAATGCTAATTAAAATTGAAGATGACCTAGGCCAGATTTTTTTTGTAACTAAATAAATATAGCAAGTCAAGTGAACTGCAAAAGATTTAAGTAAGTTGTGAAAAGCTGTATATTAGAAGACTATTTTATGCAAATCAATAAGGTAATTTAATTAAACCATAAACTTTCTAATAATAGACATAAGAAACTAGAAATTTACTCAAAAAGTAAAAGCTTCATCAATGAATGCAAAACCTGATATTGAACTAAGAGAAAAAGTGTATTAAAGTGCCTTGTTAGGGTTTAAAAAATGTGGTTGAATTCCATTTCTATTATATGTGTCCTAATCACAATTTATACATTTCTGGGAAAAAAAACAAACAAACAAACAAAACCAACAAAAACTCTTATTGTGACTTTACATTCATCCATTTTATAAAAAAAAATAATTTTTAAATAGAAAGAGGTTTATGAATTAGTACCAGTATCACTGTTCATATTAAATACTTTGATACCTTTTGCAGTGTTAGCTAAATAATTTCTTTCCCACTTTTCTATTTCCACTTTTGTTAAAATCAATTTTATAATTACCTATTTTGTAAAATTGTGAGATGGAGGACTTTAGATATAATAATATATTATTCCATTAAACCAAGAAAATGAAAAGAAAATTGAAAATTTTTCTTTAAGAAAAAATTCCCATGTTTGATTTGTTCACAATACATAATTTGATAAATTATGTTTCATTTTAGGAGCTCAGCCTGAAGGATGCAAAATAAATCTAGTTTGCAACCATGTTGCAGTTATGTCTCAGGCATGACTCAGAAAAAACAGTATTTTTAGTGGTGTGTAATATCTTAGAAATCCACAAGCCACTTTTTTTCATTGATAATTCATAAAGTGTGAAACTGTATTCTTTGGGGCTTGCAAGTCAGATAGAAGCTTATCAAGAATAATGACATATTCCTGAGTATCAAGTTTCACACACATTTGGTTTTCACTGTGTGTCATCTCCAATTTATTACAAGATGCTGTATATGTTTGAGTAGTACTCCAAGGCAACTAATATGATTAGAGACAATCAGAATTGTTTATCTCTGAACTGAGGACCAGCAACCTTGAAATCTTGCAAATCACTAAATAATAACAACATAAAACCCATTCTCTATTTTCCTACATCATTCCTTGCATTCTGTGCATCTAGAGGAGCTGAGAAGGAGAAGAACAGATACTGAAGAATGGAGGGGAGCTTGTGAGGAATGGTCAGGCTGAAATTCCTCTGGAAAACTGCTAAACATGTAAGGTTTCAAAGAACACAACTGTAGCTCGGTTAAACTCATTAAAGATTTAACAATTTTTTTTAAAATTAAAAGACATTTCAGTTTAAACACTAAGTTTCAGTATCACTATAAGATGAAGTGAATGGTCACTGTCACCAAAGATATAGCCCTCATGGCCTCAGTTGCTTTTCTCTAGCTCCTACCACTTTCTAAATGCCAAGTGCATGAAGTTCCGATAGCTGCATGATGAACTGGTCTGGTTAAAAATATTTTTGTCTCTGGGGATCACTTCTCTCAACAGGAGCTAAAATTCAGGAAATGAAAGGTGCATATCCATAATCATTTCAACAAATCTAAATTGAGACTGCTGTGATCTCAGCTGCCTTTTCCGTCCCCAGCTGTGCACTCTCCTGCCTTACACTGGTACTATGTCTTGTGTAATCATGTATTGAAACATCATGGGAGCTGAACAGATGAAAATTCACTAAGTAAAAGAAACTAAAAAAAAAAAAAAAACAACAAAATAACACTTATTAGTCCTTAGCTGAATCAAATCCCTGAAACAGTTTACGATGTGAGTGGCTAATACTTCTACTTAACAGTAGAAGTTAGGGAGAAGTGATAAATAGTAGGAAAAAATTAGGACCCTGAGTTCAGTGATTACCTTGCTGAAACAGCATATGGAGACACTCTTTTTAGAAAAGCAGAGTTCAGATAAATATGGTACAGTATAAATATATACGTATTTTCCTTTTTGTTCTGTTGCAGTTCTGCATAAAACTGAAAAATGGAGGTGAGATGCTGGGCATCAACTGATACAGGAATATCAGCTGGGATATCAACCATTGTGAGAGGGTGGCATAAGGTTCTGTGTTGAATCAGAGCACCATGATGCCCCTTTGGGTTACACTAGCAGCAAAATTCCCCACTAACAAGGACTTAGATTATCAATTCAGTTTTGACGTTGCTATTTTTAAACTAGGACTCCTATAGAAACATAAACACCTTTAGTCTTCATTTCATCAAACTAAAAAAAGGAAGTGATTTTGAGCTCTCTTCTCTTCCTTTGTAAGGTAGCATACTCCTGGAAGAACAATATACTGATCATTTGTGTTTTCTTAGAGTAATGCCAGTATTTCCCAGCTTCAGGCATGAGAACAGAGAGAAAAATCCCTGCTCACTTTTAGTTTTGGATAACCTCTGCACTGTAATGGACTTGCCAGGCTGTTTACAGCATCTTTGGGGCTAGTTTGCACTTGGTGTGGTAAAACTGTCACAAAAACCTGGTCCTCCATCTTCTAAAAAACTAAAGCTCTGTAATCAAGTTTTTCAATTGTAGTGGCTGCATCAAGACAACAGAGCAAAAAGAAAATGAAGTGTAGAAAAAAGGCAGACATGGAAATATTACCTGTGTTCTTTAGTGAATTTTTACTACCCATTATCTGTTTAATTATCAATTCCTTTCTGCTCACTTCAGTAACAATATCAGCTGCCTAGAGTGGTAGGAGACATGAGGATCCCAAAATGATGTTAAGTAGGCAAGCTAAACTGTAATACTGCATTAAATATTTCCTATTTAGGCAAGAATATGGCTGCATTTGATCTCACTGAAATCCCCAAACTCTCACTTCATAGAGGTTTACCCAGGCTCTAAATCAACGAAGCTGAGGACATGTTGCTTTCTAACAATCTGTTCCTTCAAGTTAAAAACAGCTGAACATGATCTTGCTGGCTCCCAGTGTGGTGCTGTGGCTGAGAGGGCTAATGTGGCTGCGTAATCGGGGGAATACTCAGCTGGAGTGGAGAGGTTATATTACTGACATAACAGCATAAATGTTTATGTTTACTCTGAGACTGGAGGTGCAAACTGCAGTATACACATTCCCTAGAGAGGCAGCTATTCTCCATGACTACAATGTTTAAGAGAATGGTAAGAAAACGAGACTGTTTACCACAGCAGGAGGAAAACAACTCACACAGATTTAGACACTAAACAATAAGATGCTAGGAACTGAAAATACTGATGACTGCAATGTTTTTGTTAATCTCATGTCACACATACAAGCTTTTCCTACAGCAGATTGAATAATGGATGAGGAACAAAAAATATGTGTACAGCGAGAAATGTATATTTCTGTATTGTATCTGGACTTACTGCTCTCTTCAGCCTTCTCTGATAAAGTTTTTATACACAACAGTTAGCTTAGAAATACTTAGTAATACAAAAGAAGAACACACAAGTTACACAGAAAGAAGAAAGAGAGAAAATACTGCTTTACTTAGATACAAATGTGTAAAGAAACACAGAACATGCAGTGTTTTTATGCTTATTTCAAGTTTCTCTTCATGTTCCTTAACCCCAATATAAAGAAGCACTACCTTCTTTTGAGTGTAAATGCCAAACTTTGACATCAACGTTTCAGCAATCATCTCTGTTTACAGACAGAAACAAAAAAAAAAAAAAACAAACAACCAAACCACCAAAGCCACAGTGAGGGAACCACTTGCTGCAGGCAATCCAGCAGGGTAATGAATGATGATGGAAATACCCAGAAATTCCAACCTTGTTTTCCCAGGTTAATACTTACCCAGTAGACCATGCTGGTTTCGGTGAGATCACAAGTGCATTTTGTCTTTGAAGCATGTTATCCATTACCTTTGAAGGAGCTTCTTTTAGTAAAATACAAATCAAACACATCTAAAATAAATCAAACACATCAAGGCTTTGAACCAGATCCCAAGTGGTCCTGATAACACACTTTGCATTTAAAATTGTGCTGATAACATCATTTACATTTATAAATTCTGCTAGTCTCAATGGGAGTTAAGGATAGTCAGGATCTCACTCAGGATTTCAATCCAAAGTAAGATAAAAATTGAAAAACCCCAACAACCCGCCCAAAAAACTACACATGGGACTTGAAGGTGAAAGGTGGAAATAAACTGTAAGATTACTCTGCCTCATATTGAAAATAGCAGTTGGGCACAGGCATAGTCTGAGTGCTTCATCTTTTAAGTGTAAAGTGGTAAAATTTACACTCTCAGACTTCCTGTTCTTCTGTCAAAGATGTTAATGATGTGTCTGTCTACCAATGTCCCAAAGAATGCAACTGCCGAGACCCTTTCTTTGAAGCAAAATACAATTCAAAAAATTCATTTTGTCACTGAAAATCCCTGCTAAAACTCTGACATATTTTCTGACCTCACATAGAGTGCTCTAATGTAATCCTAGTGGGAGCACCAGAAGTTCAAAATCCACTAAATCTGATAAAAGAGTTAACATGACAATAACTTCCACAATTAAACCACAATTTCAGCACAACATCTGACACCTGAAATATGTCACTACCTGCCACTTTTTCAATGAGGAAAGATATAATTAGTCTGTCCAGTAATTTTAAAACTGGACACCTCCACACTTTTCCACAGATACTGAAAGATCCATGCCATGGTGCTCTGCTGAAATTTTCAATACCTTTAGCTTGAACTATGATAAGCATAGATGATTGTCAAATTGAAGACTTTGTTTACAGCTACTGCACTGAACATCTTTATAGAAAAAAGGATATTTTTGAAGAAAGACTGTAAATTAGATGATACAACGTTCGGAATGTGCAGTTCAATGTCAAGATGTTACATCAGCCAAAGCAATTTGAGCTAGTATTCATTTTTTTTTCAAAACATGCCATTTATATCTAGTAAACAAGGTTATTGGCTTAGCGAAATACTTGTTGAATAGAAAATATATTGAATCATCCGATGCTTTAGGCAGTCACCTTATATTACAAACGGTTTTAAAAGATGAAAAATAAAATTTGCGCTGAAAGGTGACAGTAAGAGACGTGAAACCACCAGTTTTATGTCCCACATTTGGCCAATTTAAAAATGAAAATAATAGCCTCATTAACTGTCAGTCTTCAGAGGCATGAAATTCATGTTACAGATCTGTATCTACTGTGAGTTATCGAGAGTACAAGCCAGAGGAATAACGATTCTGCCTAATTTAAAATCTTTGTGTCAAAAGAAGAAATGAAAGATTGGACATGACAGAGGTGAATGAAGCTGTCGTTCTTTTAATTTTATTTAACTCACCGTAAAATCTTTGTTATTTCTTTAGATTTTTCTTATCCAACAGCACCACCTTGTGACAGTACAGATTTTAGTACTTGGGTTTCCACACACACCCTCTCAACAAAACGTTTCTTTGGCAGCTGAGGCAGATAAAATGCTGAAAATGTTAAGTATTATTAAGGATGCAAATAAACACCATACCACTGAATCAGTGGTCTCTAGATTTCAGTCAATAGTCCTTGGAAAAGTTTTCTGATGCGAAGATGTCTTTTTTAATACGAGCATACAAGAATATACCTACCTACATTAAAATCTATATGCTTATATATTTATATTTGCATATTTAACTGGCATTTAGTGCTGTAAAAAAAATGCTTCATCTCTAATTGATTTTTTAAATGAATGATTGTTATTGCTTTAGTGATGAGGCACAGGTGCCTTGTGGAAGACAAGCTCTCTGTAGTATTTCTCATTGGCAAGATAATAGTAACATCTCGCCTAAGTAGCACCATTTTGGACCTCCACTCTGAGGTACCACATTCTGTAAATCCCCTGTTCAGGGAGCCCAAGACTGTGTTTTCAGTCTATTAGCCAAGGGCCAAAATCTTTTACTGGCTTTTGCATGTTCTCTCTCTCCAGCCTAATGAATATTTTCCCAGACTAGGCACAGTGGAACTGATTGAGCCGGGTGGACCGAAATTACACCGTTGCAGAACATGTCCTTAGTGCATTCCCATCAGAAGTGGTGAGGCAAAGAATGAAATTGAGTCTTGGTTTCCCATATCCTAAATGGATTACTTAATTTCATTGAGAAATAAAAGAGGAGCTGGGCTGAGGCCTGTGTTGGCTTCAATCCAGTAGATATTTTGTGAAAGTATCTATGAAATGAGACCAGGAAGCAGGGATTATTTGTGGATATGTCAGGTACAAAAAAAAAGAACTAAAAGTCTCTGAGTACTTCCAAAACAAATGCATTTCTGCACATGCTTATTAGAACCTTATTCAGCAAATACATATGAACAAAGTGTGTTAGGAATAAAGTAGCTGTCTGGATTGAATTTTGGACTCCAGTTATGGAATCTAAAATGTCAGCCATGAAAGGAAAAAGGCAACCAAATAACTTTATGAGTTTTCATGGGTTTTTATACACAATAGAAGTATTAGTACAGAATCAATTTCAGGAAAAGCTTTCAATGCTGTAATGATGAATTCAGCTTCTTCTGATTCTGGGAATTTCATAAATCTCTTGCTTTCCTGCACTTCTGTTTTTCTTCCATTTGTTAAAAAGATAGTTCATCACAATTTATTACGATTTTTATATTTTCAAACTTTCAAGTGAAAGTATGCCATAGAATTTTATTATAAGAAATTATAATGACCAAAACAACAAAAAATAAAACTTTCTATGTTTAGTCATCCTTAATAAAAAAAACCTTATAAACTGTGTGGCTCAAGATAACATACTTTGGGTCAGGACCTCTGGAGAACTTGCCAACTGTGTCACAAGTGTCCTTATTTAACAACTTCATTAGACCACTTAGGAGGGAACAACTATTATGTTAATAGTATATTTAGATTACAGTTATTCAAGGGACCTTTCAAATGCTACCAAGGACATAAATATAACAAAAATCAAGCTAAAAAAATGAGTACATGGATATACAAACCAAAATGAGATTTTGAAAGAAAAAAAAGTAAGCCACCACAACTAAAGAAAAATGAAGGTCTGAAACTCTTATTTTGCAGTCAACAGGAGGGCTAAAACATGAAAGTTAAACAGATCAAGGAGTGCTGTTAGGCAAAAATTTGAAATCAACTTATAACACAAGATGACAAAAAGCAAATGTAGTGTGATTTATAATAGTATATGAAAGAAGCATTGAGTCACAGAAGACAGAAATGACAGTGTGTCTCTGATATTTCATTTGAGAGACCACCTCTGAATCTGAGGTAAACAAACTATATATAAAAGAATGCTAGAGTAAAAAATTGAATAAGCAATAAATGTGTGACTCATTTTTCATGAAACCTTATGATGAAAAGAGATCTGTGTTGTATTAATAAACAGCCCTTCTTGTGCTTCTTGGCTCTAAGCATTGGTTCTTAGAGCCAAGTGGCACTATCTGCTCACTTCCATTGCATTTGGACCAGCTGTGGTCTCCCAGATGATCTTTGAGACAGTTCATGGAAAAGCAGTAGCCATAGGCTGCTCCTGGAAGACCCTGTGGATGTGATTTCTTGCTCAGTGATATGGACACGTTGTAAATATTGACACGTGCCTGCAGGGAATGAGAACAGGCCCTGGCACCCCATAAAATAGGCTTAGCACTCTATGACCAAAGTCTTTTACCCTTTCTCATTTACCATTAAAGACATACCCTTAGCTAAATGTACATTGCTAAGTGTATTGGTCCCAGGAAGTGATAAGTCTTAGGACAAGGGATGAGGAGTAGCTTGCCATGACACAGTTCAAGGCTTTCTGTAGCAAGGAAAGTGATTTTTTTCTTCTGTAAAAATTAGATGCTATGTACTATGCGTGAACTCTATAGCACTGGGTCTTCTGGCCTCATCCACCATTACCGTGACAGTAAGCCATAATTTTTTTTGGTGTATTTTTTGCCTTTTTTTTTTTTTAATTACTGTTTTTTCCCTCCAGCTTCATGTGTACAAAAACTGCAAAAGCAGTGCTGCATCCACCAAAGTATTTTTTATATGGTATGAGTGTCTTGCATGTGTTGCATACCTGTGGTGTGATTGAGGGATCAGTAAGTGTGCCAAACCTGCTGGGACAGCTTTGGAGCACTCTGTAACGTGTAGGTCAAATCACATATTTATGTTATCTAGTTTGCATTGCATTTTGTGGCTCTTCCCTTGACTCAGAGCTTGACCTATGCATTATTTAGGAATACCCTAGTTTCATGAATCCTACAGAGACCCCAGGAGTGAAATAAAATGTTTATGGCTTAGGCAATCACAGGAGCAGGTCCTAGTCCAGTAGAGCAGATCTAAATTATTTCGCAATATATCAATATCTACTTTAAAATTACCATCTTTAATAAGAATTAAGTCAAACCTACTAGTAGAACTCTATATAAAGAAAGTTTTTGAAGAGGTAAGTAGTGGTTCTACCTTGACAAACTCAGTAAGAATGCCTGAGCACCTCTATAAATAGAGTTGGGTGACACAAAAGTTTTACCCTCAAATTCTGGGATATATAACCTGTGCACAACCTAGGAGCACAGCAGAGATTGTCCTCAGTCAGTCATTAAAAAGAGATCACCTCTTCAAGGAGTCAAGGTGCAAAAACCCAGGTGTATTATCTGGAATGGCAAAAGAAGGTGAGACTCAGTGATAGTCTCACATTTTTAAATGAAAATCTGGATCAAATGTCTCTATTCTGTCACAACAACCCAAACAATAAAACCAAAACTGAAAAGCCCCTTGCTAAGGGATTCCATCAGCAAATTGAATAGATAACTGGAAATTTGGTTGTTTTTTTTTTTGAAGCCCCTTAATATTAGCACTGCAAGTTATAGTCTTTCCACTTTTATTAAAAAATTATTGCAGTTCATTTTATTAAAGTGAGCAGCCGGTTTATCAACATTTTCTCCGTAAAAAGAGCTTACTCATTAAAAATATCAAGATATATCTGAAATTAAGCCTATTGTTTTAATGAAAATGCTACTTAAAAGTCAGTGTAAGTATGTTTTTACATTTCTCTATCCCTTTCAGGACATACACACACAAATATGTATGTGTATCTACATATAAATGTTATTTCTGAAAGTTCAATTTACTATTCTACTAATGACAAGAGATGTTATTAAAATGAAGGTTTTCAAAATAATCCATAAAATTCTCCTTAGATTTTTCAACCATTCAACTAAATAAAAAGTTAATTAACAAACTGTCATTGGAAATAAACAAACCCCTGCTTCAAATTGTGAGTCCTTTTTTTTTTTTTTTAAGCTTGTTTAGGAAGTAAAGAACCTACAGTTAATAGGCTTTGATGTGCAGATTGTTTCCAGATCTTTAAGACTAGAATTAAGTAAATTAATCAAACTCAAACTTCATTTTTTCAGTCTGTCATAGGTCAAATCAGAATAAGACATATTGTTGTATAAATGTACTAACAATAAACAGAGTTGTGCCAGAAACATTACACTTGTGAAAGTTGCTTTTTTTACTAACAGCCAAATAATAAATGTGGCATAAAAGCTGAAAATTTCCTTTGGTTGCAATAATTTCTGTATTTTAAGCTTTGAAAATCACTTTCTTCAAGTATTTCTTTCTAGAGAAAAAAAAAGACTCACGGACTCATGTTTTCTTTATCTCTACTATAACTTAAATTCTAGCTAATTTTTTTTCTGTGTTGTCAGGTACACTTGTGTTTCACTTGCATCATACTGATATTTAATACATCAATATTTAATTAGTTAGAGTCACAATTCTTTCTATTTTAATATAAACAATTTATAGATATTATATTTTCTTTCAAGATTTTCACATATATAAATATTTTAATTACACATGATAAAGAAAAAGGTTATGAAATTTATCGTGAAAGACCCAAAACAATTTGTTTTGCAAGGTGTTTAAAAGAAGCACACGTAGTGTCAGAAAGGAAGGCCCTGCTACAATACTTTTTGCAAAGAAATTGACCCTTTCAGTGGAGAAATTTTTCCTCATATCCAGCCTAAACCTCCCCTGGCACAACTTGAGGCCGTTTACTCTTGTCCTATCTCTTGTTACCATGGAGAAGATGCCGACCTCCACTTTGTTACAACCCCTTTTTAAGAAGTTGTAGAAAGCAATAAGGGGAATAAGCACTGGGGAATGAGCCCCGTCCCTCTCTTAGGTAATTAATAGCTAATAGTTAATATCTGGCACATTCCATAGTTTGAGTTGGAATGTACGGCATAATCCACAGTTAGTAACAAATTCCATAGGTTGTTGGTTAAGGATCATTGGGTGTTTGGATCTCTAGCTAGGGGTGGGATAAATCACATTCTTGGGATGCTGTTTGCTTTGTTAAGTATAAGAAGCTGCCAGGTAAGATGCTCTGTCTGTCACACACATTTTTCTTTCTGGCAAAAGCCTTTATTATCCTTTAACCTCCTGTTCTCAGCCTTTACTGTCCTACAAGCTCTAGTGTGGGGCTGACTGCACTCTAGAAATGAACCAGAGAAGATTATGCAATATTTTAAACACAGACTCCAAAACTGAGGCTATCTATTTTAAATGCTAAAAAGCATTCAACTTTATTCTGAGCTCCTCTGTGCCAGGATGTTCTCCATGGTAACAGGAAATTGTGGTCCAATTAAAGGATACCTTAATAGGGTAGTAGTAACAGTGTAATGCCTTAATAGAGTAGTATGGTGAGAGTTATCAATACAAAACTGAATAGAGTGCTTTTTGTCTTAGTTTGAACTATCTCTGGACTACCACTGAATTTTAAGTGATTTGCAACAACAGACATGAAGCTGACCACTTTTACTGAAGAATGACTCAGGCTCACCCAGATTTTCTTGACTCTTCATTCAGGCATCAGGAACTGGTCTGATTTTAGCATCAAGTTTGCCACTAAACCCAAACTGTAGTGCTTGGTAGGCTGTTAGAATGCAAGCTTGAAGGCACCAAACTTTTATGAATTGCATGAGCCAGCTAAGTGGGAAAATGTTCTAATTGCAGTAAATGCTGACTTCATACAGGATGAATTTAAAGGTTTAACATGCTTATTAACAAAATGACTCCTCAATTAACATTGTCTCTACTAATTAACAAAAACACCAACAGACTAGTAATGAGACACCCACTCTTACAACAAGCAGGCAAGAATTGTAAGAAAAAAAAGTGAGTTGCTGCCAGGGTGAAGAGGAGTCATGGGAATGCAGCTGCAAATTCTCACAGAACAAACAGCTATGAAGGCAATGAAAAATCACTGCTGAAGTAAAGGGATAAAAGAAAGAGAGATGCTTTCTCCCTGCTATAAAAGAGAAAGATACAGATATAAAAGAAAAATAAATCAGAAGATAGAAGGAAAGATTTAGAGAAGAGAAATGGAAGGCAGAATATCAACACAGTCTTAGGACAATTATATTACTTTTAATTGATTCAAATTATTTCATTCATTATGTTTCAAATGGATGAAAATTGAAAGGTGGGGAAGAGATGCTAGGTGGTTAGTAGGGGGGAGAAAAAGTAAAACATTTTCATGATATGAATGGAAAAAATAACTCCTTGGTAATATTAACTGTTGGCATTTATGGGGGAGGAATAAGGATTATGGCTTCAGATGTATCAACATTGCTTATTGCCTTGAAAATGGGTAAGATACTATCATTTCAAGATATCAACTTGGATCAAATGTATGACAAATTGGAAATCGAAGAATGTCTTCTTTAAATTCAAATAATTTTACCTTTGCATTTTTAACTTAAAAAGAAAAGTATTTTGAAAATGTATAAAGTTTAAGGAATGGCCAATTGCAACTGAGAGATTTTCCTTCCCGTTTTACTTCAGCAAAATTTCACTGAAACCAATTAAATGTAAAAAAATTACATTAATACTAAGGTATACAATTCTGACGTCAGATCCAATTGTTTGCATCTTCTTCTCTTTTGCCAAAGTTGTGCAAAAAGTATTTTTTCATCCAAAAATCAGAAAACCACTGTAGAAGAAAGAAGTAGGGTTAGATGCAAAATAAGACTGAAGCATCAGATCTCTGTCAGAATAGAAACTCCTAATTGCATATTCAACGTCCCCATGTAAAGCACAGGGAAAAATGCAAGTCTCAGATTTCAATTTTCAAACTGGTATACTGAGTACCAAGTTGTCTAGGCTGCCCATTAAAAACTGTTGAGTATATGCTGCTTTCTAAGTTTTTCCTTACTTCAGTCCTTAAGGTCCCTCTGCATTGAGGAATTCGTAGTTTCAGGGCATTATATGTAGTCATTTCAAAGTCAGAGGAGACACTACAGCATATTTCTTATCAAATTCAGAAACAATGGTAATCAAGCTGATTTCTTTTCTTCCTTCCTATTTATGTTAGCCTAAGTTAGCTGTTTCAACACTTGTATAGAGAAAAAGAGACATAGCACCAATTTTTTCTTCAAGAGATTCAAACTTAGATCCAAGAACTCTCAGATTGCACTGCTATACAGGGAAGATAAAAACTGACATTCTCATTCCTTTTTGTAGAAGTCCTCTGCATCTGTAATTAAAATTAATTAGCCCACAGAGATAACAAGACCGAAAATCACTTCTCCCTAAGTGTTTATTTATAAACTAGGAGATATTCAAGATTACTCACCTAGTGTGTCATTTGAGATGACTCATATAACTCATCAAGACTGCAGCTGCCACTTCAAACAGAAGTGGATTTCTTGTAGGTCTGTGCCATATTTCCAATTATGTATAGATGACTCAAATATGCATTTCAAACAACACCTGACAACAGCAATTAACAGGCAGTAATTTCTTGCTGCAGCTATACCATTGTACCAAATACATCTCAAAAATTCTATTCATCTATCTGAGATCCACAGCCTGGATCTTTCTGGGAACAAGGGTGGGATTCATCATAGCCAAATGTAGGTCTAAAAACTAAGCCTGATCTAAGACAGCCTTCTGGATTCCCTCCACATCCAGTTGTGCTTGATGATAGCCAGGAACCACTGCATTCTGGAATGGCTTCTCTCCATGAACTGTAAACAGAGTAAACATCTATGAAGTTAAAACAAGAAAGACTAAATTAAGTGAATCTCAATCAACCCTTTAAAGAGCTAGAATTAGATTTGCATTTCTACCATTTCAAATAGAACCAGAGGTTACAAGTTTTCATCCTGAAGCAGGAAAATCTTAATCCTCATGTCTTACACCCATAGTCAGGTATGGGGCAGGAAGAGGGAATCTGCAGCTCCTGCAGATGAAGCACTGTGCAGGAAATAATAAAAAATTCACAAGACTAAAAAGAAAACCAGTAACAAATCTATAAAAAGAACATGGTTGCAATGAAATTCCTATGAGGGAAGGATGAGTTCACTATACAACAGTAAAATGTTTTCTCAAACCAGGCCCTTTTGAATTTAATTTTTCAAATAATATTTCTTTTCCCAGTTATTCTCTGAGATGTTGTGATTTTTCATACTATTGAAGGATGAATCTTGCTTTATGCAAAGAACCCCAAATATGTATACTGTTAGCTGAAAATTATTACTCTGTTCCAAAGTAAGACAGATTCTCTCTGGTTGCCTACAGCACATTATTATCACAGGGTTTATAGCTTTCTTCTAACGTTAAATGGTCTTCTCCAATAATAACAAAAAGAATTTGACATGAACAGCTGCAAGATTCATTTTGGGAATACCAGTAGATAGTTTCTGATATATATTCCTGCCGCTTTAACCTTTCACAAAACAAGTTTGCATTTGAGTGCACATCAAGGCAGTCCTTGGAGTACACAGATGGTTTGTAAACCGTATGGCACCAAAACCTCTTCACTGTTCATAGCTGACATGGAAAATTCTAGGCATTATTGAAAAAATGAAAAGTAATGTGGGTAAAATGTCTGTTTTGGAGCACTCTGTTGTTCCATTGAGAACATTTCATTTGTGTCTGAGGACCATGATTAACAACAATTAGATAAAATTTTGCAGTATCTCATTAGATCAGTTTGTTTGTGGTTAAAAGCAAATTAAAGTATTTCAGCTGGTGTTGCCTTGACTGAACAGTGGAAACTGACCTGGTGTTCTCAACTGAATAAGCAGTTCAGAATCTGGAAAACAATGATTTTTCTCATGCATTCAGCTTGATTTTCACTGTACACCATGGTTATGATGTGCCAGGGATTTGAGGTCAAATTTCTAATTTGAGGTCAGGCTTTCAAATTCAAAGCTGAAAGCATCAAGGAAATATGAAAATTTGTTTTGGTTTGCTTATAGGGGAACAAAAATCAGTTCATTTGTATCCATGTCAGCAATTTCTGACAATGATGGCATATGTTCAAATGTTAGATTTACCAGAATATAAACCAAGTGACAGATAGAGGATCTTATTTTTAATTATGCCTCCTACAAAACATTGCTCCTACATTCTAACTTCAGTGCATGAAAAGTTATCTTCAAGAGGAATGGGCATCCGAAGTAGTGTCGTTTGCTGTTGTGCAATATGCTCTTAGCTTTTTCATATAAATCAGAATTATTGAAGCTCGGAATAATTGCTGTTTTAATAATAAATTTAGGTAATTATTCTGTGCTAATTTGCTTAGTAGTAGTAGGCTCTAGGTGCCTTATCTAAGAGTCAGTGATTAAGTTATACTCAAGATGAGCTTCAATGTAAATCATTCCTTAATTTTAGAAAGGAAAAAGCAAAAATAATTTAATTCATATGCATGGTAGTTATATTTCAGGATTGCCAGTACTTATGTATTTTTAAAAATCCTGTTCTACTGCCTGTGACTATTCCAAAATTTATCTATTTAGGGTTAACTGTAATGGAGTAGAATGAAGAAGTTCTTGGTGGGAGATAGGTGGAAAATAATTAGTTTTGCTTACATTAAAAAAAATAATATCTAATGACTTTCACGAAAAAAAGTTCTGCCTACCCTAAGCTGACAAAGAACATCTTTGAAATATGGTATAGTCCTTGAATTGCCCTAGATATGTATCAGTATAATCATCTATATACTAAAAAATCCTTAAGCTTTAAAAGAAGCAGAGTTTACACTTAATTAGGATCTTGTGAGTTATCACCTCAGTTTTCTGCAGGTTTCATCTGTGCTAGACCTGCTCTATCACAGGGCAGCAGAAGCTCAGTGAGACTCTCCCTGAAATTATTCTTATCTTCAGTAATTCCCAGAACTCCAAAAAGATAATTTGCATCTGAGGCACATACAATCCCATTTCTAGTATCTTCTCTTTCTTCCCTTCTTGATGTCTCTTGTGATTGCTCACCTCTTCTCCAAGTTAACATTCCTGTCATAAAATTCCAACAAACCCTTATGGCTGTAAAAGCAGGATATGCTAAATCTTAGCCATAATTGCAGTTCCCCTTATACATGCTATGCCCTTGCTAGTATCTGCATGGTAGATTGAGGTAGGAATTACAAGCCAAGCAGGGAAGACCAAAAAGCTGGACCTGAGAATGAGGGGATGAGAAGAGCAAATGGTGCAAGGCAAAGCCAGTAGAAATGAAAAGCATGGGATGGATTAGAGGCAGGAGGGTCACTGTGAGTCATCCAAAACCAGTGGGAATAGAAGCCAGAGTGGAGGGGAATCACAGGCTCTGGGGCAAAAGTGTGAATTTAGGTAACTGATAAACGCAGTGCTCCATGTAACACCTACACATCAAGAAAGAAGACTGCTCAAAGTCTAATATTTGGGGAACATGCTTTAGAGGGAAAAATACAAGAAGCATGAAATTTACCATTTACTGAGAGTGGTCAAAGAAAAAAGAAAAAAGATTATACATTTGCCTGTAAGGGTCAACTTGTGTGTGCATGCCTCGCTGAAGGTGTTCACCTCTTGGAGTCCTTTCCATCCCTAAGTTTCCAGGCTATAGACTGATATAAAAATCTAGCTTGACTGTATTAAGGTCTGTGAAAACTGTGTCAGTCTCTGTGTGTGAGTCCGCTGCCCAATGTCTTAAACCAATGGTGCAGAATTTTAGCATTTCTGTGCCTAAAACTGAAATGCACTGAAATTATCCAATACTGCTGAACAAGTCACCATCAAACAATATTTGTTCGTTTTTTCCCCCATATTTCTATGGTTAGAAATTTTCAAGTTCGGGCCAAGCTGCCTTCACTGAAAGACACCTGTAAAATCTCGTTGGGCAGTGATCATTTAAAAATGAGACAGCAATAATATAAATGTAAACTTCTGGGAATGAGTTTAAATGTTATTTTTATTTGGTTTGTAGGTTTGTTTTCTTTTTGTTTGTTTGTTTTTGTTTTTGTTTTTTCCCAGGTAAACTGTGTTCTCTAAGTGGATTTTGGACAGATGCTTTGTTGCATATCTCTGCTGACTAGGGCTAAACGACAAGGATAAAATAAGCAGGAAGTGTTACTTAGAAAAGTGTTTTACAAAGACAGCCCTCACACACAATATGGAGTGCACCTCTTACAACATTGATTTTACTTAAATAAATGGAATATAGCAAAGAAGAAAAAGTAATGGCAAATAGCAAATTGACTTTCTCAGAAGTTTAAATTAATGATGCAGAGAATCAGTGCTTCATGGTGAGACAAACTGCACAGCCTTTGCAAACACAAAATCCCTCACATTATCTCTGATCTCATCCTGCCTGGCTAGGAGCTGGCAGTCACTTAAATGCAGTAGACCTTCCACTTTTGTAAAACTCATGTGCCTGGTTTAGGACAACATGCTTAAAGCTAACAAAATGGCCGAGCTGCTTTCTTGGGCCAGGGTACAGTGGTCAAGGGCTTAAAGAATGTGTCATAGAAAGAGAAGGGACATTGTCTCCTTTTTTACAGTATTCTTCCTATGATATTTTATTACCCCAGTGTTCTGCCCTCATTAATATTAAGCTATGGGTAAAGAGACCGGATGTAATTCTTGTAAAATCACCGTATTTGTTTTGATGCTTATGCTCCATCCATCTTTATGACAGAGAATAAGGAATCTGTAATGATTCTCAACCTGACAAAATACTAGATATTAATGAATTCTTACCATTTTCCATGCTTAGCTAAATTACTTTCGTGCTTCTGTGAGTCTGTTTTACTACTTTGGACCCATTACTCAGGACACCTATGGCATCTCAGACTCATTAATCCCATTAAACTCATCTGAGAGGGTAATTTCAGTCTCTTGATGCAGTGTTATTTAAGTATTTTTAAAGAACTGCTTAAATGTATGGATCCATGAATGCAGTCAAAAGAGATATTTTTCACACATCTTAATTTCTAAAATTATGTATATTTTTTTAAAATAAATCAAAATAGAAAAAAAATCAATTAAATACAAAGCAAATAATAGAATAAAGTTAACTATCTTACTTATTTTCTTTTTCCTGCAGAGCAGTAAGCGGGCCAGACCTCTAAGTACCACATATTATGTAGATTTTTGACATCAGAATGTTTTTGTTGTACAGCCAGTATGAAAGATACTTTATTAGTCTGAAAAATGAACAAACTTGCTTTCAGTTTTTCTCTCCAAAACATTTGCCCTCATACCAATTAGTTGTAATACACATTTCAAGCACTATAAGTAGTGATAAATCCTGTATGCTTAAAGTATATTTATTTCAACTCACAAGCCAAGCTCAAAATAGAAATAATATAAAATTTTAGTTCAAAATATAAATAATTTATCTCATGTAGCAGGTAAAACATTGAAATATATTTATCTCTTTAAATCTCCCTTCTGTTTTGATGCTTGGAGAAAGCTGCCATTTTAATACTTGCCAGTTTAATGGCAGAAGTAGCCCAGTAGAGTTAAAAGGCTGTTAAAAGTAATTTTATTTTTTTTACATAATATCGTAGTTATATTTTCCATGGAGTGCAGATGACAGTACAAGGAGATTCTAGATTTTCCCAAAATATCATTTAATTTATTTCATAGACCTCTATGCTCATATTGACTATCTCTCAGTCTCTCGTATTAATTAATTCCATACACATCAGTCTCATATCAATTAATCTTGTGCTCGTGTACCTTTGGAGCATTTGTCCCAAACACCAATAGCAGGGACCAAAAGTCCTGTAGTCTGTGGAGAAATTCTGAATAGCCAGCTTTGCATTTTAACAAAATCTGATTGTGAGTGCTGAGCTGATTTTTTAATGATGAATTTTACACATTGGTATTCTTATCCCTGATATCCTGCTTGGGCTCATAGGAAATCTTCTGCCTTCAATCTCATCTTGCAAAGGAAGCGTACAACGCAGGTCCAGGGCATCTGATTGCATAAGATAATGCCAAAATCTTTTTTAAAAATAAAAAATCTATGGATTAAGCATCCCTGTTTCAAAACAGAGGAAAACATTGCACCAACAGAAATAAATGATTTATTTCTGATTTCTTTTGAATGATAGTAGACAATTAACAAAACCAAATCTAACCTGCAGTAGATTACAGAGTTCACAATACAATTTCCTTACAAAGCAGTGAGTTTTCAAAGAAAAAATAATAAAAAACCCCACCCAAACTAATAAAAACTTGTATTGTGCTACAAATATTGAACAATCAGACACATAATGGAAGCAAATATGCAAGCAAATGGAAGTAAAATGATGGACATCAAATGTCTGATGTGTTTTTCAGTCTTAAAGAATGAGAGTAAAAGAAATGTTTTATCTTAGATATTTGAAGCTGAGAAAGGTACCTAGCTGCTTACTCCATTTCTACCTCTGTCTGTGCATCTCTTTGGCAGATGCCAAATTAAGCCAACAGACCAAAGAGTTCATCAAATTACGTCATTAGAAACAAGAGTTTTATTTGGTCAAGGACTTTAAAAAAGAACTTAAAAAATAACATTTGCACCCAAATTAATGATAACAGCAACATTATCTGGTAGTGAGCACTGACTCTCAGCTTTGCTAAAGGATGAAGAGAGAAAATTTAGCCAAAGATTAGTCGAAACAAGCAAATAAATTTAAAAAATATAACATAGCAAAATGCTTGACCTATTTCTAGCCTGGAAGTTAATCATGGGGAGGTTTTTAATGCCTGAAGAGGGCCAAGATTAGACTGACAGGAGCCCTGTGGAGCAGAACAAGACCGTTCTGTCCTCCACCTGCAGCTTTTATTAATCCAACTACTAACTCTACATAGTGCTTGTAGCCTGATTGCTTACACTTAAACCAGCAATCTCCTCCAGGAGAAGGGAGAAAATTAATCTGCCTGTTTTGGTTTCTTTCAGTATTGAAAAAAGTAATTGTCAGTTGTTTTTACAAGAAGAAGGAAGAAAATAATCCATTTTTCTGCCAAGCCTCCACTGTTTTAATACAGTGAATAACATTCATCTTACAAATTATTTTTGGGCCCCAGTGGGAGTCCAAGCTCTCAAAAGATTTATGTACAATCTTGTTAGTTTGGTTTAATGATAGATGTAATTCAGATGGTATTTTTCACTCGTATCATGGGCTATACCTATATAAAGGGCTCTTTCTTTAAACAAAGATAAACCAAGCAGAGAGATTGAGCTCTTTAACTACTTAACTATTGCCTCAGTACCTCTCAGGCTTTTGGATTATTCTAGCAAATTCTTCCCAAGGAAATTATGACATGAAGGGAGCTTATTTAAATCAGTGCTTATGTGAGGTGGCCCATGTTGCTTGGTCATGAGGTCTTTCTGCTGTTTGGCTGAGGACAAGTTATCTGGTGCAGTAAGTCTCTCCCTATCATGTCATTAAAATCTGACACCTCCCTCAAATGGGATATCTTCACCTATACTGCCACCTGGAAATATCTTATACTCTATAGCCATGCCAAGGATTTGCCAGACAGTTTTGCCAGACATGCAGCAGAACTGTTCCAGAAAATATTCCCAGAAAATAAATCGTACTGAAAGCCAATTTTTAAGCCTGTTTAGTTTACAAAGCTAATTTACAAGGGCCTTCTACTTCATTATGGTTTGTGCACTGAAAAGTTAAATATTCCTTCTTGTATCTTGTGCAGTGGATGGCCAAAAAGTTTTGACCAAATGTAGTAAGACAGGGAAGTTGTCAAAATGTATATGTCATTGTATATATATATTCACTAGTTCCATAGATCTCTTACACTCAGGTGAACTTCTGAACTTCCTCTTTTAGTTCATGTGCATCTCTGCAGGGTAATTTAAAAAAACATATGTATCATAATGGCATATTAAATGCTTAGGGTTTGATATATAATTTCTGCTTTGAGCTGTCCTTCATCTGGCTTAATTCTAAAATGACTGCTCATTTTAGGTCTATCTAAAGAGCAGACTGCAAAATTTCCCATCTTGCTAGTAAGATGTAATCTGTTACAAGGAGGACAGAATGCAGAAGATTTGGAAAAAATAAGTCAATTTCATCATTCAGGAATGTAAATCATAGAAGTGTAAAATTCTTTCTGAAACTTCTTAATGATCAGTTACTAAAATAGCCAAACTAAGAATGTCAGCCTTCCAGCTGCAGCTTCTTAAAATTTATCAAAGCTCAACAGTGAGCTCTACAAAATTTTATTCTAGTACTCTGCATCCTGCCTATCACCTGCTTCTCTTTGCACAGCAAAATTCAATCATAGATTAAGAAAGCTCTGTGTACACACTAGTAATGGATTCCTTCTGCCCAGTACCTTCAGTGAGCCACAGAACTCAGAAGAGGTTTCTAAAAATTCATACCTAGAACAAAATGACAACAAACACTCAAAGAACATCTGATCAAACTAGCTCAAGTTTTTCTCTGAAAATATGGTAAGCTTAATCATGCCCGTTGATCACCCAGTGATGAGTTAAATATAACTCTACACTGGCAAATACTGTACTACCCACAGCCATACTTACATAAAAGGAAAATTTTAATCTCCTGTTACTGGAGCACTTAGCCCCCATTAACTCTGTCACAAGTCATTGTCAGAGTCAGAAATTTTTTTTCTTGAGATGTCATGACTTCAAATTAAGGAGTATAAAAGTTTGTTGTGCTTTATTAGCTATTGTGTCGGAGATTATGATAACCTAATAGCTGTAAGGAAGGCTCCCAAAAATCTATCAATAGTATTTCAGTTCTGTTTTATTTCAGAACCCATTGTCACTATTGGTCTATTTTACAGATCCTCCTCTGATAGATCATCTTGAGAGACAGCATTTAGCACACTGTCTCTTCTTTGGAAAAGTGATTGTATTAGGAAAGATTCTGTAAATTGGCACTGAAGATAGTAAAACTTATTTTAACGATGCCTCTAAGTAAGCCTCCTCTATCTTAATCTGAGGATTGCACATGAAGCAGACTCATACATGATCATATTGACCACATGATCTGGTTCTTTTCTTATTATGGTTCCAAGTATAAATGTATCATCTCTGCAGTGTTAAAATTTAGCAACTTTTAGTTTATATAAAAGCGTTTTCTAACCAGCATGAAGTATTTAGGTAATTCAATTGACTTCCCCTGCAAACACCCTGAGAGGAGGCCTTTTTGTTAGAGTCCTTGGGGAAAGGACTTCATTAGCAGGTGCCAGGATTGAACACCCTACTCATTGGAAAGGGGATTAATGTGCTTTGTAATCCAAAATATTTCCCCTTGCTTCACTTAAAGAATACTGTCTCAGGTTATGGACCCAAAAATGTGTATTCTATTTCATCTGTTGAAAGCAGCTGGGGAGATGTTTTTATTTATCTCTTGTAACTCTGGGGGCAGGGGGGCAGGTGCCTTCTGGTAATGGGCCAAGTGTTAAAACCAGGTGGGGTAGTGTTTCTTATCTCTTTCACTGCCCGTCCTCCCTCCAGGGGGATATTTTCTGCTAATGGGCCATTAAGGCTCACAAAGGACACGACACATTCCATCCTCCCATTGTGAGATGCTCCACCCAGTGGGGGGAGCCAACCATTCCTACCTAGATAAAAACTGAGATGTAGGAACACAAGGTATCTGGTTCCACTGGATTCCCAGAGGAAAACTGGACCCTTCTCACCATCACTGGACCCTTTCTACAGGATCATCTCTGCTCCAACAGAACCACATCTGCCACTCCAGGAGGACTTACTGTGGACTGTTTCCAACACCCTGACCAACAGGGTGTCAGGTTGTATCTCTGACTCTGTCAGGGTTTCTAGGATTGTTGTTTGTTTGTTTGCTTGTTTGTTTGTTTTGGGTTTTTTGTTGGTTTTTTTTGTTTGTTTGGGTTTGTTTTTTTTGTTTTTTTTTTTTTTTTTACTACTACATTTGATTGTTAATATTTGTAGTAAGAACTGTTATTCCTATTCCCAAATCTTTGCCTGAAAGCCTTTAATTGCAAAATTATAATAATTTGGAGGGGTGAGGGGTTTACATTCTCCATTCCAAGGGAAACTCCAGTTTTCCCTGGCGGATACCTGTCTTTCCAAACCAAGACAAATACGAACACAAAATAGAAGTGGAATAAGAAATATTCATTTACTTACAGTGTAAGTATACCTGATAAGTACACATCCTGTTTCAAGAAATCCTACTTTAATATATTCATATGCATGCCTAATTTAATTCTAAAGTGTTTTGTACATTTGTTTTCAATAATAGACCTTGAAAGTACTCACTCAAAGGCAAATCTTTGTAGTTCTTTTTGTTCATAAAAGTCACTTAAAGAGGGAACTTGAAAACATCATTAACTGCAGTTCATCCTTGATCCTTTCATCCCTTCAGAGCTTATTTAAACTTCAAAGTCTTGACCCATTCAAATGATTTAAACAAGTGCTCTGAAGTTGCTTAAGATACATGACAACCAATAAAAGTTCTCATAATGTGATCTTTATTGTAAAATTTCTAGAGAGGAATAACTAAGAAAATCTGCAATATTTGAATGAAGTCATGTTAAGATCAATGGTATGGAAGAGCATGATGTACTTTAAACATAGAAATACTCTCATAGAATTTTAATTTTAGCCTTACAAGCAGATATGTATTGTGTTGAATGCCTTTGGACTACTGTGATTTTTTTTTTCAGCATGATGATATTCAAACACTATCTTCAATGGCCAAATTTATAACATGAGCATGAAAGGTAAAACAGTGGCATGGTTCATCATGCCTGGATGAATTATTTTTGGCTTAATTCTAAGATAAAAAAGTATAAGGACCTAACTGTGTAGCCTCACTCTGCTGTGTCTTTTACAGTCCATGATTTACTTTAAATTTATTCCATGCTTATCCTGTATTGTCACCTGTCATTTTCACTAACAAAATACAAAAGTGACAAAAGGTATTTACATAAAACCCCCTATATTTTATGGTTGATTAAGACGTTCTGAAATCACATTAAGATGAGAATTTAATTTTCATTACATTTAAATTATTTGATTAACCCATTTTCATAACCAAGAAAAGCTTAGAAATTGAATAGTAGCATACCTTAACAACTAAAATTAACTCCAGTCTAAAAAGGTAAAAAAAACCCCTGCCAGCAGTTAGGATGCCCTTAGCTAGGATTAGCACTACAATAGCAATGAGATGGTCCCTAATGACCATCAATATCAACTGGCTTCACAGTGGTCCTGGAAGAGAATAAGAGCCCTCCCTTCTTGCATGGCCTGCCTAAGGGATAACCACTGTAACCAGCCTTGAGGAGCTATGAGGGTGCCTGTAAGACACTATTAGTCCCATTTTTCTTCAAGTACTCTAAAGGAGTCTGGGAAAGGATGCAGCATACATCACACCTGGCAATTTGTTTGCACTGTTTTTTCTGTTGGGGAACTTACGGAAACTTGGTGTGCAGAAAGAGTTCCAATGGGGTGAATGTGTGGCAGCTCTTGAAAGGGCATTATAAGCTACTTTTTCCCCAGTGTAGACTTGAAGTTCAAGTTAATATTTTTAATGTTACATTATACAATCTCAGTAGTGTGTGAGAGTGTACTTCCATTATATGTACATTTTCTATCATTTTATCTCTAAAAACCTCAGTGCAGCCACTCCCTCTACTTAAGGGAAATACAATTAGCTGTTGTTAGTGTTGTTGATTATGACAGACTGAGTTCTAATCATATTTCTGACTAAGAAGAAAAGAAAAGTGACAAACTGGAATGGAGGGGTTTTGTCAGCGTGCAAACTCCAACTATGACAAACAGCTACATTCCATCTTCTGTGTAGTCTCATTTCTTTCACAATGATGGAGATTAAAAGCCTCTCAAAAAATTTGCAAGGTCACCCTAAGACACTTGGATCTTTCTCTAGTTCTCATTTTTAATGCATTTGCTGCATTGGCTAGTGATAATTGCACATTTCACTCCTAAATTGTCACAATTATTAAACATCCTTGTTATCGGCTCTGTAATTTCATTTATTAAAATGTGTATATAAATGTAGCATTGTGTCATGTGAGCTGCTTCATACAATTGAATTCCTTAGAATTTTTTCACTGAATTGAGAGGATCAGGCTACCACTAACAGAGGAGTAGAAACAGAGGAACATAAATCAAAAGCTCCACATTTCTATACTCCTTTCAAAGCTGTGATACAGACTGGCGGTCAATAATAGACCTTGTCAGTGGCATATAACTGTGCAAGAAGTTTCTCTTGCTCTAGCCTAAACTTGTCAGGTTACTCCCTCAGTCCAGTGGAAGTGTTGTTGCCATCTTTGCAGAGGATGCTGTTTCTTCCTTGTTTCATGTTAATACTTAGATCTGAGGCCTTTTTTTCAGCAGACTATATTTCAGTATCTTATAGCTAACTCACTAGTTGCAAGTGCAGAAAATTATCATAATAAAGTAGCATAATAATTATCATAATAATGTAGCATAGTTATAGAGAATGTTTTCTTTGTACAAATCACCACGCAAAACAGCCATTTCTACATTGTAATGTCTTAATACCATGGAGCTTAGACAGCATTCTCATTTTTATTTTCTAATACTCTACTGACACCTTCTGGAATACAACACTATTTTTGGCTCTACAGCTGCCTTGTGTAGTGGTAATAATGCAGTCAATTAAAAAAAAAAATCTGATGCTACCACATGTCCCAAAGCACAAATATCAGCACATCTTTTACATCCTTAGTGCCAGTTTTCACTGATTTTGAAGCATCAAAATCATAAAGCAATTAGGAAAACATATCAAAGAGAACATTTCTAGATTGAGATAATGTAGTTTCAGGGGAAAAAAACCAGCCTGTATTGCTGCTGCACTATATTGCAGTCTATGATATTTGATGCTATTTATAAATGCTATCTACTGAAGGCCAGGGATTACGGCAAAATCTCTGATTTGTTTTAAAAATGTGTAGAGGTTAAAATTAGGAGCAAGACATTCTTTCCATCTCTATCTCATATACACATTTAATTCCTCAGTTCTCTGTATTCTCCATTAATGCAGCTGAAAGTGGAAATCTTGAAGCACATAAAGTTTCAGCACTTGAGTGTGAGAATGACCCATTTATCCATGACCTCTACATGAGACCTGCAGGTACAGCACAAGATTTATGAGATAGTCATCCTTCCAGAAGACATTCATCCAATGTCTAAAATGGCAACAAATACTTATATTTAGGCTACTGAATCCCCTTGTTGCCATATTCAAAGACAGTTTCACAGACAGCTAGTTGACTCTATCCTTAATGACAAGGATTGACAAGGATCCTTGTTTCTTATTTTCAAAAAAATTAATAAAAAGTACATGTGATCCATAAAGGTACTATCTCAGGTTTCTGTCTTTGATGTAGTCACAATAGTAATGCAGTGCAACTATGCCGAGAAATCTTTTTGGTTTGGGGGGTTTTGTTTTTTTTGAAAGAAAGGGTTGTTTGATGCAAAGAATTTTGTTTTATGAAGCTTCCTATTTTTATTTTTTTAAACCTATTATTGTCTCTTTATGTAGTGGTTAGAAATTCTGACAGAACAGATTTTCATTAAAGACATTCAATAAAATACCAGTGATTTTAAAAATGGTTGTGGGCTGATTCACATGCATACACAGAAAATGCTCTGATTGTTTATTTTGACTTTATAATAAAAATGCATTTTTATTATAATTACACTGGGTTCAGTTATGTATTGAACAAAAAATACACCTATATAATTAAACAGGACTTCAGGAATATAGGGAATGAAGCAAAGGAGAAAGTCCCTCAGGTTATTTTCTACTATAACCTTCCAGCCAGAAGGAAGGACAAGCAGGAGCAGGTATATCACACATACCACATCTGGCTGCACAGATGTTGTTTCCAGCAGGGTTTTGGCCTCCTTGACTATTCAGATACTCCTCTAAGTCTGTAGGTTACTGCAAAGAGATGACATCCACCTACCAAAAAGGTGCAATGACATCTTTTTAATAGGTTAACTAAGTTACAGAAGTGGCTTTCAGCTAGGTTATTTGGGGAGAGGTGCCCAAAGTTTGGAGACAAGCAAAGACCCAGGGACAAGCTGATAGTACCTTGGGAGCAGGAGCAAAGGGTCAGATGACAAATCACTTGAGTGCCTTTATGACAACACTCATATTCTAGGAAATAAAAATGAAGAAATTTGCAGTCTCCATGTGCAGTCTCAGAATTTTACTATCTTTGGAAGTACAGATATTTGGTGAGATAACTCATGTGACTCAAGTACTGCAATTGACAGTTGCAGGCAGTTCAAGACAGACAAAAGAAAAAGTAAAAGGGGAGGGTTCGTGCTCCACAGAAAAGATCAATCTGATATTCTAGAGATTAGCTGTAGACGAGAGGACAGATCTGTAAATATGATGGTCTTATTTTAGAGGACTGGAGAAGTTGATTTCAGAGAAAGAAATGAACAATATTCTCTAGAAGCCCTCTCCAACCTACATTTCTGTATGATTCCATCATGACTTGAATAGGAATGTCCCTCACTGTGGAATGCTGCACCACATGAGTGATGCAGGATTTTTCCCCAGAGTAACTTCTTCAGCTGGATTCATGAATCTTACTGACACAGATAATGTGAGAAATTATGTATAGCAGCCTGTTCTATTTTAATACTTGAAGGAAATTAAAAAAAAAATAGTTCAGAGGAAACTGAGGACTCAGTTTGTTCTGGTTAATAATTAGTGTGAAAAGAACTGGTGCTATACAAAGCCAAGAAATACTGTGCATTTTTTTTTCTTAGCACAAAATATCCATGAAGCTCACTTTATTATTTAGCAGTTTGACAAGATAATTTCACAGTAACTATGAAATTGCATGTTAGAATCCTTAAAACTACCACTAAAAAAGGACTATATGGACTTCAATATTGCTCCATCTATTTATTTCTACTTTTCTGAGTTATTTAAACTATGAAATAGCCTAGAATGGATTTCTGTTTTCCTTTTGCAGTGATTATATGTTTTGAAAAATGTTTTATCACTTTTATATTTGAGTGAAGTTTTACTAGTTACTAAAGTTCATTCTTTACAGAATTTAGTGAAAAAAAAGCTGTATGTGACAGATTGTAGCCTTCATAATGCTATGTAATGCCTAGAAAAGAACAGAACAAATGCCAGAGTTAAAACTAATTTTACCATCAGTCTTAGCATGATCAAGTAGGGACAGAAACAAGTAATAAAGTCTGAAACTGCAGATGAGTTCAAATGCAAATAATGCAAAATCTGTAATTTCTGAGCTTCTCTATCATAAAGAATGGATAATACATCCAAAGAATTTTTTTTTTCCTTTTCAACTAAATTGTCCTTTTAATTTTATCATAGTTCTGGTTTGGTTTGTTGTTTGTCTGTTTTGGGGGATGGGGGGGTGGGGGGACAGGGGTGTTTGGTTTGTTGGTTGGTTGGTTTGGTCAGTTTGTTTTCCTCAAAGATGTACCCTAAGCTTAGCAGATGGGCTATTGTTGGTGTAAGAGACAGTTCACACCTTTCAGCACACTTGTCTGCAGAGATGCTAGTGCCCTGAAGCTTTTTAACCTGATGTTTACAAATCTTAATTCTCCATTAGTTGTATTGGACTCTATCTCCCCATCAGATGTAGAACAGTATTTTCTTGATGTGGTAGGCATTTAATTAATAAAGTATTATGAAAACACTGTGAGAGGTAACCAAAAAACATATCCAGTATATTCTGTTATATACAGTTTTATAGCTGCAGAAGAAAAAAAAAGCCTTTGTGGCCAATTTCTAGGCATCATAAAGGCATTTTCCCCCATAATATCTCAAAATTCATTGTTTTCTCATTTTTCAGCCAAAAGACAATTTCTGAAGTTATTCCATTGCACAAGGAAATAAACCCCATGTTAACATAAAACTGAATTGTTTGTCTTACTTCCAGAAAAAAATAACAAGAGACATGTAATGAACATCTATCTCTAATATAACGTCTGGCACCGTCTGAGATCCATCTAAGATCCTCTCACACTCTTCTAAGTCCTCTGGATTCATACGATGAGTGTTGGCCTTTTAGGGGTAACGAATCTTTTATCTCTGAACAACTGCCCTGTGAAAGCTATTGGCAGAGTTCATTGTCCACAGGACGAGCCAAATACATCTCTTGGCCAAAACTGAGATGCTGGTTTCCCTGGCTGGAGGTACCAAATGCTCACGGTGAAGCAGTTGCACCACTTGATGGAGCCATTATCAAGTTGCCTGCTGAAAGGCACATCCTGAAAACTAATGGGCGCAGCTGTAGCTGCCAAGACGGAATCTGCTCAACTTTCTAGACATTCAATAACTAGCAAGCCTGGCCTGCTTAACAGTGGGTTACATCAACCGGCCAAACTTGGAATAAATCCTTATACTATTGCCATGATAAACAACAATGTTTTTTGCTATGAGAGACTGCTCTGGGAGCAGACTCCTACCGTAGATGGTTTTGTGGTAGGTTTTTTTCCTCCTTCCTGCTCCATAGTCACATTTTGGCCATAATTAGTAGTGGTTTATTTCAAATTAAACTGGTGGTGTTTAAACTTCTTACCTCCTTTACTTAGTATTTTTCTTTTTTTTTCTTTTTTTCTTTTTTTCTTTTTTTTTTTTTTTTTTTTCTTTTTTCTTTCCAGGGAGGAAATTAAACAAACTTCTCTATCCTAAAATAAATAAAATATGTGAAGAGCTCTGGGAGTAGGCTAGGGAAATGCTATCTCTGAATGCCCTTGTCAAGCTTCTTATCCTGTTTTTGCAAGCCTATTCTTTCCCTTAGGACTTGTGAATATCTCAGATAAAGTTGAATGCAAGCAGATACGTATGGGGTTCTACTCCTTTCTGAAAGAGACACTTAAACCACCAAAACACATTGTGAACACTTGATTAATATTGCCTACATGCCAATAAATTACTGGTAGTCATTTTCAGGCTTTGTGGAGGGTGATCTAATGAATACAAACAGAATATGAGTAATTCAAAAATAATGGGAAAATTTTCCATCAGCAGCAAGCTCTTCACATACCGAGAAAATACTAGAAGACTCATTTCAATTTGCTGTATGCTTATAAAACCAATTTTCCACATTCTCCACTCTAAGGCAGTCACTGATTGGAAGCACTTCTTTTTTTCAGTTGAAAGTTAGTGCAAAACTCCATCCAAGGGTAATGTTAACTGACACTTTAGGCCATGCATGGTAGGTCAAAACAGAATCACAGCATATTCACATTTCTTTCCTCATTCAGGGGTAAGAAACTGGGTGGGAGCATGCTTTCTGCTTCCAGACAGTAAGTGCTTTGGGAGCAGGGTGATGAAAGGAAAGAGCTCACTGGACTAGAATAATTGCCTTTCACATAGGGATTGTAATTTCTCTGCCCAAAGGAAAACACAAACATGAGCAGAGAGACTTTATATTTAAAGATCCACATAAATTAAATACAAAACACTGATTCCAAGATTGGACTGCTTCCTTGTGTGGTATAAAGCTTTATATTGAGTTGAGCTGCAAAGTGATTTACACCAAAATAATCCAACAAGTCTGGAGGTGAGAGACTGATAGATGAACTACACCTGGCTCTTTATATAAAGGTTTCTCATAGTTTTAATAATTTCTTTTCCCATTTACTCATGCTTTTGTAGCACTTTCTGAAGACCCTTTTTAACAATTCAGGGTTTTAAAAGATTATGAACAGATATTTTAACTCCCCTTCACCTTATAGGAATGGTGAACATGCAGTATTTCTGATAGTCCAGGTTTCCTATTTCTGCTTCCAGATTGGTAGCTCTCAAAGCCCTGGCCAAAGGATCCATTGGCTTTTCTGGCTGCAGCATTTTGATCCTTCATGCTGGACTTGTATGACTAAAGATTTTGTAATACAGTAGACTACAGTAGTGTCTCTTCCTTTGATACATTTTTTTGACAACAGTATGTTTTATTAAACTTTAAATAATTCACACTCTAAAATGTCTAAAGCAGTGGGTACCATGTTTTTCTCTACAGAAAAAGACACAAAACACAGATTTCATGGCAACTTTCAGGATTTAAAAGAAACTCATTCTTTTGTACAGCCCAATACACATATCTAGCCAATAATGTTCCATAGAACATAAACTTTCTTGTTCTCTTTAAAATGACGGATAACATTGACTCAGTAGGTCAATTTGTTAGTTAAGTCTTGATCAGCCTCAGCATAGGACCAATATTCACAATGATGTAGTTTGTTGATAACCTGCCTGGGTCGTTTTTTTTCCTTGGTTTGATGACATCCTTTACCTAAAGCATTTATTTTCAAACAGAGGATTGCCAAAGTCCTGATGCCTTATGGATCACATGTGTGTCTTTTTCCTGGAACTGCACCTGAAGCTGAAAGTCGGGAAAAAAAAAAAAGAAAAAAAAAAAAAAAGAAAAAAAAAACCGAAAAAAAAAAAGAAAAAAAAAGAAAAGGAAAAAAAAAAGTAGAGGAAGTAATCAAACCTCAGGCCCATAATAAAATTTTTATTTTAGTATCAAATGGAAGAGTGAGGGTGCTTGTGCACAGATTCTATGTGTCATCACAGAATACATCTGAAACCTGTTGGGGGAAAAGCTGCTTCTAAAGCACAAAGTGAGTAACAGACAAAGGGAGATAAAACCTTGACCATGTGAAATTATTCTCTCATTAAAATGAATGAGAGCTGGAGGCATATGGTCCATCAAAAAAGCAGATCATATGACAAAATCGCCCAAGAGGCATCAGTGCAGTGTAGAAATTATCATATCTTGATTCACTGTTTCCTAATTGGAGACAGGCTTCTGGAACAGGATTAGCTTGGATTTACATGATGAAAAGCAATCCAGTGTTAATTGTATCAGTTGACTCTCACCATTACACATGATGACAAGTGAGAAAATAAAGTTCTTTTTTCTTCATAACATGAATGATTTTTATTGGTGCTCATTCCAGAACTATCAGGACAGGACTCTAATTGCACAAAACATCTGTATATCAGCAAAGAACTGCCTTTCATCTTCACCATCTTCAGCACCATCTTCATTAATAACAAGGAAGCAAGAGACAAGCCCACTCCCTTGTAAGTGTGTGATTCGATAACAGGATTTTTAAGGATTTTATCAAGGCATGGCTTTGATAACTGTAAGTAGACAACTGTTGAGCATGGATAGCAGAGAATACACAGGTTAACAGCAGCCCCTGATGCATCAGCTGCTGAGCCTCTGTTTCCAATAGACACACAGGAGTCCCTGGCATTAAAAACATCACATCCTATGAAAACTATAATAGTTCTGCTAAGCATCTTGTTTTGTTTTGCCTTTTTAATGCCAAAAACAAGCTGTTTCTTCCTTTCTGTGGTATCATACTGTTCACGATTTCCTTGGCAGGCAAACACAAGTTAATTTTGGCCGCAGATGCTTTGTTTGTGCTCCAAGCTCATTCCTATCTTAGGCTCAGCTCTGTTCTACCCACAGCTATACAGCTTCCCCTTGAGTGTGAGGAGAGATCAAGTGAATTTGCAAGAGGCCAAGCACACAGTTCATTAGTAATTTACAATCTTAATTTCTTAGCAATGGGGTCAGATTACTGAATGCATTTTGTACACAGAGGATGCAGCAGTAGCTATGCTTTGTTACGAACAGAAGTGGCAGTAGGGGAACAGGGAAAGCTGGGCTGTGGGCCGTGGTTTTGTGCCACTTCGAAAGAAAAGTCATTCATGTGTTTTTGTCTACACTAGTTCTTCACTCATGCTTCATATTGCCTCTTTTCTAGCTTTATCACACTGCTGGCTACCCTACATTGTACTACAAAATCTTTTTTGGGTGTCTTCAGCTGCAGCAAGGTCAGACCTAGGCAGGGCCAGACTCTGCAACCTACCTGAGCTCAAAACTACAAACAAATGGAAGTCATCATCTTGATAAGAAAAAATAGACTGCACAATACCCAGGCTATACTGCAAATAGACAAACTAAATTCTACATCTTCCAGCCTCCAATGGCAGATTTTGTCTTAAAGACAACTAGAATGTGCCAAACCTCTACTGTCATGGTGGGACCACAACAGGCACCAACCTCTGCAGACAGGAAAGATAGTGTAACAACCTAAAAATACCCTGGACCTGCAAAAGACCAAAGACATCACTGCACTGAATGAGCAGAGATCTGCAAGGCAAAGTCTCAAATTCATGTTCTTGCCTGAAATGCCTAGAAATTATTCTTGCAAGCATTTTCTGACCTGGACCTGGTTTCATTAGAAAGCTTTTGCCCCTGCTTCTGGCTGAGCAGCTGAGTCAATATGAGCAGTATTTAATTTTAGGCATCCAGGTTTGCTGGAATAGTGTTCTCTGTATGGACAAGTGTTCATCTATGATCTAGGATTCAACAGCTATGGATAATTCTCTCACTGAAGATACCATCTGTTTTGCTCTTTAATTACATTATTCTCCATAATATATTTTCCTGTTATTAACAGGTAGAAGAACATTAACTTTTACAGGCAAAAAACTAATATTCAAGCATTTGGCATCCCTTATTTTCTAATGACCATTGTGACTATTCTCAGAAATTAATTTGCAAAAAAATATTATTTGACATTATGGAATAAGTGGCAAAACAGATGAACATTCTGCTGTTAGCCAAACAGCAAGATGATGTAAACAGGTTTTTTTTTTTTTGTTTCTTTGGCATAATTTTCTAGATTTGATTCCAGTTTTGTGATCATATAAACTTGAAGAAGTCCCATGTACTATTCCTGTTTATGGGGATCTCAGAGCAGAAAGACATCTCTGAAATCTCTTTATCAATATATCAAAACAAGCATAACTACCACAAGAGAAATTTGAAGCTGAATTGATAACCAGTCAAAAAAATTTAACACACTGAAGTATATTTACACACAAAACATTAATTGTACACTTTCAGTATATTTGATTGCAATACTGTGTTTATTTTTTCATTCCTTGTAAGAGCATAAAATGAGGGGATTTTGTAGAATTTGAGCATTTAAAGTACTTAAATAATTTTGAAAGCCAACGGCAACTAATTTCTATTAGTTTTTGGTTTTTTTTATTTCTGTACATGACTCTGCTTCTCAAAGTAATATTTCAAAAGCTGAAATCTTGTGTTGATAAAATTTGCTTGCACCTTTCAGCCAAAATGATTTTCATTACAAAAATAAAAATATTTTTTTTAAATTAAAATGAAAATACAAAATCACATCAGCAGATTTAATGCCTTTTTTTTTCTAATTTGCCCAGTCTCTTGCAATAAAGCAATATATTCATATAAGCTAAATTCAGAGCTCTTAACACTGATGCTTTGTTCATCCTTTGAAATTAGTCCACTCCTTTCTGAAAGTAAGTCAACAGTAATTGGTTGCCCAAATATCCTCTGTAATTATTAAAATCTTCCCATATATGAATAGATTCTGTTTCCAAGCTGGTCGTGGGCTGACTGGGTCTGTCTTTACCTTCCCCTTCTTGCTTGCTATCTTTTGCTAGGCATCACCTTTTGTACCACCTCTGAGAGACAGCCAGCCCAGACTTAATGAAGGCTAAAAAGTAAATGATGCATTCTTACTGCCCACTTAACTTGAATAATTGGCTGCCATTGCTTATTTTGCAGTTTTCTGAGGGAAATCTTAGGCTCCAAAAAGTTAAATGAGCTTGAACAAAAGATGGCTAAGCTTTTCTTGCCATTGACTGGCAAGTAACCTGCATGATATTAACCTTCTGAAGCTAACCATTCACTGAAAATGTGTCAGAGATGAGGCATAATTATAATCACAGTTGCAGATCTGCAGAACTACAAAAAAAACCCCACATCTTCCTCAGAAACTTAAATGTTTTACTCTTGTTTTGATAATCCTCTGTTGCTGTGACCTCCCTGAACTGTGAAAAATGAGAATTTATTCCTACCCCTTATTTATTCTCTTTCCAAGACTTTTCCCTTAATTTGATGACCTTTCCTTGTATCCCATTACTCACTGGTGGTTTTAAGAGCCTTTTTAGAGCCTTTTGGGGAAGAGCTTTGAAATATTTTGAGCTTCAAAATATTTTCCCCTTTTAAACAGTTATGAAGTACAGATTGGAACAGGCAGGACAATCAACAGTGTAGAGACATTTCAAATATTGCTGTACTCCGGGACACTTCTGCTGAAGGGGGACATGTCTGTAGCATGTCATGACACCATTTTGCCGCTTATGACTGACTTTTCTTCCTGAAGACCCTACCATGTAAACCAGTTTGGTGTGCATCCAGGTCTTCTCACTGCTAGGGTATTGTTGGAGATACACCTGAACACAGGAGCTGATGATGACTTCAGAGTTCAACAATTTGCAAGTGCTTAAAAACAGAGACTTGCCTGCAGGACTAGAGACTGAACCTTAAATGTCTGCATTTAAGTTGTTTCAACGACAAAAACCTCTGAAAGTGTCTTGGCTGGAAAGAAGCATTTAAGAGAAGGGGACATCATGGTGGGCAAAAGGGAGATTTACTACAAAGGCTTATATTTTGGGTACTTCATAGAGGAAATCAGCACTACTTTATTTAGAGATACAGTTCTCTAGGTTATTTTGTGTGTATGTGAATTAGCAGAACTACACTTTAGAGAGTAGAGGTTGCCAATGTCCTTCAAGAACACCAAAAAAAAGGTAGGAAATATTCTGCTTCCAGCCCCTGGGAGACTCAGGGATCTGTGACAGCCGTACAGATACCACTAACCATTTCAACAGAATCTCAAAAAACGATCACTAGTGACAGTCTCAAATAATATATTTGGAATCATAATATCCATACACTTAGAACTATCTTCCTTGAACTCTGCTTTTATTTCAAGCTAGAGGAATATTAATATTACATTGTTAATTAATTGACAATTTTTTGATAGTTTATTAGAAGAGACATAGAAGTAGACCCTAATGATTTTCTTGAATTTTACCAGGAAAATATATGTAAGGAAATTGACACTCTTTGATCATGTCTCACCTTGATCCTTAACTGAGTATAATCAAAATTTTTCTGTTTTCCTAATTGAATAGCCGTCATTCACAATAAAACTGTTTCAGTAAATTAAACTGAGTATTCAAAGTGTTGTCTTTGAATATTGTGAACAACCTAACTTAAATTAGATGGACCTCAATTCTGAATTGATTTGCTTTTCCCCTGAATGTACAGACAGACTGGGGAATGAGATGCTGGAGAGCAATGTCATGGAAAGGAACCTGAGAGTCCTGGTCAGTGGCAAGTTGAACAGGAGTCAGCAGAGCCCTGGCAGCCAGGAGAGCAACCTTGTCCTGGGGCACATCAGGCACAGCATCACCAGCTGGGCGAGGGAGGGGATTGTCCCCTCTACTCTGAGCTGGGGTGGCCTCACCTCTAGTCCTGTGTGCAATGTTGGGTGCCAAAATGTGAGACATTAAACTACTAGAGAGCATCCAAAGGAGGGGGAAAAAAGATGGTGAAGGGCCTTGAGGGGAAACCTTACAAGGAGAGACTGAGGTCACTTGGTCTGTTTAGCCTGGAGGAGACTGAGGGGAAACCTCATTGCAGTTACAGCTTCCTCCTGGGGGAAAGAAGAGGCATAGACATTGATTTCTTCTCTGTGGTGACCAGTGAGAGGGTCCAAGGGAATGGCCTGAAGTTGTTTCAGGGGAGGTTTAAGTTGGATGTTAGGAAAAAGTTCTTCAACTAGAGGGTGGCTGAGCACTGGAACAGGCTCCCCAAGGAAGTGGTCACAGCATCAAGCCTGACAGAGTTTAAGTGCAGACAGATTGTGTGATTCTTGGGGATGCTTCTGAGCAGCACCCAGAGTTGGATTTGGTGATCCTTGTGGGTCTATTCCAATTCAGCACATTCTGTGATTCCTTCATAATGTAGTCCATTTTTTGTGGGGTTTGCTTTGGTCATTGCTTTATCTAGTTTTGACTTCTCCTGACTTCTTCCTGATTTGAATGACACACCTGGGACTAGCTGCACAGAGTGTGGTGTGTGTGTCTGTTTACTTCTAGGCAGGACGTGAAGAGTCGTGGTATTATCAATATGCCCATGAGAAAGAATGAACTATTACTAGCAAGGTAGCAAGGTAATTACTATTACTTTGCTAAGGTACCTTGTAGTACCAGCTCTTAATAAAATCAAGCTCAAAATGCCTTACCAGCTATATTGTAACTTTCCTTCTTATGACTGAGAGCAATTCTGAAGTTGTGTAGGCTAGAAAAGAAGCTGTGTGGCTAGAAAAGAAAAAGAACAGTTAGACCAAATTCCATTTGCCTTAAACCAGCAACGTTGAACATTTGAGCTCCCAAAGGTACTGAAAAATTGTACACCAGACTGATTTATTCTCATAGACATCTGTCTGTAGCTACCATGGTGATCAGCATTCAATCTGTGCCTTGAATATCAGGAAATGACAGCTCTTTAACAGAAGCCAAAGAAAGCAGCAATGTCAGTAATAAGGTCCCATGTTCTGGACTGCGTAGCAGTTTGCTGAGTCCTTTTTCCTCTGCTTCAGAGAAGACAAGAGTTGTTATGATCCCAGGGACAAGGGAGGAGGAGGTCTGGGGAAAGAAAAATGTGTAATTTGTTTTTTATAAAATGAGTATAGAGTTTTTATTCTTTCCTTTCTTGCCTTACAGAGCACTCATTTTTTCTCTCTAGCTGAGCTTAATTTTGAATTGGTCGTGTAGGACTCTAGTCTATGCAATTATTTTCAATCTTCTTTAACAAAGGTGTAAATGAAAAAAATCTTTGCATTAAAAATTATGACATAGTTTGGTTGATAAAAGTTCAGATGGGAAATTCTTCTCTTCAGTGATGTAGACCAGTAACCATACATTAAAATTCCAAATGAAATAAACAAAATAGCAAGAAAAAACATGTGGATGATTATACAAATCATGGAACAAAAAAAACACCACCCGAAACACCAACCCAAACTTAATAATATCTTAGAACTAACTGAAGAACAAAAGTTGAGTAAATGTATATATTTGAGCAAATACAGCAAGGAATGAAATTAACAGAGAAAGATGAGAAAACACAGAGGTGACTTTGTTTATTACAAACACATTCAATTTCTTCCTAGGGTTGTAAACTAAAATGTTATTTTCCTATATGTTGGTTCCGTTTAATCTATTACGCTTATAATATCCTGGGGTAAATTAGAAGAACTGAGATACTCCTGTTTCCTGAGGTCATTATTAGCTGCTTTGGGACACATATTTCATACAGTAAGGCTTCTGAAAAGTTCATGAGAAACGACCAAACTCTTATCTGGTGTCTCTAGCATTTGTTGGAGGAAGATTCTGGATGGTCTGATGTGCACCATAAGACAAGGCACTAAATGAAACAGCGAAGTGTAGCATTCACTCCTAACAGGGTAAGCCTCCCCCCCACCCCCAAATGATTCACAGTGTTAGTACCTAAAAGGGAAAAGGGAAACACTGATTGATTTTGGAAAGATAACTCTATGAAATAGTCCCGTTCATTACATACCACTTGCTGTTCTAGCAGTTATTGTTATAATTGCCAGTATAACTTTAAAGAGAAGGAGAAAGACATAAAAAGTTAGGATACAGGAACTGAAATTCTATGTGTGACTTTTATCTGAAAAACATTTGCCTAATGTTAGGCCAGACACTTCTTCATATGATACTTTTGTGGAGAAAGAACCTCTGTACAGTACAGTAGAACACAAAAAACAGAGATGGGTTTTCATAAAAATGACCTCAGCCTAGCTGAATCTGAAATTTGTAAAATTGTGTTCTTTCAAAGTTCAGGCAAAACCCTAACTGAGCAGAGCATATTGCCATTTGACATTTTACTTTTCCTACCTCCCTCGTCAAACTCCACTTAAATTCAGCAATTCACTTACATCAATTGAAGATTTGTTCCAAAAAATAATGTCTTTCCTGGTATACATAAAAAACATTTCTGAGTGGTTTATGTATCTCTCCATTTGAAGTGTGGTTGTCTTTTAAATATTTAATTATTAAAAAATGGAAAATACACTACTTTCTCATTTTCATCACTCCTTAGTGGACAATGAGGTCAAATCCAACATGGCAGATGTCAATGGTAAAGCTTCCCTCTAAGTTTAAGCAGAAAATTTCATCCATATTTTTCTTTTACATTTTGTCATAACATGCCAGCTTCTTTAGGAAAACATAATAGACACAAGGTGGAGCCAAAGATCCTTGAAGAAAACTATTAATAAGTGGGGTTTTTTTTAACTGAGCTCTTTTGAAAAACACAAGTGGAAAAAAGCTTCAAATCCCACATTTGAAGTAAGTTGTTGAAATAACTAGAAGTAGAACTTAGCTATTATTGTTTATAATTCAATCATAAAGATTGAATTCAAACATAATGTAAAAATTATGTTTACTTTTCTGCCCATATTTTGCTTTTAAATAACACATCCAAATTTAATGAGCTTCAAAAGGCATATTCAATAAAAATATTCCCACCATATTTTGAATTTTTTTCTAAAAAAAATTGAAAAAATAAAAGCTTATCCTTTATTCTTATTTCTCTAGGTTTTTAATTGACTGACTGACTATTTTACTGTTTGGATTTTTATTTGTTTTTAGTTTTCTGTTAACTTTTTGATAGGTGGAAGAAACAGAAATTACAGTCTAGATTATATAGTATTTGGTTGTGTTCGCATAAAACACTTTGGAAACTCAAGAGTAAAGTGAGAGGGAAATTAAAGCTACTCTTATTCTATTGTGAGATGATTAATCTTTAATCCTCTGCGTTGGGTTGATAAGGATTTTCATTACTACATTCAGTAAGCATATTTTATATCAAGTCATCTACAGTTTCAGTGGCAAGGCTCACATCAAACTGTATTCCATGTCCCTTGAAACTTGAGAATATTTATTTTCTCTTTTTTTCCTGACAGTACACTAGAAGGATGAGATGACTGATAATATTTCACAGCTGTCATCATCTTTTGGTTTCACCTACATACACATGCCTTCACAAAGCAAATGAAAGAAACTGGAAATTAGGCCCACACTCCTACTCATATTATTATGTCTAGAATTGAGTTTATAAAAAAGGACTAGACTTGAAAACTAACCATGTTAGAACTGAAACTGATGAATTATATATCTGAATTCTCTGTTTCCCTACTAGTTTAATAAAATCATTCATATGATTACACCAAAAGACCTTTCCAAGGGTTGAAGTCTTCCTTGAGCAACAGACTCAATAAACACCTTTGTTTTTGGATGCTCATCATGCTGCTGTTAAGAGAGAGGCAGGAGGAATCTGCAGCACCCAAAACTAGACTCAATCACAGAGACATTCCCATGCTGTTCCCAGATACACTTAGCTGTTAATATTTAAATGGCTCGTATTAAAAGTGTTGACTTGAAAATTACATGCATATTTAAGTATATAGAAGTATTGACTTTCGCACAGATTGGGTGTAAAAGCAGCTAGGAAATATTTACTGTTCTTTGTTTTAAATAAAAGAGAGAAAAAAAAAAGAAAATTAAAAAGTGTCCCTAGAGCTGACAGTGTGATAGAACAAAATAAGGAATGTTTTCATTCCCATAACTGCTGTCACATGCTTGCATAGTGATGAATGAAGGTGTCAATCTTATCTCCTAGCTGCTTAAGAAAAATCATGTACAAGCAACAAGCATATTCAAAATCATTGCAAAAATTGCTTGTTACGTGCTACTTCTTCTCTGTTTTTCCATTAATGGGCCATTAATGTATATTTCTCTTTCAGAAATAAAATAAAAAAAATCTTTCAGGGTTAGTGGGGTTTTTTTTAAATCTTAAAGATTACTGTCTTCAAAAAAGAGACCTAGTATTGTTCAGTAATGTGAAGGTAATAGTAAAAGTGGCAGAGGAAACTGGAAATTTACATTTCATTTTTCCTGTTTCTCCTCTGTTTTTATTTTTTATCTACTGAAAATAGAGCTCACTGACTGCTACAGCTTATGTTTAAAACTGGACAGTAGCTCTAAACATAAAAGAGAATATTCTGATATATATCCAGCTTAAAAATCCAGAACTGAAACACTGAATAGCAGGGCTGCAAACTGCCAGTTGTTTTCAAAGCCATTCCTTTAAGCGGGGGACGGAGGGGGGAGAAACATGAAAGCTGTGTACTTGGCAAAAGAAAAACATACACAAAACGCTGTGGCAGATTGTTGCAGTGAAAATAAATCTGACTTCTCAGCCACATTCAAAGTCAAGCTGCCACAAAATTCTGAAAGGAATCATACAAGTCAAGAGCTGTATTAAGCACAGGAGCATAAAGTAGTTCAAGCATTACAGTCAAGTGAAATCATTACATTCATTCTGTAGCGTAGCTTTTTAAGTGAAGAAAAGGACAATATGTTGTTACAAATTAACTTAATCTGGCTGTGCACTACAAAGGGAAAAAATAATGAACACAAATAAAGAAGCATTTACTGCTAAATTAATAGACAAAAGTACTAAACACAGAAAAAACATCTGAAAATCAAAATTTACAGGGTTTATATTTAAAAGCAGGAAAGTTAGAAATGCATAGATGGGATCTAAATTTCTTTTTCCCTATACTTGGGCCAACTGAGAACTACTGGCCTCTCTGCCTCACCTCTGTGCCAGGTAAGATCATGGAACCTTCATTAAAACCTTCTAGAAGCTTTGCTGTGGTTCAAGAGAGCCAGCATGGCTTCACCAAGGTCACATCCTGCCTGATCAACTCAGTGGCCTTCTACAGTGGAATGACTGCATCAGGGGATGAGGGAAGGGCTACAGATGTAATTAGTTGGACATCTGTAAAGCCTTTGCATATGATCTCCCACAACAGGCTTCTCTCAAACTGGAGAGAGATGCACTTGATAGGGTGGACTCTTAGGAGGATAAGAAATTGGTTGGATGGTCATATGCAGAGGGTTTTGGTCAATGTCTGGATGGAAATAAGTGACAAGTGGTGTCAGAAGGTCAGTACTGGGACCTGTTCTGTTTTTTACATTCATTGGTGTAACACACAGTGGAGCACACTCAGTAAATTTTCAGACAACACTGAACTGAGTAGTGCAGCTGACGCACCTGAAGGATGGAATGCCATCCAGAGGGACCTGGAAAAGCCTGGAGAATGTGCCCCATGGGAAATTCATAAGGTTCAGCAAGGCCAAATGCAAGGTCCTGAACCTGGGTCAGAACAACCCCTTTTATCAATACAACAGATAAACAGATTGAGAGAAGCCCTGATGAGAAGTACCTGGAGGACTAAAAACTGGACATGATCCAGCAATATGCACTTGCAGCCCAGAAAACAAATAGCATCCCAGACAGCATCCAAAAAGTGGCCAACAGGTTATAGGATGTGGCTCTGCCCATCTACTCTGCTCTCATGGGACCCCACCTGGAGTTCTGTGCCCAGCTCTGGGGCCCCCAGCACAGGAAGTACATGCACCTGTTGGAAATATGATTTTCAGTAATTTTGCTTTAATATGAGCCAAACATTATTGTGTAAGAATGCAAAAGTTCTCTTCAGTTGCTGCAGTGCAAGACATCTGATTATCAGCCCTCAAGACACTATTAACACAACCTACTTAAAGACATTGCTTGCAAAATAGAGGCAACATTGTGAGGTTTTAAGGTTTGTAAGCAAAATCATAACTAACTATGGATATAATGTGTAATTCCACAGAGATTAGAAATTAAACACCTTATAGGAAATATTTTAACTGAAGAATGTAGTCTTTCAACCTTGGCAATTATACGGCTAGAAATTAGATAGCAAAAGCTCTTGCTTTGAAGATAAGTAATTTCCAGTTTCTCAGAGTGATTTAATATTCAGGTTTTGTAAACTAACAGTGTCAAAAATGTTGCCTAAACATCCTCATCAGTGTTTCCACTCCTTGCCCTGTAAGTATCTAACTGTGCTGCACCTTGTTGAATTGTACAGCTCCTTTTTCTGGCGCTGAACACGAGGTGAAAAAGAACCCCAAAAAATCATACAAACAAACCCACCAAAACAGAAAGAAGCAAAGAGGAGGGAAAAGCTGACATAACGACAAAAAAAGAAATGTCTGTCTGAAGAGCCCTAAAATCCCTCCTTTCTTTCAAATAATTTCCTATTGCAAAAGAACAACTTCCAGTGGAAAAAAAAAAATCAGTTCTTACTTACAAAATAATCCCTCTCTATGGAAAATGATAGACTATTAAGTGTCTAAGATCTGTTTATACAAACATGTCTGTATTCACAGCTGCACAAACAGATGTAGAAATCTCACTTGCTGGAAACTTGACCAGACAGCCAGTAAATTTAAATTTACAAAACACCTTCTTTTGAAACAATGCTGATATTAGTAGAGCCTGTAGCCTGAGAGGACCCCAATATTTTTATTATTTATCCCAAATGGATTGAGGAAAATATGTCAGTATTTCTCAGCTGAAATCTTTTTAGCAAAAATGCCTACCTGATCCCATTCTAGTTGAGTAGAAAGGGTAACTATTAGCATTCCTTGCAGTAAGGAATTGCAAAGTCTCTTAATGTATTTGATGAAAATATCTTTCCCCTTCCTTCATGCATTTTAAAAATTGTTATTTTTGGTTTTAGTTAAAACTCTGGATTTATTTTTGAAAACAAAAAATTAACGCAAGATCTTTATCCACACACCATCTCTGTCCAATCCCTCAACATCAATTTCTTTGGTACATAAACATGAAACAAACGCACAAAAGCCTAAAAAAAAAAAAAAAAAATTAAAGAAAAATAAAACTTTTGAAAGCTTCTTATACATAAAGTTTTTTATTTGTCCAGAAGCTTCAGAATTCCAGAATATATTAAGACTCTTGCTGAATCACACACATTACTCTTAAGAATTAGTCTTTTAAATCACCTATTTTTAGAAATAATGTGTGGGATTTTCCTGCCTTTATTATAGACATTTGAAAGCCAGAATTTTTCATCCTATCCTGCCCTTAAGTTAATGGATAGAAATCCCCTCTAGAGCACTGTTTGATTCTTCTGAATGAGGGCAAGGATTCCAGTTAAATGGATCTTTTTTAGGCACGTCCATAACTTCTCATTTGATGATAGAGGGATATTTCCATCTCACTTCAGATATCTAAGTTTTGAACATATGCATAGAAAAGTAAGGAATCTTGTTCTGTATTGCCTAGTCAATATTCACTAGACATTCAATGGACAGAAGAAAATATGAAAGACTTGCAACCTTTCATTAAAAAAAAGGTAAAAATTAAAAGATATTCCAGAATGTATTTGTGGTACAGTGCTATTATATAACAAGGTTCTTCTTTCTCAAGAAATGATGTGTCAAATACTTGTTTTATTTCTTCAGTAGTAGCAAACTGGTCATATTTCTAAGAAGTGCTAAACACTTATTCATGTGTTTCATTTTACTCTATGTATTTACTGCTGTCATTTATAACTGCCTATTCTGTGAGGCAGCAGTTCACAAGGCAGTCTGACAAAAAGAGCCTTTCCAACATTTAGTTGTAAAATGTTCTTTCACCTAATGCAGCCTTCATATCATGACTGCAAGGATCCTTAAAACAGCAGATGCTGAGCAGTGATGGAAGAGCACATTACCTTGTAAATAGCAAATTGCATTAATTTTCTGCCAATGGACTACACAGACAATCCAGTTCAGAAGGAATATTAGTCTAAATGTTTGTAAGATTTATTATTAAGTCTATCCCTCAACCCTTGGGTTCTGCTATCTTGCGAATCTGCTCAAAAGTTATGACAAATTAGAAATGGCAGGTTTGGTCATAAACAGTAAAAAGCATATCCCCACCTCAGGTACACCATCCCCCATCAATGTAACAGTAACTTCCAACTTGAAATTTTAAATTGTGTCACACGTATTATGTTTTATCTTTCAGAAGTAACAGATGAGCTTACTTAAAGTAAATGTGTGTGTGAGTGTCTCTATGTATGTCTGTATCTATAGATGTACATAAATATCTACATGTGTGTACCTTTCCATACCTGTTCTGTTTGTAGTACAGTGGGAATGGGATGAAAAATAGGGAAAATATTATCAGGTATTTCATTGACAATCTCAGCCAGGAAAGACTCTCGAAGTCATCTCTGATTTGATGAGGGACATCCTCAAGAATATATTCTAACACTGTTCTGCAACTTCCAGGTTTCACTAATATTTCCAATCATGACTAATAAATGGATGTTCACTTCCCTCTGTTGTGCTATCACCCTGCAATATTTGTCAATGGCTCTAATTTTTCATTTTAACCTTTTTTATCATATTCAGGTTTTTACTAAATGTTTACTTATATTCTTTTTCTCTAACTTGTCCTTCTCCCTGTCTTAGAACTTCATGTTGCTCGGTTGACAGTCTAAATGAATCTTCGATGAAAACAACAGCTGATTTCACATATGTGTGTGAGTGAATCAAGTTATTATTTGCTGTATGGTTGGATGCAGTTGGTGTTGGTGTTTTGTAGTCTTCAAGGAACCAAAATGACTTCTTAAACAGTCAGCCAACATGCAAAAATCACAAGTCCTATAGCTGTTGGCATCAGAACTCTATTTTTTGAACACTGATGGAATGATCATTCTCCACTGTTACAATATAGTTTATAATAGAATGTGAATGTAAATCTATATAAATTTCCAGTGGAACAATCTCCCAGGAAAAAAACACTGCAGCTGATGTGGAGATATGAGGATAGTGCAAAGAGAAATTGAGTCAAAGAAATTTACTTTCCTATAGGGGACACATATGGTGACTGAATGATGAGTCAATAACTCAACATCTGTTATTTTCCTGTTATTACACACCATTGTCTTTTATACCTGGCTGTGAATGCTGCCAACCTCCAATATGCATAGGTAAGAAAAACATGCCAGACTTCCATTTTTTAGAGTTATTAAAATCATCCAGGGCTGACAAAGTTGCAAGTGTCGCTGTTAAGCCCATCTAGCAGTACTGACAAATATTTCAAAAATTTGAATTAACTGTATAAAGCCCTAATAATCAAAATTTGAAGGAAATTTTATGAGATATGACAGGCTATATCCTGCAGCCCAGTTACTGTACAAGTAATCCCACTGGATTGCTTGTAGACCTGGCCAGTGTGAACAAGAACTGTGTGAGAAAACATAAAAAGAAATTCTGCATCTCTGAGCCACATTCATATGCCAAGGATCAGATCAATATTTACACTTCTCTCTGAGTTGTCATTTACACCCCTGACATTCTCAACTCGTTCTTTTCACAAAGAGTTATAGTATAAAATCATGAAAGGAAAAAAGTTCTGCTTGGAGGAGCCAGACAGCCCAGGAGCAGAGACCTTTCAGATCCACACTTTGCACTCTGCAACCAAGTAAGGAAGCCAGAATCAAATGCTGCATACTGGCTGCATTAAATTTTCCCTTATGCACATATCAATAAGAAGTAATGTCTTTATCTTCAGTATGCTCCCTCCAGATTTACACCAGACTCACTGGAAAGAGAAAAGCACCAAAGTTTACATGTTGAAACGGGGGAATTTTTCTGATGTAAGATTTTTTATTGCATTGCCTCTTGATAGGTCCATTTTATGCTAGAATCAGATTTCAGCACAACTTGTATTATTCACTCATCTCTAACAAATTTGTAATTTTAACCATTTTTTCACAGAAGATATATTTTCTTGTGTTTAGATGGAATTTCCCACATTTAAGTTGTGTCCATTGTTTAATATCCTTTTCTTGAGAACAAGTGAGAAAAAAACAAGTTTTTTTTTTTTTTTTTTTCCCGATTCTTCCATCAGGTGTTTATACACATTGCTAAAATCATTCTGACTCTGCTATTTTTCAGGGTTAACAGTCAAGGGCTTTCTGACTCTCCCAGAATAACAAATGCTCCAGTTGTTTAATAACCTTTGTTGCCTTTCACTGGACTTGCTCCTTTTTATCTTTTCTTTTTTATAATGGGGAACCCAGAACTGGGCACAATGCTACAGAGATGGTTTCACCAATGCTGAGTAGAGATGAATGATCATGTCCCCCAACCTGCTGGCACTCTTCATGATGTATTCCCAAAATGCTGTTGATGACCTCCTTTGCTGCAAGGGTGCTTTGACATGCGGTCAGCTTGTTGGTCACCAAACCATAGAATGTCTTGGAAAAGCTATTTTCAGTGTGGTCCGGCCCTGGCCTTTACTGGGACATAGAACTATTCTTTTCCAGGTGAAAATCTTGGTATCTTGTTTTCCTCCAATCAGTCATCAGCCCTCAGAGAGAGGGTTCCTTCCCCTGCCCACCCACTCCCCCCCAAAAGGATGAGGGAGACCTGTTCCCTAATGTCTTTGATCACCCTCTCTGGGGCCATGTAGTTAGTCATGCTCCATGCTATCCAGGCTTCCCCTGACAGTTCTGTCAGTGCCCACACAAAGAAGCAGCAGGTCTGAGTGACAGAAACCTTGGCAGCACCTCCACAAATCCGTCTGAAAGACAGATATGGAAAGCAGTAAACTTTCCTAGATGACAGATAAGGTCAGCAGATGGGGACCTCTGCTGTTCTCCCCAGGGAGTCTCCCACTGTTGTCATTCACCATTTTCTCTTGGTTCTGCTGCATGGCTCAGGGCCAGATAGCATGAACACTTCATTGGTCAACACTCCCTGCTACTCATCAGTTCAGAGAGCAGTCAATCTACTGTGTAACTGCAAATTTTAGTCTCTACCGTCCTCCTGGTGTCTGAAATCACCAGCTTTCAGTCTTTGCCATCAAAGGAACTTCTTCTTTCCAACCTGACAAGCACAGACTCTTCTGGATCAATGGGCAGTTTGGCTTCTTGAAACAGCAGGGTTTCAGAGAAGAACTCGGTGATTTTTTTCTCATCTTCCCTGATGAGACACAGACTGATCTCCACCTGGAGCTCCTTCACTAGGCGGCACAACTCTTCAACAGCTGCAGACCTCCTGAGAAAAAAAATTAATCTTCCCTAGCCTCAGAGAGACTCCACAGCTTCCTGCAGCTTGAGCCTTGCAGGGCTGCATCTTCCTTCTAGCTTTAACTAGGTCAAGGCCTTGAACATCTCAGGAACTGTTGCTCCACTGGCTTCTGGGGACCATGTCTTTTGTCATTACCACAGATGAGGATGTATGTGGGGATACATTTGATCTGACTGAGACAGGTTCATTTTCCCCACAGCAGCCCTCACAGTGCTGTGCTCTGCACTGGTAGCTGGAAAGCTGCTGATAACACAACAGTGTTTTGCCTCCTGCTGAGCAGGGCTGGCACAGCCTCAGTGCTGTCTCCCTAACCAGCAGGCTTCCACCCTCACCAGCAGGCTAGGGGTGGGCAAGATCTTGGGAGGGGACACAGGGCAGTTGACCCCAGCTGAACAAAGGATATTACATACAATATTACATCTGCTCAGATATGAAAGTTAAGAGAAAGGAGGAGGAAAGGAGGCATTATTTATGACGTTTACCTTCTCAAAGAACTGCTGTGTGTGCCAAAGCCCTGCTTTCCAGGAAGTGGCTGCACATCACCTGTTGATGGGATGTGGGGAATAAAATATTCATTGTTGGAGATTTTTTCATCCTTTGCTTTCATGTGCACAACCTTCACTTTTGCTTAATAAATTGCCTGTATCTCAACCCATAACGATTTTTTTTTTGCTTGCTTGTTTTGTTTTGGTGTTTTCCATCTTATTTCCTTCCCCTGTACAGCTGTGGAGGGAAGTAGTAACAATAATATCATTGCTTGGCATACACCTGGCATCCAGTGAAGGTCAACCCACCACAGGTGTTCTTAGAAGGTGTGTTAGGGTGTTGTCCTCACCTTTGTAGCCCTCCGCATTAACTGCTGCTCAAAGAGCTCCCTGTTGACTGTTTCGGCATGTTCACACCTGCAGAAGTGACACCATGTCTTGGAGAGATTTATGATGATAATCTCTTTATGCCCAAAAACTGGCTGCTGTATCTTTAAGGCCCAAGACTGAGTGTGTGGGGAGCCAGGGAGTGGCAGAGCTTTGGGCTCTTTTCTGGGCATTTCTCAAAGCCTCCCTGCCCAGGCGTTCCGTGGCGTTGTGCGGTTTGTCTTTGCTTAGCTTAGTTTTGTTGGCCCAAGCAAAAAAGCTTTTGGCTTCTTTGGTTTGAAGGAGCTGCAGCAGCAATCTTTGAGCTGCCTTGAGGTGAGCTGAACAGCTGCTGATCTAGGACCAGAGAAGTAGGACCAGCAGGATCAGTGTCAGCCCGCTCCAGCCCCAAGCCTTGAAGAGCCGAGCTGGGGAGAGAAAGCACACAAGAGGCCCCAGACCAGCTGCTTCATCTGCCATGGAGAAGAGGTTGACATCAGAGAGCCACCAGTTTTTGCCTCCTGCTGGAACTTCTTCATGGAAGCTTCACTTCCCTCAGCATGAAAGTCAGCACCATCTCACACCAAGTGTAGGGAAGGGCTATTTCTTCAACATTTGCCCCATTTTTTGGTCTTTGTTCCTGTGTATGTGTCTGCCCAGGGCAAGGGGTGAGCCTTGTGGGCATTCCATTGTTAATAAACTGTTGGTTTGGGTTTTTTCCACTTTCTTCTACTAGCATTCATTTTTCTATTGTTGGAGGAGGATTACTGAAACCCTTCAGAAGAGACTGCTCATTGCAGAGTGCCTTCTCTTGAATTTGATTCAAAACCGAGACACACCAACGTGCTGAATAGTGTTTCGGCTAAAAAATTGAAATCTAAAGTTTACGCATTTTCAACAGAGGACTTGGAAAGAAACTTATCTCTTGAATAATTTTAATAGTACAAAATATTGATAATTTTCCCATAATGCACACCAGGTCTTCCTCAGTGCTTTCTTCAAAGGGAGGGTAATAACAAATGAGATGTGATATAACTACAGGTGAAAGTGATAGAGTCATCAAATGGCAAATGAAGCAAAAAATCCTCTGTATTTTTTTCTATTTTTAAAAAAATTTCCATTGTCAAAAGATAAATTTAAACCAAGTTGTGTCACTCATGCCCAGGAGGAAATGGAAACACTCTCTTTTCCACGATTATGCATTTTCCGGAGCTCAACCTAGCAAAAATCTTCCTCTTCTTCAAGAAGTTACAACTATTTTATAGTCTATTACTCAGGTTTCTGAGCAACATTTAAGGATAGGCAGGCAGCAGACAAAGATTGTGATGGTTTTTTTCTGTCATTCTATTCACATCCTGTGAATCATATAGATTTATCTGTAAAGAGTGTAATTTATTGTAAAGAAAAGAGAAGAAAACACTGGCATTGGACTTTCTGTGAATGTGATGTAACTTAAAATTAGATCAAAGAATTATGTTTACAAAGGCCGTAGGTAGACTAAAACCATCCCTGATGTTCTCCCATCTGCTGCATTAAAGCAGGCTTTCATCCTCCCCAAAGCTGATTATTAAAGGAAGTAGAAATATTCCAAATAATAATGAAGAAATTAAAAGATCTCTGTGTGACTAATTCCTGGACTTTTAACACCTTCCTTATGAACATCCAACACCCAACACAAAGTTAATGTGTTGCTGCAGATATCTTAGCTTCCATATACTCCCAAAAACATCTGACTGAAAAGGCTGAAGTAGCATTTTTTTAATGCTGTGGGAACTACAGAAGTACACTTAAAGGCATGAGAATCCTTTCACCAGATGTGACCTTACCAAAAAAAAAAAAAAAAAAAAAAATCTCTGCTATATCCTACACAGAATTCTGTAAGGGGATTTTGTGAGCTTGCTGTTGCAGAATTTAGTTACTATATTAGAATTTGCTTTTAAATTTGCCTGACTTTGCCTCTTGTCACAGAACTCTGTTCCAAGGTACTCACATTAAAACAATAGTTTGGAGCACACAGAGATTAATCTAAAATCCTGGTGCAAGCAAGACACAGTACATAGAATATATACATATCTGCCAGAGCATGCTGTTCCTCTGAAAAAAAAGTTCCTCAATGAAACTTGGGCAAGTGTATTACTGGATGTGAGAACTCGCTCTGAGAACTGAAGCTGTGGGAAGTTCACAACATTGAATGAACTTAGCATCCATCAAATTAATTTAACAAGGGTACAGTGTTGACTTTTTCTCATGCAATTCAATAAAATATTTTTAACTCCAAAATGTATCTGGATATGCTTCACAATTCCAGGACTTTTTGGAAGTAGACACCGCAACTTAAAAAAACTCCACACTGTCAGGTACGTCTAGCACACTGTAGTTTCAAAAATCAATACCAGTAGTAATGAGGGTGAGAAGAAGTTGCCTCAAACTGCACCAGGGGAAGTTAATATTGAATGTTAGGGAATTTTTTCTACACCAAAAGGCTTGTCAAGTATTGGAACAGGGTGTCCAGGGATGTGGTTGAGTCACAAGCCCTGGAGATATGTAAAAGATGTGTAGATGTGGCACTTTGGGACAAACAGAAGTGTTAGGTTTGCAGTTGGACTTGATATGGAAGGTCTTTTCTTCCAAATTATATTATTCTCTTTTTCTATGAGCCATGTGATTTTCCCTCCAAAGAGCAGGGTATGAAACATGTCACACTTGCCCCGCTACACTATCAACTCTCAGTCACTACCGGATGTGCTTAGCCTGCTAGGCATCCTGTGATGCTGTCAGCAAACTGGCCCAGCATAAGCCAGGAGAGCTGGCAAATCCTGGTTGTTTCAATGTGGGGCATGTATGTACAGATAAGACTTTTGTGGACACCAGCTGGTGCAGCCACATGGCCCTTTACTTTTCTACATGGATTTTTCAGCTCAGTGAAGATTAGCTCAAGGATCTCTGCGCTCCACAGGCATGTCAGTGTCAATGACTTTTTTCCATCCTTTATCCTCACTGTATTTCACAAGAGAAAAAAAAACAAAATCCACATCTGCTCTGTGCCTTATGCAAGTTCAAATGCTTACCATTGCTCCATGTATTTGACACAGAAGTCACATGTTCACGTTGTACATCTTTGTAACCTGCTGTTTCAGTCATTGTACATATTGTAGCCTACAAATATTTCAACCCTTTAAAAAAGTTCATAAGGGTATGTATTGTATTTATGTGGCAAGATTTTGATGGGAGGCAGTGGAGATTGCAGGGGTGATTTCTGTGCAAAGAGGACAAGGAATGCCCCAACACTGGACAGAGACAGTTCCATCTGGCTCCAAGATGGGCCCACTGCTGCCCAAAGCTGAGTCGATCAGTGACAGCTCTGCAGACACCAAGGTCATTGAAGAGGAAGGAGGAGGAGGTGCTCCAGGCACTAGGATAGATTCCCCTGCAACCTGTGGGGGGAAGACCTCAGTGAAGGAGGCTGTCCCCTTGCAGCCCACAGAGGAGGACAACAAGGCAGATATCCATCTACAGCCTATAAAGAGCCTCACAGTGAAGCAGGTGGACAAGCCCTGAAAGAAGCTGCATGCCATGGAGAGTGCTGAAGCAGGATCCTGACAGCACCTGTGGACCTGTGGGAAGCAGATCCCAGGTTTTCTGGTAGAACCTGTGACCCTGTGGGTAACCCACACTAGAGCAGTCTGTTCCTGAAGGACTGCATCCCATTGAAGGAAAGCATGCTAGAGTAGTCCATGAAAAATGCAGCCTGTGGGAGGGGGAGCAGAGGAAGAGTATAAGTAGCAATGAGTTGCAGAGAGGAAGTATTATGAACTGACTGCAACTCCTATCCCCCATCTCCCTGCATTGCCTGGACAAGGGAGAAAGTAGAGGAGTCATGAATGGAAAATTAAATTATGCTTGGGAAGAAACAGGGCAGATTTAGTTTTAGTTCTGTCTTTGTTTCTATCCCATTGTCTTTTTTTAGTTGGCAATAAATTAATCTTCCCCAAGACAAGGTTGTTTTGCCTCTGAAAGTAACTGGTGAGTGATCTCCCTGTCCTTATCTCGATTCACCAATTTTTTCTTCTTATACTTTCCCCTGTTGTCCTGAGGAGGTGAATGAGAGTGGCATATGGGTGTTTGATAGCCAGACAGCATCAGTCTACCACAGGATAACATGAGTGTGCCTCACAAAATGGCTAATTTAAAATTAGATACTCATAATATTGAAAGATCACTAATTAAAAACTATAGTCTTCAACATCGTTATTAGAGAACTCTGCATAGTGGGGGAATTTGTTGTGAAAATTACTTCTAATTGGCATAAGTAAGTCTATAAATCTTCCAACAAAATGAACTGTGTGTAGCAAGTTTCCATGTGTGTGACATTACTTAAACATTTTGCTAATTCTTAAAAAATCAAGGTTGGGAGAAAAATACCAAGAGCAATTTATGTAGTTCTCAGCTTACAGTACTATTTACTATTTATAACTATTAACAGGTTAACAAATTTTTGTACAGCTGAGTAATTAAAGTTCCCATTGCATGGATTTGTTTTACTACTTTTGTTTATATTAATACCATTAGGCCCTAGTACGTATAATTGCACTCATAAACCAGAATTGCCAGAGATGATATAAGATTTGTTGTTTCTGCTGTGGAACAAGCAAGCTCAGGCTGATATAAGCAATCACCGTGGACTGATTAGTGTGTGGTGTTCCAGCTCCACTATGACTTGCTGTGAGATAATATTTTATTATAAGGATGAATTATATTCATATAGTACAGGGATAATATGCTGAGGACCATGTCTACTGATACTCATTTAGCAACATGCCTTTGCTGATGCTTATATCCTTGCCAGTTCATCCATTACAGGAAGGAATATAAAAGCAGGTCATTATAAAAATCTTGGAGGCTTTTCCAGGACTGTCAGAAAACGCCATTCATAAACAATAAATATAAGTTGAAAAAAAAAAAGCCTCATTTGCAGAACAACCACAGTGTTCCATTCAGCCTGGCAGAGTGCAGCACTCTACTGACAATTTAGCAGTGGTTTTGTGCTGAGCTCCAATTGGCCGCTGTGGCTCACAGCTTAAGCATCAGTATCAGGCACTCAGGGAATAAGCACCAAGTTGCTATATTTTCTGTATCAGAGGGGAGGGATGGGGCACTTTGAACCACCAAGTTTTGCCCACCTAAATTTAAAAAAGTATTGTGGAGACAAGATCCTGCTTCAGCAGTCATGTTGTGCCTTGATTTTCCCTGGGAATTTCAGGTCCTTAAAAGGAATTTCTCCAGTCTGTTCAGTGAAAGCGTGTAACTCTCCTTGGGTTTTTATCCTCATGAATAAACACTGCCATTCACAATGCCATGTATTTATTCCAGCTAGATTGATTCTTGGGGAACTGTAGGACAAGAAAACATCTTGTACTGATAGCTTTGGGTTCTTTCCACAACAATTACTTCACTGTAGAAATTAATAATGTATATAAAGAACTTCTTGTGAGTTTGTTAAACAGAATGTTGATCAAAAGAAATATTTAAAGATGGCTGCTTATTTCTTGGATAAAATGTTTTTAAGGTACATACTATGAGCTTGATCTGACCTGGTAGACTTTAACAATGTAGAATAAAGTCTTCTAGACATATATCTGAAAAACAGCACTGAATTTTTTCAGAGCATTGTGAAATTAAAGGCATCAGCTTCGTAGCAGACCCTTTTCCAATATCAGATCACTTGTTTCATTTTAAAGGCAGCAGAGCGAAATTTCTGCAGATATTCTTTGATTTTAAATACCATTGGAAAGGCAAAGTGATGTTATTTGATGGCAGCTCTAATTCATTGAAGTGATAACATTTTAATAAGCATTTACTTCTGTTTACATAACGTTACACAGTTATTCAAGGTTGTAACAGAGCCAGTGGATTTTGGTGAGATGACTCAATGACTACTGAGATTTTTAACAAAACTCCCAAGTTAACTTGCCAAGATTCACTTTCCCACTAAGCTAACAGACAATATACAGTGATAACCTAACTGCACTGGCAAAGTAGAAGGAAACACATTTCAATAGAGATAGAAAAGGAGATGAAAAACACTCAAAGACAACAGAAAAAAAAATCACAAAAACAGACTGAGGGTTCAACAGTCTTATTGTTGACTTCATTTCTACTCAATCAATGCCAAAAAAAACCTTAGACTTACAGAAACAAAAACAAGAAGTGGTTTCAGCCAGGAATATCAGCAACTGATTATGTCAGGCTGCTTTCTGCAGTACAATTCTGAATATTTTTTTCCTCCTCTTGTCATTGACCTTCAGCTCTCTCACATGGCCTTTTTTTGTAATTTTCACTTGAGCCACTTTACAGATATAATCAGGCTCATATCCTTACTTCTCCTTAACTCCTTTATCAAAAGCACCACCATCACTTAATAACTCCTTATCCAGAAGAATTTATGTTGGCTTTTTGATTCTCTTATAGGCAATAGAAACTAAGCAACCACATCCACATACATTCAGTGGGGATCAAGAAGGAAAATTAGAGTGCTACCACAACTCTAACAAACTACCAATATACTTGCTCTGTTCCATAATATATCTCTTTCACTGACATACTGCTTATTTTTTCTATTCAATTTGGCTTTAGGGTATCATCTTTATTTCTACACACCTTACATCCAAAAAGGGAAAGAGGAGGTGAAGAATAATAGCATATAATTCATGACTATGGGTTGAATTGAAATATAAAGGTAATAATGATGATGATGAGAAAGACAGAGCAAATATTCTAAGATGACTAAAGGTGAATGTAAATGGACATAACAAAAGTCCAAGTCTTGTGTAATGCAAAGACTCTAAAAGGATTGACTTCAGGCAGAAAAGCAATATTGGTGTTGTAGTCAATATTAAAAAAAAAAAAAAGCATTAATTAAAAAAAATAGATTCAGCTTGTTCAATTATTATCTTCCATGAAATGTGTGTTTTACATGTAAACATGGCTGATGAAAAAAGAAAGTGGAAGAATATTCCAAAGTAAGGGTATTCTTTCTTTCCACAGAAGAATGCTCTGCCCAGAAGTGCTGGAAACAAGTAACAAAAGTCATTAGATACAGCAGGGGTTTCAGAAAATACGGGTCAAGAAAAATGTACGCATAATGGTGTTGATTTTTTAAACAGTGCATAGGATTTTCGTGACAGAAATGTCATAAAAGAAATGCTTACCTCAAAAGTTGACTCTTGTCTTAACAACTGAAGTAATTTTGAACATTGACACTTATGTCTAAAATACTAAGAACGGCATCAACACTAAAAAATCATTGATGACTCACTCTAGTATGATTCTACCTAGTAACCATTTCTTCTTTTGACCTTAATCCAGAGCTCAAATAAAGAAAATAAATAAATAAATACAAGCTCAAATGCAACTAACATATAAGAATATTTAAATTCTGATTTGTGGTTACTTCAATGGATTTATGGAAAGACAGGACAGATCTCCTTAACTGTCAGAGCTGTAAATGGAATGGGATATGTCACCACATTTCACTTACCTATGCTCTCCAAAATTTTCATAACAAAGCTTCTTAAGTCAAAAGGCTGGAATGCTTTCAAGAGTTCAGAAAGGTTCACCATCTTGAACAAACACAATTTTTTAGCTGATAGTAATGATTATCATAGAGTCTTTGAAATTGGGAGGGACCTCTGGGCATTGTTTATTCCAAGCCATCTGCTCAAAGCAAAGTTGGCTACAACAGGTTGAAAAGGCTGTGTACATTTGGGCTTTGAATGTCACCAAGGACAGGAACTTTGCAATATCTCTGGGTAAGCTGTAAACACTCACACTAAAAACATGTTTTCAAATTTGAAAGTAGGATTTCCTGTGTTTCAACTTGCATCTCTTCCTTCTTGATCTGTCACTGAACACTACAGAGAATACATGAGATAGCAGCATGGCTTATGAGCTGCTGACTTTTATAGAACCACACAGGGGTTCTACGGCATGTACTGAATACTAAACTGCTTAGGAGACAACAGTACTTGGTACTCAGTTTCCCTAGCAAGGAATGAGGTTTTCTGGCTTACAGTTACTGCTGAGTTTTTTTTCACAGTGAAGCTCCTTTGCAGGGACACTAAGCTAGCGTCTTGCTTCTGCAAGATGGTAACCTATCAGCCTACACAGAGTTCAGAACTCTAACCTCCAATTTCATAAATGCACAAAATCTTTCTTTCTCTTCTTGTAGCATCAAAATAGGGCTTCCTCAAGTACCCATTTGGTAAAACCAAAGATAATTCATTTGTCAGCCTGAATTAGCTTGACTAGAGCAAGCTTAGAAATCAGTGCAGACAAATGAAGAAACAGTGGAATGCAAGTCAGCATAGTTTTCATAGTTAATGAGAAGCTACAGTCCAAGGCACAGCTTTATCACCTGCTCAGAGGCTGGTGTTGCCCCACCTTCATAATGCTGCTACCCCAAACTGTCTGAGGAGTAACACAAGCCATTTGACAAAGACAGCGAAGCACCTCTTTGCAAAGTGGCTTGCTGCTTCACTAGAGTGGTGTGTGGATAATGTCTTGGGTTATGGAACCAAAAATGTGTATTCTATTTCATCTGTTGAAAGCAGTTGGGGAGATGTTTTTCTTTATCTCTTGTAACTCTGGGGGGAGGGGGGTGGATGCCCTCTGATAATGGGCCAGCTGTTAAAACCAGGTGGGGCAGTGTTTCTTATCTCTTTCACCACTCATCCTCCCTCCAGGGCGATATTTTCTGCTGATGGACCATTAAAGCTCACTAAGGACATGACACATTCCATCATCCCATTGTGAGATGCTCCACCCAGTGGGGGGAGCCAACCATTCCTACCTAGATAAAAACTGAGACATAGGAACACAAGTTATCCGGTTCTACCGGATTCCCGGAGGAAGACTGGACCCTTCTCACCATCACTGGACCCTTCTCCTTCACCGGACCCTTCTCACCATCACTGGACCCTTTTCTCTCAGGATCATCTCTGCTCCAACAGAACCACATCTGCCACTCCAGGAGGACTTACTTTTGGACTGCTTCCAACACCCTGACCAACAGGGTGTCAGGTTGTATCTCTGACTCTGTCAGGGTTTCTAGGATTGTTTGTTTGTTTGTTTGTTTGCTTGGGGTTTTTTTGTTATTACATTTGTATTGTTAATATTTGTAGTAAGAACTGTTATTCCTATTCCCAAATCTTTGCCTGAAAGCCTTTAATTGCAAAATTATAATAATTTGGAGGTGATAGTATAGAGTTAAAATGATTTTTTTGTAGAACTGCAAGTGGGTAACTAAGGGGGTGGTGGTTAGGAAAGGTAACGGTTGGGAAGGGAAAGGCCCGGGCTTGCTGGTTAACCAGGCCTTGAGAATAGAACGTTAGCTTTGCTATAGTTGCTGTAGCTAAGGCCATTGTTTTAATTAAATTCAGTATGACTTTGTTCAGGGGAATTGAATATGATCACTGTTTGGCTAAATTACAAAAAATTTTGCTTAGGAACAATCTAGGGTAACCAGTCAATATGTAGCTGCGTGGCAGAAGGGTATAAAATGTGTGTGTTGCGAATCACTGTCAGAGTCAGATTTGGGGTTGTCTGTACCCCGGCTCCCAGAGCTCCTCCATAAAAGCACCTGCATATAATCATTTTGTGATTATGTGTTTCCAACGCTAACAGAGGGGGTGAGGGGTTTACATTCTCCATTCTAAGGGAAACTCTAGCTTTCCCTGGCAGATGCCTGTCTTTCCAAACTCCAAACCAAGACAGGTAAGCTTTAAACAAGTCTGTTGGGAAAACTGAAAATACCTGAAGAGAAGTGGAGGCCTGAGGGGAAATGAAAAGGTACACAGAGAAAACCATATAGATGGAGGCACTGTTGTTACTGCTATGGAACCTTGAGACTCACTGCAAGTGTCTGCACACTGCATGGGAAACAAGCTGGAGAAATTAGAGACTGCCTGTGAGCAGTTCCAGAGCTGTGGTCTCACTAGGATCATAGATATATAAGGGGTATGACTCACGAATGGAGGGGTACAACAGATGGATACAGGCCCTTTAGCATGGATGGGACAGGAAGCCAAGCAGGAGAGGCTGAATTTAGTGCAATGGAGCAGTAAACATGCATAGAACTTTACCTTGGAGCAAATAACGAGTTGGTCGAGAACAGACCAACATGGGTGATGTCAAAGCGAACATCTGCTACACACCACCTGACCCACAAACCTTCTAAAGCCTCACAAAGCTTTCTTCTAAAAACTAAAAATCAGCTGAATAGAAGAACTACAGATCTGGACTTCAAACATACCAGATTTTAGCTTCTTCTGGAATCTGATTGGTGGGGGCACATGAAAAGAAACGACCCTGTATAGCCTAGAAAATCTAGCTCATCTTCAAGGACAATAGTCCTGTCCAATGTGCAGATCATGCGAGATGGCCAGCATAGATGAACGGGAAACACATGACTGAGCTTAAATGCAAAAATGAAATACACATAATGTAGAAGTGGCAAGCGGTGACCTGAGAGAACTACAGAGAGTATTGCTCAAGCATACAGGTTTGAAATGAAAGCCAGAAACTGGAGCTGGATTTAGAAAAGAATGCAAAAGGCAATAAGTGAGATTTCTGTAGGTACGCATGCAGCAAAAGGACGACAGACAAAAATGTAATCTCACTTTTCAATAGGCAAGGGATCTAGTGAATGTAAATGATGCAGAAAATACTTAGCACCACTTCTGTCTCAGTTTTACTGACAAGGTCTGCTCTGAGGCTCACCAGGCCCCTAAACCTGGCAGCAGTCTGTAGGAATGAAACCATTACCCCCAGCAGAGAGAAACCGACTTAGAAATCACACACACCAAATTTTGACATACCCAAGTCAGTGTGAAGATATCAAAGCATCCAAAGATACTGAGAGAGCTAAATAGGATTGTTACAGGACTACTCTTTATATTCAAAGGCCCATGATTACTGAGAAATGTTCCTGATGATTAAAAAAGAGCAAAAATGAAAAACCAAACACATCTTAAAAAAAATAAGGCAAGAAAGTATAGACAAAATTAACTACAGAAAGATCACAGTATCATGTATCACATGAAATGATCTTGAGGATAGTAGTCAGGATCTTATCTAGAATGTATTAATCTCAGTAAATCTAAGAGTCTGGTAAACTAATGCCAAGATCTGAATATAAGACATGGAGTCACATCCATTCTGCCACACAAAACCCAGCTCCTCCCCTTGCCTCAGATCTGAGTTTCCCCAGCTGGGAACCAGATGCTTTGTTCGACATCAGACCACAGGAAAAATCAACACATGAACAACAAAGAGGTTTGAACTCAAGTTTGGATTCAAATCCAAGCTGACATCACATACAGAGATAATCATAACTTTAGACATTTACTTGCTCTTCACTGAAAGAGTCTCCATCTCTTCTGATACATGCCATTACTGGGATATGTGCCACAGATGTGCTTAACTTTCATTGGTTGAATCCCCCAGAGACAGAGTTAATGCTTGCCTAGATAAATTCCACATCAAATTTCCTCCCTCTGACAGTTCTTTGTACTCCATGAAGAGTCATAATGAAATGTTAATCCTCTGCATATTCTCAGTGCTGACAGATTTTGAGCTGTAACATGAAAATCATATGACAGACATGGATTTCACCATGTACAAGGCATTTTTCCTTTACATAGCTTTTGGTCTAGTTGGCAGCTTATTCCCTTCATGCCTAGGAGGTTTTGCATTGCTCCTTGGCTACCTGAACTCCTGGGCTGATTTTAGCCCAGTAGGTTGGCTTACTTATATGGGTTTATATATATTTTTTTTAAACCATGTAAGATGCAAATCCCAATGTTTTTCTTCTACCAGTAACACAAAGAAAAGTTACACACTAAATCTTACAAGTCTATTATTTCCTAAAAGCTACAGAACTGTTACTTATGTAAATAAAACTTCAAATATTTGCTAACACTTCATTAAGAAAGAAATATTAGATTGATTTAGCTATCCAAATCTTATTTTACAATTATTTTTATGAATCTGTTCTTTTAGTTATGTTGCTTAACTTAAACTTACTATATGCTCTACTTCCTTGACTGAAACCAGGTTCATCTTGCCTTCCTAGGGGGAAAAATGATTTGCTGCATTGTATGCAGTTTCCTTAAGCATCAGGATAATTTGATTCCTTGTGTTCACAAGGTTTTCTGAGAAAATTTTTAGACTTTTCTTCAGTTCTAAGGACAGTACTACAGATCCCTCAGATTCCCTTTGAGATCTAAACATGTTTATACAGTTTGTTCAAGTTTGTTCATACTTAATTTCTGAAATACAGTGGGGACAAGTCTTTTAAAAAAGTCATGAATCATCTGTCAAAATCCTTAGAGGTTCATGTCTGTATCCTGAAGGGAGTAATACTATGCCTTATCTCAACCTCAGAACAATAACAACACCATCTCAACCACTTGTTCATCAATTATATTACAATTATAATATATTATATATATTACATATATCAATTATGAAAATGAAGGTATGCAGGCAATTTGGTGGTGTAATACATAAAAAAAAAAAAAGAATGAATTTTCAGTGACTTCTGAGTCCATTGATGGTTTTGTCAAGAAATAATGGATTCAGGAACCTATTTTAGTTAGATAATTCCTAATGCCAGTCTACTGCAGAAACTCCAAACCAGCTTTCTTGTATTATTTGTGGCATGAAAGGCTGTATTTCTTCTTCAGCAGTTCAATCAGGCTTCAGGCCTGCCAACTCAAAGCTGCATTTCATAGTCAAGCTCAGATTAGCTTGTATGAGGAGAAAACATTTTAAAAAATGATGAATAAATTAGTGTGACAGCTTTAAAATATCGTTCTCTTTTCCTTTCTTCCCCCAAGAAAGAGAAAACTATTCTCTCAGAGACTTAGGGAACAAAAATATATTATCCATGTAATACAATCATAGCTAATGAGAATTTTTCAATTATGGAACAACTCTTTACAAATATGTGTTACCAAAAAATTAGTCCATGACATTGGCTTTGTGCAGAAAACTTCTACGTGCTTTGATCAGAAGAGAGTTGCTTTCCTCCAAGAGTGAGACCCTGACCCTGGGAGCGCTGTGTGTGAGCGCTACTGCTGCTTACCCCCCTACCTCCATCATCACTTGTAGGCTATCTAGACTTTATGATACAAAGATTAAACTTCGTTTTCTCATGTCCCAGATCAAACATTTGAAGAAAAATAAAAAAACCTAGCTCATATTGAAACGTACTGTTAATTCAACTTGTAATCCTCGCCCATCCTCTTGCAGAGGTCCTATGGTGACAGAGCAGCACAACACAAAAATCATTGCAATGAGTTGAAGCAACTGTTTTTGTTTTTTTTAAAACTTCACTCCTGTCATATATTTTGCATAGAGGGGACAAAGGATTTCTGTTAAACATAGCTGTTTCTTTAAGTTGCTGTTTCTTTGAGTCTATCATGGCAATTAGTTTCTGTGTCAAACTGTATGCTGAATCTTCACTACTCTGTCAAGGTTTGAGGACCAGAAGTTTAGCAAGTACTAGCTCTCTGGCAGTTTTCTGGAAGACATGCTGCCCCCAGGGAATTTTCATTTAACCTATTGCAAGGCTTCACTCCAGGCTCTACTAAGGAACATGGTGTGGATCATAAGGTATTGGAAATGAGAATTTAACCTTTAACATATAATCACAATTTTAATAGATGGTTTCACCTCAGACATATAATGAAAAGCATTTTGATTGTAACAAATTTGCTTATAGTCAATTCAGGAACTGTGTTCCTTCATCATGACTGGGAGGGGTTGTTTGTTTTGGGGCTTGTTTGTTTGTTTGTTTGTTTGTTGTTTTGGTTTGGTTTGGCTTGGTTTGTTTGGAATGTTTTTACATTTTATTACAGTTGCCTGGTGGATACACAGTTTTTTAGGTAAACCTGAAATCTATTCAGATGAGAAACATTATGCATTCTGACAGGGAGTTCTGCAATTAGCCTTACTTCACTCTTACAGTTTAGCATGGAAAATAAGCTAGAGCTTCTGCCTCTTGGTTATCTTTTTATGGCAAAGAACTGGAATGTGAGCAAGGAGGAAATATCCATTCTCTTTCATTTATTAATGTATTTTGTCACCTGAAATTGTTGTATAATATTTCACACTTATCAACCAAAGAAATTTATACACTGCTATCATTATTCAGGCTCATATGACTCTCACCAGTTCACTTTTTATGGAGACTCTTGTTGAGATTTGTTTGTGGTCAGTTTTAGTAACTACACTATTTATGGCAATGGCACATGGGAAGTAATAAAATAAACCTGCATAGTAAAATAACAAAATTTCACTTGCACAGTAATGTATTCCTGGAGGGAAAAAAAAAAAAAAAAAAGCTGTATTTTTAGCTGATGATTCTTTTTAAACAACAACTATTTTAAAAAATATTTGTTCTAATTATAGAATTCACGGATAGAAGAATCAGAAAATATTTCCTATTAAATCATAGTGAACAGAAGATATTAAAATTCCATAAACTAAGTGTTATTTGAACTGTAACAAACCCCCAAATTAATAATTAAAATGTAAAACATCAGTGTAGCATGTGAGTAGCAGCAGATTACTATTTCAGTGTGAGAGTTTGCAAGATGCACAAGGATCTTCTGTGCATGCGAGAGCCAGTCTAACCAAAAGAACTCAGGATCTGTTTCCAGAAACTAAAAGAGTGTTAGCTAGCTTATCCAATGGACCAGATGCAGGGGATCTAGCCATACACACCCTTTCTAAACGCTGGAGATAATGACATTTGAATAAATTACATGAAAACAAAGTGTTCATTCATGAAGAAAGAAACCAGCTCCAGATACAACATTTCAGCATTATCTCACCAGATACATTTACTGCAAGACTACCAGCTAATTTAACTATGGAGTATTTCAACTTCTTCCACGGAAGATGGTCCTATGTACAGAAAGGAATAAATGATCAAGGGTGCAGGAGAAAATCATAAAAATTTATGTATCTGAATTACACGGTCAAGTTTGTGCTTTTTTTTTTTTTTTTAATAAAAGTGGATTGAAACTCTGTATTTAAAAAGAAAACTAAGGATTTAATACAACTTACCAAAAGTAAAAATTAAATTAACAAATATTAGACAACTTTTCTATCTACTTGTCTACCATGTAGTGTATACCAACTACTGCAAAATTTATTGTTTAAATTCATATTACAACAGCGTACAAAGCAAAATAATATATTTACTGTCTCCCAGAGACATCTGAAGCTCAGTTATAAAAGTTCTTAAATCAAAATACCTGGCAACATATAAAACTTAGTCTTGATGTCTTGGATGAGAAAATACCTTTAAATAAAATTTATTGGATTATAAGTAGGTATGTTAAACATTATTGCCTTAAGTTAATATAATCTAAAAAAATACAATTCATATATTTGTATGAAGCTTAGAAATTGGACTATACTGGATAGATTATATTAAGTTTTCTGTCGTGTTTCACTGCATTTACCTCACACAACTGGCTTGACCTAATTTGTGAGAAACTCGTACTTGAAATGTAATTGCTCTACACGGCAAATCATCAGGCAGCTACCTTTGAATCATGATTGAGGCACAACAACAAAACCCCTGCACTTCTACTTTGCCCAAGAGAAAGAGTACAGAGTTTCAAGCACTCAGAAAAGTACTTTAAATGTAGTGAAAAAGTAAAATCAAAGGTAGGATAATAGGGAAAACCAAAAAATTTTGATTAAAAAACTCATTTAATATTGCTTACCTTTAAACCATATATATATATAGCACACTACCCGAGATTTTTATCACCAGCTAATTTGATGATGTTTGAATGATTTTCAATAAAGAAATGGTTAAACAGCAGCAAAGGCTGTACAGGTCATAGTCATTGCCCCTTCTTTGTGAAGAGAATTAACATCAATAAAATGCCACTGTTAAAATTGTGCTCTACCTCATGTTAATCATCACATTTTCAATGGCTTTATACTTTTTACATGTAGACCGTATCCTGAAGACTGAAACATTTTGTAAGAATTCATCTGCTTCAGAAAGAAATCATAAAAGTACCTAAGACAGTTACTGTGTTTTTCATCCACCCTTCCTAGAGATGCTGCCTTCTAAAGCAGCCTGTTTTACCATTCAGTGTACCTTTCCCTGATCTCCTCTGACATCATGCCTTGATGCCCTTGAGGACCAAAAACATCGTCCTTATTTGAAGAGGTGTTATTTTCCTCTTTTTTTCTCTAGTCAGAGTGTCTGCAGTAATGTCAAGACTGTAAAAAAGTCCAGAATTATAGGGGTCTAATAGCATAAAACTTATGGCACTTATTTTACACTCTAGGATTTGGTATCAGCGAGTGTGCATGCGAATCCTCTTTTCTAATGGGTACTGACCTATCACAGCAAGGATAGAGCATAGAGAGTGCCAGAGCAGGGCAGTTTAACCTTCCTGTCTACAAAGAAACACAGGATTATTTAAAGACCTGCAGAAGACAATTAGCTTTTCTTTGAGATCTCTTTCTGTTTTAAAGGAACCTACTCACTTGATGAAGTGTTTTGCATATGAGATGACACAGAGATATGCAAACATACGTATTTTTCAGGTAGATACATATGCACAAGAACACTGTGCACAATTTAAATATTTTTATTTTATCACAAATACTGCTAGGGTTTGTCTATGTTTAAGCCATTGTTCCTTCTATAGCCTTTAGGAACAGCTGCAATTACCAAATGTACCAACTTGTAAACAAATAGTTGAGCCTTTAAAATATATGCAATATAGAATAAATATGCTTTCATAGACTAATACTGCTTTCCTTTTACCAGAAATCCTCACTTTGATTCTACTGTATTATCCAGACATGAAACTGGTGAAAAAGAATCAAGCTGAATCAAAAGTCAAAAGAATTAAGTGACCTGAAACACAACATTGCAAAACACTTTACTTTAAAAGCATTCTCCACTTTTACATCCATTGAAATATAACAAAATGAAGAGTTATTTGGTCAAGCTAACCTTTTTCCCTCCATGAAACATTTGTTGTTTTATTCTACTTGTAGAATACGAATACACTTACTGAATCTTTGTACGTACCAGCCCCTGGAAGGAAAAGAATGATTACTACCTCTTTGGAAAGCAAATTTATGTTGAACTAAAATATTCCAAATCTTCAGCACAATATCAAAAAGTGATGAAAGAAATTTCATAGTTATAACACCAATTTTTATGAGTCAGAATTGCAACATGAAACACACTGAATCCAATTCAGGAAAAAATACACCAAAGTAGTTTACATATTTACATTGATTTGGATAGTTATTGTTATAAATTTTTGGAGCCAATTTCAATCAAAAACAATTTATTGCCAAGGAGAAATTTAAAACATGAAATTGACAAGAAATTGACGAAGCCAATAAAGAAATTGACAGAGTCAGCGAAGCAAGGAAATGGTCAGTGCGCACTGGGTGAGCCTCCTGACGGGTCCCGCCACACGCCACCCCTGAGGTCTCACAAGCGCCCAAGTCCAGGTCTGCCAGTCTTATACCCTTCCCAAGTTTGGACTCTGAGTGCATGTCTGGACTTGTCTCCCAGGTCCTGGAATCAAGGGGGACTTGAAACTTCCAGGGCTGGACCCGCTGCTCAGTGCAAAATTTCTTTAGGTTCCTTTGTTTCTTGATGGTGCAGCTGATAGAATCAGGGGAGCCATGGCCGGGCTTGAAAAGGTTTCCTGGGTGTGCAGGATGTGTTCTGAGTACCCTTAATGTCCCAGATAAGATGTATTCTCTGGGCTGTCAGTTCTTATCAGATGTCAATTGGCCCCTCATCTCCGTGGCTCTCCACCTCCTGTTGTCATTGTAATTCCATTGTCTCTTTCCCGAAGCTGGAGATGTTCCTCTGTGCCAGGGGAGTTTTCTTTGACATTCCTAAAACTACAGGTTTCTACCACCCATAATAGCAAGCATTATGATTACATGAAATATATTATGAGAACATGAATTAACATTTATTACAGTTATGATCAAAATGCCATATTTTTTCTCCATCATCACCTTTTTTTCAAGACATATCATAAGTTTATTGAATTCTTCAGCCACATCAGAGTCTAAAATTTAAGCAGTGAGATACTGGTCAATATACCTTGTGTCTCATGGGTTCCATTCCCAGTGCCCATCTACATGTTCTTATTGATGGAACTGATTACCTTGACTTCACCATTCTATTCTATTTTCAAGTTTAACATTTCTAATCTCTCTTGTGTTTTATATATAATATTTTTTTTATATATGTAATCTTTAGTTTGTCCTTATATAAATCATTGCCTTGCCTTTACTTCTTCATCTAGAGAAGATCAATTTTTTTCTGGCACCCCAGCAAAGGAGATGAACCACTGCTATTTTCATTTTACAGATGGAAAAATAGAAGAATCTGCCTGAAACCACAAAGTAAGCTGGTAGCACTGTATGGATTGCCTCCTAGCTGTGTGATATAGCCTCCAGTCCCTCAGTGACACTAATTTTATTTGAATGGTCACTGCCAAGCAACAGTACTGAGAGCAGGAAATTATGACCTGTCAGCTATGACCACCAAACAAACCGAATTGTATCAGAGCACAAGTAAAAGACCATGCACATTGTTAAAATGGAGACCACCATGAAAGGTATGCTTGTTGAGCATTGTAAATCATGCAGCCCTACAGGCTGGGACATGCAAAACTTGAAATGTGTGTGGACTTGGTAGTTTCCAGATAGCTTTAATTAAACTCATGAGTGCAGCTGACCCAGATTTTTGCAGTTACATTCAATGATTTGTCACAGATTTATAATTTTGGTTTTACAGTTTTAGTCTTGCTCAAGGGTTACTATGAAAAGATCCTAGTCAGGAATCTACAATGCAGCCAGTTCTAAAGACATTTTATAATACTCATATATTAAATGGTCTGAAAGACTCGGGGTTTGATTGACACCTTAGAGACTGAATTGCAAAGTATCTTAATTTTCTAAGGTGGAGATGTCTTACATACTTATGATAGCACTGAAAAATAGAAAAGTACAGGAGCTTGACAAATAGCAGTTTTAAGATCTTTTGCACATTGTATGACTTTCATGTTTCATTTTCAAAGCCTGTGGATGTTGAGTTGGAGTCAAAGTGTAAATTTTCTTGGTTTTATATTTAATGTAAACTGTAATAGTTCAACAGTTACTTCCAAGTAATATACAAAGTGTGCTCAAGCAACAAAATATTCAGTCATGAAGAATTACAATATTGGGCTTTTGGGGTTAGTTTTACTTTTGCTATTTGGCTGGTTGTAGATATTTCTGAGAGGAGCTGGACAAGTAATATTGTTAAATCACTGGTAAATATAGTTCTTAGCAAATATTTTCTCTGTAAGCCACTCAAGGACTGAAGATTGTGCTGCAATGGAATTAGTGGGTATTTTCAATTGGTTTCAAATGTGCCTTGATTTTATCCCAGGAATTTTAAATCTGTTTAAAAAACATTGAGGTGGAATCTATTTAACTATATCAAACACTCATAGTTGATGGAAGCATAGGGATTACAGACTTTTCTTTTTTCCCCATTCATTTTTAGAATGACCTTAGGCTGATTAGGTTCTTAGATATTTCAGCTAAGAGCCTGAAGATACCTTTCCATGAAAGTGACTCACTTTACCCTTAGGAACAGAAAAGATAAAGGAGACTTGTGGATTGACAAAGGGAGGAAAGCATTTCAGTTGCTTGTTTGAAGCTTGTCTTAAAATCCTTGGAGTACTTTTGTTGCTTCAAAAAACATCAACTTTAAAAAATAAAACTTTAGTTACATTTATATTTTGTAGTTAATATTTTGTTCACATGCCAGCTGAGGGCTGGGCATGTGCTTATGGAACTGTAGAGGACTGTTGGAAGGCCAGCTGATAAAAGTGTGCTTTAAAGGAAAGAGACCATGTTAACTGTGATGTGATACCTGTAAACAGACCTAGTGGCCTCTTGGAGAGGCATTCTGGATTGAAAACCTGTTTGCAGGGATATGTTTGGCTGAATACGTAACATTTTCTTCTTTGTGTAACAGTAGGCAATTCATTTCACTTAAGTCTCAAATACACTATAGATCAACAGTGTGACTGTTTATCCAATCTTACTTTGCAAGAAAAAAAGTCTTATTTTCAGTATTTTAACCAAATCTGTGTGTGTATGCGTGTGAGTGAGGGTATGTCTTTGTTTTTCATACATAAACTTCTGAAATTTCTGTTCAGTAGACAAGACTCTCTCCAGCAACCTGTATACCAGAAGCTATGATGGTATGCCACAGGCTATGTCTACACATTAAATTAAACAGATCTTGAAGTACTTTATATTTTCTTGCAGTGTTATAGGAAGGTCTTAAAATCCAAAGGCAAATAGTGCCATAGCAATTTTCTTTAAATTGTTGTGATTTCACTATGAAACCTCCACTGATGCCACATTTATGATCTTGCAGTGATTTGAATCCTGCAGTCTATAGTTCCTTATCTGTGGAAGAAAAGTGAAAGAGGAAGAAGCAGCTAATCCAAGAGAATATTTTTCCCCATCCAGACAGACCATTGACTTATTTCTATGTTCTTTTATTTTGCATGACTGAGAGAAACATAAACTTACATGAGTAAGTGGGAAAAATTTAAATATCTGAAAAATTAGATACATAAATTTTGATTTAATTTCTGAAAGAGAAATAAGTGTATCAAAATAGAAATTCATATGTCCTTGGGCACATATTTTATGATAAATTGTATAGTCCTTTAGGAATTCCCTTTTCATTGAGTAAAGATGAACCAAGACCCAAGATCTTAAATATTAAAGACAAATTTCAAATTATTATGGTAGGAAAAATTAATCTTCCCCAATGACTTCTCTACTGACTGGCACTGATTTTCTTCCCCCTAACAAATAGCTGATAGAGCCTTCAGCTGTCTACTTGTAACATTTGCCTGTGGACCTACTATCTTTAAAGTTATCATTTTACTAGAATTGAAGAGGATGTGAGAATCAGAGGAATCTGCAAGCTGCACGCAGAATGAATCACCAAGCCAATTATCAGCAGTGGCTGCAGGATTACTGGATAATCACTCCAGAAGAAAATCTGCTCATGTGTGTTATTAATAGACTACATATATGGAAATGCAATGTAGTAATTTGGCTTTTGGAAATATAAAGTTAGATAAATTATACTTCCCTATGAAAACAAACAAGTAATACCACCAAACAAACAAGAAAAAAAATAACCCAATCCCTAAACAAGTTATAAACTTATTTGAAGAAGAGAAAAAAATCCTATGAAAAATCTTGCTGTCTGTAGCAAGACCTGAGAGCTCACAATACATACAGTACAACCCATTTCATATTCAGGAAAATGAACCTAGAAATAAAAATTATTATAATAATATATTGCTATGTATGCTTTTCAGCTCCAGACAAGTTTAATCAGTCTTTTATTTGTGTTTTCAGAAAATACCATGAATAATCAAAAATACAACCACATTGCAAGGAGAAACAAACACTGAAGGTCCTAGGAGATATGCTGAAAATTATAGTTTTCTGAAAATACAGCTCAGATTTCAGTATAAGGAGAATAGGAGTGAGAAGTGTTGTCACTGGATAACAGTACAATCAGGACAAGATGCAGCTGAGTAACTTTTGAAGATGAGCTATCTCAGGGCATTGTAAATGATGAGTGGTAAAGTGATTAGTATCAAGTCTCAGCGTCATTTTCTGATTTTACTGGGTTAAGACTGCATTTGTTGATTTCTTTTTGGCTTTATTTCAAAGGTTACAATTAAAGAGTGAACTTTGTATTCTATTGCACCATTGAATGTTTTGTTTATTTTTATTCTTTTGAAACCCATCTGTATTTTAAAGTGAGCTCATGGGTAAATGATAACCCAGATGTCTTCTTTGCATCTATTGAGTCTCTTCCAGTCAGGGACAGCATGGTAGGGGTTTGGATATTGCAGATTCCCTCAGGGTGAGCTTTTCTACACATGTGAAAACTAACTGAGCTGTATTTCTTGCTAAACCTTGTTTTGTTTCAGACTGTTGATAATATTTGTCCTAGATATAAAAGAGAAGTTCCTCCCAGTGAACCTGTTCTAACAAACATCTGGTTGTTGAGAGACAGCCTGTGATATCTAGAAATATCAATAGTTTTGCAAAATCATCAGATGTATTAGGAACGTTAAAAAAGAAGAGGTAATTTTAAAGCTAGCTAAAAGATCAGAAGGTTGATAAAGATAGAATTCCAGATTGTATATTAAAAAAGGAGGAAAGATATTTGAAAAAGAGGGTTAAAGCCAAAATAAAATATAATACTTAAAGAAAGAACAAACATAAATTTAATAAAATTAAAATCTATAAAACAAACCCTAGGACAATAAATGTAATCCAATCAGATAAAAAGGAGGAGAAATTGTAGAATATGATTGTTTAAAAATACTATATGAAACAAGTTTATTGCAAGTAAATTTACAAAAATAGTTTCCTGTTTCCTTAGCCTTTGAGAATACACTCCCTGGGGAAAGTTTTGGTTTCACGTTTGCCAACAATTCCCAAGGTAAAGAAAAAATGGAAGCAAGAGATGGTCGTTTCATCCCACTCATGTTTAGGTTTAGAAAAAAGTTTCCATTCTTCATGAAATGAAGTTATATCTGACAAAAACTAGATTCTGGTACTAGACAGCATTAAGATGTAAAATTCTGTGGATCAAGCTTTCCAAAAAAACACAAAATCTGTAGTCAGAGAAGAGACATTGATACCGGTATTCCAGGCAGTAGTCCTAAATACAGGGCTGATAGTTCTACTGTAATTGATAAGCAATACTAGTTTTGGCCAGAAATTGCAACGCTCTTACAACTGAAAAATCATAGAATAATTTAGATTAGAAAAAAATTGGAGGTACTCAGCCGTCTCTCTGCTCAAAATACACCTAATTAAATCAAGATACTCTGATCTGTGGTAGTTGAATCTTGAATACCTTTAAGGATAGACATCCTGCAATTTCTCTGAGTAACCTGCTCCAATATTTGAGCCTCTTTGTGGTGTTTGTTTTTTTTTCTTTAATATCTAATCAATATTTCCCATGTTCCAACTACTATTGCAGTATTATACGAGGAGGAGTCTCAGAAGTTGGCTCAGTCCCAGACTGTGTTTAATCACTGTAAAATTGCATCATATAAGTGTGAAGGATCTATTTTCTTGCTTTCTCATCTTATTTTATTTGTTTGTTAAAGCAAAAGAATTTAACATTACTGATATGGTGTTTAATTTTAACGAATCAGTATTTCCTGGGGGAAAAAATTGATTCAAAAGATTATGACCAAATCTAATCAGCATTCAGTGTATTCTCCTTTGATTAGCACTGGAATAAGAAATTATCTGAATGGCCATTAAAGTGATGATTTGATGTTCTAAGAACTCCTAAAGTCTTTATATAGATGATTTCTTTCCTATTGAATCTTTAAACCTTAATAGCTCCACAGGGATAATGGAAGAGCATAGATTTCAACTGGAAAACTACTGTTCTTTGTGGATTTTTTTTTTTTCCCTAAGAAATAGGCAGAATTTCCTGTATATTGATATTGCTCAAGAATGAAAAGAAAGACCCGTGAGGGATAATCACAGAAATAGACGTAGCATTTAAATAAACAAATTATTTTGAATTACCAGAATTTACTGTAACAATAAACATTTTCTTGTTGGCATTGTCTCTTAGGCACTCAATGTACTTGTGAGCTGAAAAATACTGATTCCTTTCTTGACATCTCAATGCCTAGGAAAGGTTCAGGAAAAGTTCAGTAGTGTAGGTAAAAAGAAACCAGTAGAAATTCTAAAATATCAATTTCTAATGCAACTTTACGATGTTCTCTGCATCGATTGTGATAAAATTATTTTAGATTGTCTTAAATACAAACTATTTTAGTACTATATTTATTAGAAGTTAAAATAAATTAAGGTAAAAATAAAGACGAAAAAATATCTTAAATATTTTTAAAATATTTACAGATATAAACAAGATGCATTTACTTCCAAATCTGAGTACTTTAGGATGGAAATAAGCAGTCAATTTATTCTGTTTTATTAAAAAGAGAACAACAGGCCTAAAGTGCTTTATAATATTTTCATGAGTCTTGAATTTCAGATATGTTTACACCAAGAAAGAGAAGGTATTATGCAGAAATTAGAAGAAACTTTTAATTCAGACATGCTACCAATTTGCTTTATTGTTTGAAGATACAGCTCCATCCTTGTTTCAGTATTTCACTACTAATTCAGAATACTCAGGTGTATGTTAGTGCAAAAGTAATGCATATTTCATTCAAAATCAATTTTTAGGAAGTAGAAAGGGCTAGATACTCCTTAAAGCACCAGGAGCTGAGGGTGCCCAAGAGAGCTGGCAGAACAGGTCCTCGTGTCATGAATGGAGCAGTGCACTTCAATCATAATAGAGAAACAACAATAAACCTTATTGATATAAAACAGTGAGCTATCAAAATTCAGTGGTAAATGTGGCAGTGGTTGAACAGGATTCCATGACAAGATTGACATCTGCATAGAGGAGAGGGTTGGATAAAGCAGGAAAAACCTTCTGTCGAGTCATGATGTCCAGAAAGGACTTCCCTCTGTGCTTCTTAACTCCATCTCAGAGAGGAGTTTAGGTGTAACTGGATCCAGTCCTAGTCCTATGTTTGGTCAACAGTTTACCTCTAAATGATATACGCACACAATCAATCCTTATATCACCTAGCTAATATTTCAAAGTTAATCACTATTAGTCACTATTAATCATTACCAAATATCTCTTGCAGCAAAGAACATCTCAACCTCAAGGAGTAACCTTCAAAGGTGCCCGTACTCAAGGGGTGATCCTGGCATCCAGCCCACTGCTGTGCAGGAGATCTCAAGGACTCTGGGCTGTCTGCTATTTATGGAGTAGGATGATTGATTTATTGTCATGTTAGCATACTAGCAAGACATCTGGGTCACCATTCCTGACAGCCCTTGGCTACCCTGTTGCCATCTGTCCCCCAGAATCCAGAGTGAACTGAGTAGAGCCATCATAAGCGCTGCTGTTGGTCCTGGTTTAAGCAGGCCGGGGGACGTGGGGGCATGAGAGCCCAGTGTCAGCCAGCACCTCCCCAGCAGGGCACAGCCAGACTCCAGCTCAGCACAGGTCCCTCATGGTGGCAACAGGGTTTTGATTATGGGGCTGCATGGATGGGCAAGGGAAAGCCTGTTTCTGAGCAGAGTTCAATGCTCTTCCAGCATAGCTCTGGAGGGGCCTGGTGAACCCACTGAGGACCTGAACTGGAGCCTTTGGACACATAGGTGTGTCTGGAAGCCTCAAGTAAGGCTGATCAAGCTGCTAAATCTTATTAAGTCCATAACATCAACTTTAAAATGTTAATGCATCATGATGACAAGTTTGCAATTTATTTGAAATTACTTCAATTATGATTGACTTTGAAGGCAGAAGACCCCTGAACTAGCTGAGAAAGTCAAAAGAATCATTACTTTTCACCAGCCAAGCATAAAACTGTCATGAATCCCCTTATTACACAGCAAAAAATGTTAAAATACATCTGATCATTTCCATGCTAATAAATTTGATAAAACCTATAGAAAGTGATTTTAGGTTGATAAACAATTACAATTTTTCTCTATGATCTCCATAGAAGAAATATGCAGGAAATTCTAAATAAAATACAAGGTAAATGTACAATTTAATCTTTTTTCTCTCTGTCTGATTGTAAGACTAATCTCCAAGATCCTAGATAAGCACAATTTATTTTTTATGGAAAAAAGATAATATGCTCTTAAAGGATTTGTTAAAATTCAGAGGATTGAGGTATATGATCAGTTTAAACTGATCAAGGGAGCCTTAAAAATCACTAGCTGGGAGTTAAAAGTGTAGGGTTTTTTTGGCCAGGTGTGCACTTTTCCTTACCTATAATTTTCATAATTGTGACAGTAATCTCAACTTTTTGTCCTTAAGCCTTCAGAAGTTTTTTGAATAAAATGAAATTTTCTTTAGTAGAAAATGTAGATAGAGGCAAGCTAATATGTTTGACAATACTTAAACAAAAAAAGTCAGGTGACTCCTTGGGGCGGGGGGAGGAGGAATTATGTTTTGCAGACTTGTACTGTGAACTGCTTCAATAAGAATTCAATTTGTTTTTTCTACAAAGAGTGCAAAACAAAATGCCTTATGACCTATTATTTTGGGAGGAAGGTTAGTTAGACTGGGGAGATTATGAGTTAGGGGAGTTTTTTCAGAGAAAAGATATCTTTGTCATCTGGGCTACATTTATGGACAGTATCCCTTGTAGGACAGAGACAAGGAAGTAACTGACTTTAGAAAAAGTTAATTTATTGGTACTGACATGGACTGTTAAAACTGTTTAAAACCGTTGAGCATTAAGTCAAAATTGGAACATGTTCAAAAGAAGAAAGAGAAAGAATGAGAAGAAATCTGAAGTATTTCCTTATGGGAAAATAGAGTGGTATCAGATGGTGTAAGTTAACAGTGACGACTTGTCAAACTGACCAAAATGGATGTGGATGCTGTTTGATTCCAAAAGTAGATGGTATTAATAAGGTACATAATCTTACTGAGTCAAGCACACAGAGGAACACAGTAGCAGATCTCAGCTGTTATCCTCTAGGTTTCTCTCTCCTGGTACTATTATATGCAACAGCTTCTTAAATTTTCTGTGTTACTGTATCAAAAATTTATATCTTTTAAATATTTTGGCAAGGTGAATAATTCAAAAACTAGAATTAATCATCAGTAATAATGGGAAATAGTAGATGACAACTGCCGTGGTAGAACTGGAATTCTAAAGAGCTTTAACATTTCCAGTAGGAACTTCTGAAGAAAAGAGCAGTCTGGATGTAAAAAAAAAAAAAAAAAAAAAAGGAAAAAAGGCCATTGGGACATGGAGAAATTAAAATCAGGATTTGTTTCAACCAAAGCCTAACTTTGTCAATTATCATTTTCCAAAGGGTGAGTTTTGTCCTCATGCTTTAGTTATCTGAAGAAGAGAATTAGCTTTGGAGATACATGTACCTTGTCATTGACTAAGTAGATACCAAGGATAAGGTACATAACATTAAATTAAATAAATATGACACTCAGTGTTTTTCCCTATTTACACAGGAAATCAGTGGAGTGACAGAAAAGGGGTGGTTACCTTTCTTATGTGTTTTGGCACAGTCCACATCATGGACTATGCTTTTATTTGCAATAATCCCTGTGCATTGAAATCTTGACTGATTCATAGAATATTATCAATCTTGAACTGTCACAAACATGAAATTACGTATATGAAATGACATTACTTTCTGATAATTCAGTCTGTCTGCCTGTAAATCAATAAAAAAGTTTTCATAGACATCAGATTAACAAACTACTGGATAATCCCATGTTTTAAATAACTATTGATAGACCTAGAAGGGATGTACATAGTTGTGGCTGGATATATCAAGCATTGAAAGATAACAAAAGTTTTAGACACAAAAGAAAACTTTTTATGGGTTTATAAATTGTGTTTTGTTGTTGCTATTATCATTCATTTGGCTTTCCTCTACACTTTTTAATCTGTCCAAGAGAACTAGTGCTAAATTAAGATAAGAAAAGCTATTTTCACTGCTTCTTAAACCAACTGGCACCAGAAGAAAAGTCTGGCCTCTCAAGTTTCCGAGACTCAGGTTTTGTGGACCTCAGGGATTCAGACAGCTCTGACAGGTCAGTTTAGTCACAGAACCACAGAATACTGAGAGTTGGAAGGGACTCACAAGGATCGAGTCCAACTCTTAAGTGAACGGCCCATGCAGGGATCAAAACCACAACCGTTGCATTACAAGCACTGTGTATGTACATGAATTTAAATCAAAGCCTTTAACCTTTTAAAATTTTGCCTATTGCAAACTCCTGTTTATATACTTGTAAATCCATTTTCTATGTTCAATCAAGCAAGTGTTGCTTTTCTTTTGTCTTAAAGTTTTGTTAAAAATTTTAAAATACTACGAGTTATGCTAAAAAAATATATATACCAACCTTAGTAATAAATATATAACTTTAGTAATAAATAGAAAAAAATTAATAAAGAGATTTTCCTATCCAGCTTATAGGCAGAGAAAAAAAAAACCTGCTTGTATACAAAAATAAGCAAAAACTAAGTAGTGAAGTATGATAAAAGAGCACAGAGTAGTCTTTCTCAAAATGTAGTTTACAAACAAAACCTCAACACAATTCTTATCATCTTGTATTTTTGTTAGAATATGTAGAATACAGTTCATAAACCTTGAGTTGATATTTTAAAAAGCGGTTTTTAAATTGACAGAAGTTTGGTACAAGTTAATTCCAGGAAATCTATTATCATACCATTCTCTAAAACTTTAATATTACTAAAAAATTCCAGCAGTTCTTATTGAACTAGTTATAGAATGATTAAACTTGTAAAAAGACAATCAGAAAGCCAGCAATTACAATCTGACTAAATTCTCAATCCAAATATCTTCTTGTAGATAATGAGACATAATGGTCTGTGATGCCAAGGTTAAACTTCCTGGTCGTATCTGACAGCTACCTGTAGAAAGAAAGCAATTAAAGACACTAGCGGTTGGGTAGATTAAGCTAGATCTTAAAAGAAAATACAAATTATTCTTGAAAATGAAAATTATTCTTGAAAATGAAAATAAAAGTAGATTTCCTTTTTTTAGACTGTTTTGACATCAGAAAATCTTGAGATGCAAAGCTGTTGATCATCTTTTACCTTGGAATACAAACATGAGCTCATGGCATAAGAGCAGTTCAGAAGGTGAGTGATATATAAAAATGTTGGGGTTTTATTGTTTTCTAAATCTTAGATTCATATATTTTGATACACAAATGCTATTACATATAAGTTGTAATTTTAGTAATTCACTATTTCATTCTCACTTCTATTCCTTTTTGAAATACTCAGTGATAAACTTTCATTCAAAAAATACTTAAACTGATAATTGAGTGCAGTTGTATATGGTTGCGCTTTTTTATAAGAAGTCCACGCTAATTAAAGAAATGTTGAAGAAACCTCAGGTTTCTCATAATAAGTAACAAGCCTGAAATCTTTCAGAAGTAATGTCTTTCATCTGTAAATTTGTAATAAACACAACCACTTCTCAGTCCACAGATAAGATCATAGTTCTGAGAGCTGCTTCTGGTCAACAGTTTTATTTTAGGCTCAGTTTAAAAACTACAACAGAATGTTGATTCTTTTAATATTATTGGTGCTTGTAGTATTTAAATTCTTCTTAGGGTTTTTGAAATTATATGAAACTTCTACAGTTATTTTCATAGCAGTTTTTCATCTTGGGTTGTGTGTAGGTAGCATAAACTTCAAATCAGCTTGTTAGGAAAGTAATCAACCTTTAAGAACATATTCCATGATAGTGTGATAAATCATTATTCTTGAGTCTTATAGAGATATATTTTGTAGGCTTAGGGAGTCTAAAAAGCTTAAGGATTGAGTCACATCATTAACTTTAAATGTTTTATTGAGATACTTATGTTGCTCTTGGCTTCTTAGTAAAAACGAATAGGTACTCTGGGAAATGATGTAGCACAGATAAAATCTAAACCTCTTGCCAAATGAATTTATGTATCTCCACTGCTATCTTACAGATGGATACTCTTCTTTCTAATGACACAGGTATTTGTGGAGTCCTCTTATATACCTAGATGGTTTTAGGTACCAATACAAATACAAAGATATTTGTTGGTTAGCAAAATAAACAGCTATTTGGATGTTTTTTGAATGATGAGAAATTAATTCTCATAACACTAGATAAAACCAGAAGATGAAGAACACTTTTCCAAGGTTAATTGGAAAGAAAAAATGACTATTCGATGACCAAGAAAATTTAGCACTAATTTTCATTTTCAAAACAACTATGAATTACCTGAAATGGCAAAGTTTTCTAGATTTATATGATAAAATGTGTCATCTTGACAAAGATTTCTTAAAGCAAAAGAATTACCTTGAAAATGCACTAAGGCATAACACAGTGTGATTATTCAGACTAAAAGTCAAAGTCTTGATATTTGAGTTCTCATTTATGATTTTTCTTTACTCTGTTTTTTCATTCTTTTGTAAGAATTTGTAAGGCTGCCCTCCTGACACAAAACATATGAAACTCACAGCCTCTGGGTTCTATACCCAGGGATCTAGACACAGAATTCAGCCTGATATCTCTCACATATACGGTCACAACAATCTATGCCTTTTTCCTGTGACACAATTCCTCTGCTCCTTTCTAGACCTTCAGCATGTGCATTCATACTGTCATAGGCATCATCAGCACATGAAGAAAACACTTTACCAGCTCTACACCCATCTGCCCAAGCATTAAAAGGGATATGTACCGTGATTTTTCTGTCTGCTTGATCAACCCAGCACATGGCCTGACTGTAACTAGCACCAGGTTCTGTCCAAGATCTTGGAAAAGTGGCAACTCTGGAAGTGAGCACAGTGCACCTTTTCCATTTTACTATATATCTTCAAGGTAATTTTATAGGAGGGAGTAGGGGCAGATATGATGAAATAGTAAAATTGTATAGAAAAGCCTGGAGGTACAGAGGGCAAGTATGACCAAGCTGACTTTTGTCTTTCCTAGATGAGCTATTGCTCTGTAGTTAAGTGTAGAAGTCTCAATGATCCAACTGATAGCTAAGCTGAATGTAATGTTTACATGTGCGTAAATGGAGGAATAAGGATGGCAGTCCAGTTGTCCAGACACAGAATAATAGTGTAACTTGAGATACAATAGGATGTCCTTGCTGTATTTCAACTGATACTACAGAAGGGCACACGTTTTTCTGTCTGGCAGCCTTGTGAAAGTGATATGTTAAACAATTAAGGGCATTTCAAATGGCATGTGATACCTATGTGTGAATGATTGACCCAAATTAAAAATATCTGTTCTGGGGCAAGATCCTACCGTGGAAGACATTACCATCTTCTTCACAGATACGTTTTTGGCCAGTCTGCAATGACTTCATTGAAAATTGATGAGAATGTTCACGCAAGGCCTTTGAGGTATCTAAATTACACTATCAAAATTAAGCCTCCATTATCTAACTGCTACTTGTTCCCCAGTTCAGTCACTTGAGTTGTTCTTCAAATCAATGGATAATGTTGGAAGGAACCACTGGAGATCATCTGGTCCAACCTTCCTCCTCAAGCAGGGTCAAGTGCATGGCATGAGATTATAATTATAGTTTTTGAACATCTCCAGTGAGGGAGACTCCACAGCCTCTCTGGAAAATCCCTTCCAGAGTGTTTTTACCCACACAAAAAACAAACTCTTTCTCCGATTCAGGTGGGACTTGCTGTGCATCAGTTTCTGTCTGTTGCTCCTTGTCCTATTGTCTGGCATGACTAAGAAGAGCCTGGCTCCCTCCTCTTGACACCCTCCCTTTAGATACCTACAGACATTGATGAGGCGCCCTATCAGTTGTCTCATCTTAAGCCTGAACAAGCCAAACTCCCTCAGCCTTTCCTCATAAGAGAGATATTCCAGTCCCCTAATCATCTTTATGGCCCTCTGCTGGACCCATCCCAGGATCTTCATGTCTCACTTGTCTGAGGAGCCCAGAATTGGACACAGGGCTCTGAGGCCTCACCAGGGCTGAGTAGAGATGCAGGATCACCTCTCTCGACCTGCTAGTGATGCTCTTCCTATTACACCACAGGACACCATTGACCTTCTTGGCCACCAGGGCACACTGCTGGCTCATGGACACCTTGTGGTCCACCAGTATCCCCAGGTCTTTTTCTGCAGAGCTTCTTTCCAGCAGATCAGCCCTCAGCCTGTGCTGGAGCGTGGGGTTACTCTTTCTCAGTGCAAGACTCTGCATTTCCCTTTGTTGAACTTCAGACTGTTCTTTTCTATCTATTTCTCCAGCCTGTTGAGGTCCTTCTGAAGGGCTGCACAGCCCTTTGGGATATTGGCCACTCTTCCCATCTTTATATCATCAGCAAAATTGCTGAGAAGGCATATTCCCCTTCATCCAAGCCATTGATGAATAAGTTCAACAATTCTGGGCCCGGTATTGAATGCTGGGGGACACCAGTACTGACAGGCATCCAGCTAAACCCTGTGCTATTGATTGCAACCCTCTGGGATCTGCTGTTCATACAGTTCTAAATGCACTCTTCACTCATCCAGTCCTTCCTGAGTTTGCCTACAAGGATGTTGTGAGAGACAATGTCGAAAGCTTTTCTGAGAGCAGGGTAGACAATACCCACTTCTCTCCCCTCATCCATCCAGGTAGTTTTTCCATTGTAGAAGGCAATCAGGTTGGTCAAACATGATTTACCCTTAGTGAATCCATGCTGGGTAAGAAAACAGCATGCCAAATCCATTGAAAATGGATGCCCATGTTTGCCCATCAAGTATGGAATCTGCCATCAGACTGCCCTTTTCAATTTCCTTACAACTTTGATTGTCTCACTTCTTGCCCTTCTACTACATCTGAAATATGAGGCACATTGCTCTCCAAACTGGCTATTCCAGGCTGCACAACTTGCATGGCATATCAGGTCTTCATTGCCTCTCCATGCCGCCTTATAACTTCTGGTTTCAATTCTGTTATATCAGAGCACAGAAACAAGTGGTGCATCTCAAGATACAGGCCAATATACTCAAGAGTTTTTTCTGTCCAGGGAATTGGAAAAAATAGGATTAGCTGAACTGTCTCAGTGGATTCACTAACATGGTTCCATTTATTCCACCGATTTCCTGCCAAAGGACTGCACCCTGAAAGATGAAAAGGGAACAGTGATAGAGCCCTTGCTAGAGAGGCAGAGAGATGGGGCATGTGAATGGTGAGAAGATCATTATATTGAGGGTAACTCAAAAAAAGGCAAGAACAACTGCTCTAAAAAGATCTACAAATAACTTTCTGTGAGACACCAGCTCACACAGTACTGAAATGATATTGAGACACCATTATTGAATTTAGCCTTTCATTTTTCATATCTCTGGACTATGAATTTTAAGTAATATTGGGAATAAAATTTTTGATGCTCGACATTTAATACATCTGATTCTTTTCCACAGGAACAATTGTCCAAAGAACCTAAAAAATATTCCCTTTTCTCAAATGAATTTTGTGAGGATAAATTTATTAATATATATGAAAAGCTCAGAACATAGACTTGGGAGCCATAAAAACAGTTTAGGAGAATCTGTTTGTTTTATTCTCTGCTTTGATAGTATAGTTGTAAAGTCTATGGCTCTAATTCTAAGCTTGCTCACATGTTCGTAAATCATCGTAATTTCACAGCCATGTAGTTACTGGTGCAAATGAAGATTGGAATTAGGTGTTACCAGCTAAATAATCAGCTATTATAAACTGCTGTGGATCAATTCCACACTTCAGACACAAGTGAAACACTGCAGTTCATAACAAACAAAAAAATGTGTCCTTAATCATCTTTCCTTTTAAATCACAGACAGCAAAACTCTCATTGCTACATTCCCCTTTCCCATACTTAACCTTAATTTTGTGGTATGGCACACCGTTTATGTCATGACCAGAAGTTGTGCCACCATGCACGTTTTCTTTCCATGTTAAAGTAATGGTTACATAGGTAAAGAACAGATTCCTTTTGCATCACAAATATAAGATAACCTGAGATGCATCACCACAGTGACAAGTCTTGATTTAAAGTTATTTTAAGTCAGTGGGAGTATTGTTTTGATTTCAGATTCATTTTCACCACAGCATAACATAAAAGATGTAGGAGTTCAATCTGATTGCACACACTTTGAATAGCTAATAAAGTGTAGAGAAATATTTAGTAATATTTACTATGTATGTGGTAGCAGGAAGGACTGACGGTAGCTTTGATGGAATCTTAGAATTGGTATCAACTTAATATGAAACAAAGATTATTGCTGCCTGTAATCTCACCATAGAGAAGAACCTCTCTATTGATACCTTTATTATTGCTTAATGAAAAATTCAACATTTAGACATGAAAAGTATACTCAACTGACTTAAGATAGATATCTTATAATTTAAACTTGAATTTTCTTATTTTAAAACAACATGGGTAGTCACTTGTAAAATATATTCTTTACAGTGACTGTGATCTTCATAGATATTACATTTTGTGACACTTATTTGTTTTTCTGGTTAGACCATGTCTGTAAAGAGCACTTTGGTGGTACTTTGGAAAACAAAAAAAAACCAAATAAATCACTGAACTAGCAACAACTTGTCAATGAGAAATAATAATAGAATCAGAATGGTAGCAGTATTTCTGCCCAATTACAATACATATCTCATGCTCCAGTCTCTATCTGTGGGAAATATATAAAGATTTTTAGTTTATGTTTTGTTCCTTCAGTTCTTTGGCAATATACCAGGAGTAAAATATTTCAGTATGCTATGCAGTGCAAATAATATTAAATTCGTTAAGGTGGAACGATGTAAGTGTGAGAAACTTTGAATGTTCAGGATACTAAGGAAGTTAAATTTTATTATATTCACAATAATTTTTAAATGATTGTTTTCTTTTTGATACCTGCCTGGGCAAAGTGAAATATAAAGTTAATGAGCTTCAAGATTTTCCTTTCAGTAAAATTATTCCTAACACTTCTTAGCATTTCAGTGCATGAAAGCATACCTCCCTTTTCTCTATCCCATGCCTTTACTTCTATCTCTACTGCATGCCAGTAGGAATTGAAGTAATATATTTGAGTTCTTTCACACAAAGGAGGACATTGTATTCACACCTCTGTGAAAATTGAAAATGAGAAGACTGTGTAGTAATCACCAGATATCTTTACTAAAATAAAGTTCATATCTTACATATATTTTGAAAATGTAGAATTTTTCGAGTCTCTGAAAAAAATTATGAAAGTAATAATACTTCAAGTTTGTACATGTTCAAATTTATATGTTTTGTCTAAGCCCCATTGCATATCCAAGATGAGATTTTTGATCTCTATCTGTATCTAGCCTTTCTGTATGGGCCAGTGTCTTATGACTTTTTTCCTGTTGTAGTTTCAATATGCTGATTTATTCTGTATCTTTTTGTGTTCCTTAATTCCTTCTGTTTTTACAGATCCTACACATCCAAGACATCTTCTGGATTTCACATTGCATGTCAGCTATAGCACTCCTGTCACATTTTGTTGTTCAAAGCATTTATGTCATGTGGTTTTCTCTCTTTAGCCAATTTTTAAAAATACTTAACCTTCAAATAATTTCCAGTCCTTCAATACAGAAATACCAATGTTAATAAATCTTTTGCTTTATTTGTTGAATGTTGCCTGTCTTAGACCATCTGCATTTCTGAGTATCAATAATTTAAGCCACAAGTGACATTATAAAAAAAAAGTTCCACTCTCCATAGATGAAACTTGAAATTCGATGTGTATTGCCATTTCAGTCATTCTGTAACTGCCAACCCAGAAATACAGTCAGTTCCACTGACTGGAGGGAGGGTATAGATGTCTATGTTGTGTGTAGACAACTAGGTATGTATATGTATGATGTTGAACCTGAATCCCACATCAATCACAAAGTATAAATTATTTACTTATGCAGTTCTGTTTCTCAAAGCCAGTATGTTTGAGAATTACTCTTAAACAAGATAGTCAGTAAAAACAGAGAATGAAGGAAGCTAACTGCAAAAATGAAACTAAAGAAATGCTGAGATTAGTACCTACCCAGGATAGATTAGGCTTCATTCTTTCCACACTGGCATCTTCTTTGGAATTAGGAATTTCGGAAGACAGGATGGCCAGTAAAAGAAAATTCATAGCAAAATAGGCTATTTTTGTAGGAATAATTTGTCATTCCTACAGGAGGTTATGTCCAAGGAGGCATACATCTTCACCAGTTAACAGAAACAACAGGCAGATTAAAAAAAATGCTGGTCTCTGGTGCCTGTTGAAAGAATCATCTTTCACAGAGACATTTTCAGTGAATAACAAGCCAGGATAAACAGGTAAAAAAAAGAGATGGAAAAAGAGATAAAATATATGGCAATACCATTAGAGAGATTACCTGATGTAATTGAGACAAGAAAGACCAAAAAAAATTTTTTTTAAGTGAGAAAGTACAAAAACTAAGGGCTGAAAATAATAAGTACCTGAAATAGGGAATATCTTTGTCTTGAAGGTTTGTATATAAGCTGTCAGTTCCTATAAAGGTTGTTCAATTACACTTTCAAAAGATAAATCATGAAAGCTATATTAACAGAAGTATGCAAAGTCAACGCTCTGGTACTTGATAATCTTTACTCATCTGCCCACAGAAAAAAACCAAAAAGATGAAAAGATGAAACTAAAAAATCTTCCCAGTTGGTGGAAAAGATGGCTCATTTAGAAAATGTCTCATCTCAGAAATTTTAGACTTTATTACTAAATCTAGAACTGAGAGGAGCGTGTTGATCAAACAAGAAAAGCAGCGATTGTTTAATGATGTTTTGAATTCATAAAGGGCAAAAAAGCCTTTTCAAGTGGATTTGAAGAACAGGATAGAATGAACACATTTGAGAGAGACAGACGCTCTTTAGAAATGTGTGGCTGTTCTATGTCTGTTTCTCAGTGTTGGTTCCATTCACAAAGGAGTGAGCCTTCAGGCATACAAATGCTTTGCAGTAATTATTCCCGAATGTTTGGTATTTATGAAAAATGCAATTTACTCTAGGGGATGCTTCACTAGCTTCACTACAAAGGCAAGTCACAACAGTACATTCAAACATTGCTATAATTATCAGCCTATCATGGATTCTTGTTTGTCACAGGCTAGTCTTTTCTTAAAAAAAAAACCAACTTGCTCAAGGCTGAAATTTAGCATCAGAACCAAACTGGGAATTTTTCCGCACATTGAAGAAAGCTGATCTTATTTGAAAATTCAAGGATAAGCTTAGAGCTGCCGCTTTGAAGATGAACACTAGATCCAGCCCACACTATTTTTTAATGTCACCACTTCAATATATCAACTCTGATGTAATGCCCAATAGTTAAGAGGCAAAGTACTTGTGTAGCTGTTTCAGAAAACAGCACAGAAAATGGATTTTATCATTAATAATAGAAGCCTAGACAGTAGGCAGCCTTCTCATGGAAAGCCTAAAGCCTTCTCAAGAATTGCATAAGCTGCTCTTGTTACAAAGTGATGGAGGGAAGGAGACAGATCCATGTGCAAGCAGCAAATGTGTTAGGTCTGGCAAGGGTCTGCATGCCTTTCGGTGGGTATTAGTCCTTGATTTGTATGGAGGAGCTCAATGGAGACAACTCAATATCACACAGATCTAAAGGGAGTCAGCAGTGTAACACTGTAGTTACATCACAGAATCACAAATATTTTGTCTGATAGTTTTTACTTACAGAAACAATTTTTTATCTGAAGATTCACATAAGAATATTGCTAAGCTATTCCTGCTCCTAAACAGTCTTTTACTCAACAGAGAATAAAGCAAGTTGATAAAACTTGCTTCTTGCATGATGTAATCAACATTGAGCACTAGTAACTTCAAAGATTTTTTTTTCCTTTCTTTTGTAACACTGGGGAAATAAAATATTGATTTGAGGGGAGGGGTGTCTATTAAGCATTGCAATTACTTCACATAGTAGTTCAGTTTAACAGATGGAAGAAGTTTAGTCCCACATGCTAGAATCTAAAACCTTAAGAGTAAAAGAGAAAAGATCTTTAGTAGGAATATTTTGTTAATTCAAATGAAGATAGTTCACAGAGGTCTTCTTGTGAACTCCTTGTGTTTGTCTTGTGTGGTTTACACCTTTGAATTCGATGTCCTAGAATTTTAAAGATCGAATATCACTGGTAGGCCTTAGATAAAAGAATCATCTTTTGAAGATGATCCCGTCAGATCATCTAGATTGTAATTGAGAAGTCTGAGAGGGGATCTCTACCACTGGAGAGGAGGGAGTGAAGAGTATGGAGCCATCCTCTTCTTGGTGGTGCCAGGCAATAGGACAAGAGGCCACCGGCAGAAGCTGTGACCACCAAGGCCACCCCTCCCTCAATAAGCCTCCTGACTGGAACTTCGACTAAAGGAACTTGAGACAAGATCAAGGTGACACCGTTGTCCAGTTATCTTATAGGCTCATCTGCCGAGGACAGGTTTGCACACACTGACCCCACAACAAAAGGGGGAGGAGTAGAGTTTTGGGGCTGTGGTGTAACCTCTGGTCAGAGGGTGTGAACCCTTCCTCACACAAACTGGCTCAAGTGCAAATCCCCCTAACCCAGGAAGGCCACATCCACAGGACATTCATGTGAGGGCAGCTGAGGGGGGAGTTTTTATCCATCAAGGACCCCGAAGTGCTGCCCAGACTCACTGCTCAGGCCCTGCAGCAGAGCACTGCAAGTGATGCAAAGTGCTGCAATGCATCCAGAGTCTGCTGCAGGAGACTGTGCCCAACTGCCCAGGGGAGGTACCTGAGCAGTCCCAGCTGGCCCAAGCATATAATAATCCATTGAACTCTATGTTTTGCAGGACCATCATCACAAAGAAGACCAGGGGAAGAGGATCAATGGGATGCCACTGGGATCCACAGAGTGGTGATATTTTCTACTTAATCCGTCTCACTGTCATTTTCTTTCTCTTCTACCCTTCCATGTCCTATTTTTTTCTATCTCTACCTCACATTTACTGTTACATAAAATCCATACTATTGACTTTGGAATATGGTCTCGTTTGCAGCTTAATTTAGGCAGGCCCATCTTTCTTATAATTTTCATAACCAGATCATAACAACATCTCAGCATACACATTTGAACAGAGGCAACAACAATGCAAAAAATGAAGGTTCAAAAGGTGTTAAGCTCAAAATCAGTTTAAATTGAAAATGCTGTGTAGGGAATAAAACTGTCTAACAGTGTGGCACTCTAATTTTAGAGACAGGGATTTTGGGCTTTCAGTACATTTCTAAAGAATTAATATATACTTCAGTCATAGATATATATCTGGTCCTAACACTTAAACAGCTAAAAAGCTCTTTTTTCCTTGAATAGAGACTCTTACAGAAACGTGATTTTTTTAGAGACTCCACAGTCTGCGTCAGCTTTGCTTTTAGCTTGTTTTCTAGAGTGGGACTCCTTCTTCCTGACTCTGTTAGAGATGCAAAAAACTGTTCTGCAGTGTTAATAAGGTGAACTAAGGACAGACTGTGGACTCATTGTTTTGGCTGTAAATCTGGTTGTTTTCTTTCTTTAGACTTCATTCAAACTCCTTGAGGGCTATTTTCTAGGCAGCCATTCACAGAATTATAAACAGCCAGTATACATTAGTTTTAATTAGGCAGTTTTACACACAGCCTTTCAACCTCCTGTTTGCAGTCACCTGTTAGAAGTCAAAAGTAGAACAGTTGTATGACATTTTTCCTGCTTAACTGACAAAAAAAAAAAATCCCAAGCATATATAACTTGTACAACTGTACTGATATAAGTTCTGCTATTTATAGAATAACACAAGTAAAATCTGCCAAAGTATAGCCCTAAAATATTTTTTTTTTCTAATTTGCTGTTATTTGACTAAAGACTCCTCAGTTACTCTACTGAAACTGGAAAAGGTGGAGTGAATTTTCTTCATAGCAGCAGCATGCTGTGTCTTTAATTTGTGATTAAACCAGTCTGGATAACACACCAACATTTTGGCTAAGGCTAACAGTTTAACACAATATTTCGATTTTCTTTTTTCCCACGCTGACCCTGCACAGAGTAGGCTGGGGTACACATGAGGCTGGGAGGAGACACAGGCAGAACAGGTGACCCCAACTGTCCAAAGGGATGTTATATACCACATCATGTCACTCTCAGCAATAAAAACTGGGGGAAAGGAGGAGGAATGGGAGATACTCAGAGCAACGCTATTTGTCTTCCCAAGTAGTTATGTGTGCTGAGACCCTGCTTTACAAGACGTGATAGAAAAATGCCCATGGGTGCGAAGTACTGAATGAGTTCCTAATTTTACTTGGCTTGTGAATGCAGTTTTGCTTCATATTTTCAACTGTCTTTATCCTGACCTAAGAGTTGTTGGTTCTTTGTGGGGTTTTTTTTGTTGTTTTTGTTTTTGTTTTTGTTTTTTTATTTTTTCTCTTCTGATTCTTCTGTTCTTCTTTTTGTTCTTCATTCTTGCTCTTCTGACCCATCCTGCTAGACAGGAGTGACAGAGTGACTAGGTCAGTTGCTGTCTGGAGTCGCAGTTACTTTCTACAATCTGAACAATTTTTATTGCCTAGAAGATGGGTTTTGAAGAACACTATTTCAGTGATATACCTCTGCCTGAAAACAAGTACGGTGATCAGAACACAGGGTTCTTTCATGGTATCAAGCCCTTATCCAAGCAGCTTCCTAGCTCTGACCTGGCATTTATTTACAGCAGCTCATTGAGTCTTATAAAACAGAGGACATATAACCAAAAAACATATTAAGTCACAAAATCAATATTGCTTATCACGTAAATTAGTAGCTAACAAATTTAGGGCTGTCTTCTTTAAAAAAATCATTTAATATTTTGCAAAAAACCTTCTATTGCTTCATTATTAATAAGTGAAAGCCAGTTAAACACATTTTGTAAGTATCTGAAAACTTCCAAATGCTTCAGTCATAAATTGTGTGTTTAAATGAACATTGCCCTCAGACTGTCTCCAACTAAAATATTAAGCATTATACTTACAGCAGTAGTAGATTTAGATGTGGGCAAGAAGTGATTTTCTATTCTTAGGATTTGCTGTTACTCATCTGGACATTTGAAGGTGTCAAAACAGCACATTTCAACAGTCTGATATTTTGTCTTTCAAAATAGATGAAGTTGGTTTCTTCCCTTCCACCATTTTGTTCCTTGCCTTCAAATTCATTAATTTTTATTCTCAACCAAACAAAAATATTCCAAAAATGTGTGAAGTGTTCTATGCAGCATTCCTCTTGGCCCATCCTTCAAGTTCAGGGCTAAGTACTTAACAAATCTCAAAATGAATGCAGTGTATGCACTAACAAACCTACCATATGGACCCTTTAGCTGAGGCTCACTCATCCAAAGCTGTCTTTTGGATGTAGGTACTAACTTCTACCCACTCAATTAACTGGGAGTTTATGTGTTTCCCTCTGCATCTATAATTATCTGAACTGCAGTACAATCTAGCATTTTAGACCAATGTCACAAGAGCCTAAGAAACTCATAAAAATGAGTGGTTTTTTCTTTGATGTTATGAACCTAATTATAGGCAGGATCATTGTCCTGAAGCCACTGTTGTATTTTATATCAGTGCCATAAAAAAGTGTTCTGCTTATTCCCAAATTGACAAAGCAAATGGATGTCTCACAGGGTCAAAAAATACATCTTCTGTGAACTCCGAACATGCAAAACATATCCCTCCTATGTCAATTACTAAAAGAAAAATCAGGTTTTTTTGTTCTTTCTACACGAGATTTTTGATAAGGCATTTTAAAATAGTGAGGCACAGGACCCATGGTAGACGCTAAAGATAATGCCATCTAGCTCTAGACATCATGTTAAATGTTACAGCTTCTTTTATTCAGTGTAGAGAATTAGGCAAACTGAAGAGAAATTCTCATCAGGATTTTGAAGAAATAGATCACAACCTGAAAGCTGTTATTTTTCTCAGTTGACCACACAGGAAATTGGGCTGAGTAGCTCAGGTACATACATTATTAACATCTACAGCTGGTCAGAGGTAACTCAAATTCAGTAACATTTGTATCATCTGAGAAGTAGCTATCCATGCTGTAGCTAAATCATGCTAGAGGTGCAAAAATTTCCCAGATGATCTAAGCAGGCCAGTACAAATGCTGCACAGATTGCTGCCCAAGTACAGAGACACATGAGTGCAATGGCATTTATCTTTGGCTCAGAAGATTTTAACTGCTTCCATGCTGAGCTGAGCCCTTGCCAGTGACCAAGAGCTGTTCCAGCTGTCTTCACACTGTGTTCTCTGTCATATCTGGAGGGCTTATTGGTTTAGATGCTGGATACAGCTTCAGACCCAAAGTGGCTCCATGCCTTTGGACAGCATAGCATCTTTCATAGAAAGAAGGGGACTGTTCATAAGGCTGATTCTAACCAAGTTAGCTCAGTGTGGAAACCATAGCACTAATTCTGTTTTCAAAACTCTGTGAGGCTCCAATTAGCATTGGTAACAGAGAGATGACTGTATTGTGATGGCATGAGTGGAAGGAATAAGCTCATGCTGAACTCAGTGCTGTCAGGACTCCACTGCATCTGACACGTGTTCTCGTTCAGGTGTCTCTTCATTCCATTGCAGGCTGTGCTGTAAACACACTCAGTGGGTATTAGATGCTAGCAATTCACAAAGATATGTGGCAAATGGCTCTCCAAAATCCAGGTGAAAAGCACATAAAATGCAATATTTAATTCTCCCTTGAATTTCATGCACTATGAGTCATATTTCTTGTTTGCAAATTGCATAAAATTATTTTTATAAGTTGGTTAATCAAAACAGCATATATGTATCTGCGTATCATTGGGGTTTTACCAGCCTCTGTGTCTGATAAGATTTAAACTTATGTGTCCCTTTCATAAATCTTTCTGCTTTTTTCTCACTTTACAGCTGACATGCTTGGCATGGCCTAAAAATATACATTTGTGTGTTAATTTGTCTTTCATTTTATTTTAGTTGCTCTTAGTCAAAGGGAAAGAGTTCTTTTTATTTATCAAAAAATAGCAAGTACTCTTAGGCATGATAAAGTGTTAATTAATATTGATAATTAATTATAGTAACTTATAATACTTAATAATTTTGGTGAGTTATCCAGTCAAGAAACTGAGGTGAAATATTATTCAAAATTCAGAAAGAAAACCCTAAAATTTCTCTGGATGGGTCAAGAGTTTTCTGATGTTTTTTTTATTTTATTTTCCTTTCTTGTAAATTTGTTTGTAAATTGAAGTATACCTGACAGATTACATGAAAAAATAAGCAAGATTCTGATTTATTATTTAAGATCCTACCAAAGACATTACCTTGAAAATACTATCAAAGTAGAAATAAAAATAAATTACACCAATAGGTCCTTCTAAAGAAGAAAAACACATAAAAGAATTCTTTTCAGGTTGCCTAAATATGATCTTAGAATAGGAAAGCAAGCCAAGAAAGTTATTTAATTATTTGCCAATCTAAATCAACACTTACTTATCTAACTTCTAACATAATATTGGAAACATCTAAAGAATAAATTAAATTATACCAGAAGAAAAAAAAACCAAAACAACTGGCTACTCTAAAAATGCAAAATTTTGCAGAGGGCAAACAAAAAAATGACTTTAGAAAAAATACCCACAAGTGGAAATAAGTATACAAAATTTTCTAAAAGTTAGAATATTTTAGAAACAATGTACATTATTACTGAATTCTATGCATTAAAACCAGAAATTCTAGTGAAATTATAATTAATAGTTTTATTTTTCAATTTCTTTAGTCGTTTCATTTGAATGCTATGTACAGATCAGGGTAAGCACGGATTAAGTCATCATGTCTCAAGGGTGTCCATCCCAGGCTGATGGATGCAGTCGCTGTTTTCCAGTTTACCCATTCAGGGCACTGCCTTTAACAGCACGCAGATCCAACTCATAAAACGGGACTCTCATCAGATATAGGTACAGATGGCCAAACCCTGCTCCTTCTCTCTGACTGTGGTTGATGTTCATTACTGAAATCATGCATGCTCTCACTCTCCACATTTACAAGTGCTCCCATATCTTTAGGTTTTTTGAACATTCACCCAACACCCCCATCTGAAAGCCAGGCCTCTTTCCCCTCCAAATGAGTCTCCTCTTATTCACTGGCTTGTCCAGATTGATGTTTACTATCAAAGAGATGCATGAAATCACTCACCTGTTTCACAATCTCCTCCCCTCTCACAGATTCCTTAAATATTAACACGGGTTTCTCAGCCTGGCTAATATCCATGATCAGATTTTGGGCTCCATACCCACCACTGACTTCACATATGGAGATTTCTCCTATTCACCAGATAGTCTGACTTGGTTTGTTACTGAATTTAGCATGAACAAACATGCACACAGTATTAATTTACCCAGGGAAACAATAAATACAGCTCTATCACCTTCTCACTTCTGTGTATCTATGTGTTTAATTTATCTCTTTCCTTGTTTCCTTTTATATTTTCTATAGTAAATAGTCCTTAGCCAGGTAGCTAACTGAATCAGGTTGGCCCATGTTCCACATGAACTTAGTGAACCAACATTTCTAAAATGCTCCGTCTGCAATGCTAAGTGTGTCAGTCCTCTATATGCGGCCACAGCTTAGCAGCAACATAATTTCCTTGCTCATGCTCCTCTGATTTAGAACATTCCCAAAGACTGAAGTGTAATTACAGTATTCAACAAATATACACTAAGACTTACAGTCACTCTTTAAGCCTTAAACAGACATTCTCCTTCTGAGGAAGTAAATCCTTAGGACTCTTCCCTCCATTTAGTAAGAGATATTTAGGACTATACCTCAGAAAAGAACCCACAAAGATAGGATTTAAAAGTCCACACATTGGTCAAAGAATCTATGACTGTAAAAATAGACTGAGCAAAAAACAGGTTGCAGCCTCAACTTCACATGACAGACTTTTCAGGGTCCTTGGACATTTTTTTCCATAATCCCACTAAGTAAAACCCGTTCTGAATGATAGTCTGTAGGGTGCATTTATACACATTTGTAGATAAGTCCTCTACTGATGGTACTGTATTGTCACCTGCAGCTGCAGTACCATGCATGACCTCCAAAACCCTTTCTCCATAAAATCTTGGTAATGAGAATTAGAAAATCAGTCCATTTCTTTGCACTTCTTCCCAACTTTTGTTTGAAATGAAAATATAACTTATTTCAAGCATATTCCACTACCATTTTACAAATACTTTTTTCAAGTTAGTACCTCAGCCTCAGCTAGAACTTAATAATAGCACTTAGAGCATTTATCAACTATTGTCTCTTTTCTCAGAAAACTTTCACCTAGAAATTCTGTTACTTTGTAATACAGTGATACTTTGGTTTAGAAAGCCTGTGATAAACCCAACATCATTCTGCAGAATACAGCAGTATATTAGTCAGCCCAACAGATTAGAGTTGAATACTGTGTGTGTGTGTTCATGTATATCTTGTACCCACAATGCAATTCCTGATACATCTTTTAAACTCAGACTTGCAGTCAGACCTCCCTTGGCTACCTGACGAAAAAATCCTCCTCTTTTGTGACAGGGCTTTATTCCATTTTACAACACCTTGTTATCTGGCATAGATGGGATGATCTGGGAACAGCACCACTGACATACATATCTAGTACTGAACTAAAGAATATTGTAAAATCTGTTGTAACCCTGAAATACTGTTTTGAAGTCTATGCAAAGATACATGAAAGTATCAATATGTTATCTCAGATACTGGAATCACTCCACCTATGGTGCTGTGAAGAACCTTGATAAAGTTAAGCTAACCTCTATGTTGCTGAATATGTGTTACTGCTACTACTGCACTATTTTAGATAAAATGGAAAAAAGACTAAGCCACTTAAAAGAAACAAAAAACCAAACCAAACAAACAAACAAAAAAACCAAAAACAATCAACCAAACAAAAAACACAAAAAACCAACCAACCAAACAAAAAACCACAAAAAACCAACCAAACAAACAAACCCCCCCCTCAAAAAAAAAAAAAAAAAACCACCAAAAAAACCTCCGTACTTAAAGCCAAACCTTCAAGGGATTTACATAACATCAGGAAATTATTTACATAGTTGATTTTTGAGCATATTTTTCCCTCTTTTCATACATCTCTGCAGATTTGGGCTCTGCTAAGACAAGGAACAGAAATTTTGTAATATCAAAGCAAAATCTACTCACACACAATTTCCAGCAGAGGTTGAAAGTTAACAAATGAATCTCAATTTAGAAACTTTAAAAGTTTTTCCATCCTTATTGATGGTGTTATAGTGATTCTGTTGTTCCTGTTGTGTCTCATCTTTCTAAATTCCATTTCCTTTTATTTTTTTTTTCCTCTGGGACATTTAATGGATGCTACTGCTTGCTCTTCTGACTCATCCTCAGTCTTCCAGTTCTGAGAACTGAAAAGTGTCATTATATTCAGATTCAGAAACTGAAAAAAGTATTCTGTTGAACACTGTAATTATATAGTCTGTCAGTGTCCTTTTTCAGACTCATCTTCAGGATTAGAATTATATATAATTCTGCCTGTTGTATTTTAGCTGAAATTTTACTGCTTAACTTTCTTTCTACTTTCACAATTCTTTGTTATTTAATAGCTGAATAGAAATGCTAATAGAGATATGACTAGACAGGTCAACATACATAATATTCATAACATCTCTGCATCTCTTTTTCAACTGCAGTGAAATAATCTAGAGGAAATTTAACACATTGCATAAAATTCAAATGAGAAGAGTTGTCTTACTTCATGTAAAAGTTAAAAGAAATGTCTATTTTTTTTCCTTTCTAGATTTAGAAAAAAAAAACCAATTTAGGGTAATTTATGATGAGACAGCCCCAAAGCAATATATCCTATATCTCAAGTAGAGAATACTTGCCTATTCTGTGGGTGCCCTGAGCCAAATCTGCTTTGTTTAAGCAAGACAACTTATGCTGAGGTTTTTTTCTCCCACATAAACATCACAACCTCTGTCACACAGAGTTATTTTTGCACTTTCTGTTCCTATAAATATTTAATTAGTTACACAAAGTGAAGCTATTCCAGCAAGGATGATAAATTCACACATGCAGTAGCATGCATATGAAAGTTTTTGTATATGCCATAAAAGAAAGATTCTGAGCCCATTCTTTCTTTAATTCAAGTGAAAACTGTGACACTTTACCTACTCAATTATTAAGGGAGATCTGTGTTTTGTCTGGCAGATAAGATGACTGCACTGCTGATGGTTTCCTTGAAGTTTGCATATTACTGCTTAGAAGTCATAACCTAACATTTGGTATTTTATCAGAAAATCCCAATAATTCTTTGCCCCTGATGTAGTCTCACCTGACTGCCTGGAATATATTTTAGCAGGCCATGTGACTATGCAGGATGTCCCTAAGTTGTGTAAGAAAATACGATGAAACTTTATTTTTGTCTGGTTAAGACTTACAGAACATGGTACAAATGTAGGGATTAGTGAAAAAAAAAAACCAACAACAAGAACAAAAAAAACCAAACTAGGACAACACCATCTGACACTTAAAGTCATCTTGAAGAACATTCAGTCATCTGTTACAGTCTGACTGCTTCTCTTAATAGCCAGGCCACTCTTGGAAAATAGACTTGCATGATATTTTCTCTTCTTTATGTGGTGTGTTTAAAATCTTCATGCACAAAGAATGGCCACACACTTCTAATCTGAATGATTTTCTTCTTGTAGAGCAGAAGGAAGTAGAGGAGATTCTGCAGAGTCTTGTGGATTTTCCTTTCATTCTGCAGAGACATAGAACAACATTAAAGGATGCTTTTAAATAAATAAATTTATTGTAACTAGAAAAAGTTACATAAGCTACTTCTCTGTATCTTACAATTTGAATGTAGGTTAAACCTCTCTAAAACTTGCCCTTTTAATGTGAAATATTTACTTATCTGGTTTACTTCTATGGCATGAAATCGTCTTTTTTAGATCATATACTTAATTGCAGTGGACTTTGCTGAATGAATATACCATGGGTTTGTGTATATCCAACATGATGAGTTCTAAGCTAGTCAACACCATATGCTTAGAAATGTTTTATAGCATCATCTACCTTGCAGTGATCATGATAGATTTCTTAATACTTTAATACATATAAGGAGATTAATGGATTATTTTGATGTAGTATTTTGATCTACCAGATCTACCAGACAGAGGATACATAGAGCAAGGAAAAATGTTTCTTTCCTTGGTATAATTTTGTGTTTGTATGCATTTCCTGTAGGTTTGGGGTGGCTTTAATTTTTTCTTTATTCCAGCTACACATAAATAGTCCACTATTAGTACACTGTAGTACATGTAATAGATGTCCACTATGGCACCTTGAAATGTATAACAGATATTTGCACCAAACATTTCTCCTGAATTATGCTGGAAACTAACCAGGTTATTTATTCTGTTAGACATGGAACAAAGGATGACAGCTGCAGGTTTTGGGGCAGTTGGTTTTTTTTCTTCAATCTTTTCTGCAACGCAAATTTAAAAAAAAAAATTAAAAAATTCTGAGTGCACAGTAGACCACAATTCATGACTACAAGTCTGAAAACAAGGATTGTGCTCTTTTCACAACCTGATTTCATGTGTCTAAATATTACACATTTTAAGCTCGAGTCACTTATAGCACCGAATAAGTAAATATTTAGTGCTGTTAGATGTTGAGCTTCACCTTTTTGTGCCTTCTGTCATTACAGCTACTTAATTTATTTTTACTTGTGTCCAGTTGCATTAGTATTGAAATATGTTTCCACTAAAAAGCAAATCTGTCCATTGCATTTACTTCTCTAATCCATGTAGTTGCATGGAAGTCTTTGAGGAATTAAAGGATAATGAAAAGTCATAAACAGTTCCCTGAGTTGTAGAGCTTTTTCCCAAACTAGGGAGTCTAGTCTGGTACCTTCCTCACTCAGATGTACATACATTCGGATCACTTATAGAAAGCAGGTACATTAAGATAGCTATAAGACATCTGCCAATGTAATTAAGATTCAAACCAGAACTTTTGCTACAGCTACATTAGCACAAAAAACATGGCTATGTCATATATATTGTCAGGTGTCTACACTGAGACATTTATACTCCACATTTTAGGAAAAATACCATTCATAAATGTAATAATCTGGAGAAAAAGGTATTAGAACTTGGTATAAGAAAAGAAAACCAGCCAAACCAACAAAAGCAAAATCTGGCATGCATTCTCTGTAATTTTTTTAAGTTTATGTACAGTTTCATGAGTAAACTTTTTTTTTCTTTTTCTGGTAACAGTATGTGCAACACATGCCTGCCTTCAGCAACAGTTTCTATTAACATTAGTTACTAAAATCACCCAATTTAGATCTTAGTCGACGCACACTGCACTAAAAATTTACTCCGTATATATCCATCCAATTTTTTACAGCCCTGAAAAGGCTTTCTAACTGTTACTAATGGGTTTTCAATAATATTTAAATCCTTCCCAGCACAACAAAAGTATAGGCTGTCTCCAAGGCTGCAAAAATCCAAATGGATTGGAAAATAGAATAAGTTAAAATTCATTGTATATATTCCTCTCAACTTTCTCTGTCCAGTTATATTTCTTAAGTTTAGAAAGGAGGATAATCTGAAATATCGAGGCAAAGTATTGAAATCTGACATCCAAGGGAAAAAAAAAAAAAAATCATTTCCTGTCAAGGTTTTCTGTTTTATGACTGAAGGTTTTAGTGTCACATTTTCCAGAGCTGACATTTCTTCTATTTAAAGGAGAATTTCTATGGTGCTGAAATAGACAAAACAATAAATGGCCATTGTGAAACTGAGACATCTGATCAACTGCACAGATTGTTTGCTGCAAATATTCTCCTGCACCACATTCATTATTATTATCAAGAGGACAGTTTCACACATCAGCATGTTACAGAAGATGCAATTTTGGTTTTGTGAAGGTTTGGAAGGAATGTGGTGTGTTTCTGTCACTCATTTCCTGACACTTTGAAATGACAGTGACATCAGGAACGTGTCTCACCCTGAATAAATGGGAATCCACAAGGTCCATAAACCAGTAAATTTCTGATATTAGGAGAGGAATAGTCATCCTCTAGAAGTGTTATTCCCAGTGAAATGGACATTGGAATAAAAAAGCAAAAAATACACATTGGTTATTCCATGTTCCCTTTATGCTGTAGCAAAATAAAGCCACAAGTACTTCTTTCTGAAATGCTTGTTTTAATTTCTAAATACCTTGCAGTAGGAGCTTGTTGTGATTCATTTTTCCTAAATGGTTCTGTTCTCCCCCAACATGTACGGTTCATTACCAAGTTGTTGTAAACCACCCCCTAAGTTGTCATTCATTGTAACCCCATTGTTACCTGACCCCTCCTACCCTCAGTATCCCATTGGTCCAAGCCTTGGGTCTGCCCCCTGGCTGGAAAAGCCTATTTAGGCTGAAGAGATTAGGGGGCAGGCCTCTTGGTCTCTCGGTCTCTCGGTCTCTTTGCTTGCTCTCTCTCTTGCTCTTGCTCTCTCTCTCCCTTCTTCCCCCTTCTCCCCTCCCCCTCTCTCCTGTGGGATCCATGCCGCTCCCCCCCAGTGTGGGACCCCCAAATAAACCCTGTCTAATCAACACCCTCAAAAGCCTTTTGGTGTCTTTCCTGCCTGTGTGCTGCCATTAGCTGCTACATGCTGCCAAGAGAATCCTCCCTGAAAGCGCTGGTAAGGCTCCTGTACCTCACCTCCCTTCTAAGACCCAGAAAGACTTGTTGCCAGTTCTCCTGCAGAGCTAGCCGGGCAGAAGGAAGAAAAGCAGGAGAAAGCAACAGGAGCTCCCAATCAGTATGTTTGCAACACATTTACTGTAGACATTCCTAAACTAGACATGATGGAAGTTGAAAAAACCCAAACCCCTACACTATGCACTACCTCCAATTCTGAGAAATCTGTCTCTTTTATTCAAGACTTTCCTTAAACCAGCCAAATTTTCAGGGCATCTAGCCTTTGGTAATTATCAGGAAAGGAAGTCCTAAGACAAAGAATCTGCAGTGAAAGCAATTTCCTTACAATTAGATTGAGCTAAAGCATCTCTCTGCAGCATTGTTCTTTTGAACTGAAAATTGTTCTATGACTCATTCTGCTAAAGGCAAATATCAAACATTTCAGTAATATCTCACCCTAGATTTTAACAAGTAAGTGTAAGTCAAAAGCCTATTTGAGACATTCGCAAGTTGATGCATTAACAGGTTATAGCAGAAGAAGAAAAGAGAGTAGAACTGTCAGACTGATAGAACCAAGAATAGAAATGACAGTTGAGTAATTGGCTATGACCGAAGTCTTTGAGTCAGGATCACTCCTGGCCCTCAATGGAAATGCAGCCCTGAGAGTTACCTGAGGGTAAAAGGGTAGACCAGTAAGGGTGGCACAGTTCTGGATGTTTGTTACTGACTGCCTGATCAGGAGGAGGAAGTGGTTGAGACATTCTATAAACAGCTCAAAACAACCTCAAAGCCACAGGCACTGGCTCTTGTGGGTGAATTTGACTATCCTGACATCTACTAGAGAAGCAACACAGCAAAGTACAAAGAATTCAGGGATTCAGAATTCCTGGAAAGCATTGACAGCTTCATGCCAGAGGAAGGAGGATTTCACAAGGAATGGTGTGCTGCCAGATGTTATACTAACAAAATAAGAAAACCTTGTTGGAAACAAGGTGAAGGTTGGGGGCACTTTTAGTGGGGTCACAGCAGCCTTGTCTGTAGAGCCCGTGATTACTGTGGAGTTCAGTACCTGGTAAAGGAAGCAGGCAACAAGTCAGGTTGCAACCATGTATGGTGGTTTGATCCAGGCTGGATGCCAGATACCCTCAAAAGCCACTCTCTCATTTCTTTCACTACTGGACAGGAGGAGAAAATTAAATGAAAATCTCATGAGTTAAGGGAAGGGAGAGATCACTCATTACCGTCATGGGCAAAACAGACGTGACTTGGGGAAATTATTTGAATTTATTACTATTTAAGATCAGAGCAGGATAATGAGAAGTAAAAAGAAATCTTAAAAGTCTTAAAAACCTTCTGCCCTCTGCTCCATCCTTTCTGGGCTCTACCTTCTCTCGTGCCAGGGGAACAGGGAGACAGGGAAGGGGGGCTATGGTCAGTTCATCACTGCAGATGACATTGGTTTTGCCACTAGTTTCTCCTCAGGGAGAGGAATCCTTCCCCTCCCCCAGAACGGGGTTCCTTCCATGGGAAAAAAAGTCCTTCATGAACTTCTCCAACATGAACCTTTCCCACAGGCTACAGTGCTTCATTAATATCTCCAGTGTGAGTGCCTCCCCTGGGGTGCAGTCCTTCAGGAACAGCATGCACCACGGTGAGCCCAGTATTGCCAGCAAGTCAAGGGAGGTGATCCTGCGCCTCTATTTAGCTTTAGCAAGGCCACAAGTGGAGCCCAGTGTTCAGTTCTGGGCTCCTCAGCACAAGAGAGACATGGAGCTCCTGGAGCAGGTCCAGCAGAGGGTAACAAAGATGATTAAGGGACAAGCATTTTTTTGAGGGCCTGTTCAGTCTTGAGAAGAGATGACTGAGAGGAGACCTGACCAATGTACAGGTTGGTGGATGTCTGGAGGATGGAACCAAGCTGCACTCAGTGGTGCTGAGCCATAGGACAAGAGGCAACAGGCACAAACTGGTGCACAGGAAGTTCCACCTGAACATGAGGAAGAACTTTACTGTGCAGTGACTAAGCACTGGAACAGATTGTCCAGAGAAGTAGTGGACTCTCCCTCACTGAAGAATTCAAGAGTTGTTTGGACACAATTCTGTGCCATGTGCTCTAGGATGCCCTGCCTGAGCAGGGGGATTGGACCAGATGATCCCCTGTGGTCCTTTCCAATCTGACCCCTTCTGTGATTCTCTGAAAGTTGTATCCATGACAGTGCCCTCAGGCTGAATCTAGTAAACTTTGCTCCTTACAGTACGAGGGCAATACATTTGCTTAATTGGTATTTTAGATATTTTGTCTTATTTTTTTCAGTATTTTTATATCAAGCATTTCATGACTATGAGATGTGCTTCTGCTTTATATTTCAGTTTAAAATATAACATTTTACTATTCAAAGTGAATGCTTCTAGTTCAGAGGACATTTCTTTTAACTAGGAGATTTTTTCTTTTTTTTATCATTGTTATCATCAATACATGGATAAGACAGTATATTTTCATCATTATTAAAGTTAGCCAACACATCTATTTTCAGTTATTTTTATTTTTGCTAATCTTTCTTCTTTGTACTGAAATTTTCCATGCCATGTATTTGCCTTAGGCTGGAATATTTTTTTGAAACATTTATATCAAGAGGAATCAGAGAGAGAAGGGAAAACATACTGTTCAAAAATCTCTTCTAACTGTTTCATGGAGGAGCTCTCAGCCAAGAAACTAATGTAAAGAAGTCCAGGGAAGGAAGCAGTCTGTTCAGGAGTGGTTGGGACAGCAACCTTAGTACTGGGTCAATATTTGTGGAAGACTTGGGACTTTCTGATTTTTTGAAATATGCTTTTGCATGTATGTGATGTCTTTAGGGTTTGTTTGCTTGCTTGCTTTGCTCTTCTTGTTTGATTGTTTCCTTTTTAATGAGTTTTCTGAAAATGTATTAAGACTGGTAATTACAGGAGTATGAAATTGCTTGTGAGAATAGAATGATTATTTTAAGTAATTAAAGTATTTTTCTTTGCCATCAGGACACGAGTGAGAAAAAAATTAATATTTTTTGTACCTAAATTGATAAATATCCTTAACCCAGGACAGCCAAACATGTCAATTGGTGTCAATGACTGTCATAGACAGTAACTTGAAGTTGGTTTATATGGCAGATTGATGTAACTAAACACATTTTACGTGACTGTGTTAACATTATCACAGCAAGTGTTAGCATGCTGGAATTCATTGCTCCTTAAAATATCTCTGAAGCTGCCCTGACAATATTTAAATTCAGTAAAGGTGGAAGCAATAGTGAATTATACTTAAATTTACCAAGTTACTATTCCTGGATAATTTTCCATGGATCATGTACATATCTTATATTTCAGAAGCGCTGAAATGTATTTATATTAATTACTAGAGCACAGCAAGCTTAAAGAACACAGAAGGATTCTTACCTGATAAAGTAAAGTGGTTAATGTGATTTCATTAAAAACATAACACCAATATCAAAGTTGGATAGTAGAGACTTGGATTTTAGCTAACAGAGACATATTGTCTCCTTAGTTTAGGTTTCAGATTCAGAGAGTTTTTCACTACTTGTACAATGCCTTAATATAGAAAACTGTCTGGATTATAGCATTTAAGTTTCTTGTATGAGAAACTGGAACTAACACAAAAAAAACCAAATCTCATTCTCATCCTTATCTGATTTAGTACTAAAGTTGCAGTCTTTCATATTTTTATTACAGTTAATTTGTACAGCTGAAAACATTCTCTATTCATTTGGTATCAGAACCACATGTGCCTTGAAATTAATGAACCAGAATAAAACTCAGACTATACAAGGTTAATTTAAGCTTGTCCTACTCCATGTTTTCCTGTAGTTTTACATTATGCAAATTGCAGGTGATGATGTGAAGCTGACAGAAAGCCCTAAAGTCATGAACCTGGGTCACAGCTATGGAACAGAAATTAGAATAGCTGATGATCAGAGGAAATGACCCTAGCTTGTCTTTCTCAGTGTCCGAGACACTTAGCAGCTGAAGAAACTTTCTTTCCTTCTAATGCAGACTTTTGGAGTGCTTTTGCTTTTATCTCCTCAATGAGATTATTTGGCACATAAGCTCCTTTAGAGCTAAAAAGGAAAAAAAATCAGGGTTAAGATTTCCCCAGAAAGGTGGAAAAAAATGGGGAAAAAAAAAAGAAAAGAAAGAAAGAGAAAAGAGTAAACTTTATGGTGGTTTAAACTCTCAATTGGATTCTGACTGACTGAAGGGAGGTGCTTTAATATACTTTATTCTCTGTACAGATGATTCATTACATAATCACATTCCATTTGGAAAAAGATATTTTAACGGTAATTATTCTGTCATTCTGCATTACCACTAACTTCACGGACAAAAGACTCATAGGAAGAAAAAAACTGCACCACAGGTCTCAAGGCTTAACAGTTCAGGGAGAAGACCTTTCATTTCACTAGAAATGTTCCTACTTTTACCAGGAAAGAACATACCAGTACACTTCTCTTAATTTCACAACTCATTGAAGATATATTTACCTCATCATGTGCAGGCTGGATAGCTGCAAGTAGTATTTTTAATGTGATTTTGAAAGTCTGTCCCATTTTAACCATGCTATGTAATGCACTGGCGTTATGTACACAGCTATAAATCAGTGTAGTTTGTGACATGTTAAACTATTATTATAAATTAATGTTATATACTATATAATGATTCTAATATTAAATTATTATTAGGAATTATTAATGAATTTTTCATCATATCTGGAAATTTGATGTCTAAGCAGACTAAAAAAAGATGGAGGAAAGCTGACATTCTTTAAGCTAATACAGACCACATTGTTCAGACCACAATGATACTTTTTTTGGCTACATCTGTCATAATTAAATATTACATTTAAATACTATCAATTTATGTGAAAAGTGCTATAGAGACTGAGATGTGTTGATGGACATTTCTCACACTTCGTGCCAGTATTTCTCCCTCCACTTGTTCTTTAATCTCTTTTATCTCCTTCTGCTCGTTACAACCTCTAATATCCTTATCTTTTAACTGATGCTTTGAGTGCTCCCGTAACCAGCCGCTGCTTGCTAGACAGTGTGAGTGGCAAAGGTTCCACAGCAGCCAGAAAAGAGCAGATATCTCAAGCCCTACTTGCACAGCATTAGCAATCATGATCCCTCCCTGTCGTATGATCAATTCTAGAAAATTTCTGCCACTGCAGGCCTAAAACCTTTAAGGCCTTTCCTTCTGTTTTACAGACACATAATCCCTTTCCTTCATCAGCATGGAACAAATGGTTACCCCTGATGGGCTACTTCTCATCCCCAGGCCAGCTCAGGAGATGAGAGATGGTTTCAGTCTTCACGGTATGCTGCTGCTGGTTATAGAGATTAGTAGGTCTGGTGAAGTGCTGTGCTTCTGTGTGAGAAAGACTAATCTTCTGTAAGTCTGCCTTCTGAAAAATATATTTAAACAACATTTTTATGAGCAAGGCTCATGCACTGGAACCATGCATAGGCAGGAATGAATTAGGTGAAAGTGTAGTGTGCAAGGTGTATATTCTACGTTGGTTATAGCTCTTACACATGTATCCTGGAAGTGTCTCTTACTCTTGGGACTGCCTATTTCAAACTCAGAATCTCTACCTCCATCATCTGTTTCCACAGGTGTTTGGGGAAGTTGGTACTGTATTATTCAGCCAGAGCTCTCTGACATCCCACAATAGATCTCTGTAGCAGGAAAGACCAGCTTTCTGTTTCACACAGATAAGATAACTTCCCAGTACAAGCCAGGATACACTCATCAGACTTGCTCTAAAAGCAAAATCCCTTTCTTCCTCTCTGGCTTCTCTGCTCATACTAGAAAGTGCCATCATCAGAATACAGCAAGGGACTGAAATCCTATTATTTGTTATTAATTATTGAAGCATAGGCTAGAAGAAATATTGTCTCACTATCTCTCCTTCTCCCACTGGAGTTTCCTGTCTGAGCTGTGTTACATGCCGTAGGCTTGACACAGTTTCTCTGGCTGCTCTGCCACAGGAGAGAGAGGAGAGAGACCCAGAGATCTGCAGAGATGGGGAAGCAGATCTGCCACACAGCCTACTTGTGCAGTCGCTGTGGATTTGCCATGAGTGGATCTGTGTGCCAAACTGTGCAGGAGGTCACCTGGAAGAACCAGTCAGTGCATATTTCATAGCCACATGGCAAAAGGCTCTGTTGTAGTCAGTCCTTAGGCACGCTTTGGAGCTAATTTCTACTCTGTGAACCCACAAAATGCTTTGTTTTGTTTGTTTTGTTTTTTCCAGCTGAGGTTGGAGGAGCATTTGGAAATGATCTCCCAAATGCCTGGCAGCTCTGCAGATTTTTTCTAAGAGCAAATGCATTGTTGTGTGATCTTTCTATTTTAAAAACTGATTTGTTTTGTTGCTGTTAGTCCCAGAGGGATTGTACAGATATCCTCTTTACAGGTCATCTTATTTCTTAATGAAAACACAGAGTTTCTATGTCCCTAAAGATTTCCTATAGTTGAGGCATGGCTTTTATTCAGTGTACCAGTTTGTGGTTTGACATCGGGCTTGATATTCCCTGTGCACACAAAATTTTTTCTTACACAACCCTCTGTACAAAACATTTAAGTGATTTTGTTTTGTATTTCATGCATAGAAATATTTTTCATTGAAAAAGACATCACATCAGGACTGAATTGATACTTTCATGCCAAGAGATGTTTTATTTCCTGTGAGCAATTATGGAAGCAATAAAATTTAACACAAAGAGCCAGGAAAGTTTGGGAAAACTTACATGGCAGCAAGGTTTTTTAAAGCAGAAAAATAAAGTGTTAAGTATTCTAGTAGTATATGATGATGGAGCTTAATTAAAGTCAAATGGGAAAAAAAGTCCCATTACCTTAATGCATAAGGTAATGCATTTGGAGTCTATGGAGCTGCAAAGAATAGATTCAGACATGACATAAGAGTGATTGTATCACTAGCAGCACCACCTCAGAGAAAAAAATAAGCCCTTATCTCAACATAGAAGTCTACCTAATTATAAGGAAATTTTATATGATAGAGAATTATTTTGCCCTGTACAAGTGCTGACAAAAAATGATTTGCTAGGAGACTATGCTGTAGAGTGACTTAGACCTGTGTATGAAAGACCTGCAGTACCCCTCTTGTTGCAGAAATCAGTTGCTAAATGAATACTTGCCAAATTTTTGGCCTCACAGATGGCTTCTGTCTTTTAAGGAGAAGCAAAGCCAATTTTACAGAATTTTTTCAAGGTTTAAATGAAAAACAAATCAATCTTATCAATCTTTTATTTTACTTAATGTGATCTTAGATCTGTTTTCTAATTGTTCCACATTTAACACAGTTATTTCTTCTTGTTACTAACATACCCCACTTCTCATGGGTATAGATGATTTGCATTCAAGGACATATTTTACTATTTTCACTTTCCTAAAATCCCCCGGAAATGCTGCATCCTCACATACTCATTTGGACTAAAATATAGTCTCTGTCTACTCCCTCTTTCTAGGCCCCCGAGACTTCCATCACTTTTATCACTGAATTTAGCTACAGACTGACTCTAAACCTGGGTTTGCTCACCTGTCTTCATGGTATACTGATCTATTTCTGGATGTACTGTGAGAATACTGTAGCATGCATACTGCATACTGTAGTGTGCAGAATCCTTCAGCATGAGAGATGATGTCAAACTGATAAAAAACTTATTTGTCTTCTTACTTTGTCTTCTTACTTAACAGCATTCATTTATTCCTTGAATTCTCTTTCTAACTGAGACCAGCATGGAGAAAATGAAATAAAATTGCAACTTATAACCAGAGCATATTTTAGTGTGCTTGTTTGTTTTTTCATTTCACCAGCACAGAACCACATTTCATTGAAATCTAGTTAATGGCATTATGATTTTTTATGGTAGTGAAAAAAAATCATCTCCTTTGTAATACCCACCCACAAATTTATCACAATAAATAACCATCACAGTCTGTTAACTTTAATTCTTCACTTTTTTACAGTACACTGATCAATAATGGACTGTATTCAATCAGCTTTATGAGGTTGTACTCTTCTACACCTGCAGATTCCACTAATCACAAAAAACATAACTTTATTTCATATTGCTTATTTCATCTGAATTATTACTATCATAAGATCATATATGGGGAAAATAGATACACGCATGCAAACACAGGAAAGAGAAAGGAAGAAAGAGAGAAAGGAAAGGAAAGGAAAGGAAAGGAAAGGAAAGGAAAGGAAAGGAAAGGAAAGGAAAGGAAAGGAAAGGAAAGGAAAGGAAAGGAAAGGAAAGGAAAGGAAAGGAAAGGAAAGGAAAGGAAAGGAAAGGAAAGGAAAGGAAAGGAAAGGAAAGGAAAGGAAAGGAAAGGAAAGGAAAGGAAAGGAAAGGAAAGGAAAGGAAAGGAAAGGAAAGGAAAGGAAAGGAAAGGAAAGGAAAGGAAAGGAAAGGTTCAGTAAATGTGATTTAGCTTCACAACTAAATAGTTGACTGACAACTACATTTAAATAAGAAGAAAAATATTATTTATGTCTTCACCAGTATGTGTTAGGAGTAAAATCTCAGTATTTTCCCCAATTTATAAGTGTGCTGTCACAATGGCCATATCAGGTTTTGGACAAAATAATTTGATATCCCTTATATGCAAAACTGGCTGGTAGTAAGTTGATCATTAGCTGACTGCAGCATTGTGTCTGTTCATTCCCGTATGAAAGAGGGAGAGGAAAAGTATCAAAGAAAACATTGTACAATTTCCAATCCTTATTTAGGAACATGTCAGGTTCAAACACTAAGAGGCATACTGTCTCTGGAGAAAAAGGAAACATAACTAGCTTTCCTATAAACTCTCCCTTCTCCACATTGATTATGCAAAAAAAATTCTGGTTTTAAACATAATATTTCTGAGCTAATAAAAAATTTCTCCTTACTAATGCAGGAGGAAATTATTATACTGGAGGTGTAATATGCAGGACTTCATTAAGAATAGATATGCATAGCTGCAAGTGAATATATATTTCTTTACTCTTTTTCCTGGTTTCGTCAACTAAAGCAGAATTGGCTTTAAACCAATAAACCCTCACGTGCAACAATAGCTTCAGTGTAAGTGATGAAAATAAGCATCCACAAAAGAGAACAAATTCACATCTCAGGATTAAAACAGCAGTTAACTTCTCTCTGTGCTGATAAAATCTGGCAAACAGGCTGCAAAAAGTCCTCAGAACTCATAAACTGATTGGATCTTGTCCCACAAAGTCACTTTGCACTACAAGTTTGATTGTGTTCACTAGGGCTTGCATAAAAACAAATTTGGAAACAGCACACTAGAAACGGGTGGAAAATTAAAACTTAGTGTCACCATGGGAGCCTTAAGAACTGCTGAAATGAATGGAAAGGTTAGTTTTAGAGCTCCACGTCCCCATCTCTTCTTGAACCTCTTTGTACAGGGTATGAGTGAGGTGTATCTTCAAGGACAGCTGGAAAGCCACATGAGAGGTGAGATGTAGGAGGTTGGGAGGGAGAATCAATTGAAAACAGAACTGAATACTATATACAGTACCCTGATAAACTTCTTTTAAAGTAAGTTGGATAGCAAAAAAAGCTGTATTCTACATTGTCACCTGAAAATATGAACAATCTTTTCTCCTTTTAACATGCTTTAATTTGAGCAGCACTATATAAAGTCACAAAAGGAAATAATCAAATCAAGAAAAATCCTGAGTTTTTATTGATTGAAATGTTCTGATTGAATAGAAGGTTTGTGTCTCTATAGAAAAAGATAAACAGAAGCAACATTTGCTCTTTTCCAGAGAACTTGGTCAGATTGAGCATACAGACATTCAGGCAATCACAAGCGAGAAAATTATTGGAATAAAAAAAATCCCCCAATTTGCGGCCTTCTGAAAGAAAACAGTCTTTCTAAATCCAAGAAAGAACTAAAACACCTTGTCAGAACAGGCTAGAAAGGGAAAAATTGCATTCCACAGGAGGAGGTTCTTCTTTCTGCCTTCGATTGACTGGCAGTAGTATAACAGAAGAGGCATATCTTATAAACCACAAACTGTGAAGTTCTGTGTGCTTATGTAAAAATAGGCAAAGAGGAGTGTCCTGGGGTGCATCAGGCACAGTATCACCAGCCAGGCAAGGGAAGGGATTGTCCTGACCTGCTCTGCACTGGGGTGGCCTCATTTCGAGTTCTGGGGGCAGTTTGGGGAGACACAATGTAAGAAAGACATTAAACTGTTGGAGAGCAGCCAAAGGAGGGCCATGAGGATGGTGAAGGCCCTTAAGAGGAAGCCACATGAGGAAGGGCTGAGGTCACTTGATCTGGTCAGACTGGAAGAGACTGATGGGAGTCTTCATTGCAGTCTGCAACTTCCTTGTGAGGGGAAGAGGAGGAGCAGATGCTGATCTCTTCTCTGTGGTGATGAGTGATGGAATCCCAGAGAATGCCTGTAGTTGTGTCAGGTAGGTTAAGGTTGGATAATAGAAAAAAGTTCTTCACCCAGAAAGGGGTTGTGCGGTGGACCAGGGATGTGATAACTGCAGCAACCCTGATAAAGTTCAGGAAATATTTGGACAATGCTCCCAGGCACAGGGTGTGACTCTTGGGGATGGTGCTGTGCAGTGCCAGGAGCTGAACTCAATGATCCTTGTGGGTTCCTTCCAGCTCAACTTATTGTGTGATTCTGTGATATCATGAAGTCTTGTGCAGAGCAGTCAGGTTTAAAGTTTAAGACCTTAGTATCAGAATTCATAGGACTTTCTAACTTTAATGGAATGGCTTGTTTTTCTTGGTTGGAGTTACTGTTGTTTGTTTGAATTTTTTGGTTTGCCACTGTGCTAAGTTTAAAATTTGGCATGAAGTAGAAGTTCTTGTGATCTGACTAAAGGGCTCAATTTTCATCCGTGTAGAAGAAAGCTATTATTAATAGACAGCTTTCATTGTTTATTCTTTTCCATGGTATTGATTTCTATTATCCTCTCTACTGTGAATTCAGCTCAGTGTCTGAGTCGTAACTACAGCATATGTAATGAAAAAGAACAAGTCATAAACCATTAGGCTGGGCAAAAAGCCACCAATCTCCCAAATGACCTATCCCAATTCTATTTCAATCCTCATTGGTTATTTTGGTTCATGAAGCTAACCTTAGTTAAAGGACCATAAAAACCATTTCAAATTAGTCTCTGTTCTAATTTCTGTTCTTATCAGGGACACTTCTTTGCAAAGAAAAAGAGTTACACAAAACTTAGGGGAAAAAAAACCAACACTACAGAGACTCAAGATTTTTTCACCTGGTTTTAAGAGTGGTCAGCTCAAAACAAGTTCAGACATCTGGAAAGCTGTAAAACCCCCTAAGATCTTTTAGATTTTCAATCCTACAAAAACAAACAAACAAACAAACAAACAAAACAAAAAAAAAACCAAAACAAACAAACAAACAAACAAACAAACACCTAAAACCAAACCAAACCAACAAAAAAAGAAGAATTTGGGCCCTTTTTTCTGCATTTTTTCTGTTTTCTTTTTTTTTTTTATCTTACAAAGAATATTGTTTCTGAATAAAACCAAACAGTTTTTATTTAAAAAACTCACTTAAAACTGAGACTATTCCCAAATAAGTACGCTTTATTTGTATTTTTTTGTTACAGACAACACTCTAAAAAAAACTTCAGAGATTCATGGACAAATATGCTTCTATCTTAATTGTGACAAATTAAAAAAACCTTATTATACACCTTACTAAAAGTATCTATCCCTCATCAGGCTTGCAAGCAATTTTAATTGAAAATTACTGCATTTGGCAACTGAATTGTGTCTGAGGGCAACTGATTTTAACCCAGGACTAGCACCATTGAACTATTGCTGTTGTATCATACAAGATGAGATGGCGACAATATCCTCTCTTTTGAAAAATAAAACTTGCAGATTATTGTTGGTCTGCATTGTTGGGGGTTAGGTGCATTCAGTTTAATATCCAGGACAGTGTTCTTGTACTCCAAAATGAAGGAAATGGAATTCATCATTGTTTACAGATATTCAGTGTTTACTTCATAAACAACTAAGATGTTTATTTTTATGTTTCTTATGAAAGGTTGGTAGTTTGGACAGATTTAACACAGATGTTGATGTGTTACCACTACATTATTGATTGTAATTTGTTGGGGTTTTTTTTGAGTTTGAAACATAGAGACAATATAAAAGTAATTAAAGCCATAAATGTTTATTTGAAGTTAACATACTGCATGACAATTAGAAGGGATTTTTTAAAAAAATGCAAAATAAAATCATGTCATTCATTAAAGTAGGAGAAAATTAGAAAAAGAGATTCTATTTTAGAAGGTTAGTAGCTAATTAAGTGACATTGTGACTACATCTAATACACTTTTTGAAGTGTCTACAAGTTTAAGTAAGACTCTCTAAATAAAAAATTGATTTTCAAATTCCATCTGAACTCATCTGTTTGTTGCCACATGCATTTCATGTTTTTTTCTTCATGATCAAATACATTTCATCATGAAGAAAAGTATAATAAATTTACATGAGCCAATGATAGAAAGATCCAGCTCATCCAGGTTTGTTTTACTGGCACATAGGAAACACAGACAAAGAAAATAATATTTTAATGAAATAATTTAACTGATTTAAGATTATATCTATCCATTTGTTTCCAGGAAAAGAATCAATAAAAGAAAAAGAAGATTAATAGTTTAGTGCTCCATTTATTTGTGTATTCTTATATAGAACTTTTGAATTGTACCTTTCACAGAATCACAGAATGGTCTGGGTTGGAAGGGACCACTGGAGATCCTCTAGTCCAACATCACTCTGAAAGGAGAGATGTCCTAGAGCAGATTGCACAGGATTAGCTCCAGGTGGGTTTTGAATATTTCCAGAGAAGAAGATTTCACAACCTTTAGGGCAGACTATTCCAGTGCTCTGTTATCCTCAAGTCCTTACTCTTGTTCAGGTCAAACTTCCTGTGTTTTAATTTGTTGCTCATTGTCTTGTCACTGAAGACTCTCTGGCCCCATACCCTATATAATGCATCTGTAGGCATCGACAAGATGCTCTCTCATTCATCTCTTGTCGAGGCTGAACAGACACAACTCTCAGTGTTTCCTCAAAAGAGAGGTGCTCCACTCCCCTAATTATTTTATAGCCCTTCACCAAGCCCTCTCCAGTAGTTCCTTGTCTTTGCTGTACTGACCTCCTCTTGACCTGCTGGCAGTGCTCTCCCTAACGTGCCCAGCATACCAGACCACCAGGCTACACTGCTGGCCCACGGCTGACTTTTTGTACTACCATGATCCTCAGGTCCTTCTGTGCAGATCTGGTTTCCTGTACTGGTGAACTGGGTTATTCCTCCCCAGGTGCAGGATTACACACTTGCCTCTGTCAAATTCATTAGTGTCTCCAGCCTGTCCATATCTCACTGAATGGCAGCACAGGCTCCTGGTGTGTCAGCCACTCCACCAAGTTCTGAATCAACTGCAAACTTGCTGAGGGTGCTGAGGGTGCACTCTGTCCCTCCATCCAGGTCTTTGACAAGTTGAATGGGACTGGACCTGACACTGACCCCTGCAGTAACATCATTGACTACAGGCCTCCAACTAAACATTGTTTGTTGCTGAAACAAGGTGGCATTTAAACATCTGCAGGAGAACATTAAAGCCCCAAAACACTGAAACAGAAGAGCAAGTAGGCTGAAGCACTATTCTCTGAACAATGGAGGCTTCATAAGAAATGTTACGTAAATAAGTAAGTGAATAAATAAAGCAGATACAAATAAATAGGACAGGAAAGACTAATAACTACTCCTTCATGTGCATAGCTTTTTTTTGGTCATCCTTGGGGATGTGCAGGATACTGTCAGATAATATAAAGGGGTATATTGTATGAAAAGTGCCAACTAAAATAGGCAGAAAAAATGTGTGTATGAGCAAGAGTAATATAGGTTAAATATTTCCTGATTCCTGCATTGGAAGCTTAGTAATGATCACTAGTGCTTATGGTAAAACACAGTAATAACTGTTGTCAAGATCTCCTGGGTAAATTAATTGCTTTCAATGAAGTTTCTTCAGGGTATGTTTGGGATTGGGTATTTTTTACTCTTAGTAATAAAATGAAAAAAGAAATTAAAAAAATAATAATTTTAAAAGTAACGATTCTCAAAAATGTCAGTGCTAATTATTTTATTTTTGTTCGGTTTTGTTCTTGTTATTTTCCCCTACAATTTCAGTGGAGAATAATGAACTCTTCAATATCAACAAAACTAGGTGAATTGCTTTCTCGTGTGTGTGCTACATACCTACTGATGGTATAAAATGGCATCTCATGTTCTATATCTACTGCTTTTAAATGTATTTATGTATTTTAAATCTTATTTTTATTGCTCTTTTTGCTAGCTTTACACATTAATAAAGTTGCCATTTGACCTGCAAAGCTTCTCCAATCTTTGTCTTGATTACAGCAATTTGGGGATTTTATTGAAGTAATTTAGAAAAGCTGAGGCTATTATAACACAACTTAATATTTGCTTTAGACAGTTTGCCTTTATTACTTTAAGAAAACAGTTATCTTTTTATTCCCTAAGGGAGACATAGGAAGATGGATAAACTATCAAATATAATTAAGGAAAATGCTTTTGCCTAATGCAGTGCACCAAATACAGATTTTCCTATTAAAAAACCTACCAAGAATTTTTTAAAAAAAGAGTTTGATCAGAAAATTAAATACCCTGGGGTATTCCTCTCTCTCTCTCTCTTCCTCTCTGCCTCTGTTTCTCCTTCCATCTCTTGGAAAACTTATGCAGAGCTGACAAGTATATCAAAATGTGATGTTGTTTTTAAATTCAGTTTGCCTAATTACTTCTTTGCCTGAAGCTTTAGAGGGCTTGAAAGGTCGTAGACCTTTTACTAAGTCTATTCCCAGTAATGAGTTTCACCTTTTCACCTGGGAAATAAATGTGAGAATTAAAACCTGAAGTTAGTAAATACAATTTGATAGATTTCAATGCATCCCTAAGACTCACAATACCATAGATGGCGCTGAGATTGTTTATACCACCAGTCAGTTTGGGACATGGAGTATTAATACAACTGGAACGTCTATTCTGGCAATTTAATTTGGTATTTGTGTTTAAAGGGACCCCTTAATCATTTGCAAATGTTTAAGCAGTGTCATGTAAAACCTCCAGATGGTAGTAGCAGTTGTGTGTCTGATAAAAAATCATGACTGTCTTAACATAGGAAAAATCTGTAGTTGCAGTACTTCTAGTTCCAGTTTCCTTTGAAAACTCTTTCTAGATACAGAAACTTGCATTTTCTTTTGAAAAAAAAAACATACTCGTGGTCTTTAAAAAATCTCTATGCCTTTGACGATCTCCTTTGAAGTCAATATAGGAAAGGAAAAAATTTTTTCTCTTGTTCTTTCATGAAGTATGATTTTTTTGGTTGCTTTTTTTTTCTACCTGCTCCTTTCTAAACCTAAAAGATCTTACATCAACCAGTCTGCAACACCAGAGCTCAAAAAAAAAAAAAAAAAAAAAAAAAAAAAAAAAAAAAAAAAAAAAAACCCCAAACAAACAAACAAACAAAACCAACAAACAAACAAACAAACAAAAAAACCACTTGATGTCTTGACTGAAACCATCTGCCCTTTCTGTGCAAAACAGGGTTATCCCTGTGAGCTAATGAGATCCTATTTTTGTATTTCATTTCTGTCACAGACTAAGGGGATGTGCGTAAAATGCTAAGAAGTTTGAGTATAGGAGTTCAGGGTGCCTTGTTTTCTGAGGCATTGCTTTTAACTGTAGACTTTTTTCCATACTTGACAGCAGCCTAATTCTCTTTCCATTAAAGTTAATCAGAGACTTCCATTTCAATGAATGCACTGTGGAGCAAACTGTCTGCTGGTCAAGTTACATCTTGAATGAGGATTTATCTTCTGTTACGTAAATATTTTTGTTTTTTCCCCTCAAGTTTTCATAACCTGATTAATGTCAGTCATCCTGCAGAAGAAAACAGCTACAGCCTGCAAACAAGGATCTCTCGCTACAGTGATACATATCTATAGTCTGGAGCTCTGGACTACAATTACTGGTGACACGAGCAATACAAGTAATTATCACATACCTGTCATTACCAAGACCATGGAAAAGGCCTCATAAATTTTAACCACAATTCAACTACGCAAAAATTTGATATAACCTGTACTTGCCCAAGACCTCCAAAGGAGAAACCTTACAAAGTACTGAAGCATTTTATACATTTGTCTTACATATGTCTTACATGGGCAGTGTGGGAGGCAGTTGCATTTTTTTATTCAACTTTATGATTATAGTAGTCAAGGAAGGTAAAAAATGCTCATTTCCCTGCTTGGCTTCATCCAGAGAAGACCCTGGAACCTCCATCATGCCTGGGGAAGGACCTAAATACACTGTAGCTCATCCCTGTGGTGGTATCAATTTTACAAAGTGTCTATAGAGCATAACTCTGTATAGGCATCTCAGTCTGGGTTGATACAGGTAGTTCCCCACCCATGAAGCTTGCCATGAATTTATGATAATATGCAGTAAAGCAGGGATGGTATCTAGGAGTCTGAATCAGGGAAAAAAAAAATATGTAGTAAAGGGTTTACTTTCAGAAATGCCACACATCTGTGTGAAGATCAGAATAATTTCTCATAATGTCCTGGTTTCATTTCAGAAACCTTTAAACCAGCGTTCTGTGGAAATATTTGCAATTTTCACCATTTTTATGAGAATTTTTAGTGCAAGCATAAATTCAAAATGTAAAATGAAAAGGAATAGGAAATCATTTTGACAAACAAGAGGCTGTGTACACTGAAGAGGGAGGGAAATTCTAAGGCTTTTTTTCTCAAAACTAATGTAGAGATAAATAATAATTTAAAAGTTATTTATCTAGAGTTTCCTTATTATAGGATATGAGTTCAGAACTCCTGAATGTGCAGATGTCACATTCTGCGTGTTGTTCTAAAATGAGAAAGCAGGATGAATATTCTTTCCCAGATTTTTCTTACAGTTTCAGGGCTTAGGGTATTTTTTGTTGTTTTTTGTTGGTTTTTTTTTTGTGTGTGTGTGTGTAGAGAAGTGGCACATATTTTATTTTCCTTAGAGTAACAGAACTCTGATATAGATCGTACTTAACAGCTTATTGTGGGTTCTAATTCTTTCTTTCAAGTTAATGAAACATCAATAAGTGCTTCAGTGAATGTGTTCTTTCTGTTGCCATCAAGCAAGGAATTTAACAGTCCCATTTCCTGGAAACATTTTCCCTCTCTATCATTTCATGCTGCCTTGGAGGTAAAAAAAATTAAATTATATTATCAGGTAAAATTGAAAAATGAAAAGTGCTAACAGTTATGTAAAAAGAATAAACCACTATGCTGATCTTGGTTTATTTGCTTTAGCCCTCAGGAAGCCTATATCAACAATGAAATCTTATTCCTTAACACTGTTTCGCAAAGGAAACTATGCATTCAGACTATGTCTAGCAATCCACTGTACTTGATAGCTTCTAGATTGGTAAAGGAAACAATTCAGCAATCTAGTTTGAAAAAAGGACGAAAGAATAAAATACAGTTTATCATTTATGCTAGGAGGGCTGGGCAGAAACTGCATGATGATAAAAGTGCTGTTTCAGAGATTTTTTTCATTTTATGCAACATCTGAATTAATGAGTAAATGTCCTCTTTGGAAAATAAACCTTTGAAATTTTGTTTTACAACTCTAGCCACATGTTTCTTCTGAACTATACTTGAAATAGAGAAGTCATTTTGATAATTCAACTTATAAAGTATCAGAATATGGTGGGATATCAGGGATTATTTCAAAATTACTATGCACTGGCTCATTCTATTTTGTGTATTGACAGTATGGCAGAATAGGATAAATCAAAGTTTCCTAAACTAAGACACTCTGGATATTTGCAATGGGGATGCACACCTACACACTGTAAGTATATTCTGTATTTAGTGCTTAAAATCTCCTACTGTCAATTTCATTCCTCTTCCCCACACTGAGCATCACCTGACATCATAAATAGTTATTTCTATCATGAAGCATATTTGAATCTTAGCCTTTTACAACGTTGCTCTCTAAGAAGCATGAGCAATTTAAACACCAGTTAACAGAAACAGAGATGCAGCTCAGAGAGCAAGCAAGATACATAGAAGCTCCTTGCAGGTTTATGCATCTCAGGAGAATTATTTATGCCCCAGGAAACAGGGGTGGAGACTATATAAGGCTGGAAATAAAAACCAAAACAGAACAATAGAAATTTGTCAGTACAACCAGATTCCTAACCCCTTCCAAAAAGCAGGTGGTTCTTAAGTAGATCTGTATCCAATGGATTTATTTTAAGAATAGAACAAGGAGTGAAAAAAACCCTATGGCAATACTGTCAGATTCCCCATCCTGGAAGGTTGGAAGTAAGATTAAGGAAATTTAAAGAATAAATAAACGTTATACTTAATGGTTCTACCAAGTAGGATACAGCTCATTCTGTCTCTACTGTCAACCTGTTGAGTAGTTCTACAATTTTGGAACCAGCAGTCCAACTTCAATATTAAAACATATTTTTGGGCAGAACATCCTAAGCTGACCTATTGATATCTGTATCCTTAACTGTTCTGTTTTTACCAAGAAATTCATCATAACTTTCAAGTTAGTTACAATTTCTGGTGTGAGAAGTTAATAATCTCCTAAGAATAACAATTGCTTTGAAAATACCTCTTTTCATTTTAAGTAAAAAATTTAAGATTTCTCTGTGCACATATTTGCAGACATGTCTATAAATGGTAACCAAATATATTTCAAAGTATCATTCAACAGAAAGAAAATATAATAAATCCCTGATAGTCTATCTATGATATATTACAATTTTTAAACCAATTAGTGAGCTTTGTTTATTTATTTAGAATAGGTAGGAATGTTAAGTATTTTAAACTTATTTTGACATACAAAGCATCAGAAAAGAGGTTTATTTTCAAGACCACCAAATTTTCTTCAACTCTGTTTGGTATTACTGAGACTCATAAATTTCCTGAACAATTGAGGCAATTTTTTTAAATCCCATAAATTTGCCAAATATCTTTACTAGCTCTTGTTTTTAAAGAACACATTATCAACTTAATCTGCTATTTTGTTAGCTAGTTATGACACTGGTTTTCTGACTGGATCAGCACTGATGTTAGCGCTGATGTGTAGAGCAAATTGTGATGCTCTACATAATATAACAGGCCAAAGCAATTTTTTCATCAGTTCTTTAATTGAATTTATTTTAATTTAATAAAATTAAACTCCATTTAAAAAAAATAGTTTCTGATTTTAATATGAATAATTAACTGATATGTTAACTCAGTATTTAAGAAAATCTTATATTAATTAAATGTATTTTGAAATGGATAATTTATATTAAAAAGCCCAACAAAACAAAGAAAAAAATCAAGTTAAAAATCTTTGGACCTGGATTATACTCAGCTGAAGTACTGTTACTTAACAAAGAACTACATTGCTCTTCTCTCTGAACTATAAAATTTCAAAATCAAGCCAGATTTACTTTTGGGTGAGATCTTTTATTTTTCATTATAATTTTATAGTCCTTCCATCTAAGATATAGAAGAACTGGGAGTCATCAAAACCTGTTTGAAATTATTTTTAGTTTAATTACTTTGTACCCCAAATGCTGGTTTACAGAAATGTGACTAGGAACAACAGATTAAATCAGTTTATAATGAAAGTAATTTGATACATCAGATGCAACTTATTTTTATAACCACAAATGTATATAAGGTGTTAATTGATTAAAAATCATTTTAGCAGAAAATAAAAGAGCAGACATTCCTCAAGAAAAAAATAAATTGAAAAGTTGAAATATGAAAAATTGCTTATGACTTAGGCATAATAATATTTTTACCTTTAAACATGTCCAGAAAAGTTGAGAGAAGCAGTCAGAAAATCAACAGATTTCTTCTCATGTGACTTGAATAATAGAATATGATTCTAAAGGAACAAAATGACATTCTATCATGGAATAAACCTCATATTTTAATAAATTTTAATCTTTATATTATTATAGAGATCTTGAACTTGAAGAAATCGATGTAGGAATGCAGTGTAAAGTAAGAAAAGCTATAAAGTTATTCCTATGCTTAAAGGAAAAAAGAAAAAACAAACAAACAAACCTACCACCTCACACCACACATATCCATCTCAGAGTGGCAAAGGTTTCAAATGTAATATGACATACATGCAATTTTAAATTACATCAACCTCAGCCAATAATTCACTGCATAGATAGGAGATCAGATAGAAATTCAACAACTTAATGTGAATAAAGCCAAAGAAAGAGAAAGATAGAAGGAAAATGTATCTTCCAGATAATTTTGCAGTCTGGAATTACCAGAATAGAAGAGCTGCCAATGAAACAAAATGACTGTAATATGTCATTGGTAAAAGAAGAGAAAAGAAGAACATAAAATGATCAAATTGGTCTTTAGAATTGATTTGTCTCTTTTTTTCCCAGATCTTTTGGCTCTGAAAGCCAGTGTGTGCACTTGGCATGTAAGAAATTATATCCAGGTGGCTTAATGAAGGGAACATCCATAATGATTTGAACCAAATTTTATACTTTTCCTTAATGACAGGAAGACTTTTTAGCAGTCTTTCAGTACCTAAAGGGGCAAACAAGAGAACTGGAAAATAACTTTTTACAAGGATATATAGAGATAAGATGAGGGGGAGTGACTTTAACCTGAAAGAAGTTAGATTTAGATTAGATATTGGGAGAAAATTCTCTCTTGTGAGTGCGCTGAGGCACTTAAAAGGGTCGAAAAGTTATGGGTGCCCGTTCTTGGAAGTGTTCAGTGCCAGGCTTGGTGGGGCTTTAAGCAATCTGATCTAGTGGAAAGTGTCCTTGCATATGGCAGAAGGACTGGAATTAGAAGAATTGTTTTGATGTGTTTGAAATGCATGACAGTTTGTAATTAAGAACTGTGTTTATGTTCTGCAATGATGGGAACCAAAAAATGCAACAGGTGAACAAGAGGTAAGGATTTAACTGGCTGAATTCTCTGCTCACCAAGAAGGAATCTTCCTTCTCTAAATTGCATATCTTCAACTTTAGAAAGGCAAAGGACTCAAGAAGATAATATCTACTTGAATGAGCTCTACTAAGAATGTATACAAAGGTCAAGATGAGGGAGCAAAATAAAAACCATATGTCCTAAAGAACAAATTGTATTTCACCTCAGAACAAAAGACGTATGTCTATGTTTGTTTACAAAACAGCAGCAGAAAAAACCTTTTTGAGCTGAACAACCTAAGTTTATTCTCAGCATCATTCTAGTGTGTCACTTCATGGAATGACACATACAATACAGTGGATCCACAGCGTTTTGTGTTCTGTGGTGGTGAAGGAATTGACAACTAAGGCCAACTGCCTGTGGCTGTGACTGTCAAAGGAGACTGTGCTCATTTAATGAGTTTCATATGAACATCTGAGTTCAGTATTTGGGCTTAAAGGAAGAGATGTTTCCACAGCTGCACTACTAGAGAATTTTTTTTTAATTTTAGGTTGATAAATATGAAAGGCAAAAAAAGGAAAAGAGTATATCAAATTAAGAATAAAGGATTAAAAAGCAAGGTTAGGTACCAAGTAGCTCTTATTTCTACTGTGAGGTAAAAATTATTTAAAAATTTTAGTTAAAACATGCAGGGTGGTTGTGGGTTTTTTTCTTTTGCCAGATGTAAGGAGATATTTCTGACTTTGAGTAGCCGCCGAATGCAATATGTCATAGTTTCCATTACTCTGAGTAGAGACTAAGAAAAGGATCCAAAATCATTGGGAAAAAAAAAGGCCTCTTTGATTTCATGTTTCTGAACATGAACTCCTGTTTTCCTTAAGTTGCAAAAGAGGTATTACATCCTGACTGCTCCAATTTTTCTCTGATGTTTGGATTAAAAAGAGCCAGAAAACCAAAATAAACAATTTTCATGAGGTAAAGGCAGCCAAATACTCCGTTCCCTGATATTTCTCAAAACCAAAGACAATTTTAGGATATATTTTCATTATCCATCATTTTTACATACATAAAATATCCATAAATTTATTCTAAAGACCTTTGGAGCTCAAGAGATAAGGGCATAAAGCTCAGACTCATGTCTCTTAATCTCTGTGACATTACCTTTAAAACCTGTAAACCCTTACTGCAAAACTGTCACAGATCAAAGCTGGAATTCTAATTTGGTAAAATATTAGAATCCGGCCAGATCCCACACAGAGTATATTTTACTCCCTAAAACACAGTCACAGCATAAACAGTGATGCAAGGTCAGGTTTGCTTATGGAGCTTGTCCCTTCTGCTCTGTTTAGTGTTGCACATGCATGATCAAACACACATCCTGCTCATTCATGAGGATGTCTTTACCCGAGCTCAGAAAGATGACAAATACACCACATCTGCATCATCACCAGATGAAACTTTCCATGACACATCTGACTGTGTCATTTATTGTTACCTGCTCTTTGGCAATGATGAGAGGCCCACTAAACACCCTCTTCTTTATGAAGACTGTTCCCTGAACGACTTGAGAAATGCTCTAGCTATCACAGCTATTCCAAGAATAAAGACTGCAATTTCATAGGGCTTGATGGCTTTTCAAAAAGCACTGCCTACGTATTAAAGTAAGGTTCCTAGAGCTTTTGAAACTATAAAGATTTTATTCTTCCCTCGGCATTATATGGAAGCTGCTCCATGCTGTTTGGTTGATGCTGTGTTTCTCAAGGATACTACCAGACATAAATCTAATTTTACAAAAGGCAGACAATTCAGAGTTTTCTGAAAAACAATAGCTATGAGTACTACTTTGCTTTTTGTGTCAGAAGCAGGTTTGTTTGGGGGTTTGTTTATTTTTTGTGGTTTAGGTTTCTGGGATTTTTTAAGGAAGCAATTATCTTCTAAGAAATATTCACATTTCATGTTGGTTAGTAACAAAAAATATAAATATTTCTTAATCCTGGAATTTTTAAGAAGTGTGTATGGGGCCTGCCATCTGAAAAATTCCTTTAGCAAACAAACTTCTCTATCAAACAGGGAGCCTGGGCACCATGACATAAATAGACTCATTATTCACTCCTAATTCATCGCAGTAAACACCAGAGAAACAATTTCTAAGTATCTCATTTGTGGCTATTTATAGCTCTGTGCAGCTTTTTCTTTCTTATTTATTTTTCTTCAAAGCAATCTTCTTTACCCTGTTCCAAATCTTTTTGAACTCACAGGCATTTCTGTTTTGTTGGCACTGCAATTTTATTGCAATACCCTTTAAAAATGCATATAAAATGATTCACTTTTCTAAGGCTATTGAATCATTAAACTTATATTGCTAGCCATCATCCTGTTTGTTTGTGAGATAAAAACACAATAATTATTTTTTCATACAAAAATTGGAAAATATTCATTATATAATTGAATAGAGTTGCTAATTATCATCAGTATATTTACTTACTGAATCCCTTAGGAAATTTAAACATTTTAAAATGAAATTATAAAAGTCCAAATAAATTTTAATGGACAAGAGATAGATGGGCTATTCTTAGTGAACAAAAAGGAAGGCATATTTCATCTTAATGATGGTGACTCATTTAAATGTTTCAATTAAATGAATATTGTTCAGTCAGTTCTTAGACACTTGAATTAAATCCAATTGCATGTCATGTGTATAGGGATATGGGCATAGAGAGCCACAGAGAAAAAAAAAAAAGGATGAGACAGAAAGCAACACCAAACAGCTGCAAAGATAAGCACAGATTTAAGGCAGTTTGTGTTGCTGGTAACATTCAAGAGTTCTATAAAGTAGAACGTAATTTATCAAATAAAAAAAAATTAATATCACATCATTAACAATCACTTGTGAGCAGTTTCTTTGAAGTGATTATCAAGCATTACATAAGGACTATGTGACCAAGGGCAAGAAAGAGTCCAGTTCATCAAAATGGCAATCACACACAGTAAGGATAAAACCACATTTATTTTCCTGCTATTTTATGTCTTGCTCGCAACACATACATACACAAATTCTGTGTTTCTCCCTGTGCAACACATAAATGAGATCCACAGAGCAGAGATCCTTCAGAACTGCTTATAACAGAACATTGATTCATAATCAAAAGACATTTATCATTTGAATATTTGTAGATGTCCTGTAAGTGTGAGGATATATCTCAGCAGTGATTGAGTACTGGCCTGGGAATATCCACGTGGCTAGCACCGACAGCAGCAGTACTGGCTCGGTCACAGCAAGCTGAAATACTCTGCGGAAGAGGACCTATGGGAGACCAAGTTATTAGAACAATATGGTTAGCAGTAGGAAGTGTCAAAAGTGGGTTGCCTAAGGGGACTGCTGTGTCTCCACCCCTGAAGATATTCAGATCTTGACCAAACAGGGCCTCCAGTTGCCTGCATTGTACTCACTCCTTTGATCATGGAGTTGTATTAGATGATCTCCAGAGTTCTCTTCTGATATAAATCACTCCAAGATTTTCTAACTTAAAGTATTTTTAACTGTGTGTAGGTGGCAGCATGGGGTGTTTGCAGTTAGTCAAGAGGGATTAAGCTTTTTTCATTCTCCTGGTACCATAGGAGGGCCTATGGTAGCCGATACTGTGCTGAAGAAGAAGGGTCATCTCTTTCAACATTAAAGATAAATTTCAACATGCACACCTACACAAGATCACTAGTCCTCATGAAGAATGTTCTAAGTAATACCTTCTGGCTAAAATAGACATAAAGAAAGGAAAAGAGCTAGTCTGAGTAAAAGATATGGAAGAACTAAAGGCATTTTATGCCCAGAAACTTTTCACAGTATTCATTATTCTCAGAGTTACCTCTTAATTATGGGTCATTTAAGCATATCGATAATTTATCTCCAGAAGGAGAATATATTAAATTTATTTTCTTTTTTTCGTTGAGAGATAATCATCCAAATTTTTACAATGCCTTAAAAATTTAATCATCAAAGATCAATATATACAGAACCATGTGTGTAAGTATATTTAGTTTGGGAAGGATAATTCTCTTCCATCTTGTCCTCTTTTATGATGAAAAATAAAGAGTTAATATCAATTATTTTTGCTCATGGATTTTTTTATTGACTATGAATACAAGAAAATATTTACATTTTGAACAGAATTTTAAGAGGCTTTTAGTTAGAAAAAGGACACATTTAGTTAGAAAAAAAAAAGTCTTATGATTTTCTAATTCACATTTGAATTAGAAAATTGTAAGGAAATGGAGGGCTCACAGTATAAAAAGCTGGTAGGAGAATGAAGAAAATGAACAAATGACTGTCAGATGAATGAACAAAACTTTCTGTCAGATACTGATTTTTGTTATGGCTTTGACTGAAGATTTTCAGCCAGCCCTGCTGACAACTCACTTCTGATTACTGCTGTCCTTGTAGATTTTCAAAGAAAACAAATTAGGATGAAAGAGGATATCTGTGCTTATGGGAAAAAAAGTCATATATGTACTACAGATACTGATTTTAATGTTGCTTTGTCAGTTACTGTGGGACATAGGAAATAATGAGGGTTGTATGTGTATGAGTATGTGTTGCTACAATGTAGTGATTAAGTTTCCACAGTTTATGATTAATCACATTTGTTAAAACTCTTAATCATGACCTGCAATTGAATCACTAAATGCTTTAGCAAATGCATTCAGCAAAAGGGTTTATAAATTAAGAAACACAAAATCATTTGATCTGTATTGCAGTAAGATTCCAGAAAAGACAAAGACTTACTCTCACTCAGGGACAGAAAGATATAGACAGAAAAGACAAGGACAAAAGTACTTAAACTGCTGACTGATAGGGTCATCATCTAGGTAACTATGCCCAAATTGCTTGCACATTTTTTTTTAAAAAACCCTCTGCTCTGGCAAAAAAACCCCGCCATTTGTGTGCTGCCCCCAAACCCCTGCTTAGGCCCTTGAGTTCACTACCTGGCCTCTCCACAAGTAAAACAAGAGTAACCTTGAGGTATGATGTTCCAAGCTCATTGTTTGTGACTGCATGTCAAAAAGAAGAAAATGCTTTGTTTACTAAGGCAGGGACAGAGAACAATGACAGTCACATGGAAATAATATCCCTGTTCCCCCAGAAGGATGTTAACAGTTATTATATTGCACTACGAGTATGTGTCATCTCTAACCCAGCAATTCATTTACTCTTCTCTCAGAAATGAATGTACTGTAGCAGGAAATTTATAATGAGAATTTGAGGGGAAAGTAAATCAATCTTATCTTCAGCCAGCAAGCAATAATACACACTAACAGGGGCAGGCAGGACTTGTCCAACACTGTGGCTCGCTAAAGAGGAAGGTATTGATTTGTGTTTGCTTTTTTCTATTAGCGGTAAAGTCTCTACAGCACTTTCACACATCATAGGATAAGGCTTAAGGGTGTCAAAAAGCAATACACAAAGCTCAAAATGTTTTTAGCTTTGATTTGTGGAAGCTATGATCATTTTGAATGCTTATTTAAAGGTTTTTTTCTGCATCACCATCTTCCTTCAAACTAAGAAAACTTTTCTTCCGTCATTGACCTTCTAATAATCTGCTCCTAACAGATCAGTTTTCACTACGTAACTATTCCCATTCATTCTTGCTGCTTTGTGATACCAGAATATACTGAAGATATCACACATACCTTTTACTTAATACAACCAATTTTATGTTTGATGTCCTTGGGCTTTCAGGTATTGGCTTCCATTTGTCAAATAAAATATAAAAAATACCAATAACTTTGATTACAAAAGGGTTCTTACAGCAACACATTTTAGTATAAATTTTTAGGATACCATAAAGTAGCAGGTTTATTTAATGTGTTATATTTTTCAGTTATACAGTCTCATAATAATAAATCAAGATAAATGTAACGTTAGTCTTCTGAAATGTCATTGGCCACGGACATCTACTGTCTTGCTAAAAAAATCCTTGCATTATTGCTAATAAACTCTTACGTGCTATCATGAACATTTTTTATGTATACCTCAAGTTTTATATTCAGATGAAAGTTATTTGGTAGGTATTGAGTGCTGAATTACACGCTATGGTGATGGACTAAGAAAACCATTAAGTGTATTTTCAAAATTCACCAATAAACTTTACATTGTCCAAGATGAAGGACGATGTCTCCAAAGAAATACTGCAGCTCAAAGACTAATAGGCAAGGTGACATTTTGACTAATAAGTAAATAGAAAAATGCATCTTTTAGTAAGCAATTTTTGAACAAAAAGAAAGCTTTTGTTAATTAGCAGATTAGCTCTGGGATAGTCACATCTGTGTTGATATATTAACATCTCAAACATGCATCTGAGAAATATTAAAATGCAAAAAATATAAATTAACATTTTATTCTTTGGCTTAATTGATGTAAAAAATTTAGTTTTGTTTTCTTTATTTCCCTGGCACCTGATAGACATTGATGGACATTTTAGATATCAGGTTATTCTGTCTAGCTTTCTGGTGGCCTGGCTGCCTCATTTTCCTAGAAATTCAGAAAGTTGACAAGCATATCAAGGGATTTAAGGGAAAACCACTTGTGCAGCAAATGAATGCTGGATGTCATACTGTAAGGCACTGAAAATAACATTGAAAAATTATTTTTTAAAAACTGAATCCTACCCTAGGTGATTAATTTAATGTGAGATTTATTCTCCTTTGAGCCAGGGCAAAATTCAAATGCCCCATGGCCTCCTAGTGTTATTTTGCGAATGTGGAGTGTTTTACTTGGTCTCTAGCAGCCACTCCAGAGAGTTAATGTGTCTCTTGCTATGTGTCACAATTTCAGATGCCTGTGCAGAGATGCCTGCCTTATAATATCACCCTGGCCTGTTTCACTTGAGTCTAGTCACCTACATTAAGATAACTGAATCCTAACCTTGCTCTTCTGGGCTGGCAGCTAAGTCAGATATATTCTTCCAGGTGTGCCAAATCATAATAGACTCCTACCTCTGGTCAAGTGAATTAAACGTCTGTATATCTTCCATCCATTCTTTTTTTTTTTTTTTTCTATCAGGAAACTGCAGCACTGTTCTCATGGGTTTCACAAGCTAATACCATACCTAACTACATCTCTGACATAGTAAGTGAAAGTCAAGGCTCTGTCTGTTTGTAAATTAAAAACTAATACATGTGGAGAGAGGGTGGGTTTTGTACACTCATATGAACAGAAACGAAGCAGAAAATTGAAATTGTTGGTCATGTATCTCATTAGCACATGATTTACACCAGCAAATGCTTATTTCACTATCCCAAAGGGAATGTTTTTATTGACATCTGTAGAAAGCACAAGTGAGTTACATACAGAGTATTTCAGGAATATTTTTCAGACTCACAATGAAATCACACTCCAAATATTCAAAGTCAAGAAGACTTCAGATATGTATGAATGAAATTTGAAATTTTCAGGTAATGAGACTAGCATAATTCAATTCAACTGATCTGACCTTCACACTTGAGTCTTGAAAACCCTACTAATGTATAAATGGTGTAGATCTCAGTGGTATAAGGCACAGGAGTCAAAATTTTTGACTCCTGTTTTGACTGACTCACATTTTCTCCTAAGTGGGAAAGAAACTGAAACGTATTATCTCTCATTATAACTGTAGCCTCTGACCCTGAGAACATCTATGCATAGTCCTCTATGTTGTCTCACAGAAGACATAAAAATTAGACTAAAAAGAAGTCTTTACTTGTTTCTATAATTTCCAGCTATATATTCACTGTCTATAGAGTTTATTAACTTTTTGTGAGGCATCTAGTGCATTCCACTACATTCTCCAGGCTCAGAAGTTGTGTGTGCTTCAGACTAGGAATGCTTGTCTTTGATTTGTCTGCATTTCTGAAAAGGTGACTGGCAAGAGACATTTCGATCTTGAATTTTGATAAAGTGAGCTGGTCTTATGTTTGACTGATACCTCACTTAGAAGCATTAGGGTAAGTCCCAGTTCTTTCAGCCTGAGCTGGTATTGCTACAGCTGCTGCTGCTGGAACTTTACTTTAGTGTTCCATTAATTCTATAAAAGACAGGCTTGCTGTAGAGTAACACCTACACACACACATACACTCACACAAAACCAAAACAAAATAAAAAACACCCCTCGGACTGATTGTGATGATGTAATTGGACTTTAACAGGGGAAATCCATTTTATATGTTTAATGCTCATTTAAAATTTATGTGTTTGATGCTATTTTAGTATGTCTTGTAAACAATATGTCTTATAAGGGTGTGATGTTAGCTGTCTAAGCACTTTATAAAGCAGGGAACTATTATTCTCCCCATTTTACAGATTTGTAGACTGCAGCAAAGACTGGTGCACTGACTTGCCTTGTGGGGGGTCAGTTCTCTCAATATTGCTGCTGTAATCCATTTTGAAGCATTGGTGAATTTCTGTGTTGGACTTGCCTGGGGCCATTAGATGTGAAAATGGTCCACTAATAGAGTTTTTATCAGCTTGAGACAGCCAAAGTGCTCCCTCTGCCAGTGTTCTGGAAGCAATTTAGTAGGTAACTCTTCATGACTGTGACAGGCAAAGGTAAATCCCATGTGGGAGTTCTGTTTTCCTTCCTTTCTGCAGCGGTACAAATACAAGTAATCAAAGTAAGGTTAGGAAAACTGAATGATGGTTCAGAAAGTGCCTTGCAGTAGCCCTTATGATTTCACATGTCACTAACAGCCCATATACCCATTAAATTCCTGTTGTAAAACTCTAAACATGTCGGGGAAAATCTGTCATATTAAATCTGAAAAACATGGGGTTTCATAGCTGTTTGGTACTTTCTCTGAATACTAACTTGGTATTTTAATGCTACCCCATGCCATTACAGTGCCAGAATTGAATGGGGAGCACTGCATCCCCTACAACAATTGTACCTATTCATAGAGGTCAGCAAAACCGTACAAGGACTAATATGTACCATGTTCTCTTGTGCTCTAAGATTGGGAATACAGAATGACTGTAGTGCTTTTGTAGCAATATTAAACTAAGAGAACTAGTAGTGTTTACTATGATGAGCAAAGATAAAACTTGGAATCCAAATACCCTCAAAGAATTGGAAATATTTGTTGTCCAATCCAAAACTTAAGACATACATCTCATGGTACAACATTAGCTGAGATCTGGCTCCTTTTAATGCTGAATCAAAACTGTGAGGAAACCTGTTCTCCTGGACTTTTGGCCAAAAATGGGGAAAGAGTATCTGAAGACAGCTGTGATACAACCAGTAATCCATTTGGGCATTTCAGTTAAGCAGAACTCAATTCCTCATTCTTTTTCAGCCCCTGGACTACATAACTGGCCCCCAAAACACTGTGTTAGACTAATCTAAATAGGGATTCCTTCAGGGTGCTTGAACAACTGTGAAATATTTAATTCATTAGGCATAAACCATTCTGTCTTAAATAATACACTGGATAATTCTAGAATATCACTGAGAAGATATATTATTTCTGATATACAGTGATTTGCATTTGTCTCCTGAACTTAGAATATCAACTTGTTTGCAGTTTCCACCACTTCTGTACTTCATCATTAAGAAATATAATAGAGAGTGCTAATTTCACTAATCAGAACATCAATGTGTGTCTGATTTCATCTAAAATGTTAATGAAGATATCTGTGGATCTGGCTATAATTTTAAATTAAGTTAGCCTTGATGAAGAAATTGGCCCTAGTTGCAATAGTTTAAGGCATGGCGAAATTTGCTCAAGAGAAATGAAAACCATCTATTGCTTGAAAACAGCTGCTCCTTGTTGATATCTTCTTCCCAGGATCCAGTGACAGGATCAATGGGAATGCCTCAAAATTTTATCAGGGAGGGTTCAGACCAGACAGTAGAAAGCAATTCTTTACCATGAGGAGGATCAAACACTGGAACAGGCATCCAAAAGAGATATTTGATGATCCTTGATTCTATTCTATTCTATTCTATTCTATTCTATTCTATTCTGTTCTGTTCTGTTCTGTTCTGTTCTGTTCTGTTCCGTTATGTTCCGTTCCGTTCCGTTCTGTTCCGTTCCGTTCCGTTCCATTCCATTCCATTCTACTGGAGTCAACATTTTTTTCCTTTGTTGATTAGTTGAATCTATCAGTTTCTAGTTCCACCATAAGTCCCTCCCAATAAACTTATAACGAATTTTCAAAGCAATAATAATGACAAGTCACAGGTGTCATATTTCAATGTGGAAAGATAAATTGGAACAAGAAAACTGAAGACAATTTTTTACAAAATAAACTTTTGCACAATTATATATTTGCTGTAGATATAACAATATTATAAATGTAATGCTGCAGACTTTCAACAGGTAACTTCGATGTGCACAACTTATTCTCTTTTTCTATGTTATTATTTCCTTTTGCATACTACCAAGTAATAAGAAGTACTTAACAAAAACACTGATTTTTTTTCTAATCTGTGCAAGATCTTCACCTACTTTAACTCAATGGCATTTGCAGCTGCAAGTGCTGAGTTGAATACAATGAGATTTTAAGCTTTTTCCAGAAACCAGATTTAATAAACATGCTGTGTGGAGTTAGAGTAAAAGGTTGTGTTCTTACTTGACTTGTTAAAATAATAAGAAAAAAATAAAATGGGTTCACATTCTATTTTCTTTATATTCATTTAAACATAGAATAACTTTGGAATATCAAGAATAAAGCTTGCCAGAGTAAGCCATACATTTCCTCAGTTCCAGACCTTATTATTTCAACAATGAATCCAAGCTGTGTTGAAAAAGAAGTTTTGAAATTCATCAACCCATCTTTTTAGTGACACATAGGTCTCTGAATACATCACCCCACATTATAGTTTATCTTAATATTCAGAGTCTTCCATAGCAAAGGACCAAGCTTTTCTTTTCAGAAATCATGACCTCCCTTGACAGCTGTTATAATTGAAAGAAACCATGAAGTTTTCTGTCAAGAAGAAAAGACTTGCAAGCATAGGAGATAGAACTTTTGCAAGAGCTGCACAGAGATTGAGGAACTCTCTTTTACATGTGATATGAGCTTGTGAAATGAGCTCAGATTTAACAGCTTTCAGATTTAAATGCAGAATCCATTTCTTTCACTTATCTTTCTCTAAATAGTTTTTCCCCTAGTATTTTTTTCTGACCTAGCTTAGTTTTCTTGGCATCAGAGTGAGAGGTTATAGGACAAACAAGTACCCAGACAGACTCTTGGAACAGTCGTTCATCTTTTTCTCATTTCATCCACAGCCTTGGAGATTTTCTCAGCATAAGAACACAGAAAATTTGTGACATTTCCCCCCTTCTTTCCTGTATTTTGTGTCCAGCCATCCTGAGCCTACTAGAACCCATGTGATTTATGGATCTGTGACCAGCACAGACAGAGATAGATAATTTGAAAAGTCTTCTTGGACATCTCTATGAAATTTTGCACTAATCTACCCTGGTCTGGAGTCAGTATGACTCTGTTCACATGAAATAGCTGCTGAAGACTGTAGAGCAGGACCTACTAGTTTTGGTGCAGAACCACATAACTAACATTTCTGGATCTAAACTGGTTGTTTTATCTGCTGCTGTACTGAGCCAAGTAGGTTAAGTGTTTGATAATTCATTCTTCTTTATCCCACATTCAGTGTTGGAGACTACTTATCAGTTGTCATGAGCAATTTCTTTTTGATCTTGATGAACAGTCAGTGTATTCAACCACTGAAGAAAAATACAAATCTCACATACCTCACCTCTTCACAATAATTTTATTCCAACCCTACATCCTTTCAGTCTTATGGGCCTGTCCACTTGTGTTTGTATTCTTTTCCATATAGCTCAAATCCAGCTACATTCCTCCACCTCACGAAAAAATTAAACTAAATATTACAGCTAAGGTTTTTTCTGCTTTTGTAATAATAAAAACATAGGGTATTAACATTTCATTTTTCAGTTCCAGGATATTCATACATGGACGGTAAGCTCTTCAAAACATGGATCATCAAGTAGTCTGTGTTCATACAATGCTTATCTCAGAGCAGTTCTTTTCTTGTTTAGGCTTTGGGTAGTGCAACAACAAATACGATCAATAGTAATAATAATAATAAATACAGATCATCACAGTTCACTGTCAACATACATCAACACAAGATGAAATCCAATGGTCCCAAATATATCACAGGCTTGACAAAATGATCCTATTAATCCTAAAGTCTTAACCTCTGTGAATCTTTGAAGATAATTATCTATCTCTCCTAAATTTAGTGTCTTGAAATAGCTTCAAGACAACAGATAGGGAGATTAGATACAGATACCAAATAAAATGGACAACTGTGTGTAAAGAACATGGGCTTAAGAACATGCTATAAAGTACTGATAACATTTTGAAGGAAAAAAAAAAACACCAAACCCAAAAATTATGAAGACCAATATACTATGTCTACCCATATTTTGAAATAATGTATGTGTAAGAAAACGTGTATAGCACTCATTATGTTGTTGAATCCTTAAGTAAACAATTATTTCAGGATTAAATTTTAAAGAGACCCCTGTAAGTCCTCCTTATTGAAATGGACAGAAACTCAAGTTAGTTGCTAGCTTTATTGCAGTAATAACCTTAAAATAATAGAACTGGATGTATACCAGTCAGTGCATGTAGCAGAAGGTGAAATTAAGGTTTACTTTGCTGCTGCCTAAATAGCAGTTGTCTGTCTACTTTGTCAACTTTGTTCACAGTAAATGATGATGTTAATGGAATAATCCCAGCAGAATCAAACAAACGGAGAAGAGCAAACACAATATATTTATTTAACAGGATGGGAGAGTGATCAGTGCAACCACACAATTTATAATCTGCTGTCAGTGGTTTGAAAATATTCAGCAAATTATTTAAAAGTTAACTAAAAGCACAAATAGGATTAACAAATAGCTGTGAAATTTATATTGTGATAGATTAATTTGATAACAGTTTTCAGAAGGAGGACTATTGATTTTCTAGGCAACAGGAATGTAAATTGGCTTAATATAGCTGTACTTAACAAAGTATTTCATATGGTTTCATTGGAAAATCTATTGTCCAAATGGGGCACAGGGGTATACCATAACTGACTTTTAAAGCGAGGAAGTGAACAGTGCTGAAAGAGAAAACATAATTGTACAAGGAAGTTACTAGTGTAATTTTTCAGGGACAGGTTTTAAGATTAGTCTTATTTTGTAATATTATTCATTTTTTGATGTGAAAAATAGATTTTTAGAGTGAAATTTCATATTGATTCAAAGACAAGAGGTTTCTGTTCATCTGGGGCAGGAATAACCGCAAAGGAAACAAGAACTGCTTTATTGTAAAATCTATTCCCCTAGATAAATTGAGAAAAAATTGTTCAGTCACCAAGTCTCAGATTTCTTTTTCTTTATCCAGGTCATATGAGTTGAATAGAGTTCCAGGACAGAGCCAGTGTAAAAAGCTATTACTTTTGGAGGGGCATATGCACCAAGGAACGGTAGATATGATCTCAGGCTTGCTGGAGAGCTGGGTTCTCAGGAATTCCAGCTGGAAGCCAGATGACATGGAGTATTTCAAATAAGAATTGATAGCTACATGTAGAGTAACTGAGTCTCATGTTGCATTTCTTACTAATACAAATCTGTAGCTCACCTAATTCTCTGATAGACCCTTCCATTTAAAAAAAAAATAGTTTGTGTCTGGAATATGAAAATGAATCCTTGTCTTTGGGCTTGTTTCAGCTGCCCACATACAGGCATCTGGAGTGATCAGAGAAGCCTGTCTCAAGATGTCACATGGAAGTTTACGTCGTATCTGCCAGTCCCAGGTGATGCCCAAGATAACCCATAGTATTTGACTCCATGTCTCCACTACGTGATGTTCATATCCCAAGTAGCATAAAAGAGGGATCTTCATATACTTTAGCTTTAGATTAATAAAAAGGTGGAAACAACAAATAAGCTGTGGTGATGGAATATATTCTGTCTCCTACATACAAGCAGTATAAAAAAATAAACTCATATAATGTTTCTTGTTTTTCTTGGCATTTGAGAGAATCTTGGCATTTTCTCCTGCAGCAACATGACTTGTGCAAGAAAAACCAGCTTCTTGGGTCTTGTGCCTTTCAGATGAAACTCCAGTTCAACAGATATAGATGATACCCATATAAAAAATTTTATCTCCATACAAAAGTAACACCACTGCCAAAATTTTTCTCCTCAGTCTTGTATAAAGAATTAATTTAAATTCTGCCCATGCTAGACCTACATAGAGTATAAGTTCAGTTTTGGGTATTTTATCTCATAGTCGCATTTCAATTTTTTTTTTTATTTTATTTTAATAATATATCAATTATTGGAATGTCATCTCAGTAGTGGGCTTTTTACATAGTGATGTATTTCTCTTTCTTTCTCCTTTAATTTCGACAAAAAAAACCTCCACTCTGCATTTCCATCAGAGTAGTTATTATTTTTGCTGCTATTAATCTGTTGTTTTGAGGCTGGAGAGTTTGAGTTTCTTCATATTTTTCACTGGTTTGGTTTTTCCTGCATTATAAAGTATCACCATATTTTATTTCTTACATTCATTATCTCTCTGGAATTAATACACAAAATCTACTTATCTCTAATAATATGAGATAAAAATTTATTATTTTCTATCATAAACAGTATTTACTGCAAGCAGAAAATTATAAATCAACTCTGCACAGTTTAAACTTGGCCTGACAGAGAGTAAATAAAGCTATATTTTGTGTTCTGATTTGGCCAGGCTTAGTGTCAGGCTTATTTTTGTTTGTCTTTTAGAGACCAGGAAAAGAAAATTAGAGAACTCATCTTATAAAAATATTCCTGCCTTGGCTGACACCACTGCATTTGATTAGTATTGGCTTTGTCTACCTAAGGGAACTTCAACAATCATTTCACAGATAGGTCAAGATTCAGGTTAATTGCTATTCTTGGATAATTCATAGCTTAGCTTGAATTAGTTGACAAAATGGATGCTACCTAAAAATCCTTCATCATCATAAGAAGGCACAGATTTTGCTAAGAATGCAGGGATCTTTTCCTATGTTGTTGTCTACTCATCCCCAGAATAAAATCCACTGAAGTATGTGGAAGGAAGTATTCATCAACAAGACTGTAAAGCTCCTTATTTATCTTAACTGATGGAAACTCAGTATTAAAAAGCTGGTTTGAGATCATATAATTAGTAAAGGAGGTAGAAAGGAATGAAACCATTATAAAATAGAATTTTTATGGGTAGTAAATTTACAAAGGTTTTGTGGATTTGGAATTGACCCCACAGCTAGTGGGCTAGGAAAAATTTCAGAGCTGCTACAAATCCTCTTTCCTTCAGATCTGAACCCATTGCTCTTTCAGTGGAGGGAAATTATCTTTTTATTTATTTATTTGCCACTAAAAGAGTTCTCTGCAGAGCTCCAGGAAAGCTACAGGGAGACATAGGAGCTTTTTCCAAATCTCTCTCCCAAATCCTTTCTTACTTCAGGAAACACCAACACAGCTTGGGAAGAGCAGAGTAACTGGAGGCAACAGGGGCCACCCCAGCCCCAGGCATGAGCTATGTCCATGGGGATGGGTACAGGCCAAGGCTGAGCTGGGACATGGCCCCAGGTGAGTTAAACTTGCAGGGACTATGGCCAGGCAGGGCAGAGCTGTGGGGAGCTGCACAAGCCCTGCTGCAGGTCCAGGGAGCTGAAATGGGGTCCTGGGCCATGGGCAGGGTTAGGGGAGTCATGGAAAAAAAATCTGCATCTTCAAGGGAGGAATCCTATCAAAAAATAAATATTCATAAGAGGCAGACTGAATCACCCTTTGTATGGGGTTATTTCCTTTCATCAGAATCAGTAGGAAACTAGTTGGATAGAGCTAGATTAATTAAGTTCCATTTTATCAATTTATAGGAGATATGGATGGACTAATTTCAAAGGCAAACCACCACTATTAATTTTAAATAATTATTTTGGAGGTTTTAACTTCAAAGAAATGAGGTGTTTCATATTGATGGTAGGAAGTAACATGGAATTTATTGCTGCCAGCACTATTGTTATGAGAAATGCTGCTGCTAATGGTTTCTATGCCACTTTTAAAAAATATAAAGAAAAAAGTGTAAGTAAAAAATATTTGCGTTGCAAACTGAAGCAGCAGAGATCATTCTAGCTTCTCTGCTTTATGGAACCTTAATCATATCCTATTCATCCTAAAATAAAAAGTTGACGTATCTTTAAAAAGGTACATTATTTTCACAAGGACTGTGTGCCTAGATGTAAAAATAACCCATGGCACCAGGGAGACAAAGATTGTGTATCCAGGCAAGATACACAATTTTGGGAAAGGTTGTCAGCAAAAGTGCCCTCTTTTAATTGCTTTGACTTTTAAACTGCTTTAAATCATTTACCGAACTATAATCTCAGTGATTCCAGTATCTATCTGAAGATATCCCAGGAACTTTGGTAGAGAAAATTTGTTTAAAAAGTGTCTAAAGGAAATATGGCATCTAAAAAGTACAAGTTTACTGCCTCTTTCTATACAAATAATTAGTAAAAGCAGGGTTGCATCTCGGTCTCCTCCCAGTTAGATTAGCATTTTTTGCAATTAAAGCCTCCAGGCAAAATCCTGAATTCATGTTTAAAAACATCGTAAAGCATTAGAAATTTGCTGACTTCATGAAATGGTGAAAAGACCATAAAGTTTCATGAATTTTTCAGTTCAAGTTAGTGCTTGTTCCATTCCGACGATTGTGTATAAATTCCAAGGCCAAGTTGAAGTCTTCCAAATGTCCATAGAAGGTCAGAAACTGAAGCATTTTGTGTCCTTCCTTTATCAGTAGGAAGTTTTCTGTGCATGTGCGCATGTGAGTATGGTTCAAGTGTTCATGCAGATAAAGGCAAGATGGGCAAACAGAAGCAACCACGGCTCAAACACTTGGTTGTTTCATTTTCTAAACTTTTGTACAATGGAAAGCCAGCAGTTGAAAAAAGCCTGGCAACAGATATGTGGGGGGAGATCAATTACAGAATCACGTAATCATCTAGGTTGGAAAAGACCTTTGAGATGATTGAGTCCAACCTATGGCCGAACACCATGCTGTCAATCAGACCATGGCACCAATGCTACATCTGGTCTTCACTTAAACACCTCTAGGGATGGTAACTCCACCACCTCCCTGGGCAACCCATTCCAATGTCCAATCATTCTTTCTGCAAACACATTCTTCCTAACATCCAGCCTCAACTTGCCTTGGTTCAGCTTAAGACTGTGTCCTCTTGATGTATCACTGATTGTCTGGGAGAAGAGACCAGTCCCCAGCTGGCTGCAGCCTCCTTTCAGGCAGGTGCAGAGAGTGGAAAGGTCTCTCCTGAGCCTCTGGAGGCGGCTGATACCTGATGTCCTCAAACGGTAAATACAGTGGAGGGCTCTGAGGCAACACCCTATGGATATTGGCAATTATGCACATACATACTCTTGCCTTTACCTTAAAATGTAGCAGAAGTTCACATGAGAGCATTCTTTTACTCAGCACTAGAACCGATGGACAAATTTGTTTTCTGTTAAGAAAATCTTATAAGAGCTGCAAAAACCAATGTATCTGCAAGCATCTCCATGGGTGGTCTCTGCACCACATCATCTGCATCGTTAGGAGGCCCATCTGATGCTGCAGAACCTGGGGTTCCCTGACACCTGAAGATTGTCTAAAGATTGTCACATAAGATTGTCTAAACTATCCTCTTTTAATTTCTCCTCATAGCTGCAATATATGGTGTTTTAAGCAATACCTTAAGAAATCTGAGTGTCCTTCTCACCAGGATTACAATAAGCACTAAAACAAATTAAATTGTATTTTGAGATGATGGAAACTGGTGGCACTCACAAAGTCTAGAGAAGAATTATGAGATTTTACTGCATGGCAATGGATTAATGATGCAGATGGCAGGAAGACCTCTTTTCTTAGTGACAGCAAGCAGAGACAAGTGGAGAATCACCAAAAACTGCACCAAAAGCAGATGGGTAGCAAAACTGATCTGAGCCAATGTGACCCCTACAATTTCAAAGCTAGTATGATCAGATTTATGATATTTTAGCATGTAGCCACTGCATAAGCCCACTGATCTTTCTACAGAGCCCACAGAGAACATGAGGGCAAAATGAAGCTCTTTTAGCTTTTGTTTGATAGATTTTGCCTCCCACCATAAAAACAGATATTAAATGTCCTTCAGCGAGTTCAGTACTGACCTTCTCCATACTTCATTCAAATGAATTAAAGTCTAAAGTGTTCAAATAAGTTTGAATATTTTTCATAATAATAGGAAGCTTTTTTTTTTTTTCCTTTGACCTCTCTTTTAGGAAAAACTAAACTAGAATCTCAAATTTTGTTTAATTTTCTATTAATTCTTGCTTACAAAATCTCTTCACAGCAAGGATTCTCACAAACACAGCACAACTCACTTATAACTTGGGTATTGAAATTTATGTCAGAAATGAACAAAAAGAAATACAGAATACCAGATAGTGTAAATTACCAGTACAGTAAGTGGTAAGATGTATATTAGGGAAACATCATTTGACATTCCAAAATTTAAAGACAAGTTTGAGAATCATAGGTACACTCTGATTGGGGCAAAGTTAATTTATTTCATAGCAGCCTATGTAGTGCTGGGTTTTGGATTTGTGCCTAAAGGCACTGGCAGCACACTGCTGAACAAAGCTTGCCAACATCAAGGCTTTCTTTCTTTCCCACTCTGTGCCCTGAACAAATAGTCTGAGGATAAGCAAGAAGTTGGGACAGCTGACCCAAACTGGTAAAAGGGATATTCTATACCCTACAATGTCATGCTCAGCAATTAAAATTAAGGGTAGATGAAGAAAGTGTGGGTAAATGGGGGAGGAGGAGGGGTGTTGTTTGTCTTCCAAGGTGACTGCTGCTCAGATTGGCTGAGGACTTGTGTCACCTTGGGGCAGAGAGTGTGATGGCACGCTTAGCTGCCTCCTGGCAAAACCAGTATGGAGAGCTGAACTCTAAAATTTGGGAAATTGTATCTTGGGTTTAGTAAGACTGATGGTGGTCTGATTTTAACAGATTTTCAACAACTGGGAATGCGCCAATTGATGAGCCCGTAGGTTAGTTTTGAAAAAGTAGTTTGACCATTGACCATTTTCTGAGGTACTTTTGGCTATTAATAGCCATCTCTTTTACAAGACACTGTTTTCTTCTAAAGTCCATGAAGGCTGTATAGAAATATATGTGTGAAAAGCATCACTTGTAGGGCTTTGTTTCGTATTGATTTTAGAATCACAGAATATTCCGAATTGGAAGGGACCCACAAGGATCATCAAGTCCAACTCTTAAAGTGAACGGCCTTTACAGGGGTCAAACCCATGACCTTGGCATTATTAGCACCATGGTTTAAACACCTTGTTGGATATCCCCAAAATAAAAAAGAAAAAAAACTATGGAAAATGAACAAATAATTCTGGCCTTGAGAAGGCTGGCAAAGAGGAGGAGGAGCTCAGAACATCTGTAACTCATGAAAACAGTCAAAAGAACAATATGCAAAGAGGTTAAAGAAATGCAATCTTAGCAAATGCTCACCACTTAATAAAAGCAAAGGTTATATATAGCACAGCACAGTGATTCAAATTAATCAAATCAAGCAAGGGCTTCCTAAAGAAAATTAATAGTATCTGTAATCTCTTCAAAAAATTAACAGAGGTGGATGCACATATTGTGATAAGTTCTCAAAGCATCAGACCTTCTGCCTGTGTAATGCCTTGATGAGCTTTGATTATTTCTGTTGCAAAGTAAATAGTAAAAAAAGCTGAAACTGTTTAATATTCCCTTCCAGGCAATAAGTATTTGTATTTCTGTTTTGCACAATGTTTCATCTTCCTTGTTCCCCGTGTTTATCTGAGCTGCAGTACTCAGACATATGAGACTAGAAAATCATTATAAAGGAAAGGTAACTACTGAGTTATTTTAGGGATGGATGACTATCTGAAAAAGATAGGAAGGCAGAAGAATACCAAATGCATTTGGAAGACATAGGTAAAGGAACTGAGGAAAGGTAAGAAAAACTCACCCACGGAAGGTCATATTTTATGAAGGAGGAAGCAAATTTAAAAAAAGAATAAAAGGTTTGGAGTTGACATTGAAAGCCGTAATGTAGCCAAAGGACATACTGTGGGAATATCTCCCCTTATGAAAGATCTTATGTTTATTAAAATTTGTATATTTAGGCATAACTTTCAACTGTTGTACCTAAAAGTATATAAAATATTGTTTTCTAAATTTCTGAGGTTTTTTAAAACATACTTTATCATTTTCAGCAGTAAACAGTTCTTTCTGAAGTGAATTACATTATACTACTGATTAGCAGACAAAACAGGAAGCAAATAAACTATATCATGAAAGTGTTTTTGAGAATCTTTCCTGTCACTGTGTTATTAACATGTTAGCGTTTACCCCAGCGATGGAAGAAAATTTGAGGTTAGCTTGTTTTCAGATGATGCAGTGATCATGTAATCATGTTCCTACTGGTGATGACAGATTTTTGTTTGTGTGTTAGCATTGATTTGTGGTGTTCTTTTTCTCTTTAATGAAACAAAAAAAAGTTAAAATTTAAAAAAAAAAAAAAAAAAAAAAAAAAAGCTGCAAGACAAACATCCTCCAAAACCAGGAACCAAATAGTAGAAACCTGCATATTAATAGACATGACAGATGGAGCAATTTCTCCTAGGTAATCAGCTCTAATAGGCATGGACGTACTGAGAAATAAAAGAGCAGGCAGTATGACTACCTCATGGGCATGATAGCAGAAAAGTTGACCACAGCTCAACTATTAAATAAAGGGTGCAGAAGGTAGAAAAGGTGCCAGCCAGGCTAGGGTGCAAAGTAATCTGCAACAGTGCATCTGACAAGAGGGATGCTGCATGTGAGAGAGAAGAAAAGTGTGTTCTATAATAAGATCTTGAAATAATTTTCTGTGATTTCTCCTGTGATTTATTATTCCTGCCCACATATGCCTTTGAAGTCTAGGTTTAACTTTTTAATGAGTGAGGGGGTTAAAGAATTGCCTGAGTGTTTTGGCTGTGTAGATATAGAGTACCTCACTTTAAAGCATTGATGGGAAGGGCAGGAGCACAATGGAGCAATCATACTCATTGTGTGGTTTTTTCTTGTATTTAGTAAACAATAAGTCCTAATGAGGAGGGGGAAGGAAATGAATGTATTCATAACAAGTGGAGTAGAGAAATATTGGTGGTTGAATGCCTGAAGGTCTGAATAGGTTAAACATAGAGCTTCTAAATATGGGATTTACTTATTTCAAGAGTAGAGCCCTTATTGACATATGCCTAAAGAGTAGGATCCAGGTATATGCAACAGTATCAATGTTAACATAATTAATTTCACCTTTCTTATAAACTTTTGTTTTTTCTACTCTGTACTATAACAGAAGATTTTGATTCATAGCCTTCCCTACCTCCCCATCTGAGTATTCTCAGCTGCCCTTTTTCTGTTCTCCCTGCCAGTGTGGGGGTAGGAATAGCTTGTGAATCTTTGCTTACTTACGTCTAAACTCAGAAAGAGACAGCCAGGATGGATATCTCTTGGTTCTATCTGGAGCTCCCATAAAAAAAAAAAAAAAAAAAAAAAAAAAAAAAAAAAAAAAAAAAGTGTAACCCTTATGAAGGTTGCTAAATAGAGTGTGAAAATTCATTAGAGCTACTCCAAACAATGTAGGTGATAGCTGTGCAGCTAATCAGTCAACAGTTTGGAGTTTTCAGTCCTTTCACCTGTGAAGAAAAAGTAGAGTTCACTTGTCTTCCCAGTTAGAAAAAAGATTGCATTAGCTGTGTGCTATCAACACCCCAGGTATGGCTGAGAGACACTTGACCCCAAGGAACAAGAAAATTCTGAGTAAAAAAAAAGTTCATATATTTATATCTGTATCTACATTTTAATAGATCTAACTTCTCTCAGTAAATAAAGACTACAAAAATTATAAAGAATAATAGCCAAAGCACTGAGCTTCAGGGCAATCTGAAGCAGCTGCATGGTTTTAATATAACAAATCTTGCTCAGTATGGCCTTACTAGCACAGGTGGTACTGTACATTATTCTTCCTAGAAAAGAGTTATGATATTTCATTACACCCATCGTTCAGAGTTACAGCATTCTTCTTTCCAAAGGAGGCAGCTGAGATGAGACCTGTTACAAGAACTGGGAGGGTGTTTGCTGGTACCTGGAAGATGATTAACAGTAATTCAATGCAACATGCAACATTTGCAAAAGTGAGAATAATAAAATCAGTGAGCCAAACAAATGAGCCATATGTGGAGTTATCTATCACCCAGGGGGTGTACTAGGAAAAGGGTGCTGATCATCTCATTGGGCATTTTCTGAATAGGCATATTATCAGTGTAAGGCTATGATCTTTATATGTGATGCTAGCTGATGGTTAGCTTACACGATCATTTTGAGAATTTTTTTATTGTTATTTCTTATTGCTTATATGGAGGAACATGAGCATTTCTCACCAATCTATATGCTCTATTAGCAAAGTAAGGAAATTTGACTTGAAGGAAATAAGGTTTTACTTTAATGTTCAAGAGTTTATTTTGTATGAAGAGAAATACAGCCATGTCTTGTTTTATCATAGTTACAAATAGATACCCTGAATTGGAAAGCAATTAAAAAATATGTAAATTAAATGGGTGTAATTACTTCCTATTTGATTTCTCATTGCTGATGACCCTTGAAACAAGCAGCAGCTAAACAAGTCTTTGACAATTTTGGAATACTTCATGTTATTCACAGCAAAATTGCAATATGAATAGTATACATTATATATAGTATAAGTATATATTATTTACATATATAAATATTTCTGGTTCTGTCAAATCTGAACAGTTTGAACTTGCTGTAACTGTTCTGCTCAGATGAAGTGACAGCTTTTCTTTTTTATTTTTTCCTGTGTCCATCTGTGATATTATTTTCTCTGAAAAAAATATTTAAGGTTTTTTTTCTCTTTTTTATTACTGTAAAAATGCAAACTTTTTTAATAAATAAGAAACTTCAAATAAACTCAAATATTTTCCTGCACACAGTCAATATCTTCCCTGCTCACAATGTTCTATCAGAAATTTGTTCACATCAGCTGAAAATATGTTATTCCTTTTGACATATCAAAGGTATTTGTCAGAATTTATGACCTTGAAGCTGGAAGCACTAAAAATTGAAAACCCTCAAATTTCAAGCATCTTTGTTTCAATAGGTTCTTCTAGATTCACAAATTTCTGCAGAAGAAAGATTTGCTTTCACTTTATAAAATGCATATAACGCAATAAAATTAAACTGTTTATATCTTGATTGCCTGTTGATTTTTTTTTCACTTGGAGAAAAGTTACATATAAAGCTTATGAACCTCTTTCTTTGTAAATAACCCCTTTTCCATTGTGTTCCGCAGCCAAGAGTTCAAGACCCAGCTATGATCTGGCCCAGCACTGTAACCTGATACTTGGCTTCTGAAAAAGTTCTTAGTTTAGAGACATGTGAGAAAAGAGTACAGAAAAATAAGAGAGATAAAATTAGAGCCAGAGGTAGCTCTATTGAGACAAGATAATTAGTGGCTCAAGCATCCAAGGAGAAAAGCACTAGCATGAAAAAATATAAAATACTAAAACATAACTTGTACAGATAGTTGAGTAGTTAGGAATCACCAGGGCTTCAAATTGAGATTATCATTGTCACCAGTGACGACAGAGCAGGTAACACCTGGCAACTCAGAGCTGCCTCACTGAGAACTTTTTCAAGGGGTGATTAGATACTGCTTTGAGCCTTCTGACTGACAACTAAGGCCAGCAGAAACTCTTACTGTGCCTTAAGAGTACTGGTGAGGAAACTAATGCTTAGCCTAACAGCTCATTAAATGATCAAATCTTAGCTATGTTCTGTGCATACTGAACTGGTAAATAATTACGTCTTACTTTTCAAGCTGAGAATATATCTCATGCAGAGCTTCTTTGCCCTGTACAAATGATGACTCAATAAACTGATCCTAGAGAGAGGTAGCAGGATTCAGTGAAAAATAATCCCACACCATGTTTTTCTCATTAATAACAGCGTAAGGAAATCAGCAAATCAAAATAAGCCTAAAAATGAATAGTAGCCAAGGTATCAGAAATTTGGCCTACTGTGGAAGAATTTTATACTTTCTAAAACCTGCTTTCTACATACAGTTTTGAGTCTTCTTTCTTAGTTACTTTACAAAGGAAAGATAAAAATAGGAGCGGTTGATGTATGGTAAGCAAAAGACAATTTAAACCTCTTGCATGTTTTCCCCCCATCTATACCATTCCCCGGGGTTTCTAAAAGCTACTGTTTTAGCAGAAATGCTGGCAGCTAAAAGCAACATGAACATTAGCTTTCTTACTACAGCTAGCTGAATAGTAAAGAGAACAGAAATGGAACTGCTTCTTGAGATTCTAGACCAAATTTCAGCTCAGCCACTTTCTTTACCTTTTCATGTTTATTTTCCATGAATGTTTGAGTAGCTGAGATTAATTTTTTCAGACAGGCAGAAAAGCAAAATTTCATGGGAAAGATTATCAATGAATTTTGATAGGATTGCAATATTTGTAATTCATGCCCAGTTCATTGGTTACTGTGTGGAAAACACAAGAAGTGACCCACAAAGTGAGGTTTTGTGCTGTACTCCGAGACTGTAATACAAGACTCTTCCGTGTAAGGAGGAGGCAGATATAACCCCAATTTAAGCTGAGTATGTTACACAACCAAAAAGCAAACAGTAATGAAGGAGCAAAAAGCACCAGTCCCCAGAAGTGAACTTTTCTTCCTTCGTACACACTTATATTGGCTAAAATTTCTGTGGAACTTAGGGGTACATTCTGAAGACTTGCAGCTACCTCTCCACTCACAATGCTTATCTTTTGTCTATTATTTAATTTAGAAGTCACATAAATTATAAAAGCTGCAAGAGCTATAAGCAGAGTTATTTGCAGACCATCAAACACCTAAGAAGGGAGAGAGTGTACATGGAGCACTTGTAGTTGTTGCTTATGTTTACAGAGCATTTCCTGTAAAACAAGGCTCACTTCTGAGTCTTCTATGTTGATCACGAAATAAACACACAGAATAGAAAAGGGAGGGCAGTGATAAGTCTTCTCCCTACTTAATATTTTTGTGCCCATTCATGTATGTGATAATTTCATTTATGGAGCTCATTCCATTCATTTTGTTTGGCAGTAAAATTCAAGGCTGTAACCACAATATGACCTTTGCAATCTAGTGTCATAATCTTTCAGATTTAATATATATGCATGGTATTATCTAAAATGTAGTTTCTGCCACCTAAATTTATTTTCAGAAGCTTCTGCTATGCCCCGAATTTCCAAACTGTTCATGGAAAAAGTATTTCCCATGGAATCACTCCCAGAGAGCGTGGCTGCACCCCAACACCTCAGAGACTTAGTCTGTGATTCTTAGGAGGTACTTGCTGACATTAATCTCTCACTGGAGAAGTCAAGTGGCACAGCATTACAGAGAAGCACCGAAAGAGGATTTGGTTTTTTGTTGTTTGTTTGGATTTGGTTGTTTGCATGCTGGTGACCAACATAGATGTAACAGTTGCAAGAGGCGTTGTGGAGGTTCGCACCATAGAGGAAAAATTTGGTGATGGACTGCATGTGATAGACTGCTAATCCACTAAGAACCAACAATTTTTCTGTTTTCTAGGTTCTAAATAAAGTTTGAAATGATTCTTTCAAATTTTCTCCCTTCAAATATATTTGTAGCATTTTCTCAGAAGATGCAGTTTAAGATTGGGCAGAGCAAGAATTTACCTTGGATCTCATTTCCCAAATGCATTATTCTCAGTAGCCAGACATTCCAGTACAGCTGACAGCAGCATCAAAGCCTCTATTTTAATTCTTAGCTTAAAAAAGGAGTGCTAACAACTAAGTTTGATGGCCTCAGGCTCCTACATATGAATATTACCTATCCATAAACCCCTGCCAAGGCTTTAGACCTTTATTCCCTGTCCTCACACAGATAAAAGTGCACATTTTTGTCATTGTCCTCAGCTCAACTTATCTAAGTTTTTGTGTATATGTATTGTATATCTGTCCTTTAACTTCATCTCACAGGTTTCTCTGCTTTATATCTAATAGTTCCTTCCCATTTGATATACAGTGCATAGAGAATATTTTTGAGAAGCCAAAATTAATAAATTAGTACATTCTTCTGCTTAGAATAGTCTCTTGGCTATTAGTTCCCTCACTGGGATGTGGAAACCATGAAAGTGTCTGACACTTTTAAATTTGTGAGCTAAGAAAAGAACAAACATACTTTTAGATAACGGAATTATTTTTGCAAGCAACAGGATCTGACTTTTTTCTTTTTCCCTTACCTAGGCCATTGTCATCCTCATATATTAGTAACCTAAGAAAACAATTTGCATTGAATATTAGTCCCTACCATGTTAGTCAACCAATACCCCTTCATTTCAAATTTCTACTGAGACTAAAATGTGCATCTTTCAGCTTTCCAAGTAATTTAAAACCATTCTGTGTTCATCTACATCAGTTCAGTAGAGGGAATCAATTTGTCAAAGAATAATGCCAGGTGACAATTTGTCACAAAATCCCTGGAACAGGTAACATTTTCTAAGCCTCACTACAGAAATAGCAAGAGGCATTGGTCAGTGTCATGCTATAACACCCTTCTGATTTCACAATCACAGTCTTTTAGTCCACGCACTTTAGACCTTCAGTAAGCAACAGCCAACATGGATTGTTCAAGAGCAAATCATGCAAACCAGTTTAATTCTTCCCAGGATAACGTAACAGGCCTTACAGACAAAAAGGAAGCAATATATTAGAGCTTTATATTTGGTGTCAATCATGTTTTTTACAATTTTTTAGTGTCAACATCATATGCATGCAAAAGAAAATTGTTTAAATGCATTTATGATAAGTGGATTGTGAAACTAATTTGGAATATCCAGTCAGAGAATATTAATCGATCACTGTCCAAGTGGAAGAATCCATCAAATTAGATTCTTATGGTGCTGTCCCAGGACAGCTGTTTTCAGTATTTGACTTAATGACCTTAAGTCATGAATATGACTATTAGTTTTTCATGTTGATATCAAAATAAGATAAACTTCAAGTATATTAGAAGACAGAAATAGCATCCAGGGGGATTTTTAGGTACTGAAAGAATGAGAAGAGGGTGAAATTTTGCATGACTCTATAGATGAAGTACACTAAGTTTAGGCAGAAACATCTGCTATCAACAGCAAACAGCCTGCTATCTAGAAGTTCTGCAGAAGTAGAGGTGAGGATACAGTAAATCATAAATAGTCTTGAGTCTTCATTGTCACTGGTAAAATATTATGGCAAAATAATAAAACTCTAGTTTTTAGTGTGTCTGGGAAAGTTTGGATGCACTATTGTGGAAGTGTTTAGGAATTGACCAACAGGGATATAAGTATTCCTTCTTTGAAGCAGAAAGATGGGATAAGCACCTATTTTAGGTCTTTTCCAGTTTTAAATCTCCATGAAAGTTAATTTTAATACACTTTGGTTTGTCTGTGTAAGAGGGAGACAGAGATCCTGCTCCTGTGAATGTCTGTTCTGCTCTGTTTCTGTGATACGGTTGACTTCATGGGTACAACCAAATTACATCATTTCAGGATCTTGTCCCAAAGGTGGAAAAATTGTTGATTGAAAAAAAAAAAATTTATTCCTTAAATGAATCCAATTTCATACATAGCCAAAGGAAAGAAAACAAACCCAAAGCATAAACTAAACTGGCATCTTATGAAACATTACATAAATAACTCATCTTGTTCTTAATAATAACATAAAATTAACTTCATATTACCTGAATATGCATAAATGTTGAAACACATTTCATTTAAGAAGAATAAATCTGTGAATGTATCAGTTCATTTAAACTTCATAGATTTTTTTTTAATTAATACCTGGTTTTGCTAAATAAATTATAAACTGTGATTGATACTCAGTCTTTGAATAGCTGAAGATACGATTCTTTTCTTCAGAACAAATTCCAAAGCTTTTAAAGCACACCTTTCCAATTGCTTGTTTTTAATGTCAGATGACTTACAAATATTTCCATAAAAGTGAAAAAGCAAGTATTTTTTGTGAGAATAATTTTTAGTCCTATTAAGTTGAATTTGAATGTACTTTCCTCTAAGAAGTCATAGACCAAATCAGTTTTTAGTATCCTAATAGCATTGCATTGCAACACAATTTCCCAGCCTACTGATCCAGTTCTAGAAATGTTATAAACACAGAGCCTTCAATTCACAAATAGAAAAAAAAAAAAAAATAAAAAGCAGCATCAAGCAGCATTAGTGATATCTTATAACCAGAAACACTGTTCTGTAAATTAATACTTACCTTGGGTTATGGAACCAAAAATATGTATTCTATTTCATCTGCTGAAAGCAGTTGGGGAGATGTTCTTTATCTCTTGTAACTCTGGGGGGAGGGGGGCGGATGCCCTCTGATAATGGGCCAACTGTTAAAACCAGGTAGGGCAGTGTTTCCTATCTCTTTCACCACCCATCCTCCCTCCAGGGGGATATTTTCTGCTAATGGGCCATCAAGGCTCACTTAAGGGCATGACTTATTCTATCATCCCACTGTGAGATGCTCCACCCAGTGAGGGGAGCCAACCATTCCTACCTAGATAAAAACTGAGATGCAGAAACACAAGGTATCTGGTATCAGTGAAACTGAATTCCCAGAGGAAGACTGGACCCTTTTCTTTCAGGATCATCTCTGCTCCAACAGAACCACATCTGCCACTCCAGGAGGACTCACTTTTGGACTGCTTCCAACACCCTGACCAACAGGGTGTCAGGTTGTATCTCTGACTCTGTCAGGGTTTCTAGGATTGTTGCTTGTTTGGTTTTTTCTACTACATTTGTATTGTTAATATTCATAATAAGAACTGTTATTCCTATTCCCAAATCTTTGCCTGAAAGCCCTTAATTGCAAAATTATAATTTGGAGGGGGTGAGGGGTTTACATTCTCCATTCTGAGGGAAACTCCAGCTTTCCCTGGCAGATACCTGTCTTTCAAAACCAAGACAATACTGTATTCAATTAGTGAGGGATTTGCATGTTTGTGTATCTGCTCAAATAATTTATTGTAATATTTTAAAGCATAGGCTTTATGTTTTTCTTATTTTCAACATTTTATCAACTTTTAATTTAAATTTCTCAAAGAAAATCTGCTTAAAAATGCATAAAAATAGAATTTGCTACAAGATTGAGATACTACAATTTAGGCATCTACATATACAGTATCTGCTTATGAACTAGCCCAACAGTGTCTCCTTGTTATGCTAAAACTGAGCCAGTCCCTTGGTTAACTAAAAGTTTTCCGTACAGTCATGAGATCGAGGAAGATATTGGGGCTTGATTCAATTGTTTAAGATAGATATCTAATGCTGACTGGGATGTACCTAACATCCAGGGATGGCAGGTATTATGTAAAAGTAAAAAATCTTCTTGGAATGGAACATAGAGATCCAATGGATACCCATGTGTATAGATACCCTCAAGTTAGTATCAGCTTCCCACTGGCAGAGGCAGCACTTGATCTCCAGGACAGGAGAAGAGGAAATAGTGTAGCACAATCCCCCTGCAATGAGCATGAACATATTCCACCAGATCAGGTTCCTCAGAGGCCCATCCAACTTTACCTTGAATATTTCCAGCAACAGAGCATCCATCACCTCTCTAGGAAACCTGTTCAAGTGTTTTGCCAGCGTCACTGTAAAAGCCTTCCTTATTTTTAATCTTAATTTACCCTCCTATAGTGTAAAACCACTACCTCTTGTATTTCCATAACTGGACTTATGCAGCAGCCCTCTTGTTAGAGGGTAGAAATGAGCCAAGACACAGACTTCTTGTTCATCGTAGCTCTTCGCATCTCAGCCATCCTGACTCCAACTATTCACTGACTCTGGCTGCAGTAAGCTCCTACTGTAGGTTTGCCTTGCAGCCTCTGACTGCTGGTTATTTCCTGCTAAACTATGACTGCAGGTATTGGTTTGCAGACTCTGAATGCAAGAGAATGCAATTTACCTAGCTAGATTGTGACTGCTGGTTCCAACAACAAGCTCTAAGTGCAGACCCAGACTGACTTCATAGCTGTGATTCGCTCTCCCCAGGATCCTTCTTTGGGATCTTTCTTCATGATCCTCTCATCTCCTCTTCCTCAAGATTCCTCCTCCTTCATGATTTCCACTACTACCACCCACCCCTCCCCCAACAGTTAACCCACTTCCTTTTATCACACTTATCTTTATTGGATATAGCTGTGACTCATCAGGGGTGAGGCTGTATTAGGTAATTAACACAGCCATTACTTATCAGGGACTAGGTCACCCTAATTTCCTTTCTCCTACAAGGATCTACTAAAAAGTTTTCCCCATCTTTCTTATGGGCCCTCTTCAAGTACTGAAAGACCACAACAGGGTTGAGTACCTCAGCATTCTCATCCATTATTACCAGCTTGCCAATATGGCTGATGGGAGGGAAGCTTTCTTTGACTTTAATCGAGGTAACAATTATAACAATGTAAAGCCTTATTTCCCTTGCATAATTTGATTGTGAACTCATGGTTCAGTCTTCTAAAAAAATGGCTAAAATGAGATCTCTGTCAAGAAGAGGAGAAAAAAATGTTGGGAAAGATGTTTGCAGATAAATAAAAGTCTCTTTCTTTAAAGGTTGAGCATTCAGGATACACTAAACGATTGCACTCTCTCTTGATTAAGCAGGAGAGCAAAGTGGGAGTCTCTGGGCACATTGCAAGATGCACTTGTTCCGCTGGCTTCTCTTGGCAGCAGGAGGTTGATTTGAGAGTATAAAAAATGCTGACCATGAATATTCATTTACTTTACAAATCAACTTGCTTGACTATACTTATGTCTGAGTTCATGTCTCAGACGCATTTTAATAAATAAGTTTACTTAAAAGAAGTTTTTTGAAACTGTGAATTGTTCTTGACTGTTCCAGGAATGATCTAGAAGCTGAGCTGCACATCTGTAATCTTAATCTTTCAGCAGAACAGTAATCAAGAAATCTACCATACATCTGATATATTGAAGGAAAATTACTGAACGCTAAATACTTGTCAACAAAATGGGGTCAAGAAAGTGATTCATCAAAATAAATATTTTACAATAAATAGATCAAGATGTTTTAAAATTTGTTGCTATGTAGAGATATATCGAAATCACTGTGAGTTTCTAGAAAGCAAAGAAACAAACAATAATAAGACCAATATTAAGGTTTTGTGTAATTGTATACCTACTCATTAAAGTCATCTTACTGCAAACAGGATTAATTCAATGTTGAATTGAAATGAATTTAATTATTTCAAGAGATATAGTAAATGGTGAATTTTACATGAATTTTTCAAATGAATACTGGAGATCTACAAAAGAAGATGGGGGGCATTTAGATTTTGGGAAGTTCATTGAATATAGGAAAATAGTTTTAGTCTTACTAAGTACAAAATCTATAAAACCTGTACATCCTTTAAAATAATAATATGAACCAAAATTACTTGGAAAACCTAGTATCTAAAGAGATTCTTTTCCTGTTTTATAACTCCATAAGGGCTAAAGCAAACACAATATTGACTATACATCTGTGGTCCACGGTATTTTAATAACATTTCTGTACCTGTATTTCCATTCTAACTAAAATTATTGAAGCATAAAGGGAAAAAAAGGTGAAAAAACAAATAAACAAAACTTCTCAAATACAGGAAATTAGATGAAACTGGGTTTTTTTTATATTGCTAAATTAAGCTTGAAGAGCTATTGTTTTAATTATTGTACAGAAAAACAGAAATTATCCCAGAAGATATGAGTGAGTAGAGACTTGCAGAGATAATGTCTGTTACATCTCCTTTAGGCTCAAATATTCAGGAAAGTGAAAGAGGAGAAGGTTTCTACCTCTTAATAAAGGCAGCAAAAAGCATATTAAATTAATCATTTAAGTTGTTGACAGGGCTTTTCCAGGAAAATAGTCGTGTTCTCAAAAACAAAGTTACCATGGAATCACAAAATCAAAGAAAAATAATTATTACTTGGAGAAGAACCCAAATTTGTATTTTTCACTGAAGTAGATCTCATATATGAGTTTAATAGGTGTTCTTCCTTCAAAAATCTTTATATTATCATTTTTAAAGTATCAGTGAGGAAGCAGATATCTAACAATTTTGATGTTCTTTATTTTTGTCATGAAAAAGAAATTTACTGGGCATAATAGGAACAATATAATTTATATCAGTCTCTCTACTAAGAGGAGTTTCTCTGTCAAAAGTCCAGGGATGGGGGTGTCTGCTGTTCTACCAGGAAAAAAAGGGAACAGAGAACTGATTTAATCTGCTTGGGGTCCAGTTTTCCTAGACACATATTTTGTGTTGAGCTCCTGCCGAATTCCTGAGTCAAACCATATTACTCAGGTATTATAAACTGGAAAAGATACTGGCTCACTACTTGGTTCAGAAAATGCTCAGTTTATGTAGAAACTAATCACCCACTTAACAGAATTGAGAGAACTGCTGAGATTTGTAAAATATTTTATCATTTTTTTGTAAATACAGTCCACTTTTGATGCATTTGTCTTTGTATGAGCCTCCGTAAAGAAATCTCTAATAGCTCATGCTTAAACCTCAGCTCAAGCCAAATCATGCATATAATGTTTTACACTATGAAAAACAACCCAATTACCACAAAAGTGAGATGGGGATGACAGTGTTAATTACTGATAAATACCAGTAATTAATTAGCTTGTAGGCATGGTTTCAGTAAGCTAACAGTAACTGAAGATGTTTGTGTTTGCTCTGGACAAGCTGAGTTTCTCTTTTGTCAAAAAGGTTAAATCTTTCTGTTTATGAGCGCATTTTCTGTCATTTTTCAACTTTTTTGCAAATCAATTACCTAAACTTTGTCAATCACATCACTGCTATGTTAGTTTCAGAATCTGCCAGCTACTGTCTATCTCTTCTTATCTTTAATCAGCATTTATTACACATGTACCTAAATTCTGTACCTGTAAATACATAAAATAATATTTTTTTTTGGAAATTTTTCATCCATTTCCCTAACTGTCACCAACAGGATACCAGCAGACCTGAAAATTTCAATGAGCTTATATTTTACCTTTCTATCACTTAACATCTGTATAAAATTGATGTGAGATTAATTGCCCATACTATCCAGATGAAAAAACATTTTGTACTACTTTTACACCAAATATAAATTGAATTCTCTCAAGTTTGTTTTTTTCCTTTTTTCCAGTGTGTAACTTAAAAAAGTATTTCAAGGAAAACTGTGGAATGAGGCAGAAGAAAGATAAATTTGAGTGACACTAAAAGCTACATGTAGAGTAGAACTTTATTTATAAAATTTTCTACTGCTGAAATTCTTCTAATGACTATTCAGTTGCCTGAATCAAAATCCTCTGTGTTTGCAATCCCATTTGTTTTTTAATTTTTCCCTTCGCATCCTGAGGTGCAGATCATCATTAACTGCCACCTTCAGGCATCCTTAGATCAAACCTCTTATTATGGTGTCAAAGTTCAAATTACGGAATGGAAGTGGAACTGAATTTTGCAAGTGATACCTCTTTGTTTCAGACCAGAAACAGCCACAAAGTTATCCTTAGTCAACCCAGTAACACTAAAATAGCACCTGTGAAATTTTTCAAGACCATGTATGAAACAAAATGCAGGGATACAAGAGGCTTTGGAGCACAGATTCCTTCTGCTTCAAGAAATTAGAACCTTGTTTGACTATTTAGTTTTCCCTGAAAGGCTGTTCATAGCATGTCAACTTCATGGATGTCATGATGCTGTTTTTGCTTGTCTTTAGGTTACCTTAGCAGCAGCATGTGGATAAGCACATGTAAGTGAATTAAAGGCTTTTTCGTATCGTCTGTTCAGCATATTGCTCGCATCTTACACAATGTTGATAATGTTCCACAAAGACACATCACTGACATGATAAATGTCAATTTTTCAAATTATTTATTCTATCTGATTTTCTTCCAATCTAATTTTTTTGAGAAGAGAAAATCGGAATTTTTTTTTCTATAATCTCTTGTACTGATTGCTAGACCCACAAAAAAGAATGAATTACAGACACAGACATGACCCTTCCCACTCCTCTTCTCCTTGGCAAAAACATTCTGAAGTCCTTAAGATCAAAAGCTTGTCTTTGAAAATATAGTTTTAGTATCCATTCAGCTATTATCACAATTTATATAAGCAAGGGATATTGTTTCTTGTCAAAGAATGCCAATCCCTTCTATTATAGTTATTATGCTAAAATAGTCTCAAATCTGAACCAATTTCCTGTGAGTCAGATTTCACTGGCTCCCTTCCTAATTTGTGCTATAAAGATCTCATTACAATTAACTGATTTTATGAAAAAAATTTAAAAGCTTCTGTGATATACCGTAATTCTATGAGCTATGGATTGCATCTGTAGACAAAATTATCTCAAAATTTTTTTATGAAGAACCAAGGTGATATTCAGTCTCACAAAATCAATGATTGAATTGTTACGGCTTCAGGATTTGATCCTGCTCTGCCTGCCACACCAGACTCTGTTTTCAAGCTCAAATGAAGTTGACATTACTGCAAAAGTCTCTTTGTGCTAAATTATCTTTTAGTCTGAACTGGGTTCAAGCCATACACAAAGCTTTGGTTCATGATAACATCTATCAAGGAAGAAAAAAAAAAGGCATAAAAAAAATCCTTGCATGAAAATCTGAGGATTTATTCAAGTTCACTATGGAAGTGAGTTTCATATAAAATCTGAATATCTGAATTTTAACTTGACAGTTGCTTGCATGCAAATTGGCTCCTTTTGATCATCTCTTCTATTCTCTGTGTGGCAAGAGAAGTATCTTGTATTTAAAACAAAAACAGAGCTAAAGAAAGAAAAGTAGAAGGTGAATTCCCTTCGTTTTGTTTATTTTCTTTCCTATGTACAATGACTAAAGTGTGCAACATTGCTCCAAAGAGTGAACAGTTGCAGGACTGTTACTGAAGATGCCTTTTAAAGAAATATATATCAACTGAGTGTGAGGAATTAATTTGATGATAAAATGTACATTACTGATCATTATTTTATGTAAATAAGGAAGGACATTTCAGTGATTAAGGTTCTGAGTAAATGAGGATAAGAGGCTTACATTTCTTCTTTATTAAAATCAATTTATTTTGTGATCTCCTGCTCCTTAGAGAGATGTGTGTAGGGTTGATTTTAAAATCCCTCCGCAGTCATTTATCTGAATTTTTTGTATGATTAAGTACCTTTAAGACCCTGAGTGCAAGACTTTCAGGGTGTATATAGATTTTGCAGTAAGGTGTCTAGATCTATACCTGGGAAGATTACAGCCATATGAGCATAAAAGTCACTTGGATGGGTGCAGTTGGTGACAAGGTACCACAGCTGGGTTACCAGCTGCTATTTTCACGTCACGCTGTGTGACTCCAATCATACATGTTTCCGAAGAGAGAGAGTTGACATTTTGATTAAACAGAATGTAGTAATACTCCAAATATCTGTTTGCCACATGTGAAATGGTAACAGTAAAACTTGCAAATTCAGAAGGTTATTTCGGTGATGAGCAGCATAAAGAGTTTTGAGGATAAGTTATATTTAGTGTAAAAGAAACCATAAAAATATTTGAATATATGACTGTATAGGAAAAGAAGCCAGTAAAAGTTAAATACAACTGGTTTGTATCATAAGTAGCCTCATAGACATGATTCTGTTAGTGCCTGAATTTTGTCCACAGGAGAGACTGACTCTCATAAAATATGCAAAATGTGACAGCATCCCTTGTGTGTTTTGTGTGAGGTGAAGAAATTCACAATATTAGCACAATGCAGAATTTATATCAGTAAATTATATTTATACCAATCTGCTAGAATTATAATCAAGAAATTACTAATTTTCTAACAACTATACATTCTAATAACTGTAGAATTCTAATTAATATAATTCTTAGTATTTTAGTAATTGCTAACTTTTATAAACAAAATTACTACTGCAGATAATTCTCATTAATTAAAAAACAAACAAACAAACAAACACAAAAAAAAACCCAAAACAACAAAAGGTATTTGAGCAAATCATTAGTTCAAATCATTTTCCAGGAGGAATATAATATGGTTTGGGGGAGCTGTAGGGTGTCTTCCCCCTTACTCTTGGGGTTTTTGGGATATTTTCATATGTTTTCTAACAGCACCCCCTAAACTGGTCTTTGATTCCACCTTCTGTCAGATCTACTCTATGTGGTACATTTTCCATTCGCTGGGTACTTATCCTTTGTTTCCTGTTTTCATCTGTAAAACCATCTGTGCAGGTTACACTCCAGAGGTGGCCACTAATTGACCACTGCTGTAGCATCTTTAGTCCTGGGCCTCTGATATCATCCTGTGCTTCTGATCTCAAGCCCTCTGCTGCAGTCTCCTGCCCATACTCTTCTATTCTGCGTTTGTATTTCAGGTTCATAGACAGTTCACGCTGCACACAATGGCACAGTCAGTCCAGACAAAAATGTGGGAAGTCCTAATTCTGAGGTTTTGTTGTGTTAAAACAGACCTGGGTCACTAAGTGTAACATAAAGACCACTCAATCCTCCCAGACTGAATTTAGATCATGGTACTGTAAAATTCAGCTACAAAATATTGATGTTTTAGGTATGGACATCATCCTAAAACTATAGATAACTCATGTTGCCATGTGTACAATAATTTTAAGTCTAAATTGTCTGCTGAGATCAGTGGCAAAATGATACTAAAGTCAGTGGGATCTGTGCCACCTACTTGCAGTAAAATTCCTCTGGTATTCAGAATGAGCACAAGTATGCTGCATTCATGAAATACCACCCCAGAGCCTGAAAATGTTACTCCAGCTTGCACCTTAGAATGCAAGAATTTTTGTAGTCTATGTCTCCCACTACCTCTCTGTAGATGGATGGATTTCAACAGTAACAACAGCTTTCATTCTTGTAAAAATCCTTTGGGATTCTTTTTCAGGCTATTATTGCTTCTGCGGCTGTCTCTGCTGATTTCAAATGGAAACAATTAATTTGAATGTTTATACTAATATGTTAATTTTCAATTTGATTTAATTTCACTACACAGCATTAGCTTCTGTGGCCACCTCTACACACATGAGCTTATGTAAACTCCACAGAACATTTCTAACTGTTGTTTTTAATGCTGAATGTAGTATGCCACAGTACCTTTTATTTTTCATTTAAATTGAAGTAATGAAAATAAGCCTAGATACCATTAGCCGATGAATTTTTAGTAGATGGCATAAATCACACCTCAAATAAAACTTACTAACAATTTGTTACTCTACAGACAGAATTAGGGATGTTCACTCATTTTATGTCATAATATGCATTTCTGTTTGACCTATAATGTGAAAATACTTTTTTGAAAACAGCAAAGTGAAAAGATAGGCAGACACCTTTTATTAACACAGTTTTTTTTCTCTTACAAGTCTGCAGAAATTTTCATAACCAAAACAATTTGCTTTTTTTCATGGCGATTATCTTCTGTCATTTTGTGAATAACTTGAGAGAGGTTAATTCCTATTCAACAAAGCTAACATTTTTTAATGCAGAAAAAGATTTTATCAAAGAATCCTGAGCTCAGTTCCTAGCACAGATACCTATTGAAATAGGTTTTATTTTTTAGGAAAAAATAAATCAGTGTGGCAGCATGATTATATATTTTTTTTCTCAGCAGAAAAAAATATGCTTTACCAACATGCAGTTACTGAAATATTCACTCACTGTTACACTGGTTTTCTAAAAAGACTATTTTATTTTTTGTAGAATACCATAAAAAGATTATTTTAATTGTGTGCCTATATTGGCTTTAATTTTCTGAGTCTTAGTTATATAATAGAAATTGTCAGCTACTGAAGTATGTGTTTCACATGGTGTTACTCAATGTTCTTAGAGCATTGAGTAACCTGCACAGATGTGACACAATACAGCAGAGGATGTGTATCTCTCTAACAATGAGTACTCTTGTATTTTCAATTAGTTCTTGAAAATATCAGTCTAAGGTTGATATAAAAAAGGTATTTCTGACAAACATTCAATTCCAGCATATCCCTAAAAAGAAAAATCTGAGAAATCTCGGTGCAAAATCCAGCTGCATGACTAAGTGTGACTTTACCTGTCACCTCTAGAAGTTGTTATACATTTTGACACAGTTTTACTGCACTTACAAGTTAGTTTGATACAGATACCGAGTCGATTGGGGAAAAATAAGGAAGGAGGCACATAATCTTCAAAATTATTTCACAGGAGGATAATTGTGTTATTCATATCCATAGGCATTTATGGCAATAATAGTCATCTTCTTTTAGGACTGGAAGCTCCAGTAAGGGTCAGTTCTCTCCTTTTCTTGTTCCCTTTAAGTTTAATCTGCTTGTCCATTTGTATACCTAATTAATTTTGGCTGATACTTATTTTATCAATATGTAATAAGTAATGCCAGTTCTTATACTTAGTTTCCTATTTTGAATTATATTAGTCTCATTGCTTTTGTAGTCTGTTCTAGTTAAGAGACTGGTCTAAGCAAGAGAAATATCCATGAATAAATATCTTTTTCCTGAGTTGAGGCATTTGAATCTTTTCCATCTGCAGTTGTAGATATGCTTCTGTCACCAGCCTAAATGCCTGGGGATAACAGAGGAGAAAAGATTTAGTTAAAGCAAGCTTTGTATGCTAAAGTCAGTCCTCATGATACTTTTATCGCTTCAGTGCTGACTTGGAAGTCAGGAGATAAGGGCCACGTGGGTAAGAAATACATACCAGTAGAAAGGTGAGTGAGTAGAGGTGCTAATGATGTGCAGAGTACTTCAGAAGCACCTCTAATGAAGACACAGTATGGATTAAAATCACTCACAGGGCAAATCTTCTGAGTGTACTAGAACTCCACCAAGTATGAAATTGTCTCCTTGCCCTGACACTGCAAAATATTCCCCTGCACAGCAAATAGACTTATCAAATCTGTGTCGAATGCTGCAAATCTCTCAAGTGTTGCACAGCCTTATTGAGACAAAAGCATTATTTTCTGTGTTTCTCTGTGTAAAAAATCCATATGGACTTTGACACTAGACTCATTGTTACTAATACTGGTATTATGGTATTTCTTGGAAAGTTTTATGAAGGGCAAAAGAAAGAGATATCAAAATGTGTTCCTTCAGATTACAGGGGATTAGGAAGATTTGTGACAAGCAATACATAGATGTCTTTTACAAGAATTTAATTACCCATATAAATGTGTAATGCTGAAAGTGATGGCCCCATTTTATTAGCTTATTTTGTGGTTTTAAGCCCAGCCAGAGATGAAGTATCTCAGAACTGCTCACTCAACCCCTCCTCTTCTCTGCCACTTAAGTGGACTGAGGAGAATTGAAGTAGAATTTATACGTCGAGATAAGAAGTTTAGAATTGAAAATAAAGTAAAATACAATAACAATGGTAAAGGATAATAATAATCATAATCAAAGGAAAAAAAACAAGTGGTACACAATTGCTCACCAAAACACAGCACTGGAACAGCCACTGAGACGGAATTAACTCTACCCTAGCTGAAACCAGGACAGCTTAGTACATGACCTTTCATATGTACTTGTCATATATCTAGCAAAGATCATGCTGCTTTTTTCTTCAGTGCATTGACTAGGTAAATAAAATAACTCAGAGGAAGCTATGTTCCCTGTTCAATTGACATAAATATGCATGTTATAAGACTATAAAAAGAACAACTTTTTTACCTTTCAGCTTTTGATTTTATGAAGAATTGGCTTGGCAGAAGAAAGGTAGAAGTGAGAGCAAAAAAATCATTACTGAAATCATTATAAAATGGCACTATCCCATTTACAATTTGTACATTTGTGCTTTCCTGTAAGTGGTGCAGGTTGGCCACTCAACTTGGTTTAAAATGACATGATAACTAATGGGTAAAGTGACTAGTAAGTAGGTATTTACAGTTACTACTAAAGACCATTTGAGTACTCACAACTGAAAGAGTTCAAAGTAAACCTAAATAATAGCAAATATTATCTTATAAAATATTTCTGTTTGAAACACCTTAAACAAATAATGAATATGACAGTTTCCATAAGGAGTCTTAAATATCCCAATTTCTCCCAACTTCTAGAAATTTCATTTTGCTATGGACATGGTTTTAATTTTTCTGATTGTCCTGAAGCCAGGTAAGGTTTGATACACTCTCCCAGTGACTTATGAAGATTGAAGTATTAGCAATGATTCATTCTGATATTAAGCCATCAGAGAATATATTTTATTTTATCTAATTGGCTCATCATAATGACATAATTATGTGTATAATAATCTAATTCAATAGCCAACAAGAGAAAGATATTTATTAATAACTCAATTTCTGATCTGAGCGGTCCTGTAGATGTAATGTTGAATTGCAATTTGCCATTTAATAATATAGCTATTTACAGAAAAATGAATGTTGAAATTCTTTTTACGTTCTTATTTATTCCTGATCCATAGCAACTGAGGACCTGCATTTTTAAAATTAATTTCATATAGTTAAATGATTTAAGTACAGAATATTTCATGGTTGTTTTGTACAGACATGATCAAAAGAATTGGATAATTTCTATTTCAAATTACTAATTAGACTGAAAAGAAGATGAAAATAATTTTGTGAGAAAAAACTGCTCTGAGAGATAAAAAACTATTAATCACTTGTAAGATCAGGTCTTCTTTATCAAACTTGAAGCATAAATGCCACTGATGTAGCTCTTCAGTATTTTAATAACCAAAACCAAACTCCCCTGTCTCAGTAATTTAAGAATATACAAATGGATTAGTCAAAGTATGTTGCAAGCATTCTTTTTCAGAGCCTAAGGGAATCTGCTGATTGGTGTATGAGAAGCACGCAAAATCAGCCACAGCTGAGACGCCTTAAACTCAGCTTTAAGACCCTTTCCAGTTAACAGATGCAAGAATTTCAACAACAACATCCTGTAAAATTTACCAACACTTTATTCCAAGCCTTTTCTCAAGAACAATGCTCTGGCTTCTCTAGCTGTTTATACCAAAGTCTATTTAGAGGGCATTTTTAGGGTAATGCATAGAAAAAAAAAAAGAAAAACAGATGTGACAAATAAAACTGAATTTGATATAAGAAAGTCTAAATTATGTTTTCTGACAACAGCAGGTTATATTCCTAGATATGGTTAGATCGCAGGATGCAAATGTGTGCTTCTGTTCCTATTCAGAAACTAAATTTTAGAAGGAGTTTTATCTCACAAGTGGAATGTGAATGGAAAATAGATGGTTTTCACAGAAATGGAATCTTCATGTATTTCAGAAAATTATTATGCAGATTAGTTTCTTGTGGTCTTGCTTTATCAGGGACACTGTAATTATGTTTTCATTACTAAATATCTTTCCCCTTGCTACTCCCTTTCAAGACTTTAATTTTGTTGGGTTTGACATCTACTAGCAGGAGAAGTTGCTGAATCTGTTCACTTCTTTCTCTGAGAAGAACACATATTCTAGAAAATTTGCCCTAAGGATGGATACTGTCTAAACATCCAAAATGCCTTGTGTTACCATGGCTTGAGAAGGATATGGGAAGTCCATCAGTTTTCATTACAAGGCTAGAGCAGCTATTTACAGCATTTGGCTCATAAAGGCAGCACATCTCCCAAACACATTTGTATTCTTGTCCTTTCCAAGTTCATCCTCCTGTATCTTTTTGTCTGTCCTCTCCCTGTAAGTCTTGCCTAATTAATGAGGGAATTTGGGAAGCAGTTCAGCTAATCGAGCACTGTATTTTGACTTCCTTAGACAGAAGGAATTCTGGAGAGTATTAATTCTGTATTAATTAATTCTGGAGAGTATCTTCCTATGTCTTGTGCCTTCCAGAAACACAGCAAAATAGTAGTTCCCAGAGTACTGAAGGAACAGGATTTGAAAGTGACAAGATAGTTGTGTTCCACCTTTTCAGAACTATTTGACTGGATCATGCTGAAGATATAAACCTAAGCTTATTACATCATAGAGACACAGTAAAGTGTAAGTTTGGCAATATGGCTTACAGGCAGCAAGGTTGGATATGACCAGTAAAAAGGGAAGCAAATCCATTGAGAGAAGCTGAATTAAAGTGGATTGATTGGAATAACTCAAGTATATTCTGGTGGCCTGTATGGAAATGTGGTGGAACCGATGGAGAAGAGGTTACTGATCTGGTAAGAGCTCATGCCTTGTGTCTCATATACTGTCATCAGAGAGGTTGGTTATTCCTATATTACTCTTCTTGTGGTTTCATATTACACCATAGGTAAGCTATGGCTTTTAAATCAAATCTTTTAAATTGAAACTGTTTCCTGTAGAGTTGGTTCAGCTTCTACAGAAGATATATTTGTTCAACACATATTTTAAAATATTTATTTTTACTGCTGCCTAAGTCTCACAGGATCCCTAACAAAAGTTTATGGCTGCCACTTCAAAACCCTGTAGTAAGAAACTAGCCCCAGTGCCACAAGCCACAATCATAATGTCTTATGTGCCCTATCAATGACATAGGGAAATATGGTCTGGAGAAAATTTTATTTTTTGTTGGTTGATTGGCAAAAATTTCTATTTGGACTGTTTATTTTACTCATAAAAAAAATAAATAGAAGATTGCTACACAGAAATACCCAGGTATGTTCTGAAATCCTCCTATTTCTGTGTATGTTGAGTATTAAAGCTACATAAAAGATCAGTTATCTCCTCTAGCTCTACCTAGTTGCTGGAAGATTTATAATGCATAGATAAAATGAAGACCAGGTTTACTAATGCTTTTTTTCCTCATCTTTGTGAAATGTCATGTCAAATGTTACATGTGGTAACATTTAATTTTTTTTTCATTTTTTCCTTTTTCAAATTTAAGAATGGATTAAAATAGTTTTAATTTTTCCAGTTCCCACTTAATTTTAGTCTTCATATAAGACAAGTCTGTGGTGTTTGAATAGTTTCCTAAGTAGGGGAGAGAGTTTGGGCATATACACATTTCCTAACAAAATAACTGCATTTAGTAAAATAAATTCCCCTTGAAAAAGGTCTAGTGGCCTGTGTACTCCTTTTTTTCAGCACAAACAAAGAACACTCTAAGGATCAGTTCACTAATTAAAACTGAAATCAGCTCTTCAAATCAAAATTTGTTAGCAAAAGTTCTTTCTGATTTTTTTTCCTTTTTGGTACATACAGAGTGATACATATGGGGTAATTTCAGCTGTTGGTTGTATGATCTTCCCATGGGCATTTAAGAATTTACATGTAAGCTTCTTACATACCTGTCACAAAAGTATGTACCAAACAAGACAAGAAAATGAGTGAGTAGATTTAAGTGGAAAGGGAAATGTGAGTGAGGACTTTAAAAAAAAAAAAAAAAAGTCAATTTTTTTTCTGGACTAGAAAAGAGCAGAAAAGTAGAGAAAGGCACTTAGGTAACCATTTTTGTTTATAATCTGTGTTTATGTTAGGTTAGCAGTTCAGTTTGCCTTCATCTGTGAAAATTTCTCAATCCTGAAATATCTACAGAATTTCTGATTGTGAACAGCATTTTGACTCTTATACACGTGTTCAGTGGCTAGCATGACATGAACAATTTCTTCTTTTTACTGGAAATATGTGTTCTCATTAACTCAAGAGTATTTGCTTTTCCATTGTCATACCCTGTTAGTGAATCAAAATCACCCTGTGTTCAGACAATCCTTTTTATCCTTTGATGTCTTCAAATGATGATTTCTGGGCCAATACTAGAAATTATACTAATTGTTCCTGAATTGTATGACCAGCTATTTTGCACTATTTTACCCCACTCTATTCCTAATATTTCTGTTCATCTTAAGGTCATCTAAAAGGCCACATAAAATTCTTAGGATGTCCTCCTAATTTATTTTATTACCTATTTCCATCAGCAAATACTTAGAGCTCATTACTACAATTCTCCAGCAAAATTTAGTTCAGAATGCCTTTTTTTTTGTAAAGTAAATCCATTGGTTTCTCTTTCCTTTCATGCTTTTACATAAATCAGATCAACGTTCCCCTAAAGAAAAATGAAGGCCTAGTTAATAAGGTAGTGGAGCTTAAGGGTAGAGTCTATACCTTTTAAGGCAGGCAAGAAAGATGACATTTGGTTATTAAATGCCTAACAATATTTTGAGGCTTTACCATATCCACCACATCTTCAGCTGTCACTCCAAGCAAAAATAGATCTCCCAAAAGTTTGATGCTATTGCAACCAGTTCCACATGAATGTCTTGGATGCTTTTTGGATTCCAGAAGAGAATGAGGCACTTGAGCTACATCCCTACACAAGTACACCTGGAATGGATTATTTGAGCTTTAAAACAGCTGCCACTCTCTGTGTGATGTTTCACTGATTGAATTTCCAATATACAAATCAATGAGGCTTCCTTCATTTAATTAACCTAGGAAATCATCCAACTTGTTAGATAAAAAATATCAAGTTGTACTGGAATAGTCAATTTTGCATGAGTCCATGCTGTATTTTAATTCATTTTACTTAGGAATATATGTGTTCAACTATGTCTAATATGAAAACTACTGCTAAAGCTTACATGTTATTAAGGGCAGCTTGAGGAGACTTTAGCTGCTCAGAGTCTGTAAACCTGCTGTACAGTCTCTTATTTGCTTCCTGCAACCAGAACTCCTGCTGCCAGAAAGGGTTTTCCAGATGGAAGATGTGATCTGGACTTAATTAGAGATCATAAAGTAGGATGGCCAAAGAGGCCTAAAGGCCATCTGTTACAGCCTTGTCATTAGAAGTTTATAGGAAAGAGAGTGGTAAATCAAAGAATTTTTAAAAATTTATTTCTATGGTTTTCATTTTTTTAATTTAAATAAATCTTTGAAATAATGAAAAACACATTTTGTTTCCATATGCAAAAGAATATCTAATTATTATGCTCTATCTCATTATATTTTTTAGAGGTATGTTTATGTGTGACCCATCTATTGTGTTTAGTGTAATATGAAGCCAATTTAAACCCATATACTTAACTGCAAATCCTTTGAAGTCATCCAATGCACTTACATATATACCAAAAGGAGCAAAATTCTCTTTCTACATTCTGCTTTCCTACCATAAAATTGCTTCTATTTCATTCTTATCTCTGTCTCAAATCATATTCTCCAAGATTATAACACCCTGCTTGTGACATTGAATGTAATAAATATCTCCCTCCACATTTTCTCATGAAGGACATTTCTTTCAAATTTCTAGATAAATTAATGAGAGCATTTGTTCCAGTACTTCATATGCTGTATGGCTAGATCACAGATAGCAATTAAGATTTCAATTTGTTCCATTAATTTAAAGTAGTTTCTCATAGAACGGTTCTTAATAATCAGGCTTAACATTATATAACATGATAGAAACTTTTGCTGCATTTCATGACAGCAATGAATTAAGTGCTTTCAGTCAAGGGCACTCTGCTGTGAAGCAGGTTAGAGAGGAGAAAGCATTAAGGCAAAGGTTGTCTTACCTTCTAAACATGCTGCAAAAATCTTCTACACTATTCTCATTTTCATTAAAGTCAAGGGACATTGCCACAGTGTGTAATAGTAACACAGGAATTTTTACAGCAGCATGTACATAAGACTTTCTTGTTTGATGTCCTGTCTGTGATATGCATGACACCAGGCATGCTACAGAAAAATGGCAATTATTCATAGCCTGAATTATTAAGTTACAGAACCAGAAAAAATATAGCCAGAAAATAACCAGAAAAATATGGCAATCAGTCAAAATGTAAACATTTATCCCTCTGAATATTATGTAGCATTTTACTGGAACATTTCCTTAGAGGCTGGCTTCAAATTCTGATTGCTTTTCCATCCACTCATTCAACTGAGTGCTTGACAATGAGACTGAGTAATATGTGACAACATGCTGAAGTGCTGCAGAGACAGAAATTTCAGCATTTCCTAGCATTGTTACAGAAGACTGAGAAATTCTTGGACCTTACTCCTAACTAACTGAAAGGAGAATGGGGGGGAAAGCACTATAAAACCTAATTTCTTTATAGCAAACAACTCCGTCCAAAAGTATGAGGGTTTATCTATTTACTTTCTAATATAACAGGGTAAGGTTTGTGATTATCTATATAAATGTTCAATTAGCCTTAATGATGTTTTATGGTGATTAGATTCACAGGGTGAAAATTATTATTGTTAGTGATACTCATGGGGAAAAATAACAGGAAAATCAATTCTAACTTTGTATGCACAGTGAAGGACTTTGCCTTAGCTCGTACTACAGAGGAAAGACATTTCAGACTTTTAATACATTATTCCATGAAAATAGAGTAATCATCCTAATGTTCAGAAGCAGTCAAACAAGCAAATTGAGTATTACAATTTATTAGGTAAGGAATGGAGAACTAATCAGAAAGCAATGTTGTGGCACTGCAGAATACACAATGTCCCTGGAACAGGAATATTTGGTTAAAATAAACCAAATCACTTTGTAAAAATAAAAACCCCAACAAAACAAAGCAAAACAAAAACTTGAAAAAATAGAGGGAAAGGTAACATAAACAAAAGAAGAAGAGTGATAATTAGTGATCAAAAGAATTCTATTTTCATCATCCTAAGAAAAATTTAATTTTTTAACACAATAAAGATTTATCAAACCACAAATGTCCAAGAAAGTTGAAACAGGTTCGTTGGGTTTTTTTGTTTGGTTGGTTATTTTTCAGGTTTTATCATTTGTTCTTTTTCAGTGTCTCAAAAAGCAAAAAACAGGAGGCAGCAGATGAAATTGTTAGATGTCAGTCCGAAAAACACTATTCCACATAAAACACAGTTAAATGATGGAACTCACTTCAATGAGACATTGTGCATGAAAAATTTTATATAAGATCAACAGCAATTATAAAAATTCATGGAAGAGCTACCAAGAGTTAATAAACACAGTTCAGCTACTCATATCAGTCTCAGATGAACACTCAGTAGTGTCCAGAATAGTACAACACAAGAATTTTGCAGAACACTTGTTCTGATATTTTTTATAAAAAGTCCTTTTGGTAATTCTTGATGGTAGTCTGATCAGCATATGTGAGGATGATATATTATTGCAGGAGAAAGAGGATGAAAAGGAAATAGTTTTACAAATATTATGCAATAATTGTATGTAATGCTATTTCTTTTACCTAAAATAATTACATAATAATTATAACAATACTATTGATGATTATACTAAACTGGGAGGTGCTGTTGATTTTCTCAGGGAATAAGAGGCTCTGCAGCATGTTCTGGTACCTTGGAGCACCGGGCAACTATCAGTGATATGGCATGACAATGACCAAATTCTGGACTCTACACCCAGAGAAACACCAGGAACATATAAAATGGAAAAGGAGTGGCTGGAGGACAGACCTACAGAAAGTGATACGGAGGTGCTCAATATGAGCCAGCTGTGTGCCCTGGCAGCCAAAAGGACAAATCCCATCCTTGGGTGCATCAAACACAGCATAACGAGCTAAATAAATGAGTGATTGTCTTGCTGTATTCAACATTGATGTGGTCTCACCTGGAGTGCTGCGTGGGCCCCACAGTTCAAGAAGGATATGAAGGTCCATGGATCCAGAATAAGCAACAGACCTAGTGAAAGAGCCTAAAGGAATGTCCTCTGAAGAGCAACTGGGGACTTCAGACTTGTCTACTTCGAAGAAAAGGAGGCCGAGGGTTGAAATCATTGCTCTTTACAGTTTCCTGTGGAGAGCAAGTGGAGTGGGAGGTGCTGAGCTCTTCTGCCTGGGATCCAGAGACAGGATGCATGGATATGGTTCAAAGCACATCAGGGGATCTTTAGATTGGACTTTTGGAAGCATTTCTCTACCGAGAGCATTGTAAAACACTGAAACAGGTTTCCTAGAGAGGTGGTCAATGCCCCAAGCCAGTCAAATGTTAGGAGGAGTTTGGACAATGCACTTAGCATTCTCTAACATTTGGTCAGCCCTGAAATGGTCAGGCAGTTGGTCTAGACGATCATTGGAGGTTCCTTCCAACTGGAACTATTGTGCTCTATTCTACTTTATTCTATTCACCTCTGATCACACAGCTGCTAAAGTTGTGGTCATACTTAAAATATGCATTCTCCTATGTACACTTTCATAAAATTATTATAGGTTAGAAAAAGTATATTCATCTTCTTAAATGCCATAGAGGAAACTTAATCACTTTAAGTTTTTTCAGGGTCTTGTCTTTCTCAGATTAATGTGCATATCTTTAGAGACTCATATTGAAAGTCTGGGGACTTGATTTATAGAAAGCAATAATGAAGTAACTTGCAAAAATTGTCTTCAAATGGGAATATAGAATGCACAATTACAACTTTTAAAAAGACTGTTTTCCCTCACTTCTGAGTTTCTTTTCTAGCCTCTCAAAATTCTCAACATATGCCAGCAGATGTTGTCCATACTCCTTTTTACATATTCACATCTGTTAAATTTTGTCTAATTTTGAATTAAAAACAGAGAAGTCAAATAACAACTGTATAAATCAAGTCAAAAGCCTCTGTAACTAAAGGAATAAAATAAAAAGAGCCAGGCGAACAATGGTGTGTCCAGACATGGAGATGTATGTTCAGTGTTGGAGGTTAGAAGCAGGAAGTTTTACTGATTACCAGCCAAAGCATTCACAAGCAGTATCCAGGCATTGCAAGGAAACTCACGTGCCCATCTTCTGCCTTCTGCTACTGACTAATATCACTAATCCCTCAGAGATGAGCAGCTGCAGAGATAAAAGCCTGGTCCAAAACAAGTCTATGCCGTTTAACTCCACAAGACAAATCTGAAGCTGACCTTGCCTACTCATGTCAGAGTTTGTCCCTTCAGCCTTGATACTCACTGTGTGCTTCAGACAAGATTTGCTTTCAGAACTAACGCACTCCATGAGACAGATGGATTGAGGGTAAAACTGACTCAAAATTTTAGCCTCCAGGTATACTGTTTCAGGTCACTGAAAAAAGACTTTTTAATCACTCTAAAACTGCAAAGACAGAAACAGAACGTGAAATTTCTGGGATGAAAACAGAGAAAAATGGCAAATTGGACACTATGGTTAAAAACTAGAAAAGAAACAGGAAATATCAATATTCTGAAGTAATCATTTATTGTACCTAGAGCAATCTGTCTATGACTGATGCAATTTAACTGAGGAGGATACTCCAAAAGTAAAAGTTGCCTTGCCTCCGATTTTTTAAAGACTCTCATGTCCGTAACAAAATTGACATGCAATAGCATGTATTTTTTTCAAATGATTGCTTAACTGTATAAGCTTAATTTTTCACTGATTTCCTCAAAAGTTTTAGGTTTTTTGTGCTATAGAGAAAATATGTGAAGAACAGAAAGTGGAAATATTACAAGACACAAGATAATGCAATTTTTAACAGTTGTAATAAATGTGCTTGCAAACCACTTGGCAATGTAAAACTTGCAGTGAATTTTTTATCATAAATACCTGTGATGTTATTACAATAAACTCTCCTTTCAATGCCTTGTAGCATTTCCATGATAAATCAGCTAGGGTGAGTGAATTAAGCAACACCAGAAGGAATTTCTATCAGAGCCAATGATAGAACTCATGAACCTACTGCTCTGTACTGAGGTTGTTACAGTCTATACATGTAAACTATGCTCTGTAGACACTTTTCAAGTGGAATTTGAAAATAATTCTATTTCATAATTTTACCTCAATTTTACTCTTTTGTATTCCAAATGTATGTCACTTTTGCAATCAGAAAAGGGATTAGCAACCAAGTTATCTCAAACCCTGATGGCAACAAAGCTGTCCTGATTCAAGGAAATGTGCACGTATGACGTCCAGAAGTATATATGTTTTTTCAATTCTTCAGCTGGAAACAAAAGGCAAGTTTAATATTCTTACATGTATCAAAACTACCTCCTCTGAGAGGAGATTAATACGGTCAGGTACAGTCCATCAGGGAACAGTTTATTAAATAGGAAAAACACACTAGAATAACTTGTAAATCAGGTGTAATGAATGATCCTTCAACAAAAGTGTGGTGTGTCTAGTGTCCACTTGGCAAACTGTCTTCCCTTCCAAAATAGCTAACTTGTTATTCCTGTGTCATCCCTCAACCAGGCTGGGGCAATGTCTGGGAGAATATTTCCTTCACAAGCCAAACCTGCATCAAGGAACGCATGGAGAGTTGTGCTTGAGAACAGTGCTTGAACCCATTGGTATTGTTTATTTAATTTGAACAGGCATCATAAAAGTGCTGGATGGCCAGATAGATTATCACCAGTTCCTCTGGTGGTATTTGCTAAGCAGTAGTTAACCATGGTTTTTGGGTATATCCAGACCCACATCAGCACAATCAGGAGAAAGCAAGACACTCAGAACCAGGGGTACAGAGCAGATCAGATTTGCTAGCAGAGCAGTGAGGGCATGGGTGAACTCACTTGCGAGAGCTTGGGCAGTGTTGATGAAATAGAACAGCACTGAGATGCGCTACAAATCTGGTAAATCATTGTTATTTAGTGGAAAAGTGCTTAGAAGGGGATTTTTTGCCCAGCTTTGTCTCTGAACCAAATCTCAACTTTCCCTCACCAGCCCTCCCATCTTCTGCTTTTCTGCATCTCTTCAGCAGCAAAGAGACAGAGAGCTGCCACTGCCCATTGAGCAGACTGTGACCTTGTTCCAGTACCTAGTCCATACTAGTTTGATGGCAGTGAAGAAAGGAGAAAGCCACATTTGGGCCATGACCAGTGAAGAGCTGTGGACGTGCAGCAGCTCCTGCTGGAGCAGGTGGAGGTTAAGGCAGCACAAAAGCTCTCAATGCCTTCTGAGCTGGGGAGACTGAGCCCTCCTGCCTATGGTTGTAAGCGCTTTCTCACAAAAGTCAAGGAGGGCTAAGGGTGGTGCTGTTGTGTCCTCAGGTTCTGTTGAACATTTTTGAAAAACCTGTTTCAAGAACTTCCAAGTAGTAAATTCTAGAAACTCGCTATTTCATCATTATTATTAAACATTAATTTGTATTTTTACTCTTACTACCCTCATGTGAGCTTTGCTTAAATAGGTCAGTGCTACTATACATAGGACATGATAAACAAATGTGTGTGTGTTTCTTACTCCTACATGATAAATCCACAAATTATTTTCTGTTTGCTTTCTCACCTGTTTCCTTGTTATATGTACGTACATGCCGTATTCTCAGTATAAGTTTCTTGGAATTACATATTCTCCAAAAGAATTTGTTTTTATATCTTGGATGTTAAATCCAGATATAATTGTAATTTAATGAAAAATATGAAATAGGTAATAGGAACAAACTGATTTTTGGGCTCATAAAGACCTGTGCAACACTATTACAATTAATATTCAATCACAATAATTTTCTTAACATATCAGCTGCAGTGGAAAATATTTGTGTTAAGGAATACATGGATTAAAGCTGATGTTTTGATGTGTAAACAAGTACTCTTTTACCAGAAATTTCAAATTAAGAAAGACAGAGTCTTTAGACATCAAATCCACTCCTGAAAAATGCGAACTGAAATCCATGGAAACACCTGGATAAGGCTCGTATGCCTTTAGGGATCAACAGATTTCACCTGTTGGAATCATTTACAGAAAATCTTTAAGAGAGTAAAAGTGTCCTAAAATGGTATAGAAATTACATTAACATTTGAAGAAAGGAAACCTTAACCCCTTATTTTTACATGCAAGCCAAGAAATACAGCTACATAGTAGCCTACTACAAAGTAAGACTAAGTGACATGGTAATGGAATATTGGCTTCCTCAAATTTAGGTCACCTTTATGTCTATGTTTTGGGAATGTAAAAATTTTGTTACGTATTACCTCCATCCACACATTGGCTCATATACAGCACATGATTAAATAGAGAAAAGTGAGTAACTGCTACTAATATATATAGCCATAGCATAATATTATGATTTTATTTTTAAATAACTAACACCTGCTTAACAAAACTGAAACAGCCTGTCATAACTGAACTTACATAATAAACAGAAATTTAAATAATAAATTAAATATAAAACTTTCCATACCTCCAGAGCCAACTAGCTGTAAAACTCCATGTATTAAAATTAAGATTATAAAAATAACATAAAACCCCAAAATAAAGTAAAACATTAAATGAAATATTGAAATATTCTTAGATTAAAACATTGAATAGAAAATAACAGAAAATAAAATGTATTAAAAATCAAGTATATTTCCAATATACGGACTTCAACAAAAGTGAAAACTTTATTTTGGAAAATCCTAGTAAGACAAAGCCTTCCTGACATCTCTATTCTGCTTTGGGAAAAGAAAAAGGCCTACCTCTTGAAGGTAGCTGAATATCTTTTACCAAAGAAAGGAGATATTCACTTGTGGAAAATCCCTCCATGCACAGAGCTCTGGAACACACCCTTGTTCTTACCATTAGTTCAAGACAAAACTGCCAGACTCTGCTAAGGCGCTGATTTAGCGTGCACAAGGGAGGTTCCTCTTTCTCCTAGAGGAACTCTTTTTTCATCTGTGCTGTTTTTCGATTGCTAAATTCTTGCAGCAAATAGAATAATGACTACTGGGACCTTAGAAAATTCCTAGAAATTCAGACCATGTAGTTACAAATGTATGCTTTAAAATTTCATTCCCTAATTTCTTTAACTAGTGTGTGTTACTGAACTAGAATATATAAAGCAAGCTAGTTTGGGAAAAACCTGAATTAAGAAAACTCTTAATGCCTGTCTTTTTGTGTGTGATTTTTCTATTAAAAGTAATAATAAGAATGAGATCAACCTTTTGGAATTTTTTTTTTTTTTAAATCAGTTGTACTATATTTATCCCACTGTAAGTGCTAATTTTTATTTTCTTTTCCCTTTGCAGCAAATGTTAAAGGAAAATGGATTCCTATTAAAAAATGATATCTGTGCAACAGAAGAAGAGCAATATTTCATAGTGTATTGTATCTTGTATTTTACTTTTCTTTATATTATTCACATTATTATTTCATTGGTTAATATAATGACATTTCTGTTAGATATCAAAACACAGAGGTGATATATCCTGCATATAATGAGATATTAAAATAAATAAGATAATTTAGTAATAGTACTATATTTTTTAGAATTATTCTCCCGCAAGATAGTAGATTAAATTATTCTGACTACGTTACAAACTAGAGTGAAAGTAAAGAGTGTAGATGAATAATAGTCTTCCATATCTTTTTATGACCTTTCTGGGAAAGAATGAATGTAATTTGGCTAGCAAAATTGCTTTGGCAATACAGAGAAAATTGAGGAGAAAATAAGACTTTATGTTCTGCTTTACAAACAGCGACTAACAAGTAGATGAATATTAAGCTATATTCTTATAAATACTAAAATTATTACACAATGTTTTTGCTAACTCAGAGGAAGGGACTTACCCACAACATAAGACACCTAGCTTTAAATATTAGCACTCATCTTCACTGAGGGCAAAACAAAATGACTGCAGACTGAAATTACCAAGAGCGATTCAGATTCACTTCAATATCAAGATTCAGAAATAGATGTAGGACACTCCAGCGGTAAGCAGAAGTAGGTAGGACATGTTTTTCAGATCAATTAAGTAGGTCAGTGAAGAGGCAGTATAGTTTCCAAGTTGTAGAATTAAAAAATAAAAACACAGAGCACAGATCAGGGAAATGGTGGCGAACAACTGAAATACTCATGTCAAGAAATACAGGTAAGACCCGATCTCCTTTGGATCACTTCATTGAGCAGAAACCCACTGGTCACACTCTTAATGATTTCTAACTCTCTAATGGGCTGGTCAGAATTCTCATATGCCAAGAAATAGGAAGATAGGGTGAGAGGTCTAATGACTAGCTGATCTTGGAAGCAACTTCATGAGCACAGAGCATGACAGGACTATTACTTAACAACCACGAAGTGTACACTTTGGTATCTGGCATGCTTCAGGAAGTCCCACTAGCTATGTTCCTGGGAACAGAAAATCTGTTCCAGAGCCCTCAATAGCTGCTACCTCTTTATCAAGGGCTGTGAAACTCATCAAGGCTAAAATAACGCACAGAGTGTTTCCAAGAGACACAAAGTGCTTCTCATTTCTCTCCCATCCTAAAACTGTGTCATTCATGGTTTAGGACTGGTACTCCTGAATTTAGTGTTGCCACTGAAAATCTTCCAAGCAAAATGCAAGAATAAGCAAAATGTTCTGTTTGCTTGTACCCCCTCTCCTCTTCGCCCTCCCCTGCAGCTTGAGAGGAGAATTGGAAGCACAAAACATAAAGATCAAAGGTTGAGATAAGAACAATTCATTTGTAACAGTAATGAGACAACCCTACCATGCTGACCTAGGAGTAAGCCCCTCCCTCACCCCTGAAAAACAACATGGCATGGTATCAAATAACCTCTAGGTCTTGGCCTTCCCAGCTCCTCACTACTGCAAAAATTAACCATCCTGGACAGAACGGGACATCTTGTTGTTTCTTTCAGCAGGAAGAAATCTCTTTGGGAATCACCCAGTCCCAGTGAAGGAAACAGGTTTACAAGAAGGAAGCAGGACTGTCTTTAACAGACTCATGAGAGGCCTAAAAGCAGTACAACTAAATAGAGCTATTAATCCTTCCTCTCTTCCCATCTCCCCCATGCCAGTAAGGCATCACACACGTACGTATAAGACATTCTTTTAGCTTTAAAGGTGCGTGTTCATATCAGGTTTTCTGCTATCAATGATTGAAAGTTTAATAATTGCTGTAATAAAAGTGATAAGAGAAACAGTTTTAAATAGAAGGATAATTTCTGTATATTATGTCTTTTTTTTCTTTTTTTTCTTTTTTTTTCCTTTAAAAAAAAAAAAAAAAAAAAAGGAGCCTTAGTTTACTATTTACAGTTCTAATACGGCACAACTTCATTTCCTGGGTCTTTTCCTTTTGCATTTTTGCCTCACTGTTTTGAAGCTGTTCCCTAACTAACTGTACAAGTTCACAGATGTTTTCCAATTTTTGTCCCTAGTTTTCATCAGCTCAGGTTCTGGTTCTTAAATTTGCTCTATCCTTATTTTGTCTCAATTTGCAATAAATTATGGAAAGCATATATGGCACACCTTTTTCTATTGTTATGTTGTCTCACAAGCAAAGTGCCAACATCAACTTAATTTCATAAAAAAGTGCATTTGTTTTAGTTAATATCAGGGACACAAAATACACCCTTCAAATATCTTTATATCAGATAACAGATAGACGTTCATTTTCTTTTGAAAATTACATCAGCATTAAGCTTAGAGTAATAGCACATTGCTTCCTAAGCACTAATCAAAATAACTCTGGAGTATATGAAGCAAATAATGGCTGCTGAGCTCTTGTTAATGCCAAGGTCTTCTCTCAGAATCTCTGATTTTATTCAGTAGTGACTTGACTTTAATTGACACTGCAGGAACGAGAAGTAATAATTAATACTTTGCATTTATATTTTGATTTGTAGTTTGCTGTGAAATCTTGAAAAAAAAAACTGGCATAAAATAATCCAACTATATATAGAAACTTACATTAGCTGTGATTAAACCGTGCAGTGTGTGAGCTATATAATTTAATCTGAAAAGCGTTCGTTACCTCTGGGGAGAAATTGTTCTAGTTCATTCCAAAACTGTATAGTTTGCTTTCCAAAATATTTCCTGTGGGGTCCAAAGCTACAGAGTTATGTACTTACAGAAATGTTTTATTATTTATCTGTACTCTAAAGATATACTGTCAATACATGTATCTTTATCGAATGAGTCTAAGAGCTTTGGCCACAAAATATGGCCATCTGAACTGAGAAATCCATCAAAATGCTACTAGAACTCCAAAGTAAATGGAGTTGATGTTGTGATGACTGCACCTCAGATCAGTCAGTTGAAATTAATGTATGTGATTAAGTTTTAAATGCTACACTTTTTAGCCTATGTATTTTATAAGAAATTATTTAAAGAAATGCCCTAAAACAAATGACCAAGTGTCTATACAAATTCTTTCTTTTGTATATGACACTACTGTGTAGAAGAGTGGACAACAATTATATTAGAGGCTATGAGAGGACATTTTGTAGGAAATTACATCTGTAATGGATATTCCTCCCAGCTGTTTGCACACAGCCATTCTGAAAAATACCAGTATGTAAGAAATCACGTAACCAGTGGAGAACATGGGCGAGCCAGGAAATAAGATCTTACAGTGTCGTCAAACGCAAGTACGCTAGAGTTTGGTAAAACTCAATGCTACATCATAGCTGCTTGAAATATTCTCCATATTCTGTAATGTCTATCAGAGAGTACTCAGAATATTTTCTCTAGTTGGCAGCAAGGATCAATCTACCAGGAGCAAATGCTGTTGTTTTTACTAAAATGAGGTGCCTAGAAGCATGTATACTCAAGAGCTCACAGTGCTTCTTGTACAAATTTATGCAAGCCACTAGCCTCTGAAGACTTTCTTTCTTTGCCCTGAGACCAATATACATCTTCTCCTCAGCCAGAGATTAAATGCAGACTGGCAGATGCATTTTAAACTATTTATACATATCAAGCAGAATTTAATTTTAATTTTCTATTTTATAAACTATAAGAGACAAGAAGTAGAAATAGAAAGAGTTTTCTGTAATAGGACAAAGTCGTATCATGTTCTTACATTTATTGAAGGAAATAACTCTCCAACAGCCTGACTATAAACTGCATGACTAGAATTTCATGACCTAATAGGACTGAAATGGGCATAGTGCCTTTTCTATATGCAAATATTTATAAACCATTACCATTTGCTTCTACAGAATGTAATAAGGGAAATAGCTAGTGACAGATAGCTTCCATAACCAGAAATAGTTATATAAACTTGTTCCTGGAAGTTCCCACTTCAAGAGAGAACAGAGGAAAATTATTAGAGGAACAGGCTGAGTTTATACTTTCTAGTGATTAGGGCATTAGCTAGAAGAAACCTGGCTTCCAAGCACTGCTCCAAAAAGTACTTGCAAAATAAGTTTCAGTGCAAATGCAGAAGCAGTCCTGGGATCAGTCTGGAAAGGTGGAAAGGTAGCACAGCTATATGAGGAGAAACAGAGATAATACAAGGTATCTAACAGCTAGACTCTTAAAAGAATAAATAAAAATCGCAGTATTACAGAATGTGCTGAGTTGGAAGAGATCCACAGGGATCATCAAGTTCAATTTCTGGCCCTGCACAGGATATCCCAAGAATTGCACCATATGTCAGAGAGTATTGTCCAAACATTTCTTGAACTCTGTCAAGCTTGGTGTTGTGACCACTTCCCTGGGGACTCTCTTCCAGTGCCCGATCACCCCCTGAGTGAAAAACCTTTTCCTGATATCCAACCTAAACCACCCCTGACACAGCTTCAGGCCATTTTCTTGGGTCATCTGTCGCTTTATACCACAGAGACCAATGCCTCCCCCTCCTCTTCCCCTCACAAGGAAGTTCTAACTGCAATGAGGTGTCCCCTCAGTCTCTTCTCCAGGCTGAACACACCAGGTGACCTCAACTGCTCCTCATAGGGCTTCTCCTCAAGGCCCTTCACCATCTTCATTGCTCTCCTTTGGACACTCTCTAACAGTTTAATGTCTTTCTTAGATTGTGGTGCCCAAAACTGCACACAGCACTTGAGGTGAGGTTGCCCCAGCTCCAAGCAGAGGAGACAATCCCCTCCCTGTCCTGGCTGGTGATGCTGTGCCTGACACTCTCAAGGACAGGGCTGGCCCTCCTGGCTGCCAGGACACTGCTGACTCTGTTCAACTTGCCACTGACCAGGACGTCCAGGTCACTTTCACAGCACTGCTCCCAGCCTCTCACTCCCCAGTCTGTACACCTGTGTTGGTTGTGAACACTTGATGGATAATTCAGTCCAGCTTGTCTCTTCTTACACCAGCACCTGACCTACATACCTAATGCTACCTGTTCACTTAGGTTGCATCTTGCAGTAAGATATGGGGACTTACACAGAGGAGCTCCCATTTCCTCAGTGCAGGTCAGGCACAGCAGGGAGAGAGGCTGAGAGATACTTGCCTTGAGTACTGCCCTGTGCTTATTTAAGAACACAATGCTCCTAGAGATTCTTAATGTCAAACCATTCTTTTACTATTTATTTATTTTAGTTTGCAAGTTTTATTATCTTAGTTTTCCCTGAATTTGGATTTCTGATTCTTATTGCCTCTAGCTTTATGTGTTTTACTGTATCATGACATAGCTTTTACACAAACTAAATGGATTTATAATATTTGAATTAATTATAAACTGCAGGCTTTAAAGTTTCAGAAGCCAATTTTCATTCACTATAACTGACTACTGAAGGTGGGAAAAAAGGTGAAGAAGACTTTCAGCTCAGTTTGGACAATAATAAAAAAGTTTGTGTCTTCTTTGACAGAATTAAAATAGATTAAAATAAATGCAGTAAAGTGGTTAGTTCCATCCTTGAGTATCTTAAAGACAAACATCTACATTTCCTATGTAGGAAGGGTCTTAGGGCAGGTTTTCTTTTGCAGAAATGGCTGTACCTGAAGAACGGGGTTCTTTGTCAGCTGTGGACTCTGTCCTTAATGAAGACTCTCCTACCTGTTTAAAAATGTCGTGTAGCACAGAAATGTACTGTATTGCTGTATTTCTCTTCCTTAAACTTCACTAAAGGACAGTGCAGAATCACAAAAAATTGTGTAGGAAATGACCCCTGGAGAGCATTTTGTCCTACCTTCTACTGAAAGCAGACTTAGCTCAGGATGTTCAGGGCCCTGTTACTATGAACAATTGCTCTTAATATGGGTGCAACTACTAAGTGAGGTGTGAGTTGTATTAAAGAGCAAGGAAAGCACTGCTCTGCAGATGTACCATTGCTAGCATATGTATCCTAGTAAGTTATTAAAGACCAACTGCTATTAGAAAGACCAAACACTTCTTCACAGTTTGTCCTCTGCAGTTGTTTTCAGTCACAGTTGGACATAACTTGAATTTAAAGCTTTGATTTTCTGAAAAAAAAATTATCCTAATGAGATATATTTAAGCATAAATGTAGGTATGTATGCAAATTGTATGCATTATCCCTGAGAGAAAATCCTTTCATTTTTTCATGTGCACACAAAGTGGGATTAATTTTTGACATATTTCTAAGCATATTTTTAAGATTTTTTTCTTTCACTTTACAAGTAATATAGGAAAATAAAATAATCTGAAAAAAAAAAAGTTGGAAGACTATGAAGAAAAGTAATAATTTTTATAGGTCGGATTTTATGATGTTTTACAGGAAAGCTATAGGAAAAGTTTGAAAATATAGCTGTGCTTGCAAAACACAAATGTTCACTATTTGATTGTTGAGCAGAAAGTTAATGTATGTTGTGTTATAGTAAAATTCAAGCTGCTTGTTCCTAGAGGGCAGAAAACCAATGGAATAATCTTCACTTAAATGCAGCTCTTATCAGAAGAGTAGTATGCGCCTTTAAAGTCACAAAACTTAAAGACTTACAAACATTGCAATAAGTCTTGTTATTTTTATCTCAGTAGGTTAACAAAGTCTTTTAAAACCAGTATTAGTTAAAACAGACTACAATATATTAAGGACATAACCTTTTTAAAGACCCAACTCTCAGGTGAAATGATGTGACATCAAAATCTTGAAACGTGGCATGGCCTCATCCTAAAACGTCTATCAATTACATTGGTACAAACATTGAAATAGGACAAGCTAATGCATTACATGGAAAAAATTTCTTCTGAATTCGGTTGGAAAATGGTCATGATAATGCAGAAGTAGAAATTATATTTCTACAAAATAAAATTTCAACAAAATTTAACATAAAGTTAAGAAATTGTTGTTTTGGTATGTATATAGAAATGAATATACAGAATGAATGCAGTCATCTGATTTTCAGAACAACTTTAACAATTCTTTCATTCATATGGGAAAAAAAATGGGGTGTATTCCGACAGATTCTTCAACTCTGACTTGTCAGTAATAGTGGAGTAATTCTTAAAAATGATCATAACATTTTTCTGTGAACTTTTCAGTCAAAAACGTAATATGTAGTGCTAGAAAATTAAAGAAAAGTGCCCATTTCAGCTCATAAAATATCTTCCATCCTTTCTGGAAAACTGTTAAAGCCATCCAGTTGATGAGGATTTATAATCAAATGTGGAAGCACTTTCTATAAGGTTTCACAGATTGGGGCAAGGGAATTTAGGAAAAAAGAAAAGGAACAAATATTAAGGAGTAATGCCTTTGAGTTTAGCCAGTCAAGACAGAAACTCTTCAGGACTTCAACCCCCCTTTTGAAACTTCCACCTTCTCTGTAATTCCCAAACTTTTCCCAGCAAATTGATTTGAGAGTCAGGAATGAGTTTGTCCTTTAGTTTTTAGGCAGGAATGAGTCTAACTCCTCAATGTGAGAGTTAAATTACTCAGCTGGTTTTCAATTTTTGTAGTAAAACACCATAAATCCTTCTTAATTATCTTAGTAAGTTGTATTTATGTTTTCCATCATAGAAGCAGCACCAAATATCAAAAAGTATTTCTGACCTGTAGAGTTTCTGGGCTTCTGAGAGCAAGAATCTCTCTTTGAGCAACTGAAATTTAAATAACTAGTGTTAATTTAATAATTTCCTTCATTATCAGACTCTCAATATGTGGTGAGAAGTATGCTTTCCCTATACATCCATTTGCAAAAAGCATATCTAATCAAAAAACTATAATGCATATTTCAATGGTTTAAAGAATCCTTGAAAACAAAACAAAACAAAGCAAAACAAAAACCTCTAAACAAATGTGATCTTTTGTAAGACGGCAATGAAACACAAATAAAAAATGAGTCCTTGATGTGCTCCACAGACATGATCAGTATTACAGTATTGGAATTAATGCCACAGAACAGCTGTCAAACAAATGACATTTTATGGCAGCCAGGAAGTTCTGAAAGCTGCTGATATGAGCAAGACTGAGGAGAAGGGCACAGAGAACACATGGGCTTCATGTTCAGTGTCCTTTAGTTTTATCCTGAAAAAATTCCTCACTTAGAAGATCACTGTCCTAAACTGTGTCATAACAAAACTGAACATTTCAGTTCAGGAGTTCCTTTTTTCCAGAGAATGCATTCTTAGAGGAAGACACACGATCAGATCCGCCTCAGTGCACTGGCTACTGTGGAGGGGCCTGTAACTCATGTCTATACAAAACTGGAATTATAAGGTCACACTCAGGTTACCTTTCATAGACATATACCCTGGAGATTCCCTTCAGCTTCTTTTGCAGCCATCAGTCTCAAATATAAAAAGTTCTTTAGACCATTTCTCTAGACTTTTAGTAGTAAACCTACCTTGAACATGCTGAAATATTAAGACATTTAGGGTTGGATTTTAGATTGCTTTTTGTTTGTTTTTGTTTGCCTGTTTTTGTTACTTACAAGCTGTAATTTCAGAAGCACACTGCCTTCAGTTTAGTCTCCAGATCACTCTTATTTTTAGGAGTATGATTTCTGTAAAATGGTTACTTAGTTTTCACAGCTTTTCACACTGAAAATTATTTGACCACCCACCAATTCCTCTAATATACTCTCATACTCTCTCTCTATAAAGCACCTCTATTGAAAATTGCTAGAAAGCTACTTAACATAAAATTACTTTCCTGTTTCACTTCAGCTTCATCTCTCCCTGCCTCCAACTCTCTCTATGTGGCTCATCTACTTGTTCACCCTTGTCAAAGCCAGACTAGGAGTACTTCTGGGTACACTTTTTGTTGCATGTCTGTTTTCTAGCTACCACAATGAGGTGTTTTGTCTTGATTTGATCATCCATTGCAGTGTAAAAGTGAGGTGCGATGACAGAAGAATTCTTCAGCTGCTCTCCTATTCAAAAGAAGCCAATGCCCAGATGTCCAACCTTAATAGATGGAATCCAGAAATGCATTATCTTGAAGCACAAGTTTAGCATTAAAAGAAAGAAAAAAACCAAAATCATTGTTATGGTGGCCTTTGTTAGTTGTTCCTTCACTGTGTAGAGCTGAAACAGGTTGTAAATAATCATCTTTAATTAACAACCATGCCAATATAAGACATTCTATGTATATGAAATAAAAGTACCAATAAGGAGCTATTTGAAATTTGGAACAAGGGGTAGCCAGAGTTCTGCATTTTCTGCTTCAGTAAATCTATTCTCCATCCTGAATCTATTTCCATCTTTCTTTTTGCATTTGCCTTCAGTAATTTTAACTCATTTAGGGGATACTATGGAAACTTTTCCTTCAAAATTATTGCAAATACAAAATAAATTAACCACTGTAAAATCATAAGAACACTACTGGGTAGGCTAAGCAGTAATGTGTTTCAAGCTGAGCAAGCAGATGGCACTATTTTCATTCTTACTCATTTATTTTAAAGTATTTTGTTCAATATTTATAAGGAAAAAATGTTTTCTGAATTACTGAGGGTAAAGCTATAGCAGTCAAACATTTTAGGAAGAGGTTTATAATTTTTCATCAGCATTTTAATACATATACAAAAAATCCAGTTTAAAGCCAACAGAAGTACCTTATTATTTGAAAAATACCCTTGTGTAAAAGACAAAATTTCAGTCTCAAATTAAAACTTCGCTGCTAAATTAATTAAAATTCAGAATTCCACTTTCATATAGGTGAAACTCAAACAAAATTCAGTATGAAAATCAGAGCTTCTGTACTAGGAGGTAATATTGCATCTCATAAGAAGTCTTCATTTATTCAGTCTCTCATACCTTTATTGACATTTACTGATGACTACGTGTAAGAGTAGAATGCTCCCTATCTATTGAGCACTGAGTATCCTAACTAAAAAATGTGTTCCTTAAATTTTAACAAAACCTTTCCAGATAGAAGCATAATAAGAAAAGGCAAGTGAACAGAAAAAAAAAAAATCTCCTCCTCAAGCCCAGGTCATATTATACTCAATAATCAAAGACAGTCATCCAGTCCCACCACTAATTGACAGAAAAATTCCTAAATCCACTTCAGTCCTCTGGTAACTTTTGTTTCTTTAGTCACACTTCTCCAAGGTTAATGATGTTAGTAACTAACCTTTGAATACGTAGAATGTCTCAAATCTTCATGTCTTGTATGTGACACATCCCACAGACAGATTTCATTCATCTGCCTTACATTATCTGTCCTAAGAAAAATACACAGAAAACTTTGTGTCACTCGGATTTCTGTTTTTCTGCTTCATTTCAACAAAATCATAGAATTCCCTGTTCAAAATTACTTGGAAAAGGTACTAACTACTAAGAAGTAACTATTTTTCACATTGTCAATATGTTCAGGTTGCGATTTGTAGGTAACAGGCAACTTAACAATATCGTTAATGCACTCGTTGTGACTCTAAAGGAGAGATCATCTGATTGTGCTGGTGTCTCAGTTTAACAGCATACCTAGAAAAACTAACTGGGAGAGGTTCAATACTGCTTCCAAGAAAATCATAGATACCAATTCGTTTTACAGTAATTATATAGCCACTGTAGATAATTATAAAGGTGGAAGAAAACGTATATTTCCACAACTAATTTCCAGGCTGCTGAGGAGAATGGGAGAATGGATGAGACTTAATTCTGTTGTTAATGTGGAAGGGATGCTTCTCCTAGAGATCAGTATCACCTGCATGTCTGGTCACACTTGGCTGTACCATGAAGATGATAAGGCTCTTCTGGTTTTTACTTTTAAGAAATAATTTTTATATATTCATTTTAGTGCACAATGAGGGTTTTTTTAAAAATTATTATTTTTTAATCTATAAGCAAAACATTTTAATTGGTTTATAATTTATGTAAGGTCAAATTTTCATACACACACATATATATAAATCTACTAATAGAATCTTGATTTCTTGCAAGTGTATTTTTAATTAAAATTAATGACGTATTAATGCCCTTCTAGTCATTTGCTGTTTTCTGCAGTGATAGTCCTTAATTGTTAAAAAACTCCTGTATATTTTCTACTCATACACACTTCAGAGATTTTGATATGCAAAACCTCATTTGAATGTCAATTCCCCTGCAACTGGTGTCCTTATTTCCAACGAACATCCATTTCAACTTTTTACTTTTCTAAGTCAAAATAGCATTAGACCCCAAACTGCATTATGAGCTGATGTCAAAACTGAAACCAGATTTATTTTTTCTACTGCAGATTATTATGCATCAATACATTCCAGTTAAGAAACTTATTTTTCATTTCCTCCTTTGATGTTTTTTTTCTCAGTGAACCCTGTCTTTCAAGCAACTGAAAGACATTCTGTATCTTGATAGGTACTTTGACTAATCTTGTTAGCTATCAGAAAAGCCAGGGCCTGCTGCTCTTTGAAATTTTCTGCACAATTCCAGTTATACAATTCCCTGAAATCACCATACGTCCAGCATATTCTCTGGGCTCCTAGAGGTCAAAATATTACAACTTTGCAATATTATCCAGTATTTCTACACGATCTATATGCAAGAACAGTTTCCTTGTTATATTTGCACTTCATATTGTCTTCCTTCCATAATTCATTAGAAAATCCCCTACATAATCATCCAGAAGTAGCTTTTTCTACCTGGAAGCATTTACTTTCAGCACTGTGTATACAACAGGCTAAGAATTAGTCTTTCCAACTTGTGGTTCATTAAGAAAACCACGTCTGTGCTCATGTATAGGTGTGTATATGGGTATATGCAGTTTTTTAATATGTTTGCTCACAGGTCATGGACTAGCTCTGAATCAAAAACTTCCAGTTCACTAGTACTGAAAAGGAAGCAAACAATTTTGACTATCACAAATTACTTATACTGTCAACAGATGTATAGAGTTATTTATAGGAAGCATACATTATTTATTTTTCTGTCACATATGCCATTGATTTTCCTAGTGCTCTAAAGCCAATATAAATAGTAATTTACTTCTATGTGTTAGTAAAATATATTTAGTGCAAAAGATTAAACTCACTTTCATCTTCAGATATATGGGCAGAAGTATAACTCTACATCTTGAATTATTCTGGACTAAGATTCAGTCATATGTTTCTAACTCCCTTCCTAGTCAGCAAAGAGGAACAAACACCTTGAAAGGACTACTCACATTATCTCATAGCAGGTACTTATGGCCCAGTTAGTGGATGAGGGAAAGTCTGTGAAAGTTGTCTACCTGCGTTTTAGTGAAGCCTTTGACACTTTCCCACAGCATTCTCCTGGAGTAACTGGCTGCTCATGGCTTGGATGGGTGCACTGTTCACTGATGGCTGGGCCCAAAGAGTGGTGATGAATGGAACTGAATCCAGCTGGCAGCCAGTCACAAGCACAGCACCCCGGGCCTCAGTACTGGGGCCTTTTCTGTTTGATACCTTTATCAATGTCTGTGTGAGAGGATTGAGAGTGCCCTCAGTAAGTTCACTGACAACATTAAGTTGGGCTGAAGTGCTGATCTGCTGGAAGGGAGGAAGGCTCTGCAGAGGGATCTGGATGGGCCACACCAACAAGTTGGGCCATTTGGACAAGATCAGGTGCTGAGTCCTGCGCTTGGGTCACAGCAACCCCATGCAGTGTTACAGACTTACTGGAGAGCATCTAGAAAAATATTAGTTCATTGGATATTTGGATTGTTATTAGATACTGGATTATTGAATAAGTGGGAAAGGTATTATTGAGGTGGAAAAGGAGGGAAGGTAGAGGTTTGTGATTTTGCTGTGGCACAAACTGTCTCAAAGAATCAAGGTGTTTTTTCTGCCCTGCTCCACAGGATATCAATGAAATAAAGTAATTTTCTACAGTCCTTCATTCTGCTAGCACCTCTCTGAGGAATGTCACTAGAGACTGCAATTGACAGAAAGGAGTATTTGCAGTTTCTCTCACTTTTTGTATCACAAGGGAGGTCATTATTCTAAATAATACGAATAATTATTTTTGTTGGGTGTTTTAAATATTTTGGAAATCTGCATTTCCTGAGGTTCAGGGAGCGGGGGTTGTATGACAGTATACTGTGTTTTGGTTTTCAGAGGGGGGGTGTTTTCCCTTTGTTGTATATTTTTGTGACCCTTAATGTTCAAACAGAATGGCACAACAGGGTGAATGGCACTGTGGTATTTTAGTGATGTATTCTGGTGCTTATTACATAGAAAGAAGAGGACAACGCTGGCAACCTCACAGACATTTCATTATTAGTTCATAATCATAATTCATTCCCTGGAGTATCTCATAATGTTCATGAGCTCTTTAAAAAAATACAAAGAATAATAAGAAAAATACCTGTAAAATTGACAGTAATTTTTTTTCAATGGGTCAAAATACAAAAAATAATTACTGATACTTTCCAAGTGTCCATGATAATATTTTATGATTGCAGGAATTTTTTCATATTGTACATAATAGTTGAGTGTAATATCTGTAATTTTTTAAAACGTGAAAATGAGACAATATATGTTCACAGGAGATACAAACCATCAGAAGTCTCAGCTTTTAGAAATAATTAATACTGAAATAAAGACCTGCCTCATTACAAAAGGGAATAGGATCTGTCTTCCTCAGGTTACTACGATTTCTTCCAGGAACTTCTGTCAGGAGCTGACACCACATATGCCAAACTGAACAGTGTGCTCATTCCCAGAAAAGAAAAACGTCTTTGTTCCAGGGCAACCAACATGACTGAACCAACACTGGCTGCCTCTACACTGCTGAATGTACTTCTCCAAGAAGCCATTCCTGACTCTTGGCTTAATGAATTCCTCTCACTCTTCAGTGTAGGGTACCCTGTTATACCTGCTTTAGCTGGACAGCCACCTCTTGATTTTATAGCACTTGGTGTTGGGCTTTCTTTGGTATCTGAACCCTCAGACATTTTCCTATAATTTTCAGTTGCTGTGGTTTTTTGGGTTTTCAGTGGTTGAAAAAATGTGGTGACTGAGCCACAGCTCAGCTGTTGTTACTTTTTTTAGAATGTGAAACGGCATTACATATTTCTTTCCAGTCAACAAAAATCAGGGTAAAGCTGACACAAACAGGCTTGCTCCTTTGAAAAGACTACAACAGCCATTATTATAAGAAATATTTTAATTAACACAATGCAATTATACCATCCCTCATGCATATGTGTGTTACTGTGTCTGGCTCTGTACAGAAGTTAAATGGGCCTCTTATTTTGCAATTATAAATATACACAAAATGAAAAAGAAGAAATATCTCTCCAAGATTTTCTTTTTCCTGTGAATTTTCTTTTTCCTCTTTCCTTTGAATGTTTACCCCAGTGTTTCAGAACTTCTGTTAACCATACATATAGTTTGGCTATTCTCAATATATATATAATGAACAGAGTTAAAACATATTATTTGAGTCACAGTGTTTATTCTAATCTCTACAGTCAGAATAAGTTCAAGTACCATGATAAAATTATGGATTTTGTGGTAGCAAGAAATGCTCCATTTCCAACCTATCACTTGCATTTTTAATCTACTCAGAGGTGGAGCATTTTGAAGACAGATATTACCCAGAGATCTTTATTTTCTATTTTTCCATCATCATATATTGCTCATATAACCACAGTGCTGGTTGTCTGTTTACAAAAGAATTTCTGACAAACTGACTTTTGTTATAACTGGTATTTTCAATGGATTGTTCTGCTTCTCTCAAGCCCAAGGTTATTTCTCTCTAGACTTTCTATTGGGATGTCTCCAGCACTACTAGATGTGTTTGTCCCACTTAAAGAGCAGCACGTCTGACCCCTTGGGTCATAACTCCAGCCTTCATGACACAGAAACCTTGCAACTCTTTTTTCCATCTCCATCCACAATATTTTCATTTATCTTAAGCCACACTGTTTACAGAATTACAGAATCACAAAATATGCTGAGTTGGAAGGGACCCACAAGGATTCTCGAAGTCCAGGTCCTGGCCTTGTCATACCATGTGCCTGAGAGCATTGTCCAAATACTTCTTGAACTCTGTCAGGCTTGGTGCTGTGGCCACTTCTCTGGGGAGGCTGTTCCAGTGCCCAATCACCCTCTGGGTGAAGAACCTTTTCCTGATATCCAACCTAAACCTCCCTGACACAGCTTCAGGCCGTTCCCTCAGGTCCTGTCACTGGTCACAAGAGTGAGGAGATCGGTGCCTGCCCCTCCTCTTCCCCTCATGGGGAAGTTGTAATTGCAATGAGGGCTCCCTTCAGCCTCCTCTTTTGTTGGATGTAGTAGCAGCTTTTGGATGCCTATAAGCATAACTTAAGCATCTACAGAAACTGAGTTGCTGAAAAGTGAGCATAACTTTTCAAAATTATTTGAAAAAGCTAGATTATCTGAAGACTTGAGAAAAATTTGATCTTTAAGCACAACAAGTCTTCATATCAATTGTTTTCAATGCTGGAGTATTTCACAAATTTGTAACTAGGAATGTTGAAACATAAAGTTCTGGCAGTTATGATCAAAGAGAGCTCAGACTTATTGAAATGACTGTTTCCATCGTAAATTCCTCAGAATTCAGAACTCTTGATTTGAAAACTCAAACTGTGTTTGTTTGGCTTTGATTTGTTTGAGATCAAAATACCATTCAAACATATAGTTGCAAGAGAATTTTTATTTCCCATTTTCCCAGTGGATATTTTTAGTGCAAAAAGCTTCACCAAACCCTAGTTCTCACTTTAGAGGAAATCAGGACTTCCACAAAGGTCAGTAAAATGTTCCTTATGAGGAAACACAGTGATAATAAGTCATGAAGTTGTTGCAGCTGACTTGCACTGGGAAAAATGAGTGACATAACTAGATGCTAACAACTAACCCCACAACAATCCATCCTTCACTTGCTTTTCCTCTGTCATCCCCTTTCTTTGCATAAACATATACAGGAGCTCCCAGGGACTTGTACTTTCAGGAGTACATTATCTCATAGGTAATGGTGGCGAGTGGGGGCCCTTGCCCACTTCTCATTTTGTAAACTTATGAGAAGCAGAGGATTGAGCGTGAGAACACACCTTGTGCATCACAATTTTTTCTTTTCTTAAGTCAGCAGAGAAAGGAACAAACAGGAGTGTGGGAAAAGGAAGAAAAAGGATGATTTTCATTTCCACATGGAAATAATTTAGCAATACAGACATTGCAATACTTAAAGGTGCCCAGTGTCTGTTGAACTGATGGGCATGTATGTACAGACTTATTTTCTCTATTTGTTCATTTTTGTCTTTCTTTTTAAATGAATGGAATGTTTCAAGAAAGCTTTTTTTAAATAGTATTTAGATTATAAAGTAGATTACCAGTTTTAAATATCTACCTGTGATTAAACAATTTGGTTTAGCTTATAATACTAGTTTTCCTCCTAAGCCTTGAAATCCAAACATCTTTTGAATTAGCACTGTTTATAGCATGTTGTTCTCCTGCATAACCTAAAATAAAAAATACCTAATTAAAAACACTGTTTCAATGCATCCCACACCAAATAATCCCTATGCCCTATGACAGTGATATGACATTAACTTGGGACACACATACTGTTATAAAGCGTATACAGGAAAATATTTGTTTTTAGATGTGTCTCATATTTTCTGTCTCTCTTTGAAAGTCACCTTGAATCTCACTCTTTGATAGGACACTGGTAAATATAGATGATGCCAGTAAAAAAAAAAAAAAAAAAAAAAAAAAAAAAAAAGTAGCTAAACAAACAAACAAACAAACAAAAAAAAATAAACACTGTCCAGACATGTCCTTCATTATTAAACTGGTAGATACAGACAGTTCCAACAAACAAGAAATTTTGCATACGTTCATGTGCATAATCCTATTTCAGAGAAAGAATATTTGACAACTGGATTCTCAAAAAGTTTGAGATAAAGGACAGACTGATTAAAGAGCCTGTGGGTAGCATCCCAGCTATAATTGTATGTTCGGCTGCTTCACTAGTTGCCATTGAATTTGTTAGCCCTTTGATGAGGTCAAAACTGAGCTCTTTGTGAGAGCTCTCTCATAGATCTCTGACTGTTCTCCTCTGACATCCTCTCAGTGTCTACCCGTCTCTTCATCGATTATATGGGGAATCTGTGACAACTTACTCAAAGCATCTCAATTTAGAGTGGCAAAGTAGGTAGAGTTAATGAATATTCTAATGTCAGCAGCTGGTCGGGTACTTGGAAAGTTTAGCTGTTCTTTAGAAAAGCCTTTTTGCCATTGCTGTTGCTCTTTGCTTTAGGACACTAACTAGGCAGCGTGTGAATATATCATTCTTGTTCTTGTAAGAAAGAACACCATTACATGAAGCTGCCTGTAAACTTTTAAAAGCTATTAAAATGATAAAATACTGGACCAAGCACTGGCTTAAAGAAAGTATTCAACAGCAAAATGACATATGATTTTCTATAATATCATCCCTAATGACTGGGACTGCAGACTGCAGGTGTGAAAGAAAAACTCCAATACAGCAATAAAAGCAATTAGATTATTCAGCTTTGAAAGTACTCAGAGCACAGAGAAATAATGCAACAGAGTGTAGGTCAAAATCTGCAGAGGCATTTTGGCACCAAGTTTCCACAGCTTTAAGAAGCAGACAAACACCCAGATATCTGTTAATTCTCAATTCATAGAATATGTAATAGCACAGCTCTGTCTCACAGTAATAATTATTAAGATCTGTGCAGAATTTACTTTAAGAATTCCAATGATAATAAATAGGAAATTTATTTCAATAAACTAAATAGAGACCTTATCAATCTGTAAAGGATAAGAAAATTCAATCTTCAGTAAAACCAGCTAATTCACCTGAGGAAAAAAAAACAAAAAAACAACAAACCCACAAACCAACACAAAGAAATTCAAGCAGCCAAACAGTTATTCAATAAAACATGAAGGATTTAAAAAAGCAGTGGTGTCTACAAATCTTTGAGAATATTGAAGAACAAATGCAGCATCTAAGCACTGAGACAGCCCAGACTAGGATATGTGATCCATATGCCATTGGAGAAACTGCATGTATGTCATTCTGAAGATAGCTAAGTACTCTTATTACACGACTACTTAGAAAAAAATGTGCCTTTTCCAGATTTTGACAAAAGAATAGTAAGAATTATTAGGATCAGGAAAAGAAAATGGATGTGAAAAGGCTAAAATATGGACAAGGTATACCACTAGCTCTTTTCTGTATAAATATTGGTGAGTTTTATCTTCATATGCATGTTTTATTATGGATTTAATACTTTATTTCAGACAAAAGATAGCTCTGCTTTGAGGATGACAAAGCAGTATGGACTGAATATACGTATGAAACATAACAGAAAAGAGTGAAAAGATTGCATAGGACAATCTGAGAGACTAAGACCAAATTATAAGGGATCAAACAAAGAGTTTTTAATATGTTTATAGAAGAAATCATCAACAGGTGTGATATGGCAATTCTCCATTAATTTTAATGATACCTGTAATGTCTATAAGTTTACACTGAATTTTCCCATGTAGATTACAAGAACATCTGCTGAGGCTGAACAGACTCTTAAGGTGAAACTCCAACTAATTTCATCAATAAAATAATATTCATCTGGTTTTATCTGGTCATTTAAACACCCTCTACTGAAAAATAATCATAAATTAATTCAGCTGTTCCTCCCTATGCATCTTAGGATGGGATCTCTGCACTGTTTATAAAAGATATAGAGACAATTAATGCAGTAATTTACATTAACTGACTTGAAATGCAAAATAATATCATAATGACAGGCAGGGGTATGAGCACTAAAAAAAAAAAAAAAGTATCAGAGTTTCTGCATAGTTTATGAGTTTCCTAGCTATTATTTCAGGAAAGAGACCCCATTTTCTCAATACTTCTTATCCACTTTCACTGTGAATATGCTTTTCAAGCTCAGCATTGACTGTGGATTGTTTTCAATATTTGCAGTCATACAGCTTTATATGGTTTGTCATATACTTGTTTTATAATTTCTCTCTCAGGAGCATGAGATAAAACACTGTTTTCTATATTACAGGTTGTGGAGGCTCTGAGTCACACAGAGAGAGAGAGCAATGACTGGAGAAAGAAATCATCTCCTTCCATTCCACAAGACTGATGATTACACAGTAGTAAGAAAAGTATAATCCACACTATGGATAGAAAGACTCAACCCACAGAAATAATGCATCTCAGTTATTTTATATACAATTTTTCCTTCTTACAACCACACATTAAATTGACTTGGCATTCATGTATGCAGTATGTGAAGGACATGATAATGTTTTTTACCTCATGAGATTATTTACATTTCTATTAATTAAGAATGATACTGATGTATTTTATTTATTTTCAGAAAATTAGAAGCCACTTAACATTTTATTTAGGCTGAAGTTTGCCCAAACCTTGATTCTCAGTTCTTGAATAATTTTCTAATTGATACACTTTTTATAACCTTGATTATTTTTCTCCTTTTATTCCTTTTGCTGTATTCTGAGAGTTAATAACATCCTAACTAGTTTACACTCTCCTTTTTGAAGAGTACAAATTTCTATGCAGAAAATGCTGTTCACTGCAGATAACAAAACCATTAAAAACATTCTGCTGTACCCAATCCACTACTGCTCTATGTGCAAGATGAATACTAAAAGCAGCATTAGCAGCAGAGACAGTTACCAATCACTTATTGACAATTACACAATTAATTAAGTAGCTGCTTCACATTAACATTTTCAATCTGAGTGTATATTTTCTATTATGTATCTAAAACAAATATTTGTTGAACTGGAGGACAGGACCAATCTTAGTTGCTTCCTAACCAGAGATCTGCAGAAAACAAGAAGCAAGCATTATGCAGCACATGGCTTCGGTCTGCATTCATGACTCACAATCATGCTACGCTTCTTGTACAGCAAAGGAACAGCACGTACTTAGCCAAGCACAAGAGACTACTGTCTTGGTCCTCATGCTAATGCTTCTTTCTACTGCTATGGATAAAATGGCACTCAAAATATCTTAAAAGATGTAAGAACAGAAATAAACACATATATCTATCAGCTACACTTCTCTCAAGGAAAGACCCAAATTATTTTATATATGTGTGTTTTGTTTCTTGAGACTCTACAAAATGAATTGCCTATTTAACTAGGCCTTCAATCTACAGTCTTTCTTCTGGAAAACATGGGTAACAGTGGCATCCTTAAAGTTTTCAAAGGAGAAATACCGTATATAAAATCTTGTACCAGTAGGATAAACACCATATACTTCCCTCAAACTCCCTTCCTGTTGATCTTACAAAGAGGTAACAGAAATGAACAGTGGACTTTTTTGTTTGTATCCCAGTGTTGATACTTCAGTGTTCTGCAGCTTTAGAAAAACAGTGATTTGGGGGATGGCATGTGTGCTATGATTATGGTGTAACAATATTTCATAGATTGTTATTTACAAAGTACTGTGAAGTGTAATGAATGCATTTTAATTTTTTTTTGTTGGTTTGGTTTTTTTTGTTTGTTTTTTTTTTTTTAATAGAAAGGCTCTGTAATATTGATTAAAAGGAAAATAAAGCTTCATTATAACACATTTTTACATAACCAGCCCTAGAATACCTCTCAACACAGGAATACAACCAGATACATCAACGACTGTCTAATTCTTCACTTTCAGTGCTGCCTTGACATCAAGAAAAAGCTCCCTCTGTAATAAACTGAAATGTTTCTCTGCAGCATTTACAAGCTCCTGGAAAAATTGCCTGAAGGCTCAAAGATTTAAAGTTTTACATCTAATAAACATTTTAAATAATGCTATTAATTTAGTAAATCAATACAAAATAAACAATGAAGGTTTCTTTACACAACTTTAGAAGGAAAGCTACTCTTTATGCTTCTTTAAGCTAATACTTTAATGAATTCTCTCAGTCAGACAGTTATGAATATATCTGTCGCTAAAAATCCCTACTGGCAAATGGAAGGCTAAAAGAAGGCAATGAATCTCACTGCTCATGATGGAGGACTTATCAAGGTAACTACACAGACAGGGAAGGGAAAAGCTGATGTATTAAAAATGCTTCTACTATTGCAACTCCTGAAGAAGTTCTTTTAATCCAAGAGCAAGTTTTTAAAGTAAATAAAACCATTTTTGCTCAGATCAGTGGTCATGTTGTCAGTAAATATCACTCATGAAGGCTTACTTAGCTCTAACTGCCCATCTCTCTTCCAGCCACCTCTCATTTCTTCCTCACATTTCCACTCAATGCATTGCTGTGTCTGCAAAATTCCCCTTCTTCGTGCCTCTTGCTACACACAGTTATCCTTAAGCTAAATTATATTCCTGAGCACATCATGATATTAATAGGAGATAGACTGGATAGCTTTGATCCCTTTTTTTCACCTCCTTCAGTCAATGTATGACAAATTGTAGATGCTTTTTTTTTGGCTCTTTTTTTTTTCCTTTTTTTTTTTTTTTTTTTTTGTCTTTATTTTAGAAGTGTTCTCCAGGTCATAATGTCAGAAAATGAAAAGGATAAGATGATAAAGATGTTACCTCCTCTGTATTGCACACTATCCTTCATAGTTCTCTATTCTCACATAGCCTTCAGAAGGTACTCAGCACGACACAGGTCTCACAAGTGTTCCTGTGTTCTGTGTGTCATGCCATATTCATCGACTGGGTACCAGAGTGTGTGAAATGGAAATGGGAGCTTTTGTTTAGTAAGCTAAACTTATATTCTGAGATGTTTAGAAAAGTTTTCAGATGATCACCATAAATGTCTCACTTGCAAGGAAGTATAGGGACAAGGAGGACCAGAAACTTTTGGCTGTATTGACTGTTTTCAGTGACTGACCAAAATTCAATTTATGATTCTAATGTAAAGCTGTAATTAATAGGAAGTTCTAGCTTTCCCCTGCCCATTGATAGCTTGGGTTTGTGAAAAGAATATTCTCTGGTACTCAAGCCTCTGCTGTGGCTTTGGAGAGGCATACAAGCTTAGTGCCTTTGAGGATCTCCTTTGGCTTCTCAGACTGGCTCCTTGGAACTAATTTTGATACTCTGTTTTGATACAGAGATTTATTCTTGTTCTGAGCAGCAGAGGAACTAATGTGGTGTGCAACAGCAAAAACAAAGAAAAGAGGAAGACTGAGGAGAGCTTTACCACAGAATAAATCTGGAACAAATCCTGGGAATCTAAAAACGCTGCAGCAGTGTTGCATTGCTGTATGACCAACAATTCTGAATTAGTATTTTGCAAAGGAAAAGGCTTATAGGGTAAAGGAACTGAAGACAGAAAATACTAGTGTAAAGGACCAGGTTTATGCCACTTAAAATTTTTTAGCTTATTTCCTTCAAGCCATTTCAGAGAAGACATGAGAACATACTCCCTTTGTACAATTTAGTCCTTCCAAAAAGTTGAAGTCAAAATGTTTCACACCCTGCTGTTAAAACCACGACTGTTATGCTGCTTCTATTTCTACCAGCTCATTTGTTCTAAAAACATCTCTAAAATATTAAAATATCAACATCACAGGATGCACTGTTAATGAAGGAATTACAAGCTACTTTCATGACAAGACTTGAGGAGTCCGAATTCCTTTTTTAATTTGCCACCATATCAGTGGAAACACATCTGTTAATCACTATGTCTCAGCCAAACCCATCGCCACCTGCATGAGTGCTTCTCTCCCATTTACCTGGAAAGTTAAACTGTACTGTTAAATCGCAGGTGAGCAAAGCCAGTCTCTGCCTTTGAAGCAAACCAGAAAGGAGTAATATTTTCTGAATCAAACAGCTGTTTTAGCTGAAAGGCAACAATTTACATCATCATTAAACATTTGAGTTGCTGGCTGAGTCAAGACTTAAGACAAATCTAGGAGAAGTACAAGCAACCGCCGGGTTTATGACTGAGGTGCAAGGTGGCATTAAATCCTGCAAATGAAAGATCTGTTCTGGCTGAGCAGATTCTGGGACTCTGGTGTTAATGCACTTTGTAAAGGAATAACCTGAGAGATTATATTCCTGATGCGTTTCATATGATAACAGATGATCAAGATGTAGGCCTGTGGAGAATCAACATCGTGAATCTGCTTTATTTAGGTAATAACCAAATTAAAAATAGACGCTTTTGAATTTTTTTTAATTTTAATGCAATAAAATGGAATAAAGTAATTCAAAAGATACTCTAGCCTTAAGAGGTTTAAAAGCATCCAAGACGGCATGTTGCTACCATTCAAAATATATCACCATTCATTATAAATGAGATTTTCACAGGTGTGTAACATTTAAAAACTTACTCGAGGCTTGTACTATACATTCAGTACAAGAATATGTTTGGGGAAAAAGACAATAGAAATCTTTTTTTCCCACTTCTGGGCTATATATATGAAGAAAAAAACCCAAACAAACAGCAGTTTATCACTGAGAATAAAAGAAAACCATTATACCAATTAGAATCTGTCTTCTGTGAAGTCCATGATTTTCATATGCATATTTGCACAGTCAGCTTGGGGAGGTGGTGGAGTCTCGATCCCTGGATGTGTCTAAAAAAGGACTGGATGTGACACTCAGTGCCATGGACTAGTTGAGGTATTAGGACATGGGTTGGACTTGATGATATTAAAGGTCTCTTCCAAGCTTGTGATGCTGTGATTCTGTGATAAGCAAAGCCTTCTTCCTTTAGCTGAATTTTTCAAGCCTGTACAATAACAGATGACTTTGGGCACTGCGCTTTGGGCAGGGGAGGAAATTAATGAGACATAAGCTTTATTGTTTACAAATATGTTTTCTATGTAAATACAGTTTCCTTTTTTTTCCCCATAGAAATTTAACAGGGAACTTTAGTTTTGGACTAACAGTGACTGCATGGTAACTTCACCGGTAAGTATGAAACCTAACAGCTCCTGAGTACGAAGAAAACATCTCCAAACAAACCTAATTCAAAGTGCTGATCCTTAAGAGGTCTTAATTAATCCAGTTTTCTTGGCAGGCTACAGGTTTTCAGTGGCACTTATTCCATATGTTCTTTGGTGATCATCTGAGGAAGGCAACTGGTAGAAGTATCAGGTGCAATTCTCTCATAACCCATAAATAAAATGCTATTAAATACCACCTGATTCCAGTTATCAGCCATGTGCATTTGTGTCTGTTATGATTATATTTCTTTCTCTGACCAAATTCTTGATTTAGTATTTGTTTTAATAAAGTCTACAGTGAAATTATTTTAATATCCAGATTTATGTTAAACCAGAGGAGAAAATGTGTAAAATAAATAACCTGTAAATGTAACAAAAGTCCTCTACTTGAATTGTTGACTTAAGTGAAAGTAAAATAAAGTCAAAAAAATTGTCATTTATGCCCAATTACCTGTAAGCTAAGGCCTGCCTTTCTAATCAGTTCTGTAGATGGGCCTTGACATCTTTTTGGGATCTCTATTGATTTTGAGAATGCTCAAACAAATGATCAAACATGCAATGCACTGAATAAGATATTAAGGCAAAACTGTAAAAAAATTTCCATGGTAAGAATATTAGAAAAATAATCACAACCATTTAACATATAACTGGTTTATTTACCATAAAATTTGCTTATCTTTTTATAGAGTAGTAGTTGAATATAATTATTATGCACTGCTTAAATTGAAATTATTGTTAAATAATTAAAGATCTTTAGATCTTAAAGATCAGCAACCCATGAAGAAATTACACTGATTTATTATTCTTAGTTAATTTCCATCTTTCTGTAGTCTCAAAAGTAAATTTACCTACCTGCTGATAAAAGCCAGTTTTTACAAATTTTCATTTAATTGCTTCCTACAAATTTTTCCTTTCCTTTGTTTGTGTTTTCCTACCTTCAAAGAGCCTATACTAATAGAATCAGTCCTATTTGATAATGTTAAAAGCACAATAACTAACAAGATGCTTATCCCATAGATTTTACTGAACATTAGAGAGAAAATGCAGTGTTTAGAAGACAATTTAAATAATGTCCATTACATCCTCTTACAGTTTCACACTTTACTGAGCATGTCATAATTTGTTCTAATTTGTACAAGAACATAGCTGAGAAAGGTGCCATTCAGAAGTCCAGTCAAAAGCTTCAGAGACACTCAATATCTAAAAAGCAAACTCAGATCTCGTTTCTTTCGTGTTTGTATTTTCTGTTTACACCCTTCAGTACTCCTTTGCTATTTTGAACAAAGCTGGCAAATTTTCATCATCCATTATTTTGATGTCATGACATTTAGTGTCTTTCCAGATCACCCATAAAGGCTTTAAATGCTAAATATACTAGGGTGATTAATGACTCGCCTTTTGTACCATTGTACCTATCTAAAAACATTACCCTTCTGCACAGTCTTCATTTATTTGCAGCTTGTTCTGTATATGCATGAAATTCTAAGTTAACATTTTCTTTATATGCATGAAACTCTGATTTAATGTTTTCAGGAATAGAGGTTGTCCTTATCTACTGCTCTCTCTTTTCATGAATGTTTTAAATGTTCTTTATTCTTGTAATTAATACATTGAGTGAATTTCTTAGTGATTGGATGTTGTTCACACACCACAGCCATCACTTCTTGAAGTAACTTCAAAAACTTAGATCAGCAGAATGTATCAAGATTTTGTGTATTGTAACAAGCATTGTTAATAAAGTCAGGGTACCTTTTAGTTAGAAAACTATTGTAATATTGAAGGGCGTTTTAATTCTCTAGCAGAGTCTAGCTATCAGCATTTCTATGGGATAAATATAAATACAAATCAATCACAATGTTCTGAATACCATTATGAGTACTAAGTGAAATTTCAGGTGAAATCTGGTCTAGGACATTTAGAGTTTATTTACCCTAAAAACTGCTTATTTGCTTATAGGATTGTAGTTAACTGTAATTATTATGCACTGTTTAACTTCTATTTTTTTTAAAGATCAGAAACTCATGAGGAAATTATACTGATTTAGTAATTACATGTTTTATGTGATTTATTAATTATGTGCCTTTTGCAATATTTGAGTCAGGGGACAGATTTCAACTCCTGTCATAGAAAAAAATCTGACATATATTGGCAGATAATTTTTACATTTTACCCTTAATTCTGAATTGTCCCATTTGGAGTTATAAAAGAATATGGGAATTGTAACTTTCCAGACGTAAAACATGTGTCTTTGCTCTGGCATTTCCTTGACAGTGTGTTTGTTATCCATTCAAGTCCTGATATTTAGCTTTTGAGGAGAGTTCAGTGCAATCAGAGCATTGATTTTAATTCTTCTACATATATATTACGATCCTGTCATGGGAGGTGTCTCATAGTAGCCACAACTGTGAGGCATGTCATCTCAAAGCCAACTTATGTTCTTTAATAATGGACAGGTAAGAGAAATATTGGGTTCTGGAGATATTGGGTTCTGGGAAGCCCCAGGATAGGCCTCCATCTCCCAACTAACCCTCACCATAAATTACAAAATGTTCCTAATTTATGTACTTCTGTGGATCTTACATAAATCTTTCCATCATAAGTCTGTGTTCTCACATAAAATAAGCCATACAACCAAAACTGTATTGTTGATCCATTCAAGTGTAGGTTATGGAAAACCATGAACTGTTTATTAATAAATAAAGGATTGCATGATCTGATTTCATTGTAGGGTTTTGACATACCTAAATTCCACATGCTAAAGAAAAAGTTTAGCCATTCTTTCCAAATTAATTTGCAAATCTTGATGGAAGAGTGCACGGATTCCTGCTTCTCAGATACCTTGTCAGTTTTTCACAGTGAAAAACCTGAAGTTTTGGACACATGCTTGTATGTTACCGTGAATATTTGGTAGACGATTCATGCAAAAATAAGACACACTGATATTTGTCATTGTTTGAGTTATAAGGGTGTTATAGTCCCTTCCTTCAACTATAGAATAAATAATAATTTAAAAGACATAAAATGGTGAATGTCATAGTCATTATCTTTGCTAGAATACCTGTAAATATGTATATTGCATTTAGAGTAAACACATTAATTTTATAGTTTATAGGTTTATTTTTACTGAAGTTATAAGATCACTGATTAAGAAAACAAATCTTTCCTATAAAGTGCTGTTTAGAGAAACTCATGCAAACCATGCAAAGTCTAATTGCTAAACAAAATGTTGGCTTTCTGTGAAAAATAACTGGAAGCACACTATGTTATTATACTACAATATTTTCCTGGTCATTACTTTAAAAAAATATTAGTTGTGATATAAGAAGTTGAAATCTCCAATAATGTAGCAAAGTATGTGATCAACTGTCAACAAAAACTTAGATAAATTTCAAGCCAACAGAACTTTAGGGCAACAAGGTGGTTGTGGTTATAGTGTTATTTCAGAATTCAGCTACCGAATTGACAAAACTAAAAGGATAAATCCCTATTTATGGCTCCACCCCAAAATATATTTAACCAATCTCCAAGGAAAATATGCAAGAGAGTGGCTTGCAGCCCTTCTCTGAACTTTATTGCATTTAGTCCTCAAATTCCCTTCTGACCCTTTTTTATTTAACTGCAGAAATATCCACATTATAAGAGAGAAAAGGCAAGTGCTTATTATGCATCTTAAACTCAGCTTGAAAGTGTAAGTACAGCACTCTGCCAGAAAATAATTCTGATCTTGTGCTTGAGTTTGATAAAGCCATTGGCAAAAATTCCCTCAAGGATATGAAGTACTGATACTGCACATCTTTGGAAGCATTGTCAGTTTATCTGAGCTGAGTGTTGAGCACATTCTTATCAAAGCCTTATGCCTAGACACCATAAGGGACTCAACTGGCTAGATACATGAAGAGGGTCCCTATCAGCTTGCAGCATAGTTGGGGTATCAATCTCCTACAGAGTAATGCTCTAATTAGGGCATTTGCTCTGAATTCTAGGTATGATTGAACCTAAGAAGATTTGCCTCTACAACATTGTCTTCCAAGAACTCTGTTCTCGTCACCGAAACACCTGGAGCCCCAAAACACCAAAAACCTCTCCTGTGTCAGAATGCTCTGCTCTCTTGAAATTATTCTACACTACTGTTAAGACTGAAAATGTGTGGATACAGAGTAAGTGAACCTGCCTTGGTATCCTAGTGGATATACAGTGATTTGAAATACTCCCTTACTGTATTATATTCTATTATTTTATTTCCATGGAAATGCAATCCTGTATTTAAAAAACCCCATGAAATTAGAAAACACAGGTCATCCCAATGCTCTTCTGTTTTAAATTGTTTTCTGGGGCTGTGAACAAAAACTGATGAAAAATCACATCTCAGTCTTGAAGATGGTTCATAATTTTGAGGTGAATGCAAATGCATACTTTCCCAGATTTCAGCCTGGGAAAGTGTAAGGAAAAGCAGCTTGTTTTCTAGTATTTAATATTTTCATGCTCCATGGGCTATTGAATAGATTACACACACAAAGTGCTCAAATAAACTCTGCTTAACAAGTTTTAAAAAGTGTTTGCAATTTGGAGAAAAAAGCTTTATCTTAGAAAAATACCAAGAAAAAACCTCAAGGAAAAAAGTTAAGAAAGTTCCAGAAGTGCATCATAACACTGCTAATGCAGCTCTGCAGAGGTGGAAGTTTAGGTCACCCTTGCATTCTGATTATCTTTGGGTCTGGTTTGACTTCTGATGAAAAATAGAGCTGCTTTAGAGTTATTTTAGTCATTAATTACTAAATTAAGTAATTAACAATCAAGTCATGTACCTTCCAATTCTTCCCTTTTCATGGAACTTGTCAGATTATAGAAGTATGTACCTCCAGTGTCTCATACAAAATTCCTGACAAGAGAAAGCTAGGTGTTCCACAGGAAAAACCATCTTGATTTCACATTTTCACAAAGGGAATGTCATAGGGTGACTTTATGATGCTTGTATCCCCAAACATCTGTTCTGTTTGTGCTGTATATTGAGCTCTGTACCTTTAAAACAGTTCTGGGAGCGAAAGGGGAGAAAGAAGCAGCGCTCAGTTTGTTTTGAGAAAACTGCCTGATTCCCACACGGCCTGGCTCCAGCGTTCGTCTGAGGCACGGACAGCGGTGGGGCAGAGATCTCCTGTGCTCTTAGTTAGTTTTAGCTAGCTGAGGCAGAGAAGTTCCCTGGACTGTTTTTTCCCTTTTCCTTGGGACTGTTTAAATCTGCTCTGGACTGAAGAACCCAGAGGAGCAGCGAGGGCTGGCACCTGCGGCCGCTGGGCCTGGGCCTGCGGAGGGACTGGGACTGGTGAGAGACTGAGTGAGCTGAGCTACACCCACGGCAAGGACTGGCTCAGTTTGCCACCTCTCTTCGGAGCGGGGAGAGGTTTTATTGTTTCATATTATTCATTCTCTATGCTTGTGGGCATCTTGTTTGTTAAATAAATAGTTTTTTCCACTTTTCTCTGAGGAAGTTCTTTTTTCCCCAACTGGCTGGGGGGAGGGGCCATTTGGGTTTGCTTTCCAGAGGAACCCCCTTTGGAGGTTTCCTCCCAAATTTGCCCTAAACCAGGAGAGGGAAATTCAGCAAAAAGTAGGTGAAGAACTACTGCAGTAGTGCAAAGGCATAGAAGAACACAACAGGTCCTGGATGTGTACTCTTCAGGGAAATCTCTTGGACATATTTGAAGCATGCATGTTTATTAATTTTGAACAGCTTGAGGTTTTGCCCAAAGACAAAAATGAAATAAGGACTGTGATTTTTCTCTGTCTCATAATCAGACTCAAAACATTTACAAGTGTGTTAGAGAAAGATCGAGCAAAATTGAGTACACTTTGCTTTTGAACCAAGAAAGAAAGTTTTCTACTTTTAATCTCTGTCTTCTGTTAAATCTTTCATAGAGAACAAGTCTGAACTCTTCAACCTCCCAGTGATGGGCACATAGAGGTGAAAAGTAAATTATCCAGCTCCAGTGTGAAAGTGTTTACTTCTCTTCTAGCAAAGGTACTTCAGAGAAAAGAAGCCTGATCTCAGTAATGTCTGTTTGGGGTTGTACAACAATATGGCTTGATAGTTACAAATGGGTTTTGCTTTAATTTAAGAAAATATTTTATTCTTGTTCAGACAAATTGAGACCTAGATGACAGATGTCATGCAACGATATGAAATTGCTTCTGAATAAATATCATTGAAAAGTTGGAGCTAAATCCATCTTACAATGACTAGTGACTTTAATGAAGTCTTTTAATATGATCAAGAGAAATCTAAAATTGATTTGAGGAATGTTCTCATCAGGCACACAAAGAACACAAAAATTCAAAGACTGATTCTATAATTAGAGAAACACCCCAAAAGAAAAATAGAAAGTCTGACTAAAAAATGAACTAAACCACACAAGAGACCTTTGAAAAGAACTTAGTAATAAACACAGCCTGCACTGAGCAGTAATGCAAACACATGCTAAAAGAGACGATTGATGAATCTTCTGGCTTTTTCTCTAGGGTTTAGGTACCTTAGATCCAATCTTTAATAAATATTCTTTCTGTATTGAATTTCATAAATGTCCACCAACTTAACAAATACTTGTCTTCAAAGAAGATTTCAGGTCTTATAACCATCACTGTTTGAGGGTTGCCTTTATTGTACGAATTAAAGGAGACCCAGAAATTGATGCAAGTGCAGTTGAATGACTCAGGCCAGCTTAGTGCTTGCTCCATCTATACGTGATCTTCGTAGGAAATAGCCACTTGGAAGGATCCAAGGCAGCTGGGGATCAGGGGTCTAGTACTTAAGGTCTCCATCTTATTTTCATTTGACAGTGAATATTTATTTTCAAATATACCCAGAAATCTTTCCCAGTGCCTGGCAAGATACGATAGATTTGGCACAAAATCATAAAGCCCTCATCGTGCAGCAGTAAATAGAAACAGTGCACATCCAGCACACATTTACTACACACTGGGCAGGGAAACCTCAAGCCATCCCACTGATGCCAGTTTGATGCAAGGGACAGCAAGAGATACTCAGAGCCCAGAGAGGGATCACAGGTCAGCAGATCACCTGGAGAGCTGCACAAAGGAATTCCAGCAGCTCGAGCCAGTGAGTCAGCTTCATTAGGAGCCCAACATAAATGCCTCTATGCAGACATATGTAATGTGGGAAATAAAAAAGAGGAGTTACAGAAGTATGCACTACCCTGGCCTTTGTGAGAACAGACCTTGGCATCTTCAGGGACCTGCTTAGTAGAGTATGATGGGATAAAGCTCTGGAGAGAAGAGTGGCACCAGAAAGCTGGTTAATATTCAGGGGTCACCTCCTCCAAGCTCAGCAGTGATGCATTCCAGTGAAGAGAAAGTCAGGTAAAAACACCAAGAGGGCTGTGTGAATTAGCAAGGAGATCCTGGACAAACTCAAACACAAAAGGAAAGGAGTGACAGGTAACCATGAAAGAATATAAACTTTTACAAAGGCATGTAGTGGTAGGATAAGGAGCAAAGGTTTTAAACTGAGAGTGGGTTTAGATGAGCTATTAGGAAGAAATTCTTTACTCTGAGGGCTGGAACAGGTTGCCAAGATAAGTGGTGGATGCCCCATCCCTGGAAGTGTTCAAGGTCAGGCTGGATGGGGTTCTGAGCAACCTGGTCTAATTGAAATGAAAGTGTCCCTGCCTGTGGCAAGGGGATTGGAAAAATATGATCTTTAGGGTTTTGGTTCCAAACCAAACCATTCTATGATTCAATGATCTTTGGAATAATCCCAAGTACTGGGTCAAAGCTGGGTCAATATACTTCAGCATATTTGAGTGCTTAAGGTCACTTGGTTTCAAACAAGTAGGAAATTTATTTATTTATTTATTTGAGAAACCCCTTGTCAGAAGGTTTGACTTTGATGAAGCACATTGAAAAGAAAAAGCACTAACTTTTTGATGGTGAAGACATGAGCTGTAACCCAGAAAACTCCAGTTCAATTTTTGTCCCTGGAGACTCATTTGAACTCAGGGAAAGTCTATTCCCCTCATAGTCTAATTGGACATGCTAACCACCAAGTTTTAAAAAAACCCTTCTTTCTATTTCTTCCTGGCTCAATGGTTATTTAATTATATAAACAATGCCGAGGAGCTTTCCTGGAAGAAATGAGCAGATTTCTATTCTGAATAGTGTATGCCCAAAGGTTTCAGATTCCTTCTCTAGATTAGTCAGAGTAAGAACTTGAAATCAGATTGTATCTGTCCATGGCAAGCGCCTTACCACCTGGCCCAGCTGGCCACATCCAATTAATGCACACTGGTAGATCATTTCTTCACAGACATTTTTCAGACAGACACCATTTGTGTAGCAATATGGAATACATCCTAGCTTGTTGTTTTTTCTTCTCCCACAAAATCATAGGTTTGCTGTTAGGCCAGGACTAATTGTGGTAGCCATGACCTGTTTGCGACACTTTCCTAGTGGACAATTATTTACCGTCAGTGAGGTTTATCTCATATTAACCTGCAAGCTATATAGACAAATTAAGTAGTTTTTTTCTAACTTCAGCTGTAAGGATGCTCCAGATGAAGAGCAGCTCAGAAGTTGTTTTTGTTTGGTTTTTATAGTGAATCTGCTGCCTGCCTGAACACAGATATATAAATAGACCTAAAATCCTTCATGAATTCACACAAAAAGTATACCATGAATAGTGCATGCCTCTCTTTACCACTCAAGTAAGCAAACCACTTTTGCAGTGTATGAAAGGAAGTTAATTTCCTGAAACCTGTCTAAAATAACCTCGACAATAGCAGTAGTATTTGCACTGAAAAAAAGATTTATCAGATGTGAATATCTGCATTGTGAAGCCCTAATAGTTCTCATCTGGGGTTCTGCCTCTTGCTACTTCATTATGACAAAGCAGCCCAAAATTAGAGAAAATTTGGCTCTGCTCATAAGTGCCTATTTCACAGCTTTCAGTGTCTAGGACAGAGTGCTCTTCCAGGGACAAACAACAGGACAGGATTTATCTGACAGACTTAAGGTTAATTTAATTCATGATAGGTCATAGCTGGCTGGGGTATTTACAAGCTCAGAAAAGCATGAAAGGATTTCAAAGTCTCATTAGTCCATACTGTTCTTTCCATGCTGCTCTGTAACTCAACATAGCTGGAACAGATGATCAAGGTTGTCTTAAAATTCAGGGTGGAGGGAACAAAAACACAAAGCAACGCCTGTGCAAAGCTGCTATGGTTTTTATCATCTGACTGAAAAACTACACATCTATTAGCTGTATTCAGATATTAAAAATCTGCTCATGAGGATGTCTTAAAAGGCTTATTAGTTTGGGTGGTTGACTCAGCTGAAAACATAGTGATTCACATCCTTGTAATTATCTTTTGCAGACAAAACTAAGCAAGCAGAACTGCATACTTCTGAATGAATTGAAGACCAATATTAAATGAAGGGTTATTTAAAATAGCGCTTTGTAAGGAACAGAAGAGAATGAGTGAGATTTATTGCAGCTAATATTAAGCATCTACAGTGCAAAAGATATGAAGGTTACTTCTGATAAGAATTCCCAGTAAATATTTCTGTTGCATTCCTGAAGATCAGCAATTCACTTTTCTCTTTATAAGGGGTATACTTTCTGAATTTATGAATGGGCCTTGGGTCTTGAGAATTTTATAGTTAATTTCCTTCTCACTCTCACACTTTTGCTCATACATGCCTGTATAACTCAATCAGTTCCTCCCAGTATTAGCTTTAAGATTTTCTCAGCATGACCAAGAAATCCAACCATGTCTTGGGCTGCATTCAAAAGCACTGTGGCCAAAATGGCCTCTCTGCTCTGCTGAGACCCCACCTGAGTATTCCATTCAGCTCTGGGGCTCCCAACCTAACAAGAACATGGTCCTGTTGAAGTGAGCCTAGAGGAGAGCCATGAAGACAATTCTCCAGAGAGCTGGAGGGAGCATCTCTGCTTAAAAAGACAGACTGAGAGAGTTGGAGCTGTTCAGCCTGGGGAAGAGAAGGTTTCAGGGAGACCTTATAGCACCTTCCAGTGCCTGAAAGGGACTGCTGCAAGAGAGATGGAAAGGGACTTTCTACAAGTGCATATAATGATAGAACAAGAGGGAATGGCTTTATTATGAGAGAATAGGTTTCGATCAGTTATTAGGAAGAGATTTTTTACTGTGAGGATCTTGAAAAACTGGCACAAGAGGCCCAGAGAAGCTGTGGATGTCTCATCCCTCTGGAAGTGTTCAATACCAGTTTGGATGGTGCTTTGAACAGCCTGGTGTGGTGGAAGGTGTCCCTGCCCATGTGTCGTGGCAGGGAGCTTGGAACTAGATTACATAATATAAGATCCCTTCAATCCATAGCATTCTGCAATTCTACGATTTTATAAATTATACTTAACCTTTTACAAATAAGAAAGAGCATGAGTGATGTTACAGTAGCAAAAGACAATAGCACACTGTCCATAAAATGTTGCCCGTCTGACTGAGAAAATTTACAAAATAAAATAAAATCCAAAAGAAAAAAAAATATTTTGTTTAGATTTCTCCCATCCAAAATAAACACACTACAATGCAAACAAGATAAAGAGGTAATATTCACCTACACAGGAAAAGAAGTTTTACACTGAAAGAGGAAACAAAATAGGATTTAACTCAAGAAACCTAAGAAAACTGGATATGTTCCTAAGTGCATGCTTATAAGTCCTTAGCAGACTTTTTCACATCTGGAAATGTGTCATGTCACTTTTGGTCCTGTATGGCTGTACAGGAGAGAAAAGCACAGAGATACATTTATACTGAACCCACTTACCTGCAGTTAAACATCTGCTGTAGGATGAGATTAACTGCTTTTACTGTAGAATAAAAGTCTGGGCACTAATCCTAAGTGACATCAAGCAATCCTTTTCTGGAGGCATACATAGCGATGCATGAGTATATGGATATATATATTATTTATGTGCACAAATATATATGCATGTTATTTTCACCTGTCTTCCCAATTGAACAATTTTGGTTGTTTAGGAAGTTAGAAAAAATGAATCCTATCCATTGCCTAAGCTATTGAGATAAAAGTACAATTCCTACCCAGGACAAGAGAATCTGTTTCATTCAGAATTGAATACCCACGTGCAGAGATGATATGAATATGCTGTGCACATATCAAATCCCTTAGAGGTTTATAAATATCATTAGCAAAGATAAATTGTGATTTTGTGATTCAGAAAATGAGAGGCAGTGTGGAAAAGACCTTTGAAAAACATCAATAACATAGTCAGTAAATCAGAGACCAAATGCAGGGAGTGCTTAAAACCGATGGCACACGAAAATAAGCATTGATGGAAATGGCCTACAACTAAAGCACTTTCTCCCACAGTAGTTTGTAGATTGTTGGTCTTTTCTATTGATTTTTCTGTTTCTTTGCTGTTAAACAGGGAGTGAAAGTTTCATTTGTACATCCCATTAGATACTATCTCCAGGTGCCTTTCAAATCAGAGTGCTTTCAGAAACACATTATTCCAAATTTTCAAGTGTACTGGGGTTTTACAATCTGAACCAAACTCATTTGAATACTAAGCTTGTAAATTTGTGATTCTGACAATTGCTGATTGTAATTCAGGAGAATTATAATGTTCAGGTCTGTTCTGTAAAGATAGACTGTGGTCTCAACAGCTAGTATATACATTCAATACAGCAGAGATTGGGAATGTTGATCAGAGAAAACGTATTTATACATAGTTTTTCCTGTCTATCTATCTGTTTATCTATCTGTCTGTCTGTCTGTCTCCTGGGTTTTTTACTTTGACTGCAGCTAATAGAAGCAATAAACTCTGACTTATCTGAAAGTTTTACCCAGAAAATTCCATCTTAAAAGAATCATTCAGGTGCTCACATGATGTGAGTCTTATCATCAGGCTGAAAATTTCATTCCATGAATCATGTTGAACTTTTCAAGGAAAAGGAATATAATGCATAACATTTCCAGGTATTCAAAGTAGCTGTGCTTCTTCTCATGAGACAGCTAGAAATGATTGCTTATGAGCAAAACCCAGGCCAGCTGTTCTCCATGCTAATTGCTGGCATCATTCCAAACAATAAATACATTTGAGTAAATCATAATGGTTTTCTGGAAAAATCATTTATGTAAGAACAGGTGAAGATTCTCTCATGATAATATTTCAGTCCAGTTTCTCAAGGCTGTACTGTGTAGCAGAAAAGTACTGAGATGGGTTTTTTTGTCCTGATCTCTTGAATGTCAGTAACAGACTATTCCTAAAAAAAAAAAAAAAAAAAAAAAAAAAAAAATCAGTTGGCCTTTAGTTGCCAACGTAGCTCAAATCATATACACTTCAGGCATATTGTTTTCATATATACAAAAAATAATGTTAAAACTAATAAAAAAATCACCAAACCCACCCTGTAAATACCAAAGCACTTTTACTACTTTTATTGTAACTTTGAGCTAATTTTATCATCCATCTGGAAAAGATTTCCCTTTCCTACAATTTGTTTATTTAGAGTTTATCTTAGGGGACAGTGCATGGAATCAATGTGCTGTGCAATAACTAGCTGACTGCATGATCTAATTAACACTAATTTGTTATTTCCTTCCTTCTATTTTTGTCATGGTCATTCCTAGTATTTCCACTTACTGCAGATGAACTCCTCAGAGCAGGATATGTGGCATCTTCACTGTTCATGATTCATCTATTAAATACAGTTGTCAAACCTTATAGAACTTTTTTTTTTAACCACTGCATTATTTAAAAAACATCATCTAAATAGCTGTCATTGATTTCAGTAGTGAAAACTAAAAAAAGTCAATCTAAGTATCAAACCAAAATAATCAGACATGAGAAAGAAGTAAAAAAAGGGAAAAAAAGAGACATTCATTCATTTATACCTTGAAGGCACAACAACTTATAAAGAGATGGAACTGATGCTATAGATACAGTATAAAGCTTTGTTGCTTTTTATCTTTTTCTGGAAAATGTTGCATTTTTTCCTACTATGTTTAGTCATTAGACAACCTATATCAGAAGAAACCAAATACAAATGTTGCAGTGGTGAAAGATCTTTGTTAATTCATTGATAACCAAATGTGGAAGACAGAAGACATTAAGTATTATAATTTAAAATGTTCTAATGTGCCTTTTTATAGAAAAAGTAATTGCATGGATGTTAAATATTCACACTGTAAAGTAGTTTTGAAAAATTGCCCATCCTAAATTTGTCCCCCACCATATTTCTATTTTCTAACATTACAACACAGTCCAAGAAATACTTAAGTTTGATTTGTTCTTTTGATATCAATGCAGACTATAAACAAAACCATCTCAAAGAATCATCAAGTTTATTTTTCAGTCTTGCTACAAGATGATCACTCTATTGAGACTGTGGTGACCTCACTGTGACTATTCAATGAGTCTGTAATGCTTCACAGTGAAGCTTTTTACTTTATGCTAATCATCATTCTTTATTTGCAATTAAAAACATGTGCTTTTATCATTTCACAAACATTTGATTGTGACAGCTAATTCAATGCTGGCTTTGTCTTCAGTTTAAAAGTGTAGACCAATTGAATCAGAGATATTGTGATAACATAAAATTACTCTTGCAGCTATAGACAATTATCCTGTTGCAGTGTTAAGGGATCCATGTAGGTCATACTTTTAAGAGGGTTTAGATCTTGGCACAGTAATGTCATATAGCTCTGTTAATCTACAAACTCTGGTATCTTTTATCTAAGCCCTCTCTGTAGTGATCTGTCATGCCGATTAAACTTTTTATAGTTTTTCAAAGAAAAGCACTTATTCATCTAACAAATTACATCATTATGCTTTGAGAACATGAAAAAGCTTTATTAAATAATTTCTATATCTTATTTAAAGAAATCATTAGGCATTAAAAATATTAGACATATTTAAAATATCTCTTTGCTGGGACAATTTGTACATGAGATTCTATTTTCTTTGTAGACATTTATTTTCTGTATTTCTATTTCATTTATAAAACTAAATCTTACGCAGAAAATGTCATTTTCTGGTGTCCTTATCTTCTTCAATGTCAGTGGGTGATGCCAGAATCTTTCTAAAATGTTCAATATTGACACAAGCTCTATGATATTCCTCTTCATCTCTTGTTATTCATGTGAATGTAATAATGCCTACAAGGTGTTTTACATTTCAAGTTTGTCTGTCAGCTAGTTCAAGTAACTAGTTAGTTTTTCAAAGATTGCCTTCTGCTTCATTGGATTTGAAGTCTACAATCTCCCTTCTTTCTAGTGTTTTGCAAAGATACTAGCATGGCTGAAAGTCAGTGAAATAAACAATATAGCTTATTCCAATCACTGGAAGAGGCTGCAGGGGGGCATATTTTACAGGCCAAGGAAATTACCTGTTTCTACATGCAGTGCTCATGTAGTCAATATCACACCAATCTGTACTTAGCTGAATAAAATCAGCACAAACACACACATTTGCTTTTATTTATGGATAACGCTAATGTTGAAATTGGTTTACATAATTTGCAATAAAATGCCTATCATTTTAAAAAGGAGGATGTTTATACACATCTTTGTTGTCAGATATGCCAGAAAAGCAAAAGCATGTCCTTTGCTAATGAGTTTTTCAGTTTTGTTCTTAAGGCCCACAGATCCCTGATGGGACAATCCTCTGTGAGCTACAACAAGCTGTTAGGTGAATACCTGCTTGACACCAGCATTCCAGAATCTTAGTAAAAATATTCTGCTGTGGCAGCACTGAAAGACACATTCTCACTCAAAACAAATTCAGAATCTCCTTTGTTCTTTTTTACTTTAATGTAACAAACTGTTTATTGTTCTAAGGCAAATAAATTTAAAAAGTCACCTCGTGATACTCTGCAAAGAGATTGTTTTGAGGTGGACATAAACTGCTATCCACAAGTCTTTCCTAAACTTCAGCCAATATTTGAGAATAAGTGCCATCTGGTAATTATCCAGTTTCATCAGTCCAAATGTTCTTTCAATTAGTTTGTTAAATACTACTCATATTGGCTTCATGCAATCTAATATAGTTTCAATGATTCTCTGAAAATAGTGTGTCCAAAAAGTGTGTCCTAATAGCAATGGAAAATTTGACCATATTTTTTCATTGACATATACATGTTTCACAAGTGGTCTTACAAGATCTTTAATAATATTAAATTTGTACATAGAACTTACACTAATATTTTTTTGGTTTTTTTTTCTTAAGAAGAAAATACAGTGAAAGAATAATGTAAGAATAGAGAAAATCATTGGGAAGGGTTAATATATTGGTGTAGGAATATATGAGCCACACTATTGTTACCCAGGCCAAATGATTAAATGAAAGAATTTGAGAAAAGCACAGTTTAGGAAAAACACAGATTTATTTACTAAGTTCTATTAATTACAAAAAGCATTTTCTGACAAAAAGAGATCTCATAAATATTATTTAATTAATCAAAAATGTTTGCATTTCTTCCATCTTTCCCAAATTTCTCTCAGCTAGTAGCTAATCAAATGCAAAAATTATACCGGTGGCTGTCCAGAAGATTCTATTCCATAATTTCAGTTGATGATTCATGCTTTAATGACCCCCATGCTGGATGAATGGGCATGAACCAGCATGGGTCTCTCATGATAATAGAGTGAAATGGCTTTTCCATCATCAGTGCTGTCTATGGCAAATAATCACAAAAGCCTTCTACTCAGTTCTCTTCATTTCCACAGAACACTGAATCAAATTCAAAGTCTTACTGTCATTCTCTAAGGAAGTTCATATAACTTATAAGGTATCTTTCATCACATTAATCTTCCTTTAGATTCTAAAAAAAAAATCTAAATACTGCACTTACTGTATTTAATTTTCTATAGTCAATGACAAATACTACAGCCACGAGGAAGAAAGAAGAAGAAGATAGAAAAGAGGAATCAAATAATCCATTCAGTACTTCAGAGTAAAGAAAAATCAAATTACACCATAAGGAAAAATTTGAAAGTTAGATGGCAATAAGGAGCTAGTGTGAAAAAAAACTGAGGATCCTGTCAGAGGAAGAAATACATATTACTAGTAGCTTTTCTATAGAGACAGTGCAATCATAGTGGCACTGCAAATGACTGCTGCTTGGAGACTTCTTCAAGCCTGAATAATGTCACTGGCAGCAGATTTTCTAACTGCATTGTATAGACATGATTGGTTCTATTTTATTTTGCTAATAGTTGATCTGGAAGGTAGGGGGTTGATTTTAAAAGGGTAAATTTTAATAAATTAAGGATATTGGTTAGGATATTGTGATAACATTTCTACTGGGTTCTTGGGCCTTCTGCCCTCTCTGTTGAGCTGTTTCTGAGTAGAGTGGAACAGACAGTGTAAGGATCTATATACATGAACTGTACCCCACAATTAAGGGAGCTGGCTTTTTTTAATATTTTCTATATCACATGTCAGAAAGTATTTTCACTTACTGGGCACGCCTGCATACCTGTGACACTCTCAGAACACAAAGTTCACCATTTAGTCTGACTACTGAGTCTTCAGGAGTCTATGAAGCAAGAAGCAGCCTTCTATGAAGCTTTGATTAGTGGTTTGGAAGGCTCTTAACAAAAGGTGTCCTTTCTGGTCTGATTTTCCAGGAAAAAGTTAATGGCTGCCAGATGCTCTCTTTGCAGTGCCTGATGTTGAAAGTATTACTTTTTGTCTTAAAATAAATGGGGGAAAGGGGACTCTACTCAAATACAGGCAGGAATGAACAGAACATTGTGCACAGAAAAGGTAAAGGAGATGGAAAGGAGTCAACAGCAGGAATGAAATGAGAGCATTTTATCAGCCCACAGCTATCCACCCAGCCTAGGCAAGTTAAAAGGCAACACTCAGTCAGACCATCAACTCATCCAAACATAGTCCCTCAAGCGTAAAGAATAACTTTACATTTGGCCTGTGGGAAGTGAGCTGTTGCAAAAAGGCAAGCAATTGTTTTGAAAATCTATGTAAATGCACTTTAGGTAACTAACTTAGGAAAGAGGAGTCTGGATCTGAAAATTGTCTGCTGGCCTCTATAGAAGATGGTGTCTCCAAGGTAAAAAAATCCCCTATTTCTAATGTTTTCCTGTGAACTTGGATGCTGTTTTAAAAGAACAGACATATATTTAGCCACCTCCTTGTCACTTAAGAAACAACAATTATTTGGGTTTTTTTTTTTTAACTAAATGATGGCAGAATGGAGGAACTGTTATCAGCCCAATGTTATCTGTCCATTTCACCTGAATTTTATAGTAGAAAACATTTTTTGCTCCCAGTGAAACCCTTTCCATACTACTTTCTGTTCATAGTTGATAAGCTGATAGTTGTAAAATTCATTAATCTTGAAATCATTTGGGGGGAAAAAGTGAAAAAGCCTAATGTGAGGGGCATAGCTCCTTACACCCTATAAAATACAGTTGCTTGTGGTTCCTGGGGATTGGAGTCAAGAGTCCCTTAAGTCTCTTCCAAACCTTTCTTCTTGAGGAATCACTTTGCTAGCACACAAAGATCCCAAACCTAAATAGGAACTGGTATGTTCCTATTCCCTAGCCATACCTTGGTTTCCCTCATCATGTGCATTCTTTCCAGGTAAGCCAGAACCACACCTCTACTGTTCAGAATAGAGTTCTATATTATATACCTCTTAATAAATGCATGTTGTCTTGCTTGTTGTTTTCACCTGTGGAAACAATGGCTCAGATAAAGTTCACAAGACTATCCTATATATTCTGTTCTCAAGGGGAAAAAGTATTGGAGCTAATACAACAAACAATATACTTGGAAAAGGAGCATATTTGACATTAAATAAATTCAGAAACAAGGATTTAATTTTTCTTTCTTTTTTCCAATCACAAATAAACTCTAAATTTTGTTTACTGCATGAGTGAAAAACAGATGGGAGACTTACTGTCACCACTAAAAACATGTCTCTTCCACTGACTTTTATTTTCATTACTGTTAGCGAGATCAGGGAATTTTGTAGGCTTTTTGGAATTGTCTTAATCACATCTGTGAAACCAATAGAAATATTTTCTTTTGGGTCTCATTTGTTAGTTATTCTTTCTTTACTTTCTGGGAGTCAAGTACTACATATCTTTCTTCTTTCTATTTAACATAATCTTTAAAAAAAAATCTCTTAATCAATTATCTCTTTTTTAAGTCCTAATCAAAGCTCCATGAATTCTCCTGCCTGGAAGAATTAAATCTCAGGTTACAAAGAATAATTAGCTCAATTTTGTCACACATACGTTAGATCCCAAAGCATCAATTATCTTCTGTCTCCTGAAATATGCTGAAATATCACACATAGATGTTGCCATTAACACCTCCTGCTGTTGCTGTGAATTGCTTCAGCCCCACCATATGCAGTATGTTAAAGTTTTGAATTAAGATCTACATGAGCAGTACAAGCTTACTAGCACAAAATTTGTTAAGAATAAACACTATACATACAAGCCAGGAGCAGATATGATTACATATGAATATGAAAATATACATATACATATGCATATACCTGCACACTATCTGTCATTCCAAAGCTGCCACAGTACTGGAAGCTAGGTTCAGAATTTCCTGCAAAGGCAGTTATTCATTGATATATCATTGATTATTCATATCAGCCACACTGTTTACAGGAGTGGATTTTTTTACTTCAACAACAATCACACAATATATAATAGATATATTATGTATATAAGACTTCATCTGCATAAAGGACATGCATGTTCCTGCTGTGTTATGTATCATGTGAAGTGATCTAAGTACAACAGTAATGCATCTCTTTATTTAGAAAAAAAGAAAAATTTTCTTTCTTTGCACTGGTGCATGGAATAATGTTGAAAGTTGTGCAGAATTAGCCATCTTTGCACAAAATGTTGATGCTGAAAGTCACGCAGTTCTAAACTTCCAAGACAAATCCCGTATGTTTTCTGATCCTTTCCTTGTCATGTTTTCCTTTTCCAAACATTGCTGCAACTGTATTAGCACTTGATTGTCGCAAAACATCTGATGTAAATACAAAAATAGGATTCTCTTCCTGTGTCTGATACTGTATTAATAGTTGCTTCAGGAAAGTCAGTAGGGAAAGAGATGCCTACTAGATGATTCACAAGAAGACACAACTCTGTCCTGAAGAAAGAGATGGTTCCAATTAACTCTTTGCATGTATGATTAAATACACAAGGGCTCACAATCTTATATTTGTTCAAAATCTGAAAGACATAGTAGAGCATTCCACACAATAAAGAAGCCTAAAGCAGGTCTAGATATTTTTAGAATGGGTAAAAAAATAATGGTGTAGGATATATTTTTCACTTTTCTACTTGAAAATATTTCATGGATATATTTTGATGTGGGGAGTATATTTTCACACAATGCAGCCAATAAGGAATAAAACATCTCTGTAAGGCTCATGCATTACAAAACTGTCTCCAACTTAGACACATGTCCAAGGTGACATTGGCCAAAAATACTGAACGTCAGAGTCTGAAAGGTATCTGGGCTCTTAACTGACACTTCAGAGGGATTTAAAAGCCTTTATAATTGTAAGTATCTGGGCATTAATGAATTAGAAATTCAATTTTCAAAAGTAACTTAGGTAATTAAAAGCCCAGGTTGAACTGAATTGTAATTAGTCTGAGGTTCCAAAGGGCCATATTTTTGAAGCTATTAAAATATTTTGAATTGTGTCTCATTGGTTAGTGAGATTTCTAAGTGAATAGAGGTGTAAGTGCATATGAATCTACTGTAATACCAATCTAATTTTCACTTCTGAAAGGGGACCTGTGTCCTATTTAATAGAACACTCTTGAAAGTACTATTACCAAGCTAGTCAAAAGTTATGTTGTTCAGCAATAAATACTTATCCTCTGCAGTTTAGAATACTGATTCTTTAACCTTTATATTCAAATATTCTGTTTATGTTTTTCTTACTACACAAAATGGTTTAAAATTCCAAAAGTAAAGATCACCACTTTAAAAGAAAAATGTGTGGGATTTGTAAAGTGCACACTGTTATACAGGGAGCTGGTGAAGTGTAGTTGCAATTACTTGTAAAATTCTTCATGATCTCAGTTAAAAGGGGCTATTGAATTGCACACCATGATGATATTGTTGACAATGATAATTTTTGATTCTGAGAGCTAATTGTGTTTTTATATAAATTGCACTGTTTACAAGGTCTATGAAGTGGGCCTCACAATAAATTTCTTTTCTTGTATTCAGGCAAATTTTTTGATGAAAGCTACCTGTGACATAGCGCTCCAAACTCACTCAGCTCCTGTCTACAGTAAAAACCATGTAGTCCCTAGAGAAGTCAGAAACAAAACTAAATGTGCTGTTTTATTTAAGATAAAGACCAGAAAATACTTTTATTTGTTGCCCACAGAATTTATGCCATTTTCATGACAAGACAATATCTGCTTGTTCATCCTACAGATGACTGAATCATTTAAATGTTCATTAGTTGATAAACCATTGAGTGGTGTATTACTATTTCTTCATCAAGAATCACAGAACAGGTAAGGTTGGAAGGGACCACTGGGGGTCATCTGGTCCAACTTCCCTTGTCAAGCAGGGTCATCCTAGAGCATATGGATTGTGTCCAGACAGTTCTTGAATACCTCCAGTGAGATATCTCCACTGCCTCTCTGGACAGTCTGTTCCAGTGCATGGTCACCTGCACAGTAAAGAAGTTCTTCCTCATGTTCAGGTGGAACTTCCTGTGCATCAGTTTTTGCCCATTGACTCTTGTCCTATTGCTTGGCACCACTGAGCACAGCCTGGCTCCGTCCTCTGGACAGCCTCCCTGCTGATACTGATAGACATTGATGAGGTCCCCTCTCAGTTGCCTCTTCTAGAGGCTGAACAGGTCCAGCTCCCTCAGCCTTTCCTCATGCAAGAGATATGCTCCAGTCCCTTAATCATCTCTGTAGCCCTCCACTGGACCTGCTCCAGGAGTTCCATGTACTGAGGAGCCCAGAACTGGATACAGCACTCAATATGTGGCCTCACCAGGACTGAGTAGAGGGGTACCCTCAACCTGTTGGCAATGCTTTTCAAAATTCAGCCCCGAATACCACCGGTCTTGGATCAAAGACAAAGATAGCTTTGACATATATTTACACTGCTTTCCACAGGAATTATCTGTTATCTTACTCTAAGGTTTGAAAAACACTATGTTGCAACAGCAAAAGTACATTAAAGAATCAAAGCTTCTTTATAGCTCACAAGTGCTTTAGATTTTATCTTTATTTGCATTTATGTAACTATATACATTGTTTCAGGTATGATACAATTTTCTGGAAAACCAGAAGACAGGCTTGTATATCACGAAAAATACCCAAAATATTTGCAATTCAAACGTCATAGATAAATGTTAGGTGAAGATACATTCAGTTGACTGTGGTCCACAGCTTCAAGGAAAATGTGAAAAGTGTCTCTAGACAGCTGGAGTAACTTCTAAAACAAACAAACAAAAAAATTAGAGAAAGGGCTAATTATACAAAGAGTTTCAGCATCCTTCTCCTTTATTCAATTTCTTGCAACATATACTATGTTTTTTTCTTTTAAGCAGAGCAAGGCGTATTTGTCACAAACACAAAGTTTCCAAGGACCAGGAAAAGCAAAGCAAGGGCAATGCCTTCCCTGACTGAAGTCTCACATCTATGCCTTGTTAAGAGTGCCTCATTCTCTGTTGCTGGTCCACCTGGTCTGGTACTCTGCAAAATCAGTACCTATAGATGAAAAATAGATAGAAGGAAAACCTCCTTATCTCAAAGAATCAATGGTTTGACTATTTGCCTGAAAAAGAGGGTATATACATTAAATTTCTTCTCCTGCTTCTAGGAATTTGTGAACTACTGTAACCAGAAGGCAATAGGTATTTAGTACAAGGCTGAACTTTTTATGATCTAATCAAACAGTCATCAAATCAGACAGAAAATGATGTACAGTCTCACGGCTTGGGCACTGAGTTGAGCAAACATGAAGTTTATCATTATCTTTCTATCCCATAGTTTCAGAATAATTTTTCTCATTTTTTTCCCCTGTTTTTCCTTTTTCTCCTTCATTACATTGTCCAGTGAGGGTAAGCTTACAGAGGAGAAACAGAAAATATCATAATATCAAATAACATTTTAAGTCACTATCTCAACTGCGTAAAGCAGGAAACTAGTGAAAAGGTGTAATGGGACCAATCATTCTCAAATATCTCTTCTGTCTCAATACCAGATTTCAAACTAGGTGGAAACATAAAAAACGGACTTAGAAATTAATATATTACTCCCTTGCAATGTTCTGAAAGAAAAGGGCAGAACGGATGACAAGGAAGAATGAAAAATTTTCTTGTGAGTGTGTAAAAAGCTAGGTACTTTTTAAATAGACATTGAAGTGTCTGATTATTCTAGAGATAATGGAAGAATTTTCCTAGCACTTCTCACTGGATAATGCAACTGGAACCCCTAAAAGTCTTTTGTACCCTTTCTATGCCTAGACAGCTCAGAGGTCAAGCTGTAGAATCCACCTGATCACAAAATGCAGGAAACACATCTTTTAAAGGGTACCATAGTGCTCAGCACTGATCCAGTCCTATATTGCCAATGTCACATTTTTCTTTGAGGAGGAAAGCAGACATGAAAATCATAGAATAAAGATAAAGTATTATGTATTTAAAGTAAATGGAAATAATGTAGATGACTGAAATTCAGCTTTTGACTGAGAGGAGGGTCCTCAGCCTATAAATCTGAGTATCATGGGTTCTCTGGGGCAAAATGAGAAGCTGCCTTTGATTGCCTGTGATCAAGGGCTATTTAATGTGAACTGCAGGAAACAGTCTACATTGCAGTACATTGGAATGGAAGAGATACATAAAGTCCCTTGTCACCGAAAGACAAAAGAACAAAGGCAATTATTATTAAATTACTGTGATACAATGATAAAAATTGAGTTCTGCAAACAAGAAAGAGATTGGAAAATGTAAAATACAGGACAACACAGAACTCTCAACAAATTACTTGATGTTGGTCAATGAATCAAGAAAGAGAAAAAATTTTGCAAAACCAAATGTATAAATACAATAAAATTTTGTCCACAAATATGCCTGGCATTCACTTTTTTTTTCTAATTCATGGATCTTTATCAAACTGGATCATTACAACCCATATGATATTCATAGCTATTATTGTGATCTCTAGTGGGAAATGAGAAAAATCCAAAGTATTCAATGTACTGGAATTTTCTATGCCATGATCCAGTTAAAAGTACCTTGAGTCCTGAGTGATTCAGTAAATTATGTATTATTCTATTCACTATTGAACATAGCTTTGCAAACAGCATCTACCATAGAAGGCAAAATTTTCAGTATTATCTACATATAGATCTCTTCCATCTGAAGTGTTGATGCTGCGAATGGATGGAGAAAATTCCCAAAGGATAAAAAAGAGTTGTTCATGTAGGAAAAGCTAATAATAACAATATAACTACTGCATAAGTAAAAGTACCTTTAGAAAATAATGAAATCAAAGTAAACAAAAAATGAAGACCTTTTTTTTATTTCCTAAAATGTACATAAATATTAATATGTTTTATCACTACCTTAGTTAAACTGACTCTGACATGAAAAAATAATAATTCTTAGGAAAAGTTAGTTAAAAAGCTTTTCAGAGCAGGAGAATAATATGAAATAGAATGACTATCTGTTCTGGTTTGGGGCAGGGTAGAATTGAATTTCTTCACAGTGACTGGTATGGGGCTGTGTTTTGGATTTGTGCTGAATATAAGGCTGATAATATAGAAACAATTTTGTCATTGTTGAGCAGCATTTGCACAGAGCCAAGGTCTTTTCTGCTTTTCCTGCTGGCAAAGAATTCAGGGGTGTCTGGAAGGTTGAGAGGGGACAAAGCCATGACAGGTGACCCAAACTGACCAAAGGAAGAAGAGGGGAACATTTGGAGTAATAGCTGTTGTCTTTCCAAATCACTATTATGGGAGATGGTGACTGGTCTCCTGTAGATGGCTGAACACCTGCCTGCCCATGGGAAGAACTGAATGAATTCCTTGCTATATTTTGCTTGTGTATGCTACTTTTGCTTTTCATATTCAACTGTCTTCGTCTCAAACCATGATTCTTCTGGCTTTTACACTTCTGATTCTCTCTCCAGTTCTGCTGGTGGGGAAGTGAAGGAGTGTCATTGTTGGGCATGATGGCTGGCTGTAGTTAAACCACAACACCAGCTAAAACAATCTTGAAGAAGTGGAGAATACAAAAGTGTAAAATTTTCTATAAGTAAGCTAAAAAAGGCTGAAATTCAAAAGGAACTATATTTGGGAAAAGGAAAAACAGAAATATATAGGTATCCAGTTAAAGTATCAAGGTATATTAATGTAAAACATTATTCTTGTTAGAAATTGGTACAGTAAAAATCAATGTCCTTAAATGAGAAGCAGAAAAAAAAAAGATAGAAGAGACAAGATATAAGCAAAAAGCAGAAAGAAAAGGAACTAAAAGAAACAGGAAAAAAAAATATAGACAAATAGCATAGATAGCAAAACCATCCCTGACAGCAAAAGTAACTGCTACTAATTTAAATTGCATTTATGTCTGCATGATCATTAAATACCACTCATATGCCCTATAATGAAAAATAAGCATGGCATCAATTTGTCTCACTGAAGAGGAATATTTGAATCCCATAACTACCTCTATTGCATAAGGTGATATGTGCAGAATGTGCTCAGGAAAGAGCCTTAGCCTTGTGCTTCTACATGGGTTAGAGCAAACTTTCAATTGATATTTTGCCAGAAGAAGAGTTCAGTGAGAGTGCTTATCACTTTATTCATCATAATAGCCAACACTACAACAAGAAAAATTTGTAAAACCGAATTACTCTGCCACAGCTGGAATCATCCAGCAGTATGAACTGAGACATTATGCTGAAGATTTATGAGGAAAACATTATGCAATGCATTTCTGAGCCTTTTAAAAAACATTATACAAAAAGTAGAAATGTAAAAATCTTCATTGAAATATGACTGGACATTTGTGAAAAGAAAAAATAAATAAAAGACTCTCAAACTAAATCTATGCTACAATAACCAACCATTGTTAACCGTAGTAAATTGGAAGGACATCATTATCTTTATTCTTGCTCTTCCTTTCTGAGAGCATTGGTTGAAGGAATATCTGAAGCACCAAATTTTGATAGAAATCAAACTTCAAAGTTCTGTTTCTGTACATTTAAACATGCAAGCTATCACATATACCTGGCTTCATATTTGACATATTTATCCCTTAGCATAGTTCAAGCAAAAGCAATTCTGAGAAATTCTTTGTGTTTTTAAAAGCTTACCTACACGTTTGATTTTAGCACATGTTAAAATGAGCTATTTACAGAGGTAGTGGAGGGAGTTATAAGTGTTTCCACCAAAGCAATTATGAAGTTTTCATGGTCTTGTCACAAACAGTCTCTGAAGTGCATGTAGAAGACTACTAATGAAAATAACAAACAAATAACCTTAATGAAGAGAAAAGTGGCATCATGGGACAGCAGTTCATTCTTTAAACTCAACTTTAATGCAGGGGAAGAAAATTAATTTTATGAATATATATGTTCTGATATAATAATCAGTGCATTGCTAGTTAAGCCACGAAATCCTCAGTGTTCAAATGGGTGGCACTGGCATCAGTTCTTTTATCATTTATGGATTCATGAACTTGACTAAACTCACAAGGATCTAATTGGAAATACTGTTCTTATCTTTAAACCTCCATGGTTTTTCATACGAAACATTTTGCAGAGTTTGAAAATACTTGAGAGATAAGCCATGGGCAATACTGTTTAAAGGGCAAATAGAGATGTCAAGACTCTGTATCAGCCCAAATGCAAAGTGAAGGAGGGGAAGAGAGAAGAACTTTGATTATATGTAAATTGTCACATCTTTGAGGAGATGTCAGGCTTTAGGTAAGGGAGGTTATTACTCAGGCTTTGGTTGCTGCTGCAGCATCCTGAATAAATAATAACTTTTCATTTTGAACAAGCTGTTCTCTACCACTGAAATCTGCTGCTGTCATAATGTGTCTAAAGGAAGACTAAACAGGTACAAAAATACCAAGCCAAAAGTGCAACGAATAATCATAAGTATGGTAACCTGATAAGCCAGAGTGAGGATAACTAATATAACCCCTTTATAACAGTGTGCAGCCATGGATTCACCACTTGGAAGAAACACATACAAAGTCAGGGGAAGAAGCACAACTCACAAAAAAGGTGGAGAAAAATATACTGATTGATAATGAAAAGGTTTGCCTTCTAATTTGTGTCCAGACACCAATACCATAAGCACTTAGAGTTGGGCATATCATCTTATGGTCAAACCAGAGAAAGAGACAAACACAGATGTGTGGGTCTGTTTCTAGATGGTTCCTAAGGGTCAAATGGGTCATACTTAAGAACTGAAAAGTTCTGAGAGAGGAATCCCACCACTAGAAGTTAGACATCTTGGTAAAATCTCGTAACAGTGCTGTGCCACAGTTTCCCATTACTTAAAACAGAATAATATATCACTGTTGGAATAATTCATGCTCTAAAGATCTTCCAGCATGAAGATGCTGCAAAAAAGTAGAATATTATTAATTGTCTTTATAAATATTAAAGAATGTGTATCTTTCTTTAACCTATCAAACGCTTAGCCTTTTAGCTGCCTTATACCCACTGCACAAATACCATAAGAAAACAGATGCGGAATGCAATCAAAAAACAATAGGATCCTAGGTGAGTCAAAATATCAGTACTTAGCCACTGACTCATCATCTCATTAAGTCATCTCATTAAGTACACTGTTAAACACATGTTGCATGTCAGTAAAAAGATTTAAAATTAACTCATTTGTTGAAATTTCTGCTATGATTTACAGTGATATTTGAGACATTAAATTTACTGACTTTGATGAACATGCGGAATAAAAATGTAGGAAAAATATATAAGCATGTCCAGATAATGACTGACAAAAAATATTCTGGATATTAAAAATTATCATTTACTTTAAGAAACTGAAATGATTATAGAACAGTTTTTTTATATAAATATAAATCATATTTGTTTGATTTTTTACAAGCGAAATCTGAGGTCAGGAATCATGTGAGCAATTTCTGTAGCCTTTTTTATGCAAAATAAGGTGAACCCTAGAGACACACAAAAAAAATCCGTAAAAGGCCATTATTACATTAAACTTATCATAGGTATGATCACTTTAATTTAGAGATGGGGTTTTTTAAGATGGATTGATCCTCTGCTCCAAGCTGTCTGAGTAAAGTGCAAGCAGTCAAATCATTTTTGAATCATAACCTCCAAAGCTATTTTTGTCTTAGATGCCTATAAATAAACACACCAGTACTGTAAGAAGTCACGATCTTTCTCTGCAAGTCACAATATTTTCCTACATATAACTCAAAAAAGTTTAATTTACTACTGTATGTAGGTAGTATAAGTTTATCCACCAAAGTCCTTTACCTCAGCGTAAAGAAGAATAGATTTCTCCTTCTGGTGTACAGCATGAGAGGAACAGATAAATATGTTGTTTATCTTCATATTTATTTTCAAGAAACATTGTATATGAGGCTTTACATTATCTGGAAAATGAATTATGCATGTGACAATATGGCACATCCCTCAGTCAGCCAATTTCTAATGTCTACTCTGCCTCTTCTGACATCCCATGCTGTGATCAAAAATAATCTTGTTTTTGTGGAGTTGCTTTCTTTTGGTTTCTTTTCCTATTATCCCTGTGAAGGAATTATTTTAACTTTCTCCCTAACAAATACTATTTGCAAACACAATGAAGTTATATTTAAATCACTAAAAATTAAATGAAGCAGCAGGATGCCAAGGGAAGGTGCTATCTCTTCAGAAAGCAAGATAACAGCTTGAGAAAGATGAAGAATTTGCAGGCTTTACATTTTTAATTTTTTTTAATTATTTTTGTTTAAGTGCACAAGGGTCAGAAATTAGTAATGTAAAGATATATTTTAGTGCTTATCTTTCTCTGCTTGACTCCTGTGTTAATTATGGTGCTTATTTCATACTGGCAATTGTCTTTATGGATGAGGTAATACTGAAGCTGGTCAGCTTCAGCCAACTCATACTACAGCAAGATATTAAGTTAGCTCTTTTCAGATGAGGCATTTTAGCATTATAGAAAATTCTTTAGCTCATCTGACACCCATTCTTCCTCCTGAAGCTTTCTAGGCAGGGCCAGAGCAGTTTGCAACACAGCATACTGGCAAAGATGGCAGCCTTTTTAGCTGAAGCTAATTGGCCTCCTCCTGCTTCTAATGAGGGAAGTTTCTCTGCCTGTTTCCCAACATACGAAGTTTCCTTCTCTGTATATGGAGATCTGTGGAATAGCACATATGCTGCTTTGAGTCAGCTTAGAACCACTCCTCCTCCTACATGCCCAGTCTTTTGAAGAGGAAGTGAACTGAGTGCCTCCATCTGTGCTGATAAAAACAGAAAGACCAGGGAACAATCAATTTGCCATCATGAGGTACCAACTTAACATTAATTAGTCCCAGTAACATCAGAGCTATCTTTTTGGTTCCAGTAGTCCAAATAGGGCCAAGATACTGATTGCAGGGTGCAGTGTTAACCTCCTGGGAACCCAATAACACCCAGTTTGAAGACTAAATAAATGTACAGCCATGTGAGGTGGTGTATTGGGTTTGCATGGCAAGATTTTGGCAGTGGGTGCCTACAGCAGTAACTGCCATTAAAGCTGCCAGAAGCTTCCTCCATGTACAACAGAGACAATGCCAGTCAGCTGCAAGACAGACCCACTGCTGGCCATCGGTGATGGTGATAATACCTCTGGAATAACAGATTTAACAAGAAGGGGGAAAACCTGCCCAACAGAAACTTCAGTCAGTAGAAAATAGTGAGAATGTGCAGGAGAAACAGCCCTGCAGGAACCAAGCCTCTGAAGCAGAGATTCTCCTGTAACCCTTGGTGCAGACCATGGTGAGTCAGGCTGTGTCCCTGCAGCCCATGGAAGAGACTCACTCTGGAGCAGTTCATGAAGAACTGCAGCCTGTGGGAGGACTCACACTGAAGTTCATGGAGGACTGACTCCATGGAAGGGCCCCCCTGATGGAGCAGTGGAACAGTGTGAGGAGTCCTCCCACAGAGAAGGAAGGAGTGGCAGAGACAAGTGATGAACTAACTGCAACCCCCATTTCCCATGCCCTGGACTGCTGGAGGGGAGAAGGAAGAAAATTCAGGAGAAGTTGAACCCAAGGAGGAAGAAAGGGGTAGGGGAAAGATGTTTTAAGATTTAGCTTTTATTTTCCATTATCCTAGTCTGATTTGATTGGCAATATATTAATTTTCCCCAAGTTGAATCTCTTTTGCGTATGATGGCAATTAATGAGTGACCTCTCCCTATCTTTATCTTGACCCACAAACCTTTTGTTACATCCATTTTCCCCTGTCCAGTTAAGGAGGGGAGAGGAAGTGCAGTTTTGGTAGGCACCTGGCATCTAGACAAGGTAAACTCACCATAGTTGCTTAGGTCTTGATCAGGAAATGTAATAACTAGGTGTCTGCCCAGACCATGTGTGAAGAATACATGGGCTACCAGTAGAAAGTTAGGAAACTCAGAAATTGTCTAATCTGACAAGCGCGCTGAGAAGCAAATCACCTAAATTCTACATATAATGTGGAACCAGCCAAATGTAACTAAACAATAACAGTTAAGACTGTGCCAACTCCTAGGCACTCTGCCTCATACATCCTCACTACACTCCTATGAATTTTCTCTTGGTTTAAATAGCTGTCTCAGAAGAAAGTCCTGAAAGTATATTCCTTAGTAAAGCTCTAACATCAACCTATTTCACAAAAATGGATTGGCAGCTCATCTGCCATTACCAGAGCCTTAATATATATATATATTTTTTTTTTTTTTTTTCTTATTCCTTGATCCCTCAGGTAAAGTTGAGGCTTCTTTGCTGAGTCAAAGGCTCTTTTGATACTTCAATGTCCTGTCATGGCAATCTGTGGCTTTAAGCAAAAGAAGCCAGTTATAAGACATCTTTGGTGACTAAAATTTTGTGATATTTCTCTCAAGTGAGCTTTGGATACTTCACAGACACCATGATAGCTTTAAGTGACTCCCTGATCAACCAACAAGCTGTTTTGAATCCTACCCTTTGGCATGAACTTCTTCTCAAGTACAGTAAAAAAAAAAAAAAAAATCCATTCTAGGTTGGTGGGAGGTCTTGATGCTGTATGGTTCTCCCTGTTGCTTTCCCTTTAAAATTTCAACAACCTTGAAACTTGCAATGGGTACAAATTACTGAAGAAAAAAAGCTCATGAACTTGAGCTCCTTTTATAAATTCTAAAAATATCTTCTGAAGAGTTCAAAGTCACTGATGTTACAAAGTTCAGTGACCTGTAATAACTATTGTTATTTCCATTGACCCATAGTAATGATTGACCTGCACTGGAACTAGCAACACTCAATACCACATTTTCTCTTTTTTTTTTTTTTTTTTTTTTTTAATGTTCCATTTCCCAAGACATACACACACAAATATCAGTTTACATCAGACAGGCCAGATTTTACTCTGTCTATGCTTTTGGTGACAATAAAGCTATAATCATAAAACCAGAAAGTAATGGATGAACGTCTAATAACTAAATACAAATCAATAGACCATTGTGAAGAAAAAACAAAGATAATTTTATGTCTTAAAAAAAAATCCCAAAAGATCAATATTCATTACACTATGATATATGGAAACAACTGTGTTTATGTTTATAAAAGCTAGTATCAGGTTGTGCTGAAAGGTGAGAGGTGGAAACCTTCTGCTTCAGAAGGTCAAACATGGCAATCCAGGTCTGAGGATGAATTTTTTTCACTAAAATTAGTAACATATATGCTGGATATATATCTAGCATAAATATCAGACATTTTAACAGTTAAGGGACTTAATAAATCTACACAATGGTTTCAATATAAAAGAATTTGTATTTGACTCAGTGGTCACCATGATTTTTCAGAAGCTGATCTTTCTACTTTCACTCAGTAAAAGAATAGACGTAATCCTTAAAATTTCAGACTGATCAGAATGAGACCTAAGTTAATATTGGATAGGGGGAAAATGTTTCTTTTCAATAGTTCACTTTGCAAGTATCTCCTTCTGCATTGACCACTGCTTAATATTTTAAAAAGTATACAAACCACTCATTATCAAATGAAGGATTAATTCAAGAAAAGTATTTTATTTTCAATGACCCTATGTAGACAACTACCTTGAATAACATGCAGACAATACAATAGAGACATTTTATTTTTTCTGTCTTTGCAGCACAATGCACACAATTCAAATTAGGATATATTCAGTTCCTGTTACTGTAGGGTTCCTTGGATTGTTAATTTTTGCTCTGCTTTAAGACCTTCTCAGTCAATTTACTTACAATCCATATTCTACATATAGGTGTACTATTTATGCACATACCAATTTTTGAAGAGATGTACCAGAAGAGCAATCTACCATGTGAAAACTATTCCAGCTAGCTGTTCTATGCTTTTATTCATTGGGTAGACAATTGAAATTGAGCTTTTATATCCCTAAGGAATAGGGAAAGCACTAACATGTTGGTTATGTTGTTGACACTGTCACATTAGACAGTACATCACTACAATAAAATATGAAATAGAAATTTGCATTAATTGGTATTTTCTTCACAATCCCATATTGCCATAAATAAAGAGGAAAAGGTTTTACTCTTGCATAGAGGCTGCTCATTTTCCCACGAATTATGCATTTTCATTTTTCAACAAAAAAAAAAGTTTTTTCCCTGAAGAGAGTCACTATGAAGTCAGTATGAAGAAGTAAAACACTAGATAATTTTATTCTGTGCTGAAGGAAATGCCTTTTGACTTTTACTGAGCTGCTTGCCAAGTTTTTGATTTCTTGAACCAAATGGTTATTACATGGAGTTGTAGACATGTGCAGAACTAGGAATAGAGAAGTTGTCAAACATTTGAGATTTCAGTGCTGCTTAAAGAAATATAATCTCAAATTTGTCAAATGAAAGTGCTATCTTACTGTGGATAAAAACTTCAAATATCGAGTTCCTACAAATAGTTCTCTTCAGTATCTGAGCTACTCTATAAGTATGAAGAAAAAGTGATGTCTTATGAATAAAGCTAGTACTTAAAATATAATGCATATAACAAATTTTACTTTCTGAAACTCTGTTAGGGATAGATTACTTTTTTCTCTGTCAGATGTAATTATTGTGTAAGATGTAGCATCTGTAAATATTTCTTGATTTATAATTTGTGAGAAGCCAGGTGCTAGTGTCCTACATTTAGGTTTTGTAGACTTAACAGTGGTCTCAAAGAATATTGCTGATTATTTTAAGAGTATGGTTTAAAGTCACATCTGCAATGTAACTACTGTGCCTGCACACTCAGCATTCTCTTTCTCCATAATCTGCTTTTAACCAGATAAATTTTAAATGTTTATATCTAATCTTCTCACTCTAGCCTGAATTCTTAGTTGAAAGAGAAACAGAAAACAATTTGTCTCACTTGTTTTAGACACCTCTGCTTTTCACTTACATATCCTGGAAATGTCTATATCTCAGGAAGAAAAAAAAAAAAAAAGCCTAGAACTGGATGCCTGATTTTGAGACAGAGAATTTAGAGCAAGCAAATCCCACCCTTTCTAATGTATTCATCACTCTCTTTTCACTACATACAAAAGTTGAACAAGACAAAAGTATGGTTTTGATCTGACCAAAGGCTTTTACAAACTCAAGAAGATCCGTATTTGGATGAACCTCAGAACAGGTTTGGCTCCAACCATTTCCTCAGTTCTGCCAAGCGAAACCAGGACCTTTGCAGAGAAAACACTATTGTCTCTTATCTCAGTATGGGACCTGAGTGACCAGAGTGACAACATGAATAATAAAGCTTCTATCAGCTGCAAGATTTCTGAACCATACAACCAGAAGGTTTTCCTATTATCTTAAAAATAGCTTAGGCATTAAGTTGTTTGGTTTCACTATCTTCATTTCATCACAGACATAAAAATGTGTTAAATCCCACTGGGAGTTGGTCAATCCACTTGTCTAAATACAAGATGCAAATCAGCCCAAATCCCAGAACATGTAGTAATTACCCTGCATTCAATAAAAAACTTTATCGGTTATTTAAGAATTTTGGTGAGAAAGGAATAAGCTAACATTAGGGAATTACAGCTAACAGCTAATTAAGAATTTTTACCTGAATATAGACTGAGGGAAAATGACAGAATCTCATCCTTGGAAGATTCATGTAATAATATTGTCAAGGAAGCAAATGTCCATCCCCCATGGCCAAAGAGCTCAGGTTAAGCTACAACATGTTGTATGTTTTCAGAGAAGAGCTAAGCAGTTCCACTGACAAGGAAAAATATATACAACTGCCCATTTCAGAGGAACAAAGAAAGGCTGAAATATCATTGTATCCTGGTTTAGGACAAATTTGGGAGAAAACACACAAATGGGGTCCCTCTGGGGAGAAAACCCAAACGGCCCCTCCCCTTCAACTGGTCTGAGAAAGAACTTCCTTGGAGAAAAGGGGAAATATATTTATTTAACAAACAAAATGACCACAAGCATAAAGAATGAATAACATGAAACAATAAAACCTCTCATCACTCTGAAGAGAGATGGCAAACTTGAGAAAATCCTTCCTGTGGGTGTAGCTCAGCTCACTCAGTCTCTTATCAGTTCCAGTCCCTCTGGTGTCACACACGACCCAAAGAAATGACACCCACATGTTGAGATGTCCAAGGCAGAAAAGAGGAGGGTTTATATACAACTTCAACATTTATCGAATTCCAGCAGTGACCATGGATTGGAGGAAGAAAATCTTCCTCTTCAACCACACTGGGCAACCCAACAGTCCATCAACAGTCTCCTCCTTATGAAAAGAATGTAAACAAGATTGGACAGTTACAATAACGAAAGATTGTTTATGTAAAATTGTATCTGACTCCATTGCAAAAGGTAAACACAGAAGGCTAAAATAGAACTTTAGGAAAACTTCTTAAAGAGACAGAGGAGAACAGCAAAAACCCAGACAACACTCTGGTGCTGGAGAATGCCAAGGTCCAGGCCCCAGTGGGCCATAGGTGCAAGCTCCCGGTGCTCCTCTGGGTTTTCAGTCTAGGACAAGTTTAAACAGTGCCAAGGAAAAAAAAAATAAAAAAAAAAATAAAACACCAAACCAAACCAAAAAAAAGCCAAAAAAACCAAAAAAAAAAAAAAAAAAAAAAAAAAAAAAAAAAAAACCAAAACAGTCCAGGGAGCTTCTCTGCCTCAGCTAGCTAAAATGAGCTAAAAGCAAAGAGATCTCTGTCCCACTGTCTGTACATGCCTCAGACAAGCACAGTCCAGGAAAAAAATATGTAGGAGTCAGGCAATTTTCTTCAAACAAACTTGGCACTTCTTCTCCCTGCTTCACCCTCAGAACCAATCTTAAAGGCACAGAACTCAATATAGAGCACAAACACTGGGGATGCAAGCATCATAAAGTCACCCTACGATACATTGGAGTTGCTGTAGTCAGAGGAAAAACACTTTGTATTGCTGCACTCTATCCACTGTCTAACCATTTCCATCAGAGAAAACTGAATGGGATAGCAGGCTGTTGGTAGTTGGCTTAGAAAAACTATCTGATACTCATGTCTTGACGTCTTGGCTACCTGGCATATCACAGGGCTTCTTCAGTGCATTGTCCTCCATTGCTGTGAGCAGTATTCTCCCCTCAGAGGTGGCCTCTGGCACTAAAAGGTTGTCACTTCAGCTCAGAAGCCATGGCTTAATGTCAATGAGAAGTCAATTAAGAAATGCCTACATATTCATAACACTCTCATAACTTACAGACATTAGGTACACAGTGAGCTGGCAAAAGATGAAATGCTGTCCCTGAACTAATGTGATAAGGACTGTACTGAAACACTTACAGTATTAATAATTTTTAGGAGTGTCATATTAATACTACAGCTTAGCTTGTGCTTTGGCTTTTACTAAACAAGAGTTGTTTCATTATTATTTTAAGCCTTACACAAGAAGTCAGTGAAAGCAAATGTTCATACACTGTGTAACACCGTATAAAAAGTCTGGTAAAAAGATGTGCTGGAATACAATCTCAGTTAAAGCCATCCTCCATCTTATATTTTTAGAAAATTATACTTAGTTAATAAATTTTAAATTAGGTTTTCTTTTGAAAATTAAGTTGTGATCAGACTAAAAATATATTGAATGTAATCTTTCTCACTGCTGGACTATGCTGGCATTTTTCCAGACAAGAAGAAAAGCACAAAATACATGGAGATATATAAAAAAACATCATAACCAAAGAACTGTAGCTTCTGAACTCACACTTCTATGAAACTTCAAAATAATCTGAGGAAGAAGCTGGTCAAATATGTCAAATACTTGGTTTAGAGACTGCAGGAGGCATTTTTTTCCCCAAGTCTTTTTTCTCTGCCAGTGTTTATCAGCTCTGATTTGTGATACTTCAACACAGCAGTCCCCAACAGGCACTAAGCTAACCAGACAGGAAAATCTCATCCACCTTTGTCAGCCTTCCTATCAAACACCGCTTTGCCTCATGGGGTATTCCTTCACAAGCTTAGAAACTACTTTCACATGTTAGCTACTTTCTTGTAAGGTTGTCATGACTGCATCAGAGTTTTGTTCATGAAAAGCTGCTGAGCAGAACCTTGCAGGTTCACCTTGCAAGAGCTTGCAAGAAACAGCCCTTTGAAAGGGTAACTGGAGATTTGAGTGATATAAACCCCAAAGAGTTGTCCACTTTCCAGCTCGACTGTTGGTTTATTCAAGCTGGACCCAGAGTTTCTGCTGTCTTACAGTGGCACAAGGGAAAGCAGTGCCAAGGCCCCTCTCCTGCTCTGTGCTGAGAACAGAATGATCATGCTAGGTCTGATCTACAGTGACACAGAATGATCATAACTTTCAGTAAAGCGCGAGTACCAGATGCTCAGTACTTCTGCGAGAAAGGTCACTATCTAATATTCATAGAGTCTTTCACACTGTAATCCACCATCCTGAACAGTTCACAATGTAAGGCATTTTCCTTACTAAGCAGCAAAGCAATAAAAAGTGTATATAGCTAAAAGTTAAAAGCATCTCTTTTACTTGCCCTGTATCTCCTGCAGTTTAAAATCTTCAGTGAAGTGGCAGTCTGTTAGTCATGTGCCTTTCTTAGTTTTCCTGTGACTAGAAATCAATACTCACACCAGGGCTTTCACTGCAAAATGTGACTGTTCCCCCACTGAAAAGCACCTGTCTCAAAGGATCACACTGACTGGAGCCTTACAAAGTTTGTCATCTGAATCACTTGAATTTCACTGATGGGGAAATCTCACGTCACAATCTTCCTCTGTACAACCACAGGTTGTAGAGGAGAGCTTTTTGCTAGATTGAGAGGGCAGCGTGTACCTGCATCCCTCTCTCTTGTAAAAGATGGCCACAGTTGCCAGCTATGCCAAAAGATACTATTTGATATTCTCTTTCAGAAGTGATGGTCCTGAATGAATCACCTGGGAAGTCTCCCATCTGCCACTGGAACTCTGCCCACAAAAACAAGGCATTTCAGATGAGTATCAATACCTATGTTCTTTACTCAGGATAAAGTAAAATAAATACTCTATTTTACCACACCAATAATGTATGTTTCCTGATCTATTTATTTATGTTTTCCTGATCTATAACTATGACACTTTTTGGAGAGCTTGTCACTAGCTCTCAGACTTGCAGTTTGTGACATACTTGAGGAATCCCACGGAAATCAAGAATCCCACAGATATGCTGTAACTTGTTCCTTCTAAATCACTAATTGCGATACAAATACTGAATGCAGTGATAATAAGATTTTATGCTCTAAAATGAAGTTGAAAAGATATGTTTAACTACATGTGGTTGAATGTAATTAGGCTCATAAATTGCTAACATCGTCGTTCCAGAAAACCTAACTCAGCACAGAAATATAATTAAATCACTTCAATGTTTTCCTGTAACTTTGGAAGGGGTTCTTCCCCCAAAAAAAGAGTGAAGGAGCCAATTTGGTATCTTTTCTATTCTGCTGCTTCTCTCATACCCCTCATTCCATATCCCACAGCTGGAGTACTTCTCCTTAAAGAGGCTGGAGTACTTCTTAACCAGGAGATTTATTAGACACATTAGTCTTTAAGGAGCTTTTAAGACTTACTAGATGTTTCTGATGTCTAACAAAATAAAATATTATAGAGGTACCAGATGCTCCAGAAAACTTTTAATTCTGCTGTTACACCTGTGCTTTAATAGAACAAAAGTCATCAAGGGTAATGAAAACCTGAATACTATAACAGTAAAGTCATCATTTACCCTATCAGCAGCCCAAGGGAAATGCAGTGGCTGTAATGGTATGAAAAATGGTGTAGGAATAGGTCAGCAATTCCAAAAGCATAAGAGGAAACTGTGACATCGGAGAAACAAAAAACAGAACTTAAAGGTAGAATTTTGTAGGGACTTCAGACTCATTCATGAGAAGACTACTGACTCACTAAAACTAAAATTATAATGTCTATGAAATTCAATCCCCACATAAATCAGTGTCAAAATCTGACTGAAATCCAAATGAGCCAATACTTCTGTTGAAATGAATAAAATTAGAGCAGATGTGAGACAACTAAAAGCATCTGCCGTGCATGTCCAGTCAAACTAACTTAAGCAGGATTGAGTTTATGGGCACCTTTAACACCAAGCAATGTTCAGAACAGTGCACATGGATGAGAACTTAGTAAAGGACTTGGGTAGTTTGATTTCTTTCTTAAATTATACATGTTTGCTCTGAACTGTATACACTGCATTGTCTGTTCTATTTGTGCTAGAAATGAATGGCAAAGATATAAACAATTTATAAGGGCGGTACATACTGAGTGGTTTCAAAACCCTAGAGATTAATGAATAATAAATAAAGCCAGGCCTTTTGTTAGTACCGTAATGCTTCACTGTTTAGGTCACATATGATTATCGTGCTAATGTCATTTTTGGGATGAAATGGTTTTTAAATCACAGCATATTTCCAAGAGTTTCACTGAATAAAGCAGAGCCTGATTCCACTTCCATTGACTTTAGCAAGAATGGAATAAATATCTAATTCAGACAAACAGTATTGCACTATTTATATTTTAAGGATGGAGAATATGGGACAAACAAATTACTATGATTAGTTTACAGTCCCAGAGAAAGTCAGTCTTGGAAGTTTTTGTTTCTATCCTGTTCTATTCTATTCTATTCTATTCTATTCTATGCAGCTTGTGCCACTGCTTTCACTCTCACAACACCCGAGAACATCCCAAGAGTTGCTAGACAACATGTTTTGCATGTTTCACTTATTATTGCTTTTGAAAAACAAAGTTTTACAAAAGACTCAGGCATTAAGTTTGTTTTGGATTGGGATTCTAATTACAGGGGGTTTTGCTTTTTTGCTTTGGATTGGACATGGAGTTTGTCTCACTGAATTAGAAAAGGAAAAGGGAAGAGTATTTTTTTTTAACTGAAGGAAAATGTTTTGCTGTGCTCTATGTTTTTAGTGCCTAGCTGAGATCAAATGCCTGCACACTATGCTTGTCACGGAGCATGGAGACACTTAAGGTGGTCTTCAGGCCCTGTGATTTAGCGAGTTCCAACTCCCACACAAACTTTACCTCTGTGAAGGGCAGCTCCACTGTGCTTGAGAGTCCCAGTACCTGAGCTTTCAGCAGTAGCCTGGATCCAGACCACTGAGCACTTTTAGATGGACATCTAAAATTCTATTTGAGATGTTGCAGACAGACAGCGTAAGTAATTCTGGGGAGGTTAACAATCCTTTTGACAGTCCAACATGTTAAATAAATGTGCAATTGGTCTTGCGCTATCAAAAGTTTCTCGAGTTCTGACAATTTCACATCTAGTTCTATGGCAGGCTTATAGTCTAGCCAATAGTGACTGGAGACTATAAAAAGAAAGCACATAATTTTCTGCCGCAGAGGACCTTTGAGTTCTTAGCCAGCAGCAAATCGTAGTTGCTGCTCTAATTCAGCAGGACACTCTTTCCACCAATCAAATGCTTACAATCTCTTCAAAAACATGACTTTCATTTGGTTTAGGCACAAGCTGCTCAATTCACCAAGGCTCCGCAATGCCAATGCAACTGTTAATTCTCGATTTGCCTGCTGACACTCATGCCACAATATCTCAGAATCGACTGGGTTGGAAGCAACTTAAAAGATCATCTTAGTTCCAACCGCCCTGGTCAAGAGCAGGGATGCCACCCAGTAGATCAGGTTGCTCAGGGCCCCTTCCAATCTGGCCTTGAACACTTCCAGGGATGGAGGCACCCTCAGCTTCTTCGGGCAACTTGTTTCAGTGCCTCATCACCCTCGGAATAAAGAATTTCTTCCTAAACACCTAATTTAAATCTGTCGTCTTTTAGTTTAAAACTGCTCCTCTTGTCCGATGACTATCGGCCCCTGCAAAGAAGTCGCTCCCCGTCTTTCCACAGACGAAGAACAAGCCGAGTTTATTTTATTTTTTAATATATTTTTCCCGCCTTAGTTTCCAAACGGGACTACCTTCTATCTCTGGTCCCAGCGCTGCCCGGGCGAGCACACACGCACGCAATATCCCCGCTCTCCGCTGCGGCCGCGCCGCCGGGCTAAGCACAGCGGCGGCTCTGCTCGCTGCCCGCTGCCCGCGGCTCTGCCGCAGCCTCCGCGGACGCGCCCCCGCGTCTCGCCCGCCCGCCCCCCTCCCAGCCGAGCCCGTGACTGCTCCCTCGCTCCGGCCCTTCCCGCGGTGGCGGAGGGGGAGTGTCCTGGGCGGCGCGCACATCCCAGCCCAGCCCAGCGCGGCGGCGGCGGCGGCGGCGGCGGGGGAATGGGCAGCCGCGGGGAGGAGAAGCGCCGGGCGGGCGGCGGAGCGGGCGGGCTGCCGGGGCGCAGCCGGCGGCGGCAGCGGTGGCCGGGCATGGGGCCCCCGGGCGGTCGCGGCAGCTCCAGCGCCCGCGGCAGCCTGCAGGTGAGGGCCGGGCGGCGGGAGGGGGGGACGCGCCGCGTCCGGCCACCCGAGCCCGACTTCGCACGCAGCAGCGAAATTGGCAACGAATTGGCAAAAGAAGCACCAAAAAAAACCCAGACTGTGCGTACGTGGATATGTTTGTTGGGTCTTTTTCTCTCCAAAGATCAGGGCAGCCGCGAAAAGTTTATATTTGTTGCTGCTGCCGGCGCGGGTTGTGGCAGAGAGCCGCGGAAAAGCGAATGGGTGATTAGAAAGAGGGGAAAGAGAAAAAATTTCCTCCGTAGAGACGATGCCTGAAGTTACTTTCGGGGAGCTCCTTTCCATCCGTGTGTAGTGGGCGACGCGCTCGCCAGCGCGGGCAACTTGCTCCGCGTAGCCCCTCCGCTCCGCGGCTCCTCTGGGCAGCTCGCGTTGTCCGCCGGCGGCAGAGGGACCTGCGGGGTGACGCGGGGGTGGCCGGGCACCCGTGACGGTGGGGCTGGAGCCGATCGCTCCGCCGTCGCGGGAGGCAGGGACCCGCCCGGAGCGCGGCAGCTCCGCCGGGAGCCCCGTGGGCTGCGCGGAGCGGGCCGCCTCCCCGCTGCACCGCGGGACCCGTGAACATGCGGGAAAAAACCAGCTTTCGGGACGGGGCTGGGGGTCGGGCAGCGAGGGACGCGTTTCTCATTGCTGCTGTGGAAGGGGAGGGGGACGAGCAAGTGTTTGGGGATGTGCAAGGGGATGCCCCGGTTTGGGATGCGCTTGTGGTTGGGAGGGAAAGGTGCCGCTGGTGAGACGCGGGCGAGCTTGGGGCGGGGGCAAGAGGGAAAATGGCACGTTGGGACGCAAGTGCTGCTGGGGGGCGGGGGAACGCAGGGTGCCCCCGGGCCATCCTGGCATTGCGTATTTGCTGTGGGGGATGCAGCTGGTGTTGCCTGGAGGGTACAGATGGTGATGCCCTGGAAGTAGCTGCTGTACTGAGAGGGTGGTGGGGAGAGGGAGGATGGCTTCTTGTTGCAGATGCAGCACTCGCTCGCTGCTCGAAGTGGCAGTGGGGGGAGGCAGTATGTGGGGGCAGGTGCCAGCCCTTCCTCACACCCCTGTGCTTCTCTCTTCTTAGCACTTGCTCCTCTTCCTGCTCTTCGTTGGGCCTTTCAACTGCTTTGCCAGTTACAGCCGCGCCACTGAGCTCTTCTACAGCCTCAACGAGGGCCTCCCTGCTGGGGTGCTCATCGGCAGCCTGGCCCGTGACCTGCGGCTCCCAACGGCTGGTGGCCAGAACCCTGTGTCTCTGCAGCCCCCACTCTCCTTCACCCTGGCCTCCCATGGCTTGGGGGGACAGTATGTGCAGCTGGACAACCGCTCTGGAGAGCTGCACACCTCAGCTGTGGAGATAGACCGGGAAGCTCTATGTGTGGAAAGCAGTGGGGCCACCATCTTCGGGGGATCAGCTGCTGTCTCCTCTTCCTCCCCCTCACCAGAGTCATGCCTTCTGCTGCTGGATGTGCTGGTACTGCCACAGGAGTACTTTCGCCTGGTGAAGGTAAAAATTGCTATCCGTGATGTCAACGACAACGCGCCCCGCTTCCCTGTGCCCCACATCCGTCTCTTGGTGCCTGAGAACGCACCTGTGAACACCCGCCTGGCGATCGAGCACGCTGCCCTTGACCCTGACATGGGCACCAATGGTGTCCAGACCTACCGCCTGCGAGATAACTACGGTGTCTTCACCCTGGATGTGGAGGAGAATGAGAACGGGGAGAGGACTCCCTACCTGATTGTTATGGGGGCGCTGGACAGGGAGACACAGGACGAGTATGTCACAGTCATTGTCGCTGAGGATGGGGGGACTCCTCCGCTTGTGGGCAGTGCCACCCTGACTATTGGCATCAGCGACATCAATGACAATTGCCCCCAGTTCAACGACTCACAGCTCAACGTCACCCTTTACGGGAATTCCAGCCTAGGGACACACGTGGCTACTGTCCATGCAGTGGACATGGACCTTGGATCCAATGCCGAGATCACCTACTCCTACAGCCAGAAGGTCCCCCAGCCATCCAGAGATTTGTTCCATCTGAATGAAAGCACAGGAGCCATCACACTCTCCACTAAAGTTGATGGGGACACCCCAAGGCTACACAGGCTGATCATACTCGGCAATGGTCCTGGCTGTATTCCTGCCGTGATCACGGTGCTGGTGACCATCATCAAAGTCATGATGAGACCACCTGAGGTTGTTCCTCGTTTCATAGCTAATGAAGTGGAAGGGGTAGTCTACTTAAAGGAACTTGAGCCTATCAACACACCGGTAGCATTTTTTACCATCAAAGACCCCGATGAAAAGTACAAAGTCAGTTGCTATTTGGATGGTGATGGCCCTTTCAGACTTTCACCGTACAAGCCATACAACAATGAATATCTGTTGGAGACCACAAAGCCTTTGGACTTTGAGACACAGCAGCTGTATGAAATCTCTGTAGTTGCATGGAACTCAGAAGGATTTCATGTCAAGAAAGTTGTCAAAATACAGGTTCTGGATGACAATGACAATTCACCAGTTTTCTCTGAGCAACTGATAGAATTGTCCATTGAGGAGAACAATGTTCCCAACGCTTTTTTGACCAAACTGCATGCTACTGATGCTGACAGCGGAGAAAGAGGGCAAGTGTCCTATTTCTTAGGTCCTGATGCCCCTTCCTATTTTTCTTTAGATAAAACCACAGGAGTTCTTACAGTTTCCACCCAACTGGACAGAGAAGAAAAAGAGAAATACAGGTACACTGTCAAAGCAGTAGATTCTGGATTCCCTCCAAGAGAATCAATAGCAACTGTCACCATCACTGTATTGGATAAAAATGATAACAGTCCAAGATTTATTAATAAGGATTTCAGCTTTTTTGTGCCAGAAAACTTTCCAGGTTTTGGTGAAATTGGAGTTATAAGTGTCACAGATGCTGATGCAGGGCAAAATGGATGGGTTGCCCTTTCAGTTCTGAATGGCAGTGATATTTTTGTTATAGATACTGGAAAAGGAGTTTTGAGAGCTAAAGTCTCCCTGGACAGGGAGCAGCAAAGCTCCTATGTTCTGTGGATTGAAGCAGTTGATGGCGGTGATCCTGCCCTGTCTTCTACAGCAAAAATAACTATCCTTCTTCTGGACATAAATGACAACCCCCCTTTGGTCTTGTTTCCTCAGTCTAATATGTCTTACTTGTTAGTCCTTCCTTCTACCCTTCCTGGCTCTCCCATCACCGAGGTCTATGCTGTCGATAAGGACACCGGCATGAATGCAGTCATAGCTTACAGTATCATCGGAAGAAGAGGCCCTCGACCCGAGTCATTTAGGATTGACCCCAAAACTGGTAATATCACCTTGGAAGAGTCACTGATGCAAAATGACTATGGTCTGTATCGGCTGCTTGTAAAAGTTAGTGATCACGGGTACCCAGAACCTCTCCATTCCACTGTCATGGTGAACCTTTTTGTCAATGATACCGTCAGCAATGAGAGCTACATCGAAAGTTTGTTAAGGAAGGAACCTGATATCAGTGTAGAAGAAAAGCAGCCACAAATATCCATAGAGCCTACACATAAAAAAATGGAGTCAGCTTCCTGCATGCCTACCTTGGTAGCTCTTTCAATAATAAGCTTGAGTTCAATTGCTTTAGTAACAGGGATGGGAATTTACATTTGTCTAAGAAAAGGGAAAAAGCATCACAGAGCAGATGAAAACTTGGAAGTACAAATCCCACTAAATGGAAGAATTAACCTGCACATGTTGGAGAAGAAACCAATGGAGATTTCTAACATTTGATGTTTCTTTGTGTGTAAGTCCAACATCTGAAAAACCCTGAACGACACTAAAACACCTAGCTGTAGGTTGTATTGACAGAGGTTGCAATGAAGGACTGCTAATTTATAACTTAATAATATTATAATTGTAAATAGCTGTTTACAGTTTTTTAAATTCAATCTCAGTGTACAGCTTTTTTATGAAACGTTAGTAACTAACAGCTAGCACCCTGACTATAAAACCATGGGCATCATTTCCAGCTTTCATAAATCAATAAGGTCAGTAAACATAAAAAGGGTGAAGGTAAGATGATACTTTTAAACTCACCTTTTAAAAGTCTTTTTAACCACGAGAGGGCATCAGATGCTCCTGAGCAGGGAACTGTTCGAGGTACTGTCCATGAGATAAACAGAATATATTTTAAATATATTGATTTTAATATAAAATATCTATTGGCATACAGACATTTAACCACTACAAAAAAAAAAAAAAAAGTCTGTCCCGATGTATGTATAATAAAAAGAATAAATATGTTAAAATGCACTAGTAATGAAAACCAGAATGTTTATTACCTCACAAGTAAAGCTTATACAGTAGCATAGAAGAGGCATTAACAAGAAGTGCAATTCCTGTTGAGCAAGAATGCAAGATATTGTAATGAGAATCTGAACTGCTGTGACATACTCATTTTTCTCCAGATTCCACTCTCATTATCATTTGCTCCAGCAATCTGCTGGTCATTTTTATGGAAGAATTATATTTAATATTTCCTAAAGCAAATAATGACAGAGCCCCATCCTCATCCTCATAAACATGCCAGATGCAAGGAAGCAAGGGAATGGCTAAATCCTTAGTTGTCACAAAAGTGGTGGTATTTTTTTGTACTTTGAGCAATCTGTCAGTATCACAATCCATCAGTTTGGTTGTGCAGTAGTTTTTTGTTATGTGTTACTTCTGAATCTGATCTGCCAGATGAAAACAAAAATTGCTTCACATTCTAAGGAATTGTAGGACTTTTTTTATTCTGACTGTTGCTCCTTTCTGGATTGGTATTTCATGTGAAAGATCTTGTTTCTGACTTTTGGCAAGCATTCCTGGCTCCTTTTCATTGGCTTTGATTTTGGATTAGATCCAAAATCTAACTTGTAAGACTGGTGGCATATTTTCTTGATAATTTATTCTTTGCTGTATCCTCTGCAACAAAGCAGCAATTTTATCAGTGATGTATTACTTTCACTTCATTTTAAGAGCTGAGAACTATATTTTGTATGATGATTGCATCAAATTTCTCTGTGTGAACAAGATAAATTAGTGTTATGCTTAAAAATTATTATTTTGATTTCTCGCATCATATGTCTGTAATGTACCAAAAGTGTTTATATGTCTGCAAATTAAAGCTATATATTTTCATAAGAAGTTATTCTCTCTCTCCTAGAATTTTAATTATAAAGCTAAATATTATTTCAGTTATAAGAAATGCATTTTTCACAAGTTCTTAGGTGCTGGCTATCTTGTCTGACATGTCATAATACTTTCACAAATTAGTACGTTTTAAAATCATTAATGACAGTTTATGCTCATTCTTCAAATTACCAGCAAAGACAATTGTTTGTCGGCTGATGTAAGTGGTGAGGCAGCTCGTACCTGTTTTGAAAGTAGGGAATGCAATTTGAGGCAGTTTTTGATTTTTTTCTCTGTGTCTGGCACATTACCTTGAACCTACTGAAATGTTAGGGCTTCTAATAGATACTGGTTGTACTTATTCAAAGTAACAGCATTAGCATAATGCCCATAATTTTACCATCCTGGCTATAGGAAAATGCCTTTTTTTTCAGGTTAGAATATTTTCTGTTTGGGCATGATTTGGTAGCTGTGTTTCATAAAATTTAATTCAGCCTGTCAGAGCTTTATGGTCAATCCCCTCTTTTCCTTTATTTTCATCTTATCAAAATATAAAAATGGTATGCATCCCTGAAATGCATTTGCCGCAAAAAGACATTGTTTCTTATCTCTGAAGAAAAATTACATTATATCTTCAGAAACAGCTTTGGTATTACAGATACTGTGTATTGCTGTGGTGATGAAGCTAGATCCTCTGCATTTTTCTCTTCAGTAAGGAGGCAAGGTAACTGAAAGACAGGATTCTTTTTATTGCTCTTCTCTTATTTCAATTAGCAGTCCAATATATTCTCAAGACAGTTTAAGCAGGAACAAACCAAGACTTAAGAAATACAATAAAAAATAATCCTGATCCTTCAGTGTGTGTTCATATAACACTGGGCAGATACATTTATTCAGGCTCGACAAAGACATAGTCTTGACCTTGTTTGATTAAGCTTTGGTTAAACATGCTGTTCTTGTTGCCTTTTTTTGTTTGTTTGTTTGTTTAGATGAAGCATGTTCCTAATGTGCAATAAAATGTAATGTTACGAGCCTGTTAAAGCCAAAGTACTGCTCGTGAAGCATTTCACTCATGATTTTCTACACATTTCAAGAAAATGGGTTTAAAATCACACCTTCAGCCATACCAACACTTACTTGTGCAAAGGAATTTATACTGAATAAGTCCTCATAGAGCACATTTTTTGCCTTCAGTGAGTAGCTTTTCTGTGGGTAATGTCACTGAAAATAGTGAGCAGTGAGCAGTGAGCTGGATTTTTTACTCCATATTTTGTGTTACTTAAAAAACATACATACAAACAAACATACAGCTATTAACACTAAGCATAATAGTTAAACCTGCAATGTTGAGCATAACAATGATTAAAAAACAACAAAACAGGAGTCTTACATTCATAGAACCTGGGAATTTCTTCCTAAAAAATGTTCTTTCTCAGCCGTAAAATTCTTGATGCTGGCTGTATAGCAAACATTTCTGTAATGTTTCTGTTTCCAAAGTATCCGTTACTGAAATTCCTTTCACATGAAAACACATTTTTAATGAGTATAACTGAAGTAAATTAGACTCAGATATAAAAGGCCTATTTTATTACCACCTTGTGCAGTGCACTTGCCAAAATATATGCAAATCTTGTTGACACTGGTCGTTGAGCTGGCACAAAAATAAATGTCTCATTCATTTACAGTATCCACTGATCAATCTTAGAATGAGTGCCCTTTGTTCATTTTTATAAAAAATGAGATTGTCCTAAGTTTTGTATTGCCAAAGTCTTCTGAACTTGCTATGCAAACACTTTTTCATTAGAATTAACAAATTAAAAAATGAAAGACAAGAAATGGGCAGTGAGCCCAGTGGCAGTGGACAGAAAAAATCAGTCTTCTCTTTCTCCTTCATTTTATTCTATTTAAAAGAACTCTTTGAAGTTACTGTTTTGATGGAAAACTAACCTAACACCTGGCTGAATATCAATAAAGGATGAGATGTAGAAGTGTGGAAAGGGAATTGGAGCTACTTTCTTTTTCTTGTGTCAAAACAGAAAACAATCTTATGGTCATTTATTTCCATTTTTCAATATCAGGGTTCAAGCATGCAACTGTGCCACAGTCCACTGAGAAAAATGTAAAAAGCCGCCACTCTCTTAGCAGGACATTCAAGTTGAGGTACAGTATTAGCAAAACTTGGCCTCCCTGACAGCAGTGACAAACCTTTGATTACTGGCTGGGGTTTCATTGAAAATTTTCTGCCCCTAATTGCTGCTTTGGGAAGATTGCATTAAAATACTCAAACGCACAAATATGGTGGGTAGTCCATGACTAATAATTCACGTCCTGGTTCAAAGCAACGAAATTTCTGGGAGCAGTGGCCTGCATCACAAAAAATACCTTGCAGTTTGGCATAAGTGGAGATACAAAGCACCTCTGCCACAGAGAAATCATCAGCTTAATATGCAGAGTGTTTCTTTTCATGATTCATGTACATTGTCAGAGCCATGCTGAAAGCTGACTGCCACCTTCCCTATACTTTCTCAGCATCTTCTTGCAGCCATTAGTTTCTTTGCACATTCTTCTCACCTGTGTAAGTTTGGGAGAAAAACAATGCAAAGCAATTAATTATTAAATATTAGCCAGCTGAAACGAACAACTTCGATTTAGACCACTCTTCTTCAGAGCTGGAGTTTGAGGAGTTAAGTATGTTTATCTCCATTACCAAAATATATTTGAGTTTAAAGGAGATATCTAGTGAAACTTAAAGTGGAAATAAACATATTTGGCACCCTCATTTCCTATAAAGTAGATTCATATAGTTTTTATATGAGTAGTAGTTGCTCAATGAGATAAAAGTTGAAGAAATTAGTTTTATGCTTTATTTTAATAGTGCGGGAAATATTTTGAGGAAGCTATTTGAAAGTTATTTGCATCATGTCATAATTTACAGTTTTCTGAGTTAAAACATGCAAAAGTACTTGTGTAGGAAGCATTGCTATTTCCTTTTCACTCTCTGTACCAAACTGAACCAGCAGATAAGATAAAACTGTCATCTGTATTTTGAGATGGTGGGATTCAAGCATTTCAGCTGATAAACAAATATATACAGCTCTATTTTTCATGTTATGGATGAGAAAAATTCTTATACCACAGATTTGCATAATCTTTCTGTTATGTTCTATCTGAATGTTTCAGTGATTTCTGCTATATTTGCATTTTAGTTTCATTACAGAGTGAATTTTAAAGGCCAAATTTCAACTCTTATTTTTTTTCTGATGGGAGTACTTTGAACAGGTGCTAAGAAAACATTGTTCTGAATGAAAAAACATCGAATCATTTATAATGCATTCAGTCATTTGTTCCAGTGCTTGTAAAAACAAATATAGGCTTATGTGTTGAAATTGCAGATTTTCATATTGCTAGCTAACACTGCTGGTAAGTAGCAAACACTTAACTGAAATGCATTGTAAGGAATTATTTCAACTGTTCAGATCAAGAGGACTTGAATTTTAAGCATCAAGTTGGATGTTTGTCTATTCCCAGCAGCCCTGGCAGTATCGATTTAATGTAGTGTACTAGCTATTTTGTCCTATTTTCCATCTTCAAAGTTTGGCTTAAGTATTCATCCTCAGAGCAAGCCAGTGAGATTGGAACTGTTATCTCTTTGTGCATAACAGGAGTGACAGCTTGATTTCTCTATCTGTGTGTCAGCATCTAATGCTACCTGAGATGCCTTAAGGTATCCCCCCTGGCCTCGAGCTGCTCCCTGGGAGAAGTGCAGGCTCTCTCTCAATGAGCTATCATATACGCCAGCTCAGTGCAGATGCTTAGGCTATTTTAGTGCTGTTCAGTAAATGCAAGTGTGTGTTGAATTGAGTCTTTGATTTGATTCATCTCCATATTTACACATCTGTGTTGGCATGGCTACAGACAGGTACTGACCACTGAGCTCAGAGTCTGAGCTTCCACCGCAATCTGTGAGTTTCATCAGCACAGGCAATAGAACTAGAGAGTACTTCAGTTTACTCTTGAGTGGGAATTCAGGCAAGGTTTAGCTACTCTGAAAATTAGTATCAAGTGCTATCTAGCTTGCCCTTGAGCATCTCGAGATTCTGCACAGTGCTGTCAGGAAATCTTGTGCCTTTCTAGAGTGGTAGCTAGGTGCCAGGAGAGCAGAGCAGCTAAGATGACGTGAGAAAACAATGGATAGGCATGCATATCCCACATATGGTGGGGACATAGCAAGTGTATCAACCTTTCAACTCCACTGAGCAGAGCTTGACAGACTATAATGGGAACATAAAACAGAGATCAGAGACATCTGATACTTAGTATCAGAGCAAAAAAAAAAAAAAAAAAAAAAAAGACCTGCAAGCCCAAAATGTAACCACTATCACAACTGACGATAAGCTCTGAAACCTAAAAAAACCATGAATCCATGTAGAATTGCATGCAAGTCACTCCTACAGGACACAGTAAAAGAAGGTGTACTTTTGACTTACATGATGGCAGAGCACTCACTGCTGAGGAGGCAAGAAAAATTTGTTACTTTTCAAGTGTTTTCAGCTGTGTATTTGGAGCTGGTGCTAAAGGCATCTCTTGGTAAGGACACTCTTTAGCTTTCTTTTGGAAATGGAGCTACTGTTTTTAATACAGACTCAAATGTAAAAATCTTCCAAAGCTGAAGAGACACAATCATGTTTGTCTACTAGTGGAGCATTCCACAGAAATGGAGATACTTGGCCTTGAAACACTTTCAAAACTTTTCTTTAAACCATCAGTGACAGTTGAAGGGTGAGAAAATCAGGGAAAACACATTTCTGTGCTTTTTCTTCCTCGATGAGCAGATTCTGATATACACACACACACAAAAAGTTGAAACAGTTACCTTAGATATTTTTCAGATGTAATAGTCTCCTCAAAGTTCAGAATTATTTCAAACCTATTGCCTTTATTTGTGCTGTAATCTTATTAAAATCACTGCCTCAAGACATTTATGGGATAAAGGTTGGTCATCCTCTGTTTAAGGCTCTATTTTCTGAGGAATGCATTTATAAAGGGTCTGGCTGACAGGGTACAAAGCAGAACTGCTTCTAAGGATATGTTCAGGACAGATGAAAATAGAAAAGAACAGAAGAAAGCAAGAATAAATAAATGCAGTCAAAATGAAAGGTCCTTTTCTAAGATTGCATGTGGGAAACAAAAATAAGTGGTCAGAAAGAATAAAGAGAATTTTTCTGGATCTACTGGATTTACTGTGTATCATCAACAGTGTTAAGCATCCTCTTTCAGCAATCGCTCATCCTTTTTCTTAACCTCTAAGGATAAGAGCTTGTTGCAGAGCTTTAGTGCCTCCTGACACAATCTACAGACACAAAATACATTAAAAACTGATTCATATTGTCAGCAGGTCACAGTTGTATAGAGAAATCAAGGCTTTGAGTAGAATATTTTTAAAGTGTCTGTTTTATTATGATAACATTCTCTTTTCATGGTGCTTTTCTGTAGTGTTATTATATTGGGTGCATTAGTTTTTGCTAACTCAGGACTAAACCATATTATTACAATCTTTTGCATCTTCTCTGCCAATATAGAAGCTGATACTGTGACATAATTTTCCTGTGGATGCTGTTAAAGTAATGAGAACTTTTTTTGCCGCAATACACAAATATCAGATGTGCTTCTGTCCTCACTCTCCTAAAGTGCATAGTGATAGGGTAACCTTCCCCTTTATGAATAGAATAAACATTATTACAGTAGGACAAGAGGGTTCTGATATAACACGGTGTTAATACGGTGTACATCCCACAGATGCTTTCTCTAATGTCTCCCTTGCATATCTCTGTAGAAGTTCTAGAATTCTTTTACTCATTTTGAGAGTGTCTTATTTTTTAAGTCATAAGAGAAAAGCGAAGGCCACACAGTTTTACTGGTGTTCTCTTTTATTTATTTCTGTTTACCAAGGTAAGTTTAGCTGAATTGAAAACACAAGGATGCTTGTCTTTAACTGACTTTTCTTTGAATTTGAATTTTGAGTCATCATATATAAAGTTAGGCACCTAAAAAGTAGATATGCAAATATCTGAAAAAAACAGTAAAGGAAGGAAGCATGCAAGAAAAAGAAATGTTTTGGAGTAACATTCAATCTTGAAAGTTCAGCATAAGGTAAGTAATGTATTAAGCTCCTCAATGATGTTTTTCAGTTTGTTCAGACACAGTGAAAATTCAGTCCCTTTGGCTGTATGTACACGGGGCACACCCTCAGAGTCTTTGCTGCAGTCCTTTCAGGAGGTAAGTAGCCTCATCTCTCACTAAGGTAAATCCAGTTTAAAAGTGTTCAAGTATCCATATTAAACTATAGTTTAATATGGAAAAAATCAAATCAACTGATACTGTCCATCCCTATTACAACTACTTTGAAGGAATCAAAAATTAAATATTACAGGGTCAAAATATTTGTATTGGTTGTAAATTCCATTTGCTATTGTCTTTGATATTGGCCATCAACATGTACCCACTAGTAATTTTACTTAACTGAATGTATTTGACAAATAGCTTAATCAACAATATTTTTATCAATTATGAAATATTGTAACAAAATCCACAAGATTTTTTTTCCCCCTATTTTATCTTCTGGAATAAAAAAATACACTAGTAAAAAGCAATACCTTTTTTCTGTTATTATCACCTATGGTACAGAATTGTAAGACCATTACAGAGCATTCAAAGATTTTTCTCTTAATTTTTTTTTTAGAGCCCGGTAGTATTTTGTCATTTTCCAAATATGCTTTTAGACTTTGTCTTGTAATATAATGAGGTTAAAAACTGCTAAAGGCTGAGATTTCAGTATGACAGTATAACAATATCCGGAAATGCCAAGTCATGAGTTATTCCCAACACAGATTCATGTAATCCAAACCTCATAGATCTGTATAGGCAATTTGGGAGTACACACATCTCATATTTCTTCTCTAATTGAGGTGACTCTACAAGTCTTTTATTGCAATGTGGGTGGCTTATGATGTATCTCTGCTCTCAGTTCACAGTAGAAAGACATTATGGCACAGCCTTTGCAAAGGCACCTTGGTTAAATATCTGAAATTAAACAGTGAATCTAGATTATGCACTAGAACACGAGAGAACCAAGTATCATATTTCCCTTTTCCAGTTACAAGGGATGGGAAACACTCCTAAAGTGGTGCCACATATAAAATCTCTATATATGCTGAGACAACTTCCTTTTCCAAGCATGGAAGTTTTTATGTAAGCCTTTGCTTGTTTTTTTATTTAATCTTTGTAAGTGTGGAAGTAAATTTCTTTGAAGTGATAGGAACAGCTGCGTTTGATGCAACTGGCAGGTTTTTGCCATGTCACTTGCTGTTTGAAACAATGAAAACCCACAAATCATAAAAAGAATGAAATACAGCAGGCATAGAAGCAAGGAGGAAAGGAGTCTCTTTCCTACTCTGTCTTCTCAAGTCTGCAGGTGATAGATGGCAATGTGCTGAGCATGCAGTTCTTCAGTGGAAGTTGTACATGTGATAAGAAATACTATGTGGGAATTACAAAACCAATATGTGTAAATCTGCTCAAGGGGACTGAAAAATCCTTCCAGCCTAATAAAGATGCACAGATTGCTGGTAAGATTTTGAGCTGTTGCATGGGTCAAATAGAGCACAACAGCTTATACATCATTGCCTCTTGTGTATCAGAAAGAAATAGGCAAAACTAGGTGAGCCATTTTACTTTTAAAGCAAAACAGTGTTTAGAAATAATTTACTTGAGTTTGGGGTGCTTTTGAATTGAGTGTTCTGCAACGTGATCTGGTTGGAAAAACCCAATTTGATATGTAAAACCAGTCTTCAAAAGCCATGCAATTTTTACAGATTCTTTTCAGATAATGATTAACAATAAACTACTGTAAAATTGAAAACTTTTTCACAGTGTTAAGGGGATTTCGTCACTTTCCATCAACTTTCATGAACTAAAGACTAAAAAAAAATGAAAATAGTAAACAACTATTCAAACTATCTGAAATTTATTAAAAAGAAGAGCCCTTTCAAGCAGTTCCACTAAGGGTCAAACAGAAATTATTTATTAGAAATAGTAATATGCATTTGGCCATATTTCATTGAAATTTGGATGCATGAGTACTCTACAGATGTTTTAAAGGAGTTGTTAGTAACTTTTATTGAGCCAGATACACCATCCCGTCCTCCCCTCTTCCCCTCCCCCAGCCACGCCCCAAAGGGAAAAAAAGGAAAAGATTTAAAAGAATAACAAGAAATTACCTCCAAGAAATTGCTCCCAAGTACCTGGGAGCAATGAAACAAGTTGCTGTAGTGGCCAAAAAAAATAGAGGAAAAAAGTATCCACAGAAATTAATTTAGAGAAGGTACCAAAACTTATCAGATGAAAAATTGCAGGTGAAATGAAACACGAAAAGGAAAAACTTGAGTTTTTAAGAATTAACATGTAAATAAAAGAGAAAAAAGTCCAAAATTATACAACCAGGTGCACATGGATTTGTTCCTTTTTCTTTAGTTTATAGATCTGCTGCCTATGACTCTGAGTGAATATCACCTCAGTTCCAAATGTTCTACATTTTAGCTCGTTAATATGTTCGGCCTCCTTTGATTTCACAGAAAGGTTTTTTCCTTTGATATATGGTGGTGTGATCGCTCATCATTTCTTAATGAGATGATTGTGACCTTTTGCCAGCAACAAACATAAGAGAGGATTGAAAGATAAGTATGTGTTGCAGTGAAACTTCTGGCATATGCTTAAGAACTGAAGATCCCAGGAGAAGAAAAGGTAACATATGGGAGAGTTAACATCGGTAGAGGTGAGACATGTAACTAGAACAGAATAAATATTCTGCTGTAAAAAGTCAATTAGTTATTATTAATGTTGGACAATTAATAAAATTGTAGTAGACCATGAAATGAAAACAAACCACCAAAATGATGGTTAGAAAATTGCTGGGTCCAGCAAGATGCATTTTCCTTTGTGAATACAATTACTAAATACTGAGTTTGGACACTGTCTTGGGTTATGGAACCTAAAATATGTATTCTATTTCATCTGCTGAAAGCAGTTGGGGAGATGTTTTTTCTTCATCTCTTGTGACTCTGGGGGGAGGGGGGCGGATGCCCCCGATCATGGGCCAGCTGTTAAAACCAGGTAGGGCAGTGTTTCTTATCTCTTTCACCATCCATCCTCCCTCCAGGGGGATATTTTCTGCTAATGGGCCATTAAGGCTCACTAAGGGCAAGACATGTTCCATCATCCCCATTGTGAGATGCTCCACCCAGTGGGAGGAGCCAACCATTCCTACCTAGATAAAAACTGAGACACAGGAGCTCAAGTTATCTGGTTCCACCGGATTCCTGGAGGAAGATTGGACCCTTCTCACCATCACAGGACCCTTCTCTCTCAGGATTATCTCTGCTCCAGCGGAACCACATCTGCCACTCCAGGAGGACTTACTTTTGGACTGGTTCAAACACCCTGACCAACAGGGTGTTAGGCTGTATTATTCCATTTATTTTACTTCACCTTTTTTTTCCCTCTCTTCTCCTATTAAATTGTATCTCTGACTGGAAATCTCACTGGTTTTGCTTTCAAACCAGCACAGACACCCAACTATTAGTTCAAACTTGGTAACTTCAATTTAGCTCAAATTTGTAAAACTAGTGTGAAAAGTATATTTTAAGGTACAGATGCAAAAAAACTTCTGGAGGACAAACTGGTTCTCCTTTCCACCTAAGAGCACAGAGATACTCCAGAGTACTCTTGTAGCTTTTTAATAACGTCTCAATTTCATTTGCAGTCTTTGAACATAATCTCTGTATCAGGGATTTGAACCACTGCTTTTCCATAAAAGACTACTTTATCTATTGAAGTGTATTGAAGTGGAGAGAGAAATCCTCATTCATCTGGTAATGAGTGAGTGAGTGGGAAAGAAATTATATTCTTTATTTCCAATTCATAAGGATTAGTCTTTATTTCCCACCCAAACAGAATACTAAGCATCAAAAACCAGAGCTGAAACTTTTTTCTAGATTAGTTGGTGATTAATTTGTTTAAATCACAGAGTAATTAGAAGAATACAGATCCTATATCAATATTTAGAAATGTTAGATGGGATGACCCAAATATTTAAAAGTAAAATAATAGATAAAGCTTAGGTAAAATAAAGAAAAAGCTGTTGTGCAGCTAACATGGTAATGAACTGGGGCCTCTGCTATAAGGACAGGGACCTCTCAGAGTAAGTCCAGAGGAGAGCCACTAAGTTGACCGCAGGGCTGGAGCACCTCTCCTATGAAGGCAGGCTGAGAGCTGAGGTTTTTCAGCCTGGAGAAGAGGATACTTTGGGGATACCTAAGACAAGCTTTCAGTACCTTACAAGAGAGTTGGAGAGGGACGTTTTACGATGAAATGAAGTGATAGGACAAGAAGGAATGGCTCTAACCTGAAATAGGGTAGGGTTAGATTTGAAATTAGAAAGAAATTCTTTACTGTGAGGCTGGTGAGGCCCTGGAGCAGACTGCTCAAGGATTCTCCATGCCCAGAAGTATTCAAGGCCAGGTTGGATGGGACTTTCAGCAGCATGGTCTAGTGACAGGTGTCCCTGCCTGTGCCAGAGGGGCTTGGAGCTCCTTTCCAACCCAAACCATTCTAAGAATACATAGCAATTAGTCAAAGTAGAAATGATCCTGTGCAAAGCTTATCTTCTCAACATAGTGAACCTGAATTAACTCTTTGATTAAATTATAAATTTTGTGAAGTCAAGGTATAACCGTCAAACTAGTATATTTGACTTTTAAATTAATTGCATACTTCAAAAGTTAGCATCATGTGATTTCAATAAAACAAGTTTAACAATTTCTAAAGTTAATGCAGTTACTACCCCTTAATGGCACATATCAGGAAAAAAGTCTTCAGTGGGAAAATGTCCTTTAATGATGGTGTTTATGGACAGATTCTGTGGATATACGTTTTAATTTTATATTCCTTAATAAAAACTGAATGAATAAACAAGTCTACTTGTACTCTAATGTAATGCCATAAAGATATGAAATAGAAAAAGAAAAAGCAAGAAAAAACCCCTAGGCTTTCGGGTGTTTTTTTTCTGTTGTTCTATAAACAGGAAAGTAAAAACAGAAATAGAGAAATAGTATTACTCTGAACAAGGCATTAGTCAGAACAGTGCTGAAACATTGCATCCAATTTTTTGTTGTACTTTAAAAAGTCATTTAAAAATGGGGGATATGTAGATCTTGAAATTGAGAGAAAATTAATTAAATTGAGAGACTGAAGAGTTGGTCTATTTTATTTTTCTTAAAGGAAATAATGGACTGATTGCATTGAAAAGAAGTTCTAAACACAACACACTTTATTGTAGAAAAAATAAAGGAGAAAAGTAGGCATTTGGTATCTCTAGATCGAAGCTGAATGACATTTTGAAATGTAATCTGAAACAGATAGGCACAATTAATTGAGATCAAAATAAGATACCTATTGTGTTTGTGACTTCTAAAGAACAAGGGGCAGACAAGATGTAGTGATGTGGTGCTAGACCTTTTGGAACTATAACATAGATTGATTTTATATTACCTTGGTTCACCTCGTTTCCTCTCTTCCCCTCTCCATGTTACTGAAATGGTTAGATGAACAAACTAAAGCTATCTGTTAATGTATCTGAAATCAAATACAAGTGATATTTTTAAAGAATTTCAAAGAAAACAACTTTATTATGAAGTGTCTGATATGACCTTTGAGCTGTAGCAATCACAATAAAGCCTATGGTTGTCTAGGCTATAGGGACAGTTTTTAAAAAGTGATTACCCTTTCTTTATATATTCACTCATTGATATGACTACCAGCTAAACAATCCTCTATCACTGTAATTATTGAATACTTGGATTAAAAAGTAGACAGTGTGGAAAATAGAGATCAATCACCGAGAATACTGCTTGGGATAAGATAGAAAAAAAATGAAGGACATGGTTTGTCATACATGTGTAAAATCACCTTTCCTCATAATCAGTTTCCTTATGTAGAACTACTTCTAGAGAAGTAGACTGAACACAAATGTGTTGATATAATTTTGCACATTATTGAAGTTTTCAATTTATTTAATTTTTAGGCCAATCTCTTTCTGTCCATTCTCGCCCTGCAAAAATTAGCCAATGGAAAGTACAAGCACAGGTGTCTAGTGAGCATTACTATTCGTGCATGTTTAGTTGTGCAGACATACATACATATGTGTGACACACATGAAAACTGTACGGCATGAAGCCTAAATTGTAGACATACATTTCAACTCTGCATCTAGCTTCTACAACTTTAGTCTGTCTGGAAGACTTGTCTCTTGCACAAATGACTCTCCTACTGCTAACCCATAGTTTAATCACTTTTTCTGAACAGCCTGAATGGCCATCTGGAAGTTTCATCTACCTTGGTTAAGCTGAGGGGAACCACTCTTTGAAATTCAAAACAGTGGCCATGGGGGACCCCATACAGAGGAGGGAGGATCAGAGCAAGGATTCTTGCCCATCATTCATGTGGAAGCACCTCCTACAGGGCTTTTCTTTCTCAACTCTGTAGATGAGGTAAAGTGGTGTATTATATGGGAAAACATGGCAGGATAGATTGGAAATAAATTTCTACTCATCTGCATCTAATTGGACAGTTGATAGCACCAAAAAGTTCAGTGAATCTTAACACTCAGTAATTATTGGGCAGATGACTACAATGAATGGGTATATTAGGCGGAGGAACCTAAGCAGTTCTCTCTAACTGACCTGGTTGGCTTGAACTAACTCAGAGGTGCTAGGTCCAATATCCAACTATTGCTCTTGTGGGACTGTCATTTCTCCCACAAGCTGTACTGTCACTGGTTATATACTGGCCTTATCATTGTCCCTTTAGCTATTCTGAAATACTTCGACAATCCTCAAGAATTTCAAATGAAATAAATGACTGCAATTATACAATAAAATCTTGCTCCTACTCACCTATTATCCACTGCAGATAAATCATGGTTTTAAATTGACATCAAACATAGCCAGGTCTTCTTTTCATTGAGCTATTATATAACAATGATTTAAAATTTAATAAACTCGTTGTAGAAGGCCGGCTTTTAATTATTTTCATTTCAGTCTGTGCCACCCTCATGGCTGATCTCTGTAACAGGCAATTTGCTTCCCTTTGTGTGGTAGGTGAACAGTGGGGCTTCAATTTACCTAGCAGATGTGATGAGAACCCGAGGAAGTAAGGTGATAAGCACTTTCAAATGAAAATGTGTATCTTGGTTTATCTTTGGTCTGTGAAGGACATCAGGCAGTTCTGTGATTTACAGTAATCGCTACGCTTTCTAGAAATTGCTCAGATTATGGCAGGGTTTACTCACTGTGTTATTACTTTGTTTAATAAAAATGGGATGATGCAAAGAAAAAAAAAAAAAAAAAAAAAAAAAAAAGGAAAGCAAACTAAACCAAACCAACCAACCAACCTATATATATATATATATATATATATATATTTAAATCAGCAAGCCAACCAGCCAGAAAGTTCTCTCCCTTCTCCCACACACCCTGTCTGAAAAAACTGTGTATGTCCATTAAGAATGCCTGAAAAAAGTTGTCAGAAGCACATTGGAGGGAAGGGTGGGTACATGCCCATATAAATGCCAAGAATTTCCCAGTTCCTATAAGAATAATAAAACCTCTAAATATGGAATTTCAATAGATTTTAGTAATATTTTTGTCTTAGTTGAAGATTTGTGTCTCTGAAAATGAAACAAAATAAATTTGTTTGAGGGTATTGCTTTAGTTATCAGTAATCACATGCTTACTAAGACTTAGCATTGCTGAAAGCAGTCATACTGTTAAAGTTAGTGCACATATCCACAATATATCATAGACAAAGACTTGGTCTTCCAGAGGAAAAAATCATGTGCTCAAAGACTACATTAGCTGTGGAAAAATGCTAGAAATCAGAAAGGATGCATTTAGAGAAAGAAGATAAGGTACAGTCAGTTCCATGTCTGTGGTGGTAACAGCTTGTGCATTTGCCTGACTTGAAGTCTTAAAAGGCAAGGTGAGAAAGATATTAAAAATTATAAAATTTGTTTTATATTGACCTAGAATTAAAAGGCAATTTTCCACACAAACATATACTAATACAATAACAATTATTTCAGAGTGTGTGAAAGATTGAAGTTTTAGTTTCTTCCAAAAAAGATTAGGAAGCAAGGGAATACTAATGGAAGAGAAGATGTTACGACATTCTTTTTTATTATTTATCCTATTTGCTTATTTTTCTGCCTCTCTGTGGAAGACCTGTATTCACATTCTTTCTTTACATCCAGACATGTAAATCCATATCTAAAGAAAATACCCTAATGCCTACTTAATTTAGTTTAGTTGGCTGTTCTTAATCTCTTCTACTTTGAATAAACTATTAAATATTAAATAGAGTTCAGATGTCTTATCTGCTGGGAAAGAATAGTATCAATGAGGCACTTTATTTGCCTGTCCATTCCTGTTCCTTTGTTTGATGACAGTGAAAGCTCTTAATTTGTTGGTGATTTTTCTACCAAATTAGGTTCTTCCTTTGTGGTTGGATAAATAAAGGAATATATTTATAGTTGTTATATTACAGACTGGAATATTAAGTGATTTTTCTAAATGAAGGAGTAATAAAGACATTAATAAGAAGGTTAAGATAGAGAGAGGGGGATAAAAGGAAACGAGTAATTAAGGCCTAAATAACTGTAATAACTAGCTTTTGCATTAAATAAAAATATCTTGTGTAATCAGTAAACCCCTAACATGGTGAAAAGTCAGAAGGAAGCAATCCCACAATATCACACATCTGTCTGCAGATACTGTGTAGTGCTTCATCTGTTGTTCTGCGTATTGTTCTGCAAGTAAGATCTCTTCGTAAGACCCTGTATAATCATATGTGTGTAGAGAAAATAAGTGGAGAACTGCTGAGGATCTGTCATAGTTTCTGAGCCCCATCATCCTCTACAGTGTTGGATGTGCTGTAGCTTGGTTCTGCATTATTTTCCTTTAAGTAGTTGACAAGAAGTGTACCTATTCTTCAGCTGATAGACTCATCAAAAGTTTTTACTCCCTTGGTCTCTATTTAGCTACCAAAATCTAAAATGTATGCCTCAAATGTGCTGCCCAAAACTTTGTGATGCCTTATATCCCTCCATTAGATTTTGAAAGAAATTGGTTTAGAATGTAGCTCTTTAGTGATCTTAGAGTGACCTGGCCAATGGACTCTAAGAAGCTTCTCTCACATTTTTTTTCTTTCTTTCATAGAATCATAGAATATGCTGATTTGAGAAGGATCCACAAGAATCATCAAGTCCAAATCCTGGCCCTGTGCAGGACATTTCAAGAATCACACTGTGCTGCAGAGCATTGTCCAAATGTTTCTCAAACTCTGTCAAGTTTGGTGCTGTGACCACTCCCCTGGGGAGCCAATGCCAGTGCCCAAACACCCTCTGGGTGAAAAACATCTTCCTAATATTCAACCTAAACCTCCCCTGACTCAGCTTCATGCCATTTTATTGAATCCTGTCACTGGCCATGAGAGTGAAGATATTGGTACCTGCCCCTCCACTTCCTCTCATGAAGATGCTGAACACAACCATCCTTCAGTCTCCTCTTCTCCAGCCTGAACTGTCCAAGTGACCTCAGCTGCTCCTCACAAGGCTTTCCCTCACAGCCCTTCACCTTTCTCATGGCCCTACTTCCAGGGATGAGTGGAGAAAAGGGGAGGATTTTTTTAAACCAAATATTCTGACCAGATGATGCAAACAATGGTATGCTTTCTTTAGATTTTAGTGTGTTCTGCTACTGAGATCCTGGTTTTCCAGCACATTCTAGAAACCTAGATCAATGCTCTAGTTTCAAGGAATTGAGCGGCTAGGGAATGGATTGCCCCATGCGAAAACGATGGATTTAAAAGTCCTTCTGTGGGTTTAGTTCGTATTTCCTCCCAAACAGACCTGTGGACTAGAGGACAGATGAAGCATACAAGAAAAACAGATGTTTTCCTGTTTTCTGTAATTATCTAGTCATAAAGTCAGAGGTAATCTCTTTTTATGAGTTCTTCCTTCCTTTCCTGCAGGGAATTTGAATCAAAGTAGTATGGCACTCTGGTTTATCAAAGCCAGTAATTACAGGTACTAATAGCATTTTCCATTACTCATTTGAGAAAGAAAAAAACAATGAGGTTTCTTCTTTAAAGGATCTTTTTTTCCTTTCTTGTATTTATAGCTCATCAACCTGATGCCACTTAAGATCTGCCCTACGACATCAGTGTCATCATACACAAGCTGGGCACATCATCCAAGTTATATGAGTGTGTTCATACATTCTTTGAGTTGATTAAAATGGAATAGTTTGCTTAATGAACCACCATATTTCACCCAATTGTAATTCAAGTCAATATTTTCAGCATAACTCTTAGTTGCTAAAGTGTAAAGTAGTTGTGTATTTACTCTTTCATATATGTTAAAAGTTATCAATTAAGGATTTTAAAATGCACACAATTTTTTAAGAAAAGGACAGATGTAAACTATGAAGCAATTTTGGTAGGCAAAATGTCTAGTCCTCTTAGTCTTAAGATTTTTCACAAATACTATAGTAATCAAGAAAAAGGAAAAGAAAAAGAAAAAGAAAAAGAAAAGAAAAAGGAAAAGAGGAAAAATTTACCAAGTATGCCCATTTTCAATCTTGAAAAAAGTGCAAAAATGCTTCAAAAATTGTTTTCTTTGTAGTTTTTTTTTTTTTTGGTAATGAACTTTTATCAGTCAATCAATTTGAGATTAACAATCTCAATGTATTGTTTATATAATAATAGAACCATAGAATATGCTGAGTTGGAAGGAACCCATTAAGATAATCAAGTCCAACTCCTATTGCTACACAGGACACTCCAAGAACCACATCCTGTGCCTGAGAGCATTTTCCAATACTCCTTGACCTCAGACAGGTTTAGCCTGTCTGGATGAGTGGCCTGGACTGGAAGGGATTTAAAAATCATCTAGTTCCAATCCCTCTGGCATGGGATAATGGCATTCGCCAATTACTGAATCAGCAGAGGCAGGTATCCAATGGAGAAAAATGAAAGTGCAACATAAGGCATTACAATGAGGAGGTAATATTATAAAAGCTTTGGAGGAAATTAAGTTTTGAATCTTACCCTTAACAGTACTTTTCTTCTGTTAGCTGTTAACAGTCAGATGACTTACACCCAGTCCATTTACTCTAACTGCTATTTACCACTAATTAGAAGTGAATAAATCTAAAAGCTGGACAGGACTAAGGGTGATAGAAAAATCCATTCCTGTCTGAAGTTCATTCAAGTTCATCATTCAAGTTCTAAATCATCTACTCAGAACCTCTGAGTTAAGGAATATTCTAACAGGAGCTTCATTCAGCAGAACATGATGCTAACTAGATTTAGAGATTTACACCTCTAAAACCAAACTTGCAAGTTAAAATATTGCTGTTCAGTGACCATCTCCAAAAGCAACCAGGTAGCTCTCTTCTGATTGGAGAGCTCCCTAAAATTTTTTCACCACAGCAACCATCTACAGTCTAGATTCCAGTATAGTTAAAATGAAGAGGATTAGGCACACATAGGGTGCAGCTCTTCTGATGAAGAAGATACCAAGAGTAGGTCAGTCAAATCACTCATTCAAATTCTCTGTGTGTTTCTATTTGCTTTAGAGGGAACTCGGCAACTAACTCAGACCGAGATCTTTGCAATTAGAGTCTGAGTCCTATTCCCAAATCCCTTTGTTTTTTCTACATTTAGAGCAGTTTTTTCTTATTTTTTGCTTGTTGAATATTTTACAACTGCAATGACAAAGAAGCCCAAGCAAGGGGATACCCTTTATCAATGAAATACCTACTGACTTCAATGAAATCAGTATTGAACTGACATACTGAACTAGGATACACCAAAGCCTTCCATATCCAATACACTAATCTCATACAGAGGGAATGAAACCCTCTAGTCAGTGGATTAAAACTTCAGAAATTCAGGAAAATTCTTCATCTTTAAAAGTTTTACCCTGGGGTTATTATTCAAGGTGATTGTTTTTATTTTGGGTGGGGTTTTCAGTAAATCTTGCTACTTGTCTGAGAATTAAAAATTAAATTGCTCCCTAAAGGATCAATTTACAACTGAACTTTATTGCTTAGCCCATTTGGAAAGTTTGCATCTATCATCCATCAATGCTATTTTTACTCACTAGTAGAACCAGAAGTTTCAAAGGAAACAGTATATCCATGTAAAATTAATTAAGTTCAACCGTGACCTTATTACATTGATGGAGTGTAGTGCTGCTACCTGCAACAAAAACAAATTTATTTTGATTAAATATACTTCAGTTTATAAAAACAACATATCTCACCCAAGTCATAGGATTTCAGGAACATACAGGTTTTATTCCAAAGTTATCTACTACGCACAAGATAAAATGAGATTTCTTTCTCTTGTTTTTAAGGCCAAGGCACAAAAATGTGGTTTTCACAAGAAATCACTGCATGATCAGTTCCTTGGCAGAAGTTTCATATAATAAGATTTAATTTTAAAATTCCCCTGTGTTTTAAAATACATATTAAATCCATCAGAATATGGTCCACTGCCACTTTTAATCTTCTAAGAAAATTTACTTTCATTCCTCACAGGGATGAATGAGTAGGAAATACTGTTTCCAATTCACCAGAGCATTTTGAATTCTAGAAAAATTCCTAGGTGGTCAAGATACATTGTACTGTGACTCTGGTCTCCGAATAACTAAATTGATAGGACACATAAAGTATGAAAATATTAAATCCCTTAGGGAAGGAATTGAATCCAGGTCTTCTACATCTCAGTTAAATAGCCTTGCTATCTGGTCACTTATTATTCTGGGGTATCACTTATCTCTTCCTTAACAGATATTCTATCCAAGATTTGCAAAACCTTTCCTAGAGTGTTTCATTTAAAACCAATTCATCACAGAAAAAGGCCTGGTTTGGGGAAAATGGTATTTTCTGAGAATAAAAATCTCATTACTAAAATTTTTCTAGTGGATATTTGTCACCATCTCCTGACACTTATTTTGACAATTACATAAGTAAATTTCTTATTAGCTTTCCATACATACAAATACAACCAAACCATACTATACCAAAGCAAACCAAACTAAAACAAAACAAAACAAAACAAAACAAAACAAAACAAAACAGAACAAAACAAAACAAAAAAAAAAACCACCAGAGTGAAATAAAATCCAAGGGGAAATTAGAGGTTCTAGCAATACTTTGCTCATAAGCAAATCTTGCTGAAATAGATGTTGTCTCTGGTTTACAGAGCATGCCTCAAGTTATTTTTTATAATTTTAAAATCATTACACTTGATATTGAATGATACACTTAGCGTGATATGCACGTAAATTCATTTTGAAATCTGGTTTGTGACTATCTCTTCTGAAGAATGAGAACAAAAAACACAGTCTGATGTTTCAGAAAGCATGAGGAAAGATTTATTTGTAATCCTAATTCTGCTCATAATTTGTTGCTGTGTCCTGAATAAATTACTGATAACTTACCTTATCCTTCTGAGAGAAGAAAATGATAATACAAAACACAGAAAGATAGTGAGATGGTTCATTCACTGATGTGTCTTTGTGCAGGAAGATATTTCCCTGCACAGCTCTGCATATATGTAAAATATTATTCTAAAATAATTGTATCAATTATCAAATAGTACTAATATGGCATTTTTTCTGTCTTTAAAATGATATTTTAGTACCACAATCGCATTCACCTCAAAAATTTCATTTTTTTTGAACTAGACCTTAGATTTTGATAGAAGGCAATGTAATTATGGAAAGTATTCCATCACACACAAAATGTGTCATCTTGTCTCTTATCACAAAGAGACGTTAAAGTCATAATTATTGCATTATATAACTAGTGCTGAAGACCATGGTGAGAAAGGTGCTTCTTAAATCAAATAATTATTATAATTTGCATTAGTGTACTTCCAGCAATCATACTATATATTTATAGACAGCAATGAAAATGAATGGAGTTCTCTTGTTAATTGTCCCATCAAAAACTTTCACAATGGCAATGACAAGAACATTACATTCCTCTCACTAGCAGAAAATAAAATGTATACCTTGGGACAGATAAATGTTCCTTACTGTATTTTACTGTGTAATTCTAGCACTCACCGTACTTCAGCTTTTCTGTTAACACTTGAAAATTACTCCAGGACCAACCGGTATTCATGTCTAATTTGCTGCTTATTTGCAAGATGTCTAAAAAGACAGCTTTTATTAAGAAATGCCACCATTAGTTTTAGAGCAAATATAATATATCTGACAGCTGAACAGTGATTTGAGTTTTATTTCATTTTTGGGGTTTTTTTGAAAATACACTAAAAAGAATTAAAGCAACTTTTTCTATTATTGCTCTGAAGTGGAAATTTTCTTTCGCTTCTGATTTTGCAGAGCAGTTAATATTGTCTTACCTCTGACCAAACCATTCTGGAAACTAGAGTATCTGAAATTACATTTAATTATTTAATTGTGTGGACAGCAAGTAGTTAGCATTGCTTCTAGACTACTCACATTTCTAGATGGGCATTATTGTTCTCTCTGTGGCATGAACAGAAACAATTACCACGTCAATAAAGTAAGAGGTAGTCTTACATGGGATTGAAATCATGATTAGAACAGTGACCTGGCAATGACACAAATTAGCTTACTCTCTTGCTTTTCTTCTTTTTAATAATTCAAGAATCCTTTCTCTGTGTATGCTTGTGTATGTCCTGACTTTGTCCTCTTTTCAGTCTTTGTTTGCTGTTGTCAATATGCTCATTCTGACACTTAAACAATTCTATTAAAATGAGCTGGTAAATACTAAATTGAACCCTATAATGTAAAAGAAAATTCTCTAAGCAACATGTATAACTGAAAACTTTTCTTCTTTGTTTTGCTTTATTTCTTTCTTTGCCTGATTACCCTCAAGTCAAGAAAAAATGCATTAACCTTTTTTTGCAAACTCTGTATGCCTCACAAAGCCTTTACTCTATAGTCACCGAGCTATACATTTTGTTTTTGAAGAGAATGACTATATACAGATACCACTCCAAAAACACTGAGTCACCTAGAGACAGATTTGTCACTGCAGGCAGTGGCAGAAAGAATTGAGAGAACATATAAGACCATGAAATATGGGGATGTGTGTACTGATTAAACCAAACAGCCTTGTAATCTCCCTTGTCTCACAGCGGCAACATAGCAGATACCAGTGGAAAAAACCATGAGATTAGGATAAATATAGATTGTTGGGTTTATTTTTGGTCTGATATATCACCTCTGCTAACAATGTCAGTTTCTGTGAGGAAGGGATTCCTAAGATTAATGTATTTCTGTCTCCTTGTGCAGAATAACTCTTTCTTACATTAATGTGTCTGACACTCCTTTTGAACTTCCTTGAGGGTTTTGGCATCTACATCTTGTATCAATGACTTCCACAGTGTAATTATGTATTATATGGAAAAGTAATTCTTGATCTTTCTTCAAAACCTGTCAGTTAATTTTATTTGATGAAACAGTAATTGCACCCAATCCATGTGCTATTCCCTGCTTTCATACCATTCATGATTTTACAAGTCTTCGTCACAAAAGTCTGTTCAGTCTTCTATTTTCTGGGCTGCACACTCCCTGCCTGTTTAATTACTTGTCATAACATAGTTTTCTATATCTCCTATCATCCTTGCCAAACCATCTTTTCAAGTTTCATGTATTTTGAAGTCAAGAAAGCAGAAGCCTGAATAGACCTCCACAGAAAGTTGTAGATGCGTACTCATCATGGGATCATCTACTGATATAATGCTGTTTTCTTTTGCGTTCTTAATCTTTTCATAATAATTCTTAGCATGCTTTACTGAGTGCCAGTGAGCACAGAGCTAACATTTACAAAGAGCTATTCACGATGACAGTAAGAGCTCTTTCCTGAATGGTAATAGATAATCCAAGCCTCAGTCTTTTGTATATAACTTTTTTTTACCCACCTGTTCATTCTTTTGTAGTTATTGACACTGAATTCCTCTCACATTTTATCTTCCAGCCATTCAATATTGCTTTACTACTTACTCCCTTTTCCAGATAATTTGTGAATTGACTGAATAGGGCCAGGAAAGAATTATTTGTGGTGTCGCTTTTTGTTTCTTTTTCCTAATGTCTCTTTCTTATTTATTATCTAACTAGTTGTCCATGAGAGGATATAGCATTTTAAACCATGAGAGTTTCATTTCTTTCAGCTTTTCAAATGAGCCACCAACATTATAGAATCTTACAATCATAAAATACCACGTTGGAAAGGACTTCAAGGACCACCTGGTCTAAATTTCCTTGGCAAAAGCAAAGTCTAGACAAGATGGCCCAGAACACTGTCCAGCTGAACTGTAAAAATATACAACATTTGGGAATCCACCACTTCTATAGGAGATTATTACAATGTCTGGACACTGCAATGTGAAAACATTTACTCTCCTGTCCAATTAGAATCTCCCCACGAGTAACTTGTTTCCATTATCTCTTGTCTCTTCTTTGTGACTACTTGTGAAAAAGGGAGTCTGTCCTCTCTTGAAATACTGGAACATGGTGATAAGGTTTCCACTAAGCCTTTTTTTGTCAAGACTGAAGAAACCCCATTCTCTCAGCTTTTCCTCAAGTCAGATTTCTGAGTCCTTTCATCATCTTTGTGGCCTCTATCTGGACCCCCTCCAGCCTGTCTGCAGCTTTTTTGCATAGCAGGGATCAAATCTGAAGTGAGAATTTCACATGGAGCTTGACAAATGCTGAGTAGGGTAGGATGATGACTTCTTTATCTTCTTTATCTTTATCTTCTTCATCTTTATCTTCTTCTTTATCTCTGCTGATGATTTCGACACAATCTAGCATCCTGCTGGTTTTGACACCTCTGGCCAATTTCAATTGTAACTGAGCATTTGCCTTTCTAATTGCAACTCTGGACAGCCTGGTAATGTCCTTGTAGCTTTCAATCAGTATTTGTCTGCTTTTCCACCTCCAGAACACTCTTATAAAACACTTCAATGTAATAAACTCTGAAACAGTCTAACAGTCTAAATATAACTTCTATCTACTAAACAGGAAGTAACATGAGAAAAAAACAGGACATTTCACACTGTAAGAGTATTTCTTGAGAAAATCATCTCTGTATACTTAGTAACATGTTACAGGAAAACTGCAGAATAAAAGAGAACATCTCTGCTTCCCCTTCACTCCCATGACTCATAAACTTGCAGGTAGTATTCCAACCAGGGTAGTATGATTTTCTCTGTTACTTCCTTTTTGAGTAATGAGGATTGCTCAAAAGATCGGGTTAGTCAATCCATCCTATGCAGAAACAGAAAATAGAGGTGGCCTCAGAGGGGAAAATGATAGGCAAGAAACTGTTGCTATACTATACATTTTGCTCTAGTCAAGAATTTTCCACAGCATCCTCCAGATACTGTAAGATGGTGTTAGATCTAGATTCTCCAGGTCATTAAGAAAAGAAGAGAAATAAAATAAATCAACACTCATCCTCCATAGAAGAACAGGAGAACATGAGGTGATCCGTGTCCTGGAAGAGTTTGATTCCGTGCTGCTATCATTACTAAAGATGCAAATAAGAAAAGGTCTGACCTGAAACAGATCCATGGCATAGGTCTTCTGACAGTAGGAACCAAAATCACAACCACTAAGAAGCAAGTGAGAAACTGAGCTGTTGTCAACATACTCAGGATCAAACCAGGAAAATGTTAAACCACCCCAGCAAAGAGTACTTCATGACTAGACAGCCTAAGGAAACTCAAACAATTTGCATCTTTTGTATTTTTTTCTATCCAGCACTTTAACTGCTGCAGTTCACTCTGCTCTTCACATAACCAGTAGCAGTCTGGAGACTAAAGGATGTTCAAGTTCTCACATTAGTAGAATATCTGCTAATATATTCCATGATCACAGACAACAATCTATTTGTTCAGGGCAATATCTTTAGCTTTGCCCCCAGCCGGTCTCTCACATGGTACTGAGAACAGGAGTCAGAGAGCAAGATCAAAGAATATTTAAATGTGGTTAATATAAAAATCCTGGTTTAGGTGGCTTGCATTATTTATCTCATTCTTTATTCAGTCTGTTGCAGCTCCTGGGTCACAGCAAAGTGGTTTTACTTTTCATCTTCATGTAAAGTGAGACTAAATTCTTACTTACCCATTGGCAACAAAGTACTGCTATTTAGCCTCACTAATGAGGGGAGAAAGCCAAAGTGATAATTTGTTACTTGATGATAAGAAACACTAAGGGATTCCTTCCTGGCTTTGCTTTTCTGTGTCTGTTGTTTTGGGTTTGACTTAAATTCTTTATGTTCCTTTCTTTCTTTGTGCAGAGTATGAGCAACATAGACATATGACACTGGATATAGCAAGATGCAAAAATAAATACCAGGCACTTATATTAATAGTACCAGAAAGAATTTACAAGAAGACAGGATACATGAAAAATAGTGTCACCCTGGATAAAAATGTCTATAAATATACATGTTCAGATCTGACATTTTATTCTATTGTATGACTCAACATAACCCTCCCTTAACAATGAATGCCCTTCCATTTAAAAAATGATCAAAATATTCAGACCTGAATTCTGATATCCTTATTCTTAGTAGAAGTCTACTTTGAAGAGAAATCCGTTAACTTAGAACAGCTTGAGGAGCTAGTAACTCTTCAGAATAAATGGAAGCATTATTCTACCAGTTAACTGCACCAAAACCTCTCTATGATTTTTATTCTTTCTCTGGTTTAACACTATATTTTTACCTATTTCAGAATAAAAACATTAGCTTATCAATGCCTCCACATATCAGCTAGAATGTCTACATCTTCTTTGAAAAACCATCTTTATTTGCAATACATGAAATATAAAAATATGTCACTTTCAGTTTTGACAGAAGAGCTTCTAGATCTTGCATAAAATAATTTTTACAGTTTTGTATTTATGTGAGGAAAGCACCTTCATTGTACAAATTTTGATTAGTATTTGGGTGGTTTTTAAGCAACATTTCAAAGAGATGCTAAATGTGATTCAGAACGACAAAGCAGGTGGAGCATAAAATGAGTCAGAACAGAACAGATGACAGGTCTATCAAAACCAGGATACTTTCTCCAACAACTTCTTACACCAGATGTTTCAGAGGGCTAAAAAAATAAATAAATCACTAGCAAAATGTGTGAAATTCAAGAGGTGAAGAGAGTGTTCTTTTTAGAGCTAGGATGTGTTCTGTTATATCCTTCCCAAAATGGATTGGTAACATTTAAGACATAATCTGAAACATGTTATTTATAAATCCTATTCTTCAGATGGCTGTTTTTCCCTTTTCTAATTTATTTGCTTTGGAAACAAAAGATAAATATTTTAAACATTGTCTTACCCATTGAGTCTTTCATATAGGGTGGTTTTTTCTATTACTGGATTACTTGCTCTGTTTTCTGCTTTGGGCACAGAGTCAACATCTCTGAATTCCACAGTTCAGTTAGTATACTCATACATTTACCAAAAACTAAAAGCAGAAGAAAAAAAAATGCAATTACAGGAGTTACACATGCTTACAAAAAATACAAAAATAACTCATAGTATAGAATTAGAAATACATTCACATTTATTAATAATTTCACTTGCAAATGACTGAATAAAAATACTTATAATTTTCTCATATTGTGGACTAGAATGGCCTGTATTTACATTTACCATTTCAGTATTCTTTCTGTTTAGCCTCCTTCAATGCAGTATTTGGAATAAGAGATGATCACCATACTGACACAAGGGTTCCCTTAAAGAACTCAGCAGATTTCATGAAGTAGAAGCCAGAAAGTTGAGTGATTCCTGAAGTGCTGCAGAACTCAGAGGCTGAAGCATAGATGTGTATGTGGTGGGAGTCTCTATTGTTATTTATAATATATAGAAAATTCTTGTCCGATTCTGTTTTTTCCAAAGATAAACATCACTATATCCCATTTCTATCCAGCAGAACAGTATAATATAGTCAAACAAGGGTACTGATGGCTTCTTCTTCTCATAACTTCATTAAGGGAACAGAATACAGGCATGGTAAGGGAGCATAGTAGGTGTATAAGGTGGTTTGTTTCCTCAGTGCTGGATCCCTTTGCAGATGCCAAGACAGGTCTAGCCATGTTGCAAATTAAATTGACATTTTGACACCTTGGAAAAACTCTGAATGTTATTAATTTTTGGGCTTTATTCTGATGAGTTCCAGTTAAGTTCAAATCTAATATATTTGTATATTGTGGCCATAAGACTAAAAATTTACATCTCTGATGAACTACTGCCTGTAGCTGGGAAATAGCTGAAGGCAGGGACGCCTGCAAAATATAGCTTTTATCACTGAAAATAATTTTCATTTGTTTTGGTTACAAAACATTCTCAGTCTTCTATCTGTAGTCCAATACTTTGTTGTTTTGTTCCTTTTCCACAGTCTTTCAATTTAGCAGTCCACATACAGCAGTCCACTGCCAATCCAGGCTTTTACTTACATAGCTGAAGTTAGGCCAAGGTCCAAGACTTCTGTGGTTTCTTTACCACACTCAAAAAAAAAAAACCAAAACAAACAAACAAACAAACAAACAAACAAAAAAAAAAAAAAGAAACAAAAAAACCCCCAACTTAAAGTCAAGTTTGAAAGGTTTGAAGTGCAAGCATGCAGAAAAGATGCAATGTGGCCAAGTGTTTTAAAGAATCTGCAGGTTTCGTTTCAATATGTGCAGAACTGATCTGTTCCAGCTGTCTCCAAAATTAGAAAACTGACCGTGCTTCAGAAAATCCCTTTGAATTCTAGACTTAAGAGAAAACAAGTAAATGTACTGTCTCTTATTTCACACAAGTGCATCTCACTCTGACTAAATGTCCAGTTTGTTTCTCCATTTTGAGGATATTGCTTGTACTGATGGATCATCAAAAGAAGTAAACAGAGAGAAAGGATAGTTCTTGTCCCACAGCCCCTCAAGAATGGCAGAAGTCAATTCTATTTGTAATGTTTCACTGTGAACCTTAATATTCATAAAAGGAGTAAGGTAGGCCTGTGTGGGAACAGTTTCCTCAGAAAAATTCTAGAGACATCCAAACTTTTGGAATTTCCTTTAAAAGAACATCCAATCAACGAAAAATTTTGGACTTCTTCTGAAAATTGAAGGAGAATCATGGTTTTGTCTTTTCATTCATATTTCTGACAGTCTTTTTCTCTGCAACTATTTTCTACATACTGTCTTAATTATATAATTGTTATAATTGTTGACAGTTTCTTAAGTTAAATACTCAACAAATATCAATAAATTCTGTGAAAAACAGCAGTATTTCTTCCCCTAGAAGTTTAGGATTACAGAAGAATAATCCATTGCTACACATTACAGATAAAAAAAGTGGTCACTGTCTTATTATTTGGTCACTCTTTTATGCACAGTATGTATGATATTGAATGACTTATTCCTTAAGATGAAGAGGTGAGAAGGTTAAAGAAATTCTGTATGCATGAAAAAGTATTAAATACTTATGCTGATTTCTACAGGTTTTTATGCAAAGCAAATTAATGATGTTTACTCTTCATATTTCCTACGAAATGGGCATTAATTATCCATGCATGCTTTGCTGATTTGCAGTTCACATGGCAATACTTATAAATAATCTTCTGAAAATGCTTGGGGAGATTCATTCATTTGACAGAATGCATCAAAAACTCTGCACTCAGCTGATAACTTAGGCAAGAAGTGCATCTGGGAAAAAAAAAAGAAAAATGTCAAAGGCTGGAGAGAAGGAAGAAATGAGCATTAAAAATTATTCACAAGCTGGAGAACTATTCCATAAAGTGAAAAAGCTAAGGAAATTATTCTCTTTAGGTGATCAAAGACAAGAGAAATGTCTTGATTATAGTAAGTGAAGTATCTCTGGAGAGGAAGAATACTGAATACAGAAGGAGTCTTTATAATGGCATAAAAAAATCCTAAAATGACCCAAGAACTAGATATTGAAGTAACATAGATTGGGTATTTTTTTTTTTTCTTTAGCATTAAGAGTGATTAACAATTGGAAGAAATTGAAGTAGTGGCTTTGTCATCTCTTGATGGCATCAAATCATGAAAAAAATCCTTTCTGGAGTGTATGTTTTAGTGAGAAACAGCTAGGATAAAACTAATAATAAGACAGTTGGTATATTAGGATCAAGTTGGATAATTTAATGGTCAATTGTGATGTTAACATTTAAACATCTAAATTAATATGTTGATCAGTTTTGTGAGTATCTTGAGTGTGATGGGCAATTCATTGGACCAGTCATTCCCACTCTACAGAAGGCTATGTTTGTGTAAAAGTTGCTTTAGAGTTTTCTTCCATAACCATAGCTATTACATCTCAGGGCCTCCGTACTTTTCAAGGTATCACATTTACAACCATGTCAAAAGAAATGTGGTTAAATGACCAAAAACCCTTGAGGGTAAATAAATATTGAATTGAATATTTCCAGTTGGGTATCTGGAGAGACTGGAATGTTAATGATTAATGACTCCAAATATTTGCTCATTTGTTGAGGTTCCAGAGTGCTTTGCTGAGCCAGGTTTGCATCCCTCCAGGGAGGAAGTGAGTTTTGGGGTGCGGTGCGTAATGACTATCTTGCCTTCAACAGAGAGGGTGAACCATCACCACCTGGAGGTCACAATGAAGAGGCAAGTCCTGCAAGGCAGGATGGTGACTCTTACTATGCTAATTGCCCTCCTCTATACAACTCAGTTGTAAAACTTCTGTCTGCTTGCCCCCAGGGAAGGTCTGATGGGGCGTAAATGGCTTAACTAAGATGACTGAGGGGCAGTTGTCACGTCATAGTAGGTGTCAAAACTCATTAAATGCACCTCAAGTGTCCCCAGATTCATTTCTGAGGCCTTCCACCAGAGGACTGAAAGCTCCTCCACAGGGGAGGTACCTGGGCATTCCTACCAAGGCTGAGTGTATTTTAACACATCAGACTCTGTGTTTCACAGGCTTCTTCCCTCACACCCAGCAGATCACAACAGGTCAAGACCATCACTTGGACCAACAAACTGCAACAATCAAGCCTTGTCATAGATCCGTGGGTGGTTATACTTCCTTCCTTCCTTCCTTCCTTCCTTCCTTCCTTCCTTCCTTCCTTCCTTCCTTCCTTCCTTCCTTCCTTCCTTCCTTCCTTCCTTCTCCCTTGTACATTTTCTTGATGTACATACATTTTTATTCTTTCACGTTGCCATATCACTATAGATAATAACAACTAAAATGGCTACATACCTGCTTTTCATTACAACCAGATTGTCCTAAAATAAACCCTACACATATATTTTTACAAGCAAAGATCATCTAGTGTCATTTCACTCTAATCTGGCCCAAGGGATCTATTAACAAGAAGCTGGGTTACTCTTGCCTTCTGGGGCAGGTCACAACAGTATCATATAACCTTTACAGTCAGGGTTAGATTTATTTCTCCAAAGCTGTCACCTGTATCAAGATTATAACATAGATATAAAATAGTAATGCAAGTTAAGTAGTGTTTTTAAAAATTAAGTAATTTAATCTTAATACCTAATTATGAAGACAAGCAAATTAAAGAATCTGAAGGAATACTGAAAACAACATTAATCCCACTCAAATTTAACCAACTAGAAGCTAAGCATTTTGTACATTCTCATTAGGTTCTTTATTTAGCTAGTGCAAGCAGGCAATTCCAGGGAACATTTTATTCTTGTGTTTTAATACCCTTGGATAGGATGACAGCCTCTGGAGAATACACTTGTTTCCCTCTGTCAACTGTGAAAACTTTGTATTTAACTAGATACCTGATTTAAGCAGCTTAAGTTAGGCAAGAGGAGCAGCATCCTAGCACTTTTTACTCACTCTTTCACAATTACTTCTCACCAGGAGAGGAGAAGCTTCAAGTTCACCACACTGCTATCTCAGGCCACCTAGCTACTTATTTCTCTGTTGGGGTATATGAACCAGACAGTGCATGGCGTTGGGAGGGGAAAAAATTGGAATGTTTCAGGAATAAAGAAAGGAGGAAGTAAGGAATATCCTTTTTCCCTTCCATCTTCCCTGGGAAACCTATACCATGTATTCCTGCTAATAACCACAGTGTCCAGGAGGGTTGGTAGGACCAAGCTCAGACACACAAAGAATGACAATTGCTCTCTGTCCTTTAAGTTCTAAAATCTGAATGGAAAGTCTCTCCAACAGTATACATTGGGTACTTGCAAATTTCTTCCCTCAGCAAAGATAAATTATACTAAAATTTATCCAGCAGATGACTTCATTGGTTCTCTTAATACTGATACAAGTCTCACTAACAGGGGATACCTGAGTTTAAATAAGTGAAGAGAATGGTGAGGGATTACGTATGTCCAAATAAAAGGATATGAAAATGAAAAATAAATGTAAGTAAAAGAAAATAATTCTACCAGTACAATACAAAAGTGTGTGCAAGAATTGCATCATTTAATGTGTCCATAAAAAGGAAGTGAACTTATATGCCACTCCTTTATTGACATGAGGCAAACTGACAAACTTTATCCTCTTCTTCCCTGCTGAAGTGTACAGAGACAGGATCTTCCTAAGATGCAGCAAAGCTCCTCTTTCATTAGCACTTGGTGTCAGCCAGTCAGCTACTGGCATGTGGTGTAATTTCTTTCCCATTTGCACCACAGATGTGTCTTTCTTACATAACTTTATTTTCTAAAGGGTATCATCTGACTGCTGGTGCAGTTCTGTACACTATCAGTCAGAGAAGGAAGCAGGACTGAACAATATCACTCATAATTTGATCCATTGAAGGGACTAGCTCCCAGTGCTTAACACAAGTTTTTCCCTTCCTCACCAAAAGAAAGGCCAGATTTCCAGCTGGGTAGCCTAGTTATGCTACCTTATTATGACATTTGTGACAGGATAATGGGGGTGACTGCAGTCAGGACTGATGTACCTGCCTTGAAGGACTTTGTGATGGGACCCTAGGTAACTCGTCAGTCACTATTAACACATTGTTGGAATTCAGCAGGATATCAAGGAATGTCTTTGCTCACAATAGAATTGTAAAAAATATAGTTTAACAGACAAGCTTGCATTTTATGCAGGGCTAATCCATACAGCTTGGAAGGATCACACTGATGGGGTTATACCCATGCCAACAATTACAAGCCTGTAACTTCCTGTGTTGACTGACATTAGCCATTGAAACTGGGTGTCCTAAAGCATTTATGACCCTGACCTGTCCACATTGATCCTCTCCAACATCTCAAACCACTACAGTTTATGATTTAGCCCAATGACTAAGCAGCAGCAAATTTTGTCTCCTTCTAATGTATCAATCTAAGGAACAGTGGCTGGTCAGAACCTTTTACATGTTTCTAGGGAAGCAAAATCAGGGAAGAAGGGCAGGTGGTAGCCATTTCATTCATTTACATGTAACATGCAGTTACATGGCTCATTAAGAGCCAATACAGTAAGAGATTCATCTACCCTACCTTAAATTTAAAGAAAAAAAAAAAAAATTAAGTCTGAGCAGTTCTTATTGTCATTTTCAGCAAATGATTGAAATCACCCTTTGTTGCCAAGGTCAGCAATGGAAACATTTATACAGCAATTCAGAGCACCCAGTTAAATTAAACTTCCTCTCTCCTGGCTCCATCACTGTTCCTTGGTGTGTGAGATTATCTCATATCTGAGGAATAGGAGGAAAACAAAGAGTTCTGTGCTGTCTTCAGAAGCATCTTTTCCCAGCAATATTTAGGAAGAATGTCCAGAAACTACCATGTGTTTTCTACAGAAATACACATGTATAATTAGTATGCAGATTTGAAGAGAATAGTCTTATGTAACCCATTTTGAATTTTTATTTTGTTATGTTCTAAAATAAACTTGAAAAAAAACAAACACTTTTGATGTTTCTGAGATCAGTTTATTTCTGTTCCAAGTGCTCCCCAGGTGCTTGCTATGTTTAGTAGAAAATGCTTTAAAAGAAACTTTACTCAGACAAAGTAGAACAACATTGTTTTTTGGAAATAAGCAGTGTTATTCATTAAAGTTACATTTAATTTTAAGCGGTTTTCATTAAAATAATATATGATGTTTGGACTGACACACATTCATGACACTTCAGTACTACTTTTAATCTTCTTAGGTCTTTCTGAGGGAACTTGATATTACAAAAATTAAATCTTTTTTGTTTTGATTTTGTTTGCTTTTTTCATTTTGTTTGATGTCAATTGTAAGTGAAATCACTTACAAGACTTGGCCCTTAAGTGTTAATAATGAGTACAGTATACCCTTGACTTATCCTTCTCTCAGTTACTGAATCATACTAGCTACATTTAGTTGCATTTAAATTGGCTTGCCACTTATTCCTTTTATCATTATTTGTACTGTGATGTGAAATAACTTCATCTGTTTCTCCCTTTCTTGTTTTTCCATTTGAAGCTAAGTGCCTAGCTTTCCTTAAAAAAAAAAGAAAAAGAAAAAAGAAAAAAAAAACAAGCTGTGTATTTGTTCCTCATACCACATGTTAAAAAAAGTTGCAGATGACCACACTACACTTTTGAAAGAAAGTTCCGCTATTTTAGAAATAACCTTGATGGAACAGGAGGACGTAAAAACAGCTATGTTATGAAAAAACTGTTATTGAAACTAAAATGAGGAGGTTTTGAGTGTTTCATTGGGGGTTACTGAGGTTTCCAGCATAGGTTGTTAAAAACAAAATTTCAGTATCAAATGAGAACAGTACAAAAACATGTTAAGCAAGTAAAATTAATTCAATTTTGTCTTTCATCATGAAGGTTGTTAACAAACAATTGTATATTGCCCACATTGAAATATTTCCTTAAAATACATGCCCCATTTGAGGTAAAACTTTGCTACTGCTTTATGTATCACAAGAGTAATACAGGATGAAAAAGCCTAAATTGTCTTACATGATGAAAAAAAGCATTTGAGTAGGAGGTTAATAATTATTCTAATTAGATTTGCTTAGTACAATCTGCTGAGTAGTCCTTGATGATCACAAGTGCTCATGACCCTAATTCTATTTACATGTGTCACCATCACAATTAAGACAGGGATCTAAGCAGATCTGTACTTCCTTTTCTATATTTTACTGCTGCTACTTTAGATGAAACATAGAATTTCACAAATTAAGTTAGATAGCTTCTGAGCTGGAGCTGATTCATGGCTGGCTTGCTCAGTGTTGGAAGACTCAGTGGACAACTGCCTATGTCTGGGTATACAGGCATGTTTAAGCAGATAAACACCCTCAGCCTGTGGCAAATATTCTCAAAGTCACACACAGTCAATCAATTCATGTTTTCATTGTGCAGTTTCTCTTCCAGGGATTTAGAAAACAAGGAAAACAGAGATGTCGTGAGAAGTCCACATCTTCCAACACGACACAAATTTGCTTAAGCATGCAGCTGCAAGCATGGTCAAACAGTTTAAGTAAGTTATGCAGTGCTGCCCCTGAACTTGCTTCCTCAGTTTCAGAAGCAGCGGTTCAGTTATCATTATAAAGAAAAAACTAAAAGTAAATGGATAACAGAATTCGTTTCTTTCATGGGATAGCATAAACATCCTCCTCTGACAGCCACCACTGTTGTGATCATGGTTTAACAGAATGGTGGCCCTGACTAGTTGTAATGTTTTCCAGCAGAGAATCACCATGAGTCTCTCTGACTGCCATTCTCTTTTTTGGAAAAGTACCACATTGTGAAAGGAAGGATTTCAAGAATTGTTATCTCAGCATTGTGCAGTTTTAAGGGAAAGGGCTCTATTCCTCAGTGATGACAGTGGACAGCTCTTCAGAGCACAAATATCATGTCTTCTAAGAATAAAAACAGCTATATTAAATTGCATTTTTGAATTAGTCTTTGCTATAGGTTGATTTCACACGAAGCTTTGGGAATATGCTGTAATGTATTCATCATTACATTATATTAGCATTTTTTATCATTTCAGAGAAACAATTTTTAATGTTATTTCAGAATAATAAAAGTGAGGGAGAAGCCTTGTTACTAATATTGCTAGACACGAGTCATGGCTAGATCAGGCTTATTAGTCCAGTAATCCCCTGAAAAAATTATTACACAATAAAAGTGAAAGATAAGTCAGAGGAGAATTAAAATAAAGAAACAAAACCAGTTGCAATGGACAAATAGGATTGGCATGAGAGTACTCTAGAATACCTCAGGATAAGGAAGACATCCCTTAAAAGCAGCATGAAGCAAATTACACCATCTGTTCAAAAAAACTACGCCTTTTCAAAGTACCTTTAGGGCTGCACATAAACACTGTCTTAAGTGCCTCTTGCAGTATATCTATCACTGCCTAGAAATGCTTCAGAAGAACTACCCACAGAGACCTATAATCTCTAGTCAAAAGCAATTATTGTAAATGCATCTGAAAACATAGCTGAGCTTTCAAAATCCTGCCACATACATTCCACTCTATTGCAGAGGTCTTGCTCTAGTGCCATGACCTACTAAGCTTTAGACAGGGGTGTTCAAACATGCTTAAGGTATCTGACTATTGTTAATTACATATAAGGAACATAATAATGTCAAGACAAATTCAATCATGTTTTTTCAGGGTTCTTGCAAAAATAAATTCTTCCAAGCTGCAAAACAAGTGTACAGTATATATATTAAAATATCAGTGTACAGTGTATATATTAAAACCAACCTTAAATTTGAGTATATATGGTGTCTAAATAAAAATAAACAGACAAATATGATAGACAGGTTTTGTACCAAGTCCCACAGGAAAATATCTGGGGGAGGGGGGTGGAGATGTATAGGGAAAAAACAAATCTACTTTTTTATTATTATTTGTATATATATATAATTTTTTTCCCTTAGAAGAAGTGAGTCTAAAAGAGCTTTCCACTCAGGCAAAAACATGACTGTTTTATCCTTGGCCTGAATCACAAGGTCAAAATCCTCCAAGTGTGCTTGGCAGATAGTATATGGGGGGGAAATTATGTATGGAGATATATATTATGTACAAATACATACACGTTAAAATAATCAATGCAATGATATTAAGATATTTGAATCACTCCATCCTATCTCTGCTTGCATGTTTGGCTTCATCCTTGAAACTACTAAACATCCTAAAGTTTAGGAGTAAAGACGTGTAACCGTGTAGCCCTGTCATACTGCATTGTCATGATTATTAGCAGGTCATAAGCTTTATACTGAGTTTGCACAGCCTCAAAACTGAGGCTTGTCTGACTTGTTCTGTCTGCAGTCACTTTGACCTGCCTACAGCTGTTTCACTTAGTTGAGCTGTGACAGAGGTTTTTCAGCTGAGCTGGCAGATAATTTTTTTTGTTTATCATTGTATAGTACAAACATGGATTTTTAGAGATAGCCGTTAGAAGCAGTATTTCTACAGAGAAAGAGATATTTATGACTGCACCATAGTGAGTGGCACCATGGACAGTACTGTCTTGGGTTATGGAATCAAAAATGTATATTCTATTTCATCTGATAAAAGCAGTTGGGAAGATGTTCTTTATCTCTTGTTACTCTGGGAGGAGGGGGCGGGTGCCTTCTGATAATGGGCCAGTTGTTAAAACCAGGTGGGGCAGTGTTTTCTTATCTCTTTCACTGCCTGTCCTCCCTCCAGGGGGATATTTTCTGCTAATGGGCCATTAAAGCTCCCCAAGCAGACATCCCCAAGCAGTGATCCAATTGTGAGGTGCTCCACCCAGTGGGAGGAGCCAACCATTCCTACCTGGATGAAAACTGACATAGGAACACAAGTACCTAGCTTCATCGAATTCCCAGAGGAAGACTGCACCCTTCTTACCATCATTGGACCCTTCTCGCCATCACTGGACCCGTTTCTACAAGGTCATCTCTACTCTAACAGAACCACATCTACCACTCCAGGAGGACTTACTTTTGGACTGCTTTGAACACCCTGACCAACAGGGTGTCAGGTTGTAGCTCTGACTCTGTCAGGGTTTTCCAAGATTGTTGTTTCTTTGTTTGCTTGTTTGTTTGGGTGGTTTTGTTTTCTACTACATCTGTATTGTTAATATTCCTAGTAAAGAACTGTTATTCCTATTCCCAAATCTTTGCCTGAAAGCCCTTAATTGCAAAATTAGAATTTGGCGGGGGGTGAGGGGTTTACATTCTCCGTCCTAAGAGAAATTCCAGCTTTCCTTGGCAGATACCTGTCTTTCCAAGCTAAGACAAGTACGTTTAGAAATACCATGGTGCTGCATGCAGACTAACTGAGAAAATGATGTCGAAATGTATTAGAAAATACATTAAATGATCCCTACTGGATTCCACAATGAAGAAGGAGAAACCATTAATGTGCACACCCATTCACAGAATCGCATAAAAATAGAATGAGTTAAGCTGAAAGGGGCACTCATCATTCTCATTGGGACAGAACTTCCCAATAATGTTGGCCAATAAATGGCAACGGCACCACTTTGTTTTACTGGCCTCTTTTTCCTAAAAAAACATGTAGCTATTCATTACAACATTTCAGTCCTGCAAACCATTGGGATTTAAAGAAAAACTTCCTTTGCTGGTACATATATTGTGATGCACTTACACCATTAAAGTTAGAGAGCTTTACATCCTTCATTTCAATGAGACATTCCTTACTAACAACCTCTTCTACAGAGAGGAAGGGTCTGGCTCCTTCATTTGTCCAGATATATTCTCCTATACCACAGCGATTGAAAAAAAACCAAAAGATGATGCACTGGACTCAAGAAATAAATGTATTACAGGAATATGTGTGAAGTCTAGCAAAGATTCAATAACATAAAGACTATAAAATATGAGTTATTATAAAGATTCCTCTAATATTTCAAATTCCAATAAAAAGTGTAAGGTATCATTTCACCTTATCATTTTGACCAGATTCTGCCAAATATATTCCTCATTAAATGATATACTATTACATTAGGTCTCCCAGATTTCAAGTACTGTTTTTTCCCCTCAAAGTAATTGCAATGTCATGTTACTTAGCCTCTCACTCCACTCCAAAGATGTCTTGGAATGATAACAAGATATCTCTGAACTTGTCCCTGATTTTTACAATTAAATTATCACAAACCTATTTCTCCTTATACTGCTCTACAGTAATTACATGTAATTTCACACAGTTTTCAGCTGTAATTTGTTTGTGGAAACTCTATCTGTTGTGCTACAACATCTGGTTTTTTTAGTCAGATCCTGCTAATATCCAGTTTTCCAGCTGAGTTGATTGAATCACTGAAATTCAAATTCATTCAGTGGTCATCTGCATTTAACAGTTCCATATTCAAGGTTTTTACCTTGTCTACCAATCACAAAAAGAGAACACAATTTGCTTTTGGCTACTTCTCATAAAAAATGCCAAACCAGTATCCACATGTCAGCCAAAAAAAAAAAAGTGAAATATATTTAGCTTAAAAATATGTATTCCTCCTCAAAATATGGTTTGCTGACTGAAATACATAAACTTCATAAAAATTTATAAGCTTACAAGGAAAAACTAACTGCAAGATTTTGCTATGCTTTTGCACATAAACAGGCTGCTGGCAGCTAATCTCTCTGATTATGCAAAGATGGAATTACAGTATGAATTACTGATGGTCTTGTAGGCTTGGATTCCCTGCTTCAAAAAGACTAAATTCTTTTATGTTCTGTGACAAATGACCTACCTAGCTGTTTGGCCATGCGTAGAACCAGCACAGGAGCTTGATACCAGTGAAACCTGATTGTAAAAAACCCTAATCCACCCTGAGTTCCAGCACATTGTCTCAATATAATTAATTTTCTTTCCATTATATCAGCTTTATACTTTGTTTTCATTCTTCACAGCTTTAGAACAGGAGAGGAATGGAGAAAAATAAGACCATAGTTCAGTCAAGAGCCTGCCAAGTCATCACAAAACACTTGCACAAAAATATTTGTCGACGGCTGTCTTCAGTGAAATTTAATGAAGTTGACAATGCCCTTCATTAGCCTCATAAACTCATATGCTTTTAAACTATATGCAAGGCTTTGTAAGAGATACATTAAAAATATTTTATAGAAATTATGTGTGTAGAGACCACGATTTAAAGGTCTAATAAGCCTCACAGATGCCTATGGATAACTAAATAACAAGTCAGATCCATTCAATATGTAAAAGAAATGAGCAAGCACTCACAGGAGCTTAAGCACCACTTCTGCTAATGACAGAGTTGTGTTGGTGGTTTGTTTTTACAATAGCTTCCCGTTCTCTTCTTTCAGAGTGGAATTAATTTCCCTCTTATAAAGAAATGAAAACTAAAATTTCCAAAGAACCCAAGGTTGCCATATATTCACTGAAAATTTCTTCCACTTGAGCAACTATTGCATTTGATCAGGGAGCAATTTTGAGATGGTCCCCAAGTAAAAATGCAGAATATTCAACCAAAACTATTGATAATTAAGGACTAAATAAGTGGGCCATGGTAGATATAAATTTACTTCTGCGATCTGAATTCTATTTTTTATCATCTTCTTCAAGAGCAAGGATTTGGAGAGGGAAGGAAGATGCCCAGGAAGACATTAATCTTGTTAGATATATTAAATTTAGCTGTATGCAAGAGGTGACAAAGCTGCAGATCATAGGATAGATCTGTTTCTTCAGAGCTGTCTCTGCATCCAGACTACCTTACTTTTGACATAGCATTTTTGTACAGAGTCTTTTTGAGTGAAAATTAGCCCTACACACAAGTTAACTTCTGCTCAGCTGTCACCCCCATCACTCTATTGTTGGCAGGAGGTATGGATTACCAGCTGTCAGCACACCTCTTGAGAAGTTGATTTCAATGATACTAACTGTAAGCTTCGTCATTGAATATCTTAATATTTGTTTTTTCTGGGCTTATTTTGAGGTTTTCTTTGTTTTAGCTTGCTTAGCTGTACCAACCATTGTCCGGTAGCCAGGTGAATATTACCTTTTTTGTTTTGGTTTTGCTCAGCTTTGTACAATTTTGTATAGCAGGTACAATGTCTAGTGTTACAAAAACATTGATTAATTTCTCTTACACTGATAAAAGGTATTTTGTGTAGATTACCCTATTATCCATTACCCTAAAATACTGGTGGGATGCAGAGGAGTACAAGCACAGGATGATAGCAGAAGCCTTGTAAGCACGTGCACGTGACAGCATCAAAAGCGTCAGGTCCAAGAACAGGTCAGCAGTTGTTGGTTAATGAATATTAGTGGAGTGCAGCCCTATGGGATGGATAGAATTTGTTTCAGGGGTTAACAGAGAGAGCAAGAAAAATGTACTTAGATCACACAAACCACAGCATGTAAATGTAGATGTAGTGTGACGTTACAGTGCAATGAAGAGAATGAGATGTTCTCAATGTGTCAATACATATCTCAACAATTAGGAAGAAAGCCCCATTATCCATAAATATCTGGATACCCACACCAGGATCTGTAACCTGGATAAGGAGTTGGGATGCTTACAGTGCCACAAAACAGCCTCAGAACAGGTTTGGTTGTACAAGCAGAATCCCAGAGGCGCAGAGTTACACAAAACTTCTTGTATGACAATGTTAAAGATATTAATGATTTTTATTTTTTATGGATTAATTGGATAATTCAAGTAAAACTCCTAGTCTCATTACACCAGAACTACTAATAATACCTATTGCATCTTGAATATGTTTACATTTTAAATAGATTAAGTATAATTTTCAGCTTCATATAAAAGATGTGCTGCTTTGGCCTGCAAAGATGATAGAAGTAGTAAAATAAATCTTCTTTTTGAATGGCTAAAAAAAGTTCATGGTCCTATTGTGGCAGTTCATGAGTGAAGAAAACATACTCTCTGCTCTTTCTAGCTGCAAGCTTTCAGCATTCTGTTTGACCAAGAAGTATCAAAGATTTAAAGAAAGACTGTGACAGAAATCATTAAAATGTTGAGCAAAGCAGGAAAATATCTGTCATTCCAACCCAAAAAAGTTCTTTTTAATGGTTATTCTAGACTGTCAATGAATTATTTTTCAAAGTTTTAGGGTCATGATCCTCCGAAAATCTCATATAATGGTAGTGAAACTATGTCAATTTCTGCCATGTATTAACTATCCAAAATGCATATTTGGAGTACTAACTTAACATAATTTGTACCTCTTTCTTTGAATCTGTGAGACCTATGATATTCTTGAGGAAAGGATAGAACCTCTTTAAGGTGACAGCAGGAAATTATCAGCCCAAGGGATTAATTGTTTCCTAAGTAGAAAAACCCAGACTATTTTCTGACCTAAAAAATGGGAGTGTCATAAATAAACAGCTGGAAGAAAGCTTCTTGGCTCTGTACAGCATGCTTTAATTTTCTCCATTACTTTTAATAACCTGATTTTGTATATATACATATATATACACACTTTTTTGTTTGTTTGTTTTTTGTTTTTGTTTTTGTTTTTTTGTGAATAGTGAGGTCGTACACCTTTGACTGCTTCATTTGAATAATTGCTTCAGTGGCACATTTTTGGCGAGCAAATCAGTCTCAATCCCACCCAATCATATTTTTTCAGACATTCTTCTAAAAGCAGATTCTAACACAACAAATTCCTGTTATGTAAAGGGATATTTCTTTGCATATATATTCAGAGTTGCTTCTGTCTTATCTATTTATTTATTCATAAATACTGTATCCCAGAAATTAAATTACTTGGTCATCATTTAATTTGGTAGAGGTATGGAAGACATATGGAAAATGTATATAAAACAAATTCAAATCTGAAGTGAAAACTCAAATAATTCCATGACCAAGCTTCACCTGATACTGGATCAAAACATGGAAATTAATTGCATGTGATTCAAAAGACTGCTGTAGTCAATTACATCAAATCCTGCCCAAGGCAGGGAGCTTGGAACTAGATGATCTTAAAGGTTCCTTCCTACCCAAGTCATTCTATGATTCTTTGAAATACATTATTTATCATCTCTGCAACTTCCTTTCTGTGAGTTTGGGTGTTTTGTTTAATTAGGTTTGGGTTGGTTTTTTGGTGGTTTTTTTTTTGTTGTTTTTTTGGTTTGGTTTTTTTTTTTGTTTGTTTGTTTGTTTTTTGTTTTTTGTTTTTTTTTTTTTTTCAGCTGGTCAAGATATAACAGCAAGAACCAACACCTATCTCATGTTTTGTCAAAAGTTGTCTGAGGACATAATTTTTGAAAAGGGAATCACAGAGGCAATATGTGGGAGACTATATTGCAGAGTTTGGTTTTGTTTTTTTTATTGCCCTTGAAGAATACCAAGACAGATCATAATCCCTTAAATAAACATAAAATAGTCTCTTATTTTCTATACATTTTCAGTCTGTACTGTGAGTATATCACTAAGGTACCATAAATGTTAGCCATTATTCACTGACATTAAAAAAAAAGTGTAGCACTCTCTGTGACTACCCAATAAGAGCCTAAGAATTCTGATATTTACTCTTCATGCAGAAATATGACAATATAAACTACATAAAGTTCCCCAAGTAATAGTTTTCTTTTTTTTGAACATTTGTTAATAACTCGTAGTATTGTATTATTTTACAATCTGAGATATTTGCTGCTTATTAATTCAAACAACAGGATAGGCAGAAATACAGATTCTAGTAAGTCACATATCACCACCACTAGAATTTCCCTGTGGAATCACATGCAAGACGGAGTGGTGATGGCAAGTAGAGTGATAAGAGTGGCTTTACTATGGAAAGTACATTAGAATAAATTGTATTGTTTATTTAGTACTAAGCAAGTGGTATTACTTGTCAATTGCATGTAATTCAGCTTCGCAGAAGTTAAACCTGATTTAGCTGTCTATTTGACATCTCTTTCTTAAACAGAAACTGTCACACATACATTTGTATAATCACACATCGAAATAATTAATGGCAAAGAAAAGGCTGCAAAAACAAATAATATCTCTGATATTGATGATAGTGTCTTAAAGGAATTCCCTCAGGATGTTTTTACTTGAGGAAGGAAATAAAGTTAGCTGAGGCATTTTTTTCAGTTACATAAGAACTTCTTTTTTTAAGAAATTGCAGTGAAGAGATTGGGATCCAAAGACAATGCTAATCAACAGCAAAATTAGAGGTGACATTACTCAGGCTTTTCTTCAGCTTCTCCTAATACAATAATGTTTAGTTTCTCCTGGAATAATCTTGTCTTCTAGATTCAAAGAGTAGCTATCAGAAAAATCCTTATTTTTGGCTATCATGAAAAGCATTCTTCCCAGCAAGACACATGATAAACTGTTTTGGTGCTTGATTCTCTGTGTTGTGACTTTGCAAATTATTTTATCCAATTCTGGAAGCCATAGGTGGAAAAGTTTATCCTGTCACAAGCCTACTTACAGTTAGTTCTATTGTCTAACATTTGCAGCAAGAGTGTCCACATGCTCAGCAACGAATCCCATTTTATTCATATTAGCACCTATCTCCAGAAGCATGATAAAATTTTTCTTCATGCAGTATGAAGAGACCACAGTTTCTAAGAGTCTGAAAAGGGAAAGGGCTACATTATATACAACTTTCCTAGAAAACCTGCTCCATGTTCATTTATATATATATATATTAAAAATTACAGGCTGACTGTCTCATCCTGAATATTTGATAGATTTTCAGAGGAATTACTCCATGTTTATTATCTGGAGAAAGTGTTTGTCTATGGTTATTAATTTTGTGTGAGATCTGCAGTGGCAGTACAGAAGAAAGATCTGCTCACAGCAGATGGCATATCTTGGATTCTTTAATTCCACAGGGCCCCTATAATTCCTTGGAAGTTCTAGAAAGGTATGTGTAAGAACTATTTTCAGTTAGAAAACAGTAACATTCCTTTGAATAAAATTTTATATAGTAGGATTTTTTGGGGGTTTGGGTTTTTGGGTTTTTTTTGTTTGTTTGTTTTTCTTTCATTACTCTACCTGGAGATCCTAATCCCTTATACTAACTCAACACTACAACCAATAGAATCTTTGCCTGAATAAGAAATTTAAATTTTGGAGAGACTACAGCATTCATAAGTAAGAGAATAGCTTCTTTGTGCTGAACTGTGAATCGTGCAACAGATTTGCTGAATAGAACACATATTGCCTGCAGCTGAAGAGCTGATTATTTCTGATTACAAAGCAGATAATATTCATCTGAGGATAACTTCAGATTTTAAAGATCAAAATGTCATTTGGGGTTAAACGTAGGGGTTAAAATACAATAAATTAAGCATCCAAGCCAAACAGAGACTGGATTTTTATTCCAACTGCAATAATGTGACTGACTGGAAGAATTTACTTTTTACACATTCTTAACCTGGTCTGGAAACACAGTATAAATTTGCTGTCCTCCATCAAAAAAGATAGGAAAAGTGTTGCTCTTAATGCTACAAATCACATGCATGTATAAATGGGAAAAAAGGCAAATACCTGTGTTCTAGCTTCTGTAGTTTAAATAACGATAAATTTGCAAGACATTTGAGAGGAAAATTCTACTCACTATATGTAAGAGAACTTGTTAAGAATTTTTTGTGGGTTTTTGGTTTTTTTGGTGTTTTGTTTTGGTTTTTTTTTGTTTGTTTTTTTGGGGTTTTTTTGCTTTTAAATTCACTCTGCATTCCTTGCAGCAGAACAGACTGGAAATGTGTAACAACTTCACAGTTACGTAAAGAGCTTAAACATTTTAAAAACTGGCTCCCTACCTACAAATGGTCTTCTGCCTATTGCCTATATACTGATGTTAGTGTTCCTTTCTATTTTCCTGTTGCTGAACTTTTCTTTTCCAAGGCTACCTGTGCTTTGGTGCAGTTACTACCACCATTCACGATGACTGCAAAAGTCTTTAAAAGAAAGATATAACAGAGAAAATTCGCTGTTCTAACGGGATGCTCCTATTCTCACTCCATCAAGGCACGACTTTCATTGCAATTGATCCCTTGTATTTATTGCTTCTCAAGGCATAGCAGAATATTTTGGCACGGAAAGATATTTAAAATTGTTATTGAAATCTGGATATTGCAAGCCATAATATTTTCCTGACTAGATTCCTACCATCATGTCTATGCTATACAACTATGTTGACTGAAGGCTTTGCAGCCGAGCATGTAAGCCAGTTCTTTCTCTGAGTCTGTTTGCCTTTTTTAGGCACTAGGCAGCACAGTATGATTTGTGCACTTGTTTTTCAGAATCACGTCACAGAACTGTGAAATAACTATATTTCGCAGCAATGAACTTCCTACCATCTCTCCCATTTTTGACTTCCTCATTTATATTCAAGAATTAACACCTGCTCATGTCACTTTCTGAAATGTTGCACTGACGTATTTAACATGCATAAAGCTAATTTAGGCTGCCATTTTCTGTATGTTATAATGAAGCAAATGTGATCTCTCAAAAACATAGAATAACAAGATAATGTCATACCTATGACTACAGGGTTGACCCTTTCAATACCTGATTATTTTTTTTTTTTTTTATGGCATTATTTACTTTTTCAGAGAGGAAGTCTAAGCAGTCCACAAAAAAATCTGTCTACAAATGTGTGCTTAAGCTACTGTAGGCCCATAGCTCAACTACTATAGACTACAGATGATGCTGAGATGATCCATGTGTGTCTCATGCCATATGCCAGCTTCTCTACTTAATGTGTGCTAGGGCATGGATCTGTGAGAGATTAAGTCCTCAGAAAACTTTTATCGGATTATGGTGTGATGGCCGTGCTACCCTGCCCTCATCCGTGAAAGAGGAAAATATAAAACACAACCTTAAAATTACTTTTTTTCTCCACCGACTAGAAAGAGATCTCGGGATCTCTAAACCAGATATGATTATCTACATTAAATCAGATGAAATCTATTCTGGGTGCCTAAATTAGCAGCCCTGGCTTCATTGGCCACCCATAGAGAGGGCTATGGCAAGATATTGATTTCATACAGGACAATCAAAACCAGATTCAGACCAGGGTGTTCTGAACCATTTCATTCTCCATTCACTTTGCAGAAAGACTCATAAACTTCAGTCTACATCTCACACATCTCAAATTGGGTCATAAAGGAAGACATTGCCTTCTTCACCCTCCCAGAAAATCAGAGTAGCAGCTAAGTTAATCTGACATTGATTTAGAGCAACTTTTATGAGTATAAGGACCATAAAAATTCATGGACTATCCCCAATGATAGATCAAATCTTCATTTGTTTATCCAAGTCTTAAAAACATGCAGAGATTAAGATTCGTCAACTTGATTGACAAATCTGGTCTCATATTACAGTGTGGTTGTAGTCAGTATGTTTGTTATTAGTGATCTCAAACTGATTTATAGTATTTGAAAATGCATTATTCCATGTATTTCTATTCCATTTTCAAGTATTTGAACATTTGTTGTCATTCTTGAGGAACTAATTACTCAGTTTCATAAGTCTCAACAATAGGATGTTTTCTGACCTTCAAACTATTTTTTCTTTTATTTTTAAGCTCTGTAGTTCACAGTCGTATCTTGTTTCTCTTTCACAGATTTCTCATACTTTTGAATGCCACAAGCTCTCAAATTCCAAGATGATAAGCCTGATTAAATCTGATTAGACTAGACATTTCTTAGCTGTAACCAGAAGTAAATTTTTTATATAGTTTAACAAGAGGGGGAAGTGTTGTTGTTGTTGTTGTTGTTTATTTTCTCAATAAAAGAGTAATTGGTGTTTGGAAGAACCCATAAGCAAATGGCTAAATGTTTGGGCATTTTGGCTCTAACTTATACACTTAAACAAATTTGTCTTGGGTTTACTGAAACAAAAAGCCATTTCCCACACATGCCATCCTAGGAAATATGTAGTACAGTTTTATAGCTGTGTGGACTAAGGATGTATCATAAGTCAGAAGCAGCAGCTGCTCCCGTTGCTAGCCAAACCATTTGAACAGCATTTGCTCATCAGTTTAATTTTTCTTAGCATGTTCCAAGCACAGTGACAGAAAACAATAAGTGTCTTGGCTGACAAAATCCTGGGTTTAGATCTAATCACACTCTTCTGCCAAATTTGAATGTTTATATCAAGCTCTGTTTTTGGCTTTTCTATTCAAGAATAGTTCACAGAATACAGTTAAAAACAAAGTGCTTTCAAGGGTATTATTGAAATTGAGAAAGTTATTGATTAGATGGTTATCTTTAAAGAACTAAAGTCTTGTGTAGGTTTCTTTGACTTACTAACTGCAAAGACTTATTTTGATTAAATTTTATAGAGATCAGTCTAATGGAAATAATAGAGTTTCATAACCTCTTCTGTGTCCATTTTGGTTAATGAGCCAAAAACGTTCTCAGGCATTAATGGCCCTCTCACTGGAGTCAACAACAAAAAAATCATCATGGATGTTAATTGTAATAAGATTCACTGAGTAAAGCTTCTGGGACTAAAGACTTCTCTCAAAAAGGGAGAAAAAAGAATGAAGAAAACCTCAGATTTAGAGTGAAAACATTCCCTATAGGTGATGCAGCTCCCATCTCTAATCATAAACAAGCAGCAGTATATCAAGAAAGATATCAACAGCATAAAAAAACCAGAAAAGAACCACATGATAAATTCAAAGAGGAACACGAGATATTAGAGTCAAACGCCAGGCAGGACATATGCCCTGTTGTATAAAACAGCTTTAAGGACCCTCACTACAGGTGTTTTTTCCCTCTTTCATCTCCTTATTGCATCAAAAAGTAACTAAAAGCAAAGAACATTCAAATGAATTTGGTTGTATTATCTGCTTAACTGGTTTCTTGCAAACATTGATTATGTAATGTTTATAATACTGAAAAATATTTCTATATAAAAAAAAACAGTAGATAAGGCATATTTAATTATTATTTAAGACACCTTAGTCACTGTGATTAGAACTGTGAGCTGTTTTTTCATCCTGAATTCTTGGTCTTGGTATTTACAGCTTTATGAAATTTTATGTTCATAGAACAGAGGCTACATATAGTGCAACTTTGGGCAAAGACAGTTTGCCTATCTTTCTTGTCAAGCTTCATAAATGTAGTGATCAAGAAAGACCTGTGCATATCCCATCTGACCCCCCATAAAATATATAATTTCAAAGAGTAATTCCTAGTTTCAGTAGTTGCAATTGAACTGTGTCTTCTTTTTAGAAAAAGTCATAATGCCTACAATTATATTTAGTAGTGGCCAAATACAAAAATATACTTTTCCACTTAAGAAAAAAAAAGAGGGGGAGGGCAGATAATTTATTTTAATTTATCAGCTTTGTCACTGAAAGAATTAAAGACAGGACTCTGAAATTTGGAAGCAATAGCTCTTTCATTAAATCCCTTAAGAAATTATGAGAAACTTACTTCAATTTCACAGGGGTATACAATTTTTAAAATGCATGCAATACCCTCATTCTAGCTCTATTTCCCCAGGGTAAAACATAAAGCAAAGCAGTAAAATGCTCCTTCAAGGAACACATTTGCAGAGTTAGAGTACATGTAGCCAGAGAGTATAGCAGTTCAAGGGAAAACTGTTTCCTAACAGTTTTGGAAATATAAAACCTAAATTAAATTTTTGTGTTGGCAACAAATTGTAGAGATAATTCTCAATTAATGAACAGGAAGTGGAAAAACCCAGCTGAAAATGCTGTGTAAATCATACCTCCCTCACTAGTACAATTGCCCAACATTAGAGGTCCTATAACAGATTCAGCTTATTAGGCATAAACACCTATATGTCTGCATTAAGGGCATGTTGAGAGGAATTAAACTGCAGCTGAAGCTCATCATTCTGTGTATTTATTGCTTGTAAGCAGCTTAGATATTACCATCAACTTCTACAGCTCAAAGAATTGTCACCATTATCACAGAGTTCAAGGACCAGTCCTTAGAAACTATGGTGTTTAAAACCTGTTGGGTTTTAAATTGTGAGTAAATAACGCACTGCAGGCTAAGTATATTATGCATAGCAATAGTGAACAGATGCCAGTAACAATGGGCTAAATAAAGATCTGAATGTACAAATATCTGCATTTTCTCTGGTGAGTTGTGTGTCAGTGGGAACATGGAGTAAGTATTTCTTCTATATAAATAAAATGTTTTCAGAATCAGGCTATTGGCTTTGTAGTTAATGGACATCACTTCTAAAAGGCACCTAATAAAACTAGCACTGCTCAGACATATGCCACTAAATTAGCTTAGTTAACTGGCTCACCCACTCAATTACATTGAAAGAAATCTATACTTCTAGAAAGAAAATATGTCTTATAGGTGCTGATTAAAATCCCATTCCACAAAGCATTACAGCAAGTGATTAGTCTGAAACATCTGCTTAATTTCCACTGAAGTTAAGGAAACTTTTGTACGTGTTCTAGGGCTTTCCTGAACAGCTGAGAGGTGATATAATCAAAATATGTACCATAAATATACAAAATATGTACCATAGACAAAAAAAAAAAAATTTACAAGATTTACAAGACACTTATTCTTACATGTGCTTCAGTTTAATAACAGAAGACTGATGGGGAAAAAACTAGTTACAGGTATCCAGGACATCAGTACCAGAAAAGTACACGTTATTCTAAGACATAGTGTTGAGTTATAATGTATACTTTGTTAAAGTTTACAAACACTTGTTATGCACTACAGTTACACACAAAAAACTTCGATTTGTCACTCGCTGCCTACACAGTGCTAAAACAGACAGATTAAACATTCTCCACAGTCATTCCTGTCATTAATTTACTATTATTTTGTTCTATGGGGACCATTTTCTAAGAGTAACAAGTAGTATCAAAGTATTTTAAAAGTGGCTAAACTGTGACAGGTGTTCTAGTCACTAGAAATCATTATCAAGAAAGAATTATAAAGAATCATCTATTTCAGGGCATAAATCCATGTTCCATGGATGGATAGAGAAATTCAACAAAGTAAGTTATCCAATCTTGTTCTGATCCGCACGCAAATCTATATGAACTAAACTTTAATGAAAGGTTGGAAGTGGCATCAATGTGAGTGACTTCAAAGAACAAAAATCATTCTTTTCTCAGTAAGTCTTATGTACTTTTCTTCCCTATATATATATATATATTTAATTTACTTGTTTTGAGACATGATTTCTGGGTATGAGTAAGGATGCTCAAGCTCTATGTACATTTTCCCAGACCAGGCAATATTAATTAGAAACCTTTTAAGAGCTGTTATCAGGAAAAGGTAAAAGAAACTGGCCATCTTAATGTGCAGAGCGTGAAGTCATTTAACATGAAATAGATGAGACATGGAGAGGATTTTTAAAGCTATTTTTGCTTCAGGCTTCTCAGTGGGGAGAGGATACAGAGCTAAAAAATAGGTGGCTTTATTTATAAACCCATTTAAATCACAGACATAAGTTTTTCATAAGCTATCTCATAAAAATATTACGCTGAAATTTAGTTTGCTTTCTATGAAGAGATTTTCATCTCATTGAAACCAGTGTAGCACGATATAGTGGGAACCAACATCTTAATAAAATTGCTATTTTTGATACTTGGGTAATGAGTGAAAATATAGAAATATTAGAATAAATAGAATATACATATCTTATATATAGAATAGAAAGGTATATTTTCTTTATAAAATAAAGGGTCTGATATAAACCTTTATCAAACATATATATGTTGAGTCTATGAAACAAATAAAATATACCCAGATAAGTGACAAAATGCTTTCCCATTAAATGAAAAATGAGAGAATGGATTGCATAGAAAACTGCAGGAAGAACAGGGAAGAAATGGAAAAGCAGATTCAATATGTTATTACGGAGATGGCTGTTGGAGGGAATTAATAATTTCCTGAATGCACAGACAGCAACAGGGTAATATAAGCACATATTAGGAGAGAGAAAATCCATAAAGAACATGCTTATTCCATGATCAAGTTATTGTCATATAAAAGTTGATTATCTGGATTCTAGTGCTTCTCCAGAAGCATTTGTGAGAACAATTAGGAAACTAAGTATTGCACCAAACGGAGCACAACTCTTCATATGTAAGTTATTATTTTCCTAAGAGTAAGAAATAGCATAGAATTGATGCAGCCTTGTAAAACAGAGACAAGAATAAAGGAAGTTAGTGTAAAAATAAATGCAAATCAGTGAAACTAGAAAAAAATCTAGGTAAATGTAATCCCTGAGGGAGTTGATTTTCGCTTCTGCTTTGTTCAGAAGATATTTTAACCCTCTCCTTGGGTTTGAGAGAAAAAAATTCTTTGTCTTAAATCGTGTTTTCTGACCTGTGAGTTCTGAACCTACTATTTTAGCAATTCCCTTTTAGAAGCTAGATACCCTCTTAGCTAGTCCTGATTAGAAACTAGAGGACAGATGTCTCTGTCCTATTTCTATGTGCCCAACATTAAAAAAATCATTATCAAATTTATCTCCTTTAAAGTATCATCTTATATTTTTCTCTCATTATATTTCTACTGTCAGGCCTAGACTTCATGTCCCAGAAGAAGATTTAAGTGTACTATTGAGTAAGCTAAATACAGACGGCAAATAACCTCCCTGCAATCATCTGGAATTCTGTGAATATTTTGAAACTAATGAGAAAAAGAGAGCAGGAAGCAAGTTCACAAATTGAGCCCCTGGCAGTCCACTTGCTGTATTTGTTTAGACTGCTCCAGTTAGCACTCCCTACGACAATGCCTGAACAGAAGTCTGAAAGATTATTTTGGGCACCACCCCAAAAACCAAAACTGATCTGCACAATTTGGCTACTTTCACTCTGAATAGTCCATTACCACCTGGGGCTTTTCACCCCCAAGGATTTCGGCTTTTCTCTCATGTAACTTCCAGGGTTTGTCATGCTGTAAAAACACTCCTCTGCCTGGCTGAAGTTCAGCCACCAAATTGTTTCAGACACATTCAGCTGAAAAATCACAGAAACTGGTAACCATTTGATAGGGCCAAGGAGTTACAGCATAAGGCCCAGAGGGTTGAGTGCGATGCAGCGTGGATGCAGCTGCTGTGCTTAGAGTAGCCAGCCCTTGGCACAAGAGGTACCAAATGGTCTCCAACAGGTGCCCTTGGAGAGGAACAAACATGATCACCCCACAGCTTTCTTTAGTTACTGAAATAGTCATAGTCCATGTCTCCAGATAGAAGTGCATTTTTGGCTTATGAAGTCTATTGAATGAACCAGCAACAGATTTCTAAGAATTAATGGAAAAGTGAGCAGCAGTGCAGAAATCAAAGGCTGAAGACAACTAACAATCCAGAAATATGAAAAGCAGGAGATTCAGATGCATTGCTGTGCCAATTCCAGTAAAATGAATGTGCCTGGGACAGTTCTGTGTCGCAGAGGCCAAGGAATATGAAATCACCTTCAACCTGCTCCAACATGTTTTACCTCACTAGACAGAATGGTGGCATGCAAACTGCTTGTTCAGAAAGCTCCATGGCATGTGTCAACCCATCACAGATGTTGAGGAAAATAGCACAGGACCAGTCTGCTGCCTTCTAGAGTGGGTTATTGAGACCTGGGTTCTAAAAAAGATAAGGAATCACTTCCTCCAATGTCAGGAATGGTTAATCTCACAGAGCAGGAGCTAAAACGAGAGCGCACAAGAAAATACTGACAAAACTAATGTGGAAATGAAACATACAAGAGAGGGAAATAGGATCCTTGGAGAAAGGTAATGACACCTTAGAAACATGCCAGATTGCAGATAGGAAAGACAAAACCCACCTGGAATTTATCAGGCAAAGCATGTGAAGGGCAACAAAAAAGGCCTCTTACAGATATATCAAAAACAAAACTAAAAAGTAGGTTGGGATGCAGGGTGGTGAAAGATATGGAAATAGATGAGGTAGTCAATGCTATCTTTATACCAGTCTTTAGTGGGATTGACCAGCCTTCATGAATCTCTGTGACTGAAAAATTCTGTGATAGAGTAGGATCAGATTAGGGCATATTTGAGAAATCAGACATGAAAAAGTCCATTATGAAACATTATTACAAGGGAATGTTTCTGCTCCTTTAAGGGTGTCTAATCAAGGACATTTTCATTGTAAATAAAAGGGATAATAAGAAAAGGAATAAGCCATAAACAACAACATACAAGGACACACTTCTAACTGACAAATGATAGGGGAGGCAGCGATAGCAACTAAACCTAGTCAGTCATGGTAATTGATGAGGACATGTGGGAGTGTGAGAATAATTATTCCAGTAAGGTTATCTGGTTGATGAACTTTTCAGTTGGAAAACTAAGTGAAAATAAAGAAAGCAGGAACAAAATATACCACAGATGTGACAAAACATACATGGAGACAATGAAAAGAGACAAACCTCACCAGTCACTCTAACTGATGACCTATCCAGACATTACAGGCACTACTTCCAGAAAGATCAACCTGAATATTGCAACTGATAAGGCTGTAAACTAGGGGACACCCAGGGTGGGTGGGCTGTGGGTGTCACAGTTGTACAGACACGTTGTGATGTAGGGAAAAGAGGATCAGAGAGGAACTAAAGGAAGGCAGACAAGAATTAGTATGAAAAAGGCTGGTTGTGTCTAAAATGAGCCTTATGCTCAGTCACCCCAGTCTGTCTGGTTTCACTAAATCCTTTCTTTACAATCTCTCAGTGTAATCTGTGGTTTTCAAGGCTGTATCTCATAGCATTCAAACTGAATGATGTAAGGATAGTGAGGTACACTGACAAGTAGCTCTTGTGCTACAACCAAAAGATTATGGCCATCACTGTGAAGTCCTCTAGAGGCAAGTACTGTATTCCAAGGGTTGACATTGACTCCAGTAATACAGTGCACTGTCAGCAAATTTGCTGAGGATGTAAAACTGGGAGGGGTGTTTGGCAACCATAGGGCTGTGCTGTAGAACCGGGCAGAAGAGCTAATGCTGTTAAACAAAGACACAGGCAAAGTATGGAACCTGGGGATGAATAACCCCGCAGCAGCATTTGGTGGGGAATGACCAACTGCAAAGTAGCTCTGCAGAAATGGTCCTGAGAGTCAATGACACAGTGGTGTATCTTGCAGAGAAAAATGCCAACAGCATTCCAGGCTACCTTAGGAAAAATGTTCCCAGCAGGTTGAGACAGGTGATGCTTCCTCTCTCCTTGGTACTGGTGATACAAATCTGGAGTGCTATGTCCAGTTATAAAGTTATCTGTACAAGAAAGATACAGAATAAACTGGACAAATTCAACAAAGCAACACAAAAATGGGACACAAAGTTTCTCTAATAGGCTGGAGTATTGAATATAGAAGACAGGATGAGGGAGCTAAGCTTGTTCAGTTTCAAAAAGGCCAATTCAAGAGGTTCTCATCAAAGTGTACAAACATCTGATGGGGGCAGAGTGTAAAGGACACAGAGACTCCTCTTCAAAGTATGAAGTGATAAGAGAAGAGGAAATGGATAAAAATTAAAATACAAATAATTCCACTTGAACATAACATTTTTCTATTTTTTTTCCTCTGACAGTGGTAAAACACTGTTACAGACTGCCCAGAGAACTTGTGGACTTTCTTCCCATAAGATGTTAAATGTATGATTTGCATAAAAAGTCATTCCACTTTTCCAAACAGTTAAAAATCAGATTTTTATGAAATTATTCTAATGAAGATTAATCACTCTAATGTGATTTTTTATGAATTAAACTGATAATGGATGAAGACAGTCATTATCAAAAATAATAAATTCAGCATGTGTAGTTCATGATTTCTTTTTTAGTCTTAATCTAGCAAATAAGAAAGAAAACATGAATTCAAGACCAAATGATTCCATCCCAATAATTTTATATTTTATAGCTTTTCTTGCTTTTAAATTGACTTCAGATTTCTCATATGTATTTTTCAATATGTACTCTGAATCATTCTGAAAGTTATTCTTGTTCCACTTAGTTTATGCAAACAATACACAGCATGTTTTAGGAATAATAACTTCTAGCCTTCTGCTCAGGAAATAGAATAACAAGAAAAAAAGAAAGGGAAAGAAAAAGACATTTATACTTTGAAGGGTAGAATATAGATTTAAATTGTTTCTGGAATGTTCTAAAAATCAAATTAAAACTTTAGATTTCAATATGGACAACAATATTGAATTTAGTATCAAAGAGAAGATGAGAGTAGAAAATTAAAAGATTCATATCTGAAATGACAGTAAAATCAAGCAACTTAATGCTGTCAGGGATAAAACATTGTCTCCTGAAGAAAACTGCAAATGAAATTGCAGTTGTAATGGCAACATTTTTCAATAAATGCATCAAGTTACAGATATTTGTAGGTAATCAAGGAAGAGCAGATACAGCTAATAAAATGATGGACAGTTACTGGACATTAACAAAATAGGCCTTTAAGGTATGCAAAGTTTTAGAAAATATTTGGAAGGAAAGACTAATTAGAGACATGAAGAAAAATGCTAAATGGGGGAGGTGGTACAAAGGATAGATTGTGAGCTATAAATCCTTCTTTGACACCTACTTTTCAGAGTAGTGAAATATAGTAGATGAAACATGTCTGGATTTCAGTGAAGCAGATGACATGTTGCCACAGGAGAAATTACTCATTGAACTTGAGAAGACAGCAATTCATAGGTAGAATTGAAAGTTGGAAAATTAGGGTTACTGTAGCAAAACCTCATGGAACTCTCAGAAAAATAAATTTATTCGGCATTTTAATATTTCTTTAAAGAAATATTAAATTCATGATTTATGAGTTTAAATTCATCAATTTAAAGGGAGGGGAGGGGAGGGGAGGGGAGGGACAAGAAACCAGAAGAAAATAAAATTTTAGTTATGTATGTTAAAGCAAGGAGAAACAATCAACTGATGGGGGAAAACCACAAAATGTCAAATGCCCTCTAGAAAGTGTTCACGTGAGGACAGATATGAAATAAGGCACTCATGAACCTTTGTGTAAAATAGCCCACACAGTTTTGGTCATATGTGTTTAAGAAAGATTTGCTAAGATTTCATGTCTGTAAAAGAACTTTTATCAAGAAGGCTTTGGGAATAGTAATACATCTTGCTACCATATGATTAGAAGACAGAAGAGCATGGCGTGCTTATTACAGAAAAAAGGTAGAAAAAAGAGGCATGTTTGGTCTATAAATCTGTTGGGGAAAATATCAGCCAAGGGAAGGATTCACCTAGGATGTTCAGAAAGCCAAGAATACATTTATTTCAGTGTTAAGAAAAAACCTGAAAAAATCTTTCACGACTGCAATTGAAATTCTAAACCAGTTTTCAAATTAGAAGCGGACTTTCAGCTTCTTTTAAGCAATCTTATAAACTTAGTGAAAAGGATTGGATTAAATGGTTGCCTGTGAAGAACTCCACTGGATTCAGAAGTGCTGGAGGTAACTTCGAAGTCTACATTCCTGTAAGAGATAAGAGACTGAAACTTTCAAGCTGAGCATCAGAAGGCATTATGTACCTGATAATATCATCAGCAGCTCCTTCTTCAGCCCTTTTCAACACCATCAAATCTTCAGAGACCAGAAGCAAGATTAAAACTTTCTAAGCATCACGGACAGAATAAAGAGTTTGCTGCACCAGTTTTACGGTCATGCACGCTGACAGACTTTAAGGCCTTGTCAACACCTTATGCATTTCTGCTAATTGTGTGGGTGGGAAGAAACTGTCTAATACTGACTTTCTGAGTTGACATTGGCTCGGTTGGAAAAGGCAAAAAAACCCCGAAGGAGACAAGCTGGTATCCATCCATCCATCCAAGAAGTTTTTTTCAGTTTTTTGCCTTTTTTTTTTTTTTTAATTTGGAGCGTGAGAATCTATTCATTGTTGTAGTGTGGCATGGTCCATAACCATTTCCAGTAACAGAAACCATATAATTGAAATCTCCACTGTTGCTTGTGAAAGATTAATGTCAGTAAGCCAATGATATAAGTAGCTTAGCATCTTAACTATTCACTAAGTGGAAAGCAGCATGGCTGCTATAAATTAAGAACAAATAAATTTGTAAATGCTGCCTTGGCAGATATACTAGGATGTACTTATCTAACAACTGTACAGATTGGGGCATCTCTCAGAATCCTTTGAAACTAGGGCATGGATTGGGAGAAGTCAGTGAAACCTCACCTGTTTCTAAGATTGAAGGTAAAAAATAGACAGTGCAACCTTGGTGTCACCAGTTCAGTGGAAGGGGTTTATGCCTTTTAACTAGACACTCTTATTTTCCAAGAGGGTTAGAAACTCCTGTGGATGAAGTCATGAAGCAACTGTCTTCCTTATTCACAATGATTATTATACTCACTAAATTGTTGAGCAAATTTTTCAGTCAAATTTGACTACTGAAGGATTCCTTGTTAGCATTTTGATAGAAAAGCTGAAAAAAGAGCTTAAGGAATGTTCAAAGGATAGAGGGACATGTTTGAAGTCCATTACTTTCATATTCTGTGTCATTTTACAATGATCATGCTAATTCTATGAACAGGATTAATGTCAATAGTTTTTAGAAGAGTATATTCATAATAACAATGTTTTATAGCCATTACAGTACAGTAACGACTATAAAACGTTCTGTGTTTTGAGTGACTGATTCTTATTAGAGATGCCTGAAGGATATCAAATGAGTCATGACACACAACTGCCTTCTCAGTAGACTTAGTGGGCGCACTTCAAGTGCACAAATGTAGCATCATGGAGTAATTTGGATTGAAAGGGATCTGTGTGGGTTATTCAGGTTGCTCAGTTTGAATGGAATTTGGAAAATCTCCACCTGTGGAAACTCAGTAACTGCTCTGGACAACTATTTCCTGTGTTTGATTGTCTTCATGCTGAACACTGTTTTCCTAATATAGAATCAGAGCTTCCCTCAGTAAATTGTACTTGAGTCTTTCGTCTATCACCGTGTGCGTCCCAAAAGAATCTGGCTATATATTCTTCACATCTTGCCATAAGGTAGTTGAAGGCATCAATAGGATACCCTCTGTCTTCCAGGATAAACCCAGTCCTCACAACCACTTAGTCACACAATGAGCTCCGAGTCCCAACCGTCTTGGTGGCCCTCCATTGGATTTACTCCAATACAGGAATAGTTTTTCTTTGGGATGCTACAGGCATATGCAGAACAGACATACGGGAGATGGTACCTATAGGGGCAGGCCTGGGCCTATGTGTGAAATCCTAAGTAACAAAAAATGATACATGACCTGATTAAGCAAGTGAATTGCACCACAAAAGTTAAAAATAATTAATTTCTGTGCTGGAAACTTGTTTCGTACCAAGCTGGCTAATTTGACGATTTCCTGGGCTTTTAATGGAATGCTTTTTCCAGATTATATTTTGCACACCATTTCACCAAGTCAGGCAAGTTTAACTTCTCAAACCTTCCCAAACTTCTCAAACTTTGTCAATGCTGTGGTCCACAAATCTTCTGTGTGAAAGCCAAGCACAAAATATTCAAAGTAACCACATTTCATTTGTACACAGCATAAAGTAGTCTTCATTTAGCACAGTTTAATTAACCTCTCATCCAGATATCCAAATTCTCTAATGAAAAGTATGTCACTAGTAGAAAGGACAAAGCCTCTTTCCTATACAGGAGGTTATTGATGTTTTCTTAAAGATAAGATATCAACTGGGTAGTAAACTCCACTGTCTTATAACCTGAATTGTTTCAGTGATTATACAGATTGCTTTCAGCTGAAGTAACAAAAAATCAAAATAAAAATAAAAAATCAGAAGAAACAGAACAAAATGGAATTGCAAAAGTGACATATATCTCAAAGTAACACTTTTGCCATTTTGCTCATATTTTATTAGTCTTAAGGTTATTAATCTAACATCAAGGTTTTTCACTCAGATAATACTGCAATGGACTTCAAATTATTACTTAGATCTCTCTTCAATCCCTCTGGATACTCTCTGCTGCTCACTCACAGTGTTGGCACAAGTAGCTCCACCAAATAAGGCCTTTAGATAGAAAACCTTGTAGTAATGCAGCATAGCATTCATAAACGAGGTTCTACAGAAACAAAGCGGATTTCAAAGTACTTTATAATTGATATAATCACAAACCAGAAATGTGCTTTACCAATTACACTTGCATTTTGTAATCATTCTTGTTGCAAGGGTTTTTTTCCAAAGCTACAGGTCTAGCTGTATGGTTTTCTCTCTGACAATTTAGAGATATTCTGTAACTTTTCCTTAATAAATGTGTTCTAACATATAGTTTCAGAGTCTAGAAGCATCTAACAAGATGCCTTGAAAAACAGTGCTGAAGTGGTTATTATGGTATTAAATACTTTTTGCATCAATAGTGATTGAGTCCAAATTCGTTTAACGTAATAAAATTCTGAGAAGAATCTTATCTTGTTTCTAAGGCATCTGCAAATGTATCAAATTGTAAGATGTGGTTATTACAGTAATTTACAGTTCTATGTGCAAAAATGTGCTGGGAATTGATGAGATAATCCATCACTATTTCTTTCTTCTTATTTAATTTTAAAAGTGTCAACGATTTTTAAGTTTTCCCTCTCTTTTGATTCAATCTTCAGCAAAAACTGAGCAAGGGCTAAAGGTAAAAGGTACTCAAATGAGGAAAGCAAATGAATCTGCTCTGTCTGTTAAATTTCTTTCCTTGTTCTCAATTATTTAATCAAAATGTACAGTAAACAAAATCATGTATCTGGGGATAGGATTATCTGGCATAAAGTAAAAGAATGACAGGATTTGCAGACTTTGTAAATTAAATTTTGTGATTCATGGCTTTTCTAAGGGTCTGAATTACTTTCAAATGATGCAGCCACTTTATGCTTTCTAATCCTTCTTATGAAATAAACAAGAAAATTACTTTGATGTAACTTTTTCTAACAATATATTCACACAAGAGCTTTTCAAAAACATGCACCAATCACTTTATTTCTTTATTTTTTTTTTTATTACAGGCCTTTTAATAGATATGGGGATTTTTTGTTTTGGGTTTTGTTTGGGTTTTTTTTTACTCGATCAGAAACTTCTGAGGGTTTAAAATAACCTCCCTTCTTCTTTGTGGTACTAGATCTTGAAGACTTGAAACAAACCTCAGCTCTTCACACTAAGAGGTTTTCAGACACAAAAATAAATGTTACTAACTGAGTGTTTATTTGGTGAGAATGATCTTACAGGAACTGGAAGGAGGCACTGAAATTAATCCTTATGGTTTTATTAATTGAAATGTTATTTATCCATTGGAGATAAATATATTTGCATTTCTTAGTTTTTGTTTTAATATATGAGAAATGGACCTTAACAGAGAGACAGTGCACAAACGGGCTTGAAGTATTTAATTGGAAGTTTGGACATTATTCAAGTATGGGCATTTTTCAAGAATAAAGGAGACAGGGAGGTTGTATGATTGTGTGAGCAAAATACTGTCCTTTACATTCAGTTTATACCTGTCAGTGCTAAGAGACCAGGCTCTAAAAGACTGGTGCTTAAATCACACAATAACATCAGTCAGATCAGCTCAGAACTGAGTTATATTAACAAGGATACTTTGCTGTGTTTTCTCTCACCTATTGTCAAAATGTCCTTCCAGCAGAGTAAAGCACTGTCAGGATGATCTGAGGTGAAGAAAAACAGAAATAGAATGTTTGCATTCTAACTCTGAGAAAAGTAAATTGTTAGTAGCTGCAGGGAATAAAGTATTTTCTTTCCAAACAGCATATATTCTCTATTATACAAACATACAGTGGGAGCAGGGGGAGAAAAACACTAAAACAGAAACCAGTGTCTATTACAAGGAGAGGAAGAAAAAGATAAAACATAAGTGCACATGTTACATAAAATCAGAGTCATCCTATAAGAACTAAGAATTTCTTTCTTTCCTGTTCCTTTTGTTCCCAGTTTTTCCATCCCAAGTCATCTGTACAGATCAGGGTCCAGTTCTCTCAAAGGTTTTCATCAAACTCTACATAACTTGATCAGAGACAGGGTTTCATGTAAGGATTTATGTGGACAGAACGACAGTGAATGAACATATGACAATAATCCAGACTGCTTTATTGTATTGACTATATAAAGCAGGATATAATTGCTGAAACACCAGAAAGAAATGAAGCATTATGAAAAATATAAAACCAATTATTGAACAGAAGGGTTAACCTTCACCAAATGCAAGACAAATATTTTTCCCCTTTAAAGAAACAAATGCATTATCTTTTACATAAATAAATGTCTGCAATATATTTCAGGCCTGAGATTTTGTGTATGGTATGTTTCAATACAGTTCAATATGCTACTTCAGTTACAGACATGCTGGTTTTGTTTTTCTTCCTTTGACCTTGTAATGAGATACTGACAAGAAGAAAATCATTTTTCCTATTTACCCGATTTTAGCTGAGAAATAGACCCATTTAAGAAGGCAACTTGCTGTGACTGTGATGCACCATCAACTTACTGTAACCTTAGGCATGCTTCTTGTGTCCTTAAGCACACCTTCTTTAAACTGACTCTATGGGGATAGAATAAAAGGTCTTTAGGAGACCAGAGCTGCAGAAAAATAACTGCAAAGGATTAACACTTTTCATTTCTTTAGACAATTGCAGAGATCTGAAAATCCCACTGTTCTTTGTTCTGCATCTTTGAACAAAAGATAAAAGTATGAATTATTTTTCTGTCTTCTTATTTCAGTTTAAAACCACACTGTTAACTTGTTTTTATTGTTTTTAAGTCATAAGATGTCAAGCATTCCTGTTTTCCTGAGGATCAGCAGCCAAAAATTAGTTTTCTACAAAATTTGGAATACCATTTCATTAAAGTTTTAAAAATAAATTAAGTTTATATATAGACTCTATAATGAAGCAAAGAAAGCAAATACCTTTGATGATAAAATTATTTGTTTATTCTAGGAAAGCCGTTTATTTAGTCTTAGAAGAAAGCAAATTCTTTGGTTTTTTAACAGGTTTATCAAGTTCCACAGAGTATTTTCTTATGTTTATTTAAAAAAAATACTTTTTAAAAATGGTTTTCCTCTCTTTTATTTCTATACAAGTAAATCTAAATGTAAAAGAAAAACATTTAGCTACAATGAAGCCATTTTTAGAGTTAACCTTAAAGAAAGAGACTAGGTATCCTATATGTCTTCTTTGCTACAAAGGATGGAGAAAAACAGAAGAGGCAAAATAAAGGTGCTGCTACTTCAGCTTCCATTCAAACCAACACTGGTTACAGGACCTTCTATCTTTGCAATTTTAGCTTTCATACTTTTATCTGCTTGTTGGCAATTAATAGGTGGGTTTGTGCATTTGTCCTGGAGGTTTCATTTCCCTGGAAATGGTAATAAAAAAGTAGCCATTGAAACAAAAGATTTACACGTCCTTTTTTCAATCAAGAGTTCATATGCAGCAAAAGTAGAATCAATTACAGCTATGCAGAAATGTAAGGAAAATTGATATTTAGTCCTAGGGACTTCCAGAAAAGAATTCATGGAACACTTATTACATCTTCCTCATTCTAGTAATTGTAGAAAGTTAGCTACAGAGCTGTAGAGAGTAACTGTGTACCCATATCTTCAACACAAAATGATACAATTAGACCTTAGCATCACAGTAAAATTACAGTGTTTCAGGAAGTAGGGGAGAACATGTAATCTAGACAGTTGTTTTGGATATACTCATAAGATTTATTTAATCTGACTCATCTAGGATTTCTATTCATCTGTGAGGGTGATCAGCATAAGAGTCTTTAATAGCAAAGGAAGGGAACTAAGGATCTTCAGACAATAAAAAATAACACCCTACTTCCCCAATACCAATTCTTTCTCCTAGGCACCAAACTAGACCTGAAAACTTTTAATTCCTTTCTCAATTTTGAGAAGCTTAGCTTTTCAACTTTCAATCACAGTCCAACTATGTTTTCTTCTTGAACTAGTTACTTAAACAGCTATGATTAGTTTCTAAGATAGAAAACTGAAAATTTTACTTGAGGTCCATCCTCAGCCATTGCGTGATAACCTACATTAATCAGCTCTCAAGGTCTCCTCAGCTTGCACAGTCTGAGGAGAAAACACCTAAGATGTCTGTAAGAGTTAGCTCTATACATAGCTGAGAACATACTGAACATATTGGTGTTTCATTCACCCTTTCATGCAAAAACACAACTAATGTGGCATTTATTCAAATTGTATCTCCTGAGGAAAACAAAAATAGTGAAACATGAAGAGCTACACATAGCCTGTCTGTGAGGATCTCATCAGTGTCAAAGTCCTTCCTGAAGACTAGTTAGACAGTATCCATTGCTTTTTATAGATGTCCAGTGTGCTTATGTATTTCCTGATCTGGAGAAAGGAATGTCCCCCTGGTCTCTGGGACTTCAGATTCCTGAATGCCAGTCTAGTTATTAAACACTTTGTCAAAGAAAGCATTCAAAAATTCAGCCTTTCCATGACCTGGAGCTGTGTAACCAGGTCCCCCATCTCACTGAACAATGGACCCACATTTTCCATCAACCGTTTATTTTATGTCATCCCTGTACTCAGAGAAGTCCTCCTTGTTGTCTTTGGCATCCCTGGACAGAAACTATTCCATTTAGACCTCAGCTTTCCTAACTTCAATCCTGGATGCTCATTCAGTATTTCTGTATTTCTCCCAGCTAACTCATCCTTGCTTCCACCCTCTGTATGTTTCCATTTTGTGTTTGAGTTTGGCCAGGAACCATTTTTGACTGACGCCTTATTCATTATTAATGAGATCTCTTTACCTTGTAGGAGGTGGTCTTTGAATATTAACCAGCTTTCTTGAGTCTCCAGTTCATTCCAGAGCCTTATCAATGGAATATTCCAATATATGAAAGGAATGCTTTCAGATAGATTCAGCAGCCTTTTCATTGCTAGAGAAAGTAGCTTCTATTTTTCTTTCTATTTCTGTATTCTCCTCATGTATTAGTAAACATTTGACCAAGGGAAAACTATCACAGAAATGTTCTTTAGCTTCTGTGAAAGAAAAAATTCTCTCACTTTGCTGTGTTCTTCTGAGACATCATCTTTGACTGAGTTCAAACACCACAGAAATTGGAATCCTTTAGACTCAAGAGCATTGGCAAAACTGTATGTTGGACTACTGTAGAAGTCACCTACAAATAGAGTTGAGAAGCTGTCAAAAAAGAGATTTGCTCGTAAAAGGCAATCTGATGTCAGAGAGATAAATCTAGAAGTCTGAAAAAAGTTGGGGAATTACCAAAATCAAATTTCTCCTACAAATGTGTCACAAACCACTTTTTCAAGCTTAGGTGAGAAACAGTGAAAATACATTTAATCAGTGTAATTGACTACAGATTAAAGGAAAGGCTGCCAGTGTGGAGCAAGCAGCTGCAGTGAATCCATGAAAAAGAAACGAAATGATGCCTACAGGTTACTGCATGATTCATAAAAGTTATTTATAACACCCATTTTTCATTAAAGCAAAACAGCAGAAAAAGATAGCCTGAACTAACCTAACAATAAATTCAGGTAAAAATGGCTCTGCCAAAAAAACGCACAAGGTTTATTGAGCACATTGACCCCATTTTTAGAGGGTGTGGTGACATCGAATTTTAATCCTTGTGCTCTATGCTTTAATAACATCAGGAAATAAGACACATATTTACAGTAATTCAATAATTTTGGAAGTTAAAGGCTGTAAGCCATACCTGAATGCTGTTAATATATTTTTAATATATTGTTAATAGTGATAATATAAGTTTTTATCTTTTAAAATTAGCTGGCAAGTAATTTAGTGACATTTGCCAAAACTGATTACTTAAATTTTAGTCACTTAAAATTTCCTCTTACACAGAAGGGACAGTATATCCTGCATCACAAATTGTAATTCATATATTCCTTGAAACTATCCAAAAGCTGTTATCTAAAACACTTTGTTGAACCCTAGGATTACGTTTATTATCCCAGTTACCTATTGTTCTTCATAAAATATAAACAGTAAATACAAAAGGGAAAGGCAAGAGGAAAATTTGTACTTCATTATAACAATTATGTTCTTTTCATTTTAAATTAAAATCAGTGAGAAAACTAGACATTCTGTGTGACACATATATTAATAGAACCTACGTGATCAAATACAATATGAATCTCATTATTTTGTATTGGTTTTGTAGTTGTTTGTTTCCATGTGCACTTAAGGTGGAAGGTTAAATTTAAAAGAGGATTTATTTATGTAAAATTGTACACAATTCCTTAGTGACTTTTGAAAGACTGTTCTCTTGAGACACATGTGGGAGCCCAGGCTCTATAACCAGTATCTGCAAAGAGCTAAGGTCTCACCAGAGGACAAAACATACCAGGACATTGTGAGAAGGCTGACCTGAACTGAGTGAACTCAGTGTGACTTTAACTGAGAGCTTCCCTGAATGGATCACTGGGGAGAAAGCGTTGCTTGAAATCTTGGCTCTTGCTTACCACAGCCAAAGAGTCTGTGTGACCTCCATTTGATCAGGGCTGAAAAAGCACCATCATTTCTTCCACAGGACATTTTTCACTTTGCCTTTTCCAGGTCTGCCCACATCGTAGGGTTGAGGTGAGGGATCCTTGTGACTGTGAGGTAAGGAATATAAGCTTAGTCTTTTCTGATGCCTTTAAGGAATCATAGAATGGTTTAGGTTCGAAGAGACCTTAAAGATAATCCAGTTTCAATCTCAAGCTCAAATCATGTTTTCTACTTTCCAGCAGAGAAGTTAAATTGTCAAACTGAAGCACAGTGTGTCGCAAGGAGGCTCTCAAATTCTTATACCACAACCTTGGCAATGAACAGAAAGAAACTCAAGCCACAGTGGGACATGCAGACATCAGAATGAACAATTATCCCACTAGTACCTATAGAGTGAGGAGGCTTCCCTACCTGGAAAAGAAATTTTGAAATGCACTCAGTTAAGAAATCTCAGTTACACACATCATATCATTCTGATGCACAGAGATTATGGACACCAGAGCTCAGCTAAGAAGATGTTTCTGCCACACTTCCATGTCATGAGCAAAGAGGGCAAGGGTTTTGCTGCAGACTTTGGGCTGACAGGTTTTACAGTACAGATAACCAGTATGTTGGAGTGGAAACCTGCAACATTCATGCATGCATCCCAAGCAAGCATTTTTTTCTTACCTGGAGTTGTTCTTTCCTATGCAAAGGGCTTCACAGACTTCTACTGTAAGGACAGCAAGAGCAGCAGTCTCAGTCTGTCCAGCAATAGCTTCTTTTCATTGCCTAGGAGAGCTTTTAACTTTATGTGTACTTGTTCCTTGAGAGGAAAAGAGGTATTTCCCTGCAACTCTGAGTGACAGCACTGATTTTCTGGAAGACATTTATGCATTATGCTTCTTGGTCGTTTCTTCACTTTCACCTGGTCAAGAAAAAAAAATTTGTTTCTTCTCATGGTAAAAATAAGTCAGAATTCTCCCTGACTATATAGTAAAATATATTCCAGTTAACGTGAATACACTCAGGCAGGAAGTGATAATATACTTGGACTTCTCACAAGATACCAATTTAATCTAATGGTAATGATTATTGTTTAATTGGGATAAGATTAGTGCAAATTCCACCCAACAGTCAGCTGGTGCCAAAGAATTGCATGGTGCTCAATTAAGTGTTTAATCAAAACAGATTTCTTACATTAGGTCAATTAATAAAAATTAAGTATATAATATTAATAATGAATAACCAGAAAAGTATAGCATTTATGGCACAAAGTATTCCAAAGCACTGAACGAATACTGTATAATTTGTAAGGCAGAAGTTACCATCACAAATTATAGGAAGAGAAACAAAGGTCAAATAAGAATCTGATAATATACATTGCAGTGATGACTGTGTGAAGATGGAAATGCACAAGATTTTTGTTTATCAGATACAAGTATCCTTTACACAACATGGGCTCTGCAAAGGAACAAGCTGTGAAATGGTTCAGCTTGCAAGAGAGCCTTAAAGGCCATCTCCTTCAACCCCTCTGCAATGTACAGGGACACCTTCCACTTTATCAGACCTCTCAGAGCCCTGTCCAACAGGATCTTGAATGTTTCCAGGGATGAGGCGTCTACCACCTTTCTGGAAAACCCATTCCAGTCTTTCTCCACCTTCACCATAAAAAAATTCTTCCTTATATCTAACCTGAATATACCCACTTTTAGTTTCTACCCCTTGTCCTATCACACATACCTGTCTATCTTACAAGTCGCCTTTAAGTACTGAAAGGTCACCTAAGGTCTCCCAGAAGTCTTCTCTGCTTCAGGCTGAAGAACTCCCACTCTCTCACCCTTTCCCAGAGGAGAGGAACAGAGACAGACTTCACAACTTCCCCATGCATCCATACGAGGTCAGAAGGAAGAGAAGGGTATAAGGTAACTGTTCTTTACTGCTTTTGAAAATTGTCTTTCTACAAGAGCTACCCAGATGCAGGTGTAGCCACATATAGGGGAATGAGGCCAAAGCTATATCCATTAATGCCTCTTTTCCTTGGCCACAGACCCAACTGAAGTGGCATAGAACATATAAAAAGCCATTTTGGTACTTCAGAAAGAACTTTTCAGTTCCCACCTACCATCAAAAATGGAGATGTAGACAGGAGGACAGAGATGAATGAACACATCAATGCATTTAGGAAAATGGCACTTGTTGCTTCTGCTACTTCAGTCATGACCAGCCTGACCTTACAGGGTTTCTGTTATAAGAAAACAGCCATCAACACAAACACAGGTTTTACATTACTCTACTATTCAGCTTTTCAACAGAGCCCTTTTTTTTTTTCTTTTTTTTCTGTGCCTAAAGACAGTTTAGTCTAGGCAGTTGGCAAAACTGAAGAAGTTGAAAAATGGGATTTATTCCTCCTCCACATCAGTGCAGGCTGGCCTGAGGCTGTCTTCAAGGTATTATGCACATTTCCTCTGTGTGGTAATCTTGTTAGCTTTCAGATAATGAGAATCACACTATACACCTTTCTCCAACATAATACATTCGTATGACCGGACATAATCAGTGATTTCTGTGACAAGGACCTCTGATGCGAAACAATTGGCCCGAGTATCATGTAGTTTTAACAGTATGTTGTAAAAAGTAACTGCAATGTATTCAAAAACAACATTTCAGCTAAGGCATTTATCTTCATTTTTATCTCAGACCATTATCAGTGCTGCTGCAGGTATAAATTCATCCTGCTCTACAGACGTTTATACTAGTTTCTTCTCTGCAGTGACTTTGTTCCATCAAAAGCTTTAACATACTTTTAGATTTTTCTCTCCTTTCTTTGTCTCTTTTTCTCTTGTTATCAAACTGATGTAAAAATACTTGCCATCAAAATTTTCAAAGGTCTACATATTATCTAAAATCCATTCTGACACAGAATCATCTTATATTTCTGGATTTCAGATGGATGGCGCAAGGGGGTTGGAAGAAAAGGAGAACAAAACAACCAAACAAAAAAATCCAAGTGAGCCACTAATTAGTGAAATGTAATGAGAAAAATTCAGATTTCTGAAGATTCACCAAAAATGACACTACATTTAATATTCTGTGTGCATTGATTTTCTGGGTTTTGTTTTAGTTTTAGATTTAAACAGTGAACTCCACTGCTGCTAATACATAATAAATCAATGTCATCTATAATGATATATGTAGGCTGGTAAACAGGAATACAGCCAAGCAAGCTCTTTTACTCCTACCCTTTCTAGTAAAGCACTCTATGTAATTCTTTTGCAGCAGTGAGATGTATTTTTTATTTTCAGAGATTGCTAGCTCTTCAATTTGTGATTATTTTAACAAGACTGATTGATTGTAAGGAAATTTAAGCATTACTTTCTGAAGGAATCTTGTAAAATCCTTCTAGTGATACAAAAATCAACTTGTGTTAATGGTTTATTAGTCATTTCTGTCAAATTAAATACCTTCTGCTATGGAACAACAATGCCTTTAAAGACTTAGAAATACTTTAATGCTTTCAGTTTTCATTATTGCAGTGAATTTTCCAATAGAATTAATTCAAAACTTTTGCATTTATGCAAATGCATTTTACTAACTCGTTAGATTATGAACTTACTGTTTGCTTAGCAATCTGAAAGCTTGTTCTTCAGCCTTTTTCCAGGAAAAACAAACAAACAAACCCAATCTCAACAACTTTTTGTCCTTGATAAAAGTCATACTTGGAACTATGAAGAGATTATGATCCTATGGCAAGGGTTACATGTCAGAGTAAAATTCTTTAAAAACCGGTTCAGTATAGACTGCTGAGGAGTGCTCACCATCATAGTTTCTGAGAAAAGCATTTGTAAAATATTTGTTAAATGTGTCCAGAGTTGTGGTGTGTTTTTATTGTGTTTCCAATTGCAGCTCAGTTTCAATGGTCTGTTCTATAACGCCTCCTCACCATTGTATATTCTTATAATATATTTTGTCCCTAAAGGATTGTTCTTTTCCCCCGGTATTGTTGGTTTTGCCCTGGTTGTCTATCTTCCCTCGACCTGCCCTTCCCACCTCCTACAGAGTTGTCAATCCCTCCCTAACCTTCCCATTTTTCTAGACTCTTCCCTATCAATCCCCCAGTCTTCAACAACCTGGTGGTTATTTTGGACTGTTCGCTCTGCATGTGTTCTTTCATTGGTCTGTGTATTGTACTCCCTGCCTTATGTTCCTCCCCCATGTCACCCTTATTGGCTGGAAGTTGTATCCTCTCCCAAGACCTCTCCCATGTGTAAACCCCTGCAAGCCCAGGTTCTGTGCCTTTTTCTGTCTCTGACCCTCCGGGGAATAAACACCTTTGGAAATCACACAGAAAGCTTCTCCCTGTTCCTTGTCCCTGCCCTCGGAGCCATTTCCATCTGTGCCATGCAGCCACTTTGTGCCACAGCCACAGTCTCACCTTGGATCGCGTCAGCCCTCTGGGAGGTTGGCCCACTCTTCGGAGATGGTGCCGGGAGCGGGCTGGGCAGAAGAACTCCGGCATCACATCAGTCCAATGTATTTGTTCTCTTATAATCTTCTTGTGCTGAGGAATAGTATGCAGTGAAACACTTGTTTTAGAGCTCTTAAACCTTGTTAACCATACTTTGCTAATTGCTTGTTATAGACAGTGAAGCTAGAAAGGTGTTTAAAGTTTAAATCCTATCATGAAATGGTTTGGATTGGAAGGGACCCTAAAAATCATTTAGTTCCAAACTCCTTGCCACAGGCAGGGACACCTGCACTAGACCAAGTTTCTCAAATCCCCAGCTAATCTGGCCTTGACCACCTAGACAGACGAGATGTCAACCACATCTGCCAAATCCCAGGAATGAAACGAACTTTTTGATCTTCAGTCTAACATTCTCCCAAATGATCTCATTCAGGTCTTAAAATGCTTTTCATCATCCTGAGGTAGATCCTGAGTGCAGCCTCTGGACAGACAAGAAAAACTGCTTTCTATTAGAAAATCACTGCAATGAGTCTTTTGAACAGAGCATTTCTTTATCTTTTAGTTACTTCTGTGCACTGCTTTGAGTTTCTAGTGAGCCTCCTATTAAGAAAGGAGATTTGGTCTGATGCTTAACAGAGAGAAGGAGAGGATAGGAAGACTTTTCTGATATAATAGCCATTGTTGTTAAGGAGGTGTACTGTAGTCCTCCCTAAGTGCTAAGAGTTTCATGGCAATATATACTATACAGTTATGTAGCCTGAAAGGTGACAAACCACCAATAACTGAGACATAATAGTATGATAGGACAGAGTCCTTGAGACAGCCAGAAATGACAGGAAACATTGCTCACAGATACTGTCATGTCAGTGGAGACTCTAGCTTTGCTTGTCTGTTAGGAAAGTAGACTGGTTGAGAATGTGCACCTTCCATGTACCAGAGGTAAAAACTTAAGTTTTTTCTTTATCCTATAAATAGAACTTTTGTGTTTCTCAGACTTGAATTCTGAAAATCTGTTTTGCATCTTCGAACTGCCTATTGCCTGTCTACAGTATAATAAATCAATGTAAGACAGGGTAGGAAGAAACTGTAGTTGACAATCTAGATGTTAGTTACAGGCACTGGTAAACCAGGAAATTGACTATGATGGCTGCTGCTGGGAGCAGTAGCTTTGTTTCGGATCTTTCCAGGTTCTCATGACTACTTTGTCTTTGACAGAAATAATGGAAATCACGTGAAGTAGTCAGGTTCAATACATAAATTGATCAGGCAGTCTTCACAGTCTGACTTTTGCTGCTTCTCCCTTCTAGGGGAAGAGTCAACATGTACAACAGTAACTGCTACCCTGGCCTGGAAAGGGTAGTGTAGATGTTAAAAATAACTAGAAAGAGAACTGACTTTGATGTAACATGAAGAAAAGGGTTAAAATGTCTAAGAGTAGGTTTCTTCTCACCTTAGGGAAGGTTTGAATGATTTTGATGGCTATTTTTCTGGATTTCTGTCACCTCTCCCAAATACAATAGTATTATGTATTTGAGAGAGTAATAGTGTTATTCTTATGATAATAAGCAACAGTATTAGAGGATCCAGAAAGATATGAGCCTTCAATTGACTTTACTTACTTAGTGGATGTTACTTAGCAGTGCCACTAATATGATCTCCGTTCTCTGCTGTGCTGCATCTAATACATTTACCTCAGAATATGAAAATTGATTAACTGTTCTTGTAGCTCATTTGGCATGGTCAGTGTCAGCTTATGTACAGTGCATCCCAAGCAAGATTTTTTATTGCATGGTTCTGACAAGAGCCTTGCTCCCGGTGGTCTGCTAAAATTTAAAGAGAAATGCATACTATTATAAGTAAACCTATGTGTCACCCATTGCAGTTGATGACCCAGCTTCAAAATAAACTCACCTTTCTGTCTGTGTTTTTCATCTCTGCATCTGCTATCACTGTCTCAGTTCTCATTCTTATTTTTCTTTTAAAAAGAAACACAGAGCTTTTGCTACTCAGTTTCTTGTTATTATCTCCATTTGTACCCAACCAGCTGGATTTACAGAATACATTTGAACAAACCAAGACTGTATACTTAAGCAACCTCCAATGAATTTCTAGTTTACATATTTTGATGATAAATTAAAGGCTTATCTCTTGTCCTCCAATATCCAGGATAAGGTTAGTTAAATGTTTAAATTTTGCTCTGATTACCTCAAAGCATTTTTTGTTTACCTTTGAAGTGTTTATGAAATGAAATAAATCTCACAAGCCTCACTTTTTTATGGTTTGTTTTAGTTCCAGCTTTTTTTTTTTTTCCAGACAAAAGAGATTTGAATTTGTGGGGGGTTGATTGGTGCTTTTTTTTTGGGGGGGGGTGGGGCGGGGGGAGTGCGGGTTTGAATGTTCTTGGTTGGGTGGATTTTTTTCCTTTCTCTTGGTATCTGAACACATTGAACCGTTTATGGGTCTTGGTTACCTCTATATTAAGGAGGGAATAGATTTTTTTCTGGGGGGTTCTTGCCATCTAAACTGCACTGCAGTAGAATGCTACAACAAGAAGTAACTCTTTTTAGTGAGTTTGCACTTGCCAAAACCAGCCATCAAGTCCGCATCCCATTCAGAATTTATCTGCTAACCTCTTCAAGAGAAGAAAAAGACAGCTGTACCTTCTCCCAGGCTCCACTTTTTATTTGTGAGCACAACTAGGTTGCTTGCTTATGTCACTGCCACAGCAGACCAAGAGAAGTCCATCAGCAAGGATCCTGTCCAGGCTAATTCTCTTTCTTTTGCCAGGAGAATACAAGTAGGCAGTAACTCTGTTGTTAAGACTTGCCTTCCACAACACAGGAAATCCAAATTTTCTAGAGACACGATTCAGAGCAGTGTTCATAATATATGGTATGTAAGATCCGTGACTATCTGGTAATTCACCAGTGAATTTTCTACAATTTCTCCACACCCCTCTTCAACTGGAGACTGTGGGATCTAAAACCAGACACAATATTTCATCTGCAGCCTCAACAGTGCCAATTCCAGAGGTGTGATACCTTTGATAGCTACTCTACATGGTGCACTCCTTTTGAAATGAATGTGATGTTGGTTCACATTTGACTTGCCATCCACCATACTCCCCAGTACTTTTCAAGCTGCTGAGAGCCCTTTCCTAGCCCCCACTAGTGTGTAAGGTTCTTATACCTGAAAGGCAGATCTCTTCTCTTTTCTTCACTGGAATTTGTGAAGTCTCTATTGGTTCGAGATTATCAGTCTCACTCTGAACAGAAACTCTACCAGTCCTTGTGTAAGTCACTCTTCCTGTATTAATCTGATCCACAAACTCATCAAGGATGCATGTTGTGTCTTCATCCACAAATGGGGATGAAGATACTGAAAAGTACAGGTCCCAGTAAGATAATACTCTGCTGTCATGTGACATCTGGATCTTATGTTGTTTATAAATACTCTTTAAGTTCAGAGGTGTGTCCAAATTTCACTCCATCTAACAGACCACACTTCCTTGACTTCCAAAGGAAAAAAAACTGAGATTAAGTGTTGAAAAACTTTATTCATATTTCACAGAAAATTTTGTATAAGCTCTCCTGCCACAACCTACTCTAGTCTACCTTTGGTTCAGCACAAATTATTGGACTATAGAGAGACCAGTGTATAATGTTATAAACCGATAGCTGGACAAAAAATTAGGCATCACTCAATTCTTCAAGAATCTGGGAATCATCTTCTGAAAACAATCACTAAACAATGGTTCACCAAAAAAGAGTTTCTGCTATGGTGAGAGCATCCATGCGGATACTTATATTTTCATAGAATTGTAGAATAGTTGAGCCTGGAGAGCACCTCTGCTGATCATGAAATTCAACCATCCTGCTCAAAGAAAGGAGAATTGTCAAGCATTAGAACAGACTGCCCAGGGAAGTAGTGGAGTCACCATTCCTGGAAATGTTCAAGAAATGGCTGGACATGTCACTTAAGTCTATGGGTTTGTTTGGTCAAAGGTTGAATTTGATGATCGTGGAGGTCTTTTCCTCCTTTAATGATTTTATGATTCTGTGAAATTGCTCATAGCTTTGTCCAGCTGTGTTTTGAGTATCTGAAAGGATGGAGACTGTGCACTCTTCAGTATTCAAACACCTCCAGAGTTTAAAAAAAGATTGGAGTTTTGGGGTATTTTTATGTTTAAATGTAATTTCCTGTGTTTCAATTTGTGCCAGTTGCCTGTTGTGTTTTTACTGGGCACTGATGAGAACAGCATACCTCCACTTGCTTTAGTCCCCACCTCAACAGATATTTATACACACTGATATGAGCCCCCTGATCCTTCTCTTCTCTGGGATGAACAGTCCAGTCTCTCAGTCAGCCTCTCCTGGGACAGATACTCCAAAACTTGGTTCTCCAATGAGACTCTACTCCAGCAAGTCCATGTCTCTTCTGCACTGGATCACAGAACTGGACCCAGCACTCCAGATTTGTCTCATCAGTACTGAACAGAGAGGAAGGATCCAATTCCTAAATGTGTTGTAACACTCTTCTTATGCAGCCAAGAAAGCTGTTGGACTTACTTACCACAAGATCACACTGCTGTGTCATGGTCAGTTTTTTGTCCATCAAGGCCTTCAGTTCCTTTTCTGCCAGGAAAAGAAAAGGGAGTTAAAGCTCTAATTTGTCAAGGTAAAAAGACAGCAATATTTTCAGAAAGTGTTTTCTTTGGAATCTTTTATGTTTGAGTGGTAACATGTCATATCAAACCCTTGATTACCTTCAATAGGCCACACTGACGGTGTATATTGCCTCTGTTTACTCCTAAAATCTGTCCAAACCATCTGAAAACCTCTTTTCAACAGCAGACTTCTTTCCCTCCCACTCTTATGAGAAAAAGCACTGGTTTTCTTTTGCTGTGTCTGCAAAATACATCTGCCTGTTCCCATCTACACTGTCCTACAGTGACAGTGATACATAAAGGAGCCTCAATATTGTTTTCTTCCCCCACTTTTAGAAAGTAATCCTCCTTTTCCCTGTGAAGCTGTGTCCACTTCCCTCTGGCCTCACTCAAGCACTAAGTTTTGAAGTAGCTGTAGTCCAACAGAAGCACTATGAAATCTTTCCACTGACGCAGGCACGCTTTGCTGAGCCTCCAAACCACAGCTCCTTTTAAGTTAATACATGACTGGTGGAGAACTCGTTTCAGGGAGCTTGACACCTCCTCAGAGGATAAGGAACTGTTGCCTACATGTGTTCATAGTTGCATCCTCAGGGCGAATAAAGTACCAAGAAATCCCAGAACCTATGGAAAATATGTCATTTTGGATCTTGCCCTGGAACATGTAGAACAGACCACACAGCCCATCTGCAGAGCTCCAAGTCTCCTCATGGACAGTCTCAGTGTGCAGGCCAAATGAAGTCATCTTAGAGACGGAGTGCTATGCACAGTTAGCCAAAATTAATTTCCTCTCCTCAGCTCAAAGATAAATTTTTAGTTTCTCGTGGGATGCTTGCATTGGATTATTTCCCTTGCAAGCTTAAATCTTGTCCCAGGACGACTTCATGGAAAGTAGCTCTGGGCAGAAAAGTATCTACTGGCACAGAAGTTACTCCAAGTCTAGAAAAAAAAAACTAAACAAGACTCTAAGGCCATCTTAAGTATTGGCAGTAAACTGTAAGCTGTAATCAGCAGGAGAAAAAGGAAAAGGGGAGAAGTAAAGCTAGTAAATTCAGTAAAAAAAATTAAGTAATTTTGTTGAAGACTGACTACCTGTAACTGCACAGTTCCATGTTTAATCTTTAACTCCTTAGTGTACAGTTAAGAAACGTGTTGAAATGTAGGTGTAGTATTTAATATTTTTCTACTGTTTTCTGATTCAAGAGGAAAAATTCACCCAGAATTTGCAGCTGCCTTCTTCAGCACCACCAGCACAGGACCCATGTGCTGGACCCCATCCCAGTGCCTGAAGACCTGGGTCAGGCTGAAGGAGGCAGATGCTGCTTTCCCATTTTTAGGTTTAGCTCAGAGTGAAGTTGAGCACATATCCCAAACAAACACATTGAGCAGGGGACACGCACAGGACACTGGCACAACTGCAGGCAAGGTGCTGCTCCAGCATCCCCCAGCCACATTCAGGACTCACCCCAGACACAGGCACACAGGGACACATCCCCTCCTCCTCTTGGGCTGGCAGAGGCAGAAGGTCAAAAGTGTGAAGGTCACATCTCCCCAGGTTCACAAGTACATGGACATTCACAGATTCCTCAAGCACCCACACAGCCCCTCTGCCACCCTGGCATCCCTGACAGGATTACAACCCCCTTAACTCACCCCATGGGTCCCTGAGACACCCGCTGGTCCATCTAGGTGCTCACTGCACACACACTGTATTCATGCACTCATCCTATGGACACCCCTTCAATCCCAGGTCCCCCCAAATACCAGCACAGACCCTCCACCTGCTTGATAGCCCTGCCTGAACCTGGGGCTGATGCAACTTGGAGTTTTCCAACAGATCCATGTGCACACTGTGTACAGCTGGCTGGGAAGATACAGATGTTTGCTCCCATCAGCTGTCATCCAGGCTGTTACCCACAGTGAAGCCAAAGCATTGAGCCCCTCACTCAGCTCTGCTCATGCCCTCTGCTCACCCTCCAGTAGCTGTCACTGAGCTCTTGAAGGGCTGACACACACAGATTAGAGGGCAAGATCACACAGAGACATTGTTAAGAAATTATTTAAGACAGGACAGACTGGGGAGATCAGGAGCAGGACTCAGCCAGACAAATTTAGCAACAGTCCCCATTTTACATGTCAGCCCCTTTTCAAATATCCCTTTCTGCCAATCTCTTTTTTTGTTCCTCCCTGCTCTCCTTTCATCTGTGCATGGCCTCATTAGTTGGCATAGTCCCACTGAACCCCTTCCAATGTTCTGGACACTCAGATATGCATCAGTAGCCATTGCAAAGTCCTGGTTTGTGTTGCAGCTTTTTGATACTTCATCAGTTAGTGCGACTGACAAGTTTGCTTCTCGTTGTCATCTTTGTTGGTGCTAATTGATCATGTTTTATAACTGGTTTTTTCCCTTCTTTTCCTTATCTTCCCAAATGAGAAAATAAACATCCTCACATTCCACATATCCTTATTAATCAGTGTTTCTGTTCTTATCAAGACCTCCCTTATCACATGTTGTCTCTGTATGATCATGTTCATGCCTTCTCTGATCAGATACCATTAAAGGAACAGACATTTTCCTTCCACATATCTTTACAAGCTTCTTTCCATCCTTGATGGATGAAGAAGACACTTGTAGAAGATGATTCCTCTGTTCCTCAAGTAGAAATCTCAGGAACCGATTGCTGGCCTTTGGGGATGTGTGTCTCCTTCTATTACCTTTTAAAGGAGGAGGATGACTGGATCACATGCAAAACCTAAAGGGAATCCCTCCCCCAGAAAAGGAAAGTTCATCGGGAAAAGCTACTGAAAATGGCAAATTATAAGAAAAGTGACTAACTTGAGAATAATTGCAGTCTCCTATGTATTGGTGGAGTGGTTTCTTTATATATTATTACTGGATATTAAAAAAAAAAAAAGAGCAAGGTATTTGTAAAATAATGAAACCCCTGTTATAATACACCTTAGTTACTTCTTGTGATGTACTGGGAAAAAGGTTTAGTTTTCATGTCTTTGTGGAGTGTACTGAAAAATGTTGTACTTTTATTGACTGACTTATTATATTGGAGGATTTTATTAGTATGCTGTCTGGCTCATTGCATCGAGACGTATTTTGGTTTTCATAATTTCAGACTTCATGACTATTTCTTCAATTGCTTAGCTGGAAGGATTAAAATCATAAAATTCATTACTTGACGGATTTCTGTTTATGGAAATTCATGTACTGTAGAAACTAAAGGTGTTTGGGGATTTTCATTCTTGTGTTTATTCTACCGGTCTGTACGCTTAGGGATGACTAATGAACTACAAACATGCAATGTCCTTTAAAGGTAATATTTTGCAAATAATATTACAGCACTTTAAAAAAAAACCCACAACACCAAAAAACTCATATAAAATCAACCTGTAAATAAATATTATAGCAAATAAAATGTCAGTTCCTCATAAAAGCACTTTCAGTACATGTACTTGAAACATGCAAAATCCTCATATTAATGGTGGGTGAGCCATTATGGCTCAAATATAATAATATATACATCCAGAAATTGATATGGAGTCACTTGGAGAAGTTCTATGACCTGATTTATATTCAGAAAGTTCAAGCAAATCATAAAAGTACCTTTTGGACTTAAAGACGAAATGGAGATGCCCAACATGCAGTGAGGTTGAAATCTCCTAACAGCTACTCTCCAGAGTTTTCATATATTTCCTGATTTAGATCATCTTATTTCTAGTCAGAAATTTTTACAGGTATACTCTAAGTCTTCAATCTGCAACTTAGTTTTACTGTATTTGTATTGCTAGGCAAGAAAAGAGATTTGATACTTGCACAAAACTTTGTTTCAGGTAAAGTGACACATCTCTATTGACTTCATGGAGTTAAATACTTACAGCTGTAGCATGATTTGAATAAATTTCCACAAAACTTTACTGGATTTATTTTTAAGTCTCTTCTGTTAGTTAGCCTGCCTTTATTTCCCTTTTTCTTATCCAGGTCTTTGGTACAGATATGATTGTGTCACAAACAAGACACAATCTTTGGAATGCCATCAGATAGATCATGTAGCCAGTGTAGCTGCAGACTAAATATAATAAACATTTTGATTATCTGAAATGGCAAACTGTGTATATTAGATCTCTAGCATTTCTATGAAAAACTCCTAAATGATAAAATTTTACTTTGTCTTTTCCCTGCTTCATTTTATGGATATTGCATGGATGATATAAAATTTCAGTCTGTATGACTGTACAGTTCAGTGTGTTTCAGTGTTTTATCTCACTTGCTTGTCACATTTTTTTAGTCTCTGTTTGAGAAAAATGGCCATAGGACTTCCACATGACTATCTATAAACCATAACATTGATTTTACCATGAGCTTCACTGATTTTTTTAATAATATTGGCACCAGATTGTACATGGGGCAAGTAAGTATGCAAAAACCTGGACTTGAATGTGGGCCCTTCAACATTAGAGCAAGAGTTGAAGCCAGAAATCTCACCTTCTCCAATGAATATGATCAGGAAGAAACAATGTTTAAGGTCATAGGCTGTGTTTTACTGCTGGAAGCATCTGCACTGAAGGTGTTTGTTAATGATAAAATCTTAATGTATTTTGTGTAATGGATGACTATAAAACACTAAAATTTAAAAGGCAAATATGGAGGGGGAAAGGAAAGAAAGGAATAAACCCACTTCCTTTTTCTTAATGTTTTTACTATTGAGGCCAGCAAAAAATCAACCATATTCTTAGGATTTTAAATGAAGCATTTAAGATCACTCTAGCAGCCATCAAGGAGTGTATTCTGACATCAAATGTCTTAATACAGTCAGTTGGCTGTATTACAGATTTCACCATGCCTCTCCAAAATATTACATTTTACAGAAGGTATTCTGTTCTATCAAAGTTATTATTTTGCTCTGATGGTCTCATTATTCCTGCCAACAGGCAACGTTTAGAAGCTTAGCTCACACTGAAGTGTAAATTATGAACATTTCCTTACCTGGCAACAAATGGAACCTATTTGTGCTCAAAATCAATTTGCAGCAGTAGAGAAAAATTAATTTCTAGATAAAATGAAGATCTGCCTCAGTCATCTACATTTAGATCAAGACTAGTAAACTTTGAAAGTGGCCAGGGATTTTTTTATTAGTCCCTGTAGAAAAAAGAATTCAATTGTTTATCAAGAAATGTGTTTTTTATATATGTACATAACGATAGGTACATCAAAGTACACACAAACACGAATGGCACAAGATGTCATGATGTATATGGGGGGATTTACATGAGTGTATTTTTATTTCTATGAACTACATATATATATATAGGTACATTATTTGCTATATTATCAAAACAAATAAATTTTCAGCCATAGACAAAAGAAAAAAATTTTCAAAGTGCTAACATCAAGATGGAATATTTTAAGCCAGGAGCTGTAACCTTCTAAATTAATAATGAGGGCACCTGCCATCTGCCTGACTATATGCAAATAGTGGCCAGAATTTTGAATTTCTGTCAAGGTACCAGTGTTTAAAGTTTGGAATCTCTGCTGAAAATAGCAGTAAACATCTGGGAATAAGAACTGTTCATGTATGTCCTCCAGCATGCACGGATGCAACTGAGAATAAGTGGGTTGCCAGTCTCATAAGATAGTTGTTACATCCAAATCAAAGCCAAAATATCAACCAGCTTGCTTTGCAAGACACCATGGAACAATTAGTATTCAGCTAGCCTTCTACCCAAGACATCAACTTTTCAGACAGCAAAGGTTAAACAGAAAAACTTATCTCAGTCTTCCAGGCTCATGTATCTTCTATAAACTGATTTACCTAGTGATAGTTGTAATTAAATAAATTAAATTCCCATATCCCAAATGTTCTACATAACATGCTTAAATTACTGTTGAGCCTCTTCATTCTTAACTCCTTAGAATAGCTCAATTTCTAGTGATCTGGTCATCTTATTCTGCCTTTTTTGAACATTTTAAAATGAGGAATTATCCAGACTGGACATGTGACTGTTTCTGCATATGAGAAGTGTAATTCCTTAAAGCTGAATGCACCCTTATCTTCTACATTTGCAAAATCTAATTTAGTATATTGGAAAAGTTATGAACCTAAATCCATAAATGAACTAAAATAAAACAAACAAACAAACAACTACGTCCAAACCATTGCAGAACTTATCAGAAAACACATCAAAAAAGCCTGATACATGTTTCAAAGTTGTATTTTTTTGTTTGATAAATATAACTTAAAGTTCAAATCTAATGAGTTTGTATATGATTCTGTTTCTCTCTAGTCACTTGTCTAGGAATACTGCTGTAAAGTTTTGTTCAATATGCTTATTAAATGAGCATCTGTCAAGGAAGAAGGAAATACATATTAAGCTTCAGCCTCCTGGTTTTCTTTCCACCAGATTGCATTGCTTTTGAAGAGAATACACATTGTTGACAATCACAAAATTGTCCTCATCATTTAACTGATGGGAGGGATCACAGTCAGGAAAAGCTGCAAGGAAAACTCTTCCTTAAATTCATTTCAATGAATAGATGTATTTCCATTGATGTGTTTTGGCTTGAGTTGGCTTTCTAGCTGCCTGTAAACAATCCAGACCTTTCAAGAGACAGGATGAGTGCAGGTATTTCAGAAGACTTTGTCAGTCCTTCCTCATCTTTTAAGTGAAAATCTGGTTCTGTCGCCTTTGAAGTCAATAAGAGGGAACAGATATTTTTCCAACAATCTGATGAATCCAAAACCAAAAGCCATGACTTTTCTTCTTAGTAGGCTAGAAATAAAGATAGCCACAGGACTTTCCAAAAATACTTCTCAAAACATGTTCCCAACAAGACAAGAGGAGAATAAAGACAAAAAGTCAACATTGTCTTCTCTTTAAAAATGTAGGCTGCTTATCTTTAATTTTCCCCATACAGATGCCTTACAGATAATGGATGCTTTTAGGGAAAATCAAATGCTGTATTTTATGCGTAAGAGCTTTATGCAGTCTCTAAATTGTTATTTAATTTGCCTCTTAAACACCATTAAAACACACTTCAAAATATGCTCCTTTTGAGTTGATAGAACGAAACCTTCAAATAGCACTGCTTAATTGACACGTACAGTTATTTGCCTCCATCACTTATCTATTTAAATGGTTTTGGTGAATGTTTGCACATGTAGTTTTCAATTATTTTAATTAACAATAAATTAAGATCATTTTTCCCAGATCAAGTCTGTTTTGCCCATGAATGTAGTCAGTGTGAGTGATATCCATGTCTTTGGATTGACCCACGAGTTTTCGTCTTATTTTCTCCCCCTGCCATGTTGAGGAGACATAGAGAGAGAGAACAGCAGAGTTCTGGCAGCCAGCTAAGGTCACTACACCACAGAACTCAACAGCGTTAAACGTTTCAAATTTGAAAACTACAAAATATACAAAATTCCACACAGGTAAAAAAAAAAAAAGGAAATAACTTTCAAGCTGAACTGAGGAAACTGTCAAAGTCTCCATCTCCGTGGTATTTTAGTAGTTCCCTGTAGAGTGACAGCAATAAAGAAAATGAGAAATGGTAGTCAAATTTGTTGGGGTAAAAAAGCACTAAAATATATTCAGCCAATAAAAAATCATAAAATCACTGCAAACTGTGTAAAATTGTCATTTTTACATGCTTCAGAAGAGAAAGGCTGAATTCTAGAAGTGTTAATAAGAATTTGCTATATATAGATATATGTGATTTAGGAAACTATCAAATGCAAACTAGGATATTCCTCAAGAAAGTTTCATACTTTATTTATTCTGTCTTCATTGGGAACTATCTTCTCTGCAGTATTTTCTCCATACATCCCTTTTTCTTGTATCCCTTTACTCAGAACTAACATTCGTAAGAATCAAAACCCAAAGATGCTGTCTTCAGAAATCTATTTACCCCTTAGTACAAAGGAATGTATGAGTGTTTATAACAAAGCTAACTGCACACAGAAGCAAAAAGGCAGTATTGGGTGTGTAGGTGGATAAGAAAGTAAATGAGCTGTTAGATTACCTACTACTATATAGGCTAAGTACATTCAAAACTTGAATGCCCTCAGAATGTTTTAGCAAATAATCCCTAACTAAGTGAAAATAAATCCTCTGCTTAAAATTAATCCATTGTGTGTTAATGAAATCCAACAGGAAAAAAAAAAAAGAAAATAACAACTCTCTGCTCAGTTGGGTGTCTTCTCAGAAGAATATTTCAAGAAATGCTATTCAGTCTTTTCCTGTCAGGTACTGCTATATAAATACAAATAATATTCAGAAAATTATGTTAGTAATTAAATAAAATTTTAGATTTAAAACAAGCTTATGTGGTGATGGATGCATCTTTAATTCCAGCCTTTTTACTCATATGTTCAGTGAGCTTGCTGCTCACTGAACAGAAGGCAGCTGGCATTGTGGGGGAGATGTAAAATATTAAACTCCCTAAAATATCTAATGTGGCTGTGTAAACATATAAAATTAATAAGATTTTGATCCATACTACAAAAATTTATATTTGTTAATACCTTTGAGGTGTCTGGTTTTTCTCATCTTCAATCAATTCAAAATATCTAGAATATTTATTTCAACCTAACCAAGTTCACTTGCATCAGCAGTTTGATCCTTTGTACATAGATATATATGATACACAGTTTTAAGAATGTGAGTGTTGAACAGTATCATGAGAGTATCTTAACTGTGATGACTGAAATGAAAAAGAAAAAAAATAAAGCATCAAGAGTTTCATGTTTGAACTGTCGTCTCTTCTCCCTAAGACAACTACCAGTGCTGCTTCAAGAACCTAAGTGTAGTACAAATAACTTCTCATGCATGATCTGTGTCTAGCTTTAAAATTAAGCCACTAAAGACAAATCTTTTTACATTCCCACCAAACAACACTGTGTCTATATTTTCTTTTACCAACCATACACCAGGGACTACCCAAAGCATGATTGAAAGCTACAAGCTGGTTTCTTAGACTTTGCAAAGTTTCATTGAAGTGTGAAAGCAAGCAAGAATAGAAAAGTCACTCACCCACCTCCCTTCCTACTTCAGAAAACAGTAATAGCCCAGAAATAAATCATACATCCCAGCAGGTAATGCACTTCAAGAATTAGTAACCATTCCTGAAAAACACACTGAAAAAGGACAGCTGGATTGTAACAAGCTCATGTGCATGTTTCTGATCAAAAATATTCCTTCCTATCAGCAGAACTGAGAAAATAGGCACCTGCTATCAGCATCTAGTAAATGTTTGGTTGCTTACCAAAACGTCTGTCTAAAATGCACAAATCCTGTTTAATCACTTTCAACATTAATGGTCCACAAATAGTGAGAAAACTCCAAGACAGAAGATTGGGATGCTGATGATTCAACATCTCCTAAACATTTAGTATTGAGCCAATTTTTACTGCCTATATTTCTCCTGGCATTAAAGGTTTTATTCATGCACTGCAGTAAAGCTCAGAATGTCCATGAGTCCTACTGGAAGCAGCACATCACCACAGGATGTATCTGCACACTTAACTGGGCTAGTGTGCTAGGTGTCCATCATACCTGCAGTTTAGATAATAACATTGTCTTGGGTTATGGAACCAAAAATGTGTATTCTATTTCATCTGTTAAAAGCAGTTGGGGAGATGTTTTTTCTGTATCTCTTGTAACTCTGGGGGGGAGGGGGGCGGGTGCTTTCTGATAATGGGCCAACTGTTAAAACCAGGTGGGGCAGTGTTTCTTGTCTCTTTCACCACCTGTCCTCCCTCCAGGGGAATATTTTCTGCTAATGGGCCATTAAGGCTCACAAAGGACACAACACATTCCATCATCCCATTGTGAGATTCTCCACCCAGTGGGGGGTGCCAACCATTCCTACCTAGATAAAAACTGAGATGCAGGAACACAAGGTATCTGGTTCCACCAGATTTCCGGAGGAAGACTGGACCCTTCTCACCATCGCTAGACCCTTTTCACCATGAGAGATCCTTTTCTCTCAGGATCATCTCTGTCCCAACAGAACCACATCTGCCACTCCAGGAGGACTTACTGTGGACTGCTTCCAACACCCTGACCAACAGGGTGTCAGGTTGTAGATCCGACTCTGTCAGGGTTTTCTAGGATTGTTGTTTGTTTGTTTGCTTGTTTGTTTTGGTTTGTTTTTTCTACTGCATTTGTATTGTTAATATTCCTAGTAAAGAACTGCTATTCCTATTCCCAAATCTTTGCCTGAAAGCCCTTAATTGCAAAATTATAATTTGGAGGGGGTGAGGGGTTTACATTCTCCATTCCAAGGGGAACTCCAGCTTTCCCTGGCAGATACCTGTCTTTCAAAACCAAGACAAACATCTTGACAGGTAGTTATCTAAATTTAGCTATCTAAAATACTGAACTGAATCCAGCCCTATGGACTCATGTTAGCTGCCTAAAAATAGGTGCCCAGTGCCATTGGATATATCTCTGATGTACCAAGCCATCTGAAATATTTTCATAGCAATGGCACTCAGGATGCAGGAACTACTGGTAACCCACACTCTTCCAGAATGGAGGGTGGCAGGTGGGTGGAATGCCTTACATCTAAGGGAGCACTGCACATTCCCATTTAAGGAACTGAGTTCTACTGCTTCTCTATATAAGATGCAGTGTCCCAGCTCTCAGATATTCCCTGGCTTAAACTGCTCAATCTTTTTCTAAAGGGTAGTGTAGCACTTCTCTTTTTCAAGGCTTTCTACTTTAGTTCTTCATATTGAGTAAACAAGTACAACACACAGTCTTGAGCTACATTCACCCAGATGGAATTATCCTTTCCTCCTCCTTTCCCAGTGCCAACTCTAATGTTGAAACCAGTGCCAGTCTGTGTAATGAAAAGTAGCTTTGTCTTTCTGCCATCCATCTGGGAAATCCAGTCTATAGACTGTGCTACACACCAAGGTAAAATGAAATTGTCAAGCTTACACAGTCAGCCTATTAATGTTCTCCATTTTGTGAGAAGCTGAGGCACACACAGCTGAAACTGTCCTGGGGGCTTGGGCAAAATCTCCATGAAATCTCCACTGCAAGTGCATAACTTACAGTAGGGGTGGGCATGAAGAAAACCATAAGGCACACAAGCACCCTGTCTGCTCCAGCTGTTCTGCCTTCTCTGTAAACAGAACCCTGCCCAAGGCAAATGTCCAAAGGTCTCTGAGAGTTACTCATAGTGTCCACGATCTCTCATAGTGAAGTGTCTTGAATGCATTAAATAGTTACAAAGACACAGGGGTATTAAATTAGTAACTACACTTGAGCATATTGAAGATTTTTTGATGAAATACCATCTTAATGCTTAGCATTGGCAGAAGGGTTAATAGAATACAAAATAGGGAAAAAAACAGCACTATGTCCTTGTATTAATCTGGTATGGTCTTATTTCATGAATGAGATGTGTATTCCTGATGCTGCCCCATCTCAAGGAAGGTGGATTAAATTTTTAAAAGTGCCAAAAAGTGCAATAAGTAAAATCAAAGGACTTGAACAGTTTGTGTGCAAAGAAATGTTAGTGAGGTTTAAATACCTTGAAGAGAAATACTTTCATCAATGATGCAGCAGAAGTGATGAAGAAGCTACTATTTACGGAATTTTCATAGTATGGAGATCAGGGCACACTGCTGAAATTTCAGACAGAAGCTTCAAATCCAAAATGTCATGTTTCTTACCTGAATGATATGATATGAAGTTATATTTTAGTTTTGCTACAAAATCTGTGGATTCCAAAAGTTACTGTGAGATTTCAAAGAACCGTCTAGAATATTTCTGAAGGAAGGCAATGGGCATAATCTCTAGCTGAGAAATTCTCTGAGCAAAAGACAATCAGAATCTATAAAATTGCCTTGTTCTTGTGCTCTGTCTTAAGTATCAAACAATCATTGTCAGATGCAGAATTTAAGGTTAGAGGAATCCGACAGGACCATTGTTATATACTTGTATAAATATAGTAAAAGTTAGTGAAAGGAAAATGTGACAAAACACTGATTAACAAAGAAAATACAATTTTTATGTATTTTCATCTCTGTTATTTTTCTTGAAAGAAGGAAAATCAAAAGCTTTCTTCAATAAGCACTCAGGTCTGTCTCAGGTACAAAAATTTGAAACTTTTAAGCCTTAGTAAGAAAATAATAAAGATTTGTGCTATTGAAAGAGATGGTCTTTCATAGCAGAGCTTGAGGGTACCTCACTAAATATTAAATCACGAATTTTAAGCAAGATTATTTCCTAGCACACTTACCTCCATAAAAGAAAACACTGGTTTACTTTACCAATTATCAGCAGAAAGGAGTGTAATTTCATCCCTGTAGTTTTAGTCCTCTCATGAATCAAGTGACTTTTTTTTTTTTTTTGGTTAGTTAGTTTTTTGTTGTTGTTTTTATTTAAGCTTTGAATTTATCACCAAGTTCAGGCTATTCCATTGGCTGGATAAACCAGGGCAAATGATATCAGGTAGTTTACATTTTGGATATAGGCCAACCTATTGTGATTTTTTATACATAAATAAGCTAATTGAAGAGGCATAAGTCAGAAAAAATCCCAGATATTTCATCCTATAGTTCATGGTTCATAATTCTTTGCTTTACCCCTGGTGTCCTTTACACAATACTTGCATGGCTTTTCAAGATATTGCTCAGGGCATTACAAAATTCGTATACCAAGTCTAGACTTCTGGCATGAGTTAAAATTCATTTCTGTAGTTGCTATGAATGCAAGCAAATCACTGCAGTTAAGTGTACCAATGCAGGCAATGTGCTACTTAATTTGTTTTTGAAAAATCCTATCTGCCTATTAAGATGAACAAATCACTCTGAAATTGGGATGAAGGGACAACATTGAGAATATCAAATAGGATTTTAAGGTTTGTGAGTCATTTGTATTTCCAAGGTGTTCTAAGACATCTCTAATTATGAAAAAGAGAGTTATTGAGAAAAAAAAAAAAGCCAAACAAAAAGAAAGCCATAGCTTCATACAAAAATAAAAATATGGGAAAAAAAAATAAAGGGCAAAAGTGAATAAAATGAGAAGATCAGCAAAATAAAAATATAAATTAAGTGTACCACAGTGCTTTATCTGTAATCCATGTAATTTAATTATCTCTTGAAGGCAGAGACTCCTACCTCAGGCTGTAATAATCCAAGTTTTGGTCATGCCTCATGTAAATAATGTAGATGTCATGGCTGTATACAAAGAGCCGTGTGCCCTAGGTTCCCCTTAAAGTAAATCTGAAGTCGTATCTGAAGCTTGTATCTTCAAATTGTGATGTCTGAAATAAGTCAAATTATTCAAACCAGAAGGAATGTGGGATATTTATCTCGTGTCTTTCAAGATGAAGTCCAGTATTGTATTGAAGAAATTTTTACAACTTCTCTGGGCAACTGGTTTCAGGGCCTTACCATCCTCACAGTAAAGAATTTCTTCCATTTTATGCCTTGATTGCTGGTTCTTATTAAAATCAGCTGAAGACATGCACACATCCAGCCCAAAAAGCATCAGAAATGTAGAGTTCTGGCTCTCTCTTCTCCCAGACAGGATTTTAAAGTATTAGCTGGGGAAATCAGTATCAGCATGGACGAAAATCAGTTGCTGTTGACTCAGTGTTAGTTATTAATAGATCATATTGCTGAGTCACATTTCAACAAGGGGAAATTGGTTTGGATTTGCATAAAAACCTTGTGAAAAACAGCAGAAAGAAAGGAGAAGAGGCTTTTCTAATCATTCAAAGTTTGGAAACACCTGATTCAAACGACATAAGGCTTTTTTATTATCATCTAATTCTTATGAATGGCAGATGAATGAGCCCATGATGTTAGAAAGAGGAAGAAAAATTACAGCTTTCCTCCTTTAGAGAAAATTAAAATGCCTCCACAGCAACAAAAGCTATACTTGGTGTAGTTATTTCTATTTTCTGGAGAGAAAAACACAAAATCAGCACAATACAAGGGGAACCAAAGGTGAAAAAAAAATTTCTTTGTTTGGAACATAGAAAGAAATTATAAATATTGCTTTACATTTTGTCCCTTTCTCCTGGGCCTCTTCTTCTGCCATGTCTGGGACACACTTAAAATTTGTTGGGTTTTTTTTTTTTTATTCTAAAGATTGTTTCCAAAGTCCAAGTGTATTTTTTTTTTCTGGTGTTCCACCATACCTTGAAAATCCTGCTTCTAATATTTGCCCCAGAAGTGAAATCTTTTAATATTACTTTGGAAGTCAGTTCTCCAAAATGCCTGAGGTGGAAGTACCTTGCCAATCAAGATACACATTATATAGAGAGATATTAAATGGGCAGCTATCAAGGAAGAAGGAAATACATATTAAGCTTCAGCCTCCTGGTTTTCTTTCCACCAGATTGCATTGCTTTTGAAGAGAATACACATTGTTGACAATCACAAAATTGTCCTCATCATTTAACTGATGGGAGGGATCACAGTCAGGAAAAGCTGCAAGGAAAACTCTTCCTTAAATTCATTTCAATGAATAGATGTATTTCCATTGATGATGGCTTGGGTTGGCTTTCTAGCTGCCTGTAAACAATCCAGACCTTTCAAGAGCCAGGATGAGTGCAGGTATTTCAGAAGACTTTGTCAGTCCTTCCTCATCTTTTAAGTGAAAATCTGGTTCTGTCGCCTTTGAAGTCAATAAGAGGGAACAGATATTTTTCCAACAATCTGATGAATCCAAAACCAAAAGCCATGACTTTTCTTCTTAGTAGGCTAGAAATAAAGATAGCCACAGGACTTTCCAAAAATACTTCTCCAAAATTGTTGCCAACAGAAGAAGAGGAAAATACAGATGAAAAAAAAAATAAGCATATTATTGCTTTTAGTTAAGGAAGAAAGCAAAATGAATTAGAAAGGAATTAAAGAAAAATACAGTTTTTGACATTCTTCCAAATTATTAGGTATTTCATTCTAGCTCAGTCCTTCTCTGGAACCCCTTTAGAACCTACTTATCCCCTGCCCTCCTCTGCTTTATTTTGCCCCTGAGACAAATAGCTTTCCTTCATCTTTAGCTGCTGAAGAAGACTAAAGCCGATCAAACAACTTACTTACTTTCTTTTTTTTATAACTTTCTAGCTGCTCTGCCTGGTGAATCCCTGATCAGCCCTACAAGCTGTTCTCTGATCCTTTCCAAATGACTTTATTGCCAAGGTGACAAAACAATTCTCCTCTGTGGGATTTAACTTATTGTCAGAGCAATTACATTTAAGTGATACATTTTAAGCCAGTAATACTTCTCTTAGCCCTGGATCAGAGCCCCTTATGAATTTTAGTTAAGGTTCAGGCTAAACTACTGTAGGAAAGTAATGATTGTCTTTGCAGTAAAAATAAAGTTTGCAATTTGTCAGACAGTAGCAGAATACTTAGTCTCAAAAATGAAATGCGCACACTGTGTAGGTAATGTCCTCAAACAGTTGCACTAACTGAGTAAAAGCATATTATTAAGGTGAGAGGTTTATTTTCAGTCATTGTTTCAGCATAAGGTCTTGGTCAAACACTATGTTGAAGAAGAAAATCAACTGAAGATTGTGGCTACCAGCTGAGAAAGGAGCAGTACAAGAAACACAGGATTGATATTTTCTGATGGAAGCAGTTCCTGTTTCACTAGACACTCATTCCTTTGGCTAAAGCAAGAATGATTCTATAGAAACTACAGAATGAATAAACAGGGAAAAGCTCATAAAGTGCTGCTAATAAGCTCAGAGACATGATGTGATATAAGTATTATTAATATTCACTATTCATTTTGCTCTAGTAACAGAGGATAATGAATGACATCCCAGGGTTTGGGGGGGCCTCTACTTCTCCCACTAATAGAGTGCACAGGGAGCACTTTGGGAAAGAATCCCAGGGGACTTCAGGGGCAGAAAAAGTTTCCATAACATCTTTTTATAAGGAGGCATGGGCTGCAGTCTCAGCCATATTTCAGTTTCAGTATAAAAACATCCTGGAGGGCATTTATTGAATTTGGGCCACATTTCCTGTGAAAAAGTTATACTCCCTGAATTTTCTTCCTTTTTTTTTTCTTTTTTTTTTTTTTCTTCAATAAACTTTCTATTTTTCTCCTAAGAAAAACAGCAGAATTCATTCCCATTTGGGGGAGGGTACTTGGCTATCTCCAGGTAAACAGGGCTCAATCACGTAGAATGGTGATTTGGAAAGACAAATGCCATCACTCTGAAGGTTCCCCCATTTCCTTCTTCTCAGCTTTATATGCTGAGCATGATGCCATATGGAGCATCTCTGTGATCAGGTGGGGTCAGCTGTCCCAGCTGTGTCCCTTCCAGCTTTTCTGCAATGGAACAAGAGGCAGAAAAGGCCTTGACTCTCTAAGAACTGCTCAGCACAAGGAAAAGACATCCCTGTATTATCAACACTGTTTTCAGCATAAATCCAAATCATAGCCCCATACCAGGTATCATGAAGAAAATTAACACTATCCTAGCCAAAACAACACACTCAGTAGTTTTTTGTCCCTCCCAAAAAATCATTTTTGTTTTTTTCCTGTGAGGCAGTCATTTCACACTTTAGTGAAAATGTGCCTTCAGTCTCTGATTTTTATTTGTTTATAGACAATGCTTCATTTTCCCTGTCTTGTTTTATTTTTTTTTCCCCACTATCTGGCTGTAACACACATCAGTCTTCTTCCTAGTCAGATTTTTGGAGGTAAAGGTCTCTTATGTACTTATCTAGTATCTAAAAAAAGGTCTTACTCATGGCTGAGTCCATTTGCACTTCTGTAATTCAAATAATCATTAAAGGCATGATGTGTTAACTCCTTAACACAAGAACAGGCTCTTCTAAGGAGACCAGTGATTCTTCTAGAAAACTATCAGTTTGTGTAACATCACTGAGCTGATTCAGATGGAGATGTAAAATCATACATTCTGACAACTGCAGAATATTTTTTCTGCAGTGAAAGGCAAATATTTTTCTGCAATGAAGGGCATGTAAAGGCAGAAGAGAAATTTAGATAATCTTTCCTGAACTCAAAAAGCAAGTAAAACCATAAGTACTGCCATCATTCTTACCCATGGGGAAGTTTCATTAGGTCATGTCCTAAAGGTATAAATTGGTATAAAAGGGAAATGTTACATCTATGGCTTTATGTTACATTATGTGGCCAAATAAACCTTTCATTGCTTCTGAGAGTGCTAAAACAATTGTAAAACTGTGTTAGTTACCGTGCTGTTTGAGATCTCTCTTATGACTGTTTTGCTATTCTATTTCCATTCTCTGTCTTAACAAAACCACAATTTTGATATGTGGAAAAAACGAAGTAAAAAAAGACATGTAAGATTAAATTTGTATCTTTGTAGGAACAGAAACATCTTGTTAATTTAATTGGAGATTATTTCATAGATCATCTAATGAATACAAAGTCAATTCATTTTTCTGTGATGAGTGATATGTATTCATTTTTGAAATACAACCTAAGCCCTTTTCCCTTTCCATTTCAAGGACATTTTAGGTATCTGTAGGACTCAACCTTTTATCATAATTTCATGCTGGGAAGGTACAAAGGATTGTCTGAGTCAATAAAAGACTATTCAGGGTAATAGACAAAACTTTAATAACTCAGTGATGATAAATCTTATTTTAAAAGACAGAGATGATTTGACCTGAGTGTGCTAACTCTTTAGCATGATGTGTGATTTAGTTAATATGCTCCATAGGAGCTAGTGATCTCCTCCCCATGCAACAATCTTCTTTTATAAACCTTCAGTAAGATATACTTGAGAGGACTACAAATTTATCAGCATTCTGTAAAGACTTCTGGAAGAGAATTGCACTGTATCACTGTCCAGCTACTTCCCAAATGGAAGATATCTAAAATGGATGAGCAGTACTTTATAAATGGAATGTGGTATGAGTGTAGTAGTGGCAGAACCCACAAAAGCTTACCAGCCTGATTTCCATCTCAAAACTACATAGTGATGCATTAAATCCCACATAAAGTACTAATAGTTCAAAGCAACTCTCATTGCAGAAAAAATATTCTGCAGTTGTTAGAATGTACGATTTTACATCTCCATCTGAATCAGCTCAGTGATGTTACACAAACTGATAGTTTTCTAGAACAATCACTGGTCTCCTCAGAAGAGCCTGTTCTTGTGTTAAGGAGTGTGATGGTTTTATCACGTTCTATATTTCATTTGACTGGAAGAATATAAAGCAAAACAGGCCCATCTTTAAATTACAAAGGTAGTTTATTAATACACACAAAAACAACAAAAAAAAGGGAAAAATAACAACAACAACAACAAATGAAACTTCTAAAACATCTTTCTTTCTCTTTCTAAGTTTTTTACCTTTCTTCACTCAACATAAAAAGACATGACCTGCAACCCCAGCCAGTTTTACCATTTTAAAAATAACCTTTTATCAGTTCTTTTAGGAAAGGAGTCTCTCTGGGTTCTATATAGACATCCCATGCTCTACATCTGCGAGGATTTTAAAGGAACTCCTGCAAACTGCGAAATCCTACCCATTAGCAGCTCTCTCAACACTGCACATAGGCCATATTTGCTTATTGGGGTACTGTTTAAGGATGCCTCCTCTAGTATGACACAAAGATTCTCTTCTTCTATTTCCAAAATCATCTCAAGACCCAAAAACAAATCTCCTCTTTCTTTAGGAGCAAAAAGCTTCATATCACTTTTAACTAGAACCTTACATCCCCCCAAAAGCATTTATATGTTACAGGAAAAAAAACTAGTTCAGTCTCTATAGTTTACCAGAAATGTCCAGCCAAAATTAGGCCACTCCTTGTCCTTTTGCCTTAAAGTCCTTTTCACTCTCCCTTTACCGACTGTAGCTCCATGCTGTGTCTTTCTATTCGCTATATTTGTTCTTCTTCCGGAGAAAGATGATGTTTAGGAAAGTCCATCTGCTAGCAACAAAGGGTTAAACTTTTCGGGCTGCCGGGCTGCCCATGTGGCTCTGCGGCGGGAAACGGAGTCGTTTAGAAGCCGTGCGCTGGTTTCTTCGGCTTGAAAAGAAGAGCAAGGGCGAAGGGGCACTCCGTCCGAGCTCTCTCTCCTCTCCATGCTGTTTGCTTCTCTGAGAGACAGCGGCTCCTAAAGCTCCGACCCGGCCTGCCCCGGCTCCAGCAACATCGGGGCCCGGCCCGGCCCGGCCCGGCCCGCTGCAGCCGCCCGGGGTGGGGGGGCACCGAGGCCGGCCGGCCCCGGCGGCTCCCTGTCCTTAGCCTGCCACCCTAAAGACAAAGAGATCGCTCCTCCCCCCACCCAGCCTTTTTAAGCATTTCGCCAAAAGTCGCAGCTTGTCTTCTACTGGATAAATTGCTTGTCAATCAAAAAAACTGACCCCGATTGGAACAAAATCAGGCTTTTCCTAGCCTATGACAAGGAGTTAAATAGTCACATGCATTTTCTAAATACTCAAGAATCTATTAATAATAAGTAAGAGTAAGTTAATTTACTGAAATAGCAAATGACTCAGACCTACAGCAGTACAAGACGAGAGAACACAATAAATGCATACCATTGCCATGTATGTGCTAAGGTAGTGATCTATAATGCTGCAAAAAGGAGAGTAAATTTACTACCATTCTGTATATTGACTGCTTTTGGCATCTGCACAGAGCTGCAATAGCTGACATCAGTCTGAAAAGCAGTAGTGAAGTTAATTCTGTGTGTATCCACACGCCCAGAGGAATGGCATTGTCTGTGTGATTTTCAAGACACTATCAGTAAAATACCTATCTGTTCTGATTGCATAACCTACACTTTCCTCTTAAAAGCCAGAGACAGTTTCTCAGAGCTTTCAACTGATGTATTTACTGGGACTGTGGGGTTTTATTTCCTCTGGAAGCAAGGACTAATTTACTTGCAATCACAACAAAATATCCTTTATAAATCAGAGTGATTACAAACCCAAAAGGTTTGCCTCTATTCTATTGGGTGAAACAGAGAAAAAGACAAGATTTTAAAAAGTTGTGACATCAATATGTTTATGATCTATTATTTTATCTAATGCAATCTAAGATTTGCATAGTATTCAGGAAGTAATCAAAAGAGATGAATGAGGATGCAACGGATAAGAAAATAAGATGACAAAGCCAACTGAGCTCTGCAGAAAAATGCAAGGCACTAGCCAAAGCCTAGAAAAGCAATGAGAAGCAGAAGAAATTTCATCAGTGACTAATGAAGGCTAATCACCCAAGTCACCTTGTAATGCTTTCTCTTTGTGATTTTAAAATTTAAGTAGCAAATCCAATGCTTTTGAGGGATACTGCTGTCACATTGAGAAAAACTGATGGACTGAAATTCTGACTGAGCACAGTAAAAAGTGGGATGACTTTTCCACTTCAAATTTAATTGCATTTCCTTTACATTTTATGCATTATTATGATGATTTGTATGCCAAAGACTTCAGCACATTTAGTGTAGTCAGTTTCTCTGTTACCAAAATTCTGCTTTAGAGTACATTTCTGTGCATCTTTCATATATTCACCTTCAATTGGTCTATGTATATTTTTAATATGTGATGATAGTAACTTCTAAAAGACATAGAGGGTTAAAAGTTCACTAGCAGGAACAATCTCAGTAAAACAAGGACCCAACTCATTTACAGGAGAACTTTGCAGAACTTCCACAGAGCAGTGATAACATCTTCATAGGGTCTTCATAGGCTTCACAGGATCCCTAGGTGTTTCTTACTGTGAAGAGTTTTGTAGGGCACCTGAGCTTTCACTACATAGAAACATCTTCAGTTACCCTTCAAACATCTTTCAGGGGAAAATACAATCAAGGAAATTTGAGTTGTGAGGGGTGCTGAGCTGGAGCACCCAAAACCCCAGGAACAACATGACCTCACAGGGTCATTGAATATCAATTTAACAATATTTCAAATAATATGTTTAGGACAAGTTTTATTGTCTTTTAGGGTGACTGCACATTCCTCTAGCATAGTCAAGCAAATAGATGCATATATTTTCTTTACTACTTGCTCTCCATTTCAAAAGAATGTTTCAGCATCTGCCAATTTTCAGAAGACTTCATATTATTAACTATAAAAAAAGACCTTTAAAATTACTTTGTTAAACTACAAAAAGTTATTTAATGGTTTTTTATTTTAAATAACTGAACATTTTCATTAGAGTTCAATTGTGGGCATGATCAAAAATAATATTTTCTTGAATTTTATCTTCCATCCAACAGTATTTCCTTGGAAATAGATTTCAGGAGAAAAGAAATATGATCTGAATGCTATATAAAAAATAATTATTAACCAACTACTAACTTATAAATCAGATTCCTTAATATCCTATACTGAATATCTATACTTTTGTCATTTTGCCACAGGTTGTACTATACTTAATTATCTCTGCAAAGAAGACAGATGCCCTGTGTTTTATGAGCTCTCAGCTTTCTTCCCCCTTGACTGACCATGCATGCCAATATTCACAAATTACAAAACTTATACTCTCATTTTCCTTAATTAGCCTCAAGCAAAAATGTATCATGGCTTTAGACCCCCCTTTCTTTATTTTTTTTTCTTTTTTCTTTTTTCCCTCTACTCATACAACATCAAATTGCTTAAAAAAATTAGAAATCTCAATCAGACTTCAATTTTTATAAGAAGGCCCTGGAAAGTTATCAGTCTACTATGCCTATAGTATCAAGTATTGTAAGAGGTAATACTTTTGTTACCAATGCACTTCACATACTGCTCTTTTACCGTAATAGCCAGTGATATTTACTTTATTCAGGGAAACAATCAGTGCTCAAGGAACTTCTGCTAGTTCCCTTTAGAAAATACTCTTATACACACTCTTTTTTCTACTTCCATGACTATTAAAATAGATTTTCCATTGAACATGCTCCATCACACTGCACTAAATGTAAGGTCTTGCATGACGAAAACACAGATAAGTGTAAGCAACTATAACTTCAATGTGATTTAAATATCTGCCTGCAGTAATACACTGATTAAAAGATTCCAATGTAACATAGTTTAAGATAAATCACTGCTGTCTAATCTAGTTCTGTGTGAGCTCTCCCCTTAAATCTTAAAATCCTGCACCTTAATTTTTAATACTATATGGCTTTTGTTTTCTGTTTTTCTATGAGAGGTGCAACTGCTTGGTATATGGGTCCACAGGAGGAATGGTAAACAGCAAAGATCTGAGATATGAACATTGGGGAGTTTTTCACTATATTATATATAGCAAAATAATAGCTGTCATGTTCATTCTTTTGCTATATTTATGACTGAAATAACAAGCAATAACATTATGGTTGTTATGAATAAGTGTAAGATGCACATCTGATAGTAAATGAAGGGCCTTTAGGTTTTCAAATTTGCCAATGTAACTCTCACATAAAATAAATAATGTAAATAAAGAAACCTTCTGAATTTTTAGATAGTTTAAGCAAGCTACTCTATATTTCCAGTACACCACCCACAATTATCCCATTTGCCTTTGTACAATAAAGTTTATTCTTTTAGTACATGTGTGCTGGTTTGAAAGCAAAACCAGTCAGACTCTCAGTCAGAGATACAATTTAATAGGAGAAGAGAGGAAAAAGGTAAAATAAAATAAATGTAATAATACAACCTAACACCCTGTTGGTCAGGGTGTTGGAAGCAGTCCAAAAGTAAGTCCATCTGGAGTGGCAGATGTGGCTCTCTTGGAGCAGAGATGATCCTGAGAGAGAAGGGTCCAGTGATGGTGAGAAGGATCCAGTCCTCCTCCAGGAATCCAGTGGAACCAGATACCTTGTGCTCCTGTGTCTCAGTTTTTATTTAGGTAGGAATGGTTGGCTCCTCCCACTGGGTGAAGCATCTCACAATGGAATATGTCATGCCTTTAGTGAGCCTTAATGGCCCATTAGCAGAAAATATCCCCTGGAGGGAGGATGGATGGTGAAAGAGATAAGAAACACTGCCCCACATGGTTTTAACAATTGGCCCATTATCAGAAAGCACCCGCCCCCCTCCCCCCAGAGTGACAAGAGATAAAGAAAAACATCTCCCCAACTGCTTTTAACAGATGAAATAGAATACACATTCTTGGCTCCATAACCCAGGACAACATGTAAATTGCTTTTCCTTCTTCACTGAATGAGTGTGATCTACTCTCTTGACTATGTGTCCATTCTTCCGTGTGTACAGTGAAGGCTGTGCCTACCCATGGCTCTTTCTCAGGCTTCTGCAACTCAGCTTCTCTTTCTGATCTGTCTTCATGCTGTGGCAGTGCATGGGAAATTTGAGTTATAAAAATAAGAACTAAAGCCTTTCATAGGTAGAGAAGACTCTTTCTCCTCATGCTAACTAAATAGCCTCTGTAAGTAATGTTTTCTTTCCCACTGGTCTGAATTACTCAGTGTTGTTGTAAGACAGAGGGATGCCAACACACCTGAAACATTCTCATTCTCTCCAGACTTTTTATACACGTAGTAACCACATTGAATGGGATTTTGACCTGGCTCAAATCTTACATGTCCCCTCAATACCTTCATTAAAACTGGGAGAGCCTTTATATTCACCCTCAGCCTATTCTTCTATTTTTTGGATAAAAAAGAAAATGAAACTGCAATTTAGAATACTTTCTCAATAGGAAAATCATGTTTACTCCACTGCAATGCTAACTATTCCAAGTGACCTTTAATCTGCAATTCTTTGCCATGATAGCCCAGTGTGATTCCACAGGAGTCATTTGCTTTATCTTATGAAGATGTACTTGGGGAGTCTGTAATCCACACATCATTGACACAGTAAACCAGTTTCTATTTTGTGTTTGTATTGGTTTAGGATAAATTAGGGGGAGAATCTCTAAAAGGGAGTCCCCTCAAACAAACCTCCACTACCCCTCCCCCCCAGCCCGGGGTTGGGAAGGAAATTCTTTGGAGGAGGAAAAAGTGGAAAAAAACGGTTTTATTGAAAAAATTCTCCCCACCCCGAGTGGAATGAAAGGCGCAGGTTTACTCAGGGGGAGGGCTCCAAGCTTCTTTGGCAGGCTCCGGGTCTTCTCAGACGTCTCGGGTCAGATCAGTTCCAGAGCCGGTCCAGTCTTGGGGGGGGTGGGGGGGAAGGGAAAAAAGAGGGGGAAAGAAAAAAACAGAGAGCAGGCAGCAGGAGCGGCAGCAGCAGCAGGAGCGGCAGCAGCAGCAGCAGCAGCGGCAGCAGCAGCGGGAGCGGCCGAGGCAGCAGAAGCCAAGCAGCAGAAGCCAAGCAGCAGAAGAAGCTGAAGCAGCCGAAGCCAAGCAGCAGCAGCAGCTGAAGCAGCGGCAGCCCAGAAGCAGCTCTGCTCGGGCAGCAAAAGCCCCGCGAGCAAAACAGCGCTGCTAGACATAACAAAAACAGTCCACTGATATGGGATAGAGGCACTGTCAACCCAGAACATTCCACCCCTTAGCCCATATAGTGGACGCACAATAAAACTTTCATCTCACTTACTCAAACCTTAGACACTTACACATTTCCATCAGTCTTACTTGCTCAGACTTTTGACACTTATACATTTCCTTCTGACATATGAGTCTTACCCCATATTTAGATCTCCCTGAGGTACACATCATGTTGTTCCATCTTTCTGCATTATCCACCAGGTATAACCCGGTCCTTGAGCAGAGACAACTCCACGGATGGGTTTGCCTGTGCTTGAGGTAGGGTTGATCCACACTGTCTTTCCCAACAAACCTCTAACATGGGCCACTGGGACTTTATCTCCATCTACTACATTACGGAGCTGAGACTGAGCAGGACCCGCTAGGTTGGTAGAACCTCGAGTGTTGACTAACCAGGTGGCCTTTGCTAAATGCTGCTCCCAGTTCTTTAAGGACCCCCCACCCAATGCTTTCAGGGTGGTTTTTAACAACCCATTGTACCTCTCCACTTTACCTGCAGCTGGTGCATGGTAGGGGATATGGTACACCCACTCAATGCCATGCTCCCTAGCCCAGGTTTTAATAAGATTATTTTTAAAATTAGTCCCATTGTCTGACTCAATTCTCTCTGGCATACCATGCCTCCAAAGGACCTGCTTTTCAAGGCCCAGGATGGTGTTGCGGGCTGTAGCATGAGACACAGGGTAGGTTTCCAACCATCCCATGGTGGCTTCTACCATGGTCAGCACATGGCGCTTGCCTTGGCGCGTTTGAGGCAGTGTGATGTAATCAATCTGCCAGGCCTCGCCATACTTGTACTTAGACCAGCGCCCTCCATACCAGAGGGGCTTCATCCGCTTGGCCTGCTTAATGGCAGCGCACATCTCACAGTCTCGGATAACTTGAGAAATGCTGTCCATGGTTAGATCCACCTCTCGGTCTCGTGCCCACTTATAGGTGGCATCTCTGCCCTGATGACCTGAGGCATCATGGGCCCACCGAGCTAGGAACAACTCTCCTTTGTGCTGCCAATCTAAGTCTATCTTAGACACCTCTATCTTTGCAGCCTGATCTACTCGCTCGTTGTTCTGGTGTTCCTCATTAGCCCGACTCTCGGGGACATGGGCATCTACATGACGGACCTTCACATGTAGTTTCCCTACTCTGGTGGTGATGTCCTTCCACTCATCAGCAGCCCAGATTGGTTTTCCCCTACGCTGCCAGTTAGCCTTTCTCCACCTTTCCAGTCAGCCCCACAGAGCATTAGCTACCATCCACGAATCGGTGTAGAGGTAGAGCTTTGGCCACTTCTCTCTTTCAGTGATGTCCAGGGCCAATTGAACAGCTTTGAGTTCGGCAAGCTGGCTTGACCCACCTTCTCCTTCAGTGGCTTGTACAACTTGTCTCGTGGGGTTCCATACGGCTGCTTTCCACTTCCGGTTCATCCCTACGATGCGGCAGGAACCATCAGTGAAAAGAGCGTAGCGTGCTTCTTCTGCTGGCAGTTGGTTATATGGTGGAGCTTCTTCAGCCCGGGTTACCTGCTCTTGTTCTTCTTCCTCAGTGAGACTGAAGTTCTCAGCTTCCGGCCAGTTGGTAATTATTTCCAAAATCCCAGGGCGATTCGGGTTTCCAATACGGGCGCGCTGAGTAAGGAGGGTGATCCATTTGCTCCAGGTGGCGTCAGTGGCGTGATGGGTGGAGGGAACCTTTCCCTTAAACATCCATCCCAGCACCGGTAGTCGGGGTGCCAGGAGGAGTTGTGCTTCCGTGCCAATCACCTCTGAGGTGGCTTGAACTCCTTCATAGGCAGCCAAGATTTCTTTCTCTGTGGGAGTGTAATTAGCTTCAGACCCTCTGTAGCTTTGGCTCCAGAATCCCAGTGGCCGGCCTCGAGTTTCACCAGGCATCTTCTGCCAAAGGCTCCAGGACAGACCATGGCTCCCAGCTGCAGAGTAAAGCACGTTCTTTAACTCTGGTCCTGTCCTGACTGGGCCAAGGGCCACCGCATGAGCGATTTCCTGCTTGATCTGGGTAAAGACGTGTTGCTGTTCTGGACCCCAGTGGAAATCGTTCTTCTTGCGGGTAACCAGGTACAGAGGGCTCACAATCTGGCCATACTCAGGGATGTGCATGCTCCAAAAGCCTATGGCGCCCAGGAAAGCCTGTGTTTCCTTTTTGTTGGTCGGTGGGGACATGGCGGTGATCTTATTGATGACCTCAGTGGGAATCTGACGCCGTCCATCTTGCCATTTTACTCCCAGGAACTGGATCTCTCAGGCAGGCCCTTTGACCTTGCTCTTCTTGATGGCAAAGCCAGCTTCCAGGAGAATCTGGATAATCTTCTGTCCTTTCTCAAAGACTTCCACTGCCGTGTTTCCCCACACAATGATGTCATCAATGTACTGTAGATGTTCCGGAGCCTCACCCTTTTCCAGTGCAGCCTGGATCAGTCCATGGCAGATGGTGGGACTGTGCTTCCACCCCTGGGGCAATCGGTTCCAGGTGTACTGCACCCCCCTCCATGTGAAGGCAAACTGGGGTCTGCATTCGGTTGCCAAAGGAATGGAGAAAAATGCATTGGCAATGTCAATAGTGGCATACCACCTTGCTGCCTTGGACTCCAGCTCATACTGGAGCTCCAGCATGTCTGGCACGGCAGCGCTCAATGGTGGTGTCACTTCATTCAATGCACGATAGTCCACAGTCAATCTCCATTCTCCTTCAGACTTACGCACAGGCCAAATGGGACTGTTGAAGGGTGAGTGGGTTTTGCTGACCACCCCCTGGCTCTCCAGCTCACGGATCAACTTAGGGATGGGGATCACAGCATCTCGAGTCATTCTATACTGCCAGCGGTGCACTACTGAAGTGGCAATGGGTACCTGTTGATCTTCCCCCTTCAGAAGTCCTACTGTAGATGGATCCTCAGACAGTCCAGGCAAGGTATTCAGTTGCTGGATGCCCTCTGTCACTACAGCTGCCACCCCAAATGCCCACCTGAGTCCCTTTGGGTCTTTGAAATACCCACTTCGGAGGTAATCTATGCCCAAAATGCATGGGGCCTCTGGGCCAGTCACAATGGGGTGTTTCCTCCACTCATTTCCAGTCAGGCTCACTTCTGCTTCTACCAAAGTAAAATCTTGTGATCCCCCGGTCACGCCAGCAATAGAGACAGACTCTACCCCTACATGTCTTGATGGAATTAATGTACACTGCGCACCTGTATCAACCAAAGCCTCATATTCTTGTGGTTCCGATGTGCCAGGCCAACGAATCCACACCGTCCAAAAAACACGATTTTCCCTAGCCTCTACCTGGCTAGAGGCAGGGCCCCTCTGTAGGAGCACAAGCCAGTCTCTCTCACCGACCCGACTGCTCTGGCACACTCCCACACACCTGCTCTGTGGGCCTTGGTTCAGAGGCAGGCTAGAGCAAACGCCGTAGTAGTTGTGGTACAGAAAGAAGGGACCCTCCCTCGACACTTGGGTTCAGAAGGTTTATTCAGGAGCAGGGAAGGTTTCTGCCCTCTGCCCCAGTGTCCCCAGAGAGAGGGACCCTGGGGAGGGGCAGCAGGGGGTTTTATACTCGGGATTGTACAGAGGGAGGGTACATTAGTTTTAAACCAATAAAATATCTCTAACTAATACATTAAAATTCACCTAAACAAACTAACAAATCACAAGTAGCTTGGGAGTGGTCTTCTGAGAGCTGCTGGGCCAGACTCTGAGGCCTTGGACATCTCCTAGCATACGCTTCGTTGTCTTGACGACCCTATCCATCTTAACAAAGTAACTTCTCAAACAACGGTTTTTTTCAGAGTAGCGCTATCCTAACTTATCAATTAAAACAAAGGCATATTCTTGTTAGACATAGGAGCTTATTCATCGCTAGGCTTAGCAAGCATTTCTCCTTATCCTCATACCTAACATGATATATCCTTGACTAAAATTCAGCAAGCGTTTTTCTCACACCTATACCCCTCTAAGCCTGGTTATCCTTCTTTCCTTGGGCATATGTTTTAGAAGTTCCTTCAAGGGGCTCGGACATGTCATCATCATCACACTTGGCAGTTCAGCTACGGGCAACTGGAGCTGCTTCCCTTCTAGTGGAACTTCCTCTCTGAGTCTTGCCTTCCTTCAATTCACACACCCGTTGTGCCAAAGCAGCAGTAGATTTTCCGTCCCATCTCCTCATGTTCTCTCCAGATTCACACGGGAAAAACCACAACTCAGCTCGTGGGGTGTACTTCCTCTCCCCATCAAAGGGGCGCCTGCGTTGGATACCAGGGCCTCTAATTTGCACTGCTGAGATTTGGAGAAGGTCCTCTCTAATCTCCTCCCTAAGTTTCTTATGATTCTCCTCCAGCTTATCTTCTAGTTTCTGGAGACGTGTTTCCACTGCTGCGATTCTGGCATGTGTTGGGCCATGCACAGCATCTGCATGTGCTCGGAGCTTCTTTGCCATATCAAGTACAGTCTCCCCTGTGTCCTCCCGCTTCATTACTGCTAAGGCAGAAGCATATTCTAATGGTCCAAGCCGTATAAGTTTTCGCCACATCACAGACATACACGGTACCAAGTCTGGGTTCCTAATATTTATGTCATCGGAGAAGATCATCTCTGCCACTGCCATTTCCCTCAAGCGTTGAATCCCTTGTTCTATGGTCTTCCATGGGGTTTGCTGCATATAAAGATCATCTGCACACAGGTATCTTTCTGCCACACTTCCTAGGACCTGTACCCAGAGGCTGCGTGGATTAGCCTCTCTCATCATCTCTTGGTCGATGACTGGATCCAGTGACAAGGATCCCAAATGTCTCGCTTCAGTGCCATCCAGAATTGTAGCCTCTCCTGCAGCGTCCCAAAGACGGACTAGCCAACTAATGATAGGTTCATCAGGTTGTCGCCTGTAATCCTTTCTTAGGCCCCGAAGGTCCTTCAGGGAAAAGGAATCAATGTTGGCTTCTGATCCTGTGCCAGATGCTTTGGCTTCGGATCTTGGTGAAGGTCCTTCTCCTGGGTCATCGTCGTCCACTGGTCGGTTGGTTTTGTGTGTGTGCTTCTTTGCTGGAGCAACTGCCTGGGGCTTAGGCTTACTGTCAGGTTTAGCTGCTAACTCAGGCTCAGGTTCTATCTTAGCTGCTGGCTTCACAACTGGGGTGCTGGCTGCAGACTTAGCGACTGGGGTAGCTGTTGATTTACATTCCTGCCCCCCTGCCTCCATCTGCTGCCCTACAGTACCTAGCAGTGTATGATAAACATATGCTGAGGCCCAGCTCACTGCAATAATTCTTTTCTCTTTAGTATTACCATAACACTTCTCTCTCAAATACTTGGCCACCTCAGCCGGGTTCTGAATTTGTTCAGATGGGAAGTCCCAGGCTATAGGATCAGAGAATTCTTTTAAAATTTGGCCCATGTCTTCCCATTTTCCACTCCAATCAAGATTTCTTCTACTTGGCTTTTCCCTTACATCAGAGGTCTCATTAGCTCCTTTGGAAATCTCAGCTTTCAATTTACATAAACTGCAGACAGTATAGAGGAAGCTTACTAAATTAAATGCCAGAAAGATGGTTTCCTTAACACTCAGGGAGAACTGAACATTCTCTAATAGAGATATAAACAATTCTGAGGAGAAGAGGGAAAACAGAGGCTGAAAGAACTCTGCCCCTGCTTCTCCCCTCACAAACTGAATGCCTAACCATAACAACGAACCATCAAGTGTATTTACAGCCTTCCTGTAAATCATTACAAACAAGCCTAGCCCAATGAATATTCTGACTAAGGCCCCACGGCTACACAAACTACGTATTAGGAGCAATACCAGAGCTATTTCAGGGTAAGGAAATAGCCCGAGGTACCACAAAGGTAGTAACACCTCAAAAAACCCTAGGGACCAGAAATATTGGCAGGCTTTCACCCCGAATGACATTATGAGTTCAGAAAAAACCATCCCGATACACCCACAAAACAATCAGAACCACCAATATTATTATTAAGGTTTCTTCCACTTTCTTGGGTTCGTTTACCGGCCAACGCACCAAAAAGTGTATTGGTTTAGGATAAATTAGGGGGAGAATCTCTAAAAGGGAGTCCCCTCAAACAAACCTCCACTACCCCTCCCCCCCAGCCCGGGGTTGGGAAGGAAATTCTTTGGAGGAGGAAAAAGTGGAAAAAAACGGTTTTATTGAAAAAATTCTCCCCACCCCGAGTGGAATGAAAGGTGCAGGTTTACTCAGGGGGAGGGCTCCAAGCTTCTTTGGCAGGCTCCGGGTCTTCTCAGACGTCTCGGGTCAGATCAGTTCCAGAGCCGGTCCTGTCTTGTGGGGGCGGGGGGGAAGGGAAAAAAGAGGGGGAAAGAAAAAAACGGAGAGCAGGCAGCAGGAGCGGCAGCAGCAGCAGGAGCGGCAGCAGCAGCAGCAGCAGCAGCAGTGGCAGCAGCAGCGGGAGCGGCCGAGGCAGCAGAAGCCAAGCAGCAGAAGAAGCTGAAGCAGCCGAAGCCAAGCAGCAGCAGCAGCTGAAGCAGCGGCAGCCCAGAAGCAGCTCTGCTCGGGCAGCAAAAGCCCCGCGAGCAAAACAGCGCTGCTAGACATAACAAAAACAGTCCACTGATATGGGATAGAGGCACTGTCAACCCAGAACAGTGTTATTGCTATGTATTCAATAGTTGCTGTATTTGAAGAGAAAGACAAGACATAATTCCTTTAATTTATATATCAGTATATGCACAGCAGGTATGTATATTTAAAATTGCTTTAAAAGATAGCCAGGATATATCTGTAATTTTTTTCTTTAAGCCAAAAAGACTATTTCATTTTATTCAAACAACTCAGTACTAATCCAAATTACAGACTACTTCTGTCTGCAGACTGCTTTAGAGTTTTATTAATCAAAAAAAAAAAAAAAACGCATAAAGCAACCAAAGCAATATTTTAACTGGAGTAATTATAACTAGCAGTGATACATGCAAATGACTGAAATCATAAGGACATGTTTTGTGACATGCAAAGTGAAAGTAACCTCTGCTCAAATCTAACTTTATTTCAAAAATACCTAGTGGCACACACTTTTCTAGTATTAAAAGAGAAATATAATGTTTCACCTTAGCTAACTCTTCATGGTTTTTCTCCAATTTTTGGACATAAATGTGTGTTCTGTGGCCTCCTGGTTCTTATGCGCTCCCTCTGAAAAGCACATTATTTTATTAGAGACAGAATCAATGTATTTAAAAAGTAAAAAAAAAAATCACTATTTTTTTTTTCAAATTTCTTTGTTTCTAACAGATCTACTAATCACATAGTTCTTCAGGTCTACTTTTCCCCAGCCCTTTCAAGATTACCCTAAAGAAGGCAGTCCCTAACACACGATGTCTTATTTTCCATGAATTAAACATAGGCTAACACTATTAATTTCAGTTACTGTGTTAATGTTTATATCATCTCCTTAATAAAGAATTACAGTCCATTTCCATGACACAGTGAAACACATAGACAAAATGGTTATTGCTAAGCATTGTTAGAACTGGTCCTGTAGTTGTGGAGCTGCACTTAAGTGAATCCATGATTGGCGTGTCGCAAGCAGCAAAGAGAGCTCCAGGAGGCCACATTGTGAAGAGGATTTCTTAATGCCTCCCTCCTCTGATTAGCACAGGAGGAGATGAGGATTTTTACACTTTTGAAAGGGGGAAGGCACACAATGTCTAATGTCATATTAGTTTGCTTATTGGGATAAGGGGGAAGAAATTACATCCATTGGGATTGGTAGTGTAAATTCTACTGAATAGGACAGAGGAGCTGAAAATAGTGGAAGTCAATGTATCTGTAAGGAACGGGTGTGGATCCTTTGAGCAGAAGTTCAAAGGTTCCCTGCCCTTCTGTCTTGAAGAAAGGAAAACCAAGGCCAGCACCCTTGCAGTGAAGCAGACATAAAGATGTAACTGTAGAAAAAGGTTATCACCTTCAAAATGCATTCAATATAGTAAGGGCTTAACTATACTGGCAAGAACAGCACGGGTCTTTGGAAGCTTCAGCTTCATTAGGCTGCCAGGAGCTGTAGATAATCACTGAGGTGGCAGGCTCTACTCACCCTCTACACTTTCTAGCTGAGTGTCAACAGTCATTGCTTGCTTATACATTCCTCCATCAGGCAGGAACCAACCAAATTAAAAACTATTGGTGATGTGCATAACCAATGCACACAACCCAACACTTTATAAGGCCAATTTGCTGCTCATATGTCCACCTTTCCTACAAGCCCTGGTTTTCATGTACAGATGCCTGAATTCATAGACCAGATGAACGTCAGATCCAATCCAGAAGAATGATTTCTTCTAAGGAGATCCCAACATGCACCAGATGCATTTGTCTGCAGGTCACTTTGGGCAGTTTGAGAGACAGGAAACAAACCATTGGGGTATTTTTCCCAAGAAGAAAACTAGAGTATAAAAGCCAGAACTACCCTGCTTTCACGCTATGGGTCTTCCTTTCCAGAAATTTACTATTTGTATAATAGTTCTGAATTACTGTACCCCTTTCCTTATCAAGTAAGAAATTTAAACAAGATGATATCAGGCAGATTATGTCCACATTACAAAGAAAGCAAAAGCTTCTTTTCAATGCACCTCTTATATTTTTAGTTTTTATTCTGCTCCTGCTAAGAGTTTCAGTTCTTGTATTAGAGGTCCAGTGCTGTTAGATATTTCAGAATTAGTAGTGAACTTCCTTTGGCAGAAAAAAAAAAAAAGGTTATTTTAGTGTTTTCCTTGCATTTTTACTGTAAAGCATTTGTGATGAAATAAATTAGTGTTCTTTTGTGCCTGCTTTTCCAGCTGAAATCTCTCAAGGTGTTTCCATGCCATGAGCTTTTGTAATGCATGACCTTCTAGTAGCCTTGTAGCTACTAAAAATGCAATTTGAGGGGTTTTTTAAGACAAATGTAAATTTAAATTTTCACCCTAGAAGACAGGAGTGAAATCTGTTTTCTAAGGACAGTGCTTAATTTCTCATTAGACAAAGACTGATTAAGTTCCAGCATCTGCTGATTTAAAGCCTGAAAATGAAAACCTGGGTGGCTTTTTTCTCCTCAGACTAAACAGAATTATTGTTGACTGGATAATTAGCTATGGCTATTGTGTTTGATACTGAAATATCTGCCTGCAGCTGCAGCTGAAAACATTTTCTCTAAAATAGATTGATTCCAGGGTTAATTATCTTGGATTCCAAACAAAACTAAATTAAATCCGGGCCTGCAACATTTTTAAATGTATAAAATACCATTTTTTTTAAATTTCTATAGTACACAGGCTCTGCATCAAATAATTCAAGACAGAAATATGCAATCCTTCTTCGATCAAGTGTCAGGATGGCCATTTCAAGTGACACAATGACACAGAATTTTATGGTTGCTGTTCAGTGACTTAGACAAAATAGCAATTACAGGAGTTTCTTAAAGAGAGTTACTCAAATAGAAGGCAGTCTTTCTATCACTGTGCTGTGACTTTCTGGTCCTTGTCAGAGCTAGTACTTGTGAACTACATTCTGCTTCATGATGAGGTAGACTATAGCTGATGTGCTGGTCTCAACCTCATAAAAACATGTTACTTGGACAGCTGCATTGTGAAGAATGGAATTGCTGTTATGAATTGTAGCTTAGAAAGAGTGTCCTGGGGAAAGTAGATTATTAAAAAAAGGGTTAGAGTCACTGTGGTTGCATGCTGCACCACTAAACTAAAGAGAGACATGAAGTCCAACACTAACTGGCACACATCTACACTGCTTAGGGCTAGTTTCCTTTAAAGCAAATTTCATCTGGAGTTGGCTAGTGGAAGCAGACTAAAACTGGTCTGTGGAGTGGGCCAACACCTAGGCAGACAGACCAAATCAGAGTCCTGTTTCAAAGACAGCCTTTGCACATCAGTTTAGCAGTATAGAGGTACATCTACTACTGCCTGTGGATGTAAATTCAAAGAGGAGAAAACCATAAGGTGTGATGGTTTAATCACGTTCTATATTTCATTTGACTGGAAGAATATAAAGCAAACCAGGCCCATCTTTAAATTACAAAGATAGTTTATTAATACACACAAAAACAACAAGAAAAGGGAAAAAACAACAGCAACAACAAATGAAACTTCTAAAACATCTTTCTTTCTCTTTCTAAGTTTTTTTACCTTTCTTCACTCAACATAAAAAGACATGACCTGAAACTCCAGCCAGTTTTACCATTTTAAAAATAACCTTCTATCAGTTCTTTAGGAAAGGAGTCTCTCTGGGTTCTATATAGACATCCCATGCTCTACATCTGCGAGGATTTTAAAGGAACTCTTGCAAACTGCGAAATCCTACCCATTAGCAGCTCTCTCAACACTGCACATAGGCCATATTTGCTTATTGGGGTACTGTTTAAGGATGCCTCCTCTAGTATGACACAAAGATTCTCTTTTTCTATTTCCAAAATCATCTCAAGACCCAAAAACAAATCTCCTCTTTCTTTAGAAGCAAAAAGCTTCATATCACTTTTAACTAGAACCTTACATCCCCCCAAAGCATTTATATGTTACAGGAAAAACTAGTTCAGTCTCTATAGTTTACCAGAAATGTCCAGCCAAAATTAGGCCACTCCTTGTCCTTTTGCCTTAAAGTCCTTTTCACTCTCCCTTTACCGACTGTAGCTCCATGCTGTGTCTTTCTATTCGCTATATTTGTTCTTCTTCCGGAGAAAGATGATGTTTAGGAAAGTCCATCTGCTAACAACAAAGGGTTAAACTTTTCGGGCTGCCGGGCTGCCCACGTGGCTCTGCGGCGGGAAACGGAGTCGTTTAGAAGCCGTGCGCTGGTTTCTTCGGCTTGAAAAGAAGAGCAAGGGCGAAGGGGCACTCCGTCCGAGCTCTCCCTCTTCTCCATGCTGTCCGCCTCTCCGGGAGACAGCGGCTCCTAAAGCTCCGACCCGGCCTGCCCCGGCTCCGGCAGCATTGGGGCCCGGCCCGGCCCGCCCGGCCCGCCGCAGCCGCCCCGGGGTGGGGGGGCACCGAGGCCGGCCGGCCCGGCCGCTCCCTGTCCCCGGCCTGCCACACCGGAAGACAAAGAGATCGCTCCTCCCCCCACCCAGCCTTTTTAAGCATTTCGCCGAAAGTCGCAGCTTGTCTTTTACTGGATAAATTACTTGTCAATCACAAAAACTGACCCCGATTGGAACAAAATCAGGCTTTTCCTAGCCTATGACATAAGGTCTGATCAAATTCAAGCAGAAGCTAGTTGAGGAATTACCCAAATTATAATATTTGACATGCAGTCAGAAACAATGCATACCATTTTACTCTTCCTTCAGCTTTGCTCCTTACATAGAGCATCACAAGTAGACCACAACTCCCCTACTTTGAACTAGACTAATTGTACCTACAGTATAATGACTAGGCTGAAAGGAGCCAGAGAAACTTAATATGTATTAATTTAGAGTTAGCTTTCAGATATAGCCAAATACATTTCTATGGAAGGGATATCTTTGTTTTACTCTGCAGACATAGAATTTACAAGTAATGCTGTAGTAGGAAGGAGTTAAATAAACACAAATCTATAGAAACACTGTGTATTTGGACAGAAATATTTTTTTTTAAAAAAGCTACCATAGTATTTTATTAGCTAATTAAAAAAAAAAAAAAAAAAAAAAAACAAACAAAAAAAAAAAAAAAAAAAAAAAAAAAAAAAAAAAAAAAAAAAAAAAAAACAAAAAACAAAACTAATGTCTACTCTCTTGGTTCTGACAGCCATTTTTATTATAGACATTTTTAGATTTCCTTTTCGACAGAATTCAGAACCCAAAGGCACCTGTGTTTAGGCATCTATAATAGGTTTTTACAAGCAGTGGATATCTGGAATTTTTATCAAGGACCTGAAGCAACACCTCCAGCACCAGTGAAAAGCCATCCCCGGCTGGCCTCTGGCTGCTATTACCCAAGGGTAATCCTTAGCTTAGAGGGTAATCCTCTGCTTCTCTTGTCACATTCACCACTTTAATACGAACATTAGGATGTCTCTTAAATGACATTTAAGGTCTCAATTAAATTATCTAAATGTAGCATCAAGTGTGACTTGGTGTGCCTTTATGTGACTTGAATCATCCTGGTGACAACTGAAGCCATGCTTGGTTGAGAAGTATCAAGGAGTCTGGACATGCACCTTAGGGCATCTCATAACACAGGTTACCTCTGTTTAGGCGAAGAAGTCCCTTCTCTAAATCTTCTAGGTAGCTGTAGGCAACTAAATCAAGCCTCTTGTCAATACAGTTGATGGAGCCTGCATGGATCTGGCCACACATGGGCATCTAGTGCTGTTTAACACATCCTGAGGTATCCCCACTATCCACGCTGTGTCTTGTATGCTCCAAGATATGTCTGCAGCTGTGAGGTGATGCCCCAGAATCTCTATGACATCCCAGATGACACCAGATAGCTATGTTTAGACAAATGAATAGAGCCCCAAAGAGCTGTTACTTTCACCCTAAAACAGATGTCTGGTGACTGGACAGCTGAGTCATTACCTAGGATGCCTTAATTGAACTGGACATGGTTTGGCTTCAGTTGCCAAGAAAAGAGACACCTTGTGCTACCTGCAATACTCAGCAGTACCCATGGCATATACACAGGACTGGCTTCTTTGACACAGCTAAACATACAGATATTTCCATGTGGACAGCTCTGTCTAGGTGTCTCAAGCTGCAAACTCTATCCTGCTCTGTACAATACTTAACATTTTTAATATATAAAGTATAAAATTGAATAATTTCAATCACAATATTAATGAATTTGAATTATAAGCAAATGTTTATCTTGTCTTCCATTACACAAACAGGTAGAGAAATCTTAATATAATTAAAATTGCTCCAGATCTGAATTAAATCTTAAATCACTTTCTTTTGTAAGAGACTTTTTTACCCTTGTACACAGCTGCACTTTATGATTGCAACCAATTACAGTCTTTCTAAAGTCATTTCTAAATCACTATAGGATGAACATCAAAAATCAGCCTTGCAATGGCACATAGTGTGAATAAGGAGTAATTCAAGTGAAAACCTTTTCTTAGAAGACTGACTTTTAAAATATGTGTGCATGATTACAAAGTGGCATTATTAATTCAGCTTTGGATTGTGGTATTGTAATGTGCTGGTATCATGCATGCAGTATTGTGAAACAAATATGCTAGATAGTAAAATGAATCTTTATTTAAGTTTTTGTCATTTCAAAAATTATTTGTTTGTACAATTTGCATCATGGTGATTCAAAGGTTTTTTTACATTTTATCATTCAGTGGGTAAGATTAAAGTCACATTACAGAGCTGGAATTTGCTGTCTGAGAAAAAGATAAAAATTTTTTAAAACCCCACATATTTTACACTCCAGTAGTTGCATAATACATGAACAATAAATTTAAAAAAAAAAAAGGAATTAACTTCAGCAAGAAATGTTTTCCCATGGCTTTATAGATACCAACATAAATAAATTACTTTGCATGAGCTTCTTCCCACATTTCAAAAAAACCTATTAACAATGTTGGTATATCTTCACTGCATTAAATCTCCAAGGAGCCACCAGTGAGGGTGAGCATTCAGTACAAAACTCTGTGTGTTTGGAATAATACTAAAGATCCTTAATAGGCATTAGATAATTTTACAGAAAAACAGCATGGTTTTAGTAGCAAACTTCATTAGTATGAAGGTGGATGCATACACTTGATTTCCATGAGTCTATTCCTACCACTCTCATCTTTGAAGTCCAGATAAATGTATAAACTAAAATTAATATTTTCTCTGACATTTTGAAAACCATGACAAAATATTTGTTCACCTCTTCTTGCTATCAAAGCTGCTAAAGAAATAAACCCCATGAATTTTCAACAACAGACATGAAATTAAACATTCTTCAAAATATTTCAATACATGTTTCAAGGAAATGTCTTAGTTTTCTTTGCTGGGCATAGCAATCTTCCTTCAGAATCAGAGTTACAGGGTAAATTTACTTCTTGCAAGATTGTACAAGTAGTATTTTCAATGTGCTTTTACATGATTTACTCTTGCTTCTGTGAAGATAAAATTTACATAGTTCCAAAACTTTATTGTTAATAAGTTTGATTCAAACATGCTATGGTAGGATTCAAGGGATGCATATGATACAACATGATTCTTCTGACAAGGTGAATTGACTGAAGCCTCAGATTACAATTCTCAGTGCTGACTCTAGATCTGGTATTTAAGGACTTTTCCTAAAAATACTTTACTAATCTTCACTTCTTCAAGGAGAATATCAGTGTTCCAATCAGATTCAGAAGTTTCATTTTTATTAACACACATTTCTTAGATTTCTGCCAGATCCAGTAAGAATCTGATTGTCATTTTCCTAAAACTTCTTTCCCTGACATCATTATATTATCAATACTTTCAACAGTAAGAATGGAGTACATATGATTTTTTTCATTTATAAGAAAATCTTATGGCTACCTTATGCCATTACTTTAATGTAAAGCAATATAAAGAAGAATGTAAATTCAAGGAACTCAGAATGCAAATGAGAAGCCAAAATAATGTGCTTAACATTTTCTAAGTTTTTGTCTGACCTTTTACTAATCATTCTCTATCATTTGTTAGATTTCATTAGATTTAGCATCAAACACAAAATGTTTTATTAATGACATATCCAGGTGCTATTCTTGATTTGAGATATTCAAGTAATTTGTATAGGTTGTCTGAATATTCAACAAAGTATTCAGTGCACAAGAGCTTTGAATTCACAAGGAAGTTACTGAAATTCATATGCAGAGAGCCACACACCTTGTTTCTAAAGCAGTGGGAAAGCCATTTCTTTTTCCATTATATTTCCAGATAATTCTCAGTATTTGATATTTTGTTTGTCCTTTTATCCACCACTGAATTTCCAAGGAAAGGCTCCCTTACCATCTGGCATTCTTTCCCCATATCTCTGAGGAGAAAGGCAATGTTTGCAGTCTCTCATCATCTGATTTTCCCTCCCTAACCAGCAACCATTTTTGGTATGAAATAATAGTGCTTCTGGGGAAGATGAAATGGAACAGGAACACCAGATGAGGAATGGCTAATGAATATGGCTCAGAAAATGTCTTAGAAACAAAATAAATGATCTGGGAGGCAGAAAAAATGAGGCTCCCATTGGTTTTGCTTTTTTTTTTTTTTTATCTTCTTCTGGGGAAGATCATTCTCTGCTTCTGATTTATAACTCCCTGCTTTCATTGGAACATATCTGTGGCAGAATTAGAATAGTGTGAAAGGGCCTTGTAAATTAAAAACCTTGAGTTCAACATACTGATAAATACTGCAATAAAGTTAATGTTTGTTCCATTTCTGGTTCTACTGTAGAAAAGTATAATTATCTGTATTGGTCTTAACATTTCTGGTTTTCATCATTCAATTTATTTTGTTTGCATCAAAAAACAGAACTAGCATCATTACCAGAAAAGCAGCTTGAAAGTATTTGGATTTGCATAAATAATAGTTGGGTCTTTCAGTATCAAAAATTGAGGATTATAAAACAGCCTACCACCGAAATGGTCCTGCTAAATTACTGACCCTTCCAATCATTAATCACCTCAATATTAAAACAGGAAACCCTCTATAAAGAGAGACATTTCACACCTCTCAGGGTGATTGTTTCAAGATTACATTACTCTAATGCACCTCATACTTCTACAAGCATAAAAAATATGATAAAAAAGATGGGCATTTTATTTCCAAATGAGCCTTCCTAATGTGCCACATTCCTCAAAAAGAAGAAAGATTTCAAAGTGTTGTATGAAAGGCAAAAGAGTGTGACTGGAAAAATCACTCAGGTAGGATTTAATGACCTGAGCAGAAAAGGAGAGAATGAAAGGCATAATATGGAGGAAACATCTAGAATAAAACCTGATAAGAGCAAAAATGGCAGTCAGTACCAGCTCCAGCAGCAGTAAGAAATCTTCAGCTTAACATCTAATTAGAGTAAATCTAAACAGTACAATGAATGCTGTGCCATGAAGACATACCTGAGCTGACAAATTCGTTTGTTTAATGGAAGCAATACTGTTGAATTACCTTCACTCAAGCTAATAAACCTCATTACTCTGTAGAAGTTGTTTGTCCCAGGGGAAAACTACAAAAATGCAGTTAGATGTAAGGCAGTGCAAACTCTTCTGTCAAAACAGGTAGGGCAACAGAACAAGAGAAAAAGGCATGAATGAGAAAACCTAGAGGCCAAGGCACTGTTATTTCTTTTGATAGAATTAACAGTTTAAGATGGTTTTGGAAAATACAGTCCCAGTAATAACCTGTGCAGAGGATAAGAGGGGTTTTAGTACTGCAGGTGCACTAGAGAGTGCCTCATTTTATTGTATAGTAGCAGTCAGGTACAAAACTTTATTTCCTTAGCTGTTTTCTCACACTGAATTCACAGTTTAGTGGGGCTTTTCCAGCACTCCTAATTGATTTAATGTTATTTCTCTTATTAAAGGCAGCTTGGCATGGAATTTCTTTATCTCAGCCATCTCAAAGTCATTAGTAATTTAATTCTCCATCTCATTTATTAATGGACCTACTTTAGACTGGTACCACTTCTTTCCTGATACATTTACACAAGCATATCTCATTCTCCTGCCACAACCTCCTTAAGGATGAGATAGTGCAGTTGGATTACAGGCAGTAATAAGGGGTATTTTTAAGCTTACAGCCACTTTTTTTATACTGTCAGTCAAGCACACATCTGTTGAAATTCAGACATGTCATTGTTCATGATTGAGAGCTAGCTCAGTCTCAAGTTTGGACTCAAGAACACCCTAAAGGGAAAGTTTCAGACACCTCATGGTATAATTGACCACCTTACTTTTCCTTCCTTTTTTGGACATGGTGAGAAGGGAGGAGCTTAGTTCAGCAACTGGTATTTCCAAAGAATAATGTTACATAGAGATATAGTCTAGTTACTATCTATAATACTCCCATACAGGTATCTTGTTTTTCATGGGCCAGTGAATTTCAGACAGCTGGTATTCGTGAAGAGGGAAGGAGAGAACCTTCACTTCATTGAGATTCAAGGGCTGGGATCTTGCCAGAGTCTACAAAATTCTTATTTTCTCTGCTGCTGTTTAAATACATAAACCTCTATCCTAACACCTGTTCTTCTGTGACCATATTTATTACTCCATGAATAATCTGACCTCCACAGCTTTTAGCAGCTCCTCTACTGGTTGGCTCGAAGTTCAAGAACCCATTTAAGACAGAATCCAAACTTCTATTCCAGTTAGGCCTCTTCCAAGGCATTCCTTCCTGCTCTTCCTTAAACAAGACCATGTCTTTGAGATTCTCTGAATTTTTTTTTCCTCACAGGTCTGGAACTGGAATATAATATAATAGTATAGTATAGTATAGTATAGTATAGTATAGTATAGTATAGTACAGTATAGTATATTTATTATGTCTTTGATACTTCTGGGAATTAATCTTCTTGCCTAATCTCCCACTCACAGCATCACTGTTGGCAGCACAAGACAAGTCAGCCATGGTTTTGTCTTTTCTTTTGTCTTGTCTGTGGTCCTTCTGGTATTTTCTCCCAGATCAGAAATTATTTCTGTTTTACCACTAAAATCAGATAGAAATAGGAGCCAACAACCATATAAAACCTGACCTTCTGCTGGCATATAAATTATGATGCACCTTTTATTGCAGTAATACTTTATATTTTGACAGCATTTCCAGGGTTACAATACAAAACTTTCAGGAAGAACTCCTAACAAGGTCAATACAAAAAGTAGGCCAGTTCGCATAAAAGTTTAGTTATCCAAAAGTTATGTATCAAAGTACCATGAGTTATATATCTGTAACATACAGGCAATTCACCCTTCCAGTGGAATTTGCTTAGGGTCTCTATACAAAAGAGGTAGGCACCACAGAGAAAGATCTAAAGGAGTCAGTACCCTCTGAAGTGAGCAAACGACAATCAGCATGCTCAGCATGCAGTACCCTGAAGTCAGAAATGACTCAAGGCTTAATCAGAGTAGAAAGGTGCCTAAGGCACCTGTCTGCTTGAGGGGCAAGGGAAAAGGATTCTCAGGCACAGCCTCGCTGCCTGCATGTTTGGTCCCTCTATGCCTGCATACTTCTTTACTTTTGTCTTCTACTGGAGAAAGGGGATGGTGACTCTGGTCATCTCTTATCACATGACAGTCGCCTAAAAACAGTAAGCAAGATCCTGACTTTCAAACACCTTGGCTGTTTTTGTTTTGTTTCTTAGTGGCTAGTCTATTGGGCTAGTCTAGACTTGGGGAGGTAGTTCTATAGACTTTGAGATTTAAATCCCTCATTATGTTTTAAGAAATGTTTTTCCAAAAATCAATCTGAAAACATCACATCAGCATTTCTTCTATGCTTACCCATAAGTATGCTTCCATTATACTATTACCTATAGTTCAGCCAGCATTTCTTATAACTGTGTCTTTGGCTTGATACAGGTAAATATGTGTGTATTTACATAGGAGAAAATATTATGTGCATGGAATTTTGGTCTGAAATGTAAAAATTTTCAGTGTTTTCTTAGAAATAAATGCATTCAACTTGCACGAGGTGGGAAAATGTAATGTTTTTAGAGAACAATGCAAAACCAAATACACTCAGTGATCAACAACAGAGTCATGTAAAGTTCTAGTCAATCAGTATTGAGCTCTGGCTTTTCTTCACGAGGAGGTGATTACAGTGAAAGAATATAAGCTTCTTATCCTAATGAATAAAATTATGTCACACCACATGAACCCCTGCTAAGTCCCTTTCAATGAACACAAAATCTCACCTTACCTGTGGATCCTTAATTAGAACACAACTATGTCTGGCTCCAAATTAGCAACAACAGCAAAAGCCCACAACTACAAGCCTCTCATAAAGGTAAGACCTTCTTAAATCACTCAGCTGACAACAATTAAATCTGATTTAAAAGATTGTAAAAAAGCTGTCAGGTTCCACTGTGAACCCTGATTTCCAAGTCTCTATGACTCATTCAATTTTTTTTATATAAATGTAATTTACATAATGGCAAAAGCTGGAGTCAAATTTGTTGTTTTGTTGGGGTTTTTTAAATTTTTTTAATAAGATGCAATATTTATTATAAAAAACTTGGATTTTTGCCTTTCTTTAATTTCATAGGAATAGTCAAAAATCAGGGAATGAGGATGTGGTTTGTATCAAGGGAATTCACCAACTCTCCCCCAAACTACTTTGATTTTAATGAGTCTGAAAGAAGTCATCATACATTTTAAGTAAAATGTTAAAGATTCAAACCTGAAAAAGGTATCTAGATCTTTTATGGTTAGCATTAAAAAGTTACTTTTGTCACAGCTTGTATGAAGAAAGGCTCTGGCACTCAGATTCAATGGGCAAGCCACTTATCCTCTGTCTTCATGTCAGAGGAAGAAACAGTCATGTAAAAGAGCAATCTGGAAAAAGCTGAGAGTCAGCAGGAGTTTCTGAACAAAGATATGTGCCTTTTACAGAATCATAGAATCACAGAATTAACTAGGTTGGAAAAGACTTTTAAGGTCATCTAGTCCAACCTATGACCTAACCTAACCACCTCATTAACTAAACCATGGCAGTAAGTGCCATGTCCAGACTTTTTTTAAACACTTCCAGGGGCAATGACTCCACCACCTCCCTGGGCAGATGATTCCAGTGCCCTATCACGCTTTCCATGAAGAATTTTTCCCAATGTCTAGCCTTAGCTTCCCCTGGCACAGCTTAAGACTGTATCCTCTTGTTTTGTAGTCACCTCTTGGTCAAAGCTGAGACACAGCGCAGGTCATGAGGAGACCAGCAGAACCCTCTGTCAGCCAAGATCCCAGGAGTACAGAGATGGCACTTTCCATGGTGAATGTCTTCATATCTTCATGGAAAACTTAACAAAATAAACTCTCTTCCTTTAAAATGTACCCAAAGGAGGTAAGACCACATGCCTACAATATAATACTCCAGTAGCAAGATTTCCTGCTCAGTGAACAGAAGACCAGACTTGTTTGTAGAGCTCAAACCTCACAAAATGTTTTGCTTTCATAGCTGCTGGAGCCAGGCTGGGAACAGAGTTGGCAGGAACATCAGTTCCTCCCCTTATGTTTATTACATAAACCCTTTACAAAGGGTTGTCTGGGACCACTGAATGTGAGTCTGTGCAAGTGGGTGGGAAGAAAAGTGCCTCTGCAGAACTGTTCTTGAGAACATTCGCAGCTCAACACTATCAACAGCATGGAGGGTTGACATAGGGGTTGAAGCAACAAATTGAGGATCCAGATGTAATATCATCACCAAACATAATCTGTCTGAGCCTCTCCCCGTATAGAAATTGTACAAGACTACAACCCATTGTGAAACCAAGCCACCAAACAAGAAATTATGCTGCAGACTCAAGTTCAGTGAAAGCAACAGACTCTGAACCATTATCCAGGTGTTTCAGAGAAAGAATCTGAGGCACAGCCACACCATAAAATCAGCCTTGCAGGTTAGGAATAATACAGAGTTTAGATGTATCTATATATTTCATGAGGACTACTTAACTAGGTGCATAAAATTCCAGTTTGATCCAGTTGCATAAATTACATTACAATTAGAGTGTAAAACCACAGTATTTTTAATACAAAGTGGCTTCAAAGATGAGAATTAAAGAACAGTTGATTTAATTTGGTACACAAAAAATTATTTATAAAATGAAGAGATGATAATTTCACAAACAAAATTTTACACTCTAACATTGGGGGAAGAAGAGAATCAAAATGCATTTCAGGCTGTGAACATCAGAGCTGCTGTTGAGACTGCAGTACCAAGCATTCAGACCATGTCACACAGAGATCAGTATGCACAAATTGGTACCTGGGGACAACCCAGGGAACATAAAAATGTGTAAACGTGTTTTGCAAGCAGGTCTTCCAGCATACAGCCCAAATTGAATCTAACTTTACAAAAGTGGAAATCTTACAGTTGTTTAAAGGTAAATTATCTTCTCAGATGAGTTATTTTTTCACAGAGGACAGCTAATTTACTGAGATTTGACCTCCTGCCCCTTTACTGACATATACTGAATGTGAGTATAGCCCAAGGGTAATGAATGGTGTTTGAATGAGAGATGTTTTACACCAAATTGTGACAAGGGTAATAGCATGTCACTGAGACTACAACAGATGTCAGGAAAAGGCTGAAATCATAATGGCTTTAGAGTAATCATTATTTGCTGGTGGAAAAACTGCAACAGATTAATTCACCACGTATCTAGTGTGAATGTGGTACAGCTTGATGTGATGTGAGCACAAGTAGTGTGTCATTTGTTCCCTAGTCTTAACACATAAAGTCCAAATTGATGTAGCAAGTAACATGTCAACCAGTAGCATAATACATCATTTGAAGAACCACATTAAAATTCATTTTGCATTAGGTCTTTTCATCTTGTTATGAATAAAAAGAACGTGTCACAGATTACATATAGAAATCTTTACAAATTCCTGGCATATAGAGTGAATGCTGAATCAAACTAAGGAATCCAGATTATCTGAATAGAAAGTGAACTTCTTTTACTTTTTTTTTTTTTTCTAAAGGAAGTGAAGCAGGGAAGAAAATTATTTCTATTTAAGTGTGATTTTTACTTCAATGAAACCAAACTAGATTATATTCCTGATGGTTGTCCTGTTCTTTCCTCATGTCATCATGACTCAATAGTGTAAGAAACAAGAATAAATGCCTTTTAATTTTTTTGTTTGTTTAATACCTAGATATTGAGTTCAGCAAGAGAGTGAGAAAGCTAATTCAAGACAGTAAATAAAATAGGTTATCAAACCGTAGGAAGAAACCTAAATTGATACCTATTAGAGCTGCAGTCCCAAAATAATTTGCAATAGTCTCCACATTGCATTTATGCATCTAATTAAAGCAATTGTATGCATAAGTTGTTATGATTTTTATTGTCTACTGAAAATGTAAAAATAATTATGAGGCTTTTAAGCTACCCAAGATGCTTCTTGCAGACATTTTTCACTAAAGCTGATATATCTCTGACAACTGGCATGTAATTTTTCTGTCCTGGCACCCACATCTTAGTCCCAACTGGATTGGATCTTACCAAGGCATTTTTCCTTGCTGTACAATATGGAATAATAAAGATAAGCACCAGAACACAAAAAAAGCATATTTATATGCTAATCCTGTATCAACTGCTTACCCTTAAAGTCCTTTAAACCCTGGAGTTACTTATTTGGGAGAGTTTGTAGGATCAAAGACTAACGGCCTGCATTTTTTTTAAAAGACATGCTGGTCCATGACATCAAAACCAGAGATGTTAAATGCTACACTCCCATTTTTTGCAGCAACCATTCCATAGGTTACTCCATACTAGTCCAAGCAGTAGTTACAGAAGAGAAAGGCTAGAACTCCATTAAAACCTCACCTCTAGCAAGAGACAGAAAGATATGGTAAACTGTGAAAAAAAGTTTCTTTATTTAACTGGAGAAAATCTGCAATCAAGATTTCTTGGTTTAAAAATCATTATCAGCACCAGCCAGCCAGCAGGTGAATTAAAATTTGTCATAGTTTAACACCAGCTGGCAACTCAGCACCATGCAGCCACTCACTCAAAAACCCATCAGGGGCATGAGAGAGAGAATCAAAGCAATAAAACTAGAACAAAAATGTATCTGCAGTGTTGCTGGTAGATGAATGGAGGGTGCTGCACAAAACTACATAAAACAAGAACAAACCATGATTAGCTGGCATTTAATTTTTCAATCGTATGAAAACTTTCCTAAACTCACATTTGAAACAAAAGGAAACCCCAAGTCATAATTAGGTCTAGGTTTTTCACTTAGATTGCAGAGTTGTTTAAAATAGTTGTAAGAATTACCATCAGAATTAATACTGAGATGTGAAACAACCAGAAAAAAATGTTATAGAGACTAAAAAAGAAAAACAGTCGGCCAATAACACAAGCTTTATGTCCAGCAATCAGATTCTTGGTTTAAATTAGCCAGCTCATCATAAGATGGCCTTGTGTATATAGAAAGAAAGATAAGAAAATATCTTATTTTCTGCTCTGTTCTGAATCTTATAATGCCTGTAAAAAGTAAATTTTAAAGCCATCATTTTGATTTACTCACAGTTTTTGGAGAACATTTCCTGGACTCAAAGATGATGATACTTATTGCATGCATTTAAAGTAATATATGGAACCTTGGAAGTGGGAAACGAACATGAAAACAAGAAAAACACGGTCTAGAACAACGGTCAGAATTGAAAAAATAAGCTTCTTTATTTTTTTGTTTCTTTTAAATGCCTCACCTAGAATCACAGCTTAATATCAGAATATGTTTTCTAGTTAAACATTAATATGTCATTTCATAAAACTCAGAGCTTTCATCATCTAATTGCAAACTTTAGCCAGTTAGCCTAGAATAGAATTGGATAAATAAGCTCAAAATGAGCCTTGAATATGCAGGATGAGAAAGAGGACCTCGTCTCTCAATCATGAATCTGGATACTTGCTGTATAATATGGACCTAAGCACCTTTGATACTGTTAGGCAGTTTGTTTAGACTGCTTACAACACAAAAACAAAGAAACTTGATTTGTGATTAATTGCACAACTTAATCAGTTTATAACCATTGTACTTGGAAAAAAATATTAAGAAATCAGACTCAAGTATCTGTCTTAAAATAGTAATGCAATCATAAAATAAAATGCAGATAACAGGTTTTGTTGTTTTTACAATCACACACACTCCATCTGAAAGACAAAGAAAACAAAAGGTTGAAGCTGCTAATTCTGACAGCTCTTAGTTAACAGCCAGAGCTCTACAGACCTCTCTTAGTATTCATGAATCTATGCTGACATACAGAAAGCCAAGATTCATCTTTTATTAAAACATAACATGTGAAATGAACATTCTTTAATTTTCTTTCAAATAGCCATCTTTGTCTCTGTTAGCTCCATTAAATTCCACACTGTATCATCCAGGTCATATCTCATTTCCCAGTTCCAAACATCCATCAAAGACTAAAAGGTTCTGGCCTATTTTACATATTTTTAATTATGTTATAAAGACTGACAAGACACAAAATTCAGTTTGTGAAAATCTAAACAGAAAAGATTGTAATGTCAATGTAAGGCACAGCAACATAAATGACATCACAAAATCATTTAATCAGATTAGCAATGATTTTTAAAGGACCAAATGGCATTACATCCCAAAGAAAATGTGAAGAAAAAACTTACAAAGAATAAGCTGTACTCCACTTTAGTAGGAACCTTTTTGGAGCAGCTGTGCAAATTTCCTTGTTGCCCTGACTTTTCCTTGCTGTTTTAACTTTTGCTGGTTTACAATTTTGTTATGACAGTGGATGACACAATGTAAATTATATTTACTCTCAAAAATAGATTAATATGATTTTACAGTGCACTGAAATCATACACAAAAGTCATAAGTTCCTTTGAACTAAGGCAAATATAACTTAAAATTGAAAAGAATATGGCAAAGGACAAATAAGTATATTGCCTAGGAACAAAATTTGCACCAAGATCTGGAGTATATTAGTCAAATACCCTTAGTGCAACAAAAAGGTTTATTACAAGATTGATGACAATAAGCAAGCAATGCATTCTGAATTTATCAGCTTTCTCTGATATTGAGTGGTTCTTAATAACTCTCAGTAAAAACTCAACAAAACAACTTCTAGATCTAATAAAATAATTTTTCTCTGTGATATAATTATAAAATGACACAAACTTAGCATTCACCTTAAAGAGAAGTTTCTATTGTCATATGAACTGTAATGTAAATTTCATATATATATATATATATATATAATTCAACACCTGAAAATGTTGTGTGAGTAATAGAGCACTGGTTAAACCTCTAAGGATTCGATAATAGTCACTGACCATGAATCTTTTTCTCCCTGTCATGTCTGTACATCACAAGTCCTTAACACACCTTGACTCACAAGGATATGAAACTAAGAATTTCCCTTTCTTTGCCACTTAGCAGTATCCAAACAACACAAAGTTGCACAGAACTCAGTGTTCTTGCACCACCTCACAAGTGTCTAAGGAGGGGCAACAAGGTCAAGGAAGAGTTTTGAACAAGAATCCTGTGAAGAGTTGCTGAGGGAGCTGGGGTTGTTCAGCCTGGAGAAGAGGAGGGTGAGGGGGGACTTTATTGCTCTCTAAAACTGCCTGAAAGGAATATTTTATTTAATCAGACAAATATTTTTCTAAGGACTCTAATTTCCCTGTTTCTATGTACAATGTATCTCTTCCTTAGCCTTCCTCCAGTAACTTCTACTGTCTGCCTGGGTTCACAAACTCTACACAGTCATCTCAAAGTAACAGAAAAACATTTTATTTCCTGGTCCCCTGAGGTCTGTGCTGCTGTTCAATGCTTTCTTAGTCTCTGCTTATACTGCAAACTCCAGCTCACCCTGAGTCTTCTTCATCTGCTCTTGACATTCCTCTCCAGCAGACCTCTCTTAGGTGACTTCTGGGAAGGTAGAGTCCCCCCCATCCAAAAGGAAGTTTCTGCTGAATCAAAGTACCAACATCTGAACAATGAAAACAGGCAACAGTTACAGCTTTTTACCATGAGTATTGCAGAACAAAGATAAATAAAAAGAGTATCTGACACAACTCCTACCACCTTAGTTTAGCCTCCAAAATGGCTTCCAGGAAACAGGGTAGAAGGTATCAGCCAAATGCTAAGAAAAAGTATTAACTCCAAGTCTACCTCTATGGGAGAAAGGAATCCCAAATATTCGTGGTAGGAGCATGACATTACCACAAATCTACAGTGGCAGAGACCAGTGTCCCTTCCTCCTGTTGCATTTGGGGTGCTGCACATTGAGCCTCTGGATGGAATAGAAAGGCAGCAAAAGGGATCTTGTCTAAGTAACCTGGTGATAAGGTTTTGACATTGGAAAGTGTTTCAAGCTTGTTTAGGATTTCCTTACTTATCTTGGTAGGGTGTATTACCCTCCTTAGCTGCATCTCTTCACTGAGCATAGATGAAACATAAGTAAATGTGCTTTTAAATTTGAGGCCTAAATTTAAGTGGGATGAATTTGGACCTAAGTACCTGTACTAGATGGGCTCGTCCAAGGTAGTGGAACTCCTCTGTTTAGTGGCAGAGCTCTGGGGGGAGGTGAGTAGATAGAACATACATCAAGGAGAGTGGGAAGCTGACTACTGGAATTTTATCCTGCCTTCCCTAAGACAGGCCCAGCAGGCAGATAGGATGCATGATACAGAGGATTCCTTATCCTTTCTTAGTTTGACTGATCACAGTGATTTTAAGGGGTAAGGGACAATGCTGAAAAGTTCCTGCTGGATGCAGAAGGGAGTCTTCTTTTTTCCTTTTTTGGAAGCAGTTTTGACACAGGGCATGGACTGACTGAACCTCAGTGACGCCTCTGGCCTAGATCAACATTGCCATTGTTGTCATGGTTTGGTTCTGTTTGCCGAGCCTCGTACCTACTGTACCAGGGCACTGTGAAGGTGGGGCAGGCACAGCAGAGACTCACCTTGCATGAAGATCAGAAGAGAAAGTGTCCTACCAGGTAAGGCACACCATTGTTTGATGGACAGTGTGCTGGCATGGTCCTTCAGTCCGCCATCTCGGTGAAGACGGGGAATGGAGAACCATGCAGCAACAAAGATGCCAGGGATATTGGTTTGTTAGACACCATGGAAGTGCCTAAGGCTGATCACACAGGAATTCAGGTTTCTCCCCAGAAATGTGGTGGCATCAGTAGCCCAACAGAAGTGCATCAACACCAATGCACATAAAAATGCAAAACAAAACTAGAGGTGCTGGAAGCTGCTATGTAGCAGGAAAATACAGTTGTCATCACAGAAACATGGTGGTTGACTCACAACTGGAGTCCTGCAGAAGTGCTCAGAAGAGACAAGCAAGGACAAAGAGGCAGTGGGGTAACCTGTATGTTTGGGAGCACTTTGACTCTTCAAAGTTTAATGATGGTGATGGTAGGGTGAAGTGGTTATGTGTAAGAATAAAGGTAAATGCTAACAAGACTTATAATGGTGCATCCTATCAGGGATATAGCTGGGACAACTGTCGTAATCACAATCCCAAAAGCTGTGGTGGATGGAGTTAAATCTAGTTGGCAGCTTGACATTCAATTACACTTTAATCTCCAATATTTCTACTTCTTATAACAGTGGTCATAGTCTCACTTTATTTTTCTTGGGTCAACAGTTTGTTTACCAGAAAAGGATACCTTTGGGAAAGGACTGTTATTAGATCAGTGTTTTTCCCCTTCTCATAGAAAATAAATAACTGTATTTATTACTACAATGTACAGCAAAGGACAGAAAGGAAAGGATATTAAAAATATCTCTTATTGAGGTTTGCTTTGAAACAACTGTGTTTTTATTTTCTGCACCACATCATCTTTGTGATTATCAATGGATAGGAAAACAGGACAAGCCATTAAACAGAAATTAGAAGATAAGAGCATACAGAAAACTTTGTGATCTGCCTACAAAACTGAAAAAATTTAGGGGGGTAGGGGAAAAGGGGACATGATTTCTCCACTGTTTCATGTGCAGTACTTTGAGCATATATGAAAAGTATATTGTTTCTCATACCTAATATCAACCTGAGCTGTTGAGAGTGAGAGTATATTCTTTATTAAACAAAAAGAAAGTGGAAGTGTAAAGGAATAAAGATTTTAACATAAAATTTAAGTTGAATGCATTGAAATTTTAGTGTACATAGAGAATATTGAAGATAAATGGCAAATCAATTCACTATGCCCACACCCTTAATCCAAGAGCCTGCACTGAATAGCTTCTCAAAAAGAGTTTTTATGATGTAAGGAAACAACTTGTGTTAAAGAACACTCTTATTGTTTTGTATTTTAAAGCTGATTGCTGTCTTAGAACTTTCTAAAATACAATTAAAAATACCCAAGCAATGATCTTGAAATTAAAAATGCAGCTGATACATGGGAGATGAAAACACCTTGTGAAGTAGAGTTTGGCTGTTTCTATTCAGATTATTTTCTTGGAACCCAAAATGTCCATTTTCACAAATTTCGGCTTAAGCTTCAAGCCTGAGTGTCTCAAAAGACAGCTGCCTTGAAAAGCAGTGAATCTGGACTCGTGTAAAACTGTACTTATTTTCAGTTAAATATTTGTCTTATTTTTTAAGGAATTAATGTTTATCATCCCATGTTCCTCTTCTTTTGACATTCTATGTCATTACTGAGGGAAAAATGTGGAATAGATCCCTATAGACTAGCAAATCAAGGGGAATTTATATTCTCTGAGATTCTAAAATAAATTTCCACATATCCATCTGAGATTCTAGGACAATTTTCCACATTTCAGTTTTTCACATTTGTGAAACATTTCTCACGAAGAGAGAAAATTCACTCGGGGAAGGGAAAAATCATACATTTTGGGCAAATATTTAAAGGCCAAATAAAAACTGACATTCAGAATTGCTGCTTTTAACTTTCTGTACCTCTATCTGCTAGGGATGGGTCTTTATCTGTTGCAGTTTGTTTAAAGGAAGTAATGAATTTGGTTCAGAATCACAAATGATTTTTTTATGGTGTCAGCAACAAATGTATTAATGGAATTTTACTGTTCTGAGATTAAAATCTAAAAAATATAGCACACCCCTCCTTTTTTAAACATGCCACTTGGTTCAGACTCCAGTATTTACATTAATCCATAGCAACAGCAGATGTAACATCAGATATCATTGGAACTCTGTTTAACAGGAAGTATAACTTCAGCTACACACATTTCTGCATAAGAAGTAGCCTGAGAAAGTCCTGATCCTGTTATGTCATTGTCCTGATGTGCCACAGGATTCTGGCTCCTGAGTAAGAGCCGAGTGAATACATTTTCTGTACAATTACTTAGATGGCATCTGCATACTTCGAAGCACACCTAAGTGTTATAGCTCCATGAACATTTATTCTGAAGTGCTACAAAAGTTGATTACAATGATTTTAATATATTTGTGTATCTGCTTAAAAAATCCATTGCTCCATGAAATCCACATTAGTCCTTCAGCCTTTCAAGTGCTCCATTCCCTTTAGTAGATCTCCACTGAACTCATCAGTTTGTCATTATCTTCCTTGAGCTGTGAGACTTAAGCTGGACACAGGACTCCAACAGGCCTCCTCCTATATGCTGAAAAGAGATGAACAATCACTTTCCTGGAACTTTTGCCTTTCTTGGATGGAGCCCAGTATGCAGCCAGAATTCCTCTCCCCAGGGACAGAATATATTAGATTATTTCAAGGTATTGAAGTACTGCCCCAGACATCACAGCTTCTGAAAGATGATAGTGGTCTTTTAGTGACAGCAGGCCAGCTCACCTCTGTATGCATCATCTGTATATGTGCAGTTTACTGAATTAATCTCCAACTCAACCCTCCTTGGTGAAAAAACTCTATATAATGGATCAATGATATTAGCAGGACTTTGTGATCTCACAGCATCTACTCATTGACTGGAGTGGTACACAAGATGCATTATTAGAGTTTGTCAGCTTTTCCAAAAGAGACACACAGATGGACACAAAAAAAAGTGCTGGGCAGGACTTTTCCCAAGAAATTCTTCTGACCATCATCACAGAAAGTAATGGTGTATTATTCTACCAAAAAACCTGGAAAGTCTTCTTTTTTATCTAGTTTAGGGCAGTAAGAAATAAATTTAACATTTTTTCTTACTGGTTTGCTCCAGAGCAGGAAAAAATTGTTTTGCTTACATGAGCTGGTAATGCTGTTGCCCTTTTATTTGACAGCCCTGCCTGTACTGCATTCCTGTAGACATCAGTTTGTTTTACTCTCCTGCTTGAGAGAGATGAAAATCTTCTGCCTTACCTATAAACAGGATCTCTCAAGACATACTATTAAGAGCAAAGAAACCAAACTTTTAAAGACAAAAATAGGCATTCCAGAAGTCCCTAGGTAATTTCAAGCTTGAGTCTGAAGATGACAGCCTCAAACACTAAATTAAAGAGACAAACCCAGGCAAGATTTTTTTTCAGCTGTTCCTGTTTATGTTGTTCTTTCTTAATTAGCTGAATATATATTGACAAATGTGGAAGTGAACTGCTGGCCTGCTGGACCTTCATACCTTCTGTGGCAGATGGAACTTGGGACTCTTGATTCCAGTGAAGGTTTCATATTTTTTGTAAAGATAAACAAAGGAACAGGAAAGAATGAATGTATCTTGTTTGAGCCAGTTCCTTACAAAGTTGGAAAAAAAATTCAGTCCTAAGTCAGGACAGGCAAATAAAGACAGTTTAGGTCTTGGTGTTAAGTCTGTTAAGGTGACAGTGGAGCCTCATTTTCCTATGAAGATTCTAAAATCTCTTTCCTCCAATCTTCCCTTCTCCAAAGTTTAGTCGCCTGTATGGCGAATTTTGCTTTAGTTTAATTTTTATTATTATTATTATTATTATTACTTCATAAAGAAGATAATAATAATAATCAATATTGCATCAATTATCTTTGAAGATTTTGAATCTTCAGAGGAAAAAAATTATTTAAACTGCAGCTGTAGTTCTCTTTTCTAACTACCTACAGATTTTTGAAGTTGCAGCCAATGAGGCATTTGCTTTGTTCAGAAAGAGCAAATGAAAAGATTGATTACTAAGCAGGGAAGTGTCATCTATGTCTGCACAATCTCCCTTTCATGGTCCTTGAAAATGCAGAAGCAAGTGTTGAAAAGGCCAATCTTGTTTCTTCTGTATAAGAAAGAGCATTGCAACCCCAGGCTGACCTTAGTATTTTCTATTTAAGCTGCTGGAACAAATGAAAATATTAAAACTGTAACAGTAAGAAACTCACAAAGAGGACACAACAAAGCGAGTAAGAGGAAGAGGAAAAGGCCTCATGAAAAGAGAAGATAAAGAGGGAGACAAATGCCCCCAAAGTGAGAATTGTAGAGGAGGCACTCTCTGTGTGTTTGACCTCCGCTGCAAAAGAATCTGTTGAGAAAAATAAAGATACCTATTGCTTGGGATTTTAGACAATTGTCCCTGAATATTTTACATGGCCTCTCTAGTCCTTTTACACTTGTTGGAAACTTTATTTCTAAGTTTAATATTAAAATGATGTCATGAAATTCAAGGAGTCTGACAGGTGAAAGGAGAGGAAAAGAGCAGAAACAGTTCTGCCAGTAACCTATCAGATATTTTATTGAAGCATTTGCAACTTACGGGATGTAGAAAATCTGGAAAGCAAATAAAAAAGTTTTTCCAAAGCAGGTAAATTAATTTACCTGCACTACAGTATTGCAATGTTACAATGTTACAATGCACTCTAGCTTAAAGCATTTACAGATGCTAAGACCCCGCTTGCCTAAAAACATTGCACTACAAATCTACTCACTCCAAGCTCTCAAGTAGAGCCAGGCAAAAATTTTAGACAGTTGTAGAGCTCCACAGTCCTTCTATCCTATAACTTGAGAAAGATAACCAAATAAACAAGTTAACCTATAAAATATTTTTTTTTACATCTTTGAAAGCATTTTCACAAGTCTTAAATAATTAATACTTCCAAGATAACATGATCTGTGTTTACTCTTTTTCTGATGGCGAATGTAATGCAAATCCAGCACAGGAAAGTGAGATAATGTCATATTCAAGATTAAGATATTGATCTTCCTTCTTGCTTATTACACAATGTTGCCAATTTGTTCTATATTGCTAATTCTTTGCCTTGACTAGCAAAGATTTCAGTGTCTCAGAAACTCTTTGAGGGTAAAGAGGATGTTCTGATAAATGCCATTGTCACTTAATGGTGAAAGGGAAAATGTATCACCTGCACAGTACATGCACCACAAGGAAGCCTCCGAGCTTCTTACATGAACATGGCTCAAATCCGCACAGTAAATCTACCGTGACAGGATACACAATTTGTCATTTGCACAAGCATTGCTCATGCAGTGCACAGCACAAATACTTTTTTTTTCCCCTGAGAAAATCCTGGATAGAAACAAGACACCACTATGAAAATGAAAATCCTAGCAAACTGGGTACATCTAATGAGAAACAAAGAATGCTCCACCAGTTTTTAAGAACTGCTTCTGTTAAGACATGAGTTCACTGATGGTACCTATCCTTGCAATAAAAATTAGGTTAATGAGTGGAACTAAATCTGATAATAAAGTTATTTAAAAGAGTATCATTTGTTTAAGGAGGAAAGTTAAATCAGTTTTGTTTTTGTTATGGACATATTACATTAGCCATGTAAAAACATCCATTCTTCCCTTCTGTTCCACAGTTTGAAAGTAAATGTTTCATTGATGATGGAGAAATCCCAGAATACTGTTACTGTACAACTCATTTGCCTTGAGAGAAGTTCTGAATATTGGACTATTTCAGGGAAGCCTGATTTACTAAGCTAGTAAATCTCAAAACTGGTGAAGATCAATGATCAAATTCATCAACTCTGATCTACTCTGATGATGCAAGGACCTAGTAGCCTGCAGAGGTAAACACAACTTAAAGTAGATTTCTGTTTGAATGCTAGTATAAAGAGATTGAGAGGTAGATAGATGGATAGATAGATGGATAGATAGATAGATAGATAGATAGATAGATACAGATAGATATAGCTATAAAAACAGATATCGATTATATAGATGATATAGATGATATAGATGATAGATACAGATATAGATTTAGACATAGATAGATAGATGATAGATAGATAGATAGATAGATAGATAGATAGATAGATAGATAGATAGATAGATAGATATTTAACAGAATCGGTTGATTCACAGCAGCAAAATTCTTTGACTATTTGCATGTGTACACTGTAGATATTGTTTATATAAAAGCTGTTTCTTAGTAATTATTCTTTCTGGTCCTCCAGGATACCACTCATAAGAGGTCCTAACTAAAGGAAAAAAAAAAGAAAAACAAAATCCTAAACTGCCCTAAACAAACAAAACAAAATCATTACTTCTTGTCTAGTTAGGCTAGATACTCATGATAATCTGTTGCCTAGCAGTAAGCACATTTATGAAAAAATAATAGCTGTTTTAGATTAAACAGCAGGCTATTAAAAATACAGAGATAGAAGGCAGTATTAAAGAGTGCCATAAATCTTTTGCAGAGCTTTAAAGATATACGTATAACTCAGTTAGAAGTAATTTCAGATATAACAATGGACACTCATAAGCAGGTGTCTGCTAACAATTGGCACCCAGCAGCATCTCAACTGTCACATATTTAGATCTCTTAGCCATAAATCCTTTTTTCATATATTTGGAAAGTTGCTAAAATAAGCTATCAGATATTAACAGTCTCATGTTGTGAAAATAGATTTCCTAAAATATTTCTACTTTCTAGCCCAAATGATTTCTGCTCTATAATGTTTCTAAGGACATATTAGCCTTTGTTACTGACCTCTTACATAAAGACTATCTTTACAACCCTGTAGAATAAACACCAAAATAAAACAATCTATTAGAAGAAAGAAATTATCAAGCTGTAGAGATATTCATCTTGTTCTGTGTAGACGGGCTGAGAGAGCTGGGATTATTCAGCTTGGAGAAGAGAAGGTTCTGGGGAGACCTTAGAGAAGACTTCCAGTACCTAGAGGGGCCTACAAGAGAACAGGAATCTTACAAGAGTAAGTAGTGATAGGACAAATGATAATGGCTTTAAACTGAAAGAGGGCAGATTTATGTTAGATATTAGGAACAGATTCTTTACTGTGAGAGTGAAGGGGCACTGAAACAGGTTGTTCAGACAAGTTGTGTGTGCCCCATGTGTGTCCTCAAGGCGAGGTTGCACAGGTCTTTGAATAACCTAGGTCTAGTGGAAGGTGCCCCTGCCAGTGTCAGGGGGGTTGGAACTAGATGATCTTTAAGGTCCCCTCCAATCCAGGCCATTCTATGATTCCATGATTCCATGATTCATCTGCTAAGAAAGTCCAAGAATAGACTAAATTCCCATAACAGTGTCAGTAACCAATGCTGGGATAGTTTGCTGTTTAAGATTTAAAGATTTGTGTTAATGTGGTAGTGGAGCTTAAATTCCTCTTATTTTATTATTATCTCATATGGGAATTTAATTCAGCAAAATATTGTACACACTTTGTTACCTAACTGGATAGTGGGCCATCCTCTATCTCTTCTTTTTAATTTCACATAACTGTAGAGGAACTCACAGAAATTCTTCGTTTTTGGTGCATAGCAAGCTCTGTAAAGGATAAGAATTGATGTTGTTGTCATGCCAATCAAAGCTAAAAGGTTTTTTGAATGAGTACTCAAATCAAGCTGATGCTTAATGTCACTTCTTTCCTGCTTCATGGCTGAAAGTGCTATAAATTTTAAGTACAGTTATCAGAAAAAAAGGCTGTGTGCATTTTGGAGGAACCACCTATGCTTAAATAACAAAAATTGAAGAAGAATAGAAAGCAAAAGCAGAATTATTTAATAATTTTAATTTTATTATGAAAACCACAATTATTAGAGTCCAAAATGCAGTAGTTTACAACACAGAGATAAGAAATTACCTTATCACACAAAGTATGATGTACACTAACTCGTTCCAGAGAATAAAGATATTCTGTGACAAAATTCTGATTTCGTCTAAGGGTGTCTCAGAAAAAATAAAAGTTTAAAAAAAAACCAACCAAAACAAAACAACAACCAAAAACCCACCACCACCACCAACAAAACAGGAGTTAAGGGACAGATCATTATCTGACAGGTATGTCACTTGATACTAGTAACAGTTTTGGCTTTAAAACTTTTACTTCTCTGGGTAAAATGGAATAAAGATAGACTGTTATGTTTTACAGATATGTGTGTTTACCAATATTGCAAAAGCACATTATACAGAGTAAAAATGTATCTAAAGGTTTGTTCAAGATAATTGCCAAAAGTAAAAGATCTCTAACTAGAACCAGAGTTCAGTAACTCTGCAGATATCTGAATGGTCTGGATACAAATCTGAGCTAGGAATAAGGACATAAACATTTTGGGTAAACAGCTTTAGAAAAACAAGATAGGGAGTTATTATGTCAATTCATTTTTCAATCAATCTTATCTTGAAAATCTTCCTGCAAATACCATCTCATCTGAGGCAGAAGGCAGAATTATCTTGCAAAGAGGCAGAAACTGAGTTCTATGGGGTCAAAACCACCCTGAGACATAGTACTATGACCCATTTACATGGAAAGCAATTCATTTATTCACACCAGATTCTCCGAAATTTAATAAAAATATGCACACCCACAAGCCAGTTAATTTATTTTCTCTCTATTTGCTATAAAGGGGTAGACTCTAATTTGCACATAGACTTGCAACATTTAAAAATCTAACTTGGACAAAGAGATCTCCTCAACCATTTCTATGACACACAGTCATAGAAAACAGAGAAAATGACTTAACCAGATAAAGAAGTGTGTGGCCTTTACCAAGCTAGGATTCTAATGGATTTTATTCAAGGAGCAACTAACAGTGACACCTATTTATTTGTTTGCTTGTTTGTTTGTTTCATAGTTTGTTATAAAAGAGGGTATGTGCAACACATAATGCATGCATAAACCACTAAACATGCACATATATGCACAACGTGAAAGTGCAGGCAAAAATTCAGCAATTTTCTGAGAAGGCCAAGCAAAAGGAAAAGATTTCCTTCTTGTTAAATATTTTCCTCCTAAATCTTCTGTCAACATTTGCAGCTGTTAAGAGAGAAAATAAACAGGAGATACCAAATACAGAAATCCAAAATCTCAGATTTATGTGTCATGCTAGTAAAGTATTCATGCAGTACACTGTTATATATACACTTGGAAATAAATCATAGTTACTTGAGCCAAATAGAAACATGTTGAAACCCCAGAACATAAATCTGAGTTTTAAAGACCGTCAAGTTAAACCTATTAAGTCAACATTGGACAAAGAAGGAAATAACTCATTTTCCAAAGAAACTTTGCATATAAAAGCACAAGAAAACAAATTTAAATTGGCATAGAAAATTTCTTTGTTTCATGCTTAACTTCTCTTTACTATTACTATTACTTAATTTAAATTTTGTGCAATACATGGCACTTACATAACAGCTCAAGGGATTTGTATTTAAAGTTCCATTGCTTTGAACTCTTTTTAGTAATAAAGGATTTTAGCATGGCTTTTAATGCACATAGATAATGAAATTCTAAATACCTCTACTAATCTGGAGATGCAAATTCAGGCAATGAACTCCATCCTGCAATTAAACCATGCTGAAAAGTGGAAGGGACTCGGACATGCAAATGAGCTTAGTCACCACTCCTAGGTCCAAGTAGAGACTTGGAATAAATCAATATGTTTTATTTTGAATGCATCCCTGTTTTCAAATCAAACCAGGGATACCTGAGTCATTAAAGTAGATATGAGCCAGAAGGCAGTTTCTCTCATGGATACTCCCCCAAAAATTTTTCAACTTTTTTTTGCATGTGACATTATAGCCAAGCATATTGTACGAGATTAATTTAGGAAAGCTGACCTTAAAAAAAAGCAAGAAAAGCAAAAGTCAGGTATGAAAACTAAGACTATAAATTCAAATTATGACTGTAATAATAATGCAAAGGTAAATCATTCTTTCTGATTCAACTGGTTATAACTGCTATCTGCGATTTCCAAGAATCTCTGTCTGAAGAATGGAAATAACAAAGTGAATCTGTGTTCTCATATGCCCCCACAAGTGTTTCTGAGAAATGTTGAAAATATCCCCTTGATCTTGATGCTTGGGTAACTTATCTTAATTGTTCTTTATTTGGCCAGGCTGAGCAACTGGCAAAGCAAATTCACGTCACAAAGGACGGTGCGCAGTGCACAGCAGTCTAATATCTGATTATGAACTTCGTGTTATCTAACTGTAACTACTTAAAAAATCAGTGTCTAGGGTAAAGCAGATACCGAGGCCTCTTTGGAGACAATGCAGAGCAACAAGCACTTATGGAACCTAATAGAGCCCTAAACAAGATAAGTTTAAGACTCTTACCTCTCCTCATTGTTTAAAATAGAGCATAAAGAACTAACTTAAACACCTACCTCATGCATGGTAAAGGTTGGATTAATCACCCTCTTAAGGGGAAATACCTTTCAGAGAACACCTGGCAGCACAGCTTCCTTCTCTTTTTCAATTACATGGAGTATTTCTGCCACAAACTGTCGGCATGCCTGTGGCCAACTGAGTAAACTGATGTTATAAAGGCCTGAATATATATAGCCATCTTTGAGTGAAATTTAGTAGTATTTAGAAATAAGGAGAGAAAGCAGGAAATAAGAATTGATGGATAAGAAAATTGAATGTCCTTAAATTCAAGGACAACAATATGAGAACCTCTTTTCTGGGCAGTTTCAGAGAAACACGTGGGTTTCCCAGTGCAAATTTCCCTTTGTGATTTATATCAATTTCTTTCATCCCTTCAGCTCTTAAACTCTTCTGCAAAATTCTCCATTTTGTCCATTTACATTTATACAATGCAAACTTCACAAAACATATTGTAGACTCTATAGGGTACACTAACACTAGTCCTCAGGATTGGAAGAACACTGATGCAGAAGGAAAGCATGCTGCATGAGCAATAATTCATGCCTATGTAATGTATAAAAAACGCTACATTGGAGATGATTGCACTCTGCTGGACTGTATAATAGTTATGCAACATCCAAGTCAAAAGGGAGTATAAGGACTTCTGATGCAATCACTCCCACATCAGACTTGTCTTACTGGAGACGCCATTTAGAATATTATAGTCATGATTTGGCTATGGGTAAATCTTCACTATGGAGGTACAGATACTGTTCCACAAATTTATCAATTTTTATCCTTTTACTGTGAGTCTGATGACTCCAGATCTGAAAAGTCCAATGAAATGTTGATAAAATGTATTTTGAAAAAAACACAAATTAAAAAAATTATTATTTCAGCGGACTGCATTTACACTTATGTTTTTGAAAGAATTTAGTATTTGTTCTGAATATTTAAAATTTATAATTTTGATGTCAGTACCTGTTTCAATTTTGTTTGTTTGTTTTTTAAAAGGATTCTGACCCATCCTGGACTGCTTAATCCTAGAATTCAGGATCCTAGCTGCAGGACCACAGAGCAAATATTAAAGTAATGCATTATTTCCAACTGAAATAAATAAGCTGGCCACCAAAGAGCAGCTTTGTTTATTTAAAAAAAAAAAAAATCCTAGTAGACAAAAAAATCTGATATCAAGGTAAAAAAACATTTTCTCATACTGGTTATTGCCTTTTTGAGACCAACAGCATACTGTGCTTAGACCAAAATAAAAGACAGGGTCATTTGTAGCTTAGCTCAAAGTGTTTCCCGAAGGGAAACTGTAGCTTCTCTACACAGTGGGAAATGTCATCTGAGGAGAGTACACTGTTCAAATGGTTAAGAATGGTACTGGATTTACATATCCATACCCCTACATGTCCAAACAGAAAGATCATCGCTGCAAGCCCTGTGTGTGCAACCAGAGAACTGCTGCCCCTCCTTAAAATATAATGAGCTGATTTTCAGGTAACCAGAAAGCCAAAGTGAGTGCCTCATGTCTCTAAATCATTGCATGAGTAAAGTGAACAGGCAGATGCAAACTAGGCATGTACTATTTTTTCCTGCTGTTTCAAACTCAGACTAATTATCTGGGCAAGGAGATAATTTTTTTGAAAGGATGTCTGCTCCACAAGGATATGGTTCACATAAATATCATCTTACTGCCCTCTGTGCTTCCCTGTCTTCTTCCCCTCCATGTCCCAGCCTCCCATTTCAGGCATCTGAGAATGCTTCAGGGAGCTTTGCTGACAACTTGGGGACACACAAACAAGGAACTAGTGTAGCTAAGATATTTTTTATTTCATAATCTGCAAAAAACATTTTAGCTCATGACCTGCAAGAAACAGAAAGTACCAGAACCTCAGCTTCTTAATATGAATTAAGGAGGAAAAAAAACCATTCAAAATCCAAAGTTTCCCTATTAGAAACGGTGGTAAATAAGAAAAAAATAGCCATTACACTTTAAATGTCTGCCTTTTCCAATATATGATAGTAAGAAGGCACAAATTTTTTCAACTCTTACTGAAACATGAAAACATGGTAATGCCCATATTGTAGTTAAAATCATCATGCTCACTTTTTTCTTTTCTCCTTAATCTGGACTCACACCTTGGAAATAACATTGATCAATTAGACATTGCAGTATACTTTGAAGGCTGTGGTAAGTGTCCCTCTGAATTAAGTTCCTGTGGTTCTTTAAAGATAAAGAGTACTCTAAAATAGTATCAAAAAAAACCAGTGGATAAATCTGGAAATACGTTTTCTGGCTTGAGATGGCAGAGCTCCTTTTTTACTTCAAGCAGTAAGCATGAACCCAGTGGGCAGAGATCCAAATTGTTGTTTTGCCACCTACTTCTTTATAAATAAATTTGTTAAGTGGGATGTATACCTGCTTCCTTTGGAGATATTAGCTGAGCATATTTCTACTGAAAATACTGTAATCAGGATAGGTATCATTAGAACAGACACTAGAGGAGAGGTACTCGGGATAGGGTAGTGTTTATAAAGTTCCCTTTATCCACACTTTTACAACATTTTGCTTTCTACTACTAAAAGCTGTTATGCAAATACCATGTCTCTGACGCCTGTCTTCAGTGATCACTGCATTAGTCCAAAACACCCTTTAAAATTCAACAGTAGCTCTCCCAGGCTACAGCAGCAGGGTGTCTTTCAAATGAATCCAGCAGAGTCACAAAGCTGCAGTGCTTATGTTCAAGGCAGGTACCAAGCCTAAAAGCAATTTCACAGATGAAAGACAAGTTATCAACAGCATTACAGCCACACTGGCATATTTTCCTTGGAAATTATCTACCATTTTTAAAAGAATAACGGTAAAGTGGAAATCTAAAAGGCCGTTTGCCTCTGCAACTAACTTCGCATGTGGCTATTGAAAGCCATCAAATCATGCCCTGTACCTGTGTCAAGAAACTGAATGACAACAACCCTTCGCTGTACTTTATTGTGCTGAGCTGATTGACAAAGTGACTAACTCATGCTTCTAATGGTGTGGGAGATAAGTGTTACTCTCCAGAGCATCTGTAAGAAAGTTACTGTTAAGTACATCTTCAAAATACATGACCTGCATACTGAGTTTGTGTGCAACTCAGGCAAACCTTTTCATTAACTTTTCAGTTCCTCTTCCAAGCCCTAGAGGGAAACGTGCCTCAGTTTTTGTGGTTCAAGATGTGTATTTCTAGTAGCAACAGCAGACGAGCAATACCAATATCTGACTCCAGTAGCCAGTGTCATAAGCCACTTGACTGGATTTCTCATCCATCTTTCTACTCAAGCTAAAATGCAGATAGTGCATTTTATGATGAAGAGCTGGCATTACTTTATGTGTTGATTTTATCTAAGTTAAAGCTTCATCCAAAATTTGTGGAAAATACTGGTCTTTGTTCATACAAAGCAGCAGTTTTTACACTTAAAGCACACTTAGACCAGTACAACACAGGGTGTATTGTACAAAATTTTGTTTAGGAGAAATAGTTGCAAATTGAAGAACTCCTCCTTGATATTTATTCATCAATTATACTTTTGCTACAGTAGAAAAAAAAAGCCCATTTGTTCACTTACATGCAAAGGACGAAATTCTTCAATTTGCGAACACATTTTGAGGTTTTTGAGGGAACAGCATTGACATTGGTTATTCTGTGACTGTGTTTGGCAGGTAGGAAAAAATGAATAAGTAAAAGAAAACATTAAGCAAATGATCAATGCAGAAACCATCTTTGAATTTGGAAAAGCAAATAATGGCTGAAGAGTACAGTCCAGCTTATGTATGTGACTGAGGACCTCTGAATGAACACTGATGTTCTCAAGGTACTCATCAAAAATATCTGACATTTCCTATTAAAGTTAATAATGTTCTCAGATTCCTGCCTCTGAGACCAGGAGAAAAGGCTATCTAGGTGCAACAAAATGTATTGAAATGTGATTTTTATGCCTTACAGTCTCTTTTCCAAGAGGAAAAAAAAAACCCTTCCAAGTTCTTCCATAACTATAATATAAAAAATTTAAAAGTAAATACAAAATCAATCTGCTTGCTTAGTGTGGAAGCAGTACTTATCTCAGCATTTCTATTTTATCAAATCACATTCACCTACATAATATATTACCACATGGTAAAATGTTAATAATGTTCATTAGGTAGTTCATTGACTAGGTTAGTCATGAAACTGCCCACCCTCTCATTCAACACTGAATCTCTTCTCCCTACAAATAAAGGGTTACAAAATGCATTACTGGACTTGCAAAAATGGATTTCTGCAAGAAACTCTTTATGATGGCTGTGCTAAATCTGTCTCTTATTTCTTCTAACATGTCCATTTTCCCCTGCTGTTTCTCATCGAAATTTTCCCTAACTTTTTGTCTTCCTTGTGTTTTCTTCATATTTTTTTACCAAAAGATTCCATCAAAGTGGTTCAGTCACCTTCCTTTAAAGGCATTTTTTGCACTTTAACTTATTATTGAAATGATATTAACTCATGTCACACAGCATCAACATCATCTATTAAGAGAAAAACACCATGCAGAGATTGCTAATTTTGTGTTGAGAATTAGTAACGTTTGTAATGGAAATGCAAAAAAAGAAAAAGAATCTTAAACACACACACGTAATCAAGTAGGGAACAAAATGGAACTGAAAGGCCGTGAAAGCCCAAAGCTTCATGAATAAGTAAGTATTTTGACTCTAACCTTGGATTGTTTGCATTAAGTGTAAACACTGTTTTCTAAACTTTTTATGAAATTCACAAACTTCGTAAAACAAAGCTGTTTAATTAGTAATAGCTTCACACAGTGAACTGTCAAGTAATGTACCTAAGAACCAGAATTTTCAGCTTACACAGCAACATAAACCACTCTGCTCTGTCTTTGAAAGGCAGAGCTCTAATAGGTATTCAGGGGCACTCTGCTCAGGAGGAACTTTTACAGTCAGGCAGCCATTATACAGGAATGCACGACAGTAATTTGAAAGGGTAAACTTGTTTTCCCTTTGCTAGACTAGATTTTTCTAGCTGCTATGAGAAAGCCATAGTCTGTTAGATGTCTGATGCTGGGATTTGTGTTTATTCTGAGAATTCTAAAATAAGGAAGATCTTAATGCTGGAATAAAAAGAAGAGTGTTCCTCACCACCATTTTGTTCAGTAATGAGCAAAATCCAGATTATTGAGTTCAAGTATCTTAAATGAATTGGTTAAGTTGCACCAATTAAGTCTGCTTGAAACCCAACTGACTGTTAAACAGATTAGAATGAAGAAAGATAATTATTATTGCATTTTATAATGTTCAGAAATCTGTGTGTGTAGAGTTTGGATTTAAATCCCGTGTGATTTTCACTTCAAGTTTGCTTTGAAAACCAGAATACTTAATTTAATATTTTCTTCTTTATCCACAATGTATTTTAAAATTAATTTTCTGTTTGTTTGGGAGGAGGGGGTTAGCTTTTATTCCCCCAAAGGGGAGCACTTCTGAGCAGTGCCCAAACAGATCTGTAATAAACACCATAACAATAACTGGACTTCATATTTCTTTGACAAAACTCATAATGCTACCTGAAAGAGCCATACACCAGTCTCACTCTGCAGATGATGAAATAGGTCTATGAAAACAGAAGACATCGATGTGAATGACTGGAAACCTTTATGTGACCTGTAGTAGCTTTACTCATGTCAATAATTAAATCAATATGTGATTTCATGTCAAGGAAGAACTTAACGTGCAGTCTTCTGAGTATCTGCTCCTGATCCTAACTGTGTTTTACTGCTTGCAGAAATGCTGTTTCTGAAATAATTCTGCAGCACTATTTGATATTTAAGCTCCCAAAATCAAATTTAGAACCTCTATTTCACAATGAGCCTTTTTTTATTTAAAATTCAAAGATTGCTTTTTTCTGCTGTTTGGCCTCCATAAAACACCTTATTTAATTTTTTTTCTTTCTTCTCCATTCCCTGTTAATTCTGTTCTTATCATTTTAATGTGATTTTGTTCTCTATCAAAGAATTGCCATTGCAGCTTACGTAATGATCAAATGGACTGGATGATCCATTTCATCTTTATCATCTTTCCTTACTTTAAAGCATAAATCACATCTTCACTCATAAACATGTTCAGATCTCCAGCTAGAGGTTATAGGATTAGCCTAGGAGATACGAAGTTCCTTCATGTGTTTCTCAGCATTTTTTTTCTTTCTGAAAGGTTTCTGTCTGCTACCAGCAATTTAGTAATAACCTCCTATCTTGTTTATTCAGGAAGAACACTGAGAAAAAAACTCCAAGTAGACTGTACATGGCAAAAAAAGACTTTTTAGATGGGCTATTTCTGCAAGGAAGAAACTCTTAATGAAAGGTGTGATTACATGCATTTTCTCACACTGCATAATGGAGTCTCAGATATATGGGTTTTTTCACCAAAAAACCCAAACTAGATAATACAATTGGCCTAAAATGACAAGCTCCTGTCTAGAGATAAGAAGGATTGCTTCTTTCTCAGTTCTGCCTCTGACTGTATCTTACTTTCTTCCCTGTATGAATTGATGAGAGTGTTTAAAATTTTTCATAGTTCTCTTTGAGATCTAAGAAAGGAGACATGTAAATGTCAAGTTTTATATTTAACTGCTTATATATCTTCCTGATAACACAGCTGCGTTGTCAGAATAGTATTCTGGAGGCAGCCACAGACAAAAGAAAAAAGTGAGTGGAAAGATTCACTTTATTCCATGAGTCTTTGTAATATAGTTAGGGCAGAGATGGGAGCAGGGGATTATAGAGGGACTACTGTTTGTGTGAGGGATAAAGCCATAAATATTTTCCCAATATATATGTTTTTAAAAGGGAAGTAATGTGGAACAAATTTATGTAAATTTTATTGATAGCTAGAACATATGAGGAGGTGTCTCCCAAGATACAACTTAAAACATATTTCTGATGCAGTTCTCACTGACCTGCAGAGTTTTCTTTCCTTCATAAACAGAAATACCATGAAACAGCAAGGAGATGTTTTTTTTCTTTCAAATGTAACTCTCCAGTGTATATACTTACTTTAGAAGATCTTGTATGACTGTGAATTTGATTTTTCCTATCTGTTTTTTCACCTGATTGAATAAAACCACTTCTTTTCACCTGCAAATTTTTCTTTCCTCTGTTATCACACAACCACAGCTATAACAGCCACAGCTGTTTCTTTCTGTGCCATTATCAGAGTGCAAGAAGGCTCTTAAAAGAACTGAACTTTCCCTTCCTTTTATGGCTATTTATTTGCCACACAGCCTGTGAGTTAATACAAGGTAGGATTTAATTTGGCTTGCTAGATTAGGGCTGCCCTATTTCAACAACAGATCTTAAGACATTATGCAGCAAGGCTAGATTCACCTTTCTTCCTTCTCCTTAAAGCTCACCTCAGAGAAGCAAATGAAATAGTGACATAAATACAGAGTTCTGCAGATGGTCAGGCAATAGGCCAGGCAAATAATGGGAGAGAAGAAACAGAGTTAGGGCTTCATCTGACCCCTGGGGAGTCCTTGAAGACTGCAGGAGCACACTGCAGTCTGTCCACCTCTTGCTGTAGGAAATACTGCAGTATGTGAGGCTTTACAGACACAGCTTCAGTTCCAGCATGTCAATATTAATGACGTTTTTGAGTCAGGAGTGAAACCCAACTGACACACAGACCAACCCTCCTTGTTGACTAGGGAATATTTTCTGCAACTTACTCTCATTTAGGATTCTTCAGTGCCGGCTTTCTTGCTTTACAGCCATGAGCTGGCAAAGCTACAGATGAGGCCTCCAGTAAAAAAATTAATTTAAAAAAAAAAAAAAACGCAAGCAAAGGAAAAAAAAACACCCTTAAAAATCATAAACTGGAATTCCTCATATTTTTTAAAAAACAAACACAAGGAAGTGAAACTGGAAAGCATCAGTAAAGAACATCACTTTTGCTACACTTCTGCTGAAATTCAGCTTTGTTTCTTATCTGTTCTTTATATTTGTTTACAACATTTGGTGGTGAGTAGTAATTTGCTAGCTGCAGAATTAAACAGTTCTTGCAGCTTCTTTCACAGAACAGTAATAATATAGATTCCCTTGCCTAGCTATGCACAAGGCTTAAGCAATTTCTTCAAGGATCTTAAGATCATTAGGTATAATTTGTTATACATTCATTTTTTTCTTCCTAGAGTTTCATATTTCTATGTTCTCTTTAGCATATTGGTTATCTTGTGTTGAATCTATCCATTTCTATAAAGAAACAGATCTGAATCACTTGGCAAGACAATTTGTATGGTAGGAGACAAGAAATGCAGATCACCTTCAAAAAGCTAGAAATGGTAGCATGAAACGCAGTAAAGTAAAAATACAATAGTAAAAAAAATGGTAGGAATTATCTTTTCTAATCCAAATTAGATGTCTAATTATGGATTAGAAAAAGGTAAAATTCTTTCTCCTCTAACAAGCAATAATATACAGGCACTGGTAGAAGAAAACTCATCTCCCCCAGAGATGGCTATGAAAGTACAAATCTTAGAATGACTCACCTTTTGAAGATGTTTATTGTGTGACTGCCCCAGGCACAGATGTTTCATTCTTGATATCTAAAGACAGACAAATCCCTTCCTACATAGAAAGCTATGAAATAGGGACTTGGGAGCTGGACTGCCTGGCATACGACAGGTGTGTGTGAATTTGCAGCTCATCAACAACAGGTATTATTGTTTTTTACAATACAGGCTTTTTACATGTTATGAATTAATGTAACCCACAAAATTACTCAAGACTCACTGTTCTGTGAAATTTTGAAGGTGTAATTAACCACATGGTCTCTAATTACGAAAACAGATGTAACATTCTGCCAGTGTTAATGGCACTATTCCGTGTGATTCTTCCTGGCACTGACATACAATAACATGTAAATTTCTGCATCATTTAATGCAGCCATATCCATGAAACAGATCCTCTTACCTCTCTTGTCAGTTTGAACCCCATTCAGATGATTTTGTTTGCCTTTAAGATCAGCATCATCTCTTTCAGCTTTCTCTTAAGCAGAACAAACCCTCTGAGGATATAGTTTGGCATAGCATCATGCAGTCCTGAGATCTACCTCAACATGAGCTGAAAAGCTAACTCTACTACTTTTCCCTGAATCACAATTACTTTTCTTTTTTCCCTCATAAAGCTAATATATTCATGTTGAGTAATGAAATTTAATTCAGATTATTTTTATGGGCCTAATATTGAGACCCTGCTGACAACCTAAAATATCCATGCAACAGCTCCACTGACATGACTAGAATTCTTCATAGGAGCAAGAATTTCCTGCAATATGATCAGAGCCTCGTGAACTCCCTCTGAAAGTAGTGATTTGCGTTACTCACAGAAATCTCTCTACCACTTTATATGATCATCTGTTTCTGAATGAAGCCATATGTCTTCTAATCAGAAAAAAATCTGAAACTTGCTTCCACAAAACTCAACAAGCAATATCTATCTACCTTGCTCACAAGGACAATGAAGCCTTGAAAGATTTTGCCCAATGATACTCTGTGATCTCTCTCCTTGGATATTTTGAAGGCTGGATCAGCCCTGAGCAATCTAGTCCAACCTTGATACCACGCTTTCAGCAAGAAGACGGATATTGTCCTGAGGTCCCTTCCAGCCTGAATTACCTTGTGATCCCACAAGCATCTAGTCACAGCTCAAAACCAAAAGGGCCTAACACTTGCTTTTCTAATATGGGGAAACACCCTTCTGGCTAGCCCTGGGATCTCCTAGAAAGATATCATCTGTGGCACACACTTTGAATCCTGTTTTAGATCCCATTTTTTGTGACCATGAAAGGATTTTCTTGGACTAAGGATGTTCATCTGTTCCATTGCCCTTTGTGCTATGAGGTCATATCATCAACATCAATAATGTAGAGAATTGGAATAGAAATAAAAAAATTATCACATGTGAAGGATGGAATTTAGCAACTGTTGTGTAACAAATGGAAGGAACACCAAGAAAGGATATATCAGAGTGCAATACACTGATATCCACTAGATTTACCAGTCACTGGGACCCCAGACACCCAAACTGAGAAACCAAGTACAGTGATTAAATCCTGACAAGGCACACAGCTGGTACAGAATAGAGAAGCCAACTGCCAGATGAGGTCAGAACAGCCAGTAAGATTCCCAAGGTGCCAGTCAAGTTTGTGGAGTTTATTCTCAGTACATCACACAACACTTTGAACACCATGATTCTGTACAGGGAAAAACAAATTAAAATATTTGTTTTTTCTCTCTAGTCATTGTTCTCAGACACTTCTCAGACTTCTGTTCTATTCAGTCATTTAAATTATGTTCTCTTGTTTTTAGTATGAAATTTTCTCCAGCTACAGGAACATTTCTCAATAATTAACTGTATTTTTCAGTCCAGGCAATCAGTCTATGGGAGTAATTTTGTACTATTCTTTTTCTGTCAATGGCTACTCTGGTTTTTAGTATCAGGAAATTTTATCTCTTCTGCACATCTCTTCCTCTGGGTCATTGCTTTACAAAGTGAACAAAATAATTGCTTTAGTAGTCATTCCCGCCTCTGACCATTTATTTAAAATATTTTCTCTCTCTTGGAGTTCCAAACCAGTAGGTCAATACTGTAATGTATTCACAAAATTTGTAGGTGTATTTCAAAAAGCATTTTTACCCCTGCAATTTGAAAGTAGGAAATAAGCTTTCATTTGCCTTCTCTAATAAAAATTGCTTAGCTAACAGCCTGCATAGTACTTAAAAATTCACTTGTAAATTAATGCATGGATATATTATGTCTATGATTTTCTCTTATCAGCTTTCTGCTTCTTCTTTTTAGAAAAAAGTCAAATATTAACTATAATCTGATTTTCTACATAAACATACTGATATACTTAATTAAATTACTGTTTACTAGATAGTACCCTGGGACTGTCACTGATTACTGCCTCTGATGTACTGATAACTGCAGAATTCTAGCTTAAACATCCACTGTTACTTGACATTTCTTTAATTCACTTTCAAAATACAGATGAAATATAAGACTCTTTATTCCATCAGTTCCACAATCTGCCTCCAAATGTACATATACAAAAATGTACCTTTTTTTTTGAACCAATGACAACCTATACCCTTGAAGCATCCACTTTCAGTGATAAAGGGAAAATAAATATAAAGCAAAGGATGACTTAGACAGAACTTTCCATCCTAAGGCACCTGCTGAAGTTGACCTGAGTTTATGATGCCAAAGTTCCAGTTAAGACCTGCATGACTGCAGAGAGGTTTTCTATATATATATACATATGTATAGACCAAATGGCAAGTTTCTTTTACCCCCTTTCTAACTGAGCCTCTTCATGATTTATTCTTCTGCATTTCTCATCAACTGAACTTGTGTATATTTCAACTGCATAAGTTGTGAAACAGATTTGGCAGGAGAATAATGTGACAAGTATCACCCACAGGCTTGCTTAAGGAGCTATCATCTCTACAAGGGTAGCAAACAGTATGAAGTAGTCCCTAGACATTAAATTTCCTTGCTGATTTACCCACTCAGGCACTGAATATAACAGTAAAGCAAGTAGCTCAAAGGTAATAAGTGCCACTTGTATCCTTACCATTAATTGACTGTGTGTTAATTGATTGCAAAGCAGCTATTGCTTCTGTTTTCCATCAGACTTAATATGTCTATTAATTTAAATAAATATATATATTGTTCATTTTTTCAAAGAAAACTGTACAACAGTACAAGTAAAGAGTTATAATTTTTATGATCTATCATATAGGTTTGTCCTTCATTTTTCAGCTTCTGATGGTCATGAACTTTCTCATATTCATCTTATCAAAACAGAAAAAACATTCTTGAGAGCTTTGACTTCAGCTGACCATGACACCTGATTTTGAAAACTAATTTCTATCCTTTAAAAGCTAAAAAAACCTCTCACTCTTCTGGCATGAATTTTGGTTTTTTGTTGTAATTGAGTCACAATACCATGTAAAAACAGCAGTTTCTTAAAACATAAACACATTAAGGGGAAAACAAGAAGTACAGTTTTACTGGCCTGAAAAATGATAAATAGTGTTGCTTTAAACTGTAAGACAAGCCATAAGACAAATTGCTAGGAAAGTAGTACATAAAACAAAACACAATCAGAAAAAATAAACCCAAAAGTGGTCTGAATATACGCCGTTCCTGTTACTGCTACTTTTTTATTCCTTTTTTTTTTTTTTTTTTTTTTTTTTTTTTTTTTTTTTTTCTCCATCTCATTCTGAGTATAGTATTCTTGGTTTTAACCTGGAAAGGGGAAGATTTAAATGGTACATTAAGGAGAAAGTCTGTACTGAAAGGTGAGGCTCTGGAACAGGTTGGCCATAGAAGTTGTCAACGTCCCATCCCTGGAAGTGTCCAAGGCCAGGCTGGATGGAGGTCTGAGAAACCCAGTCTAGTGGAAGGTGTCCCTGTCAAAGGCAGGGGAGTTGAAGCCAGATGACCCCTTAAGTTCCTTTTGAACAAAATGGTTTTATGATACAGTGATTTTATATGTTCTGTAGGGCTGAGTACAAAGTATAAACAGTACTCATTTTTTTTCAACTCAGTTTCCAGGAGATAAGAGCTACTGATAAACCCCCTAAAATTTTCATTTCTGGAAAGAATTTCTCAATCTTTGTGTATAAAAATCACCTATCCTTTTAGTAGAAGAAGTTACATTATCTATTTACTTTGCAAATATTTTTTTTGCAGCCTGTGGAAAGAGGGAGACAAGAAAAAGATGTGAAGCATTTGATACCTTTTTGAACCCAATTCTTTAGCTTTCCAGAGCCATAATCCACTTAGGCATAGACCTATTCAAAAACAAGTGAAGGGTACATCTGAAATAACTTTGCAATCAAATTTACCCTTGAACCTTGGTCTCCTTTTGTGTTACTTTTTTGTGTTACTTTTGTGGATAAAATACTGCAGAAGACAAGTTTTACTGTCCTCTGACATGGTCTTGCAACAACATGCCAGCAAAGCTTTACGTCCTCAAATACCATCATGTACCTTCATTTTCACGTTAAAAAGCACACCCCTCTAGAGAGCTGTGATAACTCTGAATTTAAAACAAAACAAGACAAATAATACACACATAAAAAGTGGGGGGTTAGTCCTAAATTCTGTACTCCAGGTGCAGGGGAGATGCGAAAGCAAATCTTATACATCATGGATATGTCCAACCTTTCTGTGAGGGAGCACCCTTGGGCATGGGGACAGCAGAGCTCATCTCTACCAGCTTCGGCTCCAGAGCTCACTGTCCGAGGCAGAGGTACTTCATAGTGTAGACCTTCTGAAAACAGGGCAGGAATCCACTGATCAACCTTCCCAGCAGGGCTGGACACTCACCCAACAGGAAGGGTACTACTGGTAGTATGTGCAGGAGAGTGACTTTTTTTTAATATATTTCATTATTGTGTCTAATAATAACTTTGTAGATCCATTCTGGCTTTCTAGAGACTAGCAACAGTCTGGAAAAGTTCAGGATTGCTTTATTTTGGCAGAGAGAGTAGGTAAAACAGCAGAATAACCCTTGGCAGATATGAGGGCAAAGTGATGGGCTTCACACCATAACCCCACCTTATGAGAGCCCGTGCTTTGTCTTCCAAATGAGAAGCTTTCAGTGAATCACAGACTGGGGTGACCAATTGGGACCATCACAGAGGGTCCCAAGTTGGGAAATTCATGCAGCACAGGATGGCAAGTGGGAAATGTGTGTGTTTATATCAGTATGCTAAGATTCACATCTGTAATTCTCACTATCACTTGTGTAACCTTGTGGCATATCTAGAGATTACAGGCTTAGAAATATTTAAAACACATAAGATTAAAACTAACCAAGAAGGAGTTTTAAGTAGCTTTTTTTTTTTTTTTCATAATGTATAAAGGGATCATAGACTGGCCTTATTTTTTGTAGATTTGATATTTAATGTTACTTACTCCTAAGGGAGTATGTTTAATGCATTGGCATTATTCTGCAGCTACCTGTGAGTTCCTGATTAAACAGAATATGTAAGAAACAAAAGGTATCTTTGGGAAAATAGAGGAACAAAAAAATGTCACTGAAACACTATTGTGTATTCCCTTTAGAAACCTTAATTTAAGGTAATAACACTTCAGGAGTGAGCAATGCTTTTCTAATTGCTTGTATTATCTCCTTACCAGTGTTTCACAACAGGTAGTAGATTGTAACTGGCAAATCTCTAAAGACTTTAGACAGAAGCATAAACACACACGAAAAAAATATAATTTCAGTGATTACCTTCCAAGCCTTTAATAAAAGTAGTTAAGGCCTGATTTAAAAGCCTCCCCTCTGATGGTAATAGCCTATTTGTCAGGTGTTATTATACAGTGATGATAGTCATTGTGCAGGAAAATGCTTAGCATTTAGCACTAAATGCTGTTTTTTTTTTTCAATTTTTTTTCTCTCTAGATGTTTATATCATGGCAAGCAATGAGGAGGTTGGCCTGAAGAGTGGCTCTCTAACCCCAAATGCATCAAGATTTAAAAAAATTTTGGAACTGTATACTTATTCTTATGTTGCAAGAAAAACTATTTCACATCAACAGATTGCATATGAACAAATATGTCTAAGTGCCAACGTGATATAATTTTTAAATTGAAAAGGATTTATATTCACTCTAAATAAACACTGAACTTAGGTTTAACCCATTACAGATGTCACCTTTTAGTTGAAACAGTCTCTTCCTTTTGACTGAAGTGGGATTTTCATTAATGGACATATTTCTCTGTAAATTCTAGCCCTCAAGTTCTGTCTTTTGGAATGTTATATTCTGTCTGTCTTTCGCAGAGTTTTATTACATGACAATGAATGAGTCAGATGTTGAACTCTATTTATTTTACTTCTTTCATAGAATATATGGTGTGGAAATCCGATCACTAGTGAATACGTGTTATTAGCCCTCTCTGAGGAGGCAGTGCAATGGTCTTTAAAATCTCTGTGATTTTTTCCCCACAAATTTACATTAAATTAGACAGATTATGAACTAATAGTGATGAAAAAAGAAAGGCTAAAAAATTTGGTCTAGTACACAGAAATGGAAATACTTCTTTATTTACTTTTTTATTTACAATGAATTCTTGTATATGGTCTTTATCTAAACCAGCAAAGTTAATAAATAAGTGTGATAGCAATAAGTGTTCTGGAAAAAACCTTCAGACTATATTTTCCATAATCAGCTGTTACTGTATAAATAACACTGCATAAATAAGATGCTTGATATTCAGTTCATGCAATGCAGTAGACACTTCACATCATTTACTTAGGGCAAGAAAAAGATTTCTTTCTCTTCCAAAAAATAATCAGTCTGAAGTGTGTCAAATTTCCTGTGAAAAGTACTAACATTTTCTGTATGAATGACAAGATATGCACCTAATTGACAAGGGATTCATGCAAAGAATATGAGAATGTGCTCATTGCATAGAAATAATAAACTGGGGAAAAAATTAAAGAAAAACACTGAACCATTGCTAAAATTCAGTAGAGATCCCCTGTTATACTGCTGAGTGGTTACGATCACCTGGATAAAAAAAAATCATTTTATTTAAAAAAATACCTTAGAAGTATATTATATTTATTTAACTACCTCTCCTAAATTTTTCAAGAACTTTCTAGCTTATATTTATTCAAAATATAAAGCACTATTAATATGAGATAAAAATGTTTCATGATGTTACTACTATAGACTGTACTGGTTCATTAACACATTATCCTTAATGAGTTTTCTTCCATCATTATTTCTAATTTAGTCCTCATTAATTTACAGTAACAGATTAGTTTGCTGTCAAGGAATAGAAGTGCACCTAAAAGCCATGTTAGGATTGGCTGCTGAACACTTCTGTTCCTATGTGAACGACTTCCCAATAAACTGTTTCCCCTAATAATACATCCAGATAAATGGATATCAAAGAAAAAGATTACTATTGCCAAAATAATTTATCAGATCAAACAGAAAATTTCTCAGAATTTCACAATAAATTTCCTTAATTCCACAACAAATTCAACATTACATACAATACTTAAATATAATACATATCTGATTTTGTTCTGAACAAGAAAGAAAGTATATTGTATCACCTTCAGCACAAATGTTTACTAAAGCTAGCTATGCTGCTGAATATGTCCCACATGGGGTCCCTGGTCAAGAGGGGTGACATAGGCTTGTGTCCACTCTCCTGGTGGTGTGTCCCATCTACGTCAGATAAGCTGAGTCAAGGCCTCATAGGTTTCAGGTTTGGGTCCCCTGGCTCTGTACTGCACTTTGGTTGCCACAGGACAAAACTGGATGAGGAAGAGGGAGAGTAGATGTTATTCTCATTTTGAGTGTTTTAAACAGTTTAGGGACTGTTTTGTGGCCTACTAGACCTCTTTTTTCTGAAAACTGGAAGATGTGACTGTGTTGCATAAACAGCACATTGTCAGTAGGACAGGTAATGGCATCTGAAGGTTCAAAGCATTCTGGGATAATACTGAAGGGCAGAGAATGCAAAAAGCTGGGGCAACCTCATCACACTGCTTACTTGGAGTGAGTCACACTTCCTACACTATCTAGGAGAAAAAGGCCTTAGTTTCTTCTTAACTGTTTTTGCAAGCAATGCTCCTCACTGAATATGTTATAAACCAACTTCCTTTTTAGCACCAGAATCCAATGACTTGGGACCACTTCAGTGTTGCACTTTACTCTCACTGTATGAACAAGTGATCTCAAAAAACATGAGATGTTTTGAAAAGCTAGTAATTTATGTTAAGCACTTAAGAGAAAGAGTGCAATTGGAAATCTGGCTTTAACTCACACAAAGTCTTCCACAGTTTCATTAACTATAATGTTTTGATAATAATATCACTCACTGCATCAAAATATCACAAGGATTGTCTACAAAGTGACTGCAAAATAGCTTTGTCTCAACTAAGGAAATAATCACTTTTCAGAAAACCCTTTAGGCAGTCAAAATCTTTCCTGACTGAGGTTCACTAAAGTTTGAGAGACTGTCCTCAGGACATAACTCTGGTGCTTCAATGAATTTTAAGGTGAAATATAGCATCTAATGATTGCGCTCTACAGACAGCAGCATTTGGATTTCTTTTTTAAGCAAGATGAAAATATAAACAGAAATTCAAATCTGTATATAATCTCTTCAGTAAATTAAATGCTGTTATACTCCAAGAAAAAGACCCATGTTCAAGCACACTGACAAGTATACTTTTAATTACTTTTGACTATATAATATCTTTTGGGAATATTCCCCTTTTATTTTTTCACTCTTGACACGCTGTATATGATGTGTGAGTTGCTTATTGAAACAATAAAAGATACAACGTTTAATTTATTTTCTTCTGGACAAAACCAATTAATGCACTACACCACCTGAAGAAAAGAAAATTGAAGTATTATGTTGAATTTTCTGTTTCAAGAAACCTGATAACATGTCAGGTATGTTACCCAACAGAGTTTTGGAAAGAGAATTTTGCACATGTAAGTGATGTTTAAAGGAAAGAACAACTAATGACTGTTTAAAAGGCAGATTCATTCTGTTCTTGCTTATGCATTCATTATTGCAAACATTACAGCCATAATACACTGCTCCATTTTTTTTAATGTTTGATTTAATGTTAGTATATAAACCCCACTATCATCATCATAACATTACTTACCGAATTTGACAACGCTGCAGATTACAATGGAAAGCTTGAAAAATACAATGCAGACTGCACCAAGATAAAACCATCTTAAATTCATCAGGACCCATTTTTTTAATGTCTGAGAATGAAAGTCCCCACAGTCTACAGCTATTACTGAATTTCTCATGTTAGGGACTTCAATTGCACCCTCTCAAGATTCTGAAATTGCAGCTTGAGATGTACACAGTTTTTCTCAACTTACTTTCATTTTTTTAAATACTTTTAATTACTTTTCTGTGAAGGCAAAAGCTACCACAGAGACTTTATGATTATAGACACTCTCATGTCTTTTTCCAGGCATTGCCAGGCCATTTGTAGTTTATTCCTATGAATTACACAGAAGTTTCTTCAGCAAATCCACATAAAAAACTGTAAAAGGTATCGATGCAGTAATAGTTCTTGCCAGTATTACACTACATTACACATTTTCCTACATCCCGGGCTGAGAGCAACCCTCATTAAAGTTCTCAGCTCTCCAAGATTGACTCCCCAATGCCCAGAGAGATCTCTTTTTAAAAACTTTGTTCAATGCCCTGAAATGCTCTTGGACTATATTGTCTGTTGGGACATAGACTAACTCACATGGATTGTTTAACTATTACATGTGTGGAAAAAAATTAATTGGTTTTACAACATCAACTAAGAAAACAGTGGAAAAGACTGAAGCTGCATTTCCTGCCATGAGATATTTGCTGTCTTAAAATGAAAAACCTCAAATTTATCAGCCCTTGTGACTCAACAGGTATCCATGTTGAGCAACATGCAGCATGAAAAAAGCTGCAGCCATATTTCCTCACCAGTCTGAGAGATATTCTCTTGTACTTGGTGGAAATACAATTTCCAAGTTCTTTTAGGTCCTTTGGATTCCTTATCAAGCATATTAGTATTGTGGCCCCTTCAAGGCAGAGGAACAGTATGATCTCAGGAAATAATGGATTTTAGTCTTTATTCTTGAGGCTTGAATTCTAGGTGAAAATCTAAAAATACATCATTGACTCTCCACAACCTGTCTCCATTATAAAATTGCTAGACAACATGAGCATATTTTCGAAATATAACCTCAGTTCAACTGTTTTATTAATTCTTAAATATAGATATAGAATTAGACAGATATTTATATGGATATATAGATATCTTCCCACTCATTTTCAGCCTACAGAATTGTGGTTGCCTCTATATAGCAGGATTCCCCACATTGCAAATTTGCATCCTGGCTATATCTCCTACCATGTTATGGTTTCTATTGGATGGAAACTTGTGCATGGGTAGGCAGAAAGTCACAGTGTTCTCTAGCTGTTTTTCCTGATCTGGATGAATAAGCATTTTGTGAAACTTAATCTTCACTACATCTGATTATTATAATTGCAATATTAGAGTGCTGGGAGAGAGTTGCCTCTAGAATGGAGCAGTTGGAAAAGATTCAGCTGTGTCTCAAGCTGAACCTAACCAGCTCAGCTATATTTCTACAATCTATATTCAGGTTGGCAGTATCTCTTCTGTTACATGATATAAGGCTTTGACCTATCTTGATGGAAAATTATCTGCACTCATTTATTTATCACTGCTCAGACAGACAGTGCCAAGGTCATTTCTGAAAGAATGACACCCTCAGTGCATTGGTACTCTCAACAGACCTAGCTGCTTCAGTCCATCAGATCTGCCCTGAAGTAAACAGTGCATCCTCATAGTATCAATAAACAAGTTCAGTGCTTCTAAATGCTTTGTGTACACATGCTGGTAAATTCGGCACATAAAAAAAAATTGTGGGAAAGAAATGATGAGGTTATAATAGGAGTCAATAAAGTCATGAGTGGGACAAACAGCTAAGTAGGGATTGACTATTTGTTATTCTTTGAATGAAAGCCCCACAGGCCACCAAAAAAACTGGGTGTGACCTTCAAAAGAAGGAAATGTGAACCTTTACACACAGTGTAAGTAATCTGTGGAACTTCCTGCCACAAGACATTGTAAATACTAAATGGATTTTTAAGTTCAAGAAGGGACTGTGCAAGTTCATGGGAGAAATTTCGGTCAGTAGTTATGATCTTCAAACACATCAGCTTCTTGTTCAGAAATTTCTTCTACTATAAGTTTCTTAAGACTGTAAGACTATGATGAGAAAGTTCAACCACATTTTTTTTCATTTCTATACTCTTTTTTAGATAACCATGTTTGGTTAATATTAGATAAACAGTGCAGGATCTTTTGACATGGCTTTCTACAGTGATTCTATCTCCATCATGTCTTCTTTATCACGAAAGCACTCCATAACTGTGAGCACAAATATTTGAGTTCTGTCTTAATGAAAGAAGACCAGTGGATGAATTTGAGAAGCAGATAGACCCATTATGCTTTTCCAAAGCCATTCCCTGACTTTGTGCTCATTTCCTATGTATTAAATTTCTGGGCAAGGATAATCCAAAGAGGTCAGAGTTAGGGAAAGAAGCCTTCTAATTGTCCACAAGGCAACTATGCAGCGTTGCTGGGAAGCGTAAACATAACCCAGCTGATGCCCCCTGACTTTATGATTGTGGATTTGTTTCTGGCCCTAATTATATCTTAGGATAATTGGAGCTCTTCTAAATAATGAGCCCAAGATCAGGTTTGCATCTACGCGTTGAAATACTGTATTACACATATTTCTTCCTTATTGGGATAGGCAAGAATAAGCACAAGACTGTTTAATAAGAAAGGCAAGAATAAATACAACATTGTTTAACCTGGCACTGAGAGGCACTTGGATGTGAGTGCAGTATAAAATACTATACACTGTGGAGCAGAATTTCAGAAAAAAAAAGGGATGAGGTGCAGACAGAATAAGTGGCCTCCAGAGGTCATAACAGAAGTTTGTGTAAAAACAAGAAATAAATCTTCCACTTTCCAGTCCAATGCTTTTATCATAAAAGGATCATCACAAGAGGGAAGATCTCTCTGGTTAACGCTGCATACTCTATTCCCAGCTGTGCCATATTCTTGTGACAGCAGCTATCAACCGTTACAAAGCAACTTAAGACCCTTTTATTACAGCATTAAGCCAACCTTTAATAGACATAAAGCTGAATCAAGATCTTGATTGCCAGTCTGCCTCTGTTTAATAGCTCCACAGAGCAAATTTATGAATGCTACTATCTTAACACCCGCTTTGTTTGTATCATTTTGTTATAGCCCTGTCCCTAAGATTGAAAATGTTCTGTACCACTGAGGAGAACTGCTGCTCCATGTTCAGTGCATATACAGAACTGTAACCTCTCAATTTTCTTTTTTCAGTGTATTTTCATAAATATAACAAGTACAACTGCAATCTAGTCATTCAAGACAAAACTTTAGACTTCTGAATTCTAGCTCTTAACCTCTTTTTTTGCAAGTAGGAATAATTCTTCTCCATCACTCACAAGAGTTACAAGGACAAATGTTATTCTTAAAGTAGATGAAAAACTGTGCAGGATATTCACTGAAATCTTATTAAGGCTTATCCTTTTGATTCACTCTACAATTTGTCAACACATGGAGAACATTTTGTACTGAGTTGTGGTACCTTAGTCGTAATGAAATAAGTATTCCGTAGTCATGGCTACAGCTAGGTTGCTCAGTGCAGGTTCAGCACTGTATAGACCTCTCCACAATACTCCAAACAGGTGTTTTGGGGGCATTATACTGAGGTTCAGATATCAGTTATCTGGATGTCTACATCTAAGGTAGACACCCTACTCTTTCCTTCCTGATCAGTGAAATAGAATGAGCTCCTTTAGGACACAATCCTTATGATACTTTTAATCATTTCTAAGTTAGAATGAGATGAATCAGTGATCCTGAGTGGTTTCCTATGAAAGGAACAAAAAGAAACTATTTTGATATTGACATTTACACTGGCAATATCCATATTTCTCAGAGGAATTCTACCTTTCACTATGTATATTTAATGGAACACAGTCCTCCAGTGGGAACTTGAATGCTTAAGTTTTCAAGTTCTCACTATTCTTTGCTTTCTGCTCTGTTGTACATACTTTTCTATATTTTCTGATATAGATCCTTATTTCTGTCTTCCAGTAGGGAAATTGAAACTAGCGACAAAATACTTCCTCTCTTAAGGTGAGTTAGTGTATGTAAGTTTGGACAAGGAGTTGCCTGGTAACAGCACACAAGAAAATGTGAAGTGACATACAGATCAACAGCTTCTGAAGTTGCATCTATGCATAAGGCTTGATTCAACCACAGAAGTAAATGAAGTTTTAGAACCCCTGGTGCTGGATAAAATATTCCATCCCAGAAAGCATTGATGTGATATCAACTCTTTTTCTAATCATTTGAACACAGAACTATTGCCTCAGTTCAAAAGTTTTTATGGGCTCATTTCTAGGAGGAAAAGATTGATCTGTGGCAATGTATGAGAATATCAAGAAAAAAATCATTTTTCTGGAGCTCTGTGCAGATTTCATTTCAGAACTGCAGGTCAGCATGAAATCTCCTCTACCTATTTATAAAACTGTGGCCATCACTCACCATTGTGAACATCACTGTAAATTTCAGATATAAATAGCCAAATCTCCTCAATAATAACTAATACCTTCTGCAGTTCTGATTGTCTGTATAGATTTCAAAGTTTAAAAATTCTCAGAGGCTGTGATTTTTAAGTCCTGTATTGACCAGGACAAGAGGCAGAACCCATGTCCTTATTTCTACTGCTCCTCTTCATTCAAAAGCTGGTTGTCTGCATTTGCGATGTCACCACTGTTATTTAAAGTTTATTGTGAAAGAATTCAAGATGTCAATTGACACCACTTCTTTTTAATTTTAAAAGTATATTTGTTTGCAGACATTATGGATGTTAGTGTTGTTGAAATGCCTTTGTAATTTTTGATAATCCACATCTTCTTACTTGACCTGTAAAGTTTTTAATTAGACATTAGTTAGTCATTGGTTATGATTCATTTACTCTGTCCTTAGCTCTGTAGATCACTTATCACCTATCTTCCCTCTATAAAGGCTAACATCCCAGACTAAAAGATATACCAAGTGGGATGAATTGCCCTCTGCAATGCTAATTCTCGTTAAACTTCATGGATTTCCCCTTGGATTACAGAAACTATTTATCTCTTGCCTTAACTGTCATCACATGACTGTAAAGGGTATATTTGGGAGACTAAGGGGAAGCTGCCACTGCCTCTTTCTGAATATTATTTGCTTTGTGCCATGACTGTACACCACATAATCCAAAACACCCAAAATGAGAAGAGAGCTTCCCTATAAACCCTGCTGGGATGAAGAGTAGAGGAGGTTCTTAAATTGAAGTAAGGAGTCAAAAAAACTTCTCCTTCCCCAAACAACAGATACCAAAGGCACTGACTCAGAGGTGCCCAGTGTTCCTATTCCGAGTATTGGGGTTATTTGAGCAATTTTAAACTTACACTTTATTCACTGACTATGACTTTTCCTTGCATTATATTTTATAATGTATTTCACATAAATTCCATTAGATACTCATGAACAATTTCCTAGATATTTGTAAGAAAAGTCACAAATAGTTGTCAACAAACTGCTTTTATCTTTAAGATCTGTGATGGCTTGCATGACTAGAGTGCTGTAATGGAAGGATATGAGATCTTTAGGAGGGATGGGCCAGGAAGATGAGGTAGAATAACCTGGAGTTACTGGTGGACAGTAATTTGGACATAGCCAGAATTGTGCCCTTGCAGTACAGGCTGTCTTGGGCTGCCTTAGGCAGGGAGGTGATTCTTCCCCTTTATTCAGCACTGGTGAGGCCACACCTGAAATAGTGTGTCTTCTTATGGGTTTCCCAGTACAAGAGGCACATGAACATACTGGAGATAATCCAATGAAGGGAAACAAAATGATCAAGGGTCTGGAGCATTTCTCCTAAGAGGAAAGACAGAGAGATGGCAATGTTTAGCTTAGAGGAGGGAAGGTTCATTGGAAAGATCTCAGTTCACATAAATAACCACAAAGAGGGTGAGAGGAGGATGGAACGGACTCTTCTCAGCAGTGTCCTGTGACAGGTCCAGAAGCAATGGTCACAGGATATCTGAACATCAAGAAACACTTTTTCACTGTGAGGGTGATGACCTCTGGAACAGACTGCCTGGGAAGGTAGCTGAGTCTCCAACCTTGGTAACATTCCAAAATCATGTGAACTTGGCTCTGGCCAACTGCTTGAGCAGAAGTCTTGATCTAGATTGCCTCCAGAGGTCCCATTCAAATCTCTGCTACTCTATGAGCTCATGAATGAGTCTTCTGGAACATTCCATGAATGGATGTTTTATTTCATGAGCTATTTCACTGTAGTTGTAGCTCAGTGTGTTTTTCTTTATACATTGTTAAATATTTCATGAAAACATTATAAATATTACATGACAATTTCAGAGAGATTTCTCATGAGTGTTTCAGGAAATATCTTATGAGCACTGCTATGACATTTCATGAACATACTTATGCTTGAGGAAAAAATATATCATCAAATATTTCATGAGTCTTTCTAGAATGCTATCCAAGTTTCTTATGAAAACTATGGTATTTCAGAGATAGTTATGTTAAATACTTATTGACTACTTTTTAAGCAAGCAGTTTTGGGTTTTGTTTTTTTTGTTGTTGCTGTTGTTTTTTCTTGGGAATTCTTTTGTTGTTGCCTTATTTTTGGTTTGTTTTTTTGAATAGGCTGTCTATTTCTGAAAAAAATAAAGCATCAATGGACAAATATTTTAATCTCCTCAGGTATTTTAGATGGTAGTTTAAATACAAAAAAAGTGACAGTGTAAATTCGTCATTGCCATGACCATACACACTGTCAGAAGGAGTAAATACATGTCTAGGAATTCAGCTTGCATCCAGGCATGGAGTTTCCTGGAGTGGAAGAATGTCTCCTTTGTGTATTTTCTTTTCCACACCTATTACTAGTTTTGTTATAACTACATGCCACATAAATCACTGCTATGTGTATTTCAGGTTTTCTGTGTGGACACTTAATAGTAACTTGTGGTGTGACACATCTTAGAAAAATGTATGTCTTGGTTGTGAAGTAATTTTCACACTGTCTGCTTCGAGGTGAATATGAGATGCAATGTGTAATATTTACCCAGAATGATAGGCTGCCTGAGTTACCTTTCAGGGGTAGACAGAAAGGAGACAGCTACAACTCTTTTCATGTAAAGCAATCTTCAACACATGTCATTTGTCCCTTATAATGTCTTGAGCTGTGTTGAATCAGCTCTTTACTCTTGCTCTTGTAAGCCCACAGAAACTCTGTTCCAGAGATATCTTACTCATGTCCTTTGAATCTCCTAGGAGGAAAAAAAAAACACCTCAATTGTTTTTGCTTCCCCTAGAAACCTAGTCACAGCAGTTGAAAAATGATTAACACACCTTTGAGTTACAAGACCAGTTACAATTCGGACCTGTAGTGTTGAAAAAGTAACAAGAAGTTATTATGCCCTACGCATTTTGTATTACGTCAAAGATGGTAAATATCACCCTAAGTTTTGGTAAAACATATTCAGCCCTTCTTCCTTCCCAATATTAGAATAGCGTAGAAACAGTAAGATATTTTCCACCTTACTTATATTACATCCTGGAACTATGCTGCCGTGAGCCTTTTATGTACTATTTGAAATTGTTTGAAAAATGCATGCAAGTTCTGTGCACTGCTTTTAGGAAGTGCTTGGAAGTATACACTTGGTTGGTTCATAAGAAATGATTAGTTGATTGACAGGAATCACTCCCTGACAGTCAACCTGAGGCACTGTAGGAACTCCCAAACTAACAAAGAAACTTGACTGACATGATATTTTGCAAACTGTGGTGGGGTTGTGGAGACCAGGTAAGAAGTCATATGTGCATCTCCGCAGAAACTTCTTGTGCTAGAAGAGGCCACTGATACTAGTAGCCACAAGAAAAAAAAAAAAAAAACAAACAGACTACAAATCATATAATCATAGAATATCCTCAGCTGGAAGGGATCCAACAGGATCGTTGACTCCAACTCCTGACTCTGCACAGAACACACCAAGAGTCACAGAACACGCCTGAGAGCATTGTCCAAATGCTTCTTGTACTCTAGCAGGCTTCGTGATGTGGCCAATTCCCTGGGGAACCTGTTCCAGTGTCCAGCCACTGTATGGGTGAGTAGCTTCTCCTAATACCCAACTTAAGCCTCCTCTGGCACAGTTTCATGCCATTTCCTTGAGTCCCATTGATGATCACAAGAGTGAGAGAAGAAATCAGTGCCTGCCTCTCCTCTTCCCCTTGTGAAGAAGCTGTAGTCTTCCATGAGGTGTTCCCTCAGTCTTCTGTTCTCCAGGATGAACAAGTTAAGTGACCTTAACCACTCCTTGCATGGTTTCCACTTAAGGCCTTTCACATTCTTCATTTCTCTGCTTTGGATTCTTTCTAATAGCTTGATATCTTATATTGTTGTGCCCAAAACTGCACAAAGTACTGGAGGTGAGGCAGCATCAGCTCAGAGTAAAGGAGGACAATTTCCTCTATTGACCACCCATCAATTCTGTGCTTGATGCACATTTCTCCTTATACTCTGTGTGAATCCTCCTCCTTGCAGCTTATGCCCAGTGTCTCTCATCCTTACACCATTCAGCACTGAAGAGTCCAGATACATTCTCTTGGAACTTTTCTCATTGGTTTTGGGGGAAAGTTATTAGGTCACCATGAAATTTTTTATTTTCCAGACTCGACAAGACCATTTTTTCAGTCTGCCCTCACAGGGAACACACTCCAGAATATTAGAAACTTTAGCTGAATATTTAAGCTCAAGTTAAAAAAAAATCTAGGAAAAAAATTGTAACCAAAATTGAGATCTAGCTGTGCTTAGGGACCATTTTAAATCCTGTGCAATCCTCAAAGTAAAATTAATAGATTTTTTTTTCAATTAGTGCTCAGAACCATAGGGTTTAAAACATTCTCTACTAGTTGCTCCTCTGTATTTCAGTATCTCTGTAAATCTTCATCTATGCCTTGGTATATCTTTGTCTACATGCAATTATAAGTTGTGAAATGCTCCCCCAAAAGCGTTGATCTAAGGCTTCAATACTAATCCTTGTACCAGATAAAAATTCCAGATACAATGTTGTAATTAAATATTATGGTAGGATATTTTATAAATACCTGTGTAATTCGTCTCAGAAATTCTGTAATTTTCTACAATTTTATCTGTACCATCAACTATATGCTGAAGAATTTTTTTTCATTGTGTTTTCTTTTTACAGTAACAAATTTAATTTTTTAATAGTAAGTTGCTACTTACATATGGTAAGAGGGAAGGTTTCAAACAATAGTAAGAAGGGGACACTATACAAAATTATAAAGATAAATAAATGTTTTGGAAGAAGTTAAATCCGGCTCCAGATAGACAACATAAAATTCCCAAAGCTAATGTGTTTTGGAAATAATCCCTTTGGTCCCATCCACGTTTCAAGTATACAATTTGAAGGAAAAAAACCTTGAGCCTGCTCTTGCTCCTGCATAAAACGATGGCACTCAATCATCTTATAGTACTTCAAGAATTTTCTAAATAATATTTCTGAATGTCTTTGGAATTCATCATAACGTTTTGCAAAAAGATACCTGATGCCCATATCATCATCTTCTGAGCTCCTTCAAACTTTTACCAGACAGTGCACATCACTAATACAATATCTTTCTCATCAAAACTTGTCTTGGGGTAGGAGAATGAACTAAATTGCTGTGACTCCATCAGCAAATAAAACAAATTACACACTGCTGTTAATGTTAGCTATCCCAGTGTGTCACATTCATACAATTACAATATTTTGCCTCACCAAACTACACATCTGCATCTCAAACCAACAAGTCAGGAGTGTTTCTTAGCCACTGCTCCCTCCCAGAACCTTCCTGTCACCTTCTGCCAGGGCATTGCTTTGCCTGCATTGAAATTTTCCCTCAGAACATGTATAGTCACTGTACAGACCACCATACACCAGTACAAACATAGGTCCCCTACAACTGTTTTCCCTTACTTTTAGGAGAGCCCTGTGTAGAGCTAAGGTTTGTTCTCTCATTGCTCTCCACAAAAAAAAAGAAAAAAAAATAATTTTTGATCCACAACACAAGACTACTCCCAAGGAAAGAAACTAATGTCAGTTTTCCTTAACATGTGGAGACAACATAAATAGATGACGTTTGTATATCATACAAGATTTTTTTTTTCCCATTGATACCTTAGGAAGGCTGACCTGAAACAGAGGCTGGACAGAGCTAGAGAATAAAGATATTTATTAAAAGGTTTCCAGAACCCACCTTGGGCATTACAGCCTTGGGCATTACAAGCCTAACCCCAAGTGGGTTAGGAATGGCCACACAAAATGGCTGCCTGATTACAAGATTTTACATTTTTATAAGTTTTGGTCCATTTGCATGTTGGGGTTTAATTGTCCAATTACAGCTTCAGGTTGTGAGGTCTCACTCTTCTTGTTCTTCCCTTCAGTCCACCTTTGTTTATGCTTTTTGGGCTGAAAGTTGTCCTTGGTCCTCATCAGGAAAAGGATTTGCTTTGTCTACTTGTTCTGTGAAGAAAGCTTACTGGCACTTAATATGAGGCTCAAAACTACATCCTTAGGTAGCACAGAATCTGAAACTATGAAAGCTAAAATCTAAGGCATCACCATTGTTAGATCTTCCAGGTATCTCTCCTTTTTTTCTGAATTGACATGATCTTCATCCCATTGCTAACAAAAATTTTTTACTCTGATAAGTAAAGAAATCCAGTGGACTAAAACCCCTTCCCTAGAAGGTTGGGCAGAAGCACAAGGAACAGTAGCATATTTTAACACTGTAAGGGTCTGGATCAATGCCATTGATGAAAGGAACATGCAAACATATGCTCCAAGTCTGGCTGTCATATAGTATTGAAATATGAAACTTGTACATAGTCCATATAAACCTGAAAAATAAAGAAGCCACACAGAAGTCTGCCATCGACTCATGCACAACACAAGCAAACGATGGCTGGAAGACTGCCAATCCTTGGCATGGTAGCAGAGCATCTGTGCAAACATTAGTCAATCCTAACACTGCAAAGTAAATTTGATATTGCAGAGTTCTGGTTACACATTATCTACCTCTAACAATTGCATGATATGTATACTGATTGTTTAAAAAGGAATTAATCACGGAAAAATAAACCACACCCAATCAAGATTATATGAGCCTTTGTGAAAGTGGATGGAAATAGAACTGGATCAGATGCCCCCTCTTAACATCACCTATCAGAACAAATTACTAAGAAACATGCAGGAGAGCAAACTACAATTTGGCGTCACTTCCACTGAAATCATCAAGTGTTTTCTGGAGAAAGATGATAATAATATGGAATTATTATAGATGTGATGTGACTGAAGACAGTTGGTGGGCTACTGCTGTTATGTGTTAAGAATTTACATTCAAGAGTAATATTTGTTACCTTTTTCCATGACATCCGGTTTTCTTGTTGCTGTTGTTGTTGTGAATACAGTGATAAAAATAGCAGCTTTCAGACTCTTTATTTTCCAAATTGGCATGAAGCTGTGTCAGGGGAGATTGAGGTTGGATATAAGAAAAAGGTTCTTCACCCAGAGGTTGGCTGGGCACTGAAACAGGCTCCCCAAGGAAGTGGTCATGACACTAAGTCTGCCAGAGTATAAGAAACATTAGAACAATGCCCTCAGGCACATGGTGTGATTCTTGAGGTGGTTGTTTGCAGGGCCAGGATTTGGACTTCATTTACCCTGATGTGTCCTTTCCAGCTCAGGATATTCTATGATTCTGTGACTTACATTAATAATTTTTCACTCGCAACCTTTCTGCTTATTACCTTCTTCACATTTTTTTAAAAATCCTCACCTTGTCAAGTTCATTTTTCCTATCTCTATGTCCAATTTGTGATGTACTCAGTATAAAAAATGCTGATAAAATACATTTTATGGAGAGTTAAACTTTTAACAATGAGTGCATTTCATGATTTATATTTTAATTGCCTTTTATACTGATATATTCAGGCAACTACAGGTCCTACATATCATGACTGCACTATCTTGGCCAACATCTACTTTCTGAAATTGTTCCTTGTATTAATTGCTCAAAGCATCAAGAATGTTCAAGATAATTGGTAAGAGCATAAAAAGTCTAGGCAGTATGCAGGGGAGAGAAGGGAAGCAATCATCCAGCTTTTCCTTTACAGAGATTATGCTGCCAGAATAACTCCAGCTTTCCAGTATTGCCAATTCCTGTGAAGGAAGGACCATTTCATTAAATTCACTGGTAGTACATGCTGCATGTTAACACAGGGGGTGAGGCGGTGGTCATGCAGAGAGAGACAACTGCTGAGACATGATAGATGACTGTTTAAATTTAGAAACTTGGAAGCTGTTTAATTAATATTTACAAGGACGGATATTGCGAGTTAAATATCAGATGATGACTAGAAGCACTGTAAAACATGTCTATAACCATTCTAATTGCCATATAACTAAGTCTTGCCATCATGTAAAGCACAAAGAATTTTGCAGCTTTGATCACAGAAGACAAAGTAGCAAAAGTTCTTGCTGCCCTTAACTAAAGATATTTACAAATTTCGGGCGTCTGGATCTGAAGACCTATAGGAGACTTCACACAACCTTAGGTAGGCTTTTGATCCAGGACGTTGAGAACAGAGTACTAATGTCCTGAGAAACAAATGGCATTGACACACTGTGATTTATATGCCAAAAGATTTTAAGTGCCACTCCTTCATGAATGACAGAAACTTTAATGTGAAGCAAGGCTGAACAAAGCTCTTCGCTTCCTGTTCATAACATGAGCCTAAGAAAGCAAAGTTTTGCATTACAATCACTAGTTTATCATCTATTATACCCATTATGGTATTAATCACAATTTAAAAATCACTTTGATTTTTGCAAAATTTTTGTGAAAATATATTTGGCTTTCTAAAATATATGGACTTATACAAGTAACTGAAGTAGCAGAAGGAATAGTCATTCCACCTCACATCTACAGCTGAACTGTAAACCGCAGCTTAACTTAATATTGTCAAGTACAATGGAGTGCATCTGTGTACCTGTGAAACTCAGTCCACATCTTCTTCTGGAAAAAAAAATTTGAAAATTAAAAGGTGTGTAGTTCTACATCTTTTAACTCCGTGGAAGCTCGGTTTGAATGATAGGGAAGGGTCAGGAAGGGAAGCTGTATGAGGAGCAGCTGAAGTCTCTTGGTCTGTTCAGCCTGGAGAAGAGGAGAATGAAGGGAGACCTCATTGCAGTCAGCAAATTCCTTGGGAGGGGAAGAGGAGGGGCAGGAACCAATCGCTTCACTCTTGTGACCAGTGACAGGACCTGAGGGAGTGACCTGAAGCTGAGTCAAGGGAGGTTTAATTTGGATATTAGGAAAAGATTCTTCACACAGAGGATGGTTGAGTACTGGAACAGTCTCTTCAAAGAAGTCACAGCACCAAGCCTGGCAGAGCTTAAAAGGTGTTTGGGCAATACTCTCAGGCTTGTGGTGTGAGTTTTGGGATGGTGCTGTGCAAGGCCAGAGTTGGACTCTGATGATCCTTATCGGTCCCTTCCAACTCAGCACATTCTGTGATTCTGTGATTCTATGACTGACACATTCTCAAGGATGAGCAAAGCTGGCTGTCTTGATGTACCTTCTATTATCTTGGAGAAAATTAAATGAGCTTATAAATAAAGTCATTTGCCTTGTAAGGCACATAAAAAAAAAAAAAAGACATAGAAACTCCAATAATTGTTGTACACATATTTGGTGTGAATTTTTGATGGCCATTCCTAACAACTAGGTGAAAATTAGAAGCACCCTGATGAACCAAATTTTCTTTATTTACTTTTTTTCTAATTGGACTGAGTCTGTATCCGTTTTAGCCCAGTTTCTCCAACCTCACAGTCATTAATCATTTCCAACATGTCAACATAATACCATGCCAGCCCACAGACTCCTTGGGAAGAGGCAATTATATTTATCCAGGCTGGAAAAAATGCAGTAGATAAACTGGAAAAAGGCAGGTAAGTTACACAGTGTCATATATTTCTTGCCTAATACAGTGTCATAAATTCACTCAAGAGGTGTTGAGTATAATGCTTTCATGCACACAGATACACAAAAAACCCTCCACATTTCTAGCCATAGTGTTTATATTACTACTGCCTTGAGTAAATGGGTCTGATTTTCTCTAGTAAAGTATCTATAGAGGAAAGTTTCTTGTTCTACTTGAGTTCTACTGCCCTGAAGAGTCATTTCAACAAATGGCAGAGCTTGATCACTACATGCTGCAGCACCACAGCTCCCTTCTAGAATTATATTGAGTTTCTTGTCATCATATGGACTTTGTGACATATTAGACAGAGATCATGCTATTGATAAATTGGGGTTATGCCTTATTGGCCTGTACTTTGGACTAGTGCCAAGACCATGCAGTGATCTGTGACATATTTGCTCCTCTGTAACTGAATTTACAGAAATGAGAAGATGAAGTGTTCTTGTTCTGTTGTTACTGACTTATATGCTACTGACAAGACATGAAAGACCTGCTAGCAGAATTTTCTTGTTGCATGCCTTTTGCCATAGTATTTTAACTTAACTATTTAACTTAAGATAGGAAGTGCAGTGCCTGCTTTTCAACACTAAAATCTATATTGAATATTAAGGATTGGGTCTGGTTTACTTATAAATATCAATATTTTAAAAAATAAAATTAAACATATACTACTACATTTTTATTCTTGGTGTTTTCCAAGGAAAAATAAAGAAAAAGCAAGTTTGCTAGTTTGATTTTTTTTTAATCTGTATATTCCTCTTCTTGTTCCCAGTCTTTATTACCAAACTAGAATTAAAAATATTTCCAGCTTGTTTCCTAATTAATTCTGCTGCCTGATGATGTTCATCAATTAAATGACTTTGTACTTCTGAAAGCCAAATATCTTCTTACCTCTAAGTAATGAACAATGAAAAATGGAAGTGAAACTCTTGTAATGCTAAAAAGTAAGAACATTATGGAATGTGTCTTCAAAATCTAACATTTGGTTTTCATGCTGTTATTATCAAATTCATTTCAGTTCCCAGAAAAATGTTTTTCAGGTTTCAAAATGCTAATTACAATTAAAAAAATAATAAAAAAAAAGTAGTTTTAGCTCGTTTTATCTCCACATCATCATTGGTTTGGTGTAAAAACACAGAGCAGTCAGAAGTCTTTTACTATTCTCCAACCTTGCGCTAGTTCAGAGCACGCTGGTGTGCCCTTCTTAAAAGGTGATACAGAGTTTCCAACAATGATACTAGCTGATCCAATAGTCCTGAGCATCATTTTCTGAGAGGATCATTCACTATACCTCAGAGCACTTTGTCTCTAACCCTAAAGCAAGTTTAATAAAATTAAAAAAAAACCAAAAAGCTTGAAAATCTATCAGCCATTAAACCAAGAAATCATACCATGTTTTCTACTTAATCAAAGCTTTCTGAAAATACCTCTCAGAGTTTGAAAGTATTTCAAAGTATTTTTCACCTCATGACTTTGTGACTCCTGCAGTGAGCAAATTTGGCCCAAACAGCAAGACACCATGAATCCAGATGATTATGTTTTCTGTTGCTATATAAATTTTATTGGATATTATGCAGTTTAGTAATATTCAAGGAATAATTATTTTGAAAACTTGTATAGAATAATCACAAGCTCATGAACTGTGAAACTCATGTATGTATTGAAATAAATCACCTTAATTTGGCTCTGGATTTTAAAACTGTCAAATGAATCCTCAGAACATGATAACAAAATAGCAGAAACATGACATCTTACACTATGAATGAGCCTTTTAAACAGTAATTAATAAGTCAATCAAAAATAGCTGAAATTTGACATGCTTTCTAAACTGTCATGAAAGACTGAATTTCAACAGTTATTTTCTCATTGAAGGGAAAGAATATTATATTGGGTTAATATTGGGTTGGTCCAACCAGACACCTATTCAATGCAAATTAGCTAAGAGACAGCTAAGCCAGTTAATACCATCTGTAGAGTCAAAAGCTAGGATTTAGATGCTGAAAAAGAAGAGGCCAAGCCTAACAAGCACTGATTTCTTTTACATCATTTAGAACTTAACCCTTTCTAAAGTTCTTTGCTCTGGGAAAAGGCTTTTTGGAGCAATCCAGAGACGGAAATAAGAATTAGGCAGCACTGAATGATGGGTAATCTGTGAGCATGACTTAAAGCTCTCTGAAGAACAGGATAATAATGAACATTTAATTCAAAGAGAAACAGGCATGTGCCACAGATCAGTAAACAGAAGCTTGTAACTGCCAGCCAGTGCTACAGTCATGTCCATGGATTCATTTAAAGAAAAGAAGATATCACTGAAACTAAAGGATTAATTTTAAATTAAATCGATTTACTGCACTCACATTTTAGGCTATTTAAATTAGATTTTGACAATTCTCCCATTCATAAAAAGCTGCATTACACCCTGACCGCACATGCACCTTTCTTGGTTCCAGCTGTTGAGTTGCTTGGCCCTGTTTTGTCTATGCATGGAGTAAATTAATTCTTTCCATTTTGCCCAGCTGTTCTTTGAGGATGAGGAATGTCTAATCAAATCCAACAAATGTCATTTGGACACTACTGTAGTAGCTACTTCCCAATTTCTGCCTCCAGCTGGCACTTACTAGAATTTAAATATCTTTCAGCACCTGGACTGTTAATTTACATGATCAAGAGCAAGATTCAGAAACACACCTTCTGGATACCTGGAATGGGATGTATCCTACCTACCAAAAAGACATCTCTGTCTAAATCTCTTCTTTCTCTTTCCAAGCAATGAAGAGAAAGAGTCACACTCAGGGGTGTGGTTCATCTAACTTAAGACATCTGTATTAGGATAAGATTGTGTCACCTGGGAGTTTTACGTATTGAAAGCTTTATGCATGTACTAGGAGCTCCCATCTTGGATAAGCTGACCACCACAAGTAACAGTTTACAAACATGCAAATTTGAGGTTCAGACACCTTCTGAAGTGACTAATCCACTGTGTGCACTCACAAAACACAAGTCACTGAATTCAGCAAAAAATACGTCTGTTTGTTCCACTTTCATTCTAAGTGTGAAGTAAGCAATTCCAGTTCCTAGTTTTTCTGAGAGACATGTGATTGCAGCTGAGAATTAGATTCTGTTAGCTTTATCTAAAATGGCTACAATACTATTATTTACCCAGGCCACCAAAAAATTTAAAATAAAGATCAAGGCCCAATTCTGTCAATGCCTTCTACTGAAAAGCAGCCACTGAGACCAGCCAAAAACAAAGTTTATAATACCAGATACAGACTCAAGAAAGGCCATGTTTACATACTTTTTTCATGCTCCGTAGCAGCAAACTTTTGATCTCCACTTCTAAAGGTCATCAGTCCATTTTAAACAAGAGCCACAGCATAAAACATGCAAGGGCTGAGGCACTGAAAATCTTCCATTCTCTTCCTTCCCAGACAAACATACTGTTTGAGTATTTTTATATTAAAATTTCAAAGAAGGAGATTTAACTAATTTTTTATGGTCAAAAGGATGACAAATACTTATAAAATAATAGCTATGAGGTTAACCCTAATATCAGATGGGCATTTATATCAGCATTGTAGAAAATACTTTAATTTTCAAAGAACACGGGAGTTGCAGATACATACATGCATTCTGCTACCTTTCAGGTTGTCCAGTCAGACCTATGTCATCTCTTCCCTTGTGTTCAGGGCCTGGCAAAAATTACTCCTTTTCTACATCAGATGTATATAATCCACTTCCAGAGCACAAGGGCTGAGAGACCTGTGCAGGGAGTGTGCACTTTCTTCCTCAGTTCTCAAATCATCCTCAGCCACTGCCAGTTGAACATGAAGCAGTTTCTCTGTGGGTTTGCAGAATGAAACAAATGGCTGCTATGTGGCAGGATTTGAGCAAGGAAAGCAGCTGTCTAAAGCAGTTATTAATTCCATACCTTCCCCCTTATATGACAATCTTGGAAATAATGCAATGATTGGAGGAGGGCTAAATTTGCTTCTTAACCAATCCTCTTTGAACCCTCGGTCTGGATGCATGCCAGACTATGACTTGTTATTATAAAATGCACTGAGGTAAAAAAAGAATATCTCTTAGCAGGTCTGGTTGATGAACTGGCCAAAGAAATGGGAAGGGCTGGAAAATATATAGCAAAATTCATCTTTCTCTGTAGTGTTATACAGTCTCCTTGTATCGGTGTTCCTGTCTTTAATTTCAGAAATATGAATGTTCCTGAATTAGGTTTTGCATGGAGCATGTAAAATCCAAGCCAAACAGTTTGTTTTGTTCATTGGTTTTGTTAAAACAGACTCTTAGAGGATTCCAGAGGTTAATAAATACATTAACATACAAGGATTGGAAGCTAATGGTAAATAAAGCCTTGGCAAAATGAGCTTAGGAAGTAAGAGCATTAAAAATCAATGGTTCCTTCAAAAAAGACTAATGGAACCACTTAAATTACCCTGCCATTACAAGGTTTCTTATCTTAACCAATAAAGGACTGAATAAGCAAATTAGTTTATTAACACAGAAGCCAACACATCTCTGTTACTGTAATTTTTTTCTGTAGATATAGTAGGAGAGAATATAATCACTTAGACATAGAACGATACAGTTGAATGACTTTTTAAAAACTTCATACTGAATCCTAAAATTATCACTTGTGTTCAAACAAGGACAGAGGGAACTAAATATTATATCTTGTTGATAGGAAAATTATGCAGATTTTCGATTTTCTGAACACCATATTTAGTTTTAAAAAAATAAAATAATTTCATAAAGCAAAATTACAAAAATATTGCCTGCTGTGTATCTATCTTTTCCAGTGTCCTTTTCTCAGTATCTTTTCTTTATAAAGTGTTAGAGCATGAATACTTACCCTTTGTTAAAAAAATATACATGATTCTAACTATTTTGGTTTGTACTTAATTGTAAATTCTGAGCAGAAAATACAGGATTTCAAAGATATTGTAATATGGTCCACTTAAATAACTCACCCAACCATGGTCTGCAACAACAAATAGATCCTTCTTTTCCATGCATGTCTAGAGATGCATTGAAGCCATAACGTCACTGTTGTTCACGAATAATGATTTCCACATTTAAGCCATATTTACTAAAGACTGGGATATTTCTCAAAGTTAATCAAACTAAACAATCTCTCAAGCCTTTACAGTATTCCTATTGCATTCTTCACTGTCTATGCTGAACTTTCATTTTGATTTTCCAAGAAAAATGAAAATCCTGTGCTGCAAAACAGAAGCAGAATTGCTAAAGTGAATGACATGCCTTAATCCATGCAATCCCTCCCTTTCTTTCTTTACATGTCCATTTCTTAGCATGAGTGACAAAGGACAAACTGTCAGAAAACAAAAAAAAGACCTGATTTCCTGGGAGGGAAAAAAAAAAAACAAACAACAACAACAACACCAGCACAGTGCAAAATACATGCATTATTTCTTTTCTCCCTGACTCTATCTTATCTACTACTTATTAGTAAAAATATAACTCTAGCACCTATGAAAGTCACAAGGCTACTGTTGGTTCAGGAAGTGGCTGAAAAGTAGGTACTGAATAATTAACTGCCACACTGATAAATGTGGAGGGTGGTGGGAGACCCAGAACTCCCTTGCTGGTCAACAAGAAAAGTGTTGTAAATAGCTTGCAATCAGTCAAGCAGTTAAGTACTCCATGAAAGGATGGTTTGCTACCTAGGAAAGGTCTTGGAGATGAAGGAGGTTGTAGCAGCCTAGACGATATGGGGGCTGTTGTTCATGCCTCAAACACCTGTAGCTGCAGAGCCAACCAAGGATGGTTGATAATAATGTGCTGTGAGAAACAAGGTGTGACTGGAGAAGGGAGCCATACAGAGAGCAGCACTTTCCTGGGACAGACAACCTTGTCTTGGTTCCTGGAGATAAGCACAACACAGTAACAGTGCAAGCACAGGAATCAGGTCAAGAAGTGGGCATGGACTACAGGGGATGGTCAAGACAACCAAACATCCACAAAGCCCTCTGACCCGCTTTTGTAAAGGTTTAAAACAGCAGACTATGCATGATAACTAATTTACATAGAAAGTGAGAAACATATCTCCAGGGCGTGGGAAACTTATCTATAAAAACATACCTTCACAGAGCCCAAGTGGCACCCACAAGGACCTTTCTATCTCAGCTGGATTAATACTGGAGCCAAGATTGTTGATCTCTTTTTCACTCTTCCTTTCTCTCTCTCCCTCTTTAATCCACCTCCCTCTCTCTCTTCCTTTTCACCCTACCCCTCTGCTCAAAATTCACTACCTCTTGCTTATAGGGAGAGACCAGGGACAAACATATCAATTTCCATGACAAGTGTCCAATTTACTAATAACATTTTATAAGCTTTTGTGGACCCTGTGACTTCCATCATTCCTTTCCATCATGAGCATCTATAAATCTTGTGTGCTCCCCTCCCCTTAAGAGTGGGATGCCACATAGGTGCAAAACAATGAAACATTGAGAGAGACTGAAAACAAACACAGGAATGTCTTTGGCCAGTGTTTGTGCCACTTGGTCAAGCATATCTGTCTTGTTTTGGAAAGACAGGTATCTGCCAGGGAAAAGCTGGAGTTTCCCTTAGAATGGAGAATGTAAACCCCTCACCCCCTCCAAATTATAATTTTGCAATTAAGGGCTTTCAGGCAAAGATTTGGGAATAGGAATAACAGTTCTTTACTAGGAATATTAACAATACAAATGTAGTAGAAAACAAAACTAACCAAACAAACAAGCAAACAACAATCCTGGAAAAACCCTGACAGAGTCAGAGCTACAACCTGACACCCTGTTGATCAAGGTGTTGGAAGCAGTCCAGAAGTAAGTCCTCCTGGAGTGGCAGATGTGGTTCTAGTGGAGCAGAGATGATCCTGTAGAAAAGGGTCCAGTGATGGTGAGAAGGATCCAGTCTTTCTCCAGGAATCGGGTGAAGCCAGATACCTTCATGTTCCTGCATCTCAGGTTTTTTTAATCCAGGTAGGAATGGTTGGCTTCCCCCACTGGGTGGAGCACCTCACAACGGGATGACTGCTTGGGGATGTCTTAATGGCCCATTAGCAGAAAATATCCCCCTGGAGGGAGGAGGGGCGGTGAAAGAGATAAGAAACACTGCCCCACCTGGTTTTAACAGTTGGCCCATTATCAGAAGGCATCCGCCGCCCTCCTCCCAGAGTTACAAGAGATAAAGAAAAAACATCTCCCCAACTGCTTTCAACAGACGAAATAGAATACATATTTTTGGTTCCATAACCCAAGACAATATCAAACCAAAGTCCTAAAGAGAACCCCTTCAAAATCTATTGTGTATTAATATGCAAACTGCTTTCTGTTCTTGTCTCAGATTGGTAGAGTTTGCTCATCCTAGGATTAACAAAATGTAAGACTTAAAATATTCTACCACCTAGTAGCAACTCAGGGTTCCACACATGTTCCTTTTCTATGTTAGATTCAACGACTTGGGATGCAACAGAAGACTGTCCAGACTGCAAGGGATCCTAACTTGGGCATCTGTCATGCCTTATGAAAAACACAGAGCGTTTTACAGACCTGATGCGGCATCATTAAACTGTAAAAGCAGGAGAAGCCAGCTCTCCAGACTACTCTTTATTGTATAACTACTGACAACCCAGGCAAAATATATTTGCAATTGTGTGTACTCGGTACCGTGATGTTCAGAACAAAAGCTACAACTCTTGTACTATCAAGTAAGTGCAAAACTTTTTTATAAATGAATCAGTTGTAATAGCCATGAATAATAAACATTCTGGCCTCTCAAGAGCACTATTACGCACAACTTTCAAATTGTATTTATGTAAAACAAACTGTATGTGAGTGATCTACACCGAAAAGACATTTAAAAATACCATTTTTTAGTAAAACTGAAGCATATTATAATCTCTGAGTCTAGATTTTATAAGTATATTTTAGGGAAACCAATTTTAATATAGTGTGCTTACAGAAAGAAATCTGCATTTAGGCATGATGATTTAGGTACTTAAATATACACTTAGGCCCATTAGTTTGATAGCTGATGGCTAGCTTATAGCAAACACAAACAAATCATGATACTTGGAGCAGAACCACCAGAGAGCAATTCCTGCTTTAAAAGTGACAGTGATAAAGTGCAGTGGAAGAATATAAAGGAATATAATGCAACTTTCTTTAAAAATGCACACCATTTCATCATATTTCATAATATAACATACATCCAGCAATTGTTACTGAAAATCATTTTTCCATTTGCCTTGTCTCTTTTGATTTCAGAGTGTTCTTCTGCAATTTTGTAGGTTATCCTGGTGGAAAATTTATTTAGGAAGAGAATTAAAAAAGATTCAAGAGAATTCAGCTAAAGCTTCAGTTATATTTGTAGCATATGCACAATTCTTTTCTCATATCCCTCAGACAAGAATGCATAGAATTACATTTTTTTTCCAAAGAAACAAACAAAAAATAAATGGAAAAGGTACACTATAGAAAAATATATCCATTAGGAGTAGATACAAGAATGCCAGATGTATAAACCCATATGGACAAAAGCAGTTTAAATACATATATTTGAAACCAAAAAAGTCTATTAGATAGATAGCTGCCTGGATACCTACAAATATTGGAAGAAAGCAAGCTGAAAGTAGATGTTAAGGATTAAAAAAAATAGCTCCAACTTTCTATAAGAAAGTTATGAGACACAGAAGTTTTAAGTTTTAGATTAATCTTAATAAAATCAGTGGTAGCGCCCTTTGCCAGATTCAATAGTTTTATGTCCCCAAAGGAGACTATGGAACACCTGGTGTGAAATCTTATAAATGCAAATTTTAAGGTAGCTTTAGATTTCATTATCTGATAACAGATAATATCTCATCTTTCTACCAGCAAACCTAGTCTTTTATTTTACTTGCAGATTCCAGTAATGGAAGCTGAGCCTCACATACTGAACTTGGGATATAACTCCAGAGACACACATTGTTCTTGAAACAAGAGCTCAGGATCTATCCATAACAGTGTTAGGACCCTGGAGTCATTCACAGTCTTCATCATCCCCTCCTAGCCACCTCCAGTGCTGTGGTCACCCTGCCCTTGGCCCAGGACTGCATTTTGGTGCCTCCCAGAGCTGTTAGTCTGTGCTCTAGAAGCCCCACAGCAGCTCAGCTCTCCAGCACTGTCTCTGGCCCTGATCTATACCACAGCTTTGTCACTTGACCACCCTCCTTTAACTTCAGGCTGGAACCCCTGGAAGCATTCTAGACCTGGTGCACTGCTGGTCATTCCAGGGGCTGTAAAAGCACCCTTCTGTCACCACTTATGCTCAGCCCACCACACTCAATCCCTGAAGGATGTCACTCCTTCAGAGGAGCATCTCTCTCATGAGGAAAGGCTGAGAGAGTTGGGCCTGTTCAGACCCCAGAAGAGATGACTGAGAGGCCACCTCGTCAAGGTCTAAAATATGAAAGGAGGTGTCAAAAGGATGAACCAGGCTCTTCTCAGTGATGCTTAGAAGTAGGACAAGAGGCAATGGATAGAAACTGGTGCACAGGAAGTTCTGTCCACATATGAGGAAGAACTTTACTGTGCAATGGCTGAGCACTGGAACAGATTGTCCGGAGAGATTGTGGAATCTTCCTCACTGGAGAGATTCAAGAGCCATGTGGACACAATCCTGTGCCATGTGTTGTAGGACAATCCTGCCTGAGCAGAGAGGTTGAACCAGATGTGATCCCTTCCAACCTGACCTACTTTGTGCTTCTTTGATTATAGAAACAAAATGCGGGAGGCTTCTCCTGGCTAAAAGAAGCAAATATTTAATGTTTTGCCTTTATGTGAGAGGACTATGAGAGAAAGAGTGCAAAATACATTTTTGCAATCAAAAGCACTCAAAGGTAAGAAACAAAAATCTTGTATTTAATTGGAATGGGTTTCCTATAATGACACAGCCATATGCAGGAAGAGTGCAAATACTGAGCTTTGTATATTTCTTGGTTTAACCCCAGCCAGCAACTAAGTACCACACAGTGGGATGGGGAGGAGAACCAGGAAAAGCAAAGGAAAAACTCATGGGCTGATATAAGAATAGCCTAATAATTGAAATAGATTATTGTAGTAATAATGATAATAACAACAACAACAACAACAACAACAACAACAACAATAATGAACTGATCGATGCCCTGACTATCCCAAGTAGTGAGCAGCATACTCAAGCCAACTGCCCCCAGTTTGTATAATGAGCATGGTAGTCTATAGTATGGAATATCCCCTTGATGAGTCTGGATCAGCTATGTTTGCTCTAAGCTTCTTGTGTGTCTGCTCACTGGCAGAGCATGGGAAACTGAAAATTCCTTGATTTAAAGTACTATTTAGCAATAAACAAAAAAAAAAAAATCAGCATGTTATCAACAACATCCTCATACTTAGTCCAAAACGCAGTACTGCATCAGCTACTAGGAGTAAAATTAACTCCCTTCCAGCTGAAATCAGGACAATGAGTACATGCCAGACATCTAGACAAAAGAAAATATATTTTGCAGAAATGCAAAAGCATTTCAAAAGAAGATACTGAACCACTGATCTTTGTATCAAATTATTATCTGATCTTTGTTAATTTTATGATGCCTGATCTTCTGTTTATACTAAACTCTTACCTTAACAAAACAAAAAAATACATTGTCATAATACCATAACAGAAGCCTTGTTGTTGAATCCTTGCTAGAAAGAGAATAACATAAAGAAGCAGCCAATATCTATCTAATTTAACCCAAGACCAGGTTATTGCCTACAGGTCATTGGTTGCAAAAAACAAACTGTGAAAATGAGCAAACACACACACACTCAGACATAAGCCTGTCAGAGGGCCAAAGTAGTGAGTATGCACGGACATACATATATGTATATGTACGCAAGTAGTCTGCCTTTACTGCAACTGTCTAGTACCAAAAAAGACAATTACTCAAGCACACTGACCATAAATAGCAAACAAGCCAAGATCCCAAGGTACAAGTGTCATAAAAAAGATTCATCTTCATTAAAATTATATACAGCATGGCAGTTCAGAATTCTGTGAGCTGAGAATTTCTTTAAATTACCAGAAGGAAAAAAATTCTAATATATTAAAGAAAAAGAAAGTATTTGTAAACCATAATGAAATTAAAAAACAAAGGAGTCTTAGTAAAAAGTTCTTGAAAAACTCATTGAAAATTTCCATTTTTAATGTCAAAAATAGGTATGAAAAAACATATATCATATGATACACTAACCAAAATGAAACAAATGAAAAATATAGATTCCAAAACAAAACACTCGGTGTTAGCAAAATAACAAAAAGTTAGAATTGTTTGCTCAGCCTCTTCCTTTCTTGAAATGGACATGTTCCAAATGAAAAATCCAGTCCCAACAAAGGTTTGGTTTCAAGTAAAAAGAGTGCTTCATTAAATATTTTCAATCATTTTTTCATGATTCAATTCCAATACTGCCTGGCACCTACTCAAAGGTGGAAGAATTGCTTTTGTCTGCAGAAATAGCATATGGCCATCCAATCTGTCCTGCAAGACCTCTTTGGGAGGGACCGGGGGATGTTGATGGGCAGCCACTGAACACGATCCAGTGTGTGCCCAGGTGGCCAAGAAGGCCAGTGGCATCCTGGCCTGTGTCAGAACCAGTGTGGCCAGCAGGAGTAGGGCACTGATGGTGAATGAGACACAGGAACAAGTTGCACAAAGAAGTTGTGGATGCCCCATCATTAGAAGTGTTCAGGGTCAGGTTGGATGGGGTTCTGAGCAACCTGGCCTAGTTGAAGAAGCTCCTACTCATGGAGCTAGGTAACTTTTAATCATCCCTTTCAAACAAAACCATCCAATCACTAGTTATAAACTATTAGATTTAAAACTCTTAATCAGCAAAAGGGTGTAAGACTTGACCTGAGTACATTGGGACAGAGTAATCAGTGTGTCTATTATGACTTTGCTATCATAAAAACGTTAAAGCTACAAGGGCAATCGTGAACCCATATATTTGTTGTTCTTAGTCATCTAGGGATACCATGTAATACCTCTGACAATTACATAGTGAAAGTCTAAAAAGTGCATGGAAAATGACATAAATATAGTCCCACCAGTTGTCACCACAGAATTAGATGCAGACCCTCTGATCAGAAAAAAAAAATTATTAAAAATTATTACTTCTTATTTTCTTATTAATCTTATAAGAATCTTAATACATCCAGCCTAAATGGCTGCATAACATGAAGTCAGCAATAATAGATAAACTTAAGAAGAATCAGTCATACACATCTATTTATAAATTAAACTTCTGTGAGAACTTGCTTGCTTTTACCTTGTGACTTCTATCTTTTTCCCCAGTGATCTGAATGCTTTCCAAACTCTGCCATTGAACTTCATTAAAATAAAGCCCACAGTGCACAGCCTAGCTCTCATCTTAGCACAATAAAGATGTAAAATTTATTATGTATGCATAGGACAGACTAAATAAATCATGACTTAAATGTCTGCAATCTCAAAGTTAAATAACCTAATTTACTTGGAAACAATGTGTACAACTGAAACATAAATTATATAAATCCAGAATCAGGAATGTAGAAAATAATTTTTGTTTATTTTGGTAAATTTTCTTGACCTTAGAAGGAAATTAGATAAAACTTCAACCTCTGGCCTTTTTGTATCTAAAATTACTTCATATTTCTCTGATTCCTTTTTTAAGTAAAACTTCTTTTCCCATTTATTTTCCTCAGTTGAAATTCATCACAAAACAAATGCACTTCCTAAAAACCTTCATATTTTTTCTCATATCTCAAGTCTTACTAGCAATTCTATCAAATTTTAATATACAGGGCTTCTTATTTTCCATCCATCTAAGACCAAGTGTAAAGGGTCCAATGAAATACTTATTTGTAATTGTGTATTTTATCATTATATACCCAGTTAAATCACATTCATTAACTTCAAAATGCCTTGCAGCAGATCCTCAGTGATACATGAGGTATACCGTTCTCCATTTTCACACATAATCTCTTTTTCTCAGACTTTTCCTTCAGCTAGCTTTCCATGTTACATTCTCATGCTTCCCAAGTGTCCTTGTTTTGGGCAGGACAGAGATAGCCATGAGGGGGTGGGCTTTGCAGCCATGTGGGCATGTCTAGGTTGTTATTCCATACCACCTCACATCATCACTAGGGCGGGGAAGTAAGAGATTTCTCCTTCTGAGAAGGAGATGAGTTTGCAGTCAGGGCATAGGCATGCAGGGTCCATCCACCATTGTCCATTGTCTCAGCTTGGTTCTGCATGTAAATCATCCTCTCTTTTCTATACTGTTTTTATCAGCATTGTTGCTGCTGCTGTTCAGCTTCTTATCTCATTGCTTTTTCCATGAAATCATAATCTCTGTCTTTTGTGTCTCCCACCAGGGCAGGGAGGGGAGCAGTTTGTGGTTTTCTTTTTAGTGGAATTACTAAATTAAGGAAGACCACTCCTAAACCATGACATCAATCTCTTCTACAAATAATACAATTGATGTTTTCTCCCATTCATTGTCATCGCCATCATTTTCTTCATCGCACTTTCCTCCTGCTTTTATTTCAAACTGTTTAGATGTTCCATACCTTCCAGCTAATCCCCCTGATGCTATCTATCACTGTCCTCATCTTCCCTCTGAAATCTCCTGCCCTTCCTGGAACACAATGGACAGGAGATGCAGCATCCTGAAAGAACTGCAGACACAGCAGCTGTGCACAAAAAATAGGAGCTGACAGCATCTGAGTGTAGTCATAACTGAGTTATGGAGTGAGTTAAACCCGTATTTGAAGGGACGTTGAGATTTCTACCCAGGAAATACATGATCTGGGCTATAGCACTGGGCGTGAAAAAACAAGAGCATCTTCACTCACAAATCAGAGATATTGGGTCTGAAAGTCAAAACTGGTACTTATTTGTGAGTAAGGCAAACCACGATAACACCTAATATGAGTGCCAAGGTTTACTGCAAAGTTTATTATGGTGCACATAATAAATAAGAATATTGAGAATCTTCCACAAATCAGGGACAGATAGCATAAATTATGGGAGGTTGTATGATATCTAACTTTCCTACTAACACTACTGGTTTTTGTTTTTTTTTTTTCTCAGTAGAAAAATTAAAATACTATGCATATTAAATTCAGCATATGCTTCAGTAAGATTTCACAGTAATTTTACACATTTCAATTATACAGAAGGCATGAAATCCCCATTGTGAAAATAAAAAGTTAAGAACATTATGTAAGCCCTGACAATGCATATTTAAACAATAAAACAAAAATTAAACCCGAGCAAAGTATTATGTTTCTGGATACAGACGTGAAAAGACAGGTTTATTATTGCATTGCATCACTCTTCATTTATGCCCTAAAAAGCTTTCTTCCCTATTCTGTTTCCAGTTAATGGCACTGTTATATCTCAATCCCACTAAAAGGGAGGGAAAAAGATTAGGTGGCTTATAGTTAAATCATGCCACACTGCTCCTATAATGAGCTTGGTTCAGTGCTGTGAAAGAAAGAAAAAAAAAAAAAAACAAAAACCCTTTGGCTGCTGTGGAAATGGTGAACATTGAATTGAATGCCAACCCTGGTTTAGATCATCAGCACTACACTTCCTTGACAACAGACTTTGACCACAAAACTGACATAGAGGGATCACCCCAGAGTAGAGCCATTCTTTGCATTCAGAGCACTTTTTTTTCATGGCAGAGGAGGTACTGCTGGCTATCTCTGAGGTATTCACAATATCCATGAACAATGCAGTTATTTTGGTTTTGCCAAATGATTGGGGTTTTTTTCCCTAAAAATACTCCGTAAAAACTGTACACTGAGCACATTATATTAATATAAGTACCAGTTTGTACTGTCTTTTCCCTTAATACATTTGGATAACTCTACAAGAGCCACATCCAGTACGTAGACTCATTAAAAAAAAATTTTAAAAAAAGGACTGGTAACAGAGAAGAAAAAGAAAATCATGAAATTGAAGTGAAATAATTTGAAAATACCCTAACTTTTGTGACACAGAAGATATTTAACTAGTTCTGAGCTTCCACCTCTGCGATTAGCTTTCTAAGGCTCCTATATAGTCAATGGAAAGTCATAACATTGCTTACACGTAAGGAGACAAGAGAGTGTCATTATTGGGACATAATGGGGCTCACTGCTGCTCCTGTCTTATCTATATGCCTGATTTTCTTCAATGAGTTAACTAAAAGGGAATATCACCAAGTCTTGTCCTATAGCATAGTCAGGGCATGACTGTGTTACACACCTTGACATGACAAGTGGGAAGAACTCTTTGGTCACATTGTTTAGATATAGCCTTTGAAACCTGGGAAGGACAACTCAGACCAAATAAGTAGGTTATCTTGTGCAAGAAGCTGAGTCCTTCTGCAGGTAAACCAGATCTCTCTTGGCGACTACCTCTGTTCTTCTGTGAGTAAAACACATTGGGTATAAACAGGAACAATATATGATATATAAAGAACAAAAAAGATGGTCACATCTGTCTGTGCAGTCATATGAATATGTTTTTTCTGAGTATAGACATTGTTTGAAAAGATGGTAAAATCAGCATCCTCTACATTTTACTCATTAGCTTAGGTTACTGGCACAAGTACTGTAAGACCAACTTCCTTGTGGAAGAGGATAGCCATAACCACTCAAGGGGAGAGATGGCACTGTGCCTTCAAAACTGGGCTGCTCTGCAGCTAATGAAGCAAGGAAAGAGTCAAGAGGGAGGCACAGGTGGCTCTGACCTTGATGGATTAGAGCTAATACCACCTTCTGGTTCTTAATATACAATTTATACACAAGCTGTGACTTATCACATGGTATTTACAGTTCAGAACTGCAATTTGTTATGTTCTGTTCATTCCTGAGAAAAGCTTTGGGTATGTAATTATAATTCAGTTTCATAGTCGCAAACATGCTCCCGTTTTACTGTTAGACTGTTGAAAAAGTTTACATTTAACATGCAAAGAATAAATTCCTCTTCTTAACCATTTTTAGAGAAGTAACATTTCTTTTTTTAGCTAAACTGTTTCATGTTGCTGTACAATTAGTTATACCACAATTTAAATAAATAGTCTCAACCAAGATTTCTTATTTTAGAAACCAAAAATACTATCAGGTGACTTTATAAATCAACCACCCAAAAGAAGTGGCCTGTTAAACTACAAATATTACAAATAAACACACCCTAGAAGCTCTTCTATTACTAAATATTTATGAAACAACTAAAATATTTTAAACAAACTATTTTCCAGAAAAACTTATTTCCATGGATCCTCCAAAACCACTCTAAACGATTTGTAAAAAACTACTTTTTCAAAAGAATGTTTCTGGAACTTTCCACATCAGGTCAAAAGCTTTCTTTGTGGACAAAGAAGGGCAAACAAAAAGGGACAAGAAGAAGGAAGTTTCTCTTCATAACGTTCTGTATTTTAGAAAACTCTGTGATCTATGTTACTCATTTCTGAGATCCTGTTGAAATAATGTCATGGCCTGGCCATTTTCATTGCTGATGAAAATTTGCTTTCTAACTAAATAGTTTGAAAGACAGCATTTAACTTTACCATATGGTAAATGCTTTACCATAACTCACACTGAAAATTTCTCATCAAGTATTGCACACCAAATATTTTCAAATATTCAGTTCTACTATTTTGTAAAATAAATCACACAAACCTCTTCAACTAACCAGAGGTTTACAAACTGCATTCAAGACACTGCAATTGGGCCTGTGAGGATATATTCAATAATGTTGGTTTATGGGCCAGGAGGATATATTCTTCTTTAAGCTCCGTGTCTTTATCTAAGATTGCATGGGAGTTTCATTTCAGTTAGGCAAAATGCTCCCTGCACTAAAAGAAAGTAACTATGTATAAATATGCTGCTATTAACATGCATCCTGTATATAAGCATCTTTTTTCACTTTTAACAAAAGTTACAAGCAACTTGGGTATTACAGGTTGTGTAGCATGATAAGTTTTCTGTTGTGCATGTCTGTCCACGCATGGAAGAATATTCCTTGCATTTCATTTAAATACACTTTTGATGGCAAATCTATAGCTTAGGGAATGTAACCAAGGCACAGACAACACACATCTGACACCATCACTGAGAAAGGATCCCAACAGTCATGAAACTTGCTGGTAATCTCTGTGTGAGTGTATCAAGAAATGGCTGGGGCACAGACAGGCTGAGCATGCACTGAAGCCACGAGTATTGCTTAACTTCTCGCTCTTCTGATCTCAAGGGCCTGGGTCCTGGGCAACAGCACCTACCTCTTTCCCAGACAATGTCAGGCACAGCTCAAGGACAGCTGAAAACAAGGACTGCTCCATTTTAGTTTGGTTTAGGTGTAGGTACCTCACTTTGGTGTGACCTTTGCTCTGTGGTTATGACAATGTGCCATGCCATTTAAATGCATTTGGCCTCAGAACTAGAGGCAGAGGCCCTGAACCCATTTATTTACTAGTACAGACACAGCATTCCTCTCTCCCCTCAGCCTCCCAGCAAGTGCAGGAATCAGAATTTGCTCATCTGTTGCAGACTACATTGCTTGTCAAAGAAGTCTTGCCTGGTCTGTTTCTGTACCACATCTTCCATGGATGAGCGGTTTTCAATCACAGTTAGGCAGAAATTGTATCTCTGAACACAGCTGTGCTCTGTGCAGCCACCTGACAACAAGTTTCAGCAACATTAAAGTATTACTAGCCTAGGATCCACAGAAAATGTCTGTCTCCTGTTGCTGAGATGAAGTAATTGGCCCATCAGGGGTTGTCTGCCTTCAGGGAGATTCAGCTGATACAGCTTGATTGTTTCCATTCTCACCTCTGCCTGCCTATTTACTCCTAGCACTTTATCCAAATTCTCCCTCTTTCTAATCTCTGTTTCCTATCCCAGCATCTGATCCTGAAGTTGTTTCTACTTCAGAGTTGTTTCAGGCAAGCTCTCACCAGAAAAAGTTGAAGAGTTGGGTTTCTCTCATCTCTGCATCACAAAGAATAGAGGCTGAAGGACCACATCTGGACATTTCAAAATTTCCAAACATGTGTCCTGAGCCTTGCAGAAGACTTCAAAAGGGAATAGAAAAGTTTTCCTTTTTTTCCATATCAGTTATTCATCCCAAAAATAATTTTTAAAAGGCGTGATTTTATATTAATTATGAACTCTTATTTTTTTATGAAAAATCTCAGCTGGTGTTGGCACTTGGAAGCTCCCCAAAGCTTATTGGATTACTTATTTACAAAAGTTAGACTAGCTTGTATCTACAAGGAGAAATACATTAAAGCAGAAATCAGCATTAAGTGTTTTTAGCAGCTGCTTGTAGAACAAATATATAAGGTGAAGAGAATGAATTATTTAAAAGTGCCTACAAACCATAAATATAATTCTTGATGAATCATGTTCAGAATGCTTCAGATTTCATTACTTGCAAGTATTAATCTTAGCCATCCATCTTATTTTTGTATAAAAGGCATTGTAGGGAAAAAAAACCAACAGAATTCTTACATACAAACACATAAATTTTAGTATTGAGAATTCTTTTCCTCTCCAAACTTGGTAACAAATACAGTGAGACTCTTACTGTGCTTCCATTTCTTTAACAGGTACTAATTTCATACTCACATGGGCTGCATTCTCATTCTGTTGTGGCAGCTTTGTACATCCATGTAGAAGAAAAATCCCTGGACAGTTCTCACAAATTGAGAAAGAGGTGCAAATCTTTAGAGAAACTCTGGCAGACAGCACTGGATGACCCAGTAGATGTCCATGCTGATGGCTCTCCTTATATTTGAGCTACATCCACCTATCACAGGGCTGGAAACAGCAGCATATCTCTGAACAGATTTTAAGTGTGCTTCACGTTATTGCAGACTTCATAATCATCTTGATCTTATAGGCAGCACTAACAGCTCTTGAATGACCAGAATACACTTAAAACTTGTAAGAAAGAATAGTTGACCTTCATATCAATATTCTGATCATCCAAACAACTGGGATAGTTAGCTGAAAGGATAGTACAGGTATCCTACTCAATGAATATTAGCACTGTTTGCTGTGAACACAGTGTCATTTTGCCCTGCAGACAGAGGCTGAAGTTCCAAAACGTTTAGCCATCATGTAACACTGATGTTCACAATTACTGCATAAATCAGCCATCAGTGAGGTTTTGAAACACGATACAATAAATCAGAGTAAATCACAGACCTTTTTTAATGAGGATGGCTAAGAATAGAAGTCCTGCTGCAGCCCAGAGGAAAATAGACACAGTGGGACTTCTCCTAAAAAGGTTTTTTGCTGCAAGATGTTACAGGTCTCGTGGCCCATGTCTTGGGTCCAAGACTGCTCTGTGGCTGTGGGCAATACTAGGACAGGCAGTATTGCAGGTGTGGTGGCTTGACCCTGGCTGGATGCCAGGTGCCCGCTAAAGCCCCTCTATCACTGCTCTGCCACTCCCCTCTACAAGTGGTCAGGGGAGAGAAAACATAATGAAAGGGTCATGAATCAAGGACAGGGAGAGATCACAAACCAATTACCATCAAAACAGATTCAGCTTGGGGATATTAATGGAACTTATTATCAATCAAAATCACAGCAGGATAATGAGAAGTAAAACGAATATTAAAAACACCTTCCCCTCACCCCTCTCTCCTTCCTGGTCTCTATCTGCTCCCTCCTCTTGGGCAATGAAATTTATGGTCAGTTAATTACACCTTGTTTTTGTCACTGCTCAAGGAGAGAAGTCCTTCCCCTGGTTCAACATGGGGTCCTTCCCATGGGAGACAATTCTCCATTCACTTCTCCAGTTTGAGTCCTTCCCACAGGCTACAATCTTTCCCAAACTGCTCCAGTAAGGGTCCCTTTTCATGGGGTGCAGTCCATCAAGAAAAACCTGCTCCAGCATGGGTCCCCCACTAGGTCACAAGTCCTACCAGAAAACCTGTTCTAGCATGGATCTGCAGGTCTCTGCACCCTCATTGACCTCCATGAGCTCCAGGGGCAGGGTCTTCACTGCAGCTTACAGGGGAATCTCAGCTCCAGTGCCTGGAGCACTTCCTCACCCTGCTTCTCCACTGACCCAGGTATCTACGGAGTTGATCCTTTCACATTTTCTCACTCCACTCTTCTCTCAGTGCAATTACCTCTGTGCAATATTATTTTCTTCCTTCTTAAATATGTTATCACAGAGGCATCACTATCATCTCTGATTGGCTCAGCCTTGACAAGTGGTGGGTTCATCTTGGACCCAGCTGACAACGGCTCTGCCAGACGTGGGAGAAATTTCAGGCAGCTTCTCACAGAATCTCTGTAGCATCCTGGCCCTCGCTACCAAAACCTATCCACACAAACCCAGTGCAGCAGGGGAGGCATGAAGGAAGCAGGTGAATGTACTCACCCTCACTGGGCTGGCCTACAAGAGTGGCTGAACACAGCTGCACAGCCACGAGAAATGACCTTTTTTTTTTTTTTAGTAGATTCATTGCCATCTCAGTTTTACAATTTTAGGAGAGTTGCTTTTGATTTCAATGAAACAGAGTTGATTTCTGATACATGAATGCAATCACAGAACCACATTTTAGCAACATATAGTAAGAAAACAAGAAAGAAGTTGTGTGGAATAAGCAAAAACATTGTGCCGAATTTTGACCAAGTTAAAACATGCAAGGGCATAGGCAGTGATTCTTGGTGGATTTCTGATCAGTGGTTTGCAAGAGCACATGAGAAAGAAAAATACTGGCCCATGTCTCCACCAATTTCCATTGAACTAGACAAATCTTCCATTCAGCAGCATTATACTCCACAGGAAAAGAAACAGGAGGTAAATGGTGGCTAAATTACAGTGTTCCTTGAGGGAGCATAAAACACTAGTCAGAACAGATTATTATCACATACCTTGGCTATATAAAAAAACCCTCTGCTTGATAAATATAAATTCAAACACTACATTTCTAAATTCTTCAGAATGTGGTTCCACTGTCACCGTGATTGTATGATGACACTAAGCTGAAAATACAAGCAATACTCCTTGAAAAAAATTATAGTGTTTTTATATTCAAGATGATACAGATGAGTATAACTGAAAAGATTGCTAAGACATTCAGTGGAAGTGATGTGAGGTCATCTCAAAGAGACACTGTCAGGGCTGAACTAAATATGGACCAGGTTCCTTACAACACAGCACTCTCTCCCGATCCTATCCTGTAACAAGCTATTTCTTATGCTTCCCTTTCAGTGTTTTATTTAGTTCATAAGTCCTCTCAAATTCCCAGGTAATGAGAACACCAAAATCTATATTTCACTGGGTTCTTCTTCTTTGCATATTGAAAAATTCACTAAATAAAATCATGCTTACATGATATTAAAATTTGGTAATATAAAATGCTTTCTGAAAGCTTTAACTGTTTTTCCTAAAGGCCAGATGATAATTCAAAAAATATATTCTTCTGAAAAACTAACCTATATGTCACAGGCTCTCTGTAATTTTCTTTTTCTGACTTCTCTTGTTATTAGAAGCATTTGCATGAAGAAAAAGCAAGAAAAACAAAAGGAGCTTTTTTTTTCTGGGAGTTTATGTGTTTGTTCCTCATTTTAAGCCATTGTCTTCTATGTATAACATCATAATCCTGTCTACTAAAAGAGGATTCATATCACAAATGTTAGGTTGCCCTATTTTATGAAAGAATAAACTTTAAGCACAGATAAACTTCGAAAAGGGGCAGACAAGAAAGGGAGGGAGATGATGCACCCCTTGAAAGGGATCTGCACTGGGACAATTTGTGAATTGGGAAGGATCCATACTGGAGAAATGTAATTTCCCCTAGATTAGTCAGTCTTGCTTGTGAGATTAGTTGCTGAATGAACTCCCTTATTTCAATCCACAATCTTTTATTGCATTTTCTCCTCCATTTTGTTGATGGAGGGGGCATGATAGAGTGGCTTTGTGGGCAGCTGTGGCCAGCCATGGTCAGCTCACCACAGCTATTTTCATATCAATAGAAATTGTAAACTCAAAAATTACAAACCTTACTATTAAAAATCCATTAGGCACTTTTCGTCTTTTTAAAAAATACATTAAATCTGCAGAACGTAGTGTGTATTTTGGACTTATAGGCTCTAGTTTCTACTTCTTCGAGATAATATTTTTAGCTAATATTTTTCATCATACACACCTTGTTGATAATAACCATCCCCTACAACAAAAATGCCGACAAACACCTCTATATTTAGCCATCTTTTCAAACCTGATTTATAGTAAATCCTTGAACCTAGTTATGAAATATGTAGGTCGGACTATTTTCTTGCTTGTTATACTCACTGTAGCAAAATATACTTGTTAAGCTTAACATGGCAGCCTGAGTTTCATGGAAGTTTAGATATCCCCTAGGTCAAGAACAAAATTTTAGAGGATAGAATCATCCTTATAAATTAAAAAGAATATAGTAATTCCACACTCTAAAGCATTTGAAAATTTGCCCAGATGAAGGATGGCTGGCAGCAGAGGTAAATGAGGGAGAAGGAAGATTAAAATTTTCCTCCCTTTCTCTGCAGGCAGTTTTGCAAAAGTTTTGGTCACCACGTCTTTACAGGCAGATGGCAGAATGTTCAACAGATGAGACGCTTAGACAAATCAGTAATGTTAAATGCATGATAGATCATTGGCTACATTTAGAGAACTCAGGATCTTATGGTTTTGCTTGGGAAGTTATTGTGTGGAATTTGTGCTAACATTTCTCTGAGGTATTAAAATCTACGGGATATGGTCAATAGCTACTTATCTTCTCATCACCTCCTATGATACACATAGCACTTCAGTATCTCAACTAAAGTCTTGCAAAATCTCTGAAGGCTAATAAATGTTTTCTAATTCCTTGGATTTATTTGTTTACACTATTTTAAATAGCTGGAGATCATAAAAGATAACCCTTTATTCTCCATACCATCATGACATTTCTGAATGAGAACCGCCATAAAAGATGCTGCAGCATTTCAAATCTTTATGACAGTGTCTGGCTGATTGCTCTTTTAACAGCCTGCTGGTTTCCTAATGATCCCTCTTTCTGTTTTATTTCTTCAAACCCATTTATTCCCAGGTTGGTATTATTTGTCAAGGACATACACTTTCTCTTGCCTCCTTTCAAAAACTGAATGGAATGATAAGATTTATTAAAATTACTTCTTACAATACATATATTTATATGTGTATAAAGACTTGGTAACAGAGAAACAATTTCACAATGTTATTGTGAAATATTACTGCCCAAAAATTTTGGATGTTCAACCACTTAAGTGTTTGGATGTTCAACCACAAGATATTTGATTTTTGTAGAAGAGAAATTAAAAATGGATTATAATCTGTATTCTTATGCAATAGATGTAGGCAATAGTGGGACACTTCAGGCTTACTAAACTGAATCTACAGTTTGAAGACACAATGTCTCTCTGACTTGGAAGATCAGCACAATACCTAGCAAAACCAGGAATATTTGAAGGAATTTGTTATCCTGCTAGAGAAACAATCTAATTATCTTATGGTAATTGTCTTTAAGGATAAAGGTACATTCAGGATTATAGGAAAGAAGAATTTAATTAGACCAGTTGACACAGTTAGAGAAAATAGACGCATAAGCTCCTCTTCAAATCCTGAAAATTTGCATGCTTGAAAGTCTGTCAACCATTCAAGCTACATCAGCTAGTTTATTAAAGCTTATTACCTTTGCCAAGAAAAAATGAAGCATAGGTCTGGTAACATCTCAAAAGATGGTATTATATGCTTATGGAAGTGTTGCCAGCATTTATTTTTTTTTCTCTGTTTATATTTATTTTTCAACCAGCTTCCTGAACTGTACCATACTTCTGCAACCACTTATGCCTCCATTCAACACAGAGGTAATGTCAACGAGGACAAGGGCAGAGAAAACAAGTGGCTTTGCGTTAGAAATGCTACAGTTAGCTTAGAAAGAATCTTCTTTCTAATTCTTTTCCTCTAATATCTCTGTGAAGAGAAAAAAACATTCTATCTATGACTGCATTATTATTTTCTAATTCACATGAAAATGACACCCTGATTTACTTCAGATCTTCAAAAATTAACGAAAAATAAACCTTAATTATATCAATGTACATAGAGAGAAAATATTTTTAAATAGAACAAAAACAAACAAAAAATGTTTAATGATTCCTCCACTAAGGAGGACATAAAATTGTACTGGGTGAAAGAAATAGGTATGCAAATTACACAGGCATAACTGGATACCATTTACTTTTAATGTCTGACCTCTAATTTTCAGAAACAGTCCATTTAGTTAAGGGATGTTATTGTTTTACTCCTCATTAGATCCACACTCTTAAAATAACGACTGTTCAGAACCTGATCTGTTAGACTGAGTTTCCCTCTTGCTTTCCAGAATTATTTGGTGTATTAGCAGCTCACAATAATCCAGATCCATTTTAGCATACTGTCCTAAGGAAAGGTGAGGCTCACTTACAGGAAATAAAAGCAGCTAAATTCCTTTCTTTTTAAAATTGTTTTTCCTGATGAAATCCTCCAATAAATAATATCAGCAACAGTAACAAGAGGATGTTTTAAAATATGAAATGAAGTCTTTATTTCAGAATAAAGTGGCACACACATCACATCACATTTATTTGGTCTCAGCACACTTATTTGATCTCTGTGTGTCTTACATAAGATAATGAAGCAGGGAGATCCTAGGACTGTAAAGCATTCATAATGAAAGCATTTCATTTCAACCAAGTTACTCATTATGTGACAAGCAATAGAGCCCAAAATAGTACTTCAGTGATGTCTTTTTTTGTTGGGTTGTTGTTTTTTTTTTATTCTGTGTGATGAGCCAGATAATACAAGTCATCACTGCTTATTCAGTACATAGGAAAGCAAGAAAGGACACCTGGAAATTTAAAAAACCAAAACATAAAATATTGCATAGAAGAGGGGAAACCAATACCAAAATTGTTCATTTTTTGTGTTGGTTTTATGTTATTTTCTTCATTTTCAATGTAGATTAAGCTGTACTGCAAATTTACCTTTTCATCATGATAATCTCCAACTGCAGCTAAACTTAAACACTTAAAAATTATGTCCTTGTAGTAATTTCTGTCTGAGTTTCTGGTGCTTAGTTATAGAGGCTCATCTTAAATTCCCACACTGACACTCACTAAGACAGAAGAAAAGGTAGTAAGAAGTAGTCAGCATGGATTCACCAAGGGAAAATCCTGCTTGACCCATCTGATAACCCTCTATGATGACATGGCAGGATGGGACAATGAGGGAAAAGCAATGGACCTTGTCTACCTCAGCTTCAGCAACGCTTTTGACAATGTTTCCTCTTAGGAAATAGGTAAGCTCAGGAAATGTGGATTAAGTGGATGGACATTGAGCTGGATCCAGAACTGGCTGAATTGCAGAGCTCAAAGTGTTGTGATCAACAGAGTAGAATCCAGTTGGATGCCTGTAGTCAGTAGCATTCCCCAGGGATCAGTACTGAGTCCAGCTTTACTCAACTTGTTTATCAGTGACCTGAATGGAGGGATAGAATGTGCCCTCAGCAAGTTTGCTGATGGTATGAAACTGGGGGGAGTGGCTGACACACCTGGAGGCTGCGCTGCCATTCAGCAGGACCTTGATAGGTTGGAGAGCTGGGCAGAGAGAAACCTCATGAGGTTCAGCAAGGGCAAGTGTTGGGTCCTGCACCTGGGGAGGAATAACCAGCACAGGCTGGGGGCTGACCCACTGGAGAGCAGCTTTGCTGGGAAGGATGTATTGGTGTGTGAAGACAGTATTGGTGGATGACAAGCTGACCATGGGCTGGCAGTGCCGTGGTGGCCAGGAGGGCCTGTGGTGTCCTGGGGTGCATTGAGGGGACTGTGGCCAGCAGGTCAAGAGAGCTGACAGCACCACTCTGCTTGGCCCTAATGAGGCCTTGTCTGGAGTGCTGTGTCCAGTTCTGGGCTACTCAGTACATGAAAGACAAGGAGCTACTGCAGAGGGTCCAGTGGAGACCAAAAAGATGATGAGGGGCCTGGAGGATCTTTTATGAGAAGAGACTGTGAGAGTTGGGCCTGTTTAATCTAGAGAAGACTGAGAAAGGATCTTATCAATACATGATTATCTCAAAGGCTGTTGCCAAAAGGAGGGTGCCAGACTCTTCAACGGTGCCCAGCAACATAATGAGGAGCAAAGGCCATAAACTAAACCACAAGAAGTTCCACTTTAACATGGGAAAGAACTTCTTTACACTGAGGGTGGCAGAGCACTGGAACAGGCCGCTGAAGGAGGTAATGAAGTCTCCTTCTCTGGAGATATTCAAAACCCACCTGTGTGAGCTCCTGTGTAATCTGCTCTGTGTGACCCTGCCTTGGCAGGAGGGTTGGACTCAATGATCTCCAGAGGTCACTTCCAAACCTAAAAATTATGTGATTCCCATGATTCTGTGAGGATGTAAATAAAATTATTCAAACTGCTACTTCAAGATAAATCATCCACTTTATTTTAAATGTTCTATGGAAGAGTTACTGTTCTGAGTTAGAAGGGACCTAGAAGGCCCATTGAAGTCCAACTCCAGACCCTTTACAGGACAGCCCCAAGAGTTATACCACATGCCTGAGAGCATTTTCCAAACACATCTTGAACTCTGTCAGGCTTGGTGCCGTGACCACTTCACTGGGGAACCTGTTCCAGTGTCCAACCATCCTCTGGGTGAAGAATTTTTTCCTAATATCTAACCCAAACCTCCCCTGAGAATTTTATGCCATTACTTTGTTCTCTAAACTGTTAAGGCAAATCTCTATTTTTCCACAAAATCTTATAACCCCAATAGTGTCAGTGCCTTTAAACCCACAAGACAAGTCCATTCTTTGTTAGAAAATCTGTAGACTGATTGATCTGTAGGTTTAAGACAGGTAGATCTTGAGTTCCCATCTCTATGAAGAAATAGCAGACAGAGAGAGACTACACCACAGAAATATCCTGCAGAAGACAAAAGCCAGTTAGGCTGGAAACTGTGGAAAGCATAGTGGGACACACGTACAGAGAATTCAACAGCCTGGTGAGTAGGTCAAGAGCTTATCCATACCAAAAATGAAAAGCAAATATTCAGCCATTAAAAGTGTTTTTGAAGTATGACATACAGTCTGAAGAGTGCTATCCCATTCTCTTCAAAATTTATTATATTTTCATGAGTCTAATCAAAATTTGTAGATCATGTTGGATTACTTTAGGGTATATACTTTTATTTTCTGATTACCAGTAGAGAAAATTTGCAGAAGTAATTTATCACTTACAGTAGAAAGCTTAACTATAGGACCACAAGAGTCTCCTAGCACCTATCTATATATTTTGACATTCCATCCTACCATGGACATCAGTTCAAGTATTCTGCATCCTGACAGCCTCCTTAGTAACAACTCACCCTCCTTCTGTACTCACAAGGGTATCTAGTTAGAGTCTTTTCATCTTCATGTAGTTAGAGTATTGATTACCACCAGAAAAAAAAATAACATTTTGCTTCTTCTGAATGGAGATATTTATAGTCTCAATCTGCTAATAGTTACCATTTTTTCACTGTATCCACTCTAGTTTCTGGTTTTGCAACTTCATCAAAAGAAAAAAGATTGAGAGAGTTACATTCAAAATAAAATAGTGCACACTAAAATATGGCGTAGAGTGAGACATTATGAAATTTCTCAGGAAAAAATTCTCACGTTCTTCAGGAGATGAAATGAATAGTAGTGTTAAGGAAAATTCCCCAAATCCAAGTGGTCCGTGCAATGTAGCTCAGTATCCTCAGGTCTTTTTTACCTATAGTTCCAAAGGCCACTACCCCCATGATACTCAATAACAGACTGCACAACTTCCCAACACGATTCATCAATCATATGTGTAATTCAGCTTTGTTAATATCTCATTCTTACAGTTGCAGCACATGCCTTGCATCTTCCTTTCCTTAGAGGGAGAGAATAATGTCCTTTTACCTCATTTTCCAGACAATTTTTGCATAACCTATCTCAGAATATCACTAAAACCAGAATGTTTTTCCTTTCAAGGGCAGAAGAATAATATATTCTTTTGTTTCCTCCATATGAATGATAATTTGTGCTCCGCATCCACCTCTAAATGAATCCCTGGGAAAATAATTAAGTGTGCATATTTAAAAGTTATGTAATCCCAGTGACCATGTAACTTACTGGAGGCACTGAAAGATCCTGCTGTGCATAAGCATCTGAAGAAAGCCTGCAAAGTCTACAAGAGATCCTATTCTAAAAGATACAAGGGGAGGCAGAGGCAATCTATCATGCCCCATAGCCTTGAAAAATTGATAATATTTGACACTGAGATTATGACGCTACAAGAGCATATTATCAAACATTTTGAAAAGTGTGCCCTAACAGCAAACCTACCCAGTGCTCATTTGTACTGCCTAGCTACATCCCATGACATCTCTGATCATGTCGTCACCCAGTCAAATAAAAGCTCTGGAGACATCGAACATGCTGAGATTAGAGAGATTAGAAGCGGATGTGATGCACCAAATATTGAGTAATATCACATATTTGACTGACTGTTGAACTTTGTTCATTTACAGCCAAGTTTCTGTTGCGTTTCCTTCTCCTCAAGATTTATGTCCTTATTTGCATGTTAATGTGCTTTGAGTCAGAGCAGATACTCAGTAAGCAGATATGGAATAAAAACCCCTTTAAAAATAGACCATGAAATGCACTTTATGCCTGTTTGTGCAATCTGTAAAGATAATGCTGCAGACTACACTCATAATAAGATTGATATTAAACATATTTTGAGTATGACAATGTGATAATATAAATGGCAGTTCAAGACCCTTCTAATCTCATTCTCCCTTTCTCAGTAAGAATCATGAAACTCAGACTTGGCCTTTTAATGGGTTAGATACACCTTATTGCAATATTTAAAGTGCTCTGCCAAAGCTAGATTTAAGAGGCCAGGTGGTACTTCATGAAGAGAAACTGCATAAAATGTAGCTGAATAAAAAAGGTCTTGACAAGGATATGTTTCTTGTGGAAGAATATTAGGTACAAGACTAGGACAAGAAAATAGGACTTTAAGAAAGCTTTTATTTCTGTTGTTCTGTAGGATAAATGCTGAAGGCATATCAAGAGCATTTGATTCCTGCTTTTGAAAGGAAAAAGCATGATGGGGGAAAATGGTGGATTTTCTCTTGGCTAAATGTAAAAACGGCTTCCAAAACAAACTGATTTCCTCAAATGCCAATCTGATAAATACACTGAAATTATTTTTAGTTTAAACTTTTCCATGCTAATTTATTCCCCTTTCTCCTCTCACAGATCAATTGCATGTCTAGTTTTTGTCTGTTGTTTAATTAGATTTAGGTTTCTCAGAGTGCACAGAAGAAAAAGCAAGATAGCTAAACCGGTCTGGAAGAACAGAAGAGGCATTCAGTACAGCTGTGCCAGAGTCTGGAGTTTCATTCCTTGTCAGATTTTCTTTCTGTGTACTTGTACAGACTGAGAAGTTGCCCTCTAAATGCTAAATTAACTCTAGTAGAAGACAAAGCTGACTGTAACCACAGCAGAACAAGAGTTCTCAAGGTTTTTTAAATGGAAGTTTCTATTTGCAGAGGAGAGAATATTTTATTGGAATTCTCTTGTCATTCTTACAATACCTGAAATAACTATAAAATGTAATATAGCCTTTTGGGAGTAGGAAAAAATTTTAATGGAAAAACACTTCAAAATATGGTAAGAATATGCTGATGGGTAAATCTTTCCAGACAGTAAAATATATTATGCACAGAGATAAATCTGCAGGATTACTTAATCTATACTCACTTTCAACCGAAAATATTAACAAGTTAGTCTCTTAGATTTCTGAGCTTCTGGGAAATAAAAATTCACCCAGAAACCACAGTCTTAGTAGAAATTTACTATTCACTTTGAAATGACCCATAAAAATATTGTAGCAAATAGCAGCTCAGGTAAATCAACAGATAATAAATTCTTTCTCATTCCATGAGGAAAAAAATTCTGCCTCTGAATATCAGATCAATAACATTCTCCAACCCTGTTTTTGGGTTTTGTCAATAAGATCTCATACAAGATAATTATTTTTTTCTCTATGCCTAGGAAATAGCCCCCTTTAAGTTTTCTGATGAATGATTTTATAAGGTTGCATGTAAACAAAGATTCCATTTCAGTTTCAGGAGAGAAAAGTTCTGCTCATTTAGGTGTTTGGAGCTGTCAAGAAGTAGATTAGGTGCAGCAGACAAAATGAATTTTTGAAAGGATCACTAGCTAAGGACAAATGGTAGTCATTAGAGAAGCCTACAGCCTAGTTCAAAGAATCTTCTTAGGCCTCATCTGCTCACAGTCTCATCAGCTGATTGCAAAGAAAAGTTGCTCACAAAAGGAGAAATCATAGCCTAACCATGAAGAAATACCAGTAAGTCAAGAATTCTCTGATGGTGTTGTGGAAGCCCACGTCTTTCATCCATCCTTAATACTTGTTTCCAAGTATGAACTTGGAGACAAGAATTCTGTGGACTGCAAGAGAGTGAAGCCAAGAGTTGACAGGTTTATTTTCCTTTACCTGTGTGCCTTTATCTTGCTCTAGCAGTGTTGAAACACATCTTATAGGTATATGGATCTTGGATTGCTTCTGGAGATGTTTCTATTAAGTTAACCACTGAGTGTGCTGGAACAGATGCACAAAGGACCACTCTTACAAATATGCTAACATACTTAGCCGAGTAATTAATTCACTGCAGAAAACTGATATTTGACAAAGGCCCTGTTAAAATAGCTGCTTTAGGCTGTATTACTTTCAAAGCAACAGCTTTTTTACATTTTCTGCAACTATATGTACATTTTGCTGCTCATGATTCATACATATGTCAAATGCAATGCCTAAGTCTTTTCTGTTGACACTGCCAACTTGATTAATTGAGACTTGTTGATTTTTTAGTCCTTCAAGTTCTGCCTTAAAAGAAGAGAAGTCAAGATTGAGCTTTCAGTTATTGATGCTTGCTCACTAAATGTCACAGCAACAGCTTCACACTCTCAGCAAGCCAGCACTTCAGAACATTGGAAACTTTGGTTCAAGACTAGAGAAAAATCATGTACTTATCTTCCTTTTCCAGCTTTTCAGATTCTTTTTTCACCCTTTACAACTTTCCTCAAGATCCAGATCTGGATCCTCTGAAGTGGAATTCATATAGTATTGGTACTGCTAGCAGTACTAAAAACATAGGCTTTAAAGTGGGTTTACTGCTCCTTAAGACTGAAATTTGTCAGGCTTGCCTTGCTTGAAATAGTTTTGACCAGTCTGTTGCTTTGCTCTAGTTTGTTTAAATATAGCATATTTTTTTCATAATGAATAAGTGGATAAACCTAATTCATTTTCCTTTTCCTAATCTCTGTATGCTGTAAGAATTATTTTATAAATACAGTAATTAACAGGTAGTTGTTCCTGCAAAGTGAAACATTCATGTCACTGAGATAATGATGGAGTGCAGCTGGATATGGGCTTGGTATGCAGCAAGGACCTTGAGCTACAAACACCCCTGTAAAGGGATTATGAGACCAGGATGACAAAAAAATGGACACAGGCAGGCACTGGAAATCTAAAAACTGGAAGGCTAAAACCAATTTGCAGACACAAAGCTTGGTAAAAGCAGTTTTAGAGGTAAAAAATAAGAAAAGAACAACATAGATAAAAATACCACCTAAAATAAGTTCAGATATAATGAGACCTTGCAGACCAGAGACAAAAAAAGCAAGGTGTAGGACTTGTTAGCAAGTAAATAAACAAGATCCCAAATGGCTCCTAGAGTACAGAAGAAAAAATTGTCATTATGATCCTACCTTTCACAATGGGTTCAGAATTTTGACAGCAGACAGTACACTCCACAAACATCCAGAATCAAAATCATTCAGATTAGAATCCAGAAGAATATTGGAAGAGAAACCACACCACCAGCATAAAATCAACTAAGAAAAGAACAACAAAAAGCTACCTACTGGCACCATATTTGAACTTCTGGGTCTAGTTCTGGGCTCCTCAGGAGACACATGGACCAGGAGAAAGGACTGAGTTTGTCAAGGGAGCATGAAGATGATGAAACTTGTGGAGCAGCTGTCCTGCCAGGAAAGGCAGAGAGAGCTGGGACTGCTCAGCCTGGCAAAGATGCAGGAGGATCCTGCCCCTGTGTACAAATACCTCTTAAGGGGAGTAAGGAAGACAGAGACAAAACCTTCTCACTGATGCTCATGGACAGGACAAGAGACAACAGGCATGAATTGAAATACAGAAAATTGCAGTTAAACATATGAAAAAATTCTTCACCATAAGGGAGACAAGTTGCACAGGGAGGTTGTGGTCTCCATCCTTGGAGATACCCAAAGCCCAGTGGGACATGGCCCTGAGCAACCTACCTCAGTCTGCTTTGAGCAGGCCATTTGGACTAGGTGCTCTTCAGGGGTGCTTTACTAACTCAGCCATCCTGTGATTCTGCAATCATATATGAATCTATGATTCTGTGAAAAGGGGAAGTGTGTGTACAATTTTTAACACTTTTCTTTCTATATTACTCCTATATTTTTTCATAGTTACATCTGGACCAATAATAATCCACTCATGAAACTGTTTAGATGTTAATGATAAATTAGTTTACATATAAGGTGTTTTTCTTTTCCTGTAACAAGGTTTTGAGCATTTCCAAAGTGCAAATGTAGTGTACATGGAGTACAGTCGTGTAGTGTACATGGAGTGTACAGTCAGTGACCAGGTATGCATTCACTGAGAGCTCATTTTGTTAGGGACTGTACTTATCACTTTTTCACTTCTATAGAGAAATTAAATCTTCTTTTTAAATGGTTATGTTTTAGTTTGTTGAAGGTCAGTCCAGTCACACAGACTGTTCCAGCTCTAATACAATATGACTAGCTGACAAAGAGTTTTTATGAAGTTTGTTACCCTTATTCACATCTCAGAACAATTATGGTAATTCTCAGGTTACAGCAATAACTGGAGCATATTTTAATAGGTTTATGTTTCGTGTGCAGTAGTCACAGCTAGTTGGTTTTTTTTTTTTGTGGGAAGTGTTTTGGGGTGGTGTTTTGTTTTGTTTTGTTTTGTTTTGTTTTGTTTTGTGGTTGGTTGGTTGAGTATTTTTGTCTTTTGAGGGGTTTTCTGGATTTTTTTACTAGACTTGAAACAGGTTTCCACTTTATATTTTACAGGATTTGGGTTTTGCTGACTTTCTTTATTAGCAATAATAGTCTCCTAGTTTGGAAAACACAACTGTCAACTACCATGAAGCAGCTCTGAGTTGCTGATTGTTGCCTTTGGCTACAAGGATGGGTGACACTGAAAGATCTCATAGGATCCTCAACGAAAAAGTAAACACGGAAGAAAATGAGAACTTGTAAGTTCCACAGAAAGAATAGAGAACTCACTGGCAAGAAAAAATAAAACATTTCCAAAGCCTCAGAATGAGAGACAATTTTAATTAAAACTATAATGTCCTATGGAATAGAAGTCAAAGTCTGCCCAATTGATTTTTGATATTTACACAGAAACCAGATGGATTTTGTGGCGCAGAAGGTATCAGAACACTGTGATGAAAGATGGGAATCTCCTAACAGAACATAGATATGAAAAGCTTTCTATGAAAAGTTCTGGCCAGCAGGTATTTTGTTGTGAACTAGCATTAGCCTCAAAGTGAGCATCATACATAATTTCTGTGTCTGAATGCTGTAGCTCCCTTGCTAGAAAAAATAAGAGGTCAATGAGGATGAAAAAAGAGATGCAAATACTTATACACCTTGTAAACAAGCAGTCTGGAATTGTTCCACTACTAAATGCAACGGAACTGATCATAATTGGTAATTTCTGATTCAAAAGGTAATGTCATTATTTTGTCAGTCTTTACTTCTGTTCACAATACCAAATTACACTTGCAAACAGAGAAATTTTTTCTGCCACAGAGCTTTTTTAATTTTTAACATTTCATGCATGTATTTTAGATTACAACTCATATTTTCTGGTTAGCAGCAGAATGGATATGTTTCTATGGTATAATATATAAATGTACAAGACATAAAAGGGCTTGTACAGGAACTGTGGTGCTGTGTAACAGCAATGATTCTAAACCCTGGTGCTTCAGTCAGCAACCAAATACTAACATCTGAAAAGGGAGGAATTGCAATGTTTGCCTGGGGTTAAGTGGACCAACCATCTGGTTTTAAACATAGCAAGACAGTAAAATTTGCTGTTTATATTATCATGAAAGCAAAAGCAGCTGCAGTGGAACCTAGGATATTTGAGACAGAGAGGCTAGCCTGCTTGTACAGTGTTGGAGTATTGCTGATGAGTCTTCTGAGAATAAAATCAATGCTCAGGCAGAAGCAATTTCTGACTCTCTCAGTCAGTTTCATGCTGGATAAAGCCAAGCAATGTTCAGAGTACTTGCTATTGCTTCTGTCAAAGACAAAAACATTGAAACTCATCATTAATTTAGTGTTTAGTGAAATATTACATGAGCTCTGCCAGTCGCAGCAATGGGCAAAGATGCCAGTTTTGGCTTCTTTCAGTGTTGACATTTTTGTAACATCTCATCAAAGGGACCCAGTGTCTTTGCCCCACCCCCCGTCCTGTTGTAGCTCTCATGCTGGGACTCCATGATGAGAGTCATACTCTAATCAATCTAATCAATCTCTACTTCTAATCTGCTACTCCTACTTCTAGCTGAAGAATAGTGTATCACATCACCTGTCTTCCTGTTAATTAAAGGGGATCCTGCTTGTGACATTTATACAACAGATTAAAAGATAATGTAAGAAGAGAAGGCTTTTGTTAACCTGCAGCTTCAACTCAGCTCTTCACCATGGGAATTTTCTCTAATTCAACTGTTTTACATACAAAATAGCAAGAATAATTAAGCTGTAAGGGGACAAAGAGTCAACTGACGTGACAACTAGTGGATCCCTTACAGTACAGGGAGCCTCCCTGTCTTGGTTTTGAAAGACAGGTATTCCAAGACACTCCCTAAGAGCTGGCCAGATGGAAAGAGATCCAGTGCAGTGTCTGTTCTCCTGGATTTCTCTGTTAAACCCCTGATTATTAAGCAACTTTGTCCACTGAGGCTATTGCCTATGGAAGTAAATGTCCAGGACTGTCCTCTAATGACCAAGTAACTCATACAGAGCTGCCCATATCATATATTGAATTCCTAAGCCTTTGAAAATAAGGTGACCTCAGTAAACGATTTCAAATGCCCCTAGTCTTCTTGAATACTGGAAACTGGTACAGTATAAGCAGTAGAAATTTAAATATATAGGAACATTCATTCACTGAGACAGTTAATTACAACAAGAACTAGTGATTACTTTCAGAAGATAGAAACCAACTGAACGGATTTGTTCTAAAAAATTCCCATGGAATAGTGCAGGAAAACTGGGTCCTAGACTGATTACGACTTCTATTTCATAAGGGATAACCTTCCCTCTTTCTATTGATGGTATTTTGTAACATAATGAATAAAAATTCTGAAGCTAGAAGAACTTAACTTTAGCATGCACTCTTTGCACTGCAAAATGTAATAAACTCATATTTGCTATGTCTATTTCATATACATAGCACAGAAACCCATCAGTTTCAACCTTTTCAAGAGTTTGAAAGAAAATGAATGATTTATAAGAAAGATCATCAGTTTTGCACTTAAGTATGGAGAATCTCTGATTTCTTCAAAGACAATGAAAATCAGTAATTTAAACTGAGAGGTCGGCTTCAAATTTCTTTTCTGATGTAGGGAGACTGCACTGTAATGTTCAGTACACCACAGCTCCTAGGTGTGCACGTTGTGAACCAGACACTTTCAGACATATGGAATGGGTAAATGTGAGCAGAATATTTTTATGAGTTCTTTCACGTTTTCCTCCCAAATGCTTTCTGAACATAAGGACTATCTCAAGATGAATTCCTCTTTCCACCCTTCCTAACAACTCCTATAGTCTTACTGAGCTCAACATGTGAGAAAAATAGATGGGCTAAAAGGAACAATAGCAACCCCAAAACACCACAGATTTGTGAACTGTCTACATTTTCCATCTATAGAAGTCTTTCTATGGCTAATGTGCCTGATATTTTTCCTCTTCTGACACTGACACACTAACCCCTTCTCATGTCCCCAGAGGTATTTGCATTCTCAAAGAGTTAATAGATCTTCAAGGTCCACAGATAACAAGCTGTGCTGAAGGCTTTGACATTGTAATTCATCAGATGATCAAAGTCTTCATTTGAAGCACTCTGAGAACTACTTATATAGTGACAGATATTCAATAAATTCTTCCTGTCTCAAGTGCGCACTGTAACTACAGAATTCATGGGGAAGGAAAAAAAAAAAAAAAAAGAGAGAGAGAGATTCATCCCAGGGAAATTTTATGATCATACCTTGGTACAAGTCTCTAGCCCCACTTTAAAAGAGATTGAGGTCCGAGTTGAAGGTGGGTACCTCTGGCAGACACAGAAAAGGTTTTTAGTTTCTCGGAAACAGGAAAAATTATTTCTACCACCAGCATTTCTTCTCTGCTTTCCTGTGGTTAATTGGTAAGTGTCTCATTGGTAAAAAGTAAGGCTCCCATGCTTGTGTATGTAATTCCTGAGAACCTCTCAGGCAGGGATGCAATGTACCTAAAAGTTAGGTTCTGCTACCACAAATTCCTCTGGGAATCTTCACCTTAACACCTGCTGCTGCCTGCTTCATGACATGTCTTTTTGGAGATTCTCTGGATGTCAGTGGAACTTGTCCCTAGACAGCCTGGCAAACCACCAGAGAGAAGCTCTATCTTGTGCCTCTTCCAAGTTTGCAGATCAAGTTCATGAGAAGTCATTCTAGAATTAAAAATAATTACCTTTATTGCATGATATTTATTACAGTGGGAAAACAAACATGTAAATGCCAAGCAATTTCCAGTAGAGCAGAGTAGAAGTCATGACCTGTTTCAGTTTGGGAACACACTTGAACTGTCCATTTGCAGTGCATAAATTACAAATCTCTGATGTGGTATTGACTGATATAATCAAGCAGATTTGTAGCACTCTCTAATATTTCACACACAGCTGAGCTTTACTGAATTTTCTCAAGTATTCAAAAAATTACTGAAAGCCTGAATGAATGCAAAGTAGCACACAAGCGTTCCCCATCAGATGGTTACCAACAGTGTGACAGATATATTAAGCAGAGATAATTACTGCTTATAATCCAAGAGATAGGATTTTTTTTGGTGCATATGTTTGTTCATGCAATGATTACCATGTATAAGAACGAGTATACAAGGCAATAACAGATTTCTTCCCTTTGGGAATGTTTGTGAGTCATATTATAATAAAAAATGAGTTCTTTTTGCACACATACATAAAAATGCCACTTATTATGTAAATTCAGTCTGCCCAGCATTAACTTACCTCTGTTACTGAAAAACACTTCAACATAAGGCTCCCAGGTCCACACTGCGGGGGTGCAGTTGAACGCCTTTCTTATCACTTACATAAAAATAAATTAATTAAAATGGAAGTGATCATGAATCAAGTCTATGAAGAAATTGTTATCCACATAAGCTGTCTTAATATAGCCTAATTTATGCAGAAAGTCTATCTAATTACCATAGCACATTGAGATTTCCAGGATGGCACAAACATTCAAAATAAAGCAGAGTGATTATCTAATTAATGTTTAATTAGAACTACCAGTTACTGTCCATCATTGTCAAGTCTCTGGGTGCATACGCCTCTTTTTTTTCTTGTCCAAACATAAAAGTTCCAAAGGCTTACAAAAGGGTTTGGGATTTTTGGAGGGTTTTTTTGGTTTGTTTTTTTAAGAACACAAAGGAAGGCAAGCTCAGAGAAAAAGAAAAACCTTCTTTGTTCTGCTAATCCACAATTCAGGGACGTCCCAGATATTTGGCTCTGACTTGTCTTTGGAGTGGAGCTGTGCTTTCAAATTTTTAAATTCCTCTCCCACAGGATTATTTAGTTCCTTCTCTAAGAATTTCAAAATAAATTTTAACCTTTTCTATGTATTTTTAAAATGTGATGTACTTGTTCACTCTAATTAAAACAACTTTACACTGTAATATACATGAAATATGAAGCTAGGACTTCAAAACAAACTAAACATTATGAAACAGTAAAACATCTTGGTAGAACCATTTAAATATATATATATACATAAAATTTCTTTTTTTTTAATTGTTGGGTTTTATTTTAATTATTATCAAATATTTTAAAAGGGAGAATGTGAAAGCAATTTTGGTTTAAAATGTTATAAAATACACCTAGGCTGGTTTTATTTAATTAATTAACTCACTGTAGTTAATAACATCAATGGCTGAGCCACAACTCTTGAAACAAGTGGTGCAAAAGACACTCATTAGACGAAAGCAGAATTCAAGGTTCTATTCCTGGCAAGATCTTGGCTGGTTAATATTAATGTTTCCCAGGTGTGCAAAGTCTTATTCTTTATCAATGTCTGGACACAGCTGAGCTATTGAACAGTGCTCTGAGGCCTATACTTTAGGAAGATCCACAACCTGCATTTTCCTCCATCCTAGTCAGGCAGATAAGAAATGCCCTACACAGATTTGCAGTTACCACCAAACTGAGGACTTGTTGGATCACCCCCTCATTTTAAAACAGTGCCAAGAATGCACACTTCAGTTGAAGGAGGTAGAGGCTTAACCCCCTTCTCCTTGACGAAGTTCATATCCATTGCTCCATTCCACCAGAAGGAAAGCCCAACACATAAGCCCATGAGCTATTCTGAATTAGGGTATTTTCCACACCCCTCTCATTATGTCCCACTCAGGTGCAGCTGTTGGCTGATTTCTGGGGTGTCTACCCAAAGGGATCTCATGCTCCCCATGCTCATACAAGTTGCTGCATAGTCAGATAAAAAGTCCTAGCACAGAAGCCTGCTTGCCATGCTAGCCATGAACTGATACTCCGAGAAAAGTAACGCAAAAGGTGTGTAAGGCTTTTTTTTAACACTTTCCTCGCTCCAACTATTTTCGACATAGTAAAATTAATGTAGTCATTTACCACCTTTTAGATCACAGTCAGGGCCATCACTTCTGTGACTGTAGATTTCTTAAAGAAAAAAAAAATATAATTTAAAAATACATACCTTACAGAGCTAAGCCATTAAACCACTAGAAAATAAAATCCCAAGGGTTCAGTAAGCTCCTCTTGAGTATGTACATTCTGATATGTTCATGTCCATGCTGCAGTGCAAATTGAGTGACAAATGGAAGCAAGCAGTAATTATTCCTCTCAATAAAAGAGAAGCTTGAAGTACATTAATAATTACTGAACCATCTAATATTTTACCTACATCAGGTAAATTATGAGCAAGGCAAATTACTCGGATGTCTCCGCTATAATCAAGAAGAATATTTGGTGACAGTGTATATTATTATCAAAACCATCTTCATTGAACGACTGCACTAGTGACAAATTATATTTATATTGGTATTGATCACACTTATTATTAACCATGACAACAGTAATATTATTAGTATTAATCACAGCTATTGTTATGCATTTGCATGGTACTTGACAAACACATGCTTAAATAACTTGAACAAGTTTTTTCCCTTTAATAAATTCAATAATCAACATAACCAGTCCAATATCTACCCTAAAGAACTCACAATCAGATTAAGCAAGAGAAAAACCAAATACAGAGTGATAATTTAGGTGACAGATTATCTGAGGAACTACTGAGGAGAATGGAAAATTAGGAAGAACACCTGAAAGAATTTTGAGATTTAATAGAGAATTGGAAGAAAAGAAAAAAGCTCACAGACAAAAAAAAAAAAAAAAAAAATAAAATGGACTATAGAGGAAAGAGAATAGAGAATGGTAGGAGCAACAAAAACAAAAAGGAAGAAAACAAGAAAAAAGAGACTAAGTAGGGGGATGAAGGTGATAATTTGCCATATCAGCTAGCCAGAAGCTAGTTTACTGCCACTGTCTGTGTGAACACTTAGCCCCTGCAGATGGTGGGTACTTTCAATTCATTCATTCATTCCCTGGTGCACTCGCTATAGGCTGAACACAGAGACATACAAGATGTTGACCTGCAGCAACTTGTATTTGCTGATTAGCTGCCCTGTATCTTGCATGTATGTCTGACCTTTCAGATGCTTTGGACAACCCTTTGTGCTGCTGATAACCCTGCATGACACAGCATGAACAGTGTGGCCATGCCCTCTGGGTAAACGACTCAATAAATAAACATATGGCTTAGATAGCACCTACTCACTCTGGACAGGTTAAATGGCTTATAGAATCAAGGAATAAACATAGCATTTGTGCAAATAAAACATTTGTTTCCTCAGTTCGACATAAGTTTTAGAATATACTTCCTCTGCGATTTTATATTCCCACCCTATAGAATTACAAAAACATAAAGTAAGCTATACTGGAAGGGATTTCTTAAGGCCATCCCGCTTCTGCTCAAAGCAAGGCAAATTAAACAGGTGGCTAAGGGCCATATTCAGTGAGGATTTGAGTATCTCCATAGATGGAGAATCCACAACCCCTCCGCACAGGCTGCTCCAGTATTTGACCATTCTCGCAATAAGAAATTTTCCTTCTCTCTAATAACATTTTTCAGTATTCCAATTTGTGTCCTATGCCCCTACTGTACATCTCTGAGAAGAGTTTGCCCCATACTCTCTGCTCCCTGCTATGAGGAAGTTATAGGCAACAGCAAGGTCTCCTCATGACTTGTTCTTCTCAAGGCTGAATAGATTCAGCCCTCACAGTGCCTCCTTGTACTCCAGGTGCTGAAGTCCCCCTCACTGGCTTGGTAACCTCAGTATGTCAATATTTCTTGTACTGTCAATATTTCTTGTACTTTCTTGTACTGGAAAGTTCAAAACTGGAATGAAATATAGTTTCAAAAAAAACCCCAAAAGTATATTACCTCACCTTGCACATGACCAAAACTCCCAGGCCCCTCTGAGTCATCTCTCATTTGCTCTACTCACAAGACTTAAGATTCAGGTGTAATTTCTTGCAAATTCTTGAACTGCAAATGGCATCTGACTGGAAGTGACATTGGAAAGCAACTAGCTTTCCAATCTGGTTGTAGAAATACAGACCAGAAAGTATGAGTTTGAATCAGTAAACCTCCATGGCACAGATGAAGGCATTTTATCCCCATGTACAGATATATCCATGGATATTGATGATTTTGTGCTGTGTACTCATTAGCATGACCTAGACCATAGGCTTTGGAAGAAAATGGTTAAGCAGCCAAACTTCATGTAAGGAGATGCTTGATTTTAAGAAGCACAGAGACACATGGAAAATTCTTCAGGTGCAATGCTCAGCTATAGAAGCATGGAATAGTTTTGTTTGGAAGTGACATTTAAAGATCATCTAGACTAACACCCCTGCAATAAGCAAGGACAACTTCAACCAAATCAGGTTGCTCAGAGCTCCATCCAACCTGACTTTGATGTTTCCAGGGATGGGACATCTATCACAACTCTGGGCAACTTGTTCCAATGTCTCACCACCCTCACCCTAAAAAAATTGATTCCTTATATGTAGTCCAAATCTACTCTCTTTTCATTTAAAACCATTACCATTTGTCATATTACCACAGACCCTGATAAAAGGCTTGTTCCCATCTTTCTCATAAGCACCCTCCAAGTATTGAAAGGCCACAAAAAGGTATTCTCAAAATCTTCTCTTCTCCAGGCTGAACAACCACAACTGTCTTAGCCTGGTCTCATAGTAGAGATGTTCCATCCTTCTGACCATTTTTGTGGTCCTCCTTTGGACTCTTCCCCACAGGTTGATGTCCTTCCTGTCCTGGGGACCACAGAGCTGGATGCAGGACTCCAGGCCGGGTCTCAACAGAGCACAGTAGAGGGCCAGAATCAATTCCCTTGACCTCCTGGCCACACTTCTTTCTATGCACCCCAGGATTTGATTGGCTTTTTGGGTTGCAAAAACACATTGCCAGCTCACGCACAGTTTTTCATCCACCGGTATCACCAAGACCTCAGCAGGGCGTCTCTCAGTCCATTCATCACTCAACCTGTACTGATACTAGTGTTTGACTGACCCAGGTGAAAGACTTCTCAAGCTTTTCCAGGTCTCAGTCAGGTCCCAGGTTCTATAAGCGGGCAAATATGTGAAAAAATACAAATTGAAGCTTAGAAAGTTTAGAAGTCAGATACTCATTTCAGAAGGTAGTCTGAACTCTATAAGCTGTAAGCTTTTATATATTTCTAAGGCCACCCAGCCCTGAAACTATACAGATCAATAGATCCTGACTGAGTTATAAATTCACAAAGGTTGTGCACTTATGAGCCATGTAGTTCTTCCATGAGGAGTTAGCATGAGCTATTGCAACTCCTGAGCCAACAGTATAGTGGAAATAACAATAAATGTTCTCCTAGCACAAGCTTTTTCCTTTCTCATTGATGTGCATTTATTGTAAATACTTCTGAAGGTCTCCAGCTGGGAACTTATACTGTTCCCCTTATGCCCATCAATTCCCTATAGTATATCTACACTATTCGACATTTTTAACTCTCACACAGCAATTTTGCCCAAACTGTGACAGTGTTATAGCTGACCATTCCAAAGAGTCATAGAAAAGCATATGAATTCCTTTGTCAAAGAATAACAATTCCTAGAGTGAGATATATATCAAAAAAGGGCAAAAGTATGGTGTAGTCCTTATACCTCCCAAGCATCCAAATGCTAAATTGGTTATGACACCTTTTGGCCCAGCATGAGTGAGACATTATTTACTAAGCCAACAACAGATAAAAGCACATGCCCATGTTCTCAGTTCCAAGCCTGACAGTGAGTAAAAATGTGAAAGGCAATGTCATTCATCCACCTACTAAGATTAAATCACTGGGTGAAATATCACTGTTATTTATTTCTATGGTGCCCAAGCTTTCATTACAGCCAGTGAAAAGAGAGCTCTCAGAGATCAGCCTAAAGAAGACCTGTTCATCTGCCCAGATAAAAAGCTGTTTTAGCTGCACTACCTGTATTAATTAGATCCCACTTAACTGTATAATATGTAGCTCACATATAGATTATCTGCACTGCAGAGACCTTGTAGTCAGGAGTCTGAACCTGGAACTGAACCCTAATTTTTTTCTTCTCTCATTATTTTTCTCTAACAAGAACCAAACTCCAATTTTTTGGCTTTCTCCTACACAAAAATATGGAATCCAGTTGACATTTAAGCAATAGATCAGAGTTGGATTCACCTCAATTTTAAGTTTATGCTACTTAGATGTTAACAGATGAGAGATTCATTGTAGGCTCTCTCAGTATTCTCATAGCAACATTCCCTTGATCTGTTTTAGTGAGACATTTTAGAAAAAGAATAATTATTTTTATTTATTTACATTATTTGTATAGGAGTTTAGGATAAATAGCTCAAACCTGGCCACCTATAGTCTGCCAATGAAAAATATCAAATGGCACTGACACGCTGTAAATATGTCCTCTGTTCCCTGAGAAGAAATGAAGCTTTGAGAGCAAGATTACATGTTGAACGTATGTCTTCAATTTACAGCCCACAAAAGAGCTAATTGTAGTGTCATTGTCTGGTTCACAACTGAACATATAGCTAATCTGCAGTTTCCTGAGGATTTAACTCAGGAGAAAAAGTGAGATCAAGTCTGGATTTTCCTACTAGTGCTTAAGTATAAACTAGGCTGAGCAGTACTGTGAAATACTGAATAAGATGTGGTTAGACATGTTTTCTGTCCTTGGTAAGAGCTTTCACTCACAGTCCTTTAGTTCAATAGCCAAGCAATTTGAAGCTAAACCCCATAATTTTCAAATTTTGGAGCATAAGTCTAACTAGGAAAGAGCAATACTCTCCTGCATAAGAAAAAAAGAAGCTAGAGAGCACTGCAAAATCACAGTCAACCAATCTAAATGCAGGTAACTCAGCACCTTGGTGATGCTGAGAAGGTTGACAGAAGCTTCCTCCAAAGTGTCCTTTGTGAGAGCTGTCACCTTGTCTGTTGTCAGCTCTGAGCATCATGTAACTGCATGTAACTGCTACTCCTGGTGCGGGGGGGATGCACCGACTGAAAACAGCATTGCTTCCAAGTCTCACAGCTGCTTTATTTCAGAAAATCACAGAGGAAAAGATCTCCTTGAAAGCCACAGTGAAGAGAGAAAGGCAAGTGTCAGGCAGGCATAGTTCCATCAGGGAGAGGCCAGAAAGATATAATCTGGAAAACTGATCAGGGACTTGCCTAGAGGTGCAAAAGCTGCCGGACCCTACTTTTGGCTGTGCCTGCATTGCAGTGGGCACAGTCGATAACAGGCATCAAAGACAAACTTCACAGCATCCTGACTCTGTTCCTGGGCCAAGTCCCAAATGTGGATCACAGCAAAGCCTGGAGGCAATTTTGGCAACAACATGAAAATTATCCCAACGGGCTGCCACCAGCTGAGTATTGCCAGCCTATACAGCATGCCTGCTGCTTTTTCTCCATCTTTGATGTGCACCTTATGCTGAGTACTTCAGGCTTATCCAGCAGCGTCTGGGTTGCAGACAGGGTTTTGGTAGGGAAGCAAAACTGAGGAAGCATGGCAGAAAAGCCACCGTAATTCACCATGCATGGTGGACAGTCACGGCACCAAATGCACATTTAATGCTTTTTACTTAAAAAGTGGAGCAAGAGAAGTGCATTCCCACTACATGTGATCAAATTGTATTTTGTCATGTTTATGTCTTTGATGTCTCTGTCTTTTATGTCTTTGATTCTTGTTACAGGGTGAGCCTGTCCAATGTAATGTTTTTAAACACTTAATGCAGTATGAGAGGCAGGAAAAAGAATTGGGCTAGGGATATATATTCAGGAGGAGAATGTGGAGATCTGTGAATAAGTGTTGTTCTTCAACCCACTTCTTACGCCTCCCCTTCAGCTGTTGAGTTGCTTGTTGTTTAACAGAACAGCAACACTTCTGGGACCTGAAATGGTGTCAATGGGCATAGATTAATAAAAAACATAACATTTAATAAAGAAAAAGAACTCCCTCTGATATTTTACTCTAAAGACTTATTCCATGCATATTTTACCCTCTTCCAATGCATCTGCTTTGACCTTTTGCTTTTGAACAAAAGCAGGAAATTGGATCTGAAAGATTCCTAGGCCGTTGTCTTACAAATATGCTGTATCCTCAGCAAATACCGTTATATTTACTATGCTACAGGCTTGACTTTTGTTCAGGAATGACCCAGTCTTTAACCACAATTTTATGATTTACTCCATTCTGGAAAAAGAGTAAATAACTGCTTTTGCCAGAACAGCAAAGCAATCACAAGTGGTTGAGACAACTTTCTTCTAAATATATTTAAATTTAAATTTGAAATGTTTTCACAAATAGCAGCACATTTCTTAGGTCTGATTTGTTAGATTTATAAGGGATTTCCTAATGTTTTTAAAGATAAATTAATCTCCTTTTTATTTTATCTGAGCAAACTATTCAGTCATATGATCCCTTGTATATTTCCACTCTAATCTGTATTTAGTTATGTCTTTGAACTCAGGTATTAGTTTCAAAAAAGTATAGCTCAAAGTGACCATACCTCTCAAGTCAAAGACACGTAATATTGCTCATTAATGTGAGAGGGCTATCTGCTCATTTTTAGATTATTAAAGTAGAAAAAGGATTGGCTAATACCAACCTTCTTTTTTAATAACTTGAGATAATAGTCACATGATTTGAAGATAAAGTGTATCACTCTCTTTTGTCAGTATAAATTGCTGTGACATATAAGTTTTTTCCAAGAGAAAAATTATGCACAAAAAGATCCTTGCCATAGCTCTCTGGAAAATCTAGTTCAAATTCCTGGAGCCTTTTTTCTTTGTAGTGTTTATCACCTTGATCGGTATAGAACAGTATCTCTCAAGAGTACTCTGTAGGTACTATTTGGCCCACTGACTCTTTACAGGGGGTTTAAAAGGATACTGCAATTAACAGATGAAATTCTGTCTTAATAAATGCAAAATTATGCCCATGGGGGAAAATCAATCTTAAACTGCATGAAGCATGATGAGTTCTGAACTAGTTAATTACCACTGAGGAAATAAAACTATCTTTGCACTACAATGGATAATCTAAGAAAATTACCCATAGCTATCACACAGGAAAGCAAAATGATAAAAATTATTAGGAAAGGAAGAGATAATACATCAGACAAAAATGGAATTTCACCATTCAATTCTGTGATAAACTTGCATCTTGCAAATCTTGTGCAATTCTAGTTCTCACATCTCAGAAAGGAATATGGTAACTCTAGAAGATTCATGAAAAAAGCTGAAAATTTTGTCAGACAGTTATGGTGGGTTACCCCAATCAGCAGCTAAGCACCCACTAGGTCACTCACTCAACACCTCCTTCAGTGGGATGAGGGAGAAAATCTGAGCAGCAAAAGCTGAGATAGCATGGACCAAGATAAAGACAGTTTAATGAGTGAAGCAAAGCTGCACACACAAAATAAGAAATTCATCTACAAATGGGTGCCCAGCCACCTTCAGGAAAGCAGAATCTCTGCATACTTAACAGTTACTTGAGAAAACAAACTCCATGGCCATTAACTCATTCTTTCCCAAGCTTTTATCATGGAGCATGATGCCACATGTATGAAATATCCATTTGGTCAGCTGGGAGCAGCTGTCCCAGCTATGTCCCATCACAGTTTCCTGAGCACACTCAGCCTCCTCACTGCTGGGATGGGGTGAGAGGCAGAAAAGGCCTTGACTGTGCAAGTACTGCTCAGCAGTAGTTAAATCATCCCTGTGTTATCCACCCTATTTGGATCACAAATTCCCAGCACCATATATGCCGCTGTGAAGAAAAATTATCACTAGCTCAAACATATCCAATAAAAAAAAAGGTCCAGTATAAGAAATGATCAAATAAACTAGATTCATCAAGTTTAATGATAAAGAAGATGATTCAAAATAAATAAAAGAGGAATGCTTTCATACAGTATGTATTTAATGTATTGAATTAGTTGCCACAAGTTGCTGTGGGTCCCAAACTTTACATCTATTTACAAAACTATTAAAAATAAATTTAAAAAAAAAGAATAAATAAAGAAATACAAATCCTGAAGTAGTCAGTAAATGCAGCTGCAGCTTGTTCAGGTACAGATTTCCCTGTACTTACAGGTCTGCACAGGCAAATGGAACATACATGGGAAGAACTCCCACATAATCTCAATATTCATATATTGTCACAAAGGTATCCACCTTTGATTTGGATAAAAGGCTCCTCCCACTTTTGCATACTGAAGATCTCAGTTTCCTTTAAAAATGTGAAAGAATAATAATTTGTAAAAAGCAATCCAGAGATGTCCATTGCAATGACCTTTTAAAAAAGATAAGGATGTTTTCTTTCTCACCTGCTTAGATCCCATTAGTCTGCAAACCAATCTAGAGACAAGAGAAAACACATTTATGCCATTCCATGTCTATCTTATTCTTCTTCTTCTCCCTCCCTTTCTCTGTGAAGTATCCGTTTGCTATCATTTTTATTTTCACATAGTTACATAGTTACCTGGAGCGAATGAGAATTATGCTCATGCAAGACCCTAGATGAGAAAGGGCATATGAGTTCCCTGTACCAGAAGCATATGCCATTGAAAAGTTCGAAGTGAATGAACTGAAAAATATCTTAAATTTCTTTCTGATCTGGTGATTTCGGCAGTTACATGTGACAGGGAAAACATGAAGGTCTTGATCTCACAGAAGTCAATGCTTATTAATTCATGAAAGTCCTACGACCTATATTAGCCAGGACTTCAAACAGTGACTTCTGACCTTAAAATATTTGAAGTTCATGGCCATTTTTCATTTTGATGAATTAAATTGATGTGATTGTTTTGTCTCACACTCAGTTTCATCATAGATCTGATTACAGCTACAGTCTCTAAATATAGTTAATATATTCCTTTTTGAGTGAATTTTTAGCTTACTGAAGTCCATCTATACTGACCTTCTTACTGATGGCATAGATTGAATGCCTGGTTACTAGGACAAGTTTGGGAACTGGCTTGTATCAAGGATCTTTGTATAATGCAATCCCATACAACAAACTACTCCTTCTTCCATACTCAGATTTCTACTGCTCAGTTTGCTGCTTGGAATCCATGACTGAATTAACATGCACTGTGGAGATTATTGGCAGAGCTGTCTCTGAAGGAAAACAAGTAAATCAACTTGACAGTGTTATATGCACCTACTGAAATCACATTCTCACTCAGACTAAGAAGATCTTACTGATTTTAATAAAGGAAGTCAACCATTGGATTGCTAGTGATCATTCGAGAGATCTTAATAGTACTGACTTATGCACACAAGGTCATTGGTTTAAGCAGTCTTGAGTAATAATGACAAAAAGCACTGCATGTATGGTTTTTTTTTAAACCCATACACTAACTGTGGTTACCAATCCTGTTCCATGCAAAGGATTGCCCATATCCCATAACCAAACATTATAAAGTATATCTCTTCTATTAGACTCAGCATACACATCAAAAAATTAATCACTTGATTCAGTTTTCTCTCCTCCCAGATCAGGCATAAAAGACATTATTTGCTCACAGGAGACCCCACCTTCAATGCTGCATTCAGCTCTGGGGTCCTCAGAAACGGAAGAATATTGACCTTTAGGAATGAGCCCAGAGGAGAGGCACCAAGATGATCAGAGGGATGGAGCAGGTCTCCTATAAAGACAGGCTGAGAAAGCTGAGTTGACCAGTGTGGAGAAGAGAAGGCTCTGGTGAGAGGTTAGAAGGTTGGAACAGACTTCCAGTGCCTGAAAGGGACTTACAAGAGTGCTGGAGAGGGAGTTTGGACAAGGGGATATAGTGACAGGGTAAGGAGGAATTGAAAGAGAGTAGATTAGATATTTAGAGGAAATTTTTTACTGGGAGGGTGGTGAGGCACTGGAACAGGTTGCTCAGAGAACTCATGGATGCCTCATCCCTGGAAGTGTTCAAGGCCAGGTTGGATAGTGCTTTGAGCAACCTGAACTAGTGGAAGGTATAGCTTGACCATGACAGGGGGGCTGGATGACCTTTTAGGTCCCTTCTAACCTAAACCATTCTATGATTCTATGGCATTCAAGAAAAACCCAGCCGATCATAATTGTTACTTTATCCTCAATACAGAAAATATACTCTTTTTTTTTTTTGTTACTTTTTAGGCAGTGCTTTCCTCAAACATTAAATATCTTTTAAAGTAAGTTGACACCAAATATTTTGAGGAGAACACAGTAATAATGCAAATATATATTGTTTACTTTATTTTTAGCTCTTCATATATTTAAATGTTTCACCTCTATTTAACTCTTATCTAGGCCAACGTAAAATAAATATTATCAAACTTATTCACTCTACCTGATAATTTCCAGTTAATATTAATGCTTTGGCATATAGAACTACAGAAATAAAGGCCAAAAGGGACCTGTTAGGTCATTTAAACTGACTGTCTGCATATGAATTGTGATTATATTTTATCTGGTTCTTTTCAGAACTGAACAAAAAGTTTGAATATGACAACGACAAAACTTCTTGAAAAGTCTTAATCCAAGGCAATGAAAATATAGCTCATGATGTTTCTCTCTCCCCTGTAGCTGGCAACCCTGACCATCAGATTGTTGTTTGTTCTTCAATAGTGTCATCATCTTTTACACAGCTACAGTGCAACAGGGGAGAAGTATCTATAGCCTCCCACATGACAGGTAGAAATAGGTGATTTGATCCCCTCAGGTACTACAGACAAATGAATCTCTTGTTCTCTTGATATTTGTTATCATTATATATGTTTGTTTGGGAATCAGAATGCTACTGTTTCTGCCACTCCAAAAAGGTGGAGTTTTAAATAAAGATTATGAGCTTTGCATCATCCTCGTTTACCTGTGGCTCTTCAGAAGACAAAGTTATGTTCTTGCTCTGTTATTGGGATATGCAGCAGGTGGCATTTGGGGATTGTCCCCGTACTTGGTATTTAGTGGCTCTCTCAGGAAAGCTTTCCCATTAGAAAGCTGACTTGAAGCTAGAATTTGATCAAGGTGCTGACTGTGTGGATTTTTTTTCCAAAGTGTCTCAGAGAGTGTGCACAGGGAGGCATATTAATATGGGATGTGGGACTCTGAAGGACCATGTCCATAACACTCAGACATTCCACAGGTAAACTTGAAGACCCACAACCCTATCCTGGATTTTGCACAGTGAGCCTTTGCAGTTCTGAACTTTTGTAAAATAGGATGCACACATTGAAACTATTTTTGGACTAGGAAAAATTCAGACCTGAAGGTATTTGGTGTCATCCTGACAAGTCAGTGCCTACACTAACATTTTCTCTTCCAGCCCTTTCAAGTAAAATTAGCTAATTCAGCAAAAGTTCAGTGTTGACAGTACAACTGTTTGTATAATGGAAGTTTCTGCTGTCAACCAAAGATCACATCCTTGATGATGATAACTGTGCTGGCAAATGCTGTTATAACAGACACAGAATAAATTGCATTCACTGTGAAGTGCTTTGACAAGCGTAAATGGTCTGGGCCTAAATGTCTGTATTGCAATTGAAAGAGTACTTGAAAAGCATTTAAACTTTTTCAAAAATATTACCTGGTATCTCATGACAAAGTATTTTGGTTTAACTCCACTGGCAACTAAGCACCACACAACCATTCACCTATTCTTCATGCATGAAAATGAGAAAAGCAAAAGTCAGAAAACTCACAGGTTGAGATAAAGGCGGTTCAATAGGTAAAGCAAAACTTTTGCTTTATGCAAAAGCAAAGCAAGGAATTCATTCACCACTTTCCATGGGCAGACAGGTGTTCAGCCATCCCCAGGAAAGCAGGGCTCCATCATGTGTAACAGTGATTTGGGAAGACAAATGCCATCACTCCAAATGTCTCCCGCTTCCTTCTTCTACCCACAGCTCTATATGCTGAACATGATGCCATATGGTCTGGAATTTCCCTTTGGTCACTTGGGCTCAGCTGTCCCGGCTGTGTCCTCTCCCAGCTTCTTGTGCACACCCAGCCTCCTCACTGCTGAGGTGGAGTGAGAAAGAGAAAAGGCCTTGAGGCTGCTCAGCAGTAAATGAAACATCACTGTGATATTAGCACAGTTTTGGTCACAAATCCATAACACAGCTCCATACCAGCTACTCTGAAGGCACTTAACTCTACACCAGCCAAAACCAGCACACAGAGTAAACAATGAAAAACTTCTAATATTATATTCCCATTTTACTGACTTGTAAGTATATTTTGATTGATTTATTTTTTCTTCAGCCTTATCTGGACAGATACTCCTACCTGGGTAAAAAGCCAGGGCTTCAATTTTCTACTACCCCACAGCACTCACTGATTCTGCTGGTGATTTACAGCTGTCCAAACTGTAAGTACAAATGCAGTCACAACATCTGCCATTTGCACCTGTCTCAACTATCATAAATAACAGTGTCAAAAGGGAAGTAATAAAGAATCCTAAGCCTCATGCCCTTTCTTAGTGAATGGCAGAATAAACATATAATGTCTTGAATGTTCTCCTAAATTTGGGAACTCTTCTGTTCATTCTAATAACCCCAAAACTCCCTGGAGTTAAACATTATGAGTCTCACAGAATTTTGTAATTTCATGTCACACAGAAATTATTGACTGCTTTTCCCTCACTGAGGTTCTTCTCTCCCCCAGTTTTATTACCATTTGATTCTAGCTATTTAATGGACCCGGCATTTGTTACACGTAGAGGAACAGACCTTTAAGGCAGCACTTGCTTTACTGATTGTACAAAAGCAAAGGAGGAGAGAATGTGACTTATCACATAGACCCAGCAGACAATATAAACACAAGAGTGATCCAGCCAACACATTCTCTTTACTTCTGGAAAAAGCTATAGGCAAGCATCTGGGAGACATTAAAGGATAAACACTTTATTAGTGCATACTGCTATGTATACATTCCGCGGCCTTACCACTTTATGATGTTATCAAACAAAATGTCACAGGCAGAGCTAGTTTGGTACTTGGCCAAAAGAACCCCAAGGAGACCACAGCTACTGTGGGAAGTGGTGTTAGCAATTCATAGCATGGCGTTTTTCTTTGAGCAAGCAACTGAGTGTAATAAAAGGGGTGACTGCGTGCAAATTGTCATCAGTATATGAGGCAAAAATTGGTTTCTGAGAACTTTCTCAAAGTAAGAGGTTTAGCTTAGCACCAGCATTGCTAATTATTTTCTGCCTATGCAAATTTTCACAACCTTTCAAGCAGACATCATTTCACATCAGTTCTGATCAAGCTGTTCATGTGCAGTAGGATCAAATTAATAAAAATCATGCAAGAAATTAATGGTAATGCTTTTGGGTGAGCTGAATTCATTAAATATTTTGCTGATGCAACATGGAATCCTTTTCAAAATTAATAAAATACAGAAGATTTGAGTGGCAGGCTACCTTCAGCAAAATTTTGATCATATGAAGGAAAAATGCGCTGATACGGAGTCTATTCTCATTTAGTATTGCAAAATTTTTGAAATATATATATATTTAATAATTAAATTTGTTTTAATAAAAAACATTCTGCTTCTCTCCCCTTTTGGGGGAGGGAAGTTGGCTTCACTGAAAAATGTCACCAGTTCTTTTTTTTCTAACAATTTATAAACTAAAAGACGGTATGATGATCCCAATCTTTTACACAGTTACCCAAGAACAAAAGTATTCATCCAGTATATGCAAGATCAAAGTTCAAAATCTTTCCTTGCTTCTTGATGTCTGGGCCCCCTGTTCAGATAAATGTTTTCATTCTTGATTTTTGGAATACTCTACAAAGGGTTGTGTTCACTTTTTCCCATATATGACATAAAATTGTGTCAATGGTAATTACATGTAGCCAGGAGTCAATATCGTCCTGACAGGGGAATTTCTAGCCTGAGAGACACTTTTTAAGAGATCTCACTTAACATCTTGCCATAGAAGTAAACAGAGAAACCTCCACAGAACAATTCATTCCACCCATAACTAGGAAAGGGCTGCCGTTCATCCTAATAGACTGGAATGTGTATGATGGGAAGACAGGATATAGTTCACCTACATTTAATTGTCTAAACACATATATCAACATATAAACTAGGAACTTGGGTTCCCATTTATGTCAAAGGAAATCATAGCCAATATAAAAAGTGAACATGTAGTTTGGTAATGAGGTAATTAAAGTAGACAAACACTTTTATTTTACCTTGTTTTAAAATACGTCCCAAATATAATGATATAAGATTAAAAAAAAATATTCTACCTGAAATCTGTTAACCTTTTCATTTTAGTAAAAAAAGAGAGAAGAATCTTTGTTTGCTTCCAATCAGAACTAATTCTTTGATTACAAAACTGAAAATCAATTACTTATCAACCACTGTCCTTGACAATCATTTATTTCCCAAAACGTCCCATTAACACATTATTTGCACCAATTCACTCAAAAGACTGCTGCGTTTCAGTTTCAAGATCTTCAGCTTTGAATCTATTTGCAAAGGTAATTTGGGTGAAATTCTTGCCATTCTTTAATGCTTCATTGCTAATTGCTATGGATTCATTTCTCACAATTGACTTGAAAGATGAAACCTTGGAATGAGGTTTTTTTTAACTTTCATTTTCTGCTAGAGATTGTAAGAACAGACTAATTTGATGCAGTGTTTTATATGCTTAGTGGAAGTAAATGACAGCTTGCTAAAGCATGTTATGATGGATTTGAGCTGCATTTGAATTTAGTTTTTTTTATTAGTTTGTTCACTGACATATTAGCAAAAAAAAGATGAAAAGACTGACTTAATGCCATCTTTTCTACCAGCTACTTGAAGGATAAATCAGAACATTCTCATTGGATGGTATTTCTTTATAACTATTAAATGAAGTAAACAGTCTGTTTAAAAGCAATATGACAGAACAAACCTCAGCCATGATGAGCAACATGTTGATCTTACTGAGCACATTTCACCTCATATTACTTGTGGTTCTATTAAAGACAGTAATAGCTGAGTCTGATGATATCTTTTAATGCCAGTGTTATCAAAAAGAATTCTTTAACACACTTTGATTATATGGTAGCTGAGCAGTCTGTGGGTAATAGGTTTAATGGTGCCTTTTGACAGTCTTATGTAACCATCTCATTTGATCAGGACATATTCCCAAAGTAAAGCAATTTATAGAAAGACCTTTCCTCCTTGTTCCAGCTTGTTTACTTTCATTTAATCAGAGTTGCTTTCTCAATTCCATTTTTTTCTGTCTTTAGGATGCTTTTCATTTTTGTTGATACTTAGTAAACATCTTGGCTCTTTTATTCAGTTTCTTTTTACAGATCCTTCATTTGATATCATGTCACTTAGTACATTCAAAATTCTCTTTTCCCTGTCTTTTCATAGCTTATTTTCATTCTAATATTAAAATCCTTATTGCTAGTATTCCACAGAATTTAGTTCTCCTCATGCATTTTCTCTGTATTATCTCAGCATAAGTTGCTACTGTAGGACTTCACTTTTTGTATTATGTGATGACAGACTAATTTATTGTTGTTTTTTATGACTTGATGAAAAATCTTATTTTCCCTTTATCATAGATGAATGCAAATAGCTTGGCCTTAATGCTTTGAAGACAAAATCATTACAGGTTGGTAATCCAATTGCCCTGAAAAATTATTATTTTTTAAAGAGACAAAAAGAAAAAAAAAACAAAACAAACAAAGAAGCAAAAAAACCCACCACAGATCAGAGCATTTGAAGTTCAAATACTTATATAAAACTATGCCTGGTTTCATTTGCTTCTTTACCTCAGTTTATCTCAGAGCTTTGATTCTTTGCTACACTGGCTTGAACAATTCTTTTATCTTGTGCACCCATTAGTAAAGGCTTTCTAATTTGTCTTCCTAACTCTATCAAAGACAGAAGTTTTTTTCAGAATGCAACCAAATGAGTTGGCTAGGAAATTTCAATACTATGGTAAAAAACACCCTGTTACAAAAAACACCTCATCATCCATGTTTAAAACTCTTGAAATTGGAGTCAAAATTACAAGGTTTTGTTTAAGTCATAGTCAGAGAATCTTTGTGGCCTCAGTGAGAAGACTACTTAATGGACATTCAGAGGATTTGAGACCTGCTTCATGTTCTTTGTGAACAGAGAAGGGTGGGTGATGCAAGCATTGGAGGCCATCTTAGACAAAATGATCATGAAATAGACAGAGTTTTCAATTTTTGGAGAAGTAAGGAGGGAGCTTATCAAAACTATCACCCTGAACTTGCAGAGCACACTTTGGTCTGTTTAGGAGCCTGACTGAGAGTCCCTCAGGAGGCAGTCCTGAATAGCAAAGGGGCTCAGGAAGGCTGGGTGTTTTTGAAGAGGGAAATCTTAAAGACATGGGAGCAGGGTGTCCTCCCATGCTGAAAGATGAGCTGAAGGGGCAGACTGGCCTGGCTGAACAGAGAGCTTTGGCTGGGACTCAGAGAAAAAAATAAGACTGTATCACCTCTGTCAGAAGGGCAGGCAACCTGACCTGTATCAGAAACAGTGTGGCCAGCAGGACAAAGGCAGTGATTTTCCCTCTGTACTGGGCACTGGTGAAGTCACACCTTGAGTCCTGTGTCCAGTTCTGGGCCCCTCACCACATGTAGGACAGTGAGGTTCTGGAGTAAATCCAACAAGGCCAACCAAGCTTTGAAGGGTCTAGAGAGTGAGTCCTGTGAGGAGTGGCTGGGGGATCTGGGGTTGTTAACCCTGGAGAAAAGGAGGTGTGGGGGTGACATTATCAATCTCTACAGTTACCTGAAAGGAAAGTCAGTCTCTTCTCCCAAGAAACAAGCAATAAGAGGTAAGGAAATAGCCTCCAGTTGCATCAAGGGGGGTTTAGATTGGATATTGTGAAAAAATTCTCCACTAAAAGGGCTGTCAAGCATTGTACCAGACTGACCAGGGTAGTCACCATCCATGGAGACATTGAAAAATGTGTACATGTGGCACTTAGGGATACAGTTTAGTGGAAGACTAAGATTAACAGTTGGACATGATGATCTTAAAGTTCCTTTCCAAGCTAAGTGCTTCTGTGACAATATGATTTAGGATGCAATTTGCTGTCTATTACTGTTCTATTACTGCTGCTGAATCAGGACCCCTACACTTGGGTGGAAGATTTGGAGATGATTTTGAATACCCAGTCTGCCACCTCCCATGGACAGAGAATCCCCAGCTGTGAGAGAAAGCAAGGCCATTTTGAAGTATTGGTGACAGGAACATAGGATCTAAGGCCTTTCTTCTGTGAAAGAACTCATGAGGCAAAGATACATGCCATAAGGTCACCAACTTCCTTTCCTAGCAAGACCAACACAATTTACTGTTAACTCATACCGTGTTCCTGCAACTTACCTCAGCCACAGAGCTTCTGTATGAAAATCGGCACAGTCATAATGCTTGTGGCCACCTATGAGCCACTTAAAGAAGGCTTCTTTATCCCAGTGATGTTCAGGTTATTTGAGGCAGAGTGTATAGTAAATGGACAACAGTGCTCAGACTGCCTAGACACTGAGAAAATATCCCTATAAGAGGGAGGCTACATCACAAAGAGTCCTTTTATCCATGTATTTCTAAGGACAGCACCTTATGGCAACAAAAGCTGGCCTTAAGCAACACAGGAACATCATTCATTTCCCTCACTAATTTCCCTTGGTATAAGTACAGCTTTAGTAAAATTTCTCTAGGTTGTTAACAAAAAAATCAAAATCAGTATCGTTGGTTTTTATCACATATTTTCACTTTTCCTTAAAAACCATAGACTACTTCTTTAATTTTACAAATGCTACACTACAGAAGGGTTCATTATCTGCTGACTTCTCTTCAACTATTTGCAAAAAGATTTATCTCACCTAACCCTTGCTGTCTAAACAGTAATCTGTTATAAGAGATTGTTTAAGCAATAGGGAAGAGAGAGGTATATTCATACGATGATTCATCTCAAAGATAAGCAGAACAGACATAACCTCTGCCCATGTGCTAGAGAAAAAGCCTTATGTAGATGAATTAATAATTTAAAAACAAGTTTAAACATCAGTGATCACATCATGGCTGTACCGTTGTCACCAATGTCTACAGAGCATAGATACTTACTAAGTACATTTGTTTTACATTGCTTCAAAATAACCATTTTTGGGGGCAAAAAACAAGCAAATAACTAGTCCTCCAAAACCCCAATATTCCATTACTGTAAAGGGAATATTTTCTTGCTGATGGTCTTCTTAAACCTTTCATATAATCAAATTCATTTAAAATTAAAAAGATTTGAAAAATGAGCCACTCATACCAAAATTTGCTGGTGGTTGCTGTCTGATTTTAAAAGGACAAAAACTTTAGATTTTGTGTGGGAGAGAGAACTAAGCATTTTTTCCACTGAATACAGTTGAATAAGAATCACAGGTATAAGTACACCTGCCTACAACAAAGTCTCATTATATAAAGGAGACAGACATGTTTAGGACTCACTTTTAAACATTTTTCAAAAATTTGCCTTTAAATAATGATGGACTCTTTCAGTGTTACCTCTTTAGGGCCAGGTTTGCAAACATGTCTATCTGGATCTTTATACAAGCATGCACTTCAGTGCATCTTAATAGCTTACAACTGACAGTGCCAGTTTCCACCTGGAATTTTGTCACCACACAAGTGAGAGACTTCAGCAAGCATGAGAAGCTTCTACAGCTTTCAGTGAATAACGCTGATTTTGCAGAACTGACCCTTGCAATTCCTCTGACTTTTAAAAGAATCTTTCTGAGAGTGTCACAGAATGACAGCCTTTCACCAGTCATCCCTCTAGAGATGTCTGTGCTATGATAAATCACATCAATTTTTAGCAAGATGAAGCTACTTTGGATTCTTGGTTTTATGTTGGGACAACAGATTAAAACTACTGATAGACATAGGGTTAACATCAGAGGCAAAAAGACATGCAGAATAAAAGCAGGACTAACAGCTCCACGTCAGCTGCTATAAATCACTTTCTACCTTTTTCTGTCACATCCCTTTTGACTTAAAAACAAAAGCTTCACCTTTGTTTCCACTTAGGATTTTTTTCTCAAACTCATAACATTCATGAACAAGTCAGTCAAGCTTTCCAGTTATAGAAGACAAGTACTGTAGATGAAAACTTAGTGAAATGACAGATTAATGACAAAAACATTGCGTGCATTAAAAAAATCTCATAGTTGTTGTGCTTTCTAATTTTTTTTGCATTCATACCACAGAGACATGTATCTCCCATTTTTGATCCTGATGCTTAGAGGATTTAAAATAACAAGGGGAAATGCCTTTATCTTTCTTCCTCTGAACTCCATTACTTATGATAATGGAACTATTTCTTCCACAAAGGTTACTATCTATAGTTCAGTTCTTGCTAACTGTGCCTGCTGCAGTATCTTCCATGGGATTTTAAAGAAAATACTTAGCAACCTTATCAAAGTACACTTCAGCCCAAAATTCTAGAGAAATATTGGTGACTACTGAAGTTATTTACCTCAATAATTCTCACCATCACATCATCAAATTATCTAAATCCTAAAGCCAGCATCCTGCTTAACTTAAGAGTCTGCCTGAAGCCAGGCAGCTGCACCTTAAATGTGCAACGTGTCTCCACAGAAATACAACAAAATGGAACAGAAGGGAAAGGTTTGCTCATTGCCCTGAAGTGCTATGTCATGCTATGTGGCACTCAAGTACACAGTGATAACTTTTATAAAGTGGAACAGTCTTAAAGAATAGTTCAAAAGTTTAGCTAGTTGAAAGCTGTTAACATACTTTCTGGAGGACCAGCCTTGGTAATAAAGTTAAATTCAGAGTGTCTTTAAAACAAGTAATTCTGTGAGAACTAAAATAATGAACCCTGGTTACTACTTATGACTGTAGAAAATATCAATAGCATCAAATATTTCAGAATTGAAATCAAGATATATATATATATATTTTAAGACAAAACAATGAATCAGCCAGCAGATTTACCAAATTAACATGCATGCCTACCCCAAGAGTGAACTTCATTTCTTAGAAAGTTTAATAACAAAAAATGGAAACCCAAAATGGCACCTTCCAGTGAAAATGTTGTGAGTTCTTCATGCAATACATTGTTGGTAATTAGATTGGTGGTATACAATACAGAGGGGAGAATGGCAGAGAAATGTGAATTTATTTTGATGGTGATTTACAATTTAAAGGATATGTGAAGATTCATTTGGGATGGGGGGGAAACCACACATTTCTAAAACAGGAATGACTAGAGAACTATTAAGTTAATCAGCACAGACAATGCATGCTTATTTATCCCAGCATGTTTGCACTTACTTTCATTGTATGTGTTCAGTTTTGGCAAAGTGCTCTACATAATTATTCTTTGAAGGGAATAATATTGAAATATCATTCCTATTTAATAATAAAGTAGGAACTTCCAATAAAATTGTAGAAAACAGATCTTAAAAACCATCATCTAAACAAAAAAAAATATGTATGGCAGATTTTTTCTGTTTGAAAAAGAAGGTAGTAAAACTTTTATTTCATTCTTCTTTTCCTAGAAATGTAGACGATATTTGTATCAGCAGTTTGTAAAATATCAGCTGAAAACTCCTCAGGATACATGAACACTTCTCTAAGAGATTTGCAAGAAAAAAACCTTATGATGCAGCATATTTTTTTTTTATCTCATCATAAGGAAGTGCAACTTGGCCATCAAAATACTAAAATTGAACTGAATTGAATTGAAATGTGCGTGTTGTCAGCTTCTTACCTGCAATAACTGAATTTTTCACCCACTGGATAGAATCTATCAGTTATTTTAATTTCAAAAGGTAGGTGACACTCAAGAAATTATTACTGCCCACTAGATTAGATGAACCCCAAATTACTATGCCTTTTATTGTTTGGGGTTTTTTTCCTTTATTCTTTCACAAATATATCTTAGAAGTACAACTTTTTTGCCAGGCACTTACAGACAGAATAGTTTTCCAAGTTTTCTAGAACTCGTGCCCTAATCCCTGCACAAGAAGCCAAGGACAGCAACTACATTGTCTGACCACCCATTAAACAGTATCTTGTACTTCACAAAAAATAATCTAAAACAAACAAAGATTTAAATAAATAGATTCTTTTTGGAGGGCGAAAAGAGAAAGCATGATGATGTTACCTTTGGGACAATATGATTATCTGAAAAGCAGATTACCTTCCAGAATACAGGGGGGAACACTCCCAAATGAGCCCTTCTCCTTTAGCTGTAACTGCTCTAGTAACGAACCATTGCTGAATCTCTGGCTGTCATGAGCCAAAAGGACACTGTGTTAATGACATGGAAAACAAGATATTCTGGGTACATGCCATCAGGTTAAGGGGTCCTGCTCAGGTTTGCTCAGTTCAATCATGTGTTGTGCTGCCTGCCATTGCCCACTGGCCAGGGTGTTGCACATCACACATAGGTGTCATTAGCAAGGAAACCCCTTCCTGTCTAGGCTTGTTGCCTGCCCTGACACCAACTTGCTTTCAGTGCCCCTCCTCCTCATGAACAGTTTCCCCACCAGCTGTGGGTATGCCTAATGAACCAAACTAGTTGCCCACCTTCATAATTTTTTATATCTTAACAACAGGACAGGAGTGAAGGAAGGCCACAAGAATTTTTTTACTTTCCTTTCAGAAAAAAATTACCAAGCTTTCCTTGCCTAAAATTTCTGACATACGTCAGAAAGACCACAAAGCTGTGCCACCAAGTTAAGGTATCTGTTTTCTATCATTATACATGGTAGCAACTGGCTTGTATTTCTCCAGCATAATTATAAATCTCACATTTTCTCCAACTTTAAACTAATTGGCTTTAAGAGAAACACCCCCAGATTTCGATACCTATAAATCAATCTTTTTCAGTGTGCCCATAGTACCATTCTGGCCTGTCTTCCTAGCAGAACGTGAAAGCCCTTACAGGCTTCCAACTCACTGGAGATCAGGAAAAAAATCAACAATTCCCCTCAGGTTTCAAGATGCCAGGCTAAACAGGATCATTCTTTCACTCTCTGGGGAAAAAAAAACCAAATAGATAATAGCTTCAAAAGTGATACTGTCTATGGAATGAAATTAGTAGGTATCAGAAGGCATTCAGTTGATTAGTTGGCTGGTCATATGCAAGCACTGCCCTGATTCACACCTCAGGATGCCTCTCAAGTTCATGGAAATATGGTTTTGGTGAAAGTTAAGTCGTGCTGTGAGAGAGTCTGGTAAAGTAGAAACTCCCTGCCATCAGAATGGAATAGGCACATGAATTTAAAGGCGAGACAATTTAGTTTTACAAAAGCAAACTGAAGGCTATATAAGGCAATATATAAAACATGCACAAAATATGAAATTGATTTCTTGCATGAAAGACGACTTACCTCACAAGATGAGTAAACTTGACTGAAGCAATGAAGCAACACACTGCTGCTGAATGGTGGCAAGACTTGGAAAATGAACTTCATCATACAATGTCATGCTGCTCGCATGACCAGGCAGAAAATATTCTTCTCTGCACTGTATTTAGACACTCCATGAACCTAGTTGATGTTGTTTTTCTTTTGGCTTATGTGCATTTTTATATTAGTTTATATTCGTTATGTGTACAAAAATATCGTACATGATTTTTTTTATTATTATTTTTCTTGTCTATACAAACAGCTCTAGAAAACATAGATTTTACTTTTTGAAGCTCCATGAGCAAGGATATCATTGACTACTCTTTCTGCACAAGAACTTGTACTGAGTGGGTAAAAGCAATAGAAAAGGGAAAAAATGGACTCACAGTGTGAAGTATGTATTTAAATCATAGCAACACAAACTAAAGAGTACCCTGAAGCATTCACTCTGATTCTCAGAACAGACATCTTTGTACATTTCAGTTAAAATTATTAACAATAGGGTGAGACCTATAAACTGAGGAATTGCTTTTGCCCTTTGTGTTAAAACAGGCAAAGGCTAGTGCTGCTGCGCTTTGAGGGTGCCTGCTGCATGGTGGGAAATCATCCCTGAATCCTCTCCTGAGCTCCCACTTTTTAACACAGACAATGCCTCTGAACACCATCTACCTGAAAAAGGCACTCTCTGCCTTCAACATTTACCCTACTTCCTTTTGTTTTGGGTTGTGCTCTGTGCATTTTCTCAGGGTCAGGGAAGGATGGGTTGACTAAACAAGTTGAACTTAGGCCCTGAAGTTTCTTGCTTTGTTTTGTTGTTGGTTTGGTTTGGTTTGTTTGTTGTTTTTTCTTTTTGTAAAATATACAAATGGATTTGAGTTATTAAGAAACAACAATTTGAAGGCAGTTGCCCAAAGGAAACATGCTTGGCTACTTCTCAACACTACAAGAAATCCTTACAGCAAAGACTATGCAGCTGGATGAAGACTCAAGCTGACATGACAAAGCATTTGAATCAACTTGCCACCACCTTGAAGAGCTCTATCTCAAAATGGGTAAGACAAATACTTGGCTGAATATTTGGTCTGGATCTTTCCCTCTCCCTCATCTGTGGGGATGCAGGCATCCTTCTAAAGCAGAAAAACCTTTTAAAAGTCTCTGTTGACAGCTTAAATAAGTGCCTTTCCCAAGCCTTTGGCAATCTTTCAATGCATTGAACAGGGAACACCTGCATATGTTTTGTTGTCCTTTTCCACAGTGCAGCACTGGAATATTGCTTCCTTTCTTCTTGACAATAAAGCCAAGTTCTATTCATGATTGCAGGTGGAAAAATGTCAGCAATAAAAACTCACTCCAACTTTTCCTGATATCTCAGGTATGTAATAAATCTGAATAAACCCATGATCATACATAAAGAACCATAGAATAATTTATATAGAAAATACTCTTAAAATCATTGGGTTCAAATATAAACCTACCACTGCCAAGTTCATCACTAAACTGTGTCCCTGAGTGTCACATCTACACAACTTTTTAATACCACCAGATACAGTGACTCAGCCATTTCACTGAGCAGCCTGTTCAAATGCTTGATAACACTTTTGGTGAAGAAATTTTTCTAATATCTAATCTAAACCTCCTCTGGCACAACCTGAGAACATTTCCTCTTGTCATGTAATCATAGACACGTAGAATGACTTGGGCTGGAAAGCACATTAAGGATCATCTAGTTCTGACCCCACTGCCATGGGCAGGGACATCTTCCCCTTGTTCAAAACCCCATCCAATTTGGCCTCGGACAACCTGCCTCAGTGTCTCACGATCCTCACAGTGAAAAATCATCCTGTCACTTTTTGGAAAAAGACAGGAGTATAGAGTGACATGATCTCCCCTGAGCCTCCTTTCCTCTGGGCTAAACAACCCCAGCTCCCTTAGCAGCTCCTCATGGGATCTGTGCTGCAGACCCTTCACCATCTTTGTTGCCCTTCTCTGAACACACTCCAGCACCTCAGTGCATTGCTGGTAGTGAGGGGCCAAAAACTGAATGGAGGACTTGAGGTGCAGGCTCACCAGCTCCACAATGGGCAGGGGAATGTTTCACAGGACAGAGGCATGGGAATATCACTGCCCTGGTCCTGCCACACTATTGCTGACACAGGCCAGGATGCCATTGACCTTCTTGGCCACCTGGGCACATGCTAGCTCATTCAGCTGGCTGTCAGTCAGCACCCCCAGGTCCTCCATGCATGGCTGGCTCTATTCATGACACTCCAAGCACTGAAAGGAGCCCTAAGCCAGCTGTCACACTGGCTAATACTGTCAGAGCTGTGTTTCTTGGCAAGCAGTGATAACCTACGTGCAGCCATGTGACTGCTCATCATGTATTGAACTGATTTAAGCCTATTTAGTTTTTAAGATATGGAAGAACATTAAGAAAATTTTCAAAAGTCTCAAATTGTTATCATTCTATACTAAGCTATGGTTTCTCTTTTGATACTGGTCAAAATACATTTGGATCCCAGTTAATCCATCAGTGACACTTGTACATCACACAGCTCTGTCATTGCTTCTCAGTCTTTGAACAGCAAGCCTGATTTTAGAGAATCATCAAGTGTGTTTTACATTCCTGAAATAAAAGAAACATGAGATAAACCTGCACCTCTGACTTTTCAATTTCTTTTCCTCTGTTGTCTCAGGTCTTAAAGAAAGGAGAGGGAAGATTTTCTTTGATTGAGTTTTGCTATAGCAGTTGAGAGTGTTTAAGAAAATCTAACTCCTGGGGAGATAAAAACATAATGTTCACAGACCTTGCAAGGACATAATTACAATTCCTTCCTGCTGCCTTTAAAATATGCACACCTTCTGCATGGCTGCAGATCAGACACAGAAATGGGCACATTTCAAAGTGGGAGTAGTGGGAAATGGTCTCATTCCATACACTTTTGCTTTCATTCTAAACTGTTGCTTGTCACTGTTGCTGGAAACACTAAACCCCAGAAGACTGCAGCTTTTCTGCCCTGAAGATTGAAGCTTAAGATTTTTTTTCTTTCTGAGTTTTACTTTCAATTAAACTTGAGATGTGTTTACTACTCCTTTGTCTCCCCCCACTTTTTTATATCAACTTAGATTCTTGAAGGTTTCCTAGTTATTCTAACTTTTCTTGAACAACTATTTCCATAGAGCCCTACAAACAGAGAGTGGCAAAACCTTTAGAGTTTATGCAAAGTTCTCTCCAAGAAGAGAGGGACTTTTATGTTATTTTAATTCATTGGCTCAGCAGTATCTTCCTTGCTGAACAACAAAACAACTTTCTTGAATCTCTTACCCTGAGGCAAGGACAAAAAAAAGCTAGTTAGACTATGGGATTCAGGTGTCACTGTGCCAGCAGAGCTTAGCAGAGCAGACCGTGGCTGATGAAATGCTCCTTTATGCAAGGAGGATTTCAAGCCACATGAAACATTTCTTCTTTTGTTACAAAAGCTTATCAAGTTCCAGAGGCTTTAAAAAGTCCACATGGGAAATTCAATTTATAGAGGCGCTTTAATCAATTATGTTAAAAAAGATTCCAAAACAGTGAAAACCTATCCAAGTGAACAATGTCCTGAAGAGAACAATGAAGGAAACTAAGTATCTGTGGAGCTGCTGGGGCAGAGCTGAAGGTCAGGACTCCTTTGCTGTTGTGTGTTTCCACTATTTACATAATGCAGTTATGAATGCAGAGATCCAGGCACGATTTTCGAATAAATAGCAAAGAAAACTGGGGGCTAATTAAAGGTTAGGTGTTTAAAATAGTAAAAGGGATCATCATAACATTCAAAATCTAGCTCATAGTCAATCCATCATAATTGATACTCCAGTCACAGAAAAGTAAATTTTATCAACAATTTATAGTGGCCTCTTCATTGGACTAACAGTACCAGAGAGACAGAGAGAGTTCTACTGTTGGAAGGCCCATAAACTGTAGGGAAACTACACAAAACAAAAGAGAACTTGGACATTAACAATGAAGATAATGCCACAAAAACAACCTAAATCCAGAGCAGTAATTTTCTATTAATTGATTAGCTGTTAAAATAAATAGATATTTTTGAATTGTTGCTAAATAGAATGAAAATAATTGTGATAGGATTTCATGCCACAATAAGAATTGCAAATGGAGGGAAGATATAGCATTTTATCTTATATGGAGTCCAGAAGAGTATCGATAGGTGTTTAAATCATCTTCTGGAAGATCAATACATATTATGAGAGATGCATAGTTTATCATTCCTCTTGACCAACAGAAGCAATGAAATACACAACAGATAGGTGTAAACATTGAAATACTGATCTTTGAGGGCACAAATATGCCTCCTGAAAAAAAGAGGTCCCCATTTAAAAAATGAAGTATCAGAAGAAAATCGATTCACTGAAGAGAGTCCATTTTAAAAAAATTGTGCCTTTTAAATTGGGAGAGAAAGCCTCATCTAAACAGGTCTTTTGGGCCACCAAAAGAGAGTCTAGATCTGCCATGGAGGCTTGTATATATGGTATTTCATCTAACTTGTATAAAGTTGGACCAAACATCAATCTCTGGTATAAAATAGCCCTTCAGAGTGACACTAATGGAAGTATCCTAGAGCTATTCCCTTCCTAAGCCTCAGAGGAATCATTTGCACTGCAGCAGGTTCAGCCTTATCTCCAAAGGTTTATAACTGCATTTGAGCATTTACAAGCATAAAACAAGTTTTTGTGTAAAACAGCTGCCCAGAATTTGTGTAGATTTTTGAAATTGTACTAACCATTCTGTTCTCTGCTTTTGACCACTATGCAAAGATTTAAAGAATAAAAAAGCAAGCAACCAAAAACAGTGAAAAAGATCCTTGTGGATGAGTTTTAGCTAAGCACGGAATGAGTGTTTTGAAGATTTCTTATAAAGGCTTAGAGAGCAAGAGAGCATTAAGGCAAATGGATGTTGTCTTGGAGAGATCAAGCTGCCACTGAGGCAGCAGTACACACTGCCATAAAGCATTTGAATCTAGATGGATTCAGTCAAGGAGAAAAATGAGTTCCTTTTCATAGCTAACTTTCTGGTGGTGAAAGAGAAATCCTCTATAAGGTCTATATGGCAGCATGGACTACATGCCAAGAGGGGCACCAGGCTTCTAGAAAAGCTCCCCAAGAGCTGTAAGATGGAAAAGCAGAGCAGTGCAGAGCTGTGGCTGAACTAATAGCCCTGCTGGAAAGCAAGTTGTCTTAGCCTGTGCTCAGGGCTGCCTTGGCCCATGCAGGTGTCACACGCAATGACACAGTGCAGACAAGCTGTCACAACACCTGTGTCCTGAGCCTTTGGGTTCAGAGGCTCAGAAACAACCCTTAACCCCGCTTCATTTCATGAAGCACATAAAGTAGGAGCTGTAACCATTCCAGCTGACTTGGACACAACCTCTTTGACCCACAGAGGACAGAAAGCATCTCCAGAAAACAACTCACTCACACATAAGAGCTGAATGCTCTCTGAAGCTCTGTCTCAGATTCACTTCCTCCCTTCCTCCTCCTCAGCCTATCTAACAAAGATGCCTAGCTGTGCTGGAATAAATGTGCAACTTAGATTTTAATATCAAATCTGGGGGAAAAGTTTACTGTTTACTTTCAGTCATGGAGGAAGGAGGTGATTCTTCAGAATTTTCAAAAAATTCTGGGCTGTTGGCTGAAAGTGCTCACTGAGCAGTGCTTGTCTACCAGTGCAGCAAGCAAACTGCCCTTAAGTGACTGTCAGGCAGCAGCAGCAGCTACTGCCAGCACCCATTTAAAAAAAAAAAATAAAATCCTTACATGCTTGTTATTTAATCATCAGTCATGCACCTTGTGCTGAGAGTATACCACTGATCAACAAATGGATGTTAGTTTTTCCCTGAAGAAAGCAATATAGTGGGACATAAAATTAATACTGAATGTCAGTGCATATGAGTAATAGATTTTAATGTTTTTAGCTCTTTAGAGGGGAAAAAATCAATTTCTGAGTAGAAGTTTGATACTTTTATGCAAAGCCCACTCCTACCAAAAACACTCAAACATTTTAATCTAAAAACAAAAACCAGAAATAACTTTTTCACCTAAATTGGCCTAAAATCTTATTTTAGATTTTTTTCCTGAATTCTTTCTTATAACTTTGATATAATAAAGGCCTAATAGACCTCTGATCAGATGAGTTATAAATAAATTACTGAATAGTAGTGCATAATATATTATTTCTTCTATGTACCGCCTAAATACAAAAGATGCAGGTGTGGGTTTAAGATTGACTTGAATCAAAAGCCTACTGATATGTTGTCAATTTACAGCTGGAAAGGCTTGGCAGATGAGAGTGTGCCCTGGTAATACATTCTTCCACTGCAGCTTCCCTCCCTTCATCTTTTGTTTGCATTGCATCTGTCCAGTTTAGATCTTTCCTGCTCTCTAGCTCAGGTATTTGTTACACACCTATCATCTCCATATCTAAAATCCTCAGATCAGGAACCTTGTCCCCCTTTGCGTCTAATCCAGCAAAGTCATACAAGTATGAGGCTTCTGAATCACTGTAATAAAGCAAAGGAGTCTGTTGACTGTGACCACTGGCATAAAGGAGAGAGCAAAGAAATGTAGGGCAACAGAAACCTTCAAGAGGAACTGAACAGGAATTGTAAGGAGGCAAGTGAAATAGGCCTCCCAGAAACAGAAGGGAGACACCAGGCTCTGAAGGCAAAAGTGCTCAGGTTGGAAACGAGAAAGCCAGAGCCAAAAAGCTTTTCTCAGAGATGCTGCCTTGGAAAATCTCTATAAACCAGGTGTTGAATTTAGTCAACAAAGGGCTTTGATAATTCAAGAAAATATTTCAAAATTCTTATTATTTTCCTCACTGAGCAGCTGGCAATAGTTGTCAACAAAAGCCTTCCAGATACATTTCTGTCCAATTTCTGTTGAGAAGAACTAAGGGCCAAATGAACTATACTTATTCTCTTCCTTTCTTTCCCAGCTATAAGCAAGGATGAAATGTCACCAGGAAAATGCATGTATAATTGGCATATTTGATTGATGTGTAACTCTGTGGTTCTTGATTATCTGTCTGAGAACACAAGTAGCTTATCATCCAGTTAACAGTTAAAAATACACTGAGGGCTGAGACAAAGACCTTGTAGAGAAAAAATAGAGGGAACATTAGCACAGTATAAGATCATAAAAAAAATCATCTTCAAACAGGATGCAAAATCTGACCAACTGTGATGCCAAAATATGCATCCTTCAAAACAAATTTCTTTTGAGACCTATAGTTTCATAAAGTCTTTGCAGAACAATATGACATGGCTTAGCAAGCAGGGCTGCTCCATCCCCAGCTTTTATGTAAACAGTGAGTTACAATGCACTTTCAAGGAAGCATCTGATCAGATTTCTTTCCATTTGATTACAGAATTTAAATGTGCCATTTCAAGTGCTTTTTTTTCCTCCTGTGAAATCTTTTCAGGAGGGAAGAGTGAATTTTTTGTTTAGAGGGTATTTCAGTAATATCTTGTTTTATAGAACACTCACCTGTTTTTCCTGAAAAATCAGATTCCTTCCTCACCTCTTCTTCCTCCCTTTTCTGTGTAAAAATAGCTGAATAACAGTTCCATACATCTACAACATTGAGACATGTTCAGTGAAACAGCTCCTTCAACAGAAGGAATGGCTTGCAATGTTCACGCTTAAAATAGCCAGCAGACTAACTGGTAGCAAAGGGGGACACTTTGTATTTATAGTAACAGAGCTGTCCATCATATATTAGATTGAAACTGATTATTACTCATCCATTAAAGTCAGCATATAATCTGTTCAGTCCTTGCCCCTAGATATCTAAATACATCAGAGTTCTTTCCTGGTAAGACAGAAATGAGCACCATGATAGTAACAAACCCAATGACTAATCTAAATTTAATCAAAACCTACCCCTCAGTTATCAGTGTAGCAGGAAATAACAGAATGAGTCATATCCTTCACCAGTGAAGGATAGTGACCAGTACATGTTTTCCTGGAGGAAATGTTATAACATGAGAAAAACTCCACACACACAATTAGTAGCAAACACAGCAGAAACAGCACTTCTTTTTTAGGCTCTTTTTTTTTTTTAAGAAATGGTCAAAAACAGATAGATGAGTATGCAAACAATAAAAATTGTTTCAAATAGCAGACCACCTGAATTTGTGAATACACTCAAAGATCTGGTTTAACCCAATACTATTCTCAGAATGTGTCTCTGGGAAGCAAAAAGGAAAGTCAACACTCATAAGTTGTATTGCTAATGCAGCTCTTCATGGATATTTCCTTGGCTTAAAGTTGTTCCAGCTGTAATGAACTAGGTAAGATTCGTGCAGAGAGGCAACATGTTTTATTCAGAATGGAAATAGGTCACTGGGTGAAGAACTTCTGCACAAAAGCATCACTATCTTGAGGTGCACCAACTGATTTAAAAAAAAAATACTTGACCATGCAAACACTCACTTCCCTTCAAAATCATCTCAAAACAACCTTGTTTGTGTGACCTGTATTTTAATAATACCTCTGCAAACTTCCCTCTACTTCAACGTGCACATACCTTACTATTATATAACCCTTTGACAGTATATATATATTAATTGTGCTTTTCCAAAATAAAGCCATAAATCAGGTACATCCATTTATTTCCAATAGATCAGCTATAAAGAACCACCTGTAGAAATCTTCTTGAATCTTTCAATATCCATTTTTCTCAGACCTTGAGTCAGTTATATTTGGACAGATCAGGTCTGCAGCAGATGTGCCAAAAATCAAGTTACAATAGTGCAAGAGAGTCTCAAAATGTATTTCATGAACATCTTCAGTGCTTGCATTAACATCAGCTTTACTCTTTGAAAAACTCTCTGCAATATGAAGAGTCATTCATTGCTGCAGATTTCTTCTCCATTGTCTATGGAAACTCTGGGTTGAGCAGGACAAATAATTTTTCTTCACTTTGAAAGGCATGTTTTAAACAGACATTTCACCTTGGTAAATTACCTATGCTGTATCACATGAAAAAAAAATGTGGTTTAGGCATTTGCCTAAAAATATTGTAAAAAATAGCAAAAGTTTCTGAGAGCTTCCATTTTTAAGATTTTTTTAAAAAACTTTATATAATCTATCTTATTTTATGTGAATTCATATATAAATTATATTAGCTATAGGAAGTACTTATTTATTCTAAAATTTAGGCACTCAGCTAGTAATTAGTTGGTGCATCTGTGACAAATTATGAACAGATACCGATGCATCGCTGTAGATGCATGAGTATATGTTTATAATTTTAGGACCACAAAGTCTAGCATGACACATCTCCATATTGTCCTTCCTTTCCAACCTTTGATCCCTGCAGCAGCTGGCAGTTATGCAAGCTACAGACAGCTGAAAAATTCTGTGAAATCCTCTGGGACATGGATAGTTGAGTACACAGCTAATCCTACTCAAAGCAGAAACTTCCATGTTAAATCTGCCAGTTTGTTTTTCTGATTCAGTTAACATTTTCCATGGACTTTATACCCAGTTTTAGCCAAATGCCCCTGGAAGGATATTTCTGCAGATACCTCTGTATGGAAAGGCAACTCTTAATTAGTGGGTTAGTGCTAGCCTTTTAGCATGAAGATGGCCCCATTTGCTCATTCTACAGCATCGCCCCAACATCACCATTAGATGCCCATGTTTTAGTACTGTACTGGCCATACATAATTTTTTTTTTCCTCTGTGAGTTGATGAGAAACACCACAAAAAGAAAATGTAATCCATATATTTATCAAGGTCAGATAAATTTCAGTAACTACCTAATATTTTTTAATGTCCAAGAGGATATTATAAAGAACTTGCCCATGTACTAAATGAAAAATTTAAAACTAAATCTTAATATGCTGAAAATCTCTACAGTGAGGTGCAGGGCTGGTTGTTGCTCATCTGCCCATTGGACTGTGAATGTGTTCTGCAAATTTCTGTTAAAGTGAATCTTCAAATATCAGTCCATAGGCACTCCTGCATTCCATGTTGATGTATTTGATTGTCTTTACATACTTTAGGCCAAAAATACAAACTTCTTTCCTACTAAGCTACGCACTTCCTGCATAGTTCTAAGCAGATGTTTCTCTAACCCCGTTTCTGACATAGAAACTAACCAAAACTTCACAGAATTCCTGTGTTTTGCCTTATGGCTGACTTAAATGATTGAAATATAAATCTTCATGTAAGCTTTTTCCTGAGAATAGTTCTTCCTTTTTCCTTTAACAGGAGCCCTCTTTCTTCTTTCATGTCTTCCTTTACTACTCAATACCACTACAACTCCTACCCCTGCTAATGCTAATGCCCCCCTGACTATGTATCAGACTGAGTCAGAAAGGAGATTTCTGCTTTTCTAGCATCTTGTTACGAATTCAAACCCTACCTCCCTAGTATATAGCTCATAAACTCACATTTCTTACCCTTTTAACTGTATGCATTTGGCATCATTAAAATTTGGCACTACTACCATTCTGATAAATACATGGTATCTCCAGTGCCTAGAGATAGTTAGATGAAAGGAAAGGAATAAGATATCTATGGACATCCTACCAAATAAAAATCTCTTCAGAGTTTTCATTTTCTTAACATTTTTCTTTCCCTTTTCCAGTTTAAAATACTAGCTGTGGGAAAGAGCAGTGGTAGCAACTTCCAGAGAGGTATTTGATGAAAGAATAATAAAATTGGTGGCTCATTAAGAAAACATGCAGTTCAGAGTAATACAGTAATGTTATATTTATACTTTCAACAAGGTTTATAAGACAGCTAATGTCTTTTGGCAAAGCATGTTTTCCAAAAAAAATTTTTTTTTCTTAGTAATCTATCTAATTTTGTGTAGAAGAGGTTAACAGTATTGTTATGACTATGTTCGTTATGACAGGGAGTCATAACTATTGATAACACAGCACAACAGTGCTGACAATGGTGCTTGCAAAGTTCCACTGATATGAAGAAGGCAGATAGAACCTGACTTCGTTTATGAAGCATGTATGGAAACAAATTGATTATTTTTTCTTTTCCTTACATATGTTTTGTAGGAGGAATTACTTCTTATTACTCAAAACATAAAAAAGAAAAGTCACTTCATGGATCTAGTTTGAGAACAGTGTTTACAGAGTTCCTAAGACTGCTAATGGATCAACCCTGCACAAGAAAATTACAATATAGTCGAGGTTATTGTGACTTGTTCAAACTAGCTAGTGTAATGGATCAATATATCTTTTAAAAGCAGCTAACTTACAATGTCAGAAAAAAATCAAACACTTATGAGATAACAAAAATGATTGACAGGGAAGTGACATAACCAGAAAAAAATAATATATTGGATATATGTAGTAACCTATGTGATGTTATGATTTAAAGTGAGTTAAATCCATCTGTCATTTGCCCTCCCAGCCACAAAATCCAACATCTCATAAAGCGAAAAACAAGAAGAGTTTAATAATCCAGAACCTCTTAATGATTGACTCAACAAGCCACAATACAATTCACCTGTAAGAAAGGCAGAACAATTTGAAATGGGCTGTTAATTAAAAGCTAAGGACCTAAGGGTACGTGCATCGAATTTCACCACCACTTAGTGTTAAGATAACTCTGAAGTGGTGTTACTTAATTGAAAATGTGGCAATAGAATTTACAAATAAACCTCTGATACTACCACAGTGGGAGAGATAACAGAACTTTCCTAAAAACCTGGAAACTGCAGTAGACCATGATGAATTGAAACAGAAAAAAAATCATTGAAAAGGACATGTTTGTAACTAGTCAAAGAAAGGAGAATGTCCCAACTACTGTCTGATTTTAAACAGTTTTTTAAAAGTCCCAGCTTAACCAGAGTGCAGTGCAGCAACCACAAAAAAAAAAAAAAAAAAAAAAAGGCAGGTTGTGTTATTACAGGTAGTAAAGTCAGAGAAGGTAACAGACAGGCACTCCAACAGATTGCTCAGGGAGGTCAGGGAGTCTCCATCATTAGAGACCTTCAATATCTGGACATGGCCCTGGGCTACTGGTGGTAGGTGGCCCTGCTTGAAGAGATGGGTTGAACCGGGTCACCTACAGAGGTCCCTTCTGTCCTCAATCGTTCTGTGACTCCATTAAATGAGGGGATACAGTTTCCCCGCCAAAAAAGTTGAAGAAAGTATGTGAAGCTTACTAGTAGCAAAGTGATAAACACAAAAGGTCCTGCAAGCCTGAACATGCCTGTTTCATCTTTACCCTACCAAATTTAGAAAGTCTCCTTAAGTATGCAAAGCTGTACTGTTGACAACATATTACTTCTAACTTGTTCAACATATTGTATTTCTCAAGGCTACATGACCATGTTTATGTCCATTTTCCACGGGACTTGCAGAGCTCTTTCCACTTTCTGTCCCCCTCATGCCAATTACAGCACTGACTGTGCCTCAAGATTTCCCAAGTGATGAGGTCATTTTTGGAGTAAATGTGCTCAAACGGTCAATCTGTCTACTGAGGCAGACTTAGATAAATCAAAAAGACCCAAGGCCAATATCAATAAATTTATAAACTGAAAAAAAATGTGTTAGGCCCTGATAGGTACCTCTCAGGTTAGCTATACATTCATTTTCATTAAAAACTGAGGAACACTGGGTAGACACTGACCAAGGACAGCATGACAGATGATGGCTCATCACAGTTAGAAAACTAAGAAAAATGGAAACAACACAGTTCCAGTGTCACAGGAAGAAACTACCACGTTATGTGTTTACAGCCATTTTTCCTGCAAGATCTAACTCAATTCAATATCCTAGTGAAATTCTATACAGTATACGTAAGTATTTATTTAATTATTGGATCTCAGACTGATCCCCAGAAGCAGGACATTACAACATCTTTTTCTTGCAATTAATAAGTTAGGTAGAGAGTAATATACTCATTCCCACAAAAAACTTCATTGGAAACTTCTCATCTTGAGGCCAGGGAAATGTCATAAATTATATCTAGAACCAGAGTCACCATAACCACCATCAGCTTACCATTCCAAATGCTATTTTTCTTTCATTGTGTATGCTATTAGTTGTTGAAGTTGTTTTCCTTAGGACTGAAGGGTGGAAATTAAGTTGGTTTAAAATAAGAGAGCATGGTCTGTTTTGGTTCTGTTTTGTTTGGTTTTCTTAATCAGTATTATAAATCTGAACTAAATAGTAGTCAAGGACAGTTCACAAATGTTACATACAACTTTCACTGGTTATGGTCATTCACCATGTATTTCAAAATAATCAACTGCTACAGGTTTTGGACATTGCTACTCAATTTTCATCCTTATTTCTCTTTCAGAAGATAATTCACCAAAGAAAAATTCACACTTTGGTAGTCAATATAACATTTTATTTGGCTATGATTAACTTAACTGGGGAAGAGTCATATCACAAAACCAATCAGTGGCCTCCGTTTGAAAGCTGAACACAGCAAATGATACATCTATGTCACCAAGAACTGGAGCGTTTTCATTGTTTAGTCAGTGTGTTTCAAAGAACACTGCACTTTGAACTACAATCCAACAAGTCTTGCACAATGACCTTTACTATAAATCAGAGCATTAAGATGGAATCCTGCAGGTCAGGGAAATCCTTAAGCAAGGACTATAACATAGGATACTATTTTGCCTAATTAGACCAATCAAGCAGAAAGTGGGGGAAAGTCACCTTGCAACTGAGCATAAAACCTGCAGAACGGAACCAAAAGCCGCTCTCCCATTTCTGGGATGAGTGAGGTAATCACTAGGCTGTAAAAGGATAGATTGACTACTTCTTTTTCCTTTCCAAAATAAGGATAGAATGTCCAAGTTTTGCAAGGAAAAGAAACGTTGTTAAAAGTGTCCTCAAGACATAAGTAGGTCTTAAGGACATAAGTGGCCCTTTGGGGGACATAAGAGTAACATCTAGTTTCTGGATCTGAGCTAGGAGCTATACAAAAAAATGCTACAAATAGACCATGATGATGCAAGAAATCTGGACTCTGGGGCCACCAACAGAAGAAGGACATGGACTCATTGGGTCCAAGAGGAGGGCTGCAAAGATAACCAGAGGACTGTAACACGTCTCCTATGAAGACAGGCTGAGAGAGCTGGGGTTATTCACCTGGGAGGTGAGAAGGCCCTGCCACCTTAAAACTCCTTCCACTGCCTCAAGGAGCTACAAGGGAGTGGGGTCTTTCTACAAATGCATGCAATGAAAGGAGGACAGGCTTTAAACTGAAAGAGGATAGATTTATACTAAATAGTAGGAAGACATCCTTTATTGTGGGGGTAGTGAAACGCTGGAATAGATTGCCCAGAGAAGTTGTAGATTCCTCATCCCTGGAAGTGTTGAAAGCAAGGTTGGTTTGAGCAACCTGGTCTAGTGGGAAGAGTTGAGTCCATGGTTGAGGGGTTGGAACTACGTGATTGTTAAGGTCTGTTTCAACCCCAAACCCTCCATGATTCAGTAATTCTGTGATTATTTGATGCTCAAAATAGCACAAGAGAAAAAAATCCCTTATTAATAACAGCTGTAACCTGCCTGGAAATTATGAGGACTTAATGTAGACAAAAAACTCCTACAAGACATGTTTGAGCCCACCAGAAAAACCCTACAGTGCAGTGAAATTCCATGGTGGAATGAAAAATAGACTAACAAAGCCCAGAAATAAAGGAATGACAGGAGGCTGGAAATTGAAAAATTAAAATTAGCCAAGCAGAACAGCGAGAATTTCAATTAAAACAAAGTATCAAAATTTGTGAGCACTGTGGGGAGACAAAAGGAGATGCTGCTGAAGGCAGTCTTGCCTTTGATATGTTTCAGCTGTGTTAATTATCCTAGAGTGGGAACAGCCTCGCCCTGACAGCCATGGGCGTGATAAAGAGTGAGTGAACTGGGAAGAGGTCAGTTGGAGTCTGCTTGCCATGCTGAGAAGAGCTTGGGACAGGAGGTTGTGTAAGGGACAGAAAAAGTAAGATGCTGTACGTAGGACAGATAGGGTTAGGCGGCCGTGCTAGGGACAGGAAGGAGCGAGCCAGAACTGGAGAAGAAAGAGCCAGAACTGTATGGAGCTGCTCTTGGGAAGTTACAGAGAAAAGGTATGGGAGACTCTTGAATAACCAGGTGGGGATGCTTGGAGCCTTCTGATGATTTTAATGAAGCACCTTGAGTGCAGTGTTTGTCTTACTACCACATATTGACTATGACAAGCACTAGGTAGAGAAGTCAAGCTTACTCCCAGCTCTGGAGTGATTAAAGTGCAGGTGGGAGAGAAGGGGAAGAAGTCTCCAATGCATTAGGCAGCTGCTGTTATATTTTCATTCTGTTGGACAGGTTGATGGTGATATTCATTGGCACTAAAAAGACTGAGGGATCTTGGAACCTCTCTGGAGCTTAGAACATGGTACCCATGCAAAAAGCAGCTGCAGCCTCTGTAAAAGATTACAGAGAAATAGGAAAGGTGCATCTAGAGGAGTGTCATTGAAGTGCCAATGGCTCTTTGTTTTTAACTACTACAGCTCGATTTCTGGTCACAGGGATGTGTGCAACAGAGAGCTCATATACCTTCCGCTCAGGACTAGCCCAGCTCTCCACCATCCCAAAAACAGATTCAACCCAGACAAAACTGGCCGAGGGAGTCCACTGAAGGGTCAGGGATTTAGAAGCATGGACAATGAGCAACCAAGCACTCAAGCATATTGTCAGTGTCTTCCTTTTTCTTATCAAAATGGATGTACTTAAAAGTGTAGATTGCCAGCTGCAGGAAACAAAATGACTACTCACCCCTGAAGGGGGTCAGACAAGTACAAGGGGAATGGAGGTTTCCCATGAATTTCTTAAATGTGTCTCAAATCCACTTTGATGGGACCACTTCCAGAAGGATGTTGAAGTCATTCCCTTTCAGAACTGCTCAAAGAATATCACTTTTCTACACTACATGCAAGAAGTTCATCAAACACAGCCAGTAACAACTGTTGAGGCAGTTTTATGATGCAGGTATCTGTCCCCCGGGATCAGGTGTGAAGCCACTGACACAATTTGCATAAACTACCATGTAATCTTCAGATGGTAATAAATTAAGGTGACAACCTCCTCCTAAAGGCTGGGTGTTCTTTTTACAAACCCCCTGAGCAACACAGGGTGTGTGTAGCTTTTGAGACCCTAAATCAAACCTGTAATTTTGTGAAGATAGGTTGTGGCATTTTGTGTTTTATATTGTGTCAAAGAAAGAAAAGGCAGCAGCTTTTAGAGAGTTTTTTTGGGGTGAGGGAAGTGTCAACCACTATGTTAAAAGTTAGCTGAGCATAACACATTATTCTTAATATACATTCAACAACACACATTGTAATGACTGAGAATGCTGCAAATACTGAATGTAAACTATTGCTAATGCATTTTACAGATCCACACCACGGAGCACATTCAGTCATGTTTCAAGTTTCAGCTGACAGATTGACAGATACCAATTGACAGAACACACTGTAGTGGAATTCTTGACATTGGTTGTATCTATCTTAGCGTGTAGATGCACAAACACAGTAGGACACATTTCCATGTGAAAAATTAGTCATAGGAAGCGATGCTTTACTGTGCTTCAGCAACGCTGGTTGTGTGGAAAATTAAGGATGATGAAGGTACAGTTTTCACTGCAGATTCATAAAATGTTCCTTTAAATGCTTCAAGGAGTAATTAAATAAAAATACTGATAGGAACCAATAAGCTGAAGTAGTTGATTTACATAATCAATTTCTATGTGGAAAATCAATGTGATGAAAGCAGAAAAGCCAAAGGTATGATTATACCTCAGCTTTTAAAGGTACGTGATTCATTTTAAATTGCAAAGAAGTCACTCCGAGACCTTACGGCTTCTCCTGCGGAAACACAATGACAAAAAAAAAAGTTCCATAGAGAATTTGAATAGGAATAAGGCAGTCCTTTAAAATTCCTTCCCTTCACTAAAGATATATTCACTAAAGATACACACACAGATAGATATATATGCACATACTTATGTGTAGGTAAATGTATATATATTTACATAACTATATATGCATACCTGAACAAAAGTTCTAAGGGTAGGGGTTTACAGCATGAACTTCTCCCTGGCTTAGGTTAGAAAAGTTCTGAAATGCTGATTAAAAGTAACAGTCAGCACATTGTAACAGCATAAAGTGCTAAAATATGCCTGCAGGAATTGTTACTCAAAGTTTTACATGCCATATGGATTCTTGTTCTTTTCTAGATGACTCATATTTATATTTGTTAACAAATTCTCAGAAACAACTGCCACAGGAATGAATCAAAAGACTAACTCAGGAAGGATGATTTTAGAAGCAGAATAAATAGACACAGGCACGTACAGGACATGCAGTTCCTCAAGAAAGTTCACATAGAAGTATCACAAATATCATAAAATCAAAGGCTTTTTGGTTTGTAGGAAAATGAATCTCTAAAAATAAAAAATCAGATAGAACTAAATATATCTACATTGCTTTAATAGACATTTCAGCAGATTGAAAATATTAATTTTTAGGCAAAATATTTTGAAATTTGAATTAAAGTGTCCTTGCATTATCAATAGAATGATATTACTTCCTAAAGAAATTTAGATTTCTTGTTATTTGCCACATTTAATTAAAAATCCTTCTGTGGCCCATACTTGTATAATTTTCTAGACCTCCTGTGGCTGCTAGTGACAGTCTACAGCTACACAAGGGAATCAGTTCATACAACAATGCATACCAATGAAGCAACTCATGCAGCATCCTCTGCCAGCACAGGAGAAAATGCATAAATGTTGTTGCCTTATTGTGCAGATCACTGGGAATTATAACAGGATTTTTTTTCTATACTAATAATATATTCTTTAGGATTCAGCTGTACAGTGTGACCCATTAATGTGTTAATTCCTTGATGCAAGTTTAATCTCATTGACAGACAGCCAAAAGGCTCTTATGTTCCTTGCTCTCCTATATTATTTCTTTTTTAATTTTCCTTTCTTTTTTCTTCCTTTTCCTCCTGTTTTTCGGGGTTGTTTTCTTTTCACACGACAATTTAGCATACTGTAAGTATCTTTCAGTTAAGGGGCAATTTAGTTTCCTTGAATCATCCTGAAGAAAACAAAGATACATAGCTAGAAACCTTGAGCAGTCTATAAAAGATTTTAAAAATTAATTTAGTGTCTGACAAAGAGACTATTCACTTACTACAACTCTGTTTTTTATTTCTCTGTGCACTTTCACTTCTGGCAGTTTCATATGATAAGTGGCATCTTTTTGTTATATATTGAGTATTAAGTATCACAAAAAAATCCCCAAACACCTATCAACAAATGTTTCAGCTAAATGACCTTTTTCAAATTTCCAGCTGCAGCATGTTCTCACTCAGGTGCTGGATATAAAGCAGTTTAAGGAGATGGTAATTAATGAAAAAAAAAAAAAACTTTAAAAAAGAAAACATAGGTTTTCATGCAGTTTCTTGGAAAAATGTTTGGTGTTCTAAAGTGTGCACAAGGCAAGAGACAACAGAAATGTGTCTCTAGCAGCAACTGGATGTTCAAAGATGAAAAAGAAACTTAGTTTTTAAAGATAATAGTTTGACAAATCCATTCCTCATGGTAGTCTTTGTTGAGACATAACAGTTCCTACTCCTAAGGTAGCAGAGCAGGGGTGACTGAAGTGTGGACAGCAGACCAAAACCAGCCCACAAAGCATTTTCCCAGATGTTTTCTGTGAATACTGCTGGCCAACAAATCAGATCACACTATCAGCTGACCACCCCAGAGATGAAGCTCATGAATAGTAATTCCAGAGAGTTTTTAACTCATCTCTATTGCATCCTTCTGCTTCTGGGAGGTTGTCTGGAAGGCCCTATGTAAAGCAAAAGGGCATAGTGATCAGACAGAAATGAAGATGGCCCAAACCTCAGTTCCTGTTTTTGCTGCTGTCAACCCAGAAGCAGAGACCTGGCTGAGAAAGACCATCTTAGTTTTCCTCCTGCTCAAAACCTGAAGTAGGAGGGGGGAGGAAACGCGTGTGTCTCCATACGGCTTCTGCCAATCTGCACTCAATTTGGCTTAGTCTGTACAAACACAAGGGCCAGCCTTGTAACGTTAAGGGAAGCTGAGTGGTCACCTCCTCCAGCCACTCTGGCTCCAGACCCCTGCAGTGAGCTGAATTGGACACAGAACTCCAGTGCAGCATCACCAGTGCCCAGCAGAGAGGGGAAACCCCTGCCCTGGTCCTGGTGGCCACACATGCCAAGATGCCATTGGCTTTCCTGTCCACCTAGGCACACACTGACTCATGACCAGTACCCCCAGGTCCTTTTCCATCAGGCAGCTTTTCAGCTGGCCATAGCAGTGACCAGAAATGCCAAATAGCAGTAGTACAGCAATAAGTAGAAGGTGCAGAGGCTTACAAACACAAAAATAATGGTTTGCATAACTTTATTAAGAAACTGAAATAATGCGTATCCTGCTGCTGATAGCTTTTGAGTCATATTGTTTATGTACTACATTTTCTTATATCACAGAATTACAAGGCAATTCTTGTTTATTTTCCAACTATTGTCTCTCTTGACAGGAGAGCTTTTCAGTGGGACACTCGTAGATGAATAGTATCAAGTTTTTATCTATTTAGAGAAAAGGTATAATTAACAAAGAAACAAGTTCCATGTCTTCTCCTGCCAACATCACTAGGAAACTGCAGAATTATTGCCTTCTTGATTTGAGGTATGCACCTCATTTCAAAGTTTTATTTCTTAGTGCCTTTGATCAGCTCGTCCTTATAAAAATATACCCCATTAAAAATGTCTCTCTGTGGGCTTGACTGTTTTATTTTTTTCATACCAATTGCCCAGTGATTATAAAGGGCAATACGAAAGCTAAAGTTAAAGAGCAAAAAACTGTGACAATAAAAATAGCACATATACCATCTGCAGCATCACACGGTACAGCTAATTTATGCTGTGATGTTGAAAGTCAGAACAAGGCTCAAATGTACTTGCCTAAACTTTTTCTCCTACACAGATTAATCGAGAACGATCAATCCAGTATACTTCTCTTTCAGTAGACTTAATGTACGGTGAATGAATAGTAATTAAACTTTAACTTTCTAAATTGCCATTGTGCTATGATATCACTTTTTTGCTACCACCTATAAATTACATTATAATGAATTATTGCAAGGATAAAGAAGGCAGAATTGAGATTACAATATCAAAGTATGACAACAGCAAACAAGAAGGTCTCTGCTTTCAAAGAAGTTTTTGTCTTACACGTGAAGTAAAAAAAAGCACATGATGTTTTGCTGGGAGCAGAGAACAAAGTTATATGAGAGTAAAATATTTCAAATGTATGCTAACAAGAGAGATCCCCTTCTAGACTGCATAGCAGAACCAGATGAAGGACTTCAGACATCATGTCATGAGCATGTAGTAACACAAAAATCTCAGTGCCAGCTTTAGTCATTACTGTCCTACTAGACTTACATCCCATAAGTAGAATCTAGATCGGATAAATAACTGATCTGAAAGCTCCCCATACTCTGCCATACTTAACATCTCATGTCCTCCTTTGCTTAAACTTATTTATGTCTAGTTTTACTTTATTGATTTTAATGTTCAAGTCAGTTTTCCAGTTTCCTTACACTCTCTTTATAGTCAGTAAGAAAAGGCAAGCTTCTACAGAATAATTTGTAAGAGGAGCCTAAATAGAAGAGGTCCTATGAGCAGATTAACTAACTCTGCTGACCTGGCAGAGGCCAGTGAGAACAGTCTTATATTAAGTGTTTAAAACTGGGCAGCTCAGTCAAAGCCAGTCTGGCCTAAAACACCCATACATTGCTATTTTTGAAATAATAAAAAGCAAATTCCACTTTCAGTCTGTCTGTTCACAGAGACAGTTCTGCACTGGGAAGGAAGCAATTGGCTTTGAATTATGGTGACATACCTGGTCTCTAACAGGGCAGGGCCAGCAGCTGGCTCATTTCTCTTTCAGCTGCCCAGGAGAATTCATCCAGCAGCTGATAGACCAAGGCTTGCAATCTGATACGAAAAAATTTGGACAAAATTTGAATTTGAATGCATGGCAAGTTCTGTGTGAATAGTCCTTGAGGAAGTGATGTGTGAGAGTGTGGGACTGTTTATAGCAAAGACTGTAGCAGTAGAACTGAATGTTAATATTGTACCAAAAGATGAGATGCAAACATCCTAGAGAGGAAACCAAGAGATTTGTCAAGAAAGAGAAGAGTTTGCTTAAACTGGAGGTGTCAGAAGAAATAAACCACCTTCTTTTATCTTCTCTGTTTGACTCCATGGTGTAGAATTGGCTGCTATGGAGGGTCACCAATGCCAAATCTTAGGTAGGCTGAAAACTAACAGAACAACATCATGGGAAAAACAAATCACCAAGAGCTAATAAATGCAAAGACATCCCTCAATCCATAAGTCCATCTGTCATGAACAACTGGAAGCTGAAAGAATATTCTGAAAAATACCAAATGCCGGCTTTCTTCATGTACTCTTCCTTAGGCTACTGTTGGTTGGCAGATACTCACACTGACACAGTAGGGATACATTTTGTCTTGTCATAAACACTCTTACAAGACAGGGGTGGGGTAAGATCTGGTCTCACCCAGTACCCTGACTTCCTAGAAAATCTATCACTGGCTCTCTCTAGAGTGAACCCAGATAAGCATGGTGGAAAACCATGAATGTTTGAAAGAAAAGTTTCACTTGATTGAGGTATTCCAAAAACAATAGAAGATGAAAAAATTGTTTCCTTCCATAGGCAGAGTTGGTAGAATGAAAAATCCAGCAAACAGGTCAACAGAAAGAGATTTAATCTGTATCTCTCACACTGACTTTTTATAATCTTAGTGGACATAAAATCTCTGGATTCAAGACCAGCTACCTAACTTGTTCCATTTCCTGTTGTCGCATTCCTCACCTCGTCATCCAAAATGTTTCAAGAAGTAAAAGCTGAGACATTCCAAAGAAATATCAAAATTCCCAAGGGATTCCCTTATTTGTTAACCTTCAGCTATTCTAGCCCCTCTTATAAAGCAGCACAACAAAACACAAGCAAATCCTTTCATCCTTGTCTATTCACAAACATTCTACTATATGCACATTTTAGAGATTTGCAAAGCGAGGATGAATGGTTGAATAAGGATTCAAGCCGACACACTTACTTATAAATCAGAGTTTATGTAAAACTCTGAGATTTAGAGAAGAGGGGCACTGCTGTTAGAACAAATTTGATTCTATTGTGTAACATGGGCCACAGATATTAAATCCTTCTTTGAATCCAATAACTGTGGATGAGCCAGGGCATATCAAAAGGTTTTAGCAAGAGAAGAATTAAAAAAGAAATGGGGCCAAAATACTAAACTTTCCCAAGCTGCTGAGAAATGGCAGTTCTTAGAGACATAGAAGACAATATATCTCAACAAAGTTGTCTAGAACATTAGAGAAACCCAAACTGGAGCGTTGTAGAGATAATTCAGTCTAATGTGTTTAATCAGACAGAAAGCAATAAAGTACACTAACTATAAGAGACCTAGATATTTCATTTTAAATTATAAACCTAAATTGGAAATGTTAGTTTCCTTCCAAAGGCAACCAGAATACCCAAAGCATCTGGCTGCTTTAAATAATGTATGAAGAGGGAAAAAAATATTTTATCTTCCTTTAAAAAAAAAAAAGGCAGAATTTTTTGTTAGAACTCTAAATTTACATTCTCATTAAAAAAAAAATAAAAATACCTTGAGAGACATAAAGCATTCTTAGGCTAAAGCAATACATATTAAATTAAACAATTTATTTTAGTTTTATTCAGAAATTATTGATGTGACATATTTAACTAAGACAAAATATGAACAACTGTTCATCAAAGCATTAAGAAACTTAAAAACTGATATTATGACATCACTTTTACTTTTAATCAAGATTCATTTTAATAAAAGCCTGATATCACAAGTATCTTCTTATGTACTCTGAGTAGTCCTATCCGCTCCAATAAGAACACTCACAAAAAATAAAAACAAGCAGTTATGTAAGTCTCTCTGAAGGATTAGATTTTAATACATGTGGGAAAAATAATTTAACTATTAGCCTCTGGGTGAGAAGAACCTGAAAGGCACTGATCCCAAAAGAGTCCTGAATCTTTTAATTGGAATAAATTAGATCACTATGTAATATGGCAGGGAAACAAAAAAGGCAATGCAATTCTGACTGAAGCATCACATCACAGAAATAAGGAGAAAATAATCCTCTCTGGTTTTGCCAGATAAGAAAAATAGTAGCTATAATTAGAAAAAAAAAGCACCATATAATTATGTTATTGTAAATGAAAACATTGAATGATTATTAGAAAAAATACCCTGATAAGAGGAAATATTACACTGTGGCATAATAATTTGGAGGAAAGAATAAAAAGCAGAGCAGCACATAGGAACTTTAAATACCATCAGACATAATGTTAGAAAAAGTACCCTCAGGACAAACCTTCATTGGCTAGAAGGCAAGGTACATAGCTTCCTTTTCGTATTTCAATCACTTGTCATTCCAGCAGCTTCCTAGCTGTGTGAACAGCACTAGAGACTCTGTGCCAGATTTGGATGCAGTGGCTCACACAAGATGTAGACAACACTTAGTGTGAGTGTATTCCCTCCCTGCGGGCAAGACACCAAACATATCTCACGGCTGAGTCTCACTGTGCTGAATTATGTCATAACTAAATAACTATAATTACTTACATTAACCATAATTTAATGTAATTACCTAAATGATCACAGTTAGCTTGTGTCTCAAATTAGCAACTTTTTCCCCCATTCAAAGACAGATGTCCTTTGCAGCAGCTATCGGTGATTTGGATTTGTTTTGGTTTGGGGTTTTTTTTCCCTATTTGTTACAACCTGTCTTCCCTCGACAATTTAACTGAGTAACCATTGCCTGCCCCTCAGAGAACCTACTTCATTCAAGAATTTTGAATCCAGCTAAGAATTAAACAAATACGGAATTACAGCTTCTGAAAGACTGTAACAGATCAGAAGACTCAGTTCCGCAACAATTTCCATTACAAAAATGTGGGATTTATCTTTTTATACTTCAACAAATAGAACAATTCCAGCTAAAATTTTCTATGAGCTGTGGTTTCAATTTTAATGTTTAAAACCATGAAATACTCTATAAGCACTGAGAAAGCTTTAAGAGAGTTTCTAAGGCCAAATTTTCCATCCACATGAAAACTTTGACCCTTTCCATTTAGAAGCTGCTGAAGGGATGCTTTATGGGCTTTACCTGGGCAAGGAAAAAAAAAAAAAAAAAAAAAGAATCTGGTCCACCTCTAGTATCAGAGGCAACCAGTTACCCCTCAATGCAGAAAAGTGTAATTGTCTAGGAAGCCATCTGATTTGACTGCAAAGGTAAGAATACTAGAGGAGGCAGTGGAGGGAAAAAATTAGACCTTTGCCAAAAATTAAAAAAATAAAAATCTTGTAGAGCCTGGTAGAAGACAAACTGGGAGATCGATGAAAAGAAGATCATGACTTCTCAGTTAATAATTTTATGGGCAGGAAGATGTTAGGCAAGATAGCTGTGACTAGTCATATGCAAGATTGAAGGAAGAGGAAACACTCTCAGCAGAGGTGGTTAAGGACACAGACTGTGAAGCCCCAGAGCACAGTATCATACTTGCCAGCCTAACCAGCTTTCAGCAAGTGGTGGGCTGTGTTGGCCCAGGACCTGTCACATTTACATGAACCATTATAAACATTTCTGTTCCCTGAAGTGGTGACAACCAGTGTGCTGCAGGAATGAGAAAGTGAGAAACTATGTTTTTGACTTCTCACTCAAGGTAATTAGTCCTACAAAGAGAGATTTCATTTGGAAAGCATGTTGCCTTCAGACCTATGATTGTGCAAAAGGGAAAAGGCATATTCCTCTGCATGCCCCAAAGAATCAGCCAAAAGGAAAAACCAAGGCACACAACAATGGCATTCTGGAGGGGATCAGGGCAGGGCATTTAGAGGGCTGGGCAGAGCAGTGCTGAAAGGAGAGCAGGATCAGGAGCTCCAAGCTGTTCTCCTATGGCTCTGGACCATTTAGCAAAGCTTTCTTTAACACCATATTTTTCCTGGTTCATATTTTTTTTCCTTAATAAACTAGATCAATTGGTGAGATCACCCAGAGAGCACCACACAGTGAGTATACACACACTGTGAGTAGAGGCATTGCAGATAAGATTTAGAAGAGCTTTAAAATTATACAAGTTTGTATCACCTGCAGTGAATTTCTATAGCACCACACTAAATAAAAAGACACAGCTGATAGAATCCTCTGCATTGTGAACACAGCAAGCTTCTTTTACCTCTCTACAAGAGCCAGATTAATCTGCCTACTAAGCTGAGGCAAGGCATTGTCTTCAGCAGTCCTTGGATCAGGTACCTCCTCTCTGTGCCCAGTAATGTCAGGTGAAGGTAGAGCAAGAGAAGTACAACTGTACTTCAAAAGGAAAAGCAATCTAACTTTTTTTTCAGTTTTATGGGAACATGCAACTGTCTCTAGCCCCAGGAAACATGTAAACTAGATCCTGCAGTTTAGCATGCAGCCTCCCATCCCACCCCCAAACCCTCCCAAGAAAATGAACCTACGCTAGTCATTTCCCCAGCTGCAGTAATAATTTTTAATAGCAAAGTGATCATTGCTATAATATCAAACATAAAGAAGCAGAAGTATTGCTTTTTCTACTGTTAAAAAAAAAAGGCAACTTAAAGTGAGTTCCCCTATTCTTTATGGTTTATGACTTGTGATTCTTCTGCTTGTCAGCTCTTTTCAAAGTCTGCTTATTCTATGAAAATAGCTTGTGAGGCAGTCTTAAGTGAGGATTAGAGTGAAATGTTAGTGGATACATGAACAAACCACCGTCTACAAGCAGGAGGTTTAAACCTGTTTGGCAGTAATAGATCCTAGCACATAAGATTTTTCTTTTTTTAATTAAAAAAGGGTTATGCTAGCTCAGACTGGAGTTCTGTCTTAGAAGCTGCCAGACACCACAGCCAGATAACTGCAAGCTTGCTGCACTCTACATGCCCATCTCCAGCCAGCAGCGAGGTTCAGCAGTCATTCCCAGTAAGCATAAAAGCATCTTCTGCAGAGAGCAGACAGAGATCTATCTGTCCTCTCACACACCACAGAGATCAGTGCAGGCAGGGAACACATGACACTCACAAAAACAGGCAGTCTGAACCCTGTTCCTCCTCTCCAGCTGATCAAGGTTGAAGGCTGTCAGTAGAACACCATGGGTGACCATACATGCAGTTATAAATATGCACATCTCTTATATGTGCATGTGCAACATTGATCCCTCCAGTAGCTGGCCTAGAAACTCAGTCTACCCAGTAGCTGGTCCCTGATCCTCTGGTCTCCCCAGCTTGTGGTCACACAAACCTGTGAGCCCTTGGAGGTTCATGGTTTCACTCCAGCTGTTGGCACTAAGATCTCTTTTCCTACCCACTGGCTAGTTCAGTTTTAAATTCATTCATGTTCACACGCATGCACACTCAGGATGGAGAGTTCATTCACATAGACAGTAAAAATAGGGCTTTATAAGAAGATATGGCAAACTGTGCTAAGCACAGGGTTCTGTCAGACAACTCTATTGATTAGCAGATTGATTACACTCAATGAGGTCCTTTAAACCTTTCTTCTAATTTCCCCCCAGGAGTCCTCTCCAATCCATGTGTAAGCCTCACATATTGTAACAATCCCATTAAAACATCCATAATAAGTTTGACATAAATACCAAATGCTCTTCCACCTGCATTCCATGATGAGTACTATTAGCCGTGTGGACAGTTGCACAAAATTATAAAGTAAAGGACAGTATTTCCTAATCCTTAAATAAATTCCCTTTGTGCAGGTGACATACATTCAATTACTTTTAAAAAGAAGAACAAACTGATGCCTAACTTAATATAGTAACCACTATCAGCAAGTTTAAAAAAAGTTTTCGTTTGTCTATACACAAATTATATTAATGTTACCAGTCCTTCTGAGATGGATGAGAAAGTGGCTCCAATGCATGTATTAAAATATCTAATTCAAAGAGGCAAACAATTTGCCCACTGAGGGTAAGATGCTTCACCCACAATCATGAGGTTTAAATATTTGCATTAGCCACAGAAAAATTGGCAGAGAGACTGTTTGTAGTAGATCATAATCTTCCCACCTCTTCGTAGAATTTATCTTGAAAATCTGGAATAATCAATAAGCATTCTCTTATGAACACCATTTAAACTAATCTAAACTAAACTAAAAACTAAACTAAACTGAACTCAACAGTTTAGTAAAACTAAACTGAAGCAGACGAGTAATTGATTGTTTTACCTGGAGCTACTTCTTTACGTCCAAATGATGGAATGGACAAGAACAGGATTTTCTCCCAGAAAGAATATGCTGGCCTTCCCAAATAGAACTTGATTTGCCTTAAAACACAAGGCTAGTCTGAACCTGGCAGGCAATAAAGACTACTGCAGTCTGGTTTGAGTGAATTCACTGCCTAGAAGTTCTGCTTCCCAATTGATTTCTCAGTAAAGCTGCTGGATTTTGATGTAAGATTTTTACTTTAATCTTTGAGACTCTAAGTGATTTACCTTCAAGTGATGATATGAAAGACAGCTGACAGCCACAGCAGAGGGTAACAAAAGGTCTTTATCTGGATCCCCTTTGCTGTAATCAGGACTTTCTCTGGCAAACAGCCATGGTTTTTTGAACCCATTCACCTTTAATCTCAGCACACAGATTTGCTTCTGTTTTCAGACAAGTAGCAGAGCCCACCACTCCTCAGGTTATTTCTCTAGAGGAGATTGCACTGATTAACTTCATAGCCCCTGTCTTTCTCTCTCTTTAACCCATGAGATTGAATACATTAGACAGATAATAACCCAACTTCATGCTGCAAAGCAACCAGGCAGAGTGGGATTTCATAGCCACAGCCTGCTGAACCGTTCATGCTGGATACTCAAGAAAACGAGGCCATTTACTTTGAATGGAAAGTGAGAGATGTGCCATGAGCAGAAATTATTAGTGCTTAATCTCTAGTTTTCTTTTTCCTTTTTTGTTCTTTTCCTAAAAAATTACTTTTCTGAGCATGTGTCATAATGCATAGTATTAAAGAGGAAAGAGATATAAAGGTTCCTTTTTCCATCATCTGAGCCCTCCTAGGAAACAATTCTTCAAGTCCATCACATGAAATTCATCAAATACATACTAGGCTCTTGATCCTGAATAACTTACAATTCCAAAAGACCTTTCACAATTTACTATAGGTAGAAAAAGCAATAATAGAGAATAAGATTTTTTAGTTACTAAAATTCAACATTAAGGAAAATCATTTAATAACAGAATTTTAAGACTAAAGCAAAACCATTCACATACAGTCCTCAAACATAGCCTACCAAATGCTGCACTGCTAATATGTACAGTAAATGTTAAAATAACTCTTTATTTTGATGTGAAAAAGTCAAGTCTCTTGGGCATTATCAAAGTAACGCCGCTTCTCAGATAGCAAATAATTTCTCATTTCTGTTTTAAATTTTTACAGCTTCAATTTCAACAAATTTAAATTTATCTCATTAAAATATTTGCAAAATATTTCTTTCAGCACAACTCTGACCATAATATGAAAGGGGAAAACACATTTGTATATGTAAGAGTGTGTGTGTGTATGAATATATGTATATATACAGACGCATAGAGATATATTTACAAAATACACACAAAATACATATATGTGTATAGATGTACACATATATGCACACTTACATATTTCTCCATCTGTGTGTGTATGCACACAAGGTTCTATGTGCTTCATATAACTTGTAATTTCATCTTCCCTTATTGAGGGAATCTATCAAGAATTCCATGAAGCTCAGTTAAGAGCAAACTCCTCAAAGTTAAAAGTGAACCCTTAACTATTGAAACAATAAAACCCTAATTGCTTCCCAGAAAAAATGCTATATCACTTTCATTGCCACAAAGGAAGTGTTACTATACTGTAGTTCTCTATGAATTTGCAATATACCAGTACATAGCAATGCAATTTCCATAGGCAGCTAACAAAACTTATCTGGAACACTCATTCTTTAATATTCTTTTCCAGATATTGTGGGTAGATGATGACATTCATGGAGGAGCTGCATTCTTTGTTAGATCACAGATGATAGCTTCTAGCAATGCACACCATGGCCCTGTAACTCCAGAAAAGAAGGCATAAGGGAACACAGCTTTTATTTCAGCCCAGCAAATCTGCCAGCATTTCATTCTACAGACATCTTAATCAGAGAAAATCACAGAGTTCCTTCCTAGCATCGTCAGTCACTATTTTTTATTCTTTTCCAATTCTTAAGACATCTTGTTCACATAAGTTCAGAAAAGCCTTTAGAGACCTTTGATACTCTCAGAATTACAGCTTGAGAATCATTGCTTCCAACCATGGTTCTTTCCTTGGCACTCTGCTCACATAATGTTCTGAAGTGCACGGTGTCATTTGGAGGGTAGAGCACAAAACCGAGTGACAAAAAGTATTAGAAGAAAAAAGAGAAGATGTGATTTGAGGTAGGAGGTTGAAGTAAGAGGAACAGACAGACAGATTAGAAGAGCCCTGATGTTTTTTCCTGCACATCAGCAAGCCTTCAACTGTAGGAGAGAAAATATTATCTGTTCAGATGGACTACTGCCTAATAGCTAAGACAATTTGCGGGAGACACAAATATGATTCCAATTTCCATCAGCTGGAGGAGGGATTTTCAGGTTAACTGTGAATGCTCTCACATCATTAACATCTCCAGCTTCTGTTCTGCAACATTTTAAAAAGAGAAACATAAACAGAAAGTTAAGTGCCTGGAATCTACTCCTCTTTGGCAAGTGGCAGGCATCCTCATGGAAACCAAGAATAAAACATTTGGGGGCATTTTTGAAATTTAAGCACTGGCCAAAAAACCACACTCTTTCATACCAGGTAGAAGATTAGTGGATTATAAGCTTGCACTTCAACGCTGAGATTTCACTGCATCTTTAGCGTAAAGAATTGAGGGTTTTCATTGCTTCTCAACCTTTGGGACTCTCCCAACATGAGCAAATCATGACATTCATCAGAGCTCTTCAATAAAATGGACAGCTTCAAGACAAGGCACCAGTACAGAGAAAAGATAACCAAGTGGTGGCTAAGTTGTGACCTTTCAGGGGTATCAAAAATAACTCAGCAACCATTGAAACTGCCTAAAGTTTCTCTGCAGCACTGCAATACGTCGCATGGCAACCCACCTGCTCTGTGGCAGCTGACTGGTGCTTTGCCCTTCTGCTGCCATGACAGTGCTGGCATTAGAATGTAATCAATACAATTCTGTGTGTGATCCTGACCTAGCTTCAGACAGGCATATAATTGTATTATCTATTGAATTGTAACATCACAACAACTGCAGATGGGGCTTTTTTGTATCTTACACAGTCAAGGACAGGTGAAGTATGAGAGCATGTTATTGAAAACAGGAAATTCTATTAATAAATCTACATTTAATATATTTCAGTATGACCTGAATCTCCTCGAGTCTGGAATCTTAATCTTTCCAATTTATTAGCACAGTGGCTTTGAGAACATGAATAAAGAAAAGAATTAATGGAGATAATCCAGTCTAGGAATAGTCTTCTTTTCCTTCTCTCCCATCCCTATCTCCAGGGATCTGAGGTTTTCCCTCCACACATTGCACAAAGGATTAAAGAGCTCATTAATTATCAGATAACAAAATGCAGTCATTTAGCCTATGACATATAAAAAAAATTAGGAATTATGTTAGCACTATAGGTTTCAAACTGACTTCTGTGGCTGTGTTGCAATAGTAGCACAAAGCACCAGAAGTGTTTATCTGAAGTTTACCCTACAAGCTTGTCAGTCAAATTATTTCTGAATTATTCCTGGATCCTTGGCTGGGTGTAATACCTAAAGTGGGCCCCATGAGTAAAACCTTGTATCTTTATTCAGCACTGCTCTCCTTATTTAGGGCTGGGGCAAAACAGAGATCTTTCTATCGAAGGGCAATAGGAACATCCATGCTATTCCATAGGGACTCTGATCTTAATAGCCATGAGCTAATTACATGGGACTGGACTTTTCCTGAGTGCTTTAATTAACACATTTCCGACTAGGAGAAAGGCAATAGACATGGAACTACTACAAATATCTAAAAAGAAAAGCCACAATCAAAGCACTGTCCTTCCTAATCTCAAGCAGCTGAGACAAAAAAAAAAAAAAAAAAAAAAAGTTCAGAGCCCTTGGTCTGGAGAGAAAGAAGTAGAAAAGTAAGGAGAGGCTTTTCATAGACCAGAAGTTGACAGTTACATACAAAACAACTTCCCTCTCTTCTGCATCTTTGTTTCCTCCTGTAAAGCTTCTTAGGGGTGTTGGTTGCCCAACATGTTGTACAGCTGTGCTGGGTCTGGCTGAGAAGAGTTCATTTTCCCCACAGCAGCCCTCACAGTGCTGTGCTCTGAACTGGTAGCTGGAAAGCTGCTGATAACACAGCAGTGTTTTGCCTCCTGCTGAGCAGGGCTGGCACAGCCTCAGTGCTGTCTCCCCAACCAGCAGCAGGCTTCCACCCTCACCAGTAGGCTGGGGGTCGGCAAGATCTTGGGAGGGGACACAGGGCAGCTGACCCAAACTGAATAAAAGCTATTCCATAAAATATGGTGTCTGATCAGCTATAAACACTGAGAGAAAAGAGGAGGAGGAAGCAGGGGGCATTCATTATTTGTTATTCATTTGTTATTTGTTATTCATTTGTTATTTATGACGCTGACCTCTGGAGTAACTACTACACATGCCAAAGCCCTGCTTCCTGGGAAGTGGCCAAACATCACCTGCCATTGGGAAGTAGAGAATAAAATCTTTTGGGTTTTTTGTTTGTTTGCATGGGCATGACCTTTGTTTTCACTTTAGTAAGCTGCCATTTTTTTAACTTGCAAGTTTTGTTTCACTCTTATTTTCTGCTCCTGTCCTGCTAAGGAGAGGAATAACAGAATGACTTGGTGAGTGCCTGGTGGCCAGTCAAGATCAACCCACCACAACAGAGAAGCTCAGATACCTGTTTGGGGACTAAGACAGTCTTTGAGTTGTACCATGGATATCTTGTCCAGCATCTTTTCATTTCAAATAAGACATGGATTTGAAGAGGAGAAGAAAGGGGATTGTGTTTTTCTTTAAGCTTCACACTATGACTCATTAGCACAGGGCGAGGCATTGTCACAGACCCCCATGCTGACAAGCCTCAATATCCCAGCATATCACAGAGAACTAGTTGTTTAGGCTTGATTTAACTACTTTATCCCATAGCCAACTTTGGTTTTTTTTATATTTACTCTGTTTTAAAGGAATGAGCAGTGAACATCCCAATGTACATTTTGTTGCTGGGTTATGGCAGGAGCTTGTCAATGAATAACCACAGCTTTTGGAATATGCCAGGGAGTATTGCTGTGAAATAGTTGTGCAGGCAATTGGACAAGAAATGAAACAAAAGAGTGAAATTCCAGGATGACAATCAAATCCACTCTGTTATTATGTTGTTTATACCAAAGCCCATGGCTCTGCTATTGTTAAGGGTCTTGTCAGCTTTTCCATTATATGTTCTTATTTTCAGGGATTTGTTTGTCACAGTGACTCACTGCAGGCAAAGTGAAAACATTAGGAGACTAAAATTTGGCCAAAGGCAAAGAGCATTGTTTACAGCTGATGGAGTCACAGTTGGACCAACTCTCTGCTTTAACAATGTCAAAAAATAAATGGAGATGTAACCATGTCTTCCTATAAAATGAAACTCTGATAAGAAAAAAAAATATTTTTTACAGTATCTGACCCTATTAAGAGCTAAAATGTTGGTGAACAAGACAAAATCTACTCAGAGAAACATGATCATTCATCCATCACAGTAATTTTCATTCATCCCCAGCTCAGAATTACAGGGTAGGAGCAAGAGTACTTTGATGTCTGTATCCACATGGTCAGATTCTGCCTGCACACATAAACTGAATTCAGTACACTCTGAACTCAACTAAGTATCTATTTCTATGTCCTCTGAATAAGCAACAACCTTATTCAGGTAAAAGCGACAGTCCTAAGATGTAAAAATGGAGATCCAAATACCCACAAGTTTCAGATAGGGTCACACTTGAGTTCACATGCCACAACTCACATGAATGAAGCCACAAGGACCCATGAAGCAACTCCATACAAAAGAGGCACGATTCAAGCATCCCCGCAAGGCAGATCTTAAGACAAGAATTATCTAATGTTTTTAATCAACTCTCTCATTGGAAGTTAAGTAATAAACTAGGGATAAACACAGATGTATGTTTTGCCTAATTTTTAATAACCATTGAAGAAAAATTTCAAAGAAAACGCGTATTTTCACTTTTGCAGAGAAACTCTTCCAATACTTTCATCATCTGATTATAGCTGGAAAATGCAGAAATGTTTCTTGACATAATCAACATTTGAATCAAGTTTAATCAAAAATGAAAAAGGAGAAAATTAGACATATAAAAAACAAACAGCTTTATAAAATAATGGACATTCCTGAATACCTTCTTAATTTCACAGAAATATATGTAAGCTTAAAAGTCACAGATAATGGGATTTAAATAGCATACCAAGATTTCTTTACTTCTGTGTATACACGGTACTCTTGCCAGCAGGGAAAAGACTGTAATGTAGGGCTGGGAGCAAGGAATGCCAGGTTCAGTTTCCAGCTGTGTGTTCGCTGCCTGTGTGATCCCAAAGAAGATGCCCTACTGTCCCTCTAAAAAATGGTATCATGAGATGTTCAGAGACAACAGGCAACAAATTCAGCTTTTTAGAGAAAACAAAAGATGATGCAAGGATAGCTGCTAACACTGAAAGACTTATTCCCCACTTTGCTCTGTAAAGTAAGTGACACCATCAACTCTTGGGAGGATACACAGAATCGTTTAAACTCTGAAAAGTACGAGCCTTTAGTCAGCAAGCGCACTAAGAAGCATTCACCTGAATGTTTTGATTACAGTACATTCCAGCAGTACTCACAAAGACAAGCCAATCCAAAGCTTTGCTAGAGAGTGTCAAATGCTCCTGGACAAGGGCAGCAGTATCAGAGCACCACAGCCATCCTGCTAGGTTTGAAACTTGTGCCGTTATTTACAACATCTTTCCCCCATACCTCCAAGTTCTAAACCTTAAATCTCCAGTTACTGCAGAGATCTGCAAACACTGGGAGGTCTCATATACGATGCTAATAATTTTGGCAGAGCAGCAGGAGACACTATAATTGCCTCAGCAAAATTCCTTCATTTATGTGTCTACATGGCTGAAGAATTTACAATTTTTAAATATTTGCTGGTGTGTCTTTTAGAATATATTTATAGACCTAACATTTTTTGGAGCTTAGAAACTGCAAACTGCACAGTCTATTTATTATTGTTTTGTTTGTTACACTTCACTGACACCACAATGTCTCTAATGGAAAAGAATCCTGGTATATTTATTGCAATGTGAAATTTAACAGAGTTCCCAGGCAACACAGGTACTCTTCTCCAACTGTAAAGAGTCAACATGAGCTGTTCCATTTCTAGTGGACTGCTAGGATAAAATAGAAATTACAAAGCACACAGGATATATAAACCAAAAAAAGTGCTCCAAGATCCATGGATGATACTCATCATTGTGCTAAAATTGCCTTCTCTTTAATACACAATCTTAATATCTCCATGCTCAGAATAATTAGGAATGGTTCTCTGGGTTGATAACTTTACTCTATTTTGCTGTGCATATTTTCCTTCATCAGGACAAATTGGAAGTAAATAATATCAGTAAAGCATTAAGAAGGATGAAAAAAAATTCACTCACGTGAACTTGCACAACATCCCTTGGTTAAGAACTTGGCTGAACTGGGGAGTTTCACCAATAAAAATTTTCCTCACAGCTGAAGAATTCTTTGTACAAGTGGAGATTTTTAAAATTATGATTTGAAGTCCCTCTCAAGTAATACACAAATACCTTAAAAAGCATAATTCTTTTTAAATCCCAGAATAAGTCTCAACTTTTGCAGTGGGCTGGGGAAAAGGCTACATTTGAAAGCTTATTTCTGGATACATACAGGCAAACTATAGTAGTGAACTTCTATGGGAAAGAATCACGATTTAAAGTCAACAGCCCCAGAAGTCCTGGTCCATCATCTAACAGTCAGTAAGAACAGGCTCAGGTGATCTCTAAAAGTCAAGACCAAAGATGACCTAGGGTCCTTCTTGAAGAAGTGAATATTTGTATCCTACTTAAAATTTGCGACTTTTGAAATACTGCGCAACTGATGCAGGAAAAAGACAGCAATGAATTCAAAAGTAACTGGGCACATTAGCTAAATTTCAAGCTAGTATAAAACCCAATCTGAAAATAATGTATTTGTAAAGAAATTAAATTGCCAACAATTAACACTTTTAAGAGCAGCTGTTACAATAGTTACAGAAGTGCATTTATAATTACTGATTTTTTCCCAACACATCCTGCCTCATCTAACTCACTTCAGATGAAATGGAAAACTGTGGAAAGCTATTGCATTGCTACAGACAAAACAGACCACTAACTCACCTTCATACACTTTTCTGTGAGATCAATTAAGCTTTCTAGTTAGAGTATCCTTCCAAAGCACTTTACTCCTCAAGACTCAACAACAACCTGAAATCTCAACAGAATATTAAAAACTGTTCATGACTTAAATTGAACAATGATTTTATTTTAACTTTAAATGAAATTAAAAGCAAAACGAGCGAGAAAGAGCAAAGCAGTCAACTTCAAGTGTAGCCACTTTCCCTTTAGAGTACTTCTAAGTAGTTGGATTGTACTGAAGGCTTCTATTGAAAACTGAATTCCAGTATAATTGCCATTACCATTCTAAAGCCGTAATCAGTTAAGAAGCATGAAGATATTTAGCCAACCCCACTGAGGAATCAACACAAAATTCCAAATATGAGTAATACGAAATTCTGAGGTGATTTGGCACATCAGTTTCTTGATAGCAATACTGAGGGCAGTGATTAAAAATATCCACAGAGGAGTGCAGGAGTGAGTCTTGTACCCCCCCCCCCCACACACACACACCCCTATCTCTAAACCCATTTCTCCTGCTGCAGGGGAGCAGCTCTGCAATGCTCTGCACTGCAGGGAAGAGACAGCCCTAGAACTGAGATAGCCATTAAAGAGGAGGATTACTGCAAGTGCTGGGGAGCCCTCCAGTGGGACAGAGTTATCATAGCGATTTCTCAGTTTCTCCAGTGCCTCTGGCTCCAACTATGAGGAAAGTACCTGTGATTTGCCATACAGATCACAGAATCACAGAATGCTCTGAGTTGGAAGGGACCCACAAGGATCATCAAGTCCAACACCCTGCCCTGCAAAGCACCATCCCCAAATGTCACACCATGTGCCTGAGAGCGTTGTCCAAATGCCTCTTGCCTCTGTCAAGGCTTGGTGCTGCGACCTCTTCATGGGGAGCTTGTTGCAGTGCCCAACCACCATCTTGGTGAAGAACTTTTTACTAATATCCAACCTAAAGCTCCCCTGACACAGCTCAAGGCCACGACTCCCTTGGGTCCAGTGACTAGTCACTCTTCTCACAGAGCAGAGATCAGGGCCTGCCCCTCCTCTTCCCCTCACGAGGAGGTTGCAGACTGCAATCAGTCTCCTCCAGGCTGGAGGAGCACAAGCTCAAGTTCAAGTCCTTGGTCTACCATGGGGTTAAGCCAATCACGGTGTGATCTGCTGCAGAGTGAGGCCAGAACACCCACTCTGTGCTGAAGGGCAGAGAAGCAGCTGCGTAGGAAAGTTTTTAAAAATAAGTGCACTCAGAGCAGAAGAAGCCAGGCTGCATACGTGTGTAACTACGTAAATACTACAGAAGCTTCAAAGCACAGCCACCTCTCCTCTGGTTCATTTCTGAGTCCTCACCTCATTTCTTAATAACCACTGCTGCATTTCTCAGGAAAGGCCATTAACTGTAATGAGTCAGAACAGCATCAGAGAAAATAGAACTTTTTTGTTAGAAGTGCCTGTGGATTAATGCCAACATTGATCAGCATTGATCAAAGCATGGATGAGCTCTTATCCTTCTTGTGTCAGGGCACTTAATGAAGCCTAAACTGAGATCCTAAGCCACAAGAGAAATCTCCAGCTTCAAGGGAAGCCTCCACAAGAAATACCAAGGGACTGTTTCAGTCAGCTGGCCTTACCAGGTAAATTTACAGTGTCCATAGCCCAAGGGAGATGCACTCCTATGAGGATACTTTATTTCAGAGCAAATTTCGTACTTCTGACTACTTAAGCTGTTCCCACTCAATTTGATTTTGCCTCATGCAGACTTTCTATCTAAGTATCTCAGGACAAACTAGGTCAAAGAAACAGAATCTGAGATTGTTTGCTTTTCAGGGGTTTGGAGGCATGCGGTTTTGCTAACATTTTCTCCTATAATTCCACAGATTTCAGTTTGATCTCCAGGCTCTTTAGTCACTTCAGAATATAAACCTCTCCACTAGCATACATTACAAAACTTTTAGTGCTCAGCCCTCATGCAGACATCCTTTTGACTCCAACATAAAGCACAAGTATATTCAAGTGGCAACAGAAGAAAACCTCTGTTGTAGTTTAAATTGCATGGTTGACAAAGTAGAAAAACATGTTAAATTATTCCTTAATGCTGTATTTCTAAAATGCAAAAACTATGAAGAAATTAGGCCTGTCTCAATTTGCAATTTTTTGTAAAGCACTGAAAATGCTGTTAAGTTCTAAGAGCAAAGAGGTGTTTCAAAGTGGTGTTTCAAAGAAAAGGCAAAGACTAATTACTGGGAAGTCAGAGGAAAAATATGGTTTTGTTCTGCACTTTCATTATTTTCCATTCAGCGAGAACTAGAACTGATTGTACTTAAATATTTCATTAAGGCTTGAATTTTCAAAGGTTGAAACAAGCTGTTCAGTGCTTAAACGCTCACAATACAGGAAAAATAAAATAGTGTGATCATTATAATTACAGAGAAATAATAAAGAAGCTTTTCTTTCACTGATGTCAATAAAACTAACTTGTGCAAAATGAATGGTTACATCAGCATTATATCAATTTATTAATATTAAACAAGAATACATTAAAAATCATATTTATACAATTATCTCTTCTAAACTAAACCAAACCCCAAGGAAATAAAAAAAAAATCTATTTATAGAGGAAAAAAAGAGCCTTACTTCACTGTATTGTTATGAAGTTTCTATTCTTATCATATTCTCACCACATATCTGCAACAACATTCCTGCCCATAGTTTTAGTTCACAGAATAATTAATAGCTATTATTGCATGGCTATGCTGCATAGCTTCCCACTTTAATGGAAGAGTACTTTAATATAGAGAGTAAACATTTCTAATAAAATATTATATTCTAATAGAAAAGTATTTAAAACAGAAATTAAGGTAAATAAATGCATTTTCTAAAAAGGAGATCACACTGAATAGTTAATTCTTACATTAATCTCACAATAAAAACTGTCTGATTAATTTTACAGAGTAAACTCTCTGCTTGAGGGGGAGGGGAAGTAAGCCCTGTTCTGCTATCAGACCCAGCAGGAATTGAGCATGTACATACATACAAGTAGACTCTGTGTCCCTGGGGCAAAACCCATCATTGAACTGTGGCTAAAAATTAAAAACATTTAACTTCGTTATGCTACTGAACACGCCTGTCATGGGTGTGTGATCAAGGAAGAGAGATGGGCCATCGAGGGGTTTGGGCCTTTAAGGACCAACCTTGGAATTTCAACATCTTTCCTTCCAAAATTCAGCAGGACCTGGTGAAATCGTGTTCTCACATGCTCCTGAAGGATATTTTGCCTTTACCTGTCGCAGTGTCTGTACACAGAGCTGTCCTGCCCCTACAAAATGCAATTACCAGAAGGAAGTAGCTCACCACACACTTGAGGTTCAGAGTGCCCTGCTGCAAGCAGAGAACTACACTCACTGAAACATTTCTCACACTAAGTGCAGAAACAGGGTATTAAGTCAGGTATGCATTTAAGTTTTATAAACTATTTACATGAAAAAAAATTAAAGTATGAAATTACTAGTAAAAAAATGTTTCTAGAAGCTAACTTAATTTATTGAAAAGTCACCATATTTTTTTTCAGCAAATAGAACAGTTTTGCCAGAATTAATATAATTAAGACTTAAATTTGAATGGTTTGCAGCAAGATTTTTAAAATGTTTTCCAGCAAAGACAAAAATATTTTTGCTTGGTTTTGTTGATTTCTTCTTTAACAAGAAAAATCCCCATCTTTATGGGGATACAAAGTATGCCACAAACCCCAAAATGCCATGTTGAATAATGAGGAAGCAGTCATCTGAAGGAAGGGAATGAAATCTTGCAATTTCAATGAGGATTAATTGGGCAAGCTTTGGTCCATTTCCCTACACTTCCTATCATCCCATTCACTTTTATTGTTTTCACTTGTTTTCAGAATTTTTCTTTTTTTTTTTTTTTTTACATCTCATTTATTCAAATTCTTCTCATCTCTCTTTATTTACATTTCTTCCCTGATTTCAGGCTTTGAATTGGAGTAATTTTGACAAGTTTTGGTCCTTTGCACTGCCCCTCACTTCATCTCAGTCCATTTGATAGTAATCACTCCATTTCCAAATCTTCTCAGTTTTTTCAATTGCACTGTTTTTGGTCATATCTCCTTTCCAGGGAGTTTGTTAGACTTTGTTCTCTGATTTCAAGATTTCATTCCATTCCTGAAGAGCCCAGCATTGCTTCATCATCAGGAAATCTGATCAGGACTCTTGGAAGGAGTTAACTTACTCAGACTGCACAGTTACAGCACATGTTGCCTTAATACTTCACTGCTTTATTAATATTAAGATGTGATTCTGTTTGTAGGAGCATTTGGGAGATGCTGGTGCTTTCACTGGATGAACTGCTTGCTCTCAGAAAGTGCTCTGTGGTAGATGAGATTATCCTCAGTCTGAATATGTCAAGTTTCTAACTTTTATTTTATATACACAGTAATAGAAATATGCTACAGTGATTCTGATAACAATTTAATTCCAGATCAGGGTCAGGCAGAAGCAGGAGAAAGGCTGCAAGGAATCAAGTTCTGAGAGTGCATGAAGCCATGATTAGGGTATAACTCATGTGGAAAAAGCTTGGATTTGAGCTGTACTCTTATTTTATCTGTGACCTGCTACAACCCCAACGGAATAATTTGGTCCAAAGGTTCACTTGGAGTCCTCCCCGCAGCAAAACAAGAAAGAAATGCACACCTGAGGGGCTGTCACTTGGTTAAACTGCTTTTGCTATACTCACTTCAATGGAGTGATAGCAATTTACACCAGCTGAGAATCTGCCCTGGTGTGTTTCATTTACCCTTACAGAAATTTAAAAAACCTACCAAGTTCACCTACTAATTTCTCCAAACTTTTGAGGTCACCCCTACCTACTTCTGAGCCAGATTCTCTCTGAATCAGAATGGGAATGATACAATTTCTCTGCATGGAAAGAGATCAACTCTTCCTAATTTACAAAGATTTCAGTGAACAAAGTGAATGATTCCATGTACTGTGATGTCTCATAAATAAATTTAACAGCAGAATCAGTGCTATTGCTGGTTATTCCACAGGAGGCTAACATCCCTACTAACAATATGTCAATATGCTTAATTAAGGACTAGAAAGCAGAAGAAAGATCAAGTTCGTGGCAGGTTTTCATCACAAAGATCACAAATGCATATTTGCATCCCAGGAGATAATGAATTAATCAAAAGGTAGCAAGCTACAGTCCAGGAAGAAACTACTGCAAGATAAGCAGTGATAGCACTACATTCAGCAATTCAAAACCAGCTTAAAAGTAGAAAAAGTCATTTTAATAGTACATCCATGGAAACATATTTTTCCTATTGAAAGGCCAGGAGGCAAGAAGAAAAAGAGGATAATAAAAATTACAAGCTCAGAAACTTACACAAGCTCAGTCTCATGAGACTGACAAATAGAATTCTCTCTGTATTGTTAAAATGCTTCAAAAGTAATTTAGAATTTTCAGGAAAAAAAATAGGAAATTATCTTAGGTCTAGAGATAATGACTGATTTAGTCAAATGAACCTCCTGAAAAGCTTTCTGTCAAAACAAAATACAACCTTGCATTTTGTATCACCTGTGAATGGAATTTTACTTCTTAAGTCACATTCCCTGCAGAACAAATAATCATCTGTGTATCAAAGGCAAGAAAAATCTCTCATAGTGACTGAAACTTCTTTAAACTGCAAAAGATTCTGGATAGAGGTAAGAAAAGCCACACACTGCTCCATACCCTTCTGTAATTCCCCTGGATATAGATTAGCAGGACCTCTTGAATCAAGGTCAGTGTCTTCTAATGGAGTTAACCATGCTATTTCACCTTCAGCGAATTCATCCCAAGCCTGTGCCCTTCTGGAAGCCAGGAACCTTCTTCTAGAGTCTAATCTAGCTTTACCCATGGAAAAATGAATACATCTGACTCACCTTTTACCATTCTTTTCTAACTCTCGATTCCTAGCTTTTACCCTGGATATATTTCTACCATGCAATCAGACCTCCTCTTTCTGCCTGAACAAGCCTGTTTCTTTTAACTTGTTCTGAAAGAGTGATTCTCCATTCCCTGGTCATCCCAGCACCACTTTCTTGCAAGTTTTTGCATTTTAAAATAATTTGAACTCCCTGAGTTTATATGAGAGTAAATCTGTAGTAGAAATGAATTGGCTGTTGTCTAAGGGATAAACTTAATGGTACCTGTGTGCTCTAGACTTTACCGGTTGCTTATAAGGGGAAAATAACACTGGGTTAATAACTTGGCCTCCCAAGTCTCATTGCTTTCCCTTGTTTCCTCTCAAAATGCTTTATTAATAATTGCAAAGAGCATATCACAACAAAATTGGAATGCAGAAACTTGTCTGTGCCAAGGGAAAAAAAAAACCTCTTCCTAACCTCAAGGACATTTTGCCATTAGTAAATGCCTCATATAAAACTAAAAATAAACACGTGGACTCAGCTTACAAGATTTTCTCTCTACAGCTTCTCCCCACTGCCAAACCACAAAACCCAGACAAGGGCAAGAAGGCCTTGGGTGCCCTATTTCTTTTCCCCGAAGGTTATGGTTGCTTACACATTAGGTTATGCTTCAAGAATTTACCATGTAGAGTGATAAACTCATTACTGTGTTATTTCTGCCTAGCTTAATTTTTTCAATTATTCCTAGTTTTAAATGGAAATGTACACCAATGCACAAAATTTTATATTTTGTCAGACGGATCCCTGAAGCCTTATAATTTTATTTCTGTAAACACGTATGTGAAATGGCCTCGACTCCTACAGTCAAAGTCTCCAGTCTCCTTATTTTTCTTGTCTTTTAGAAGACTGAACTAAACTTTGCAGAAAATGCCCAAAAGACATGAATCACCCCTGTTGCTAACCTGGGTTCCACTTCTATATCAAAATTTGCCATGTGAGAAAGACAATTTCAAAAGGAGAGGCAAATTATGGCAAGGGGGCTTTACTGAATTCTTTGGCATTTTCATAAGCTGAAGGACTGAGATTTTCACTGGTCTTAGAATGAACCTCCCTATTTATTCCTACAAATATGTGACAGTACAGCCTAGATTCATCCAGCTGAAAAAAAATTACCATCCTTATCAGTTCCTTCCCCAGCTAGTTGCAGAAAACAGATGTAGTAGGATAAAGACACTAATTTGCATGTTACTGGCAATGGCTAAGGAGATACAGACTACTGATATCAACTTTGACAGGCTTACTGTGCTACAAGTAATAGCTCTAGAAAATGCTGCACATTTTATCAGGTAAAGTAATTTGCTGACAGAAATAGGGGCAGTACTGCCTGATAAGGTCAGTTCTTAGTCAGCACAGGCATTTTGATTACTTCTTAGTGACTATCATACACTAATTTAAGTTGAAAGGGACCTAAGGAGGTCATCTGGTCTAACCATGCAACAGGGGAACCTTTGCCATTAGATAAATTAGCTCAGGGCCTTATCCAGTTGAGTTCAGAGTGTTTTCAAACATCTTCCACACCTTCTTGAGGCAACATCTTCCAATATCTGATTGCCTATGATTTTTTTCCCTAATGTCAATTAAGATTTTCCTTGATGCAGCTTGTGTCCATTGCCCCTCATCCCTTACCTCTGTACTACTTGGAGGACACTGGCTCCACCTGAACTATAAAAGGAAAAAATCCTTCTCCCATTAGATAGCTGAAAACATCCATTTATGCACAGAAAACAGACGGGAATAAAGGCAAACAACACTATTTTGACAGTTGCGATAATTCAGAATACTGAGAGATTCTGTTACACAAGAACTGAAAAAGAGTGGCTCAACCCATGAAAAAATGGGGGGGGGGGGGGAAATTGCTAAATTAACATCAGTAGGACTGATCTTCTCAAGAATGGGAAAATGACCTGTTGATATAGGCAGCCCTATAAAAGTGGTTTATAAATGGGTTTTCTGGTTTAGTCTTGCTGCCTTGTTCTCTCAACTCCAAAATGATATTTCCATTGCATAAGAAGTGGAAAATAATGAAAAATATTTAAATGATTCATTAAACTTTGTCATGCACATTATTGAGATAAAGCTCATACTTTTATTTCAGGCAAGCCTTAATGAATTGCAAATTTTTCCCCTGAAGCAACAGTGATTGGATATTGATTTAGAAAAGGTAAAGGGATGTGATTAAAAAACAAACTACATCAGAATGAAATTATAACAATGTGGAATCCCATTGTATGATGAAATGTAATCGTACTATACACACTACACAGCATGGAAAGAAAAACAATTGCACAGTTCTTTATCTCAGAGGAAGCAAAGCAGAGGTAGAAAAGTCATCATTCATTGTAGAACAGGCAAAATCCACCCCTGGAGTGAGCTACCTGAGCTTCTCAGTCTCCACATGGATTTTATTAAGCCTTCTATTTCATTCTTTCAAACTTGTATTTGTTTTTCTCTTGCATAAAGGATGCAGGAAAATCTCAAATTATGGGGGTTTTTTTCAAAACAAGTATTATTCTAAGGCTTCTGCCACACCAAGACTGGAGAGATACAGTTTATTTGTGTGGCTTGCATATGACCTCTGTGTCCATCTACAGATGGTTGGTTAAGTGCACAAGGACTGTTAACTGGAAGATACCCTTAACTTATGGTGATAATTCAATTTTAAGGAAATATGTAAATTGAGCTGAAATGACACATGCAAATCTAAAAGAATTTAATTTCATTTTCCCATTTGATTTCAGCTCACCTCTCTTTAATGCCCCCCTCTCCCTCAGGATACCTCAGAATTTCAGCAGACATGAGGTTTTATGCCATGTTGTTCCCAACCCAAACATAACCCTTATAACAATATCCCAGAGATAACTCTGCCTTACCAGAACACAATTCTGCCTTACCCTTGCAAAATCCACCAATAAATCAATCACTTCAGATCCTGGTATCCCTAAACTTAATCCCAACCCTAACTGTTAAACAATTACACTGGTTGTTGTCCATCCCAGGTATAACAAGAGAGGTTGTATGCCTCCTGTTCTGGCACTCTGAGTAGATCAAACTTCCAGTCCACAACTGAGTTCCCCAGTTGGATAGATCCTTTCCTACTCTTCGTGCAATAGGTGTGTTTCCTCCTTCCTTCACCCTACAGAGAAGATTCACACCTTTCCCTGTTTACAAAAAAAAAAAAAAAAGGAAGCGTACACAATACATCTATATTCTGAAGAAGCTGGAAGTTGCGTAAAGATCTAAACACATAAACAAAGGTGAAGCCTTTTTTGCTGTGAAGAAAGAAGGTCTGGGGACTGATCTGAAACTCTTAAGTCCAAACTTCACACCTTCAGTGCAGCCAGAGGAGCTCATGTACGTTTTCCTTCTCCCTGCCCCACTCGTGAAAATATTCAAGGCCAGGCTGGATCGGGCTTTGAGCAGCCTGGTCTAGTAGAAGGTGTCCCCACTTATGGCAGGGGGTTGGATCTAGAGGACCTTTAAGGTCCTTTCCAACCCAAACCATTGTATGATTCTATACTTTCATGGTTGTAACTATCTCATAATTCTTACTCTAGCCTTATGCAGAAACTCCAATGGCTTTGGATAGGAGGAACTGGAGATCTGTTATGGATTTGTAAGATATACACATCAGACAGAATAGAGAATACCTGATTTTTGAAAATAACAAGTTTTTGCCCTGATGCTCGCTAAGAAAACATGAGATTGTTTGTCTGAGAGCTTAGGTTTTTAGAAGGTTGGAATGGAAGAAATCCTTTTCCCAGTCATTCATCCGGAGCACACAGAGCTAAGATGACTTACAGCACCAACAGGGACAAGTAACTCAGAGACAGATCAATCTCTGTGGTCATAGTAACTGTACTCAAGGAACCGATTAATGAAATCAGGATATTAAGATTATGGTCAGAGTTGTGACTAGGATTTGTCTTTGGAACAACAAGGGGAAAGCTAAACTTGTGACACATTGTTAATCTGGGCCAGAGAGCAGTCAGGGCTCTGTGTAATAGGAGAGGTAATCTAGCCAGTAGTCTACCTAGAATTAAATAAAATTAGGGCTAGGAATTGGACACCTGGGGAATACAAAAACGTTAGGTTCTCCAAGACCAACATGGGTGAAAGAAGGTGCTGGCAGAAACATGGCTATGGTCACTACGTCCTCATCTGACACCCAGGGGTTCAGCTGAATCAAGACGAGGGACAGAGTAAGCAGACCTTGAAGCTGGAAGCCACTGCCAGGAAGGGAGAGAGGCTAGAAGACTCCTGAGATAGGAAAGGCACGATAGACTGTATTTTTAAGTTGTAAATGTATCCATAACCCTTAAGACATCTGGGGATCTGTGGTAGTCCTTGGCAAATTTCTCAGGGTTCAGAATGAACTTGAGAAGAGTATTTTGCTGGACCGTTTCAAAGATAATTTAGGTTACTCTTAATTTTCTGCCTACATGTATTCATAACCAATTGATATTAATTTGTTGTTGCATTCAGTTAATGATCCAATGACACAGGAATCACTATGTCCATGTTCAAATTATTATGCAATTAAAATCAGCTTCTCACACAAATCCTGTTGAACTCTTCGAATCAAAGGGTCTGCGTGGGCCTTACTTACAGCCCAGGAAGGTTATTTTGCAGCTGAGCAAGGGAGCCCTGCCCAAGAGAACAGCTCACTGATCACTGCCAAGGGCTGCAGGCAGCAGCCCACAGCAAGCAGCACAGCTTCTGCTTTGCCTTCTCAGGTTGTCTTCATTCCATAGGTAACAAAGACAGAAGATGAAAACACCTGACTCTGTAGAGACAGGCAAAGAGTAATGAACTGACCTTCACTTTCAGATCAACAGCAAAGAGGAAAGACAGCTCAGATTCAGCAACAGTGTATTTCTCCTAGTGTAGAAGATTACTCCTGAGGCATCATTCCGCTAAGTGGACATTTCTTAACAACAAAACAAACCCACTAAAAGCAATTCTTCAGTTCTTCTAAACTCCAACACAAGAAATAAAAAATGTAGGGATGAGTACCCACAAGCAAGAACAGCTTCAGGATAGTTCATGGAAAATGAAGCCCTCTCTGAGAAATGGAATGCAGAATAAAGACCAGAACAGCTGGAAGATAAATGCAGTTTTTGCCCAAACATGAGAGGCTGAATTTGAGCCTGTAGAGGAGACTGATTCCTTGTTGAAAACTCTTTGTTTTTCTTTCCTAAATGGATGATATTTGTCAACTATGTATAGTATACAAATATCTATACTCTCAATCTATTGTCAATTAAGTCTATTTGTGTTATTCAGCAATTCCAGACATTTTCCTCAATCTTTAAAGGATTTCTATGATTCTGTCTCAAATGTGTAAAAAATTTCCCTTCCTACAAATGAAGTGCCTTAGAGTCTGGAGACTTCTGGTGGTCTGTTATGTAGGTACAGTTTCAGCTGAATTTCTACCACTACTGCTGCCATCCTTAGGCCCAGCATCCAACTGTATCAATCTCATTTCCAGACTCCCTTTGGGAACACCCAGAGGGATTTTCTAAGGTCAACTGTTCTAAGGTCACTTGTATCTCTTTCAGAGAAAAATCACCTCTATCTTCAGACACAGGGTTCAGGAGCTCTCCTTAGTAACTCCTTAGTCACTCCTGCAGAGCCAAAATCCAAGACATAGTTACCTTAATCATCTCCAGCTCACACAAAGGCTTCTTATCTTAATTCAAACCAAACTAGGATAGTTATACAGTCTTAGGAATCTCATGCCTCTCATTAGTTAATGATGTATCCCTAAATGGATAATCCACTTCAGGGCTAGTTACAGATATCACAGTAGGCAGATTTTAATTTATCCACTGCTGCGAACACCCTCCCGTATATTGCAGATTCCTGTGTCCTTGCACCCATTTAAAGTCTCCCTTTCCCCAGAGCTCTTAGGCAGAACAAGAACTGCTGCTATAATTGTTACATAGGTCAAGAGCTGCTGCTATTCCTGTCATCACACACTCATTATTCATTAGTCTGGCCACTTTGATTGCATTTTAGTCTGTATAAACTGGTTCTGTTTCCTATGAACCACCAGAGCAAGAAAAGTTTCAAGGTTTTTTGGTTGTGGTTCTTTTTTTTTTTCCCACTCTAACAAAGCGGGGGGAAAGAAGAAGAAGAAAAAAAGACATTTCCACTAAATACATCTTCGAAGAAAATAACTCTCTTTTAACAAAATCACAGAATTACAGTGTAGTTGAGGTTGAAAGGGACCTCTAGAAGGCATCTGGTCCAACACCCCTACTCAATCAGGACCACCTAGAGCTGGTTGCCCAGGACATGGTCCAGAAAGCTTTTGAATATCTCCAAGAATGGAGACTCCACAACTTCCCTGGACAACCTGTGCTAGTGATCAGTCATCCTCATATTTCCAGATGTTCAGAGGGAGCCTCCTGTGCTTCAGTTTGTGCCCATTGCCTCTGGTTCTGTCACTGGGCACCACTGAAAAGAGCTTGACCACATCCTGGTTGCATCCTCCCTTGCAGGTATTTTGTATACATTGGCAAGATTCTCCTGAGCCTTCTCTATTCCAGGCTCAGCAGTCACAGCTCTCTAAGCCTTTCCTCACATGTGAGTTATCCAAACCCCCTCATCAGTTGCTCACCAGCTTCTTTGCCCTTGCCTGCCCTCTCCCCAGTACATCCACCTTGGTCTTGTACCTGGGAGCCCACAGGAGGAGCACTGGAGCACTCCAGGTGTGGCCTCTTCTGTGCTGAGCACAGGGGCAAGATCACCTCCCTTGGCCTGCTGGCAGCCCAGGATACCACCAGGCGCCTCTGCAACAAGGGAACACTGCTCCACTTCAAATGATAAAACAAGGCCCTGCAGACCCCCTTTCTTGACTAATAATGCCCTTTAACTCAAGGATTATGTTATCCAAAGCTTTCCTCACCTGATGTGGAGAACCCTGAAACCTCTAAACTGAACTTGTGGTCTAACTGCCATCATTAATAACGTGATCTGTGTGTGTGTCACATTAGAAACTGGATCTCGGCCTGTACACTTGCCACCCTAAACCTCATAGATATCAATGTTTATGTACCATTCAAACTAAGTTCCACAATCAATGCCTTTTTTTTCACTCTCTGTGTACACATGACCCTTACACACAAAAGCCCTACAACAACGTACTGCTGAAGCCACCAGCACAGGATGAATGCGAGTAGTTTCCAACCAGCATCGCTGCATGGAGGAAACACAATGGTACATTTGACAGCAGGGTGATTCAAATGAAACTGTACATCTCAATTTTCTGTTCTAACCACAGAACTCTGTATGCTGTGTTCCCCAGACTAACAAGCATTGCCATGTGCAGATTTATATACCTGCTGGTTGCCCTGCTCCCCCCAAAGAGTTGTGTTTCCAAAAAGAAATCAAATTATCTGCAAAGGCAGAACCCTGGCGAGAAAGAAAGGAGCTGGAGTTGAGCTTCACCTCTTAAGCATTGAAGTCACTATGGATATTTTGAAGAGCAGAAAACTAAACCTAAAGCTGAAGAGAGTATGCTGCCAGAGGTACTAATTAAAGGTCTGGAAACTCATAGCAACTTGGATAGTCACATTAATACAATCAACTTAGCAAATCTTCTCTTAGGATTACTCAATTCCATTTGCGTGACTGGATTCTAACTCTAACATTTATTAAATTATCTCCCTTCAAATGCAGACAAGAAAAGGCATATTAAACAAAAGGCAAGGTTTTCCCTGCAATATGAAATAAAATTGGAACAGAGAAACAATTTTAGATGAAAACAAGAGAGACAATGGGAAAGCAGTCCTTTGTAGTTGAATTTCACTCTATTTTATATACCAATAAAAATACAGATTAATAGATTTCTTGTGCAATAAAAATGGAAATAGGACAAATATATTTCATCCTTGCAATCCATTTAACCAGAAATTTCTGCAATGTTCTGTAAGAAGTACCTTCTCTCTAAGAACAGAAAGAGAAGGAATATAGAAAAAGGTAGAATTCTGTGTAACAGAAAACCTGCAAATTATCTAAACTATATCTGGTTCCTGGAACTAATAATACCAAAGCAAAATAAACACACTCAGAGTAAGACTTACTGCTCTATTACTAGAAAAGACAACAATCTTAAATACAGGATCGAAAAAGCAACTAGCAATTACATTTGATTAAACTTTCTTTAAATCACTACACAAATAGAATCAGTGTTCAAATAAAACCAGCAAGGAAAAGAAATGTTCTATGAAAATACTGACCACTCAAACTGACACCCCAACACAGTAGCATACACCTCAGCTGGACATAAAGACATTCTATCATGTATTTATTCATGTGATGCCATTTTGTCCATTACTGCCCCCTGCTTCAGTCTTGCCTTTCACACTAAGTTACATCACTTTAGGAGGGCAAACCACTCTGCAAAGCCAGTCAGCCTCCGCTGCTTCCCCTGAGCTTTCAGGCTAACAAGAAGTCCAATGACACAAACATGGAGAAAATTCACAAAAATCTCTTCTAAGAGCTGCCTTGTGGCCATCTACCAGGACCTTCTACCCCACAACAGGGAACAGCCAGGGAATGTACAGCCTCCAAACACAACCCACTGTTGAGTTCTCGTGGTAAAGGCTGTACTAACAGCAGGAGTCACAAACCACCATGCACTTAAATGGTCCCTGGCTGGGCAGCCAATGCCAACCACATTGCCAGAGTTGCTTCCACCTGGCAATTCACAGAACTCTGTTTTAGAAGTTCAAGTGCTTCGCCCAGTTGGTACCAACTTATGCTAAAACTTCCCCATGAAAAGTCAAGGTCTTCTCCCCAGAATTGCACACCCTACAATAAATAAGCTCCACATGGATGTTTTGAGGATTATTTCTTTTTTGTCAGAATATCCAAAATGCTGGCTTGCACTATTAATTTTCTACCCCTGGGATAAGAGGCAGGGAGGAAGAAGGGATTTCCCTCATGGTAGCTTTGTAGTTACACTCTGTAGGTCAGTGCTTCCAAACTCACATTTCCAAAGAAACTGTTAAATTTGCTACATAAATCCAGGTCTGTTAATCAACAACAGCCTGCTTATTATTGACAGCAAAGGACATAAAATGTCCTTGAAATATAAGCCAATTTAAAAAGGCAACTACTGTATATTAACTGATGCAATGACAACAATGACTATTTTTAGATGAGCCATAAACCATAGAATACACAAGGATTTGGGAGGAGCTTTCTGATACAGAAACAGATACAACCACACAAAGGCTACAGACTGAATCATGGGCATCCCTGGTTGAAACATAACACAGTGCAATTTTAGCCAGTATGGACAGAGGCGTAACATATTGCATTTATTTAAAAAGGCAAATATAACTGAAATTGGAAATAAATCCAATTGAATTCCTTTTCATGTTTTCGTACCTTCTATTTCAAAGAAGTTTTTTCTAGAAGTGAGATGCCTTTACAAAGCCATTATGGAAACAAATCATCTGAGGCAAAAAGGAAATTGCAGTTGCCAGACATATTCCTCTCCATCACTGTAAGTAGCATCTGCTTGAAATTATCCCTAATGAACAAACTGTATTCTTAAATTTCTGCACAATCTGAGAAACTTTGATTTCGACATTTTTCATTTAGAAGTGGAGGGATTCAGTTTGAAAGATTGCCTGGATGTTTCTCAAAGTAATTACCAGAGAATAACAAAACTGTGAAGAGGTGCTGAAAATCCAAATAATCAACATAAGCACTTTGAAGAACAGACATCAGAGACAGCAGCTTAGATATTCTTAACATGAATACCACTGAAGAATTAGGATCCATTTTTTAGTGACTTCAGAAAGTCCATTAATTCCCCTTCCCTCAAAGATGGAAAAGTGAAGCACACTGTGTTAAGAAGTTTGAGGCAAAACCTATGTATTTGCCTGACTATAAATGCTTTCTGTCCAAATGAACATGACTATCCCTTTTTTCTACCCCTCAAAACATGGACTAGAATGAGGAAGATTTTGTCAAATTTCCATGTATCTTGGGGGGAAAAGAAAGGTATTTTGTAGGTTTAGATTAAGAGCTTTCTAATTAAGCATTTAAAAAATAAATTCTCATACAGTGCTTCTCGTAAGAGTAGTTGTTTTGTAAGTAAAAGATCAGAGGTAAAATATTTCTGGTTTTATAAGCTTATATAGTGAATCTATCAACATTCATAATCAGTGACACCTCTTTACTGTGTTTTGAGCACAGCACAGACAGAAAGGTAATTTCAAATGTTTTATTAAAACATATATTTTAAAAGTAAAAAAAAGAAAGGACAAGCCACAAAAGGACATTGCAGGAAATTGGTGTGGTTGCATTTTGGGTTTTTGGGGGTTGATTTGTTTCTTTGCTTGCTTTAGGGGAAAAGTTACCTACCCTTTATCTATTCATCTATCTTGCACCATAGAAATGTGAGCTTTGCACTAATCAAGATCAACATATAAATTCCATTAACTTCCTGTCATTCAAGTTGACCTCTCTTAAGTTGAGGACTACAAAAGCCATTCAGATCTCCTTTCAGAAATTCTTACTATATAGATTAGAAACTTTCTAATCCATATTTCTGTTTATCCTGGAAAAACCTAAATTTCAGCTACCTTTAATAGATCTAAGCCTGAAGTTTAGGGACATCAGCAGGAAGAGAAATCTTACAGCCTAGGAAGAAGAAAATTATCCTATAAATCATAGTGAACATCAGAATTACCAAAACAAAGTATCACAGAAGCCACAATTCAAAGCCAAAGGTATGAAACAGAGCATAACCAGTGTTAAAACTGATGCTAGAACCCAAGATCTCAAGTAAATGTTATTTCTGAAAGCAAAAGTTTTATTTTCATGTAAGAAGTGATGATTGCAGAGTTCATAAACCATTTTTGAGACGGATATTTATTTGTAATTGTGACATTCTTTTTTTGGTATGTTTTTTCTATCTCACCATATAGTCTAATACAATAGCTTTCCTGCACTATGAAAAAAATTCTTTAGGACTTACAGGTATTCAAAAGGCATTGGCTGTGTTGCAAAGTAGCACTAAGCCTTGTCTTCCCACAGGGCAGAGGCACCCACCACCTGCAACTGCCTATCTTCTAATGCTCCCTGAAGCTGGTGAGCCAGCCTGTTTCAAACATCATCCAACACTCTAAAGAGCAGACCCAGGTGCCCATATGACAGAGGACATGGACACATGTCACAAGGACACAAATAAAAATCACTCTGCTTTGGCTACACTGGTAAAGTCATAGTGTTTACACTACTGTAATCTGTTTCCATAAGGGAAAGGGAATGACTCTTGAAATTATGACAGGACTTTACAGTAGGAGGATTTCTACCAATATAGCTCCTCAGGAAGAAAAAGGTTATTAGGCAAAGAACATATTTCAATGCAGTCCAGACTCCTGTTTACCTGTACTAAGATATTCATTAGGAACTATGTTCTAGAAATAGCTCTTCTTTGAAAAGGTAAGCACCACTAGGCTTCAAGTTGTGCATTTCTCCAACAATATAAGCATTAAATGACAGCTCTTAGGTGAATGAACAATGATCTTAATCAAATGCACCCAGTGAACCATAGCATTATAATTTGATCTTGTTCATTTCATATTATGTGGCGTTAGATAAACTGAAAGTAATTTTTGAACTTGCCAAGCACAGCTGAGGTCTCTCCTTCATAATTCCTTCAATTAAACACATATAGATGTTGACTTTCAGATAGTATTTTGGGTTATTTATCTTCACAGCATATCATAGCTCACAATAAATGAACACACAGTATAAAACTCCATGCAAAGTAAAGTTTTAAATATGCTAACAACTCCCATATTTGCAATACTCAAATAAGCAGCTGGAAGAACTGGACTGAAAAAGGTTCAATAAATGTAGGCTCTTAAAAATTTATTCTCACATAAATCCTCAGGTAATGCTTTAATTCTGCAGGCCACAGGCAAATACAGAGTAAGAGATGTACTTAAAGTGATGTGGTAAACTCATAAAAAATTATATATTCCAATCTTTGAGATTACCCTGTGACCAGCACAGTCTATTCCAAGTTTTACAGGATAAACAGATCTGTATCTTACAGTGCCTGCTAGTAACTGCTGGCAATAAAACATACCCACTGAGAGCAAATCCTGGAGGAAACAAGCATTTATTTTTCATTAAATGGGTACTTCAGGATATGCCTACCTCATGATTTGTACAGTTTCAACTTTCTTTGGAGGCGGTTTGGAGCTCCCTGTTCCTCAGGTCCCACTGCTGGGAAATAGACACATTAGCCCAGCTTCTCTCCTGCCAAGTCAATGCTCATCAGACTTTGTTAAACTTGTGCCCAAGGCTACCCCTGGTCCTGACATTGTCCAAAACACTAATTTCTATTCCACATTGGAAACACAAGTAGCTAGCTGAGAGATTTTATTCTGACAGCACTAGAGTACTTTGCTTCTGGGTCCTACCATATCACATTACATATCCCCGTCAGTGGATGTCTTCCCTGCCCTACTTCAAACCATTCCAAAGAGTATATTTAGGATTTTAAAAGTTGCTTCATACTGACAACATCAACAACAGAATAAGTAACCTCTTCTACCCTAGGCACAGTTGCTACTGTCCAAGTTTGTGTCAGGTGTGCTCACTCATTCAAGGCGGAGTTTAACCACCACTCAGGTCAACACCTCATCAAGAAGCATCAGCAGATTGACACAGAACGCCAATATTTGTCAGCAGAGCACGGTTATGTTCTGTTGAGTGACAGTCACCTGGCATACATGCAGTAGGAGTCAAAGTACTTTAGAAACATGTCAGAGCAAATCACAGCAGCAGCAAGATCAGCCAGGCTTAGAGACTGAAGAATCCAAGTAATTCTTTCCATCACAATTACACACTTATCTTCCCTCACGTTGAATAATTTTTTAAATAGTCTGGGTTTGGATGCTCCTAATATTTTACAAGAAGACGAGACATTTTAAGATAGAAAAAAAACCTCATTGAAACTGTAACTAGAGTAGAAAACAGCATGGTATGTGTAGTAACAGGTAGTCCCTGCCATAGAGTCTTACTGCAGATCTGTCATACTGAGCAAACGTTTCACTTGCCTTCTCTAGCACAGACTATTACAGATTGAGCCACCAGTTACTTGATTACCTCTTGTTAGTACATCAACTAAGCTTTGAACTACCAATACTCCTTCATGATCTCTGGTCACTGAGTGCTGATATGCTATGTATCTGCAGAAGGACAACAAACCTACTGGCCTGGATGCCACTAACAACAGCAGTACCACAGAGGACTGCCCTGGAATCTGTCCCATTCAACATCTTTATCACAGACCTGAAAGAGGTAGTGAAGTTGCTGTTAAAGTTTGCAAAATACCAAACTGGAGGCAGGCTGAGAGGAGAACAAAATAATATGCTCAAAGCCAAGGCTACCATTTGGATGGACCTAGACAAGCTGAAGGAACGGGCTGACAGGAATCTCACTAAACAGAGGACAAATAAAAGGTCCAATACCTGGCAAGGAGGAACCCTTTTCAATTGTACAGGCTGGGGGAGGACTCTGTGAAAAAAAAATCTGTGGATATTGGTAGACACTAGGTTGAACATAAGCCAATGGCATCTCTGGCAGCAAGGGAGGCCAACAGTATTCTGAGCTATATCAAGAGGAGCACAGACAGTAGATTAAGAGAAATCATCCTCCTTTACTCAGGTCTCATTAGATCCCACTAGAATATCACCTACAGTTTTGGGTTTGAAAATACAAAGACTCAAATCAATAACTTGGAAAGAGTTTAGTGGAGGGCTGCTGCAGTGGTCAGAGCAGGGGCCTGCTCAGCCTAGAGAAGACAGCTGTTGGGGGACATATTCCCACAGGGAGGTTATCAAGCTAGAGCCAGGCTCTCCACAGTGGTGCACAGCAGGAGGACAAAACACAACCACCACATACTGAAGTAGGACAGACTCATGTATGTAAAGGAAAGACTCTTTCCCCTGAGGACAGCAAGTCAAACATTGGAACAGGTTGCACAGAAAGCAGTGAACGTTTCCAAGGCCTGACTGGATGAAGCCCTGAGCAATGAGCAGTGAACCCTGTTTATCTTATAGCTGACATGGTTTTTAGTAGGAGGTTGACCTAGACATGCACTGCCTGAGGTCCCATCTAATCTGCTGTAATACCACAGAGTCCTTTTCCCTGCCCACTAGAAGAAGGGCACACAAGACAGTAAGTTTAAAGAATTAATCAATTCAGTGAAGATATATACAAGTGAACAGAAATTGCTGCACATATTATAAGCATGAAGGACCATGTGAATAACAGAACCTCCTGTGACAGCATGCTACCACACTGTAAATGGCTATTGAGCATGATTCACAGAATATTGTTCTTCCACACCATCATTCAGCACAGTTCAGAAAAAGACCTCAAAGGTCAGATGAGAGTTCTCATCATGGGAAGGTCAACAGTGACACAAGCACAAGTGTGTATAATTGAATCTTTTTAGGCTGTAATTAGAAGATTTTTAGCCTTCTAGGGAATTAAATTCTAGAACAAACTGGTAATAGAAGTAATAGGGAATTAGAGCTAAGTGCTTTCAAGAGCTAAGGAACTTTATCAAAGGGATAAGTTAATCAATGTCCACAAAAAAATTAACAAAGACCTCATATGCATAGGACTCAGGAGAGTGTTATTTGCTATGCTGAAAAAATATCTGGATAAAAGCCTATAGGCTATGTGATCAAAGTCAAAATTGCCTTAAAAATAAGATATTAAAATGCAAAGTAGCAGTGATAAACAACCTCTGATGAAAGGATCTGAGACAAAAGTACACAGTAGTATTACTCCTGCCCCAGTCCATCCTAAACCAGAATATTTTCCCTGTGAAACAGTAGATTTTTTTTTTGTCAAGAAAAAAACCAACATACAGAATTTAAGCCAAGTATCATTAGTATTCTGTACTACATTGGACTAAAGTTGAGGGTGCTATGTTACTTGGAGGAAAGCTAAAAAAAAAATTACTAAATGCAGTGGTTAACAGGTTACAGATTGCAGACCAGAAATGTCCCAAGTGAACATTGTGGCCAAAACACTTCAGATACACATTTTCTTGAGAGATACACGGACTCCATGGGAACTTGTTGCCTAAACAGATCATAATTGCACATAACAAAGAAACAGTGTGACTCATCACTCATTAACGTTTTCTCCACTGCAGGTGGTACAAAAATTACAGGAGGAGACATCAAGGTTTTGGTCAGATGAGCACATAAATTCAGTCATACAGATTGGCTGGCCTTCAGCATAAGACCCACACTTCCTCCAAAAGAGACTACATGGTCTGCCCTTACTAAAAGAGTGGTCTCCAATTGTATCAAGGTGTAGGAAATGGATAGAAACTTCCACAGTTACTGAAAGGTTTGATTTGCAGCCTTGGGAGGAGCTCCCATTAATGAAAAAATAAAAGTACACAGACATTAAGCAGAAAAATTATGAACTTATGTTTCTATAGTTGTAAGTAAGAATACGCCTTAAGAAACTGTATTAGGTAAGAGATAGTGAAGAATTTTATAGTGTAGTAATGTAATTTTATAGAGTAAGCTAAGAGATTAGATGTTATAATAGAAGCATATGTGTGTACGTGTAGTAGTAGCCCATTGGATAAAAGTATACGCAGTGCAGCAAAATTAAGCAAAGGTGGTAGGTCAGAAAACCAAAATAAACTTAGTGGCAACTTTATATTGGATTAGAATGTTATATATTGTCTTGTAATGAAGAAATTTGTGACTACTTTGAGCTATGGCCGACTTCTTGCTCCTCTAAAATCTCACGGCCTTTGAGGCTCATGTTTATCTGAGTAATAAATCGTTTTTAGTCCAACAGTGGTCCCATTCCTTCACTAAGGCATCAATAAAAAGATATAGCTACTGCTATCTCTAACTACCAATGAAAAGAGAAAATAAATAATCTAGTGGCAGACTGGTTTTATTGGCTTACAAGAAAGCAACAGCATCTCACCTACACCTCAGGCAAACAGTGTTAAAGACCTTAACATCTGCCTCAAAAGAATCACATTACTGCAAAACAAGGAAGTCCAAAAAATGGTGCTGATATGGATGACAAATTCAAAGCATCTTAAATCTGAGGTTCTTTCTATAAATACTGTACATTCTGCCTAGTAGTATCTGCATTTCAAGATGCTAAGTACTTTTCAGATGGCAAACTCTAGTTGGAAAAAATTGTTACTGTATCATCATTTAAACTTATTTTTCCACCAGCCTTGTCCTCATTCCAGTACGCACAACTGCACTTTGCAACACATTAATGATGCATTAATGATACAACATTCACCTTCTACAGCTATTTAACCACAGTGTCACAGCTTCTTTCACATCTTCCAGAGTACAGCTTCTCATACTAGGTTTGGAGGAGCTCACACACTAACATTAGTATCTTAACTTTTCTATCAATATTCACCTGATTCTCCCAATCATTGTCTGGCTTCTTGCAAAGTGCTGTGAGAAAGCTACAGTGCCAGAGGCAATGAATGCCAGGTTCCTCACAGGGTACAGAGACTGAATGAAATACAGGAATAAATTGTTTTCAAATACAATTATTCTATATAGAAATTGTTCAGATCTTCATTATTTTGGGAAAAATTGCCTAGTTCTATGTACAAAGAGCATGAAGGTTCTTGGCTGATATGCACGGCAAGTTTTCACATTTCATAACTCTTGCAATTTTCTGTTTCTTTCTAAAGACATAATAGGCATCAGTTTCTTATTTTAAACTCGGTCTATTTTCAGTGGTTTGTGCACAGCTGTAAGAATTTATTTTCTTTTTGAAAATGAGAGATCAAAGTTAAAGCAATTAAGCAAAATGGAGCAGCACAACCAAATTCTATTGTCATTTCTGCAGCTGGAGAACACTGAAACTGAGTTGCAGCTTCTACTTGTGATGAAAGTCAGTATAACACGTCTCATTATTGCCATGTATGAAGTTAATTCAAGTTTTGACAAACATTTTAATGTAATAAATTGGAATAAAAACCACACTTAGTACCTGGCCATCAAGAATATCTGTTATTGGGAGCATTTGATCACAAGACTGATATGGCAAGAGCAGTGAAATGTCAGAGTACATCACCTGTCTTATCCCATGAATTACACTAGGCTAAAATATTTTTCAATTAGCAGACCGGGGAAAAATTTTTAAAATATCAATTTTGAAGAAAGCTATTTTGCATTCAAATAGCACATAGAACATGGATTTTGTATATGCTATTCTAGTCCCCCAGTGGAAAAAACCCCATGGTTTCCTTCATGGTCTATCAAAATGATAAGCATTTCTTCTTTATTCTGCTTTTCACTTTTATTATTATTGTAAACAAATTCCTTTGCTAAATAGCTACAGAAAAATATTCAACATAAATACAGTTAGATTGAGACTTAAATCTGTGCACAGTCAATTTAGATTATAAGTGTTTCAGCAGAGGCACAGCCATTCATCAAATGACTAACAAAATACGCCAGGGATTATTTTGACTATAAAACAAATATAAAATATTATTTATTTTCTTTAACCTTTGCAGTTTAGAAACACATGGTATAAATGCAACCCATTCAAGGTCCAATGACAAACCAAACTGTCTGAAAATTACATTATATCTTCTGCACAAAACTTACCTATGCACTCATTTTATTATAGAAATAGTCAAGTTGCATGAAAAATTGCAAGGCACTCTGAATTGACTACAACCATTTTCCAAAGAAGCAGCTGCCAAATTCTTTTTAGGTAATCTATAGTTCTCTGTTGGTCTTATACACCTAATCATTTGCCTCCCCACAATTCCTGTTTATTTGAATACATGTAAGATTTTTTCAATATATACTAGATTCTGGTTTCACTCATAACATCATAATTTCCAGGACATAGTTATGTCCATCAACAGCCCATGTGCTTGCAAGGAAACTGACTTTTTATGGCCTTTCAATCTTGTGGGAAAATTAAGTACTGATATAATTTCTCTCCCTTTACATTATTTTGAATCATTCTCAGAACAAAATTGCAATTTAAACCCAGAACAGGCCAACATAAACAAGTGATATGAAGTAAATACTGAAAATAAGAGTAATTATGGGTCTTTACCATTGTTTTTAAGAATAGCACCACAAAGATTTTCATATGCATAATCTGCTATGAGAAGGTCAGTGCCTACAAGTTTGGAGTACCTTCCATGGTTTATCTGCTCGCCTACAGTAAGTCGCTTAAAAACATTCCATAAAGAAAGAAAAAACAAGCAAGAGAATACCCCAATAGTTGTACAGCAAGCAGAAAGCTAAACTGAACTTAATTGTGCAATTGATCATTTTTCAGGCTTATACTCCTCTCAAGAAAGGTACAGCATTTTACTAGAGTTGGATCAAGTCATGTGATGACAAGACAGCTGAAATAGAATTGTTCTTCACGAAAACATCTATAGAGAATCACTCCAAATGATATATTCCTGTGTTTGCATAAAACCACTGGAGATTTTTCTGTATGAAGCTCCATCCAACCGTAACGCTAAAGAGAAAACCATAATGCACACCCTACACTACCAGGTTATTTCAGCTACCAACGTTCAGCTACTTTGGCTGTTTGGGAGTTCTCTTGCAAATATCCCTTCAGATTTACCTCAAGCTAAATCTTCATGTATCTAATCCAAGTACATCTTAGGGATAAGATTTGTCTTTCCTGCGGTATCAACATTTTCCATCCCAATGAAAATATGTGTTGTTAATACTGCCTTGGAAAGCCATATTCCCAACAAGTTTCATCTGCATAAGGCTCAAGCCAAGAGATTCTGCAGAAAAAATTCCAGCAGTGTTTCTTGGAAGAGTGACCTTGACAAGTAATCCTCAAAATGCTTTGCACAGTTGTTGCCAAAGACTTGAAAGTACCTGCTAGCGACAAAAAGAAAAGCTATATTAAAATATACATGTGAATATCTATCAGAAGATGTTAGACCAAGGAAGAATTTTAAATGCAAACATGACAATTTCAATCAGATTTTAATACAAAATTCTGAAAACCTGTAAGATAAAACCACGACATTTCCACTTTTTGTTTCAAAATTATTTTATCTCTCAAGAGTATAAAGGAGAGAAAAAAAATCCTAGTCAATGATAGTAATACCAACTTGGCATATAACTTTTAGAATAATTTAAACAAGAAATTCTGACTTTTTTTCATTCGGTAAAAACGTTATACACAAGCCCAAGGCCAGAAGAACACCTCATTGGAATTGCACTCCTAATTTCAACACAGAAATTCTCAAAAGCTCTATCTACTACAAAGCTCTATTCCTAACAAAGGAAAGCCACGAACCTACTGGTTCACAGGTCAAGAAGCACAGGTTGGCTCATGTCCACCTTCAAAGGGCAAACTTCCTCTGTGACAGGTTTGTCTTAGCAACAGCTAGCCAAGTACACTCCAATACAGAGCCACAAAGCAAGCTAGCAAATAAATAGTGTGCATGACCAGGATCCAGTGCTCCTTATCAGCTTTTTCCCTTTAACCACGCAGATATGGCCACATCAATTCAGGAGTTTGCTTTTGCTGTTGCTTTTGACAAACTAGAAGTTAACTTTTACATCAGTTTTGAAGACCTATCTAGACACAGTAATTTCTTCTGAACACAAAAGCTAAATAAATTAATGTTGTTCTTGTGCGTGCAAACTTTTATTACAGTATGACTAGAAAATTATTGTATTTTTGGTTTTGATGGACTATGCAAATCAAGAATACAATTTACATACCTACCTAGTTTATCGTCATGTTATTTCAGATACAGGAATCAACAAGCATGAATATATGAATCCTTGCTTTTCAAAACAGGTTGATGCAATAAGTTTTAACTATTCAAACAATAGTTTTTCAGATCCTGAAAGGCAGAGCTTTCAGAATATATTAATTCAACTGAAGCCAAAGCAAAAAATAATCATAAAACATACAAAGACTTCATGACTTTTCACGAAGACTATGGAGCTGTTTGCTTACTCTGGCTTTCTAGATCCACAGCCCCAGTGAAAAGACCAGAAAATGGTCTTTACTGTTTCACAAAAAACAACATTCTCAAGGATATTTCATTTGCCTACAGCTGCACATACATGTCGTAATCTCAGAATGCCACAGCCACTACAGAGGAATGTTGCTTTGTATTTGTAGAGTCTTAAAATTTCATAACTAGGCATTATTTTTTAAAGTTCAGACTAAATCAGACTGTAGTTTTCTTTATTTTATGATTTAGTTCACAGCAAGAGTTTAAGCTCAAAAGAACATAAAAATTATTTTAATTTCAGAAGTTGCTTTGGTACACTGACTGTAGGACTAGCTTATTGCACATCCTATTTGCAAAGAAAAGTCAAAACTGCTTTTTAAAACAATGCTATGGCTACATCTCTTAATGAAGCTGAATAGTTGTTGTCAGTGGTCTTAGCAACAATTCTGGAAGTAAAGCATCCAACATGCAATGTATTAGATCTACAGTTTATTTATTTGCTGGTACAATTTAGCAGAACTGACCAGGATATTTCATACTCTTTGGGAAGTGATTTCTAATGTAAATCTAACAACCTTCATAAAATTGGTTGTGTATTAGTTGATAGAGAAGAACTTCAACATTGTACAGCTCATGTTTAATACTTCCAAAATTCTTTAGAATTATTAGTAAGGTTCATTGTAATTATGAAGAAGCTGCCTAGGATCCATTAAGACAGCAAAACACTTGGTTCCTTACTATTCTGCAAAAATATATGTGATTGGTAAGATTTGACTGCATTCAGACAATATTCTGTACTGCAGATACATTTAATTACATCCTCAATATAAAACTTCTTATCATCCAAATATACAAGGTCCTATTCAAACAGTTTTGGATGAACACTCAGAAAGAAATTCAGCAGAATTAACTGTACAATTTATACCATCAATACATCTCCCAGGTATAATTCTATCTTTCGAAACTACCTCAAAACACATGTGCTATTTCAGTCTTACATGATCAGCATAAAGCTTAGAAGAAATTTGCATGTTACCTAGATTTTGAGTGCTTCTCAGCTAAAGAAATGGTGAAATTTCAATTATTTGTCATAATCACGCAAAATTAAAAGATACAGCTTAGAATGAAAAGTAGTTTGACATAAGATTCTTTCAAACATCAATGGCAATTGAAAAAATTCTAGTAACATGAAGCAATAAAAGCATAGTTTAAAACTACAAGAAAGTTAGTACCTACCATCCAACAGCTCGCACGTGTGCATGTATACAGATATTTATGCTTAAAATACCAATGTGCATCTTTCAGTATTTTTTGTTTAAATGACTTTTCTGTACCTTTTAGAAATGTTTCTATTTCTTCAATATAAATATTCCTATAAAGAAAATATTTACTTAAAATTATTTAGAAAATTACTATTGAAACAGATGATTTTTCTTTCATTCTCCCCTTTGACTGTCTGGTCACAGATCATGAAAAACATAATAAGCAAATCTGTAATTTGTCCTTCAGCAACTTTGGAAAATAAACACAGAAAACATAGTCAAAAATCTATTCAGAATTTTACTGTACAATTAGCTGATTTTTTTTTAACATATTTTGCTAATGCTAACCAAAAATCTAAATTAAAGGCCCAACCCTGTCAGCTTTTAAGAAAATATGTTTTAATTTTACTTTACTAGAAGCAATATTAGAAGTAAAATCAGTTCAAAATTAAGAAAAAATCATGATACATTATTATGTTAACTAACAATGAAGGCTCAGTAAAAAGAATACAAGGCAAAGAATAGAATAGTGCACTGTGGTTTTATTGATGGCAGCAATGACAATTTGCCTCTTTTGTATGTAAAAAGTGTTCAGCTTCATTTAACTAAGAACTTTAAAAAAGTCTTTTGTGGTGTCAGGTCCAAATTCCTTCTGCTCACATGAGCTTTCTTTGTTCCATCCTGCTGCTTGGAAAACCCCAGAATTTCTTCTAGAAGAAGTGTTCAGCAAGTTGAGAGCTGCCAGTGAATTCCCCCCGACTCCAAGAAGGTTTCTAAATGAAAAAAACTAAAATACAAGAGATAAGGACAAAAAATATTGGCACTCAAGGAACCATAAGTACCCCCAATCCATGGGCTCTTTGTGCCACATAGACTTCACTGTCACTTCATTTTCTTTCTCTGAAAGAGTTGACACCTGTTTTTCAGTACTTACGGAGACTCAATTCTTTAAAAGAATAAATCAGAAGGCTGCATTTCAATGCAATATATATGATTGGTCTAATACAAAGAACACTTTCTAGTAAAGACTTCTCTCTCACAAAACCACAATTTCTACATTGTTAAGGATTTCAATACAGATTTTATAGCAAATGTGACAAGGTGTACATTAGTTCTGTCATGGAGCAAAGGAAGACCCAAAAAGCATATAAGGACCAAGCACATATATGTTCACACTCATAGGTTCTTTCGATCTCCTCCAAAAGGTCTGAACCTTCAAAACACTCATTTCTGATTATTTGCTCCCCTTCAATTTCAGACTATTAAGACATTCTATATAGAAAATGTAACCTCAGGATGTATTTTTATTATTGTTAGATTCTAATTCCTGTGTCCTGTCTGTCTAGGAGGAGTATCTTATTTTACAGACCTGTTAAACCTAGTATTTTGACTCATATCCACATAAAATTCTCTCTGATAAAATGATGACTTAGTGTTCTCCACCTCACACTGCCGGATATTGCTAATTCCTAGGTCAACTGCAACCACAATTAGGTACTGACTATCCCATACTTCCACTTTATCTCTCTGTCTTCTGACAAAAATTACCAGGTCAAGACTTCCTGCAAGTCTGCAGTGTTTGTCCCTCTCCGTCTTTTTTAGAAGTCCCTTTTTCAAATATTGAAATACTGCAATGAAATCCCTTTAGAGACTGTTCTTTCCCAGACTGAACAGCTCCATTGATCCAAATTCCACTTTTAAAAAACAACTCAGAATTTTAAATTCTTGAACCTCCTCCTACTTAAGACCCCTTGCAGTACAGACAAAGATTTTGAACTGATTATTTGGTAATACTAATTCCAGATGTACATGTCCAAATTCAGCACCTGAATGAGTGTGCTGAACACTAATCCAGGAAGCAGTATAGCCTCATTTCCCTATTGTTGCACCACACCATTAGTGAGTCCTCCTTGTTAGGTGATATAAGATTATACAGGTGGATCTAAAAGGTTTTGGGTATGAGTTCATACTTTGACTGTATGGAGCTTCATCTTTGATACATCCCTTTCATACCCAATACAAATACGGCCAGCAAACTCCAGTTTTAGTATTAAGTTGCCTTTGAGAACAGGATACCTTGGAATTTTAAATGTTACAAACTATAACATTAAAATTCTATGGAATTTACCAATTTATAACATAAAATAATCATCATCAATGGTTTTTTATCTCTTCAGGAAGAAGACATTAAGTTACTTAATATAATAGAGAGAGACTCCTTTTCAGCAAGTAAAGGTGCCACTAATAAATGATCTGTTGAAGAGTTAAAGCATCCTGCAGCAGAAAGTTGTGGTAAAATTATGTCCCACTGGATCCCTTAAAGCTTCCCTGATAAATCTTGTTTTCATTTAACAGGTTATTAAAAACTTGAAAAAAGAACAGTATGAGAGCCATGCTCTCAAAAGATCTAAGAAATGAAAAGGAGGAAAAATCCATATAGAAATGGATACATAGGAACCGACGTTTAATATTCCTGAACTTTTACATGTCAAGACATTAAAGCTACATTGTTGTACAAGTCCATGTAAGCTAAAAACAATTTAGAAAAGGACTGTGTTTGATTTTCTGCCTCCATTTAAAATCAGTGAAGAATTGATTATAGCAACCACTTATTTTTGGGAATGCCTAACAGAAAGGAAAAGCTGTGAAGGTTTATTTTCTGTGCCAGGTTAGTTTTGATACCAGATCTGCTGTCCATTTAAATCAGGATCCCATTATAATTTTTAAAACAAAGTATAGGAACACCTGCAAGGAAAAATCACCTGTGCCTTAGAGAGGTTGTTCCTTATCTGCCAACAAGTAACTTGCTGTTGAGATACAGGAGTTACTACCACTCTCCCTGGTGCCTCATAGCTGACCAAAGCTAAGAAGAGTTTTCCAGATTTATACTGTAAAATTAGAGAAATGCAAAAAATATTACCTAAGATACAAAAAAATTCCCTGGATTTGACTGCTGTTACACTTCACATCTCTCATTCAACTGATCATCCTGACACTGCTCAGGGCCAACTGTGCTGGTTAAAACTCTGCTCAGTGCAAAGTTATATTCTGGAATAATTTCTGCATGAACTGTCTCAAGACATGTTTATTAATAGTGATTGATACATGTACTTGAAATAGAAATCTGAATTATATTGGCAAAAATAGAACAATTATCACCTCTCTTACATTGCCAGTACCGCCATAAAGGAAAAATATATTTTAACATATATTCTAAAAAGTAGAATCATATGTTATTGCATGTCAGAAATATCAAAAGAGATATAGAGATCAGCAGCACATGTTAAGCCAACAAAACATGGAGGACCGGAGTAATGAAAAGAACAAAAAAGAGACTGGTAAAAATAAACTGGCTAGTAAAAAAAAATCAGATTCATGATAAAGACACATTGTGGCTGTACATCAAACATTACGTGACTTACCAAAACTTTCTTTAGTCAGGACAGACTTTTGACCATCTTTCATAAATTAAGGATTTAGAAGATCAACCAGTGAAATGAAAGCAGGAGAGCTTATGAGATTTGTTCAGTGAAATTACTGTAACTGTTTTATCTGGCTGGCCTTTTTAAATTTATGAATGTATGTAGCAGGTTTCTTTTCTAAGGATGATATATAATCCCTTATTTTCTGGTAATTAATAAAGTATAGGTGCAAATATATCCTCAAGATTCAGAGTATCATAAATATTCTTTGTCTTTGCACCTCCATATTTAACAGTGAACTCACTATTTATATTTCTCCTTCTCATGCAAGCAAAACAACAGGAATTATATTTATTCACATAAATGGCTTACAAAAAGTAGAATATGGGACCTTGGATAGAGCTAGACAGTCCTGAGTTCCACAGGGACTGCAGTCGCTTGTTTCAAATAAGCTGGTCTAATGTACGTGAATCAGAAAATCTTGCTGCTCCTTTTAGGTGAAAAAGCATCAGGAAAAAGTATGCTGAGATGACGTGAGTCTTGACATAAAGCAAAAGTCAAAAGCTATTTGTTGAAGTGTTTTTATTGCTTTCCCTCTTCCCACAGATATATTAAGCCCTCCTAAGGCACAAAATTCAGAGAAACAGAGATATCCAACTTCTATCATAAATATACCAATATCCCCAAGAAAAGTCTAGAACAATCCAGATTTGTTTATCTCGAAATCTAAACCAATACAAAAGCACCAGTAGCTTATATTTACCTTTCTTTCCTTATTAATCAGTTTCTAGCTCGGGGGGGTTGATAAAATTGTTGAGTGGGTCGTGTGGACCGCCGTGGCTGACCATCACCTCCTCTGCGGAATTCTAGAGTTTGCTCATACGTTTCTTCCTCCTCCTCCTGCGGGTAAATAGCATTGTTTAAAATGAAAGAGGTGGAAAATGCCTTATATATGAGCTGGTATATGCACACATACATACACACACCACAAACAGACATATACATGGAAAGGTGAATCCATGTACACATGCTGCTTCTGTGCTGATGACCACTTAATAAATTAAGTGAGGTATGGGAGTGGGTTTTTTGAACCTAGGAAGGCTAACAAAATCAAGCTGGCAAATCTCAAAACTCAATCCCCAGGACAACAGAAGTTATTAAATATTTGAAGGGAAGAAAAAAAAATCATATGTATTAAATAAGAATTGTTTTCCAATAGTCATACAGGCAACAAACTCAAGAAGCAAGGTAACCTCAATAACCTGCCAGAGCAAGATAAACATCAGCTTTCAGGAGTTCACAAATGTGTGTGGAATGAAATAAAATAATTAGGAAATAGAATTACAAGGAACGGCATCTGGAAATATGCATGCTAAATACAAACATCTGAAACACCAGATAAAAATCTATGATGCAGTAATAATGAAAAAAGCCTACAAGTAAAGTGAACAATTTAGAGATGTATTTTCTATGTGCAGCAATAATAAAGATACGCTCTGAATAATGAGAGGGGAGGTCAACGTATTTGCAATATTCAGTCACTCCGAGGCATCTTCATACCAGAAAGATATTCACAAAGTATATAGAATTCAGAGGTGAAAAAAGAATAAATTTAAAATAATCAAGATACTGGAGAATGACTTAGGAAGATTAAAATAACTATGTATTTATTTTGGTCAACAAATATTGAATTGAAAAACATTAATCTAGTGGAATATTTGAAGGTGGTACACATTGAAGAGAGAGAAAAATTTTAAGAGTGTAAGAGTTTATATCAAAGAAAAAATTATAGGCTGAAAAAATAAAAAAGCTCCAGAGAATGAGTATGTCAAATGGTGTCTCAGAAAAACAGGTTTGATTTCATTTCTTTAATATCTTTATACTGTAGCAGACACCAGGTCTAGTGGGAACTTGCTGGAAGAAATTTGCTTTTGGGAAAAAGTTCTGGATATGTAACTCTCAATCCCTTTTTGTCACAACATAGAAACATAAAGCAACACAAAGCAAGAGCATTGAATGATTCATTAGAAGTTCATCAACAATTCCAACACCCAGGAACTGTCAGAGTGCAGCATGCACATAACAGATTAAGCAAGTCGAAGCAGTAAAATATTTCACTTTAAGCAACAGAAAGGAAAACCTACAGCTGAAGTTTCTTTCTGTTGTGAAAAATGAGATCTTACTCAAGAAACTCTCTTTCTGAATTAGCATGAATATCAATAAACATGCATTTTTAAAGCAACAGTTACAAACAACCACATTCCTCAAGGTAAGGTCTCCTATTTACAGGGCACATCTGTGGTCACAGCTATATTTCCAGAGTAAGCATTACTACAGAGAGCCTGAAACAACTGTGGAAGAAAACAGATTTTCAGCACTGAATACAGCATAATTGATTTATATCTCTTAGTTTCACTGTAGCTGAAGGCCGAAAAACCGAGTTCTGCCATAAAACCTTTCTCAGTGTACTTCTTTTACCACCTGCAGTACCATAAATTCCCTCATATAAAGACATTCAGAGATACTGATTATCCAAAACAAAAATCAATAGAGCATTAAATGTCTAACACGAAAGTCCACACAGTTTGCAATATTGCTAGCCCTAGTTCCAAAACTCAACTTAGTATATGAGATCATCTCCCATCACTGATAATGCAAGCTGCACTAAGCTGCAAATGTTAAAAAGTAAGCTAAATGCCTGAAGTGGTCTAAATAACTTTAGCTCTTTCAGTATACTCTTAGAAACATGAATAACTGAAAATAGCACAGAAATTAAATAGTTCAGCATATAGCATCTCGATAGCCAACCCCTTCCTGAGGGTAAGCACAGCAGAGTAAATTTCTAGAGCAGCAAATCTTCAAATCTCAAAGTTAGTGTGGTTGGTCCTTTGGATTCAGTAAAGCCAAATGAAAACCAGTATTTGTTTTACACTCTTCTATTTTGGTGTAATAGTCCTTACACAGTGAATGAAAAGCTTCACATGCATGCATTCCAAGTTAAGAAATTTTACTGCAATAGGCAAGACTGAAATATGAAATCACATTCACTTTCTTGAGGCTCTGAATAATGTGGATGTGAGCAATGCAGCAAATGGTAATACCAAATGAGTAACAGAACACCTTTCAAGTGTTCCCTCATTCCTTTCTATGCACAGCGGCTCCACACACAGTTACTGACTGTCCTGTTGAATTCAGCCATCTTCTCTTCAGATGACACATTGTCATTTCTTGGGTCTTACCTACTCACATTTGATCGTAAATGGATCTAATGTTCTCCAAAATAACATTTGCCAAGTCATATCTTTATTTAAAAATTCTTACTTTACAAGTAACTGAATTTCCTTTCTGTCATAATTTCTTAATCATTGACCCTCAATTCACTACTGCTGATCTTTCACCATTTATTGCCATTTTATTTCGACAGAATCACAGAACAGATAAAGGTTGGAAGGGACCACTGGGGGTCATCTGGTCCAGCCTCCTGCTCAGGCAGGGTTGTGGATGTGAGAGAAATGCGAAGGATGTGAGAGAGTCACACGAAGCTACACAGGGTCATCCAAGAGCACATGGCACAGGATTGTGTCCAGACTGTTCTTGAGCATCTCCAGTGAGGGAGAGTCCACATCCTCTCTGGACAATCTGTTCCAGTGTGTGGTCACCTGCACAATAATGAAGTTCTCCCTCATATTCAAGTGGAACTTCCTGTGCATCAGTTTCCGCCCATTGCCTCTTGTCCTATTGACTGGACCACCGAGAAGTGCATGGCTCCATCCTCTGGACACCCTCCCTAAATTGTTAAGATTTCACTCTCAGTCTTGTTCAAGCAAAACAGGCACAGCCTATTTATCCTTATTTCTATTTTAAGGAAATTTCTTACTACCTTAAAGAAACAATTCCATTTTATGGACTTTTATCTCACTTTATTTTAAAATTTCTCCACCCTACACTAAAAACTGCCATTTTCTGGAACAGCATGCACTCTTTGTAGGCAAAACTATGTGTATCTTATGTTCACTTCCTTGTGTTTACTTCAACCAAAAAACTTTATCTGTCTATACTTCCATTATAACTGCAGTCAGTTAGGTCACACATCTTGCCATAACTCTACTTTTTCAATCTTTCTCACTGCTTGCTTTCAATTTATCAGTTGGTTGTGACTCATTCTAAATTATTCTTATCCATATAAGATCTAGATTGCATTTTATAAAGCAAAGGTGACCACAAATCTCTCTTAGAGCATCTTCATTCTCCTTCTATTACCAGTAGAGGCGTTGTATTAGTACACTGCTCTGAAAACCTACGTATTTTATTATCTCCATAATTCAGCTTATTTGTCATTATTTATCTAAAATTCCAGGACACAGGACTCCGTTAGTACTTACACAATGCTCACCTTGGACTGTGAACCCTGAGATTAAATGATAGCACTAAGCACAACTGCAAAAGACAGGAAAAACTGGCAGATCCATAGGAAAAAGCATGGAAAGGTTCACAATGAAATGCGCCAAGAAATTTCTGCACTAACAGATTAGAATGAAGAGAGAGAGGATGGAACATGCCAGCATTCTTTAGGTATTTTAAAAAACAGGACAAACAGGGAAGGATAAGTAATCTGAAAATTCATCTTCCATTCAAAGTTTTGCTGTAAAAATCTGCTGTTACTTTTGATTACTTTTTTTTCCATCTCATAAGAAAAGCAAGAACTAAAAATGGGTAAAATGGGAACATATGCATACCCAGTGCTTATATTTTGGACCCATATACTCTGATGAGCTTGTACCTCCATATTTGACCAGCTGAGATTATTGAATCAGCAAGTAACTTCAGTCCAAACAAGTGACTACCAGCCTGCTTTTACATAAAAAATTCAATGGATCTCATAGCTGCAGAATACAGTTATAAATCCAGCATTTAAAATACTTCACCAACCAATTTATTCTTCAAATGAACACTATTACAGCAGAGTAAATTTATTCTTCATTAAAAGCTTTCTCTCTGAATTTCAACTGCAAGACTTCTTTCATTGCATTCAAAAGAACTGTTTAAAAACTTTTTTTAAAAAAAACCCAGTCATTTGAAGTGAATACTTACTGCATAACTTCTGAGAATGAACAGGTGGATTACAGTAAAGAACCAGACAGAACTTATGCATTGACACAAAAGCTTCGCTGAATGCTGTGCTCACATATATTTAGGAAGCAGTTGCAAGTCACAGCTGATCAGCTCCTGCACTTTTGCCACTTACAAAGTAGTTACCTCTGTCTGTTACTGCTTACAGACAGAAAATTCTGCTCCATTCCCTGGGCCCTTCTGCTGAAGCTTTTCAATTATAGCTCTCCGTGGGCTATTAAGGGATGAACACCCAAGCCTGTGCAGAAAGGCATGAAGAAGCAGCATGTAGAAGCAGTGTGGGGCCAGAGATCGTGGGACAAAGAGAAGACAGAAGGCAAAGAAAGCAGAAGATATTTTCCATTTAGATAATGTCAAACCTCTGTTTCAGTTAAGCTGTAGTTTTAACTTCACCCACACACTGAATGCATGGCGAACTTGCTGGTTCAGTACAAAGAGGATGTTGGCTTCCTTGCAAAATGACTTTTTCTTTCATGTGCATTTCAAATTCCATTTCCTGATCCAGATTTAATGCCTCTTTGCACTGCCCACTCTGCAGGCAACAGCTGTCTCCTGATGCTAAAACACCAAGTTATCTCTTCTTTCCTGGTTAAATTCCTTTCTCAGATTTGCTTCTTTTGCCTAATCATCCAGTGTTGAGCTCCCTGAGTACTTGTTTTGGTTTTTGCATTTTCTACTTACCAGTGCTTGGATCAATCAAAAACAGATTGCAAGATTATCCAGATGAATCAAAAAAAGAAAGCAGAAAAAACTCATACTATGGCCACATTGAGAAATTCACAAGTATTCTAGAAATAGCTAGATGTAATTATTTTTAAATTATTTTATATACAATATATTATATATCCTATATTTGTAAGGAAAAAAATAATTTAATGAAGTGTCTACAGTATTCTCTGGAACTTCTACTTTATCTGAATACTTAAATGGATTCTTTGAACTACATAGCAACTAAGATAGAAGCAAGATTTTGTGTGGGGGGGAATAGGTTTGTTACACAAATAATTTCAAAAATTACTATCAAATTCGGTATAAAAATTTTAAGTAAAAGAGGAAGTATGACTAATGTAGATTTTCCAATGATCTTAACCAAGTACTAACTTTTTTTTGAAGTGTCTATTACAGAATAATTCAACATATTTGTTCTTCCTCATTTTACTTTGCAAGATTGACTTCTTACCAGTTACTTATCAGTTACTTTCACAGAGTAATCTTCTCCCAGATTCATCTCTGTAAGCCTGCAGATGCTCACTTTTTTTTTCCCCCATGGTGCACAACACATTTGTATCAGACTGGGCCTATGGGCATTCAAATTCCTGCATTAAATTATGATGAGAGGAGCAAGTGGGGTTTGAGGTAATACTGCTAGATCTGCATACAGCTGACCCTTCACTGACATCAGATCATTAATATAAACTCTTAGCCCCATGAATGCCTTATCTTCTGTCTGTGAAGAATATGCAGGATAGGCAATTGTAAAGGATCTATAGGGTATACAAGTTCTTCTCCTACTTGAACCTCATGACCCAAGAAGCATCTCTCTGCATATAGCACTTCACAAGCATTAGGTAATTAGCACAGATACATGAGTATAAACCCATTTTTTTCTGCATGTATATTTCTCCACAGGTAGCTCTGGTTTGACTTTTATATCTAAACCATCAATAGCTTTGCTGAAGTTTTCAGCCCTAGCTTCACCCCAGTAAACTAGTATATTAGGTAAAACAGTGGGAGGACAGAATTGGAAATGTCAAATGTATTATGGCAACTATTAGAAAATTAATTATCCTCAAAGGGATAAAATTGACTTGCTGGATGGTACTGTGTGATTTACTAAAAAAACCCTGTGATTTTGAACTGCAGCTACTCGATTACTGTTTGTTGCCATTCTATATGGAGCCAGAATAATCCCTACTCATTTACAAAATATTTTTATCTACTAGTGATACCTTTCTCCTTCACTGTTTCTCAGATTCTGAGATTTTGATGTACTATAAAAATAAAACTCTACATTGTACTTTCAAACTCTGTACAAAGCCTTTTATGTAAGAGAGAAAAATCAGTTAATATCTCCCTAATGTAGATGCAGTCAATTTCAACAGCTACTGACCACACGTTACAACAAACTTTTTTTTTTTTTAAATGCTGTTACAAATGCTGTAATGGCATTTAAAAAATAGAAAAGCAATAAAACATCGTTTCCCTTATTTACACTTAGAAAAAGGAAATTATCCTTATGAGGATGTGTCTTTTTCTACGCTTAACACAGATGGGTCACAAGCAAATATGTTCCTAACTATGGTATGTAAAACTAAGTGGCATGGAACTATCCCATAATAACTGTTGCTTTCCCATGCTCCAAATAATAACTTCAAGATGACCCTTCCCTGAGTAGTCCTCCCTTTAGCATCTGGAATAAATTAATAAATATTTTCTGTTGACTTCTATTAACCAAACCTCAGAAAATTTTATATTTTCTTGGCCAGTTTCTGTAAAATTCTATAAAGTACTCTCAGGACCAGCAATTTTTCAACTAATGCCTTATTACACATCAATTAAATATACTAATTTATAATAAATTATTTGGTAATCCTGAAAAATTTAATATACACTATTAATTTTAATTAGAATTATCTCATTTTTCCTCTGCTGAAAACATAAAGAACCTGAGCTTCAAAACCAGCTAATTTTTAAATGATTCTGCTAAAACCAGACACATCCTGAGTTTCAAGTGAAGTAATAAACATTAGAAAGAAAGCAGCAGAAAATTAGTAGATTTTTCAGAACAAAAATCAAGAAATGGAAAATAAATGGATGGGCAAGGAAAAGAATTACATACTTAATGTGAGACAACACAAGTTAACTTAGAATTAGACATTTTTTTGTACTTCATTGTTTCAACTGTGGAAACAAAGCACTTATTTGTTTTCTAAACAGACAATTTTTCAATTACATTTTGATAAAACGAATAATGTAAGCCTGGGGCATGATTATCCCACAGACATATTGCTGGCTTAAGGGTTCCCCCTAAGGGTATTGCACAGTTTATTCATATTTGCAGTCTTCACTCTGGTACACATGCAAATAAACACGTAACTGTTACTGTGCAGTTTGTGTTGAAATAGACATACTTTCCTGTAAATTTGCTACTGTGTTCTCAACATAGGAAAAAGGAATGGATTTTAAAAATTCCTTGCAAGTACATATTTAAGCCATTCAGACCATATCCCTTTCACCAGTGAAAAGCTTCTTCACTGTGCAATATCAATATCAAACCATAAATATTTAAAAGTTTATTTTCAGTTTCTAAAAGAAAAGTTGACACACTTAAGTGAGATATTCTATATAAATTATCACAGCACCAATGGGCACATCAGGTTTGCTCCATTCATCCAGAAAAAAAGCCTCAAACTGGAAGTGTTTTTGCCAGGCTGGTAATATAGACAGTCCTAAACTACAGCAAAAAAAAAAATACTTGCATAGACTTGGAAAAAAAAATCAGGAGTTTCTCTGAATGAAGTGCACTTGTGAGAAAAACCATACCAGTCCATAGAAGGGTGGGGGGGGACAGGGAAGTATTTGCTGTATTGCTGAACCTGTTTTAGTACATAAAGAGAATCCTGCCAACGTAAATTTCCAAAAGAAAACAGTCAGTGATGTCATGAGAAATTATCTAATGCTTTCCTGTTACGACACAAAATCACTATCAAAATCTTAACAGGGAATAGGAGAGTTTTGGTCACATTTTACATGAAAAAGAAGGCTGTATGCATAACCTCACCCAGGACAGAATTTGTCATATGAATCTCCCAAGTCCCACACAGAGGTGTATGTTTCTGACACATATGTCACAAACACGTATGGGAATTTATTTGTGAATGATTGACTGCACACAAAAAAAATAGAACGTAAAACATGGCAAAATTTATTTCCATAAATATACAGAAAAATTCTAAAGAAATATATATAAACCAACATCTAATTAAAAACCAAAACAAAACTGCATACAGGTAGTGCAGGGACACAGCAATTTAAAAGAGTCTTGAAACAGAATCTGCCCATGAGACAATACAGAACAGCCCCATAAAAAGAGTATCTTAACTTGAAAGTCAGGACTTCTATACTACTTACACATTGTATGCTTTATATTTTAAAATAAAATTTGCTGAATTGCACCTATATTTTAGCTAATAACCATGACATAAAAAAATAGACCATGCCATCTTGCAAGTTCTACAACAGGTTCAAAAGATGATGATAGGAAAAATATGCTTAAAACATTAGGAATTTTTTATACTGGTACAAGATAGAACAGTTGGTGGCTAGTCAAAAATGGTGTTCCCCAGGGCTCAGTACTGGGACCAGTTCTGCTTTATGGATTTATTAATGATCTGGATGAGGGGATCAAGTACACCCTCAGTCAGTCTGCAGATGACACCAAGTTGGGTGGGAGTGTTGATCTGCTGGAGGGCAGAAGGACCCTACAAAGTGGCTGATCAGTGGGCTGAGGCCAATTGTAAGAGGTTCAACAAGGCCAAGTGCCAGGTCCTGCACCTGGGTCACAACAGCCCCACAGGCTGGGGGCAGAGTGGTTGGGAACCCACCCAATGGAAAAAGGACCTGGGGTGCTTGTTGATAGTGGCTGAACAGGATCCAATGTATGCCCAGGTGGACAAGAGGGCCAATGGCATCCTGGCTGGTATCAGCAATAGTGTGGCCAGCAGGACCAGGGCAGTGATTGTCCCCCTGTACTGGGCACTGGTGAGGCTGCACCTTGAATGCATTGTCCAGTTCTAGGGCCTGCATTACAAGAAAGACATTGAGGTGCTGGAGCGTGTCCAGAGAAGAGCAACAGGACTGGTGAAAGGTCTGGAGCACAAGTCCTGTGAGGAGCAGCTGAGGAAGCTGGGGTTGTACTTAGCCTGGAAAAACAAGGCTGAGGGGAGACTTTATCACTCTCCACAGATACTTTGAAGGAGGGTAGCAAGGTGGGGGTCAGGCTCCTATGCCAAGAAATGAGTAAGACAAGAAGAAATCACCTCAAGTTGTGCCAAGGGAGGTTTAGATTGGATACAAGGAAAAATGTCTTCACAGAAGCCTTGGTCAGGCCTTGGAGCAGGCTGTCCAAGGAAGTGGTTGAGCCACCATCTCTGTAAGTAGGTAAAAGACCTGTAGATGTGGAATTTAGGGATATGGCTTAGTGGTGGACTTGACAGTGCTAGACTACTGATTTTACTCAATGATCTTCAAGGCCTTTTCCAACCTATGCAATTCTATCTTCAATTTTTACATCTACACAATAAGTTAGGAACACAAAAAACCCCACAAAACCAAAAAAACTACCAAATTTTCCATGTGTAAAAGTAAAATCACTGCATAATAACCCCATAGCACCAATTTACTCATGTTCACAAGCATTTCCCTTCCCACTTTGATATGGAAGGAAGTCCATTTCCAGGTTGAGTGACGAACTTTTGTTGAGTAGCTCACTCCTTCAACTGGCCTGAACTTTTGGAAGATTCAGCTCTCTCAGTGGGGACTCAGCTTCACTCCTCTCCCCAGACACTAATGAAATTCTGTGACTTATGATTTCCATCAGCTGTGCCTCAAAATGCCCAGCTGTGAGTATTGGTGATGTAACCTAACATCTGTCTGACATCATCAAAAGAGGCTAATTATCCATATAGGGAAAAGAAGTGAGACTGGAATGGGCCAGGAAGGAATGCAAGCAAGAAGAGAAACCCCACAAGTCTGCATCCAATATCTTGTTTTTACTGTCAGTTGTAGAACACTCAAGAACATTCATCAGCAGTGTCCTACATTGAAACAAGACACGGGGGATCTCTGTCAAGAAAGGAACAAAGAGTATGGCAATAACTAAACACCACTGCTTTCATTTGCTCCTATACGCCTTGTGACCCACAGTGGGTGTCCTGTATGAGAACATATAGTCTAGGGGAAGAACAAAAATGACCACATCAGAAAAGAGATGAAGAGAAGGAATAAATTCAAATTGGAAATTATTACATAACTATGCAAACCTTTTCTGCAAAAGACTATCAACCTGAGCCTGCATTAAATAAGGTCTCAAGAGTTTCACTAGGAAGTCAGAAGCAACACTTCCAATTAAGTGCCAATGGAAAAAAAAAAAAAAAAAAAAAAAAAAAAACACCAAAACCAAGAAAGCCCCACAAAAACAAAAAACAAAAAAAAAAAAAAAAAAAAAAAAAAAAAAAAAAAAAAAAAAAAAAAAAAAAAAAACACAATTATAAACAGGCTTCATAAGCATAGGAGAATATGAACTGAGCAATGAGATAGTCCCTGATATCTGCCTGCATAACCAAATGTTCCAGGTTGGAAAGTTAAAAGATGCTATCATGTTTGATGTTCAATACATGTGACATACACATTAAATACATAAAATGGATAAAAAGTCCCTCTGTATAGCCATCATATATTTATTGCTTTCTTATTAACAACCTCTCTCTCTCATTAGAGAAACATGTGATACCCCTTGGCAAAGATCTCTTCAATACTCAAAGATAGAATCCACAAAAATAACTCCCCTAACCTCCTTCCTTCTCCCCTTATCCCCACAAAAAACAGCCCAAAAGAGTTATTTCCTATGTTCTAACATTTATGGAGAAAAACAAATCACCTTGCCAAAAAAAAAAAAAATGCCTTCAAGGTAAACTTCTTTTTTTAGTTCTTGTATTATAAAAGACTTCTTTTTTTAGATATTATTACTGATAACACCTGCAGGTGTGATCAAACAAGAAAGAAAAACACTCAAGCATTCCAGATATTAACCATCCCTGTATAAGGAAAGTTCGGTACATAAAGTAACTTATCTATTGAACGTGTGCTGTATACATATGAATGAGTAAGATCTGGAATCACAGACTCTCTGAGGTTTATACTCATCATCCCTTCTATTCTGCAATACCAAACCAACTGTTATCATGTCTCCCTTCCCTAGAAAGCAACCAGTCAGCAATACTACACCAATTCCACTAACTTCCTCTTTAATTAAAATCCTTTGAATTAATTTATGAAATGTGGACAAACTCAGAACATGGGAAAGTGAAGAAGACATGGGAATCAGGAGAAACAGTGATGGCAAGAACAGTCCAGATATTTTTACACAACTAATTTCTTTTACTCAACATATTCAATCTCAACACCAGCAATGCAGAGAAATCCAAGCATATAATCTTTCAGAATTCTCAAAATGAGATTCTGAAGAACTTTAATCACACTAGAGCAGGATCAAAAATAACATTTTAACCAGGTAAAGCTATGCTATCTCAAAACAAAACTGCAACTCATTTTAAAGGAAGTTATTTAGTGATGAACAGTCTCAAAATAAACAACCCAAGGAAGGAGCCCATATGCAGGCTCCAAACAATGAATTGTCATTATATGCAGTTACATTTAATAACAAGGGGAGAAGGAAAACAGTGTAATGTTCCAAGTGTGCTGCTTTAACTGTCACAACTACTTTCCATAATTGTAAACCCCAAGAAGAATAGGTCCTTAATCTGATTTGTACAGTTGGTAACAATTTGTAACAATATTTCATAGTCTGATGACTATGAAATGCTCAAGATGAAATCTCAAATATATTTTACAATGCCTAATGATACAAGCAGAAAACTGAAAGCCCTTGGTTTATGCCCACTTGGTAGAAATTACCTCAATTGAAATTTGCCTCCTTTTAGTTTATTAAAAAGGCAGTTCTTTAACCACCTATCAATGTCAGTTACCATGTTTCAGCTAAGGGCTAGTAACTTTCAGAGGAATAGCTAAATTGTGAACATCTGTTTCTATTCCAACATGGATACAAAAAGTTCAAGTCTGTGAAACAATGTAGCTTCTCAGAGGATAAAGGTGCTAAAGAAAAAACATTTACTAGCAGTTCATCAGGATAAGCGGTTTCCAAAAAGTTTGTCTCTAAATAATTCCCCTTAAAAGAAGGCTGGGGAAATAAATAATCACATAAAGAATTATCCTGAGAGAACTTGAAGGTTAACTGTGTGTAGGGCATGTATGATGGTGTACTGTAAAAGATACAATAGAATTTAAGGCAATATTCCAGTGAGTACAAAAAGTCTCAAGTAAGAAAACAAAAAGTTTAAGATATGATGAAGGTAAGAGAAGATGATGAAAAGCAATTTTTCAGCCTAGTAGGACGGGGGAATGATATCACCACATCTTGACAAGATGGAAAGTAAGGCACATCCCAACAAAATTACTGCCTATATCTCAAGTTCTTTCATATAGCCAAAAGATAGCTTTTTGTGTAAACTAAATTCACACTAGTAATGTTTTAGATTGATTTCAACAAATTCTAGCACCACTCAGGAAGATGAGTAGCCCAAAATACACAGCCTTCATTTAATGAATTAAGTTACTGAATTATTTTGAACTGTAAAACTATTCTGGAGATTTTCCTAACAGTACAGAAGCCAAAGAATTAAAGATATCAAAGTCTTCTCTGATGCAATACTCAGGGACATTTTTTTCTACAGGAATCTTAGAACTAGTTAATTAGACTGTACCATTACCAGCCTTGGCTTTTTGTATAGTCAATGAGGACAGAAGCTAGATAAGAGATCCAACCAGGACACGTTTCTCTACTGCACCTACTCAATTACTCAGTGGGAAATATTTCCTGCTTGACACACCACACAAAAAGGCCACAGTATGATGCCAAGGGCATCCAGGCCTTAGAGCCATAAAGAAACAACACCCAATCCTTCAAGTAGTTATTAGCCTGTCATAAAGACATTTGAATGGGTTTAACACCTCCATAGAACAGGTAGGCAAAAGTCTTCTCCAGCTTAAAGAAGTAGATGTAATGCTTTACTATTTAGTGGTTTTCAGCACTGCTCTTTACACTGCTGGGGAGTGGTTCAAACACCTTTAGAAAACTAAACAGGAGTTTACCTCTTCACTTACCTGAAATAGAAGTGGCATGATCAAGCCCTGAATTACAATTTAAGGTAATTCAACACACATAGAAGCTCTTAAAGCTCTGTGACAAGATACAATGTTACCAAACTTGAACTCTGAACTGTGGGCCAGCAAGAATTAACTGCAATTCAAGATCCTGTCTCACCTCATTCCTTACTGGAGGAAACCTGCCAAGTGGATTTTCAGTCTGCACAGAACAAAACAAACTACAGAAAAACCAGGAATATGTATAATATTTATGCCTTAATAATAATTTTTGCCTTCTTAAATCTTTATGCAAAAATGCAGTGCAAGATACTGGAGGAAGAGGAAACTAAGCTAAAATATAGGCTTCATCTCATAATTGTAATTCTTAAGGAATTAGAATAATTGTAAAGAAAGTATATTTAAGAATTCCAACTTGTTTAGAGAACAATCAGTAAAGGCTATAACATATATAAGTGAAACTACATACGTACATAGGGAACATGCCAATATTTATTTCCTTCATACAGCAGTAGAAAACAAAAAAAAAAAGATAACTGTAGTGTAAATAGGGTGGAAAAAGGCCTATGACATTAGTAAGGATATATAGAATGGAAAACAAAGCAAAGACTTACTTGGCTTGGGGAAAAATGTCACAACACTTAGAATACACATTTTCATAATTTATTAAGGGAAAAATATCCTACATATCAGAGAATAAAATTAAGACTTAGAGTTTGAAGTATTATCTTGACTTTATTTTTTTTTCACAGAACAAATAATTAAGTGATTCAGGAAGGTCCTTTCAATGCTTCTCAGTTGTTAGTATAATTTTACATCGTTTACAAGAAAAAACAAGCAGTTCTTACTTCTACAATGGCGTTTCAGTGAGGTTTTTTTATTCGGATTAAAATACTTTAATTAAGTGACCCCTGCTACATTGAGGGAACTAGTGGAATACAGTACTGTAGTGTTACATACAGGACACTTATAAGAATCCTAGAATAGTGGAATCCAAATGCAGTATTATTATTAAAAATATTTATGAGTTGAATACCTAGGACATATTTTTCAGGCACTAAGAAAAACAATAAACAGTTTTAGTGTTCTTAAATGTATTTATATTGGCATCATATGTGATTATTGAAAAAAATTCCCCACTACCTTTTTGGTTTACCTCATGTAAAATTCAGCTTTATCTTCTACTTCTAGTCATCAGAAAGATAAATCACTGCATGTAGGGTGTCAGACAGACTGAAAACTTACAAGAACTCTGGGCAAACTGGGTAATGGACAGCACACAATCACTTATACTTTTTTTCATTAAGGTCATAAGCACAATGTGTTCTGAGAATATGAGGCAGAGTTGATCTACAGTTAAGAGAAAACAAAACAAAGCAAAAAAACCCACCAAAAACCAAACAAATCAAAAATCACTTATAAAGGTTGCCAAAACCAGACCAGAAGCTGAGGTGCTCAAATAATATGTAACGTCATCAAAATAAGGTCACTGTGGTACTTTGGCTGTTATTTCAAGTGACTAGCCAAGCAATGTTTTGCTTTGCTTTTTATTCTTCCTCCCAGTGGTATACTTTCATCCATTTATATTTGTTGGAGAAAAAATTAAGTTCAACATGAGTACTAAACAAATAATACAGAAACAAATAACAAGGAATAATCAATTCTAAGACATGGGCTAAATTTATGCCTTAATAAAGTTCACTAAATCTTCTCTCAATATCAGCAACTCTTTCAAAAAGGAGTCTGAATTAGGACATCAGAGCTCACATACAGCATATTTCAGTACAGACAAGTTTTCCGTACAGACAGCAAAGAAAGATTAAGAATCGTGTAATCACAGAATATGCTAAATGGAAGGGACCAACAATGATCATCAGGTCCAACTCCCAGCCCTGCTCAGGACATCCCAATAATCACAGCCTGTGCATGAGAGCATTGTGCAAATGCTTCTTGAACTTTGTCAGGCTTGATGCTGTGACCACTTCCCTGGGGAGCCTGTTCTAGTGTTCAACTACCCTCTGGGTGTAAAATTTTTACTGATATCCTCCCCTGACTCATGCCATTTCATTCCACTTCCTTGGGTCCTGTCACTGGTCACAAGAGTGAAGAGATAGGTACCCTGCCTCTCCTCTTCCCCTCATGAAGATGTTGAAGACCCCAATGAGGTCTGCCCTCAGTCTCCTCCAGGCTGAACAAACCAAATTACCTCAGCCATTCTCCACAAGGCTTCCACTCAAAGCCATTCACCATCCTTGTTGCACTTCTCTGGACACTAAAAGCTTAATTAATGTCTTTCCTATGTCGTGGTGTCCAAAACTGCACACAGGACTCGAGATGAGGCCACACCCAGAGCAGAGCGGGACAATCATCTCCTTTGAGTGGTTGATGATGCTGTACCTGATGCCCCCCAGGACACGGTTGGCCCTCCTGGCTGCCAGGGCACAGTGATGACTCAACTTGCCATTGACCAGAAGTCCCACGTCCCTTTCTGCAGCACTGCCTTCCAACATCTCATTACCTAGAGTTTATACACAATCAGGGTTGCCCCATCCCAGGTGAAAAAATCAAGCACTTGTCCTTGTTAAACCTCCAACATTTGGTGAGTGCCCAGCCCTCTGATTTGTCTGGGTCTCTCTGAAGAGTGTCTCTACCCTTGAGAGAGTCGACAGCTCCTCCCAGTTTGGTGTCATTGGCCAAGTTTACTTCTTTGAGACCTATGCCTAAGTCATCAATGATGTTGAAGAGCATAGGGCTGAGTATGAAGCCTGCAGAACCCCATTAGTGACTGGTCACCAAAACTCTAATGTCACCCTATTCACTACAACCCTTTGCACCTGGTCTGAGAGACAGCTGCTCATCCACCACATGATGTGTTTATCTGGCTGTGGGCTGGACATTGTGTCTGGGAGAATACTGTGAGAGACAGCATCAAAAGCTTTACTGAAATCCAAAAAAATTACATCAACTGGCTTTCCTGGGTCAGCTAGGTGGGTAACCCTGTCATAGAAGGAAATCAGGTTTGACAAGCAGGACTTTCCCCACACAAAGCTGTGCTGACTGTGACTGATGAGAGCATTGTCCTCCAGGTGACCTCCCATGATTTTACCAGGCACTGAAGTGAGACTGAAAAGTCTGTAGTTTCCAGGGTCCTCCTTACCCTTCTTATCGGGAAGCGCTGGCCAGCTTCCAGTCAGCTGAGACCTCTCCAGATTTCCAAGATCACTAAAAAATCATTGAGAGAGGTTTTGCGATTACATCAGCCAGTTCTTTGAGGATTCTTGGATGAATCCCATCAGACTCCATAGATTTGTAGAGATCCAGCTGGACCAGCAGATCCCACACAATTGCAGAGGCAACTGGGAGTTGATGATTCTCGGAGTCATGCCTCAGGGCACTGAGACTCCCTTGGTCCACCATCCATGTTGAAGATGGAGGCAAAGAATGTGCTAAACCCCTGTGCCTTGTCCTTGTCCCTTTTTGTGAGGTGACCACCCTTGTCCTGTATTGGGCTGATGTTATTTTTTACACTGCCTATTGCCATTAATATATTTGAAAAAAACCTCTTTTTTATTGCCCCCCACATTTCTGGTAGCTTCAACTCCAATTGAGTTTCAGCTGCACGAATTTTCTCCCTACAGTGGCAAGCAGTATCTCTGTACTCCTCCCATGCCACCCGACCCTGCTTCCACTGGGTGTACACCTTCCTTTTTTGCTATATTTCCAAGAGAAGATCGCTGTTCAGCCAAGCCAGCCTTCTGCCTTGCCTGCTTGACTTATGACTTTTGGGAATTGCTTGCTCCTGTGCCCTTAGGAGGTGATGTTTAAAAAGTGACCAGCACTGATGAATCCAAGCACCTGCAAAAGGGACTTTACTTAGCTATCTGGAAATTATCTGGAACAATTGAAATAAAAATCAGCATAATGTTGCCAGTAATACGTGCTCCTTGGGGCCAATAGCATTCATTGATCAGTGAAAGAAAACTAATTATGAAAGTCACTTTAAAATCGGTTTTGTTCTCTTGTAAAGAGGAAATACAACCAAGTTACTTGAATCTTTAGTCAAAGAACTAAGCAGCATGATAACTTTTTTTTTTCTTTTTTGCAGTCATGCATGCTACCTAGATTTATATATTAATAAGAACACTGAGACAAAGAAAAAATGACCAACAGTGTTCAGCTTAAAAGACAAACCTGAGTATCAATGGGTGATTAAGAACTGCAAATGCATAATGAGGATTATGCTTAGCACCCAAACACAAAGAAGTGAAGAGGTAGGTCCTAATCAACTTTCTTCTACAAAAATCCTATAGCTGCAATGACCTTCTAGCAACAAAAGAGTAATTTGCCAGAAAACAACACATTAAAATTATGTTTACGGTGAAGATGTTGATTGGCATTTTCTTGTGTAACTATAATGACCTGAATTTTCATTGTTTGAATTTATGCAGTTCAACTAGGCTACCCTGAGAGAAAAAAAGGACCTTGAGAAGGTATTTTTCACTTCTGCATGGACTGAAAGTCCTTGGAAATTCCTCTTTTGTCTCCAGTAACAACAGAGGAAGCCTCAATAACTCAATCAGGATGCAACATGATGTCAGGACTATAGTACTTACTGTCAGAATTACCTCTCCATATATTGTCCCACCCTTGCGTCAGCTTTAACAAACTAACTCTGAAATAAAATAAGCCAAACTGGGGGAACAAGAATGTGGTCTATTTCATCCAACTCATCCTGTGGCTATGTGACTGACAATCCAACATGGGAGGAGAGGGATGAGGAAGAACACATGGTCAAACATAGGCAGAACAGGCAGGGAAAATGACCACTTCACTATTAGGAGCAAGTAGGAAATGGCACCTCACTACCAGGATCAACTTAAGTCTTAATACAAGTCCAAGTTCTTAGACTGTGAGAGCTAACATTCAGTGGCTTACAGTAAAATAAAAGCCACTCCTCAAAACTGTAATCAAATAAAGGAAAGTCTGATTATTAACCCAGAAAAAGGGTTAAAATAATACAATCATACAGTAAGTAACTATCATCTTACAGATCAGCTAGTAGGACAAAAAGAAGGGGAAAAAAGGGTAAATTTTCATACAAACAGCAATGCATCAGCCAGTAAGAGTTTCAGATATCTTTTTAAGTACAAAAAGGCCATCTCAGAGGCATCTGAGAGCTACAGGCAACAATACCACTGGGAAGAAACAGGAGTTGACTGTTCAGCCTCTGCAGTAGTAACATGGTTCTATGACCCAAAAGTAGGAACTTAAAATAAGCACAGTCAATTCATCATTAAGGAATCAATATGCAGATGTATATTTTTTGTGCAGCCTTTTATAGTAAGAGCAAACAGCAAAGAATTGTGCATTCCTGATATTTTTTAATCAAAATGTATCTCTGCTTCCATGATATTCACTAGTAAGGCCCTTTGAAATTTCCAACTTCCATAAGGCTAATACATTCTAAACTTCATAAAACAGATTTTGATGCATACATGACCACTACAATATTTGGCAAAGAAAAAAATCATTGAAACAAGAACAAAATCATGATACAAAATAAAGGGATACAGGTATCTATTTTTAGTCATACATATACATGTAGTGAAAAGCTTCAGAACATATGTTTTAAATGACTGTTTCCTAACCCTTACAGAACAACATACAATGTACATGAAATAAAACAAAAAATTGGGTTGAATAGAGGAAGTAACAACTTTTAAGAGAGAAAACATGCATAAAACTGTTTGGCTGACAGATCAATTATTCATTTTCAAACAATACAATTGAAATTTATTATACAGGAACCATACCACATCATAACACGTCTATTAGGTTTTATATAGACAACTAAAATCTGAGATTTTGTTTGTGTATTTGCGCAACTGTTTTTCTACACGTGTAGGTAGCATTCTTTGCATGAGTAGGCATTAATTGCTTAAGAGTTACATATTTTGTACAGACTATGTAGTTTATATTTCTTAATACAATTTGTTATCACATACCCACGTGTCTGCATGAACAGGCCTGATGTTGCTGAGAAGCACCTCTTCATAATTTCCATAATCACTGAATTTAACAACTGCAGTTGTCCCAGAAGAATGGAGAGCTTCAATTTCTGCCCGGTAGAACTTAAAAGAGAAATTTTCAAAGGTCACAAAATACAACCAGAAATACCACAAATACTTAACAATTTCCTTTTCACATATGTCTGTGTGTGTGCGTATACTTAGTGTTAAGTCCATGTTATGTTTTGTTTTAATGAAACAGATATGAAACCAGGTGTCTTAAAATTACACATGGCAGACTCCAAGGACATAGCAGAATGCATTTAGAATACTCATTGAGAAAACATGCAGTTTATTTAAGCAGACTAAGCATTTAAAAGGCCTGTTCTCATCTCTCTGAAAGCAGAACAAATTCATCACTAACACAGATGCTGCTGTATACAGAGAAATGCTATTGTAAGATGTTTGCTTAAAATATACATCTGTAAGTGCTTATCAGCCATATACTGACATGGCTTGTATGTATGTACTTGTATACCTATCTTATCACATGATAAAACATTATAAAAATACGGTGAAAATATGATAAAACTGCTTCATAAAGTCCTTTTTCTAAACACAAAACTTGGCTTTTTTACATTTATGCAAATATAGCTTTCTTGAAGGTATTTAATCACTTCTATGTGACTGAACACAAAGAAATTACTGCCTCCTAACATGGTTAAGCTCAGTACTGCATTTTACCATCACATTTCCAAATTGTCCTAGAAGTGACTAGCAGCATTTACTTTAACTACCAAGAAACCAATTACTGCCCAGAACACACCTTCTAATCTGACAAATACATAGCAGTCTGGGATTATCTCATAAGTATTTATCTTGCAAGGTTTGTACTTTCCAAAATTTCAAGACCTCATTTCATAGTAATGCAAGAATGCTTCTCAAAATAGGAAATAATTCAGTAATATGCCATTATACTTCACACTAATCCATCCACTCAAGCTACATAGTCCTATTTAAGAGAGTCAAATGACTATATGTTGCCACTACCAAAAATCCTCTGTGGATTGGTTTTAGTTATACCAGCAAAAAAGAGAAAAATAAAGTTATGCTGCTGAGCTAATGCAGACCAAAAAAAAAAAAAAAAAAGGAAAACACTTATAATAAATAACATAAAGTAAGCATAACAAAAAATTCTTAAAAAGCAGAAAAAACATACTTAAAGAACAACAATATTTAAGGTAGTTCTTGGATTATCAGAAAGGGTCAAAACCCAAAGAAACTACCCATGAAGAGTGGCAGAGAACTTTAGAACAGATGATGACAGATGATGATAAACCAAAGAAAACAGTCTAAAACTTTCTTAGCAAAGGATAAGAACGCAAAATGTCCTGCTGCAGGAAAAAAATCTTATTAATGGGAAAAAAGAGCTGAAAATAAAGTATTTAAGCTTTTAAAAAATCAGTAATACAAAACTATCATGCAGCATAATTAATTTGTCCACAAATTCTTTAGCTAATAGCATATAAGTGCTAATCAAAATTAAGCCTTTTGCTGTTTCCATTCTGTAATGATCGAAAAAAGACAACTGGCAGGTTTTTTTACAGCCCCATTCCTTCAGACTTTATTCTTCCTTTGTGCTGCTAAAGGTTGCGTGTTGACTTGTTCCAGAAAAAGGTATTACACATCTACCATTACAGACATTCTAGATAGCACAGCATCCTGGTTTTGTTCCTTTTGTTCCCCACAGAATATGGGCACCTAGATCCATATTCATCCTTTCAAATTTTTGGCACTTAAGTCAAATGTTTCAGTGAGGACCATAAGTCATCCTAAACTCCACCTACATGAGAGAAACGAGGACTTGATTTAAGCACTTAAAAAGTCTGGTGCAATGAATATAAGTGACATATAAATATAAAAAACAGAGCATGGAGCTAGGCAAGAAGCACACTACACACCTATAAAAAAAGGCTATGTCTCTGTAGTAATGTCCTAAATATCTCCCACATGTGCATAAGAGAACATCAAAGGTATAATTTGAATACGTCTCATTTGGCAAAGGCATACCTTGTTGTCTTCCCAATAAAGAGCGAAACATTCATCCCCTGGTCTCCAGCTTTTTCCATACTCCATGTGAATTGATGGTTCCAATATTTTCTCTGGTTTGATGGGCCCGGTTCTCCTTTTGGGACCGGTGTTGTAATACAACATTTTATCATCAAAAGATGGGATCGCAGTGGGTCCTGATGATTTGATAGGTCCTACTCGTCTTCCTTTTTGATGATGCTCAGTATCTCCATTTGGTACAGCACTAAAATTATCAGTCCTACTGGGATTTTGGTAATCATTATTAACACCAAAATGTTGCTCACTTTTTACCATAAAGGCTTCACTACTTATTGTTCGTGCTTTCCTATCACAAAAATTTTCAGAATTGTGTGTTTGGTTTTCCCTTTTCCCACGTTTCTGGTTGTTGTTGTCTGTCACATCTTGAGCAGCAGAATTTTCCTTGAATTCTGTGAAAGACACTCCTTTTCCTACTCTGTTTTGCGTGTTGTTATCCCTTTTTTTGAAAGTAATATCACTCTGGTGAGTGGCTATGGGATAACCCAAATCCTTTGACCTATCATTTCTAGGATAATGTCTGTCACTTTTATTTTTTTCATCTGTCCAGTGTTCTAAAGAGCTGTGTCTTTCAGGACCTCTGTTTCTTGGTAACCCACCACTTTCCAAAGCCTGCCTTGAATTCTGAAAATCCTTTTGAAAACGAGGGGGTTTTTCATTCCTTGGTTGTCTCATGTCATTGCGAGAAACGTGTCTTGAATGATTCTCTTTGATGCCATTCTGTTCTGTATTCATAATTTTGTGCTGTACTTGATGTGTCGGCTGAAATTGCAATTTTGGTTCTACAAAGAAAAAAATTATTTCAATTAACATTTCACACAAATACATTTTAGAAATACTGCTTTAGACTGATAAAGCAACAGTATTCTTTAGAAATGTATGCACCTTTGTGACATGGAAATGGAATGGTACACACAGAGAGTATGGCAGACACATCTGAACTGCAATTCCTAGTTATTGGAAAATATAGACTACTCTGGGCTGTACTTAGAAGCAAACCACCCATGAGCAAGAGAAAAGCCAGGCATAAATTTCAAGGAGATTACTCGTTCCTCCCTAGGGACACCAACAACCCACTTGAGTAAGAGCCATTTAAGACAGAAAAATAGAATTCTAAGATGGAGAAAGGAGGAGGGAGGAAAATGAGGAGGAAAAGGGAATACTTCTAATCTGAATTGAAACGTTCTGTAAAAATACCTTGTTAACACCTATTCAGGATAAAAGAGAAAAGGCAAGAAACAGAAGTGATAAAATGAACACAGCTGGCAAAATGTAGATAACAAGAATAGTAGCAAAGACCAAAACTCTGGAGACTCTGATCAGTGAGCCATAACAGGACCTGCTCCAGCATCAGCTTTAAGAGCTTCAACCAGAACTCTTAACTGATAAGAATAAAGACAAGATTATCGTGAATATCACTAAAAAGAGGAAACATGCTATGGCCTGCTGGAGAGGAAGGGAGCTATGGGTATCTGTGAAACTTTTTATGGAATTATGAGCTTTTTAGGAAAACATGGAATTTTTAATGGGCTGTTTAGGTGAAGAGCAAAAGGAGGGGAGAAATGAAGATGAACCCAGGGGAAAATAAAGAAGAAATGAGATTAAATAGGACACTATATTCTGTCTCATCTCCTTATTAAATTCTCTTTCTAAATTTTCTGTTGTGGATGTGAGGGGACACGTTTTTAAACCTACATTAAATCCATTAAATTAAAGTCACTGTTCCAACAGAAAAAAAACAGGAATGGGTTCTTGACTAGATTGGGCATGGTAATACTTTCCTAGATGGCAGGATTTTAGGTTTGATTTAGACTCAAAACATTTCCTCTTAAGGACTGTCCTTTGCCCTTTTTCTAAATGAATTAACATTTCCTGAGCTGAGATGGGTAGTGACAGTACTTAGTACATATAAGGTACAAGGACAAATGCATGCAAAGCAGTTATAGTTTAGTTAAAGCCTCAAGGAAAAAGCAAAACATAGACATATTCTTCCATAATTCAAAAAAAGTTTACTGAAATTTCTATTCAATTTCATAGCATGTAATGATGAATTTTAGCTATTGTTTACACAACATAATGTGATCATAACATAAAACCAACAAGCTGATTTGAAATCGTGTTGCACCCTTTGATTACATTTTGTTTTGCTTTTTTTTTGAATAGTAGTGGAAAGTTAAAATAATACTACATGTTAAACAGCAGGTAAAGTGACTACAGAATTTCAAAACAGTGAACACAGTTATCTTTTTCTAGGTCTCTTTACTGTGACATCCAAAGGCTGACACAAAACACCTGACTTTTTTTAGTCTAATCTTAAGGTATGCAAAATCCAACGAACCTATGTTTTCTATAGAGGTGCAGCTCTTGTGCTAAAAGCTTCCCTGGAGACCGCATCATACATGACAGCTTTGAATGAGCAGGATGCATTAACTGACTGATTGACATTCAAGCATAAATCACTTGCAAATGGAAACTGCCAAGTAACAGCAAATGTTACTTTGTCAACAGTAGTCAACAAAGAAGAATAGGAAATGAGAATAGTACTGGTTCTTCATGTGTACTTGTGCTGTCTGGCCCAATCACCAAAGAAAAAACAAGAAGGGATTCTAAAGTTTCATTATGAGAAATAGGGATCAAGAAAAGCATTAAGGGATCCCATTCACAAGTTGTCTACCACAACTGCTTCTACTTCCTGCCCCAAATCCAACAAACCATTAGCAACTGTTCGCAGAAAAGTAATGCTTCCTACAGGGCTATAACAAATATTAATTTGGCATTTAACAAGAAGATTTAGTAATCTACTCTCAAACAGTGAGATAGGTTAACCCAGTCATCATCATTGTAACCAGAGGTTTGGGAACATGGCCTGGAAAAGGTTCTTGTCATCTACTCGGAAGTTTTGAGATGACAAGTAGTGTTTGTCAGTCTGGAACCCTCACTCACTCATGTTACTCATTTTGGCTTTTGTTTGTGATGATGCAAGAGAACCATACAGGACCAATCCCATTCCCCTGATTACAAGAGACCAGCAGGACCTGCTGCACTTGGAAATCCCAGCCGACACAAATTATAAAGCACCGCTCAATGCACAATGGAATTTAAAGAGCACGGTTTCCTGTGGTCCTCTCCTGTGGATTTTATCATGGTTAATAATGTGGTTAAATTCAACAACCATGGCCTTCCCACACTGGTGGCAGTGTTTTGGGTTTCTCCTCTCAAACTGAGTAATACTTTTATGTAACTGTATGGAAGTATATCTTTGAGACAGTTACCTCTAGGGCATGTTCTACCTAGTACTGGCCAAAAGACTAAAAAGTTAGAAGAGAATTAGTGATACATTTGCACACACTTCAAGTTCATGTAAAATCCCCATCACTCAATAGCTTTGTCAAGTTAAATAAGTATCAATATAATTCTTTCTAAAATGTAGCAACACTAAGGAACAGGGACCTGAGTGCATGTTTCTGTTGAAACAAAACAAATACAAGCTGAGAAGAATAATAATAAAGAAGTGGACAAAAAAATCCAAAACATTCTGTGTTGTATCCACTACAAACTTTAACTGGATTAAAGGACTCCAACAAAAACTGATTTTTTTAATTATTCTTTAAAATGTATGAAATTTACTATATTTGTCTCTATTTAAAGACAAAATAAAAGTACAAGCCTTGTAACATATATCATCAATGCCAACATAATAATACAACAAATATAAGTGATTTTCTTGATAGTCACAATTAGCTCTGACTGAAGTTAAATTTTTAGATGTAAGGCTAAATAAGAAATATGACTATTATTCAATTTGCATCTCTTGCCAATAGCGTTCTGTGCTTGTTGAAAACATGGCTACTGCATGGCAGATTTCAAATGTAACGAATTTCTTTTAACTGCAAAAAGTCAGACTCTTCTTTTCCCCTCCAAGCACCCTTGCTCCCAAATATTCAAATCAATTGTGTGACTACAAAATGTAACAAGTATTTTTAATTATTGTATTGCATTACCAATTTATTTCAAACCTTTAATTTATTTGGGACTAGATAAAGAATAATGTTCATTATTCCTTAATACCACAGCCAGAGCTCTTGGTATCATCTTATTCTCTCTCATAATCCTTGTGTTTACTCATTTAAGCTGGCAAAGATAGGTGAGTGTTCCTCATAACAAAAGGAAATAATAAGGAGATTATTGGAAAAAATCTTTTGCGCTCAGTAGCAGAAATTAATCGAATGCAAGTATAGGCAGCTAATTGAAAGCAATTTTGTCTACTATTTGTGTTATCTCTTGCAGTCAGGAGGTTTCTCTTGCCAAAATTCAAACTACTTAACTTCAGCACAGAAATACTTTTGTAGGTGCCACCAACCATTCACAGGAATGGATAAATAAATAAATAAATGTGCAGTTTAAAGCTAAGGATATGTTTGTTTTAATTTTTTGTATTACATTTAAATAAAGTATATTTAAAGTATGCTGTGTTTTACAATTAAAGAGCTGGCAGATCATGGAGTCAGCTATTTAATAGTTTTGATAGTTGTAATTATTTAAAACAATACTGCCTTAACTGAAAAAAGGAGATAAAACATAAAAAACCCATCACAAGATATCATTTATGGGGCAAAACTCTAACATGCTTATAACTAATATGTACTTCTTTAAAAAAAAAACAAACCGCAAACAACAAGAAACTTAATGTGCTGTCTCAACTCTTAAAAGGACTATAAGTACCTCCTAAAAATACAAAGGTATTTCAATTCCTAAATGTTTTTCTACTTGGCATGAAAAGGTACCAAATCAAAGAAAAAAATTCAACAACAGTTCTGTAGTTCTTGTTCAGCAATACAACCAACCAGCCAGAAGTGAAGTAAGAAATTCTCCCCACTACTAAGGTTTCAGGTGCAATTAGGAACAGTAGATAAGAAAAACAAGGAGGGATGCACAAAGCAAATCAATCCTCTGTGTACTTGAAAAGAGAAACAATTCCTTTTTACAGACACTTTCTCTTCCCAGATCACATAGGATTTTGAAGAAAACTTGGTGTAGTACAGGATTAAAAAATATTTAGCTCAGTTGAGCAAAACTGCCTTTTTTTATTATTTCACATTAACTCTCAGTTATTTAGAAGGAATTACACTCTGTCTGAAGTGTATAGGACTTTAATGCTTGCAATAATGATAAATATGGCTATTCCAGGTAATTATCTGCCCCTGGTCACAAATATATAACAGTAGGGGCGTGCTCATTTATTCAAAACCAATGTCCCTATACAAACCTTTCTTTCTGAATACCTAAAAAACAATACAAGATTTTAGAGACCACACAGGACAGCAAGTGCCAGAAATACCGCAGAGCAATCTATCTTCTTTTATATGTAGTATAGCACAGTGTTTGGTGAATATAAATGGAGAAAACCCAGCCAGCCTGGGTGCTCCTTAGTGTATTACTGTGCAGGAAAATCAATGAAGAGACATTCTTTGCTTTGTAACATTACATATTTGAGTTGTTTCAATCAGTTTTCCCAATGTGCCTTCCATTTCTCACCAACTTTTCTAATTCTAAAGGAAACTATGTGTCTCTACCGCTCACACATGACGGGATCAAATTAAATTCAAGAGGTACTACTGATATACATATCCTGTTTTCTGCAGACATTTGGATGCAGACTTCATGACTGAAGAGTTCACAGTGCTAAGTATGGTCACGGCAGATAGATCACTCAGGAAATATTTTTAAAACTCCTGTCATCTCAGTTTGAACGGAACTTAGGACAAGTAATAATTAAGAATTTAACTGAAATTATTTTCAAAGGCAGAGGCAATAAAATGGCAGAAAATTAACTTTCAATTTATGATTTTAAGGATGAGTTTGAATTCGGACTGCAGTTTTTCTCAAATTTGGCAAGGAAAAAATCACTTCTGAAAGTAAAAAAATACATATGCCTATGTATTTCTTGAAATATCCATTTAAAAGACTCTGCAAGCAAAAGTAAAACCTGGCATAGAAACAGAGATGGAATCCTATGGGCTATACACACCCAGTAAGGAAAATAAAAGCTAAGAACATGAAACTAAGCAACCATTTCAAAGCCTTACAAAATACAACATCTACTTTTTTTTTAGAAAAAAAAAGGCAGAAAGATTGAAAAAATTTCACAAAATAATCAGAACATTCTCTGAACTCTTCAAAAATGCTAACAATTTGAGTTTGGGTTTTTTTCAGGAAAGTATGGTTCAGTAATAGTACACTGGATTACATATTGATTACTCAGATAAAGTGAGAAAAACCAACATAGTGATAAAAAACATAAAAGCAAAAACCCCGTGTGTCATGCTAGGAAATATGCCAGAACCTTTGGTAACTGAAGGAGTATAAAACCTTTAAAAAGTTTTAATAGAATTATGTTTTTCTTCTTATGACATTTATGGAATCGTTTTATTTCTATTTAAGATGGAAAAACCTCATAAAAGCAATGTGTATTTGTCTTTAAAACACAATATTGAAGATTATAAACTGAAGTAAATGTAATAAACATATCTATTTTTTTACTCAAATAACACTATGCTTTATTGTCTACATACACGTACTAAATCCAAAAGATCACATAAGTCCCCCAAAGCAAACAGTAGTATCATTTTAAAAAAGCAATTCACTCATTTCATGAGTCTTGATAAACTACTATTACCTACTTACTATAAAATCACTGACAATAAGGAATTTATATAACCCACAGGGATTATTTATTTTCCTTTAAATGACTTTCAGTCAAACATAAAAGCCTTCTGTAATATCTCAATATAAGCACAAAATGTATCCAAAGAAAAATAAATGTTTGCAGTGTAAGCCAAAAACACTACCACTGTTTTCATTTCTGTTCACTGTAAAAGATCTAATGCATCTCTGGTAAGTAAAATGAGTTGCCAAGAAATATCTCAAACATCATTCCCTATATCTGCTTTCTGAAAATCTGGTTATATTCATTATCTGAACAGTTTTTACAAATTGTATCAGCTAATGCAGAATGCTGGTGTATTTAAAAGTTATTTTCTTTGAATATTTAGATTTTTGATAAATACAGTGAAGACTTAGGATAGCATAAATGAAGACTCATGATTCAGGAAAAATCCAACCAGATTAACAAATGTGATTTATGTCATCTTATTTCAAACTACTGACTTTTAGATATCTAACCACCACAGAGCAACTTATTTGACCTTTCTTGAGAGGAATAATCTCCAAGAACTCTTTTTTTTTTTTTTTAATGACTGATTATGGAGGAAGTTCTCGGAATCAGCTTTAAGATGACTGAGTTAGGAAAAAGAATTCTACCTACACTATCCAACATTTGTTCCAAATACATTAATTTCAGTAACTCACCCTCTACTGTTAGAGTACCCATTTTGGATTCCAAGAAATCAAACAATGTGCTTGGTGCAGATGGTCTGGCATTTCCTAGCTCTTCTTCATCTTCAGGTCTTATTCGGCCTCGGCCCTTCCCCTTACCTGTAAGCATTAAAGGCTTTTTTGTGAATGAGCAATAAAAAATAAAAAAGCTGACACATACTTTTATTTGATTTACAAAATGTTTGCATTTTCTGTCTTCAAAAAATTCTGTCACAGAAAGGCAATGATGGGACAAGGGAGAACAATTTTCAACTAAAAACTGGAGAGATTTAGATTAGATGTGATGAAGAAATTCTTTACTATGGGGGTGATGAGGCACTGGAACAGGTTGTCCAGAGAAGCTGTGAACGTTCCATCCTAAGAAGTGTTCAAGGCCAGGTTGGATGGGGCCCTGAGCAACCTGGGTGGCCAAGCAAAAGCATAAAAGCTTCTAGTGGGTGGCCTCTCTGTCTGGGAGGTGGGTGTGTGGGAGGTGGAACAAGATGATCTTTAAGGTCCCTTCCAACCCATGTTCTTCTGTAATTCTAGGATACACATTTCCCATTTAAGGCTAATTAAATATCTGACTTTCAATTCAAAAACGTTGACAAGAATTATAATACACAGAAGCTTTTCTTAGGGATTTGCTTTCAGGCTCGCAATGCATTCTAACTTACAGGAAAAAAAAACCATGCAAATATGCCCTTCTATAACTACATTAGTAATCCACCATACACAAATTCTTTGGCTTGTAAACAGCTTTAAAGCACCTCTTTGCAAGCTTTACCTCTAGGTGGTGGTCCCTGAATGGGTTTCTGTTTACTGTTGTTCAGAAGAAAATTTAATGCTGCCTCTAGGCTGTTACTGTTATCCATAAGTGCCTGTCTTGCTGCTTCTTTGCTAAAACCCATCTCTGTTATGTGTTTTAGAGCCTTTTCATCAACCTGAAATAAAAGGCATACACAAAAGTAATAAATACAACTCTATACACCCACCAGATTTTACATTAATTTTATTTAATTTTTAATTGAAACAATATTTCTTGTTTAATTTATTATAAATATTTAAGTTTTATAAAAAATCTTTGCATACAATCTCAAAAGAACCAGCTAATCAAGGGATATTTTTATTAGTAGTATGGTTTTTAATTCATTCGTTTTCAGTTCTACTATTACAGGCTTTCAAGCACAAATTCTCCTGGTCTATATGAAATTTAAAAGAAATATCTCAAAATAATATGGGTATCAAAACTAGCAATCTGTTCCAGTCTGAACCCTTTCACAACTTGCAGACAATGCAAAACCCAGTTACTTCTTCAAATACGGAAAAAATGTAATTGGCTAGAAGTTTTACAGAAGAAAGCAAAGAAATGCAAAAAAATTACTTCTGCAGAAAATGCAGGCTCCATTATTCCAAAGTGCATAGAGCGTGATGACAAAAAGTCAAAACAGGAATCACAAAGCACTAAGTACAGAAAATAACATTGCACTTGCACCAAAATCATACCAGTTACCCATCTATTTCAACAGCTGCAATCAAAAACATTCTTAACTGGAACCCCATGAATACAACATTGTGTCTACAGATTCAAAAATAGCCATATCAAGACCCCACAAAAAACCCAAAACCCCCAGCCTAATGGAATCTAACCTCTAAGATACATATTTAAATTTTACTGAATAAATGTTTAGCCCAGAATCACAGTTAAAGTCATAACTATCTCAATAAGGTACAAAAGCACCATAAGTATTCTACGCAGACCTCAAAATTAATTGAAAGGAAAGACATCATTTCTCAAGGTATTTTGATATTATTCTTGTTATATCTGGAGTTTTGTTTTTAATATTACCCATTTAAGACTCCATTAAAGTCTTCCTTCTTACCAGTTCTCGGTAGACACCTTCATTCTTCCCCTCTGGTTTTGCTATCTTCTCTTTCTGGAACAGTTCCCTGTTTCGATTCCCTCCAGCACTCACACTGAGATTGCTTCTGCTACTACCACCACCTCCTCCAAACGTCTTGGTCTTTAGACAAGCACAAAATAACATTTCAGCAAACAGAAATAATGAAAATAAGCCTCGATATTTAGCTAGTAGAAAAAGTGCAGTACGTTTGTTGCAGCAGTTTTTTGGGTTTTTTGTTGTTGTTGGTTTTTTTTTTGTTTTTGTTTTTTTTTATTTTTATTTTTATTTTTTTATTATGCTCTGGGTCAACAAAACACTAATTTTACACACAGAAAAAGAAGAATTTATTAGTTAGCAATTTTTTTCCCCTGTGCCCAAATGAGGCTGTAAAAAGGGTATATAATTCTAGCTGTTACAACTTGCTAAGCAATTTGAGAAATAAACCAAAAAGAAGATCAAAGGAGAACTTAAAACCTGACACATTAGAACTAAATTTCCTAGCTATTTTTTTTCAGACTGAGTTCAGAGAATCATGGAGGTTTTGAGAATTAAAAAGAGCAGATGAAAATTGATAGCCTGCATTTATTACTTAAATCTTATTAGCAAAATTGTAAACCCCTCATTTTTTAGTAGTGGTAGCAAAATCCTATCTACAGTAAAATATTATGATACATTTATTAGCTTTATTAAAATAAGAACACAGCCATCAATTCAAAAGGCCTCTGATTCATCTTTTTAAAGATACAGGAGTAGAATTATAAGCAGGCAAATATCAGAAAGCATTTGTCATTTAAGAAACACTTAACAAGAAAAGATCAATCACAGTAAGTAAAATGCTGCAACATGTGCATTCTAACCTCTTTGCTCTTTGCAACTTCTGCAATAGCAGCTGTTCTCTGCTTTTCAAATTCATCATTGTCAGCAACAGTTTTTACAGTATTTGTCATCTGCAGAGTCTTTCTGCGATCGAGGTCTCTGCTATCCACTTGCACGTAAGATGCGCATTTCTGAAAACACAAAAGAAAATTTTAATTAACTCTTCTGCCTGCTCTCATTTGAAAAAAGACACACCCAAGTTTTATTCCATTAGAGTAGCAGATCCTCAGATAAAGAATATGATCATGTAGCTAAGACGTCATGATATAATAACGATGATTCTTGGAAATTTGCTGATCTTTGCCAAATTCTTTGGCATTAAAGAAGGCACTGCATTTGTACCAGCAAAATCAAAGGCTCCACACACTAAATATTAAGTTTGAAATTGAGAGGAAACATGTTACTGGAAACTGGGACAACAAAGAGACAGTATTAATACAGTTTGGGAGGTTTTTTAATAGGCACATTCTTTTATATCCAAGTTATCAAGATCCAAGGTGTTTTGATTGCTTTTACCTAACTGGAACAAGGCACCTAGATATCATAATACAGGTACTTTTATGAAATGACAAAGAGAAGTACACTATACCTGCCCAAAAGGTACAAAAGGAGGAGGGCCACCTTCTGTTCCAATGTTACTCCTATTGTGTTTTGCCAAACTCTGTAAAAGAAAATTGATAATTAATAAATTACAAACAGAAGCCAGATTATATGCTAAATGTCCCTATTTCAGAAAGTATATGAAAGTTGTAGATGGATATTTCAAGCAGAAAAGAAATTGCTATTTTTAAATCTTGGGCCACCTAAGTTAAGAAGAGAGTTGGAGGAGAGGCAGAGAAACCAAGAAAACTACGGAATTTTGCATAATCCCTAATAATACTTAGAGCAAATGTAGAAAAATCAGTTATATCCCAAAATCTACACTAACAGAACAAAGTAGCACACAAATAAGCAGCAGATATTTCTTCATATAATGTCCAATCAACTTGCTGCCAGTAGAGATTGTAAAGACATATGACACCTTTAAAAGGGGATTGGACCAATTCAGCCCAGAGAAGGGAATCAGGGAGACCTTATCAATCTGCTCAATGGAGACAGGCTCTTTTCAGTGGTGCCCAATAAGATGACAAAGACAGTGGGCAGAAACTGAAACATAGGAGATTCCCTCCATCACAAAACACTTTTTTGACTGTGAGAGTGACTGACACAGGGAGGCTGGAGAGTCCTCAGCCTTAGAGATACTCAAAGGCTGCCAGGACACTGGCCTGGACAATTGGCTCTAGGTGGCCTTGATTGAGCCAGATGACCTCCACCCTCAACTATTCTGTGAAATTCATGACCCCATGCATAAGCAAACAGAGAAAGGATTAATCAGAATTGAATCCTCTGATACAATACAGTATGCCAAGGCTGTGTAAGTGCTCAGACTGTGATCTCCCCCTAAAAACCACCTCCCTTTTTGCCACTACTGGAAATAAAATTCTGTGCTACTAGGAAAAAAAAAAGAACAGGTCCTTACTTCTGTTAAAATGCACCAAAATTGCATTTCCTATAATGTATCTCTTTTATCATTTTCATTTCTTACTGTCTTTTTGCCCAACAGACACTCATGCATGACTACATACACTCTGTTGTCAGAGACAGCCTTAATTACTTAAGGCTATATATGACATTTACCTATATATTTATTACCCTGATGCAGAATTGATTTAAATCCATCATGTGAGAAATGGAGTAAAAACATGAATAAGCTTTAAGCCACTATGTTATCAGAGAATTTCTTAAACTAAGTAATAGATTAATTTAGCTAATACATACCCAAATTAAAACTTGGTCCACTCCTCTCAAGTTAACTACTTTTATTCAGGAGCCAAAGACTGTTTTCTAAATCATTTATAGTTATTAATTCCTTTCAAGGTTGAAAAAAAAAAAAGAATAATCCTTTTTCTCATGCCTTGGAGCAAAAACCACTGATAAAGTATTCAATAAATTATTCAAAAAAAGCACTTAGAAGTGCAGAAATCATAAAATTTTTCTGCTTTAGTTTCAATCAGTTCACTTAAAATGCTGCCTTAGAAATATGAGCTAACCAAGGGCTGATCACTGCAGCATGCTCACACCTCCCTGTATCTATTAACTGAAGCACAATACAACAGTGATTTCATGGCCAAGCCACTTCACTTCCCCAGAGCAGGCACTCCAGGTGCAATAAACCCTGCATTTATTCTAGCATTTCTATTTGTTTGCTTGTTTGTTTGTACATAGAGAAACACAGGCAATTTTGGAATGAACTTCCACACTGAGTCAAATTATAATTAAAAAAATAATTATATGCTAGACAGGAACTCAATCATCAGATTAATTCTTCATGTCCTATAATAAAGAAGAGCATGCTGAATTTACACTTTTTTTTCTTTCCCAAACCAGAATCAAGAAATCACATAGAAAAAAAAAGATTGTTCCAATCTACTGCTCAAATGTGTAACTGGGCAAACGGCAAAATATGCCCTTAAAAACTGACTGCCTATTTACCAACATTTACCTACATGAATTTTGAATCATGACAATTTATTGCATAAAACTGTTACCCATAATGAAAGAATTCTAATGATCTAATGGTAAGTAAGAGCCCTGATACCTTCTTCTCAAGGAATACTCTCTGCTGAGAAGTGAGACCAGATGCTTTAGAAACCAAATTTCATATTGCACCAAATAAAAAGCCAACCAGCAACACACGCAGTCTTTAACTTACAATTAAATATCCTCATAACCCAGAGGTAACTATCAGTTACAATAAACCTTGTTATAAGTACAATTAGTGTACTTTTTTTACCCTTTTTGCTCTATTTGCATCATGACACTAAAAACATATTTCCTAGAGAATCCCTTAAGAAACTAAGGTTTACCATATTAGATTGCTAGATATTATGTACTATTGTACCCTTGCCCTTCTTTATAGATGTATTTTGAAATATATGTAAAATTACTCCCTTTTCCCATGAGGTAATCTCAATATTTAGCCTCACCTTCAACAGAAAAATCTTTAAGTATACTAGACAGCTTTACTTTTAGATGATCTGTAATTCTGAGTGTTAAAAATTTAAGAGCCTACCAGCCAGTCTCATCCAATCATCTCATCAGATTTGCTTCAGACTTCACTTATATATTGTCTGCTTGTCTGTTTTGTTTAATAGCAATACAAAGTACTCTTCCCTCTTAAGAAGGGTATCAGCAATATCTTACAGATACTGATCTCTCATGTTTGGAACACCATTGACCATCAGAACATGAGGAATACCACAAAGTAATAATTATTTGGAACTGCATATTTTCCTAAAAACGTCCCTGACACTTTACCTTGTATTTCCTAATAGGCTAGAAAAAACAAACAAACAAACAAAAAACCCCTCACAATAACAGTCTCATTTACTCCTTCCTTACTTATTTACTGTCACTTAATCAGGGACACTTAAAAGACCTGAAATTTCCAGGCAAGAATTTACCTTATGATAAAATTGAATGCTACAGGGAAGAGCACATTTATTCCTCATGCAGTGTGATAATATTGCATTCATTCCACATATGCTACATTGTAGTATGAGTCTTTTATTACTAAAACTTGATTCCTCCTGAAAGCAATTTCAAACAATGTTCTGAATGGAACAAAGCAGTAATACAACCGAACAAGTAGAAGCTGACAAGTAGGTGCAAGGGCAATACCTTAAGACAGGATAAACAACTTTTATTCTAAAGTTTCATAATATTATTTGCTTTAATAACACTTTATACTAAGTACAAAGCCCCTTATTTCATCATCTACACAGGAAGCCAAATTAACATATCTCAGACTTTCTAGTAGGGAGATAATATAAAACTGTCTTCAAAAATAAAAACTTGCTTCAAAAAAAGCAATTTGAAATATTTACACAAATAAAATTTTTATGTCTTTTTATGTAAACACAATTCAATATTTTATTTAAGCTTCCATGGCAAGATTAGACAAGGAGTGGCAATGTCCTTATCACCTCTGAGATATTTTGGCAACTATGCTTATTTGTCAGCTGTACTCTTCTACAAACCTTTCTGAACAGGACAGAAGCATCAAGTTCATAGGGAAACTGCTACCATGTAGCATCTGGCTTCTGCAGATTTGTTTGAGCCCTATCTGTCTAGCTGTCAGTCTGGATATGGAACTGGAACTACAATTTCCAGTGGTCATGGTTCACCTGTCCAAACTGATTCCTTGTCACCCACAGCTTTTCTGACATGGCCACATTCATGTGCTGTGAGCTGGTCAACAAGAAAAAGAAAACAATACTCTTGCAAACTCCAAAAGTTTAAGAATCAGAGCACTAAGGGGATAGCAGCAGGCAACAGTTAACTTTCTGTATCTTACCAGAGCAAATCAGTGACAGCTACCACTCTGTTCAAGGTATTGCACACAGCTAAGAGAACTGGCTCTGAAAGTTGTAGTCAGCAGCACGCCTTTGGTTATTAAATGCTTTGCTTTTTTCTTTTTTTATTATTTATGTAAATAGAGTCTGTTCCAAGTTATTTCTTGACACTTATTTCAAAAACCGATTATTAATTATAAAGCAAAAATTATCTGTTGAAGTCCACATAGAAGAAATATGAAAACAGACTGGCCAAAATATCACCAAGAAAGTGAACCAGTTCTATTCTTGTCTTGTGAATTGCACAGTGTTCTTAAGAATGTGTTATCTCTATGTTCTCTCTTCTGCCCCATCTACCTTAAAACTCAGTGTTTTTTAACTGAAGAGAGAACTCACAAGACTTAATACTAAGTAAGAATAAAAATCATAAAATGGGATGTTCCTGCTGTTGGCCTCAGAACCCTTTTTATTTTGAAACTTTAATTTAAAACCAAGAATGCTTTTGTGTTTTAAAAGAACCTTTATTTTCAGCTATAAAAGCTGAAGGATGCCAAACAGAATCTACTTGAATACGTAACTTGAAAATTCAAATTAATTTTGGCCCAGTTTGCCAAAAATCTATTAAGCACAACCAAGGACCAAAGAAGGCTGGTTCTACCAAAAATTACTGAGTCCAACTTAGCAGGAGCAACAACAAAATGAGTACTTCATACAGAACTAACCATTGTGTTCTTAAGCAGCTACTGTTTCAGAGAGTAATCTGGCAAGTATTTGGGACTAATGGTAATGGACTAACTCCTGCCCTAGGAACTTCCACATGTTTGTGAGAAAATGTATGAAAAAATATTCCTACAGCCACTTTTGCTCTACACGGACAGAAACCAAGGTAAAGGAGCTTACACATATTTATGCTTTGTTGGAAGAATTTTAAATCTCCAATTTGACTTTGTAACCACAATTTATCTAAAGTACTGATGAAATGTGGAATACAGGGATCATACCAAAGGTTACCACCTTCAATGCTTTCTGTAGATTTATTCTATTATTTTTGTCTCAAAAAAACAGTCTGCAGACAGTAACTCTAAAAGGCAGAACTCCATAGTATTTTGGTACCAAACACACTGTTTAAGAAAGCAACCGCCCATGACTACTTACTGAAATAAACTTAGTATTTTGATTAATGTTTTCAATCCATGCAGAAAGGAATCAGTTCCCATGCAAAGATCACTTGTAATTTTTTAATTTGCAACATTATACATAAGACCTACTTGCATACATTTGGCTGCAGCCCTAAAACTATTTGGACAGTACAGTTCTAAAAGCTTATTATACAAAAGTTCACAGTCAACAGAATAAGCTTGACATTTTAAAACGTAATATGTAACTTGTAAGACAAGCATTTCCAGTGGTGTTACCTCACCCTTTGTAATTCCCACTTTTCTATAAGATGCTCCACTTCACCTCCAAGAACTGCTGTGTTACTGTCATCCAACAGCAAGAATCCATTTCTCACTTCAACAATTCCTGAAAGCCTAATTTTTGTTCCAGGTGGAGTGTTCAGGCTAGAGGTAGAAATAAAGTCAAAAAATTCAAATACATTTATTAATATTCTGCCACGAAGAAATATAAAAAACTACTCTTATTATACATTTTCATATGCCATAATAAAAAATTAGCATCAAAAAGCATAGTACTTTTCAATAGCTTTATTGGCACACTTCCCACCCATTATTCAAAAATGCCATACTGCAAATTAGATTCTAACAGAGATGAATATTGGTAAATTGTCTGTTTGGTTAATATCCAATTTCATAATACCAAACTAAGGATACGATTTGTTTCAACTATCAGGTGATATTCTTAGACAACTGACTTTGAGGCAGGTTCCCCATATTTACATTTAAGAGTGGATTTCCAAACAGTTAATAATCTAATTTTTTTAGACATTTAACTTAGTAGACACATAGAATGGTTAGAAAGGAACCTTTCTACACATTGCTAAGAACTATGACTAGACTGTACTTTATATAATAAATACAAAAAACCATGCATCTTCTAGTGCTTCTTCTCTCACTTTTCTATAATTTAAAAACATATGAATACTTTCTGTCATCAGCTCCCACATGAAGCCACCTTATCTTCTTCTCACATGAATCTATCCTAGGAAAAGCAACAGCAGAAGCATAAAAGAATCATGTATTTCTGACAAGTAATTGAAAGATATGACAAGCAGTGCAATCTGGAAACTGCTCCTTCTTGTGAGAAACAGGACACAGCCAGTTAAAGCCTTTCAACTGAGAGACAATAATCTCTTTAAAATATGCTAAAGCTACTGTTGCAATCATGGGCCCATATCACATGGTGAGGAACATTCATAGTGGAGTTTTATTATTAATTACAGTACCAGTGGCATTTAATCTGAGCAATGTTAATGGATTTTTTGATTGTTCTGATAAAGGAAAAGAAAATGAAACCAAAAAATAGACATGAAAGAAATACAGAAAAAAAAAAAAAACATGTAAGAGAAAAGGGGTAAATTAAAACCATGGTAATGAAAAACCTATAATTTAAAAGAAAATTGTGATTTTTATTTATTTAAAGTAACACTATGTACTGAAACAGCATATTGCAGTTTAGTAGCCCAACATCAAACCTGAAACAATTACATATAACACAAATTAAATCTTTAAATGTTACGTAAAAAGAAGAGCTCACAACATTTCTAGAGTGATGAGTTCTCTAATATTTTTGATATTTTATCAAAAAGCTTTCAACTTATGTCTTGCACTGGGTGTTCATCTTTAAACATTTTGTGATCTAGAATTTACTTACACAGGAGTCTGTTTGCCTTCCTTTATTGCCCTCTTTATATTCGCATTGGAATATGATATTCCAAGTTCTGCTGGCTCAAGCTAAAATTAAAATATCATTAAATGTTCTGACAACATCACTCTAAACTGCAAGCTGGCTCCTGCTCAGAAGGAATAGTTTAACAGTAAAAGATGATATTCAAAAATTAAGTATATATCTACATCTAACTGTTGCAGCTAACAGAGAAAGACAGAAGAAGAAGGATTTTTTTAAACCAAGGTTATCTGAACTAGAAGAGTGCTGAGCACACCATGACTCTGCAGACTAAATACCAGAGATTTTATTTAGCACCTCCATAACCAAACGCACAAACATCCCCATGATCAGCAGTAATCAGCTCTCTTACCCTTCACTTTTAACTGAAGAAATAATAACCAAGTTAAAGGCTGCCCATGGTTAAGCAGCTTTAGTGGCACTGGCTTAGGAGTGCCAAACCTGTGGCATTCCTGCTACAAAAGTAAGGCAAAAGATCTGCTACTACTAAAAATCGGGAATTTGGCCCAAGTTTACACACATCCCCAAAACGCTGTGTGTTGTGAAACTACTCAGTAGATGGCCATGAAAATCCACTTTCTTCCATTTTGTAGTTCAGCATAAACAGAACTGTAAATTACATTCATATACACCTTTGCATGCTGAATTTAAATTTCTCCTTTATATACAAATCCAAGAAGGATTGCTCTTTTGCCAAGCAATTTTTTTCATAAGTTACTAAGGACACTTCCATTATTTCAAGGACACGTAAGTATCAAAGGAAAACGTGGAAAAGAAAGTTGTTCACCTTATTTTTGACATGCTACTGTATTCTACAGCTGTGCAGCTTGTGTGGCCATCAGTCATCTGTAAACGTAACATTCTGGGAGCAGCCTGAGATTCTTCATTATCCTTTGGTGCAGCAACATTGCGAATTTTCTGTATTTGCAGGACACATGGCCCTTCCAGCTAGATAAGTCAAACAGAAAGGACAAAATTGTTAGCACTGTTAAGCAAACACGCTGCAATATCTAGACACACCAACAGATGCCCCCAGGCAAAGAAAAATGTAATTTGATCAGGCAGTCATGTTGAATTTCTATCACTCATGTAGTCTGTGGTCTAAAGCATGACAAAAATGGCTTTTTAGAGAAACAGTTGTGATGCTTCACACATCTCATGAGATACCAATTATATAATAAAAGTGAATGAAAACAGTTGAGGAGGCAAACAAACAGAAACACAGATACAGTCACTTCAAACATAGTAAGGAGTCCAGATAAGATTTCACTACGAGGTGTCACTGACAAAGTCTTCTAAAGAACAAAAAAAGCAGCTTAGAAAACTGTCTGTTTGGATCAAGAGGAAATTTCAAGTACAACTGCATTGTAAACACCAACCAGAAACATTGCTTCTTTGAACAATGGTCCAAACAAAATATAAAAACTGAAGAGACATCACTTGTCTATTGATTACATAAAAATGGATACCCTACTACACACCCCACAATCTATGTTACAAAAAATAAAAATAACAACTAAAAAACCCAAACAAACAAAAAACCCCAAACAAACCAAAAACCACCACAAAAAAAAAAAAATAAAGCAAAATAAGCCGACCTGTAAAACCCAAGCCAACCATCTAAACATCTATATCACATTTCAGCTATTGCCAAGTAATTTTAATTTCTCAGAAAAAAAATTGTCTGTGGCTGCTCAACTGATCCCTAGCTCCTAAATGACAGAGAAAAAATGAAAAAGTGCACAGTTCACCAGCTTCTAACCTTGAAGAAACAGAATAGGTAGCCAGAAGAACACAAACTGAAAGCAGATAACCAGTAGGTAAGCATATTTAAAAAGAAGAAAAATTAATCAATAAGAGAACAGGAGCACAGTAGCTTTACTATGATAGCAGTAGATCTGATGTAGCAATCACTCTCACTGAAAGAAGCATTTTTAAATGCAGATCAGTTTTAACATGAACAACAAATCTGATCATTTTGAAAAAAAAATTTAAAAGGCAATAGGAAACAAAAATCCAATCAAAAAACCCCAATGAAACAGAAATTGGGAAGCATATGTGTAACCTTTGCCAGGAATTAAATGCCAGGAATTAGATTGCTAGCACCTTTTGTTTTCATTTGCTTACCATCAATTTACCAGTACTCAGAAAGGAACTCTGAGATCACAACTTAAATCTTTTCTGAATGCTTCTTCTGCAGTTAGTATTTCCATTATAATGACAGAAGTTAAAAAAAAAAAAAAAACAAAAAACCAACCAGTAATACCTTAAATGTAACAGCTATTAAATTATATGTTGTAACTTTATAGTCTTTTAAAACTTTAATTCCTTCAAAAATACTTAAGGTATCTTTATGGTATATAGTCATCTAGACAGAAATGGGAAGATTCAGTTTTCCCAAATCCTATGAAAATGTGGCCATCTTGTGGTTAATGCTGGTAATATTGATTTTATTTAAAACCCATACAAAACACAGGTATTAAATGAATGAATGAGAAAGCTCTGTGTATTAATGACTGAAATTAAAAACTATGAATAATGGTCAAATACCCATGTTTCATACTAGGACTCTCCCAGTTTTTATGCAACTATTTGCCTATTGTAATAGGTTACATCAGTTGCATAAAAAAGTTATTTCTTAAATAAATAAAGTGATCTTCTATGCAAGATGGAAATACATCATAGGTTCTCAAGATATAGATAAATAATATTGATATTAGTCTTGGCTGAGAGGAACAATCATAGCACATAATTTCTATTTGTGACTGAAACATTTCTGAACAACAAATTACTACTTTCCACAGAGAGATTATACTAAGAAGTTGTTCCTCTCCCATAAAGCAAACATTTTTTTTTTGTAAACATACAGCTCTATAACATAATGTATTTGCAGACATTGAAAGCTAGACAGCAGACCTGATTAAGGAGTCAGATTTGCTTTATGTTACACTAAAAAGGAAATTACAGTTAAGAAAGCAAGGATTCAGCATACTATGTAATAGCTTGAGCTAAAATTATAAATAGGAGCCTTTCTCAAGCAGACTTTTCTCTGTGTAATTCTTTCCAAAACCTGAAGGATTATCACACTCCAGGAAATGGTTTGCCAGTGTGTCTTGGGCTATGGAGCCAAGGATGTGTATTCTATTTCATTTGCTGAAAGCAGTTGGGGAGATGTTTTTCTTTATCTCTTGTAACTCTGGGGGGAGGGGGGCGGATGCCCTCTGATAATGGGCTAACAGTTAAAACCAGGTAGGGCAGTGTTTCTTATCTCTTTCACCATCCATCCTCCCTCCAGGGGGATATTTTCTGTTAATGGGCCATTAAGGCTCACTAAAGGCATGACATATTCCATTGTGAGATGCTCCACCCAGTGGGAGGAGCCAACCATTCCTAGCTAGATAAAAAGCTGAGACACAGGAGCACAAGTTATCTGGTTCCACTGGATTCCTGGAGGAAGACAGGACCCTTCTCACCATCACTGGACCCTTCTCTCTCAGGATCATCTCTGCTCCAGCGGAACCACGTCTGCCACTCCAGGAGGACTTACCTTTGGACTGCTTCAAACACCCTGACCAACACGGTGTTAGGTTGTATTATTCCATTTATTTTACCTTTTTTTTTCCTCTCTTCTCCTATTAAATTGCATCTCTGACTGGGAGTCTGACTGGTTTTGCTTTCAAACCAGCACAAAGTGTCTGGTTTGGGTTTTTTTAGTATGATTTTCTGAAGATCTATGAATATAAAGTTAATAAAACTCTTCCCATAAAGTTAGCTTACTAAGTAATATGCTGCCTAGCTAAAATCTATGATCCTGCAATGGACTCTCTCTCAAGTGTGCTTTGCATAAATGGCAATAATGTTTGTGCTTTTTTTCTTGTAGAAGTCTGAGCTTGCAGCAGTGACCACTCCATTTAGACAACAGAATAAAGAAATCCAAACAGCTCTTAACTGCCTCTCTCATCAATCAATCTCGCTTTCTTAAAACAAACCCACCTTAACCTACCACTATCTGAATTTCAACAGTAAAGAAATATGTTTCCCCAGAACTTTCACATCAATGATAGACTGTCAATATTTGAAGTAAGTGATAAAGAATTGAAGTGAGAACCACTGCTAGGTTTAAAATAAAATTCCTTCATTTATCCATTCTCTGAATCGCATGTAAGGAACAAAACAGGAAGGTTATACAGAAGGGGACAAACCTCATTTTTACCTACACACTCAACATGCATTAAAATCTAGCACACCCAAGTTTCAAGTATAATACTCTTCTCTAGCACATAAAGTGTTACACCATCTAACATGTTTTATTCACATAACCTGTAGGATACACAGCCATAGGAAAATTTATATAAAGTGCACAGCTTAATTTGTATCACTGTGTATATCAGAATCAAACAGCTACTTCAATTTATTTCTGACCTGCTTTGTTGCCCTCACAGGATAATGAGGGGAAAAATTGAAATTCTGATACAATGTCAAGACCAAACAAGTTAAATGACTATTCAGCAACACATGAAGTTGCCAGGATCGTTCAGGTTTTTATTTAAGCATTTCAACGCTGTGAAATAAAACCCAATAAGTCCTCTTTTATGAAGCTTATGTTCATATATTTACACTATAAGATATTCAAACGTTGGGAGTTTTTGTATGTGAAGTAATGACAAAACCAGACTAATGTGCCTGTGGGCAGAAGGCTGTCATCACACAGAAATCACAGAATACAGAAAAGTGAAGTAAATATATTGTCTACCTTTTCCACCTTTCCACCATTGATGTCACTGGGGAGGAATTTCTTGCCAATCGTTCTTAAATCTGTCTGAAATGATTACAGAAGACAAGAAAATATTAACTTAAAATACGCACTTTAAACAAAAAGCAAAAAACCCCCCATAAAATAAGAAAAAGAATAGCATTTTTTCCATAATGACAACTATTTATTACAGAAATCCACTCCTGTGATAAAAAATTCAACAACTCAAGAGTTTACAAAAGAAATCCTTTTGCTTTTTAAATTATATTGTTGTTTTAAATACATTTTCAACGTTGATTAAAATGCTCTTAAAATAGACAAAATCAAATGACTATGCAATGTTTAATGGTTAAACATAACTGTGAGGTTTAATAGAGGTGAAACATCTTTCTTTTCTCTCCATCTGGCACTTAGAGAAAAGTATTTTTAGTTTGTGTCTTTTTACATGCACAAATCCTTACTTACTATGATCATAAACAACTCTTTCAAAAGAAAATGTGCAAATGTAATTACTACAAGAACTTGAACAATGTTTTGCCATTAATATATGTCAATGGCCTACTGTTCTGGCACCCTGATCTAGAACTGAGCAGGATTGTATTTTAGTATCTGAAATATTGTAAATGATTTATTCTGGTTTTCAGTGAGAAACACTGGTATGTTACACAGGCTCCTATAAACTGTTCCTGTGTGTTCCATATCCATAGCAGAGAATCATCATAGAATGGTTTGGGTTGAAAGGGACCTTAAAGAACACCTAGTTCCAACTCCTCTCCTATGCGCAGGGTACACCTTCCACTAAGACCATATTGCTCAGAGCCCATCCAACCCACCCTTAAACACTTGCAGGGATGGGGCATCCATGACTTCTCTGAGCCATCCATTCCAGCGCCTCACCACCCACACAGTAAAGAATTTCCTCCTAATATCTAGCCTAAACCTACTCTCTCAAACTGAAGCCACTCACCCTTGTCCTTTCACTACATGTCCTTTTAAAAAGTCTCTCTCTCTCTCCATTTTTCTCATAAGCTTCCTTCAGGCACTGGAAGGCCACAATTAGCTCACCCCTAAACCTTCTCTCTTCCAGGCTGAACCATCCCAGTTCTCTCAGCCTTTCCTCACAGGAAAGCTGCTCCATGTCTCTGATCATCTTCGTATCCCTCCTCTGGACTTGCTTCAACAGGTCTATGTCCTCCTTCCTGCACTGGGGACCTCAGAGCTTCGTGCAGCACTGCAGGTGAGGTCTCACCAGAGGGGAGCAGAGGAGCAGAATTCCCTCCCTGGCCCTGCTGCCCACACTGCTTTGGATGCAGCCCAGGACACGTTTGTCTCTCTGGGCTGAGTGCACATGGCTGGGTCCTGTACAGCCTCTCACCCAGCAGCACCCCCAAATCCTCAGCAGGGCTGCTCTCCATCTGTTCATTCCCCAGCCTGTGTTGATACTGGGGCTTGCCCTGACTCAGGTGCAGCATCTTGCACTTGGTCTTGTTAAACCTCACGAGATTCCCTGTTCTTGAGCTTGTCCAGGTCTCTCTGGATGGCGTCCTGTCCTTCAGATGTGTCAACGTCACTGCTCATCTTGGGGTCATCTGCAAATTCGCTGAGGGTGTACTTGGTCCCTTCTTCTGTATTATTAATGAAGATTTTTAGTGACACTGGTCCCAATACAGATCTCTGAGGGATACCACTCATCACTGATGTCCATTGGGACTCTGAGCCGTTGGCCACTACCCTCTGGATGGGACTGTCCAACTACTTACTTATACCTCTAATGGTCCATTTATTAAATGCATCTTTCTCCAGTTTAGAAAGAAGGATATTCTCAGGGACTGTGTCAAAGGTTTTACAGATAAATGGCATCTGTAGCCCTTCCCTTGTTCACTGATGCAGTCACTCAATCAGAGAAAGTCACTGGATTGTTCAGGCAGGACTTGCCCTTGCCTAAAGCTTTGCAATCAGAGCAGTGGGAAGGGGACACAACTTTTACAAATTCTTTTAAAGTTCTTAGACAAAATAAAAAAAATATTTTTTTATGAAGGGCTGAAGATACATTTATGTCTACTTCATACTTATTTAAGCAATTCACACACACACACTCAAAAAAGGTAAAAAAGGTCATCTGACTTCTTGATTTCTTCTGCCTGAAACGTGCCTCTAGCAGTCAAGGAAGAATTTGAAAGAAGTGGAATATAAATTCACTGTTATCCTGCCGTTAAAGACACAGTGTTACTCTCTACTTACTCAACAGACAAGTTAATCTTCTGAGCACACGAACAACTGACTTAATGATAAAAAGTGATAGGCCATTAATTCTAGCTTTGGAGTAGTTGTGCAACATTTTTGGTTTATTTTTATTATCTATCAATCAAACCTGAAATAACATCACAGGCACAAATGATCATGTCAATACTTGTTCCAGCACATGATTACATGTGCAGGGTAATACCCAGCAACTCACAAGTATTTCATTTGGGTTTTGTATAAAGCAACAATGCATTCTCAAATACATGGGCATGCTGCTCTGGTCTAGAAATCAAACGTTTGCCTTCTGCATTTTGTATTACATTCTTTGCATCTTTGCATTATAATTTTACTTTAATTCTTTTCATACTCCTTACATGAACCGGTGCCTGCACACGGGTGACTGAACACATGCTTTAAAGAATAAGTGAAAGGAACAAGAGGGGACACTTTCAGAGTATCATCTAAAAACATCTAGTGGTTGAATCTTGAGGGTGGACAAAATATCCCAAACAACTCTCACATCATTTCATTATTTTATTATTTCTAATTTCATCAAGGAAGAATACTTTTCTCTTAAGCACTTGACTAAATTGTTTTCCCCCTTGAAACTACATATAGTTATTACAAAGTTTATATTAAACCATATAAAACATCTGAGTATGGATTTGATAAAATATATTAAAATAAAATAACAAATACATTAATTAAGAAAGACAGCAGACTTATTAATGTTTACCAACAATGTATATACCAGAATTCTAAAAAACAGAGATTCACATGCACACTTTTCTCATATCCTTAAAAACGTTATGGTTTATTGCTTTAAAGATGTTGCTCTATTTTGTATACTCGTTATAAATATTTTGCCAAAATTATGACTACTAATCTAGATTTCTACAGTAAAGAAAAAACAGGTTTCAGTTACATAAATATGTAGACAACACTGGATATGTAGTCTGAATGTGCTTCAAGGAATATCATGTCAAGAAGCCAATGGGTGTTTTATTCATCCCAACAAATTTGTACTAAAATTTCATACTCATATCATTACATAGCACTTCTGGTTGTATTACTGCTTATAGTTTGACTTTAGTTTTACATCTCATAAACAAAAAAATATTTTCCTACTGCTAAACCGGATCATTTTTTCTCCTATAGGTTTTGCAGTTTGGAATAGATGCTCTTTCCAAATAAAACTCACAATTCATACAGGCAAGGAGAGAGGCCAGTACTCTGTCTTTTACATAAATTACACAGACAACAGTACACTTAATTAGACACACAAACCTCTACCTGAGACATTAGATCTATCATTTTTAGCATGATTTCTCAGAAAAAAAAATTTTCACTACCATAACTTACATTAAGGGCAACTAGGATAATATCATTTGTATTAACTTTTTCAGATGAACTTAAGCAAGCTTCAATTCCTTCATCTGAAAGATACCTGTTAAAGAAAAAACAAAATTAGAATATCACATGATGTATCAATGAGACAAACATTTCTTCTGTCTAGGAGATTGTCTTTAGTCCCTATCTTTTGTACTGGTGAAGCATGGATGCAAAAATACTTGAAAAATTACTTAATGTAATCTGTTTCCTTACACTGAGATGAGGTTAAGAAAAATATTTCTTCTTTCCTAATTTCTAAACAGAAGAAAAATTTTAAAAAGGCAAACAATAAAAAAGTTGCACTTGCAAAGTAATCAGAACCATCACAAACAGGGTAAACACTGTGCTCCTCATGCCCAGCCTCCGAATTACAGGAATCTGGTCTCAAAATCAACCCTTTGACCTTTACTTGATGGAAGAAGCATATTTTCACGGAAAAAAAAAACCCAAATCAAACTAAAACAACCACTCTTATCCTGCTCAAAGCACAACCACATCTATTTGTAAAGAGCAAGGCTGTACAGTTACTCCCCCAAGGGCTGGGGCACACAACACTGCCATCCTATAAAATGTATTTTGGTTGCCTGTGCTATGAAGGAACTGGTAAAAATGGAAGTGTATTACGGTGTAGGAATAGTCAAATATGGTAAAAAGTGTTAAATAAAAGCAAAAATTCTCCTCCATAACCACATTTGAAAAAAGTATTTGTGACGATGATGGTGGTAGCACAGGATGAGTATTTTTCTGCAAAAATTCTGTAAGTATACAATAAATTTGTTATTTGAACACTAAGTTTTGAATTGATCACTCTAATCCATTTTAAAGGGCTGATCTATTCTAACCTTCAAAAAACACTTCAAAAAAGGATAACTTTAACTTGAGTGATCAGAAATTGTGACATTTGTTGTTCATTTTGCCTACTCTAATCCATTTGCAGTTCCAGTTTTCAATTTTATGTAGTTGGCAACCTGCCTTCTTCTGCACAGCTCTTCATTTTATTCAAATACATCACAGCAACCACTAAATAATTGATAGACACCCAGTCTACAGACACACAGTTCTTCCTCAACATTTAAATAACCACTCACCAAGAAATCACCATTTCCCAAATAATAAAGGAATGATTAAAGAAAGAAAGAGTAATATACACTAAAAAATACTAAAAATAAATATTCCTGGGTGCTTCAAGAAATATTTCTTTTTAAAGAAAATAACATGCACAGTGTAACATACAAACAAGGCAAAATACTTGAAGGGAAGTACACTTGACAGACCTTTTTGATTCCAGCCCTGGTAACTTTAACATTGTCCTTTCCAGTCCTGCCAGTGCTCCCAGACTAATTACTGGTCCCAGCTGTGCTCTAACCCAGACACTTGATCGGATTTATCTGTTCACGTCTAGCAAATCCAGGGTCTCTAGCCCAACACCACCAAAAAGAAGAAAAGCCAATAATGAAACAATTCAGACAGAAAAAAAAAAAAAAATAAGCGCACATATATATATAGAAGCATAAGAAGAAGCAGTCCTATTTTTTTTTAATAAAAAACAGACACTTGATAAGAATAAGGTAGCAAGATGTGTTGGTTGCACGGGAATACAGAATTTCCCAGCTGAGTAACTCTAAGCTTCAGTACTATGATATGGGAAGATTTATGCAACTCCTGTGCATTAGTAGATCTCATTAGCTGGAGTCAGAAGGTAAAACAGAACAGCATTCCCACTCTGCCAGGGGAAACAGATACACCCAACAGACTATCCTGCTCTTGAGGCTTCAACTGCGGCTTAATTACACCAACAGACTTCCTAGAAAGAGCAGTATCATAAACTCTAAAGGTTTACCTTCTGCCGTCTTCAACACAAAACTGAACATAAGTTGAACAGCAGGGGCTGGGGGAGCACAAAATCCATACACTGAGTTTTAGACTGTCAGCTAAGTCATGGAAGGATTCTTCCTTTCCTGTTCCAAATGCAAATGAAGCCATTCTTCATTCTACTAAAGCTAGAGGGACTGCAGCTCTCTTACAGAGGCATTTAAGCCAAGTACTTCAACATAAGCACTACCATTTTCCAGCAAGAAAAAAAATGTTTTTAAAGAATGAGTAAATGAGAATTTGACCTACAATTAAACTTTCTCTATATAGGACAAGATTAATTCTGCTATTACAAATTTCACTGCTGAGTCATGTTTTACTTTCACACCTCAAAGTGAAGACTGAATCACAGCTGTCAAAATAGCACTCTAGCTTAGTTAAAATTTTCAGTTTATAACTTTTTATATATAAATTTATATATGAATTTTTAGTTTACCTTGTCTTGTTATTTAGGAAAGCTTTTGAGATAGAAGGATAAAGAGAAACTCACTGGAGAACACCACTAATTTTTGACTTGTGCTAATTTAAGCAACAGCACTTAGCAAAAACATTGCCTATCTGACCAAAATCTCTGCCAACTTCACAGAGACACCAACCATTAAATACCACTGGGGACATCTGTTAGGTTGATTTAAGCAAACATCAAAGCTTTTTAGCAAAAACCTGATTGACTTGGTTATTATCAGAGTTTTCAAAAAAAACAAAATCTGTGAATATCAATGTAGAGGGGATATTTTATAGTTTGGGGTTTGTTGCTTTGGTTTTTATAGATGCTTATAACATGAAAGTATAAATTAGGTAAATGTAAAAGATCAGGATCAAAATTATCTTCAAGAAAAAAAGATCAAATCAACAATTCTGTCAGCAGAATTTTGCTAAAGAACTTCAACAGAGAAAAAAAGAGCTTTCCAGTAATGTGTCAGGTGCTACTTCTGTGCAACAGGATGCAAAACTATAGATTTAGTAAAAAATGGTCAGAAATTGGCCAGGAAGCAAACTGCAACGAGGAAATATTGTATGCCAGATTTAGCCAAAGCACAGATTTCTCCTGCTTCAAGAGAAGCTAGAAACCAGTGTATATCAAGTCAGTCTTTTCCATTTTGCCATAATAACATTCTTATACAGACTTCTTCATATAGCAATGAGTACTCCAAATATGTTTATATTTTCTTAACAAACTTACCGAAACTTATTTTAAATAGATTATCTTATTTTCTCCTGTTTGTACAGTTTCCTATAAGAACTAAGTTTCAGCTTTGAGTGTTTCCTGCTACAGGCCCACAAATTATTTAAGAAAATAAAAAAAAAGTATTTTTACTAAATTTATTTTAAAATAAATGTATTTATACAGAAAAAAATACATCTACCTTGCTCAAGTATGAAAAGGGACTTACAGTAGACAAAGCTACCTCTTCAGATGGCATAATCCTTCCCCTCACAACATAAGGATTATTAAATCTGAGTTTTTTCCAGACTCTGAAGGAATCAGAGTCCCTTTCTCTATCTGTTTTTAATGAGGGCATGCGATATGCTGAAGGTAGGACCTTTACTGCATAAGGCCACTCACTTATTTGTTCTCTGTATTAGATCAAGGAAGAAAAAAAAAAAATCTGACCCTGAAAAAAACCAAAGACAGTAAAAACCTGCTCTGGAGTCAAAGAGAACAACCCTGTAGCACTGCATCTCTATTATATTCACTCAAGTGACTCACATCATCGGCATTACCTGTTCTGCCCATTTTGCAAAATGCCACGACCTGAGATAACAAAAAGTGACCTACAGTGTGATCCTATTACATTAATCCAACACATTTCCTATTGCCAAGTGGTAGGAAGCAATCCCAAACCACCCATGAACCAGATCAGACTGCTGGAAGTGCACACAAGTCCCCCAGTTCCCAAGATCTATCTGGCTGCGCTGTACAAACAGTGTCTTGCTCTCCACACCTCCATTCCAAGCTGTCTCCCCAACTTTCCTTTATAAATCAAGGAGACAGTGGGCATAACGTGGCACAGAAGTGCTCCTGTCACAATCAACAAACTTCCCTTTTTTTCTTTCTGTAAACAAACATTTCAGAATTAAGCACTTTTGCTTAACATGAAAGAGCAAATAAATAAAAGGTAAAATAGATGGGTGAGAAGCATAGAGTGAGCAAGAGCCAAGCTCCACAAAACTCTTCAAGTCCAAAGCAAGCCAGTGGCTGACCACTGACATCTTACAATGATACAAAAAACCCCAAAAAACCTCAACGAAGCACACACCCCACAACATAACCTTCCACTATGAGGACTGGTAACTAGGCTAAGATACACTAAAAGTACCTTTAGTTTCCAAGAAACAAAGTAGTCACTACACTTCTTTCTTACACGTTTTAAAACAATCTTGAAAGTTACACGTTGAAGTTATGAAAACAACTACATTGATTTCAAGGCAATTTTAGTAAGCAGTGCTGCAGGAGTCACACAGGGATTCTGTGGCCTTGGAACATTAATACAAATTAGAAGAAAAAAAAAATCACGGTTTACAACCAAATGGGCATAAAGCTTCCACAAATGGTTGAGATGGTTATTTGTGAAGCATTCTCAAGAGAAAGGAGATCAGAAGAGAAGGGAAAATAAATGTTTCTACTGCAATTCTTTTTCATTACGCTTCCTGAAACCTGAGGGATATCTCACCTATTCTTCCCCCCACTCCAGTTTTATTCATCTGAGACATGAAGCAGTACAATCCTCTTAGCAACAGCTTTTGTCAGAAAAAATATCTAGAAAGTACCTGTATTCCCACCTTCAATCAAGACATTAAAACAAAACCATTAGTAATGAATCAGCATTTTCTACGTGAACCATTCACATATAAATCCAAATCTGCAATTTTCCTGTCAAAATGTTCTCAACAAGCTTCTATGAAAAACAGATTTCAGTAATTCTTCCTTTGTAATACACAAAAAAACATATTACATCAGTGACAGAGCTCTTTTCCCACTGCTCCTTCATATGAAATATAACATCAATTTAATAACACACTTTTGTACATTATAGGTGGGCATTCTCCTTTTCAGTATTTCCCACTGCAATGGGATATAACCATAGTACAGATCTTGCCTATGCCTCTACTTATCTTGCTTTATGTTCTGCCTTACATCATAAAGAACAAATTACACCTGATGTGGCCTGAATAGACAGATTTCTGTACTACTACTCTATTGCTTGTGTCTGAAACACGGAAGAAACTGGTGGTATCAAAGCAAGATGCATTTTTTGCCTGCTTTATGCTGCTGGATTAAACACTTCATCTGCAGACAAACATGCATGTGTATACACACACATGAAAAGGTTTTAAATGAGAGTCTTATTCTATAATTAAATCCACCAGGCAAACAACTCTTCTAATAGTATTTATTTTTCATGAGCAGTTTTCTTGAAAAGCATGTTTTCTCTCTCTCTAATTAACAGTTCAGGCACAAACACAAATCTTTAATCTTCCTTTTTCTATTTCATCATTTTTCTATAAATCCTCTGTAATTTTCTTCTACCATCTTTAGAATTACCATCTTATTAAGTAGAAGCTTTAAGGAAAGAAGTAAATAGGGAATTAATATTAATAAATATGTTCTATAAAATTTATCCATTTCAGATTCCTAACTCTTCCAGAATCACTGTGATATTAACAGCAAACACAAACTGCACTACCACTTCTAATTCAGTGCCAGCCACACATATTAACGTTTGAGTTTTATAGCAAATTTTATACAGCTATTTTCACTTTGTTTGTGCAAAAAGTCAGAATGTTCCTTACATATCTTTGCTACAGAAGCAGACTTATACAATTGTGTCATAAAACGGTAAGGTTTTCAAAGGAAATTTTTAAAAAATCGCAGAAAGCTTTCAATTTTTTCTTACTTGATAACACCTCAATAGAAGACAGAACACTCTAAGCAATTAAGCAAAGAGCATCTTAAAAGACCTCAGTAGTACAAGACAACCACTGGGTGTCAGTGTTGTTCCGTAACAGAAAAACTCTCTACCAGCAATTTGAAAAACTCGGCAGTTCTCTTAATAGAGCTTCAAAACGCTTTGCTGAATTTCAGTTGTGTAAAGGAATTACATTAAATTTTAGAAATTCCACTGAAGGGCTATCCACTACAGCTGTTTAAAAGAGAAAAAAACCCCACATTTTAAGACATTATCCAAATACGAAAATCAGATTTTCAAGAAAGTTTTTCCGTACCCTTTAACCTGTTTAACTATTACTGGGAAGCAACTGACATTCTTCTTCCCCTCAGCTTCTGAGCTTTTATTTAGTTTAAAGAACTAAATGGGCAAAATGAGGGTCATTGTTCCTTTATCCACAAGACAAACATCTGCAAAGAATGACAAACCTAGATTCAAGTGGCATTCTTGGCAATTTTACTGTTAATATTCTCACACCAAGAAATGTCTTTTTGCTGTTGCATTTAAAGATTTGCTTCCTACATCTTGTTCTTGAATTGTACATTTGCTATATACAAACATACACCAATGATTACTGCTATAAACTGTATTTTTGTTTTCCTATCGCTTTTTCAATTTGCTAACAACACTCTGAACTCTGACCTGAGCACTCACAGCTTTGCAGTTTTAAGGAGCTTTATCTCATGTTCGAGCTTAGTACTTCGCCCAGGTTTTTAATGATAGTATCAAATCAAAAGCATGACCTAGAAATGTTTTCATGTAGCCTCAGGTTTTGACAGTGAACCATCCATAGCCATTCTTACTAGTGCAGTTAAACTATTATCAAGTTCTTTACAGGAACTTTAACTAAACCATTTCCCTATTTCACTCCTTAAAGATGCAAACCCAAAATGTTAAAATAACAGAATGGACTGTATTGTATCACTATTAAACTCCACTAGGTTTTAAGTGCACTTATGCTAGCAAAAGCCAATTTGAATAATCTAGAAAGCACACTGAGAAATACACAACTTTGGCTACAACTTGGTAAGCATTTAGATGAAGAGACACCAAGGTATTTAAGTCTATCCTTAAAATATTACTGACATTTCTAAAACTGGTGCACAGCCACTACATCATCTTGGCTCCCCAGACAGCTAAACTTGCATCTCAGCTACCTAATTTTTCACTCCTGGGAATATACCACTTCCTTAAGTGCAGTCTCCAACCCAAGCCAAGCTGAAACCCCAGAAAGGAACTCATAAAATATACATTCACAAGCTCATGTTCTCAGATGTTTAGCTGACAAAACTTAAGGCCTAAACCTCTCTCAGATGTCTATGACACTTGACTTTCAATAAAAACATGAACTTAAAAAGTCAATTTATTTTTAGAACAACCAAAAAAGGTTGGGGTTTTTTTACGTTACATAATAAAAGCAGAATGACTGTCCTTAATGCCCCGCCCTCTTTTTTAATGTGAGAAAGCAAATCCAAGTTACTTAGCACTAAAATCTATTTTGATAGTAAAATCCTGACCCAAGGAAAGCACAGCAAATGCTCAGTGCCAAGGAAAAGGAGAAAAACCAAAATGAAACCAAAACCCAGAAGCGCATTACTTGAACAACACCAATGCACATTAACTTCCTCCTGGCTTATTTCTACCTGAAACTTTCAGTAGGAATGGGATAAAGACCAATAACTTAGGAGCACTACTATGTTCTAAACATATGCAATATGAAGCATTACAAATATTTCACTGCATAAGCAACAGTAGTCCGGCAGCTGAGAGTGGGACCCAAAGCAAGCACCCACTGTGCTTCTCCTTCAGGAACCTCCTGCTCCTCGGCCAGCCTACCCCATCTTGATGTGGAGTCACTTCCCTCTCTTCTCCTACCAGCACTAGAGAAGTGAATAGCCCAGATGGAATTGCTCTCGCTAACAAGGAGCTTTTTCCATCTCTCCTACAGTAACACTGGAGAGGAGACCTGCCTTATTCCTGGGCCAGTAAGTCCTGAGACAGGATTTGGTGGTAAGGAGGTTTCTGCTTGGTGTCAGAGGCAGAGGGCACCCCAGCAATCCCTCAAGGGCTTCCAAGTTGTATCTCTATTATGATTTTTAGCCACCTTTATCAAACCAGCCTCTTATTAATTTCTAAAGGATGGGGACTATTGTCATACAAAAGCTGGAGTAAACAGTGATAGTTTTAGAATTAATCTTTAATATGCTTGACATGCTAGGAGAACTGTAAGTCTATTATTGGGTTAGTCTGACAGTCAGTCATTCTCACACCTCTCTAGACCCACACATAACTCTTCTCTTTTTAACTACTAGAACTTGTATTATTTTGGGGCTCCCCCCCAGCCCCTCAGAAATTACTCTGTTCCAAACATGAAGTATCAGAAGCCAGTTTTCAGCATACTCCTCATCAAGTGCTTGCACACAGATCACGAATTTTAACAGCTGCATTAGTGAAGTCTTTACAGTCACACCTCCCATAGCGTGATACATAGTGTGATGTGTGCTCTTTTTAAGTCTATTTTCTTCTATAAAATTCCTACTGCTGGGCATACTTAGAGTATGAGACTAGCGGAATATCTTTAACAAGTATTTCACAATATAAAAAAGTAAAGGCTTGGTTCTTGAACACAACATAAAGCTTGTTTACCTTTACAACCACATTATACATCTCTAATAACATCATCATCAAAAACCTCACACTCTCCACTTGCTCTTTCCCAAATGCAACATACTTCATTCACCACGTGCTTTATCTAAGCTACATATACAAAACTAAAAACCAGAACCAATCTTCCTTTATAGTTTCAGTTTCCTGCAGAAGAATTGAAAATAATCACTTGCAAAGCCCTGACTCAGAGCCAGTAATCCTAGAAACTGGAGAATGTCTCATCACACAGTTCTACAGGAAGCTGGTTTCAAGACACATACAGTTCTTTTACAAGCAGACAACTGGGCAAGGGAGAAATAGAAACACATGTGGAAAAGCCTGTCTTGAACTGACAAGAAACTACTAAGCAGGGCACTCTCTGAAAAGGCTGCACAGACAATGAATTTACTTCCCTATGCTTTCAAAAAGCTCAAATTAGGTGGACTTCACTGAGTGATGTAATGTTCATCTCTTCATTGGTATATCTAAATAGGGTGAAAAATCACTGAAGGTTAGGAAAAAAGCTACAAATTAAGATCTCAAAGCTACATGTGATAGGTTTTTAAAAACTCTACTGCTGCAATTTTAGGTCTTATTTGTGATATAGTTTTAAGTTGCACTAGCAGCACTGTGAGTATATGCAAAGGTAACTACTATGTAAGTAAAGAGCCATTAAATTTTCCACCGTAAAACAACTGCAAAAGCTACTGATAAATACTTTGACAGGTAATTTACATTCAAAATGTGTCTGACAAAGTATAAATTTTACATATTAAAAACGGCAAAATCCAAAGCACTAGTTAGGAAGTGAGGAATGAAGGAGATTGAAAGCAAGAAAGCAAACAGAACTTCCTCCAAATAAAAGATGAAATCACCAGCTGCTTAGCATCAGTCTAGAAGGAACTTTTGCTCATCTCACTCATTACTGTATTTCCACTTCTTGAGCCTGGCATTAACACAGCAGACACAGACCATAACTTTCTCTGCTGGAAGTAACCAACCAAGTTCCATAATGCAGCCATAATCATCAATCACATTGGAATGCAGGCACAGGAGTTACTTACTTCACCACCATCTATGTAAGGCAGGGAGCACCTGAGTCAAACTGAGATCACTATTCTGCTTCAGTGGCTACACACTCTTTACGGTGAAGACTAAAAAGGTATATAGCTCTCACTTCACCATATAGTTAAATACAGAACCTTTGAGCGAATGAGTTGGTTAAACAAGTTAAAAAAAATCAAAAGCCCTGGACAAATGAGAAACTTTGATAATAGTAATATATATATATATTTAAACAGTAAGGAATTATTATTTCATGATGAAATAAACATGGTTTCATGTTCATGGGACTTCCCAGAGAACATTATTTAAAGGCCATTATTACTGATGGCTTAGACAAAACAGTAAAGAGGTAGAGAATTTTATATTTAAAACCAAAATATTAAAGGCCATTGTTCAAAGGAAAAAAGGAGGTTAATTATATCAACCAAACAAAAAAGAAGCCAAAAGAAAGACTGAACAAGATATTCTGGAGGATTAATTTGATAAAAGCTAATAATAAAGACATTTCAAAGCAGATAGAAGACTCCTGACAGGTGACAAGGATGACAAATGAATGAGTGCCAAAAGGCTTGATAAAAAAAGTTATACTATGTAAGTTGGTTTTCTTTGCGTTTTTGGTTGCTTTGGGTTTTTTTTAAATTCTTTCTAAACTAAATCTCTAGAGAGATTTGGAAGTTCTCCAAACTAAAGTTCTTGTTCAAATATATAACTAAGCAAATTTCTCAAATTGATATTACAATATAAAAGGCCTTAGAATATATACAGCAGTGACAGCAAACCTCACTGGATCAGCAAGCTCTACAGGAGCCAACATCCAGAACTGCTGACATGTTTTAAATGAACACCTCAACCAGAAGAATGCAAAACAATGAAACATCAAACATGGTGATCACACGAAATCCTAGGATTTACATAGACCCATATGAGCAAACTCATATAAGCCGTAAGATTAGAATTTGTAGCCTCATGAGAACTTTGTGAGCTTTATGGGGAAGACAATATTTCTGGGAGATGGAAGATGTCCCACTCACAGCTATTAGACTTCTCTGAAACATGAACAGAGTGAGTGGAGAGCAGAAGAATGCAAGGAGGAGAGAGTAGAAAAGACTTGTAGGAATAGCTTTGGCTTCACTAAAGGTTCTTAAAGAAAATGAACTAAGGCACAAGAAGAAAGAAGAATGCTTTCTCACATACTAAAACATGGGAAAGGAAGGGTATGGACACAATGGTTTCTCTTCTAGAGGATTAGTAAACACTGGATATATTCCTCTGGTTTGCACAGAATACCACAAATTGTAAGGCAAAGGACAGGATAGCAAGGTGGTAATTGGTGATGATTATACAGTTCTAGATGACACCAAAAATCTACAGCTTACTGTACTCTGTGACCATAGGATAAGCCGTCAGGTGAATTTCAACATTAATAAACACAAAGCACTGCACAATGAGAAGAAAAAAAAAAACCTCAAGCAATGTGCACAGTCCTGAGTTCTAATTTAGTTATCATTAACAAAAAATATGTAGTCATTCTGGACAGTAAGTCATAGCTCAGTAGGAGTCCAAATCACAAAGAATACTAAGATTTATTTTGAAAATAATACAAGACACAACATTATAAAAGAAAACAAATCAAATAATTACTAAATAACAGTGTTGCTGCATGTACCTTTCTATTATAAAATTTCTAGTTGCTTAATTTTTAACACAGACTTCCACCACAGGTCACCTGTGCAGCACAGATTTTCCTGACTAGTTGCAGAACCTCCATCCACAGACTCCTTCCAAGATATAGCTAAGCAAAGCTACAGCTGATCTAATCTACAGTCCTTCTTGGAGTACAAGCTTTAATTAGGACAACTTTCAGAGATTTCTTAGAATCAAACTTTCTGTTATTTCAAGAACTCAATGCACTTTGCAACTCTTGAACATATTACATATTAACATATTACATTTTAAGATGCAAAAACATAGGCTTAGTTTCAAAAATCCTTAAATTATGCTGCCCTTGGTTAGCATACTTTATTCTTACTTCCATGCCGGCTTTATATACATACATTTATTTTTATTTCCACTGGTTTAAAATCAACTGGAATTATGGCACAATTTCATAGATTATGCTGCCAGCCCTTCAGGTCATTGTTTTGTTTGTATGCTTTTTCATACCTTAGGTCAAAAGCTGTTTAGTTTCTATAAATTGAATTGGTGATCCTTTAGCAAATAAGCTAATTAACATACACATTCTACATTTAATTACATGAGAAATGTAAAGTCTGTGGCTAATACTGGTAAAGAGAGACAAAGATATCAAATCCCAGTTCAGAATACATTTAGCACTGTATGGTAGGCTTTCCATCCTTCTGAGAGTATCACGTGCTTCAGCATAGGCTCAATGCATAGGTTTTCAAGTATTACAATTCTTTTCTAGTGTAATGTCCCAGCTCACTAACGTTATACAGCAAAAAGCTGATACCTGTGTAACCTCTGTGTAACCAAGCTGACTGACTATAGGACAGATTAGAGTCCTCAGCTTCTTATAAAAAGAAAGATAAGAATTAACTAAGACCAGCTCTCAGAATACACAACAGAAACAATGAAGTAGTGATTTAGTGCACATCAACTTAGCACGTATTTTGTCAACTAATGAATGAATTGGGAAGGCATTGAGAATCAGTAATGCCTCCAACACTAAACCAGATCTGTAAGAAACTATCACATAGATAAATGTAGGAAATTGAGTCTTTCTGTTACCAATATTGATTTGTTCTCTTCTCCCCCAAGAGTCCCAATTACAAGTTCTAAGTGTTATAAAAACCACTTTTAAGAATCTGAATGCGATCTTGCAATTGATATTTGGAGGTTTCAGTTGGCTGGATCCTTTAAGGTGACTTTGCTCAGTCCCTGGCAGGAACACAGCAATTCATTGCAGTCTACCAACACCATCAGTCATCCCAAGTTAAGCTCCCACTACCACTTAATTAACCAAATGACAGAAGTCTGCAGTTGGATGACACACAGCACTCCGAACATCACCATCTCTGATGTCTCTAATTAGATGTCAGCACTGAAAAACTTGACCAGATACAAGTCCATCATCCACAGAAAGCATTCTCTCACCCAAGGCAAGCACAAAAAGAGGCAAGATTAGAATTAGGATGCAAAGGAACACAATAGTAAGGCGATCAAGTAAATAAGTATTATCAGCAGTAGCCTGATGACATAAAAATTACCAAAAAACCCTCTTGACTGGGCATAAAACCATACAATTAAGTCATTATCTTACTGTCAGATTCTGAGTTGCATCTTCATAAGCACAAATTTGTCAATTTTTTTTTGCTCCAGATCCACCTTGGTTATTTCATTTTTTTAATGAATTTAGTACTGTTTCTCTTTTCCTCCTGCACGCAAGCTGATGTTACTGCCTTCTAAATTCATGTAATTTATCACTATGTTTTTCCAGCTTATAAAATGAAGGTAAATACAGCAATTATAGTGTTTATGCTAAATTATTATTACAAGGTACAAAGTGAGGCTGTGATGCTTCTGGCATTCCACTGCATAGAATCTACCATAAGACAACAATTAGTTCTCTGCCAAAAAAAGGAAACATTTAAAAATTTGAAACATAAAAGCATGGCAAGAAAGAGTAAATTCCATTAACCAAATCAAAATTCAGACAAAGGAAAAGCAGCTCCAACAAAAACACATCCCTGAGTTAATCACTGTTTTTCATTTCTATTTCTTTTTCTTTTCTATCTTCTTCCCCATGGGTCTACACAGTTCTTAAACTGCAACACTGCAGAAAAAAAAAAAGAAGCTGATCTTACATAATAATATGCAAGAAGGCATGTAGGATACCAGGGCTTTATGACCAAGATATGACCTGACAGCTTTCAAGTGGGTACTTCACAATATTCTCAGAGAGAAGATCCACAACATAAATATATTTCCCTGAAAGCAGCGCATCCTCCATGTCACTGCAGTATTATTACACTCTTGGATCCAGAATTTATGTTCTAGTCTTTAAGTCATTTAGCAATTGATCTACTCAATGCTATTTTTATTTTCACAATTGGACACACATTAATTATACAAGCAGAATAAATTTATCCAAAGGTACTTTGTAGAAAATGATGCAGAATAAGGTGTAGAAATCAGGTGTATGTTCCTGGGCCACACCTCAAGCATTACTGCCCTTCAAGTATTACAGATATCTGTAATATCTTTTAAATATGTGACGATTTGAATTTCATAGGCTTCTCTTTTTCAACTGAACTACCTTTTAGCCTTTCCCTAGAAGGTCATGTTGTTTTCTAGCTCTCTACTTAGACCTCTTTTTCTCCCCTTCTCTCTTACAAACACCATAATTAACAACCAGGACAGCTGCTTTTTATACCTCACTCAAAAGCATGATACTGCATCATACTTTTTAGGTATATACCAAAATATAAAAAAAGAACCCTCAGAATATTTTCCTGCAGAACTGCTTCTCATGAACCCTTATGATATGCAGGTGACTACTCCTACCTACACCCACAAAAAAATCTGCAGTAAGCCTACTGGAATACATTTGTTTCTGTACTATTCCAGACCTTTTTCAAAGTTAATTTTAATTTCCAAAGACTTGCTGCTGAAGTGTTTGCAACCCTTCAGGTTAGACATTGTCTCATACTGTAAGCAATCCCCCATCTCACAAGCGACTTCTTCTGCTGTATATAAACTACATTTTCTCTTAAGTACCTAAAAAAAAAAGAAAAAAACCTGAAGCTTCATTAAATAAACAAAACAGCATTGTTTTCTTCCTTGTCAAAACTCATCATGCCTTGTTTCTTAAATTTCTGTTTGTGGTTGCTTGTCATCCTATTATGTTTGTTTATAAAAACACTGAAAATTATTAAACTGTTTATGGAACACCATGTTAGTCTGAGTGTTTTAAGATTCTCATTTTTACAGGGTAAAAAAACTAAAGGAGCAGTAACAATAACTGAAGCCCACTAATCTTTTCTCACAGTGTTCTTCTGCTGCCACATTTACAGAAGTGTGAAGTGTGAATCATTCAATTTTACATAAAGTAAAAAGCAGGCATTTTGGAAGTAATCTTGCTACCCAACTACAGGCATGTAATTTTAACCTTATCCTGGATGGAGATAATGCAGATGAATAGATCAAAGACACAAAATGAGAAAGGAAGAGTACTTCACAGAATAAGACCCCTATCTTAACCTGTTCCCTGTGATGCTTCTTTTAATACAAGGGGACATAAAGAATTATCTTCTGGAAAGAAAAGCATATTTCTTACCCCTAATTAATGTAAGTTCATTCACAGAAACGGAAAAAAACAAAATCATAACACAAAATATTCACCAAGCTTTGCCTCAAAAGATTTGTTCTACTGTTCAAGATTTTGGACAACACCGGTCATTTAAACTTCCCCTCTGTGCTAATTGCTAACTGCTGGAGCTTTACTCTGTGTTAAGTGCTGGCATCCAAGTATGGCATCTGATGTCAGCTTACAGTGCCAGTATTTACAGTCCTCTCCTTGCATGACATCCCAGATCACAGGTCACATCATCTTTCACGTAGGTGTTACCACTCATATCACACGCCAGATGAAAGTGAACAGACAGGAACCGTAACTCGTTCCTGCACATGACACTATTTCAGTGACAGACACCTTTACTGATACTTCCATATTCAATGACTCAATCATGCAGAATCTTACAGTAATAAAAGGATTTACTTTCTACAAGGGTAGTTCCTCACAGACATTGCCTCACAGTGGGGAAGCCGCTCAGCAGCAACTGCTAGAGGCTTTAATTGCAAGCTATCAAATACAGGCAGAGTATTCCTATAAATAGACCAGATTTATTCCCCAGAGACAGCACGTGTTGATTTGAGATGGGTTACAAAGGTTAACCTACACATGATTTGGCATCAGAACTTGGATGTGGTCTGTTCTTGTTGTGGGATGGCAGCCAAGTAGCTGCTGGCAGCATCTTACAGCAAATTTTTTGCTATGACTAATTCAGGTGACTGTACCAGTACAATAGAGAAGAATGAATATATCTTGCCCAGGAAAAAAAAAAAGGAAACTGTCTACCTGTAGTAGTGAAATTCAGGGCAAAGATTATCAGGAACCTCTCAGTGGCAGTCACAATCATTTCTATAGAGACGTGGTACGCTTTTGCCATCAAAAGAGCAGCTTGCAGGTAGTTCAAGCAGCTACAACCACCCTTAGCTACAAAGGGTAAAACCATTCCTTTCCTTCATTGAACAAAGCAATAAATTTCTTCAATAAAAATACTTTCGCTTGTACAAACACTAAGGCTTGTTAGGAAATGCAGCACCATTTCCCTGATCCTAATCTCTGCAAACTTCCAGGAGGTGCCTGCTTGAAACTGGAAGTACAGAAGCTTCACAACCTTCTTAAATACATTTGTCAAGCTTTTTAATCAAGATTTATGGAATATGCTGGTTCTAATTTGCCCGGTTTCAACCCGTGAAGAAAAATGCTCACTTGTTAGTCCAAGCTGTGTTAGAGCAAAGGTCTGTTTTGATTCACATCGTACTAAAACAGCAAGGGTATAAACTAAATGCAAATTCATTTTCAGCATACTACAACAGCTTGGCATTGCTAGAGACATGCAGCTGTATACTAATATTCATCTCCTTCTGCTAAGTAGAAGATAACATCATGCTATGGCAAAGCAAAGTATCCCAATTTTACCCACAGATGCAGCATTCACAAAGATTTATCAATCCATAAAGCCAAGACAGACTAAGCATAGGAGTAGTCACGTGAGAGGCTCAACATACAGAGAAAAACTTCCTAGACAGAACTAAGCTAGTACACCACAGAGGGAATTCCAACAATAAATAAACAAAACTCCCAGACACCAAGAAAAGCCTTTTTTATAAATCAAATAATACACCTTAAAAATCTCAGTCATGATCTTCAAGAAAAGCATCTCCCTGCTTCAACCTCTTCCTCCATTTGCCTATTGGATGCTAAATTCCCTTTCCTGATACTTCTTACTCCCCCACCCAATTGATCTTAAGTTTAAAAGTTTAGCTGCTGATTGAGAATACCTGCATCTGTGTTGATGTGCATCTACCTTAGAGAGCTGTTTCTGTCATACATTCTCACTCCTCTCTCTGGTTGGTATTTGCTCTGGCACAGTAATTTTCCCTTTTAATTCTGATAATGCTGATGCTGCCAGTGTCACTGATGGGCTTGGCCTTGGCCAGCAGTGAGTGTGTCCTGGAGCCGGGGGACATTGGCTCTGTGCACGTGGGGGAAGCTTCTGGTAGCTTCTTACAGAAGCCACCCTTGTAGCCCTCTGCTACCAAAACCTTCCCATACAAACCCAATAAGCAAGCTGTCATACTTTAAGTCTAAATACAAAAGAATGCTAACATGCTTTTTACAAATGAAAAGAGCCTATGTTTGTAAAAAAGTTGTTTCCTTTGTATAAATAGCTGTAGTTTTCAAAGTTTTCTACTTTAAAAAGAATTTTATTTACCAGCTCATAGTAATCAACAAGTCATGCAAAAACATTGCAGTTCAGACTGAAGATTTTAGCTTCCCCACGGAACTGGAGTATTCAGAAATTACAGAAACATGCCAAAAATTAAGGTACTCCAGGAACAAGGACCTTGAAATCTTCATGTGCTCAAGTTAAAGAGCTGTCTATGGAGGTACCTAGTAGTAGCTTCCAGCAGACCAGGGTGCTGTGTGACACCTGGCAGCCCTCAGCCTCATCTAGCATTAGGCACCTGCCCATCAGGTAGCACGGCAGAGCCCTTGTGCCGGCAGGACCTGGCACTTGGCTCACACGGGCACACTGCCCACTCCACTCACAATGGAGAAGCAAAGCCTCTGCCACAGCTGCCATCCATAAAAGAGCAATAACAACATCTCTGCCTCATAAAAGTACTGCAGGGAAAATTGAATTTGAGGTGGGAAGCATTCAGAGACAAAAAGTGGATATTTTTATGAGCAAATTTGGAGTATTTTTAATGAACAACTAAACATTTGAAGCAACATAGTTATTATACCTTGCATTCAAAAATACTGCAAAGATCACATACACAAAACCACAGTCCTTTCTCTGTTATCTTCTCCCACATCCTCCAAGGAAATGCCACAGAGAAAAGCACATTTATTTCATATACAATGATATATTGCATTTGATGTTATAATTAAAAACATAATTAAAAAGCAAAACCAATTAATATTGTCCACTATGGTAAAAAATATTAAATCACTGGACTGTATCATACATCCATCTTAACTATGGCTAACCAACCTAGAAAACAAATACTGCTTTAAAAATGGCTCAGACGAAAAGGAACATTTTATGAACTACTTCTGGACCTCCAGAATTAAAAGGTGAAGCAAACAACAGGAATTTATCCAAGACTCCAGAACTTCAAACACACAAAGAGAGGCCTTACACTCCAAAAACAAATAAAAATGTACATAATAATTTCAGATGGAAAAGACTTTTAAGATCATCGACTCCAACTATTAACGAAACACTGCCAAGTCCACTGCTAACCAGTCCCTGAGTACCACATCTATGTATCTTTTTAAAACCTCCAGGGATGGAGACTTAAACTCTTTCCTAGGCAGCCTACTCCAAGTCTTAATCACCCTTTCTGTGAAGAAATTTTCCCTAATATCCTAAACCTTCCCTGGGAACAAACTGAGGTTTTTCTTCTTGCCCTACAACTCATTACTTGGGAGAAGAGACTGACCCCCACCTTGCTACCACCTTCTTTCAGGCAGCTGTAGAGAGCAACGAGGTCTCCCCTGAGCCTCCTCTTCTCCAGGCTAAACAACCCCAGCTCTCTCAGCTACTCTTTTGATCTTTACCCTAGAACCTTCACCAGACTCATTTCTACTCTTTGGACACCTCCAGTATGTATACATAAATATGTAAATATATTAAAAAAATACATATAGAGACAAACAAAATCTACACAGTTAAAAACAGGAAAAAGCAATCTGCATCTAACCAGTGCCATCTGAACAGTTCTGATGAGATTCAGTGACCCTCACTGCAGAGGGTAGGCTGGATATTTGAATGGGAATGAGTCACTGCCCCATTTGCAATCACCACAGCAATTTATCTTTCTTATCTTGGACACCTAGCTCAGAAAGAGATGAATGGCCTTCTGGAGGTAATTATTTCTGTAAATTTAATGAAGATATAAGAGTAACCAGCTCAACACAGGCATCTAAATTTTAGGCAATTAAATTTGGACAGAGAATTAAACTTGTGTCTACTGTTGGACCATAACTCCAAAACTACACACTCCTGACAACAGGCATCAAGACAAGAGCCCAAGAGCTACATTTTGAAATGCACAGGCTAATATTTACCTACTGTTTGAATGCAACTGCAAGAAGAGCTTTCAGTATTGTCAGAAAAGATAACACTTCTGCAAAATAGGCAGAACCATAATATTAGGGAAAAACAAAATTCTGTCCTTATAAACAGCAATTAAAAATACATATAAACACATTCAAATCTTCTGAGAATCCTAAGAAATCCCCTAGCTTCCTGAATGTCAAAGAAAAAGTCCTTCTTTAGGAGGAACTAAACTTGTGCTTCCTCCTCTTTCCTCTAATAGGAAGACAGGAACAGCTACTACAGTCAGTCTTGTAGAGGACTTGCCCAAGAAGTTAATGCATCATTTTACCACCCTTCACCAATGTCTGAACTTCTTGACTCAGGAATATGACACAAATTGATCTGATGATTTCAGGGAAATGGATACTTCCAACACTGAATTACTTTTATACCTAGAGCACCAGTGGCTGCCAGATTCCATAAATAAGCAGAAGGGAGAAACTGTGTCAGGATGACTGAATGATGTCCTTCTGGGAGTCACCATCTCCGAGCACGTGCAGTACCACAAAAGCCAACAGCACAGCTATAACCATAAACTGCTTGCACAGTCCAGTGTAGAATATTTTTACACTAAAGAGTAAACGAATGCCTCAAAATTAAAGAAAGAAACTCCTGACAAGCAAATAATGTATGCAACTGTAAAACTCGTAAAGTCTGCAAATTCAGGTGTCTGCTTTAAAAAAAAAAAGCTTCTAATTTCTTCATTGAACAGATACCCCCATAAACTTTTATTTTTTGTGACACACTTGCAACATATGGTATGCAGACAGGTCACAATAGCAATAATGCAAAATCTTACAATTTCTAGTCTGTTTCATCCTGTGTGCACTGCCTCTAGCAGTTTCTGAAGTTGATTTTATAGCTATAGTTTCACATGTAGATAGAAAACTCAGGAACAGGAAAATAAAACTCTCAGTAATTTATCTAACAGATTATCTAATATGAAAAACTACATGTTGTTTTCAAAACCTACATAAAAATTACCTTAAAGACACACACAATACCAGAAGAGAGAGAAAATACAAGCATTAACTATCAGACAGGTTTCATAAACAGTATTTTTATGTGTATTTACTCACACCATTTCAGGCATAGGCAATACTGTAATATGCTGTAACTCTTATATTCAATAGGTACTATTTGCAGTCCACACTACATATAATATTATGCCACCCTTAAGACCTTTTTTTTCTTTTGCTCTTTTTTTTGCTATGTTTTTTGTAAGGATATTGTGATCACAGGATCCAAGTGAACAATATGAAATAATTAAACACATCTTCAAGGGCTTCCGTAAGGTGAGATGACACTACTTTTCACGAAATGGAATTAAGCACTGTTAGATTTTAGTTAAAAGTATCAAAAAGACAAGCTTTACCTTTGAATGCCCTGCTTGAAACACCTACAGTTTTTTCGGCCTGAGTAGGTATCATTCTGATAAGAATTTAGAGACGTGCACTGAATGTGCAACCCACACTTCTGAAAATCCTGACTCCAGATTTCTCCATTGCTCTGCTTCAATTCCTAGTCAGAATTCCCACCCTTTCATTTCTTAACCTTCCCTATCTGATGGAAAAGAGTCTTTTCTCAGACACTGTCCGAAAATTAGGAGAGCATCAGTGAACTGTTACAGAAATATTCAGTAACATGCACAGGGAGGCAGACAAAGAGCACTTCACTGAATGTGCTCAGGCAAAGCACCTTGGCATCTACTTTACCATTCTTCTCTTCTGGCAACAACAAACTGAGCAGTGCAGTTGGCACACCTGAGGGACAGAATGACATCCAGAGGGACAAGCTCAAGAAATGAGCCTGTGAGAACCTCATGAGGTTCAACAAAGACTAGTGCATGGTTCTGCACCTGGGTTGGAGCAACCCCCAGTATCAATATCAATAGACTGGGGGATGAAGGGATTGAGAGCAGCCCTGCTGAGAAGGACTTGGGGGTGCTGCTGGATGAAAAGCTGGATGTGAGCTGGCAACAAGTGTTCAGAGCCCAGAAAGCCAATGGCATCCCAGGCTGCATCAAATGAAGCAGGACCAGCAGGTTGAAGGAGGTGATTGTGTCCCTCTTCTCCGTTGAGACCCCACCTGGAATGCTGCATCCAGCTACGAGGTCCCAAGCACTGGAAGGACGTGGACCTGCTGGAGCAATTCCAGAGGGACACAAAAATGATCAGAGGGATGGAACCTCACCTGTGAGGAAAGGCTGAGAGATCTGGGGTTGTTAAGAGTGGAGAAGAGAAGGCTTCAGAGTGACCTTATTGCAGCCTTTCAATACATGAAAGGGCTTATAAAAAGCATGGGGACAAGCTTTTAAGCAGGCCCTATTGTGATAGGGCAAGGGGTAATGGTTTTAAACTGAAAGAAGGTAGAATTACAACTAGATTTAAGGAAGTAATTTTTTTTTTTTTTTTTTTTTTTACAATGAGGATGAGGAAACACTGGAACAGGTTGCTCAGAGAGATTGGTAGATGTCCAATCCCTAGAAACATTCAGGTTCATGAATGAGGCTCTGAGTACCCTGATCTAGTTGAAGATGTCCCTGCCCATGGCAGGGGGGCTGGACTAGATATCCTTTAAATGTTCCTTCTGACCCAAACTGATTCAATTATTTTATTAATGGCATGAAGTTGGATATACATGCTACAAAATTTGTTCATGACCTTAAAGCCTCAGAAATACTTTTTGTACATCAGAGCTCTTTAATTCACAATGAACACAGGAAAACACTTTTAACATATTTCACAAAAAGATCCAATAGAAGGCACCCCACTCCCTCCTCTCTATATTCCACTGACAAACTGTGAATGTCTAACTAAACAACTCAGTAAGGGCTTCTGTCTTGCTGTACACTCAGGCTACGCTTACCCTTTATGGCCAACTATTTGTTTTGTCTTTATTGATTTAAGGATCTGGACATTGTCTGCTCAAAAATAAAATTTAAAAAAATGCTTCTCATGAGACCATTTTCACATCCCTTTTCACAAACATGATTTGCTCCCTTTTCTTTGATATTACTCATAACTCTTTGAAAGATCAAGTCACTGCCTACACTTTGGCAAGACTATTGCTCTGTTTACTAGTGAGAAGTTAAGAGAAGTTAATGATTTGACAATAGAAAATTTGGCTTTCATGCAGACTGGTCAAATAGCCATGAGTCACAGTTCTGATCTCATGAAGTTGCTTTGCCCATACAAATTTGATCAGAGAACTCCCTCTTTACTCACAGACTTTTTCCTCAACCAGGCACCACCTGGTTCTTCAGCAGCCTTTGCTATGCACTGTGCCTATCTGCACATGCACCTGTATCTCCTCTGAAGTTTGGTTAATGGATAGACGTAATTCCTGATCCCTGTGCTAACAACTGCAATCACAAAATTTACTGTGAAGTGTCCCACCTCACAAAACTGCACAATAGCACACATCCAAGTATTCTTGACATGAATTAAATTCATACATTCTGCTCCTAATTCTGAAAATTTTAATGGATCTGAATTAACTCAAGTCCAGACCCATCTTCTATAGGCAAATGACAACTACGAGTATATTCATAGCTCCACCTATTTTATCAATGAGGTGAGATGGGATAATTTGTGAGCAAACCTTGAGACTTAGAGTGGTGTTCTACAGGCACTAAGGCTTGAGATGTTCACCTCCAGCCATGAGCAGCATTTACACACTCCAACTTTCTCTTGACCAAAACCATCTCTTTAAACTCCTCATATAACTGAAAACTGCAAGCTTTGGTACACAGAAATGCAAAGGACACTGATAAAAAATAGTGACAGAGGAGAAATAAGGGTGAAAAACAAAGGTAGAAAAAAAATGACAAAATAAGTAACCTTGTCTCTGCTTTTTTTAACATTACTTCAACTAAGACCGTTCATTTTTTTGCACTCTGATGTTCTTTTAGCACAGTTCAGAAAGGATATGGAGAAAAAATGGAGCAGCATGAGGCATGTCTTTATTGGTAACTAGTATGACATTTTGTCAGATAACTAGCTGCTTTTTTAAAATGCTTTTGCTTTTTCTCTTTTTGCTTTAGGGTTATTTGACTGGATCTAATATGTTAGAAACATGTGAAAACATTGTAAGAGGAGACTCATGTTCGTGTTCTCTGTTCAGTGTACTGCTGATTAACTGAAACTCCTTATTACCAGCAATTCTGCCATCCTTCATTAATACACACCCATCCTTGCTCAACTACTTCAGGATCTGTTTTCCTTACAAGTTTTACAGATAGTTAAATTCCAGTCTACCTCCATCTGAAGTAGTAGGAGCTAAACGCACTGTAGTACACACCTGCTCTTCATCTCTGACAGCTGAGGGAGGTGTTAGAGAGCAAAAGTAATGCATCAGAATAAATAGAGAAGTTAAATTCACAACTGCTGCATTCTAATTTCTACAGAGAATAGAATACAACTAACTTGGAGTTAGGACAAGTTATGGTGCCTCATCATGCAAGTTAGGAAGAAGTAAAATTTTAAAAATAATGCTCAGGACCATCATCTTCCTTATTTTGAAGAAATCAAGATAAGTTCAGCTGAATCTATGAAGATAGCTCCTTCAAAAATTATTCTCTCCTGTTCTGTAGCATAATTATTGGCCAATAACCATATATGTTCTATAAAATAAATCATAAGAGATCATCATCCCTCTCAGCCATTTTCATTTTGGACAAATTCTGATAAAATCTTTCCTGCACCAGCTGAAATTTTATCTATCACAATATTTCAAGAAATGGTCACTTTCTACCTGTCTTGAATGAAGAGCTTAGCTTCTGCTTCTGAAAGCATGAAGGGATTAAAAAACATTTTACCACAGCTGCATGTTGTCCTAGCAAAGAATAACTGCAGTGAATAACTGTAATACCAAATAACATTGTGCACAAAAATTAGAATTCCTCTTAGAGAACTGCATAAACATAGCATCTCCCCATCATTTCAGGGCTAGATACCTGATCCTTCATCACATCCTTCTGTTGAACTGGCTCTAAATGCTAAAATACACACAAAGGGGAAAAAAAACCCCAATCAAACAAACCCACAGACTGACTCTCTAAGCCAAAGGGGTAATTTGCCTGAGATCCCAAGGCAACTCTGAAGAAAGTTTGATTATATATAAATTGGGGAATGGCATCAAAGAAGAATGGCTATTCACAACAGTGTGTATCACAGATTCACAAAGCACAGGAGGCAGAATATGCATCTCAAATCCCCAGGGCCAGAGCTGGTATCCATTTTACCTAGACTGAAACACTCCAGCTGCTAAACTAAGGAGCATAAGGCAGAGACAGGCACTTTTGCCAAATTTCTCTGCCCTCCTTTTGTATTCAGTATTTGGAAAAAGCAAGCATTTCAAAGGTTAAATAGATAAATCATTTCACATGAAGTCTAGCTTATTAATTTTTGTTTTAGCGACCAATTTCAAAATTTTTTAAAATGCATTATTTTTTTTAATTAGTCTTAGAAAAACAATGGTTATATATTATGCAGTTTGTCCAGCCATGTCACACAGATGAATTCTAATCAAGCAAGCAAATTTTAGCCAAATTTGACAAAGAAACAAAGGTCTCAAAGACACCTAAGTTTCCCCTAAGTTCCCCAGAAATCAGCTGCCTGGTAGGAGCAAGACATACAAATTAGCAGTTGCATTGTGGAAAAAGGAAACAGAACTTGGCTGTCATCCATCTCCAGCAGGAGCAATCAACTGGTCAATTGAAGCACTCCCCTAGTTCCAAACCAGCCATAACACAGGCTGGTGCTTGCCAAATGCAGAGGGACGTGAGAGGAAGCCCAATGTGTTCTGGGGTAGGACAGGCCACATGAAGGAAATGAAAGCATGATAGTACACAGGTGCTGGGGAGTACCAAAGGCAGTGCAGCAGCCCCATCATGGGAGTCAAAGGAGAAAGTTTGTAATAATTAGTTTAGTATTAAGAGCTCGAAGACAACCACACTTTCAAATTTCCATAGCTCTGAAAAGCTTATTTTCAACTTGTTTTTCATTTTGTCAATGGAGCCAAGCAATCATATGATGCTATGACTCAAAGCTGGACTATTTACTTTCTTTAATACAAGAGTTTTAAAGTTTATGCTCTAATATTCTGATTAAGAAATAATGAAATCAAGTCTGTGCCACAACATTTAGGAAGCAATATTAAGCTAAAAAGTACATAGTGAAATATACATCTGCATCCTATAGAAAAATTAATTCCCAGTACATGATGGGAGCAGGCAGGCAAGCAAGAACCAGTAGAGATAATACAGCCCAAGCAATAACCACCTCTCAGCTGAGAAATAGGAACTGGTGATACCCTCCATCTGTCAAATAGTAAAACAGGTATATATCATCTTCACAGAGAGCTGGCACAGTTACGCTAATTTTTTTCATTCTGCATAGGAACATACCCACATCCAGTCACCAATTCCCACAGAACTGTGCAAGCCAAGTCCTACCTCTTGTAACTGCAAATGACTGTTGTCACTCTTACACCCAACTCTTCTACCCAAAATCACGAGTACATGACAGGCTAAAAGGCACCATGCAAAGGCCACACACTTGCAATTTTGAAACTTTCACGTAATTTACCATGCACTATATTTAGCTTAATAAGCTGGTAACTAACTTTTTTTGAGGTGTGGAGGTTGAATAATACCATAACTGCATCACATCACATTTTCTCAGTCATGTGGTACTCTCCTCTATAATGACAGAGATCGAATATGTATCTCCCTTCATCTTCTTCTTTCTCCTTTTCCTCATCTGCTTTTCCTAAACTCTCCCTCCTGTCTGCTCTTCTCTACATGACAGTAAGAAAGAAGATCAAAAATACAGAACACCCTTCTTTTGAACACTAGGAAAACCAGGTTTCTTCACCATGAAAAAGAGGGAATTTAACATATCCATATGGTTGCAAGTGACATTAAGGAGATAAAAAGGGATTGGCTACTCACCTCCCTAAGTTAGCAGGTGGGAAATCGAGCAAACTTAGGAAAAATGTGCTTCATACAGCATATGAAGGTGTTATTCACTTTTCTGTGTCTGCTAAAATTTAACATAGGTTCAAGAAAGAACTGCACAGATCCATGAAAAAAAAGTTCATCAAAAGTTTACTAGAAAGAAAACATCTAGCTGAGGAAATTGCTGAAAAAAACCCCAATAGCTAAAAACCCAACAGTTAAAAAGTGGGGAAACCTTCTGAGACATCATCTCTGCACATTTGTCAACACTCTCAGACTTCTCTACAAACATAAGTTACTGCACTTGATCAGAGACAGTTCTGGGACAGAAACTTTGATCGACACAGTAAAGGACAGCTGAAAATCATCCCCTATAGAGACTAAACAAGGAAAGATGTGCATGAACAGAATGATTTAAGCTTCTTGGACCCGTAGCAAAGTCAACTCAAAATACTACTTCCACTTAAAGCGAAGAGAACTTTTGGGCTGTCTCCACACACTCCAGTTCAGAAATTAGAGAAATCAGAAGTTTAAGTAGCAGCCAGACCAAAAAACATCATTGGTCATTACAAAGTACTTACATTCCATGTAATACATATTCTATAATGAAGAAGTACATTACATTTTTTCCTACACTTCAGCGTAGCTTGTGCTGGCATAAGCATGTAAAAATTTCATTAACATGACCACACTAAAGTTTAAAATACATGCACAACTTTTCATCAAAAAATAACAGAAATAATTGTCCATTTTTTTGGGGGGGGGAGGGGGAGTGTAGAGGATAACATGCTAGTAAAAATTGAACAATGCAAGATTTACCACCATAGCAATTCCTTGGCCAAAAGGAATATCACACAACTCAACAATAACAGCCAAGCCACACTCCTCCTTCCAACCACTGAGACTAGGAAGTAGCTGAGCAGAAAGCAGCTCTGTGGGCTCATGGTGAAGAACAATTTGAACACAAACCAGTGTCCCTGTACGGTGGTAAAGCCTAAGGACATGTGGGACTGCGACAGCAAGGCTCTAATTAGCAAATCAAAAAATGTCATTATTTCTCTTCCCAGTAGCACAAAGCCATGTCTAATGTATTGTATCCAGTTTCAGGGGTCCCCATTATGAGAGAACACTCCCCAAACTGAAGACAGATCACTGAGGTGTTTTGGGGGCTGCAGCCCACGTTCATGGGAGGAGACACTGAGAGCACCATTGTTCATCCCAAAGAAGAGCAGACCAAAGAAGGAAGTTGTTGCCCTGCCCACCATCTGAACATGGCTTAAGGAGACAAAACCAATTCCGAGTGCTGTGAAGTGAAATGAGAAAGCACAAGAAACACGGGCTGAAACACGGGAAATCTCAAATGGACATAGAGAGAAAAATTTTCCCGAAGAGTGGCTAAGCACTAGAGCAGACCACCTTGAAGATATTCAAAGCTCAACTAGACAAGACCCTCAGCAAGGTGACCCAGCTTGAGTTAGCCCTGCTCTGAGCAAGGGCTGGGACTAGGATGGCCCCTTCAGAATCTAGCCAAGTACACATTTTTTTTAAATTATATATTAAGCAAAAAAAGCAAAACATGGCATCTTTACAAGAATTAATTCCCAAAAATACTTTCTCAGAGGAACCTTTTCTACATTTTTCCCGAGCAAGGATACTTAAAAGCTGGCTTATTGAGGCTGGAATATATAACATAATATTCTTACATATAAATAACAAAAGGCTCAATCTTTAGTAGACTAAGAATAAATTTGATCATTTTTAATCACCTTATTTAGCTTATCATCTGTACTCATGAAGCAGGCTATTAATAATTCTCAATTCAAGCTGTAAAAACTTACTTTATTACCACACAAAAGCAGCACTGAACCATAAAACTACAAAATGAAACTTGGAAACATTATTAATTGCTATTTTGTTATTAAAGCATGTCTTCTATACAAGTGTCAAAGACCTGGACTACTTCTGCTTCAAGACTTCATATTAATTTCAGAAATAATAAAAGCTTAACATGCCCAGTGTTTGCTGACTCAAAAAGCAAGATGCTAAGAAAATACCTTCAGTTTTATTTGAAACATTTAAAACAGAATTTTATGACCAACACAAAGATACCAAGAATAGCTGCTATAGTGCGTACTGCTCTTAGAGAATCAATTCAAGTGCTCTAATGAAAAAAAACTTAGCTTTTCAAGGCACATTCCTCCCTCCTACATATCAAAACTGGCACAAACAAAAAAAGAAGTTACAATTTGCTCAGAAGACAAGGATGAAAGATGAGGATCACTCCTGAAACAGTGAAGTGCATTGAAACTGAAACGTCAAGGAGAAAGTAATTTCTTTTACAGCTGTAGTCATCAATGCTTAAAACACATGCATCCCCATTATTATTACTGCATAATTTTAACTCAGCACAGAAAATTTTTCTGGATACAGAGCAGTTACTTTCAACCCTGCAAAGGTGTCCTGTTTACTTAGACCTTTAAATGAGATTTACGCCACATTTACAAAATATGACTCAAAAGTAAGCAGCATGAAGGCATGCAGTCTTGCAACGTAAGAGAACACACATGAAGACTTGTTTACAATAATATGAAAAGCTCTACAGCAACAGAGATTCATAGATTACTAAAACTAAAAAAAATACTACTGGCCACATATGTGGCATTTCAGAGGGCTGCCAATGATTATATCCAAGTTGCAGTTCATCAGTGTTGTGCACAGGTTAATCCAGCAGGTAGATAAACACCACACTCACCAAAAAAACCAAACACTCACTTCCTGACCTTGTTTGGGGTGCAATTGCAAAATTTAGAGGTGACCACTGTACCAGGCACTTGGCTGTACCATCCCACACACCCTACTACCATTCACAGCTATCCGGACCCGGGGGAAAATGTCTGTGTCATATTCTTAAATAGTTGTTTCACCCTGAACAAGACCTGAAACACATTCAGGAGACACAGCAATAGGAACATGCTGGTTTGAACATGCTGAGGATACTAAAAGTTCCTCTAGAGCTACTGCAATTAGCCTGGAGGAGAGGGGGAAGGTGGAGAAGTGTCTCCCCTGCAGCCCAGATTGTCTGAGGAGGAAAGGTGCACAGTGCAATTATTACTGGTTCCCGTAGATGGCTCCCGAAGCTCAGAGATGGCGGCAGTGCGAGCACAAGCACCACAGCAGTCTCACAACCACGATGTTACTGCGAGCCAGCGCTACAAAATTCAGCACAATGAAAACCTCAACCCGGCCCCCAGAGGTGATGAACAGCACAACATGGAACATATACAGCAAATATTCTTACCTATACAGCATATATACCCTTATACATATAGACACTTAGACATTTAAAGCAAGTGTTGTCGATATACAACACAGCTCTGCACACACCAATCAATACTGTCAACTAAAAGAGGGCAGATGAAGATGAAACATTAGAAAGAATTTTACTGTGGTGAGGCACTGGAAGAGATTGCGCAGAGAAGCTGTGGATGCTTCATCCTTGGAAGTATTCAAGGCCAGGTTACATGTGGTTTTGAGCAACTCAGTATAGTGGAATGTGTCTCTGCCCATGGTAAGGGGGTTGAATGGAACTAGGAAATCATTAAGGTCCCTTCCAACCCAAGCCATTCTATAACTCTACAATTACAACAAATTTGTTTCAACATGCCGCAGTCAGATCTTCCAACTATTTCAAAACTTTATGTCCCATACTGGGTGCCAAAAAAGGACTGTTGTGATTTAACCAGCAGGTAAGCTAAACACCACACAGCCGCTCACTCATTCCTTCATCCACAGTGGAATGGGGAAAGAGCTGGGGAAAAACAAAGTAAAATGTGTGGGTTGAAATAAAGATAGATTAATAGGACACAAAAGGAAGAAAAAATAATAAAAATTATAATCATAATAAATTAATATATACATAAGTGTTGCACAGTGCAGTTGCTCACCACTTACAGGCCAAGGCGCAGCCAGCTCCCAAGCAGCAGCTCCCAAGCTCCCAGCAGACCCTGATCAGCTTTCCCCCTAGTATATACATTGACCATCATGCCACATGGTATGCAATATCCCTTGGGACAACTGGGGTCAGGTGTCCTGGCTGTGTCCCATCCCAACTCCTTGTGACCACCAGCCTCCTTGCAGGTAGTGTGGAGTGAGAAGCTGAAAAGTCCTTGACAATATAAACACTGCTTGGCAACAACTAAAACATCAGCACGTTATCAACAGTATTCTCATCCTAAATCCAAGTACAGGTCTGTAAAAAATGTGAAGGTGATCATCCAAACTACTGCAGGACCAACTTAAGCATCCATAAGTGCAGTTTAAACATGCTATCAGGAGGACAATTTTCCTAAGTGGTAGTATTCGTTCATTAAAATGTTTAGAGTTATACCCACAGAGTTGTATTAGAGAAAACATTTGTTCAAAGCTAGTAAAAATTTAAAGACCATTTTGCACAAGAGAAAATATGCATTGCTCTTCACTACTGCTATATATAAAGTGTAAAAAATCCGCCATGGTAAGACACCAAATAATGTTCCTTTTCATACTATTTACCTAAATGTTCTTTGAAGTAACAGGTAAAAATCAGATGCTGAAGCAGCTCACTATTAAGATTTATTTTCATATTCTTTGGTTTAATTAATACTTTCAATTTAGTATTTTGGCATTGCAGACTGAAGAAGAGCAAGGATTTAAATTAAGGGCTCTAAAACTCGAGATTCATCTAACCTCCCAGCCAGATGATGTGTAAGCAGAGAACAACATATGTTCTTTATTCTCCTGCTTTTCTTGAATGATCCTCTAATCCAAGCTTTCACTTCCTTTCCTTCCAAGTCAATCACAGCAACACTTCATCTGACAGAAAATTACTTTCTGTTCTGTCAGTAAGTTGGAGGGAAAAAGGGAGGGACAGCCAGTTATTACTGTTATTAAAAGATAAATATTATGTTATTATTCTAAGAATCAAACAACATAGACAAGCATAATTATTCTGAATAGAGAAAAAATACTGGAAGACATTTAAGAGTAAAATTATGCAGTTACAAAGCACTAAGTTCATCTCTAGTACAACAGCATAAGGAAAATATGAACACAGCTAAAACATAACTCTTCTAGAATTACTCTTCTAGACTAAATTAAGCTTCTTCCATTTCCTCATATTATTATCATATGGTGGCATGGTTTAGTTAGGAACTAAAACATAAACTAAGAAAACAGAACAGAGACTACTGTAGTGTTCAGAAAGACATTCTCTTTCCTTCTCTGTCCCATTCCCAAACCTAGAGAAAATTATACACTGGTAAATCCTCAGCAGCATTCTCCAAGGAAATCTTTTCCATCTCAAAACAATGAATCTTTTTGCCTAAGTGTCCAAAATCATAAACGAGCATCAGCTGCAAATTTCTGCAATAGTTATTTGATCAAGGCTGAAAACTCAGTGGATTTACAAAACTTAATACCTCAAGCATAAAAACACTTTCAAGTTCTTGTTTCCTCATTTGCTTATTCCACAGCAATTCTCTCCATTTTAGACAATTCTTCAAAATTAAATTCTGAAACTTATGCCACTAATTTTTCAGACCAAACTCAGAGTGAGAGATTTCTTTTGCCATTAAGAAAGAGATTACCACAAACTGTTACTTACTATTTAGTGACACAAAGATTGACTGAAATAATTTTATGCTACATATTCAAGAATGATTTAACTATTAAACAAACCCAAAGATGTTTATCTTAAAATATTAAGTATAAGCATCCACTTCCTTCACTTACTCTGATTTTCATCGTTACAAACAAATCTGATGTTATTTCGTATCAAATACTGTAGATCCCACTCAAGTGAAAAGCTGCAGAGGTATTGCCAAAAGGCAGAATTCCAAGCTATCTCTTATACTAGCTGAAGTGCAATTCTCTATCTACCAAAATCTACCTGTGTACTACACACATGACTGTGTATCATACCTTACATCTGAATTTAAAAGCACAACTTTAAATATGTTTTTAAAACCAAGAATCATGACTGTGCTCATCATACATTCTGTTTTCAATGAAAAGCAGCTTGATGGATCATATTTTTACATAAGGATCCTTTCAGCATTCCTTAGCAGCTCATTACTTCAACACAAAGTGTGCCTCATTCAGAAATCAGTACTCTGCACAGTCAGAACCAGACCCTTGAAAATCACCCCCCTTCTCTTCAGCTCCTTCACTGATGTTTTCTCCCCTCATGCTCTTCTCCAAATAACAGTTAAATGGAAAACTTCACATTCACTAGTACTTTCAACTGTACAACAGAAAGTATGCTAAGATGGAAAATGTAATGTTCATTAGCATTACAATTATAAAAAGTAGTTTAAAGTTCATCTCTGCTTTGTATTTAAAACTCTCTTGGACACAGTATCAGTTACCAAAAAAAAATAAATAAAAGTATGTACTTGGAAACTGAGTACACTTAACTGCCCTGATGCCTTTTAAAATCTCCTGCACTCCCACTGTGCAATAAACCTATCAGAAATTATGGCAACATCAACCAAAAGAAGTGGAAATGTGCTTCCATAATAAATGGTAATCTCCATTTCTATCATTCTAACAAGTAATACCATGAAACAAGATGATCCAGCTGTTGAAAGATCTATTTTACCTATCCAGTGCACCATCAGTACTCCATCAATATCAGAGCTAAGTGATTTCATATCCTCATTAAATAGGAGAATAATATTACTAATGCCTTTCATAAGGGTACTGGATAATACACACATCTAGCCTGTGATTTAATGCTGTATCCTGATTTACATCTGTAAGCATTTAAAGACCGAGATCACACTTGCTGTATTTTACAACAGTAGAAGAATATAACACAGTGAAACTTCTGCAGACTGAAAAGAACAACTGAACACGAGTCTCTAACAACTACTTAATAGAAGAGATTTAGTGATAACACCAGCACACTGTTATCTAACAGTAATAGCTGTGATGCAAAAATGTCAAACTTTTCCAGGTAACACACAGAGATGTGCCCAAGATAAACTCACTAACTCCAAACTTTGATAAGATAAGCTTCCAGCAAGCAGCAGTGCTGTAAAACAGCAGATGCTAGAAACAGCCCCTGCAGTCAGAACCTGCTGGACAAGAGCTCTTGCAAGCTTTCTGCTCCTTGAGAAGATTTGCTACTCCATGATTCATAACAGGCCAACAGGCCACAGTAATTTGACATACAAAAGTCACAACACTGTGGAGGGTTTATTTTGTTCATGTAACAAAATTCTTAAAATTCTTTTTTTTTCCTTCTCAGACACAAGCTGTGCATACTCTTTCTCACTCACATTTTCCCAAGAAAATGCTGGCAGCCACCCTAAAGCGTTAAATTGAACACAAATATACTAAGGCTGGGGCTGTGCCAAAGACACAGCTGCCACGCCACTGAGAGTATCTTGAAGCTGTCTTAACACACATGGCTTTTTCTCCTCTGGCTTTCTTCAACAGCTTTTTTTTTTTTTTTTTTTTTTTTTTTTTTTTTTTTTTTTTGATATGACACAGCACTAGAAGCTTGAGCTGTTCCTGGAGCACTAGGAGTCAAAGAAGAAGAAAAAAAAAGCCAGCCTTGACCACCGCCCCCAGACCGCACTCCCTCACAAAGAAGTGAGTTCAGCCATCTGTTCTCCACAAGTCTTCACTTGCTGTCAGTTAATGCCATCACTCCCCTTTCCAAAACCTAGGCTACATTTCCCAAAGTGAAGGGTTCAAAATGATGCCAATACAAGAACGCCTGTCATGCTTCAATTACTTACCAGTGGTACAAAGATTATTTAAACCACTTTCTTTTTCCTTAAATGTGCAAAGAAGCTCAAAGGTTGCACATCAGTCCTAGAGCTGTCCAGTCCTCCTAAAATCTGACACCTCATGATTATGCATTACATTAAGTACAGAAAAAGTGATTAGAAACATGCATATACTATTCATCCCCTAGAGAGCCTTTCCTTCTTCCTGTCAGCTCTATCAGAATTACTCTTACTGGAATTAAATATGCTCCTTTTGCTCTAAAGAAGTAGGATATGTACTATTCCTGAAAGTATGAACAATATGCATAGCTTGGAGAATCAGTATTAAATTTATTTAAATTTTATTGCTATGAAAATCACAGAAAAAAAAAACCTGATCTATAGGATATTTGATATCCAATGTTTCCAAGTGTAATTCTAACTAAAACTTCAGAACAGCTTCTTACTCCTATGTACTTCAACATGTATTATTTACATAAAGCTGTATTTTAACCAGCAATAACACACAAAATACACAAATAGTAAATCCCAATGAATATCATTCTGTTAACAGTATGAATAATAACAGTACCTTACTCCAAAATCACCAGCTACCCTCCCACCAGCTTGCTGCTCAAGTACTCACTGTCTGGGGAGTGTGAGCACACAGAAATTGAAGAGATAAAGAAATCTGTCTCAAGAGTCTTATAACATAATTTCAGAATGCAAAGTGTTTGCAAAGGTCTTTCTACTGAGACCCAGTTCATCTATATGCAACATCTACTCCAAATGCCTCAAACTTCCACATTCTAGATGACACAGGCTTTCTGACTAATAATTTAAATTACCAGGAACATGTAACTTTAAAAGAACCTAGTTTTGCTCAAATGGTAAGATACTGACCTTCAGAAAACTTTAGACTTCCTAAACACACTGCTGCTCTTATTAATTCAACCTTCAATTGGGAAGTTCATTTGGGTTTGCTGGAAAAGGCAAATAATAATCAAGCATGCTGCTATTCTATCCTTCCCTCAAATCCCTACCTAAATCCCATTTACACTATACTGAGAAACAAAATTTCTCTGAGGGAAGAGGTAAATGAAGCCAGAAGAGTAAATCCCAATTGTGTAACAAGCTCCACCGCATCACCTTGCTTATGTGATAATATAAACTAGTTTAACAACAGAAAAATTGATAGAAAATCTTATGAAACTCAGTGGACAGGAGATAATGTGCAGTGTTTAATATGAGTTTTCGAAGAGCACCAGCACAAAAAGAGGTAGAAAGAAGGAAACTAGTATGTCACGGAGTCAAACCCATTAAGTAACACTTGTCCTAATGAAGTATTTGCATCCCATAAAGAAGGCTAAGACTAAGAATTACAACACTAAGTAAATAACTTCTGAACTTCAATACATTCAAAATTCCAAGGACTCTGAAAAGGAGACTAGCTATGGGAAACCTACACATTTCCTGGGAACTCATTGATTGGAAAGAATCAATGTGAGCCACACTATATACCAAGAAAAGTCAGGACACTGAAAAGGAGGGTGTTAAAGAGATCTGCCAGCAATTTAAAGGCCTTTAACTTTAGATGTGTTGCAAGTAGAGTATGCTTTTTTCTTTCCTCCTTTTTTTTCACAGTAGCAACAACTTCATTTTAAGTTGCAACAATTCCATAAATCAAGGACATCGTATATAAGTGCTTTAGCTTCCTAGCAGAGAAACCAGGTGAAGTCTGTGTCCCCCAAAACGGTGCATAAATCGATTCAAGATCTCACATAAAAAGATGCAGCCAAGAGTCTCTCCCAGCAGCTGATGAAAACCAGAAGGGTGAGCTGCAGCAAGGCAGTGGAAATCACAGCTGAGATGGAGTGCACAGAGGACTGTCACACTTGCTTTGCCTTTTCTCTCTGTTTCCAACAGTTTGCTTCATTCGCAGCCAAATCCTCACTCCCTCTTCCCTCATCTCCAATCAAGGGGAGAAAATCCTTTCTTCAAAACTATGGTGTGAGGACATTTACCTAACAATATAAAAATAACATAAATGGTGTTTTAACTTATGCAGTCTAGGGCTGTCTAACGTGGTTCCATTTTTGTCAAGGGTGGCCAGAGACAGATGATCCAGGTCAAGAATGCAAACCACAGCAAATACCCAGACATAAGTGTCCAGAGCAACTTCTGGCTACCAGCCATTTTAGAGCTGGTGGTCTAGCTTCACTGGAGAGTTCAGTATTAAGTGAAACTATCCCTACCTGGCTTTGCCTAATTACAGTCTTAACTCACTCACACTTTTTCTGCTCCACAATATCATATGGCAAATAAGTTCCACAATTTAATTGTTAAATGTAAATTGAAATTGTTTAATGTGTTAGTTAACACATTGCTTGACATGCGACTTTAATTTTCATCAGGTAGCAAGTTTAATTCACCATGTGGCCTAATTCTTGTCCCAAGGAAAACAGCTACTCTTGCTTTCCATTTATCATTCCTTTATGATCTATGGATTTTATAGATATCTATCATCTCTCCCCCTATTGTTCTGTTTCTCAGAGTAAAGATCCTCATCTTCCCAGCACAGAGTATCTTCCACACCTCTCATCCTCTTTTTCAGTCTCTATGGAACCCTTACTGTGCTGGGATGGCTACATTAATGCACACTCTTAATGACTTTTGACACACCACTGATGAACATAATGACCTAATAATGACTTAATTCTTTGTGAACAACTCTCAACAGCTGTCTGACCACTGCCCTTCTCGTACATATATGTGTACAACAGGAGCAAATTTAGAGTTCATCCCTTTGTAGACAGGTTTGCAATATTTTCCCCTGTATAAGCATCAATTAGCATTCACCAGAACTGAACTACACTTGCAAATGAAAGAACTGGACCACAGCTTTGGAAGAGTTTGCTACAAGTACCCAATTGGTTCAGATTTTACCAATCCCCAAAGATCAATAAACTGCTACAGTGCCACAGTACTGTCACTCCTTAAGAATATTTTTTAATATAATGAACCCCTTAATCCTGGCAGAAACCTACTGCTAACACTGTTCCAACGTGAAGCAATCATTTATCTATCTAGTTTCTCATCTTTTAACCAACCATACTAACCCACAAGATAACAATTTGTCTTTGGCAAATAAGGTTTGGTTGAGGTCCTTAGTCAAAAATTTTACCCACTTTTAAACCAATCTGCTACTGACTTCAGTAAGTGTTTTCCAGTTCTAGAGTTGCAGCATTCAGTGAGCAATAACTGTGTAGGATTTGGTGAGTAAGAGATCTACTTTCATTTTATGTCCTGCCTGCAGAGTATATGAACCTCACCAGTTTTCTCTTCTGCAAACTGAGGTGTTCCAAACATAGTCTCCTGCCTCCTTCCATCTCCTTATTTTACCCATCTTTTTTTCACCTTTTAATTATAGCCCCAATTTTGTTTCTTGTCGTTGTAACAATTCCAGGAAGTAACAGTTATTTTTCAAACAACTAGCATCTTCTTTAAAAAGAAGCAAAAAAAAAAAAAAAAAAAAAAGCATCTGTATTAGTTTCTTGGGGTTGCTTCCATTAACAGAATGCAAAATGCTGGACCTTTTGCACTCCTCCAGAGTGAAAATGACATGAAGAATTCAGGTTCTAACTACCCATTACCTGTGACCCAGCAAGAATGAAAACTGATCAGATCAGCCAGTAAAGGATACACCCGAACAAATAAAAAATGCAATGATGTGGCATTTTGTTTTGTACTGGCATTTTGAGATTTCATGGTACCAATCAAACTTCACAAGATTTTGCACATCACAAAAGAAGTCTCAAGAATCTCAAAACAGATGCATCTCTCCTGTGAAGCACAAGATGTGTGTTATGCTTGTGTCTAAGGAAAATCTTGTCTCCTGCCTGAGTTTGCTCAGTATGCAGGAACCAATTTCAGCTGTGATTTCCAAAAACATTTTATTGGAATGGCAAAGAAATGTGAGGGAAAAGCAGATCATCCTGCAGAATTCTGGAACTGACTACTTTGCCAAATGCCTGCTATGCTCTTAGAAAGTGGTGCTAGATTCATCCCTTTAAGAACTTCTTTGTGTTTCCAGGCATACACCTGCTTTTGCTTTAGAGCTTGGGTCATATCAGATGATTAGTCCTACAAGAGGGCACGTGCTAACAAACCAATCTTAAACCCACAGTTACCCAACATGCAGCACGTCACTTGCTGAAATATGAACAACTCAGTTTAAAAGTTTGTTGTACATCAACTCCATATTTTTCACTTGCAAATAATATACAACCACAATGACATTAATATAAAGATTTTCCCAGGGACTGTTAAGCAGTATTGTTTCCAAACAACTGTACAATTCCATTTCCTCTTCATCTCTGGGAGTAACCTTTCATAGTCACTACATTGTTTACATAATCTTCAAAATACATGTTTTACAAGACAATTTTTTTGCCTTAGAGTTACTAATTTTTATGGCATCACACACTGCAATAAAAAAATCTGTACTAGTTGACAAAGAACTTGCAAGTACATTTAGCTGTACCAAAAAAAAATCTTTACTTATCCAGTTTGCACCTCTTCCTTTACCACAGAGATCAATCACCAGACCGAGACCAGTGAACCACAGGCTAAACCTGCTGTAGGCCATGGCATGTCGTTCATTTATGACAGTATGTTGGCATTTCTGTGTAATAAATTCCCAAGTTCTGCAAAGATCTAGGAACACTATAGAGGTCTTGGGTTGTCATATTCTCTTATGAAATGCCACCCAGGAAATTTAAAACAACAAACAAACAAACAAACAAACAACAACAACAACCTACCACAAAAAATTCTGCTGCAAGCCAATAAGAAGTGCTTTGCGACTCATTTACATAAGGGTATGTATTCCACAGTTCTTCTGGCAATAAAACTGGATTCACTAATTCATGCTCCATTAAGGTCCATATTTTAATATGAACGCTGGAAAACTGGCTCTGAAATTCACTAAGTAACTATACGTAACTATACATGTTATGAAACAATGTAATATAACAATACAAAAAGGTAATTCTGCCACTTGGCCTTCCTCCTCATGTTTGATAATTAAATAAAAAGTTAATACAGAACTTCTGTTCCAAGACAGAATATCTTTTTCACTGACATGTAATACAAACACCTTATCTCTCTCCTAGCTGGAGTCAATATCTCATTCCAAGGAACAGTGTAGTGCGTAACAAAAAGATCTAGCACCAAAAAATTCAGGCTTTCAATGAGAGCTGCAGGGATCTGTCTTCAGAAAAACTACAATTCTGCACACAAACTACAGGGGCCTTTTACTCATTTTCATAAAACACCACCATCATAAAAAAAAAAAAAAAAGAAAAAAAGGAAAAAAAAAAGGAAAAAAAGGAAGAAAAAAGGAAGAAAAAAAGGCTCCCAGCTTTACCTACCACTGTTATGTTTACTAGGCAGGGCTACTTTACCTTTCAGAAGCTGACAAAAATGTAATTGATACACTGAAAGCAAACATTACAAACTCCCAGACAATTTTATAACAGATTACTCTGACAATACCTGGTTGGGGGAAGGGAATAGATATATAATTACTGCTCAGTATTGACTACACTTTATTACTGTTTTACTTGAAAAATAACTTTATTTTTAATTCAGAATCATAAAAGGTAAACACTAGTTGCAGAAACTGACATAAACAAGTGTTTACCTTAACAACTTCTCTTCTAACCTTGTAAGATTTAAGAAACTTACTGTAAAATCCGATCAGTACAGGCAGTATTTTACAAGCTGGCAGATTTTCAGCAAAGCAAGGACAACTTTTTTTTTTTTTTTTTTTTTTACTTGATGTGCCATTCAGTGCTTCTGCAGAGGTGATAGATTTTAACATACAAACTCAGTTTCGGTTTTGTACTAGAAAACTTATCATTCTGATATCATGTGGGAGCAACAGTAACAACCAATTTGGTACAAAACATTATTTAATCACCAGTGTAGTCAGACACATAATACTACATTAAACATGACTGAAGGCTCACTCACAGGTTGCTAAATAAATCTAAAATCTAGTAATATAAGAAAAATTATAAGAGCAACACCAAAGCAGAACCATGGATGTTTAGGTTACTATTCTTTTTGAAAGTGTATGAACACAGATAAGCAAGATTTCCAAATCATTATTTCTTTTTCCACTCCACCTCACATTCCTCAAAAGTACATGCATTAATTCCTCTCTCTTATATACTACCCTTCCCAATACAGTTAGGTCAAGGCATAATTCCAGTGGACCTGATAATCAGCCCATTACTTGCCTGATCAACTTTCAGCCTCTGGCTCCCACCCTACAGGACTGCAAGAACAACAAGTGTTTACAGCCATTCAAGAGTCTACACCCCCAAGGAGGGCAGTAAACACTGCAGAGGGACAGACTGTTGCAGAGGGACCTCATATTTGTACTGCCAAAACCTGAAAGCCATTTACCAATGGCACTCATTCAGCTGAAAAGGCAGTAAAACAACCCAAGAGCTGAAAACTGAAATTTTTTTGACTAGGCAATAGAAAGCAAGAAAAGCAAACTGAGAAAATAAAACTACTTTTATGAAAGACTTTTGCATTTTTGGAGAGGTCTAAAGAGCAAGTTTCAAGCCACAGTCCAAAATTCCCATTAAATAAGCTAATGTTATAAAAAGTAGCAGAAATAGTTATTTCAATTCGGCAATAGGCAGGAACAGCAGGATTGTGCACTCTAGAAGCACTTAGAACAGTATTTTTGGATCCTGATACACTTATCCATACCAAAGGACACCTAATTACTCTACTTGGTTACTATTACCACAAAGTAGCACCACAAAAGGTGGCTGGCCCAACAAACACAGCATCACCAGCGGGTTAAATGAGGTGATTATCCCACCGCATTTAGCACTGGTATGGTCTCACCTGGACTACTGTGCACATAACTGGAAAACTATGGGAAGGTCCTTAAATATGGAGGAGGGCAAGAAAGCTGATGGCATGTCCTGTGAGAAGCAGCTGAAGACTTTGGCCTGTCTCGACTGGAGAATGGGAGGCTGAGGGACAAACCTCATTGCTCTCTTTGTACAGCCTCCTGAGTGAGGGGAAGTGCTCATCTTTTCTACCTGGGATCCAGTGATAGGATGAACACTGATGCTTCAAAGCCGTGTCAGGGAGGGTTCAAACTGGACGTAAGGAAGCATTTCTTTACTGAGGGCATAGTCAAGCAATGGAAGAGGTTTCCTAGGGTGGTGGTCAATGTCCCAAGCCAGTCAAACATTTAAGAGGCATTTGGCCAGTGTCCTTAATAACATACAAAGATTTGGTCAGCCCTGAAGTCATTAAGCAACTTGACTAGATGATTGTCTTAGGTCCCTTCAAAGTAAATTATCCTGTTTTATTCTAAATCATGATACTCACTTTAACCTTTTCCATCCTAGACACACATGAAACCACAATCCAGGACAACCACTAATGTAAACAGTAGAACAGAAATATCCGCAAAATGCCATTGGAAATAACTTTGCGCACATTGATTTATACCTTAGCAGTTAGAGCTGGACTTTAGGTTTGGTAAAAGACTTTCCAAGTAGTTATAGAAAAAAGTCAGTGCTGACAAATAAGTGAATCACTTCAACAAAACAACCAACCAACCAACCCCCAAATGAAAACAAAAACTTCCTACAATGCAAACTCACCTCTAGGCTAGTAAATAAGCGTTTACAGTAGGTATTTGAAAAACACAACTCGCTGAAACATGTTGTTCCAAAATGCATATAGAATGCCCAACGACTGGGAGTAAGTAGAAAACACAAGACCCGAGCTCAAGCTTCATGTGTGCCTCATTTACCCTACCTTAACCCCACTTTTTTCATCCTGCCTTCTCTACTGAAGGGCCGCACAGTGCAGCTAACAACCCCAGCACTACGGGCAGGCGCCAGGCCTCCCGGCGAGGCGGTCCCGGGGCAGGCGGGGAGGCCGCCGCCGATCCCGAGGGGCCTCGGAGGTGGCCCCGCCACACGGGAGCCGGGCCTCCACGCAGGGCCGGCGGGACGGGCCGGGAGCTCCTCTCCAGGGCGAGCCAGCGCCAGGCCCCGAGCGCACCGGGGGCGGCACAACCCCCTGCCCGGCGCCGGCGGGCTCCGACCGGAGCTGGGGCGGGGACAGCCCCCACACCGCACGTCTCAAGCACGGCGCACTGCCCTCCCCGCCCCGCCGCTCGGAGTCACCCCCGGAGGCGGCGGCGCGGCCGAGCTCGGCTCCACTTACCAGCCCGACTCGGAGAGCGCCGCCCGCGCCCGGTCGGCCATGGCGCCTCCCCCGCCGCTCACTGCAGCACTCGGGGCCGGCGGGCGCCGCGGGGACCCCCGGCACTCGCTCGGAGGAGGAGGAGGGACGCGGGGCCCGCTCGTTCCCCCGCCCCGCGGGCCTCTCCGGGCGTTCGGGCCGGCCAGGGGGAGGGAGGGAAGGGGGGAGGGAGGGAGCGGAGGGAAGGAAGGAGGAAGGAAGGGGCGGAGGCGGCGCAGGCAGAGACGAACAAAGCGCGCGACCGGCAGCTGCCTGGAAACTGCCGCCGCCATGGCGGGGAAGGGAAGGAGTGAGGGCAGCGCCGCGGGGAGCGCCGGCCCTGCTCCTGCGGCTCGGGGCCTGCCGCCGTGTAGTAGCGGGAAGGGTTTGCTTAAACGCGCTTGGTCTGTAAATAATATTATTGACAGTAGCGTTGTTCTGGAAAAGGCTCTCCTCCGTGCCCGCAACACGCGTGTTGCGGATGAGGAGGGATTCTTAGAAGGGTCCGAGGAGCAGCTTGTGGGAGCTGGGGCTGTTTAGCCTGGAGAAGAGGAGGCAGCTTCCCGCTCTCGACAACTCCCTGTAAGGAGCTCGTAGCCAGGTGGGGGTCAGCCTCTTCTACCAAGTAACAAATGGTAGGATGAGCGCAAATGGCCAGGAAACGGCCTCAAGCTGTGCCAAAGGAGGTTTAGGCGGGATATCAGGAAAAACTTCTTCGCAGAAAGGGTGAAGCATTGGAATGTGCTGCCCAGGGAAGTGGTGGAATCACTGTCCCTGCAAGCGTTCAGAAAAGCTGTACTGTGGTGCTTAGGGGCATGGTTAGTGGCAGACTTGGCAGTGCTCACTTAGTGGTTGGGCTCATTGTTAGTGGTCTTCCCCAACAATTATGATGCTTTGTGAGAGACCTTTCCTGTGTTTCTTTTTATGTTTGGTGGTTTGTTATTTGGGTTTTGAGTTTTTTGTCGTTTTGAGGTGTTTTGGGTTTGGGTTTTTTTTTTAATGGTTTGCCCTAAAATGCTGGGCACTGATATGAACGTTTTGGTGTTTTTTAATCTGCCTTTTTAAAGGGAATTATACTTTAACAGAATAGCACTATTTCATTATTGCTGTTACAAGTGCCTAGTACCAGTGATGAGTGTGGTGTGGGCACTGTACCCCTGTTTACTCTGTTCCAGCATTCAGAGAAATGGCCAGAAGATGAACTTGAGCAGATCAGGAGTTAAGAAAATCCTTTTCAAGGCCTTGGTGCCCAGGGTTTCTGCCTGAAGGTGAGGTCAGCTGCTCTGCAAAAAGCACTGACCATTTGCATTAGTGCATTATGTCCAGCTACTTCTGTAACTCATCAATGCCAAACGATTTTTTTTCAGTGCTGAGGTTTTGAAACTTGTCTACTTGCTCTGTTTGTCTATTAAAGATGGACTTTTCTTCATGGGTCATTTTCATCCTTAAGATGTTTCCGTTTTTATGCAGCATCTTCAACTCAAAGCTTACAGTTTTGCTGTTGTTGAGGGGGGTTTTGTTGGGTTTGTTTGTTTGGTTTGGTTATTTTGATCCACCTGAAAACTTCTCTTCGTTATATTGAGTACAAATGACTCAGGATTTTTGCACGCAATGCTCTGTGCTGCTCATTCACATGGTATTTTCTTTTGTGTCTATAGGTTACATACTCTAGGACAAAGGTTTTGTCACGAGTAGGTATGGTGTCCTGTATGGCTGCTGTTTTTAAGAAGGAACATATATCTGCTAGTGCTTTTCTAAGTTAATAATTATTAAAAGCTTGACACAGATGAAGGAAACAAAACCTATATTATTCAGGTTCAACTGAACAACAATGTATAATGCTACACATATCCTTGAAGGTTTCCTGGTCATGAGCCTTAACATAAACCAAAAAAAAAAAAAAAAAACCCAAAAAAAAAAAAAAAAAAGGCAGCTTAAAAATGCAAGACTGATGGGATTTCTGCCAACAAAATTTCAAAATAATGAATATAGCCATAGGAAAGTGTGGTGGTCATTAAACAACAACAACAATAAAAAAATAGCGGAGGGAGCATTATTGGGAAAATGGATTTTCAGAGGTTGTGCAGTCCTGTGTCATGACAAGGCTCCAGGTGCACATGAGTTGCCAAAGGAATAATGTCAAGGAGAACTAACCCAAGAGCCTTGAAACAGACCTAATGTATGTCTGTACCAAAGAAACTCTTGAATTAGTGATGAGGAATACCGTAAAGTAGAAGAGTCACACTGAAATGTTAGTGGCCAAGTCACATCTGTGTTACAACAGTAGCAGCCACTGACATGGAAAAGCTTACTATCAGATAGGTGGAAGTGTGGTTCCAGTTCAGAAATTATTATGCAAAAGAAATGGGAGTAAATACACCTTGCATTTGGAGTCTGACCTGTCTGCACATTAGATTATCAAGAAAAGGTTGTAAACATTGTAACTCAAAATGGGATGCCCATAGAGCCAATTATAAAGGGATGGAGTATGACCTAGGAGAAGATAATGAGAATTACAGACTTCATCCATTGCCTTGTGTTAGTTTAAGACATGGAGGGTTTTGCTTACTTAAATCTTCATTGAAATCACCAGGCAATTATACCAGCATAGGACTAGCTGTTGCACCTCATGGCACTAAACACCATCTATAATAAAGAAAATGTAGCTCCTGTCTGTCTTAAAGGTCTGCAGGCATCTGCTCTAACAAATTCATTATATGCAAGCTGAGATGTGTGTGTATATATATTCACATGTGCCTCGTTTTGTACAGAAGTCCCCATTAGTGGGTGTTTCTCTGCTTACAGAGGGCATTGCCTGAGCCTTGCAGTTTGTAGCTGCACTGAGGTGAACAATTAGTTCCACTGTAAAACAGGAGGTGATACAGTGCATGCCAGGCAGTCAGAAACCCGCAGGTAAGACCCTCTGTACCAAGAGTTTGTGATAAAACATTCTTAGAACATATTCTCTATATTGATCACCTTTAGAATAAATGACATTGCTGTAGGTAATGAGCACCAGAATACCTGGGGCTGTACAGGGACTGACCTAAATCCCCACATGCCTGTAAGGGGCTCTGTGCCTCCAGAGCTTTCTCTGAAAAATGCTTGTTGCTCCAGATGAGCAACAAGCATCACTGTCCACAAAATTCACGTGGACTTCTTGTGTCCAAACTGCCTAAAATGCAGTTCTGTTTGACTGCTGCCTATATGCCCTGGGACAACTTGATCTATGCCAAAGAGGTTATTTCACAGTGTTCTGCAATTTTAAATACCTGAAAGGGTTGGTCTACTCAAACACCTCTGGTGAGACCGGGCTCTAACAGACAGAACTGGTACACAGCACAAGACAGCAAGAGGCAGTGTTTGAAGCAGCCCTGCAGGCTCCTTGATTCATTGGATTGATTCATCCTTACTCCCTTCATCTCCTGCCAGATCCAGGCCCAATCCTCTTGGTTAGCAGTAGGCTCACAAAACTGGGGAGCTGAAACTTTTGACCACATTTTCAAGAAACCTCTAACACTCATTGTGAGTTATGGCATTGTTCACACCAACCAATTTTATTTTGTCTTCTGTAGAATATGCTTTCTTTGTTGCATTATTTGAAGGGAACAGGTCTGCTTACTGAACATAAAAGCAGATGATCCTTATCCTGGATCCATAGCTGAAAGTAACTGGACAGTGAATATAAAGGGCCTTTCCTTCTGGTCATTGTATTTCTAGGAGTGTGCTGGAGTTTCAACAAAAGTGGTTATCTCTCTGTGTCCTGTGATGGACTGGGTCCTGAACTGATTTGACTGCAGTCAGAAGGATTAGCTTTTCTACATGTATTGTTGCATGTCAGCCAAAATATTGTGTATGTTTTATCTGAAAGAGAAGGACAGTACTCAGCACTCAGTCGTTCTTATATGGCAACTGGATAAGGGATTGCCTTTTCGCAGGCTAAAGGGAAGAAGGGAAAATTACAGAAGTAAAGATTTTCTTCATGGGGGAGAGGAAGGGGAAAGGCTTGGAAAGGAGTGGGATGAAGGAAAGACAAACAGCAAGTATATATCATATGTGGGAATGGTAAAGGATTTTGAAGTCTTGGACATAATACCACCACCTATAGCCACAGACTGTAGTTAAGGTGGTGTTCCAAGGAGAGATAATTTCCACTAAAGGCCAAGGCTAACATTTTTGTCAACTGCTGTAATTGATTTTGTCACCTGACTGTCCTTTTCTGGAACCCTTCCGTTTGACTACACTCCCCACTTTTTCCTGCAAATCGTTATGTGTATGTCAGGCCACAGGCATCTTAAAGGTATAGTTCACACTGGAATTATGTCAGTCAAAAAGCACCACACTCAGCAAGGCACCGTGGCTATCAGGATGGGGGCATTTATATATGGCACAATGATGCTGTTGTTGGCTCTGTGCATGGCTGCTTATCAAAATCTCAGCAGTTCAGACCTGGAAGTGCAGATGAACCATTGCGATGATCACTAGGGTACGATGGATCACTAAGTATTGCAGAATGTAATTCCATATAATTATGATGCTTTCAGGGAGCCAGCAGAAGGGCTGGTGTTTGTCAGCCATTCTGGCACAGCTCAACCTATTGCCCCTCTGGACGCTGACTTGGTAAGTAGCCAGGGAGCAGAGGATCAAACAGCATATGGCTTTGCAGACTTTACGGGGATGCAGTAAACATCCCAGCCCTGAACAGCTGTGCCTTGTCTCTAACAAGATTACTTTCTTTAAGAGACTGATACCTTCTGGACTGGATGAAAATCTGGAAATAAGCATGTTGTTGTCAGGGCTTGGAGTACACCAAGAACCCCTTCCCCGCTCCTATCCTCCACTGCAGCTCTGATATGGTGCAGCTGTAGCCTTGCATCAGGGTGCTTGGGACAGAGCTGTGTGAGGAAGCGCTATGGGAAGCCTCATGGGGGCCCTCCTGCTCTTTGCTTGGGAGCTGCATTGAAGCTCAGGCTTTTATCCTTGAGACTAGTCTTAGGTCTGCCTGTGCCTGTCCATATGCCTTGCTGATCCTGAACCACTCGTTTGATTTGCTGACTTGACCTCACACCTGCTTCATCACTGCAGACATGTCTGGTAACATTGAATACTGCCTGACCCTGCTCCCCAGTGTGGCACCTGCTCAGGTACTGTGGGATTGTGCCTTTCTGGGTGGGATCATTGCCCTACCTGCCTTGCTATTGCCCTCAGCTCCTGGCTTCCTTCTCTTGTGGGGCAGCCCATGCTTGCTGCTTCCTGAGACCTCCTATCCCAGAGCCACAAATGTAGTGTTTCATGGAGAAGCTACTGGCTATCACCTGGTGTCTGAAATCAGTACACACGATGCAACTGAACAAAGCACAGTGAAGACACTGCTGGAGGCCAGCTGCTGGCCATACAGCACAGAGCAGTCCCCTCAAATAGGAGGAGAGCAGGTAGGGAATGCCTGGTCCTCTCTGCAGGCTTCTGCTTCCCTTATGCTTCCCCAGCCCTCAAGTTGAAATCTTGTCTTGATAAAATTAAGGTTAATATTTATGAGCACCACTGGGCAGAGCTGCCCATGAAAGGCTGGCTGCATGCTGAGAAATCGTGGCCTATATATGAGCAGACAAGTTAGGGACAGCACTTTTACTGTGGAGGCTAAAGGTCTTGTGGAGTAAGTGACATGCAAGAGGACGGTCACACAGTCTCGGAGAGCTTTCAATGGGATGTAATGAACCTGCAGGGTGGGGATTGATTGAATCGTTATAGGGTTGCCTGTTCAGCCACATTGACATCCCTGTTAAAACTAAGCCAAATTCTCTAGGGTAGGACAGCAACACCCCAAACACCAAGGTAACAGAAGCGTGCAGATCAGCCTGTCAGAGCCACACAGGCACAGACACCATCATCCTGCATAGTACATGAACAGGATATGTCCTTATCTATAAACACAGATTAGATTGGAGAGCACAGATGTGCAGCATGACAGTGACAACCTATATACCACATGTATGTGGCTGTGTAGGAGTTCTGTATATTGGGTTTGCTATTAATACTATTAAAAGTCATAAAGGATTTTGTATATCCACAATACTAGAAGACATCATCTCTGTTAAACAGTTTGGGGCATAAATGACCCAGTAATCTGTGTCAGCACTTGACTTAATTGCAAGGTGAGAGAAAAAGACTGAATAAATAAGTGCTGTTTTCTCATGGAAATCTAAAAAGATTATTTTTGGATTATAAAAGATTCACTCTGTGGTTTTCCTCAAGTGCTGTCGTATGTTTGTGCTTGAGGAAAAGCGAGTTATTGGAAATCTATGCCAGGCTCCAGATAAGCTGTTGACTTTCTATCCATGATTTAATACCCACTAAACAGGCAAGAATACTTCTTTGTTATTCCCTGGCAGTGAAAATATACTGTTGTTAGGCATCTTTCCTATTCAGATGTGGCAGCTTTTGCCTACCACTGTTCTTCCCCTGTAGTCTGCAGGCCCAAAGCAGCACAGTTTGGAAAAATAAATTTCTCAAGAATTTTTCAAGAAGCAGCAAAATCAATGCTTCTAAAAATCAAGTGCAATAACTGGGCATGCTGTTTGCTGTTCTTCACTTATGAGTGATTCAGTTCCTTTCTTTTCTAATTCTGCTTTTATTTAGGTATCTCTTCTGTCTCTGTTGATTTTAGTTGTTCTGTCCTTTGTGCTTCTTCTTTCCTGCCTATTAGCAAAATACAACAAGCCAAAAGAATGTGAATCATCTGATCTTCATGGTAGGTTTTTAATCCTCTTTCAAGAGAAAACTGGGCCCTATTTTTTGAGTAACTGCAGTATTATGAGGGAAATTACAAAATTCCAGAATCATCCCTAAAGTAGCCTTACATATTTTAAGTTGTTAAAAGCAACATATTCTTTTCCCAACTATGTTTCAGCTAACTTTTTGATTAAATTTTGCTGTTCTCAAAGATGAAGGATGAAAATAAACAGAAATGGAGCCCTGAACTATTTCTCACTATTTGCAAGGATACACTTGGAACTTTCCTGGCTTGGATATTTATCCTGACTAGATGACACATTTCAAATTGAGTCCATACAGTGAGGCCATAAGAGCAAAGTGAAGAGCTTCAGGGACTAAAAAAGATTCATAGCCCCACATCCCCAAGTGGGTTCCTGTTTGCCACAGTTGTTTTAAGTGTCTTCATCCTTTTATTTCAGTACAGAATCATAATTTCATTTTTTCACAGCCTACAAAAAATCGTGATTTAGTACAAAAGTGAATATATGTGTTAATGCAGCTCCTGTCCTGTACAGAGTCCAACAGTTGCCAGTCTGGGGGAGACAAAAACACTCCAGAAAGCACAGTGCTGTTTGGCAAATTAGTGAACTGCTGAAAACTGCCACGCACCATGAAAAATTACCAAAAGGAGAAAAAATGGAGGAATGAGAGATTAGAAGAAAAAGTTGTGGAGGGAGACCATAAAAAATTGAGAGAATAAAGAAAAAATGGCAACAACTGGGCCACAGCAAAGAGCAACAATTTGGGCTGCCTGTGTCAACTGCAATTCAGACCAGTAAAATAAGGTGCCATGAATGAAAATAATTTATTATGAAAATAATACATCAAGTAGTGCTGCCAGTAAGCAAACCAAAGTAGACACAGCATAAAAATGTATAAAGAGGTTACTAAGTACTCCCTTTTTCTTCTCATGCAAATGAGGCTTTTGGCTTGGAGAGTGAATACTTTTTTTATGAGATTTTATGAATTTATCTTTTTCCCTTATCTGGACACAAAATCAGAAAAAATCAGTACTCTGTTCCACCTTCTATAAAATTCACTGAGGCATTCCTTTAATTATGTTTACATATGCTTATACTTGTGGGGCTGCTCTGTGAACCAGGCACCTGGCTGAAAAAAGGGAAATTGGAGAGAAGGGCTGCTGAAGTTTTTACTTTGAAGTGGATCCCTTTGCTGGTCTGATTCACATTACTGTCCTGCACCTTGTTGACACAGGGGTAGAGATTAATTAAGTCAGCACTGGTGCTGGAGACAGTATATCATCAGATCATTGCCTCTCTGGAAAAAAACAAACCCATTACTTGTGGAGCAGTGTAGCTGCAAATTAAAGGTGTTAGGAAAACATGTAACTGAGGGGCAAATGAAAGGCAAATGTGAGAGGGACAGGAAATACGTGTGTGTGTGGGAAAAGCCTTAGGAAAACAACCGAGGGATAGGAAGAAGAGGTATAATATATGCTAGCAACACTTTGACCAACTTTCTGACCGTCTTTAGAGAACCTAATTAAAACTTTCAAATTTAGTTGGGTTTCTCTTATTTTCAGATTTTCTGCAATTACAGCTGTAAGTTGCCAATTTACCTCAGCAGAGCACAAGCATGGGCTAACAATTCCTGCTAAAAATGAAACAGTTGTTTCCCATCAAAGCACAAAAAGCAAAGCAGCAGAGGAGAATCAACCAGCAGTTATTTACCAGCAGTTTGTTATCTATTTCAGTGCTCACAACCATGTTCTCTTAGCCTGATAAACAGGGTGGCCTGCTGTTAACAAATATTGCCTGACGCAAAACACTAAACAATCTAAAAGAACCTTTTATTCCTATTTTACATATTTATTTCCAAACAGTTCCTAACAGCTCCAGTCAGTGCATTAAGGTGCCCAGTCCTTACTGGCTGCACAAATCAGTTCCTCATGCTGACGCCAGCAGTATTGCCATGGTTACATGATTAGAGTGGCTTAATCTGGCAGGTGCCTTAGCAAAACACCGAGTGCCAAAGCAATCCTAGCACATAATCTATACTTTTCCATCAAACAAATTAGTATATTGCATGCTCTGCTGTCCATATCATGGTAGAGTGGGTTGTTTCTGTTTGCCATTTGGGTTTTTTTTCCTGTGTAACAATGCCCTTCTCAAAATTTTACCACTTTTCAGCTGCAACATTGCAAACAAACTACTTTTTAAAATAAATACCCTGTTTCTTCCACTCACAGTTTTGTAGATCCAACAATCTCAGTAAAGATAACAACCAAGGAATTAAAAAAGATTGCATAACCACAAAAATTCAATGTGAAGTTTATATTTATGACTATATTTAGGGTTTGACTAAAAATCTGGAAAGATCTCATACCAGCTGAAGGCTGGGCAGCTATTACTTGTTTGAAGGGATTCTTTGGGAGATGCAAAGGTCTGTATTTTTTTTTTTTCTTCTTTTTTAACTGATGATTTTATGAGATCCAGAAGCTTTGGAGATAGATTCAGCTGTAAACAGTTGTGGTTGACACTACCAGAGCTGCTGCATGAGAATATTTGCCTACCGAGTATCCAGACCAAGTAATTCACATACAAATAGCAAAATGACTTAAAGCAATGTGCCTTCTTAAGAGAAGATAATATCAGAGAAATATAAAAAGACAGATCAAACTTTGGCAAGCAAGGAACTGCTAGCATTTTCTTAGGTGGAAGCTAATAGACTGCAAATTACTAATACCTCTGTTGGTATTATTTTAGCTTTAATTATAAATATAATTGTTACATGTGCTACATGCAAAAACTTTCTTTTGTTTCCTTCTGTTGAGTGAGGTACAATGCTAAAAGAGCAGAGAGGGAGTTTTCATTCTTAACGCTTTGACACTGCTTGCCAAGATCCATTTTCTGATCTGAATATGGGCCAGTGTAGTAGCTTATATAATACTTAAGGCATAAAAACACCTTGGACTGTGTAGAAGTTTTATAGATGTTTTGTAGATTCATTCATACTATTGCCCAGTATATTTTCTGTCTCACTTCCAAAAAAACTGATGTGTTGTTTTCCACAGCTTGTTTGCCATCTCCCCTTTCTCATGCTGATTTCACTGCTGTGTTGATGAAGCTCCAGTCCTCTGGTCTTTATACTGTAGCATTCAAGTTTAGAGATTCTGAAGCCTTCCTTAGAAGTGACTCAAGTAATTTTTCGCATTTGGAGGAGAAAGCTGAAAAGCCTTCAATATTTAAATAGAAGCATAAGTTTCAAGTGTAGTATAAAGGCTTCAGATCTCTTAACTTTATTCATCAATTAACATATCTGCAACAGCTGGGGTTTGATCCATATTTTCAGAGAACAGTAATGTTGCTGATACAGCATTTCCAGTTCAGTCACAAGAATACTGAAGTGGTTTTCAGAAGATAATTTAAAAAGCACTCAGTTGACAGGATGTTTCTTCAGGGAACCATTGATCGCATTTTCAAATTGCAACAGAGCCAGAGATTGTCTTCATTTTAATTTCAATATCAGGAATGCCTTAAGTGACGATCACAGCTAACCCATTTTAATGACAACCCTGAACATTTAGAAACTCTTATCTATTCAATGTACTTCTGTGCAGAGAAACAAGAACAGATGGATACTTCCTTAACACCTGCTGCTGTGGGAGTCTTCTAAAACACTTGCAAGTAAGAAATTATTACTGCTATAAAGTGTCTCTCAGTTTTATTTGTTTAGAGGATTTCTACAGAACATGCATACAATTTATTTTAGGTTTCTCAACTTAGTTGTTGCTTTTGGAAAGCTGAGGAAGAATCACTTACTGAAGGAAAGCTTATTTCTATGCTTCATTAAAAAAAAGGGTTTATGATAATAGATTGGAGATTTACTGCAACCTGTTGTGTAAGGAGGTAGAAGAATGCATATGGTACGGTACTCCAGCAGTGAAGGAACAGCTCCAGGAACAAAGAGCCCAGTCCTGCAAAGCAGGAGGAGTTCCATTGGAGAAGAGAGGGCTTTCTAGAGAAAAGCATGGCAAATTGAAACATACCGCTTTTCTTACTAGGAATTGAAAGATGAAGTGCAGAAGTTTTAGCTCATAATTGCCCTTAGAGCTTCCTATGAGTAATTTAAATGTTTCTCGGCTTCCACAAGTCTCCAAAAATGGAGACACGAATTATTTCCTAGATTTGGAACACTGTTCTCTTCTGAAGTTACATGCATCGGGTTTGTTTGTTTTGTAGATTTTCATATACAGCAGATTCACAAAATAACATGTGAGTTCAAAGGATCTGAAAGTGAAATGTTGTTAAGGATTCTAATCCACCCAGGTTATTTAATGGGTTTCGTTTTCATTATACTTAGTGGTCAGAAACTGCCCTAAAATAAATCTAGTTAATTGCAATAGGAAATACAACCCAAGTTGAAGTACCAAAAGAAGACATCAGTCTTTTGAAACAGATGTTGCAATAATGAATGCAGGTGATAAGAAATTTGTAAAATGGAGAGGATGGCAGTTTCTAACACAGAAGGAAAGTGTTTCTTCCAGTCTAGGAAGCCATTTGGGGACTGATCTTTTAGCACATCACTTTGATTCCATTTTATAGGTCCACAGACTTAAAACTTCAAATAACTATGCAGACAGTTTACTCTGAGCTTTTGCATAATAGAGGTCACCTGGTAATTCTTGACCCATAATTTCTGACTGGGCTGGAGGACATCTCTTAGAACGATACACAGTCGTAATTTAAAGGCTTCACATTGTGATGAATTCCTTAATCCCCAAGGTAAGTTGTTTTGATTGTAAATTGCCATCATGCTAAAATGATGTACATTATATTAGCTTGAATTGATATATTTGTCTTCCAACTACAGAACTTTTTAATATTGTCTTACTGATTCCACAGTTCTCTGATCTCTCATCCCACTGTATAAACAAATTAAATAACCACTGATTTTCCTGTTGCCTAAACATTAAATGAAACTCATTAACTTCTTCTGGTTTTAAAGGCTCCAAACCTTACCAAATTGAAAAAGATTCTGAAGAAAATAAAAGTACTTGGTGTATATTTCTAAAGACTAGACAGAAGAAAATTATGCTCTTCCTTACTCATCTCTGAAGTAATGCCATATATAAGCATAGAAGTGTGCCTTTGTTGATTTATCTAAGAATCACAGCAATTAATTCAGACACTTTAGATATTAGGTTATCCTGCCAATTTACATGCATCTAAGATAAATCTTGTAATTTGTTTTGGCTCTTCTGTCTCCTGAACACAAAGATAAATTTGCTGTATGTCTAGGACTTGAATTCCAAGGGCTGAACTCTATACAATGTTCAATGCACAAGTTTAGATAAACCATTTATCTACTCTGAGTGATTAAAACCTGAAGTACATGACTTATGAGGACAAGCTTAAAAGAACTGAGTTTGTTTAGCCTGGAACAGGCTTGGGAAGTCATTGTCTACAAATGCCCATTGGGGGGTGTAGGGAAGATGAAGCTGAACTTTCCTTGAAGGTGCAGAGTGAAAGCATGAGACAGAGTCAGAGCTAACAGCTACAAAGGAATTTCTGGTAAAATATTAAGAGGGAAAAAAAAATTACTCCTACTGAGGGTAGGCAGCCACAGGCATCTCCACCATTAGGAACCACCACCCTTAGAAATACTCAAAGCTCAACTGAGTGATCCGATCCACCTGCCAGACCTACTCTGAAGCAGATGTGTTCCAGAGAAAGGTTCCTTCCAGTTTACATGACTCACTCTGACTAATTAATTAGGTCTGCTGGCCTAACTCAGTGGTGTAACTGAAGCTATGCTGTAATTTAGGCTTGAAATGTAGATCTTCCTTTGCATGACACCTTACATGATATTTGACAGGAACAGGTTTTTTTTATCAGGATGCTGGTTCATACAAACAAAAGACTACTCAGCAGATAACAGATTCCAACCAGCCAACCATCCATTGTGCTTGTCTTGGCTATCCCTGTCTCTCCTGCATGAACTAAACTACTTCACTTAACATCACAACCTGATATGATAAACTAGCATAAATTCCAGTTCTACACAATAGACAAGTTTTAGCTCCTCATGCTAGACCACGCCATGATTTCCAGCAATGTAGTATTAGCTCCTGCATAAAACACTGACCTTCCCCCAAGGCAGGTGGAGAGCAGACGGTTGAGAAGAAGCAGAACCATGGGCAAAACAAATTTCTGAATCAGCAGCCTTCTTTTTTTGCTTTCATTGCAACTAAAATTGATCCAAAGAGTTATGTTCTTGATGAAGCTACATGCTGTGCCAAAGCTAAATGTTATTGAGCTTGCTTATCAGACATGATAAGCAATGCAAGGTATATAATATAGTTAACAACTTAATTTGTACCTGTTGTGTTCAAAAGAATCATCCTATTATCTTTACTTAACATTCTTCTACATCCAGTTAAACTAATCCAGTGAAATACACATACATAAGAATTAGGCCTTTGATATGATCAGTAAATTAAATTAACTTGACTCCAGGAAGAAAAAGATAAGAAAATGCCTGTCCTTATGAGAAAGGTCACAAAGAAAGAATAAGAAGAATGCACACTTAAAACCAGAATTTAAAGAAATAATGGCCAGAGGGATAAGTGGCCTGCCTTTTTTGTAGGTTTCTGACTGTTTGAAAGAAATCTTTTTCCTCGACACTTTACTGTATTCCAGATTAAGGACACTTTCTGATTATATGTTCTGATTTGATATGCCTTATGTGGAAAGATGACTGGGGTAAAATTAGAGGCAACAGAGAAGTTATATTCACATCTTAACAGAAGTTATAATGATATGGAAATTAGATGGTAAAATGAAGCTGCTACCCCTTGGATGGGATGTGATCAGTGTGCTTAAAACCTATTCCATGAAGATTCCCCACACGCCGAATCTGCAACCATAAGCACTGGCTGAGGGGATGGAATGGAGGGTGGAGCAGAGCTGAAACCCTGTGGCCAAGGAAGTGGCCTGTTGGAACCCTTGCAGGGAGTGAACTCGATGGTGCTTTGCAGCTGATAAACTCCACAGGAGCTGTCAGTCAGGGGAGGTAGGGGAAGGTGCCTTGCTGCCAAGCCAGCATCTCTGGCGGAATCACTCTCCTCAGATGAACTTGGTTCCCTACAGCCTAATTATAATCCAACACACACCTCTGTGCCAAAGCTACCCACCCCAAGGCATGACCATCCCTCACTGAAGAAGTGTCTAAATTTTATTGACTACACCTTTAGGAGTGAAGCAAGGGAATTTTGCACCAATCAGTAATAAACATCTGTATGACTAGAATTATTTAAGCTCCACCTAAACAAAAAGAAATGCTATAAAAATATGTTGAGAATGGGGAGAAGTCAGGGAAGATTCCATGGAAACTGCTGGGTGAAAGTGATGAGCTGAACCTGTCCTCTCACTCCTAGGGACAGGTAAGAATCACATTCTGTGTGTACTGAATACTTTTATTATTTATATAGGGATTAGTTTGTGCATTGCTTTTAATATGTTTCTGCAGTCAAATACCATCACAAACAATCCTTGAACCTTAACCTGACATAATTTTATATTAACAAAGAGTGTCATTCTGTGAACTGTTGGTGTGAATCCTTCACGGGTGCTGGCAGAAGGGAAGGGAAATACTGGAGTTGAGTGGAAGACTCACTGAGGAGTCTCTGTTATGGTGTCCATGTGTGTCCCTGAATACATCAGTCAAACCACCCTCCAATCCAGCAGGATTGCTTAGTGAAGGGTCCCCATAACAGGATGCTGACAGACTGGTTGGGCACAAGGGTCTTCTCTTTCCTGGAGCACTGGCAAATCAAACACTGAGGGTCAAGGAAATCTCCGCTTTTCAAGTGTCTCCTAAAATGCTGCACTTTTATTGCAGAAACCAAACACACTCTATTGCAGCAAAAAGTGAGAAATAAACATGTTAATCGTTTAAACAACAGCTACATTGGCCAGCAGGTTGTAAATATACACATTTTTTTTGCTGTTTTCCTCTCCAGTTTGAAGGTCACAACAAAGCTGTGTCCCTGTATTGACAGGAGAACTCAATACTTCAAACAATGGGGAAAACAGAATATGAAACTGTGAGTGTATGTGCAGTGTGGGTTGCTCAGCTAAGGCTGTGGATGTGGAAGTAATGTCTTGCACCCTGGGAAAAAGTTGTTTTCTGAAATATACTTTTTGCCTTATAGAATATGTCTCCTGCTAATTACTCCAAGATTAATTATAATTGAGGAGATGGATGTGTAAAACTAATCTCAGAACTTTTTACTGTTCTTTCCAAAAGCATCTGTTTTACCTCAGCTGTCAAAAGGTCCAGTCTATCGGATCATCTGCTCACACAGCCAGAAGTTTTAACTGGTGTGAATATGTCCTGGAAGGGCAGCTAAGTCAAAGGTGGGCAACTTGACTGGAAAAACAAACATTTTCTTCAGCAAATTAAATATTCACTAGTCTTAATGACTAGTAGTGGCTGCAGTGAGGTTTGTCCAGTTCATTTCTTTGAAATATATTGGCTTCAAAAATAAACAAAAAAATCTTTCTTCCCACTTTTTGAGTGGATGCATCAGTCACCCGCTGGAATCCAGCCTGAGCAAAGAAAGACATAAACTTACTTAAACTCTCTCTTTTCAAGTGTCTTTGTAGACTGTGGGAGGTGTTTCACATTGTAAGTTAGTTTTTCTTTAACTGTATAAGGGTTTGTTTTCATTCTTGGCAGGTGATAAAGTGATCACACCCAAGTAACATTACCAGGAACCTTCTTTTGCTGGGACAGCTCACCCACACCTTCCAACAGTGTTGTTCAGTGACTCACTTGCTCTGTTGCTACACAATTTCTCCCTTTCTCCTGAGAGCAGGGAACAGCAGAAATTTCATCTTGGGCTATTCATCTCAGAGCCCTTTGCAATTCTATTCCTACTTATCTGGTTCATCTCCATTTTCTTAATTGAAAACTGATATTTTTGCCATACAATGCATAATAGTATGTAGGCTTGCCTTTCAAATCTATTGATATGATAAAAAAAGAATTTGCAAGTAGTTTTATCAAAGATTCTGCAGCCATAACAAGACTTGTAACTGCATTACAACCGAAGGTGTGAAATATATGTGTTTATGTGCATATATTTGTCCATGTCTTCAAACACCATAACTTAATGTAAAACTTTGAGTGTTATTTATGTATCTACTTAAGCTCTGGAGTAATTACTGTAGAGTAAATTAAAAAAAAATGACACAAAAATTATAAATCTTGCTTTATGTTTGGTGGTTGTACTAAACATAATTTGCCGCAAAGCTGCATCTTGTGTTTGCAGAGTGTTTATCAGCTTTCTGTATTTATAACAGATGGAACTAGAGCATTCTGAATGTTTCTATTAAACAGAAAATGGCACTGCAACATAAACACAATATTGTCGAAGTTTGGTCTTGCAAATTAAATTCTACAACCTGGCTGATAGCTTACAAAATCATCTTATGCTCTCTTTTGTAGAATAGAACTTCAGCAGATATCCCTTGCCAGGTGCCCAGTGAGGGCAACATTGTGGCTGCATACTCTGAGACAGGAAAGGGAGGATAACGCTGATATTCCACAAGGGTCATTCCATGGATTCCATGGGGCGCGATCACGTATTAAAAGAAATGAATGGACAAGCAACAAAGACAATCTCTCCTTATAGCTAAAGAAACCTCAGTCTGATTTTGATCCTTAGGCACTTATGTCCCACCATATTATTGGTTAAAATACTTTTCCAAAATGACTTTTGCAATAGAGAAAATAGCAGCGTAATCACAACCATCCCACACTGAAGAAATGGCCATTGCTGACCTTGCAGAGACATCCTCTTCCAGTGAACAGCATGTGCTTCCAGACCTCTGACTTTGGCCATCTTCAGAGGCTGTGTGTAATTGTTTGCTCATGGGCATTTATGTAAGTCCTTCAGCTGGTAAGCATCTCCTTTTCCAATTTTCAACATATTTTCTTTTCTCAGAGGCCAAAGTGTCTTTCCTCCTGGGTTTCCATAATACCTTTCCTTGTTACAGATCTACCCAAGATTAGAGTTATACAGTCATTCATTGCCCATAATCTCTGTCTTCATTTATTGAAACAAACAAACAAACTTCACGTGTGTAAATAAAACTATAGCACCATAAGGAATGCCAACTATACCAGTGAGTCAATGTGTTAAAATTCTCCCACTCCCATTAATTTATAACCCTCTTGAAAACTAGACCCACAGAGGTGGCCACAAAATGCCACTATCATCTGTAGCTGTTCTCACATAAAATGTTACATCAGAGTTTTTATCTTCAAACCCTTGCAGAAGTGTTAACCTCAGATCCTATTCCCTTTAGAGTCTGCAGCCCTTGAAGAGTCCATGCAGAGGCAGGTTTACCCTGAAGAACTGCAGTCCATGAAAGGGCACATGATGGAGCAGAGGAAATCTAAGTGCAGGAAGCAGTGAGAAAGAGGAGCTCTTATGGACCAGCTGCAATCCCCATTCTTTCTGCACCAGGCTATCTCCATTCTGTCTGCACCAGGGGGCAGGAGCGAGTTGGGAATGAAAGAATGATGTGGAGCCTGGGAAAAGGGGAGATGAGGGTGGTGAGAATGTGCTTTAGTTTTTGTTTATTTTTCTTATCATCCTACTCTATTTTAATTGTTAATATTAACTAATTTTCTTTCAATCAAGTCTGTTTTGTCCACAACAGTCACTGGTGAGCAATCTCCTTGCCCTCATCTTAACCCATGAGTTGTTTTCTTCTTATTTTTTCATCCCATCCCACTGAGGAGGAGCAGGGAGAGAACAGCTGGGTAGGAAATTGTTAGCCATGGCTAATCTACCATACCAGTGTATCATCTTTGTAGCATCTCTAATTTGATCTGTATCAAATGAGAGTATTCAAAAGGTCACAATTCTAGAAAAATATGTGCAGGTAACTTCATGTTTTCAAGCTAAGCACATGAAAGATTCCACTTGCCACTTTGTGGGTAAAACTGGACATTCCAGCAAAAGACAGGTATATACACCTTATAATTTCTTAATTTCTCAAAAGTTATTCTTAGTAGTTTTCCTCATTTCTCATTTTTAATTACAGAGAAGGGGTAGAAATTAATTGAAATTATCCTGAATAACTTTTGAAAATTAATTCCTGTTCTTCCTACACGTTCAATCTGTAAAAAGTATGTGCAAAGTAGCATTTGTCAAGATGTGAATACATAACCATAATGACATTAATGTCTTATCTAGAAGTCCCTGCTGGATAAGCACTGCTGGGGCATCACACTTGCCAAGAAGAGCCAAGGCAGTCTCCTGTACCTTCCTGTTGCTTTCTACAGCTCAGGCTCCCTGCCATTATCTCCTCCAATCAAGCATGATTACATACATGGCTTCAGCTGGCATTCTGACAATACGAGACATCAGATAGTGACAAATATAAACAGTGCTCTTAAATTTGGAAATCAATATGTAAGAGGTGGTATGGTTGAAGTTTGGAACCAATATAGGCTGTATCTGTACAATACAAGGAATACCACAAGTGGTATTAGACATTTCAACATCTATATTACGTACCTTTAAACATTTCAAAATATATTTACAGTATCTGGAAGTGTTTCTAATAGATCTTATGCACATGCAGTGTTCAGTCACATGGATTGCCCCCACAGAGGTTATGAACACATCTGATCCATAAAACTCAGCTTCCTCACTGACCTGTGTTTTGCCTTGTAACACCTAATTATTTGAGCTAGCAGATCTAAAATGGGCTTAATAGATTTGTAATTTTATCCTTAGTGATGAATCAACTCAATCAAACTTCTATCCAATTTCAGAATGGCATTAAAAATTTTGGCAACTGAAAATCTGCTAAGATGTTTTTTATCAAAACAGTTGGGAGTTATACTTCTTAAATTGCCTGCGGCTGTTTATAAGGGGTTTTTTTTAAAAAAAAAGTTCCTCTGTATTTATGACAGTGGCTCATCTATTGCTACAAACCAAAGCAAAAATTTTCAACATAATGCTAAAAATGAAGTTAAATTTTGTTGCTGAGCTTCTCAAAAAGGTTCTGAATTTGGGGTTAGAATACTCTCCTGTCTTTTTATTTCCTGTTTAATAACTCATTTTTGCCTGTAAGAGTCTTTTCTTTCTGAAACTTGGCATGATATAACATGTTATTAATTGGCATTGTACACACTCAAGTCTTGATCTTGTTGGTTGCCCCAAGTGCCACAAAAACATAAGGAAGGCAAATATCTCAACTGAAAAGCTTAAATTTAGTGTTCTGTCAAAATTCAGCTGTTATGCAGGAAACTGAACGGCTTATAATTCTTAAGTCTTTAGCTGATATAGGACCACAGGTTTTAGAAAGCTGATGCAGTTAGCAAGGCCAGCTATTTAATTTAAGCCAAACAAGGAAGCAGTACAATTTCTCACTGTTTTACTAATGACAGAGAGCAATGGAACTTTAGAATATGATAGTTCAGTTGGAAAGGACCTAAGACAATCATCCAGTCCAGCTGACTGACCAGTTCAGGACTGACCAAAAGTTAAAGCATGCCATTTAAAGGCATTGTCCAAATGCCTCTTAAAACCTGACAGGCTTGGGGCATTGCCCACTTCTCTAGGAAGCCTGTTCCAGTTTTTGACCACCCTCTCATGAAGAAATGCTTCTTAATCCAGTCTGAACCTCCTGTGGTGCAGGTTGAAACTGTTCCTTTTTGTCCTATCACTGGGTCCAAGGGAGAAGCGATCAGAACATCCCTCTCCACTTCCCCTCCTCAGGAAGCTGCTCCAGAGAGCAATGAGGCCACCTTTCAACCTCCTTCACTCCAAACTAGACAAACCCAAAGTGCTCAGCTGCTCCTCATAGGACTTGTGTTCTAAATTCAGATTAAGTGTTAATGGATGACCAGAGTTGAAATTACTATCTGTACATGTGTATACACCAGAAGGAAAACACAGGAAAAAGCAAGAGAATTAAGTCAGAGAGCAATCCAAACAAGAGAATTCAGAGTAAAATGTTATCAGATGAAAGATGTGTCTCCTGTTTCTTATTTTACACCATATTTAGGCAAATAGGATTCCATGTACGTTTTTCAAAAATAAACAAGATTACAACAAAGACATTTCTGATTGCAAAATCAATTTCAGGGGAAAATAAAACAATCTGAAAGGTCTCAAACTGCTTAACTTCTCAAGCTATATCTCTGTGGAATTGTGTCTTGCTCTTCTTATTATTATAGACCTGTAAGAGAAAAGAAGGGTGTCATTTCCAAAATGTTATAGTTTGTGAGTTACAAACTGAAGGAAAAACAAAAATATATTTGTGAGGCAATGAAGGATTATTGCACATTCCTTTAAAGGTAAAACATACAGTTTGTAATTTAAAAGTAAATCATTCTGTATTTAAATGTTATATTTTTCTTACAAAGTGGCTTACCCAAGCAAAACAGCAGTGCTGATTTGTCATAAGAAAGCCATTTTGCCATACAGAAATGGAATATTTTTCAGTTAGAGTTATTTTGATCATTCTGTGATACACCTATTTCTTCTTACATTATTATTTTTAACTGTTAAAAATAATCCTGTCAGTGGTAAAGGAATAGAACAACTTTTCAAAGTTTACATTTCTGTTCTTATGAAGACAACATAATCAAAAAAACAAAAACCACAAACTGCCCAATCTCCTTATGCTAAAACAGGAAGTGTTCTGGGCATTCTGCTAGAACATGGGGTGGGGTCCTTGCTCTGAAGATTGCTGGTATTTTTAAACAAATATAGTTTAATGTAAAACGTTCCTGTTTGAGAAGCCTTGTCTGGAAATCAGTGCTCTCTTCCCTCTTGGGTGATTCTTCTATCCACAAACCTTTATTTAGGCTTTGCATCTCTGCTTTTCCACTTGGTCCTTGTATGCTGAGCTACACAATGGTGCTTAAGTCATGATGTGATCATGTCTGAAAATCAGGGTATATTGAGGGGATTTGGGTTGAGTCACAGGAATGCCTGCCTATGTGGGGACTGCAGTGGAGGATGATGTGACAGGCAGGAAGACACTAACACCAAATTAGAGTGAATAAGAGATTAGACCAAGCTGGAATGGACGGCTGTGGGCAGCACAGCCGAATTTTAGCCTCGTTTAAAAATGGTTTAGCTAGACTGCATTCTATCTGATCACATCAGCATCCTGCAAATGTACCTATTGAGGTAGATAGTCACTGCCTCCTTCCCACAGATAAAATCTTTTTACTATTTGTTGTACAGCAACAGCAGCCAAAAAGCAGGAGTGCCCCCAAAAGCCAGGTGATGAAGTGTGTGGCTTAAGAGGCATTTCCAAGGCAGATTAACACTCCTAGAGTAAAACTGGCCCAGTTTTGACAAAGATTTTTCCTATGGAGTGTGGTGATGCAGCAAACAGTTGCAATACAGGAAAATAACACTGAGAAATCATCATCCAAATGTCACCAAGAAAAATATCCCCTGTTGTGGCAGCCAGAGACCACAGAGCTCTAGATATGTTGTAGCAATTCTTCAGGGCTTCTGACAGTGGTAGGAAACAGCTCTCACCTTTCCCTCAGGAAAAAAAATTACTGCTGCAACTCCCAAGGCAACAGCTCCCAAGCATGCTGAGAGTGAGAAAACCCTTGTCTCTTTACATCTGCTCTTTCAGCTTTGCTCAGAGGTTTTGCATCAATGCTGAAAGGTAGGAATGACATTTAGATGTGCTGAGGTCTATTTGGAGCCCCTCAGTCCCTCCAGACATCTTGCACACCTCACATCACTCTGCTGTAAGTAAAGGCTGGGACTCAAATTTTCAAGCACCACAAAGAGGTGAGGGAAAGAGCCTGAATGTGGACCTAAGTTTCTCGATCAGTGGAACAGATCACAGCACTGTTTAGGAACGCCAACACTCAAGCTCGAATTACTGTGAACTTTGGAAGAATCTTCTAATCAAAATTAACTGTGTCCAACAAGCAAAAATTTGGTTTCTTTCCTATTGTACAGTAAATCACTACAAGCTTTTACTCAGTGTCTAAAACTGAAATAGAGTTTGGTTTCAAATGGAAGATAGTAATGAAAATAAAACCCAGAGATATTCTTTGTGAAGACTGACAAATTTCAAAGAATGCAAAGTACAAACATTCCAAATACACAATTACATAAACTATTTCATTTTGCAATAAAACTCAGTAAAACATTAAATTTTTAATGCTCCTTTACCATAGAAAATGCAAATCAACTTTTACAAGTCTACATCTTCCAACAATAGATGGCACTACAAATTCCTACATTCACCACAACATTAAATAATGTTATAGCATTTTAACACTTGCAAAATTAATCATAACTGCCTAAGTAATATATGATGATCAACTTAGCTCTAAAACACATAGTTGTTTTTTTTTTCTCACAGCAAAATGGAAAGTTACAATAGAAGGAGCAACATCTCAAAAATATTTTACTACTTACACTGATTTATCTGAACTGAGAACTAGGAAAATATTCCACTATCAATTACAGTGGTGTAAATCACAATGCTCGGTGTCAAAGAATAAGAGGTTTCTGTTTATTAGCAGCCATAAGAACAAAGCCTGTTTTCTATTTATAGAAATTCAGCAATAGGCTGAATTTTACTTTTCGTTTAAAAATCAGCTAAGTAATTTCAGGCACAGGTCTAATGGAGAAAGCTTGTTGATGTTTATTTGTGCAACAGGAACACACCTGCTATTTCAGGACAGGAACCACATGGGTTTTCCTTCACAGAATTGAGCCTCAGGAGCTGCTCATCATGAGGAGTACTGCAAAGACAGCACAGTATCTGAGAATGCTGCTGAAGCAAAGGAAGGATCTGAGCTGTGGTGTGCACACCCTAACACAGCCCCACGTAGACAACCAGCCTGTTCTTTAGCAACCACAGAAGGCTATTCATCTTTGTATAAGATGATATATACACTACATTCCCTGTACTCTTCAGCAAGGTGATGGTAGGGTTGAAATCAGCTGATTAGCAGCTGGTGGGAGAAGAATAGGCACAGATTTAAAGGTCTGAAGTAGTGAACAGAACAAAGAGGACAATTGTAGCATATACAGATTCATGTATTAGCAAATCACAAATCAGTCTTCTAGTGCCTGTGATTTCCACAATAGAACAACCCCTAACTAGTATGTGGGTTATTGAAGTGTCTTCAGCAGACCAAAAGAAAAGGAGGAGAGGGAAAGAAATGTTAACTTCACATCAAAGTGGATATGCTGATATGAATATGCAGGTGTAACAGAGGGGTAAGAGGTGTAAGGAGAACATGGGGATGACTGACCTCTGTAAACTGGAATAGCCCACTCCACAGACTACTTGTCATTAAATATCTTCCTTTCTACAGACCAGCATTGGCTCAGATCAACACCATCATTACAGAGCACTATAAGGAAACCCATTTTTAAATGATTTTAGGCAATAAAACCCATAACTTCAGAAATGGGAAAAGCAGTGAGGTAGCAGTGTCTGCTTTGGCATTTGTGGTAGGCACAGTTTCAAGATACTTCTGCCATTATCCCCTCATTCAAGCATTGCCAAAACACTCTGTTGTGCATCAGTAGTTAACAATTGCTGAATCTCAGTGACAGACCCTCGGAGGGAAATGCTATGAGCTAAGTCAGGGAGCCTTGCATGCACCTCTGGAGTGTAGTCCTCCTTCTCTAGGTAATAAGAATAATCTGTTCCATGTACCGTGGCAAGTCTCCAAGCATCACGCAGGGCTGAACTTTAGATGAAGTTGGCATATTTGAAACAGCCAGCCTAAGTCAGTCCCATTGTTTGGATCAACTGTCTCTAAACAGACCTTAGAAATAACCATTCAATTTCTTGTTTAATATCTTCATTTTTAATTGGCTTGTTGCATTTTTTATATGCATTGAAATTCTAGCACACTAGCTCCTGTGGGAAAATAGTACTCAGCAATTTGAACTTGTTAGCTGCTCTGAACATAGGGGACCTGATTTTCATTTATGTTACAGCCGCTTTATATTGCTCAGGCAGTAAATTGCATTTACACCCAGCAAATGAGCAACTGGAGTAGTGTAAAGTAACTTTAGCATGAATGAGAATTAGACCCAAAGCCTTCCCAAGTTTTCATAGCAACTCTGTTATTCATCTCAATTGGTGAGATAGGGATTGATTGACAAACAAATAGCAACACGGTATTGCCTAGTTTGGAAGGAGAATTGAGCCAGGGATTAGAAAACCCCAATTCAGCGAAGGAAATCAGACTGGCTATTAAAAGCCTGAAGTCCAGCAAAGCACTAAGGCCAGATGGTTTCAGCATACATTTTTTACAATCAGCTAAGTATAAAAGATGAAATAGCTCCCCTGCTGGTTAAAGTATTTCAAAATTATTTACAGATGGGAATTAATGTTAATGAGTCGTGTAGCTAACTCCCTACATACCGTGCTGAAAATTTACCACCCTCAAATTTAGTCCCAGTCATTGCACCAGAAAGTTTCATCTTTTGAAAATAATAATAGATTTTCCTTGTTTTGCCACATATAACTAACCATTTCAATTTCACATCTAAGAGGCTTAAAGAGAAGTAGGATAATGAGGAACAGGGCTGGTACCAGAAATGTCCTCAACGTGAGGATTATTTTAATTGTAAATTCCCATGGCTGGAAGATTTACCATAAAATATAACATACAGTACGTGTGTTCTATGGAGAGGACTGATATTAAAGAGATGTGCAAAAGTAGTTGAGGGGAATACAGAGCTCTCTCTGGGTGAGTGACTCAGAGCTGTGTTAGGTCAAAATGCAGATTTCACCATTTGATGCTCCCATGGGGCAGCCACTCACATGATAAAAGTGCTAAGGGGCCACCTAACTGCACGTGTCAGTGAAACACAGAATATTCTGCTTTTTTAACTGAACATATTTGTTGGTTGTTTGCACAGACACAATTTATTAGATATAAACAATCAAAAATTTATAATAAACAATAAAGAAAACAGAAAATTCCCCCACTGTGGACTTTTAGTCAGCTTATATTAATGCAGATTTTCTCCTGTGTACAAATTTAAAGTCAAGCTTTTGCCTCACTAAGTGGCACAGGTGAAGTAGACTGGAATCTGAATGAGCAGTTTCAGATTTCTCTCCTCTCCACAGATAAAAATCTCCCTAATCATTGCACTCCCTTAACAGATTCATTTCTCTGAGGTACATCTAGCTTACAGTTTGATCTCTCTTCTCTCATTAAAAAGCAAATAATTTAAAAATACTCCTTGATCAAGGTCCTTTCAATTGCTCATTTTACAAATAGGAATAATCCAAAATGAATGAGACCAAGAATAAATTTCTGCTATTAGTCAAATATAATTACAGCCAGACAAATGATACTTTTTAATTTTAAAATTGCATTCAGGATCTGGGATAGCATGGCAGGTCAACACAGCACTAAACTTTCAGCTTTTCCTTTGTTTCACTTTGACTTTAATTACATTTATTTGGTCTGTAATAACAACTGACTAACCACTTCTGTATATGAAGAAACTACTATCAGATATATTATTTCAATAGTCTGGGTTTAGAGGAAGATGAAGACAGGTAAAGCTTCTGAAGAGATCATCAAATGATCAACCTTTAGCCCTGCTGAGAGAAAACAAACAAAAACACTCAACTACCAGTGAAAAGGGTTTTAGAAACACATCTTCAGAAAAGGTAAGAGGTTTTCTTGTGGTCATTCCTTGAATGACCTTCTCCTGACTTTGTGTTCACTTAGTTATTTTTAAATCATTCTTCAGCCTACTCAAATAGCCAATGCTGAAATATGTTTGATGCTCTCCAATACTGGACAGCTGTGGATTTTGATTTTTTTTAACTCCAGCAATGCCTAAAGTGCAGAAACCTTCCCCACCTCACCCTCTCACAAAAAATACCAAAACAAACAAAAAACCAAACAACAACAAGAACAAAAAATAACAACAGCAACAAAAAAAAAAAAAAAAAGGGCAAAAAACCCAAAACAAAAGCAAAAGGCCATTGCTGAAGGAAACAGGAGTTAGTTTTGGGGGGAACCCCTCCTCATGAGGACTTGTGGCAGGTCTGCTGTGTAAGGGATTTCCATCCTTTCCATGACTTGTGCGTGGGCTGCTCCGAGATGGACGGCAGCGCTGCGGGTGGTGCCAGTGAGCACCAAACACACTGTCAGACCGACTGTGATCCAAATCAGCCAAGCTTGGTGTGATGGTTTCATCATTTGCTGTTTTTAGATATGACTAGAACACAAAAAGCAAAACAGGCTTACCTTAAAATTACGCGGATAGTTTATTTACACACACTAAAAGAATGAAAATTAAGAAAAAAAAAATGAAACGTTCAAAACATTCTTCCCTCCCCCTACAAGTGTTCACTTTCCCACACACAACATAAAAAGACAAAACTTGTAACTTCAGTCGGTTTTACCATTTAAAAATAACCTTTCATCAGTTCTTTTAGGAAAGGAGTCTTTCTGAGTTCTATAGAGACATCCTCTGGTGTTCCTCTATAGGAACAGTCCTCTGGTGGCTCCCATGCCACACATCTGCAACGACCTGAAAGAACCTCTGAAAACTGTGAAATCCTACCCATTAGCAGCTTTCCCAACATTGCACATGGGCCATATCTGTTTATTAAGGGTACTGTTTAAGTATGCCTCCTTTAGTAAAACACAAAGATTCTCTTATTTTATTTCCAAAATCATCTTCATCTCAAGAACGAAAAATCTCCTTTTCCTTAGGAGCAAAGAGCTTCATATCACCTTTAACTAGACCCTTACATCCCTCCCAAACAGCATTCATATGTTACAGAAAAACAGTTCATTCTCCATAGTTTATCAGAAATGTCCAGCCAAATTAGGCCACTCCTCCTCCTTTGCCCCAAATAGTCCTTTCACTCTCTCTTCACTGACTTCAGTTCCATGCTGTGTCTCTTTATGGTTCCATCACTTTGTCTGTCCTCACTCTGGGAAGGGCCGGTGCTCTGGAAGTTCATTTGCTGGCAGAGAGAGTTAAAGCTGCCCAGGCCTGCGGTGGGCACCTGGTCCATGCCGGTGGGAGCTGCAAAGATCTCAAGGCCATGCCAGTGCAGAGGCTGCTGGATGCCTTCCCCTCCACCCCTCGATCTCGTGGCGTGGACGGCACAGAGCTGCTCCTGGAGCCCCGAAAAAGGAAGAGGGAGAACATTCCCCCCAGCCCCAGATGGTGACACGGGCAGCTGCCGGGGCTTTTCCTCCCCTCCCTCACTGCTGCTGCTCTCGGGCCCAGGCACGGCCGGGCTGCTCCCCCGCGGGGCAGCGGCTCCCGGAGGCCCAGCCGGGCCCAGCGCGGATGCCCAGGGGCAGCAGGGCCTGGCCCAGCCTGACTCCCCCAGCATGTCACCTGGTCACTCACCAGGAGAAAAGAGGGAGACTCCCACACATTCTCAGCTTTATATGGGTATTACCAAAAGTCTCATTCTGTTTTCTCAGTGGTTAAACCACATGCAAATAGCCAAGAACTGGTTCCTGATAGGTCTGTCCTTTCTAAAGAAATTCAAAGGTCCTAACTAAAACCAAACTGTGTTAACCCATGACACTTGGCTAACACCTGATTCACTTGTACTATGTCCACTTGTTAGTACTAAGGACTGTCACTGAGAAGCCTAGGGGCAATTCTCTAAAACCCCGTTTATTATCCAGATCATGAGAGGTAATTCCTGATGGCACCAGCATGAACAGAGCCATCAGTCATCTGGCACTAACTGCAAGGAATCACACTAGTGCCACACCTTGCACACAATACATAAAGGCACATTTCTCAGAGACATCCACTGCCGGTCAGTAATACGTACCCTAACTGTCATTAATACTTACTTGCCTAAGTTAATGATAACAAACTCATACTATCTGTTGGGAAAAGAACATTTCTACATCTATGTTTTCCAAGCAACCTAAATTTCTGTTCTGCCCTTGCAAGAACCCCACCTGGAATGCTGTGTTCATATCTGGAGTCCTCAGTACATGAAAGATGTGGAGCTGTTAGAGAGAGTTCACAGGAAGGCCACAAAGGTTGTCAGAAGGCTGGAGTACCTCCACTATGAGTACAGGCTGAGAAAGCTGAAGCTTCCAGCCTGGAGAAGAGAATGCTCTGAGGAGACCTTATAGCACCTTCCAGTACCTGAAGGGTATTCTGAAAAAGAGGGACAGTGAGTTTTACATGGGCAGATATTGATGGGACAAGGGGAAATTGTTTTAATGGTTTTAAACTAAAAGAAGGTGGATTTCAATTAGATTCTCTACTGTGAGGGTGATAAGGCAGTGGGACAGGTTGGCCCGGGAAGCTGTGGATGCCCCATCCCTGGAAGTGTTCAGGCCAGGTCGGACTGGTCCCTGAGAAATCTGATTTAGTGGAAGGTGCCGCTGCCCATGGCATCCTTCCAACCCAAACTGTTCTATCATTCTGTAGTTCTGGTTCTATGTACCCTGTCAAATCAAATATTGTCATCTCTGCAACTCCAACATATTGTCTGTTTTCTGTGAGAGGGGATTTTCCCCAAAGCCATCTGAGTTAACACTTTGCCTGCTGATGTCTTATTTTTCACTGAAATTTTTTTCTCTTCTCCCCAAACTGAAAATTCTTTTCTCTCAGTTCCTTTCTTGTTGAACATTTTCATTATAAGGATAAGAAATAATGGGTACACAAATACTATAGCTGATATATTTCAGTCTTGACATGCTGAAACAGATACAGTTTGAAAGTATAAATTACTCTCTACAGTTTTCCTTATTGCATATTAGAAGAAATTTAGATTGCAATATAAAGATTTAATAAACACATTAAGATGTAAAGACCATTACTTATTAAATTAAAACTGAGATAATGCAACAAACAAATTAAAAATACTGTTGCAAATAAATCAGCAAGTTGATGGTTATTTGATTTAGATTATCAAATTATTCTAACTATGAGTCAAACCCCGCTGTGAGGTTCAGACAAGAAAAAAGTGGGATTTTTTTTCTAGTCCTGTATCAAGAAAGAAATTGGGTTTGTTCTCAGTTTAATACAACTATTTTGTTCTCATTTTTTTCCATAGTAATAGGGATTTTCTGACAGTGATTCAACTGTCGTGACTGCTTTCACAGAGTAATGCATAGACTGGATATTTTCTAGCAAGTACGGAGACCAAATAAGCTTCCTTAGCTGCATTTTCACTGCTGTTTTCCCTTTTTCTAAAATGTCATAATTGTTCTAGTAGCTACTCTTTTGCTTTTCTTATTACCTTCCCTATTGCACATAACAACATAAAAACTAAGCAACAGAAATAAAAGAGTGTTTACTACGACAGGTTTCTACACAACAGTTGCTCGGAAAGCACTTCTGTAACTTTGACAGCACTTACTCACATAAAAGACCAATTTGGGAGCTCATTTTAAGGTTTCAGAAAGTATTATCAGAAGGGTTTTTTCACAAGCACATAAATTTATTCTTTGTGCTTTCATGAGCTGGCAGGACACGAAAGGAGTATTCCCTTAACACAAGGCAGGAAAAAAAAAGCAGTAGAAGGATACACTTTTACTTCGTGGCCTACAGATCTTTGATGTATGCAGGGGCTGCACAGAACAGCTGATACAGTACCTTGCTTAATTTTTTAACGCCTGCATCCACCTAATGGAAAGCAGAAGATTTGTCATCTGTCACACCCAGCTCAGACAGTTCTTGCCTCCTCTTGCAGAGTGTGCAGTATTCAAAAGGAGGGTGGGAGACTTCTTTTATCTGCTCTGTGTCCACTTTAGACGGGCCTTTGATCACTCCTGGAGGTGATTCTCATATGCAGTCTCTGATAATAGCAGCAGCCTTCTTAAATATTGGATTAAATAGCACAACCTTAATACTGGGCTGTATGGCCTATGTGCAGTTAATATAATCCAATCATATTTCCCATTTGATAGGCTTCAGGGCTGAGATCACTATAGGGTCACAAAGCCACCCAACAACCACCCTTGGAAAAATTCTCTCTTCCATCCGCCAATGAGGTAAGCTCCGAAAATATTACAGCTGAATTCTCTATTATCTGGGTCAAATCAAGACACACTAATGTCGATCCCCCAAAATATGATTAGTAGGAAATACAGTGCTGGGATACTGAAGAAGCACCACTGAAGTCAGCCAGCATTCAGCATGAGATGGAGCTGAGAACAGAAGAGACTCAGACTCCTTGCTGTGCCCCGTAGCACCCTCTGATCAATGGTTTCTGGCACATGGCCGCAGATCTGAGCGGGCTCTGTCTGCTCCCAAAGTGCTGCTGAGGGAGTTAATAAGCCTCCTGGAATTCACTGCCCTGGGAGGAATGATGCAAAGCCGGGAGGTTGGCTCTGTGCTGCTCAGCAGGGTGCTGGGACTGAGCCAGAGCAAATGAGCCCGGCTGATTCTGCTGAGGGACAGTTAATTGCCTCTGAAACAGGCACCCCAGGACTCTCGGTTCACTCTGAGGAGCAGGCTCTGGCTTGTAGGAGTCATGAATTGATCAATCAGCCATGGAGAAGTAGCTAAAACTGCTTTTGACTTACTAGGGCTGACCCTGGAGGCAGTGCAGTTGTGATCATGCAATGCTCTGTCTGAAGCGACAGCCTCTGCACAGAGCCAGCTCCTGTGCTCTGCTCTCCCTGTGGGAGTCACCCCCAGCTGGACACTCGCTCACTTGACCCCCTGAGCATTAATTGTATCAGTTGCATGCAAACCCCGACAGAAGAGGTGGCGTGTTTCTACTCCTCTCTTAGCAAATAAACCATATTTGAATCATTCTTTAAAAATGACTAATGACCTCGCAAACACTCAACACTCACACTCATTCATCTTCTTATCAAGAGATGCCAAGTCATGCATGAAGGGAAATTAGGAAAATGTGTTGCAAGACTTTATCAAGGAATATTTTCCTGATCTGCTCAGCAGAAACTGTTTCTATGCCTCCTTACACTAATTTCTATTTAATGTCACTTAAATGTAAGGTATTTCTTGAACACACAGTTTCCCCTCCCCCACTCTTCATGGTCTCTCTAGCACTTGCATTTACTGCAACTACTGGTAGCAAATTTAATAGAATTGCTGGTCGCACTTTTTCAACAGAAAGACACTTGCTGCAAGACTCCTCTTCCTTGTTTCCTTTCTACCTTCTCATCTTATTGAAGAGGATGGCAATTTAGTAGTTTCCCCCATGCCTTCGCAGTTCCTTCTCTAGGCTACCTTCTAGACATTATTACACCACCATTACCTTTATTACACTGATTTCTGATGAGTCTGCCTTAAAAACTGTGACTGTGGTTCTGTATAGATGGGAGTCATTCCACACCTGCAGTCTCATTGACATGAAATTCAATTAATTTTGTATTATGATCAGAAGCATGAAATAGATTTGATTTTGCAGAAAGTTGACATTTCAGCCAAGAGAGGTGTATATTATACTGATTTATGTGATTAGGGAAAAACACTGTGAGATGTTTTTCCATTATGGTACTCATCTTCAAGAGAGAGATTCCTTATTTATAAGGGCAGAGGGAAAGTGCTTTGACCTAGGAATGAAGAAATTTGATGGTCCCCTGTTGCCATTGCTATATTGTATGTCTGTATATCTCAGAAAGCTCATTGTAGCTAAACCTCAGACTTTCCCTTAGAAAGCTGCTGTCACCTCCCAATTCATCATAAAGTGGCACTACACACTAACTCTGAGCTAACATTTTGTCAGAGCTTGACAAGATCACTTTCTTTCAGAAGCCTCACTTGCTGGGACAGAGTCCTCCTGGAATGAATGTGTAAACAGAATTGTGGACATTTGCTAGGAAGGCTAAAGAGCATTCAAACTGCTGATGGCCTGAGAAAATGAACCCTGTGGTCATATAATAGGGATTTTCCCCCTCCAGTTTTCTTTTAGAGACTATGTTATGTACCTCTTGGTTAACTATTAACTTAAAAAGCATAATCAGTCATCAGTGCTGGCATCACATACTAAGCACAGACACACTGCTGCCATTGGGGGATATATTTTTTGATGTCCTTTATAAAATCTATCATTACTTTGTTAGCATTTCACACTTTATTGATACATATCACACAGTGACAATACTGGAAGATGAGGAATATATATATATAGGGCATTAGCATCTGAACAGCAAAGCAAATATTGTGAATATCTGTCTGCTTTTTATGCCACCTTCTATTCTAGACTATTTTGTTTTGTTGCAACACTTCCACAAGTTCTCATGGAATTGCGCAGGCATCACAGAAAAATGTGGTCTTTCATTGTTTTCCATTTTGATTTGGTCAGTTTGAACAGTTGGGCTTGGTTATTCTTGATCTGTGTTCCTTCCCAACCTCCTGCCCAGCCTCAGCCTACTCACCTTTGGGGAATGGGGAGGAGGTGACAGACAAGAAACAAGAGAGGGCCTTGCTGCTGCAGGAGCATTTCTCAGCCATAGCCAACACACTGGTGTGTGATCCACACTGGTTTAGCCACAGATGCAAAGGCTGCTGGAAGAACATTAATTCCATCCCAGTCAGACAGACTACAGTGAGCTTCTTACTGACCTCTCTGGACATGAAATCTCTTATGGTGTGTCCCAAAAGATGGGATGTTTCCTCCTCTTTGTTACAACCTTACTAGGTCTGGCAAACATTAAATGTCTGCATCTGGATTTTCTTATTCACTATGCCATGAGAAGTAAATTACTTCACTTTAAAAATAATAGTATATATTTTAAGCAATTTAATACAAAGATAAAGATTTAAAAGTTTTCCCTGAGCCAAAATTATTAAAAAATGAATACTTTCAATCTAGAGCTCTTCATTCATTTTAGGACTTCAGTTTGTGCAGTCACCTGTCAAAGATAACTATTAAAAACTACAACATAGTAAAAAAGAAAAGTTTGGAAGCAAATTTGTTTGATATGGCAAACAGTTCTTGGCAGTGAAAGAAAGAAGCTGTGATGTGAGCAATCCTCTTATTTTTGCTTGTTGTAATAAATGCCAACCTACAGATGGAATTCAAGCAGTAATTCAAGACTATTAAATTATCTACTTTTAAAAATGAATCAAGCAAGTTGTCCCTGTTTAAAAGTGGTGAAAAAGAAAGAATCTTTTTTTAAAACTTGCCAGTAGAAAAGGGGATAAGCGGGAAGTACAATTGATCTCATCTAAAATCTTATAGTTGAGAACATTTATTATGGCATAAGGCAGAAAGGGAGAGAGGCTTATAAATGAGATCCAACTGTCTCTCCAGATGCATTTTGCTGAAAGACTATTCAGAGTGAACCTTTAAAACTTGAATTTGGAAAGCATAAGCCATGCTAAAATAAATCTAAGCTGATATATTCATTTGTAACAAAATGAATGTGACACATCATGGCTATGACAATATGCAATTTCACCCTGAGAATTCAGTTTTCAGAGGTGATTTAATTTTCTTTAAAACATTATTGAAAACTACAAGACACGGATTAGAATAAATATCCTTGTCTCATATGGGTATTAATTTTGACAATGCTCACCCTACAACTAAGATACAATAGGCAAACCCATTATTTGCTAAGTCATCTATGATGGAAAGGGTTGGTACATAATTATTTAAATGCTCAGTAGGATTATCACTGTAATGTTTAAAGACTCTGAGCAGGAGATAGGATAAAGGTTAGAAAAATTAGATGATTTATAAATGCTTAATTAAATATTTTTTCAGGCATTAACATAAACCAGAAGAAGGAAACTAAGTCAATCTACCACTCTGTGTGAAGTTTGTACATAGAGTCAGACTGCAGTAAGAGATATGTCCATGGTATGGAGCTGTTTGATAAATGCTGTTGCAGTGTTTGTCTTAGTCCCTAAACTGCGCCTACTAAAGTCAATGAGAATTTTTTTTCTGCATCTACAGGCAATGATTCTTTACATTTGCTTTTACAATGTGCTTGATATTCTCAAACACAGTGCTGTGCTCCCTGCAATTTCGTGTGTATACAAATGCACGCTGGCTATTGAGATGTAGGTGTGGAATAGATTCTCTGCCTCCACACCCAGATGCCTACCAGAATGGGTTACTCTGCACCTCTCATGTGTCAGGACGTACAGCCTTCATTATCCAAGCTGCATAAAAATCACAGTTCCAACATTTTGATTTAGCAAACAAACCTGTGCCAGCTTTAAGCATGTAAGTAGTCCTGGTGAGTTAATGCTGCTTCTCATGTGATTGAACTTGAGCATGTGTGTGCTTAATTGCTTGATTTAGGGCCAGAGCACTGAGAATGCTGTGAGAGGGAGCTGCAGGCAGGGGAGTGTGCCCTGCTAAGGCAGGCCCTGCTCAGGTAGTAATGGCTTGGTTCAAAACTCTTTCTTTCCAATAGGCAAAAACTTTGAAGAAGCCAAAAGTTTTTGTGGCTGTTTGAAAGGATCTTCATAGCTCAAAATTCGAGGCAATAGGGGGAGCAAGGTGGCAGAATGGACTGGATATAAACCAGAAAAAATAGGATCAGAAAGAACAAGAAGCATGTAAGATATAGAAAAATGTCAAAACTAATAAGAGGAGATTTCAGCTACCCAGACACACAGGAACAGGGACACAATGAGAGAAATAAATCAAGCAACAGTCATGTACTATATCCTCAATGTATTAAAAGGTGGAAAAAAAGACAGAAGTTCTGACTTTCAACTGTGCAGCTGTTAGGAGACAGAGGTGGAGGACTCACTAATGACCATAATCCAGTTGGATTCATTATTGCAGACTGAACCTACAAGAGGAATAAAAAACCCCCAAGGACTTTGAAGATAGAAGAATGGGGAAGTGCTGGAGGCAATCCAGTGGGTTAAGCGCCTAATGGGAGTGTGGGAGGAGGGAAGGACACGGAGGAAATGGAAACTGTTCAGAAAGCAATTACAGCATATCCAAGGGTGGTACGTATTATCCAACAATGTGTGCACCAGGATGAGAAAAAGACCATAGCAAATAAAAACAGGATTGAAAAAGATATTGAGAGATAAATAAAAAGGATACATAAGCAGTGTAAAATTTCAGGTGCAGAGGGAGAACAGAAAATTTATACAAATAATTTAAGATAAATGAACACAAGGATACAAAAAGTGCAAGCAGATAATGAAATTAAATTAGAAATAGGTTAATATCAGAGCATATCCCTAGAAGATGTAACAAAAACTCTGCAGAGAAAGCAGAAGGTTTTCAGGGTGAAACCAAAGCAGCATGATACCATGCACTGGTTCAAGCTCTGTTCATCATGGCTGAGTTTGCCATTCCTGAAAGGTTTAAAACAATAAAACAATTGGAAACACTTGTTTTTAGACAAAGTTTTCTCCATTTACTACACTCTGGAAGAAAGGCAATCCTTCTATCCCCATCTCACAGCCACCTTTCCCAGTTCATCCCAGCTGAGTGAAAGGCAACCACATACCCTTAGCAGACACTGCAAGATGCTTGGGCAGTTGCTTCTTTCACTGCCATCCCACCTCCCTTTTTCACAAGCTGGGAATTAGGAATTATAGGAGGCAGTGGGTTTGGAGAGATATTTTCAGTTCTAGAAGGACTAATTTGTACTTTCAGGCCAGTTCAAGAAGTAAGATGGGAAACATACCTTGAATGTAATTTTGGGTGTGATTTTTGGATAGACAGTTTGCCTGACCCAAAGTCATACCAAGAAGCATCTTGAAAAATTGTAACTAGCTGCAGATAAGCTACCACACCAGAGAGTGCTCCTCTCTATGACTTCAGATAGTTGATGTGGGTCCTCGTGAAGAACATCCTTTTAAGGACACCTTTTCTGTCTTTTCACTAATAACAGAGTGAAAGATCTTTGCAGATTTTCCTCCTCAAGCCAGTCCTTGGCCTCTTCCCTTCTCCATCTCCCAGCCAACAATGTAATACTACCAGAATAAGACAAGGTAGCGTGGTTCAGGTCAGAGGACTTGTACTATCTTGGCAGCATTATAACTTACAGCATTAGCAACTACCATCTTTCACATCTAGCTGGTAGAGTCCTACAGGACTTTATTAACTCATTTCCCATGAATGGAGCTATTGGCTTTTGAGATGCCTAAAGTGGTGTTCCTAGAGCCAACACTTCCTGTGTTTTTTCTCCATGGCAGCATGTTTCTGCCAGAAAGCTCTGGTTGTAATTTAAAAACAATTGGAAGAAGAAACAAAACAACAGAAAAATAGCCAGCAAAAGAACACTACAGCTAATATTAATCAGTGAAGTCCACAATAGAAAATCTTTACTCCTGTATTTGAACCATGGTAATAAACTGCATAGGACAGTGCTGCTACTTTAGCTACTTCTGTCTAGATGTTTCATTTTGTGAGCAAATTTTATCACCTTTTTTTTTTTTTTTTAATTCAACATTCTCTGTTGTTTTGGAAAAAAAAAAAATAGAACACAACCAAAGCCAGTAACAACAATGTTAAATGACAGGTGGCCATTGGAGAAATACCATACAGTTTGAGAAACTGCTCCAGTCAATCAAATGCTGTATTTGGAAACAACAGATAGGAGGGCAGGTACTTCCTTATCACCATTTGTAGTGGAACTACAGCTGCAGCTCCAGTTCTGTTTGAGATGTGCACACAGCACACAGTGGGATACAGAAACATAATAGTCAGAGAAGCTGCTTAAAGCCACAAGAGAAAGCGTGGACTGGTTTGACAAAGATACAAAAAGCTCTTGATATTCATGAGATTCAGTAAGCACTGATATAAAACTTCTTCTGATACTTAACCCTTTATAACTTATGGCTGTTTTTATTCTTACTGTAGCATGTGTTCACACTCCTGTGAGCTACTGGGGAAAAAAGCTGAGAACAAGATACATCAGATATCATAAGGTACCACTTCCCCTGTATGGTATAGTGCAGTTAATTCCCTCATGACAGCTCCTATAATGAAGAAATATGTAAATATATATATATATATAATACTTGGAGGTTTTTATTAGATCTGTTTAGTATTTTTCACAATATCAAAGTTGCAACAACAGATTTCCTGTGCTCAGACATCTCTGAGTTCACTCTGTTCTTTCAGAAAAATAAGTATTTATCTCAGATTTGAGTTTTCTTTAAAACAAAACAAAACCTCAAAACAACACAAACATCTCCATTTAAAATCCCAGAGTTAAGAAGAAATACAAACTTGTCCTTGATTGATGGTTATACTAAATTACTTTGTTCTTTTGGTTACACATAAAATGTTCACTGCAGTTGAAGATATCAGGGCTGTCTAATGTATAGAGGAACTGTTGCTCTTTATACAATTTTTACATGAAAAATATACAGATTTAATGGTATAACTTAACTGTATTAATCTCACTTAATCAGCACAAAATACACTTGACTAGGGATACCTCTGTATTATGTGAGTCTATAAACCAACATATGTATGGTTGGTTCATCCTTTATAATTCCAGTCAGCAGCACACGTACTGTATATAAATGTGCCTTGATTTTATTTGCTTTCAAGTTCTGCATCAGTGAGAATCTTCAATAACGGAAGTAAAGCACTTAAAGCTCTCTGCTTCTCTCTGTACCTTTCAGCCATAAATAAATAAGACCCCAGTACTGAAGGTAAGGCTAACCCTTTGCTCTAGCAGGAGACCTTATTTCAGTAGTTTCACAGAGTTTAACAGATCAAGTTAAAGGGTAAAAGTTTAAATTACTAACTGCAATAACCTGTCTTTTTTTTTTTATGACTCTCTTTTTTTTTTTCTACAAAATATTCTGAATTTCAGAACATCAAAAACAAAAACATTCAACATAACTTTCCCTTTGCGTTTTTTTTAAACAACTGAATATACACTATTTCTTCAGAACAACAATAAAGGCATTAGAAAAAAAATACTTTGCTAAAACTGTAATTAAAAAAAAATCTTTCCTTAAAGCTTTTTAAGGTGAACTAAATTATACTGGACATATATAAATAAAAAAGAGCAAAGAAGAACATGAACATATATTACTAGTGTAATTCATCAAAACCAGTTGACACTTCAATCTAATACAGAAATGAAAACACAGAACTTTATAGAGTTATAGGAAGTAAGCAATTTAAACGTACCATGGCACAAGGTCATCTAACAATGAAGATGGGAAGACGTTCTCTTTTTATTCGCTCTCCTTCACTCCTTTAATCCTTCTGAATCTATCAAGCACAGATTAATATAAATCTTTTTAACAGCCAGAGGTGATCTTGAAATCAGATAATTAATAGTAGTGGTCCAAGTTTTGTATAGCAGGTCTACCTTTCCCTTTTAATATAAAATGAAACATTACTTTATGGAACTGAGCTATTACTCTGGGAAAGGTTTCTTTTTCCATAATAAATAATGTAGATCTTAACTAATTATTTCATCATTTTAAAATGTTGGTTTTTTTTTTTTTTTTGTAAAACTCACTGAAATAGTTCCTCTTTCTTAAAAAGGTGCTGATGTGGAAAAAACCAATTCTCAGAACACACTCACTGCTGCTCATTCAAAACACTCACTTGCCGAGTCATTCCCCACGTAGTTCAGAGCTAAATGTATGAAGCCGAGGAAATGCACTCAATTTGCTTTGAAAGTAAACCTCCAAGGCAATTTCATAAGCAAAAATCATATTCATGTCATACAGATACTGTGGTTAAGTTTATGATTCCAATTTGGCCTGGAGAGCTTTCAATACTCTAGGAAAAAAATACTTCACCAATCTATATGTAAATACTTCAGTAAAACCACTGAACAGTGATCAAGTTCAGTATTAATATCACAAATTAAAGAGGGCATCTGAAAATGTACTGTCTAGAAGAATGATCAGAGCTCATGCTGAAGAATAATCTGTGTTTTCAGCAGCCTATAAGCATGGCAAAAACTGTGGTGTTTCATTCATTAAGTCACCATGTTCTATATATAAAGAAAACACTAAAAATACTGAAGTACAGCCACTGGTTTGGTGGCAGCAGCTTGGGTAGCAGGCAATCACCTGGAAATGTCAGCCTAAAGAAACTCATGGTAAGACTAGCAGACCTATGTTGTACAGTTCAAATTGGCAATTAAATATACTTTATGGATTTGCATTTCTATTATGTGTCGATAAATCAGGAAAATAATCAACCAAGTAAGCCAAATAACCTCTGAATTTCTAACTATTTGGTTGTCTTAGTGAAAGTGTGTTTATTTAAGCAGATGTGACAGCACACTTGTTTGCCCAAGGGAAGAGTGGGAAGAATTAGCCAAATATCCTTTTGAAGTCCCATGGAGAGGCCAAGATAATAGTACTGGAGGAAGGCACAACCATTCCCACACTTTCCAATGGTTTAGGGGTTTTGTAGCTCCAAGACACATATACTGTCACTTGTTTACACCACTGCTCACCTTCATGTAGGCCAGCATTGCCCTAGGACTCAGCTTTCACACAGCTGCACTGAGAGAAGCCAGCTGGAGTGGGCCAGTCCGTGGTAAGATGTCTCCAAAGTTCTTGCTCCTGCTTCTCTCCCTTGGCTTCACTGTCTTATATTGAGTCTTCTGGATGTAGGACACAGATTAAGACAGTATAACTTCTCAAAGCAGCCCCTAAATTGATGTGTAAATCAGCTACAAGACATATGGGGCAGCATTGAGGTCCAGACCATAGATACCAAAGTAGAGGTGACCACCTATGCACTAGATACACAAGGTCTCACTTCAGATAACAAAGGTTAACTTGGTACCCACGCAAAGCTGTTAAGTTTCATTTTAGATGGATGCCCTAAGGTCACAAAGACATCGGCCAAAGGTTAGCAGATGTGATACAGAACTTACAGGAGATCCTCTGTTGCAATTGGGATTTGCAATAACAACTGGAATTAGAGAAATATCCTACAGGTCTCAAATGACACTGCAGAGCCATAGCAATGTCACATTTTCCTGCCTTACCGTCATAAACCTTGTCACTGCAAAACCTATTAACTAAGGTCTGTTACAGAAATAGCATAAACATAAAAAAGAAACAAACAAAAACACCACTCTTCCATCCACAATTCTTCATTGCTGGACCTTGTTGGACCAACCCAGCATAAAGAGCAGGAAGCACCTGAGTTCAATATGTGTACTGTCTGACAAGGCAATTTTCACACAGAGATTCATGGGGGGAAGGAGGGTGCTCCACTTTTCAATGCAAGGTAATTCTAAAGTGGTTTTAAACTGCAAGGTGCTAAGAGTCAGAGACATTCTCCATGAGAGATGAGCAGCCACATCTCTCTCACTGCTGTGCCAGCATGGAGCTGGGGCACACAGGGAAGTGCTCTGGGCTGCCCTGCCATTTGGGGGCTCACAAGAGACTTCAGTGTGCAGTAGGCACCAACAGAGACAGGACATCTCTGCAGCAGCAGCCAAGAACCAAAACTTAACAGACAAATGTAAATTATGAAAAAAAAAAAAGAAAATCTGCTGCTTTTCTCAATGTATATCAATGAATTAGATATTCCTCTTAAAGCTGTTATGTCTAGGCATTAGATATCTGCTGATTTTTGATATGACCCATAAAAGAAGTGAACTAGAGGAAGAGAAGGTCATCAGAGCCTTCTGACCCATTTTTAAAAGAGTTATTCTGTATGCTGTGAGCAACAGGGGATTTGGCATGCAGTTAGGCTGAGAGGAAAGTAAGCAAATGGCTACGGCAAAGCCAGAGGGTTAAAAAGTAGCATGCAAGCCAATGAGTATATGCAAAGAAAGGTATGACAGTCCCTGAAATAAAGGTCCTGTAGAAAGGAAATCTAAACTTGATATCAAAATTTAGCGTTTGATATCATAATAATTAAGCAAACCCTAAGAGACTGAAAATCTGCAGGAACCAAGTTGCCTTGCTTGAGTATAGTCAGTGTAGGCGATCTCCTTTGGTTTAGGACCCACCAGCTGCAACCTTTTCTCTGCTTACTCCCTATTTCCTGTGTGGCAAAGGAAAGGTAACAAAACACAGCTCAGAAGGTAAAACGGTTTTCACCCACAAATACAAAGAGATGGGAAAGCTCACGTAGTCATCCTGTGATGTGGGAGAAGAGGTCTCTGTTCTCTCAAAATTTGTATCTGATAAACAAAACCAGGAGACATGACGCCAGGAAGCACACTAACAGTACTTACCACAAAGTACAAATCCTATTTACAATTATACTGTAACTACTTTTAGCTGACTTCAATCTTTCCCAACTGGAATTCGCCCAAACAATACATTACAGTACAAAATATTTTACAGATATTGTCTAGAATTGGAAATTGTGGCACCCACCCATGGCCTGTGTGCAAGATAGGTGCAATAGGGATGACCATACGTCCTCATGAAAATTATTTGACCTCAATATGTTACAATAGTCTATGATACTGCAAGTTTGCATTACTTTAAATAACGACCCAAATCTGCCTATGGTTCCAGATCTTCATTTCGAACTCACTATTTTATAACAGTACAAAGGGAGTTTAACTTGTCAAGTGGTTGGCAAAGCTGAAAATGAAATATCATAAGAAAATATGTCAGAGGTAGACCTTTCTGACCCAAACTTCTCTTTGGCCAGCAAAACAATTTGTCTCACCAGTCACTGTATGGGCTGCATCAATCGTACAGCTGATGTTTTTTCTGGACTTGCATCAAACAATCTCAATACATTGATCAGGACATTCTTAAATCTCTGTCCTTTCATGCTAAATCCAAAAGCTTCCTTTTCATGTGCACTCAAAAAATAGACATTCATAACCTCAGAACATAAAAATATGATGGATTTTATCTTGAAGGACCCAGAATAATTAAATGCAACCAACTTGTTTCTGAAAGGTTTCCCTTCAGCTCTACCTCAAGGATGTGACATATTTGCTGTTTTTCTCAGTTTTGATTTCTTTTGCTTTGTCAGGGAAAGCCATGCTGTTATACATCACACAAAATAGTGATGCAGTAGGGAGAGATGAGTGACAAAATCCAGCAGAGAAAAAGAGTTCAAATAAAAGTTTTCATATCTTAATCCCTACAGGATTTTGCCAATAACATAAAAAATGTTAAGACTTGGCAGATACTATTAACGAGGAATAAAAAGAATAAAAGAATAAAAAGAGAAAAATAATAAAAAATAATAAAAAATAATAAAGAATAAAAAAAATTTCTTACCTCAGAAAGGCATGAACAGTCAACAAAAAAACCTCATCATCGTTAGGAATGCAAATTCAGGGTAAATTTATCCAATGACTTTACTGAAGAAAAAACTGTGGAAGTTGAAGTCTGGAAGTGAATAATCCAAAATCCATTCTGCTATCCATTGTTCATTTTTTACATGCATTTTATTTCACCTTATGCACCTGCGTAATTCTGTGGTATCTGCCATAACTGTATCCAACAACATCCTAAGCACTTAAAATGCACCTTTTTTTTTTTTTTTCCTTCCTTGTAGAAATAGTTTGACTGTTTTAAGCTCCTACACATATGAAAAATTAGAATAACTAGATGAAGGGCTTCTTGTTAAATTTTCTGTTCTAAACACAATAATCTGCATGGTTTGTCCCATGGGAAGAGTGGCAAGTACAGGGTGCTATCAGGTAGCCTTGGCAGCACTGGGCCAGCATGGCTAGGAAGGGACTAGCAGCATGAGGCACAGCTAACACAATCACCACCAGAATATTGGCTCATTGTGAATCAGTGCTTCCCAGTAATCCCAAATAATTTCAAACTGTGAGTGCAAATAATTGCAAAAGAAGGAGCTGTTTACACACACATACACACAGCCCACAGGGGAAAAGACTACAAATTGTTATTGTTCTTTAGGAATTAATTATGGCTATTTTGTTTTTCTCATCTCCATCAAATAGCAATATTATTTATTGTGTCATTTGATTCATGATTGTGCTTGTCAAGTCCAGGCAGATGCCCAAGCTAATAAAAATTCCAAATAACAAGTAAAATATATGCAATATCAGTTTTTAAAAGCTAGACACTCTTCCTTCAGAATAATTGCTCTAGTTGAGATCTCATTTTGATAGGCTATAATAGCTGAATAAACAAAACCAACTAGATTAAAATTTGATCATGCAGACACCACAAGATCATGATTACATTATTTAGTGAAGGAAGGATTGTTTTAAAGAAAAATATGAATACTTAACAAATATAAAACTCCATACTAAGTAAACACTATCTGCAAATACAAAGAGATCCATTTAATCATTGGCATATAGCTGCCTCTGTAAATCCTGGGTAAGTTAAGATCATAAAATCAATTAAGTTGTATTACTGTTAATATCCCAGTTCCCATTGTTATTTCTGATATTCCAATTTCTAACTGTCAGCTACATTGAAATTCAAGGCTATATACATGGCACCCACACTTAGTTCTTATTGTTGAATACTGGCATTTGAAGCCAGGTCATTTTGGTCACCAGAATATGGAAAAGCCTACAGAGACCAAAGATAAAGAGATACTGCTGAGAAGATGGAGCCTCCGGATAACTGAATGAGGGGACAAAAGCAGTGTAAGGATTATGCTGATAATAGATCTCAGCCAGATGTTCACTGGCTTTTTCTGCCTTTTAAAAGCAGTGAAGCTTGCTTAAGTGAGACATTTTCAATAGTACTACTGTACCTTGGGGATTCTGAATAAAATTGCTGCTTGCAAATGTTGTGTACTTGAATCTTTTTCCCCTAAGAATGACAAATTTAGTAGTTACTCGCTTTTATTTCTGGCTTGTACTTCATAGTTTGTTAGGTTTCTTACAGCTACTTTCCGTCTACTACAGCAGTCTACATGTACAACCAATTGTCCTTTGGCAGGAGGAGAAGGAAGCATCTTCAACCCCAGTTTTCTGCTTTGCTGGGATTCAGAGACACTCTCATGAATAAACACTACCCTGATGGGAAGTATTGAGCTCAAAACTGTAAAGAGAATCTGACTTTTATTTTAATGTCATCATGGTTCACAGAAAGAAAAAAAAGTCAAGTGCAATGTTCACAGAACCCTGTGTAGGGAACAGAGCAGAAATGGTGCTATTTAAAGAACAGACTGTCTTCTACACTGGGCCAACATTTACCTGTTGCTACTTGCTGTGTTACACAGCATGTCTTGTTTTTATTGACCATCTAGACATATAAAATGGCTTTCCTTGTGTGGAAGACAGGGCTTCCTGGAAGCATGGATGCCTCTCTAGAAGCTTTGTTGGCCACTCATTTCCTTCATTGTATGGACATATTTATCCTATTTTGTTGCACTGTCTGGATGTCTCCTGCTTCCACCCATTCGAAGCATTAATTTTCTTCTCTCAAAACAGCATTCAGATTTCCTCCCAAATCAGAGATGCTCTTCTAAATTATCTGCAACATGTTGGAATTCATCAGATGAATCTGCCAATGGATCTACTGTACCTGCCACTCACCCCTGGTGAGGCCACATCTGGACCATTGAGATCCTCAGTGCAAGACACGGATTTGCTGGAATGAGTTCAGTTAAAGAAAACAAGTAAATTTAAGGGACTGGAGCATCTTTCATATGAGGATATGTTGGGAGGGACAGGACTGCTCAGCCCAGACAAGAGAAGGATCAGAGCGGTGTTATCAATGTATTTAAGTACCTGATGGACAGGAATAAAGATGAGAGACAGGTTCTTCTAAGTGGTGACTAAGGAGAAGCAATGGCACAAGATGAAACATGTGAAATAACACTGGAACACAGAACAACAATCTTTTACTGTAAGGGTGATCAAACACTGGCATAGGTGGCCAAGAGAAGTTATGAGATCTCCATCTGAGCAGATCTGTGCCTGGACACAGACCTGGGCAACTTTCTGTAGCTGCCCCTACCCTGAGCTGGGGATTGAACTGGATGATGTCCAGAGGTCCCTTTCCTTCCCAAACTATTCTGTGACTCTGTGAATCAGCCAAGTTCCTTATGTTACAGACTCTCAGGAGAACTGACACTGAACTAAATGAAGAGTTTTACAAAAATATGGGAACGGTTTCTCTGAAATTCTAAGTTTTCTATCTTCTTTAAAGTACAGTAAATTGTAACTGACATCAACAGAAGTGCAAATCTTATGTGTAAAGGTATATGCATGACAGATAAAACCAGCTAAACTAGATGTGAGTCCTCTTTTCCTATACAGGCATCAGTATTTTTGACAGATATCCTAAATATTTTTTTTAATTGGCTATTATCAAACAGAAGAAATTTATCTCTTTTGTAAGGTTAGGCAAATAATCCATTCAGAATTAACATGCAGCTTCTATCCCCAGGAATATTTTGTAGAAAATTATTTTAAAATAAGATTCAAATCTTCATAATTAAGAAGGGCAAATATATTAGTAACAATAAAGAGATACATTTCCAATCTCCAAGTTATGCAAAGTACTCTGTAATTTTTGTCATTTACTTCAGAAACAGCAGAACAATGCAGTTTTTTCACATGCATGAAAATCCTTCTCATTTATGTGCTTGACACATTGCAACTGGATATTTATTCTTACGCAGCAAACTTTAATGGTATTGAGACTGCAAGTGCATATCTTCATTTAAATACATCCACACTTTTAAAAACACAATGTTTATAAACATTTTTCTTTACAAATAACCTTTATAGAACTCTCAAAACTAAGACTATTATTGTTTGAAATATTCATTAGCTATATAATTACAGGTGATTAAGGGGATGACTTTGCTTCAGAAAAAAAAAATCGTATTTCCTTTTTGGCTTTGCTGGTTTTTGTCCACATGCCAAATAGCAAATACATTTGAACCCTGTAGTTAACAGACACATCAAATACTTTTTTACATCTAGGAGGGGACTGTACAAATTCAGTTTGCTATTGCCTCTCTTCACTCAGCCAGCATAAGGAAGAAGCACCTGCTAACACCAGAAGTGTGCAATCATGGCTATTGCACAGTGTATGTACAGCACACTGAGATCTCCCCTGTGCTCAGCTGAAGGATTAGACAGGGCACACCCAGATTGTACAGTGCAGCAGCCAACAGAGAGTCCTAGGGTAGCTCAAAACAAGACGAGGGCAAGGGACTTGCTAACACATCCTCACTGCTTTAAATAAGCAGCTCCTTTGCAGTAGATATGGAAACTCTACAGGCTCCCTGTTTCCCTGTTTTTTTCACTCAGAATGGGTTCCAGCACCTCTCATACTACCTACCTGATGCTGAGAGGTGCATCCTGGAAAATGATTCATAGGTTAAGAGACAGGAAAGCAATTTTCCCAGGGACTTGCAGGTAGCAGAGCAAGGAATTCTGTAGGGCTGTGAGCAGGGGAATTGAACAGCAGTGGGGAGTGATAAGCTGTATCCGAAGCTGTGCAAATAGGTGATACAGAAGAAACACATTGGTGTTACGAATTCTTTCAGACTTAGGACTGAAACTGTGACTGTAATGAAACCTGGGCTGCTTTGGCATTTTCTTCTTGCACTATGTCCCTAACTTCAACCACTGCCTTCTAAGCATCATTCTATTTCCCCTCTTTGTCACTTGTTTTTTGTGTGCTTTCACTGTGTTTCTTTTACAGGCCCTCAAACAGCATATCCTCCTCATATGTAGTATTCCAAAAAAAAAAAAAAAAAAAAAAGAAAAAGAAAATAAGCACAATTCCTATGACGCTGCTTCCTAAAACTTACCAAAACCTCATGTCAATAAGCTTACATCAATTTCCATATTTGATGTCCACAATTCCTTTGGCTTCACTAACTCTCCATTTTACATACTCAAGACCACACCTATGTACTGAAGCACCTGACTAATTTGCACTATTATAAGGAAACATGATTTTAAACGTTTCAAATGGAACTGATCTTGTACAAAGATAGAAATATTGGAAAGCTTCCTCCTGTGAGGACTCACAACTTTGGAGGGTACATTCTGTCAGCAATATCACTTTCCTGTAGTCAATGTCTGCCACAATACGACAAGAAAAGAACGACACTCATGCACTGAGATGTCCAAGGCAAAAAAAGGGCAGTTTATTTACAGACCTCGACATTTATAGAATTCCAACAGTGACCACAGATTGGAGGAAGAAAATCTTCCTCTCCAACCACACTGGTCAACCAAACAGTCCATCAACAGCCTCCTCCTTATGAGAAGAATGTAAACATAAAAGGACAGTTACAACAACAATAGATTGTTTATGTGAAAATCCGTGAGAAACTCCATTACAAAAAGTAAAACATCAGAAGGCTGAAAAAAACCAGGGCAACAAATGTCAGAAACCTTCATTACAGTCACAGCTAACACACAGTATTTCTTCACACTGAAGGAGTGTGAAGAAATACTGCTTCTTAAAAGCAAGGGATGGTGGAAAGAAAAAGAATCCCAAATAAAGGAATATTTTCTGTTCTCTTTGTCACAGAATTTCAGCACACGTGCCAGTGCCAAGACGCACATAAGAACAGCATGTGCCATATACACTGGGTCCAGAAATCCATAATGGAACAGGAAATATGTTGCCCTGGCATAGCAGCCATCATCTGTGTATGTTTTTTCCAATCACATGAATAAGGGGCTAGAACAGCTTCTGCCTTTGCTAAAAATCTTTTCAGTCTCTCTTCAGCATCAGTAGAACAAGTTGACCTGATATTAATCAAGCAGTGTCTTTAAAGAAGGCTGAGCTCTGCTTGTTTTTCACGGAGGCTTTTAGGACAACACTGACCAGTAACAGCTTTTGTCTCATTCTGGCTGCATAAAGCAAAGTAGCAAAGGTGGCAATATTTATGTCACTCAAGACATCAGTGTTTGTGGGCTTACTTTACTCATCTTCTCCAAATCCTCATTGATCTTATGTCATTGTCTCAGAAAGTCAATAGGCCATTGCTAGTCAGAACAAATAGCAATTGCACCTAAAAACAATTAATCTTGTGAGTGTCTTAAAATGCCTTGGGAATCATGCCTCAGTTGAACTTCAAAAAAGAAGAGGGGTCATCTGAATTGCAATGGCATCATTAATTAGTATCAATAGCTTGCATTATTATTTCTTATTAATAAAATAACTGTACTGCTCTTAAGAGACTAATCATTTTGTCAATAGTCAGATAAAACACATTAACCAAGAGGGCACATTCCAGCACATTTTTACTTGAAATATTTTCTTCCTTAAGTCTGTATTTGTGATATTGCTGATTGTTTAATGAAATACCTTCAACTCACTACCTGTTATACTCACTACATTCTATTTACTCACTGCATAATTACAAAGAGTAACAAGGAGGTGGTGCCACTTTAAAGGCTAAAGAAACTTAATAAAGGCTAAAGAAACTTCTGCTGCAGTGGTGCTACTGCAGCAGAAGTATCTTTGCATCTCTTTTAGACAGAGGAAAAAGTTATGGATAGTCAGTCAGTGACAGAATTAGAGACCACCTCTATTTTTGTCTTGTAGGTGTGGTGGGTCAGCAGTGGTTAACAGCCAAACTCCCACCCAACTACTCACTCAGCCCCCAGCTCAGCTGGACAAAAGGGGAGAAAATATGATGAGAAGGCTCATGGATTGAGATGAGGACAGGAAAATGGTCCTCCAGTTACTGTCACAGGCAAAACAGATTTGACTTGTGGAAAATTAATTTAATGTTTTAACAATTGAATAGAATGGTAAGAAACAAAGACAAAAGTAAAAGCACTTTTTAAAAGTAACCCCCACTCCAATCCTGCCTTTTTCACAGGTTCCAGTCACAGCACTCCTTCATTCCCAGCTCTTTTCCCTCCTCCTCCTCTTTGAGTGATGCAGAGGATGGGGAGTGGGGGTTGGAGTCAGTCCATAAGAGCTCCACTGTGTCACTCCTTCCTCCTCACATTTTTCCCATACGCCACCATGGTCTCCTCCAGGAGCTGCAGGAGAATCTCTGCCCCTGCCCTGAGGCACCTGGTTTTTTTTCTCTCCTTATTCTCTCATTTTGGTGTCTTCAGGACTGTTTCTCTCACGTTTTCCCTTCAATCCTCACTGCATGTGCAGCATTTGGTCCATTTAAAAATACCTTTTTCCTGAGATGCCACTCCCATGGCTGCAGGGCCCAGAACTGGCTGTGTCCAGCATGGGGCAGCCCTGGACACTCCTTGCAGTGGCCACCCTGCAGCCCCTGCTGCCAGCACCCCACATGGACACCCAGTACAGAATGACACCAGTGTACGTGACAGGCGTCTCTACTCAAGTGTAAAGGAGAGAATCAGTCTCCCAGCTCCCATTCCCTGTAGGATCCGTGGTGTCTAATAGTATAGATGTAAGAACAACAGAAGAGAGATTGAAAATGCAAAGCCTGCCTCACATAGATCCAGAGCCCACTCCTCAAAATACCTTTCTTGGAGGGTCATCCTAGCTTCAGCTCTTTTTCTTGAGCATCAAAACTTTAAGGATGGTTGAATTTATCTTCTTGTTTCAACACTTCTAGCTAAACTGAGGAAGAAACACAGCTTTGGTTTGTACAAATTGAAGAGCAGCAGATTCTCCAGGCTGATTCCAAAGGTCCCCATGTAGCAAGAGTCGACTTGGAACCATATATGGACCAGATGAATTCTATCCTGTGGAGAGCAGCACCCACTCTAACACTTTTCAGCCAGTGAAGATGGCTCTGCCTCCACAAAGAGCTACGATGTAGACCCAAACTACTCTGGCAAATGTACGCTCTCTGCTAGTGTCCTGCTTTGCCAGGGCTGCTGCTAGCCTGTTTGCTACCACACTTACTGCTGGAGAAAATCAAGACTTAGAAAGTTTTTCTTTGTTGTTGTAAACTTCTGATGGAAATGAACCCTAGTAGACCAAAGGTCTAGCTCCATCTGATGGAGACCATCCTGTCACAAAGGCACCTTACCATGTTCTCCTGCTGAACCTGAAACACTTTTATACCTGCGACTACAGGAAATAGCTTTTCAATCTCTGTGGCTCAGGTCCTTCTTCAGGTTCTTCCTCCTCCAATTAATTCTCCATATTTTGAATTTCTTAGTTCTGCCCCTCACCCCACACCTGATTCTTACCAACTGCTCTACTACTGAACTTTTGTAATTAATTTTACAGTATAAAAAACTGCAGAAACAGGCTCAGAATCAGGAGATTTGCAGCAACTGACTATGCTTATTACCTACAGAAATATAAATGCCCAAGGAAGATAAAATTCTCATCATAATAATGAAGAAAATGTGAGAGAATGTAATTTTAAAATTCCAGCACTTATTAACTAAACAATTCAAGTGGGGGAATTGAAATTCACATGAAATAATTAGAAATACTAAGTATTCTTGAAACTCTCAAAATACATTTTTAGTGTGAAAAGTTCATGCATCCCCATGCAATATTATTATGAAAAAATTGATTTCAATATTAAAATCCTATCAGTGCAATGCATATGTCATTTTTGTTGCTGTAATATAGATTTTTACAATGATCAATTCCCAATTATTAGACTGAAAAGCGTCTCAACAGACAGAAATAGAGATGAATACCTCATTGCTATAGAGCCAACATCAAGTACTGTAGTCATTTTTTTCCTTTTCTTTCAAAGGAGGAAATTAAACATCTGCTCATAAGATTTGGTGATCCTTCAAAAAACAAAGTCATTAGAATGAGTGACACATGATCAAAAAAAGTGTATTCCAAGTGTCAGAGCAGTTAATAAGCTGTTGGACTTTGAGATATTAAAGCAATAAATTTAAGATACAAATTCATGAACAAGAAAAGCTGTGAAGTGGTAGGCAAGTTCTCTATAGCGTTCCATTTATTTGCTTTATGATAGTGAGTCCATGTACATTACAGTTCAAATCAAAATCCATAGTGGAGACAGAGGGAAAAAAGGTGGGGGAGTGGGACACTGTTCTAGGGGACATATTGTAAGAGGCACCAGATAAAGTGAGGAAAAAGAAAAAATGGAATTAAGGTGTCAGACTTCACCTTTGTCATTTTACTTCTGTCTTCCATCATCTTATTGACTTGTATTTAACTGCTGGGGTAAGGATTAATCTTTGAACTTTGAATACATAAATCCACCTTTTTTTTTTTTTTTTTTTACTTCTTGCATGTAAAACTCATGTAAAAATAACAAGATTAGTCAGTTGTGTTGTTTACATTATAAAACCCAGCTATATGGCATTGTGTTTTCCCAGTTCATTAATATACAGAGCTGCAGATTATCCCACTGGGAAAGGCAGTACGGAAAAATATGAAACCAAAACAATATCCAGATGAAAATATCATGTAAAGCTTTAAGATACACGGGTTTCTGGTGGATAAAAAGCTGGACAGCAGTCAGCAAGGTGCATTTGCAGCCCAAAAAGCCAACCATGTCCTGGGCCTCATTAAAGGCGTATGGCCAGCAGGTCAAAGGAGGTGATTCTGCTCCTCTGCTTTATCCCAATAAAATACGTGAGGATAAAGCGTATATGAAACCCCACCTGGAGAACCATGTTGAAGTCTGGGGCAGAGGAAAGATATGGACCTGTTGAAGCAGAAGCAGAGTGACACATGCCTAGCGTCACCGGTGTCCCAGCTAGCTCCGGGTGGCACACCGGTGCTGTGCCAGGAGTGGGGAGCTGCCTCGGCGTTACCCTTGCTGTGAGCAGAACCTCACAGCCACAGCTCTGGGGCGCTGTGTTAGGTGCCGTCATGGACTGGATAAAGGAGGAGGCTCTCGGTCTGAGGTTCCAGCAGAACAAGTTTGATGCCAGAGGGTTCAGGAGCCAAAGAGAGCCCCAAACACGGCTGAACATGATTTTTAAACAGGGGTAGAACAGTGGGTGGGTACAACAGCACGATCAATCAGGGCTTGACAGGGGAGGAGTGCAGGGAGGGGTTTTCACAAGTTGTAACCAATGGGGTAGTAAAGGGGGCGGATACAATCGGAATTGGCTAATGGGGGCTTCAAGGAATAGGGGAATTCCAGGGAGCAGTTACTGCAAGAGGCTGGGGCAACTAGGGATTGACACAGAGGGATCTAAAAGAAAGGGGCAGGGTTAGCTTGATGGATGGAGAAGGGGAGGGAACAATCTTAGGCCTAAACCAACTGTGTGGGGAACATGGGGAACTCAGGTGTAAATTACTGGGGAAAACATTGTGCTGCAACACCAGAGGAGGGCCATGAAGGACCCCTCCTATGAAGACAGGCTGAGTGAGTTCAGCTGAGGTTGTTCAATCTGGAGAAGACTCTGCAAAGACCTCATGCAGCTTTTCAGTACTTACAGGGGCTTATAAAAAAAGGTGGAGAGCAACTTTTCACACAGGCAGACAGTGATAGGACAAGGGGGAATGGTTTTAAACTAAAAGAGGAGAGATTTAGATTAAATGTTGCGAGGACATTCTTTACTGTGATGGTGGTGAGCCACAGGAACAGGCTGCCCAGAGAAGCTGCGAATGCCCCAGGCTGATGGCACTATGAACAACCTGGTCTAGAGGTTGATATCGCTGCCCATGGTTGAAACTAGATGATCGTTAAGGTGCCTTCCCACCCAAACCATTTTATGATACTATGGTATGGGCAGTTTTTTGCATGAAAACTTTGAAACTATTGAAACTATTTTCATCAAACAAACCAGCAAAGTTCTAAAATACAAACTGTGCAACAGTTTTCAAAAATTTGTAGACTTCACAGTAAAAGAACTAAGACTTTGGAGGACTTAGGGAATGTTAGTAAGCTGAATTTGCAAGTGTTACCTAGAATTATCCCTTCTAGGGAGGGTTAAGTAGAGAAAACACAAGGTGATTTCTTGAAAACTTTTCAAGTAAATAATGAATCTATGTATCATTACAGATTAGAAGAAATCTCTGAGGGAGAATAACTAAGGTGATAGAAAAGAAGATGCAGTACGAAGTTAAATATGTTTGCTTAAAAAAAAAGGTAGTCAATTCCAAACTCTTTCTTTTTATGCAACTACGTCTCTAATACCAGAGATCCTTACAGCAACACAGGAGGATGAAGAAAGTTTCAAGGTATGTGTTGACCATGTGAAATTTGCATTGCTTTAAAACTTGGACTAGGAGTAAGATCAATTAGTGGGTGACAACCACACCTCAGTAATGAAGATCACACAACTCAATTGTGTAACACTGTCTTGGGAAAGGACTTCAAATTTTCTTCTTTGTCTTTGGGATTACAAGTGCAGGCTATCTGCAGTCTTTACTTTCCAATAAATAAAGCTTCAAAGAGAACACAATGAAAAATAAATGGGTCAATTGCTATGTAAGGTCAAAAAACCAGCTTTACCCTTTGACTTGAATAGTATTGCACTGGGTGCAAATTAGGATTAGTATTTGAATAATTCTGTACCAGACAGTCAATTTGTATGATGAAAATAGAACTTGCCTACTCAATACTCTATTTACAATTGCAAATGAAGGATGAGATTGATAAATCATCCAATTTCTGCCAACTTCTACACAAATAAGTTACCTATAGGCCAGAATTAATTTGTTGCAATGACATTGCAAGGTCAGGTGTTCTAAGGAAGCATTGTGCTAACCCTTCCACAAAGTGATTATGACAGTCATCTATTTGTCCTCTTTGGGTTTAGGACTGATGCCTTTAGCAACTTTTTTTGACATGAAGAGGTGATGGCAGGTCAGATGAGGAGGTTCTGAACCAGCAATTTTATAGTGACCTGCATACTGAATGGAGAAGAGCAGTAGTTGCATTCCCAGTATTACTGCTGGTTCAAAGACTGTGAAAATGGAATTTAGAGTGCAAATTTGCATCCCTGCATAATCTCACTTGCCAGACTGTTGTAGGGAATAGGTGAATACAAAATTCCTATCTGCATTCTTCATATGTAATTTTAACATACTCTTTTCACCTGGGAAGTCTGGCTCAATGAATCACTTGTCTTATCTAGACTCTTCTGCCTTAAAGGTTTGATAAAAGAGTATGGAAAACTATAAAATCTCTCTGTGGGAAGAGGAAAAGCAAAACAAAAAGTTAAAGAAGAAATAAGCTCTTCCTTAGCTACTGCCAAGTATCAAATTAGTTTCTGTTCATTTGAAGACTCACTTTGTATTAACTTTTCTTCTGACATTATAGGAAACAGAACTTGCCTGAGGCTTCATCCTTTAAAGACTGTTTCTGAGATGTTCTGCCTGTAATTGTTGGTTGTCATGAGGTCGTCTTGCTCTTGGATCACAGTTTGTGAAGAGAAAAATCTGAACAAACATATTATTTTTAAAACCACGATGATACAGGATAGCAAAATGTCGTTCATGTCCCATTTCTGTGTAGTGATCTTTTCCCTGCATTCGTGAGATATATACATAATGGTATGCTTAAAAGGAAAAACATGTGTTTGAAAGAAAAAGACCCTGTTCAACAGTTTAAAATGCAAAACAAATCCTATTTACCAGGAAAAGGAATCCATATCAATGCCTATGATTCTCCTCGCCTCCAGATTGTAATGGAAAATATGAGGCAATTAAAACAAAACCAGAAAGTTTTTTTTTAAGTTTGCTTGGAACACTGAGATTGAAGGACACTAGAGTGGTAAGACAATTACTCCTGATTCTGTTCCTTATTGGACACATTGGCAAGTCAGTGAGGATCTGTACATACAGCTCTTAGCTGAATTTATGACTGGGTAATGAAACTGTTGACCCTGAATGCAGGTGTTTCTAAACAGTGCAGAGGAGCAACTGTCAGTAACCATGAATAGTAATCTTAGAAAACCATATTTCACACTGTTAAAAATAAAAACAAAATGTGAGATTTACTCTGTATCTGCTACAAATGCAAAAGTTAGAATGAAGCAATATTAAACTAAGTGCTCAGGTTCTCCCTCCACTCAATGGAAAGAAGGGTGGCCTTCAAAAAACTTCTACAGGGAAATTTCAGGCACCTAATTCTAGTATCTAAGTGCAGACACTCTTATCCTTCTTTATCTTGGCTTTTTTATTTTTCTTTCCTGCTATTTGGGTGAGAAAGAAAGCCCTTTGCCTTTACATCCCTGGAGACTCTGCTGGGAGTATAAAGGCCAAGGAAGAGGTTGAGTTCCCATCCCTGGAAGTCTTTAAAAGGCATGTAGCTGCTTAGGGACATGATTTAGAGGTGGACTTGGCAGTGCTGGGTCTGGCTTGATCTTTAGGATCTTTTCCAGTATAAACAATTCTATGATTACAACAGTATTGATGGTAGGAGCTTTTAACTCATTTGCATAGTTTGAGAGATATAAGAAGAGGAAGGCTGGCTTGCTTTCTTTCCTTTTTCTGCGGGAAGACTAATTCTAAGACAAACTGACCTATACGCTTATTTACTATACTTCTAGGAACATTTTCTCCAGAAACATATTCTCTGGTGAGCACCTATTAAACTGCATGAAAGTATAATAATACAAACACAGTTGCAGCTGCAAATACAAAATCTTTGACTCTTGAACAAAACTTTTATCTTCTTTGCACTGGAACAACCAGCCAACTAACCAAACGTGCAGGCCATGTCACTGGGCTTCAAACCAAAGCAAATTCACAGCTGTGTTACTGACTCCTTTAGGCAATTAGGGAACAATATTTTTGTGAGTAGTGCCAGAGTTTCCTCACTTAGAACATGGGTATATTATGCTGTATCAGGTACCTGACATAACTGATGGAATATTTAGCTATGGCTTTATCTATTTGGCAGAATTAAGACCAGTAGCTGAAGAGCTGTTAGGCCAGTGAATATTATGAAATATATGATTTGTTTTTATAAAAGCAGACCTCTATGACTTAAAAAAATAACAAAACAACCTCTAAGTTTTTATTTTTAAAATCTTAAATAAGTTATCTGGGAAAGTATGTTTGAGAATGCAATGACTTGTGCAATATCATGTCACTTTTCAAATTACAACTTATGAATTTATGCTGCACTGTTAAACCCTTTTTGTAGCTTTTCAGCCTGACAGTACAAAGTGCTAGTTATACATGACATAATGAAGTCATACAAGACAGAAATGAATTATTCACGAACAGGTTATACTTACTCTGAAAATTTTTGCATTTATTATTTTTCACATTTTATTCTATAGCTGGAAAGAAAACCTGGGAACAAAATGGGTGGGAGGTCTTCAGAGACAAAGAACCTCAGACACACAAACTTTTCTAACTGTTACCATTTCTCAAACTGTTGCAGCTTAGTCTCACCCTGTTAAATCCAGGTCTAACAATCTGCTGCTATTTGGGGTGGATATAATGACAAAGTAGTCTTTTAGCATGTTTGAGACAGATATAATAGCAAAATACACTCAGAACCTTCTGCAAGAACTTGAAAAAGTGAACACAATAGATTTTTTCTCAGAGGTACTGTATTGTAGGATAAAGAACACCTACTGAATCTAACCTTCACTCTTGAACTTTATCATTACATCTTCTTCACCCTTAAAATGATGCATTAATTAGGTTTGTCTCTCTCTTTAAATTATTATAAAAGTAAAAGAATATAAAATGTTACTCCTAAACTACTTTGCTTGGTGAAATGGTATTTTTAAGGTGAGCAAACAATAAATTTACCTTTTTCATGTAATGTCAAAATTTATTATCTTTCATTATTGAAAGTAAGAGGGTTTTTTTCAATACAGATGACTCTTCAATGATTTCTGCATACACATTCTTGCTCTCTTCCTGAAGAATGTTCCATTTATAAAACAAACAAACAAACAAAAAACCAAACAAAAAAAAAGAGAACTGTTTTATGAATTCAGGTATGACAATGGAGGAAAGAATGAGCAAAGCAGAATGTTAAAAGTAGAAAAAATTTCCTTGCGATTGGCAAGGCACTACAAGTACACCTAGTGCACTTGAAAGTATGGGGATTGTTCTCTGTAATGAACAAAAAATGCAGAAAGCAATTCAGTCCTTCAGAGGCCTGGATTTTGTCTTCTTTGATATGAACACTGAGACAAGTGTTTGGAGTGCTGTTCCTGATAAGAAATAAAATGAAGTTGGAGAAGGCATTTGAACAGTGCAGGGATAGTCACACTTGTAATGATTAAACACAGTTTCATACAGAGTAATTTCAAAAGCAAAATCATTACACAGGGAAGAAAATATACTCTTAAAAGAGTTTTATCTGACATGGAAGCACTATTCTAATGTTAGTAACGTATACTAGTTTCATAGTCTCTGTTTTGATTGTTTATGCAATCTATTACGTTTGCCAGGGGTCTAATAATTGCAAAGCTAAGCATCTCAAGTTTCTGCTTTGTCCTTTTCCTTTCTCATCTATATTCTGAACTTTTAAAAGTTTTGCTGTTATTACTGTTACTATGTTTACTCTTAACTTCTTAAAGAGAGGATCATGGATGTGTAGAAAGCAAGTGTGGCAAGGTTAACCTTAGTAGACTGAGAGCAAGGTATGAAAAAACAACAAACTGCAGATTTTTGAGTACCTGAAAAGACTAGGACACTACCCTAGGAGACAGGAAATTCAGTGTGGGCTTGTTTCAAAGTTTTCCAAATAATTTTGCTATTTTCATCCAACACAATCACATGCTAGGGATCTGCAAAGAGAAAAAGCTCCATGCAACTGGACAGGCAGGGCTGAAAAACAGCTCTGCAGAGAAGGACCAGCAGGGAAACTATCTTGGTGGCCCACAAGTTCACTGTGAGACAGACATGTACCCTGTTGTGACAAAGGTTAACCACATACTGAGCTGCACTAGCAAAAGCTTAGACAGCAGGTCAAGAAAGTAGATTATTTCTCTTTAGTCAGCACTACGGAGGCTGCATTTGAAATGCAGTGATCAGGTCAGGGCTCCCCCAGATGAGATATGTTGTCAAAATAAACTCCAACAGGACACAAGGAAAAAATTATTTCCAAAGATGGGTTAAGAATTAGAAACAGCCTGTCCAAAGGGGTTGTATCATTTCCACCATGAAAACATTCAAAATCCAACTGGGGAAGTCCGTGAGCCACTTCAATCACCATTGAAGTTCTCTGCTATTATCAGGAGTTGGGACAAGGTAACCTTCAGAAGTTTTTCCTGAATTATGCTATGAACTATCAGGAAACCCAGTTTCTTACTTATCCACAAAGCAATTACAATGTCATAATTCTGCAGTAATTTTCATGTAGCATAGGCCAGCTAAATAAAGAGATCCATTATGGTTCCCTTGTTCAGCTGTTCCTTCCCATCCTGATATTAACTCCTCACTTGTGCCAACATAAAAGTTTGTGTTTTGCAGGCAGTAAACTAGGCAGAAAAACTTGTCCAAGTTAAAAATTGAATATTTATTTTGCTTGCTCCTCTGCCATCACCTCTCTTTGTCCAGCACAGCTGTTTGTGTGGGCACATCAGCAGGAAATGTAATCCAGGGAAGGCTGAATGCCTCTTTTGTCAGCTTCAGAAGTTTAAAGTGATGGCTAAACTACAGCATAAATTTCTCTAGCTTATTCAAAACCAATGCCCTTCAGCTCTCTTGTAATAAACTGTTTCTATGGGTATAATCTCTCCTTGTGGTTTCTGCTCAGTTAGCTCACCTCAGGCAGTAAGCTGTGACCTCTGTGGCATGTTACATCTGCTGTGTGATATTAACCACATCAGAAGACAAATTTTTAAAAATGTCAAATAATTTTTCATCCCTCATTTTCTAAATTCCTTATTTATAGGGCACTAAGGCCCTCATGTTCCCTAGGGGGTCTCCTGCTTTATTAACTACAAAATTATGACAAGATTCAAACCCACTGAAAGTAATTTATGACCAACTTTTTCTTCCTTTAAGTGGAGGAACCTAAGAAGACTAGTAGCTGAAAACACTCCTCTTAATCTTGGTGGTCCATGTCTACATAATTATAACACCTTTGTAACTTTAAAGGACAGTGTGAGGAAAAAAAATTAAATAAAAGTTAGTTTTGGGGAGTATCCAGTTAAAGCAATGTTACACAGGCATAATGTTAAGCTGTTACAAATGTTCAATAGCTCCAGCAGCTCCAGGCCAGGGGATTCCTCCTGCCTGGCCACTGGAGCCCAGCCCAGGGAACCCAGGGTCTCTGTCCAGACTGAGGGACATGGCTGACACTCTGCCCTTTTCAACCAGCAGCAAAGCTCTACATATCCCAGAGACACACAGACACATGTGGACACACACATTCACAGAGGTCACAGACAGAGCCGGTCACACAGAAAGCCACAAGGTACTGCCTCCAGCATCCCCCACATTCAGGACTCACCCCAGACACAGGCACACAGGGACACGTCCCCTCCTCCTCTTGGGCAGGCAGAGGCAGAAGGTCACTAGTACAGGACACACACCACACTGCTGTGGTTCTTGGAATCACAGAATGATTAGGGTCGGATGCGACATCTGAAGATCATCTAATCCAAGTCCCTGCTAAAGCAGGGCCACCTTACAGCAGGTTGCACAGGATTATGTCCAGGCAGTTTTTTGAATATCTCTAGGGAAGGAAAACTCCACAACCTCTTTGGACACCACGTTCCAGTGCTCTGTCACCCTCACAGTAAAGAAGTTTTTCCTCATATTCAGATGGAACTTTCTGTGTTTCAGTTTCTTTCTGTCGCTCCTTGTTCTGTTGCTGACAACCACTCAAAAGAGCTTGACTCTGCCCTTCTTACACCCTTCCTTAAAATATTTATATACATTGGTAAGTCATCTATTCTCCAGGATAAACAGTGCCAGCTCCCTCAGCAAAGAGATGTTCCAGTCCCTTAACCACGTTCATCGTCCACCACTGGACCCTCTCCAGTCTCTCTTGTACTGAGGAGCCCAGAACTGGACACAGTACTCCAGGTATGGTCTCACCAGGGCTGAGTAGGGGGGCAGGATCACCTCCCTTGATCTGCTGGCAATGCTCTTCCTAACGCAGCCCAGGATACCATTTGCCTTCTTGACCACAAGGACACACTGGTGACCCATGGGCAGATTATTGACTACCTGGGCCTCCAGGTCCTTCTCAAGCTGCCTTCCAGCACATCAGCCCCCAGCCCATACTGGGGCATGGGGTAATTCCTCCCCAGGTGCAGGACCCTGAACTTGCCTTTGCTAGACTTCATTGGATTCTTCTCTGCCCAACTCTCCAGCCTGTCCAGGTCCCACTGAATGGCAGAACAGCTTTCTGGTGTGTCAGCCACTCCTCCCAGTTCTGTATCATCTGCAAATTTGCTGATGGTGCGCTCTGTCCCTTCATCCAAGTCTGATGAATTAGCTGAATAAGACTGGACCCAGTACTGAGCACTGAGGTCCACTGGTAAGCTACAGGACTTCAACTAGAGTCCATGTCACTCTGAGACCTACCATTCAGCCAGTTCTCAATCCCCCTTATTGCCCTGTCAAATCCACACTGCCTTTGCTGTGCACAAGCACACACACACTTACAGATCCCCTGAGCACTTGCATGGCCCCTCTGCCCACCTGGCACCCCTTCCCACATCTCGTCCCCCTTACTTATCCCACAGGCCCCTGACTGACTGGCTGGTCCCATTGGATGCTCACTGCACACATGCAGCACTCACACACTTGTCCCATGTGTGTCCCACACTCAGAGGTTCCCCCAAATACCAGCACAGATCTTCTGCCCACCTGATAACCCTGCCAGGACCCAGGGCCTCCTACTCCCTGGCTGGTTCAGCTTGGAGTTTGCTGGGCAGTGCACACCTCCCGCGCATACACGTGGTTTGGGGCCAGTATGGCACTTAGAACTAGAGTTACTATCCACAGATTCAGTGTGTGGCTTCTAAGAAGTCATTTGAGCTACTTTAGTCCTCAGTTCTTTTTCTCCAAGGTGGTGGTGAGCCCTCCTACTTCGCTGTGCTGTTCTAAAGATCAGAGCACTCTGAAAACTCTGAAAGTTTAGAGGTTGTCAGACATTTAAATAATAAGGCCTTAAAAAAAAAAAAAAGAGAATACCTTGATGAATATACTGAACAAAAGCTCCTTTCAAAGCAAAAGGAAGGAACAGGGAAGATTAAAAAGGCACCTCACCGAAGGGTTCAAAGCACAGAAAAGGAGGAGGGAATTCCTTTCACCCAGCCTCAGTCAGGTGCCCACACTAGCAGGACATCGCCAAGGTAAAAGAGAATCAACCTTCATGATGCTCAGAAGGCAATTTATGTAATGTGTCATTACTTGTTAGAGAAATTTTATCAACTACATCTACAGGGAGAAGCCTTCCCTGGTCCAGGCATTCACTGACTACCATGGCTGGAATGCACACACAGACCAACCCTTCATCTACCTCTGGGTACTCACAGAAAAGAAATGCGCATTTGGGGAAGACAGACACAGCATATTTCAGTTGTTCCCTTAAACAGAAAGCTAGGAAAACATTAAAATTAACCACACTAGAGAGGTGTAAACACAGCCTTTGTGACTGGTTTTTACAGCCTCCACTTGCTTTTTTAGAGTCACCATAGATTTGTATCTGAGCAAAAACTTAATTGGGTCTAACATCCCATTTCAGTAATGTATTCATATCCTTCACATTTAGAAAAACTAAGAAAACAAAATACTTCTAAAAACTTCTGTTCTTAGTCTATATTGCCTTGGTCTATGCACATAGCTAAGCCTAAGCTAGGATCACTGAGAAAAGCACATAGACCTGTGTATATGAGATCACACAAAATCAAAGAATCATAGAATGCTTAGGGTTGGAAAAGGCCCACTGGAGGTCATCTAGTCCAACCTTCCTACTCAGGCAGGGTCCCCTAGAGCTTGTTACTCAGGATTGTATCTAGACGATTCTTGACTCCATGAGGGAGACTCCGTCTATGGGCTATTTGTTCCAGTGCTCAGTCACCTGCACAGTAAAAAAAAAAAGTTTTAACTCATATTCAGGCAGAACTTTCTGCTCATTGCCTCTTGTCCTATTGCCTGGCACCACTGAGAAGAGCCTCTTGACGCCCTCCCTTCAGATACACACCTGATGGGCCTGGCTCTGAACCCTTCTCCAGTTCTGTTGGCTGACTGCTCAGTCTGGTCTCCGCTTTTCAGTTTGTGAGTTGTCTAGGATTTCTCTTCCTCTTGAAACAGATTTTAGAACTGCCTCATGAAATGACAGGAGGCCTTGGTGATTAACATCCTTACATAGCCAGTATGCCTCTCCTAGAAAAACCACTTTATATTCTCAGCCACTTGACAGCACATGGTTGTAAAGACATTTAAACTTTTTAAGATTGTTCTTAGACTTTTTAAACCGCATTGCTTGTCTTCACTTCCACTTTTACTACATTCAGATGATTTTCTGCTGAACACTATCAGTGAACAGGTGTAATAAGAAGAAACAGAAGAGATCTCACAAAACAGATGGACTACATTTTACAGAATTTTTAATAATTTGGTGTGTATGTCTAAATTATGCATTCAGAAACTAATACAAGGTAACAGACTGTGTGCAGCACTAATACCTGACTTGTACTGCACAGCAGGCATTTGATTAATGAATTAACTGCACATTTCAAGTTTTGAGTGTCTAGTTTTGAAAATTTAGCCCATATATCCGTTTACTACAAATACCAGTAATGAGTAAACCACTTTTACTCTTCTTGTCTGTTTAAATGGTACTTATCCCAGTAAAATACAACAGGACAACAGGAAAATGGCTGATTTAGCTCCTTTTCTCTCTCTAGAGACATGTATTCCATAAAGCAAGAACAAAAACTACAAAAAACAGTTAACATACTGGAGTATGAAGTGTTCTCTGTAAGGGAAAAAAAAACACAATTAAAAAACCCAAACCAAACTCATAGACAGCTTGTTTATGACTAGAAGAGTGTAAATACACATCTATTTTATTTAACTTGCTAATCCTCAGACACAACCTGTGATGCCTTTGATCAGCAGGCTTCTTGTTCATCTTCTACCATAGAAGTATCTTGGCTTTCCTTAGGGGTATTGACAGCTGGTAGCAATCAAAGCCATCTAACTGCCAGTATCTCATTTAAAGGGAATGACATTCAGCTACAGAAATGAAAATGACTTTAATTCACTGTATTGGACTGTGCATCTCAATGAAAAAAATGCAAACTCTTGGGAATGGAGACCCTTTTTTCTGGAAAGGGTTTTGTTCATTATATCAGTACTTCAGAGGCAAGCAGTGTAGAATATTACTTGTTCTTGAGCAGGCCTCAGGCATAAGGCAGCTATGTCTATCATAATCCACTTTGGATTTGTTGCCTTCAAGTTCAACATTAGGATGCAATCTTCTTCAGAATTAGTGTAATTGGTTTATTTGTGTTCTTTCAAACAAATGCAACACATTTTTCAGAAAATCACACTTCCAAAACGAATCACTCCACCTCTCTAGAATTTCAGTTCATTCATGGCAAGTCAAGTATAAGTTATCCTATAATGTGCTGAACTGCTGGAGTAGAGTCCCACATGATTTCCTTCTATCTCTTCTTCTCGGATTCTCAAAGAACGAAAGTCAAGCCAAAAAGGTTTTTAATGACAGAGATGGAAGGTGAAAGAACCTTTCCTAAAAATTTCAAGTGATATCAAGCTTTCTCAGCATCTTGTCCTGACATTGAAGAATGTTAGGGACTTAGTCTCCTAACCCAGTGTATATTAAATATTCTGGAACTACCAAGTGGCTTTCCAGCAATTCCCAGCTTCTCTCAGTGTCAGGTTTTTATATAGCACAACTCCCTAGAAAAGTGAAAAAGACAAACGGAATGTCCCAGTACCCTAGAGAACTTTATATATTGCTGTACTGATAACTAACAGGAAGCAGTGATGGGACTGGCACAATCTTTTTCTATGTCATCACTTGTAACCTCTGCAGATTAGTGGGGTCAATTTTGCTTCTTACTCCGTCTGTTAGTAATTGTCCTGGTAACCATGGTATGAGCAGGTCTGTACCAAAATTCCAATCTATCATACGCCTATCATCTTTCTTGTCCTTCAAGTCTGTAGTTTCAGAGCATTGTAGGCTCCTTAAGCATAAATTGGTCCTCCTGAATTCAGGTATCTCAGGAAATCATAGCTATGTCATGCTTTTATACATTAATTCTGAATCTTCAGCTGTGTGTTCCAGTTTCCAATTTCAATCAGGATTTTTATCAGATGTCTCTTCCTTCTTGGCATTACACATTTGGCTTCAGTATAACAGATCCTTACACATTTTCAGATTTTTTTTTACATTCATCCTTCATGCATTTCACATTCGTGTGGAAGGCCCCATCCTCAGTCCAGCTTCATAGTGTATTGACAAGATGAAGTTACTTAACAATTAGCTTGAGTTAATTAAAGACTGTGAAGCATAACAAGTGATAGAACCCGATATAGTTAGAAGGACATCATGATTGTCTTCCTCCTCATTCATTGCTTAGATGGCAAATGTAAGCATTACTTAATTTTTTTTACTTGTCTTTCACAACCCACGTGAAAATTCTAGTGGTCTTTTACATGTCCTACTTTTCAACCCAGATTATTTCCTCTAGCAGTTACTCACAATACTTGTGTTCAGCAGTCACATCAGGGCAAAGCACTTAGATGATATCTTATTTATTCAGTGATAAGAGCCAAATGTTTCTGCATAATAGAACACACATACATTTCGTTCTTTGGCTCTTTAATTCAAACCCAGTTATTATAACAGCAGATCCTAATTCCTCACATTTCTTTCTCTCTTTACCACAACATGTTTACTATAGTCCAAAACCATTTATTTAAAATAATATTTTAAAAATTGACCATATCCCCTATTTCATGTGACATAACCTACTGATCAGGTTACCAGATGACGAACTGTGCTAAATTCCACACTGAAAGAGATGCACAACACTACAAAATATCCAAAGCAATGAGTTGTCTTGTACCAAAACAGACAAAAGTCCAGTTATGGGAGCTGCAGTGAAGCACTGCAGAACTCAAATTGACTTAAGTTGTTTCCAGGGATTATTCTATGAAAGAATGTATCCAGCAAAACCTTGGAGTAGGAAGAGCTGGTATTGCTATCTACTCACTACCAGAATAGCTCCATTGATCCAGAAAACTGACTACATTTCTTTCAGCCATAAAAATTAATCAAAATTTTATCTGTACTCCTTTACACTCTGCCATTTTCCCTCATATCTGTATGCTTTTCCAAACTTATTTTGCAACAACAAGTTAAATTTTGCCCATAGGATTAGAAAGCATGCATAGAGCAGTTAAATAATGGGTACCAATCTTTTTCCAGTTCCATTTCTGGTCCATTTTCTTGGTATTGTAGAAGGTCTTTGTACAGTTTTCCTAAACTGACTATTGCATCAGTCAAAGCCTAAGTAAATCAAGACTAGAGAGATTTAAAAAATGTCATTAGTACAGCTGTTTATTATTTTTCCCTTGAGGTGACATCGGATACAGAACCCTTGCAGCTTAAAACTGAACCAAGGTATATACTGCAGCAGATTGCCCATCTGGTGTGACTTCAGAGTATTAAAATCTTCTCCAGGCTATCAGCACAAGGACCAGTCAAAATCTTTGCAATCACCCAGACATCTTATTTCACACTACACAGAGCTGTGTGATCTCCAATTAAGATGTTCAGAATCACCATTATTAGCTTGTGATGAATGTTGATCATATCACCCAACCACAACAGTTCTGCATTTCAGCTGTAACCGTCCAGCTAATATGCAGTTACTGAAACAAGGTTTTGTCTGTGATCCAAAATATTACAGAAAATCAAGAACTGCCATTTACAGAGTGTGAAATCAAACGACTTTCTAGACTCTGTTGAACACTGTCACTATAGATTAATGTGATACAGCTCCTAAGTGATTGCAAAGCCATGATTTACATAAGGCTGAATCTGAATGAATATAGCTTGTATAATCTCCCAGTTTAAAATAAATGGTTATACAATGACAACTTTGATTCTAGATACGCAGATCATTTTTCTCTATTTCCACCTAAAACATAATTGGATAATTACATCCATCCCCACCTCCTCCCAGAGGCCATAGTAATAGACATGGGGATAAAACATTCAGTTATGAGATGGCAGACATGTATAGTTCAAAGCTACAAAATACGACAAGTCTGAAAATGCATTGGACAATGTATATTATAAAGTAATCTATACTTTATACTAAATATGGTGAACATTTAGAAATTACAACAGGTACTTAGTTACTTGTAATTCTATTCGAAGAGTGGAAAGCATGGAAAGCAAGCATTGTTTATTCTGATATATCTGTTCTGGCGAATTTTCTCATATAAACACGGGCAGAAACTAACAGAGAAAGTCTAGAAATTAAATAGAGTTTAGGTGTTCAAATCTTCGCATGGAACACGAGAATCAAGTTCTGTGTATTAATCAAGACGTTTATTAGTGTAAAATGCCAGAGCTGTTTCGAATGGAAAAAAACCCAAACAAACAACCCCCCAAGAGCTTGCTGCCTCTTTGTGGAAGACTAGGAGATTCAGACTAAAGCAGGAGCAGCACATAACAGTGAGAGAGGCTGTATTTAATTCTTCACTTCTGTGAGCAGATTGGCAAAGGAGAATTCTAAAGAAAGATTTAAAAAACAATAATTAAGTTGTTTGCAGATGCTTACATATGACTTCTTCATAGACTGAATGCCATCTGGGGAGAAGGCACAAAGGTACCTGTTTAGAAAGCTAACAAATTATGATGGGACTGCTGTCATGTATCGATTAGAGAGTTAATTTATTCATATTGGAAAACTTTCCAAGGTTGAATGCAAAGCTCTACAAGTGAGAAAAAAACCCCAATATATTGTAGCAGAAAAGAGGAAAAAAAAAAGACAAAACAGAAAGATGGAGTAGATTTCACCAAGAAAATCTTTTAGAACACTTAGGTTAGTAGCAGCATTAATTCTTTTAATCACTATCCAAGTAATTCTGTACAACAGGAGAGTATATTTGCAACTTAACACTTCCCACAGTTTTTGAAGTAGTTTAATATCCATAATAATAACAGCCTGCAGAAAAAAGGAGTAAGGGAACTACTCATTAAACCTTTCAGGGGAAAAATCTGTCTTCAGTTTTGAGACTATCAAAAACTATTTTCAAAGACATGTGGAATAATCACCTTGGAAGTGTGATTATTCAAGATTTTATTCTCTGAGGATCACAAAAGAATTTTATTGTTAATTCCAAGGAGTCATTAACATTGCTATTTAAATATATCTGTGATTCTGAATTAATATGAATATGTATAATAAAATCTGTTGAAAGGGAGTGAATTTATTGACTGAAAATTGCTGAAATCCCCAGAACAGTTTGAGAGAATGAGATTTACCTCACCTGCCTTCAGCATTTAAATCTACTCTTCTGGTCTAAACCAGGTATCAAAGCATCTTCTGTAGTCACTGAAGACATAGAAGGATCTCCAGAGGTTCTTCTTTCCATTTGTTTTAAATTCATATTTTAAGAGTGGATGAACTGCTGTTTGTAGATGTTAGATTTTCTGCACTAGGTAAAAGTGAGAACTTCAGTTAAGTGCAAACTCCTTAATCATAGAAAGAGCCTAGCTTAGTTCTTTACTGATTAGACTGTCCTTAGCTAGAGAATATGGATCTCCCTTATACAGAAATGCTACAAAACTCCCACATATTTTGTTTTGCAGAACCATAGTACTTTGAAATACTTTCTCATTTCAGTTATACTGTCACTTGTTCCCAGTATCATTACTGACTTGTGACATGAAGGGCCACAGGGAAGTCACATCCCCTAAGCAGAACTTGGAGTGATCATTACAGGGACATGGAATGAGTAACAACATTTTTCCCCGGGTGGAGGGTGGATGAGTCAAGCTCACGGTATGCCAAAGCAATGCAGTTTATTTGGGATCCCTACATTCCAGCACTCAGTTCTCAGCAACATTCCATATATAAGCCTGCCTGCTGCTTTTGCTGATGAGCTCTGCCCTGCTCTTGCTCCTGTGCATGCTCTTCTTCAAAAAATACTCTTTCTTGGTACTTTATTCTTATTTCCAGCAAAAAAAATGAAAAAGAGTTGACCACTGTACTGCTTTTAATCATGTATATTTTAAACCACCTTTGGGGCAACATTCTTCCTTTTTCCCTGTTCATATAAAGAAAGCTGCTTGAAAGTATGTACCATCCACCCAAATGTTGTATCTGGATTATCACATTTTGGCTGCCTTTAACAGTCTCCCAGCATCCTGCAAGCCTGTGCAGATAGATCTTCATACTCCCTCTCTTGCAACGAGACAAAAAGAGATCTTTGTCAGTGGTTTTCTAAATAGAAAATCTGCATCTATCTGCTGTCCAGATTTGAAGCTCACAAAACGTATGGTAAATAACAATTTTATGAGCACTTAGTGGGGTATAGTGATTGACTTCTTGATGACTTCCTGCTTGACTTTAAATCTTGTCAAAGGCTTTCCTTACTTCTTTGAGAGACTTCCTCTTCACTGGTACCAGCATGATTGTTCAATACAAGGGGAAATGAACTCATGAATGAAAACAAATACAGTTTTGTAGACGGATGGGGATAAGGGATTACATTATTTTTCAGATACTAATAGCTGCATTTATAATGATGGAATTTTTTTCTCTCAGATTAAGGGTGGCTGTAGAAGTAACAAACAAAGCTCTTGAGCCTCATGAGGTTATTCATGGGATGCACACATGATGGATTCCTGTGTGTATCACACCCTAGAAAAGAACACAGACTTTCACTCTGCCAGATATGAACCCTGTTGATCCCACTCTGTGTGACTCCCAAGCTTCTCATGTTTCATCACTGTGGATACACCCAGTCATCACCAGACCCTTGTTACAGTCACTGGAACTGTTCCTGACCCTGATTTTTGCCCTGACTTCCTCAGACTTGCTTCATCATCACAAAGTCACCTGACAGTCTGGACTATTGGCTAAATCTGGCTTCCACCTTTGGTGAAATGGTCTTTCTTGCCTTGGCTGAGGTCAGTGGGATGGGTCCTGGCTAGCAAGAACCCTGGCCCTGCTTGCCATGGTAACTCCCTCAGCACCACATCCCTTAGGGAAAGCTGGTGCTCACCATGCCCTGACACTTAAGCAGAGGCTGATTCTGCTCTCTCTAAATTTTCCGTTTATAGGGTAACAGAAAAATGTCAACTGGCATCTACTTTTCTTGCAAATACACCTTGGTTTCATAAGTGTCCATTCTGGTTAGGCTGTCATACAATGAACCAAAACCATCTTGAGACCCTACTGCCAATGGCCAGCTGGGGGGCAATCCTGTAATTGTTACAATACAATTTCTTTCACTTGCCTCCCTCCCTTCAAACACATATCTGAGAGCTAATTGCATCTCTAGGTCCTACAGGATAACCCCTGTATCACGATCCAATATAACCATCTCTCCATTTCTGCAGATATACTTTGTAAAAATAAGTGAAAGCATTCATTTTCCTTAACCAACAGCTTTCATTCATTATAACATAGGTGAAGGAAGATGGAAACTTATGAAGTTTGTTCTGATTCACACTGTCATAAAACTGCCACTTAAGGAACTTCCTAGAAAAAAAATCCCTAAGCTTAGCTGTGCTGCACTGGAAGAGTACTTGTGATGCAAAGTACACCCTCCAATTACACTCTTTATCATCCTATGACAAGAGATGAAGCTACTATTTAACATAAGAAAAGCAGTGCATTGCACTCTGTAGAAATTTATGATTATGTGTGTTAAAAAGCCATTAAAAATCAGGTTGTCCATTGAAACTTGCCAAAGAACAGAGCATCAAAAAATAATATGCAGTTTGGATGGCAACAGAGTGACTTCCGTTACCCACGACATGCCTGATTAGGTTTCATATAGAATGTATTTCAGGAATTTCCCAAATTATATATATTGTTTTTTTAAAACAAGAGAAAACTTTTTTCTTAATCTACATGTACAATACTTACTGTAACTGAATATTAAGTTGCAGTAACCATAATATGATTATATCCACTACTCTTGCAAGAGGAAAAAGTAGATTGAGAAACTTAAAGATGGATTAGAATAAGAAAAATCAGTCAGAGAGAAATAAAGGCTATATAAACAAATTATAGTCAATTTAGAGACTTCTGCAATACATAACTAATGCATAAAAAGCATTATATATGCACATACATATATGTGTTTATCTCTCTTTCCCTCCCTCTCTCTCTTTTAAAATGATACATCTGTCAAAAGAAAATAAGGGATTTCTGAAAGCAAACTGTATCATGCCCTAGTAGAAAGTAATATAAATTATCACAAGGAAAAATGAAAGACAGAATCTTAGAAGGAAATTCGGAAAGTGAATCATAAAAATACAGAAGTATATTAAAAAAGGAAAGCTAGGAGGAATTTGGAGAGTTATCAGGAAGTAATGGAAGATAATTACATCTCAGAATTCTAACAGAAGGCTTAAAATCTTTGCAGTGAATGCCCTGAAAAAATCACTAAGCTTGATCACATTTCTGTGGGCCCTTATATTCACAAAAAAAACTTCAGCATGATTTTATCCTCTGAAAGCATATTTATTTTCAACAAAATTGAATGTTTGCAATAAGTTTACTAGGAACACTTAATAGCATAACGATAGATTAGAGAAGGTTGGAATAGCTAATTTAATTCTTTAGGCGGCTCTGAAAATCCCACATGAAGTATAAAATTATGTAACACAGCCTTTATTGCGGCCCATGACACTCAGACCATTTACAATTTATATCACCTGTCAGGCTTGGCCTAGTCACTTCAACTAAAGTTAGAACTGAAGATAATTTGGTCCATAATTAAATTACAAACCTGAACTTTATAATAATGTAGTATGCAATGTATCCTAAATAGTGTCACAAATCACATCTCAAGTATCCTCATAAAGATCCACTTGATGGACTGTATAATGGACTTTACTGATTTCTCCCCATCTAGGCAGTATCTTGAAGGAGGTATATTAGATTTCCTCAGCTGAATGAGAGGCTAGCCTAAAATATATTGTGAGAAATTATTAGCAACATGTAATCTACAATAAATTGATGAAGCAAACTGCTTTCCTGCTTCTTATATCCTCATCTTTCATAGGGTGACTTTGAAAGCTTCAAGAAGGAGAATGGTGCTATTCAGAACACAACTATTTCTGAAAGTCCTTAAATTCTAACTAGAAAAGAGAGAAAATTAATCCATTGCATGTTAAATTTTGTTTGAAATTTCAAAAACGTATGACTGATACATCAATAATAGGACTGTAACATATGCTGTCCTCAGGGATGCCTTTCTTGTCTATTTTGGAGCAAAGACAGCCATACATGCAGGTTCTTCTAAAACCTGCAAGATCTTGCTTTGTTGTTTTCTTCAGTAAAACTCTCATGTAATAAGAAAAAAAAGCAGTGTAGTATTTTAGACACAACTCTCAGTGGAAACTTCATTTCAGCTAGAGTCATCTAATTAGATGCTTTTTAAGTGTGTGGCAATTACTGCCATGCAAACATGAAGAATAGCCCTTAAGTCCTTTGTGCTTCTCTAAAATCCAAGTATTTTTTATAACTGCTGCAAGATACATATTCCATTGACACTTAGCACTGATACCGTTGTGCAAGTGTGACAGTCCAAGACTCCTAGTGATAAGGAATTGGGATGGAAATCAAGGATATTCTGCTTTCCAAAAGTACTTCTGTTGGCAACAGAAATGAATGGCAAGAAATATGACCATAATACTTTCCTGAAATACAGCCATAATACTTTTTATACAAGAAAGGGAAGAACAGTTTTATGAAGACTCTAGTTCAGATATTTTTAAGATACAAGAAATATGTGTGCCAGGAGGTCTGATGAGTTCAGCTTTACCAATGCTGTTATCAAAATGGCTCAAAGCTGCTTGTCCTTACAGACAATTTGACATACTAGACAAGACAGTATTTTCTTTAATTATTTGTCCTAAGTCCCTCTCTACTTCTGCTAAAAATATTACACAAATATTAACTAGCACACACTACTTGTCTGCCAGGGTGCCAATGAATGATAGCAAACAATTGTTTTGAGTACTTCCAACTGTACGTAGCATGCTGGGCAGTCAAGACAGATGAGAGCAAGAGCAGGGCTTTAAAAGAGACACATCATAAGACAAGTGGTATCATACATTCTTAAAGCACCACATGAGAAAACTGGTCTTGTTACCAAAAAAGAGCCCAGGGAGCATAAAAGAAGATAACTATTTTTTTAGCACTGTCTTGGTTTAAGACAACTTAAAGAAGCAAACTCTCTTTGCTCAAAAATGAGTTACCTCCCCTTTGCTCAAAAATGAGTTACCTCCCCTTAGTTTCAACCAACCTCTTTCCAAAAATAAGGAATTAATATGAGTAAATGGAAGTGAAAAACTAACAAGCAAAACAGCAAAGGGCAAAAAATAATCTACCTAGCAAATGATCACCAGATAGAAAATTGTTAATTCTCACCAACTCCAGAGGAACAAAAAACCACCCAAAATGGTTTCAAATCTCTTGCAAGATGGTGACCCCCACTGCTGACCACTTGTAGGGAGACAAAGGGAGAATGGTGTCAGACCCTTTCCAAGAGCACCCATGTGACACCCCAGCTACTTAATTCAGAGTTTAACCAAGGTTCTTTTGCTCTTGGTAGACACAAAGGAGACAATCCCAACCAGATATTCTCAAGAGGTAAAAAACACAGAAAAGTTTACTGGCAAACAATAAGAAATAAAGGAACATTGGCAAAAGAGTAAATGCCAACATCACTTATCATAGCACAGACTTAGCCCACTGAACCTTTACACCCACTCGATGTTATGTTCTGTGAGAAGAAAGAAGAAGAAAGGTAGAAAAACAAAAAGGCAGGAGAAATATAGAAAAACAGTCATAGCTCCCAGCTCCTGGGTTGCAGCGATGTAAACCCCCAAGACGACAGCAGGGCTAAAAAGCAAGAGGCTTGCCCTGTGGTCAGGCTTCTTAAAGCCTTGGCCCATCCAGGGCCCTTCTCCCAGGTGGGACTTAGGGACCCTCGGCCACTCAGGACAGGGGTCAGGCAAGCCTTGGGGCTCCCCTGACTGACAGACCCTGCAGGGCTGGGGGGTATCGGGGACAGGGCACCGCCTCACCGCCTCACCGCTCTGACCTACCCCATACCACACATCCTAAGCTTCCCAAGACGTCCCGAAAGAGATCAGTTTCTCCAGTCTCTGACAGCCCGCCACAGGTGATCGTGTGGTCTGGGAAACAAAGGGACAAGAAGGCGGCAAAAAGAACTCTCCCAGGTAGGTAGGAGTTAATTCAGGAGCTCTAGCGGCCGATGAGCAGTGCTGACGGGCGTGGGGTCAGCTGGGCTGAACCCTCCGGGTTCTGCTGGTGTTGGTGCTGCTGCCCGCCCGCCACGCGTGCTGGGGCGGCGCGGAGCGCTCTGTCGGCACCGAGGCGGGGTGACCCAGCCCCGGGAACCGGCTCACTTGGCCAAGGTCGCTCCGAAACCCTCTGTGACTGCCAAATGCAGTTTTCCTGAGTGGCTACTACTGCAAGCCCAGAAAAACAAACAGAACACCAAACAAGCGAAAAGCCGAGTGCCCGGAACAAGCCTCTCTGAAGCAGAGCCTCCACCTTCAGCAAACACTGCCAGGCACACGAGCTGGTTGGCTCCGGTGCCCCAGCCTTGGAGAGGGACCGGGGGACGGCACCTCCCCGCCGCCCTGCAATTCCAGTTCTTGCTGTGCTGGGTCTTAAAAAGGCAGTAACACGTTTAGGGCAGAGATAGATATGGAATATAATGGCCTGAACTCCGTTCTCAGAATCTCTTTAAACAGATTCGTAACAAACAGAAGTTACCCTGATCATGAGCTTAGCAAAGGAAAAATTCAATCCTTTATGAAGACTATTAAAACCAAAACTCCTTTCTGTCAGTTTAGCAGTTATAACTCTGTAACCTTTTACAACTAAGTTCATATCCATAATCATATATCAGAAAATGCCTAATACATTTTTCTCTCTTAAGAACTTAAGGTTAGTATCGTATTAGCTGGCAAATTCTCAGTTCTTTCCTTTTTCAGATTCTCATGATCTTCCAGGATAGTTTTAGCTACGGATTTTCATTTTTCCTAGTCTCTCTAGAAAGAATGTAGAGATGACATATACTACTACAGTGGCAGTGACGCTGACTAAATGACAATCAAATTATGTGCAAAAAAGCCAAAATAATTGTTTTACAGGAAAAAAAACAAAACCTAAAGCAAATTTTTGTTAATCAAACTTTATTATTGGAACAGAGTATGAATTTTCTCATAACTGTAACAAAGTCGTTAATTTATTAGTATGATAAATTTACAGCTAAGTTCCTTAGTAAACTTAATAGGCTAGACTAGATGAACAATTTGAGATTTTATCTTCCCATTATCCTAATAATGGAATAATATGTTTTGCGAGCCACCCATGCTGTGAAAATTAAGCAAGAACTTATTCACAGGTTACATTTAAGGATATTACATTGCAATAAATTAAAAATATTAATAAGTGTTGCAATATAAAATTACAACTGTTAAAGATTTTCTTAGATAAAACAAGCATCAATTGCCTCTGTAAGACCTGAGGACAGGCCATGTTTTTCTAAGGTAATTTTTATTATGAATTAAGAATCATATATCTTTTTGTAACTCCTGTACTATCTTTTTGAATAAGATGGTAGGAAAAGTGTAAGATACATATTCAATTGGTACAACTTACAAATAGCTATGCAAGTTTGAGGGATTTGGGCTAGAATTGCCTGTTTGGGGCATTTCATGGGAGAAAGAAGAAGCCATTTTCCTGAAAAGACATGTGCCATTTGCTTGCCTCTGCCAAGCCACAGGAACTGAGGCTAAGGTTTTCCTTGTGAGCGTATTTACATAGAGTAGTATTAAACTTGTATGCTTGCTTTGTAAAAACAACAGCATTGCTGGCAAAATCCTTCATGACTTTTATGTGACAGTTCAAAGGGATGAACTTGAAAGAACAGTTAATCGACTATGTTATCTTTTTCTTATAGGAAAGAACTAGGTGTGTCCAAATGAATTGTGGACAGCTGCCTAAATGCAAAGGCCAGCTTTGTAATATTTTGCACAGGAATGTATTTGAAAAAATTGCCTCCCTTGAACAATGAATATTAGGAGAGTATTTTTTTTTAAGTCATGAGTTGAAGTATATTAAAAAAAAATAAAAGAGAGAGATGGAACAGAATGCTAAAAGCCTAAATGAATCTATCAATCTAAAGGACTACTGCAAATATCCATGGTGAATGTTAGGCACTTACTTTGTCTCCGACTTTTATATTTGAAAAATTCTCATTCCAGAACAAAAATAATGCAAAATGGCCAAGCTATTTGCATCCCCCAGACAATATGCATGCTATGACTATGTAGAATCTGCAGAATTTTAGTATTAGTGATGCATTTCTTTCTCACAATTTTTCTTCAGTCATGATTAATCTTGGTAAACTGAGCTGTTGCAACAGTGTATTTGTTCCGTGGAACATCTAACGAGGACAAGAGGGGTAGTATAAAATAATAATAATAGATCAAAAGTATAACATTTACTTTTGGCTTAGTAAAACTGTCTGATAAATTATTCCCTTCAGTGCTTCTCTGTTATTGCAACACAGTACCTTGAAAGTGATATATTGGCACAAGCCATTGTGTTCTACCACAGTGCAATTAGGAGGTCCATTTAAACAGCTTTATCATACGCACACATAGCCTGATTAATTTTCTAATCAAATGTTCCAGGAAATCATTAACCATGACATTAAACAGTGTTCTGCTAATTATGCTGTCCACAAAGAATTTCAATATAAATTTACAAAACATCTATAGAAAGGTGCCAAAGGATGAACAGTTTAACGTATGCAAATAATGACGGCATCTACTCTGCGTGCCCCACAGCTCCTCGCCCTGCAAAGGCTGAGTCCAGGGCTGAGTTCTGCTATGCTTCACCAGAACTCTGTGTACTGGCAGATGTTACATTTTGTAGGTCACTGCCTGTGTAAGTCATGGTGAAGGACTGAATGACAGAAGCTTTTTTTTTGTTTTAGGAAATACTCTGGAAATATAAATGCTGAGTATCAGCCTTACTTTTCTTAATGATCCCTAACACTGAGATTTGGAAATAGATTTTCCCCTACGTAAGTCTCCAGTTTACATCATTATTCTAACTACTCTTAATTTAAAATAAAGATAAATGCAAGGTATTGATTGTAGTAATGAGAATTCAATTGCCTTGTAAACCATATGCAATTTGCTAGTTTACAGCATAATGAAATCTCTATTTATGTATTTCCCCATAAACTGCAGAGTCTTGCAGGTTTTTCAGTGATGGAAAACAACAGATTGCATTAAACAAATGCTGGCTGTAGGTACACCTGTTCTTTTGGCCTTGGCAGCAGAGTTAACAGCTCTTCCACACGGACTGTGTCCATCACAAAACAGAAACTCGGATGCAGGACTGCCACTGTTTTGGATAGGGACTATGTCTCTCCTGTGTCATTCTGCCTTCTTAACCCAATACCACCAAGTTGGTATAAAACTAATATGAGAAGTATTAATTATATATAACATATATATATATGTATGTATGTATGTGTATCTATGTATGTATTGCTCTCTACAACTACCAGAAAAGAGGTTCTAATGGAGGTGGGGGCCAGTCTCTGCTGTTACTTCAGTGACAGGACCAGAGGAAACAACCTTAAGCTGGGACAGGGGAGATTCAGATTAGATATTAGATTTTTTTTTTTTTTTTCTTCACTGTTCAGATGGGCAGCATTGGAATAGGTTGCCTGGGGAGGTGATGGAGTCACTGTCCCTGGAGGTGTTTATGAGGTATCTGGGTCTGGTGCTGGGTGATTTGGATGTTTGGACTGGATGGTCGTAAAGGTCTCTTCAAAACCCGATGACTCTACTATTCCATATAATAATGCTTATTTACATATAAAAGTCAGTGCTCTAACTATATAAAAAGGGTCATCTAAAAATAGATTAAACACTTTTCACCTGTCAAACAGTGGCTTGAGGTATGGAATCCGAGTTTTTAACAAAGCCACTTGTTGGAAATCGGCATCCTAGGCCAAACGGGTGAGGGACCCGCCCCGTGTTCAGATCCTGGACAGAGAGGATGCAGAGAAGACAGGATTTGCACGATAAGGAAATAAACTCTCCCTTCCTCTGTGTGTGTGTGTGTGTGTGTGTGTGTGTGTGTGTGTGTGTGTGTGTGTGTGCGTGTGTGTGTACCTCGGAGGCGGCGTTACCTCAGCCCTGCGGGATCGCCCCGTTCCCCGCGGCCGCAGCCCCCGGGCGGCCCCGCGCTGCGCGGGGGCACGCGCTGTCCGGCGGGGCGGGGCGCGGCGCGGCGCGAGCCGCTGACTCAGCGCCGACCGGCCCGGGTCCCGCCAACCGGGAGGCGCCGCTCCCGCCGTGCCGGCGCGGATTGGCCGGGACGGGCGGGCGGGGGCGGTGCCGGCAGTGGCGGGACGGTTCGGACGGCGGGACGCTTCCGCGCTGCGCCGGCCGCGGCCGTTGGGAGCGTTGGCCGTTGTCCCCGCGCGTCTCGGGCGTGGCGGGATTAGGGGCTTCTCCTCGCTAAATCCTGCGCTGCGCTGAGGCCGCGGCTTTAGCTCTGAGCCCCGCTCCTCCCCCCGCGCCGCCCTGCCTGGCCGAGCCCAGCTAAGCCGCGCTAATCGCAGGCGCCCAGCTCGGCCGGGGCCGCCGGGCCTGGGCCCGATCGCGGGCAGCGCTCCCCCCTGCCCACCTCCTTTCCTCGCCCGTGCGCGGCCATGGAGCCGCCGCGGCCGCGTTACTGCGCCCCGTCCTCGCCGCCGGGTCGCGGCGGGCGGGAGAACAAGGGGCTCCGTCGGAAGGGCCTGCCGGGGCCCGGCAGCGCCGGGGGCCCCGAGGAGGCGGCGGACAGCAGGAAGCCCAAATTCGTAAGTACGATCCGGTCCTGCGGCGGGGGTTCCCGAGGAATGGGGCCTGCCGGGCCTGTGCCGAGGGGGCCCGGCCGTGCGGTGACGCCTCCGTCTCCTCCCACGCCGTCCCCTCCGGGGCCAGTCACTGCCTGGAGCGCCCCGAGACCGGGGGCCGAGTGGGAATACGTGGCGCCGTCAGGTTCAGCTGGGCTTCGAAGGCTGATCCCGCCTGGTCCAGCTCTCCTCTTGCTTACCCGTGTGAAAGGATGCGGCAAGTTTCCAGGTCTCTCCCAGCGCTTCATCACAATGTTTCATTGCCATAACTTGCTGCCTGACAGCTACGGGTGGGAGTGTAGAACAGACTTCCCAGCTTCTAAAGGGTGTTACTTCTAATAGCACTGCGGGGTTATTTTTTTTGTTTGTTCGTTTTTTTAAACTTTAGTGATATAAACTCTACAGTGTAAAAACGGTCTTTGAATTTAAAAGACATAGTAAAGTTCTTCTTCGTACGCCTGCTTTTTTACACCTTTTGGCTAGCACACCAAGAAATTGGAAAACTCAAGATGGCTCATAATTGTTCACGAGATAATGTGTCTGCAAGATGTGCTCTAACCAAAGAGTACCCAGAAATAACCAGTTTTTGTTTGGACATCATGAAAATTCCAAGTGTTAGAGTTGGGACCACCATATATTCTACAGGCCTTATATCCACAGAATCGGTTTGGTTGGAAAAGACATCTGGAATCATCGAGTCTAGTCTATGACCAAACACCACCGTGTCAACTAGACCAGGGTACCAAGTACCATGTTCAGTCTTTCCTTAAATATTTTCAGGGATGGTAACTCCACCACCTCCCTGGGCAGCCCATTCCAATGTCTAATCACCCTTTCTATGAAGGAAATCCTAATGTCAAACCTAAACGTCCCCTGACACAGTTTGAGACTGTGTCCTCTTACCCTTCTGCTGGTTACCTGGGAGAAGGGGCTGACCCCTACCTGGATACAACCTCCTTTCAGGGAGTATCTACCACCTGCAGAGGAGATGCACCCTGTGCTCATATTTAGGTGATGCATGTTGATCTTTGTTCAGCTGTCCCTGAGCCCACCTGCTCTAAAATGTATTTATTACATAATTACAAAAGAGATACCATAACACTTATATTAGACTCTTGATTCTAAGGTGTATTTGTTAACATTCAGTACTTGAGTGTCTGGCACTTGTGCACAGGTTCGAAAAAGTTAACCAATAAGCAGTATCAAAGAGGCTGGCCAGACCTGTTCTGGAAGGTCACAACTTGGTCCTGGAGTATTCCTGTTTGCTGCAATCTTTTTGTACTATGGCTGCAGAGACTGCTGTTTGAACCGTGTCCCTGTGCCTTTTTCTACATGTTAGAATGGGCATATATGAAACTGCCACCAAGATCTATTTGCTTGGCTTCGTACGTGGCCCCTTCCATTGGGGACACGTGTGTTTTAGTCATGCAGGTGGCATGGCTGGACATGTGTAAGCCCCCTCACTTGATGAGGCTTTTAAAAGGGCTTATGGTTGTTTCAGTACTCTGAGTTAGATGCACAGGAGAAATACACAACAAGATATTCTCAAGAGATCAGAACAACAAAAAAGACTTTACTGGCAAGCCCAGAAAATCAAAGAACTTTGGCAAAACATTTAGTGCAACATTCAATCAACATAAAATACATCTCAAAGCATTAACTTAGCCTGTCCAACTTGGCAAAATTTAAGCCCGTTTGATTTTAAGTTACTCAAAAATTCCAAGAAGAGGGAATTAGAAGGAGAGGAAGACAGACAAGATATAGAAAAAGGACACATATAGTTACCAGCAGCTGGTTTCCAGCAGTGCTCAGCTGATAGAAATTCCAAGAGGAGGTAGGGTCAAGACAAACTTGCCTTGTGTTCAGTTTTTAATACCCCTTGGCCTTCCGGGGCCCTTCCCCTAGGTGGGACTTCTGTTTGTTGGGCCACTCAGGAGCTGGATTAGGGGCTCCAGAGGCAGGTGTGGAGCATTGCCTCCTCTGTACCAGGGATTGGCAGCTCCTGCAGGGCTGGGATACAGGCCCTCGGGGTGGGGGGTGCAGAGCAGGGTGTCACCTCACCAGGGCAAGGCCCAACCTGCCCCTTCCCCCAACACAGGTGTCCCAAAATGTCTCATGGCACCGGCTCTTCCCAGTCTCACAACACGCTTTAGTATATGATCTCTGAGGACCCTGTGTGGCGTGGCCACTGTAAAAGATGAGATAGTGTTGCTGTATGACTTTAGGGTTGGATTATTCCTTTTGTGAGTGAGAGACATGGATTTTTGTGTGTTTGCGACTGACAGGAGCTCTGGGTCGAGAGGTTTTACTTATTACCAATACTTTAATTCCCAAATTCTTATGCAGATTTCACAATGGTTGTAATTTTTTCCTGTAATTTTGTGCTAAAACAGAAGTAAGGTGTTGCCATCATGTTCAGTTTTGCTAACCATGTGTTAAAAGGGCAGTACAATAGTTTATAGGGAGTAGAACATGGATAGATATGTGATAAAAGCCATTGAGGCTTTTTTTCTTAGATGAAATCTCATCTTTTCAGTGAAAGAAGGCCTTTGCTTTTGTGCAGGTGAGCTTTTTTGGCATACGTCTAGGCTTCCCAGGCTATGCAAGGTTGATTTTGATAATGTTTCAATATAGGCATCAGGTGACTGTTTTTTTGAGTTTACAGTGTTAAGGTCACAGCTACAGAAAATAAAGGGGGTTGAATTTGGGTTCTCAGTTTTATAGGGTATATAATATTCTTGTAGATAGGTGTGGGTTTTGATATTTTTTTTTATTTTGGCCTCTTCCTGTTGCCCTGCCCAGTTTCTCTTTAAGCAGGGATAGATGACAATGTTCTTAATTTATGAGAATGCTTTGTCGAACTGCAATTTTCAAAAGCATTTCACCCTAGCCGTAGTCCTATTTTTCATCTTTAAATAATGTCTTAAAGCAAAGATTTTATCCTTGGATGTTGATAGGAACTGAAGAGTTATGGATTGAACATGGATTGTATTCTAGGTGTGCCATTAACTCACTGGCTGACCCTATTGCTCTCTACAACTGCCTGGAAGGAGGCTGTGGTGAGGTGGGGGGTCTGTGTCCTCTCCCAAGTAACAAGTGACAGAACAAGAGGAAAGGGCCTCAAGCTGCACCAGGGGAAGGTTTAGATTGGGTATTAAGTAAAGTTTCTTCACTGAAAGAGTGGTTGAGCACTGGAAGGTGCTGCCCAGAGGCGTGCTTGAGTCATCATCTCGTAAGGTGTTTAAAAGATGGGTAGATGTGGCACTTAAGGATGTGGTTTAGTGATGGACCCGGCAGTGTTTGGTTTATAGCTGAGACTTGATGATCTTAGAGGTATTTTCCAACTTGACTTTGCATCTAACTCTTTCCATAATACGTCTTCAATTTTATTAGTTAAATTAGTTTTGTGTCAGAATGTGTAAAGCCTGGTTCTCACCCCTTTGGGCTCTCTGTAATCCAGTCTTAGATTCTGCCTGTGCCCTTTTCTCTGTTTGGGGTACTCAGAGTGCCATACCTTATGTTACCTCAGTTGTATTTCTATCTGTGTACTTTTGTCAAATTAAATTAGCTGTTAGATTTATTGACCTCAAGTAATAGAGATTATGTGAATGTAATATTTCTCAGTGTTCAAGGCTTGAAAATAAGTTCCAGGTTGGACCCTTCCAGTCAATGTAGCATATTGATCTGTCATAGCAGATATGCTAATCTGAAAAATAATTTGATTCCCTGACAAACCTTGAGGTGAAATTGGATTGCTGGTTGACAAAGGTGACATCATTAACATGCACCTCCTTTTTTTTCTCCCTTTGAAAGAAAAATCTTTTTTAGCTAAGGAAAATACTGTTTTTTAAAACCCACTGCATATGAGGGGTGGAAGGGGGAGGAAGAGGCATTGGAATCAGCCACTATAACTGTTTAGCTCTGTCAAATGAGGCCTTGAAGGACTCTTTCTGAATAAACTAGCTTCTCAGAAGAAGTGAATGAGTTTTAAGCCTCAGTTGTCTTGGTTCTTTTGCAGAATCATTTAAAATTTTTTTTTCAACAAGTGATGGTTCATTTTGAAGCACATACCAGCATGACTTTGTTCAGCAGGTCCAAGTTTTTAGAAGAGTGGGACTTTTAAAGGTAAAAGAATTTCTGTGGTACTGTGATACTTCAGCTTATTGAAAGCTCATTCATCCACCCTTGTGTTTTAGGACCTTATGAAAAGAGGAAATCTACTGAAGGATGGCAGATACTGTACTTGTTCTCTATACATTGACTGAGCAAGAAACTTCTGAAATCTGCTGGGGCAGGGTGGCGTAAAAAGCAATTGTTTGCCACTTCCTCTCCTTGATTCCCCCCCGCATCTTAGAAATGTTTGGAAATCATTACAGTGAGTGCTACATTATGTGACTTCCAACTGCACTTTACTGATACTACATCCTGTAGACACTAGTCCTCAAAAGATCAACTTCAATTTCTAGTTCAAATTAGTGGTGTTTCTATTAATTTCAGTATACCATTAACCTGACTTCAGTGACTTTCAGGTTATGTTTTTGATTAAGTTCTTTATGAAATTTATGAGTCAAGAAGGGTTTCTTGTTTACACCGATCTGTTAAAAATAGACAAATTAACAGTTGCATTTAACAGTGTCTATAAATCAAAGAAAGATGTAGTTAAGAGGAAAAGCACTTCCATTTCTCTGGCATAGAGTAGAAAGGTAAGACCAATCTGTGTCAATATCTTTAATTACAAAGTGACTGAATTATTGCTGCAGTTATGCTGCAGTGTAAGACCTTGAATCTAAATTAGTCTTTTAAAGAAATGATTGCTAAACAGATGTTACCTAAAACACTTCATCGCAGCTTTGTAAAATTGTAAATTCCTCATGCTGTTATTTTTGTTGGCATGAATTAACGCTGTGGGTTATGATATTAAATTTTAGTGCTGTGTTCTAGCACTTTGTTATATGATCTTACCTGTAAGCACCGATTTTGAGTTTAACCCATCAATGCCTAAAGAACATCACTGCATAGAGCCTGTTGTGTTAAGGTAGTTTTGCTCCTGATCACTTTTCAGACTGCTTTACAAGCAGCAGAGACAGAGTGCGTGATAAAGCCATTGTCTAAATACTGAAGTAGTATATTGGAAATTAAAAGCAAGAAATGCTGTGCAGTTTGTAAATTGCGTTTTTAAACTGAGGTAGGAAAATTACTGAGGGAATATTTTTACAAAGGAGATCCTGCAGTGATAGCGTTCACTGTAATCATCCAATTAACTTTTCTCTGAGTCTACAGGTTTTCTCCAGTCCTTGATTTGGTCTTCTACTTGTGTTTCTGTTGGAGAATATCCTCTGGGGGAAAAACAGCTCGTGTTGAATCTTTTTTTGGTGATTATATTAATGGCAATGTTCTTGCTCACTTTGGAGTTTACAAAGGTGCAGAGGGGATTATGTGATTATATGAACATCCCTAGTCTTCATTAGTCTTGTTTCAGTGTTCAGGCATAAGCTAGCTGGTTCTTCTAAAACTCATCTTGCTTAAGCCCTCCTTTTTCCATTTTTTTTTCTTTTCTCATAGCTACATGCAGGCTGGAAGCTCTTTGTAATTTATCGAAGAACATGAATGCTTATCTAAAAGCATGTCTGTGGTGATTTGGAGGGGATGTTATAAGTGAGTTTGTTTCTTTGTTTTCATCTGTAAAAAAGGCAAAAATTAATATCCCAAAAATCTGGACTGTGTGTTTTTTTTGGTTTTTTGTTTTTTTTTTTTTTGGTTTTTTTTTTTTTTTTTTTTTTGTAAATTGAAGTACTTCAAGGTGGTGAGGACATGCATGTTGAAATTGTTGTTTAGTTGCCTGACATCCTGTTACACTGCATGCCTAAAACCACCTCTCATATTGGTGGGGTGTATGACACTATGCTTTGTCTGTCTTCTGCTTCCATTTATGATCAAAAGTCATATTTAATTGGTCTTTCTGTCATACTAACAATGCCCATCCCTGCCAGGCATGATCTGAGTTCAAGTACCAAAGAATCTGTATTTAAACAATTTGCTTTCATTCAGAAATGTAGATGAGCAACATCACTTTATGCTTATGCCATGGTGAAAAGACCACTTGTGGGGATCCTGACCCTTTTGATAAAGTGACAAAACTCTTAGAAGATACAGACTATTCTCAATATAGCACTAGGCTAGTCTTCATTGGTTCCAGGCCACAATGACCTGTAGTGCTGGTGGAAAAAATGCTGAAGACATGGGATCAGAGTGTCATGTGAGATGTCATTCTCCTGAATTCTGATCCTGTTTGCCTGAACTGCTTGTATCACACCTAGAGAGAATTTTGGCTGTAAATAGGCATATATAAAGATAGGGAAATAGATGTAATGACACAAAAGATCAGACTAGTACTGTTGATCCAATTAAGTGGGATTTGTCATTGCTTTGCTTTGCTTCACTATCTCTACCTGGACTTGACTGGGGTAATTATATAGGCAATCCCTCAAGTTATTAAATTCTATCTAGCAGATGAACTTCAAGTATGTACTGCTGTTTGGATCTGCAATATAAGATCATCATCTCCTGTGTTGATACCTGGGCAACAAGATAATGTCCCATCACCCTCCCTGGTTTGCCCCCTCTTTCCTTCCTTCCTTTTGATGCTGAGGCAAGGAGATAATGCTTGAACTATGCAAAAAGCTGTAGCTATGCGAAAGAAGTAGTTACTTTGTAACAGGGTATGTGAATGAAGGGCTTTTTAGAAATCAGCAAATTTAGCAGAACAAGCTAACTGCAAAAAGCTAACCACTGGCTGTTGAGCAGACAAGCTTATAGAGCATGCGCAGAAGCAGAGGTGAAAAGTTCAAGCCCAAGGAAGATTTCGGAGTCTTCATCCAAAACAACAAGAGGAGGCTCCTGCAGAAGCCATGCATGTGCTACAAGGGGTTATGAAATCATAATTAGAAAATATGTTACAATGTGAAGGTTAGGAAAGTATAATGTGCACATTAAGTAAAAAAAGTATAAAAGTTTGTTCTGTGCGAAGAATGGAAGAGTGAGTTTGTGGTGGAGCTATCCCCCTCACTCCAGGCGTTGAATAAACAAATACCTGCTCTATAGGCCTTATTCTATGGAGTGCTGTTGTCTTGCCTAGTTTTCAGGCATCAGTATGACAATAAGATCCTTTACTGTGAATGTATATGAAGCCAAATTTGGCTTCCTTTAGCTGGGTGAAAGCGAAACACGTGTGAAAGTTGCATCACATGTGTCTTCATCATGTGTGACCTTTTCAAGAGACACAATACTCTTTCTGTCTCCAGAGCAGTCATCTTGTTGTTGTGCTTGTGTTGTGAAACTCAGCCCTTGTATCCTGTTGTACCTTTCAGCTTCTGTTTAAGAGTCTCATTGTCCTTGGAGTTTTGCCAGCTCATCATGAACACTGCTGCATGTGTGTATATCCTCTGTCTTATGACATTGGTTATTTAACAGTACGCCTGAGGGACATCATCTCCCATAAGGGGTAATTCTGCCAGATTGCTTGCTTTCTTCAAAAATGATACACCTGTGCATTTTTTTTCATTAAACTTAGCTTTAAGTGAACTGTTTCTACTCAGTTGCAAAACAAAATTACCTCTTCCTCCATGTCCTAGACTAAAAACTAAGTTATGTTGAAGAGTGCAATTAAAAAATTTAGTTTATACCAGTGTTTGTATAGCGGAAGACTAAGCAATGGTGTGACTTCTGCTTTTCTAACTATAGGTGCTACTGATAAATCTCTCCTTCTGAACTGTCCTAATTAACTCTTTAATTTCTTTGTGTTTTTGTATATCTCTGACCAGAAAGCATGATGGCAGCATACTTAAAATATAACTTGTTTTTCAGTTTTGCATATCTACTTTCTACATGATAAACAGACTAGAGGAATACTTGTACATAGTTCCTATGCTTTCAAATCAATGATTTTGTTGTTGTAGAGTAGTTCATGAAAGGCTCAGAATAGCATATAAATATTTTCATCCATTGCAAAGCAGTATTCTGTAAAATACTTAATGTTTTTAGCAGTGACTGAATATTATAGGACTATTACTTAAATCATATTTATCTACTTGCAGACCTGTGTTTAAGGCAATCTGCTCACTTGAGCAGAATGTGTCTTTTGTGAACTGGTGTATCTGTGCCTAAAAATAGGAATATGTCCCTGTGATAGTAAAGCACTCCAGCATCTATCTGGACCTAACTAGGTCTAGCCTAACTAGACCTGACTCCTGGTCTAGTTATTTTTCCCTTTACTAGAAATATGTTTCTTTTGTTTGGCCAGTCAAGAATGAAAATATGCTCCTGTTCTTGAGTCACAGCACTCCTCTAAATGTGATGCCATTAAAAGATCCAGTGTGATAAGTTTCTTTGTTGTGGTTGTTGTTGTTAAGATCATGTGTAATGTTCCATATATCTCTGTATCGTTGAATGCTATAGAAGACCAGTAAAGCTGTCAACTGATTTTATTTTGTACAGCCTTGTCAGAAGAGAAGGACTTGGTGAGGGAGAAGGGAAAAAGAGAACCCTAGTTGTGTTTTAGCCAACTCTTCTGACTGAGAAGCATTATAACATAAAGTTCACTAAGTAAGTCTTTAGAGATGTCTTACAGCAAGTCATTCAGCCTTTTAATATGGGAGTGCTGAAAGAGCTGAACATTAGGTTTTAGTTTGCATGGAATTTCTTCTCCTTTATAAAGAAAGTCTCTAAATACGTCACCAGTGTTGATATTTAGTGCTGGTTAAGTAGATTCTTACTTAAGAACCTGCTTTTAGCACTTGCTTTCAAACTAGACTCTACAACTTTTTATGAAAGAAATGTTGGTATTTTTAGACTTCCGTACTCTAGGTATCCAGTAAGACTAAGATTTTGAGAGAAGACTCATATCTGTATATCCAGTTTGTTATACCATTATGGTGTCCGTAATTGGTTGTGTGGTAGTCTTTTTTCACTAATTAGTCAGGTGACTTGGATCAGTGAGGTGTTCTGATATACAAAATGGGAAACTTTTCACTTGTTATCATAGTAAATTGCACTGCTGAATCTCACAACTTAAATGAAAAGTAAAATACTGGCTTGAACTATTCCACTAACTTCTGTCTTTTTTGAAGAACAAAACCTGAATTTGAAATTGCCTCGTTACTTGCATGATGATGGTGACTTGTATGGAGAAATTGCAAAACATCCAGCATCTGTTCTTAAGTGGAAATGAACTTGATGTTGTTGCTTTCCTCCATTTTTTAGTGGCATGTACATGAGTTTGACATGAATCTTGAATTTCCACTCAAAGCATAGAATGCAGGTGGTTTTCATTCTAAGCAGATTATATAATCTCCTGCCATGTTAGAGGAGCTCCATTATGGTATTTGTGCATTGCTTAAGGCTTAGTGATTTAAGTCATCTGTATGAAAAAGGAATAAATTTCATATTCTTCTCTACCTAGTTGCAGTGTCAGACCATATATGTTAGTGTTTTCTCTTGCAGTTTTGCTCACTTAAGGATAGAAGTAATATACCAAACCTTGCTAAATGCAAAGTTGTGAGCTTTTGCAAATGACACCAGTTAACACTTTTATTGTCTTTGTACATATTTGACAGAATGGGGAAAACAAGTAATAAACCCCAGTTCTATAGCAGTGTGTGGGGCAAAAGTCTGATCTACCCCTGCAGCAGGAGAACACCAGTGAGAAGACTGGGATACAGATCTTCAGTCTCCTGGCTGGATTGCAATATTTTCACTTCGTTGTTGTTTTCATTTATAACAAATCCTCACCTATTAGAACATGGAATGGAATTATCATAAAGGTTCAGTAGTGACCTAGCACCTTTTTTAACAATTTTTTTTGATAGTAGAACTTAGTGTGTCACTGAGTACTGTGTTTCCTTGCACCTCATTTATCTTTTATTTTTAACTTCATAACCATTTATCAGACACTTCTTCCTCAGTTTCTTGACACTATTCAAACTACAGCTATTGTGTGATAATATTTGACTTAGCACAAATTGTTCTTTAATTCTGAGGGATGAGCCAGAAGATCTCAGAAGTAAAGATCACAATCACAAAACCATTAAAGTTGGAAGCCTCTGAGATCATCATTAACCTAGCACCACCACTTTCACTTCCAAACCCAAGTGTTACGTCTCTGCATGCCTTTTGAACACTTCCAGGGATGTTGATTCCACCGCTCCTGGGCAGACTGTTCCAATGCCTGCCTACCCTTTCAGTGAATAAATTTATCCTAATATCCAAGCTAACCTACACTGGTGCAACTTGAGGCCATTTCCTCTTGTCCTATTGCTTGTTAACTGGAAGAAAAGACTGACCCTCACCTTGCTATAACCTCCTTTCAGGTTGTTGTAGAGTGATAGCCAATTATTGTTGACTTGGTGAAGAGTTTCCAAATCTGGTTAGTTAGGATATAGTCGTTGACAGTTGCTGTAGGGAAAGAGGGGAGTCTAAGAGAAGGATAAGAGTCTATCTCACTAAGTATGTGACTTCACATTCTTGACATTTTCCTGCCATGTCTGTTCTCAACCTGTTCATAAAAATGTTACATTGGATCCCTGCAACACTCACTCATCAGTCACCAATGTTCTGGTGCTGCTCTTTGGTTTTGTGCAAGCGCTGTACATCCTAGCACTTGCTGTGTTTGTAAATGTGCAGTGGAGAGCAAATGTTGGTTCAGAAACTGCTGTTTTGAGTTATCTATAGATTTTTTGGATGCTACTATTATTAAATGCTTAGTTCAGTTTCTGCTCACAAGTTCATGTTCTGCTTGCCACAGAGGCGTTACCTGAGAGTATTCAACAAAGTGAGTAGTTTGTTGCAGCTTGATGGATACTTTTGAACTTTGGTGGAGCTCTGTGTTACTCAATTGAGTTTGAAATCTCTGGATGGTTTGTTGTTGGTGTCCCCACAGCCATCTTGAAAGGACGCGTCTAGTAGTTGAATTTTGAACAGGTCATCTGTATATTTAGCTATAAAATGTAATTTAGTTATGAAATACAGTAAAACACAACTTATTTTAAGCCGTGCTTGGTTCATATTCTTCTGATATTCTGTTGGAGGATTGAATGGAAGATTTTTTAAATCTGTATAACTTGCTGTGTGTTGTAAACCAGCAAGATACAACTTGACAAGAAACTTAGTTCAAGTGTCAGGATTCAGCCTGTTTAACTTCCATGTGATTTTGAATAAAAGTAAATATAACTGAGCTTTTTTGTTGTTGTTGTTTTTTACTGAACAATTTTGACATGACTGCTTTCCTGTTTGATTTACAGCACTTAAATATCAAGACACTGACAGATGATGTGGTAAGACAGCTTAAGTTTTGCTTTGGCTGTGCTAAGCAAATAACCTTACTGCTAATGCAATAGAAATAACCTTACTAATACAAGAAACTCTCTTAACTTTGAGGATAATTTAGTTAATTAGCAAAGTCTCACTGAACTGGTAATTATCTGTAACATAATCAGTATGAGTAGCAAAAATGTATGGATGGCTTTGAAGTATGCTCTAATCACAGCTAAATGAGCCTGACACAGGTAATTGTGCCAATCTACATGCAGTATAGTTAAGATCTGTGATTGCATATTTAATATTAAAGTTACTTAGGCTGCATGGCTAGCTTAAAATAACATGTTTAACAAAGTAACATTTGCTTGTGAAACTCATTAATGCATGTTCAAACCACCTTAAGTATATTCAGTATCATGTTTAACAGTGTTTCTCAAATTTGATCAGAGATGAGGTTCTATATTTAACCACAAACCAGATTTTTTTCTTGCTCTTGAAGTTACCTGTTTCACTGCCTGTACTATTCTTTTGTTGCTAATAATATATTTTTTTACATACATAATTTTACAAAGTCCTTGAATTTACCTAGGAAGTAAATGTTTTGTCATCACCGAAAGATCAGCTGTTATGACTTCAGTGCTATACAGAGTTCTTTCTGAAGTACTTCTGTGTGTAGCTGGGAGCTGAAGTGCAGAGAGGTTTATGCCTATCAGTCCTAGTTTGGCTTAAATCTTCTATTTCTTTAGCAGTGTTTCACTGGATAGCAATTGTTATTATGAAATTTGAGTCTGACTGGCTGATAACACAAGTTTGATTGTATGAACTTGTGTTTATCTTGGAGAGCTAAGGAAATGCTATCAGCTCTCTGAAAGCAAAAGTATTTTTTTATAACTAGAAAAAAAGTTTTGATAGTGTCATGTAAGGGTTATAGTTGGGATGCTCAAGATCTTGCTGTTTGTTTTTGTGAGGTGCTTTTTTTTTCCTGTTAAAGAGGCTAGGCTGCTGCCTTATTGCACTTATTTGACTTGTCCAGCTTGTAATCATAGCCTCAAAAGGTCAGCAGGTTTATTGTGGATTTTTGGGATAGGGACAAAAAGCCTGTTAACTCTGTAGTAAACAAACTTTTCCCCAACTCCTTAAATTTCTCAGAGCATGGCAAAGGCCCCTTCACAGAGTAATGAAACCTCATTTGCAGAGTAGTACCAAGTTGTTCATAGGTATATATATTTTTAAAAAGGGAAATGACAACTATTTAGCAAAAGGCTAACAGTAAAAAAAAAAATTACAACACCACAACATATAAAAGGGGATATTCTGTTTACTTGCAGCATCATCTTGGAATGAGGGTATACTTTCAAATGGACACTTTTTATCCCTGTATTTCAGTTTTCTGTTGCTTTACTCTTTCTGTGTGTGATTCTGGGCCAAGGACAAAATTTGTAGTAAGACAAGGTAAAGAAATTGAAGGTTTAAGATTACTTGATTTTGTAGCTTTCAATGAAATGATATATTTCCTTTCTTCTCATGGGCAATCACTTGCATGTTAACTTACTGCTGCATTATGCTTTATGAAATATTTATATTTCCCAACCCATTTCTTAAAAATACAATTGCATGTTGGTGACCAGGAACTTTGTTTGTTTTAAAATTCAGATACGTTAGCAGCATGTTGAGAATCTAAAATGTGGACTGCTTTTCACTATTTAAATTGGATTATTTGTGAGATGCTGATGAATTGTCTACTTATAGTTACAAATCCTCATTAAGTTCAGAAACACCTTGTTTGTTTACTATCTGCAAAGATGGCAATTGCCTTCTTCCTCCACAGAGGATAAAAAGCAGGTAACTGAGATATCAAATTTTCTCTCTTAAGTGCTCCACATTCTAAGAATCACAGAATCATCGATGTTGGAAGATATCTTCAAGATCATGTAGTTCTACTGTCAACATAGCACCACCATAAATACCCCTAAATCATATCAAGTGCCACATCCAGATGCCTCCTGAACACTTCCAGAGATGGTTACTCCAGAGATGGTTCCAGAGATGGTTACTCCATCATGCTCCCTGGCAACTCATTCCAATGCCTAACCACTCTGCCAGTGATTTTTTTTTTCTAATGTCCAATCTGAACCTCCCTGGGTGCAACCTAAGGCAGTTTCATCTCATCCTTTCATTTGAGATCGTGGAAGAGGTCACCTTCAACCTTGCTAAAACCTTCTGTCAGGTATTTGTGGAGAACAATGAGATCCCCCCTGAGCCTCTTCTTCTCCAACACAAACATCCCCAGCTCCCTCGGCTGCTCCTCATAGGAGCTTTCTGGACCCTTCCTTCACCAGCTCCATTGCCCTTCTCTGGACACACTCCAGCACCTCAATGCCTTTATTGTAGTGAGGGGCCCAGAACTGAGCACAGGATTTGAGGTGAAGCCTTGCTAGAGCATCACCAGGGGGATGGTCACTGCTCTGGTCCTGCTGGCCACACTATTGCTGATACAGGCCAGAATGCCATTGGCCTTCTTGGCCACCTGGGCACACACTGGCTCGTGTTCAACTTCTCTGTTAAACAACATCCTCAGGTCCTTTTCTGCTGGGCCATGTTCCAGCCACTCTGACCCTGGTCTGTAGCTCTGCAAGGGGTTTTGTGACCCAGCTTCAGGATCTGGCACTTGGCCTTGTTGAAGATCAGGCTGCTGATCCTCAGTCCATTGATCCAGCCTGTCCAGACTCCTCTGCAGAGCCGTCCTGCCCTGCAACAAATCAACACTTGTCACCCAATGTGGTTCATCTGCACGCTGACTCAGAGAGCACTTAACCCCTTTGTCTGGATCACTGATGAAGGTATTAAACAGGACTGGCCCCAAAACTGAGCCTTGGAGAAGCCCACTTGTGACTGGCTACCAGGCTGATGTAGCACCATTCACTACCACTCCCTGGATTCAGCCATCCAAACAGTTTTTCACCCAGCAAAGAATGTACCTGTCCAAGCCATGAGCAGCCGGTTTCTCCATGAGAATGCTGTGGGAAATGGTGCGAAATGCCTTAGTGAAGTTTAGGGAGGCACCATCTACAGCCTTTCCCTTATCGACTGAGTAGGTCAGATGGTTATAGAAGGAGATCAGGTTGGTCAAGCAGGACCTGCCTTTCCCAAACCCATGTTGGCTGGGCCTGATGTCCTGGTTGTCCTGCACATTCTGTGTGACGACACTCAGGATGATCTGTTTCATGACTTCGCCTGGTACCTAGGTTAGTTTGACAGACCTGTGGTTCCTTGGATCATCTTTCCAATTCTTCTTTTAGGTGGGCCTTATATTTACTAATTTCCAGTCAACTGGATCTTCTCCAGGTAATCAGGACTGCTGGTAAATGTTTGAAAGTAGATTGGTGAGCCCTTTTACCAGGTCCCTCATTGTTTTCTGGTACATCCCATCCAGGCCCATAGACTTGTAGGTGTTTAACTTGCATAGCAGATCACTAGCCATTTCCTCCTGGATTATGGGGGCTTCACTTGGCTTCCCATCCCTAACTTTCATCTCTGGGAGTTGGGTTTCCTGAGTACAAGAAGGCATTAAATACCTCAGCCTTTTTGTCATCATTAGACACTACACTACCCTCTGCAAGCAGCAAAGGATGGAGACTCTCCATAGCCGTACTTTGCTGGCAGTGTATTAATTGAAACTTTTGTTGTCTGCAACAGCAGTGACCAGGTTCCAGTTTGGCTTTGACTGTTCTGCTTTTTCTCCTTACATAACCTTACAACACCCTTGTAGTCCCCTTGAGTTATCTGACCCTCCTTCCAGAGGTGATACACATTTCAAACCATTTATTTATTTATTTATTTATTTATTTATTTATTTATTTATTTATTTATTTTAGCCAGACTGGTCTTTTTCTCCACTGGATTTTCTTATGGCACATGGGGACAGCCTGCCGCTGTATCTTTAAGGTTTTCCTTCTTAAAGTATGTCTACCCTTCCTGGACTTCTTTACCCTTCACAATTGACTCCCAAGGAACTTTGTCAGTCCATGTCCTGAAAAGGCCAAAGTCTGTCTCCCAGATGCCTAAAGTGGCAGTTCTGCTGGTGCCCATCCTTACTTTGCTCAGAATTGAGGACTTCCTCAATTTTGTGCTCGCTGTGCCCAAAATGGCCACTGTGCACACCACATCACACACTACTCCTTCTGTGCTCACAAACAACAGATGTATTGGGACAGCTCCCCTGGTAGGTTGGGAGGGGATTCACCTGGCACCCTAAGCAGGGACCTACCTCCATTTTCCCTGTCTCTTAGGTCCTCTCCTGCCAGTTGGGGTGAGGATCTTCCACTTCCTGAGATGCAGTTTGCTGGCATGCCTGCCTCGGCATTGGCAGAGAGAGAGAGAGAAAGACTCAGAAAGGTTAACTAAAGCTGCATGTTTACAGAATTTTATTAAAAGGTATCTTATGTAGACAAAAAAGAAAAGCATACTAAAATTCCTTAGAGCATCAAATTATACTGATTTCATAGCAACTGCTTTAAGTTTAGAAAGGCTGTATAATTTTCAGTATATAGAGAAATAAGATTCAGAATCAAATATTGTCTACACATTTAGGATGTGATTGTGCACAGGTCTAAATTCTATAAATTTTAGATTGCTAAAATAATCCCTGAGATTGAGCATATTAGGAATAAGAAGTCATTTTATCAAAGGGATTCTTCTGTGTATCTTGGTTTATGCAAGTCTTGCTCTTCCTAAAAGCTCTACTGCTAGCAGTGGAATTTCTCACATACTAAGAAGTTAATCTTGTAGAGCAATTTGACTGTCAAAGAAAGAATATACTTTCTTAATCTTCTGGAGCTTCAAGGAGGAAAAATATGTTAAGAGGTCTTTGACTCAGAGTCATTGGAAGTAACTTCTTTGATCTTCTGAGAAATATTTTTGCTGGTAAGTGGGTTGCCTTAAGTTCTGGAGATACTGAAATAAATTGATGCAACCCAGTTCATAGTGTCTGTTCCCTATCCAGTAAGAATAATAATTATTTCAAATGAAGACATAGGATTTGTTCCACTTTGTATTCTCCTTTTGTTCATTCCTATGTTGTTAATGTTCCCCATAGTCTTTGTCATCTGTCACCATCAGGATTTTACAGCAGATGTTCACGACTAAGCTTTTGGCTTCTCTGACTAAAATGACTGGCAAAATGTATGGGAGACTGAGTTACTCCGTAGTGCTTGCGCAGATTTTTCAGATGTGAAAATGTGTTTACTGAGTATATAAATAGCCAACACTCAAAAATATGAACTTGAAAATAGAGGGTGGTAGTACTTTTTGTCCTACATACCTATAAAGCAGAGTGAGAAGAACACACAGAAAAAGAGCAAAAGCTGTAAGTAGTACTCTTGGTTTTATGCCTTCACTCAGGTAAGGAATATTTTGTACCTGTATATATTTCATATCAGAACTCTGCTAAAAGATTGTGCTTAGTGAGTCTTGATGGCGCATATATATTTATATACATGAGAATGTGTGTGTCTCTTCGTGAGAATGGGAGTGGAAGAAAAAAGGCTGTTCAGTACTTCTAGTACCATATTTTAGGTTAAACCATAATAATTCTGTAATGCTCTGTCTTCATAATGAGGTATCAAAAGTTGTGTCCTCAAAAGGACAACCTGTGAGGAAGATACCTGTGTCAGGGACCAAAGACGGGTCTAAGGCCTGACATATTTGGTCTGCTGTTGTGCACTTCCACAAGATAATGTAGAAGAAGAACTTATTGTTAGTTGGTAGGACTAACCTTCAGAAATGAAATTGTGTTGGTGGAATTCATCCTGTGAAAGAGGAACAATAAAGCTGTTGTTGGCATGGAGGTGTGATCATGGGCTTTTGTGACCTCATCTCATGCATTGCCCCATGTGAGATGATGTTGAAACTGGCCACTCCTGAAGGGGAGATCTAAGGTGTGGTTCTGAGGTGGAGGAGAGAATATGACATGATGCACACTGTTTTCATTCAGGGGATGCCCTGAAGGTGCGCTGCCCTCCTACGCCTCCCACTCAGGAGCTGTGCTCTATCTCCTTCTCCTGCTCAGCAGCTTCTCCAACATTCAGGGGTTGATATGTATTTATTGCTAACACCACTAATAAAATTGACTTTGCGTCTTTGAGTTTTTTGTGCACAGGCATCCTCCCGAACCTGTAACAATACCTTCCTACACCTTTCTTCCCTCCCCCTTTCATTCTTTTTCCTCCAGGCTAATTACAGTAGCCTTTGAGAATTTTAAAGATTTTTGAATAACCTTTGAATACCCTTGAAACCAACCTGATCCTTTTTCTGGGAGCCAGCATGTTGTTGCATATGGTTCAGGTCTTGTTTAAGGTCAGACACATCACCCAGACATTTGCCCAAAAGCTGGAGTGGAGGAGTGTGTTGGACTGTATGGGTCAGTATCTAGGGCAGTGATCTGTGTTTGCACTTTTCACCTAGTAAGTGCATAATCCAGAAAAACTAGTAAAAGTTTTGGCCTTGGAAAAGGTGTGCTGCCATCCTGGCTACCTAGGAGGACCCAAACCACTGCAATGAGCTGGGGCCTGGCCTAGGCCTACTGAGCCATGCCCAGCAGTGCTCAGTGCCCTCAGGAGGGAAATCTGAATCTGACAGTGAGACACCAGGCCCTGCAGTTGCTTCAGCCACTGTGACAGACACAGTGGTTAGTTCAACCCTGATGACAAACAGTGGCACTGAAGCAGAGAAACAACTGTGCTGATGTCGCTTGCCCCTGTACACAAGCAGAAGAAATGTATATAAACATTACCCTTCAAAAAAACTTTAGTGAAAGTAGTCAAGGAGAACTGGGAAGTTGGAGGGGGTGGAGAGGATGAAGAGGCAGGGCCATCACAAGGGCCATTTTCAGTGCTGTTACCAAGGTCATCACAGTGATAATGAATGTGTTTTTATACATGTGCTGGATTTCATTTTTGAGGAATTTCTTAATGTATTTCTTAATATAATTATAATCTTAATCACCTAAATAGGTGATTTGATGTGTTAATTAAGGAGGAGATGTGGGAGGCAGGGTGGCAGTGAAGTAGAACATTTCATTCTTGCATGCATAGCAGCTCTGTTAGAAGGTGATGTCTTGATAGGCTGTAGTGCCAACAATTAGTCTAGCAGTAACTAATCCATTGATTCCTGCATTATCAAGTGTGTAAGTTCAATATATGCTATTTTCTTACAGAGAATGGTATAAGAAGTTATCACTAAGATCAAAATGAGAGCACAAATAGATTTACTTTCTAGGGGCCTGATTAGAAAGTGTGAAGAACCAGAACCTTTGTGTTGTGGATCTCTGTGTAACTTTGATTTTGCAGGGCCATGGTGTGGGCATATAATCACTTTCTTATTTCGTGGGCTCTCAAAGAATAATAGTCAACCTATGAAATAAACCAATAAAACTTTGCCATTCATCCTTGATGGTTGCTTGATTTTGGCTCATACAAATATTATTCTTACTGTCCCAGAGCACTGTTCCTGTATGCATCTATATGTATCCATTGGTAAAATAAATACCAAAAAATAAAAAAGGTACAAGGTCAAACCTGCTTTAAACTGTAGGGAAACTTTGTATCAAAGCTAAGCTTAGCTATAGCACTTGGTTAGCCTGATTTAAAATGTTTTGGTGTAACACAGAAGATTATTGAACTTTTTTTTTTTGCCTTTTCCTCCTCTATGCACTTGGATCGCCAGCAGCATCTGTGGTAGATTTCATTACACCCAAGCAATGAAATTTCTGTTCTTTCTGTATAGTGCTTTCTGTGGACCATGAAATTATTTGCCTGTATGGAATACTGAGAGGTATTAACTTTTCTGAAGCACTATCAATGTATAATTCAAAAGGGAAGTATATGTAGAATATCCACACTGTACTGCTATGTATGTCTTGTTGTGAATTCCCTTTTATTAATATAAGGGAATCTTCTTTTTATACTACACTGTTTTAAATTATTTAAAGTAATTAGTTTGACACATGTTTAAATGTGCTTATAATCCTATTATCTCAATTTGTCTTACATGTTCTACCTGGTCAAATATATTCCAATATGTGCTTTTCTCCTCTAGATGAATGGTATAGGATTTGGTGAATGTAGGGAATATGAACATTACAGCGTTATGTTAATGATACAAAGCATCTACTATACATTCAAGAGAAGCTTAAAACCAAAGCATAAGCTAAAAATGGGAACAAGTGGAATATCTCTTTTCAAGGAGGAATAGGCTCTTCTCCCTGGATAAGGGTTGTCTGTTTCTCTTGGACTTCTGAGACTGCACGGGGTATTTCATGGTGGTTCTGCCTGGCCAGAACTGCTGATGCAGCTGCTGTGTGGAGCAGGAGAAGGAAGAAGAGACAGTTGGGGAGCACAGATTGTGAAGAAGGGACTGAGATTTTTCAGGAGATGCTGGTAAAGGAATTTAGGGTGCAGCTGTCTTAAACCTAATTTGTTCTCTGTCCACTGATTCATGGGCCGAAATTCGTTATTTCAGCCCAAGTGTCTTCCCTCTACACCTGTTTCAAGTCTGCGTATGAACCATCTGCAAATACAATGGCTTGTGTCTTAGGTTATGCCCTTTATAATGAAGATGTGGGGGCATGGAAAATCTACTGGTTTAACTCATTCTTTGGAGCAGACATGCTGCCTTTCATCAGTGCTCTGTGAAAGACATTGCTTGAAAAGTCTCATATTTTTTTACAATTTTTTTTACTTTTTTTTTACGCATTTTTTTTACAATTCCCATCTAGTCACTGCAGTTTGAAGTCTGGCTTCATCCCCCCATGTTTACCATAGGCTTCTGATTTTAAAAGCAGGAAGGGAAACTGCTTTTTAGTCAAGATACAAGATGGTTTTTGCCACTGATGACTACTACTTTACTTTCAGTGATGTTACCCTCCCTTTTGCTTTTGTTGGATTCTTTGTCTTCCTGGGTCTTGCCTGTGTAATTATTTCTGTAGAGTATGCGCTTCCTCATTGCCTGCTAGTTTGATGTGACACAGAAGGGCCCCATCATCCATGCTGAGCTCTTTTATATTTATGCTATAATAATTTTCTGCTTTTGCATGTTCTACAACCATCTGTGAGTAGCTTACAATCTATTTCTGTGTTCCAAAAACTGTTTCTTTTCAATTTTGAACAGGAAGAATTAAAGTCTTTATATTTTTCCTTTAAACCTCTCTTCATGGATGTCTGATAGTCAATTCTTGCTCTGAGTGGAACACTTGTACCCAGTTTTTGCTACTGATTTTCTTTGCTCTCTCTGATCTTAATTCCACAGATGCTATAATAATTTTACTTGTCATTTAGTTCGGTAACTGATGTACTTGTCTCAAGATACTTATCTTAAAGACATATTGAAAACTCAGAATATTTTTGCATAGCATTCCAAGACAGAAGTCTGTTGATGTGGTTGAAATCTTGTCCAAAATCTCTTCTGCATCAAATGTTTCCGTAACTTTCTTTTGTGTTGACAATTGTGATGTTGCTGTTCATATCTCTTCAAAAGGGTGCTACAAAGATGATGATGTAGCGCACCTCATTACGTGTCAGCTGCTTTTGGCTTCTCTTGGTTCTTGCCCACGTATCTTACAACACACAAGCTCTAGCATTGAAAATGTGTAAAGTTTCACTTAATAACTCTTGATCAAAAAAGTCGATAAATATCTAATATCCAGTTAAAAATCCCACAACCAAAACCACTTTTCTAAAGCAAATTTTTGGCTCTTGAAAGGATTAATAAAGCCAGAGTGATTGATGTGTGCTGGGGATTAGTCGTAACGATCATTCATGAAATCATGAGCATACTCTACATAACTTTAATAGAGGAGTCAATGGTTTCTCCAAAATGAGTTTCTAAATAATTGGAACAAAGACACAAATTTTTGTATTACATGATGCAAAAAGAAAACAGAAATAGAAAGAAAATAAATAGAACCGTATCTTAGTTATGCTTACTTGTCTTTTAATAAAAAGTAGTTTATTTGCATCTCTATATATTCTGTAGCCATGTTAGGAGTACAGCCGTTTCTGAGTAACTAAAACCACTTTAAAACTATGCTTTTGGTAAATAAGCCTGCTTTCTTATATTCTACATGCAACGCTTGGAAAGAATTCTTCACAAATTGGTTTTGTAGATATCTATTCCTCCAAACTTTCTGTAAAATTCTGATGTTCTGCATGATTTCTTTCTAATGTAATGGGATTCTGGTCGGTTAACTCCAGTGCTAGGCAACTGGCCGTCATATGTATCTTTAGGAAAAGCCTTTAGAATAAGGCAGTTAAATAACAGGTAAGCTACCACAGAAAAATAAGGATATTTAACTTCCAAGAACACCCATCTTAATTAGGATTGCACAGCATGAAAGCAGTATGTGATATGTTATACCTTTTGTGTTTTCAGTTGGATAGATTTGCCAGTATAAGAATTCCAAGAAGTAAAAAAGAAAGGCCTCCTCTGCCACATATGAAGCAGTCACATTCTACAGATTGGTCATCCACACTCATGGACCCGGAGGATTATGCTCAAAAACCACTGTCGGAAAGAGAAATAATAACACTGTTTGAAAAAATGATGGTAAGAGTCTTACACTTGCTTTTACTTAAAGAATGACAACATGGCTAAGTGATAAGAGAAACACGTATTCTTCTGTGCATGTGTTCTAATTTTTACCTGAATTATTAATATTATAGTTGTTGTGAGTTGTAATTGTGTGTTTGTTAGGGTGTTTCTCAGGAAACAAAGTATTGGAATTACTTTCGCAAATTTTTGGTCCAAGTACATTTAAAATAGAAATTAGAAGTGTGATTATGCAACACAGTTTGAGAAGGAGCAAGAAATGGAGGATCCTTCTTCCTTTCAAGGTGATCTGAAACTTTTACAAAGAGATTTTATGCCTTCAAATGTCACAGCCACATTTAGTTCTGAATTTATATGCCATGTCACTCTTGCACAAAAAGAGAGACTTGCCTCCAAAGCAGCATTTGTCTGCAAATTTACTTCTTTCCTTAGCTGTCATTGTTAGTGCACTACAAAAGAGCAGTCACAAAGATCATGTGGCATTGGTAGCACCTCAATAGGTTGAGCTTTTTGTCGTGATGATGACATTTTGGGCAATTGGAAACTAAACACGGAATGGCCATGAGAAAAGAATGACTGAAATCTGAAGAGCACAAGAGAACATTAACAAGGAGAATGATGCCTAGATTATTATTTCTTTCTCTGCCTCACAGCAAGTAACAAGTAACTCTTGAAATACAAAGGGACTACCAGGGACTGGCATGTGGAGAAAATGAAATGTGCTATGAGAGAAGTACCTTTGTGGAATTTGTACTTCCTCGTACACAGTGATGATAGCTGAGTTTTGAAGAAGCTTTTGTAGAGCTCTTGAGAACTATAACTGAAGGATAATACTCAGAGTTTTCTTGGTTAAGTGGGTGAAGGAAAGGAATAATTAACTGTGTTATCAACTTTTGTATTTTTAATTGTTGCCAAATGGTTCGTTTTTCTTGGTATAATTTGATGTTTTGCTTCTCTTAAAAATTTCACTGTAACTGATAGTTGCTCAAGTGTTAGGAAATTGGAGAGTTCTTTTGAATAAAATTTGAAGGTGTGCCTCCTTCCACACACCCCTTGCATTTAGATTTCTCTAACATCCTACAGACATTCTGGTATGGGATAGTCTGTGATGTTATACTGTGCCATAAATAAATGGAAACTTCCAGTAAATCCTCAGAAACCTACTACTGCATGTCTAGATAAATATAGATGCTTATATCCATGGATCTTTAAATAATTAATTCCAATTTTAAAGCTACTTTGCAAAATATGTTAAAGTACTGATGACATCTGGATAATTTGAATGCTTTCCTAGTTTCGTTGAATAACAAAGTACTTAAATTTGTATTAAGCTACTTTATCAGTGTTGTTTTATCTATAACATGTACTACATAAAGGATTTTTCAGATTATCCACATTTGAATGGGCTGGAATAAAGCTAGTTTAGTCACAGCAGATTACATAGCTAATTATATATTGTAGTCTCTAGTTTGCTGTTCCGATCAAATTAAGTGATTTGGGGGGGTTGGATTGGTGAACAATTTGAATGTTGTAGCCAGTCTTTTAGAACTAATTTTGCATGGAAAAAATAGTCAATGAGTTAGTACTGAATAGAGAAGGTTTTAAATTCTTAGGGGTTACTGAATGTCTTACATTGTACTTGGGGTTTTCCTGGATGCATGTGGCTTCCTTCTCTCAATATTTTATGCAGCGCCATCTTATGTGCTTTTCATGGCAAGAATTATGAAAGAGCTCATAAAACCAGACAGTTAAAGATAATAATTAACTGTCATTTAGCTCATTTAATTTCTGTTAGTGCTATTAGGAAAATATCCATGTGAAATAATGTATTCCTGTTTTCCAAAGAGGTATTGCTTACCTGTAGAATATACTTCAGTTATCTAAGAAATAAAGGATGGAGATGAAGTATTTTACTAGCTAAGCAATATCTGTTATGCCACTTGTATCACTCTAGTCTGTATAAATTTTCTTAATGATGTTTCATTTGTTAAAAACAAGAACAAATTACTTTTTACTGCGGAAACAGACAGAATAATTCCCATAAATTAACCTGCTGTTATATCTAGGCTTATGGAATACAGTTTGTATTGACAGGTTTCTTAATTCTTGGGGGGTTTTTTTGTGTTTAGAAGTTAGATACTTTTAATTAAGTTTAGAAGCTACTTTTCAGAAAACATGAAAGAGCAAGTCTGAAAAAAACTACTTTAAATAGACCAATGAACTTTGAAACAGCTACATGATAACGTGAAAAGATTTTTTTTAGTTAAATTCAAAATTAACCCTACCCAAGTTGAAACCAGGACAGGGGTCAAGCATTTTCTGCAATAATTTCTTAAAGCTTGGATTTATACAAAAGTGTAAATGTTTCTAGCAACTGTGCTTCATTCTCTTCAGCGTGAAAGCTATTGAAAGACAAGGAAACTTAAGCTTTGGTGTAATATAAATTCTAAGGATTATCTATTCTGTTTGTCTTTGATTTCCGACTAGGTGAAATAACTTTGATATCAAGATGGTTACTCACTGATTTTGTAGCATTGCTCCTGCCAGAGCTGGTGGGGATTCACCTCATGAGTCTTGGCTAAAAACACCTGCAGTAATTCTTGCTAAACTTGGGTAATGCACATAATAATGCTGTATGTGCTTTATATGTGTGTGCCAAAATTGTTACTTGTTCTTGTTCCTGAAAATTTTTTTTTCCCTTTTTTTTCCTTTTCTTTTCCCTTTTATTCTTTAACCTACACCGTGATGAGAAATGCCGTTTCTCACAGATGTGCAACTGATTACAATGATCAGAACATTTGTAGGCTGGAACGGTAGAATTCCCTGTGTCAGAAATGGTAGTGACATTCTGAAGTGTCCCTTGGGTGGTTTTGAGTGTAGTTCTCTCTCTGCTCTTTTTGACCTCTGGATTTATGTTGGGGTGAATTAATTATGCTGGAGTTTTGATAATGGCTGAAGGTTTTGATTTAATGTTTAAGAATTTGGGCCTTGCTAATTGCAAAGGTGATTATTAATTTGTGAACTAGTTTCAGCGCAAACCACATTCTGCTGCATAAGATGAAGCATTTGGGAATAGAGGAAGAAAATTATAGAATAAATTAAAATTAGAAATTAAAATTGAAATTAAAAATATGTAAAATACTAGTTTGAGTACATTTATAAATATTTTGAGAAGTATTAAATAATGCTTTTCTGTAGTTTGGTGCATGTGTGTGTGAAACTGTAGGTCTTTTCTAAGACAAGAGTGTACTAGAAATAGTTGTGATGCACTTGTTAATCCTAGCATAGCTGACTGTTTTTTTTTTTCCCGTTCTGAGTTCAGAGGGAATATGGATAAGGATTTTTATGGTTTTGATTAATGTCTTATGAAAATTTGTTTATATAACAGCTTTCAATTGTATGAGTTCATATTTTTGTGTCTTTATTTAAGTCAGTCTCTTATATTTAAATAATTCTGTTGCTGGATGGCATTTAAGACTGCTTTTTCTTTTTTTTTTTTTCCTATCCTATTCTAGGAAGATATGAATTTAAATGAAGACAAGAAGATGCCATTGAGAGAAAAGGATTTTAATACTAAAAAAGAAATGGTGATGCAATATATTAGCACTGCTTCCAAGTCTGTAAGTAAATGACTAAAAGCTTACATTATTGCCTGTTGGACAGAAAAAGTGATGCACGCATGTTACATTCCTTTGACTAACTTCTGTATCTCATAGTACCCTTTAAAAATGTTTGTGTCTATCTTACTATTTTACAAGATACAGTGGCAGATAGTCACTTGTACTTGAAATGTGTCTTCTATACAGAAACCAGCATTTCTTTTTGGTAAAGGTATGGATAACAGTAGAGATGGAAAGGTTCTTCAAAAACTTGCAAAAGTTTGATGTGAACCTTTTCTTTTCTAGCATTGTTTAAAAAGAATTCCTCAAGTGATGAGCCTTTTTCATGCCTGACTTAAAATAAAATTCATGTTTGATGCTACGTAATAGCTGATAATGGAAGTGTTGTGCACAAAATCAATTATTGTCCATTTTTTACCTGTAGACATAATGACTGGTTGTTCTAAAGCAGTGCAAGGAGTTGTATGTAAGGGCCAAATTAAGGATGCAGCTTGTGTAAGAAAAACTGCATAGTTTTTGCAGAGTGGGAACTGACTCTCGTGCTAAATGCTGCATAGTTAATCTTATCCTCAATCCTTTTGTTTTAGAATTCATATGTTTGAATCTTTGACTCTCACTGCTGCATGTAACTAGTGATATCAGTAAAAATTACCTGTATGTAATTATAACTAAATACAGAGAAATTAAAACATTAAATATAGTAATTTAACTGAGATGTTTATCTTATTGTCTAGTTCAAGTGACATATATTATTAGTGTAATGCTTTAGCACTTTTAGGAAGGTAAGTATGCCTAGTGCAGGACTCAACTGCCTGGAGATTATATAAGATGAGTTTATCAAAGCTACTAGTCTTTCTATAGCTTAACAGGTCCTTAACACCAGAAGATGAGGTCTAATTTGTTTTTCTTTTTTAGAGATATTGCATGGGAAATCAAGAAACTTCAGACTAGTAAATCTTACAACGTTCTTGAAATTTATCTACCCAAAATTGTATATGAGGGTTTATATATTAATGGCACCCCTAGCCTCCATATGTATTTTAGGACCTCAGTTGTTTGATCTAAAAAATAATGTGATAATGGGACATGACTAGCTGTGTAGAGTTGCTGCTTTCACACCTGTTGCTGGAATCATAGCATACTGATGGTGGTGATGTTAAGGCTCTCTTTGTCAAGAGGAAGGTTTTCATGTCTTTGCTTCTTGGCACTTAGAATTTGCAAAGAATTGAAACCTGTTTAACAGAGTAGGTCTCATTGATCCTTCTTTCTGAGTGCCATTTGCAATTTTCCTTTTTTCTTTGGATATCATCACACTTGTGTTTTGGCAATGGAGCTTCTTGCACTATGCCCAAAGCAGATGTGTAAGGTACTTCGTTGAAGTGGACTGGTCTGTTTTCTCCCCCAGGGCAGTGATTTGTTCCCACACACTGTTGTCTTGTCCATTTTCCTAAAGTCCCCAACAGCATTTTCTCCTTTCCTGTTCCCTTCCTCTGCTGCTAGCCCATATGTTCCCCTTTCTGTGGTGGGAGATCCACTGAAGACCAATCCGTGCAGGGAAACTTGTCTTTCCTGAACTCTCTTCCTGCTGTTGTGTCTTTACTGGAGGTGACATTCACCTATGGTGTACTGGGACAAGCTGTTTCTGTGAGGCATAGATTCAGTACTTTGATCCAGTAGTGTTGCAGATGATTTCAGATTAGTGCTGGAGCTATTGCAATGGGAAATTCCTTCCCTTGCCATTGAAAACTCTTTGTTCCTGGCATGCTCTTTCATTCCTCGAGTTAGTTGGACTGAATGCCTTCTGAGTCTAGAGAGAATAGTGCACTGCACCCCAAGAGTACTTGTTTAACTTTTGCTGTACCTTGACTTGGTGGAAGTGTCATGTTTTGGAACAGTTGAAATGCCACGCAGCTCCTGACTATTGTGTGCAATTAATCCCATCTCAGGGCCTCTCCTTCTATGAGTGATACTGCAGTAACTTCTTTTGATAGTTTGTTCTTCTTTGCATACTTCTTGAACTTTAAGAAGATGGGTACTAAGGTATTTTGCCTTGGGAAAGATATGCTCGTTCTCAACTTTTATGGAGAATACTGAGCATGTTTCATTTAAAGCAGTTATCATTTTAAGAACTATTAAAATGAAAAACAGAGACTCCACCTCTAATGAATCACTGAAAATGAAACAGCCTCTGGTGATCAAAGTGGGCTCTACTGCAACCAAAGCTTTATCATTGACCTCAGTGTCAGGGTTTCTTTTTCTTAGAAGTGCACAACTCCTTTCCAATAGTCACAAAGCACACCTCTTTGCAAAGTAATACGTGTAGAAAAGAAAAGTTTTGAAAATAAATTTCCATTTTATGGAGTTAATGCTCAAGGGGAAATAAAAGTAGCATTGCTATCATGTTACTCAACCATAGGTTTTGCTGTTTTATATGTTCAAAACACATATACTGGGTTTTTAAAGTGAATTTTCTTCTCAAGATTTTGCTTTTGTTGTTCACATTGCACCCTTGTAATGTTTTAACTAGATTAATTAATGCTGACTTCATGCTGCATCTGCTCACAGACCAGTTGTTCTTCAGTTGAGCAATTTTCTAGAGGCACTGATGCCTCAAGATATTTCCTGTTTCTCAGTTAACTTGAACATTTTGAACTTAAGCAGCTTTTCTCATGCTGAAATACAGCTAATATGATCTGTTTCACAATTGGTACCAAATGCAGCTTTCATTTTATTTAAGCACTGACAGATGTATCATATTCTTATTGTGTTGCAGAACTTCGGCATAAGGATGAATAAGTGGTACTTATCACTGTGGTAGTTTCTTGTACAGACATTCACAGTTTACTGGTTCTTTTGCATAGGGTAGTGTTCCAGTGGGGAGCTGAGTCTGCAGTGGGATGACTGGTTACTCTGTGGATGTTGATGTGAGTCTGCACTGTGTGTCACAGTGTTTTCAGACAGGTCACATGAGGCTTTCTGAAATGTCATTTTAGTGAAATCTTTCAGTCTGGGCTCCTATCCCATGTGATCTTTGTGATCTTTTCACTTCACACATTGCTATTGATTATATTAAATTCCTTCCAAAATATCTTCTAACCATTTTAACTGTATGCCCTGTCCATATGACTGTCCTATATGACTGTGCATCAAAAGAAAGCAATTTTACTGGCAACTTATAAGTATTTTGGTTACATCAGTTTTGTCAATTTTACAGCAGGAACTGCTGGGAGAAGTGACTGGAAATGACAGAGTCTCCACACAGGATATTAATCCATATGCTTAGGCATACAAGGAGTGCTTATCAAGTAGTGTATGCACATCAAGAGCTGCCAGCAGAATTTCTGAGACTTTTTGAAATTTTCAACTCTCTTGTAACATTTAGTTTAATACTTTGCCATGAAGGCTGCTGAGAGTTTGTTTGGTCATTTTGTCTCTAGTCAGTCTGTTATCTCATCTATGCAGAGTCCAGCTGGAAAGATCAATGAAAGAAAACTGAAAATACTGAGTTTCTTTTTGCTTGTGGAACATTTATCGTTATTGATTTTTTAAAATTTTCACTGGATTTCCTAGATCTGTCTCCCAGATTCTCACCTCAACCCTTATCCTCTTCTGTATATCTCATCTACTTTTTTTTTTTTTTGTGGAGCATAGTTGTTGGAAATTACCTTCATATAAGCAAGTAGGGATATCCATCAATTCAGAAACATGTTTGGAATGACATTCTGTGTGTTTCACATGGTATTTCAAAATATAACATGAGATGCTAAATTTTTGGGATTATTCCTGGCAGTAGGGGTTTTTTTTTGTTGCTGTTTTGTTTGTTTGTTTGTTGTTTTTATGGTGGTGGTGGTGGTGGTGTCTGGAGCATCTGTTATCAAGTCTGAGGAAATATAATTAGTGTGGAGACTATTATAGCCCCCAATGTTCTGTTGTCACCGAGTCATGGAATAGAATTAGACTGGAAGAGACCTCTGGAGATAGTTGCATCCAGCTTCTTATCTATTCCAATTTTAATGTCTCTGATAGGGGAGAATACACAGTGCCTGAGCTACCTGTTCCAGTGCTTGACCAGCCTCATGCTTAAAAAAACAGAGGGAGGAGGGGGGAAGTATGTCCTATGTTGTATCAATTTCCTGTATTACAGTTTGTTCTTCTTGTCCTTTTTGCTGATAGGGTTCCTCTGAGCCTTCTCTTCTTGGGGCTAAACAATCTCAGTTCTACCAGCCTCTCTAGGTACTACAGATTCTCTTGTAATTGTGTCCACAGCCCTTTCTGGACTCATTCCAATATGTCCATGTCTCTATGTTGGGGAGTCAGGAACTGGACAGAATTCTCCAGATGTCTCACCACTGCCGAGCTGAGGGGAAGGGTCATTTCCCTCAACCAGCCGGTGATGCACTTACGTGTGGTCAACTTGTCAACCATCACAACCCCTATTTTCCTGCAGGCCTGCATTCCAGCTGGTAGCCCCAACACATGTTGGTCATGGAATTATTCCTCCTCAGGTTCAAGATTTACAGTTCTCTGTTGTGGAACTTCCTGAAATTCCTCTGTCCATTTTTCCTGTCTGATGATGTCCCTCTGGATGGCAGCTCAGCAGCCTGGTCTGTCAACCATGCTTCCCAGCTTTTAACTTAATTTCTCTGCTAGAAGCTATTTAATCATCTTCTACTTCATAGAAGAAAAGATTACTTAGTATTTCCTGAGGATCTAACAAAAGGAGAAAACATCATCTGTATGAAGATATCTGTAATAATATAATGAGACTACCTCACCATTTACAGTGAATAATTTCAAGTTATTATTGCACTGCAATAATTCTCTTCAATTACTGACTTAAGCCACTAGTTAATCAAGAACTATTTAGTAAGTCTCTTTGTGCAACATGACAGTTGTGCTTCTATTTTCAAAAAACAGAGTCTTGCAATGAATTAACTCAAATCCAAGTTTTATGCACCATTATATGCCTGCTTTTTTGTATTTAGATATGTTCTATAGAAAATATTTCTATCCTTCATGTGAAATGGATATTAGGTGGACCAGACTTCTTATTTTTCAATGTCTTCAAGAATGTCTACTTCTGCAAGAGCAGAAGTTACTGCAGTAATATGCTAAGTGTTCTAGTCTGCTGCTTCTTCGCTCTGTATGCTTATGTGGCTGCAGTCACCCTTCTGGACATGTGCCCTATGATCTCTTCAGAGGACCTCATACTTTTTTTTTTTTTTTCTTCTGTTGAATATTGAATATTAAGATGTTTGCAATGCATTAACAGAATCCATTCAATACAAAAAATATATTTCACTGAGCATAAATTTGTACATTTGATGCCTGTTGTTTTTGTCTGCTGATAATAAATTTATTCATAAAATGACCAAATTTAGTCAGTTTAGTATATGGCAAATAGTGGATAGGCATCAGTTACAAGTTTACAGGTCTACGTTATATATTTTTCAAGGAACAGAAATCAAGCTTAGCCATTAATAATCTATTTAAGTTTTATATGCACCAAATAAAAGGCAAGTGTATTTTTTGTGTTTCAGGGAAGTCTCAAGAACAGTAGGAAGATATCTCCCCAAGAATTTATTCAGGATTTAAAATCTGGGTCAACGGATGAAAGACTAGTCACTTGCTTAGAATCTCTCCGTGTGTCCTTGACTAGTAATCCTGTCAGGTAACATCATTAGCACATATTGAAGAGATTAATCATATTCTAATTTCTTAATGGATTAAAATTAATGGATATGTAGATGTACATGTTTCAAGGTTTTCCAGTTAATGAGTATGTATGCATTAGTGAAAGATTGTAACTTCTTTTTCATTGATTACGTGTCCTCTGTAGGTCTGTTATTTTCAATAGAGTTGGCTGATCTATACAAGGTAATACTAAGAGAAGGTAAATTAAATGTGGTACAGAAGCAGTTCCCTTTGTTTTCTAGTGCTAAGTAGTCAATTGTTTTTCATTTTTATTTTTGAAATATTTTCTAAGTCTTTGATCTTCTAAGTTACTTTCTCCAGGGTGATCAATAATGGGAGTTAGGCACATTAGTGTAAGATTGTTGACCAGAAAACATATATGGAATGGAATGGAATGGAATGGAATGGAATGGAATGGAATGGAATGGAATGGAATTTCTAAATGTGTGCTGCTGCTTCTGTCCTTTCTTCCTTCCTGCCTTCTGGCATTTTTTTCTGTATCTGTAGGGTTTATCTATACAGAAGAAAGCACAACTTTTATTTACGTGTGCTTTATTGAAGGAAGGTTAACTCTTCAGTAATCACTGAGCAGTCTTCATTTTGATTTGTTCCATGCAGCTTGATTTGTGAATGCTGACTTTATTTTATTAAATTGTATTTTTTTCTGTTCTGTCCCATCTTGTCCTGTTCCATTCCATTCCATTCCATTCCATTCCATTCCATTCCATTCCATTCCATTCCATTCCATTCCATTCCATTCCATTCCATTCCATTCCATTCCATTCCATTCCATTCCATTCCATTCCCATCCTTTTGTTTAGAGTTACCATTTAAGACAATGGTTGAATACATTATTTGGGGAAACTGTTTAGCGTGTAGTTTAAAATAATGCAAATGAAATGTAGAGACATGATTAGAAAAGGATGCACAACTTTGTTTTATCTGTGTCTGGCTTGGCAGAATTGCTGATGTGGGTCTTCTCTGTTGGTATTTGCTTCTTTCCTTTTATCAATTTGTTTCTGAATTGAGTTGTCTTATTTAGAATATGTAATGGTTCATGTGGAAAGAAACATGCATTACAGTAGCCTGAGTTACTCTTATGACAGGTTTTCAATTAGTCTTTTTTGTAAATTGCATTTTTAGTTCACAAAGAAAATCTGAATCAAGTGATACTGAGTAGTTTGATCTCTGGTACTTAGAAACAGGTATTGAAATCTATGGCTTACTTCAAAAAGCTGTATTTATTTCCATTCACTATAAAAAGAAAGCTTCTAGAAGGACAATCTTGGTCACTAATCTTCAGGTAAATAATTCAGGTGTTTTGACCTCACAGTTCCAGCATAGTTCATCAAAAGTGGTTCAAGTGATCTAGCTGTACATATTATTACAGATAACGAGTTATCTGCAACTATTTCTTCTCCTTTTGTATACTAGTTGCAACAGATTGAATTTCATTAAGAAGACATTTTTAATAAATACATTAAAAATAGAGGCACTGATAACTTAGTATTTTGTCAGAATGACAAAAAGCCGAGTGTTTTCTTTGGGTAACGTAAGTAGTTTTTGTTCTCTTGTGCAAGCAAAGGTAAAGGCAGTTAGAATGCATCAGTACTTTAGTCAATCATCGCAAGCTGTTGGATATACAGCAAAGTGGCTGCTCATAATTCTGCTAATACAAAATGTTCAAAGAAATGAATCTTGTAGGATTATCTTTAGGACAGATATGGCCAGATATGCCAGAAATAGTTGCCAGTTATTTGCCTAATCTGTTTCAGAATAAAACAGCCATCCAAGAAAGAGAAAATCTATTTTCATAATATATTTACTTTTAGAAGAAAAAAATATAAAAATACCTGATTTTTCTCTTCCTATAATTATAAGTGCTGCTGTCAGTGTGCTGTTACTTGTATTTGAAATCAAGAGATTTTGAGCAGTACTAAACAGGACCATGAAGCATCTGTCTCATGTAGAAGCAACTGGCCAAGGGTTTAATCTCATCAAAAGATGCCTTTGGTAGCTGAAATTTTAAATTTTTGTTGTGTTCTCTTGGAGATATTTTGGGTTTAAAACCACCCAGTTATACCTGCTTTTATTTATTTCTTTCTTTCACTGTGATTAGTCTTTGAAATGTCAATTTTTTAAAATATCTTTTTTCTTTCTCTCTAGCTGGGTTGAAAACTTTGGCCGAGAAGGTCTGGGACTGCTGTTGGATGTTTTGGAACGATTGGTTGAGACAAAAAAGTAAGGATTTAATATAAAATTGTTAACTTTTCTTAATATTTAAAGAGCATTTATTTACACTAAATTTTTAATTTATTCAGTCAGGATAGACTTGTGAAGAGGAGTCAGCATAAAATTATACAGTGTTTGAGAGCCTTCATGAATAATAAGGTATGGGATTTTAATCTAGAAACTAAATTACTACAGTTCAATTAGATAAAAGTACATGATAAGTATAAGTCTGTGCAATTTGGTGAAGTGGTGGGTTGGTCAGTTGTGGTTTGAAGTTCCTTCTGTGTGCCAGATGTCTGCCACTTTCTCTCTGCAGAAATATTCCAAGACAATAATGTAAACTTTTGATGCTGATATATGTCCTTCCTACAGACTAAGTGATCTGTTTGGGACTTTTCTCTCATTTAATTTGATTATTTTGCAGACTTAAATGTCATTTGAAATACTTACTTACTTACATTGGTGTCATTACTAGATACACGAAAGTCATTTTGATTCCCTCCCTTACAAATGTTCTTCTGTTGTTTAGTATGGGTTGGAAAGAATTTTGGGAGAAGAGAGGAGCCTTTCGTTGTTGACCAAAGCAATTGATCCCAAGCAAACTAACATGATGACGGATATAGTTAAACTCTTATCTGCAATGTGCATTGTTGGAGAGGAAAACATGTAAGTACTGTGTTTAAGTGAGAAATAGTAAGGTAATTTTACAATATCCCAAATTATAGTTATATCTGAATGAAATGATAACATTTTCAATTTAGGTTTGAAAGTAATATCTACTATATTGTCAGTTTTCAGAATATCTTTGTGATTTTTTTATCATGGCCATGTAAGTGAGTTTTCTTTTTCACATCTGGATTACTGGTTAGATGGAAATAGTTACGCAGCAATTCTTTTGCTTAATATTTATTAGCATAATTTTCTTAATTGTTGTAATCCAGTAAGTCATTCTTTGGTTACAAAAATCTGTAAAGGCAACAAACGTCACTTAAACCTCATAAATTTGTTTACAAGAATTTGAGGCAGGTGAATAGTTTGACAACATGGCTTTTAAGATAGCAAATAAACAAGTTTAAATATCTCTCCTGAGTGAAATGATTTTCTTTTCTCACAGCCTTGAAAAAATTTTGGAGGCTGTAACAGCAGCAGCAGAGGAGAGGAATGTTGATAGATTCTCTCCTATTGTAGAAGGTCTTCAGGATAACTCAGTTCAGCTGCAAGTAAGTAATTTTTTTTTAACCACTGCAAGTAAAAATAAAATTACATATTTTTCTGGACTGAACAAGTCATTACAATAAAAAGGAGTAGGGATACTGTTTCAAATTGGGGTCAATTTTTGGAATATTGTTTATAATTTTGTCTTTTAAGGTGTGGCATGGGAAGATTCAGCCTGGAAACATGGTGGTGTTGCAGGTCAATTTGTTGATTTCTATTCACTGAGATCTGATGTTTGCAAGTTAAAAAACAGTGTATATTTAAAACAAAGAATAAATCATATGTTTGGATGAAAAAAGATCATCACTTCTGGCAATATTTTTTGAAATTGAAGATTAATAATAGTGAAAAAGTAAGCTTTTAGGCAACTGCATTTTATAATTAATGTTTTAAGTTATTGAGAGGTCTGTTGCTCATGCTCACTTTATGATATCATAAAATTGCACTCAGAGGGTCTGAGGAAAGAAAACTTTCACCTTATTTTCAAATTGCTTCAGTTGGATGTAGAGTTTACTGCAGGATGGCACAAAATATTACACTGTGTTTGAATGATCTTTATAAATCATTGGTCTAAAACTCATGTGAACTCATGTAATCTGGTTGAACTGAGAGCTGTTCATAATTGTAATTCTTTGTGACTATTACAAAAATAGTAAAAGATTAATCTAAAGTTTGAAAGAAGTGTTTGCATTACTCAGCTTTTATATTAAATATTTCATGTCTGACAATAAAAGTTGCTGTTTGTTTCATTTGTCTCAGAGAAAAGCTAACCATAAAGGAATATTTGCAGGTGGAAAATCATTTACAGTTCAATTTTGCCAGTACCAATGGAATTCTCTTGTGAAAAATTGTTCCTTTTTCCTTACCCCTTCTCTCTTTTAATCATAGACTGGTTTGGGTTGGAAGGATCTTTAAAACCCATGTGCTTCCAACCTGGCTACCATGAGGGGGCATCTTTTCATCAGACCAGGTTGCTCAAGGTTTAGTCCAACTTCACCTTGAACACTTCCAGGGATGAGACATCCACAGTTTCCCTGGGATATCCATGTATTTTATGGAATTTCCAAAACTTCTGAGATATCAATTTTTCTCTGGGATATAAAAAAAAATTAAAATATTTTGATTGAGTAGGGAGAGATGCTTTAGATCATGGAAATTCTTTTTCAATTCTAGGATGTTGTATCTAAGTTAAAAGAATTCAAGGGTCTCTGTAGAGCATATAAGGATTTGAGGACTACTGAGTTGAAATTAGGAGGATGTCGTTTCGAGTGTCAGGCTTTCAGATGTGATGCTGAATTTTCAGGACTTGTGTATATTTGTATCTGTGTAGATTAAATGAAGAAAAAAACTGCTGTAGATTTAATACAGAAAAAAGTTACTGTCTGTAACTTCGTTTTCTTTATAGTTGAAAATGCATGTGAAACTCCTCAAAAAGCACTCCATTGCTCTATTTGAACCATCAGGCAAATTAAGTTAATTCTTTGTACCTCTTGTTTTACTCATGATGGGTACCCACTGTTTGCAGGGGTGCTCATCTCCATGAGCAAGATACCACAGGTGAGATAACCAAATCAGTGCAGAAAACTTCAGCTGCCTTACCTATGCAGTAGCAATTTTTTTATTTTTTTTTTAGGACTACTCTTCAGATATTAAAATTTTGTTCCTACTAGTTATGCCTTATATCAATTGGGCTATCCTTCCATCTGGTATTTTGCTATCCGCTAATAAAAAAGATAGAAGCATTATTAAAAATGAGAATTTACTCTAAATGTTACTGCTGCAATACTTCTGCTGAAATACTTCTGCTAGATATGTTCATTTGGCTTTGCTAAGAGTGTTAGCCTGAAGTTCCTGCAAATAGGTAAAGCTTTGCTGTTTTGTTTGCTGTATCTTGTGTAGACATGGAAACTCATTAAAAGTTCTTTTCTTTCTTTTTTTTTTTTTTTGAGTTAAACTTTCATTAGAGTATGTTCTTTCCGCTAAAAGGCTTTTTGATATTTACTTTTTCAGACTTCATAAATGGTTGATAGATTTCTTGCTTTTAATACCAGAAGAATCAAGGTTCCTCATGTGAATCAGCTGTAAACTTTTCTAACAATGACATTGACCTGGTGGTTAATTTGACAGTGTTTTAATGAGACAGAAGTTTACAGTTGTCAGTTACTTGGCATACTTGCCTTGATTGTCTGCTTGATGTATGTATGCTTGCTTTGTGGCAGTTCAATTTGACACTAACAACTGACCTTTTCAATTTTGAATTGACATAACATTTCTGTTACTAGAAGATTGAATACATAAAAAGCCTCAGTAGGGTGATTTTTGTATTTTTAGTGAAAGCTCTGTCTCTATTTTTTGCATTTGTTGAAAGCAAAAGATGCTCTATCTTCTGTAAAATCCAAAATTATGGAAAGTATACTTAATTGGTCTTGGTTCAAGACAAGATTAGTAGTCTTATTCTGAGAGTATAACTACAGCCAGGAGTAATATCAAGTTTCTGGTTTTGTTAAAGTAAATGTAATTTAACATCTTAAACCTAAAACGCATACAGGGCAATCTGGTACCTTGTATATTTATGATGACAACTGAAAAATCCAGTACTTTGCTTGTTCAAGTCATGGAGGCAGGAAATTCAGTTTTTCTGGTAGAACTCAGTTTGATATATAAGAAAGTTATGAAAACAACAACAGCAACTTGTTTGTTGCCCACTTCTCATTCTTCTAGTAGACTCAAATGAGTGCTTATCCTCTCTAATCATCAACTTTGACCACTGCTTCTCAAGCAGGTGGTTTAACTAACAGAAGAGTGTTATTCTTCTGTGCAGATCTAGTTGCAGATGACAGCTCCTTCTAATTTTCCAGTTAGGACTGAGACGAGGTACAATGGTGAATCAAAGGTGCAATTTTGCCTTTCCTGGTTAAGTTCCTGAAAAATGAACACCACTCATCCCTGTGGAAATGTTCAGGTTCATGCATATCCTAGGAGAAGCATTTTTGTGATAAAATAAAAGATCCTGAATATTCATTACTATCCTTATCCTCCCCGTATTTTCAATTGTCAGAGAATAGTATTTAATCTTTATCATTTAATAATATGAGGATGTGAGATGGCTCTGACATTTTGGTTTGCTGAATAACTTGATGACTCCTGGTTGCTCTGTGCTAGTGAGGGCCTTTCCATAATTGCTTATGTAATAGGGTCAATCAGAACAAAGCTTACCTTACCTAAATGTCAAGACTGAACAAACTAATTTCAAATTATTGTGATCTTGTGTGATTTAAGTATTTTAAGCTAACTGCTAGGTATTGAATTAGTTTCACTTAGAGCATGATTTAAATGTTTGTTATCTACTATCAGGTTCCTGCTGTTGCCTTTATCATTAGTCCTTTCAAAAGATTTTAAAATTACAAAAAAGATTTTGTGATCTAAGTTACTCAAATTTAGATGTGTAAGCAGTGTGCCTTGCTTAACTTGTTTTTCGTTCCTCTTGTGTTACTTTTTCTCATTCTGCTTTTTGTAGGCTTGTGTTTGGGACTTTCATTATTACTTTATATTCCTACACAAATAAATAGTTTGCTATTACTTTCCAATGCATCTTTGTCTTGTTTGTTCCAGGAAGGCTAAAGTATGTTCTTGTTATGAACTTCAATTGAATTCCTGGTTGATCAAATTTGACTAGAAGTACTAGAATAACAGTAGATCTTACATGAATTTCTTACTTTTCATTGTTGTATCCTGGCTCTGTTTGAATAGCACACGTGCACACCTACTGTGTCGATTTGGCAAATTAAATTATTTTTGAAACAATTACATCTGTAGACATCCTTTCATTGAAATTGCCCTACTATTTCAAAGATAAAACTATATTTTGCTCTTGACCAGGATTCTAATAGTATTGCTTTTTCAGTCTCTGATTGACTCTTCACTGGTAGTTTAAATCAGCTGTGATAAATGCTGTTTCCTTGCTTAACAGTCCATTCATACAGTGTTGTGCAGGAAAACATACTGTGTTTTAAATGTGTGATAAAGGTTCCAAATTGTATATAATCAAACAACATGGAGTTGAAATGCGAATGTAACCTTGTAGTAGTGTACTTTAGTACTGACTTTATGGTAGTGAAGTCTACAATCATTGAAATGCTTCACTGATGTTAACAGGAGAGCAGGTGTTGGTGGCAGCTGCCAATGCACTGAAATACTGGCTTTGAATAGCACAACTAATTGAATCCAGAAAATGCAATTGAATGAAAGATTTTGTACTCCAGAGAGATGAATTGGAGATGGTATAACTTGTTTCAGCTAAATAAGATCAAAATTAGGGGAAGTAAAATTTTTCATCTTGGCTGCTGAAGGGGAAGATAAATACACATAAAGTGGACTCATACCAAAACAAACACAAAAAACTTTAAGAATAAAGCCCATATGCAGGTAATAACACAATATATTCTGTAAGGTTTTATTGCAGTAAAGGTAACTGGTTTGGTTGTTTGCATTTTAAACCACTTCTTGCATCCAAATTCTTCTGTAGTGACATTGTAACTTGTGCAGGTTGTGGGCCTAAAAAATACACCTGTCATTCAAAGCCAAGAATTTAGTTTTTAGTCTAAGTGAAGTCTTAGTGGTCTAATAAAATTTCTCTCAGTAGTGCTAATACTTCTCTCCTATCCCATGCCTATACCTTTCTATGCTGCATTTCATTTATGTGCATATTCTGTCCACTAGTTACAGAAATGTATGTAATGGTAAACTTTATGTCAGAGACTTGTACAAGGCTAAGAAAAATGTACAGCTAATAGGGTGATGGTGATTCTGTTACTAGACAAATCCTGTTGCAACTAAATAAGCCAAAACTGAGCTCCAAACAGGCAAGCCAAGTCTCAATGAAGCCTAAGAGATCTGGAAGCACGTGGTGTTAGCCTTATACAAAACCTGTATTAGCAAAACCTGCTACTAGCAAAGAAAAGTGGGCTACAAGGCCAGGTGTCCTGAACAAAACTGTAGAGGACTACAGTCAAATATTCAATATGAGGAGATTTTTCTGTGTTCAAAAGTACTTGGTTGTGCAGCAGAACCTCTTTTCTCTGTTGGGTGCTGTTGAGAATTCCTGGAAGATTTTATTCAGTCTACTTTTGAAAAGTGGACTGGGCACCGTAGCTGGTTTCAAAATTTTTCTTATTGTAGTGTCAGCGCTTGGATGTAAGAGAATTATATTATTTGTATTTATCTTCTATTACTGTTTGGTTGTTGTAGTTTCCTTTGCTGGAGTTGACACCCGTCTTTGTTACCTAGTGTAAAGTGATGCTTTGGCAGTAACACATACATTAGAGTAACTCTTTGGAAAAAGTACTTGCACAGAAACAGGCTTCAAGAGTAATACAGAGGTTTTGTTTGAATTTGAAGAAAATAATTGATTAGTTAACAAAATCCTATTTTCCCCATAGTTTCTGAAATACTGTAGACGTGTACAGAAGCAAATGGTATAAAATAAGGGAAATAACACATTTCAGGGAGGAGAAGTATCATAAGAATTGTTCTGACAGGCACTACAAAGATGAAAAATCCACTGTGCCAGTTAAAGGCTCAAATCGTTATCAATTTAGCAGCTTTATAGGAAGAGAAGAATAACCAAGAATTGTTTCTTATTTATAACTTCAAAGAAGCCCCAGATTGGGGAGATCTTTCTCCAGGAAACATACTTTATTTAAGGCAAAACAGTCAATGTTGTGGTATTGTTAACTATATTCCTATTTGAGTTCTTTTAAAACTTGAGTGCTACTAATGTAATGCCCATACCTTTCTGAAAAAAAACACACCTTAGGTATATTGCTCTTTGATACATGAGGTTATGTATTTTTACTCATCAGGTGATGATCTAATTGCCCTCACTGTAAAGAATATGGAGAAAGGACAGGAACAGGCTTTTGTTACCTTGCTGAGTCTGTTAAACCCTTTGTTAGCAAAACATACAAAAGCAGACTTACAGTGAGGCAGGGAGAAAAACATTAGGAAATGTTACATCAACAGAGTTTAATACAACAATATTTTTGAGCCATAGAAATGTTTTTAAAAACGAACTTTTAAACATCAAAGTCAGTATTATTTAATACTGGTAGAATTTTTGATTTTGTCTACTTAGCATGCTGTTTTCTACATTTTTCTGAATTGTTTTGATATTTTGCAAACTTGTTTAAATTTTTAAAGTCCAGACTTAGATTGGAGCATTCTTGCCTGCTCCTTGGGCCTTTCAAACACCTTTTGTTGATTAATGAAATAGGACTTTTCTTTGCAAAGCCATTTATTTATAATGTTTATTCATATTACATTTTTTGTATTCCTCATTAATTTTGTTCTCAACTATACAAAATATATTTCTACTATAGAAAAAGTCAAGCTTGCCAGTCTGTAGTTGATCAGATCTTCCTGAAAATGGCCTTTTAAATATCAATATAATTTCTGCCATCTTTGTTTTCTTCAGTGTCAAGATACATTTCAATATAAACTTGGAAGTAATAGCAAGTAATTGTGTCCTCAATTTCTTTTAAGCTTTGACTATTTGAAGAGTGAATGCTCTTTTGTTACTTCTCATCTTGACTTGGTCCTCTGAGTTCTTCTGCCACCCTTGAACTGTTTGGTCTCTGTTCTACTTTGCAATCTCTTTTCACACACCAGTATGAAAAAGTGTTGCTATTTGTGTCGCTCTGTTTTCTTTGGGCATTCCTTTACACCATGGTATTTTACTGACCCTACAGATTCTGTTTTTGTCTTCCTTCTGTTGTTATTTCTGAAGAATTAGATGTGCTAATCATAGATGCTTTTTGCAAATTATCCTCCAAAGTTCTGTCTCTGTTAATATGTTTTCACATTTGATTTGATTTGGTTAGTTTTGATTCCTCCCCCCACTTGTGTTGTATTCTTTTGTTTAGGTCTTGCAACTTGATTATTGTCTAACCCTGGAATAAGTTACAGAAACCTGTCTTAACACTTAAGCAGTTGATTTAAATAATCACTTTGAGTCCTGTATGCAGTTTTGGGTGCCACAATATAAGGATGTAAGACTGGTAGAATGTGTCCAAAGGAGGGCAATGAGGATGGGGAAGGGCCTTGAGGGGAAGCTGTATGAGGAGCAGATGAGGTCACTTGGTCTGTTCAGCCTGGAAAAGAGGACACTGAGAGGAGACCTCATTGTAATCTGCAACTTCCTTGTGAAGGGGAGAGGAGGGGCAGGCACTGATCTCTTCTCTGTGGTGACAGTGACAGGACTCTAGGGACCAGCCTGAAGCTGTGTCAGGGGATATTTAGGTTAGATATTAGGATTGGGTATCATTTTTTCATCCATGGGGTGGTTGGGGACTGGAGCAGCTCCCATGGAAATGGTCACAGCACCAAGCCTGTCTGAGCTCAAGAAGCATTTGAACGGTGCTCTCAGGCACAAGGTGTGATTCTTGGGATTTCCTGGGAGTTGGACTTGATCCTTTTGAATCCCTTCCTACTCAGGATATTCTATGATTTTATATATTTAATTTAGTGTGATTTTCCTTATTTATGTCAACAAAATAAAAACAATATTTTTTATTATTATGCAAATCTAAATATTTGCGTGTACTGAATTTCATAGAAGCTTTGAGGGAATAGAAATTAATTTCCGCTCTTCCTTCAAGTAAGAAGAAGGAGCAAAGCTTGTACCTTCCTTCTATTACTTCTTGCTAATGCAAAGTATGTAGTATAACAGAGCAATACAAGAACAGATGCCATTGTGGCAGCTTCTATCCAGGAGAGGTGTTGGATGGGTTAGTACAGCAGTTCCAACCATGGCATCCTCCCTTAAGCATTCTTGTGCTTTCAGACATCTCCAGAAGTTGAAAAGATGGTCACAACTCCTAGTGCAGAGTTGTGGGGCCCTCGAGGTTCTCTTTTCAAGTGACTCCAAATACCATCATTTATGGGATTGGGTGGAGAGTGCCTCATGCTTCATTGGGTCACTCTAGCACTTGGTCCCTAACAGCCTGCTGTAGCTCACAGTCGACTTGACTTGACTTTCTCAGCAGGTTCAGAGCTCTCACATTAACAGATTGTTTACATTTGTTGCATCTCTGTTCTCATAACTAAGCTGTTCTCTTCTAGAGTGTTAGCCAGCTAAGTTAATCTACCTAGACTAACACTGCAGTCAAACAGGCCTAAATTATGCTAATTGCCATTCACCTCCATAACAGTTCAGCTGAAGTAACTCTTATGCTTACATACTTTGCAGAAGGATAAAGGTGGGATAATGGTTGTGGTCTGTGCTATTATGTAATCTTAGCATGTTCCTTCTGGAAACCTAATGGGTGCTATTTTTTCTCACAATCTGTATCAATGTAGCTTGTACATCTAGTTGTTCTTGTGACCATATATAAATTCAGAACTTGGAATTATGCATACTTTGAAGATGACTGGGATAGAATATTTCCAGTATCACCTTTTGCCTATGGCATAATACATCATCATTTTTTTAGACTATAAAAGGCTTTACAGCAGAGTATTTGAACCAGATTGCTTTTATTGTTTACATAGTATGTAAGGTCCAAATAGAATTCTAGTGGTCTGGTGCTTTTAAAAAGCCCTTAAAATGCTGGAATTATTTGAATAACGTATTTTTTTGTAAATTGAAGCAAAATGTGCAAAAAATAAAGAGGGTAAAAAAGGAAATAATAGCTGCTTACATCCATATTAAACAGTAAGTTGACATTGTTCTAAAGGCTTGTGAATCTGGACAGTGAATTCCTGCTGCTCCTGGCTATGGGTTTTCAAGGTGAGTCTCTTGAATTTCTGAAGAGGGACTACTTTTTGGCCTGATTCTTTCTTTTGAGCTGAAGGAGTGATTCCCATGAAGTGTTCTATAATGCTCAGTATGTTTAAAGAATGACTGTTTCAAAAAGAAATGGAAAAGACTCCATTCTGTTCTTCAGGCTCAGTTTAATTAAATCAGCATTTAAAAAAATATATGTTTCACTGTACACAGACTGTGTTATGTCACTAACTTCTTATATATATGTATAGATAAATGTATATGTGCAATGATTTTTATGTGTTGATTATTATACTTTATCTGCTAAAGTTCATTGGCTAAAGGAACTTGATATTTTTATAAAATGACAAAATTCAATGGAGTGAGAAAATATTTAATTTTTATGGAAATTTGTGAACTAGAGTTTGATATTTATAGCTCAAGGCTGATCAGGAATTTAAGTAGCTTAGTTATAAGATTACAGTAGTTTTATAATTAGAAATGATGTAGTGCCTAATTAATAGTTTGTTGTATCTTTTTGATTGTGATGCATATTGAAATCTAAGAAATAAGATAGTTTATTATTTACTTTATTACAGGTAGCTTGCATGCAGCTCATCAATGCTCTCGTTACATCTCCTGATGACTTGGATTTTAGACTTCACATCAGAAATGAATTTATGCGCAGTGGATTGAAAGAGATATTACCAGTAAGCATCTCGTCATGTCTCTGCATTACTATTTAAATTTTTTAATTATTTGAGCCTGAGAGGGGGAATGGGAGAACAAATTCTAATAAATTATTCTCGAAGGCATTTTATTAAGTTTGGGAAAGAGCAGTCAGACATGAGAATCAGCCTTAAAAATGAAAAGGTGAAATGTGCTCTCTGAGCTTTATTCTGATTCTTCAGCATTTTGTGACTTTGTTTAAGAACATATGACACACTGTTGTGCAAAAATTTTAAGCCAGCCTGAAGTTATGTTTACCTTTTGAATATTTAACTTAACTCATGTGTTCTTGCAATTTTAAACTTCTAACTAACATAGACTTATGGAATTTATTAAAAAGATACATTTATTTACATATGGAAATGCTAATTTTGCAAGCCTTTGTACTGTTTCTTCTTTGCAGCAACTACAATGTATAAAGAATGAAGCACTAGATATTCAGCTGAAAGTGTTCAATGAGCATAAAGAAGAAGACATGATTGAATTCTCTCATCGTTTAGAAGATATTAGATCTGAACTAGAATATCCTTTTGAGGGCTGATATGATCTTTGCTTGTGCCAGAAATAATGTGGCCAGCAGGAGCAGGACCCTGATCATTCCCCTGTACTGGGCACTGGTGAGGCCACACCTTGAATTCTGTGCTCAGTTTTGGGCCCCTCACCTACGAGAAGCATGGAGGGGCTGGAGCATGTCCAGAGAAGGGGATGGAGCACAAATCCTATGAGGAACAGCTGAGAGACCTGGGGTTATTCTGGAGAAGGATGGGAGGAGGGCCTTGTTGCTCTCAATGACTACCTGAAAGGATGTTATAGTGAGGTGGGATCAGTCACTTCTCCCAAGTAACAAGTGACTGAATGAGAGGAAAGGGCCTCAAGGTGTGCTGTGTGAGGTTTAGATTGGATAACAGGAAAAAAATTCTTAGAGAAAGGGTTGTCAAGCACTGGAATAGGCTGCCCAGGGAGGCGGTGGAGTCCCCATCCCTGGAGATATTTAAAAGATTTCTAGATGAGGCATGGCTGAATGGTAGACTTGGCAGTGCTTGGCTAATAGTTGGACTTGATCATCTTAGAGGTCTACTCCAATATAAATGATTCCATTATATCAGCAAGACAAACATGAACAAAATAAAGACATAATGGATATTTTCGTCTAGAATTTCTGTTTAAAGAAGTTGTCACTAAATATTTGACTGAAAATTTTTGATTCTTTGTTATTATTCTCCTTAATGCTTTCACTGAAGTAAATGATGTTTACAACATGGTGTGGAATACAGTTAAGGACACTAATGCTGAAGGATATTTTCTTTCTATTCTCCAACATCTTTTGCTGATAAGAAATGATTATTTTATCCGGTATGTTTAATGCTGTATTAAGTGTTAATTATGGAAACTTTTTTTTTTTATTATTCAGTCATTAATAGAATATTTCTTCCATAAATTTAATAATAGGTTTTAGTCTTTCTGTGTGGATTGTAATTTGTGAGCTCACGTTTAAAAGAATCAACTTGGAATCAGTAATGCCGTCCATATGTTTTTGTCTCTGCTGCTTAGCATATAATTTTATTTTATAAATATAGAAAACTATTTTTGTTAAGAGCTGATCCTTATTGATTGCAAGTATAAGTGATGAGATGTCTTAATCAGTTATAAATCATGGTAGTAGCATTATCATTTTGTGGTGTATTTTGGTCAAAGGACAAAACCAAGTATGCAAAGTGCACTTTATACAGAAATCTGAATGTATGCCTAATTTAGAGTAATTTTTGGGTTGGAATTGGGTATTTTCAGTATACATTATAGGTCAGTGTAGGCATGTTTGTGTCTCCTGGAAAATTCATCAGATAAATTACAGGGAAACAGTTAATAAAATTTTAAGTATTTCAAGCTGACAAATACTTTCCTTCCAAAACTGTTGTATTGTCTGAGGAAACACTGGAGGAACAAGGTGTGAACTGAGCAGGGGCCATCTGTTTTCTGCACAGTGTTCTGCATAACCTTGCATTTCAGGCAAGGTCTAGCACAGATGTACATTTAAACGTTAAGGGTGCTTGCCTGCTATGGGTACATCTGTGCTAGACCTCTTCCACCTGAAAAGGTTTGAATTCACAGCTTGCATGTTCTGGGCAAATGACCCAGCTGTCATACCCCCTGGCATTATAGAACAAGATGTTTTTCATTCCTTGTACTGAAGCAGGGCTGCAATGCACTTGTACTTAAAAAAGTCACAAAACTAGTGGAATCAAGCTGAAGGAAAAGCCTTCTACTGAGAGGAAGCAGGAGGTGGTCTTTCCTTCCTGTATTTCCGTAGGGAGGGAGATGTAGATTTAATAATACAAAAATTATTTATCTTTAGGGCCACTTTTTTCAGACTTTTTGTAAATTATTTTTGTGTAATAAACTGCCCAACATAGTTTTCCTTTGAAACTTTTACCTTTCTATGGAAAAAAATCAGCCCTAAGCTTTCGACCTTACTTTGTTCATAGACAAGATTTTAAGTATAGATTGATAAATAAATATGATGTAAAATAGCTCATCTCTGTCTTTAGTCCACAGTATTTCAAATTAATTGAGGAGTGTGTGTCACAGATAGTGTTACATCGAAGTGGAACAGACCCAGATTTCACGTATCGTAAGAGATTAGATATAAATTTCAGCCACTTACTAGGTGAGTACTATGTTTGGAAATGATTACATTATACTTCCTTTTATGAAACTGAATAGGTGATTAAGAATCATGTGTTCCCTGCTTACATGTAAGTGTGCTTGTTGATTTTTTTCAAGATGTTTGTGTAGATAAAGCAAGATTAGAAGAATGTGAAGAGAGGGCTTCTGAACTTTCTAGAAAAGTAAGTAATTTTTACATCATGTAATCATAAGATGGACATGGGATTACTTAGTAGATTAATGAATGGTGTAACTGAAGCGTGGCATAGCTTTTAACTTCAACTTACTATTAGTTCTGTGTTAAAGTGGGAATTGGGATGTTCCTTGTAGACTAGGAACCAAGTGGTGTAAAGTAGTTAACCTTAATTGAGAATCTTTCTATTATTTAAGTTTTCATGCCCAACTCTTCCAAAAATAAACTGAATACTTTATTTCAACAGTTATCAGTTTTCCTAACAAAATAAACAGTGGGAGAATAGAAATAGACTCCTTCATATCTACAGACTGTATTACTGTACATCCATGGCTTTCATGCTAATCTATGTAATACTAACTTAATATACATTAAGCCTTTATGCCATCTTGTATAGTAAAGACCTGTAGTGGTGATACAGATGATTCTTCCACTCAACAGACACATGGAAGTTGGAATAGCAGACATGTGTCCTTGGTATTGTTAACATGTGAGTTTCAAGAAACAGAAAAGGAAAAGTTGTAATTTAAAGAAACTATGCAGAACTGACTGGTACCAACAATTTTCTTTTTTATTTCTCTTTTCTTAGTTTGAAAAAGATTTTGTACTTCATCAGGAGACCCAGGCCCTGCTGCAAAAAAAAGAGGAGAGAATCAATGAACTTGAAACAGAACTACAAGCTTTTAAATCACAGGTAAAAGAGAGTATAAATCAATGTATGAAAAGTTCTTGAAAAGGACTTCCTTTTGCATCTTCTTTGGATTCTGATAGTACAGTTGAGAGTTTTTTCAAAGAATCTTTGTTATCGATTATTACTGAATGTTAGTTTCCTTTATTTCTGTTTTATACAAATAATTGTAATGTGACATTAATTAGCTGTGAGTTCCCAGATGATCCTTTTATGCCTGAGCTCAGTTAATTAAACTAGTTTCTTAGGTTTCATTTGGGTTTTGCTTTCAGAGTCATAGATTTCCAAAGTAATTAACCACATAGGGTAATAAGTCTTATGCTTTTAGATTAGCATTCATCATTGTGATCTTTATCCCTCCACAGGAAATTGCTTATTGTGCAGTTTGCTATACTGAGGCCTTACCATGGATATCCAGCAGTGAAAGAAATAATCTGTGGCTGGATAAGAACCTTTCCTGATAATTTTTCAATTTTCAAGCATAAGTAGATATTTTAAAATGTGATGGAGAGGAATAGTGCAGATTTTTTGAGAGTAATACTTGAGTTAACTTGTAACTACTTCAACTCTTAAATCTATTTAAGGAGACTGTGTGATCAAGTGATTTTTCTTGTGTCTTATTTCTGGGAATAAGAAGCACAGTCTAAAAATGGCTAAAGAAGAATGCATCAGAAATACATGCTTCTAGGATTTTATTTTAATACTTCTGAGGGTTTTTTTAATATTTATTGGCTTATTTTTTAATTTTCTTAGTGAGGAAAATTAATTTAGCTCTGCTTTGGTCTGTTTAGAAATGTCATTCTAATTCATGTTTCTGGTCAAAATTAATTGTTAATGTCAAAGTCAAACATTTACCAAAAGCAATTACGGAAATTGTTGCATTTTAAAAAACCACATATAGTAAGAGTGGCAAATCATTCATTAAGAAAGTATTTTTCTGTATCTTGAAAACATACTTAAATACTTTTTGTAAGTGAAATTGGTTTCCTCCCTATTTTACTTTTTCTGTTATTCACTGCATTAAATATAACATTTTTACATGCAGACAGAGAGCATAACGTATGGTTCTGCTCACTAATTTTTATACCATGACTTATTCCACTGTTAATGGGATACATGAAAAGTTTGGTATATGTCAGGTAATTAATTACTGCAACTTAGTACTTTAAAATCTGTCTAAACTTTGGCTTCCATGTGTCATCAGTTGCTACTTAGCATGTTGACTTCTACCTCTAATGACTATTTTTTCCCCTGGTCTCATTCCTTTACTCTCTTCTTGCATTTGGTATGTATTGATGTATTTCTTTCATTTCTGGAGCCCAACTGTTCAGTGCCTATTTGTCAGTGTAAACAATACTTATATTCAGAAATTCAAAACATTATCATGCTGTTGTGCTTACATTTATTTGTATTTATTGATATGCAGCTATTTCCTTTTAGAAATTTTACATCTTTTGTCTTTTGTATTTCCCTTTACTTTCTAAAATAATCAATATCAGCTCATAGTTAGTTGAAAAGGTAATTAATTAGTGCTATCACCAGTAGATAAATATTTATTTTGTTTTTTTTGTCAAATGCTTCCTTATTTACGTTTGCAGGCCTATGATAGAAGTTTTTCAAATAGTACAAGTAATTTTATTAGACTTGCTATTAGACTTGATACATTACTGACATCATTTCTATATGGAATAAGAAGCAGGTGTGTAAGGAAGCTTTATTTTTTGGAAGGATATTTTTTCATTATTGCTTCATGTTTTCAATTCTGTAGAATGAGAATGCTCCTACATTGGAAGGTACCTGTTTTTTAACAGAATTGTTTATCTCTTCAGATTTTGCTGTTACATACTTGGAATGTTTCTCTGTCATCTGTGGGATGAAAACAACAGAGACTAGGATGTTACTTTTAAAAAAAAATTGAGCTAAACCATGGTAGTCTAGATACGATCTTAGGATATCTATCATAACCCTCTTAGCTCATGGTCAGTGTAATGCGAAAAGTGGGAAACGCCGTTTCAATTTGTCATTTTTGGTGTGCACCCCCCAAGGTCTGAATGTCCACTTCAAATATTGACACTTCCAATCATGAAATCAAAAGCACGTTGAGCTTGTTGTTGTTGTTATTTGACTGTTGTGTACAAGACAAATGGCATTGACTTTCAACTGGCTTTCTGGATTTAATCTATAAACTATGATTGTTATAGCATTTTGTTGATAAAACTGTGAAACTGAGTAAGAATATTTTCCTTATCAGTATGGCTCTGTGCCACCTGGTTTTCTGCCATCAACTCATGGAGATGCATCTATTGTTCCACTGGAAGGTGCAGGGCCACAATTTCCACCCCCTCCTCCTCCACCGCTGCCTTCTAACGGAGTAATTCCACCACCGCCGCCTCCCCCTCCTCCTCCACCACTTCTGAACAGCTTGGGACCTCCTCTGGGTTTTGGTGGTGCTCCTCCACCACCGCCTCTACCAGGCCTGCCTGGAATACAGTGGTCCCCGCCTTCATGTGCTTTGCCATTTGGAATGAAGCCTAAAAAAGAATTCAAACCTGAGGTTACCATGAAAAGGCTCAACTGGTCTAAGGTAGTGTTGATTAATGACAAATACTTGTTGTAAAATCTGACATTGAACTTGGACAAAATAGAGTGTCAGAAGACTAGATAAGCAATTTATACATTAGTTAAAATTGTGTAAGATATGAATACTCTCTGTCTTTTGCTTTTCATTGTTTTCTGAAAACTCTATTTCATTAACCCGTGAATCATCTGGGTAAGTATCTGTTGACTTTATGAGATGCCTGGAAAAGTCAGTTCTGGTCTAGAATAAAACAACCTTGATAGCATGCTGCCTGTGTCCTGTTATGCCTTGTTTTTCAGCAGACTCCTTATGTTGGATCAGTCACTCCACTATACTGATAGCTATACAGTTTCCAAACAAGTGTCTTGAATCTATCTAGCCTGGACTGGAAAGGAGTGCAGATCTCTCCATTTGTCTGTAGTATAAACATACTTAGATAAATTTAATGTCTGACAAAATATATTTGAGGTTTGGTTGGTTTTGTTTTTGTTTTTTTATCCTCCATTGTGACAAGATTAAGTATACCAGTCTACTGAGTTTGGAAACTATAATTATTTACACCAAAATAAGTCAGTAAGGAGATTTTCACAATTAATGAAGTGATCAAAGCTACATTCTGAAAAGTAAGGTACTTAGTATCTAGTTAAACTGAATGTGTTCAGAGATTATTTGAAGCTTGCCCAAGTTTTAAATCTCGACCAATGCTAATTTGCTCATTTTAGATCTTGGATCACAGAGTGTGTTGTCTGCATTGTTAGAATTTTTTTTTTTTTATTATTTTAAGGGTTATTTTCAATGAGTAATATATTAACAACTCTAAAGATGAGTGGTGTACTAAAAGTTCACATTTTACAGAGTTCTTAAACATTTAATGTGCTTTAGACTTTACTGTTTCTGCATAGTATCAAAATAATTAATAAAATTTTGTTTTGTCTCTTGCTTGTAGATCAGGCCTCAGGAGATGACAGAATCTTGTTTCTGGGTTAAGGCAGAAGAAGACAAGTATGAGAATGCTGACATGCTTTGCAAATTGGAACTTACGTTTTGTTGTCAAAAGAGGGGTGAGTAGCTGATGGATTTAATTTTCAGATTTTGGAGATACCTTTAACATTCTTGGGACTTAAATAAATATATGAAAAAACCCATAGAATATGGGTTAAGAGCATTAAGATTCTTATTTCTAGGTGGGATGTATGAAGAAAAATGTCTGAAAGTTCTAGACTGCTTAAAGCAGTAATATTGAACTGTTTTACTTAAGCATGACAAAAATTGTGACCTGTAGGAAAACCTCACAGAAAAAAACCCCAAGAAATTCTTCTAGATAATACAGATTTTATTTATCACATTTTAAAAAATATTTATAAAATTTTATCAGAATATCTTTATAAATTACTGAAATCTAATCCAGAGCCCAGAAGGTGATGTGGTTTAGAATTGATGTGGTAATTGATGTGTGTTGGATCCATGATGGACTATAGTCTTTTGGTGACGGTTTTTTTTTACTCCCTGATAAACCTGTAGGAACATAAATCTCCTTTGATATTTGCTTAGCTTCTTTAGCTTTTAAAGCGCTGTGAAAGAAAAAAATATTTGAAAGTATTCCTGGCTTTAAAACTTCTTTCTGTGGAAGTAAGTCATTTTAGTAGCAGTTTAGGTTATTCTGTCCCATGCATAAAGTGCTTGTTACTTCCTGACACATTTTTTTTCTCCCTCATTTTTTCGTTTCAGAGCTGTAGTACTTTAGAGCAGCCAAAGGGCTGGACTATTTAATTTCTTTGCAAATTGAACAGGAGTTATTGTATTTTTACTTTGTTTTAAAAATTCTATTTTGATATTTTTATTAAGAGAATGGCATGGCATTCTCAAATTTCTCCTTTTTTTGGGTATGCTTTGGTGTATATTATGCAAATTTTTTTACCATAACCAAGAACTTTATTCCGCTCTTGTCAAAGCATGATTTTTATGCCCTAGCAGTGTTTCTACAGATTTAAGTATTATAGCTTGTTGCTGCTGATACTTAAGAATGTTGTACAAAGATAAAAAGGCTAGAAAACCTCACCATAGACATGTTTGCTTGAATCTATTAAAATAAGTCTAGAAGCTAATTATGGTGCCTTTATAATGATAGGAGAATTCCCAAGAATGTTCCCTGAATTAATAGGTTGGAAGTTTTAAAAGCCACTGGAGGAAATACTTTCCTCTGTGTAATTAAACAGTAAAATTTGGGAGACAAGATGATGTTCAGGCCAAACATGTTAATGGCTCAGAAGAGGATTGTGAGTCTCCACAGACAGCAAGAACATTAGAGTTAACAAGATTAACATCCCTCAATATTTAACTGAATGGACTGAATACATTGTTTTGACAAAACCCAATAGAAGAGAGTTACTGGATCTACAGCTGGAAAGTCAATGAAGTACACTTTTATACCAAATGTGTCTCTGTGTGTAGCAATTTAAAGACTATGGTCTCCATGGACAAATTTGTTTCTTTTTTACAGGTGAGGCTTACTGCTTTAATCTTTTTTATTTTTAAGTTTTGAAATCTCTCTCATCCCACATGGGTGATATAAGTGTGCCATCATCTTAATTTTTCAAAGGAAGTGGAGACGCTGAAGATTTTATTTAGAACAGCAAGTAGGTGTTTAAAGGGCAACATGGAATTAAATTTTATCTTTGTTCAAGTGAGTGGTCTACAGAACTTTGAATGAATGCTTATGTGTGTTAGTAGGCAGGACCAGATCTCAAGGTCTCCTGTTGACAGCATGAATTCCAGTACAGAGGACAGCAGTGCAACTGCTTTTGTTCTCATGACCATGATACTTCTTTGGGGGATACTTCTTTGTAGCCTATACTTAATTTACTGATTATAACAAAACTTACTGAAGAAATTAGAGATACACAGTTTTCTTCACAGTCTTGAGGAGATTTAGCACCAGGCTTTCTTAAGCAGAATCAGCAAGCTATTCACTACACTCAAATTGTGAACAGTCCTTGACTATTTCTAAAGCTTTGTGTCTAAAGCCAGAAAGATGAGAAATTGAAAATGATTCTGTAGCCAAATGATGGCATGCAAAGAAGAATCTGGTTTCCACTCTGATGAAGGGTCTGCTTATGCACTCTTTTCATTAAAATCTTTTCATAAGAAGAGGTATCTGGTAGAGGAAGCGGGGATCAGTATGTTCAATGATGCTTTAAGTGAATTTTATTATCATTAAATAAAATCAAATTGAGGTACTCAAATATTCAGTTGGTTTATTTTGCCAGCTAATATGCCAAAAGCATATCAGTGTTGATCTAGAAAAGGAAGTCTTATGTCTATGTAAATAATCCACTGAGGAATTTTCGCTAGAAAAAAGAATACAGAACAGTATAGAATAGATTTGAGGATTCAGCAGATGTTTGTATAGGAGTTATAAAATATATTGATTCTGAAGGGGCATTGAAGCAATTGAAAAACTGAAGATGTTATGGAGGTATGAAAGAAATACTATTGCAAGAATAAAGAAGTAAAAGAGGGCCTAGCTTCAGACTGTAGGGAAACCTTTGTTGAGTATATCCAGAGATATTTCAGAGACATGAACCACAGATGAAATCTCTGAAGGTCATCTGAAAGTCCAACAGCTTTTTGTTAAGGGACCAATCTAGTTCATGTTGCACAGAACGTTCTCCAGTTGAGTTTGATGTATTTTTCAAGATGGAGATGAAGGGATGGACAGCCTGTTCCCATGTTTGTCATTGTGGTGGATTTTTTTTTCATAATATCTTTTGGGATATCTTTTGTTGAAACTTGTGCTGATTTCCTCTTGTTTGTTGTGCACCTCCAAGAATTCTGGTTCCCTCTTATTTCCAGCCTTCTGTCAGGTCATTTGAGAAAACAGTAAGTTTTCCCTTGCCCTTTATTATCCTTCTCAAGACTGACAACTTTTTCAACTTTTCTGTCTGCCTCTGTATGTTTCAGCTCTCTAATCATATTGATTTTCTGCTGTACTCATTCCAAAGTACCTATATTTTTTTTTGAAGTAGAGAAACCCGTAAAAAATACTCTAGATACTTCTCCCTGAGAGTGGGGAAGTATCTCCCTGGGAAGGGGAGTAGAGGAAAATAACCACTTATTTGACTTGCTGCTGGCAGCAGTCTTGGTGCTTTACTGAAGGAAATGTTTTCACTGTGCTGCTTGCTGATGGTGATAATGGAAGGTCCACATAGCCTGTGGATGATATAGGGTATTTTCTTTTGTGTGTTATAAAGCTGGTTTTGTCACTTTTCAGAGGTTGAATGATTTTGTGAAAGCAACATGTTTTATAACTATAAAACCTTGAGATGAACATTGAGAAGTATCAAAGCATCAGTTGTTGATGGTATTCTGGCAGCAACTTACTGAAGATAAAATGTGATTTTTTTATAGATTTAGAATTTAGTCAAGGGCATAACGGCAAACCAACTTCTTTGTTGTAAAAGCCTGAGCGAGAGGCCTCCATGTGTGTCAGTGCGTGAGCTCGTGCTTTAGGGTCATTGTTCCTGTCCATGTTGTGGTGATATCCCTGACTGAGACAGTGAGCCCATAACCTGTGAAATGTCACTGGATTGTCATTGTGGTTACCCTTGTTGTGGTTTTGTTTTTACCATTGGTTTTGGCTGTGAGTTGGTTACCTGAGTAGAGTTGATTTGGTGTACCTCTTGACATCTTCATGACTACTTACTGGCTGGGGTGAAAGAAGAGTAATTGACAAGTTCTGAAAATAAGGTGATGAATGTGAATGGTTTGAATGGGTGATCTTTGGTTATCTGATACATTTTAAAGGCAAAAAGAAGGATTGGTGTAAAGGGTGGTTAAAGAGACATGAAAGAGAAGGAAATGAAATATCGAGAGTTGAAGAATTACCAGCCAGGGTTATCCTCATGATCTCACAACAATGAAGAAAACCTGTGTAAAGCCTTTCTGGCAACAGTGGTTTCAAAGGAATCTCTCACTATAATTTTTGGAAACTGATTAACTGAATATATGACTTAAAGTTAATTGATACGTGAAATACTGAATAGCAGAGCTGGAGCTTACATATGCGTTTATATTATTTAATCCTAAAATAAGTTGAACAAACACAAATGCTCATTATTGAATGTCAACTGCTTTTTAATGCACTGGAAGCCTGATGGAAGAATAATCACAGGTCTCTAAAGCTAACATACTGCTAACTTTGCTGGAATTATTAGATGTACAGGCAGGGCAGCAACACTTTGCATAGAATATAGCATGAGCTCTAGAACCGTGAAAATCTTGTGGGGAAAAAGAAACCTCCTGTGCAAAAGCTTGTGAATGGAAATTCCTTCTGATAATATTATATTGTATTATTAGCTCTTGGATCACAACATGTGTATGAGAAAATGTTAAGATTAGAGAAACTGAATATTTTGTGATAATAAGGTGGGAGATTTAGCTATACCAAATATTTGAGTAAACTTTGTCTTGTAATACAGAAAAATTGCCAGCAGCTAAAGCTATGGGGTAAAAAACTGCATGTGTTTTGATAGGGAAGTTCAAGATAAAAACATTAAAAATTAAAAAAGTGTGAAGATAATGGGAAAACTCATTAAATGTATCTAGATAACTATAACGAGGATGTTCTTCACATACGCATTTTGAATTTCTTGCAAAGGACCCTTCAGTTATTTTGAAATGTGTATTTAATTTTTTGTAAATGAAGCTAGCTAAGGAATTGGTGGGAACACTTGGAGACAACTTCAAAAATTCAGTAGGTTCAAAGAACATTAGAAAAATTCAGGAATAACTGGTCCAAAAGAAGTAGGAAAGGTTATATTTGTAGGAAGGAACTTTGTCTTTTATTAAGTGAGGAAAATGGATTATAAGATGTGGTAAGGCTGGCAAAATGTCTTTTCTAGGAACCTCTGTTATTGCAATTCCTGTTTTTTAATCATTGATATGAGTGCCAGGTTGCTTGGAATGGCTTCAAACATAGTAATGTTTAAGACTCACAATACTGAAATAGGGTAAATTTTAATATGCAAACACTGGGTTTGTGGAGTTACTTTGAAGAATACTGGTGTGGAGAAGATTATAGTAGTAAATTGCTTAAGTCTGTGAGTAAGTGTAATTAATCTAGTGAGACTGTAGTGGTTAGGCACAATGTGGGATATATGCTCAGCATAACAAGAGAGAACCAGCTACATATTTTTTACAGTAAGCTTTTGGGTCCTTGAAGTGGTTTGCCAACGTGATTCCAGGACTTAAGAGATTGTATAGAGTACACAAGAAGGCAACCTCTAACCAAAGAAGAAATCTTGAAGCATTTCAGTGCAAAATGACAATTTGGACATCTCATGTGTGCAAAATATAAGAAAGCTAGTGGTTTCATTAAATATGTGCTTTATAATTAATATGCTGTATTTATAAATATCCTGCCAATAAGTTGATTTGACTTGATCCAAAGACTCTTATGTTTAAAGTGATAAAGTCCAAATGAGGATTAGAAATAGAACATCAAACATAAAAGAAATCACTTGTAAATTCTTCATTATTTTTAGCAATATGCAGATAACTGCAGCTAATGGGAGATGACATGAAAAAATTAGAAATGTTCCCTTCTTTCTTTTCTAGATATCAAAGGGAGTTAATCTAGTACACTCGAGAGAGAAAGATTGCATGATTTCTCTCTCTGTTTTTTTTTTGTATCAACTAGGACAGATTTTCATCCTAATCTTATTGGAAATGGCAGTGTCTGATCCCATCACACCAGAGCTCCTGCCAGACTTGATTATTCAGAAATAAAGCACTTCTATGGGAGTACTATCTCTGTTGGCACTTGACTTGAAAAGGTCAATATAGTTCTAATTTTTTTTCTCCCCTGTATATTCTGTAAGAAAAATCAAGACCTAAGACCTAATTAAGTCTCAAATATTTTAAATCAGAAAAGAGAGTAAATGCTACTGAGAAGATCAAATTAGCAATATAAATCAGTTTAGTGCTGTGTTTACCACGCCACAGCCTACGTTGCATAAGCAAGAGAACATGCTGTCATCCATCTGAAAGATTAGGTGGAGTCCACTAACCTCATATTTTCTTCCTCCTCCAGAGGATTTATCAGGGGTAGCTGCACTGTACTCTTGTAGCATCTTATTATTTCAAACCTGTAAGACTGCCAACAGTATAGTTTAGTAACTTCGGCTATAATACAGCACTGAGTAACCTAAGTTACCTTTTAATGTAACTGTACAAGTAGAAGTAAATAAAGCCTGCTATGCATTTGTTTGGCTGCCTTTCAGTATCATCCTAACTATTCTGAAAGCACAATTATTCAAAAAGATTTGTGCATATAAAATAAAATAAGGAAAAACAATTTCTTTCTGAAGAAGGCAGGAGTAAGTTATGAGCACTTGTAAGGAACAGCAACTAAAGCATTGAAATGTTAGTGGTGTCTTGCAACTTGAGTGTATCATCTTCTCATGGAGAGAGTGGATGGTATATTTAGTGTTGTTTGGTGGTAACTATATTAGTTTATATTCTTAGCATATAGCATGATATCTGCTCTTATCCTTTTAAAATATTTGTACCAAATCGTATTTGTTATGTAGAGATTGATGTATAAGGATCAGTGAGTGAATATACTTCTGTGGTGCATTGAGCTTGGCTGGCTGCCAGATGCCCACCCAACTGCTCTCTGATAAAATAGAAAAGCTTGTATGTTGAATTAAAAGCAGGGAGATCACTTACCAATTAGTGTCACAGCAAAACAGACACAATTTAGGGAAAATTAATTCAACTTAATTTATTTTTTCTGATGTCCTGTCATGGATAGGATAAACATTCAGTTGTTCAGAGTGTTAAATATATTTAACGAAGTGGGATGTGAATAGCTCCTAAAACCTGACTTTGATATCCAGATATCTCCATGGACTTGTGGCAAATAAAAAATAGAAAACTTGAAAAAAACATTAGCATAGCAGTTGTTAAAATGGCCTGACAATAGCATATTTCTTTTTTTTTTTTTGTAGTTTGATTTTTTGGTAGCTAAAATTGGTGCATGTTTTCCCCTTTATTCTCCTTCTTTGACAATTTCTTAGGATGAATTCTCCCTTGAATTAATTAATTATTGAATGACTGTGTCATCAGTGCCCTAATCTATGTCAGAATTATGAGTAACATCAGATCATTCTTCTGGTAGGACTGAAAAAGAGTGGCAGCAGATGTTGTAAATAGGATTAGAAAAACTTTTATTAGATAAGGTACTTTGATTTGTACTTTCAGTTAGGAGCTGCTTTGTTAAATAGTGAAAAAATATTATTGAAGAGTTTGTTACAGCATTTGTAAGCATCTACCTAAGCAAAGTGTTAACTATACCTCAATTTTAATTTCTTTTACTTTTTTGTTTGTTTGTTTTTGACAGAGTTGTAGTATGTGCTGTTATTAAATGACTGTTTCTTACCTTCTACACACAGACTGTTATTTCCTGTCAGCTTCAAACCAGATTGAGTGTTCGCCTTTTCTCCTCAGTGAAGTGCCTGGACAGAGTAGTTCTTTTAGTTCACCTTTACCTTTTTCTTTCAAACAATTTTTTCTTTTTTTTTTTTTTTTTTTTAATAGTTGATTTCCACACAAAATACAATGTCAGTCTGCAGTCACTTCATGTTTGATGAAAATATGACGGTATATTCAGGGTAACAAAAGCACTCCACTCCTATTTCCCAACATTGTGGTAGGAAAAGCCTTTGAAGGCTTCATGCCTTAGAAGCAAAAAAAGTGTTCCTTTATTGATTTCTTCTAGAAAATGTAGATCTTAGAGGAGGTAGATATTATTTTCATGTAACAGAGGTCAAAAAAGTTACTCAATTTCATAAGGCCTAAACTATAAATACCAACAGAATAGAAAAAACACGCTTGCAACCTAAAATACAAGTTACGGAAAGTCATCCCAGTGCCCCTGCTCAGTCTAATAATTTTGTTTATTTAATGGAAAATACTTTAAGATCTTCAATATAATTGTCACTATACTAGCGAGGATTCTGCATAAATTAATTTGCTAGTGTTTGTATCACATAGGAGGTATAAAACTCTACACCTGGTACAAACCTATTTTCATGGTTTGGTTTTGCTTGCATGTTTATGCACTAAGTGCCTTTGATGAATTTCCAGTCTAGTGTTGCAAGCATTTATATTTGACTAAAGGTAACACTATATTTGAGTATAATAAAATCTTCATTACAGCGTTACTTTTATTGCAGACTTTTTTCATTGTGAACTGAGAAAAATAATTTACATGCAAGAAATGTTTAACAAACCTTGTTTGGCAAACCTTCAAAGTCACTGTTGATGAAAATTATTAGCATTTGAATTTGCATGAGCACTAGTTTTTGTCCTTTAGAGAATCTGTCACTTGGTTTTTCAGTGAATGGCTTGTTTCAGAAGAAATTCATTTCAAGGACAATTCATTTTGAAAAACAAAAAAAAAAATCAAGGAGATTATGTGTTAATGGAGCAGTGATGTCCAATTAGGCAGCTGTTAACACAGTACTTGGGTACTGGTGTGCCATGCAGACTTGAGCAGTATTATACTTGGCAGAGTCTTTAGTTCTGTTTGCATTTGATCAGGTTCAGCTGGAACAGTATTTTAAGTTATTCATATGTGAAAAGTGGCTATAGACATTTTCTATCCTTACCATTAAGATTACATACTCTTCATTATCTACTAACTGTGTAAATATAATGTGGCTTTATCTAATGTGTAATTTATTTTCTTCATTAAAGTGACTTCTTAATTAAAAAAAACCAAAAAGTTAGTTGAGTACTTCATATGAATTTTTGTGAAAGAGGCTTCCACTTTGGGCTGCTATTCTCTGCATGATCTCAACATGGTAAATTTCTCATACAATTTCCTCATTCTAAATAGACTTTTCTAGTTTCTATCTTGTGATATTTGCTGACAGATATTTTAACAGGGCTCTTTCAATATTTTTTATGAAATAAATATCATCATGAAGCACTTTTGTAAAGTCCTATAGATTATGTACCCCCCATTAAGAGCAATCAAGTTCTGAAGGTTATGTAAGAATTGAGAGAATTTATTTGATCTGAAATCATAGAATTTTTGGGGTGGTTAAATCAGAGCTTAAAACTTTCGTAATAGGGCAGGATGTGTTTGCACTGTTGTAGTTGTTGGCTGGCACAATAGTTGAATATTTACAGTGAAATAGTTGTATTTTCAGATACATTCTTCTTCGGGATGAGTTTGTTGCATTCAGTGTCATCTAAGTTTAAGAGAATGAGGGCGTGGACAGCATTTCCTGTCGCTTTTAACAACTTCATATTTCTGTTTTATGGCTTTGCTGCTCCACTCTTCCTATTTTCACAAGTTAGTGGAACTCTTCTTTTTAACTCACGAGATAGTTCTTCTACAGCCTTACTCACCTCTAACATCAGTTGAGTAATAGAACTTAGAATTTCATGTGCTGCATTGCTCAGCTTAACAGTTGTAAAGACTAAATGTTTCCTGCTGTGCAATCTGACTTGTCCTTTGATATAGAAATGCCTTTTTCTAAAATTGTAAATGCATATGTATGGCTGGCAAGGATAAGAAGCTAGAAAGCCTTCTTAGGGTGTCTGCTTATCTTTGCTGTTCCTAGACTATGTGGTATAACCTGGCACTTGAAATTTGGCTACAATGTACTTGATATATATGAAACAGAATGTTGTTTTTTGTTGCTGGCATTTCAGTGTAAGGTCTTGAGAAATACTGGGTCATCTATTTGAAACAGTGGGAGGACGAAAAAATCAAATTGTGTTCAGCAAGATTGTTTGAATAAAAGCTGCTACCAGCTGACAAAATGGAAGATAGCTGTAGCTGGAATGCACAAAGGGAAAGTGGGATTCAAGGGATGGTTGCACATTGCAGCAAAAATCTTGGCATCTGTAATTCAGCAGATCTGTACTGTTGCTGTGAAAAGAAACAAACATGGATAGATAGATGTAGTTTTAATGCTCTATAGAAGAGAAACAGTAGTGATAAATGGACTTGTTCAAACCTTAAAAAGGGGAAGATAGAATCCATTTGCTACTAGCAGTTGACTCAGAATGTACCTGGGATTCTTCCTTATTCAGCAGAAGGAAGAGGTAGTGATCAAGTGGGGACAAATGCTGACCGTAAGCTGAGCTGTGCAGACGCATGCTTTATAATAAACAAAGAATCTCAACCGCTTCAACAGAAATAGGTTTTTGAGAACAGGATACTCATATGCACTGGAAATATACAGTTCTGATCTCCAGGGTTCTGTTCCTGAGAACCTGAGACTATAGACCAAAACTCCAAGTAGGAAGCATATTTAGAACTATATAAAGCCCTCTTGAACCTACAGTGGCAAAAATAAGTCAGTATGAAAAGAATAGGAAAAATTAAGGACAAAGCATTCCTTGTGAAGGAGCTAATGTGCCTCTGATTAGTCAAGAAAATAATGTGGTTCATTTTGCTAGAATTCATGTTTGCCTTTAGGATGAAATGTAAATTGTGTTATGCTTAACTGTCTTAAAAATAATAACAGAAATTTTTAATTTGTACCATTCTTGATGTTTGTCTGTATAGCTCTTGGTACTTACGGCACTCCAGACTCTGAAGCTAAGGCTTATTCTTTGATCACCAGCTAAAGTTTTCTGTTTACATAGGGTAATATTTGTATTCCACCTTTTGAGGGGGAGGGAAGTCATATAAATTTAATCAAATTATAATTCTGCTTCAGGAACCACATTTACATATGATGATACTCAGGTCAAATAGAATGAGTATTCTTCTAGTTGTTACTAGTAGATCTACTAAGTAATTTTTATGCATCTGAGATTAGACTAATTCCTCAAAAGTTTGCAAGGTCTAGTGACTAGGTAGTCAACTATTATGCATAGAGAGGGATAAAATACTATTCTACAGCATTAGGAGATGCTAACTAAACAATATGAAAAAGACTCTAACTGGTGCAAAATAGATTTATTTTTCCCTTTTTGTCTTTTTCCAGCATTTAAAAAATTGTGGCTAATGCAAAGATGTTTGACGAAATAGTAAAGAAATACTACTATTATTGTTCTCATATGATAAATTATATTTTTCTTCATAAAAGATGTGTGCAATAACTGAATCTGCATACTAGACTAATTATGCAGAATCTCTGTAATAGAGACTATATCATCTTCAGCCTCATAGAACTCTAGCGCAGACTTTGAGGAACAGGAATTCAAGTAGCTTTAATTATACATATTTTGTTTGCCTGAATTGCTGGAGGAATGAGAAGCTTTCTGGACAGAGGTTTAAGTACATGCTAATTAGAATTAGCCTAAAACTATATTTACAATATATTTGTCTGATATTTCAAGTTAGGTAGATACATTAGATTATCAAATATCTATTTTTGTTGCAGAAATACATACCCTCTTTAAAATTAAGATAATATGAAGTTACATTCACTTTTATAGTGTGATGTGTTATTAATGTGTTCTCCAGCCAACAAAGACAAGAATTCACTTGCAATTCCAGCATTTCTGGTATTTAGCTTCTGTCAAATAGTGTGTCTGATAGAACAGCATTTCAGTGAGAATGAGTGCTGCAGATCCCTCCTGCTCACTTTTTAATAAAATATTCTAAAATGGTAATAGTCTTAAAGCTTGCTTGCAATGGATGCTTTCTGAGTTTGAATCTTTCTGTTTTTGATTGGCTCATCACTTCATTCCTTAATGTACCACAAGAGTGTCTCATAGTACAGTAAATGATCTGTATTACTGAATAGCTATTACAGGTTTGGTGAAAGAGGAGAGAAAACCCTAAGAAATACAAATGTTGGAAGGAATGTCAATTGTACATCTGTAATAATACAGAAAAAATGTGATTCTGTAATTGGAAGATGCACAGCCATAGTTTCAGAAAACTCTTTTGCACGTTTTATAAACGTAACTCAATGTTATTTCCTGCAATGTTATTTTCAGTGAAATAACACTTGTTGTCTTGTAACCCAGAATCCAATTGCTTCGTTGATTCCTGTTTGTGTCATATTTTTCATATTTCTCTTTCGTATTAGAAAGAGCTTTTAACTAAATATTTTAATTTAAAGAAAATGGTAGTATTTTCTTTGCTATTTATGTGGAATAGTACACTGAATGTTAAATCTTTGAGTTTTTTTAAGTATTGCTAAGCACTTAGGCTGTGAATTAATGGAAAAGGTTCATTTATGGATTCTAAATCATGTAGATTCACCTAAATTACTAAATTTACTTCACTCTTTGTATTTTTTATAGTAGTGATTAAAAGCTTTTAATGTGCAAATTGTGAAAAACTGTTCTAAGATTAGAATACTTACGCATTCCTGGAAAATTGTGCTGCAGATTACTATATAGTCTTCAGTTATATTCTCTGCATTTGAGGAAAAGGTTAAGGTGATTTACACATTTGGTGTGCATCCTGTTTACTTTCCTAAAAGTTATAACGTATACATTATTTAGACAGAGAAGTTCCAACAGTTTAGAAGTTCCAACTTTTTTTTTCGTCTCTGTCTAAATAATGTATATGTTATAACTAAACAAATGGGTTATGTTTCTGATTTGAAATAAATCCTCATATCATGTTTCAGAGTTGAGAACTACATAACTCTTTACTTTTTATTTTACTGCACATCTCATGCCACTGACTGTAAATAAGTAATATGTGCCTTTTTGTAGAGTTTGTGTGGCTCTAACTGATCAGTTGCAATCACAAAAAATACACTTTAAAATATGAGGAAATTTATACAAAGGGAAAGTACTGTGTAAATGCAAACATGAAAAACAATTAAGTTTCTTGGAAGTATTTTTACCAGGTAGTTTTGTTTTGCTGAATAGAAGTGAAGATAAGCAGTAGCTGGGAAAATCATATTAACTGGTATAGATTATAAAGTTTTTTAATGTAGATATCTGGAAACTCATAGGAGGAAGTAAGGGCTATTTGCACAAAATCAGCCTGTGGATGTGTGATAGCACTACTAGGTTAAAGTTCCTTTAAGAATGAAATATATGCTTTTCTTTCAATATCTTAGTTCCAGCACTGCAGTATACCAGATTTGAAATAATCAAGTAGATTTTACTGGTTTTAGTATATAACTGATATTTCAAACTTGTTTATTCGGAGAAAAAAAAGATGCAAACTGCTTGCATCTTCCAAAAAGTTAGATAGGTGTGTCACTATCAGAAGCAGCACTGAGAACACTATATTACTTTCCCCTGTTTAATTTTATTATTTTTATAATCTGGAAAAAACAGATGATGTTATTTACTGTAATTAACCAGATCAACCTAAACCCCTCTCTCTGTTTTATGTTCAGATATACATTGATAAGTGTATTGATAGTAATCAATGATGGTAGTTCCATTGGCTCGTTTTTCTTATAGATTGCTATTGAAAAATATTGGTTAATGGTATTTAATAAGTCCTACAATAGGAAGCCATGTCATATTTACTAAGCATTATATGTGAAAGTCCTTGTATCCCTAAGGAAAGAAAATGATCTGGTAGCTAAATAATCTGGTGTCTAGAGGTATGTGATGCAATTTCCTTGTGCCATAGATACCTTCATGAGTATCTTATGAATTGAGCAATTTTACCTGTTACAGTTTCTGATAAATTGAGTTCCTAGATGTTTCTTTCCCTTTTGTTTGGCTTTGTTAGTGTTCTTGTCTTTCAAGACTTATTTCAAGGGAATCAGAACCTTACTCAATAGTGTATAAAGTCATAAAATTAACTAAATTATCATTGCCTCATTTTATATATTTTTCTTACTTTTTATTAGATTTTTTTTTCTGTGTCAGACCTGCCCAAAATCAATAGTTAAATGGATGCTCTTCTGAACAGGATTGAATCATTTGCTTATTTCAGGGTATATTAAATATATAATCTAAATAAAGATATGCTTCATTTACCTTTATTTGCAGTCTCATTATGGCTTGAGACTATGAGAGTTTAGTGTTTAGTATGATGAGCACACAAACATTTGGGTTGTCTTAGTGGAGGCTTCAGGCTCAGACACCATATGCCTGTCCAATTCAAACCCAGAAAAGACTTTTTCAACCTGTCTAGTCGGTATGCCAGCAAAAGATTGGCTGATACCTATATATTATGACCCTTTGATTAAAAGGCAACTTAATAGTAAACCAGACAAAGTTGCTAACAGGAGAAATCCCGTGAGTGACTGGGACATTTGGACCAAAGAACTTCCCAAATATCTGAACCCCAAGAACTGGAAATTCTTGGTTCTCTAACAATGGATTTCTGCCTTAGGTTTTCAGCTAGTGATTGGTGAGAGAGTGGTTCCTCAAAGTACAATGTTACTCCCCATTACTTTGCATATAGAAACTCAAGTTTATGGTGTAAGTACTCGGATGGTTAGAGTGGGCTCTCTGGGACTGACCAATATCCACGACAATTACCAAAAGGATACTGGCTCATTTGTGGAGGTAGGGCTTGGAAAGGCATTCCATCACACCTTGAAGGTAGTCCATGCAGCATTGCAGACCTCACTGCCATAGCACCTAGTGCTAAAGGAGTCATTAAGAAAAAAACACAGAGGAAAAAGATTTGCCCATCAATATGAAGAAAATTGTAAGAGTGATTTTATGCCCTGGAAAGCTGTGAAAAGAGTTTCAGCAGATTTGTTTCTACCCCAGCTTGCTTCAGCCATGGCATTGAAATGGTTAGATCGGGTAGGATGTTGGCTGAGCAAACAAACAATCTGCATCCATTGCAATCAGTGATATGCTGACAGATACCAGCAGTGTTAGACATGCCACCCTTCAAAATATAGCAGCAATTGATTTTTTTTTACTAGCACATGAACATGGTTGTGAGGAATTTGAAGGATTGTCCTGTATGAACCTGTCTGACCATTCTGAATCCGTCCACAAAAGCATACAAAAGCTGAAAGATTTAACAACTCAGATCAAAGAAGACAATGGGTTAGATGATTTGTTCAAGGGTGGAGCTTTGCGCCTTGGTTAAGGGAACTTTGTAAAATAGGTTTATATGTATTGGCTATTTTAGTGGTGATAGTAGTAGTAGTGCCTTGTATACTTTGGTGTGTGCAAAGGATGATGGACAGAACCATCAAAGAAGCCCTTATCGTCCAAGAGGGAGATGTGGGAAATGAAGTTACAGAGAATTCTCAGAATCTTACAGAGAGATCACAGGGTCTTGAGCAGTTGCCTGCTGACTCCGTAGTGTACACAAATGTAGACATATGTCGCTGTAGGGCACAAAAGAAAGATGAGACACTCCAAATATTTCAGAAGGCAAAGAGCATAGAAAAAAGTGCTTTATTGTCTAATTCTTACTACCTTTTATACGGTGTTCCTGTACAGACTTAACGTGATTGGTGAATAGGAACGATATTTCTCTAATCCCATTGGTTAAACTAGAGAAACAGCAAAACACTACCTGGAGGAAGATTGTTTTGAGAAAAGATAGTTGTTTACTAAAATTGTTTTGAAAAGAAGCTTTCTTGAGAAATTTTTGCTTAGGAAAAGTTAGCAGCTCCTAGCAGGCTAAAATCTCTCCAGAAATATCAGGCCCACAGACATAGATAAAGGTTTTGAATTAAGACCTTGGAACAGATGAGACTTATCAGAACAAGAAGTGGCGATCACTACCAGGTTTGACTTACGTCTTTGGAATAGACCGGATCTTTTGCAGCATTAGAATTGCTGTAGTCTGAAGTTAAAGTGCTTATTTTGCTAATTAAAGCTTGCTTGCTTAAAACAAGCAAAATAGGTTCCTTGGTTAAGCAGAAAGAAATACATTTAAAAAGGACGCACTGTAGTAGAGCTCTGCAATGTAGGATAGTTAAGAATTGACAAAGCTGTTAAGAGGGTTTCTTTGTGGTTGTACTGAGGGGGGAATTGTGGGAAATAGAAAAAGCAGAAGGCTTTCATAGCAGTGTAGATGTAGGCCTAAAGTTAAAAGGATACAAGAATAAGAACACAGAACAATAAGACTGTGTTTTTGTGCTGAGTGGAGTAGGCCTTAGCAAGTAGAAAAATATGTTAAGCAAGATAATAAAAGTTTAATAATAATGAGTCTCTGTGCTTTGTTTATAGAAGAGTATAAAAAGTTCCTGAGTAATAAGAAATATGAAACAAGCTCCTATTGTTAGATCTAAGGTATACGTGTAGTTTTAATGATTGGTTTATGCCGATGTCGGTAAGCTCTTAACAATTTGCTATTAGTTAGAAAACTTTTAAAAGGCCTTGTAACACAGAGAATTCTGGCTGCTGTTGGCAAGATGTGAGCTGTTGCCATCTTTCAGTTGTCTCACCCTGTACTGAGGCTGATGTTGCAATAAAAGCTTGAGGAAGGTCTCCTGGCAGTCCCGTCCCATTATTGGAGCTTAGAGGGAATACCCTGTAACAGTGTGATCTTTTGCTTGACACACAATGTATTGAAACTTCTAAAACCTCATTTACTCTTCCTAATGTCTTACTTTAGCTACTTTTAATGTAGTGGGCAACTCTTAAATGTGTCTAAAGTGATCTTACAATTTGATGTAAACTGTAGTGTGTAAATTAACTTCTATTTAGAATATTTTGATAGAATCCAGTTGTATCCAGCTTGAATCTATGAGATCAGTCAGTTCTCTTGGCCTATAGAAGACTCAGAAATTACTATGGTTTCTTGGCTCTTCCCCCTCCAAGAAAAAGAAAATTACACCCCCCCCCCCCCACCACAAGTGACCTGCCTTTCCTTGTGCTCTAGAACACATAATCTCTTTTGCTAGTTAATTTTCTAACATTTTTAAAGGTGTACTTAGGAAGTAAGTGTCAATTGTTAGTCAGTGTTTTTAGCAAAATTTATTACAGAAATACTTAAGAGGAGTTTCTGTTATGAGTTGAAGCCAGCATTAATTGTATGAGCTGGTATTTAATTTTAAAAACATTTTTTTAAAAATTATTTTTAGCAATGTTAGCACACTGGAAAAACTGTGGAGGTCAAGGTGGGAAATAAGGTTTGGGTGACCTTGAAATAGGGTAAGGGTGGATTCCTTTATCTTTTTCTGCTGGGGTTCAGCACACTTTTCAGTATGAGTGACCCCTTGAATTTAAAGAACATCCCATAAACTAATTGTTAGTGTTTGATCTGAAGTCCTTAGGCTATTGTCAGAAAGCTGCTTTTGATATGCATTGTATGACTGAAAGCCTAGTATTTGTGATAGTTAATAAATTCCTACTGCAAAATATGTAAGGCTATTAATTATCTGTCTTATTGAGGAGTTGCAGTACAGACTTACGCTCAGAAATTCTTTATTCTTAATTAACTTATTTTTTTCTACAGAATGTGGACTATGTTGTTTGTATTAATCTATTAACAAGTTAATACTGCTGATAATACCTGGATTTATTTATTAAATATGGCAAGTCATGCCACATAGAGATTTTGCGTGACCTTGATTGACGCTGGCTTTGGTTATAGAGTTCTGTAATTTGTTTATCATGCAAGTACTCCCTTGTGCTCTGGAGATTGGCTGTTCAGTACAATTTGTTTATTACACTTAAAAATGGATTACTTTGTTACTTGCTGGTTTCTATATGTTTAAATGATACATTAATGCTGCTTTTTAAAGTAAATAATCTGGTTCATTCAGATTTTTCTCAGAAATTATTTTGACATTTTTTTATCAAGTGGAATGTTCCCATGTGCAGCTGAAAGCTCGTTCACCTGTAACATGATTGCTACATATATATAAAGTTTCAACTGCCAGGGTGAGTTCCTTCACAGAGACTTTTCTCAGAAAACTGTATATGCATGCAATGATAGTCTGTCTTTCAGAGAGAAAAGATATTCCCCTACTTCTTGGACTTTCAAGACTGAATCTCTAAGATGCTCATAGTACAGTAGCTATGCACTTTGTGCATCTACACTGCAAACTGTCTGCATGCTTTATATGCTTTTCCCACAGTGCTAAGTAGTGTAGTTCAGTTGAGGTGAAAAGTAGCATTATTGTAGGGAGACAGATATGTGAGATGTGGACATTCCCTTAGTAGAGCAAACCAAACATTCTTGTAACTTGTATCGTTCATTTCCATTTCCTTAATTAACTTAATTCTAGTTAATTTTAAACCTCAATCTTTACTTTGAGGACTTTACATACACTTGTAAGAATAGGTAGATCAGAATTATAGCTGTTGTAATTACTGTTTCTCTTTGATGTGAAACTAATGTTTAAAGATGATCAGTTGCTTAAGTATAACAAATTTTCTGAGTTTTAACATGTTTAAATCCGCCTGATTTAAATAAACAATTCTGTTACCTGAGATCTCAAATGGCTTAAACTAAGTCAGACACTCATTATTGAGTAATGATTATGTCATATCAATATAATATGATTTTTAAAAATTTTATGTAAGCAGTCTTTTTGTAATCAACAAGATTACTCTTCTGACAAATACTTAATAATGATCAAGAATGATGATTTGCACTGTTATTTTCTACTAGAAATAGTAATGATCTGTTAAATGTCTGGCTCTGCATTGCTTTAGATTTCTCAGTAGGTTTTCCATTTATGTTTCTGTCTCTATACGTTTTTCTTTAATTTTGCATATATTATGTGAAATCAGTGTAATGTCTTATGTTGCATTCTTGTACCACGTTTTTGTTATGTATCCAAATACTTTTTAAAAACTATTTATGCATGTCTTTTTACCTTTCTGCTGCCTCCTGTCTTCACCATAGCAACAATATTCTTGAATCTTTTTTCAGCCTGTATTATGTCTTATATTACTTTGACCTTTCTGTAAAAAAGATTCCAAAGTTTACTCATCATACATTCATATTAAAACCAGATCTTAACATCATATTGGATAAGTTGCTAATTTGTGCTTCTCTAAACCTTGCAACCTCTGCTTTTTTAATAAACAGATATGTATGCTATGGTTTTAGAGATTAGGAAGCAAAGCATCTTTTTTTTCTTTCATTTTTCATTGCAGTTTAGAACTGTGATTTTTAAAATATTTGGTTAAAAATAGGATTTTTAGGGTGTGTTGAAAATAATGGCTATGCAGCTTTAAGTATAGATTGTTTTCCCAGTCTGAAACAGTGGTAGATTTTTAGAATGTGTTTTCTATTATAGTTAACTTGTGGATTTAAATATACCCATGGAGATTTACAACAATGCTACCTTTATAGTTTCTGTTGAAGAAATGTCATCTTATACCAAAGTATCAGTTTTGCTTGAAAAGGGCTTTTATCATGATAGGTTTCAAGATAAAATCATAAAGTAATATTTTGTAAATTTTTCTAATACATAAAAAAGATTTTTTTTCTAACAATTTCAGATAAAATGCAGCTCATAGCTTATACATAATTATGCTTCTAGATATGTACAGTATTTCAGTGTATATGTAAACAACAATAGCATTACATATTTATTGACAGATTTAAAATGATGTCTCCTAGTGCCACGTATAGTCAGACTAGATCTATGTGTGGATTTGGAGTTAAGTGGACAGAAAAAAGAATATTTTAAAAGTTGAACAGCTTTGTTATTGTTTTTTGAATTGTAGCTTATGTGGTTGCATTTTTCTCAGAAAGTAAATGCAAGAAGGCAACTCTGGATCATTTTTGTGGTGAGATAGCTTTAGAAGTAGAATTACTGTGCAGAGTCTCAGTGTCTGCTACTGAAAACCTGGATGATAGCAAGGGAAACTGTAGCTGTCAAGTGCATGTCCCAATCACTTAATAATGAATCACTTATCTTGGTACTGCTGATCAACAACAATAAAAATATCAACATTATAGAGCTAGAGTAAGCTCGTGTATTTCTAATCTCAGTATCATATTTTTGCAAGTGGATAGCATAGAGAAACATTCGTGTTTGGTTTTAGATGGCCCTGAATAGAGTTAATTTTGAACATTGCAACAGTACAGATTTAGTATTTGGGGGCCTAACTTTTGAAACATTAGGCAATCTTTTTGATTTATTTGGCTTACTATTTCAAATATTTGAAGCTGTATGGAAAGAAGGACAGCTAAAAGGGACTGTAAAGCTTTGGAAGAAGAATTTTGCATTTTTCATTGTCTAATACAGTCCTGGTTATCTATGGTGTTGGTGTGAACAGTTTTAAAGTAGTCATGAAAAATTGAAGGCTTTACTTGAAAGTGGGAAACTGCTGTGTAACTGCCCTTCTTCCTCTTATAGAGCAATGTAAATACAGCCACATTTTTCTTCAGGTTGACTGGGTAAAAGGCATTTTGGGTTCAACTGCTGAGTGATTTCAAAGAGACAACAGCTTCTTATTTTCTTTCTGAGGAACAAAGGCTTAATTTTTTAGAGTGGATAAAAAAGACAAAAGTTGGAATTACTGTCCTGATTTTGAATATTGATCAAACCAGTTCTTAAACCCACCACCTTCATTATAAAACATGACATTATGCATATGTTGTTATGACACAGTATTTCTTTTTCTTTCCTTAGCCTGAATTTAAAATCACTAAGCCAAGTTTTGTAAAATGTATTATAAAAAAGGAAATGAAAAAGAGAGCCTTTTCTTCAGAGCTTCATGAACTGAACTATGATCATCTCCATCCTTCATAATGAAGGCAGATCATTGTATTTGACTATGGACAGAGTTCAGACCACTTCCTTTCCTGGGGGTGTTTGGTATTTCTGCCTCTGATAGAGGAAAAGAAGGAGAGAAGGGCAGAAGCATAGCTGACAACCTTCAATAGTGACTTCATAATATTTAGAAGTCTTGATTTCTGAAGACAGAAACCAAAAAATGCTCCCTATGACTATATGGCATTTTCCCATTCTTGTACTTCATTTTGGGTAAAATTAAGATGCTATGGTGCCATGATAGTTGTTTTTGTTTTTACATGTGCAGAATGTTTTGTCTTTTTCTTTGCAGAAAGCTTTATCCATACGGAATGCGCAGATACTATTTATATATTTATTTATTTGTCGCAGTGTTTTGGTTCTTTTTTTTTTCTGCTGTAGGTTTTTGGGTGAAATTTCCTTCCAAAAGTTTATCCATTTCAAATTGTGGTGAATATGTGTCTTTGGATGCACTTGAGGTCCAGTGGAGCCATAGGAGAGAATACAACTCAAATGGGTAGATAGAATTGCATCTACCATCTCTCTTTCCATACCATAAAGTGCTGCCATAAAGCACTGTTAGCTTTGACTTGTTCTTAATTCCATTTTCCAGAGCAAGTATGGGAAGTCTAAGAGCTTTCTGAAGTTACTCTTTCCAGAGTAAGTGTTAGAAGTGGGAGAACTATAGACAAACAGTGTTTAAGTATTTGGGAAAACAAAACTACCACCACCTGCCCACCAACTCTCCATCTAACCCAGCCCTGCCCCGCGCCCCCCCTCCAAAAAAAAAAAGTCACAGGAGAAACATAACCAACAGCTCCAACAGCTTTCTCTCCATTCTTGACTTACATTGGTCTAGTTAATCCAAAATAAAACTTCTTGGTTTGCAACCACCCATCTGTTGTAAGTATGTCAAATTCTGGATTGTAGAAGCCCCAAAAGACTTCATTTGCAGATGCACCAGGCATTGTTACAAGGGGAATGGGTAGGATTTAGGATGAATAAGTATTGATTGCTATATGGAGAGAACTTTATGATGATAGTGTGTTTGTTGGTTGCTTCAAATGCATTTATGATTTTACCAGCTAGTCTCTTGCTGGTATCTCTAAGTGTCATATTGCTTTTAAAAGAGTGATATTTATTCTGTAAACTCCAGGATGCTGTTCCAGGTAACGGATGGTGTATGAGTAGGGCACAGTAGAGAGATACACAACTGTTAGAAGAGAGAGATTGCTTGTCAGTGATTGGAATTCACTGAGGCATGTTATCCAGGTGTACAGATGTAACTTTGAATATAGTTTGAATATACGAGGTTGAAAGTAAAGTTCCTGCATCATGTTTGTATGGGAACATTCCCAGCTTTGGGGAAGACTATGATCACTTAATGTATGCCTTAAGAAATGGCAGTGGCTCAAAGACTATGGTGTACTTGTGCCCTTTCACTAGAAACTATAGCTGCATTTGTTCTCAGTGTGCCTTTGGGAGGTAGATGCTACAGAAAACAATTAATTGATTAACAACTGGTTTTAAACTGTACCCGAAATCTTTCCTGCTTCCTGAAGACTTGTTTGATGCAGAAAAGCAACTCTTGTACCTTTCCCTTTCCCTTTCCCTTTCCCTTTCCCTTTCCCTTTCCCTTTCCCTTTCCCTTTCCCTTTCCCTTTCCCTTTCCCTTTCCCTTTCCCTTTCCCTTTCCCTTTCCCTTTCCCTTTCCCTTTCCCTTTCCCTTTCCCTTTCCCTTTCCCTTTCCCTTTCCCTTTCCCTTTCCCTTTCCCTTTCCCTTTCCCTTTCCCTTTCCCTTTCCTTTCCCTTTCCTTTCCTTTCCTTTCCTTTCCTTTCCTTTCCTTTCCTTTCCTTTCCTTTCCTTTCCTTCTGTTTGGAACAGATGCAGTGGTCTGTCTCCACACTGTCATTATGTGTGGTCTTTTCCTAAGGCAGTGTAAAATGTTAATTTAAGCTGGTTTTTTTTTTTTAATTGAAATTATTTTTTCCTTACACAATTGTCTTCTATATAAATTGACATCACTATCTGTTGCTGGAAGCCCAAGTATTTACTTGTTTCAAATTGAAGAATTTGGTCAGGATGTAGGTTTCTAATGGATCTTCAATGCAGCTTTTTTTTCCCTGCATCTAAAGTCAGACTTTCTGTTGAAAAGCTGCTTTCATTTTTATAGCTCTTCTTTCATCACCAAACTTTTCTTTTTATCCTAGTAAAAAGTGAATAATTTCTGCAGATATCTGTCACTTAATAATAACAATACAAACAAAACCCATTTTTATTATGAAGGCAGCCTTCTAACTATGAATAATTTTAAAGAAATAACATTTCTCTAAATATGGAGATTTTTCTGTTGCTGAAATGGAATGCTTTCATTTCAACAATTTCCTGGGAAACTACAGATAAATGTAGAGGAACTTATCTTCTGACTTGGAAAAAGGTTGAGTTTTGGGGCAGCAAAAGCAAGAGATAATGCAGCATTGAATGACTCTTCTAGAGGAGACAGGGAACATTATCAGCACATAGAAGTGTATTAAAACAGTTAGACACTTGAAAGATTTTTTAACATTATTTTATAGGTAGTCTCTTTTTTTTTTGTGTGTGTGTGTGGTTTTTTTTTTGTTTGGGTGTGTTGTTGTTGTTGTTGTTGTTGTTTTTTAACAGTACCTTATAATAACCATAGATTAGATAGATATATAGTCTATTTTCCTTTAGCTTGTTATGGAATACAATTATACAGCTCTATGTGTGGTTGTTTTCCTTAGTGATTTGTACTTGATCTGAATTGTTTCTTATATTCCTAAATATGACACTGATCTTGCAAATGAATACAGTAAAGTTATCATCAGAGTTTTGTAAAGGTGGTTTGTGATTTTGGAGTTGTGTTTAATTATTTTTATTATTTTATTAGCATTTAAATTAATGAATGACAAGCTAAGCTACAGTTTATATCATGTGACAATTTGATAAATACTATGGAGCTGTGAGCTCACATATTTCAATATTTGCTATGTATTCTGGAGAAATTTCTATCTTAGAAAATACAATGCGACTGGGTCATTAAAGCCTAAAATATGTTAGGATTTCTTTAGCTGCTAATGAAATATCTTGAAAGCTGCTGAACAGGACAGATGACTTTTAAAGCTAATTGTAATTCACTGAGGCACACTATAATCTATAGGAAAGTTCACCTCTGCACTGTTCCTGTCCAGTTGTTGTCTCAAACAATTATCAAGAAGTTATTGTTCTGGTATGAGCCATGTCATGCTTCAAAGTGAGATGAAAAAAATTAATGAGGATGCATGAATGCTTGTTAAGTAGATAGAGTTATGCTCAGTTATGCTCTCGACATTCTTCACTATGACTGTTGAGATTGAGGCAATGTACTCTAATGAGACCATGCAAACAAATGTGCTGATTGACAGCTCTTGCTTTAGCAATAAAAAATGCTGGCTAAATTCATATTTTGTTTCAGTGTAATACTTGAAGTGCTTGTGCACATAAGGACTTTGAATTTAACTTATACTGTGGATCATTATTGTGTTTTTTTCATTCAATTATGTAAATCTGTTTCACTGCTTTTATTAGAAACTGTGTATGATATTTAGTGATGATTGCAAGGGAATCATGCATCATTTAGTAGTTATAGCAAGGGAATACTGAGGGGGTTTATATTTATTTTTGCTGGGAAAAGAAGACAGCACCTTTTCTAGAAGTTATTTTCAAAAATGACAGAGGACTTTGTTTCATAGATTCATTAGTCCATTACCAATGATATGCAGAAACACTGAACAGTTTTCCTACAAAATTATAATCAAAGACACAGTGGTAGATTAAAGAAAAGGAGAGTAAAGTGTATGTCAGATTCAGCATATGAGAAGTAAATTATACTAGACAGTAGATAAAGTTTTAGTTTTTTTGAGAAGATGACAGTTTTTCTAAGCAAACCAAATATGATCAGTTTAATCTCTGGATCGCAGTAGGACTGCCATTGTACCAATATTAATGAAAAGTGAGATTAGCCGCAGACATGTAAAACAGGTAAGTTTAAGAGGATGTGGGAAATATTGAAAAAGGGTGCATTGGACTATGAGGCTATTAGAGTTTCTGAAGGATCAGTTTTGGGAATAATTATTTATTAAATGGTCTCAATGATTTGTTGCGTATGTTAAGAAAAGGCTGAACTCTGTGATGGCAGAGTTTGGAAGCATTTTCAAATTCAAGAAGGGCAGGATGTTACAGAAACTGGATGAATAGGAGAAAGACAAATTTGAGAACACAACCAAATACTTAAGTATGATTGGCAAATTTTATATTATTTTTAAGTCACGTTATTTATGAAAGAGCTTGCTCTATTCAAGTGCATTTCAAGTAATCTCAGGATATTTATACTACAGTATGATCTACAAAATCAAAACTACAGGACTTCTTTTATACAAAACTTTTAACTGTAAGTTCACTTGTTTGTATGTAAACAGAACTTTTCTCACATAACAAATAAATTTCTACATGTTCAATCCATTGTTCACGTTGCTAAATGCTACTATATTTGCCTACCTGGTGTTTACCAGTATGCTGTTGTGGCCCCAGCGTGTACCTGATGGTTGCAGGGGGGCCAGTACAGAGAGTGAGAAAGAAGATAGGTAGCAGTCACTAAAAAGTTTGTTGCTGGTTTTGCGTGGCCTTGCAGACATTCCTCTGCTAATAGTGGATTATGGAGACCTATAGTAGCTGACTGACTACTTAAAGGTGGCAGAATATTGGTGGTGTTTGAGAATGGAGAGTGTAGCTGTATCAGAAGAAAGCAAAAAAACCTGGTGGTTAAACACCTGAGAAAGAATCAGTGTGAAACAAGCTCACACTTCTCCAGTCCATTCAGATGCATTTGATATTGTGTAAGAGCACGGCATAGTTCCGTTGCCTTCCCTTGTGGTCAGGGAATCAGAACTTAGTGGAGGTGCTCATGCCTGAAATTTAAGTGTGAACACAAACTGTAGGTTAGCACTAGAATCTGTGATTTTTACTTCTGTTTATGTACATATGGATATATATATGTGTGTGTGTGTGTGTATATAGGTTGTTTACAAAAGTAAATAGAGGTAAGGGAAGAAGAGCAGAACAAATCCTGGATTTCACAGAAATGTTTCCAGTAGGGAAGCATTGTCATTAATATGTTTACAAGTCACGCTTTGTAATGTGACTTTTAGTTTTACTGTCCCAGACTCAAGGCAGATTAAGTCACAGATGCATAGAAGCTGCTAGTATCATCAGGTGAGGAGATTAAATGGATTTGAAATATTTAATTAAAAAAAAAAAGTTGTAGTACTAAGGTATTTTCTTGTTCTTTAAGAAGAGCATTAGAAAGGGAAAAGAACTGTTTCAACCACAAGAAATAAGTAAAAACTAGTCATGAATAAATTTAAACTGCAGATTGGTTTCAGACAAGTAGTTCAGAGAGATTCAGGCACACTTACCTTGGGAATGCCTCTTTATAGAAAGAGACCTCAATATTTTGAAGATAGACCTAACAAAATTATGAAAAATGTATCTGCCGTGCTTTGTTTTAGGAGTGACCTGAACTTTGGACCATGAGTTCCTATTTTACATTTATTAGATGACACAGTAGTTGCTATTATTGTTGCAAAAATTTGCAAGTAAGGGATAGTTTTGCACTCCTTTATCTTCTCTCTCCCGCTCCCATATAGTACACAAGGTAAATGTTTGTAAGCAGCAAGTTTATCAGGGGTGTGTGAGGAAGAGGGTAGGTTGCACGTTGCCATGTGAAATCCATAGTGATTTATCCTTTTTTTGGCTTGCCTCCCAGATTTCCCAGCTCCCAGGGATTGTAACAAGGGGTAAGCAGTCTCACTCTGAACCCAGGCATCTAACCTGCAAGGCCACTGCTGCTTTCAGGCTGCTATTCAGCTAATGCCATCACCCGGGAAATCTAGTTCCACTGGCTGGCTATATACCAGTATTTCATGTCTTAGGTTGGTAGACGTGTCCCATCCTGATCTCCAGATCAGCTTCAGGTGCTTTGAGGTACTTTAGGGGCTAGTCTGGGAGTGCTCTTTATTATCTCTGATACCCGTGTTTTCCTGCTGCCTTTGTAATTTGGCAGTCCACTGCCGACCTGGCTCTTCATTCAGTTTCAGTCAGGATACACCAGCTCCTCCCTGGTAATCCTGGTTTGCTATCTTTGTCCATTTGCCCTTTCAGTTCGGAGTTCCATGTACTGCTGTTTCTTGTCACAAGTTAATGATCAGTCCTTTGTCAGGTTGGTACTGCCCCTACCTTTGTGGTTTGTGAGGCACTGACAGTGCTATGAGGTGACAGTGGTAGCTTAGTAAGTTTTTTGTCCCTCTTCTGTCAGATCATTCATTTCTGCCCTTGCGTTACCCCATCTATTCTACTTCCATGTCTTGGGGTTTTTTTGTATAGTCACTCAAAGAATTAGGTTGAAAGCCTGATCCAGTGTTTCCCTCCTGGAAATATCTTGAATTGTTTTAAGTTAATATCAGAGGTTAATAAAAGAATTAAAAATAACATCAGAACACATAGAGTACCCTTTATAAAACTGTTCAACAAAAGTAGTTACAGGTGAATAACGTGTAGTGCAATATGTGTTCTGCAATGAAATTACTTCTACATAATAACTAATGTCTTATGAATTTGAGGTATTGTTCATCTATAAGAATGTTTAGTAAAACTGATTTTGAGAGCTGGGTGCTGGTAAGACTATACAACACTATCTCACACAAGTGAAATGAACTCCATAGTTTAAAGAAAGGAGATGAGATCTTAATGGAATAATTTCTCTGTCAGAAATGTATTTTCAGCCTATGTGTATATTCAGATGGTACTTGTTAACTTTAAATCTTAAAATAACAAAGATCAAATCAATTATGAAAAATGTCTCTCCTATCAGCTACAGTGTACTGTTCTGAGAGAAATGACCCTTAAAAACAAATGGTTAATTGAAAATGTGTATAATAATGTATTTTGTTTATAATTTACATGATAGCAAATTTCATGAATTTGTTCTGTGCCATATTTCAGTGGCAGGCAAATCTGGTTCTGCTAGATGGGGAAAGTCCAGTTCTCTTTCTTGTTTGATAGTGTTTATATGGTTGTGCAGGGAAATGGCACAACTGAAAAGTAGCTTCTGGAATTCACTATACAGATAAAAATAGGAAAATGGTGAACAGCTTCTTTCCAGATGCATTGCAAGATTCTGCTCAGCTGGGATCACAGGATGGTGCTCCTTGAGCAACAGAACATATGTCAGTTCATTGATGCTGAAGGGAAGAGGCCTGACTGATGTCTTCTGCCCTGCTTCTGGTTACATGGTCTGCCCCACTTTGGTGCTCATTTGATGCCACAAGCTGATTAAACTTGCTGCTTTGATAGCAAACTTTCTCCCCTTCCCCCATTAATTTTTCAGTCATTTTTGTCAGTTGAAGTTTTTAAAGTACATTGATTATTGTGTTGCCTTTTTCAAAGATTCTAGGAATATGCAAGCAAGAGGAAAGCAGAGTGTGTAGGGAAGGAATCGACTCCCATGTATTTCCAAAAGTGCTCAGCTACGTCTTCATACTGTTGCTTTTGGAATCATAGAATAGTTGGGATTGGAAGAAACCTTTAAAGGCCTTTACCTTTAAAGGAACCTTTAAAGGCCATTTAAAACTCATCTGCAGTGTGGGCAGGGACATCTTCAATGACATCAAATTTCTCAGAGCCACATTTGGCCTGACTTTGAGTGTTTCCAGGGATGAGGCATCCACCACTTCTCCAGGCAATGTGTTCCAGAGTTTCCTCATCCTCATTGTAAAAAATTTCACCTATATATCTAAATCAACCCTTTTTAGGCTAAAGCCCTTGTCCTGTCCCAATAGACACTACTTTCTATAAACCCCCTTTAAATATTCAAAAGCTGCGAGGTCTCCCTGGAGGTTTCTCTTCTCCAACAACAATAAACAAACCCAGCTCTCTCAGCCTGTCCTTGAAGAAGTGCTGCAGCTCATTGTTTTTGTGGCCTTCCTCTGGACCTGGTCCAGGAGGTCCATGCCCTTCCTGTGCTGGGGACCCCAGAGCTCGATACAGCACTCCAGGTGGGTTTCATCAGAGTGGAGTAGAGGGACAGAATCCTTTGATCCTTTGATCTCTTGGCCATGCTGCTTTCGATGCAGCCCAGGATGTGGATGGATTTCTGGGCCACAAATGCACATTGCCAGGTCATGTCCAGTCATTCATCCACCAGCACCCCCAAGTCCTTCTCCAAAGGAGAAAAAACTTGAACTACTAGATGTTCAAAGGTTTCCAGTCTTTAAACTCAAGGGCTGGAAACATCTGTATTAAAGTTAGGATTATGATGAAGCAATTTTGCCAGGATAGTAAATTAAGATATAAAATTGAAAAAGATACTTCTACTTGTGAATAAATAATAACTACAAACCTTTTCAAAACTTGCACAATAAGAACTAAAATTAGCTTGTATGTTGGACTTTGGTCTAGAAATAAGCCAAGTCCAGCTTCTAGAAGCTATTTAGTGAAGTTTAAAGAGTTTTGATACCAAACAAAGCAATGAATTCTTCATTAAAAGATTAAAAAAGAAAAATAACTAATAGACTCACTTAAGAAACCCAGAGCATGGTTAAGGAAATACAGACAGCAGCATATTAAGCATATTTAATAGATGCTACATAAAATCTATAAGCAGTGGAAGCCACATCTTTGAGTGTCTCTTTTTCACACAGGTTTCACTTAGGAGTATATGCTTGTATTTTAATTCTAAGGATTTCAGTAGGTTTCTGATTGTAACTGCTTTGTGGTTTAGAGCTAAGGTGTTAAAATTTTCATACTATTGAATTTTAAGCATGGATAAAGATGTAATAAAAATGCTATACAAAAGTATGATTTAGTGCATCATATCTGCCTTCCAAAGGAAAAAAAAAAAAAAAAAAAAAGAGTAACACACCTTTTTTTCCTGCTTCCAAGTACTGAAGCTCAGAATTATTTCTGTTTGACCAATAATGAACTTACCTCCAAGCTTTGGGGCTTTGGGGTAGCATCACATTAGATCAAGAAACATAACTTCCATGGTCAGTAGAGTGAGTTTTAGAATAGGTCAATAAAGTGGACAGTAACAGATTGCTAAGACCAGCTGGTATTCACCCTGCACTTCTAAGGGAACTGAAGGATGAAACAGCTGAGCTATGAGCTATGCTGTGTAAACTATTACTTGAACTTATGCCAACATCAGGGGAAAGGAGGCAAGGTGACAAATGTGATGACAGTTTTCGAAAAGGCTTGAATATCTACAATTGCAAAAGTTGATACCAGTGGTGGATGTATTGTAGATAATCAATTATAAATGTCAGAATTAGTTAACAGTTTAATAAATTACTGATATACTGACACAATAGGGTTTTGGGAACTGTTAGGAAGGGAAAACAAAATAATAAGTAAAAGTGTCATTGTAAAAGTTCAAGCTGTGCCTACATCCTGCATACTTTTTGCGGTTTCCTTTCTTCTTGCTAAGAAAAAGTATAGTAAAGGTACAGCAAAACTCATCAAGATTATAAAAATGAAGTCTTTCTTTGTGCAATGTGTAATTAAGAATTGGAATTCCATTCTGAAGGACTTAAAGTTTAAAATTTATTAGGTTTATAAGGCAATTACACAAAAGTGTGAAAGAACAATCTGTCAAGGATTATTAAATGAAAAGATTTTGCTCTGAAATTCTACAACGTATTAAAGGCAACTGTTGAACACCCAGTAGTGGAGGGAAATGGCTGCTATTCCAATTTACAATCAATGTTATGGTGTTTCTTAAATCAACTATGCTCCCTTTGGGTACAAGTGCACTCAGATCTGTTATTCAGCTTTTGATGCTTTTGACAAGTGATGGATCAGGTTTGTAAAGCCCAAACAGCTAAATCTTGATGGTAGGAATATATGTTAAAATGGAGAGATCGGGAAACTATAGAATTATGTGTCTACTGGCACTAGACTCTGTTCTGCTGGGAACAACCGTATGTTTTCCTTTTCCCTGTCCAGCGAACTCCATTGTAGCAGCCTCCCCTTTCATCTTTCCCCTCAGACAAGAATTAATGAAGTTTTAGATCTTTGTGAGAGTTGAATCAGTCTTGGTTAAAACTTGCAGTTCTAGTGAGGAGCCCAGCAGGTGTTCAGATTGTAACTAAGAGAATGATTATTCTGATATGTATGCCATATTTCTGTAAGCATTTTAGTTACTTCCTAACAAATATAACTTCAGGGTTTGTTTTTTTTTATTTTTTTCTTCAGAATTTTGTCAGCTACTGTTAAAAAAAGTGAGCATTTAATATTCTTGGTTTAGAACGAACTATCATTTGAAACAGATCTTTAAGTGATGAGCAGTCCCTGATGCTAGCAATTGCATTGATACAACCTTAGGTTGCTTAGTTTGGAAAGCAAAGTATTTATCAGCTTCCTGCTCTTTCAGTGTTCAGGCATCCTTTCTACTTCCGTGGGCTATGCCTGGTAACCTTATTTTATCCTTGTTTCCATGAAAAAAGGAAGGTTTTTTCAATGCTATTGTAAAACGACTTAGATCTAGTTCACATTTTTTTGGTTTTTTTTTGTATTTTAAAGTAGATTGTCACAAATAACTGTGCTGGTGAGCAACTCAATATGAAATATGCAGGTGGAGCTGATGGCACCTGTGTAGTGTCATTGTCTAGGTAATAAGCTTGGTGGTGGCCTTTTTATTTTTATTTTCTTTTGAGACTAAAGCTTTGTTTTGTTGTGTGTCATATTATAGGACAGTAGTCATGCAGCTGTTAAGACAATCCAAGTCTTCAAAAGTTTCTGTTCTGTCAGTCAAAAGACAGATATTCCTTGTCTGGCCTTTGATTTCAGCACTGGTGTGGCCACACCCAGAATACTGTGTCCCGCTCAAGGCTCCCCCAAGAGAGACATGGATGTACTGGGAAAAGTCCAACTAAGGGTCAGGAAGACAGTGAAGGGATTGAAGCTTCCCTTCTGTGTGTCTCTCTGCTGAGAGAGCCATGAATGTTTAACATGGAGAAGAGGAGGCTCAGGAGGGTCTTGCCAGTTTACATGAACACCTGAAGGGAGAGTGCAAGGAGGATTGAGCCAGACACTTCTCAGTAGCGCCCAGTGACAGGACAAGAGGCGGTGGGCACAAACTGAAATACATGGAATACTGAATGAACATCACAAGCCACTTTTTTATTACTTTGAGGAAGACTAAGCACTGGCACAGAGTGCCCATGGAGGTTTTGGACTTTCCCTCCAGCCTTGGGGATATTCAAAAGCCACCTGAATACAGTCCTGGGCACCTGGCTGTATAGATAGCCCTGCGTGAGTAAGGGAACTGGACCAAATGACCTCCAGAGGTCACTTCCAACCTCAACTTGTTGATACCAAGGTACTCCACATTTTAGCTTCAAATAACTAAGAAATTCTGCAGGATTTGTTACTTGGCTAGAACCTAATTTTCTATTAAAGATCTGTTCCTTTGATTGCAGATAACTTTTAGGAGATGAAGACTGCAGGTTTTCTGGTTGAATACCTTGCTACATGGGACACAAGATATAATTTACTTTTAAGAATTAGAGTTCTAAACAAATGAAGTAGGCATCTACTTTCATAATGACACTTGGCATGGGTACGTCCTTTGAGTCCATGACCCCAGGCTTGTTCTTTCATTTTCCAGTGAAGAGAGAATGCAAGATGACCCTTGTCTTAGCTAAGAGGCTAGGAAAAGTGTAAGGTCACATGTAATCTTCTGTGCGCTCTGTTACTTACTGACAAAATAACTCTACTTAGTGACGAAATAGCTCCACTGAGTGTTCGATGTAATGTAGTTTTCAAGTTTCATGTGAAATAGGAATTCCGACTTTTAAAAATAAATGTTCAGATATATTCCTCTTGAAGCTTGTATTTCAAAGATATTTTGTTTTGTTTTTTTCCCACTAGGATGATGTGTTTTAGAAGATTTTTTTTTCTTTAGTATACAGATGCACAGACATGATTTTTCTTACAAAGATTGTGGGTAGCAGATTATATCAAGACCTGTGGCAGAAATAGAAATTGTATTGTAATTCATGAATGTAGATTTTTCCAGTGGCACCTACCAAGAATGTAATTGTTTTAGAGTTTTACAGAGTAGCTCCGTAGGATCCGGTCCACAATTTTGTGAAGTGCTGTTCCACAGGCTTACAAATGTAGTATTTGTAAAACAGTCCTGTCACCACTCTTTTCAGGACCCTGATTTCAGTCAGGTCATTGCCCCAGATGAGGTAGTTGACTACATTTGAATGTGTATATAGATCTGAATTTGAAGGAGACAGTAAAAACAATCTGTCCAGTATCTAAAACTCCTTTGAGGTATTTGTGTGTGTATGTTGGCAACTGCATCTGTTAATTTCAGAGTCTGGTTAATAAGGATGTGGGTTGTGAAGATAAGAGGAACTGCAAAGGGTGGGAGGTGCATTATGTGTGTTTCAAAGTACTCTAGCACCTTGTTTCTCAGCCTGAGAGGGCAGAACAGGAGCGTCAGAAGAGGTACTACTGACAAAACATAGCTCAGATGCTAGGGCCATGTGTGTGTCCCACTGTGGGATAGATTTAGCATATAGACAGAACTTTAAAGGGTGTGTGGTTTTCTGTTGTATAATAGCTGGGGGAAAAAAAAAGTAATTTTGAAAAAGTTAATGCTTTAGTAAGATCAAACTTCTGGAGCCAGGACAACTGTCTGTGTATTTTGTGATCCCCTGGTTTCTTCTCTCATTAGCATGGTAACATCTCACATCTATTTCCTTCGAATAGTCACATCCTTTCTGCAGCAGCTGCCCACTCCCACTAGGCTGCTTTCTTTTCTTCCACTGTAAGCAGATGTTCCCATTTTCTTTCTTCTGTATACTTTCCCTCCTCTATTCCAGTGCTCTCCACAAATGAAAATTTAACTGCTTATTTTCTTTGATTTTCTTTTAGCTTAGATTCTTACTTCACCTGCTCAGATATTTCTATTCATTCCCCTCTGCTGTGAGATTTTTTTCCCTTTTTTCTTGTGGGAAATAGATAATAGTTAATGTTTCTTGGGATTTTGGGGGCGCTTTTTTTCCCATCTGTCATGGTTTAGGAGCGGCACTCCCTAAATTAGTTACCCCCTCCCACCTTCAGTGGGAGATAAAAAAGGCAGAGGTCATGAGTTGAGATAAAAGCAATTTGTTGTAAACAGCAAAGAGATAAGAACAGTAACAGCAACAATACTAACAATAAAAGTTTACAAAAAGAGAGTGATTTGCAGGTAATTGCTCACTGAACAAAATGGTGGACAGACCATCTGCCCCCACGTTTTTCCCCCAAGGCCAAGACCATGAAAAAAATGGCAGACAAATCATCTGGTCAGGACCAGTGTTATCTCACCACTCCATTTGTCGCTTGGTTCCCTGGGAAAGGAGTGCTTCCTCCTTCCCCCTCTTTTCCGGGAAGCAAGAGAGAGACCCATCTCCCTCCTCCCTGGCCGTGAGGTGAGATGGGATTGACTAGCACAATGTCTTGGCCATGTTCACATGGCTCTACATGACCCATGTCCTTGTTTGAAACCAGGACATAAGCAGAGGAGGTAAAAATTTCTAGAGGAAGTAGAAGGTATCAGAGTTTTCAGTGGGAAGTGCAACATTTCAAACCAGCAAGAAAAGTAATACATGTCCTTTGCTTCTTATTGCTGCCAACTACATAAGGACGTGACCTGAATTCTGCTGAAGAAGTATCATGTAAGTTTGCAGTAATTTAGTTTGTTGCATAATTGTAGAACTCTGCATACAATTCTTGCATGAGTTTCCTAGAGTAGATATGTTCTATCCCTATATGTTTTTCCTTAGTGTTCCGATGCCTTAAGTAGTGCTGTAACATTGTGCATAACCCCCTCCTGGGTGAAAATTCCTGAGGCTATTAGCCAGTTCATTTGCATCATTGTTTCTTGATTTGGAAGTAGGGAATTAAGTAGTGCATGTTTAACTGTTAATTCTTTTTGCATGTTTGTGTATCTGTATTGTCTCAGTTATAAGACTACTAATGAATAAATTTTGCTTTCTAGTGCTGAAGAGGCTAACATTTTTTTAAATATTTTTTCTGTTTCTGCCTCTATTAGCATCGAGTTTCAGGCTGTCAGGGCACATTTAAGCAAATTAGTAAATTTAGATAATTTAACTTCTTTTTATTGTGACTACAAAGGAAATTATTTTGTTTCTTGTAAAGTTCCAAGATAGCCATAAAGCATTTTACTGTTATTTTCATAAAGGCATGAAAATTGCTTGGAACCTGTGCTACAGGGATGTACAGGTCTTCTAGGAGAATCTGCAATTCTAGAGTTGATAAGACTTGGAGGCAACTCAAAAGTCATGTTTTTAGGAGTCACTGTTTTCACTGTGTAGTTGAAGAAGTTAAGAAATTTGAGAGGTCTGTTAGAGGTCTGTTAAAGTGTGTAATTGCAGGAGAAAACAATCATGTGATTCTGGGATCTGCAGCTCCTTGACATACCCTTCTGGGTACAGTAAGTGCTCTTCTTCAAGCATATTCAGAAGAAGTGAACCTTTAATGGTAACCTTCTTTTTATCCAATAGCTTTAATGTCATTCTATTCTTTTGGAATCTAGGCTATAGAGTTTACACACTGGTAGTGAAAACCATCTTTTGCTTTCACATGTGTAGTAAGCAGGGTGTGTAGTTTTTCCTGGTACAGGAGGGTGCTAACCATTCTGTTAAATCTGTGCTAAAAGAAGTTCAAGGGCAAGCAGATTTTGTGGGTAGGCTGGGAACAGACAAAAGAGGAGGATTGTATCTCTGTAACCCATATCCAGGACCCTGGTTAGCAGTCCTTCTTCTAAGGACTGCTTTATGTCTTAACTTAGTGATTTCATTTTTGCAGGATACAGGTTCTTTTTGCATGTGGCATGTTCTCAGGAATGTCGTGCTGCCTAGCAGGTGTACAGTATCAAAAGTAATTTAGGAGATGAATCAAATTTGTGTCCTCACCTACTCAGAAGGGACTTGAATATGGTCCTTTCAATCCCTGTGTGAGGTCTTGAATTCCTTATCTCTTCGGTTGTATTCTAGACAACAAAGCTTAAAGACCTCAATAGGTCATTTAGTCTGTGTCCCAATCCTTGGCAAAATTTATCGTACTTTGAAAAACATTTTTTAAGAATGATGTAGCTCTTAAATATCTCTCTTAGCATTTTTGGAATTAATTTCAGCTTAGGGAAATCCTCTTGATAATTCATACTTATGTCTAGTTTTGTCAAGGATCATCACTGAGCTAAAAATTTTAATCCTATGTCTCCTTGACACGACTTCTCGTCTATACATATCTCCTTCGGAAGTCAGTAGCTCATTGTATTATTGTAGCATATTTTCTACTCTCAAATATTTGAAGCATGTATAACTTGATTTGGAACAATCATACTGTAAAACCTTGGAAACTAATTTCATTTATGAAATAGTATACAGAATTAGATAAACAGTACCAATATATTTGGTAAGTAACATTTGGCAGTGAAGATTTGTGCTGGGGGGAAGAAGAAGGAAAAGTTAAAAAAAAGTATTTTGTATTATGTATTATTGTAAAATAATATAATACCAGATCATATTTGAGGAAAGATTTGTGTGGATTTTGCTTTTTAGTTTGTTTGCATAATAATTCTTACTAATACTTCATCAAGCCTATGTTGTTATTTTAAGTGAAATTTTTATGACAATGTGTGACTAATGAGAAATAAATTCAGCTTACACAATGTGTTTGAGAGATCCTATTTGTATGAATTATTAAAAGAAAGAATGAGCCAAGAGCTCCAGCAATGTTAATATATGTTTATGCAATCACTTTGTCTTTGTGGTATTTTGTAATAATGTGACTACATCATATTTTAAAAATACATCTTTTTGATGGGGGAAGAAACATGGATCTATGTATATACCTATATGCTGTATAGGTATATAACAACTCATCTATATTTTACGGTAATGTTAATTTTTTAATAAGCTGGTGATGTTTGATAATTTTGCTGCATGTAGTTAGACAAAAGCAAACACAAAAATAGATAGATGTCTTAATGTTGAGACATTTTGCTATGTTTTCTAAGACTTGTTATTGTTAAAATCCAATTCATAATCCTAGCCTGGCCAGGGTAACCGGAGCATGTTGCATGATATTTTAAATATGACTGAATTTGTATAATTAACATTGGCATATTTGTCCAGATCCTATGGATTAAAAAAAATAAATCTAGAAGGCTAACAAGCTGACAAATTTGACTGAAGAGCAAAAGTTTTGGAATACAAGCAATTACATGCAAAACCTCTCAATTTTTTGTCTGTGTGTTTTATGGTCTTTTTTCTGTGAATTGGCTATGCTTGATAGCAAATATGCTTTCTGAATTCATGAATGTTTCCTCTAAATATTAAGAACTAACCATGATTGTATTTGTGTTTACTTTGGCAGTAAAAAGAGAGGAGGAGGATTTTGAAGAAAAGAAATCCATTAAGAAACGAATCAAAGAATTAAAAGTTTTGGATCCTAAGATTGCACAGAATTTGTGTAAGTAGATTCTCTTTTTGTTTGTTTGTTTGTTTGTTTGTTTGTTTTTCTCAGAGTAATGTATAAATATTCCATAAGAATGCCCTTCTCTCTTGTGTGATTGCCTGGTAACCAGTGCTTGTTTAAATTGTGTTTAAATATGTGCATATATTGTTTTTAAGCCCAAACATGTGAGTTGACACAAAAAGACACCAAAAAGCAGTTAAAGATTATTCCTTGTGCAAGACTGTATATATTGAAGTGCAAGTATACAGCTATGTATCTAGTCCATCTAGATACATCTATTTTCAATTATCTAGTCTGTCCAGTCCATCTATTTTCAGTTAATTCATCAAGGAATACTGGATGCCCACCTCCCCCTGCATGTCCCCACCCCTTGTCAACAAAAGGATGAAAAAGGATGAAAAGCATCTTTCCATCTCATGAACTTTATAGAAACTAGGCAATATTTGGTATTATGGAATAATATGCAAACAAAGAAAATAGTTTTGATGGAGAGGAGTTTTAGGAAGAATAGGTTCCTTAATGCCAGCAGAGATCAAATAAGAAATAATTGTATTATGGTGACTAAATAAAGAATGCTTATAAGAACATTTTGTTTTCTGTTTCTCTGGTTTTGGTTTGTTATCATGCTTCTTTAAGAGAAGGCTCTGACAAGACTATTAAAAAAATTATAATTGTCACCTCAGCACAAAGTACTGTAATAGCAGTGATTTCTGCAGAGTAGATTTGTCTCTGACTGCTTGTGGAAGTCTTCTTTAATGTATATATTGATATAGTATTGATATTATTATAACAAATGGATGTGGAGAAGGCTGGAATTGAAAGAGAACAGTAATTAAAAATACTTTAAAAATTGTTATCTCTTATCTATACTACTTGGCGTAGTGTTTGTTAATCTGGAGATGCTATGACCTGTTTCACTCTGTTTTTTAAGTAGAAGCAAGATGCTGTTGTCTTGTTTTCTTCATTATTTGTGGAATCTTTGTTTTAGCAATTTTCCTTGGATCTTTCCGAGTGCCTTATGAAGAGATCAAAATGATGATATTGGAAGTAGACGAAACACAGCTCTCAGAGTCCATGATTCAGGTAACAAAAACGGCACTTAAAATGCCAGTATTTCAAGAGAATCTTTTCAATAAATAGAAACCTGTAGCTAAAAAGACCTCTTGATGTAAACTTTTGGCTAATAATTAACTGCAAGAATGTTCTTTTCCTATGAATGGTAGTTGTTGGGTTGTTTTTTTTTTTTCAATTTGTAATGCTAATATTTTTGTGAAAGCAGCTTGTGTTGTTTTTGGCTGGGATTGAGTTAACTTCCTTCACAGTGACTGATAGGGGGTTATGTTTGGATTTATGCTGAACACAGGGTTGGTAATACAGAGATGTTTTTGTTATTGCTGAACAGGGCTTGCACAGAGCCAAGGCCTTTTCTGCTGTTCGTACTGCCAGGCTGGCAATGGGGCTGGGGGTGTATGGGAGGTTGGGAGGGGACATGGCCACAACAGGTGACCCTAACTGACCACAGGGACATTCCAGACCATATGGCATCATGCTCAGTATGTAAAGTGGGGAGAAGAAGAAGGAAGGGAGATGGAGTGGTGGTGTTTGTCTTTTCGAGTCACCATTATATGTGATGGGGCCTTGCTCTCCTGAAGATGGCAGAAAATACCTCCCAGCCCATGGGAACCAGTGAATAAATTCCTTGCTTTGCTTTGCTTGTGTGAATGGTTTTATCTCATCCTGTGAGTTTTCTGGCTTTTACCCTTCTGATATCTTCCTGATCCCACTGTGGGGAGAGTGAGCGAGTGGCTGCTTGGGGCTTGGACGGGATTAGACTGTGACACAGATGAATTTATATTCTCAGTTTTCCACATTGTCCACACCTAAATAGAGACTTTTTCTTGGGTACATATGATGCTTTTTTTCTTCCCTACTTAGCAATTTGTTCTTTGCTTTGTTTTTAGCTCTTATCTGCACAAATCTGTGTTTTGTTTGTTTGGTTCGGGTTTTTTTTTTTTTGTTTGTCAGAACTGCAACAATCCAATATCTTGCCCTAGGGCATTTACAGCATTCAGCACTTCTCTTCCATGGAGTTTATTTAGGTAGCGTCTTCCCTTTCAATATTATTTTTTTAAAGCGCAAAGTCAGGATGACTATGTGGAGTCAAAAGAACCTGGAAGTTCTTCTATATACAGTGATATTTAAGGGTTGAAGAGCTGAAGAATTAATGAAATAAACACAAATGAATCATTTTAGAATGATGGGAAAAAATTTGGAAGGGGTGTCTTGAGTTTATTTGAGCCAAGGCTCTGCTCAAAGCCAGGTCAACTAGAGCAGTTTGATCAGGGCCTTTTCCATTGAATTTTTAGTGTCACCAAGGCTGGAGACTCCATAGGCTTTCTTAACACCTTTTCCAGTGTTGAACACTTGTAGAATGTGGTGATACAAAAGGAGATGCTGCAGAAGGCAGTCTCCCCTCTGATATGCTACACCTGTGCATGCTGCAGAAGGCAGTCTCCCATCTGATATGCTACACCTGTGCTAATCATCCTAGAGTAGAAACACCTTGCCCTCACAGCCTTGGGCATGATAAAAGTGAGTTAGCTGAGTCAGAGTCAGTTGGAGTCTGCTCTTTGTGCTGTGAAGACCCAGGGACAGGAGGTAGTGCAAGGGCCAGAGAAGGTAAGATACTGTAAGATATTGTACTTAGCATAGACAGGGTTAGGCTAGCCGTGCTAGGGGCAGGATGGAGCTGGACTTGGAACTGAAGAAGAGAGACAATGCTGGAGCTGTGTGGAGCTCCTTGTAGAAGCTACAGAAGAAAGTTATGGGAGACAAGATGAATACCAAGATGCTGATAGCTGAAGCCTTCTGATGATTTTAATGAAGCACCTTGAGTGCAGTGTCAGTGTCGACTGGCACACATGCCAGCGTCTGCGACAGTAGAAGAAAATGTTTCTTTGTTTATCTAACTGGAATCTTTGTGATAACTTGTAACCTTGGTCTTCTATTGCCCAACTCCAAGAAGAGCTTAATTGCATCTTCTTTGTACCATTTGGTTGGGTATTTGCACACATTAAGGGCCTGTTAGGCTTGCTTTCCTATAATTCAACAAAGTGACTTCTCTCAGTCTGTCCTTGCCTGTCATGTGCATATTCTTGAGTCATCTTGATAGGCATCAATAAATTTGAAAAGATCTGTCTTTACAAAGATTATCTGTGTTTTGGACAGGACTCTGGCATACTGTGATGAACTTCAAATTATTTCTATTATGGGTCATACATGTCAAAACATATGTATCACTAATTGATAATTGAAGAATGAGATGTTTCTCTTAGATATTTGAAGGAGCAAGCATGAACCATCATCTCCAGTGACAGTATATATAGTCATTGTGTAATTCTCATTCTTTTGTTCAATGATGTAGTTAATATTGGCACTGAAACTATTACTTTAAGGTTATTAAGATGAACGCAGTTTAGACTTCTAAATTGTTTTTTTAGTCTAATTTGCACTTAGATCACTTTTTCAAGGTTTTCTTCATGCTCAAGAGCAGTGTGATGTGTATCTTAATTTTATTTTATTTGCTATAATAGTAGAAATTCTCTATGGTAGCATGAAAAACTGAGAGATGGAATATGCTCTGCTGTTACGTTCAGCTTAAACTCTGTTTCAGACAGTCCTTGCTTGCTCTGAGACTCTCATGCTATTTGATCTTAGCACCATTTTTCAACAGTTAAAATTTAGCTTATTAGAAAAATTAGGTCCTCAACAATTAAATGAAGCAACCTGTATAAATGAATACTATATATCAAAAATATGAAAAACTGTCATTTTGTTTATTTCTGTGTGTGTTATTTAAAGAAGGCAAAACTTATTTTTGCATTTAGACTGTGGGGAAAAAAAAATCAAACCATTTATGGGTAGTTAATTAGTGGCATACTTTTATGTGAAGATGCAGTAATCTAAGAAGAGAAAATTTATTTTAATTGATTTTTTTTTTTTTTTTTGCTTTTGTATCATTATTTTTAATTTCTTCTGTGGACTATTCTTTTCATTATAATTGTATATGCCTTGGGATAAGGAATGCCTAATTTTCGGTATATTTAGAACATCTAACACACCCTAACCCCACTTTGCAGTAGGCATGGCTAACAATATAATAGGATATAACTTTTTGACACTATGCTGATAATCTTGTGGCTCTGTTAATTGGTATTAACAGTAAAATATGTTGAAAGTCAGTGTATCTGGCAACCTCTCTATGTAGTTGGCATCAAAATTGAGTCCAAAGTGGTTTTGACAGTGGCTGAGCCCTTTTGTGTTTGGTTTTGGAGGGACGTGAACAATTTTATTTAAGAAAAGGGTAAGAGAAGATGAAGAGCCAAAAGTGAGACATTATATCCTACAAGAGTACAGTGGTATTAGCAGTTGCTGTGAAGTCAGCGGAATGGAATACAAGTGATCATATGCACAATATCCTGTATGAACACAGTCATATAGATCACTCAAGAATATAGACTGCATTTTTTGCCACATGATTAATCACTTGAAGACCTAAATCAGGTGGAAAGTTCAGTAAAACTTAGGCTTCAAATTTATTTTGCAAGTTTGGATGTAAAAATATTTATCAAATGGTTTCATCCAAGTTGCTTGTTTCTGGGTAAAACAACCCTTTAATAACTTTGAAAAAGAGACTGGGTTTAAACTTGAAAAAGGACTTCAGACACCCATCTTTCTTTGAAAGTGATAGAACAATGTGCCTCGTTGCTTCAAAAAGTTGGTATCCACATTCATATGTACTCTAGGTTGTTAAATAACTTTAAGTATCCAGGTGTATGTCTCTATTTCTACCTTCAAAAGCCTTTATGCTTTATGACCATGCTGTGAAAACATGTTCTGTGTATTTCATCATTCTGAGAAGAGAGAAAGCGTACATAGGTTTGCAACCATATGGGTAATTTTCTTAATTTATATGAGTTACTCTAGACATTATAGTAACTCTCCTTTTGAGGAATTTCTTGCTTTCAGCAGGTTTTGTTTGTTTGTTTGTTTAGCTGTAATTGTTGTATTCAGTGGGTTCTAATAACACTGTTTTTGAAGTAGGAAATTTGTTCTTAATCCAACTCTTGTTATACTTAAGAAATAAAATGTATTTTCTCCCCATCTGTCTCCATCCTCTTCCCCGCACCCTGCTTCAGTTAGAAATTAAATCTAGTGCTTAAAAATGTAAAAGCTCCAAAAGTCATGTTGTAATCCAAGAACTCATTGAGTAATTATTGAAATGTTTCCAGTGACTTAGTCAAAATTCTTTCTCCTGCTCATTCCTTGTTTGATATTCAAAATGTGCTTCATCTGTAGCTGTTCAAAAGCTTTATCTGAACACCATAAAAACCGCTTTGATATCAGCTGCTCCTTCAGTTTTGGTTGCTTTTTTTTTATATTCTGATGCTCAATATTGAAAATATTCATCTAACACTTGACTGTTTTTGTGTTTTGAAAGTTTTGTGGGCAGCTTTTCTTCATATGAAAACTGTTTCTGCATCAAACAATAACACTTTAATTTCAGTAAAGATTAAGGAATTGTATTTTATTTAGAGCTGTTTATGGGAATGTTGGGTATAAAAAAAGTAATAGATGTGTTATGAATTTCTAATTTAAAATGTATCTTTTTATATTTTGTACCCTTTCATTTTTGCTCAGTTTTACTGATTTAGTGCCAGACATCTTCGTTCGTAATTAATAACTACAAAAGTAGTTAATATTACAAAAATATTTTCCAAATGTAGTAGTGGTAAGGATATATATGACTGCTGTTCCATTAAAAATCAGTTTGACCTTATCCAAATCAAGCTTCTAAAATTTAAGTTTACGTTTTAAGCATCATCATCCATGCATTTTTAGTAGTTTTGTCTTTTCTTACCAAAATCCTTATTTGAGCATGGACATTCTGTTGAACTAGTCTGCTAATTTAGGGATATTTTTCAGCTACTACTTAAAAGAGTAAAATCCATTCTTCTTGAACTAAAGAAGAGTGTTAGGCAAAGCATAGGTATGACTTTTTATGTATCTGGCCCCAGACAGGTAATTTTTATGTCTTAACTGGCTGAATTTCCTGTGAAAGAGGGAGTTAGAATCTTTGGTGAGTAAAATGAGGGCTTTTATTTAAAGACTCTCAGGTGGAGGTTCTGTTCACTAACTGAAATGAATTCTTATTCGCTTATTGTATATCACCAAAGCTATTTACTTGAAAGGTAATAAAACAAATGTTGGCAACCAAAATGTCTGCCTTCTCCATCAAGTAATGGGGGCTGCAGTTGATGTTCTTGTTTTTTTCCTTGAAATATGGTAATAGGTAGTGAGATGGCTGTGATTCCTAGACTGGCTTCAGTGTTAAGAGGATTGAATATTCAGGTCACTGCAGGAGGTTGATCTTACCAGTCGACCAAGGAGTGTTTTAAGAAAGGAAAAGAAAATCTCTCTCCTGTTTTTCTCACTGTGACAGAAGCTTCATCAAAGTGTAACTAGAAACAGAAATTTCTGCTATCTGAGAAAGATAGCAGGCCATAGGGACTCCGACTATTGCCTAGTAGTTGCAGCAGTCATCTTGGGAAGGGACAGAACTGAGCTACTGACTCAAATTATAGACTGTAATTTAGTGTTTGAGAAGCTTTCTATTTCCAGACATCTGAAAAGCCACTTTTAGCCAGCCTAGTAGAAGCTAATTAGAGTGGGGTTCAGGTGCCCAAATGTGAGTGTCTTTATGTAAATAATATGTGTCTAAGTGATCAGGAAACTTCAAGGAGTCAGAGGATTCTTCAGATGAACAGATGAAGGTGAAATATTTGATTCCCCTACCTGTGTTCACAAGACATTCACCTATATGTGTCCAACCTCCCCATATGGACTTCTGAATTCAGCTGAAGCTGAATAGCACATCTGATTTACTACTTCTGGCATTTTTTCAGGCTAAGTAGTAATGTAATTAAGTGTAATGGGTTTAAGCTTCTGTTTTGAAATGCTAGAAAATTAATTATTCTTTCTCAAAAGAAAAATTACTAGCATTAGTAATTATTGCCATCCTCTGGGTGGTTATGTTATACTTGAAGTTCTTGTTCTGTTTGCTTCTAAGTGTTGTTTGCCTAGTGCCTATCAAGCATATTCTTCCTTTAAAAATAGTTAAAAAACATACAACAGAGGTGTGTAGAATCAGTGTCAGGTGCTGGCAGTATTGCATCACTTATCTTTTCCACTCTCAGTTACTTTAGTTTGTGTGTTGCTATGTACATTCTGCTGTCTTCAGGGAAGAGTCTTGTCTTTGGAGTTATGGTAATAATGCGTATGTAAACCCCTTTGTTTATAATAATAAAAGCAACATCGAGTCTGAGATTTTTATTTTTCTTTATAGAATTTAATAAAACACCTCCCTGAACAAGAACAATTGAATGCATTGTCCAAATTCAAGAACGAGTATAACAACTTGTCTGAGCCAGAGCAGTTTGGAGTTGTGGTGAGTTCTGTTTTATTATCACTGTTTGGTTTTGGTTTTTTTTTCTGTCCTTTCTTGAAATATGGTTTTAATATAATATTATATGAAAAAAATGACAGTTGCTTCTTCCTAAAAGTGAAGAGATCCAGACCAGAAGAAGAGTACAAGTGCTGCCTTTCAATTGGACTTTAGTTGGACATATCCTTGGATGTGGAAGACTTGATTATTGAAATATTGCTCCTGGAATGATTTTGGATTCTCTTTGTCTAAAAAAGTAATTTTTTAAAGTATTTTAAAGTATTTTAATATTTTAAAGTAACCACTTTTGCAAAAGAAACCAAACCAAAGCTATAAAAATTTTGGTATTTTCTGTGGCAAAGTTTCACTGGGAGATACAGAGCTAAATTTTAATTTCCATAGCTAAAATAGTTTGGCCTTACTTCTGTTTGCCAGACAAATAAATCTTAACGATTTCACTGAAGGTTTCTACACTTATATTTTTCTTTCTATTATCCACCTAAATGAGAAGAAAATCATGTCATAGCAATCACGTTAACCTATTCGGCCTCATGCTGCCTGTGTTTTCTTCCATGTTCTGTCAAGAGTACACCTAACCACTTTTTCCCTTCCCCCTGGAAAGACAGGTTTGTAACATCCTTGAGGTTGAATTCACAAAGAAAGACTGGAAGTGAAAAAAAGAAAATACTAGTTCAGTGCTGGCAGCTGATGCTTTTTGTGGAAATATGGTTTGCATATAATTTCTGTATAGCTCATAATTCGTGATTGTTAATTACTTCATCCAGACAAACTCAGGAGTAATGCTATGTAGTTTCCTGGTGCATATATCTATACAAGTCTTTGATTTTTCTTGTCTGTTTCTGGAGTTTCAACCTAAGGTGGTTATTGCTAAGATTATCTTATCTGAGGGAATTTCCCGTATGGGAATAATACTTATTCAGTTAGATGGAACTGTCAGTTGATGAGAAGAGCTAGACCAGTAACACAGTGTAGGTAGAGTTTTGCTGTGTCTGGCCCAACTTTTTCTGATAAATTTTCTGATAAATTAAAAAGTTGGGGCAATGTGATAACTCAGAAAAATAAAATGACAAAATGATAGGAGTTCTTACCGCACAAAAATTTGTGGAGCTTCTTTTCTGAAGGAGCGACCAGTTTCCCACTGAAAAGTGCAAATTCATGCTTTTCCTGGTTTTCCATGCAAAACATCAAAAATCGAAGTACACAAACAAGACCAAACCCCTTAAGCACAGTTTCTGTCGTGTCACAAATCCATGCATGTAGTAGAGTGGATTTCAGAGAACAAACTACAATGTTTATTACATGAAACATTTTTCGTTTCTGTTCCAATGGGGGAAAATTTGAGTAAGTCACTTTTTTTGACTCTTTGAATATGGAATCCTATCCATTTACTTTTCATCAAAGTTCTTCAAGCTCCACCTGGCTCTCTTGTATCTTTTCTTTTATTGTTGGCCAGGGAACTGGCTGAGAAATTCTACTCATTTCTTAGGAAGCCACTGTTCATGCTAATGTGAATCTTCACATTATTGCTGGTTTTGTTGGTTTTGTTTATTTTTCCTTAAAAATGTTGGATTATGCCTCATTTTCTGCTGTCTGTTTTAAATGAGGAGAATAAAGCTTGAATGCAAAATGCAAGACTTGAAGTCTTTTAGATGAGTAGTGTTTTATAGTTACGTTTTTTCAGAGAATTAGGAGATTCCATGTTAATTTGCTCTGAAGTTCTGATTAAAGCAACAATTAAATTATTTGACTCCTAAGAAAGAAGCTAAATAGTGAATAAATGGCTAATTACTACTTGTGTGATATTTTTTTTTCTTTTATCATGGAAACCCATTATCTTTCAGACTTTGAATTGAAAGTCAAGATTTGATGCTCTGAAAGAAACAGCAAGACACTTAGTGAAATATTTGCTTGCTGTGACTGTTACAGTATTGTATGTTTCAAGCAAAGTTAATTAACTTTTGTTGTTGGCTTAAAGACCTTGAGGGGCATGACTAAACAGTTCAGGTTCCCTTCATGAGTGTGGCTTGTGGTTTTGGGGTTTTGACTGCATTTTTGTCTTATGGTTGTGAGGATTAGTTTTCTTTGTATTGATCCTATGAGGCGCTTTTGTGGTTTCTGCCTGCTCTTTTTAAAGTTATTTATAATTTTTATATTTTTTGTTCATTCTGCAGTAAGTATAAAATAAATGCTTTATGGCCCTTATCTTCTCTTCCAGACTCTGAGTTTTCTTTAGATAAACTACTTTATTTTCCGCTAGGTTCTTTCTTTCACTTACTCCAGGCTCATGTCTCAGAGCACAGATATTATCACCTATTACTGTGGAGCTTTGTTTTTGTTTTAGGGTTGTGGGGTTTCTTTTTGGGTGGGGGAGGTGGGGGGGTGGGGAAGGAGGAAAGGGAAGGGCTTGCACAGAATCATTTACTGTTTCATGAAAATTACATTAATTCTGTTCATCCTACTAAAAATTTAGTTTACTATTGTTACCTTAATTTGATGTTATATTGAATGTTGTGTTTCCTTGCTGAAATTTATGATGAAGGATGCTTGTGCTTGATGAAAAATACTCGATTATGTTTTGTTTTATCATAGTTCTTTTTTTGTACTTGGGTTTACTTACTGCAGTAAACTTCCTCCAAAACTTTTTTAAAACTTCCTTACCTTCATACTATTTTCTTGGTGGTTTCATTGATTACCACAGAATATTCTGAGTTGGAAGCAATCCACAATGATCATCAAGTCAAACTCTTAAGGGATAGCCCATATAGGGATTGAACCTACAACCTTGTCTTTACTAACACCATGCTGAATCTTCTATGAAACTTGATAATGATTAAGATTATCTTTGTGTAGTATGAAACCCACTGGAGATTAATGGGGTTTCATCTAGATGTTCATCTCGGTAACTATTGAGAGAAGGTTGTGTTTTGTGTTTTTTACATTTTTTTACCTGGTACTTTCTTCAATGGACAGTATAAATATAAATACTTTAGGACTTTCAGTAATGTCGATTTGTCTTGCAGGTAGTTCTTTCCTCCTAAGGAAAAAGTATTGTATTAGAGAATGTTTTCCTAATTTTTGGTGTAGTGTCTGTCATCATATGAAAGAAATGTTTAAGGAGTAGATCATTTAGTAATGTTAATCTCATTTGTTTTCAGTGAAGTTGATATAATAACTACTAGTTAGATTTACTGATCATGACTGGTACTTTGAGTGAAGTAGTCTGTTTAATGGATTTTTACTGAACTATTACTATACCACTGGTCAATATATTGTATATTCCTTATTGACCATAAGGAAGCTGGATACAAGCATCTTCCAGCTGTTCAGAACTCAAATGTTCTGAATTCTCATAGATTTCCATTCTATGATTTGATGTACACTTGTTTATTTACAGTGCCTGTAATTCTTTGTGGGGTAAAATAGTCCTAGACCATATTATATTTATTATATGGTTTGATATGCATAAATGCAATTCCACTTAGGAAATCACAGTTTTGATGCTCTTTATGAGGCATCCCTGCACCTTTAGGTCTGACATTCCAAGGTATTTTTGAAGGCACAGAGGTGCATGGCAATGTCTGTTCCCATATCAGATGGTTCCAGATTTTTACAGCACTGCCCCCCCACACCCCCAGTGTCCTGTAACTGTAGTGCCCCAGCTTTGCAGCACCACATATCTGCTTCTCCACCCTCTCTTGCCCACACACCAATGCTAAGGCTTCAGGCCTACTCATGCCATATTTTAACTGTTTGTTGCACTCAGAACCATGTGAAAAAGTGGTTCTGAATTGATAATACTGCATGCATAAAGCTGAATCCAGTAGTGAATTCCAGAATGAGACAACTGGAACAGGTTGCCCAGAGAATGTGGATGCCCCATCCCTGGAAATTTGCAAAGCTGGGTTGAACTAAGCTCAGAGCAGGCTGGTCTAGTGGTAGGGATTCTACCCATGGCAGCAGAGTTGAAACCGCTTGATCTTTAAGATTCCATCCAACACAACAGAGTCTATGATTTTATGCACCCTCATCAGTGTGTGTAATCCTCAGTGGTATAAAATGGTCCTGGTCCATATTAAATTTATTATATGGTTTGAAGTCCATAAATGCAATTCAATTTGAGAAATCAATGTTTTGATGTTTTTTATATAAAAACTTCTAAATGTAAAAAATTTCTAATCTTGATAGATGCTATTACTAGATGTTTGACCTCAGGTGTAGGCAAGCCTACTAGCATTTTTACATATGAAAATACTGTCTCAAGAGCCACATGTGATAGCTCCTGCTCTTTCTTTTCTTGTAATCTGAGACATTTGGAAACATGTTCCCATATTGTCTGGTAGTAAAAAAAAGGAAACAGGTTTTTCCTTGATCACTTATATTTGCTCAAAGATAAAATTGATGGAATTACAAAATATTGTTTTAGAAATAATTAATGTTCAGACCTCGTGAAATTCACTGACAGCTAACCCAAATAGAATTTGGCAAGCAGTCCTCATGTGGCTTCACAGCTTGTTCACTGATGGATGTGTTTTTAATGAGTTCGTACCAAAGGAAAAGATTTCACTAGAGTAAATTGAAGATTAGAGTGAGGCCTGATGAAGGCTAGTTTGTCTTAAATAATTCAGCAGACACTTAAATTGATCAATTCCATATTCAGCTGATGGTTTCACCTGTATGTTCTCATTGAGGATAACTCAAAATGTATTAATGTTTTTTCACTGTTGTCTGGAAAATATCATACTATCACTGTTTCTGCAGAGGTGTACTCTGCCTTTCATATTTCTTGATGCTTGGACACAGCCCTATCTAGTGACATTTCAGTCTGTTTAAAATTCTGAAGTGCTGAGGTGCATCTGGTCTGTGAGATATTTTGATTGTGTTAATTTCTATCTGCAGAACTTATCTTCTGTGTCTTCTAGATGTCATGTGTTATCTGCTGCTGTGCCTTGTCAGTGTTCTCTATCAGTATTTCCAGTCTTTCCAGGAGTGTTGCCAAAAATTAACTTTCTATTATATGCCATCTGTGACAGTTAAAAAATCTTTATGACAAGTTGCAGTTAAGTTACCTATGTTGTTGGGAAGGAGAACATCCTTAACTCCTGTAATGTTGACATATTTCAAACTTCTAACCTAGGGATAGGGTGGAAAGCAAAGCTCCAGAAATACCTTCTGAAAATGGTCATCATGAATGATCTGCACTGATCTGACTACTTGCAATTGCCATCAGATTGGCTTATATTACTTCCTTTGCATCAGTGAAAGATTGTGACGCCATATTATAGATGAGTGTTCCTGTAAATGCTTCAGTACCAGCAGGTCTTACTCTTACCTCTGTTTAGTTCCAGTAGAACCATTTTGGGTAGATAATCTAAAGAATGGTTTAAAAATTTTGTCTTACTGTTGTCTGATATTAATTCAGATGGCTAAGTGGGTGCTTGTGGTTTGTTCTGGCACACGCATAGGCTATCTCGGTTTTCTTCTTGGCAGATATTGCTACACCTTCAGAGCAAGAATGTTACTTCTCTGAAGGGTTCCCATCTTTTGCTTCTAGCCATTCACTTTTCACATTCTGTCAAGAGCCTGTCCTGGATCTGATTTGATGCTTTTCTTCACTAGTAATGTAAGCAACCCTCTAATGTTCATGTCATGCTTTACACATCATAAAGAAAACACTTCTGTGTTGAGTAAGGACCATGGTCCTGCCATGTTGATTCAGCAGCTTTAAGGATTTCTTGGAATTTCACCACATAAATTGAGTTAGGTGTCCAAATGACTGGCTAGTGCGGGACAGCTATGCTGAAAGAACCTTGAGGCTGATTAGTACTTCTTAAATCCCTAGAGCCTGAAATTAATATGCAGCAATTTCATCTGTTCCAGCTTCAGACTATAGAGTTTAATAGCGCTCCAAGTGCTGTAGGATTTGCTGTCCCTGTGATAGTTTTGTAGAACTGAGGAACTTTCTCCAAGACATACAAACTGTCTTCTGCAGCATTCACTTATGTGACATGTCAGACTGTTTTTGCCACAGATTAACTGTGGTTCCAAATACACCAAATAACTATATGGATAAAAATTCCCCAGTCATTACTAAATTTGCTATCGACAAGGCTACAGAGGCTCTGCAGTGGAACGTTTTCTCCTTACCAATACTGTTATGATCATAGACACACATCTCCTTAGGAAATTAACTGGGACACATCTTGTTGGGTCAGTAGAGATGATACCAGATATGAATTGTTGGAGACCTTTTTTGAAATCAGTCATTTGTCACATCAAAGACATCAGAATCAGCTGCTAGCTATGTAACATCAAATTCCACTTTTATGTGGGAGTTGTTATGATGGTTCAACCTGATAGGAAGTACTGAACTTGCTGTCATGATTTTGAGACATTCTCATCCAGACCTTGATCATGTATCTTCATGACCTCTGTTTTGGGATATTTGTTATAGTAGACTTTTCATTAGGAAGTGGATTCCTAGTAGCAACCAGACAGAAAATAAGGCATTTATTTTAAAGTCAGACTTATCAGATTTTTCAATCTGGAGTACAGTTACATCTGATTTACTTTTAGAAACTTTTCTCCATTTGGTTTGATACTGTAATATTTGATTTTAAATTCCTCAGTGACATCTGCCCTTGACTTTTGGTGTTAATTAATTTATTTTTGCCACCTGTATGGATTAGAGGTTTTACAGAGGATTTTTACCTATATTAAACTCTTGACTTGGTTTCCCACAAGGAAAGCTTTTCAGTCTAGTAGCATCTGCTCCATATGTGTCTTTTAATGAAAATAGCCTTTCAGACATCTGTTAGACCTGCTAAAAATAGAAGAATTTGGGAAATTTGTACCCTCCCCTTCTTGAAAGATTCCTTTTTAGGAAAATATCATTTTCTGGTTTCAACCTGGAGAAAAAAAAGCTGTATGCATTCCATACTAATCAAGATGTCAGTACATCTAATTGTACTTTTTTGATAAGAAAAAAAATAAGAGACTACTTTTTTTTTTATGGGACTTACCTTCCTGTGAATTTCAGCATGAAGACTGTAAGCTCAGGTTATTTTGACAGCTGTGTTGTAGCCCCCATTGGCAATTCTGAGATCTGCTTACTGACCTTGCTGGGCCATCTTTGTTGAACATAATGCAATCTAAAACAGTACCAGGGATTTTCTGCACTGTGAATCAGTGCACTGTCATCCACAAGAAAAGAGAAGGCTGCCTGTGTGCAGCTAGGAGGTAATTGATAGGTGTTGTCCCTGTGTCAGTTACAATACACTGCCTTCTATTCTGACCTGAATATCCTTTAGGAAAATATTGGATTTGCAAGAAACAAAATCAGTAGTTCAAATTCAAACTGTTTGTAATTCAGGCTGGAGAAACAGAGTAACAGACCATGCTCTCTATTGCTGCTAATAAGGCTGAAAAGTCATTAGTTCAATTGTTACCTGTATACATATGTATGTATATGTGTATATATATATATATACACACATGTATATATATATTTGATTTCTCTTAAGTAATTTTAATTTTGTGTTGGCGGTTCTTGACTTGATTATAATTTCCTTGAGGAAAAAGAGTGTGTAAAAGGTGAAGAAATATGTACTATTTCCCTGTATCCATAAAAACATTTCAATGAAAACACTGATTTTTATTGTGAATTGGCTTCCCATACTGTGAAATAATGTTTGATCTCCCCAGAATGCTGCTGTTTTTCACTAAGATTTAGACATGTTGGCTGTCTTTTTCAAATTGAGCAGGGTGTTCTTTTATCTTCTTAAATGTGATAAAATATCTGTTAAGGTATCAGTCCTTCCCTATTTGATTTTTTTCCTGCTGTTCAAGTGCCTTGGGTCTAAAGATAAGTGTCAAGAATTCCCACTTTTTACCTCTGCACTCTTAGGAGTTCACTGATGATGCAGTGGCGAAAGCCATACATTATCCACAGGGAATGGTGTTCCACTTTGCTCTCTTTAGTCAGCTTGGCTGCAGCTGTTATTTTACTTTTTGGATAAGGACATTTTCAGGTGGTCTGACAGCCTCAGCACTGTTGCTCCATTTAAAGAAGGTTTGAAACTGAAGCCCTTGCAGTGTTTTTCTCTATGAGCTTGTGACAGGAATGAAACCCCTTCGGTGATCAAAATGTAGTGTCAGTGGAACTTCTGAGATGCTTTCCTTTACTTGACATCAACAGAAAAAGATAGTGAGTGTACACATATATCAGATTGCACATCCTTGTAGTTGCCTTGTGATTTATGCTGTATTTGAGAGAAAAACCTGTCTTGCTGTTGGAGAGATCTGTGAGAGCTGCTGCAGGGTAGCTCACCTCATAAGTCAGTTCCCATTTGGACTTGCTTGTATGAGACTTTTCTTGTGGACTATTAACTTAAAAAGGAGAAAAATTCATTACCTGTACACTGAGTTCTCTGACATGTATAGGTTTCTACTTTGACTTTCTGTTTTGGTTATTTGATTGTTTTCAGAATTCCACTAGCAAGACTGAAGTAAACTGATGTCCTTATATGCTGATTATAAAAAATATAGGTATTAACATAAGATGGTCAGCAACACTTAAATTCTTAGCATCTCTTGTGGTAGGCTGTATGGATTTTACAGTTTGAATATAACTATGTGTCACAAAAAATGCCATATATTACTAAGGGAACTCTATGTCTTCCCTTTTCAATTACTGACTTAGCAAACAGGTAAAGAAATAATACTGACAGCATGAATTGTGCATGGATTTCAGAGCATTTTCAACAACAACAGCAACAACAATACTAGTAATTACAGTAGTAACAGTCCCAGTGGCATTTCTGCTGTGTTTCTGGCGTGTGTTCCTGTTTCTAATTTTTTAGATTGCATATTTCCACATTCAGCCCTTAAGGATTACATGCATACATACCAGAAATCTAAATTTCTTGTAGTTCAAGTGGTTCTGATGAAAACTTTGCAGATGTGCATGCAAATGTGCATGCTCATGTTTGTGGAACACATCTTTGTGGTCTAAAGTGCGTGATTATTTCAGTTTCAAGGATCTGCCTGTCTGAAAAGCCAAGAGTCAATAAATTATTCATCTTCTGGTGATTCTGTAGTATCTTGACTTCAATACCATTTAAAATCAATGCAACATACACTGCATTTTTTTAGTTTCTATGGTTTAATATTAATGATCATCTCTATTGCACCCTGAGTAGGGTACTAAATACTAAAAATTTGGATCATTTCAATGGAAAGTTGAAATGTGAATGATTTTTCCAATCTAGTCTCAATTTTTTTCTGGCTAACTTTAGGACAAAACTTAAAATTAAAAACATTTTTCTCAAGATGCTGAGAAGCAGTAGTACATATACAAATTTAGTAAGACAATTGAGGAAAAGGAGTTAATAGTGATTCTTCCTGACGGATCTGGGAGAATGAATTTGTGACACTTGCCTCTGTCCACTACCTTAACATTCTTTTATGTAATTATTCTTCAAATAAATTGGATATAAAGTTGTTCAAGTACTGTGTTAATTTCACGTGGAATTTAGTATTTCTGTTTCTATTTTGCTGTGAAATGCCCTGTTCAAATTCAAGTCCCATTATCCTTATTTATCCATTCTTAAGTAAGAATTTTACCACGCCTGTTGTATGCTATTTCATGCAGTATAAGAACAGAATATCTGCGTACAGTTGGTACTGAACTAATAATGTTCAAAGTGTACACTTTAACTGTTTTACTTGATGACCAGGCTGGAGGCAGTCAGTGAACTAAAGTGCAACAGTTGATTTTTAGCCTAGTTTAATCTGAAAGACATCCTGATTATGTGCTCTGCTCTATGATGAAAACCGGTTAGTGGAAATGATTTCTTATTTTACATCAAGATTTTTTATCTAAACTAAAATGTAAATGGTGTGTTTACTTCAACGAGACATCATCATGTGGTGCACAGCTATGCAGGCATTTCTGAAATGGTCTAGTGACATAAAATGTTAACTCTACCTGATTTTATTTTCTTCTACTGCCACAGTATAACCAATAAAATAGATTATGAACTCCATCCTCTTCTGCTTCTGCATCGAACCCTTTGGATAAGACAGCCTTCAGTTTCACTTTACACTGAAAATGGATGGAGTGTCACCATTATCCTTTACACTGAGTCTCTTGGGATAATCAGTGCCATATGACTTATGAATGTTGCACTGTCAGAGGAATTTCCACGTTGGTAGACTAGATCTGTGTTGAGAAATACTCTGTAAAACCTTAGGTATCACTGTGGTTTGGAGGGGAATAATTTAAAGGCAAGAGTTTAAGGCCATTATATGAAGTCTACTGCTTTGTAGAAGTGCCAATGTTATTGCTTCTTTGTTGCATCAAGAAGTACTGATAGCTGGAAACAATGTGTGCCTTATTAAAAAAATAAAAAGTAAAAACTGTGTTTAAGATTCTGGGAATTGTAAAGAAATTATTGTCTTGAACCTTGCCTTGAGAAGGAAGAAGACAAGTATGAGGAAGGAGATCTCGAATTCATTAAAGTGATGAGAGAACAGGGATAGGGAAAACTAAGCTAAGCAGCTTATTGAATAATTTTTTAGTGTTTCTAGTGTGGATGTAGTAAACCACGTACAAATGTATGTCTGAAATGAGAGTGGAGTTCAGTGGAGTTAGAATTCAGTGACCTAGTATATAAGGAGATCAAAATTTCTGTTGAAAATACATGATCAGTAAATCATAGAAAAAGCCAAAACTTTTGTGTATGATCTACAGAAGCTGTTTTCCTGGGAGCATTCAGCTGCACGTAATGAACTGTATTGGTTCATTAGTTAGTATAGGTTAGTAAAGAGGAGTGTAGGGGGTATGAATATTGGTGTATATTGGTGTATGCTATATTAAGTGTTCCATAGCTGAGATTTTTTCAATACTGTTATTTTCCTCTGAGTTTATAATAGGCTCTTATTGATGTCAGACTCCAAATATTTGCACCAGAAAATGAGATTTGTCTTGTTTTGGTACATCCAAAGTTACACAAAATTTGTGAACTACTTTCATTCCTTTGCAACTACTGGGTCATAAACTTGGATTAGTTTTATAGGATTTGGTATATGAGTTGACAGATGTGATATATGATGACACTTTATCTTTTATTGCTTACACATACTAGTTATTTGGAAAGGATGGGGGCAGTTCCTATTAGCCACAAGATGGGATTTCAGTTGCTTACCCAAGTGTCTCTCATTCATTCATTCATTTGCTATCAGTTATAGCAGATATATTGCTTCTTCAAGCCTGTCACACCAATAAATCATTTCAGTGTGTATGCATTTGTACAGTGCCAAAGTGTACCATGAATTTTAAAGGAAATCTTCTATTTTTCTTTTCAATCAGATGAGCAACGTGAAGAGACTACGGCCACGGCTCAGTGCTATTCTTTTTAAGCTTCAGTTTGAGGAGCAGGTGAACAACATCAAACCTGACATCATGGCTGTCAGTGCTGCCTGTGAAGAGATAAAGAAGAGTAAAAGCTTTAGCAAGCTTCTGGAACTAGTGTTGTTAATGGGAAACTACATGAATGCAGGTTCTCGGAATGCACAGACCTTTGGATATAATCTCAGCTCGCTATGTAAAGTGAGTTTTGAAATGTCCATGTTGTTACATTCACTTTTCTTTTTTTAATTATGCTGCATAAATACTCTGGTTTTGCTGGTTTTCCTGCAGTTTATTATTTGCTTACTATTTTTTTCCTTATTATTTGCATTAGTTGATAGTTTGAACAGTACAGCTAATCCATGAATAGTTATCTTAAAACTGGTTTGCATTTAATCACTTTTAAGGGATTCTATTTTCAGGGAACAATAAAAAACCAAACTAAATAAGGTTATGTAAGGACCTGATCAATGTGATCATAGTAGTTTTGTAATTGTAACATGTCTGAGCACTTCTAAGACATCTGTCACATTTTAGTGTGTTTTAATACAGTTATGTTTTCTTTTGGACGTGAATTTACTCCTTATGTGATTCTCTTCTTATGTTGCTCAGTTTCATCAGTTTCTTGCTTCCAATTTTTCTTAAATTTTCACTCTTTCAACTTTTGTATAAGGTATATACAAGAAGGTGTCTATACTTTTCCTGGATATTAATTTATAATCCATTCTAATGCTAATTACCTTTCCCATATTTAGCGTTGTTATTTTTTTTCCTGTGCTGTCTGGGAGCATACTGAACAAGCATCAGAGTGCACATATAGTTCTTACAAGGAAGGAATTGTTTGAAACTTTGTATATACTCTTTGTCTTTCTGTTTCTTTATCTTTTTGCGTGAGAGAAAACACAATATGTTAACTTCTATGTTCATGAAATTAGTCACCCTTATTCTGCCATATTTCAGAGGAATTCTTTCACTGAGTGTTGAATGTGATACCTATGACATAAATATTTATAATGAATAAGTTATATTCTTTCCCTAGTCTAAAGTAAGCATTAAGCATGATTGAGTTAAAAACACAACTTGTTGAGAAACATATTCAGAAGGAAGATACTAAAGATTCTTTCTCCAATTAGGTGCATTTACTTAAGTATGATTTTACAAGAATCTGTCCTAGGTCTGGTTATATTCTCTGTCTTTTTAATGCACAAGGCAAAAAATATATTGATGAAAACAATGTGAAGGTAATTGTTATAAACACTTTGCAGAGCAGGATCAAAAGTCAGAATTTATCTTGGAGAAATAATTTAAGATCTAGAATATGAAGATTTTGAATATAGCTGTGGAGTACTAGATATAGGAGAGAGAATTGATGTATATAGATAATGAAAGTATGGAATGAATGACTGTATTAGTTCTACATCAGAAAGCAGCCATGAGTAATCTCAGAAGAGAGATATGATATTGATATGCTAATACTCAATCATTCATTAAATACTGATGTATTAAAATTATATGCATGTTTATAACACAGGTTCATGTTTATGGCTAACTTTTGTTATGTATCACAGTGTATTACATGTATCACAGTGTCACATTGTAGAAATTTTTTGTGGTGCTATTAAGACATCTTTCACTGAGATTCCCAATACGACAGAAGTAACATATTTTACAACATTGCATACAGTAAAAATCCTGGGTTTTGATATATAGGTGTTCCATTTCCTGTTTATTTGGAAAACTGTCCTTCACATAGTTTTTAATCCACTTTTCCGAGGGAAAACATGCATGCTCTGGGAGCATATATTTCAGCATAGTAGCTGGTCTTTGAAAATAAACAGACTTTTTAGAGTTAATTATGAAATATCAATACTGTGTTAAGGATTTTGTGCTCTGATATTCAGATGGACGAGTCTTTGTGCAATTGTGGCAGCCTTTTTCATACTCATGTTTACTTTGTGCCTACATGCTTATATACGCTTCCAGCTAAATATTTTTATGTAGAAATAGTTCTTAAGTAGTAAAGAAACACTTTCATATGTGATGTTATTTTCTATTTATAAAAATGTATTTGATTTAAAAGAATATCTCAGTTAAAAAACTGCAACAGAAGTGTTTGTCCGCTGTTAGTGTTGTTACACAAGTAGCTGCAAGTTTTCAAGTGGCCAGGCTTGAAAATAATTTCATGTGTACAAAGATTCCAGAAAGAAAGGTTTATTCTTAAGAATTCTTGAAGTCAGCATTTTTAAACAATGAGGCCTATGAACTCTAATTTACTGTATTGAGAATTGATAACAAGAACTTGTGCACACTGAGGTTGTGTAGCTTCCACTACATAAATATTTTTAGGCTAGAGTTAATTTCATACTTAAAGAGGGAAATCATATAATGCAGTGGATACATGCATTATGTATAGTTAGATTTTGCTGGTTTAACTTTGATTTTTCTTTTTTATACTTTCTTGTGCTTATTCACAGTTTTGTAAATGTTCCTGTATTGTTAAAATAATTACATTTTTAAAAGAAATGTGTACTGTTTTTGACTACTGAACACAAGTATTGCATAGAATGAAAAAATACTTAGTATGACCTTTCTAGGGATTTTTAGCAAGGGGAAGAATGAAACATTGCTATCTTAAAAAAAACTACTTTAACAGTTTTTTCTTTCCTTTCTTGGATGAATAATTACTAATATATATCAATTATTAAAATGGCCAGAAATAAAATTTTTCTCAGTGTTTTTACATTTTTTTTTTCCCCGCCCAGCTGAAGGACACAAAGTCGGCAGACCAGAAAACAACATTGCTCCATTTCCTTGTAGAAGTGTGTGAAGAAAGCTATCAGGATGTCCTGAATTTTGTTGAGGATTTTCAGCATTTGGATAAAGCTAGTAAAGGTTTGTGTAACTAACTAAAAGTTTTGATTTTGACACATTACAGTATCTTGTGTATAAGATGATGCTTATTTTTTTACCAACAATATTAAAAAATAGATATTAATAGTCAATATCACAGATCAGTAATTTGAGCTGCTGTGAATGGTCTTGGAGATACTTATTGTTTGGGCTTCTAACATTTACTACAGAACTTCCCATTATATTTCTTTTAACATGTCTTCTAGAACCATTTTTCATACTGGATTTCTTTTAAAAGTTCTTTCCTGTTATGAGATCTTAATTCCAGTCTTTGATCTTTTATACAGTAAGTGTAACACTCACCATCTTCTAATTCAAACAAGTAGAAAGGCTGTCATGGCATCACTTTTTATAATTTTATTTTTTTCAAAACATGTATCTGTTTTGTCTTCCCTACATGTATCTTTTTCATGCAACAGTAACATTGGAAGTCTGGAAAAATTTTTAGTTTCATCAGGCAACATAGAATATGGGAAAGCTCTGTATAAGCAGCAGTGGAGTTTTTCGAAATTAATTTCTTAATTAAAAGTGCCTTTTCTACATTTTACCAGTTTAAGTAATTTAAACAGACGAAGCATAGAGGTAGAAATTGATGCTACCGTAGCACTGCCCTATGCTGGCAGGAAAAAAAGATTGGATGGGCTCAGTTAAAATTTTTTTAGTTTATCTCAGTTTGGAAAATATCAGTTTATCTATAATGCGTTGTAGAGTGTCACTCTCATGCCTCAGTCAGTCTCCCTGCCACAAATTACAGCTTTGCGAAACATGCCTCTGATAGGAGACCTGAGATAGGACTCTTACATAGAGTTCACTTTCTGGTTCTTAAGATTTCCGGTTTTACTTGGTGTATCATAAACCCAGAAAAGTTTAATTATTTTTAAATAGCTGTCAAATGCTTCAAGCCCTTCACCTAACTGTTTATACTTGTTATAGAAACAGTTTCTGCTGTACATTAATTTGGTGTGTTTGACATTATTTTCAGTGTTAACTGGTCACTGATTTTTTTTTTTTTTCAATCAGTAATATGTTATTGTTTGTATTGTGCTTGAGTTTTTTTCATCCTTATCAGAAGGCAGTATTTTCAGTGTAGACAATCATATGACACTGCTGACTGTTTTCTGGAAAAATTCTGAGGTCTAAATCACTGACCATTTAAAGAGTAGCCAGTAAAATTATCAATTTGCCCAAGCTTTCTGTTCTGTTCTAGGCATCTGGAAATGACTAGTTGAGTCTTTGATCTCAGTGTGAGGTAGGGTGGAAATCAATGATCATGTTTTAAAGCTTATATATTGAATTTACTACAGTGTATTATGAGGTACATTTTGCATTTGAGTTTTACTGTATGAAAAAGAGACGTGGTATATCATTCACGTATCAGTGCATTTGTTTATATTTGTTTCTCTACCTGCAAGACTCCATTCTGTTTTTGAAAGAATCCTGCTGCACTTGAATTTTGGAAAACCCAGCAGATTATAAAACTGTAATTCATGGAGTTTTTAAAAAACTTTTAGTACTTCTGCAAAAGCACATTTTTATGAAGCAAGTTGATTTAATATGCACTGACTTTTGTACAGTAAATTTTTAATGAAGCGGCTATTTTTGCTTGAGCTTAGCAGAAGGTCAGTTAAAAAGAAAGTCTGTGAATCTCTTCAGTCACGTCCACTGTAATGGTCTCATGTATTACTGATATGCTGGTGAAGTCTAACAAGTTGACCAAGAGAGCTGGGAAATCATAGCAGATATTACAGCAGATGTTACAAGCCATCATTATGGCTATTAGGAACAGTGATAGAGGGGATATTCCAGAAAAAAATACTTCTTGTGGTAGAACAGAACTTTGGTACTGAGGGCTTAGAGGATTTCCTCCATTCTAAGAGACTGTAATTTAGGGTTTAGTAGAAATAATCCATCCTGATTTGCATTTCTGGGAGGCAATTTACACTTTCAGTAAATCTGGAAAACCACTAGATCCAAATAGTATGTCTAAGGGTTACAGGCTGCTGGTAGCACAGAAGAGAGGAAGTCAGCCTTGGTTTTTTTCCTGTCATCCAATAGAAAGGTTGTATTCACACATATGCTGTTTTGTTTCCCAGAGTTGTGGAAGAGACAGCATCACTCTTTTCTGCTTTTGTGTCATATTAATATATTGTTCAATTTTTCCCTGAACATAGAGGTAGTATTTTGTTCCAGTACTTGTTTTTAAATCCTCTTTTCTAGCTTTTGTCCTGGCAAAGGTTAGGGCCTTGTACAGGTGATGAAATTAAATTCCCTTCATGGTTTTGCTGAACTTTATTTTCTGAAATAGTTTTTAAAAGTACTTTCCAAGAATAAATCAATGAAGTTGGATAAGAATATTCTATTCTCCTATACCTTTGTTGCAAGCTGGTTTTTATTGAGCATCTTTTATTAGCTGTCTGCATATTCATGTGTTCAGATGCAATAATTTCACATTTTTTATCTGGCATAAAGTGTTATTTGTAGGTATCCTTTAAATTATAAATCAAAATTAATGTGGTAGAAAGATGTGTAAATGCCATTTGAAAAATATTAACAGAAAACTTGAAGTTGAACATATGTATTTATACATAAAAATGGAACTATACTGTGCACTTATTAGTTTTGGCTTGATCATCCTCAAGAATTGTTGAGTCTTTTACAGGTTTTTCAAAGCAAGTTACTTAAAAGATGTTTTTTTTTAGAACAGTAAGCTGTTAAAATAGCTTGTAAGACTTCAAGAGCAGTGACACGTGGCTGCACCAAGTTAATGGTGAAGCTAACATATTTGATAGTATTTTATAAATTGTCATGTATTATGTAAATTAATTGTTCCAGGAAAAATATTTTTTTCAAATCTACCTCTGAGGGGCAAACAGTAAGTGTAAGTAAGTAAACCTGTGCGGTTGAATTTTGCTTCAGGATATTTCAGTTATTTAATTTGTGGTTTTGGTTTTTTTCCATTGTATGCTAAAATTTTAGTTTTTGCTTTTGTAATACTAGTAGATTTAATTCACTGTTACAGTCCATGAATTAAAGATACCTTTTTACTTTGAAGTATAACAAATCCTGTTTTCTAAGTGCTCTTAGATCAGCAGGAGGAACTTTCATTGCGGCTAATGAGCTTACAGATATGACAGTTCCTGAAGATTTATATAATTAAAGCTGTCTTTTCTTTTAAACATAATGACTTTCCTGCTTTTCTGTTAGTATTCCAGACAAGAAATATTTTGCTAATTCGGTACAATTACTAATTCTTTATTTTATGGTATTATAAAGATTTATATTGCATTTATGCAGGCTGCTGTTTTACTTGATTGACTCTAATTTACAGAGACCTTACAGGTAACAGTGTATCAAGTCTTTCATATTGTAATAACACTATAAAGCTGCAGATTTTCCTTTCTCTAAAAGACATTAACTCATCACAGCTTTGCAAGTAAGATATCCATTTTCTCTTTTTTGAAACTTCATTTGTTTTTTAATAGATAATTAATTTCACTTAAAATAAAAAGGTAGGAGCCAAATGGAAAATGTGAAGTTTGAAATATATTAATGAAAAATAGGACACACCCCAACCACCCCCATAAAACTTAAAAATCTTAGGGGGCAGCATGAGAGAAAAATAATAATATATATGCCATGAGAATTCTATATGTCATGAGGAAATGTGTTTTTCTTATTCGAGAATTTCTAAGTTAATGACAAATTTCTCAGTACTATTAATATATATTTATGCTATACATTGCTTGGGTTTTGATTTGGGTCACAAATTCACAGGCTCTTATTTTAGGCCATCAGGATTATATACTCTGTAGGGGAAAAATGTGGATATCTGCTGAAATTCAAAAAATATCAAATGTGTTATGCAGAAATCAATTGGAGGAACCTTAAAATGGTGGAAAAGGCAATTAAAAAAAAGCTGAATGCATTGTGCAGATGTATAGACCCTTGAAGGTGAGAAAGCTTAATTTTAATGAGTAGGAAGGTGCTGAAAGTGCATTTAGATGTACATGTAGACTTGTGTATCTTGCTACCTGTATACCTCAGGGAGTTAGATCTTAGAATGATGATATTGAGTAAAAGACTGATAAATGTGGCCACTTTTAAACTTTTATTTTTAACTCTAGTAGACTGATATTCATTACCATGCCATGCTAATAGTTCACTCTAAATCACTATTAACCACTGTCACTGCATATTCAAAATAGTTAGTTATTAACAATCATACCCTAAATTATCTGCAAGTATACAACACGTTGCAGTCAGCTCAGCACTTTGTGGCCCCAAGGAAGCAGGTGGTGAAGCTAAAGAGGCTCAAGAGAAGCTGCAACTGATGCAAGGGTCTTCTTTCTTCCCCCTCCCCTGAATTTAATTTCTTCTTTTATAAGACAGTTTTGTCTCTTGACAGATCTTGGTCCCCCACTGTACTATATCACTGTGTACTGTACAGCACTGCGGGATCTTGACCCTTGTGCTCAGGGCTGGTGCTGTATCCTGTTGCTTGGTTATCTTTTCCTGCTTGCCTTAGCAGCTGCTTCTTTCTCTCAGTAGCAGCTCAGTGGTGAATAACTGACAATCAGTGAATTGTCGTTCAGATGTTTGTTTTCAGCTGTTTCCCATAATTAACAATTTCTGAGCTTAAACTGCACATTATAAAAAGAGATGTGGCATTAGACTGCATTTCTCCCAAGAGGCTCTTGAGGTTTAGAAGAAGTCCACCATGCCTGGGTTCTTGTGGAGGTAGTGTGGGGCAGAGTTACTGTAAGATCTGATGCTTAATACAACTGAGCAATACAATAACAATCCAATTCAACTAGTGAATTGGGTACAAAAATGCTTCCACGTGGTTTACCAATTACACTACATTAGCGTGCTCATATTTGAATTCAAAATAGGAGACAAAAATGCTATTTAACTACTTTTTTTTTTCATGTATGCAACTGAAGTCTGCTCTGGCTACAGAAGGGAAAATCTGAGTGCTAAAGAGCCAGTGGCATTGTCAGAGCTTTGGGGGAAAAAATCTCAAAAATAGTTGTCATATGCACCTTAGGCACACAGACACAAAGAAGGGGAGAAAAAAGGCAAGAAAGCCAGAAAATGGCTGTAGAGATAAGGGAAATCATTATTTTGGGAGGAAAAAAAAGTATAAATATTGTATTTTCAGTGCCGTGTGACACTGAGCATATCCAAGTAGATCTTATGCTACTGTTAATGGATCTTTTAGATCTTTGCTGGTGTTTACAGAAACTCTCAATACTTTTCCTCTGCAATATTTCTTTGTTAGTGCTCTAAATCCACCTGAAAATATGCGTGGGTTTTTTCTTGTTGGTTATTGGGCTTTTTTGGCTATGTTTTGTCATTTAACTTTACTTTTAAATATGGCATTTATAATATGATGACAAATTTAGAGAATTATTCAGAGGACTTAATCAATCCAGTGTGATTTTCACATGGCAAAACCAATAGCATATTTTCAGATTTTTTTAAAATAATATGGTGTAATTTTTTCTATCAGGCTAGAGGTCAGTATGACTCTCTCAGAATAAAGGGGCCATAATAGCACAAACGGAAGCAAAAAACCTGAAGGCAAAAGGAAGAGCATCATGATTAGGAGATGGCCACCTCCAAGGAAATTGTCATAGACTGGGCTCATAAGATGTCTGAAATATCGACTGATGCAAAAAGTAGCAAAAGGTTTGCAGCAATAAAAATGAGAGCGCATGCAAGTATTGCTTCACTTTGAAGAATTATTTCTAATATTTAAGATAAAACAGGTATAGTTCCAAATCTAGATGAAATATTGTTTTATTTTTAAGCAAGAATGATGATCTGGGGATGGGAGAGAGGGCAGCGAAAACTCTCCACAGAAATTTTTTGAAAGAAAAATAATCAAAGTACTGTATTCTTATACTGTAAATACCAGTTTCATATTCTGCATCCTGAGATAACTGAGATAAAACCAGAAGTTTAGTAAGTATATTTCTTACGAAGTATTGCTGTGGCTATAGTGGTTGTGCTACTATGGAATATTTAAGAAACTGAAAAAAGAATGATTTGAGCAATTTTTTGTCTCTTTATTTGACTTTATTGATATGAAGGTTTATAGAGGAAAGAAAAATCCAACACAGAGAGAGGTTACTGAGAGTAGCATAAAATAAAAATTACTTTATTGATAGCTTTGGTTATTAATTTTTTTCCTTTTTTTCAATCTCATAAAATCTATGTTAACTTCAGTAAAGCACTTAATATTATGTACAATGGGAGAATATTCATTAGAATAAAAACTAGAAGAAACAAAGTACTGTCTTAAAAGGAACGTGGTCCAAAAAAAAAAAAAAATTGTGGTATTGCACCAATGAGCATGTCTGGTATAGGGTTAGATAGTTTGCCAGATGAGAGGGATGTCAGGTTGTCATCAATGAGTGATCCTGAGGAAGCAGAATAAAAGAAATGAAAATCAATAGCATGAAGTATAAGATCATGTATCTTGATACTGTAATCAGGGCTTTGGTCAAGAAAAAAAGGATATTTTATTGTAGGGTAATCAGATAAGGTATTCCCAGCATAACTGGAGAAATTCTAATGCAAAAATTAAAGGGCTTATGAGTCATCACCTAAAACACTGTGCAGAAATATTTGAAAGCAGAAGCAGGTGAAGAAGCTTCCGGAATAATTGTGATATTAGAAAACCAGATTCACAAGAGGAAGCCCTAAGAATGAAGTTGTTTTAACCATGAAAAACAGATGGTGGGAAATCTGATTATTGTTTATAAAAATAGCAGGAGCCATTTTGAAAGAGGGCTTAGAGGGTATGAGCTGGTGTAAGTAGGAGATTGTTTGGGCACACATGCATTGTATTCAGCAAACAACTTGGCTTTGTGGGCTCACTAACATTCAAAACCCCAGGGTTTGACTTTGTTTTTTAACTAGTGTATGAGTTGTGTACTTCAGTTTGGTTTGGGTTTATTTCTGAATCCTTCCAGGATTAGGGGTTCAAGTTAAGGAGTTGTTTTTCATTTTCTGCCATTCTCCTATGTCCCTTCAGATTTTATACCATGTCTTTCAGAGGCACACAAGAAAAGATTGGCAATTATTTTATATGATTTTTTTTTGGAAGAGCTGGTTATATTTAGAGGTTTGATTTTTGTTTTTAATCTGTTTTCACTAAATTGAAAACTGCGAAGACAATAGTACTAAACTTACTCAGCATATTTTAAACTAGGCTTTATTTGAGGCTATCATCAGAAATATAGTCTTAAAGGAAAAATATCTTTTAGTTATACACTGCTGAAATCAAAGGCATACTGAAATCCTAAGTTCAAGAACAACCTAAGATCATGACAGAGGAAAAAACCTCTTCAGGACGAAATAGAGATATAAAGATTCTTGATCAAATATGTAAATGTTCAGTGTCAAAAAACCTCAAGTACTAGAGTGAAAAACTGGCTTTGCTGGGAGCAAAAGCTTGAAAATCTCTTGTATTGCACCTTTTAATCAGTTCTAGGCACTGAGTTATTTTGCTGAGTTTCTCATCTGGGTAAAAGACTGTAGCTGTTACTCAGCTGCTACCTGCAATTGGTGTAGAGGAGTTTTTGTTGGGTTGGACTTTTGTACTGTTTTTAAATCGGTGTTCCTTGCCAGCTCTCATAATTTTGCCATTACATACTATATGTATATGTCACGTTAATTTATACTATAAACTCTTTATGCAAGATAAACGGTCCTGTGAAGAGTCCAATCAATAGTTAGATTAGGCACAAGTTATTGTATTCTGTGTTTCTTAGCATCTTTCTAAGTAAATCAGTGACTTAAAATGGTGTATGCCTAACCCTCAGATGCTTCTCATGACAGCAGAAGTACAACTTTCTGTTAAAATCAGGTTTGTGTCTGGGGCCTGTGGAGACTGAAACGTCTTAGTCAACATTGCCAGCTTCTAATTTTAGCTGTGCTCCCCAAACAAAGCAGTTTTTTAATTACTGAAGCCAACCAACCTAACTGGTGATGATTTTGGCTTACCAATGGCTGAGTCAAAATGTGCAAGTCTAACATATAATTGAGAAACTGTCTTTTGAGTAATCAGAGGCTTTTAAAAATGGTGATTATAAAGCAATTTATCACATTGCCATGGATCATTTTATAGTTGTCTTAACCTTTCTGCTATGAGTGGGACTGTAGTTGCTATGCAGCATTTTACTCTGGTCATCTGGGGACTCTGTCAGGCTTTTATCAGAGAAGGATGTGTTTTTTCTATGTATTTTATGTTTTCTTTCACATAACTATTTGATGGAAATAGTTGGAAATTATGGATCCACTACAGATCCTAGTAACATCATAGGGACACAGACTTTCTCCAAGGAGTTTTTTTTTTAAGATGAAGATGAAGGTAACTAAACCTTTACAGATATTTTCAGTATTATGAATGAAATAAATATTTTAAAAGAAAAAAAGTCATTAGACTAGAATTCACAGTATGTTCTTACATCTTTATCTATTTCTCCTATCGAACTTAAATAAATGTTGACTTCATAAATAATCAGAAATAAGTTTTCACCAATGACAATGATATAGATCTAAGATAGAATGCATGCTAATTATCCTCAGATTACTCTGGTCATCTTGATATTTCAATCAACTATTTACAGATAAAGCATTCAACTTTACATGCATTGCTTCAAATTGATAAAAGTTTTATCTCTCTTTTCCCGGCAAAGAAAACTTACATTTTTCTTTATCTTTCTGTAAATCCCTAATGTTTAAGCTCCACTCCTTTTGTTTTCCTAAGTCCCTGTGTTGATCTGTTATACCCTCTCAGATTCTTGGCAAGCACTTTTGCTCCAACAAATTCTGCTGTGTTTTTTACCATACGTAGTGTTTTTAAGCTAGAGAATTGAGTTATAGGTTTCATGTTTAGGTGTTTAATAGCCCCATTTTCTCTGTTCGAGAATCTTGTTTTCTTCATATCGTCCATAAAAATGTTTGTATTTTCTGTTTTAACAGAGTGAGATGGAAAAAAGCTTTGTGGTTCTTAGAATATTTTGAAAACTTGTTCTTTGGTTAATCAGAAGAGAGAGACTGGCATATGTATATCTCAGGTTACTTAGACTGTTAATTGCAATGCAAAACCTTGGGCATAAAAACAAAAGAAAACACAATATTCAAAAAGCATACATCTAGTGAAAATAAGGAATCTGCATAAGTGAGGAGCGCTGAACATTGTAGAGTGACCTCTTTATCTTGCATTGTAATTTGTTCAATGTGTTTTTATTTCAGAATTAACAATGTAGTATGCTGACTTGGTTAAGGTTTTAACTCTCACATTTTCAAAATAATGGTTTTTGTTTAGTGTGTTAACAGAATGAATATTCTATATTTTAGTCTCAGCAGAAAACCTGGAGAAGAGCCTCAAGCATATGGAGAAGCAACTTCAACAGCTTGAGAAGGATTTGCAGACTTTTCCAGTTCCTGAGGATAAGCATGATAAGTTTGTGACAAAAATGTCAATATCCTTTACAGCACTCTTAAAAAACAAAACAAATGAAAAATCCCTAAGTAACTTAACTTCATTGCTTTAAATTTTAAATTTCTTTGCATAATTTGTCTAGTTTGTAGCATGTATTTTTGAAAAATATAACTTGTTTTTCCTCTCAAAAACTGAGTACATGAGCAGTCCAATTAAAGGATTCCTCTGAAGTGGAGTGAATGAAGAAAAAAGTGCTTACTGTCGGCTTTTACAACTGTATAGAAGTTTTAGTGAAAACAAGTTATAATAGGAATGTTAAGCACTATGGTGTTACATGGTATTGTTATGTCAGAGTCTCTTAGAAAATGTCTGTCACCCTGTGTCTCTTTGTTTTCTAGTGTATCCATTACCATTGTGGATGTTTTTGTACATGCAACTACAGAACCAGAAAATTTCTGTTATTTCAGAAATGAGATTCATAGCCCATGAAAACTGCTTTCTGGTGTTATTTTTGCCAAAATTCTTCTTCTCACTATTTATTCCAAATCATGCAGCCAACTTCACTGCCTGTCTTTCATAAGAAAACCTTGTGACATGAAGATAATTAAATTGGAAAAAAACCCATTCTTTCACTTAAACCTCTCTAGCAAATGTTGGCCATATATGCTTGGCACCAAAACTAATCTGGAAGCAGAAATATGAGCAGACAGGCTGAAATTTGCTCTGCAGGCATGGTTAGGTTGTTACCTAGCTGGAAGACTGCTTTGTTGTGTACAAAGACTGGGGGACTCAGGACACAGTCCTCTTGATTGATCTCATCCTGTTACGTGAGCCATGGCAAGTGACCCCGAGGCCAAGTGGATCTGCTGGTTCTTCCTGTGTGAGGGCCAATTCTGTCTTCATCAGATGCACTGCAACCCAAGTGTTTGCAACTTAGCTTCAGGCCTTCTCTGGACACTGTGGGTTATATTAACCTTCCAGCAAGAGAAAAGTGGATAAATAAAGATGTAATTTATGTACATTATATGCTAATACCAAACATCTAAAATCCAAAAATAATGATGTAGGATGCCTCATTTCCCTTTCTGCTACTGACATTTTGGGCATTTATGAAAATTCCTGGCAGAAGTGAGTGGAATACTGTGATAAAAAGTTATAAATTGTATTTAAGACAGAGTAAGTAGGCAGACCTTGTCAAGAAGTAGCATAAACTTTTTTAGGGATTGAAATTCCATCCCCGTATATGAAGACCATTAGAGCAGTTTACTGATCACTTAGAAAGGATAGTGATCATCTTAGGAAATGCAAAGGAGGATCTACACTTCATGTTTTTCAGGCATCTCAAAAGCTCTAATCCTGCCAGAGAAGACCTGGATTATCAATGTCTGTCAAGAAGATAAGTCATAACCATAAAGTGAAATTTATTCTTTGCATCAGTTTTCTCTAGGGAGAACTTCAGTTGACCTTACTGTGTAATATTTTAAATGGAAAGATGCTTAAATGAAGGAATCAGTAGAATTCTTTTTCTTAATATAAAATAAATAGCAATAAATCTCCAGGAGTAAACAGTGGTCTCAAAATACTTGAAAAATTTTCAAAATTAACTCAAATATAATCTTAATGGACTACAGATTCTTACATGAACTAAGCTAGCCAAAGGCACACAGGGATCATACAATTGAGGAATCGTAGAATAATTTGGGTTGGAAGGAATCTCACGGATCTTCTGGTTTTAACCCCTCTGCTATAGGCAGGAACACCTTTCACTAGACCAGGTCAAAGCTGAAAAGAAGCCCACAAGTTTTTTAGAAGGGCTACAAGGAGGATCTACACATCAGGCTTCTCTACCAGGAAAACTGATGAAGACTAAATACAAAATGAACATGTATTAATTGGAGATAAAATGTGATGAAGGAGAGTCATTGTGTGTTTTGTAAAGAGAAACCATCCTTTGCCAGGTCTATTGCAGCATGCAGATAAAGGTAAGAAGTCAGTAGAACATAACTGAATTTCCATCCATGTTTCAACAAGGTGTTTTAGCAAAGACTTATAAGGAAAGAAATTTCTTAGGTTAAAAAGTGGTTTGATTATGGTTTTTTTCTTCTGTTTTTTTGTTGAAGGGGGAAGTTGGAGTCATGGACAAATGGTCCCAGAGCTCCTCCTGCTTTGTGCTCCTTGAACCAGTGTGGTAGGGGGCTTGACCTTGTGGATAACTCTCCTGAGACTGAAAAATAAGCAAGAAAGGAAAAATAACCTGGAGAGAAATGGGAACTAAATGGGAGCAAAGCTCCCTCTGAGCATGCAGCAAGCACTGTTGAGATAGGCTGGCTTGGGCCAGGATCCCAGGGGAGCGTGGGGAGGGGATTGAGGGCAGCCTCTGGAGGAGCTGCACCCAAGCCAGGAGCAGGGACTGGAGGGGGCTGTGTGGAATATAATATATAATATCTTTGAAATATTAATATCTTTGAAAAAGATCCTCACCTCAAAGAGATGCTGGCAGATGCTGACAAAGCAGCAAGTGAATTTCAGTGATTATAGACTAATAGATCTGTAGGAGAAACACTGTATTAGAACAATGGACAACAAATCCAGTTGAAAACAAGCAGAAAACATAAACAAGATGTTATAAAAATCAGCAGTACTCTTACATCATCAGTTCTTCCATTACCCCTTCCCAAAAAGTGTAGCATGTATCTACTGATGTGGCAGAGGTGGCAATGAGCAGCAACTGGCAATAGGTTATGCAGAAGGAATGTTTAATAGCATAATACTCTGATGGTGGAAAATCAAAAATTTAAGAAAATACAGTAAAAATACTTGTAACACTTGTACAGAAGGAAATAGTGAAATATATTCTTTGTGTCTTTAAATAGCCATGGGTTCATCCCATGTGAAATACACATGTCCAGGAATGTCCAGCAGCTTAAAACATACTAACAGAAATGTTTTCATGGACAACAGACAAACTGAAAATGTGAATGAATTTCATATAAGGCTTAGATAGGTGGCTAAAGATTGTATGTCAGGAACTATTAAACACAGAGACCCAGAGGCAGCTTTAGCTCAGAAGAATGAATAACATAGAGACTGCTAGAAACTGAATACATCATCACTTGAATTATCATGCTATATTTGCCAAGTTCCCTTTTCTCCTTGTTTTCCCTAATTGTTGGGTACTGACTGCTGTCAAGATCTGATTAGTGACCTGAGACCATATGCTAAGTCAATAATACACATTTTATTTAACAGTAAATGGGGGTGGGTAGGGGGAAAGGAAGGGAGATGTAAAACAGGAGATAGGCCCCATACGTGGATCCAATGGCATGCTGTTAGTCTTTCTTCACCTTGGGCTTTTTGGTGGTGATGTGTTCAAAGATGGTTCAAAACTTTTCACTATTTATACATTTTAGCAAACAAATGAATTGATGCTCATTGGCTACACATGTTCTCTTCCTGTTAGTCCTGTGCTCAGTCTTTCTCCTTGTTTGAGTCGGTGTGTTTCTCGCTTCAGTGCGTTGTGATCTTCCCCAGCCAGAATTACCTTCTACCCAACTGGAGCTGATCTCGGCACAATTCCTCAGTTGGCTTTCCTTGTGGACCAGAAATTCTGCCTTCTTTGTGTCTATTATCAGTGATCTATTCTTCTCCCCCATCTTTGTTACCTTCCCCTAGGTCTGAGATAACACCCAACAATAGTACCATCTTTATCTTATCTTGAGTTCCTGTCACAGTGGCTTAATTTATAGTTCCTAGGTGGCATATCTGGGGAGAGGCATCTTCAGTGGTAACAGTTGCCCATTTATCCCATATATTGGGGTGATCTTTGTTTGACCAGTGATAAGTGTATTTGCAGTTGCTTCTTTACACAGATTTCCACAGTGGGAATTTTTATCTGGATGCGTTAACCAGGACATGCCACCCAGATCTCACTTCTACCAGGTTAGAAACCTCCTGTCTCTTCTGTGCTTATCTCATGACAATGTCCTTCTGTGGCCTAAAGAGTGTTTGAGACAGGCAACTGTGCTCTTTAAGTCCTTATGCCAGCCATACTACATATTTCATTGTATTAGACTATTCAAGTACAATATTTTGAATAGTAAATACTATGAATAGAAGTAGTTTGCCCTCACCTACTACCTGACCCAGCAGACAGACAGCAATTTCTAAACAGCATAGTTGCATACGGTTTCTAGTCATGTCTGTGAACACACTAATTAAAGCAGCTCACTTTTAGAAAAACAAGAACTTCAATAAATTACGAAGCAGAAAAGGTTTGATGTAAAGGTTAGATAATCCTGCACAGCATGATGAAACCTGGACCTGTCTTTACTTTTATTCCTATGACAAGGAAATCTGAATGGTGATGATGTCTTGAAAAGCATGCGGCTCATAAAAAGAAACCAGCAGGAAGTTTTAAAAAGGAAGGATAGTGCTTTGTAGAAAATAATTTTTCATCCTGAGTACAATTAAGCTCCATGGACAGGCAGGCCATTACATCCTGTCGCTAAATATCACAACCCAAAGCCCCCTAATGAACTGATTAGCATTCTTGTTTCTTTAAGAAGTCAGAGACATGCACAGTTGGTTCACTCTTTTATTGACAAAGTCTGTAGTTATGAATATTTCTCCTATATATTAGATTGTGTTAATTTGTGAGCCGTCGTGTGTATGCTAGCTGAAAAGAAATAGTTATTATCGCAATTCTTCTGTTTCCTTTAATTAGGAAAGTCAAAGAATATTGAATTGATATTGATCTAACGTATTAAATCCATCGAGTGAAATGTTCCATAAAAAGCACAGTGAACAAAATATACTTGTACATTCAAAATAAAAATTTAGTGGGTTTATGGAGAGTATTTAAATTGCATGTGAAAAGTTTAATTCAGTGATTTAGTCAACATGCTCTTTATCAGTACAACTCTCATCTTCTGATTTTCCAAGCAGCAGCTGAGAAAGTTTGAGCTTACTGATAAAAGTAGTGTTGATGGTGTTCTTTTACAGAAACTTACGGAACTAATACTTGAGAGACAATCAGTTGATTGCTGCCTTTCAGCTAGGAAAAAAGTATTTTCTTTTGAAAAATTAGCTGTTCCTTTGCCTTTTAATTTAATTTGTTGACATTGCAGAAAGGGGAGGAAGAAGCAGCTCTTAAAAATGAGTCAGAGCCTTCACTACCCAATGATGTAGAAGAGACCCATTTCAACTGCAGGGAAGGGACTTGCTGCCTCCAAACTGTTGGTTACTTAATTGACCTCATAGTCTGAAGTTCCCCCTGTGCAACATAAACTGAATCTGTAAGATGTCCTTGCATCCTAAGGACTTTGCAGATTAGGGGACCTGAGCTCTTCAAGTGAAAAAAGGTTGTGTGTTGCTCTTTGGTAGAGGGTCAAGATGTTAACTGTGTGAACAGGTAATGAGATAGGGGTTTGGCAACCAATGTAGATTTAATTTAAGTCTATAATTCTTTTAATATCTGGTCTGGACTTGAGGCATATATTATAGCTAGCACTCATTTTGCTTATAATATACGATACATACAGAATGCATGCAGCAGCTTTGTGTGATACAAATACCTACCAATTTGTTTTAGTTTTATAACATAGAGATAAGTAGGAGAGAATCAAAGAAAAGGTATTATTTGACAAGTACTTTTCAGAAGGTACTAATTTAAAAATCTAAACATTTCTATGTGTTTCTTGAACTATTATATTCAGATGCAGAATTTTTCTGTTGAACCTTGGTATATCTATATAAAAAGAAGTCTCTCTGACACATATTTTTCAGACAATTGTATTTGTTTTTCCACAATGTGGGAAATCCTTAACAGAGTCCTACAGCATTCACACCACTAGCTCTTAGTAAAAAATCGTTTGTTGAAATGGTTTGAAGTGACCTCAAAGTCTTTTTGCATCAGTCTTCAAAAGGTTTGCCATGTTTTGTGGAGACTGTTGTCATGTAGTATAGTGGTGACCTCTTAAAGATTCTGCTAAAATACAACTGGTGAATATTGGGGTCTTTTAAGAAAATGTTTGGTAGAGATTAACATTATTCATTATCTTTTCTACGGTAACAGCTGCTCTTACTTGGCTTGGTATGCTGCACTATATTAGTATTTTATATACCACAATGTATTAAAATCAGTATAAACTTCAGACAAGCAATTCACTGTGAAGAGAGCTGCCAGAATGTGCAAGACCAAACATACAGCAGTTAGAAATTTTGCCACAGATCTTGTCTCAGGCATGTAATGCTGTCCTGTTACATCAATTAGCAGAATGATCTGTAGTCCAGTGATTCTAAAAAGGCAGTCCATGAAGTAAAGCCCCTTCAGATAAAAGTTAACAAATACCAAACTTCTTGATTTCATTTTCTTCTCACCTGTGTTGCAGCTCAGCTGTACTTCTGTCTTCATTCATCCAAAACCAGTGAATTGTGTAGTTGATAATGTGTATGTATCAACCTGTTCATAATAATTACAGCTGGGATTCCTGTACTCAGTAGTATTCCCTGTTGTTTCCAGTTTAGCTAGAGTTGGCTAACAAAAGCCATATTTAAGGAGAAAAGGAAGAGGAGTTATTAAAAATACCTAAATTGAAGCACAGTCTCAGTAGAATGCCAAGAGCTTAGGGCTATCCCATAATGCACCAGATGGAAAATAAAAATCTCAGGATTCATCGTGTCTGGCATTGAAATACTAGATAGCAAAACATCTATTTTGTGTTTAAAATTATGCATCAGATATTCAAGGAGAGTCAGTTTTCAACAGTATAAAATTAACCAGCTTATATGGACTCTATTAACATAGCTGTAATTTTAGTTGAGTCTTGGAGAATATCACAGAAATTTTCTCTCACCTCCCCCACTCCCCAGGTTTTCTTTTAAGGATATTTTCTGGAATTTACAAGATGAAGTCTACATTTTACTGGTAATTTCAACCCATTTTTTTGTTTTCACTTCCTAGAAAACTAAAAATACTGGAATGCTTAATATCTGGCATTTATATAGAGCGACAGCAAAACTAATTTATCTAATTTTCCTTTACCCTTCACTCTGTGGAAATAAATATCCTCATAATTGCAAAAAACTGTATTTTTTCATAAGATCTCTTAATAGTCAAAGAATCACGAATTATAAGTATCCTAAATTTTAGGATCAAAATTAAACCAGATGTACAAATTCTTTTTTCTAGTTTCACTCTTTTTTTGTTGTTTTGGTTTGTTTGTGTTTTTGTGAACTGGTGACATTTCTTTTGATGGTCTTAGCTTGTGTTTTGTCATGTCTTGTTTCTCATAATCCTTTTTTATATAGTCCTTGGGCAGCATTTATAGACAAACCTCTCATCAGCTTTCTTTGCTTTCCTACCAATAGCTTTTTAAGTCTAAAGATCAGTTTCCTGTGCACTATGCTCATCTTGGGAGCTGAGTAAAGGAGATTCAAATTGATGTAGAAGAAAAGAGGGCTGGCAGCATCAGTTCTCTTTGAGCTGTTGCCAGCCAGTCAGCACAGGCAGTCTGAAGCTACTTACGAGCTGCATCTTGTGAAGTTACTAAAAGCATGAAAAGAAGCTTGTACTGGCAAAAGAGCCATGTTGAGAAAGTCTGGAAATAGGTGGTTGAGGGGTGATGGAATCTTTTTAAATTGTTGAAATCTTGACTTCAATTAGTCCTTTTTCACAAGACTGTCATAGGGGAGGCTGTTGTGCAGTTACAGAATCAGTTAGTAGCCATTAGTGACGAAGTAGAATATTGTGAAAGTGCATTGTTTCTCCCTTCCTGAACATATCTGAGATCATTATTATGTGAAGTTCTGGCCTGGAGTCTAAATCACAAAAAAACCCCCCATGAACTTCTTGTTGTTTTTAAAGCAACCTTAACAAACCAGGACACTTAACAGTGCAACTGAAATGGAATTCAGCTTCTAAACAAAACTAACAAAAACGAGTGCATTGCAAGAAACCTGAAGAGTAAAAACAGTCATCCACCTGTAAAATGTTAATACGTACTGGTCACTAGCAGAGTTCCCCAGGGCTCAGTTTTTGGGGCCAGTCCTGTTCAACATCTTTATTGATGATCTGGATGATGGGATTGAGCTCACCCTCAAGTAAGTTGGTTAACAACAGACACCAAGTGGTGTGGGAGTGTTGATCTGCTGGAGGTCAAAAGGCTCTGCAGAGGCATCTGCACAGCCTGGGATGATGGACTGAGGCCAGTGGTATGAGATTCATTAAGAAAAAATGCCAGGTCTTGTGCTGTTCTGTTGGTCTAGATTTTCATGCACTTGATTAAAAATTTGGTGCTTCATAAAGTAGCCTTAGTGTATTTAATCTGTAGTAGAAAGTGTACAAACACAGTAAATTCTTTTTTGCAGTAGTTGAGGTGGGCGAATGAGAGTAAAGATAAAATGGCTATTTCTTGTCTTTTGTATCATTTACTAGAGCAGGAAAATAATGGAACATAAATATTTATTTAACCATTGCATTAAAGTACACAGTTGGTGAAGTTGTCCAACATAAGGAAATGGCTATGTAGAATATTTTGTCTTTAAGCTTCTTTGGCAAACTACATTATTGTAAATACTGAATAAACATGGGGGGTTTATTTTATATGCAATATTTTGATGCCATTTATAAATTGTTCGTCTTTTATATAAGTAGTTTTGTTGTTTTCACCTCTAATGTAATTAAATTGTATTGACATTGCAAACAGCCTTAGAAAAAGCATAAATACCTGATGCAGCCTTCAGGAACAGAAATGCATTGCTGTTACAATTAAGATTTTTATCTTTCATGATTTTCTTTTAATATTGTTAATCAATGTTTCTATTTTTACTCTAATTTTAGTAGGAACTATAGTATTTATTGATATTCAGTTTAATTATTGGTATTTGTACCTAAATTCTATGGAAATTGTAATTTATATACCTGAGCGTTTAGCTTCAATAAGGAGACAGTGATATTAAATAAACTACATGGGTGCTTGAAGTTAATTAGTTACATTTCATTTCATAAGAAATTATGTAGTAATTGAATAATCTTTAAATTTGAAGTGGTTGAGATCTTTTGATGAAAGTCCCTGAATTTATTTATGTATTTATATTTATATAAATATATAAATATATATAATATAATATATATTATTTATATATATATTTATATATTTATTTATATATATACACAGTAAATACTAGGAAGCAGATACAGCATGGAAGTAATTCTTTTGGTCCTTATTTGAGGGAAATAAAAAAATGTGTATGAGATACGAATCAGTGTTAAACGAAAACAGTGTGTTTGACTGGATTCACTGAGTATTTTTGCAGCCTTAACAGTAGTGTACAGCTTCCTAGTTCATGCCAAAGAAGATTTTCAGAAGCTTGCACGGATGCATGAGAACATGGAAAAACTCTATCAGAATGTGATGGGGTATTATGCCATTGACCTGAAGAAAGTTTCGGTGGAGGAGTTTTTAACAGACTTAAACAACTTCAGGATGATGTTCATGGTACGATATGTTTATTTTATGCCTAATGTGTCTTAGAAGTTATATTTTGTAACCTTATTTATATGTATGAATTTGGATAATAAGCTGATTTGTGTCACATCTGGCTTCTTATGATTACATAGCTTAACTTACTGACTACACTCCTGCAGAAATATTGTATGAGCATGAGTTTTGTGACAAAATCTGGAGGAGTGATCCAACTAATGCCTATAGATCTGTAGAAAGATTCACTTAGTCATTTTGCCACCTACTCTTCATTGCAGCCTGATCATTACAACTTATTACTACACATGTATTTAGGTTGTTTGCATGTTTCCCAATCATGTTTGGTTTTACTTGTTTGGTTGGTTTTTTTGATGATTTCAGACAGGTCTGATGATATAGGTGGAGAAAATTACTTCTTTCACAGGTATTGAGAAACATTTTGAAATTCATATGTCCATCAGTTTTGAGGAAAGAGCTTAAACTAGAACCCATATTTAGCTACCATTTGGAACATGTAATGATTACTAAGCCTCTGCTGCTTCAGAATTTAACTGAAACCCTAGATATTATTCAACTGCAATAATTTTGCTTGGCAAGTTACATACACCAGATTTTTGGGAACAGTGGGATTGATTGTGTTTTCCTAACTTGATCAGTGCCTAATACAAAATTCAGTAGGCTGATTTCAGAATTAATAAATATTACAAAATAGTTCTCTTACTCTGCTTTCTGATGTTTAAACCATACCTCCCATGTAAATGTTGTAGAATTCTAAATGCTTATGTTCATGTTGAGTTGGAGACTCTAAGGAAGTGGCTGTGCTTTGCATTAAATTTCCCGTATTTCTTCTCTGTGTCTGTAAAATTAGAACTGATGCTAGTCTCTACTTCAGCAGTGTCATAAAGATAGATTAATTAACGCTTCAAAACAGTTAGGTATTATTGATGACCATGATAGAAGAAACCTTGAGGAAAATTAATAATTCTGTCTTGCAGAGCACAGTCTGAAGGCTATATGAAAAAGATGTGTAGATAAGGCATGAAACCATACCCCCTGTCATTCAATGACACTAAGTAAAATTTTGAGTAGCTGCTAAGTTTTGAGACTTTTTAGAAAAGATTTTTGAGTTGCCTAGCATGAGAAATGTGCTAATATTCAGAATTGTTTAGTATTGGTCTTTATTACTGACAGAAACTGAAGGTGATTATTATCTTAGAAAATGTAGTTCAGAAGGCTTGTAAATTTAGTGCTGAAAAATCATTGGATTATTAAGAAGTCCAAACTAAAAGACCACTCGTCACCAGTAGGTATGGGAGAGTGAAGTTCAGTCAACTTGTTGTCATGCAAAGTTGATGATTTACATGAAATATTTTCCTACTTATAACTATATTTTTTAAATTCTTAATTAATGAAAATGTATTTAAAAGGGTTTTTTAAAATATCTATGTTTAAATCTGGAGCCCTAGAGCTCACTTTCATAGCTAACTTTGATCAGCACTTTGTATTTCAGTGTTATTCGGTAGCTGTGATAACTATTATTCACATTCTGTGAGCATCAAATCTAGAGTAGTTACTTGGCCAGATCCAAAAAAAGGGGTGAAGCATCTTGCCTTCAGAGCTTTAGCTTCCACAGCTATATTCCTGGTACACTCAGTGGAGCATCTTAGGTATCAGATATCCCTGTTAATCTCCCTCTGTACTTTCATAGCATCACAGGTACTGCTAACAAGCTCATTCCTTTCCTTGGAAGGATAGCTTTCATGATGAAGAAATTGTCTAATGGTTAGAATTTTCCTCCAGTTATAGGAAAGGGAACAAACACACCTTGAGGTAACAGCTCTTCTGTCCAAGAGTAGGCTAATCGAGCTAATCATAGGGTATAGGAGCCCCTTGCTTCTATTGGCACTCGGTTACTCTGCAGCAGAGACGTAACATCAAGAACCAGAGGAAAGAGGAAGAGCAACCAAGTAAGAGTGTTCCCTAGACTGTTTTTCTTTTCATATGAAGCAAATACTTAAATAAAAATTAGAAACAACCCTGGAAATCACAAGAGAGAACCCAAGAATGCCTTGTTTGGAAAATCTAGTCCTTGGCATACATTTTGTGCATTTTGTGTTGAAAACACATGGGACATGTAGGATAGAATTTGGCCTTAAGGCATATCTGTGTGAGAGTTTGAGCGTCTAATCTTGTGTTTTAGTCAAGGGAGATACATACTTAATTCATTTAGTGGAATTTGGAGAGCTGTCTACCTGATGTCTCAAAGGATACATAACTACAGAAGTACCTAGTATCCTGGAGAAATGTGTTAAATAGTACCCAAGACATCATCAGCCTGAAATTTTAAGCTTTGACATAGAATTTGTGGAAATTCACTTCCTGTTAGAGAAAGGCAAGGTGTGATACTCCAAAGCATCCAATTTGCACAGCATATGAAAGTATAAGCTATTAAGTCAGACCCACTTGTTCAATGTGATTAGAAAGAATAGACATCTACATTTGAATTACTGCAGTCTGTGCCTGAGTCCTACTGATATTATTTTTAGGGAAAAAGTAGGTACAAAGTAGAAATTTCCTTGGTCATTCTATTAGGAAAGTGTGTAATTTCTGCCAATACTGTACTTGTCAAGTACCAGGTCCCATTTGAATTTTATCCAGTAGATTATCCTGTAGCTTATTCTACAGAATGCCCAGTCTGAAAATCAGCAATCATTTGTCAAAATTAATTCAATCAAAAGCTTTAGCGTTTTGTAGGAAGTATCTACCTCTCCTCCCCCTGTATCAAGAAATTTGACAGAGGTGACTTTGGAGGAGTCATGGTGAAAGTACAGTTTTGCTTTGTATAAAAAATAAATTTCATTGTCATTTTTTCATGATGCAAAGTTTATTTCTTCTTCAGTTATCCAAGACAACGATTTCTTCACAAGCTTTATGCAATATTTTTCATTCCCCCTCTTTTGGTCACTCTCTATAACAGTGGTGCTACAAACAGTGTCTGTGCAAGTATTGCTGTAATCCACATTCATCATTCTATGTAATACTTGTGAGTCCGTTGTTTTTTTTTTTTTCCTGAGTGCAGTCTGGATGTTTTCCTGCTAAAAATAAATGAGACATTAATTATCTCTGCAAACTTGTAGCTTTTGCCACAGACCTTGTGAAGATGCTAGCCATTTTGTAAGAGGGGACACTTTGATATATTATGAAAAACAGGGTTCTATGTAACTGTTCTGAAAAAACCAACTTTCTGCAATGAATATGTGCACTTTAATGCAAATGTAAATTCTCAGAGCACTGAGAGTTTACCAGTGTACATAGCTAACACTAAAATAATGAAAAGGTAACCAAAATACTTTAGTTAAAAATGTATTGAATGTAATAAGAGTTCTTTTGCTTAATGTCTGAATATGCAAAATTTTTATTTCAAAACTCTGAAACTCATTGTTCTGTTTTAGCTTCAGTGGAAGTTTTGGAGTACATATTTGTAATTCAAAATAAACAGAACTGTACGGATAATTACCAGAATTTATAAACCCAGTGAATTAGTGCAAATGTTGATAAGAATAAGAAAAATGCAACACTGTTACTCAGGCAGCCTTGTTTTGCTTGGTATAGTGGCAGCATGAAAAAGAAGAAAGTGTTGAAATTGTTTTAGAACTACAAATGGTAAGATACATTTTTGTAGAACAAGGTGGTTTAGACATTTTGAATTCTTCCCACATTAACACGTGTATTCTTAAGATGTATTTCTTGCTGAATTTATAATCCTCTTTTAGGGGCAATGAGCATGTTTTAATGTATTTTTCCTGAATTTGCTTACTCTTCTGAATAAAATGTACTCAATATGGAACATAAAATACTTACTTGATTTGATAAATTAAGGTTAGTTAAGGGATACATTTGAAAGCTTTTTTCTTTGTTTTTAAGGTTCAGCTTTGTTTTTGCTAAGACTTCCATTTTAATGGAACTCTCTATTACTTTTTTCATAGCAAGCAGTAAAAGAAAATATGAGAAGAAGGGAAGCAGAAGAAAAACAGAGACGTGCTAAAATAGCTAAGGAGAAGGCAGAAAAAGAAAAACTAGAGAGACAACAAAAGAAAAAACGCTTGTTAGAAATGAAAACAGGTAAGTGATGTAAAAAACACATTTTACCAAGCATTTTACTGGCAATAAAGCTTCTATTTTTTTCATTATCTGAATGTGCTATGAGAAAGAACCAAAAAATAATGAATGCTTTTTTACTGATTAAAGTTTTCAGCAAAGCGGTGCTTAAATTTTGGGTTTTTTAAATAAGCTTTCCTAATCGCCTGGGGTTTTGAGTTATAAAATAACTCAAATTTTGAGTTATAAAATAACTCAAATTGCTGCTCTTTATTTTTCCATTGGAACATATTGAACCTTGTGTGACCGAGTCTAAGTTCAGTTATGCTCAGAACCCTTTATATTACTTGAGAAAAGACATTTTCCAAATCACAAAGCCATTTTCTTTAACTAAGGTTACATACTCATTTTTGTTCTTTTATAAGACTAAGCCCTTCCTGAATTTCTTTATTATTTTTCTTTGAGTATGTCAGTTGTTATTTTAACAGGTCCCTGTTGAAACACCTCAAAAAAACCCCCTCAGCCATGCATTTTAAAAGTTACTGATTCTATATTGTCTTTTGTACCAAAAAAGATGGCAGATGCTGTGAGTTTTGTTACTAAAAGAGGTGTCTGATGATCCTCTATATGCCTGTATTTTATCCTAGACTGAGTTTCTGTAGTCCTTCACAATGATACATGACTGTGTAAATTCCCATGATCTATTCTTTGGGGTTTTTTTCCTGAGCAGATCTTGTTAAACAGTTCACTACCTAAACCCTGGTTGCCACCTTTGGCATAAATGATTATCTGTCTCTTCCAGTTTTCACTAATAGCCAGAGTAGGTGTATTTAATTTTGGAGGTGCTTCAGACCAAAAGTCTTTGATTTATTTTTATAAGGCTATCCACGTTTTGTGGTGTGAGTCTAAAGCTTTCTTGGGGGAAATCAGGCAGCTGCTCTCTGAAGACAAAAATTCTAATTCTTTAGAAGTACAATTCAAGACCCAATTAGAAAACCACCAGTGACAACTTTTTCAAGGCTCATAGAAGATAGAAGAGGCTGCAGAAAATGCAGAAGGGGTAAAAGTGGTGTCTGTATTTATGCATGGTTGGAAATGTTTCAAAGGAGATTTCTCTCAGACATGTTGTATGTATGACTGATAGCATTTTGGATGAAAAATTCACAGTCTTTTAGTCAAAGTTAAAGCTGCTCTCAAGTCCTATTCTTCATAATGTCATGTTCAGTCTTCCCAGAATACAGGCGCCAATGTTGGAGACCTATGTGTTATATACACATGTGAACATAGGCCTCTGATAGTGAACCCTTCCACTTCAGCTGATGTGACAGGGAACTAAGTACTTGTCCTCTTTTTGTCTTTAAGTAGCTTGGGGTTTTGATATCATGCAAGTGTACAGAAAGATGTTTCTTGTCCTGTGACTCACCTAAGATTCAGTTTGGAATGACTGATCTAAACAGCAGATAGTAAAGGATGGTGTTGGGATCACCTCAAGCTGTAAATGTCTTGAGCCTAATATTGACTAAATTGGCCACTGATGAGTTGTAAGGCTTCTTGTGCTTGTTTGCAACATATTTTTAAGTCTACTAGAAAACCTGAATTTTGGGAATGGGAGGGAAAGCATGTGTGGTAGATTTTTTGTCAGGCAGGACAACAACAAATATATGAAAAACGGGGTTGTTTTGTTTTTTTTAATGATAATTATTGTTATTTTGACAGTCTTACCATAATTATATTTATAATATTTAATTGGAGGTAAAAGGTAGCTCTGATTTTTTTGAGTTACATATCCAATCAAAAAAAGTGTTTTGTTTTTTTTTCCTTTTTCCCCTTTTTTTCCTAGCTAAAACTTGTTCATCAAAAGGATGTCTTCTCATTAAGAATCTGTAAATCAGTCATGTCTGATCTGCTAAAAAATTCATAACCAGGTCCTCTCTCTGTCGAAATACCAAAACACTCTTACCTGAAGTGTGACTGTGGAGTATCTGATATTTACTGCCTATTATTTCTTTGTATGGTGACTAGATCAGATGTTAGATTTGTAGGAACATTATTTCAAATATTTCTCAAACAAAACTCATTGATTTCACCAACCCAGAAGTTACTTTTGGGATTTCAAAAAGGTGCATTCTTGGTGTAAGAGAAAAGATGGGAATATATATGCTAATATATATGGTTCTTCAATATTTTTTTTTCTCGGTGGATAGGTCATAGTGTATTCTACATCTCAACTCCTTTTTTTTTTTTTTTTTTTTTTTTTTGAGTAACATGGCTTTTTAACTGACAATGATTTGAAGATTAGGAATGGCTGTGTATCCCTGTACTATGTGCTATTTCATGGTTTCTTAACTGTTTCTCTTAAACTTCTTTTAAAAACTCTAAGAATCAGCAACAGCAATAAAAAAATCAAAACAAACAACAAAAACAAGCAAAAAATAATCCAATCCGACTTTACTGGGCTGACAGTCATTAGTAGCACTGGTTGTGCTATTATCTTACCCTCGTGTGTTATTTGTCATTATCACTATAATTAGTTCTTAGTACCTATCAATCACTACCTCTGCATAGTCTGTCTTAACATCTATGTCCTAAATTTAATGTCAGTATAAAATCCTGCGGAGTTGATACTGTAGTGTTGGTGATGATGGCTACCAATGATGCTCCTAGTTGACAAGATGAAATACTGAAATTTGAGAGGTATTCTGCAAGGGAAGCTAGAACAGAAATAGATTTTTTTTTTCCTACTCTACCATCTCTCTTTCCTTTTCCATGTGCAGTTTTGAGTTTATTCTTTTATAAAATGGTTTCATAGTTCAAATCCTCTTGTCTATCTCCAGGTTAGAGGATTTAAAATGTTTCAGGGTGTGTTAATTCCCCAGGCCACATCAATGCTTTTGATTTTTTCTTGCTTAGCTGCTGCTCCTTTTCTTAAGGTAAAAGCAATCTTTTCACAGTGCTTGAGGTTGTGCTTTTTTTCAGTGACCATTAATTACCCATTAGTGATTACTTTATGATTCTGGAGCTTCTCTTTCAGCCTATACTTCATGCCTTTCAAGATCTGAGGTGCTATCCAGTGTTAAAACAGGATTTGTATCATCATCCTAAGCTTGTATCGTTAACCACTGGTCTCATTTACAACACAGACATTTAACCTGCCCCAGATTCTGCTTTGTTCTTGAAGTCCTTTTCTTTGGCTTTCTTCATCTTTTATCTGCTTTTGGAAGCTATTTGAAGAGCAGAGTTTTCTTGCCTATTGTCTACCTTTGGCTGCACAAGGTGGAGGAAACGACTTTTGCATAAAAGTGACCTACATAATACTGCCAAAGTTTTTAGTTACGTGGGGGGTATTTGCTGACTTTTTTTTTCATTGACAAAAACTTAATATAGAATCACAGAATAATAGAATGCTGAGGGGTTGGAATGGACAAAAAAACCCCAACCCCTCCCCGCCATGTGCAGGGACACTTAGATCATAAAGTAACGTGTAACGAAATATAAATTTTATTAAAAATACTTGAGTCAATAAGTTGCATATAGCATGTTAGGACTATATTTATACCAGTTTTGAATGTACTACAACAAAAATTGAAGACTACAAAGGTCATATTAACCCCAGAAAGAAAATCAGTCTGGGTTAAAGGTAACTCCTGAGTTTTAGTTTAAACTAATTTCTTCAGGATGAAAACAATAATTTTGTTAGTAGTTACTAGCATTTATGGCAAGTATGAGTTCCAAGGTAGTTCTGTAATATATCGGCCTTCTCACAAACTATAATAATCTGTCTTAGCCTATATTGTAGCTATAGCCTTTGATACACAGGTGACAGCTGAGTCATCTAGATCACAGGTATGCTCTGTCATCCATACTTCTATATCAGGCTCCTTTTGCCAGACTGTTGCACCAAATTCAGTGTTGATATGGTCATTTTCTAAAATTAAATAAATGTGTGCTTCATGATAAGTTTTAGTAAAGTTTTAAATTCAATTTTTTATATCTCAGATATAAATATATCAATAGTTTATAATTTGTGAAGTGTGTAGTGTTTTATGAATATTCAGTACAGCATGTTTTAGAAAAACCTGAACATTTTAGGTAGGCTTTAGAATATAAATTTTAACCTCTGCTAATAAGACCACAGATTTCTGTTATTACATGGAATTGTTTCATTTGCCCTCTTGCAAATGGTTTTTGGGATTTGGACCTGCAACCAATGTCAGATTTACACACCTCTAAACTGTAGTTTGCTAAAAGTCTCTACATCTTAGCAAGACCTACATGTCCTAGTGGTCACAGCTCAAATAGTTAACTGATAAAGAAGGCTGTGAGCCTTCAGTTTACATAGTAAAAGTTTTAGCTTCATAGTTTCCTTTCAGCTCCATCCTAACTTGAAAAGTAAGTGGAATTCAGTAAACATTTTGACTAAGTACTGAGTGATACTTAGCATTTTGAAACTTATATTAATAAAATCTGTCCTCTAAATATTCTCCGGACTACGAAATTATATTCATCTTGAGATGCTTTACTTGATTTTGTGAAGCCAGATCACACACTATCCTTCCAAAGGTAAATAGCCAGTGAAAGGGTATCTTTATGGAAATGCCACTTGTCTGCATGCTATTGACATTCAGATACATACTTTCTCATGCTGCTCAGATGCTTAGTAGAAGCACACCAATCAATTATTTTGATCTTATCAGAATGTAAAGAATTCTGAAGCTGAGATAATAGCAGCTAAATTTATTGTAATATAATTGAGAACTCCATCATTGTGGCATCTTCATTGTGTCTTACTTTGAATACTATTTAAGTAACAAGCCACTTTTATCAGTGGTTATTTGCAAAGATTGCTCTTCTCTTGCATAAAAGCAGTGAAGTCATGCCAAAATGGAACATCTGATTTCCAATATAGCATATTAGTTTGTTTTCAGTTGTTATTCAGTTTCATTTTTATCATAATGATCTGGTTTTAAATAAGTTTTGGTTCATTTAAACAGTTATGACTTTATTTGCAGTCAATTTTGTAGCATTTATTTTTGTAGAGGTTTTAGATTGTTTATCTCATTTTGGAAAAAAAACAACAAAACACATTCCTGTCTCACAAACTTGCTAACAGCGTTTTAGGCTTTGGTTCTTCAAATATTAACTGCTTTGTTATTGTCTGCTAAGTTGAGCAATATGAATATTTTCATTAGTTCTGTAGTGTTTTGCAAAATAAAAGAACACCATGGATCCCAGTACTCATAGTTTAAAAAATGAAAGTAGTAAATGTAATTAGGTAAATAAAGTTCAGATTCCAACAGATGAAATGCTTGCCTTTGAAATAAATTTTAAAATCCCCAAAGATATTTATATTATTCGGTACCCTCAAAGACCCTACTTTACCTGCTTAGCCTCAAGTTCATAAGGCCTCCATTTTATTAATTTGTTCTCACTGGAGTAAGAGATTCAGTACTTCTCAGGAGTATTTCTTTCCTCTGAAAGGAGTGAAGGACTGCAAAAGTCACTGAAATGACATAATTAGTTTCTAACATATGTTGGTAATTTGTTGTTTTAAAATGTCTGTTGGGCTAATAACCTGCAAAAATACAGATTTTTGGACAATAATATGTTTATTATTAGCTTTTTGGAATTTAGGGATATGTTTCATTTAACTAAATTTACTGTGAAGGGGACAAAAGATCTGACAATGATCTATATGAAGAAGTCCTAAGGATATATTATTAATATCCAACAAGTATTTTGTGTAAGTTATTTTCTTCAGGTAGCTTCCACTTTTGGAATTTCAAGTGATCCACTCAAGTCGGTTTCTCCCTGGTGCTGATAACTTTTTCCTCTTGTTCCCTGATTGCCTCCACTTATCCTCAAATTGGATCCTCTTCACCAAGAGGATTCCTGAGGTCACTTTCTGTTATTTGAATTCATTCTTAAGAATCACTTTTATTAGGAGGACAGTGGGAAATAACTCTTTTCCATAACTGTGAGGAGTGTAACTTCTTATGTTAAATGACAATGGCAGAAAGAACTCTGAGACCTTTTAGAGCTGCTTACTTGGTATTTACTCATGTTAATATTTACTGGACAGTTGGTAGTAAGCTCATGACGATTTTGAAGAGTAGATCTAATTTTTTGCATAATGTCTGTAAAAAAAAAAGTCATACATATTAGAAGGGAAATTTGACAGACATTGGCTACAAATCCACCAGAAAGGAGATATCACTTGATATTTCCCTAAGTAAGGAGGATATTTTTTAGCTACAATTGTATTGTTTTGACAGTAAAGTATAAATCTGGGTAAATTACCAAGAACATCCAGATGTTCCCTCAAGAATAATTGGCACATTCATGCTTGAAAAAGGCTTCAGAGAATGATAAAATACAGGTATATTTAATCAAAAAAATCTAAAAGACTCAGTGTGATACATCTGATGTAAAACATCTGCAGAAGCCATGGCAGAAGATGAGACACAGCAAAACCTTATCTGCTCACAGAATTTGAGGTTTTTAGTGCAAAAAAGTAGAACTGATCTGAATCGTATTAATTTAATCAACAATTAATAGTCACAGATCATGCTCTAACAAAATGTCAAAGGTGCTAAGTCTTTTAGAACATGGAGTTTCATGCAGTTATTTGCTGCCTGTGGGCTCAGAATGCAGCAAATGCTGTTAGTTTGTGCTACGTAGTAGCTCCAAAAGAGCAAGTTGTTTAGAAGAAACAATTATTTTCCTTCTGAAAATTTTACTTAGAAGTGGAATCTTTGGAGATAACAGTGGAGAAGCGTTTGTGAAACTGAGGTTTACTCAAAGCCCAAGGAAAAATAAATAGCAACTGTATTTGGAAGAGACAAAAATAATAACAAAGAGAACCGTTGAAAAAATCAAGGGTCAGTAAAGTAATGTCTCTAGATGAATATGCTCATAAGGCTTGCCATTTATGTTACAGCGGTTGAATTTCTCAACAAATGTGAAAACAATACTGCAAACTTCAAATAGCATTACCGTGAAAAACAATTACAATCTTTGGAGACATCTTTGGGATTCAGAGCTCTAATGTTTGTACAGATAGTAGGTTTTGATTTGAGTAGGCATTTCCTACTCCAAATACTACGTCACATCTCCTCTGTAAGGAGGTAGACATCAGGGTCCTCTAAACTCACTTCTGCTATGTGATGCTTTTATTCTTTCAGGTTTTTTTCTGTATCATCAAAAGTTTCTTCTCTCAAGTTGCAGAGGAAAGGAGGAATAAATATCCTTACCAAAATATTGATGGATATGCTTTATTTTTACTTCCTTAGTCCATGGTTGTAAAAGAGCCAAGAACCTCCTCTGTAATTGTTGGAAAGCTAGCTGATGGGAAGGTCATGTCTCTGAATCTTCCTTCAAACTGAGTCTGCTGCTGCTTCTATTACTATGCTGTTTGCTAGGACGCTTATCTTCACTCAGCAATACCTCACTGGTTTTACAGAAGTAGTCTTGTTACTGCATACCAAAATATTCTTTCTCTGAAGCTTGCTGACAAAAGTTACTTGATTTCTCTGGCAGCTTCTCTCTATTGAAGGCTAAATTCAAATACAAACTCTGAATCATGAACTGCTGGAGACCAAGAGACCATTCAAGAAATGTAATTATATATTTATCCTGTCCTTTGTACAGATGTTTACTATTGGCTACTAGTGCACAAAGGATGCAGGGGTAGGTGGGCTATTGGTCTGATTTTCCTGGGTATTCTTAGGCATTTATACCTACCCAATCCAAGACCAAAGGGTCTTTCCCATCCAAAGCTGTCCAGAAGTTCTCCTTAGTAAGCTCAGTCATGTAATCCAGTCAGAACTTTTATCACTCCACTCGTGAAAAATTATTGAACTTGAAAATTTCCTTGAGCCCCTCATCTCTGTAGCACAACTTTCAGTATGAGTAATATTGTGTATATTTTGTAATTTATTGGCTGTTTATAAATTTAAATGGAAACAGTACTGTGCTCAATAAGCTCCTTCAGAGGCACACAGTAACCAAGAGACAAGATGTTTGCACACACCCAGGCAGGTGTATTATGTTCAGCTCTATATATTCTTTTAGCTATGTTCAATTAATAATGCTCTTATAGTTGTTTTTCCTGCTTTCTAAATGAAATGGTAATTGATTCATCTCAATAATGGATGTTTGTATTTTTTTCCCTCTGTGAAACAAAACTAATGAAAATACTAGGTTTTGGCTAGTCTGGAAAGCAGATCAGTTGTATTCTTGTCAGTGTTGTTGGAGTTGTGATGTGTAAAGAAAATGGGAAACTCCTTAATAGCAAAACATGCTGACTGATGTCTTCATATGTAATCAATAGTTCTTGCTATTAGCTGTCCTTTCAAATCACAGCCTTAGATAACATGAGTTCATAAGGCTGATCTGTTTTAGTTATAAGTTGTTAGATAAAACTAAAACTAAAAGAAACTTAGCATTGTTCTCAATTTAGCAGGCTTTCTTTTTTCACTAAAAAGGCACAGCATCCCAAGTGAATAGGAAAAGGGCTATAAAAAGATTGAGTCTTTTAACTGGCTTTTAAAAATATTATCAGGTAATGCAATATAAAATGCATTACTAGAATATCCTGTATTGTTGAGCTGGTGAGAGAGTAGGTGTGTATGCAAAATTCAGTGGACTTAGTGAAAAGGTAACCTCTTTGTAATCAGTTTGTGCTCGTTGCCTACTGTTCTCTCTGGGAATCTCTGAGTCTGTTGCAGTCACCATTACACCCCACTCAGTTCCCCACTGGTGTTTACATATATTGATAATATCCCCCTGAGCCTTCTCCTTTCAGGCTGAACAATCCTGGCTCTCTCAGTGTGTTCTCCTATGAGAGATGCTCTAATCCCTTTAGCATCTTCGTGGCCCTTGACTTTGCTTGGGTATGTTTGTGTTTCCCTTGTAGAGGGGTGCCAGAGCTGGACTCAGCACTGCAGATGTGTCTCACAGTGCTTGAGAGGAGGGGAAGGATGCCCTCTTGTGACCTGCTGGCAATGCTTTTCTTTGGTCATCTTTGCCACAGAGCCACAATACTGACTCATGATCATGTTGTCCACCAGAATCCCCAATTATTATTTTTAAAGATGCTTTTCAGCCAGTTAGCCCCCCGCCTGTGCTCCTGGATGAGGTTTCACCTCATCACATACCAGTTTTTTGTTGAATTTCATTAGGATGATTATGTGCCAATTTCCACAACTTTTCAGGGTTCTTCTGAATGGATCAGTCATTACATGGTATTTTGCACCATGTGCAAAGTTGATCAGAGTGCACTCTATTCCATCATTCAGGCCATGAAGGAAGACGTAATAAATATTATCCCCAGTATCAAGTCCTGGGGTACACAACTTAAAAGGTTTGGCATTCTGTTCATTCTTTTATAAGTCCAGTTTACCTGGATGTCTCTCAGAAACACTTGCTCTGACAGTCATTCTACTGGATCTGGCACCAATATAAATAAAAGTGGATAATCTCTGTGGAAAACTCTGTGAGTTTACAGTGGCTTTTTTTCTGATGTCATAGAAGGAAGGGACTTACAGACTCACAATGAACATCAGAAATGTTTTATTAACATTTTTATTAAAAAGCTCAATATTAAGATTTCACTCTTAGTCCCATTACTTAAATGGGAATTTGTGATCCAGGTGAGATGCAGGAATTGGTACCTTACACCACTGAAGTGCTTTTGTATCTCTGGGATAAAGAACCACCTCTTACCACAGCTTACCTTTTTGTTTTGTCATATGAGCTATCTTAAATTAAATTTGTGTAGGTACCAACCTTAATTTCAACAGCTGACTTGAAGAGGACAGCTGTCTTTCAAAGTTCATGAAGGTGGAGTTTATTTTGAATTTAAGATGTTTTAAGCTCTCTGGAGCTTGGGCCCCTCTTTGTTCATATGCTTGGAGTCAAAATGTATCTATTTCTAAACCATAAAAGCACTCTAGGACAGCTTGACAATGGACCAGTTTATTGAGAGCAAGGAAGATGGCATGAAACCTACTCTTCTCAGCCAGATTTATGGAATGGGTGCATCAGTCATTAGGAGAAATTATACCTTTCTAGAGTATACTTGCCAAGGGCTCTGAAGCACTGTCAAAGGCTTTCTACTTTGTGTTGGGCATGAGTAAGAAATGTAACTCTTCTGATACTGGACTAAAGTGTTGATTTGAAACGTGAGGTATGTGTATGTGTTTTACTTTTGGAAAGGCTGTTATGTGTCTTTTGCCTGAAGTCACTGCAAATAGTGATATTTTTCTGAAGTTGGATTTAGTACTTTTAAATCTAAAAGGAGCTGTCCTTTCATCCAGCCCATCCAAGGCACACTTAGCAGCTATTTCTGGTTGTAACTGTACACTGGAATTTTTTTTTTTTCTTACTGTATTGTAGCAAGGTTCTTCCAAAATTTTATCAGTGTCAAAGGAATCCCTGTGTTCTGGGTCATGGCTCCAGTTTGTGCACTGTTACTGAATGTCAGATTGATAGTCATGTATTCGTTAACTCACCTTTCAATGAAGATTTTCTGGTTGCTGCTATGGCTTTTACCAGAAAAAGTTCAAAGCCTTAAAACAAGTCCAAGTGGCAGTCTATATGTTCTATGCATTTTCTGGACAAAGTTGCTCTCATCATCCACTCACAATTTCTTTGTAAAATTGTATCTGACTTTCATTGGAGTGAAGACTCAGAGTTTAGGTAATCATTGCTAAACATGTTACATTAAAACATTTAAGGTTGCTTTACATTTTTATGTTTACAATGTAAAAGCCTTCAAAAAGTCTTCTGCCTTGATCATATGTATGGCTGAAAGATCTAGAGATTGTTCATGTCAGCACTATGAATACTGCACAGAATCTGTCTGCCTTGCGCTCTGAGACTGAAAAGATTGAACCCAAATCCAAAACATTGGAGCTTACTGCTGCACTGATGTCTTAAATTATCTTCCTCTCTGTGATCTGCTGTTCTGCTTCCTGGAGCCTAAGTCATTCAAAACTTTGTACTGCTAAAGGTTTCCTCTTGTGATTTTGTTCAGAGAATGTTACTTCAAATTTTACTCAGATGGAGGCTTTTAGTCAGCTGAGCAGTGCTTTGTAGCCTGCACTAATCAAAATCAGTCTTCATACAAACAAATATAAAGACTTTTAATTATGTCTTTGAAGTAAAGGTACGACATTAATAAAGTTAAAATATGTAGTTTTCTTTTTTTCTTCCTTGTGCGAATAGTCTGGAAACATCTCAGCTGTCACTGTCCCAAGCCTGGTAATCATTTGGCTCTGAAATTTTTGTACGTAATTGCACAAGACATGAAGCTAAACCTGGGAGAAGGCTGTGAACGGCTTACATTTTAGTCAGTCAAAAACTGGGTGCAGTATATCTAACTTGAATTTTGTCCTGAGCTGAAGAGGAAGAAAAAAAAAGCAGTTTGTATTATAGCGAACAAAAGTAAAAAGTATCAGTTCTGCTACTTGCTGAATTGAGAGGATTTAATTTTTAAGATGAGGAAACAAATTTGATAGCTTCAGCACTCCATGTTTGTTGTTAAATTATATAAAGGCTCGAGTGCTGCCATGGAATTACGTCAAAGATGAAACAAAGATAATTAAACTCAGCTATCCAGATAACTTCAGGAGCAGCCCTTGAGGTTTGCTCCCTGTTCCTTCTGTAACAGCTATGGAATCAGTAAGGTCTCTTTTTAATGTATGTATTTGTCCAAGTTGTGTGGTTTTAGTTTCACATGAAACTTAGTGTTTGACTTTAGGAGCTGGTCCTTTTCATTACCTACAGTATAACAAAAAGCTGCATGTAGTTGCAATGCTATAAATAAAGGCAGGTGGAAGATGATAGCCAAAATTGCTGTAGCTAAATCTCTTAAGTGTACAGACTGAGTAAGCAAAATCAACAGAAACCATGCTAAAGAATCCCTGGTTTGCTTTTCTGAAACTTCTTAGTATTTTCTTTTGTTAGAGGAATAGCTGAATAAAGCTTTGATCCTGTCAAAAAGGAAATGGGCATGTTATTATGTTTTCTCCTGGTAAAGTGAACTTTTTGAGTCCTAGTGTTCTGTGGTTTATTTTATATTGGACAGGTTCAGGGGAAGTGTAAAAATAAAATATTTTTCATCCAAGATAATCTTGTTGCAACTCTCTTTTTATAAAACCATATTGCTAATGATATTTGTGATTCTATCATGTCAGTGGACGACTGCTCCTGGAATTATGGCATATATAATTTGTTCTTTATAAGCACATGAAATGCAGGTGTCACTACTAACTGCAGTATCTGTTGCTATCATTATCAGGTATTAGAGGTAATGTAAAGCTAATGATACTCAGTGCACTACAAGAGAAGGGTCTTTAATATTCTTAACATTTTTAAGGATGTAATTATGAAATTAGGTAGTTTATATCTGACTTGGCACTGAAATGTCAAGGGCAAGACTCACCGGCTACTTTCGGAAGTTTACTTCTCCTTTAGATGATATTTAAAAGACAGTTGTGTGAGTTTTAATTAGGTATGATATTAACAAGTGTTTAAATCTTCTATTCGGCAGTTGTGGGAAAAGAGATCATTTAAATCATAAAAGGATATATTTCTCAAAGGAATTACTGTGGGCTACGTAGCTATCTGCAAGCCAACGAGAATTCCTGGTTCTATGACGTCAAAGATCATATATACACTTGATTGATACACTTGACTAATTAGGAAGCTGGTTGGAACTGGTGCCAGTCAGCAGCAGCAGCAGCTTGTGAAAGCCAATTTAAAGGTCCCTTAGGAAGTGTTAATATTGAACTGTATTTGTGACTCTTGTACTGTCATGGTAGCAATGTTGTATACAGCTCTCCCAAGGTAATTTAAAAGATTTCTCAAATACTTCATGGTAGACTCTCATTTCTTAATCTTCCCATCATAGACACTTGAACATCATTATTAATGGTGTGGGTACTGATAGTTACCTGCGTAACTTGACAGAAGTTATCACAGTCAACTGCTGATGTAGGTATCAGAAACCAGAATTTGGAGCCTACTGAAGATGTTGGAGTTTGAAAACCAGGCTTTCCACATGTTTTGGGTACAAAGATTTTCAAGTATCATTTCTTTTATTTGCAATGGTTAGTTTGTTTCTATACATCCACGTATACAGGACAACTATTGGAGGTTTTAAATTCAAGTTTCAATCGACTACAATTTATTCTTCTAATACTGTTTTGCATGTCAATGGAAGCATAATCTATAATCCACTTTGTGACTACCAGAATATTTCAGATAAGTGTGAAAAACAGATAGTGCATGTAAATGTTACAGATTTACTACAAAAAATTGTGGGTTTGCAGTATTTCTGTTGCATTATTTTAAATCTCTTTTTTTAATTTATTTGATGAGCCTTTTTAGAGTAACCAGGGTTTTTTATACTGAAAATTGTTAAGTTTTTGAAATTGCTATGAAATCTGTAGTGTCTTGGATAGGCTTAAGAGGAAATGTATGATATGCTGAAATAGCATTGAAATTTTTCTTCTGTTATTCCTCCTAAAACAAAACTTTTGAACTCTTTTCCATAGACATTATTGGTATAATTTTGGTGACTGTGATACTTTTCTCTTGTGTTTTTTGAATTGCTATTACCCAAAATGCTTATAAGCTTTCCTCCAGCACTCATGTTCATTAATGTAACTAATGGCTTGGCTAAAAATTTCTTCAGGCATCAGATTGGTTTGAAACTATTCACTGACTATATTCATTCCAGACATTAGTATTTTAGAGAACTGCATGACATCAGATGGAGAAAGTTAAACAAATAACAAAAACCCCTACCAAACCAGCAAGAAAAAAAACCAAACAAAAACCCACCAAAAATCCAACCAAACAACAACAACAAAAAAAAGCCCAAACCAACCACACAAAAAAGCAAAGCAAAAACCAAACAAATAGCAAGCTGAAGACATAGTCTGTGATTTTTTTATAAGGTATATTCCAAACCATACTAATAGGTGTGATAGTCCATTAGTCGTGAGGGAGCAAACTTCATTATAATAAAGCATGTTATAGCAAACACAAAGTAAAATGAAAAAACATTCTGTATTTCAGTCTTCATGTTTATTCTATACCTGTGATAAATATAAATGTTAAGCAAAATTATGATTTATTTGCTAATTTTCACCTTTTTGGTGTTCTGTATAGCACTTTTGTCTAAGGTTGAAAACTAGTCTGGTAGTACAGAGTATAGAGAAAAGAAAAGAACTAAGGGTTACTGTTTCCTGGATAAAAAGCTGGCTGGATAGCTGACCCCAAAGAGTGGTGGTGAGTAGAGTTACATCCAGCTGATGTAAGGTCATGAGTAGCCCTTCACAGGGCTCAGTGTTGGGCCCTTTCCTGTTTAGTATCTTTGTCAATAATCTGGATGAGGGAATTGAGTACCCCCTCAGTCAGTTAGCAGATGACATCAAGCTGGGTGACAAGTGTTGAATTGCTGGAGGACAGAAAGGTTCTGCAGAGGGATCTGAACCAGCTGGATCAGTGGGCTGAGGCCAGTTGTATGAAGTTCAACAAGGCCAAATGGTGGGTCCTGGATATGGGTCACAATAATCCCCTGCAGCACTACAGGCTGGGAGTAGAGTGGCTGTAAAGCTGCCACGTGGAAAAAGACCTGAGGGTGTTGATTGACAGCAGCTGAAAGTGAGCCAGTGTTTGCTCAGGTGGCCAAGAAAGCCGCTGGAAAGTCCTGGTTTGTGTCAGCAATAGTGTGGCCAGCAGGACCAGGGCAGTGATTTTCCCCCTGTACTTGGCATCTTGCTATATGCACCAGATAGTTTAGATCTTGATTTGCATATTCACTGTTAGCAATAACTGCTGACTCTATCCAAGATGTGTGTTGACCTAGGGAGTTTTGCCTAGTGGGGTATAATGAGATTTCTATAATGGAATTCTTTATTTCTCTGTAGAGATTTTTTTGTTGTATAGTTAATCCCTGGAGTTCTGTTCTTTGTCCTCCTATGCATACATACAATGGGATAACAACATTCAAAAATATAACATTTTCTGATGTATTTATTTAAGGAAGTAAAAGGAGAGTTTTTAATACTTGCATTTGGTTACCATTTCAGAGTAACATTCATCATTCTTTTGGGAGTTATTATACACCTGTGTATCTTATTAGGCATTAGAAGCATGTAATTCGATGAGTAGAATTTTCCTGAACTGCATCAATTATTTAATATTGGCCAGAGGTTATTAAATGTGAACGGAAAATGGCTTTTGATTAAAGCTACATATGGATATTACTGTATCCTATCCAGTCCAATACTGTTCACTCCGCTCCCTGCTGAGAAACAATTTCAAGTTTTTATCACAATAACGAATGATCTTTTGTCAAATGTAACAAATCTTATAAGGGACAGCTCTTGAAAGCTGACATGAGACTGATTATTTGCAGTTGTAGAAGGGTACTGAAATGAAAATATGAGTGAAATGACATTTCACTTAAAACTATGCTTGACTCTGTATAGAGAAAGAGGAATGTGAAATAAGTGGAATAAAATTTGTTCTAGTTCAATCTCTAGAAGACCAAATCTATTGTGGTTAATTGCAAGAGAGCAATTTGTAAATATTAAAGCACAGGTCAAAGTTTGAAATTAATGGTTTTAATAACACTATTGGTATCCGTTATTATTGTTTTTGTCAGTGTTATTCTTTATGCTTTGATATTGCTGTAGTAACCAAGAGGACTCCTTCTTTTTCCTTTATAGAAGGTGAGGAGACTGGAGTGATGGATAGCCTGTTGGAGGCCTTGCAGTCAGGTGCGGCTTTTCGAGACCGAAGGAAAAGGATACCAAGGTCCAAAGGTGAATATTCTACTTTAGATTTTATTTTCCAGAGAAAGTAAGAAGTATTATGGGTTCAGTGCTCTAGAATTTAGATACTGTCAGGTTTAATTTGTTTGTGCAATGATGGTTTTCAGGGATGTTCAGATGTTGCTATGCCAGTAAGACTGGAAATTAATGTTCTAAACTTACTATAGCCAAATCATTATGACAAGACTTTTCAATACAGCCAAATGTACTTTAACTTTTTAGGGTTTAAAGTTGTATAGGGGAAGTGAAAGTTGTCTTGCTGTATAAGTGAGTCTGATTCAAATTATTTCTCTGGTATATAACTGTCATTTATTCCAAGAAATACCTCACTTCTAATTCCTAAATTCCTAAACTTCTGCTTTGTAATGTTGTAATATTCTGGTAGCTTTCAAACAGGTGTTTTATTTCCATTGTTTCTTTGCTTTTGCAGACATACCACAAAATCTCAGTCCAACCACACAGCGGCCTGTGCTGAAAGCTTGTAACCATGGTAATGAACCACATTCATGAATTGCATGCACTTCTTAGGTTAGCTTATGTAGTCGATCTGTGCTTTCAAGACTGCTGTGATTATTTTTTCAGTTTTTTACATTAGTGGAGTACTAAACCATATTGGAACTTGCTTTTTAAGAATCATCTGAATATTACATCCTGAAACTATACTTACTGCTTACTCGGCAAAGCTCTTCTTCTTCTGTGGGATTTTCATTTATTTAAATTTTCATTATGTTTTAAAATCGTAGTACTTTTATAATCCTTAAGAATTATTATGCAAGTTTTTTAGGATTTATGGAGCTAATAGAAAGCAGAGATTGTGCAATGTTTTAAGTGTTACTAAGTGCCTATTATACCAAATCTGAGAACTTTTGGCATTCATTCTGCGTTTCTTTGTCTTGGTTTTCTTGGTGCTATAGGTGGAATGGTTTAAACTATTGTTTATCAGTATAATTCAAAAGGAGTGTTGTCTCAACGAAGTTATAGTAAATGTTTATTTGTGAACTGCTGAACTGTCTCACTGTAATCAGTAGGACTTGTTCTTACAAGAAAAGTTACAGTGCAGGTGTGGGTGCCTGTTAGCTTTGTTAGATAGTCAGTCCACAGAATGTTACTATACTGGCTGTGTTTTAATTAAGCTTGAGGAATACAGAGTGACTCAGTTGCTCATGACTAGTGGGCTCAGTAAGAGGTTCATATATGTAGTCCTTCTGTTAAAGAGAAATTTTAAGAATGAGGAAAAACAATCTTCTTTCTTAGTTTTGAAAGCAGATTGCACTATTTTTTGATATTTAAATGCACTGTGGGTTTTATAAACCAGATGTCATAAAATTGATTCTATTAATTATACCTCATGTTTAAGTGTTTATTTATCTAAGCGAGTGTAGCAAAAAACCTCCAAACCTGTTGAATTTGGCATATAAACACAAAATTGAAGAAAATAGAGCTGAAAGGACACTTGGTAGAAAATTGCAGAAATTTGATCAAAGAGAAATCAAATATATTTGACAGCTACTTGTCTAAGACATAACATATTGATATTTGAGCAATGGCTATAGAGCACATCTGAATTTATCCTGTAAATGTTTCTGCTTGTAAGAGCAGTCGTATTGAATACTGCTTCTTACCAGCACATTCCATCTAGGTAGTTGTCTGTGGACAGACTGTAGCTTCCAGTTTTCAAACTTAACTGCCTTTGGTCAAAGATTATGGCCATGTTTCAGATTAAAAAAAACAAAACAACAAAAACAAATACTCACACTCACCAACATTTTAATGCTGAAAAATCTTAGTCTAAACCATGGATGGATTTGTACATCAGATGGATATAATTTGATGCTAAAGTTTGAAGTTCAGATATTTGATTTGGAGACAAGGGTAAAGTAAACGCTTGGATTTTTTTGTTGTTATCAAAGTCAGATTTCTATAGAGCATTTTGAGGCTTTCTAATTCTAAGATATTTTAAAATGAATTCGACGTTTCTTTCACTTGTCTTGTTAGCTCAGAAACAGGCTAGTATAGATCTGAGGAATTCATTAGCATGTTTTTGGTTTGTTGACACTTGTCACAATGTCTGTGTGTTACATCTTCCTGTCTTGAGCCAAATAGAGCACCAAACCTGGTGTAGATTATGGTGAGTTCAAAGCATTTTTTTTCCTTATTAGTAGAAGTATTTGGTCATTTGGGTTACATATTGTCTAGAATAAATTCTAGACCCTGAGTGTCAAAGTCAATTTTGGATAATAATGATAATAACCTTAATGAAGTTAATGTGGTCTTTCAAGATAGGAATTATAATGATAAAGTTTCTTTAATTTTCTTTTTCTGAGTCGGACAATGTATAATGTCAGTATTTTTCTCTGTGTCATTTTTCCTTGCACTTTATATCTGATATATAGATACATGCTCAATAGCCAGTTCTTTCTGTCTATATGTGCATAATAAGTGATTAATGCTCTGTATAATGGTCTATTACATATACACCATACAAGCAAGACTTCTGTGACTTTAGCCCACTTCAGAAAAACTGGGATATGTTATTAAACAGACATATTGGCTTGGTTGTTCCTAATTTGCTATTTTTTTTCCCAACGTAATATTTCAAATGGATGCCAAATTTTATATCATGGGGAAAAAAAACCACTGTCTTACTGTAAGGCCAAAATATGTGGAGATTGCTGAAAGTCCTTAAGTAGCAAATCAAGCACTTCCCATGTTTGCTTCTGTACTGGTTTTGGCTGTTTGAGTTAACTGGTAACTGGTTTGGTTACTGTTTGTTCTGCTGAGATTGACTGATTCACTTATAGTAGATATATTCTATTAATACACAGTGCAGATTCATACCTAGGATTCATCATCATACAGTCAAAAAGAATTACAAGCCATGACTTGAAATGTCTGTCTGGAATGCTTTAGAGTGTAGTAATCTCTGTTGGGCAGGTGCCATCAAGTTCTAACTAATTCTTCTGTTTCAAAACACAACCAACCAAATAAATAAAATCTAGTTTAGTCTCTATGATTAAAGATATTTCTCTCAAAAACATGGAAACCAAATCAGATCCAGGCAGAAATAGTGTTATAACCCCAAGCTGGCAATTAAGTACCTCGCAGCCACGTGCTGTCTTCCCTGGTGGGATGGAAAAAGGTAAAGCTCATGGGTTGAGAAAAGAACAGTGTAATAATTGAAATGGGATAATAATAATAATAATAATGACAACAACAAGAAGGGGGAGGAGGAGGAGGAGAAGTAAAAAGTAGAGGGAGGGAGAGGAATAAAACACAAGAGAAACAAGTGATACACAATACAATTTCTCACCACTGAGGACCAATGCTGAGCCAGTCTCTTCCTAGCAATCAACATCTCCTGGCCAAATTCCTCAGTTTGCATGAGCCTGATGCCATATGGGAGTATCCCTTTGCCCAGTTTGGGTCAGCTGTCCCAGCTATGCTCCTCCGCAGTTTGTTGTGCCCCTACCCACTGAGAAGAGCACATGCAGAGCATGTGAGCATCCCAGAGATTGGGAACCTGAAAGTTCCTTTCAGGAACTTAGGGTAAACACTGCTGAGCAACAACCAAGACATCAGTGTGTTATCAACATTCTTCCTAGACTCATGTCAAAACAGAGCACTGTACCAGCTACTAGGAAGGAAATTAATTCTATCCCATACAAACACAGGACAGGAAACTGGTTCTATGTTTCACAGTTTGTTACAAAGGAGAGAAATACAGCCTGAATGCACACATTCTCCATAGCTGCCATCTAAATAGAAGCAGGAAGGAAATTTTTCTAATCATTGGCAATGTCACCCTCAGTACAATGCTACACAAAATATCAAGCTAGCATTTGCTTTTCAGGCTTAACCAAACTCTGTAAAACAAAGTAATAAAGAGGAGCAAGCCAGTGCTGCTCTAGTCTAGAACTGAGAACTGAAATTGTTTCCTTTAACTAAATAGACTGCTTAAGGGAAAAAAAAGAGCAATAATAAATTTAGTGAAATGCTAGCTATTGTGTGGGCTATTTTTCTCTTCATGATCTCTTGAGCTCCCCTGGAAGCTCTTGTTGTGTTCAGCTGGTACTTCTAATTAAAAAGGAGTACTCGTTCTCATGCCACATTCCACGGTAGCTGAATGTGTGTTATTTTATTTTCACTCCTACTGAATTCTTCTGTTACTGAACAGATTGCCTCTTTCTAACATGGTATGTGTTTTAAAAAACATATGTTTAAAAAAAGATTGGATGTGGCACTCGGTGCCATGGTTTAGTTGAAGTGTTAGGGCATGGGTTGGACTAGATGATCTTGAAGGTCTCTTCCAACCTTGTGATTCTGTGATATGTAGGTTTTGTCAAGTTTAAATCTGCTCTATTTTTGTGACCAGAAGTACCAGTTGTACTTTTAATGCTTGTGACAAGGCCCGTCAAGTCACAATATTTCTTGTGGAGAAAAATTCCTGCTGCATAACTAAAAGAAATAATACACATTTAGAATTGCTAAATCTTGGGAGTGTTTTAATGCCTTAAGAATGCAAGTAATATGCACTAGATTTTAGTGGATATAGATATGATTGGTATATTTCATTCCTGTTCATGGTGTTTTTTATTTTTAAATTACCTACTGAATTACATCTTTGTGCAAAACTACCTGTTAATGTTACAGTTTGCTTTAACTGCAAAGGACTGTGTTCTGCAGTAAATATTGTGGTATATGCTTTCGCTGTAGTTCCAATTCAGAACACTGTTTGACACAAGCAAAGTATGGGTATAGTTTTAGTGGTGTGCTTAGGATTCAATAGCATCTAACAGAGGAGATCTTTTATTTAGGAAGCAGAAGAAAGCACTTAATTTTCAGTGATCAGGGTTTTTCACATTAGACAATCATTTCAAGCAGCTAATAGCTATGGCTAATCTGAGTTTATTAATTATTTACAACAAGAGTCAAGGCATATTTGCAGCTTATTTTGTGCCACTGAAGTCCAGATACATGGAGCAGCATATCCAAGGCAGGGCAGAGCCCACTGCAGCACAGAAAACTGCATTATTCACTAAGTTTTTGGTCAGGTTTTGCAGCCTGCATCAAGTTCTCTGCTGCTATGGCTACGCATTTATTTGCAGTAGCATTAGCGAAGCTAATACTACCTGAATTGCATGAATACAAATTTGAGATGCAGCTTTGATTGTATATAAACACATACCTCAAATGCAGCAGAGTTTATCTTTACAAGCTGATCATATTAAAAATGCTGTGAGTAAAGAAAAGCTATAATAAAATGCAAGCAAAAAAATACAGATTGCTTTTTGAGACTGCAGAGGTTGAAAGAAAACTTTCTGTCACAATCAGTAATTGCATTGTGGACTACATTTCTTAAGGTGACAAAAAGGTCTTGTTTCTATATTGAGATCAAACTTTTGTGGTAAGAGATGGTTGTAATTGTTATAGCTGTTAGTTCAGTAAATCTATACACAATAGAATAATTTTCATGTCACATGCAGTCTGAAGCATTTTAAAGACTTCTGTTAAATAAAACCTTTATGTAGTAATGTAATTCTGCCCCAATTAAGCATAAGGAAACGCTTTTTCCATGTTTGTTGGGTTTTTTTCATCCCATATTTATAATAGAACTGTCATCTGATACTCATGTCTCTATTACCTTATTTTTCACAAGCGAAGCTGACAGTGAGCTCAAGCTCATCTTAGTTCTTGAAAGAGTGTGACCACCTAGAAGTCATTTTTATTTCATCATTGTATGTGACATCAAGCTATGATTGGCATTTCAACCTAATTTTCCCTTAAGTCTGTGTATGTTGCTGTCTCTTCCTCAACTGTATGTAGTGAATATTAGGAAGTACCTAACAGTGAAGAAGCTAGCCATGAAGATAACTTTTTCCCCAGAACTATATTAGCAGTAAAAGCACCATCTTGAACATTAGAAGCCCTTCACGGGAGATGCTGCTTTCAAGGCACTGTGCATGTTTAGCTATGTGATCACAAAACATCAGTACCTCTGGTGGAGAAAATTTTTGTTAAGCTCTGTGTTTTACTCAGTAGACAAGTTTTCTCAGTGGAAGACATGGAATAACTGGAGGCACTGTTATGAAAGGAAAACATTTAATAGGATTTCTATTAAAAAATGGTTCTCAGTTGTTGCCATTTTAAGACCAAATCTTCACTTCAATATTGACTTCATAGGTCAAGAAAATTGCTGCTTATTCTAACAGAAATAATTCCCCTGGAACCATCTACACTGTTTATAATATTTTTTTTCCTAAAGCATACAGCAGAGTTCAAAGAAACTGACCGTAAAAGTCAATTTTGCACGTGTGGAAAGAAAAAATAATGTCCGGACATGGAAAATGAATTTATACATTTTTATTTCTTTCTTTAGAACTATTTCTGCATTTCCACAGTTGCAAACACATACCATCACAAAAATATCCCTGAAGAATTTTCATTCCAAAATATCTAGGAAAATGATTAATTTTGATGCAGAGTTTTTAGGAGTCTCTCACGCTCATAATTTTATGTTAGAATGAAGAAAGTTTCCAACTCAGAAGGGCTGGCAGCCAGCAAGAGTTTAGAATGAAAAATGAGAAAAATTTTGGGGGGGCGTTTTCTAACAAAATGTTCCTTAAAATAAAGACTGGCATAGAGAGGTATAAGCCACTCATTTATTTAATCATTTATTTATTTTAAAATGCCGAGTGCTGAAAAATGATCAGACACTCTGTTAAGAGAGGAAAAGGATACTTCAAATTAGTAGTAATTGCATATTATTATTACTGTGAAAATACTGATCTAGACAGAAAAAAAATGCTATCTTGCCCTTAGTATAAGCTAAACACACACTAGCAACCTGTATTTAGAAATGTGAGGAGGAATTGTAATCCTACAAAAAATATCCCTGTCTTTTTTATTAAAGTCTTGTGAGATTTCCCTTATCAACTCTCATGAGTGAGGTTGCACGCACATCCTTCACTCTCTGTCTTATCATATAGCATTTTAGCTGAACATAATGTAGACAAAAAGGGGAACCCAAGCTTTTTCAGAGTAAAAGTTTTAAGTACTACCCTGAGACAAGGTGGACCTTATAATGGGGCTTTTTCTCCAGAGGTTTGACAACTTCTTTCCTAGAATATGACCCTTTAAAGATGTCAAATTAGACACTCAGAAGAGCTAATTGCTTTTGTAAATATTTTGCCAGTGTTCCGTGGTATTAGTTGAATAAGATCACGGCTTTCAAGGGAGGCAAGGACACTTTCTGCCAGATAACAACGGTAGCAAAGAGGTGACATTTGAAAGCAGTGACACAGTATATTCCATAATTGCACATACAGTAAATGTCAGCTCTATAATCGCCTAGGTAGGTAACCAGATTTCCAAAAGCTACAGCAGGCAAGTTATATATTCAAAGCAGTCAGCTGAAAATTTATCAGTGGAAAGTCTTAAATTGCAAAGGGAGCTGTAAATTACCAGCAATGTACCCATATTTGTCTTTTCATCTTTTAGTCACACAGAACTTCCAATTCAAAGACAATTACCAAGTTTATATGTATAGCAAAGAGATTCTGTCACTTCTCAGAGCACTTTTCAAGTCTCTTCCATATTTGTTAAACAAGATTTTAGGTATAAATTTACCAGTCTGTTTCACTTCTGTTTTCTGAATGTTAAGAACAAGTAGTATCTAAACTCCTGCTTCATTCTTCATGGCTTTTAGGAATTTGATCTGAATAGTAGATTTGCTGAACAACAGCCATAAAGCTCTTTATATTGTGGGGTTTTAAAAATAACTAGATAGATAACACACACATATATATTTTCTTAAAGGGGTTGTCTTTCATAAAGAAACCACAAATAAACCACAAGTGAAATACCGTGTAGGAAGTTTTTGTCAGGTAGACATCAAAAATTAGTTTTCTCTGGTTAAAGACTTCACTGGGGACAAAATCTGAGATACTAACAGTATGATACCTGACCTAAGTCTGTTCTGTGACTCCAGTGATGTCTGCTTAATGCAACATTGTTTAGTCAGTCAGAATTCAAAAGATTTAGAGAAAGCACAAACCATTATTCATTAAATTCTTCAAGCACTTTTCTTCAGTCATTCTTTTATGCCCAGTAAGTGAATGTGTTCTGGGATTTTTTCTTCCTTTGAAAGAATTTAGTTTGTTGTGTTTTTTTTCTAAGTGGCTGCTGTAACAGAACAAAAATATTGTATAGAAGAAATACTGGAGTTATGTTTCTGCCTGACTTTTTTCATTATAGCCATTCCTCTGCAAAGGTGCAAACATGCAGAGAAAATGATATCTTCAACTTCTTCCTTTTGTTGGGGTGGGAACACTTGGAAGATTTACTTTCAAGTTTCTGAATACTCTAAAGGGAAGTTGGCAGTTCAGTTGTATCAGAACTTGTGCTTGCGCCTTGAAGTTGCTTGATAAATCCAGTATCTTGTTGCATTCAAAAATAGGTGAGGCTTGTGTATTTCTACCGTACATTGCCTAGGGCAATATCTGCGTCAATCACCCAGCAAGATAATCTGAAGAATCTCAGAAAGCCTTTTGGTGGCTCAAACCTGGAGCTCATGAGTGAGAAAGGAAGGAAATGCTGGGGTCAAATGCAGCTCTTCGTACCTGAATGGCAGGAGGAAAGATGATAGCCAGGCTTCTGCTGAATGATCTGGAATAGTGTGAGCAGGTTGGTCTGCAAATCCTCTTTTCTTATGGTGAGGTAGGTTACAAATCCAAGATGGGAGGCTGCAGTTTAAGTAATTTCAGGAAAGAATATTTGGATTTTCAGTCTATTCCCTTTCAGCATACAATGTGAAGTAGTTTGGCTTTTATCCTTGTCATAGTAATCTTTTGCTTTAAAAAAAATCCAACAACTTTTAAAGCAAAATTGTTTTAACCAAACAGAAAAAAACTATGTAAAGCCTGTGCAATTTCCTAGGTGGTTTTATGTTCTGGTATATACTAGTATATACTTCTTTCTTCGAGAGACTATAACTGTCTAGTAAGTAGCATAGTCTTTCTGTTACAACACTTATAATGTCTTCAAAAGAAGACTTTGTTTGTAATGGTGAAGTTTTTTATTTCCATGGGGAAAAGAGGTTTGATCATGCTTTTTTTGTCTCCTGACAATATTATCTAACTCTATATACCAGAGAAATAAAAGAAAATCTGTTACCTGACTCTATAAGCGTGACCATATTTGCCATAAGTTTTAAAAAAATCTAAAGGCTGGGATTTGGAAAACTGAGAGTGAATTTATTCTACACTATTTAAACTTGCAGTTCCTGATTTTCTCCCTCCTTGTAGCATAGCAAAATGATAAAATAAGAAATTGAAAAGATAACATCAGGACTACTTAGTGTCATAAACAGGGAAATGGAATGAAATCTCAGCAGATTTTCAGCACAGGCAAATAATTATTCCAGAGGTTTTTCTTTTTATCTGTTTTCTTAGGCTTTAAGCCTGTTTCCTTGTATTTGAAAAGAGATGAGTGTACATGGTGCATTATAATACAGTGCACATAAAAATACTTGAATTAGCTCTAGACAGTCTACTTTTTGTACTTGAGGCAGGATAGCTTTTAGGTCAGGAACGAATTTGGGTATCACAGCCCAGTTTGGGAGTTTCAGAAGATATATTTGGGTATCTGTGTACTACACCTAATCAAGCTGTGCAATTTCAGATGCATGTTCAAGAATGTGGCAGGAGTCATTACCATCCATCCATTATGAGTATTTGAATCGGTAGACCCACTAACATTAGTTATTTATAGTGGCACTCTGTGAGCAGAGGGGCTAATGAACAGAAGGGAACTTTGCAGGGATACAGAAAACATGGTTTAAATCCTCTCCTTGAGGGAACAATAAATCTTGATAAACAAGGATTAAACACAACTGGGTGAGAGCTTTCATTACCCAGCTTAACTTTGGCACCTAAGTTTTACTGGTCTTTTAGCTTGGAAACTAAATTTATTAACAACAGAAGAAATTCCTCTCAGAGTTGTGTACCTTAGCTGAAAGGCAGCTGTTTGAGTTACTACAGAAACATGTTAGCCAGAGAAATAAGTCTTAAAGGTGGTGATCTTCCCATTGTTTTCTCTAGGCTCTGGAGAAGGGATCAGAATATAAAACCTATTAATACATAAAGGCTTCTGCTGCTTTTATAGCTTTGTATAAGGTTGGCATTTTCTGATTTTGTTTTTTACTGTAGTTGTAATTACATTTGGTGATTTTTTTTTTTAATGTTGCCTTAGTTTCAAAAGCAGAGATTAATCCCCAAATACTCTCAATTCCTTGCTAAAATTGCTTACTTTTCAGTGCATAAGCACAGAAACATTTATCTGAGGACATATTCTTATTTCAGTGGGTGCATTTTATTGTTGTTATTACCAGAGAAGGGAGACAATGTATTTTTTCTTCCTATGCTCTAAAATGTAAATATCTCCTTTGATCTATCTTTTCCAAGAGAAAGTGAACTTTATGGTATCTAATCTTTCACTCTGCCATCAGTAGCTCAAGAGCTGTCTGAGTCAATCTGATGCTTCCAAATCTGCTGGTTAACTCATATGAACACAATGCCAAATTAGGCAATTAGGCTGAGGGAGGAGCTTGTGGAGGACATTGTTACAATTTGGTCAGTGAGATAACATTAAATGACAGCTATGTCAAAGTAAATGCTACAAGCTGATAGAGTGACACATCCTTTCTTCTGATCCTAAACCTTGTCTTTTTTTTTTTTTTTTTTTTTTTTTTTTTGTGGTGGTGGTGCGTGGGAAGCGGCTTTGGTTTTGCATTGCTTGGGGCTTTTTAGCATCATTAAGGTTGAAAAAGACCTCCAGCATCATCGAGTTCAACCTTTTATCAAACAGCACCATGTCAACTAAACAACAGCACCAAGTGCCACATCCAGTCATTTCTTGGACACTACCAAATATGGTGGTGCCACCTACCACCTCCCTGGGTAGCCCAAGTCAAAGCCTTGCCACCCATTCAGTGAAGAATTCTTCCTGGTGTCCAACCTGAAGCTACCCTTGTGCAACTTGAGACTGTGTCCTCTTGTCCTTTTGCTGATTGCCTGGGAAAAGAGGCCAACCTCCACCTTGCTACAACTTTCTTTCAAGTCATTGTAGAGAACTATAAGGTCTACCCTGAGCCTCCTTTTTCCCAGGATGAACAACCCCAGCTCCGTTGCCCTTCTCTGGACGTACTCCAGCACCTCAATGTCTTTCTTGTAGTGAGGGGTCCATAAACAATCAGAGGACTTGAGTGCCTCACCAGTGCTGAGTACAGTGGGACAATCCCTGCCCTGGTCCTGCTGGCCTCACCATTGCTGACGCAGGCTAGGATGCCATTGGCCTTGGCCACCTGCACACATGCTGGATCATGTTCAGCTGCTGTCAACCAGCACCCCCAGGTCCTTTTCCACTGGGCAGCTTTCCAGCCAATCTGCCTCCAGCCTGTAGCACTGTAAGGGGTGGTTGGTACTCAAATGCAGGACCCACCAGTTGGCCTTGTTGAACCTCATACAATTGGCCTCAGTCCCTTGATCCAGCTTGTCCAGATCTTTCTGCAGAAACTTCCAGCTGACCTCCAGCAGATCAACACTCCTGTTCAGCTCAGTGTCATCTGCAAACTGAGATACCCTTGCACTTGATACCGTCATCCAGATCATCAGTAAGGATGTTAAACAGGACTGGTTCCAGAGCTGAGCCCTGGGGAACACTGTTAGCAGCTGGCCACCAACTGGGTTTCGTTCCTTTCTCCACCACTCTCTGGGCCTGGCCATTCAGCAGTGTTTCACCTAGCAAAGAGTGCACCCTCTCTAAGCCATGGCCAGTCAGCTTCTCCAGGAGAATGGTGTAGGAGACAGTGTTGAAGTCTGTGTAGACTACATCCACAGCCTTTCATAGTCACCTGAGTCATGAAAGGAGATCAAGTTGGTCAAGCAGGACCTACCTTTCCTAAAGCCGTGTTGGCTGGGCCTGATGCCCTGATTGTCCTGCACATTCCATGTGATGGCACTCGAGATAATCTGTTCTATAGCCTTCCCCAGCACTGAGGTCAGGCTGCCAGGCCTGTAGTTTACAGGATCCTCCTTCCTACCCTTCTGGTAGATGGGTGAAATTTGTCACAATTTGTGACAATTTGTTTGGTTCTTAAACTGAGGTCTCCAGGCTGTCTTTACAGATATCTACAATTGAACTGAAAGGTAGAATCAAAGCATTAAGCACACAGAGTGCTTTATAATTTAATTACTCTGGGAAATCAGGTATTAAGCATTTTTAACTGACCTCCAAAATTAATCTATATATTTAGTCTCTTGAAAAAATAAAATACCTCATAAATAGATGCACAGTTTAGGGTTTTTAGGCTTTTTTTGTACTGGCTAGAGAGGCACATACCCATCCTACACAGGAGTTAGCCTATATAAATTGTTAATATTCAATGAGTTCATGCCTCCAGTTTAAAGTGCTTGAGGCTGAGAGACCTGATAAGGGTTGTTCATGTTTTTGTTCTCTGTCTGTGTCTAATAAAGTTAATAAAACAGGACACAGCACACTCAATACTGCAGATGAAACAATAGCTTGAATAGCTGCTCTTTAAGTTCATATTCTATCCTAGGCTATGAACGATACAAGTGCTTCTGAGTGGCAGAAAAGCTGTAATTCTCTTATATGCATACATACAAAATTTACATTAAATTTGGACAGCTGTTATGCTTCCAAATTCCAGTATTTTGATACTCGACTCTTTTCCTTTACTACAGAGTATACTTGTGTAATTTGTGTTACACTGATAGTGCAATAATAATATCTTTTTTAAAAAGTCATGCTTTTTTTAACTAGCTGGATTAAAAATAAATAGATCAGTAGTGTAGATTGTGCAGCCTTCCTAGAATACAAGGTGAGTTCTTAATTTCAGCATAAAGAGTAGACCAGGATTGATGTGTGAGTAGCTACAAACTCCGTTTTGTCCATTCAGCACAGAAAATAAAGGACTTTGTTATCAGGTAATCCCTAGTTTTATAATTGTACTGTAGATGGTAGTCTTCCCCTTTCTCTAAGAAATATAAAATCATTTTAATTCTGTGTGATCCATCATCAGGCAACTACTCAAAAAAGTAACATTCTTAAATGCTCTCAAATGTCCAGTAGCAAAAATAAATGAAGGGCAGAGTGCATTAAGGAATTTCCAGTTGTGTCTCACAGGGCGCAGAAAACTGCTGTGAGAGAGCTCCTGGGATAGCTCCTACTCTTGCTGCCTTTAGCAATAGCTTCCTGACTAATCAGTCTCTGAGCTTACCCCAGTGCTTTAAGTCTGTTCTTTCTCTGTTGCCAGCTGCTGACTGAAAACAGGACACAGCCAATTACTCTCTGCTGAGCTTACCCAGTCTCTGTTTATCCACCTAACAGCAGTTGCTCTGAGATCATTTTATTGGAAACTTGTTATGCAGTGAGATTTACTATTATAAAATCTTGTATTTGTTTCAGTGGGGTCAAAAATACAGGAATCTTGCAATTTAAGATTGGATTGTATTATTTGAAATAGTTGCTTCCTATGGGGCAGAAAACAAAGCATGCTGAAGTGAAATTAATTTCTTCCTTTTCCACATTCCAATGCCCATCAAATAAAGAAAGGGTTATCTTTAATATTAGAAGTTAAAAATAGACTGTTAATGACTTTTTAATTGGAGATACTACTGGCTATATCCTAATTTCTTGGTTTGGGTTCTGTTCTTCCTTCGCGGACGTTTTTTCTTCCTTTCTATTCACATCAGAAACCATATGAATGATACCTAATGATACTTTTTTTCTTGTCCCAAACCACAACCTGTAGCATCCTTATTCTAACCCATCTTTCTTAACTCATTTATCAGTCCTATAGCACGTTAGCACTTTCAACAGAACCACTTAAGTCTAGTGTATAAAACATTTTACTCCTATTTCAGTCTGTAACTGCAGATTTAGCCTAATAAAAAGGACATTTTTGACCTGTGCCAATAAACTATAAAATGTACTGTGGTCAGAAAATGAGAATATTGCTTATTATAGAAGTCTTTTACATTCACATTAGTAATAAAACTTTGGTGAAATTGGGCATGTTGAAGGAACTAAGCAACCAGAAAGCCTGCAAAGGATCTCCAGCTGTTGTTTTGTGGGAAAGCTGTAGTAACACAAAATATACTTTTATTGTTTTTCTAGTAACTGAAAGTCCAAAGAGATGCATTAAAAAAACCAATATGTCCTAACTACTTAAACCTAAATGAGAGCCAGGTCAGCAATAACTTAATGTGCTGTCCTAAAGTAATAAAATGTTTTTAAATTCAATAGCCATACAGTTTACATCCTTTTAAAGATCTGAGGAAAAGGTAGTGGGGTGGGATTCAAACATCGTACGCTTAGACCTCCCATCAAAAAATGGGTGTCACTCAGAATCTGGTTTTGCTCAGATATTGCTACAAGATGCACTTTAAGGTCTGCTAGGTCTGTGATTGCACCATACAGAAACAAGATCTTCTTCGTCTGTACTTCTACAATGCCAGTGCATTGAGTAATTGCAGGGAATTTTTTTTATACTTAGTACTTCTTCGCTTTAATTTAGCTCATTTGAAAAAAGTCACTAAACAAACAGACATTGCTTCTTATTTTTAGTTTAAAAATCTTTACACACTTAGCCTGCATTGACATAGTGAAAGTTATTTCAATGTTTGCATTACAGTAATACATTTCTGCAAGTGATAAGAAAACTTACTTGGTCAAGAACACTTTTTAACAAAAATACTAACTGTATTTTATATAAATAAAGTTTGACTAAAATTAATCTACCAGGGCCTGGCTTTTTCAAAGCTAAACTAAACAAGTTGGGGAGAACAATAGGAAAATACGAGAAATAGGAAAGCTTTTCTTAAGCTGCCAGTGTGTATGCTTGTAAAGAGTGCACTCCAGTGCCTTATGTTCTTGGCTTCAATTGCAGATATCAGCCTTAATTTTTTTTTTAGTTATTAATGTAGAATTCTCTTTACAAGAAAAATTGTCCACCTTCAGAAACTAAGTTAAGTGCAATAAAATTTTATAATCTGATAGTTTTCTTGGAATATGGTCAGCAAGCTAGTGGAGAAGTCTAATTCAAAGTGCTTTGTATTTGGAAAACAGTGCTGCAGCATTACTGTCCTAAATAAGATTTTCAGATATTGGAGCTAATGATATACTTTATACACTTACATGAGGTATACTGATGAGAGAAATATATTGCCCTTGAAGTATTTTCTTCTGATGAAGCATAGTGCTTCTCTGCAGTATTAAATTCTGCTGTATATTTTTAGGACAAAAAGAGCTTTGTGATTTTCACACTGCTTAATACTAAAAGTATCATAATTGGTATTTCAATGTCTTTTAACATATTCATATTTGGTGTTTCACAGACCTTAAATTTCAGCTTTGAGTTTATGCCATTTTTAGTACATATTGAAATCCTTCCTCTGTTTGATGAAAGTAACATACTTTAACAGATGTTTTACCTGTTGTCTTTGAGGAGTTACTTAACTTTGAGGTATATGAGCAGTAGTGGATTTGATATTTAGCTCTTAAACTTGCATAGAAGTGGGTATGTGGAAGTGAACAAATTCAACCAAGAAAGCTGAAATATCTTTCCGTTTACTCAGTAAATCAGTCCAGGATTATTAAGTCAGCCTAAGAATAGAACTTCTATCAGCTAAACTTTCCACTGGGATTTATGATTGGAGTGCATATAATAACTCATTACTGATCAATGCACAAGAGATGCTCTGTTGTAATATGTATTCATGGGAAGTATCTGTACTCGTTTTCCACTTTACTTTTTTGTAAATAAAATCCTATTAATTATTAACAAAAAATTGAGTCAACCTTGAAACTCCCTGGATCACAGTGCATCAATCAAACAGAAGCAGTGATTTTTCTGGGATTTTTTTTTTTTTTTCAAAATAAGTTTCCAATTAATATTACTTATTTCTTCGTTGTTGGCAAATTACATTTTCAGCAGTTTAAGGAAACAAGAAATACTGCAGTCTAACAAATATTATTTGTTGAACTAAATTAATTCTTAAAACAAGTTAATAAGACTATCATCCAAAGCAACAACAAAATAATATAAAAATTACCCAAGTGCCACTATAGATACTTTTGATAAAAATTTTTCATATTTCTTTATCACAATTGGATTTTACCTAAATGTTTAATTTCTAATACAATAGAAATAATTGCAACTAGAACTTGGGGCAGAGATCTATTAGTTACAAGAAAAAGTATTTATAGGTTTTTCCTGTTAATTTTTAGAAATCGTTTAATTTGTGCTCATTCCTTTGATACTTTTGAATATGAAGAGAAATACGGAAATAAATTATTTCACACAGACAGCGGTGCTAGAAATGAGATTGTGTTTTATCTTCTGAGTCACTTTTTAAAACCTACCCTGATAATAGTCATTCTCCCTGTATTAAAAAAGAGAGAAAATAAAGCACTTATTTTGCAGAAAGAAGTCAGTGAAGTATCTACATTTTTTACTTTTCCCCTACATACAGGATCCTATCAAAAAATTTGGCAGCTGACACCATAGTCAAACTGATTCTTGGAGTCTTGGAGTATACTAATTTCTTGGGATGGGTATTTGATTCCTAGCCAGTTCAGTGGCCCAGCTGTGTTAGCATGAGTCACCTGAGGACTGTTTATAGCCATTATTCTGGGTGGAGTTTGCATTTGATAAACTCAAAAGCATTACCAAAAAAACCCCCAAAAAAGTAGCAGGTCTGTGATGTTTTCAAAGGTTTAACAACTCACAGCAGCTTCCTGACTTAAATGTGTGGCCCAACAGGAAAAAGCAGCTTGAAGTTCGCTGTTTTGTTTGGGATAAAAGTTTTGAAGAGTGCTTCTGAAACACTTTATTTACATGTTTTATTTTCTGATACAGTATTTTCAGTTAATTCAGATTCAGCTCAAATTAACAACTCTGTGTGCTTTGGGATAATTAAATTACTGTTTCCTCTTATCTTGGCTCACCATGCAGACTATTGCCCACCCCTATAGCTGCTTTTACTCCACTGCTATAGCAGCTCCGTTATTTAGGGATAAATCTTTTCTTTTCCTCATCAGTTGTTGTGAAAGAAATGTAAGCCACCTGTGAAAAAAATTAGCATATTTGGACTGACTTCTTGTGTTTGCTTGTCTGGCTGTATTCCAGGTATTTTTATGTCTGTGTAAGGGAAGGAGCAAATAAAGGTATTTCAGCTGTTCCTAGTTATTAAAATTGACCTGGATGTACCATGGAGTGGGAGGAAGGGGAACGGAAGGATGAAGAAAACCAGGTTCTTATGAATCAAAGTGAAAAATGAAGGGGGAGGGATGTGCAGGGTGGCTGAACGGGTGCATGAGCCCAAGCCTGCCGTGTTGGGAGCATCAGCCACACATCGCCCAGGCAACCCAGGTTGCCATGGCGATGGCAGCAGCGACTGAGGGATGAGCACAGCTCCCACTGCCCTGGACTGCAGATGCCAGATGAGTGTTAGAGACTCCCCAAACCTTGTTCTGGCAAAAGGCCTTTGTGTCCGGCTGAAGGGAGGGCCAAACGAAGCTGCTGCTGGGTTTACAAAGTTGCACCTTCAGCAAAACTTTACAGTCATGAGTGTTTCTTTCTGGCAGTTGGTGAAGAGAAGTAGGGCTTAGAAGGTAGATATAGAGAACAAATATTGGTTCTGCTCCAGGGAAACTTGCCATGATGCAATTTATTTGTTTGTTTGTTTAGGGATACAGGTGACTACTGATAGCACAGGAGCCCTAACTGCCTCCCAGGAAATCAACATAAACAACATAAAACTGATATTGTCCCTCTTATTAAGAGGTCATTTCATAACAGTGCACTTAGTAGTAGTAGCACACTTCATTTTTCCTGCACAAGTGAGCAGGAAATTGAAATCTGTGGTTTCAAATGTGAGTTGCTCTAAATGGGATTTTAAGCCACGTGTCTTTACATGCCAGAAAAGAATCCTTAAAACAGCCAATTACATTCAACCTTTAAAATATCTTCAAAAAAGGATGTCATGTGTGTTTGTTTCTGGAAGGTTAAAATTGCTTACAGTTAAAACTGGTTAGAGTATTTTAGATGACTAAAATTTCTATTACCATTGTACCATATCAACTAGCTTAAAAGTCAGAATGTTTGTTTTTCTGCCCTTATTTTTATCCTGTTTGTGCACACATACCTATTTATAACATCCAATCCTATCACTTGATGATTTCCTTCAACTCTAGGAAAACATTTGAAACTGACTGTTAAATGAGGGTCTTGTTGGGCTTAGGTTTGGGAATTTGGGAGGCGGGGGGCTGTGTTTGCTTGGTTGGGATTTTTCAGGGTTTTTTTAATGTGGTGGGGAGGAAGGGGGAGTATTGTTGTTAAAGCTGTAATGTGATGCCCAGAAGGATTTAGTAGAAATCCTAGGCTGAAAATAAATGTGGTAACTCTTCCATAAGTGAGTCTGTCACTGAACAGCAGGCTGACTGCCATCAAGAAACACTTCTGACACAGTAGATGTATTTTGGGAAAGGGGGGAGTAATGGAATGGGTTATTTGATGGGGAGTCTGAGAATGTATTGCCTGAGAGAAATGTCTGGGGCAGAACTGTGATACCTACTCCTTTTATTTTTTCTTTCTGTTGCTGAGACAAAGAGAAAAAATAAATTTTGCCCCAAATGTACATTTTTCTGCAACTGTATGGAAAACTGAAATTTCTTTCCATTTGGCATGAAATATTTGCTTTTCTGAGAGAAAGAAAGAAAAGCAATTGAGAAAGAAGGAGATGGATGTTGCTGCCTTTCCTCAACACCCAGATTACTTCATCATTTAGCCAGGAGATGAGGACACAGATTCAGTTTTGTTCCTTTGTGTGAGAATGTTTGTGAATTTTCTAGAAATAAACAAGTCACCTACTCACCAAGCTTAGCCGCACTTTCCCAATTGCTGCATGCTCTGAATATCTATGAGTAGTGGAATAGTCCCAATGGATTCAGTCTAACTTAAGTCTCAGTGAGAAATGGGTTTAACAGAGTTAATCAAGACATCCAGACACTGCATTGGATCATCAGCTTACTTTTTAGGTGAAGTTGCAAGGTTTATGGCCTTAGTTACTACAGTTTAGATAACCCTTAGGTCAGGGTATAAAATCTAAGATACAGATTGATCTATGCGTCTTTTGTGTGAGGTACAGGATTTTCTCTGTGGATGATGTGCTAGTAGAATCAAAAGGAAACATGCCTGCAGCCTTTCTTTTCCCATCTTTTATACAACCCTTCTTTTTGTAGTAACCTGTGAAAACATGCCACAATAAGTGGCAATTTTTTTTATCTGCCTTTGGAGAAACAGAATCCCAAGGCATCTTCCCTGAATACCTTGGGAATAAAAACTACGGTGTTTGGCATAGTTCTCAAGATCATAGGACCAATACTATTTCTTTATGCTTTTTTCCCCCCTTTTTCTTTCTTTTCTTTTGGAGGTTCACATTTTGCAATAGGATTAGAAATTACCACAGTGACTTCTGAAAAAAGTTGCTGTTCTAATTTCACTTCATATTTTTCCAGATCATCTCCCTCACTGCCCTTTTCTGGGGGCCTTCACGGGAGAAATTGTTTTAAAAGGATGATGAATCAATTTAGGCAGAAGCAAGATAAATTCTCCTACACTTTCAGGGAAATGTCTCTTGTATTTTTCTGTCAAATGATCATCAATATGTATTAAGGTCTGGTGTGCAAGTACTAACCAGTCATTTCCTGGATATTTTATCTATTTCTATTTTTTTCATATTTTTTCCGTTAGTTATGGCTAAGATAAGCATTGAAGAGCACAGTATATGTTTGTCACGTCCCTACCATATTTTTCCTACACTAGCAGAAGGATATAAAATAGCATTTAGGATAGGGTTTCATCCCAAATGAACATGTCCTTCCTGGTCTGTACATTTTGTGAGAACATTAATTCATTCTTTCTTGGGTTTTACATTGCTATGTTAGCATTTTCCATCACCTCAACAATCCACCCATTTCTCTAAATGCATTTCTAGGATTTGGTACATCTATCATAGTGATACATTAAAAAACCCAAAAAACAACAACAACAAAAAAGCCAGTAACAAAAACCTCCTACTCTTTTGGACTTGCTGTGTGTTAAAGACTGAAGTAATTGGTTGGCAGTGTTAAGATAACATTGTAGGCGTAAGTATTCATTGGATAGCAAGGTGAAAATTCTTTGATTTTCCATAATTTAAGAGAGAAGCCTCTTGTTTAATTTGCCTGTGGCATTCTATATTTGAGCGTCATTTCTTCCTTTAAAGCCAGCGGGTTCTTTGATACCTTGGTCATCTTGTTGAGTACGAAGTGTCCAAGAAGGTTGTTGGTGGATATAATTTGCCCTAAGTGTCCATGGAAGGAAAACACAGAAAGACAAGTTCTGTGGAAACTGGTTATAATCTCATAACCTTGCAATACATACTAATGGAGGATCCCAAAGATATTCATTCAAAACAAATTAAAAAAAAAATGTGGCAGAGCACTCAAAGGAACATCAGAAAGGGAGTTTCAGCCACCTGATTTGTGTGGCTTTGGTTGCTGTGGGTGTTGTTGATTTGCTTTTTTAGTAGAAATGGATGTCCCAAAACCTGCTAGGAATCAGTCTGAGGGGTTTTTCATGGTCTTTCATGGATCCTTTACACTTTAGCTTAGGGAATCCTGGGAATGTCTTGCGATGGTGTGAGGTTTTTTTACAGAAGGAAAAGTGGAAGTTTTACAGAAGGAAAATTATGGATTGATCAATTAATATTCTCCTCAAGAGAAGTACATGCTTTAGTGTTCTTTTTTGTAAGACTTAGGTGCTAATGGAACTATTTTCTCTGATTTAAGTACATTATATTAATACTATGGATCAGAAATAAAGTTTCTAAATGATTTAAATAAGGATTTATTTTAGTCAATGCAAGTATTAACAATTGAAATAATAACACTGCTATAAAGTTTCACTACAGAAGTATCATTGTTATCTGAAGTGGAAATTTAACATGTTTTTCATCCCAAAACACAGATACAACCATTAAAATAGCATTTCCCTGCAGAAATGTCTGAATAGTGGTTTGCTGGAAAACTGAGTGTGACAGACCTTTATTTCTTAAGCATGCACTGTAACTTGATACATACCATGGTTTAGAGCTTCACACACACCACAGAGCCGAACCATTCACTTTAAGCAAAGGAAGATTGCAACTCATTTAGTGATTCAGTTCAGCCTTGGAAACTTAAGATGTGAAACAGATCCATGTCTTAAGATATATCCCTGTTGCCACACAATTCATTGTGCCACTTAGTATACCAGTGAATTCTGTAATATAATACAAACCTATATTTGTAACTACTGATGATGTTTTAAAATAATCTAATAATTTTAAAATATTATAATTATTCTTTTTCATCTTTGTAGAACATTGAAGATTTTCTTCTTTTTTAGAATTAACATCTTAGCTGAGCATGGTAGGAAGAATACAGTGTTTATCTATGATATCATGCTTGGAAAGTCTGAGTTTTATTTAAATGTTCAACTTTCAGGTATGTTTACTGTAAGGCCATAATAATGGGTCAAAAGAGCAGTTCCTTTTTGAATCAGATGATAGTATTACCTAATAAAGAGAAAATTCCCAGCAAAGCTAGGTGTCAATAAATTGTTAAGATTACAGAGTATGATTCTCTCGGTTCCTCCTCCATCTTTAAAAATGATTGACACTTTATATTTTCTAAGTGTTGCTCTGGTGCCAGTGTATAGGAGATTCTAAACGAAACCAGTTTTATACATTAACCTTCCTGAATAGTTTATGCGTTAAAAATTATAACAGTAAAGTGAAACCAGATGGACTGAGTAGAGTTGACAGCACCTTTCTGAGTGATGAAATTGCTATTGATTTATGACAAATACCAGTAAAAGCAGGCAGGGACTGTTTTGTTGCTGTCAGATGAGAACTGAAAGTAGGCAGGTTTTGTTATCAATCATTTGTTGTCGGTGTAAGACAGTGGCAGGCTGCTATAATTGATTTGATAGCTCTGTCTGACTTGAGCTCCAGTGGCTACCACAGATCGTGGCAATGCAGCAGTGCAGAGAATTGACATGAAAAAGAAGTGACATGACTCCTCAGAGGCCAAGTTGTATGATTTAAAGGTGTATGTTTGTCAAAACATTTTATAAATCAGAATTTTCAGACTTAGAGGCAATTTATTGATAGCGTGCCATTTTGAGGTTAGTCTGGAAATGGGCTTATTTTATATCGTGACATTAAATTTAATAGATGTTTTATGACCTAAAAGGATTTGCATGGGTAAAGAGACTTCTTTTTTCTCTTTTCTTAGCCTTGAAGAACAGCTTACATGATTTCATTCAGTTTGGTCTTTTGATGAAACTTTTCCCCTGATATAATATCTGTCCCAGTTATGCCTGGTGTGATTGTAGAGTATCACTATGAGACTTTGATCCTCTGTAATAGGCTGAGTTTTGTGTTTTAAAGAAATAAAATAATGATGGCTACTGAAGACCTAATAGGACTATTGAATAAAGCTTTGGGGACTTAATTCTGAGGTAACCCCAAATTAATCTGTAATGTAATGTCCAGAAAACCTTACTTATTTCTCTGTGAATTTTTGATTTCTGAACAGTTTCAAGATTCGTTCCAGCTGAGTTAATTAACAAAAACAGATTGTCTTCTTTGGTATTTCCTACAAGGGTAAGGATTATAGAATTAGAAAACACACAGCAGAGAATTATCTTAAGAAATATGAAGTCATGGTTACATTCTGCTTCTTCCTTATTTTAAGCAGTAATTATACCAATTAGATAGAAAGTTTATTCCCAAGCAAAACTCTGTAATGATACTTATTTTATGTATATGAGAACTTGAGAGATAAGAAAGCTTCATATACTTTATATGAACAGAGGATTCATGAGCTGGGAAGGTCTTGGACAGTTAAGTAAGTGTAAAGATCAGGCTTATTTTTGATTCCACTGCTGTGCATCTGTACATAAAGTCAGTAATTCTCTGTCTGGATCAAGGAAAGTATTTTTGCAAATAAAAAGTGAGATATTGATGCCCTCCACCAGTGTTCAAAAATAATTAATGCAACTAGAGTTAATATAGAACAGGGCTGCTAGGTTAATACAGACAAATAGACTATTTAAAATTAAATGATTGAAACAGTGTGGCTTGTTTAGTCTAATAAAAGGAAGACAAGAAGAAAGTGTATGTGTACACAGATGTGTGTGTGTAAAATACACACACATCTGTATTACATGCAATGTAAATATATGTACAATTATAATATATACAATATGTTGTGTATGTTTGGGAGGGTAAATGTTGGAGAGGAAATGTTAACAGCATAAACACAAGAACAAATGGAGATTAGTAACAAGTGCAGTTTTGAAAATAGCATTCTAGTAGGATGAGTAGTTGGTCCCATTTACATAGGGACATTTAAAAATTTCATCTATTAATCAGCAAGTGAAAGTATATTAGCATCATCATTGAAAATAATTTAGGAACTGAATCCCTTAAGTTTTATATCCTATATTTTAGCTGTGACTTTCTCCACACTAATTTGTATTTTTGCCAGTTGATGCCTGTTTGCTTCAAAGGCTTATCTTTTTAGATAAAATGCTCTGTCAAAAAGATATGTTCATTGGTTGTGTTTATATTACAGAAAAAAAAGGTAAATGTCAAATATAGCTAGATTTTTTAAATTATATAGCTTTCCTATTTTTTTCAATTTTGTTAACATCCCCAAAGTCAAAGAAAAGGAAAAATTGTTGATTTCATTTATGCTGATGGATATTAATTGCAGAGTAATATTTTAGATAGGATGAAGAAAGCAAAGACAACTGATGGATATAAAGAGAGATCATATTTCATACTGTTTCTTAAAAGATTCCAGTTTAAAGATAGTATCAGGTGGATAAGACATGGAAAGCTACTTCAACTATATGGGTGTTTTGATAAAACACTTTAAGGTAAGATTTAAAGACAACACAAAAAGAGTATTGAATTCTGCAAGGAACCTGAAGAGACTAAGAAAATGGAAAGAACTGGTATTAAAGATGTAGGTAAAGGCAAAAATATGGGAATAATCTTGAAGCCCTGAGTTTCTACAACTGGAAAAAGTTGTAGTGAGTTCACTGTTCCAATTCCTGAATGTTACTCTAGGAAGAGATACCCAAAAACTCTGTGAGAAGAAATTTGCTGCAGAACTTGGATCTAAATTCACTGCACTTCATACAGTATGTTTATCATCTTAAATTTTACCTAGACACATTCACCACAAGGCATCAGAACAAAGGTGTAATACACTCCTGCAGATTACTGAGCAAATGCATTAAATGTAGAAATACTGACTAAAAATCCTACACAACTATGACACAGAAAATTATGCATTTGATTGCTCTACTTTTATGCCATATTTATATTCAAGAGTAACACTCTAAATCCAGTCATTTTAAGCTGTAAAATACCCTGGAAGATCTGTTCCACAACAGGTCTGAAAATTGCAGAAGATAATCTGGGTTAATTAGCTGCAACCTTTAAGACACCATTCCAACATGCTGAAGTTCATGGGTTTTGACATAAGTGGAGTACTGAAATATCAAAACTGCTTCTGTCAAAGGTGATTGTGCTTAATGATGTATCTTGACTAGTGGTGCCTCTATATCCTTGTCTCACTATTTATCTGCCTCACTTCATCATTAATGCTGATCTCTTCGCTTGTTTCCACAATACAGTGCATTTCTGTATCCCGTGATTTGTTTAATACACTAAGTTCCTCAGTTGTGTGGACTGCTTGCTCATTACAGAGCTGGCACTGCACCGAGGAGGCTAACTGAGACTCAGTTAAAAGTGGCTGCTCTGAACTCTTGGAATGCTCATTACACTCTTGGTTTCTAACCTTTACCTCTTGCCTCCCCCTAAAAAAGTATCTGAAAAAATCATTTCAGTTATTAAACTTGTATTTCTCTCCATGAGTACTCTGCAATTTTTGTTTTCTGTGTGCTCCTTTAGTCTCCTGTGTCCTCTTAACAAAATTTGAAACAATTCACTAGAATGTAACATCAGTACTCTAGTCCCTAACATTAAGGGTAAAAATTCCAGAAATTTCTTATCTTTCCGTAGATACTGTGAGCCCTTTTTTTTTTTTTTAAGTACTACTATTTGACATGACCTACATAATAATAATAATGTTGTCCAAAACCATTATTTGTATTAAACAGATATGAAACCATTATAAGATAAAATTTACTTTTACATATCCTGTAAACTATATTTGAGCTTAGTTACAGATGGATAGAATGAGTAGCTTGTTTCCATAAGTATAACTTCATTACTTGGGAAATTTTTTATGAAGCTAATATATAGCTACTGTTTTTTCTTAAGTGTACTAATTCGGAAACTCTCCTTCTGGTCACCTGGATTAGACCATTAACATTTCAGAGAGCATTTCATTAACATTTACATAGTATCTCATTAGACTGTTCTTTGACTTCATATAGGATTGAGACCAGATCACCTCTGAGATTTCCCAAAGTGCTTCTTGTCTCTGAAGCTTGTGTGTCAAAAGCCCTTAGGAACTTGCATGCTTTTCAGCTAGAATATAATGATGGGACTGCAATTCAGACAGAGCTTTGAAGGACGTGTACCAAAAGAAGCAAAAAGCTCCCTATTTATCTTTCCATTGTAGAAGAATATAAAAAGAATAAAATAATTATGTATGTAGCGAAAAATCAAAACTGGTAGGTGAGTTGGATGACCTGAAAAACTTCAGAACCCGTTTGTATCCTTCCCTCAGTGTCCTCTGAAAAAAGTTCATCTACTTCATCCCCTTCTATTCTGCATTAAGAAACTTGGCTGAAGTTGAGCATGATTACTTCCTCAAGCAAGAAGCAAATTGCCCCATCTCCAGAAACTTCAAATTCAGCTGCCCTGCATTCATCAGGGGGTAGTAAACAGCCAACCTTTCCCCCACTGCTGTGATCTTTTCACAAAATGGCTGTTACTGCACCTATGCAGTGAACTGTGAACAAAAAACCTTTACAGCTATTTTCTATATAATCCTGTTAACCTGGAAAAAAGTAAAGAAATAGAATCACTTTGAGGTATCCAAATCTTAACTGATGCTTTGGTGGGGAGGAGAGCAAAGAAAGCTTTCATTGTTTGTCTCTGCAATGTTGTCAATGAATCTGTATGTTAAATTTTCTTTCTATCTTTTAAAGTATTTTTATTGTCAGTGTTTCTTTATTTTCTTAATTTTACTCCCCCTTTTCCTAACTCGAAGGGTAAGGCCAGTTTATAGGTTTTGACATAAGTGGAGTTATATATAAGTGGAGTTATACTTTGACATAAGTGCAGTTATACTGCAGTAGATTATATATTTATAACTTAATATTTTGTATTTGGTGATACATTCTAGCTTGAAATTTTAATTGCATGCATTTATACTTAATTATGTATGCCATTTCTACTTTTTGTGGCTTCATTATTATAATTTTCATGGTTTTCTGTCCATTATTGCTTTGCAAAAGTCCAATGCAAAAGAGGAAATGGGAAAGTTAAGCAAGGTAAATAATGCAGAATGTTCCCTTATAGAGGAGAATTATTCCTTTATTTTATTTCTTTGAATTGCAGTTGGGCAAATGTGATTTTTAAGTTGGTTGTGTCCTTTTTCTAAAGCTCTTGAAAAAATTCAATCAGATACTGATGACTAGCTAAATCTTACTGAGATGTGAAACAATCTCCATCCATTATCTTCCCAAAATTTTCCAGTTTTCCCTTCCACCATTTTTTTTCTGTTTTCCTAAAAGAACAGGAGAATATAAACAATAAGTCTCCATTGTTACACTGTTATTTAAGATTCTGTGTTCTGAAACTTTGAAAGCCTAAAAATGCCAACATAGTGATCACCTGTCACAGGAGTTTTATACTAAGACATTTCACCAGGCCAGTGGACTTTTCTCATCTGCCTCTGTGTGCATGTGCACACACTTAAAACATACTTTTTTGTGTTATAAATATATCTATGTGTAAAAAGCTGCCCTTGCCGTGCCAAATTGTCTCTAATCTGGGATACCTGTGAGTTAATGTTTCAAGTATTTGACTGTACAATTCATTATCTGCTTCCTCATTGGTTTCAGTGTGTTAACATAAAGCATGTCTGTGTGAAGATATATTCCAAATGAAAAGAAACAGCTTTAGAAAAGTATTGTAGATTGTGGTACCAAACACTGTTATGAAATAATGTACTGGGTATTTGTGTGTTGCTAGAAAAGGGTCTGAATGTACTGTATGGATAGTAAAAAAAGAGGGAAGGGCTGTTTCTTAGTGATCTAGTGCTCAGGCACCTGATCGACAGAGACTTTACAGTTAAGAGTCTTAATTCAGGGGGAATAGCTGAGGGGAAACCTACCAGAGAGGGATAATAATTTTTCCCAATAATCCTGTTGGAAATTCTGAGGAGTTAAGAGAATAATCTGTCATTTTTGGTTAAGACTGGTAATTTTCATTTAAGATGGCTAATCCTAAACTGTGGATCAGTGCTAGACATGTAAAATACAACTGTTTGAGAAACTACATTAAAGTTGTCTAGTTGGGAATGGAAGTGAATACATTGTCTGGTCTGTAAATTTAAACGCCTGGGTGTTTAATTAATGAAACAAGTGGTTAAATGTAGTACTTAGAAGGAAATTCAGGAGCCAGGTAGAAAACTGCAGGGATAAAAGGGAGAGGTGTTATTGCTTTTGATAGCATGACTGGCACAGTAGTACATTTTGTATTTCGTTTTTGCATATAAATACATTTTAAGCTTGATGTGATAGAAATTATCATAGTTTTAATTAATCTCCTTGTTTTTTTAAAATTCATTCAGACTTCTAATGTGAATATAGCAACCATTTCCAAATGACATAAGGTTGTTTTTTTTTTTTTTATATGTAACTCAATTTGTAGTATTTATAAAGAATTAGAATATCACTGTCTGTCTGTTCTACAATTGAAAATGTAGACTGCATTGACTGTAAGGCTTAAGGAAAGCTTTCATTGGGATGCTGCAGTCCAAGTCTGTTCTTATGCTCTTGTTTTATATCTGTTCAACTTCCCAGAAAATGAGTTTTAACTAAGAGTTATTTGATTATTTTAGAGATACAAGCAAATTTAGAGTTGTATCTCTTACCTCTATTTATTACCACTGTGGGATTTCTGTTGGTGAATGTCAGAAATATGTTTACTTTAAAAAGCTAGTTCACAGATGTAATTTAACTATTAGCACATGATCTAGTACATCTTCTCATTGATACTACAATAAGAATTACGTGAAGTTTCATGTTCTGTGTGACAGATTAGCTGCAAGGGTAGCTCCATATATATCTTATATACCAATCCATATATACCTTATTAGTGCTCTTGCTGTACTCCTTGTTTTTGTTACCTTGATTTTGAGTAAAATAGCATATGGTTATATTACTCAGGAGAAATAATAAAATCACTTTTTCACATGGCAGATAGCTCTCTTTCCTTTCACTACATTTAAGAATCATAAAACTTAATGGTTTAAGAGTTTATTTAATCTGTTTCCCTTTCAAGGATAGGGAGTTCAAGGATACAGATGCCATTCTCGATGGACCTTTCTACAAAAAAATGAGATAAACACATCCACACTGGACAAAAAGAGCAGCACCTTTTTTTCTTTTTTTGCATATTTGTTTCATTTTTGCTTCTTTATATATATTCAGGAAAAAAGTACTGAATAGAGTGTCTTATGCAGAAGGAAGACAGACAGCACTGATCAAGGTAATAAGAGGGTTATGTGGACTTCTGAAGTACCTTTATCATCTCATGTTTCCCTTCGTATTTTGTTGTCTGCAGACATAAAAACATGATAATTTTTTTCTGACTGTTCTTGTAGATTAGGATTTTCAGATACCTGAAAGGAAAAAGTCAACTTATTTCTTGTAGTTCAGTATCCAAAACTGGACAAAATCCTGAAGTTGATGAACAGGAGATCTAAGTCGTGGTTCATGTTTTTTAAAAGATGATGTATCTGTTCCTATGTCCTAGAAATAGCCTGATATTTTCACTGGTGTTGAGCAATTCTGTGACATTTCTCTCCTTTGTTATTATTAGAATCATATTCATTCTTTCAGTTTTCTTAAATCTCTTCTTAAAAATTTATCAAGTGTAATTTGCTGCAATTTGCTTTGAGGCTACTTTAACTAATTCCCTGGGTCTGGTTTTATCTGAATTGGGGTTTTGGGGGAGTTTCTTATAAAAAATCAGAGTCAGCTGTGCATTAGTGCTTTGTCACGTACATTAATTATCTTCAAAATGCAAATTTAGTGAATACTGAAGTAAAAGAAGTCATTAAACAATTTGGTTTTGGTGGTCTCATCCTCTCAAAGCTTTTCTTCCCTTTTGAGTCATGAACCAAGTCTTTATTTGGTCTCCTCCTTATCAGTATACTTAGAGAGTGGTTTTTTTTTCTTTGCCAGTTGTATCTCATTCTGAGTACTGATGTTATTATTTTGTCCTTAAGCAATTGTCTGTATTCATCCTTACTAATTCTCCAAAGACTGTGGTTTCTACTTTTCTTTTCTGAATTTCAAGTCATAGAAGTCTTTGTGAATTAATCAAGCTGATTTCCTACTACTTTTTCTGTACTTTCTCTGCATTGAGATAATGGGATTTCATTACTTTTATATTGCATTGTTAAAATGCACCAGTATTTTTGAGGCCACTCTTTCTCAGTATTTCTTGCTGTGGGAACTTCCTTCTGTGCAAAAATGTGGGCAGTGTTTACAATAAAGCTAATAAAACCTGTATTTATTTCTCCTGTTTTAAAGCATTTCTTTTGAGGATATAAACTATTTCTAGCATTAATCTAAATTGGAATGTTGATGTTCCAACCTATTCATATTAATAAGCACCGATAGGTAATAATTTCCCTCTTGAAAACTGAGCAAAGTGCTATATCCAATGACTTGAAAATTTCTTTTTTCAAAAGAAAAATATGTTCTTCTGGAGAAAACCAGTTTTTATTTAATTTCTTAGTTGCAATAAAAAAAAAATGTAATAGATAGGCTGTCTGACACCAGTTAAGATTTTTGGAGTATTTCAAAATCCATTTTCTGGTAAGATTTCTGCTTGATAAATTTTCTCATTTCCCATGGCAAGTGGCTAAGGTAGTTAGCTGTTCATACCAATCTGTTTGGCCTTCAGCTAGACCAGAATTGAAGATAGATAGTACACTTAATTTTTTTTTTAATACACCAATGGGAAAAGTGGCAAAAAGATGCATTTTTTGCTGGCCTTTGGGAAATGCAGAACATTTTAAGTCCAAGGCCATTTTAGTTAATGATTAATGTGAACACCAAAAATGCTCTCCTTGATTTTGACATATTATAAAGCTATCTTTGTCATATAAAATTTAACTTCTTTCTTGAATATAGTGAAGAACTTCCTTATCCTTATGTTCTTTTCTACCTTTCTATACTTATTGTCCTGTGTATTCTAGAATATGTGCAGTCCATTGACAGAAGGAGGTTGTTTGCCAGGTTTTTTTTTCCTGACCTGTGTGTAATCCTCTAATGCTAGAGAATAAATATAGTGGTGTCAAATTTGTCTCACTGTTAGTACAAAGTGCGGTTATGCAATAACTACACAATATTTTCATTAGAGATGAAGATTGAAGTTACCTTTTGAGGGTTTGATAAATGAGCATTTAACCATCTTCACCCTAATCCTAACCTACCTAACCCTAATGCTGACCAACACTGACACTGTGGTTTTCATCTTCACTGGGTGGAAGATGATACTAATATTCAGGAGAAAGTCTGTAGATTGTATATTTAAGTTTGTCAGATAAATATTTCAGATATTTAAAAGAATATAAAAGCAGTTCTTAGAACAACTTCTGCCATGGAATTAAGTGGCTATGTTGCCAAAGAGATTACATAGAAGCATTGTAGATGCCACATTTGTGATGTATGGTTCACAATCCACTACAAGGTGGAAGAATCCTCTTCAAGGACTGTGATGCCAACACGTAATTGGTAAGAAAAGCAGCCAGATGACAAACTAAATAGACCTAATATCACATCCAGCAAACTAGAATTGCTTTCTACTTGCTGAAAGCTAATAGCTGGGAAAACCCTGTACAAGGTTTTTTTCAGCAGCAGCCTGGGTCGGGAGATATTGAATACAACCTGAATTTGAGAAGATTAATATAAACTTAACTAGACAGAGAGGAGTATGTTAAATACAATAAAACTTCTTTGTTCAATAAGAAGATTTTTATATTTGAATAAAAGAAGTTTGCTTTCTTATTTTAGGAAGGTTAAAAATGAATTTTCAGAGAACTGTTATATTTTATTTTCCTTTTTGTTGACTCAGCATCATTTATAGACATTTTTTCATGTCTTCATACTTTTTCCTATTATAATATGTAAATAGTATTTTTGAATCCTTGTAATGCACTTGATAAATCTTTTTTTCTTATAATACATTAGTTTAAAGGTGAACTCCTTTTTACAACTGAGTTTAGACTGACAGCTGGGATTTTGCAAAGTCACTATTTCAAAGTATTAGTGTAGATTAACAGAACTTGTATTGGCATTAATAGTTTTACTAAAGCCTGTTGAATCAAGAAATCTGGATATAATGTATATTCATGCATAATATCTGCATGTGTATAAAATGTCTGTAGAAATCATTTTTATATCTATTTAATAATAATATATTTGTTAGAAACAGGCATTAATTTTTTAATACTACCAAAATTAGGGCTTTCAAGAGTGTTAGTGATAAAAATACTCTCTCTAATAGTTGTTGTCCAAAGTAGAGATGAGTTCTGTTGCTTAAATTTTTTCAACTCAAGGGAAACAGCTTGGTTTCCAAAAACTGTACATTAAAAAATTGTAATATTTTTCACTTTGCTACCTAAATCACTCAATAGAATTCATAGGAGGTCAGTTATGTCTGAAATTCATTGACTTGAAATTGACCTGGGTAAAACGTGTTTAATAAAAAACTGTTTTAAAAGAATCTCTACCATCAAACAGTATTGTTTCCTCTTTTTTTTATATATGCTGAAGTGTTAAAGAAGAATATGAAGCTTTTTAATGAAATGTTACCAAAATATCTAGAAAGTAGTTGTATATTATGAAAACAATCCTATTACTGATTAATATTTATCGTTCATATTTGTGATTCAGATTTTTCTTAAGCTCATTTTTATGCATATTTACAGTGAGAGTTCATTTTCAAGCAATAATCACATTTTAAGCTTTGAATATCAGTTTCTTCTTGTGACAGTTCTACCAGAAGAGAAGCCCACTTTGAAAAGGCTAATTACAGTGAAATTCCAATTCCCTTAACCTTGTTACTGGCAAGACTTTTGGCCACAGTAGAATTATGCTGGTGGTAAAATTGTACCAAAAAACCTAAAACCCCAAAAACTTTCAGATTTGTGTTTCAGGTTTTTTAAGGTAAAATTGTATATTAGGCATTGCCAGATTATTTTTTAGCCAGTGCAGAAAGAGTCTGAATTATTACAGTGTGAAGTTCTAGCTATTTACTCTAAGAATGTAAATAATGTGGCACAAAGCCATATTTATAATGCTTAATGAAAGCTGTTACACTGCAATCAGAGTGATGCAGAGCAACAGGGCAATTCATTAGGAGAAAAGCTGTTAACAAACAGCTAAAGCATGCCAGTTTGGACCTTTTCCTTTCAACTTCAAAACATATACTCGGCTCTTGGTTCGGTATGCTAAATAATTATTTCTAAGGTAAAGTAGATAAGGAAAAGTAAGGTTATTCCTGCCTGCTGCTTCTTGCTAACTCACAAAAATGCAAAAAGAAGGTGTCATTTTGGCTTTGTTATGAACAGATAAATATGCTTGCCGTGTTACGCTTGTTAAACATACTGTACTTGTGATTTGTTGCAATGGGATGTTGATTCAGCACAGCGTATAAGCGCATACATAAGTCCCTCCTAACTTCAAGCACCTCTATTTAAATTCAGTGTTCAACTAAACTAGATCAGGGAGTCAGTAAAGTAAATCAGGCAATCTGGACTTAAATTGTATGCTTCTAAATTACAGCTTCTGTAATATTAACAATGTATATCTCAAAAGACACTGCTGACATTTGTGATTGATTTTTCTTTCCATTTTCTGTCTTTAAGACAAGAAATAAAAAATTATAAAAGCTGTATTTAACTTCAATTTCTCTTTTATATAAATAAGCAAGATATATAGGGAAAAAGGCAATTGTCACAGGTCCTAAATGACAAACTCTATTGTTTTTAAGACAGGCTTCATCTGATATTTTATTTTTGAAATAGTGTGAACCCAAAAATTAGACAGATATGAGTACTTAAAAACCACCTTGCTATTTTAGAAATAGCATTTTGTACAAAGTAATTTTACCAAATGCTATTGACAAAAAGTATGTGTCCTTACCTTTAAACATTAGCAATATTACATGCTGAAATCTTATTGTGGTTTTAATTATATTTACCTACAAATCACCATTTCCTGTACGTTATTATTGAAAAGCATTTCAGGAAATTAATTTATTAAAAGGTGAAACATTCAGGCAGTAAAAGTATAGTTTTCTGATACATGAGAAGGAATTTAAAAATAGCATCAAATGACCTGAGTCATTTCCATCATATTTCCATCTCTTCTTCTCCAGACAAAGCAGGTTCTTACACTTACATGATGCAGTTCAAGAAAAGGCCCCTTTCATGTTGATAGGTTAGCTGAAAATTTAAAACTCATTTGCAACTACAGTTATTTATAATCTTATTCTATTTCTGTGATATACAAGTATGTATATTTATGAAATATGTGGCAAACTTCTCTCTAATTATCAAGGCTGTTTTTGTTCAATATGCTCAAATTCTGCTCCAGATGAATTTTATGTATAACACAAAGGATACAAACCTTATCTGTAACATAAAGTTACTGAAAGTAACTTTAATTTCCACAACTTGCAAGTACCTCAAGTTTGTTACAGTTAAGACAATTTACCAGTAAGAAGTTCCCTGCTAGTGTATGTTAAGGTAGAGTTTCTGTAAATCTGGTTCTACAGATTTGTGATCTGTCACATGCAGAGGTGAACAGAGGTGCTTATGCTTTCACAGAAGCAACGTGTTTTCTTTTAAGTTGTTCTCACATTTGTACTTAAATAAGAAATCCAGACTTCCAGAATCATGCTGAAAGACTTCCAGAATCATGCTGAAAGTTGTGAAGCATTAAATTAACAGCTAATCATAGGATGGTTTCGATTTGAAGGGACCTTCAAGATCATCAAGTCCCAATGCCCCTGTCATGGGCATGGATACCACTCACTAGGATGAGGTTGGTCAGGGCCCCATCCAACCTGGCCTTGAAAATTTCAGGGATGTACATGCACAGTCTCTGGACAACCTGTTCATTCTTCACCACCCTCTGAGTAAAGAATTTCTTCCTAACATCTAATCTAAATATGCCATCTTTCAGTTTAAAGCCATTGCCCCTTGTGTTGTCACTATCTGCTTGCATAAAAAGTTCCTCTCCTCATCTTTATAAACCCCCTTTAGGTACTAGAATGCTGCTTAAGGTCTCCCCTAAGCTTTCTCTTCTCCAGATTGAACAACCCCAGCTCTCTCAGCCTGTCTTTATAGGGAGATGCTCCAGCCCTCTCTTTGTGTTTGATACATTTACTGATTTTCTGTACATTTTCCAAAATATAAAACTGGCTTTTATAATAAGTTGTGGGGTTTTTGTTCTAGTATACAGTATTTGAAGTAAGCTGGGGTGCTAAATTAGGTTGCTTCTTTGGTTGTGTTTCAGAAATAACTACAATTTGGAATTAAATGATTCTTAGCAGCATTTGGAAGATGATCACTAATTATTTGAAGAAACATTTTTGTTCCTAAGGGGTTGCATTACTATTAAGAAAATAATCTTAGAAAATGACAGGTATGCAGCAGATTTTCCTTATTTTTAACCCTAGTCAAGCAAAATGATCAATTTTCTGTAGAAACCCTTTGTATAATATTTTCTTAAATTTGGTAGGGGAATAAAGAGCATTTGGACCTGCAATCAACATGCTTCTTCTAAACAATCAGTGATAGATTGCTTATAAGCGATGACCATACCTAGCACAATTTCAAGCAGCTCCAGAAGTAACTTGTTATAACTCTGTAATCTTTCAAAATGTTCGTCTTCACATCCCTAGCTTTCATTTATGTTGCAGAATCTAGTCTATTTATTCAGTAGCAACTAAATTTAATAGGTTTTCTTCAACTGAGTCAGTCAGAATTCTAGAATTTAATTCCTAAGCCTTTTTTTCTTTTGAAAATGGCAATAGAAAAACTACACATTCAAAAAAGGAAATATGTCATATTGGGAAAAAAACCCGCAAGAGATTTTGCTCTGTGAGCTTTATTGTTCATGAAGCTTGGTTGCTATACATTTGTGTTCATTAGTTGATAGGCTGTTTAGGTAAACTTTACTTACTGCTCTGCATAGACTAATCATGCTGTCCTACATGGAATGGGTGGACATTTTTGGTGTTATCTTTGACTGCTTAATTCAGCTGATGTGATTAAACGTCACCAAGGTTAAATTATGAAGTTTGAATCTTTAATAGTCTATCCTTTGAAAAATTTTATGATCCGACTTAGCAACTGTATCTCACTTTGAAGCTGGATTTGAACCAGATGACCTCTATAGAGGTCTTCGCCAACCTAAGCTTTTTTATTATCTGGGAGAGCTATATCTCTTTATTAAATTTTGTGAATTAAAACACATAAGTAAATTTTGAAGTTACTGCATATGCAAATGTCTTGAATATAAAGGACTTATTTCCATCAGGAGCCACGTAGAAGTTCTGATCATTAATTTTTAGTAATATTTTCACATCCATATAAAATATTAGAAGCTCCTTGATGAACATAAAAAGGCATTTGTGTTCAGGTTTTAGTGATGCACCAGACATTTCAGATAAGTGCCAGGAATTTTTAGGGCACCTATTCTACAGTATCTAAGTCTTCTGTACTTGTGTTTCATGTCAGCAACAGCTTTGGTATTTTTGCATCCTCTTTATCAAGGAAATCTGATGCTTAAAAAGTTTCATTATTTTATTTCTGACTTTGTTTTTAGGCTGATAAACTGAAGTATACATTCTTTGGACTTCTTTATAACTGTGATTTCATTGGTCATGTAACTAAACAACTATCTTTACATGTCTCCCTAAAATCCCACTGGAAAGTTACTTATTAGGAAATCACCTAATCCTAAATTTTATTTTGTGATGTTTAAGGAGAATCTGTTTACCCTCATGGCAAGCTGAGCAGTTCCAGAAGCAGTACTACTATGTTTTACCTCCTGAGGATTCACTTGCACAGCTTCAACAGATCACAAATTTGATGGCAAAATTTAGTGGCTCTGCCTCATGCTTTGACCACTAAGAGATTTTCCCTAAAGTACATGTTGCAATAGTTACAAGTTTTATCTATAACTTCTTTTCTTCATAGCAATAATAGGCATCTCAATAAAGATGGGAAAATGCTTTGCATTGATGGAATTAAGCTTACTGTAAATGCAGTAGCCTACCTTGTCATATTCAAATTGGAAAAATGAAAAAAATACTGTCAAAAATTCAATTTAGCATTACAGAGATTACTGCAGTATAACAGCCCTTTATCTGTAGTAGTGTATAAAAGCACTTCTAACAGTGCATCAATTTTCACAGCCATTTAGTAGATTAGAAAGCAATTGTAAACAGAGTAAAACCCACATTAACTCCTGTCAGCAGCCTGCCTTTTTCTCAGTTATGGATTTGTTTGAAATAACAGTGAAGTCTAAAGTGATTGCATCAACATCACAGATTGTATCATAAATATGAATGAACCCATTGTAATGGACTGCATAGTAATAGATGGCAAGAATTTGTCCCCCCCTCAAAGTAACAGCTTTTGTAAGGGAGGAATAGCTGTGGCATAAGGAAACATGTCACTCTACAAGAAATTGCTGCTCCTGTTGTGAAACAATAACTGCACCAAGTGATGGATTTTTAAACTCCCCCTATTTTAATATTTTAGCAATGCACCATTAATAAGTGTCTGGTATTTCTTTTAACTGAAATCAACTGAAAGTTATATATATTAAAAAACCCTAAATCAAGTGTTTTTAAATGAGCAGTTATTTAAACAACATTACTGGAAGTGATTTTTTGGGTGTGGAGAAAGTAGCCATGCATGGGTTTGTTTATTTTGGAAAATAGCCTTTCTTTTAACTTAACTTTCTTTATTGTTTAAAAGCAATAAATGCAGCAAAAATGAGAAGGATACTATTTTTTCCCTCATCATCAGATAGCCCAGTGGTAGTTACAATAAACTGATTCATGGCCAATGTGGTGAAAGCTGACCTTGAAAGATTTGAAGATATTTCATACACAACCTCATGCAGAGTGGGGTGTGTTTTGCATTTTTTTTTTCATTTCTCCAGAAGTTGTCTAATGTCTCTAACAAACACTGGTCACTAGATATTTCCTAACACCTGTTTCTAAAAGGTGTTCTACTGCCTATCTTGGTAATTGCTGCTGTCCATTTAACTATTCCTTATAGACTTAAATAAGATCTACTCTTCAATTGCATTTGTTAGAAAACTTTGGCTAACAGTGCATCATGATAAATGTACCACAGTCATAGTGCTAGGCACTATGCTAAAAAATAGTGCTTCCCTGAAGTAAAAGGGATGATACTGTATATTTGAGTTCCAATTTATCACACACAGGATATTAAACATTGAGGACCAAATTTGCAAATGGAGACAAATGTAATGTTTCATATTTTTGGGAGGAAAACCTGTTAGTAAAGTAGCTACACAGATAAAAATACAATTTCCTCCAAATTGTAAGAGTGAAACGTGACAATATTTATCTTCTCTCAGCTGTTGCATTTCATTGTTATTTTGTGAAATATTATGGCAATTACTCAATGAAACATTTTGCGCAAAGACTTCCTTTAAAAAGCCTTTAAATTTTGGCTGAGAAAGCGAGTGGTTTTCTCCATGGAGACTGTATATTTCTTTGATAACCCATATACAATTGTAGCTTTTAACCTTCAACTTTTTACATTTAAGCAAAAACTGTTTCAGCAATGGTGATTTCACATTAGTGAATTTTCTGCTTTACTGTGTTATAGCTATTTTTTATATTTTATTTATATTTTTTGTAAATATAGCAAGAAAATGTAATTAATGTTTTTGAGAATAAAATGCTTAACCAATACTATATCTAAATTTATATTATTTCATCCAATAAAAAAAATCTCATGCTTTGGTAATAATAAAGGATATATACTGAAACTTAAAGAGAAATAATCATCAGTAAAAAAATACAAAACATCAAAGAGTTTATTTTACAGTTGTGTGATATCTTCATTTATATTTTTCAAAAAAAAAATTTCAAACATTTTTTTCAACAATTTTTTCTCCTTTTTTTTGAAGGTAAATGAGTGATTTCTTAAATTGGACCCAGCATTCTCATGTAACTTCCTGTTGATAAATGTTCCTAGTGTCTTTAGTATCATTCATTATTCCAAGTCAAATAAGTGCACAGGATTCAAGCGCTGTTCTGTGCCCTAGACTTTACACAATCTTCCCTTTCTCTATCCTTTATTTACTTACACACTCTTTCTTGGGTGCAGCTGAAAATGTTTTTCCAAAACTCTCTCATGCTGATCTGAAGACCTTGGTGCCAATAATAGTGCTCAATTCTTTCTAAGATGCTTTCTCATCTAGTGCAGATTCACATGTAGTCAATGTTTTATATAAATAGATAAAATTAACTCTATCTTGCAGTAATTTTATTACCATTAGCTCTTCTTAAAGAAGACTTAAATGCCATTTAAAAGCAAGTGAAACTACAAAGGAAAGCAGTTGGTAGAAACTAGAATTGGTGAAGGTCACAGGGCTAGAGAGCAAGCAATCATTTCATTAGGACCTGCTTTAGAATGAAATCCTCAAGAAAGAACTGCAGTTGAAGCTACTGCATTGTTACTGAACTCAGACTAGAAGCACATTCTCCTCCTACTGATTGTCACATCACCCTTTAGAGCAGTCAAGAGTCGCTGTTGACTGAACAGCAGAATTGTCTTCCCAAAGCAGGTGAGGACTCCCAGTCCAAGATTTACCAGTCTTTCTGGCCAGAAAGTCATGTCATGTAGTTTGTTTAAGTTCCGTTGTTAATGAACTATTCTGTATCCCCGCTTCCCTGAATTAATGGTTTGTCCCAAAAGTTGTTTCCACCCCCTGAGCTGTCAGTTGCACCTAGCCCAGCCCTTTTTCCCTGAATGTTCTAAGTCAATCCTTCCCTTGGGCCAACCCCTGTCTAAACCCCTCCCAGGAATTTCCCGAATCCACAATGCCCCATTGGCCCATGTGACCTGTTCTCCTCCCACTGTTTTCCAATTGGTTCCTGAAGTACAAAACTCCTCCTTGTTCTCCTCCCACATCCTCTCTCTATTGGTTAGGATTCGATACCCACCCCTGGGACCCTTTTATAAGCTGTTGCAGACTGTTTTCTGGGTTCTCTCTGTCACTGACCATTCAGAAGAGTAAACCCTTCTGGATTACAAAGAGAGGACCTCCCTCTCATTCCTTGTCCCCAGCCTGTGCCAATCTAAAGACCTTTGTGCCATAGAGCAAAGCGCTCTAAGCCGTGTCTTGTCACCCGCTCAGGAGATGTGTCCCACTCCCGGCGCTGTGCCGTAGTGGCTGAGCTGGCTAAAGGACTCTGGCACAGCATCAATGTCAGTGCACCCTCTGCAGCTAGCCAGCTGCCCACAGTACTGCTCTTACAGGTGTCTGCCTTTCGTATACTCTATTTAGCTACTTCAGTCCACTTCTCTTTCCAAGTTACACCACTTCTGTTTGAAAAAAAACATCTTTTAAAGACTATTGGTGAGAAATTACTGTTCAAAGCTGGCAGTTCTCAGACAGGTATAGACACATGTAAAACAGGTAAATAAACTTTATGTTCAGGTGTAGATATATTCCACTTAATTACATGGGATCTCTTTTGCTTGCCTTCACTATCTATTTAAAACTAATCTAAGCTAGGCTCTGTCTCTAATCGAAAGAAGCCAATAGATACCTAAAGTATGTGCTTTTAATTGTGCTCTGAAGATTGCCTTTTTCCCTTGACTAGTCCCTTGACAGTGCAATCTCTTTGGCATTATTGTTCTGCAGAGTCAGGCATAATGATTCTGCACCAGGACTACCATGCTCTACAATGATTTCATTATAGTGAAATACAGCACTAGTGGGTACGTAGGATCCATAGATAAAATTCCACGTTTCGTATTGCTCTCAGAAATTCTGCATTTTGTGTAATTAGTATGGTAGAAAACAACCTCAGCCACCCACAAATAGATTTTCCTATAAATGCGTTGTCTTCTAAATTTGAAATACCTTTCAGCTGAATCTTTGTGTATCACAGTCCTTCTTATTTGCACCAGTGACTATGAAGCTGTGCATAATCTGATGAGGAAAATGGCATTTCTATTTTAATTCTGATGGGCATAGGTCATTTGGATTAGTTTTTGAATGATGAATAAATATTAAAGTCTATTAAACAATGAAAAGATCAATGACAATAGTCTTTTCAAATTATTGAGTCTCAAGTAACATCATGTTTTTGTTTCATATCAAAGCTTTGTGTGTTTTCATTTCATTATATTATTATTATTATTAATTATTATTATTATTAAATACTTTTTTGTTACTACGTTGAACCCTTAATGCTTTTCTTTATTAGTTCTTTAGCTTTATGCTTTATGGAATAGTTCAAATTTAACATACTATATAGTATGTTGTACAAGTAAGAGACAAATATTCTGTAATATATGCATAAAATATGATGATAAGGCCCAATCAAAGTGTTTTGTTCACTGCTTATTTTGAATGGCACTGAAACTATATGAATAGGTGCTGTTATAGGTTTTTGTCTGCATGCTATTTTTATCCCTTTTTTTTAACTTGGTGCATACTCTGCAAAAGCAGTGTTATGGGTGTTTTGGGTTTTTTGGGTTTTCTTGTTTTTTTAGAGAGAGTTTATAGAACATTTTCATGGAACTCAAATCACTGTTACTTTAATTCTTTCACCTACTAATCTATCTTACTTAACAAAAATGTGTACACCCAGAACTAATTTCTAATAATCACAGGGTTGCCTTCCCATTTGAAGTATCATCTCTAAAGACTAGACTTAAACACTTAGTCCTCTGTGGATGTGAAATTCTTAAGTTTAGATGTACACAACTTACTATGTTTTGTAAGTTTTGCATGGCCAGGACTAAATCTAAGTTAATTTCAGTTTAAAGCAGTGATGATTTTCACCTGAAGGGTAGGATTCCATGTACCAATGCAGAAGCAGAAATCATTTATTTTATAGACTGATTTTAAAATCCAGGATATTTTTCAAGCTTGTCAGAAACTTGCTAAGCTATACAAAAGTTTGGGTATCACAAATCTGTCAGAGAGAAAAGCCTAAACAACTGTAAGGACTATGTGTACTGGAGGTAAAGGTTAGTGAACATGAAGGATATTTAAAAAGGAAAAAATGGTGATAGGTAATGGCTGAGCAGCATACTTAGTAATAGAGTTGCCCTGCTTATATCCAAAGTCTTAACTGTAACAACTGTAGTTTGCTTTAATTATATTCTTCATGTAGCCAGAAAAAGCTTTGTGAAATTTTACAGCTTCTGTTAAATAAGTGGTGAGATGTATACTTAGTCTATCATGCCTTAAAATGACCAAATCTGCACCTGTCCTCCCTCATAGGGTAGGTGTCATCTCAACAATCCCTTGTCTCTGTCCAGACTAGGAAATCCACCTTTTATGCAGACTTTGCTGCAGTCAAAAGTCAAAAGCTTCCAGATAGAGAAGTTACGTTTAGATAGCTGCAGTGTGAGCTCTCCTAACCTGTTTAAAGTATCTACATTAGGGTGAAATGAAGCACAGTTTAAAAGTGCTTGTTTCTCTTCACTGAATGTGAATCAAGCCTGAGGCAACCAGCACAAATTCATTCGGTCCACTTAATCTCACACTGGGATCAAGGGCCTTTGGTCAGGCACAAGGACGCACAGGACTTTGCATGCTCTTGTTACAAATAATTTTATATAACACTGAAGAAAAGAGGTTTGTTTTTGTACCTGCAATACATATGTATCCATAGTCAATGAGTTATATCTATTTCACAGTTGTAGTTATAATAAGGCCAGTTAAATTTGTAGTTTATTGTTTTACATGTAACTGAGAATATTTCAAAGTATTCATTACCACAAAAAAAAAAAAAAAGGAAATGCATCTACACAAATGTAATTGAACTTTTTGCTTTAAGCCGTATTCTGTTTGATAACTAAAGAGCTATAAATTGATACATCCTGCTTCAGCTTATTGAGACTGTCCTGATTTTAAGCTTACTTTCTGGAAAAAAAAATTTGTTTGGCTACTAAGCTCAGAAGAAGCAAAGGTTTTTAAGAGATATAAGATAAATTACTGAGTGCCATAACTGAATTCTTAGACATAGAGGATATTCTCCCTTCGCACTCCCTTCCCCAAAGTTTACCTCAATTATATTTCTGAAATAAAAATACATACATATCTAGCCTACTCTTTTTGCTGCAAAATTTTTCCGGATCTCCTTGGAGTCAGCTGAATTGTTAGTCTTAACACTGCTGGCTAACATTAAGAATCCAGATAATAATACCAATTGTATATAGTATTATTGTATTACACAAAACTGAAAATTATGTTTCTTCTATAGGATGTTGCTTTGAAATTAATAGTAACATTCATCACATTTGCATTTTAATAAATTTTCCTTAGATCACAGTGAATTGCTGAACATTGTGAGAGTTTTCAGTATCATTTGTTTTTTCCTTAGCATTTAAAGCTATTCAGATGTAGCATTTCTCTGGGAATGAGCACTAAAGAAGGTGCTAGAAAAGCTTTGAGAATATGTCTCTAACATGATTAGTATGAGTGACTAACTTAATTGATGAGCTAGCAATGAGTTTACACAATATAGTTGTTCTAGAAAGAAGTGTCATTTTAATATTATGTATATTGTGTTTCCTTTAAGGTGTTTTTATCGTCTCTTTAGAACATGGTGAGAGAAAAAGAATTTTCTTTATGAGAACCACGTGGCAATTGTGCCAGTGTATGACTAGGAGTAACCTATAAACATTCTAGCCTGAATGAATTTACGTGCACGTAAAACTGTGTGTGCACCTTGTGACCTAAGACAATATTTTCAAGATTTTTGAGTGGTCCTAAGTTTTTGAAGAGTATCCACAGAACTTCTCCAGGCTGTCTTCTACTTTCTTCAGCTACTTATGGAATAATGGAGGGAAAATTTGAGAAGATTTCTGAGCAGTCAAGTGATTGCCATCACAGACTAACTTAGATCTGGAAATAAGTTGTTTTATGGGTTGGGGTTTTTTTTGTCTACACCAAGTTGGCATCTATAGTCAGTACAGTTGCAAAGTAGTAAACACCAGTGATTTCACACAATTGGCAAAGCACACCCCAAAACAAGACTGGCAATGGCTGGTTTACAGGCAATGAAGCATCTGCACATCCACATTTGAGAAGGAGTTCTCATTGCTTAGATGTGATCATGTATGGGCTTGGAACTAAAGTCTAGGCTTGTAGTGGGGTGCATGCCAACATAAACTGATACAGTAAACAACTGAACAGCCTAAACAGGAAAAGATGGAATTGTGTAAAAGTTTGTCTTTAAAATCTGAAATCTGTCATGTGAACAGCTTCTATCAAATTCATATTGCAATGGCCTGGAGTTGTTACACTATCTCTGGTGTTATTGGGGGTGTCAGGCTTGGCCTTTATGTTCTCCATGGCAGCCCATAAGCTGCTGTGCTTTGTCTTAGTGACTGGTGATGCCTCCAGACTGGTATTTTGGCTGTTGCTGAGCTGTGCTTGCACACTGTTGTGGCTTTCTGTCCGTCCACCCACAAAACACACGGAGCCAGGAGGCTCAGAGTGGGAAAGAGGTTGGGAGGGGATAACCAGCACAGCTGACCTAGACTGATGCTCTACTATATGATGTCATGCTCAGCAATAAAATCTCAGGGAAAGGAAGAAAAGTTCTTTTTGAACGTGTTCCCTTACAACCTTAAGCATATGTTAAAAGGACTACATTTTCCCCAACTTCCTTCAGAAAACCCCTTCACAGATTTTATGCTTTTATATGTCATAGTATGAATAATATTTAGTTGAATGGCCAGAGTAATTGGAGAAAGAAAATCATTCATGCTAATTCAGGTAAACTTCAGTGGTCTTTGCTGTAATGTGTTGTTCTCTGAATTCTTGTGCTGTTCAAGCATTTACATTTAACATGAGAATGTATTTGACCATGCATGCTACAGAGAAATAAGTTAAGCATATGTTTTCTTCTTTGTGAGTGACTGAACTTGTGTATTATTATTTTAATTACCCCTCAGGCAATCTTCTGATGTGTGATCAAGTGCAGGTCAATGTTCTGAGAGTCCTTCAACATGACACTTCACAGAATAATTATCCTGTCATCGCACCTTGATTCATTGCTACATCGTTTCTTGGACTTTTTCCTCTTTCTCACATTTGCTTAGCAACCAGATCACAAGTCTCATACTTATTATTCAAGTAATCACCCTCTCCAGCACATAGATGCATCAATTAAAGCTTTACAATGAGGTATATTGTTCTGTGTGGAATCCTCAGGTGTCAGGAATTAAAAATTGATTTTAAATGTTGCAGGCTGCGTTCAAATGTCTCATCTATGTTTATGTTAAACAAACAAGGATGCTAACAATTCCAAACAAAAGAGATAGGTCAAAATATTTAGGAAATGAATGATAAAATTATATTCTGTTCTTAAAGCACTTAGTCTTTTAGAGATTTACCAATTAAATGCAGCTCTGAAATGTCTGAGTGCCAAACATTTATTTTAGCTCTGGTTTTTCAGATACAAATCAATTTGATGTCTGCTTTATATGTTCTTACCTATAGTCTTTGTAAACATTTTCTGGCTAATATTCCAATTTCTGTAAATTTCACAGCAGTTTATTATTAGAATGAAATTCAAGTATCCAGAAGCTGTCAAGATGGTTCAGTGATTTAATGTTGTCGTCCTGCAGCTTTGACTGTAATCAGCAGATGCTCTGGCATTACCATAAATGTTTTCTTAACCATCTTCGTCAAAAGAAAAAAAAAAAAAAAGAAGGAGACAATTTTTCCTGTTTGGAGTCTCCTGTTTCTGATTAAATTCGGTTTGGGTTCTTTTGCATAATTAATATACCATGATGATCTCTAACCATTTGTTTTTAATATCACCTTTTGAGCTAAACACATTTGCAAGACTGCTTCATAAGTCAAAACAGACAAAGGAAAAACAAGTCTGTTTAAGAATCCTCTGTTTCTGCAGCTTGGGAGGTCTTACTGCCTTCTGCCTTATTTTCTCAGTGAGTATAAAGGATTCAGGTTTTCAGTTGCTCAGTTTTTCACATTCTGTGTAGTATTTTAAGTTCCTCCATGAGAGAGAGGTTTTTTCTGTATGTGCAAAGGTGTGTTGCATTTTAGATTTTTGGAAATCCAACACAAAAAGATTATTTTTGCTAGTTGGTGATTACTAAATTTGAGAGCAATTGATTAGGAATAAAAGGAGGAACTGCTGCAGTTAGCTTCTGTTGTTTTTAACATACCAAAGTGGCTGCTAAGAGTTTAACTGGTCGAATATAGGGCAGTAAATATGTTCATTGCGTGAAAAGTGCATACCATTAGTGATGTTAAACACAGCATTTTGAATTCACAATGACTGGATTAATTACCCATGATAATGTAGCTTGAATTTGTCTTGTGATAATTCAGTGGTATTTGGAGGAGACAGTAAAAGCCATTTTTAAATAATAATTCACCATTCAGAGAATGTTGAAATCAGCATCCATTTTCAGAGCAGTTTGTCACACTTGCAGAGTACAGTTGTTGGTGTCAAATACACATATGGCTGGATCGTGTACAGAGTAAAAACATTTTTTACATCCCATCTCTCTCCACACATGAACAAGGCCAAATTACAGTCCACCACAAAGAGAGGGAATAATTAGGTGAAAGCACATAACATTAATTAGAGCATCGTATAAAGGGAGAGAGAAGAATTGTCAAAGGAATATATTTATGCAATCTTGTAGAGTGAGGGAGGGATGAATCACTTTTCCTTTACTTCCCAATATTTACTTTTGCATGAGGATCTTCTTGAATATGTCCTATTTCCTGCTCCATGGTTTCAGTCTGCTCGTTAGCATGCTATCAATTATTCTCTGCAGAGCTTTGTCAGAGGAAAGTAAGGACCATAATAATAATATCAAAGTTACATGAACTAAGATGATTCAGCTTCATTCCATTTCCATCCAGTGTATTCATGAAGGCAATCTTGGATGTTAGTTTACACAAGTTAAACTTCACAGTGAGGTCTGCTTCTGTCCTCTTAAAAGCACCCATGCTATAAAGAAGCACAGATTAGAATTCAGAGCTCTCATAAATACTTGTCCGGGTTAGTAAATCACTACACTCTTCCCTGTCATAGCATTAACAGCATGTAGTGCTCTCTGTTGCTCTTCTTCCAGAGACCTCTTTTAAAGATGCTTAAAGTTAGAGGAGCCTGAGAGCCATACGCTATTCTTGCAATCTTTTGAAAAACAATGAATGACAGCCCACCGTGACTATGACCTGTGTGGGCAAGAGCTGCCCCAGGACATTGGTCCTGTGCCTCTTAGAGTAATGTGAGGAGATTGTGTTTCTATTCAACTGTTAAAACTAATACACACCTAATTTACTTTCAGTTCTAGTCTCTCCTCTTTATACCATTTCCAAAAGTATCTCCAGGAATCTGTAGATCTCCCTTTAGCTTAGAAGTAGTTTGATTCCTTAGGAGAGAAGAGCAACAGGTGATGACAGAAAGATAGTTTTTCTCATTTGCTTGTTCTGTTGTTACAAAGTATTTGTATTCAAACTTAAGGCAGTTCAACCTACCAGTACTCTGATTGCTCATATAAACCTGGCAATGGAGTTTAGGATAAAAATAAGAAATAAAAGTTGTATGGTTCATAGCAACAACTGGAATAGCTAGGGAATATCTTGTAAACATTTGATATCAAGAGTAGTGGATAAGAAATAATAATAGTGTTGAACTTTTAAAGCAATTACTAGACATAGATACATGTCCTGGTTTAGGGCAAATTGGGAGGAAACCTCCTAAGGGGTCCCTCTAGAAAGCAAATTCATGTGACCCCTCCCCCTACCCCTTTGGGAGACATAAATCTCCTTCGAGAAAAGTGGACAAAAGTGTTTATTTAACAAGCAAAGTATTCACAAACATGGAAAATGAATAATATTAAACAATAAAACCTCTCACTGTTCTGAAGAGATGACAAATTGAGAAAGTCCTTGTCATGGGGTGTAGCTGAGCTCATTCAGTCTCTTATCAGTCCCTCCAGTGCTGGAATGCGGCGTCCTGGGCCTCAGTGGACAACAGGTGTGAGCTCCTGGTGTTTTTCTGGGTTTTTCAGTCCAGAGCAGGTTTGAACAGTTCAAAGAAAAAGAAAAGCCACAGTCTGGGCAACTTCTTTGCCTCAGGTAGCTAAAAATGAATTAAAAGCAAAGGAGAGCTCTGTCCTGCTGTGCCTGCTGCAGACAACACAGTCCATGAGAAGGAATGCGGGGGAGCAAGTGCAGTTTCTAAAACAAACTATGCACTTCTACTAACCCCCTTCGCTCTTGGAACCAGTCTTAGGGGTGCAGAACTTAATATCCAGCATAAACAGAACAGACACTTGGGGATACAAGCATCATAAAGTCACCCCAGGACAATGCATAAAATCATAGAATGTTTTGGGTCAGAATTTGCCTTAAAGGACATCTAATTCCATAGGCATGGACACCACCCACTAGATCAGAGCACCATCCAGCCCATCCTTGAACCTCCAGGATGGGGCATGGTTGTTGTAGGGGTTTGTGCGTTTTGCTTGTTTGTCTGGGTTTTCTTTTTTCAATGTGTATGCTAAATAGTAAATAGTGAACAGAAGCAACAACATTTAGAACTGCACTGAGTAGAATCTCATAAATATAAGGTCAGTCTTTAAGATTTGCTTTGTTTGGATTTGTTGTGGGTTTTATTTTCCAGACGTAGGAGGCTTCCTACTGTGTTTTTCCTCAATGGTTGGTAAAAGAAGACAAAATTGTGTGTTTCTTTTCCATTTCAATTTTCATCAGCATGTTGCTTATCATTCCCCATTGCATCTGCTAGTGGCTTTCCTTTGATGGCAGCAGTCTTTATGCATATTCCTGAAGTTTTTTATCAAAGTGCACCTTGAAAGCAGTATTCATCTATAGGTAGCTGGTTTGCAGACAGGTTTGGAGACTAAATGTGTCTACTGCTCGAGGGCAGTTCAGTATGTGTGATCTACATTAATTATCATCAGCTAAAGAGGGTAGCTGTAGACGATGGACCTCTGTGTATCTTGTCACAGGTCACTGACTTAGACAGTCATCATTTTTGAGTGTTAACTCTAAAGACGATTTGGAATGCAAGCTGCGATAAACTTGTGAACAAAATTAAACAAGTAGTAAACCACATTTCAGGAATTTTAAATACTCTAAAATATGTTAACTTCCAGTTTTATTATTGTCATTTCCTGGTTGTTTCTTGACTTAAAGAAGAGAAAAAGTTGATGTTTGTCCTATTTGTACCTTGAGAGAAATCCTACAAACACCAAGGCTGCGGATTGTTTCTGCCCACTAGGGCCTGAAAACCCCATGCCACTGGTATTCATGTAGATCAATATTTACCTTTTAACTCCCTTTGCCTGACATAAATAAGAACATTAATTTATTAGTTATTAATACTAAATTTATTACTTACGATTTATCCATTTTGAAATTGAGACTTACATTTAGTTTTTCAAGAACGTTTCAAACCATATGCTCTAAAAATCATTAATGACCACAACGCAGATTTCTGTTTTGAAAATTTCCATTTTGCAGTTTTCATAGAAACTGCCAAATGTGCCTTCTTTTGGGGAAAAATGCAAGAAAATACACAGGAAATAAAGTGTAATTCAGGGTGAAATAGGAAGGATGCCAAACTCCTAAGTCTGAAATACTTGTCTTAGAAGACACCTGCAGAGGTTTCTTCTCTCACTGACCTTGGGTGATTTCTGTCAGCAGCTTGATCCACATTCTTGTTCTCTTATCATCTTGACAGGTACTCAAGACTTTTATTAAAATCCCAGTAAGTGAAAGTTGCATTTCTTGTAAAAAAAAGTCATTGTCTTATCACAGGTGAGAATATATTAGTTTAAGCAGGGAAATTGGTTCCAACTCATTGCAATTGCAAAGTGTCTTTGGAAAAGATAGGTAAAAGTTTGAATGGAGTGATCAGCAGGAACTTAAAGTAGTCTTTGAGAAGACATAGGTAGGAGGGGGATTAAAAGAATTTTTAAAGGCTTTACTTTAGGGCCAAGTAAAAGGGAGCTGATCCAGCATAGTTCCTCTTGTCAAAACTTAGTTTGCTCACAGTTTGTATTTGACTGTCTTTGAAATTTAGTTTTTATAATTTCTCTGTATTAGTCACAGTGTGTGCTGATATACTCACTTCTTGCCTTTGAAATGCACATAAACCCCCTATATTCACTATTTCTATAGACTGTCTCATCTAAATTGAGCTTACTGATAGTGTTTCTTCCTTGTGTTTCACACCTTTTTAATGCAACACTTAAGAACAGCAGCAATATTAAATGAAATGTGCATAGTTTAAAAAATAAATGTTCCAAATATCAGTAACACTTTTTCATGTCTCATGAGTTATTGTCTGCTTAAGATTAGTGAGAGTTGTGAGAATTTAGTATGAAATACAAAGACGTAAGAAATTACTTATCAAGCGAAGGTCTTTTGAGTACAGCTCACACTCCTTTATGTGTTAGGGCTGGAGCTGCAGGTGCGAACTGAAATAAGTTGTAACAACGTACAGTGTTCCTTTTACCAGGGACATTCTTCAAGCCTACCCTTGTCAGTCAGAGATATCGTTGAAAAAACATGAAATCTAAAAAGTATTTAAAATATTTTCAATTGAACCATTCAGAAAGGAGCTATCCCATTTTTTATGAATGATCTTATGTAATACCAGATGGACCTTCTTAGCTATAGCAGTCTTTCATATTATGTCTAAATTCTGGTTCTGAGGTATAAGGCAGGCTTTGAGAAGGCTAATGAAGTCTTGTTATGTTTTCACACCAGGGCTGAGGTCTGGGGATGGATTTCAGAAGGCCAGCATTGGGCTGTAAAAATTAAAGGAAATTGGGTGCCTGAAAAATCTTGAGGCTCACAGCTGTCCAGTGTCTGGGGCTCTAATAGGGGTTGGTACAGGAAATGAGACTCATTTCAAAATTGAGAGGAAAACATTAATTAATTATTTTCTTCTTGGCATTTCTGATAGTAAGAAGGCAAAAGTTTGGAATCTGTTGATTTAGATGGAACATATGAGGATATACCCCAATATCCTCACGATGTTCACGGTGTGTGACCATTGTCTAAGTACGACTTCACTTGTTAAGGTTGCACTGGGACATGCATGATGATGTGGTCAGTGAAATTTGTGAGAAATGGACAGGACTTCCAGAGACTGGGTGGCATCAAGCATTTCAGCTTGTGGGAATACTAAACAGCTGCACCCAGAATTAGCACATGGCACTGCTGAAAAAATACACATTCTTTTCCCCTGATGTTTTGCTGGGAACTACATGAGCACAGCATCAGCACAATGTAGCTTTTTGAGAATTTCAGTTTCATGCGTCAGGGATAAGGAACCAGAGACAAACTATGGCACCAAACTGGGGAGCTAGTGGTGAGAGTAATGGCTAGGGCTGTTACTTTTTCCAAGCTAAAGCCCTTTGGCATGGGGACTCTGACGGAATGAGTGCCATGCCACTCATTCCTTTAGAGTATTTTCTAGGACGTGTCTTAAATGACAAGTCATGACTTAAAACGTAAAAATAATTTGCATTTCCAGTAATGTCAGTATGTGCGGGCTTTAAAAAACGTTGGCATAGACATAGCTTCAGGAATATGATGTAGCATGTGGAGCACAAGTCAGCAAGATCAGAAATATTCCACTGGGTTTTTGAGCATTTTTCCCTGTTAACTTGGTAAGAGATGTAATGAGGTTGTAACTGCAATTGTTCTTTTTATGTTACAGTTTTGTCATGCCCTACATTGAGATGTATGACTGTAATATGAGCATATAATGCCACGCAATGCTGTTCTCCTTATTGTATTTGCAACTTTATTTTTCAATCAGTCTAGAAGTATTTACATAAAACCAAAATATGTCCTTAGTATCAAGACTTTTACTGAGAAATTGTGTGATGAATTAAAGCTTTTCAACATCCCTTTAAATATTAAATATTTATTAGTTGTTTTAAAAAAAATCTATCTTGACTTTAGTGAGTCTCTTGCAATAATTTTTCTTCTCTATAAATGTAATATATAACACTATTGTGTAGGATTTTAAAATCTCCAACTGATCATATTTTGCTTCCCCAAGTTCACAGCAGGCAGGTCTCATACTACTGTTGTGGCTTTTTTTAGTGCACAATTTCCTTTTTCTGAATATGATGTATCCTTTAATAGGTCATAAGCATACCGTTATAAGTTGTTCTGTGTTAGGACATCACTTAAACTGTGGACAGCAATATATATATATATATTAAGCACAATTTTCTGTCAACTGAATTTCCTGAGAATTGCTGTTAGAAGTCTTTAGATGATAGTAACTATTTGGCTCTAGGTTTTGTGAATATGGCTTTGGAATGCTTTTGATTTACAGCAATGTTCAAGCAATCAATATCTGCAAAAACTGCATTTGAATAGGTCTGGAGGACCCACAAAAGTTCAATATTGAACAAGGGAAAGAAAACATTTAAATATCATGGAATCTGGACACTGAGACTTTTGTAGTGTACAATGTGGTCTGCCTAATCTGTGCCTGGAAGTGTTCACTAGCAGTAAAGTCAAAACTATTATGGGTTATCACCTGAGCATTTAGAAAACGTAATAATGAATTCAAAATGATTGCTGGTTTGTTGGTTTGGTTTTTTTGTTTTTGTTTTGTTTGTTTGTTTTGTTTGTTTGTTTTGGGGTTTTTTGTGTGTGTTTGTGGTTTTTTGTTTGGTGTTTTTTGTTTGTTTGTTTTTGTTTTGTTTGTTTTTTGTTTGTTTGTTTTTGTCTGCATAGTGATTGTTATGACAAATTTCAATTATTGAAAGTGACCAAATAGTAGAAACTTGTCTCAGCTACTTCCAGCATATACAGTAAATTTATAAGCTCTGTCTTTATCCAGTGATTTTTAATGTCTGATTTCTTTTTGTCTTGCTACTGCCGGAAGGTGCGCCTTGCTACAGTAGGTGGACAAATAGTGCATCTCCGGAAATGTAAGCTTTCTACTTAACAAGAGCTCATGCAGAAGTGTCTTTCCATGAGTAGCTTTTGTTTAAACTTCTGTGTGTTTAATTATATTCAGTTCCTTAGAAGTGTATTTGAACCAATACATGTGTGTAAATACATAAGTTGTTTCAAATACAGTTTATTTTCAAAAGCACAAAACAAATTTATGTATGCCTATGATGTAATGGTTCAAAGCATTTTAGGAAAAGTCTGTTAATAGGCTGTATGGTTTGTGAATTTTCTTTGTATTCCCTTTTTCTGGAAACATAGGTGGCCAATGTCCCTAAGGCCTGTCCTGGCTGTTTGGACATCCATATCAAATACTGTCTTCAGATCAAATTCCTGCTTATGACTGGTTACGGTTTCTTGCTCTCACATGTATACATGTGAATTCCAGGACTTCATTACTCTGGTGGTTCAAGGTTTTTGTGTCTAATAGCAGTAAATTAATGGCATTTGTTCTTGTACTTACTTTGTCAGTTAATCTTGACTTCTGGCTTTTCTTGCAAGTAAGCAACTGTATGCTTTATAGCCTTTATCATACCAAACTAAGGAAGTTTGGTTTTTCCACAGCTGTCGTCAAAGCTGCATGCTAACATGGAGCAGTTTACAGCCATGTAGTTCTGAAGTCACAAGCAAGATGCACTGGTTTTGGTTTTTTTTAAAAAACTCACCTCAACACTGACAGGTTAAAAATTAACTTCTTTGGTTTCACCACTACAGCACAGGATTTGAGGGAGGTGAGGTTACAAGTCAAGGCAGTGGGGTGGATGTGGTACCAAATCACCAATGCATGCGAGTTTTGAATCAGTGTGTGAAGCAGTATATGCTTAAGAGCTTGGATTTAACACAAATTAATTTCTGTTGTCTTAAAATAAAAAATTGAGGAATTAGTGACACTTTTTACCTTGATAGTACCTAACTAATTTTACACTTTGGTTTTAAAGAGAAGTCATCTTTCTCTCTGATAAGAATGCCACGAGCAGCACATATACCTCAAGTAATACAGCAGTTAATTCTTTACATGCACATTTACTAAATGAAATCTAGGGCTGTAAGTAAATTTGTATGCTTTCTGAGTAAGGCCTGGCAAAGTTCAGTGTTTCTGAATGAAATTCACAACAGCCAATATGCTAAGCAGGCAACTATCTACCTCCACACTTGCTAGTACTGGACTTGCACTTAGGCATAGCAATGCTCTGTGGAGAAGTTCCTCCTTGACTGAAGAACATAAGCAGTAAAGATGCCATCTGATTTAGAAAGCAGCTGAAATATCAACTTTGAGATGATAATACTGGATTAGGTAAAATATGTGTCCAAGTACTATTTTTTTAATTTACTCTAGCTGCTCAATATTATTTGTAACACAGTTGTTTTCTCATTATTAAGGAATGCTGCTAATCACTAACGTGAGACTTTGTGCTTTTTCTAGTGAATCTTGACATTGTCATTTCAAAGAAGATGAAACAAGAACTGTTTACATAAACTAAACACTATTTAAGGCACTTTCCTAATGCCATTTTTCATTGTTGCAGGACCCTTCAGAGTGAAGGGAAAGGCTGGTCATTCAAGTTAAATATTACACTTACTAGTCTGTGCCTAGAAATTCACAATTTCTGATGCTTTAAGGGGTAAAAAAGGCACGGCTGTCTTCAGCTTCACTCTGTCCTATCCCTACACAACAACTCCAGATTGTAGGCAGCAATTTATGGGACAGGCTGAAGTGAAAACCTCAGTGTTACTGAGTTTCAAAGTGGTAGAAGAGTTTGGATAGATCCCATGAGCTACTGCTTATTAATAGCTGGCTTGCAGCAGTTCCCTGCTTAGGCTGCAGTTGTGAATCTCACTCTAAGGCAGCTCTACTCCTCCCCATGTACACTATGAGAAACTGGGGGATTTTACTGCTGGATTTTACTATTAGGCCTCAGTTCAAAAGAGTTCCCCGTGTCTGTTACACAGTCTAGTTCACTACACCTAATTCATCCTCACATTTTGGGATGAAGACTGCTGAAGTGAAAAGTAGTTAAAATTTGTTGGTACCTTTGAGAAGCTTACTTTCAGTGCCTAATTCCTTTTAGACTTTTTTAAAATCCAACAGCTGTGCTTCATCTCTGATGATATGAAAATGTGTTTTCTTATACTTAAAAGTGTTGATATTTAAACACCAACTATTTTTCCTGCTGCCCCTAAATTGATTGCAAACAGAAAGGTCTGTGGTGCAGCTGGTAGTTTGTATATTGACACAGGTAGCACACTTTTATCAGCTTGCAAATATGTGTTCAGAATCAATAAGCATAAACATTTAAGTAGAATGGGATATTTAAGAGTGCACATATAAGGGATATTTTAATTATATATGATGGGTTTATTACATGTGATTATAAAGATATGTTCATAACCAATCATTGGCCTCCTGTGATTCAGGAACACTGTGCTGCTGCATAATCAAGGTCAAATTATTTTCTGTAGTGTAAAAAAAATTACGTTTTTCAGCTAAGTGTCAAATTTGTCTTGAGAAATTTTAATTAAGAATTGTTTATCTGATTTAGAAGATGATGGAAAGGAGGTATTTATTTTCCTCCACTTCCCAAAAGGTGATCGTACTTACAAAATTTGCTGAGATTGTCCAAGAAAGTGTGTAAAATCCTCATCCATCACTGAGAGCCCCTGGTCAGGGAATGACAGTGCAGTAAATATCTTCAGCAGCTGCCTTTTAATGTACAAGCTGTTTTCGGTAGGAATTTTCAGCACTCACATAAAACACACTGTCATGAGTGACTGCCTGTGCTCCAAAGTCATTACTATTGGGATGATGGAACATCTTTCAGCGAATAACCAAAAAACTTTAAATGTCATGTCAAGTGTGTTGAAGGCATTTTCAAGCCTTGCTCAAGGTTACATGAATATTGAGTAGGCCTGTTTTTAAAAAGTTTGAGATCTATGAGAGAAACCACTCATATACTGGTTTGGAAAACAGTCATTTGATCTGGAAGGGGGGTAGGGAATGACAGAAAAAGAAATCTGTCCATTAATACATGCCAAACCTGCAAAACTCCTGCCTGGATATTAACTGAGTGCAACTTTGTGTGACAGGAAATGCCAGTGATGTTTAGCAAAAAAGTGAATTATGCAATTTCTTGAAATTACTTAGCTGCCTAAAAGTTCACAAAGGAAAAGAAAGGTATTACAATGGATAATTCAATTAAAATAGATTCTTTAATACATTTTAAAATTTGAACAATTAAAAAATATATACAAAATGTAATTAACAAGGTAAAACCTTGGAAGTCACTGAGAGGTGCTAAGTACCTCTTTGACTCCAGTAGGAAAGGAGGATCCTGTCAGGCTATAACCATGATCTTGTAAGAAATATGGATGTTAATCTAATGAAGACGTGTAAAGTCTGTATCACTTCCAAGGGACCGAGTCCACTGCTTTTGAAGTGATAATATATTTTGTCTTGCTTCCTTGGCAATCATTACTCCTTATAGTACATCATCTGCATGTAAAATTTGTCTGATCAAGAGGTCATTTTATATTACAGAATATTGAAACTGAGTGTTTTAATAGTGAAACAAGGTTTGTTTGATTTGTCTTCTGCAGAGAACCAGAAAGGGCAGCCAGAGAAGCCGTGTTCACACCACAGTATCAGTTCAAACTCGACAAGAAGCCCAGTCACCAAAGAAGTTACATATGACGTGGAAACAAGTTCCAAGGTGTTGAATAAGGCTGTTGGAGAAAGGAAGCCTGTCATGGAGAAGGTGGCAAAGAAAGGAAAATAGATCGCATTGGGTCCCCTTCTAAGGGAGAAGCCATTCCAGAAGTAGAAGCTCTCTTGGCAAGACTGCGAGCACTATAGAATAATCATATAACAGATTAAATAAAGCTAAAAACAATAGCCCACACTACATCTTTAAAGAAAAAGTAATTTTCTGTTTTTGACGTTACATGCTTCTGAATTCCTAACTTCTCTGTGGATGAATGATCTGCTTCTAAACTTTGCTTGCAAGACAGTACAAAACAATACTATAGTTTTGCATAACTGCAAGATGATTTTTTATTATAATAAAAAATTATATTATTATTATGTTTTAACTTAATAAGCATATGAAAAGTATCAGAAGAAAATAAATACTAAATTGTTCCAAAGCACAATCCTTTAGTGGACAGGCTGCTAACCATCTGTTTTAAGTGCTTCTGAAAATAGGAATATCTTTTAAGTATTGTTAAATCATCATGCCTGGGAATGGGGTCAATAAATAACAGAAAAGGTATTCTTATATTTTCTAATGTAATTTCTATATTTAGGAGGCTAAAGCACCAAAAATGTATCATTATAGTGTCTTTTACAATTACAGTAATATACAGTATCTGCCACATTCCAGTTTGAGCTCATCAAAGAGCACCAAAGCTTGCTGAATTATAGATGTATTTACCAAACGGCAATCCATGGGTGGTAAACAAAAAATCTATGAAAATAATGTACTTTATACCTAATTAATATATCACTTCTTTTAAGGTTATTATGATTATTATATCAAAATAATATATAGTTGCTTTGATTGCAAGGTTTTGCAATTGTGTCTTTAGTGGGGGAAAATGTTTTCACAGTTATTTACCAGTGTAATATTTTATCTTTTCACATGCGGATTAATATGTTTCTATAAAAGGAACATGTAATGGAGAAGATTTTTTCAATTGGTTTTTCAGAAACTCATTTTCCAGTAGCCCATAAAGTCTTGTTGGCACAACAGGAGTCTTGCATCTCTTTTATCCCACTGTCACTGTACAGTGTTGCTTGTTCACTATCATATTTATTAATTGCACATCAGAAAGAGTTGCTACCAATGTTACCAAGTAGGGGGCTATTGTTAGTCTCTTTGCTCTGTTGTTTAAAGCTTCCTTATTATAACAGTGTATTAAGAATCTAATATCTTTCTTCTAAATTACTTTATTTTTCTTTACAAAATGCTGAAAAATATGTCTTTCAATAAGAGTCAGTTACATGAAACCAGTGTTTCAATGCTCCAGTGCTTTTTATATCCTTGTTTAAGTTGCCTTTGTACTTCCTGCACTAAACATTAATAAAGTTAATTAGAACTCGAAAACTGGGCCTGATTATACACACAGCATAGTGGGGTTTTCAGCCATCATGGGAATCAGTCTCCTGTTTCTGGGAGTGTTGTAGCTGTCATTATACACTAATTACATTTCCCGCCTTTGCTGAAAAGATAGGTATAAACACAAGTCAGGGAAGGATTCAGAGCAGGCCTGTCAGACAGACATTTCTTCAGCTCCCCTTGCAAACAATGGGCACAGCTGTCATACGGAGACATCTTCAGTAACTTGAAATACATCTTGAATGTATAATTCAAAATACAGCGACTGATAGTTGTTCCACTAAGGTCTTCTGCACCCACCAGTATTAAGACTTACTACCCCTTTTTACAGGGTGCAGTAAAAATTACTATCTAAAAAGTCCAATATGATTGACTACATAAAATGACATTTCAAACACAAAGAAAATGCCTGTTCAGAGGGAATAAAAGTTAGCAGTTCACTGGATCTCTTCAGTTGCTAGGTATGTGCTAATATAGAAGGGCTAAAAGTAGAGAGCCATCTCTTAAATACTAGGAGGATGAGCTACCAAGTGTAGGTGGAAGTGCAAATTATTTTCATGAACACTGTAAACTTGTTCATTTGAATTAGTGGGTGATACTCTGCCTCAGAAAACTGACAGTTCGGGACACTCCTGCGTAGCTGATCAAGCAAAGTTATAAAACTATCTACTGAATTTTGCAATGCACAAAATGCTGCTAGAAGCCAAGCATCTCCTGATTTTAAAATAAATATTTATCTTTAAATTAGAGAATTTAAGTTACTTTTTTTTATAGTTTGGGAAGCTTTTAGAAATGTATTCCAGGGCTTTTAGTCTTTCTAAAATATTGTGTTTCTGAATTAATCCTTTCAAGCAGCCATCAGGTTAATTTGCAGAGGGTTTTTTTTCTGTAACAAGGCAAATAAAAAGCTGTGCAACTTCTTAGAATCCATGTAAATACAGTATCTAGGTTTTTTTCTCCTTCTGTGCTTCTTTGTACCATTATAACTTAATCTACTCAGAGTTAAAATATATGGTCCACTGGAAGTACACAGTAAGTTTTCTTTCTACATTTTACCTTTCTTTAATTTCTATTAGACACAAACTCATACACAGGATGTTTTTGATATGAAAAATGCTATTTTTCATATTGCCTAATGAGTTCAGGGAAAAAAAATAACTTTGAAAGTATTACAGCTGTATTTATTTCTATGATTTTATGTTTTGATTAAAGTATAAAACTCAGCTTGTAAATTATATAGAGTAAATTGCTTTAATTAAATTTAAAAAATAATTAATTTATTCATTTTAAAATTTAAAGTTAATTCAATCTCAGAATACTTAGGGCAGACTTTTTTTGGTATGTGCTAGTCATTTTTAGTAGGTATCAGGTCTACTCCTACAACTAAGGGACTGAGCCATGAACCACTTCTGTCAGATATGGACAAAAGTTTCGCATACTGTGCCACACCCTCTCTATAATTCACACCTGAAAATTAAGTCCTTATAAAAAGAGCTTCCTGATTTAGTCAAATACGACTGTTCAGATAAAAGCACTTAAAGTAATCTTGCAAGGCTCCTTCCCTACCTGAGCAGCAGACAGAAGGCACAAACATCCATGACTTTTCTTGCCAGTACAACTGTAAAGGTCTAACACATCTTTTTGATTCTTCACATGCATTTTGGATGACTTTTCATTTCATTCAGTAAAAGAATTTTGATTACTACATCAATTTTTACTTCCTGTAGACACCGTATTGTTTGTGGTGGTGGTCTAAATGCATATGAAATATTGTAATGTTTTGACCACAGCAAGGCAGGAATGTTTGGAGCAGTCTCTTCAAGCTGCACACAGCCAAGCTTGACACCTGACTCACAGGCTGTAGGTAATAACCCCAACATGTGTAAGCCCAGAGGGAAAAGTGGAGGAAGTGCCTTCGTTGGAAAAAAATCCAACAGTGGCAGCACCTGGTGGCTGCCATGAGATGTGATACTGCTCTGGATTGGGCACTTTGTTAAAGAAGCACAGACCAGCAACCTCAAAATACTTATTTTTAGTTCCCAATTACTACCTAGGAGACTGAAAGGACCACATGTAGGAAAAAAAAGTCTCAGATGCAGTTGTTGCAAACAGTTTTTCTCCAACACAGAGTTTTCCTTGTTTTCCCTCATACAACCATTCCTCAGCCTGGCCCATCCAAAGTCATACTCTCAAGAACTGCATGAGTTAATGCTGACCACCTGGAAGTGTTGCAGCCCTTCAGGCTTTTATAATAAAAGCTGAGAAAGACGACATTTACTGCTAACACTTTTCCCACATCCATTTCTAATGAGCAGGATCAAATTATAATTTTTACACTATTTTCCAAGCCTTACAATATTCAGTAACTATAAAACAAATGGGCAACAAACAGGGGTCAATAAACCCCAAGCTATGGCACCTAAAACATTATAATAAGCAAGCAGGGTCAAGTGAAAGAGCTCAGCAAAAAAGCAATTACATGACAACATTGCTTTGTCCAGAACGAAATAAAGCATTACTACACCATTTTCTAATTTTTTTTAATGTCATGTATGGGTTTTACACAACTGAACTGCAGCAGAAAAATAACTTCTCTTGAGTCTGAGGAACTGTTTGTCTAGTTTATGAAATAAAAAGAATTAGACAAATCACATTTTATCAAATTTTCAATCTAATTTTATGCCAAGATTTCCTTGTCTAAGAAATTCTAAAATTACCATCTGCTATTAAATGAACTATGGTACCAACTAATGAACTTGGTTTACATTTTTTTAACACATGAAGCAAGCACATTTTCTTCTTTTCCAAACACACTTTCTCTGTTGCACTATTGTGTGTTTTATCTGGAGTATAGTATTTAGAACAAGGCTCTACATCTCACTGTAAAAACATGTTTGATGAAGCATTCTGGTCACTGACAGCAGTGAAAAATAAACAAGAGGTGTTCAGACACTGTTTTTCTCCCTCCCAGCTGCAGAGATAGCCATTAAGTTTCATACGTTAGCTGGGTACATTGAAACTCCTCTGTGCTTCTTCTTCCATAATGCAGCTTTTTTCTTTTTGTGATCTGTGCAATGGCATACACTGAAGAATTGTTAAGGGAAATGTTTTCTAGCAGCATAGCAAAAGGACACTAAGCATATGACTTGCATGCAACATCAGCCCTATATGCCGTAGGAGGCATAAGACTTGAAATGTAACCCAAACAGGCAGATAAGGTATTTCATTCCACAGAAAGAAAATGGTTCCTTTCATCTAAATGAGCTTATTCCACTGCTGATACCAGAATTTTATGTATTTTGGGAGGATAATGTACCCCTATTTTTAAATCTGTATTACATTAGCCAGAAAAAATAAACTATGGAAAGACAGAAGTGCAGAGACTGGGAAGCAGAGTTGATTAATGTGCTGCCTGATTTCACTTTTGGGACCTGAAATTGCATCTGCTGCAGAATGAAGGAACTAGGGGGGGAAAAAACCCCAGTCTCATCTGACATCTGTAAAGGTCATGAAGGAAATGATGGGGGGTGATCCAGAGTTGGTATGGCCACAGGTGTCTTGCCTTTTCAAAGACATATATCAGAATATCCTCGGAATAAGCAATGCTGTTGGGCTGTTAGTTCTTGAAGCCCTCAAATGAATCAAAGGAAGGAAAAGTCTGGCAGAGATAAATATGAGCTACCATAAAACCTGAGAATATTTTCATCTAAAATCCATGCACCAGCCCTGCTCCTCTTCACTTTGGTAGCTAAAAGAAGAACATGAAGAGAGAGAGGAGTCCACATGGTGGCCATACCTTCCCTATGGCTGTGCCAGACAATGCTGCTCTTGGCAGCTGCCCTGGCTGGCACGGTGAAGACAGCGCAGATGCCACTCTGCCCTCCCAGTGTTTCAGACTGTGGAAAGACATAGGAACCATGGCCAGCAAATCATGGGATCACTGTAAAAAACCCCATGGTTCTAGAACTGCACATTAAGTACAATAAAAAAGACAGTCTTCTAAATTATTCAGGTGTCTAAACAGCACCAGAATGTGCACATATTCCTTACGCCTCCTAAAGACAGCTATTATATCCACTCTCCAAGTCTGATGACTCCATGCAAACCGCACAGAAGGAGCTTCAATTCTCAATTATTTTCGCTTCTTATATATAGTTCTGCCCTTAATTGAAATTTTCAGTCCAAAGCAAGCCATTTTAAACTTCACAGTCTATAACTGTTAGTTAAAAAAGAGGCTTTTGTAAAAGCTCTGTTTAATTTGTTGCATTTTAATGTGAGGGTTGTTGCACATAGTTGAAAACATGGAGTTCAACACGACTCTTTCCATTAACTAAGACAGAAATGGCAATTATGCAGTCTGTTGATCAAATTCCTTACTAACGAAGGGTACTTTCTGCTAATGGATAGAAAAGCAGAGCAGTCCAGTCAAACAAGTCACCTTCATAGTGGAATGCAAGACCCATCAATTTTACTCACGACTTCTTCAGTAATGAGTTTGGAGCCATCAGCACTGCTCCTGAAAGATGACCAGTGAGGTAGAGGAACCACAAAAAGTGGTTTGAAATGAAAAATGGGGTGAGATATTTCTGCCCCTTTAGAAAGGAAGTTGGTTAGGATGAATCTATCTGTAATGTGCCTGGGCACTGCATTAAAAATGCTTGGACAGAAAAAAATACAATCCTGCCATGCAGTTGGTGGCACCTTGACTTTTTGTGCTGCAGCATCATGACAAGATAACCAGACCACTGTCTTCATCTCTATCCTGGAATCCACTGATATTGTGGAGAATCAGAGGGAACAGTAACCATGGCAGTAAGAGAATTTTTTTCACTTGGGATGTAGTGGATTCCAGCCTGCAACCCCACATCACAGATTAATTGTTCATGCCTCTGGATGATGGTTAGGAAGAGCCAGCTTTCGCCCTGTTCCCTCTGCAGGGAGCATGGGGCACTGTTGTTCAGAAGGAACAGAATGAGCTCGCATTAACTTTGGCTCCAGAACACAATTTTCTATTCTTTGATTATCAAATCCCCAAGAAGAGATTAGATGTTTTTGTTTTTCTCAGATGGACTGTGCTATAGTAAATCTTTCCATTATCTAATAAACAGTTAAAATTCAATAGCACCTAGGTAGAGCATCAAAATCAGCAGGCAAGAACAAATTAAGTCCTTCATGAGAGAGGCTGTGCAGGATCATTTCTTCCATTTCCATCTCCAATATCTTTAATACTAAATACACAAACCTATATTAAAGTTAGAATTGCTTTTAATTAGATAAAACCAAGAAGACTCGGTGTTCATCTTAGACCTTTTGCACCGGAGCTTTGATTAGCACAGCTTCAGCACCTTGTCTCAAATTATTAACCTGCCCCATTTTCAACTCAGAAGTCCGATATATGAACATAGATACCTAAACCCTAATCCTGTGAGGTCCCCAGCATGTCCTCACAAGTACTCATCATCCTCAGACTGCATGAAATTATTCTGATCAAAGGGTGGCTGTAGCCTTTCAGGATCACGCCCTAATGAATAAAATATACAAAGGTGACTTGAGTGAAATCCTCTCCAATGTGCTGACAAAGGTAAAATAAAATATTCCCCCTAGGACATTTTCCTGGCAGAACAACTTGACCCCTGTGTGAGTGGCCTTCAGAAGGAAATGGATAATGCTCTAACTAACTAACTAATTCATTCACTGAACTTTTGGGCAATTTCTTGCCAAATGATTGGCATGTTCCACCATATATACAGCAGATACATCTAAAAGCACCATAAAGTTTTAGATGAGTATATGATACATTTTTAACTTCAAGCTGCTTGCGTGCAAACTGCACTGTTAATTGCTGTGTTTTTTAGTTCTAAATGCTGCCTATTTTCTAACCATGGATTTTGTTTTTTACAAACCTCTCCCATGCTGCACAACAAGCATTACCCCAGAAATTCAGCTTCGTCCTTGCTTGCTGATGAAATTTTACTATTATGCAGTAATTGCAGTGCCCTGAACTCTCATCCTCCTGCAAATTTTATGTTCCTCCAAGGAGAGTGTTTCTTCTTAAAGTGATATTATTTCATCGGTACAGTGTGGCTCACTAAGCTTGCCTTTTTCCCCCTTGTTCTTAGACTTTAAAAAGAGACTCTAACAGTCTGATCCAGCACCTACTGAGAAGAAATCAAAGGCTCCTGTTGACTTCAGTGAGTGCTGGAGACAGCTCCTAAATAGGATGATTCAAAGTGCAGCTCTAGCCTGGAGGCAGCTATACAGCTGATACTGTGGGGCTTTATTGTCTCATTGCTTCCAGCTCCAATCTGCACAGTTTTTTAGTATAATTATAATTTTCTTGTTGCCAGTCCAATAAATATCATGCTGGATAGGAGAGTTGAATTACTGCCTGAAATTTTAACCAGCAAAAATGATCCTGTAATCAGATTTCTTATGTCATGCAGGACTCAGGATTGTGTACAATTCTAATTTTCCTTAAATGAGCGACAATCATAAAGACCACTCAACAGAAAACACATGGTCTACAGGGCAGCATTCCAGTCAGTGGCTGAGCCAGCTGGGGAACAAAGCAATGGGCAAGCAATTTTGAAGGCCATGTCCCAGGACACAAAGGTCTCTGTGTTGTCTGTTGTGTCACCCCACAAACTGTGTGGGCATATTGGCATAGGTCACACTTGTTTCAGGGAGAGATTAACAATTGTATAACATGGGGGACAGTGAGCCAATGCCTCAGTCCATGCTATGACTCCTTGTAGAGTACTGTTATACTCAGAGACTTTGTGAACTTGAAATCCACAATCTAGTATTCTTATAAAAACAAAGGGTGTTAGCACACTTCTCCTGTCCATCCACAACCAACTCAGGCATGCGTTACTGACCAGTAAGAGAAAACTTCCCTGGATCATTGAGATCAGTCAGGCTGGACAGAAGCAACTCTTACCTTTAAGGCAGGTCAGGTTGTCAGTGCTCGGCACAGTGCACCTCACTGAGAGCCCTGCCAGGTTTGTGTGCAAGCAACAGCCACCACCAGGAGTTTCTGCCTTTGGGCACCACTAACAAGTGGAAGAGAGTTAATCGTGGTAAAGTTAAATTAACATGAAATGCCTGACTTGTCTCATTCACATTCTTTTGACAGTAGCATATGTTCCTGCTTTACACATGAAAGCTTAATTACAGCATTTTAGGTGGCAAACCAGTTAATTATATAAAAATGGGGCCCAGAAGTCTGTGATATGACACCTTTCCATGCTTCCCTGGGAGATGTCATGAACAAAAGAAGATGTTTATTGCTAGCAGCATCAGGCTGAGGGCTGCAGGGGAGCATTGCCACTGAAGCCTGGGGTCCCTGTGCACAATCTGGCTATAATGGAGAGCAAAATGCGTTTTATACAAATTGCTCTTGCTAATAACAAAAGTGAAAGGAAAGCTCTTTCTTTTTTTGCCTGGAACAATACACAATCTCTTGTGCAGGCTTTATATTGCCTCACTTCAGATGTTGCTGATGTAAAAATCCCCAACTGAGATTATCATTCATTTTGGCTTTTCTTTATCACTCATCATGGTTTTCTTCCTACACAGAACAGGCCAGTTTGAACTCTTTCAACTGCATATGTCCAGAAGAGAGAAGGCAGTCTGCAGCCATGCCTCTTCCCTCCTTTGACTAGAAAGAGAGCCTGAGGGGACCAGCTTGGGTGACAGCAGATGAAACTGAACATTTGCAAATGATTAGAGAAACCAGTGTGCTACCTAAATCTAGAATAGAGGGAAGATGGAGCCCCACTCAGCATCATGTCATGAACTCCATGTGCTTTGTTTTTTCTTGCCAGGCTTGAAACAGCAGATGTCTCTCATGCTCACAAAAGAAGAAGGTGAATTGAGTCCTCTTGGCAGAAAATTCTCTCCTTGAATGGTATTAGCACAATTTTTTTCCTTTCAGAACCTAACACAAGTACCTGGACAATTCTTTTCCCCTGGGGCCTTCTGTCAGCCTTTCACCTGATAGTATGCTGGAGGCTACCATACCCAGAATGTGATCCCACAGACTGTATGTTTTAGCCTGGACCTTAGCCCTGTGGTGTTGCCTATTGTCCCATGGATTTTCTGCTCAGTTTGGACCTTGAAATTAAATTCCCACTTTTGATCCATCCACCAACAGTCACTCACTAAGCCAATGCCAAAACAATTATTCACTTAAAACCAACCCACCATCAAAGCAGTGGGCATTGCAGGTCAAAAAATCTCCAGTAGCATAAATTTGTAGCAATCACCCAACGAGAAGGTGTCTTGTTTCGTTCTTCCTTCCTGTGTGTTTTTGTGCTTTGTATCAGACTTACAACACTGACTGGTACAACAGCTATTCATAGCCTATGGTATATTTGGAATAATCAGCTTCCACAAATGTCTTGGCATTGCACTTGCATGCAGTCAACTGCTTTCCATCTCATATTCTGCAGCTATGAAAGTTCTCTCTTAAAAAATAATAAATACAAAATGTACAATGGAAGGCTTTATTTTCACCTCGGGCTCTTGATGACAAGAATAACTCCTTGAACTGCATCTTGCAGGTTTAAAATATGACTCTAGGGTTTTTATAAAAACAAAAAGAAGGTACAACTTATGTGTTACATAGCAAAGGACTCACTATCTGTGTTTTTAGAGACTTTATCTCAGAAAGCCCTGTGAACATAATAAGATAAATTACTTAAGCTTGCAAAAACAAGGACATGTCAGAATGCTGACCTCCCAGTTTCACCTTTATCTCACCTAATTATATCAACATGCAGAACTGGATAATGCCCTGCTACAGTGTTCCAAGATGCTTTGTAGATCAGAGGTGCAGCAGCGCACTGAAAGCCTCTGGCTTTATGGCAGATTTGCACTGTTTCAGGGAAGGCAGAGGGGGATTGTCTAGTGTCATGTTCCAAAAGGGTGAAGAGTGCTACTTTTGCACAGAGGGCTTCTGAAAGGCACAGCTGCTGTCAGATGGCAAAATATCTAGTGTTGATAAATTTGCTTTTTTTTTTTTTTTTTTTTTTTAAGTAATGGGAAAAGTAAAATGCACAATCCTCTAAGACTGCTGCAGATGTGGTGTCGAGACAAAAAGCAATGAGATTTTATTTCTAAGCAAAGATCCCTGTGTTACTGAAGGCAGAGAAACCTTTATGCCAGCAGCTCACAAAAGAAACCATGAGATTTTCTAAAGGTAATTGAATACTGGTAAAGAAACACAGCAACAAAAACAAACCATCTCTGATCCCTGAAGGGGAGTGCAGGGACTTACCTGTGTCTAGCAGTTGGAAGCTATGTGCTGTGGAAACGATTCAGTCCTGTAAACATGTCTAGTACCCAGCTGATCTCTCTTTCTGCTGTTTTTCCAGTCATGTAAACATCTCTAGTACACAGCGTCCTTTGGCAAGGAGCTCAACTCTCTTACTCCCCCCTCAGCATCTCCCTTTGTTTATTTTGAACCTGACTCCTACTGACACCATGTGCTGGCGCTAATCCTCATGTTGCAGGTACCACGCCAATCTCACTGGCAGTTTAGGAAAAGCCGCGCGCTCCAAAGGCTCGGCAATTCATCATCATTTCCAGGAAGAAGCAGAAGAGCAGTGGTGGTGATTTCTGCCTTTTTCCTAAGGGCAACAGAGGAATGTATCTGTCAGCCAGGCGTGGCATCCAGTGAAAGTTAACACCAAGTGCTCCTGTACTGCTCATCCCGATGATATTAATAATGCTGACAGGAATGACCACGGTAGAACAAAAGTGACTACAAGGAGTTGGAGCGTGGGTGGAAACACTCACATGTGCCAATTGTTCCTAACAAGAACCATGTTTGGGGTAACAGCAGAATTGGGCTTCTGGGGGTGGCACTGGGGAACTGGCTTCTCATCTGGGGGCTGCAGCTTAATGAGCAGCTGGGTAAGGACTAAGGTAACTTAATGAGTGTGTTTGTATTTAATAGAGGATAGCGGAAAGAGGGAAACCCATCCCGGAGGATGGCATCCAACCCTAGGATCCTCAATATCGTGACTTATTGGAGGGGGCCATGAAGGCAAGCACAGGGCAGGAACACCTCTCCTGGGAGGACAGGCTGAGAGCTAGATCTGTTCAGCCTGGAGAAGAGAAGGCTGTGGGGAGGCCGTATTGTAGCTGTTCATCACCTAAGAGTGGCTTATAAAATGGAGAGGAACCTTTTAGCAGGGCCTGTTGCACCAGGACAAAGGGTAATCATTTGAAACGGAAGGAGGGTAGATTCAGACTAGATACAAGGAAGAATTTTTTTTTTATGGAAATGGTGATGAAACACTGGAATTGATTTCCCAGAGATGTGGTAGACGACCCATCCCAAGAAACTTTCAAGGTAAGGTAGGTTGGGGCTCTTAGTAACCTGAGGTAGTGGAAACTGTCCCTGCTCATTGCAGGGGTGTTGGAACTGAATGAACTTTAAAGATCCCTTCCAGCCCAAACCATTCTATGATTCTATAAACAGACTGACCTAAAAATGAGGGAAAATCAGGATATGCCATAGGGTTCATAGAAGAGGATCCTAAACTGGTCAGAGCACTTCAGTTACTACATTCTACTGCAAGTACCTGAACAGGAGATGATGGAAAGGTAGATATATGATCAAATCTGTAACTGAATCAGTGTTACACATTCAGATGGATAATGCTTACCAGAAGGAGAATACCAAAACAACCTTTAGGGTTCCAGAGGGAGACTTTACTGAATTCAGAGGTTTACATGGTAAAATCATCTGTGATTCTGACCCAAAGTAAATAAGTGTCAAAGATGGCATTTCCTAAGAAAATATCCCACAAAAATAAGACAAACAAAACATGGGAAAAGGTACCTATCTGTAGAGGTAAATGTTAGCAGATACAAATATGAGTAAGTTGGATTTGAGAGTCAGAGAGGTTTCACAAAACATAACATTACTCAGGTATCAAATGACAAAAAAAGAGAAAATATTCAAAGACACAGAAGAAGAAAAAAAAAAAAGAAAAGCAGCAATGTAACATGATATTCAATTAATAGAGAACATGGAAGATAGCAAGAAATTGGTTTGTAAGAATACTGATATTACCACCAAGATTAAGAAAAGTTATTGGTCTGAATATTCAATGGAGAAAGAAAGCAATCAAGAGATAGCTTCAGGAAAGCTCTTCAATTTTCTTGCATGCCTTTGCTGAAAAGGGAAACCAATAATGTGGCTGCCATTTCATAGGTGTCAGTAAGGGACAATGCCACATTTTTTTTTTAGCAGGGAAATATAGGCTAGGAAGCATTTAAGGCATGAAGAAGTTAAAACCTTTCACATCCATTGGGTCTCGGGAGTTTTATTCCAGTTCATACAAAGACCATCCTTGAGAACTCCTAAGGATTCAGGAGGGATCAGAGATCAAGATAGGAAGAAGTAATCATGATGCCTAACAGAAAGAGGGTTACAGCATCACCTTAGAATGTCATATACCCTGGATTCCGAGTGGCATTTCACACCATGCTCTGGAGCTTTCTTGCAGGAAAACATCACTGTGCAAAACCAGTTCCAAATAGTTACAAAGCTGGTTAGAAAAATGTATTTTGTTGTAGGCAGAAGTAATCTGTTGTGCAAACAGAGAAAAAGAAACCACTCTAGGTAGTTACATGAAGTCACCATGGTAGTCACCATGAAAAACATGGTGAGGGTTTTGTAGAACCAAAGCAAGCACAAGTGAACTTGAGTCCTCACACTGCCTCAGAAAAAAGGTAATCACCCTATTGGGGCTTATAGATCCTTCTACAGCATGGCACACCTTTAAAATAACCAACTCATTTTGTCCAGTCCTGTCAAAACATCCTGGGAAAGCTGTCTCCAGTTTTCCAGCACTGCATTTCCATAATAAATCCAGGCACAAATCTTAAGAGGAAAGACAACAATCAGAGATCTAGCAAAGCCTACCTTGAAGGAAAGATTGAAACATTTGGGGTTGTTCACCTAAATAAAAATGAGGAGGGATGCAAAATAATGTAGGAAAAAAATGATCACAAAGAGAACTATTCTGTTCTTCAAACCTTTAATGGTTAGGACAAAAGTCACAGATAAACTGAATTGACAGTGCTTCAGACAGACAATAAAAGAGAACTCCTAGCCATATGGAGAAGGGCAGTGATTTCACCATACATCCTGCCACCATCACACCTACCTCTCAGTGCAGAGGATGTGCAGTCCCCACACTGGATGTCTTTTAACTGCTTAGTCAATCATCTACCAGGATTTCAATAATTGGAGTTGAACCTGACATATGGCAGAGTGATGGATTAAGTAAACAATCTCTCTTGCCCTCTTGGTTTTTGTCCATCTAAGAAAAAAGGGCTTTCATCCTCCTCCTCCTTCATGATATGGTAGTCAGAATAATCCTCTGACACCCAAGCTGATCTGCTGGTGCAGATCACCCCCAGATGTGTGTCCCACATTACTATTAATTACTATTACTATTACTATTACTATTACTATTACTATTCTTTCTCTGGAACCAAACCACAATAGTTGACTGTCCTGTGTACAGCAGATGTGATGTTAATGCAGAGCCCTGTCTCTGGCATGTGGGAGGGAAATGGGAACAGAGGTCTCTTTCTGTCACAAGAGGCAGCATGTGGAGCTGCACCCCAAGTATGGCAAGGGCTTTTACTGAATTCAGTTCAAATAAGTGAAGTTCAGGGTGGAGATTTCAATTTCCATACCTGAGTTTTGCCAGCTAGAATTCTTCCCCTTTTCTTTCCAAAGCTCAGTATGAGCAGAAGGCTGCATGAAAAAGGGTTTGTGTGAAACAAAAGAGACAAAGGATAAGATAGCAATAGAGCTCTGAACACCACCTAATCCTTCTCAAACAAATCTGTTATTTTGGATATTTAAAGAAAGAAGTCTGTCTACCTGACAAACCAGAGTGATTCCAAAGAAATGATTACAACCTGCCGCATCAGGTCGTACTGAAAAGAGTTTCTATACAGCCCATGATTCTGTAAATTACATTTACTGTCTCTTCACTTCCCAGCCTGAAGCAGTGCAGACCAGGGCAAAATGAACAGTGACAAAGTTGTGCAGGTTTTATACAGTGGGATTGTTAAGAATAATATGGAGATGGGAATGAACTTGATGGAATCACAATGAAAGATTAATTGTGTGACGTGTGAGTAATTGGTTAATGGGACTGGGTCAGCACCTGGTGTCTGATGGTTTGAAAGGAGGATAAGAATGCAGTTTCAGCTATTTGAAAAAGATTTTGCAGGCCAAAATGTTCCCAGCTCTGTAACTTGCAGAGTCTGGGAAATTAAATAAGTCTAAATGTAAATTACAGAGTTGTCTGAGGCAGAAAAATCTACTTTGAGACTGATATTCATATTGTCAGTGTCTGAGGCAGAGAGGCCAGAATGGGCATCCAGAAGGGAAAAAACATGGCCTGGGCAAATGAACCTGAATGAAACGTGATGCATTAACCTGGAAGTAATTATAAAGAAAGGGCAGGGGGTAGCCTTGTTAGCGACTCCTCAATGTGTAACAGAGAGCCATTATGGTAATATGAGACTGTAAAAAATGAGGCCCTGTCTGCTCTGCAAGGATATTAAAGAATGAGTGACACTTCCCTCATGAAAAGAAGGATTGCCCCATTGTCCTTCACCAACATTTTCTCTGTCTTGTCAACAGCCTGCCTGGCTATCACCCTTCCCTGCAGGTTGGCTGCATCTCAGCTGTGCTTTACTTGTGTATTTTGGAGAGGTAACAAACTCACAGCAGCTCTACGAAAATTATAATGTAAAGATTATTTCAGTTGGTATTTAAACAGGCAACTTTTCAAGATAGTTCATAAAACTTTTTTTCCTCTCTACTACAATAAGTTCGCATTGTACTTGTATGAAATAACAATAAAAAAAAAAAATCCAGATGATCCAAACCAGTTTTCTTTGAGCATTAAAGACCACACTCATTGTGATGTTCAGAGAAAATGTCAGCGCTGAAGATTCCAATGTCTCTCCGAGATGGGATTTTAGATCTGGACTTCCATGTTTGCCTACAAAAATAAGTAGCACTCTAGTTCTAGAAGTACAAGCAAGAACCTACCACTTTATTTGATCATACCAATATTAAGGAAGCAGAAAGACATGCAGGGATAAAATCAGAAAAACTCATTTTACAAGGAGCAAAGAACATAAAAGGAAACTAAGAAAAGATTTAGAAATAAAATAGAAGTGTGAAAAAGACAACAGAATACACAGTCTGATTGTTCAGATTCAGAGGACAGCAATAATTAATGGTACAAAGTTGTGTGAAAAATCTCTTGCACCAGTCTTCATAAAAACTATATTGCCTAGAGCAATGGTTTTAGAAGGAGACAGAAACTTAAGCTAGGAGAGGAACAGAATAAAGAAATAACACTTAAATAGTCTGGATGAATTCTTGTCAGTATTCCTCAAAGAATTTCCTACTAAGGTACTTAGTAAACCTGAGAAAAAACAGACTCTGTGATCCTCATGGTCTTCAAGAACTTGTGGATTCAAGGCAGATTGAAGTGATCAAGAGGAAGGTAAATATATCCCATGTCTGATTAAACAAAAAGAGTCCAGGCTACCAAGAATAATTAAAGTTTCATCCATAATGACACACAGGAACAAGTGACTACATAGCAACTGACAAGCACTGGAATAGCACTCCTGACCCTTTTTGTCTCCTTGGACATGTTCACAGAGCAGAGCAGGTAGGTCTGAAGTGAGACCTGGCATGCTGGATGCTGGGAAAAGGACAACAAAATATGTGGCCCCTTAAGGACCAGATGCCAATCAATAAACTCCATCCCACTTAAAGTGGTGTCCTGGACCATGAGCAGTTTCACAGACACTGGCTTAAAGGTTGAGACTGGGGTGAACACCCAACAGAGAGCTGTGAAGGATAAACTGTGACAGACTTATGTAATTTCTGACAGGTTGTGTTGGATCAGAAGGGGTATGTCTTTTCAGATACTCTGACTTTACTAAGGTTTCTGATGTTAATCTAGATTACTTTTTTATAACCAAAACCCATGTAATTTTATCTAAGTGAAATTGTCATGTGGTACCTTCATAGCTGCTCAAAAAAGCCTCACAAGTGAGTTGCTCCAAGTAATACATTGATAAATGAGGAGAACATTTTTCAGGAGAATCAGATCCTGAGAGATTGACCATGGATCCACTTCTATGGCAAGTTTACTTTGAATTGATTGCATTGCAAGAGTGGTTACATTTGGAAAATGTACAGACGGCACCTGACCATGAGGCCTTGCAAGCATTTGGAATAATAGGATTAAAGTCTTAAATTACTCTGTAAATTGGGGACATAATATGAAATAAGCATGATGCTACTCAGTAAGAAACAAAGAGTAATACTTAAAAGGGTTAATATAACAATAAAAATGTGGAAAGCTTAATTTATCCAGTTGTGTACTGTTTAGAAACATTATTTTGAGACAACGAATTACGATTGTAATTTGCCCATTTTTGCAATTTTGGATGTATATATTTATATATTTACCCAGATACATATTTATTGTTTATGTAAATACTTTATGATTTTCTTATGCCTACACTCATGCACACACATGAAGAGACTAAAGTCAGTCATTGCCCAAACTCACAAAAAGAAAAGATGGGGTCAGATTCACTCAGGTCACAACACTGCAAAAGTGGATTTGAATATCACCAAATTACTAGGTACAACAGAAGGGCTGTAGTTCTCACTGTGCCCCAATACCAGAGTAGCTGAGGGAACAGCCTGACCTTAGAGGCAATCCATGAGAGAACATCTGTTCCTGTGGTACCTTTTTAATAATAAAAAAATGAGAATATGCTGCAGGGCACCAACAGAGTGGAACATATGTACAGCTAACATTTTTGCAATGCACCATGAGTGGAGTGCTGTAAATCTAAGAGGTTTTAAAGACAGGTATGACTCTTTTGTAGAGAGAAACAGCTAATCCTGAACCCTAGAGGTCTTCTGCTAAAAGGAGGGGCAACAGAAGGCAGTCTGCATCTCAGGCCAGTAGTGAAACAAGGGATGTATCCCATTGTTAAGATGAATTTTACTTCACTTATAATCTTGTTTCTTTCAGCCTGTGCATCTATTCCTTTGACATATGACAACTGGATAATTACACTTGTAATTTGCTTTGTTACAAAGACAGCCTAGTTTCATGGGATGAGCCAAACGTCATGGGATGAACCGGGGCGGGGATGATAAACTGGGAAGCACTGCCTCTGTGGAAATCATCACCCTAAGGCAGAGTGCAGAGATCTGAGCCCTCAAGAGGTTCAGTGGTGGGCAAATGCACTTTGCAGGGAGCCAGGCAGGATGATTGTGCTGCAAGCTGTCATCCTTGGGGATGAGAAATATCAGAAAATGTGTAGTCAACAGCTCCCCCTTCACCCCCAGGCATGACACCCACCCATCATCAGTGGTTTTCAAGGAAAAGGTTAGACAAACACCAGGGCAAGGTACTCTAGGGAGGGTGGGCTCCTCCTCAGGGCAGGAGGATGAGCACACTTCCTAACTTACATTTATCTCACTAATTTACCATGTTACAGTGCATAGGACAGGCAAAAACACCTCCAGAGGTTTGTACCAGCCCAATCCTTCCAACAGTTCCCCAGCTTCCTCTGTGGTCCTGCCTGGCCAATTTATTGCATTTTGTAGCCTGAGAGGGTCCTTGTTAAATGAAGGAACTCGCACACAATTAACAATGACATGTTTTTATTCCTAAGTGCCATCCACTCAACCACACTAGGGAAGTGATATCCTGTTTCCCAGCGAGTCTAAATTGGTCTTTAGGTCATTTTTACTCTGAGGGCAAAAATAATTGGCCTTGTGGTTAGATCTCCTCCTGGATGTACACTCTACATTTTACACGCAGTGAGATCCATAACTCTGCTTGAACAAGTGATTGATCTGGCACTGACTTTTCACACTGCGAGTGCAAACAGGATGCCAGTTCAATTCTCGTTCTGGCAACCAATCTCTGCCTTGTAGTATGCTTTTATTTTGCCTTTTTTATTACACAGTGGAAAGTATGTATCACCAGGTTCTCTAACATATATGCAAAGAGTGGAGTTTTCAGTTGTGCTCTGCACTGTTACAGTGCATCTTCACAGATCATATCAGCTCACATCTGCTGTGGAGGTTGTTCGGCTCCACTGGCACATGGTTTTGCCCCGCTTCCATCCTTTCTGAGCAATGCAACATGTGCACTTCATTTTCCTCAGAGCCATCTGATTTATCCCTCTTCCAACTTCACTCCAAGAATTGACAGGGGCTTTTTGCTTTTTTTTCCCCTTTTGTACTAGTCCCCTGCCCCCAAAGTGTCCAATCTTTAGTCATTTTGACCATCGATTTTGTTTTCAAAATCTACAGTTGATGATCTCTTCAGAAGCATGAATTCTTGTCAGACAGTCTTTCCATTTTGTCTATTTGCATCAGTTTGACACACTGTGAACATTGTAAAACTTAAGTCTCTTAAATGGAGTCCTGTCTCTATTCTAGTGTTGCTACCAAAGTGTGCTCAGATCACATTCCCTTGCAGCAGCTACTGTGCAAGAATGTTGTTATTTCTGAATAACCTGGATGAGTCTATATTACAGTATTTCCTTTATGCCAGCGATTTTCATACAGCTTTTCCCTGTTGACCACCATGTCACTGGTGAGGTCTGTTCAACACGGCACAATACACCTCCAAGTGAAGTTGGTGCATTTCTAGCAAGAGCTTGCATGCTGTAGGAGGATCCTGCATATCATTTTACAGAAGAAAAGATGTCACTGAAATTCTCTGAATGCTGCAGCCAAGCATAATAAAGAAGCTATCACAATCTAGGCTATTACCATTTCTGTATTTTCCAAGTCTTGCTGGACGGTCCCCTGCTGCCAGTGGTAGTGGAACCCTACCTTGCCTTCTCATTAGACATAGAATCATAGGATAATTCAGGTTGGAAAAGGCCTCTAAGGTCATTGAGTCCAGTTGTTACCCTTACACTGCTGAAGTCCTTACAGCAGCCTCCAGCTCAGGAGCTCTGCTGCCTGCTGTGGTGTGTCAGCCACAGAAAGTAAAGGACAAAGACACAAAAAGAGAGAGACAGAGTCCTGTCACCCACTGCTCGGCCCACAGCAACTACAGGGAAAGATAACAGGATGGGAGAGGGAAGAGGAGATGATGGTGAGAAACTGGCTGTCAGTCCAGTGCAGACTGAGTGCTCCTCCCTTCTTTGGTCAGGTGTCAGGAGCTCTCTCTACAAGAAAGGGAGGAGAGCATTGTGACAGGAGTACAAAGGTACTGCACAATCGTCTCGCTTTAAGAAGATGAGGAGGTCCTCAGACTCAGCAGAAAGAAATGAAACTTCACCCAGAGATTTAGTCACTAGAAGAGTGTTCCCAGCTTGTCTCATAGTTGGCATTATGTGCAGCCAGGGTAGCAAAAGGCACTAGATCTGCTCATGAATGTGAAAAGGCAGTCTAGAGTGAACTCAGGGCATTGCACAAATAGGGAGATTTAGGGGTCTGCTCCTTGTTTCATGGTATGACATAAGTGTCATACATAAACCCTTAAGCTGATTTTTATCACTTTGGCTAGGTGTCCTAGGCACAAAGCTAAAGAAGAGATTCCTTTTTTTTTTTTTTTTTCCTTTTTTTTCCCCCTCTCCTTTTGTGTTGCTGCTGTTGTGGTTACTGCTGTTGTTATTTTGGGGTTTTGTTCCTTCTGTTTGGTGGTGGGTTTTTTGACAGCTGTGCAGAGAGCTCTCTTGCATGCCTGGCTATACATTTAACAGAGAGCTTTTGAGTCTTTTTACACCAAATGCTCCAATGGCCTAAGAGCATTATCATAGTTTATCAGAGATTGGTGTTCAACCTATTTTAGGCTGAATTAAGGTTAGAATGAGATTTACCTATTTCCTGTGTATGTTCTAGTCATTGATTTCTGAGATCATAAACTGTACACCACCTCTTCAGATGAAGTTAGCTGTAATATCAGCCATGCCTAGATTTTGGAGTTGTCTTTATATTTCAGGTGGCTTGGTTGAGGTGTTTATCCATCTTTCCCTGAAGTCATGATGATAAGTGACAACTGCATACTTGTATTCCCAGAAAAGTTAATGCTGAGAATTTACATCACATAGGGTGACATTTTATTACTTTTCTCTGTATAGGGCTACACAGTCCTGAAACACTTATGGTGCTTTTTCATTACTTGAGCCCTAACTTGAGTAGGTTCACAGCTGCTGTGTATGAAGGCAAGTTTGAGTCATGTCCTAAACACTCCAAAAGGTGTAAAGAAATAGAAATACACCAAAACCTAATTTAATTTGTAAAGAAGTTTTAAAATAAAGTTTTGTTTTGTGCATTATTTATATAAATAATACAGCTACATAGTACTGCTTCAGTACTGTAGCCATGCTAACACTCTGTAAAGCAGATTCACCCCAACACAGTGTGAATCCCTCCTTAACTTTCTTCACTCACACTGCTTATCTGGCTAGTGAACCACAGCTGCCTTGTGGTGGAATATCTGGTCTCCATGATCTTAGTTGGCTATTTCATGATTCCTAATCTTGAGCTTAAATACTTTTTTTTTTGTGTGTGTGTGTGTGGTTTTTTTTTGTTTGTTTGTTTTTGTGTGTGTGTGTGTCTGTGCACTGAACAGTCCTTAATGCAGCAGCACTTTACTCCTTCAGGTGTCGCCCACCTCCAAACTGTGGCCATGACCCACCTGCCTTAAAACAGCTACTCACATGCTGCAAAGCATCTGATGAAAGAGTTTCTATCAATCAACATTTAACAACCTTTCAAACCACAGAAGATCCATTAATACCTATTCTCTGGAGCACCTGTAGTGTTTGGAAGCAGGCAGGAGTCTTGCAAGTAATACCAAACCTGCCAATTTAAGCAAGTCAATGAAGCCTTAGGCAAATGCAAATGCAGCCCAGTACCAGGCCTCTGTAAACAACTGCAGTGCTGTCATTACCATGAATTCTTAAATGAGAAGGAAGATACTTGATTTTCCATAGTAAAAAATACCCATCAGCTTGGAGAACTCCTTGTGTAATTCCAGCCTTGCTCTCCATTTGGTAGTTTCCACAGATACAGTTTGATGTACAACAGTTTTATTCTCCTGTTTAAACTCCTGTCCACTGTTACCAAGCCAAACTTGGGGGCTTTTTTGAAAGCAGATTCTATTCAAAACCATTGCAGATTGGAAAGTTCAGATAAGAATTAAGGAAGTTCCACTTTACATTACAAAAATGCCAGTCTTTCAAAGAGTCCCACAGACAGAACTGAACTCTAAAATATAACTATTTCTTTAAAGAAATTGTGGATCAAGTGCAAAATGAAGGTCTAAATACTGCAGAATCAATCATGTATTTCAATACTGCTTCACCCACAGTTCACACAAGTACAAATATTTTCCCCTGTGTGAGTTTCATTAGATGCTCAAATTGAAAATTACTATTTGACTCAAAATGAGTCAAGGTAATTTTTAAGCAGGGTTTCAACAAGTTTGTCATTTAAGATGAATAAATCACCACCTTCCTTGCAAACAAGAAATGTGAGCTCGATGAAGTACCCTGCCACCACTATGAAGCAGAGAATTCTTGCTACCATCATCTGCAGCGGTGTGCTCAAATATGTATTCTTAAAATTTCTCAAAGAGTGTGGGATACTATGATCAAACTGCTGGCACAGAAAGCACTGGAGAGAACAAGCACATGGGAGGTAATTGTTGACAATTGTGGAAAGAAAACGAGGGAAGCAATGACTGCTAGCTGTGCTGGGGAAGCAAAATAGCTGTCTGGACTGAGAGCAAATTTGAGATTTCATCCTCCAAGAGGACCCAGCACACAATGCCATGTTCTGTACAGGGAAGCACACAGACTGCAGATCCAAATTTGGCAGTAAAGACTAGGCTACAAATGATCTAATTTATCTCAATTCGTATCAGCTTAGCAAATTTGGAAGAGTTTATATGAAAATAGGTAACAAGGGAGTCACAAAAGCATGGATTTAAAAGTCTTTAAGCAATAATGACTTTTCATAATGCCTGATCTTTTTAATTGATGTCCCTCTGGTAAACAAAAAGGAAATAATGAAGAACAGAATGGAATTTTTGCTTAGGAAAGGTAAGAAATACCAAAAAGCAGGCAAATGGGTTTTGTAATGCTTTAACAAAGGAAAATAGCCTACAATTTCACTGTCAAGGTGAAATCCAAAGAATACCTCTGTGCATGTTTACACAGAAAACAGTAATCAGTCAATCATCAGACATAACTGATTATATACTTTGATATACAAGCATTAAGCATAAAGCTAAAAATCCATAAAATTACTCTGCTGACATCATTTGGAAAAACAAAGCCCTTATGACAACAAGAATGATTAATGCATGGAAAAAAATCTCAAAAAGAAAATAGTACTTTTAATGCAAAGCATTTAAATCACAAGGAGGCAAGAAATAATAAGGAATGCAAATAATGAATAGTGGAGAGGAAAGTAATAGCTTTCTTTATTCTTTTCTCTATAAGACTGAAAGGACATCCAGACACACCGAAAAACAACAACTCCAAAAGTGAATAAAGAACAGTTTGATTGAGTAGGCAAACCAGAAAAGTGTGACCATCCTGTTAAACGGACTGTCACAAGGCACTCTTGAGATTAATAAACCAGCAAAATTAAAGGAAATCTACACAGAATTCTATTAATAAAATTGTCCAGCTATAACATCAAGCAGCAATGCCAAACAAAAATAAAGAGGTGGAATTTAGAGTTTCAGGATTGATCTGTAAGGAGAACACATATTAGGAACCATATGATATCCTGTGATGATATCCTACCATCATTTGGTATCCTACAAACATTTGGTAATAGCTGCTATGTGGTGCAGATTATTTTTTAATTATACACACAGCCCAAAATCAATGAGTGTCAATACCCTCAGTATGACAATTCCTAAATTAGTATGCTGTGTCTACATTCCTTTGCATTTATTGCTCCTGATGGAATCATACATTGTAATGTTTCTTAAAGACCTGTAAAGAAACAGTAGGGTGTTTGTTTGTTTGGGTGTGTGTGTGTTTTGGTTGTTTTTAATTTTGTTGTTTTTTTTTTTTTTTAGTTAGAAGAAAACCAAGGAAGGCTGTTGTGACAAGAAGAGCACTGGCAGGAGATGGAGAGAGGTGATCCTCCTCCTGTGCCCAGTCCCAGTGGGACATATCTGGAATGCTGGGTCCTGTTCTGGGTTCCCCAGTGCAGTACTGACACAGATGTGCTGGAGTGAGTCCAGTGAAGTGACATGGATGTGATAACACACTAAACAGACCTGAGGATGGTTTGCTTGGAGAAGACTAATGGCAAAACTTAAAGCAAAAGAAATGTCACAAAAATTGTTGCTATAGATTGTTGAAATATGAATAAGTCTTTTTATAAACTAATGTTGATAAGGATACACAACTGTAATAAGAAAACACATACCATTAGTTGCAAACCTGTGTCTGGGATACTGAAAATATTATTATTATTTCAACAGTCTATACCAATCAATTGTGAGAGGTTAGTTTTTCTTATGGTGTATTCTAGCTGGTAAAGGGGTCCACAGCTTCGGAGCCGAGGAGGCTAAAGCTACCCCAAAAAGGTGTCTCGTTAGAGACAGCTCCTTAGGGGGTCAGAGCACTCCCTCAGCTGGCAGAGAGCGTCTCAGCAGGGGGCAGAGCAGCGATTCTTCAGCTCTGGTGATTTCAGCTCAGTGATTTCTCAGCTCCTGCCCCTGTGAGGTTTGCTTCTCCTTCAGCTGGCCTGGGATGAGAGAGAGAGGGTCTCGTTTGGCGGTTCCGCATGAAATAGCTTTATTGCAAAGGCATCAGCGAAGGGGGCCAGATGACGAGGTGCCCTGGGGATTAGGGAGACTTTAGGGGGTTTTGTAGGGAACCTGATGGGAGGGGGAAAGGGTACAAAGCAAATCATTTACAACAGATCTACATAAGATCCCGAGGGGCTTGTGGGTCTTCTGACAGGTCGCCATGACAGGAAAGCTTGCTTTGTTACCTTAGGGGTCTGGCAGGGGTTGGGCAATTCTCCTTATCTCCTCAGCAAGGCTCTCTCCAGGGCAAAGCTACCGGGGCTCCGCCCACCCCCACAATGGTGCCCATTTTCTAATTGAGACAAAAACACTGTATAGACTTTAATTAATCTGCTGCAAAAAACAGAGTTTAGAAATGACAAACTGCACACAGACAGCTGCCTGATCAAACCATGTGTTCAAGTTATTCCCAAATCAAAGCATCCCAGGGACCTCATTCATTAAATGTTTTCTCTCATTCCACCAATGTTTCTACTGCAGCCTCACTATTTCCGCAGTATAAACCTTTGAGAGGAACCTGAAGATATTTCAAAATTACTATCTTGTCTAGAACCCAGGAAAAAAAAAAAGTTATGCTATTATTTATGCACTCAAAATTCATTGAGTTTGTAGCAAAACGGAGCTGAATAAGAAAATACACAGGCCCACAGGACTAACTACCTTAAGCCTAAAGCAAAGACCAGAGGGTTGCTTAGGGTCTCATTTCTCTGTGGGTTGGTGGTTTTTTTTGGCACATATGATGAAATGCAGTGTGTGGCCTTGGAACGCCACTCACTGCTTTCTATTATCTTCAGATTTATTGCTTGTTTTGCACTTAGACACTTCTCTCATTTTTCTGTCTGAGTATGTTTGTAACGAGGCTAAAGTTGTATGAAGAAATTCTCATTTAGTCCTTATTTTTCTGAACACCTTCCCTCTAAATAGCAACTCATATCCTGCCTTTCACCATTCATTACTGTTACATCGTAGATAACTGGACTATGTGAACTGACTTACTGATCTCAGCCCCAGCTTAGCAAGGTGCAGAAATGCTGTCACAACTGCTGCTGGTTGGCACCTTATTTATAGACTCAATAGCATATTAATCAGTGTCTCATGGAAAACTGCACCACAACTTTCCTTTTAAAAAATGTCAGTAGTTTTTCCACCAGTGTGGCGGCACCACATAATATGTTGTCAAAGAGTCATCTGATTTTGCTTCAGTGGTTTTATGTGGTACTCCATAAAATATAAAAGGGACCTCCCAGGTTATTGCCCTGCTCATGGATAAGAATAAGATTTTAATTACCTCCAAGATAATAAGATCTCTTACTTTGAGCTTTTCTGTAAATGAATGCTGATTTATGAAATGCGAGCAAAAAATCAGGAGTATTATATGCTTTCAGAAAAAGAAAATTCTTCACTCTCTTGACAAAGCTACACTGTGTCTCCATTGATCCCAAGGTCATTTAACCATATCTTTCCAAAATCTATGGCAAACCATCAACCAATGCATACTGGAACTTAGGAACAGATGCAGCAGTTTGCAATACATGGCCAGACCTGGTGCACACTGTGAGCAATGTGGGCATCACAGGGGTTAAACCATACTGGCCGGGTGGGCTGACAAGGTGCCAACCCCTTTTGCCACCTGTAGCTGTTCCCTCAGACCTTAACACTCTTTGTAATGTCGAGCATGTCTGAGTGGCCGTGCTGACACAGAGGTCAGGAGAAAGACCTGCTGTGATTTAAAGAGATTCCCAGTCCATGCTGGGTGGTTTCTTTTTAGCCTGATGGTTTTGATGCTTTAGGTTACAGTGCAGCCCCAGTAAAAGTTATGTTTGCCAAACTGATGGTGTAGTGAGATGTAGAACAAGTGCCTGGGGACAGAGGTTCCTTCAGCTGTCTTTGATACCAGCTAAAAATTGTCACTGGACAACACCGAACATTATTGTCTTTGGGAGATCTTCCCTTTGGACAGTTTCCATCTTTCTCCCATGTACTCAGTGACCAGGCCACTCTCAAAAGATGAAATCTGAAATGGATCACTAGCCAGACATTCCCATTTCTCCAGCTCTAGTAGCATGACAAGTGCATCTGGCATCTGCGAGCCCTTCTTCCTTCAGGGATTTGTGACTGCTGAGCTGACTGCAGTTTTTTTAGAATGTTTTTTTCAGAACAAAGCACTTTCTTTTTCAAAGGTACACACATGCAGAGCAGAGAGCTAAAAATAAAATAACCTTTTCTGGATATTTCCTTCCTCTCTCAAGGAAAATTTTTGCTGAAGCTTTGATACATTCCAGTCATCTCAACAGACTTCTTTCAGTTTATGTACCCCTTTCTTTGTCAGAGACTTTTACCCACCTGTTGGTAACTACTTCATTCATGATCATTCCCATTAAACCCTGCCATCATTAGGGCTTCATTATCTCCTCGAAATTTAGGTCTAGTAAAGGAGACTAAAATTTCTCAGCCTAGTTAAATTACTCTCAAAAACGAACTTGTCCAGAAAAAAAAAAAACAAACCCAAAATAAAAACAAAACAAAACAAAACAAACCCTTTAGTATAATACTGATTATTTTTTCCATCTCCCATAGCTTTCCCTCTTCTGGTTCTACCTCTTAAAATCTTTAACTCTGTCTGGGCAGGCAGGATGATATCTACCTGTAAATGGAGGTACATGGAGAACTGAATACCAGTCACATCAGTATTGTTTCATCCTCTGCCAAGTAACATTGATAGAAAATGCTTCTCAGATACATTTTTGAAGTAATTGGGAACAGAGCTCCAATTTACTAACAGGACCCCAGTTATTACAAATTAAGCACCTGTGATATGTGAAAAGAAGTCATAAGGAGGTATCCAGAAGAATGCAATTGCCTGTTTGCAGGAGAGCTAAATTACAGTAAATATGAGCATATATCCCTTTCTGCTCATACCTCAGTGGGGAGTGCATTTATTGAGGTCATGGTTAGTCTCTGGTTAAATTCCTTCTATTTCTTGAAAGGGTTTGAAGACAGTGCTGGCACCTAAACAAAAAAATTTCCAGTGAAGAAAAGCATAAGATTATGATAACAGAGAGTAGGATATCTCAGCATGTGAATCCTTGCATCTAAGTCTTTGTTCTTGTTTATACTCAATTAAAAAAAAAAAAAATGCAAAATGGACCTGTTTGGGAAATAGGGGTTTGAGTCCATCCAAGCCAAGGAAGACACTGAGCCAGGTTTTCTGCCTTTTGAGGATGTGTCTTTAACTCCTGCTTTACTGTAGAAAAGGCTGCTGGTTACTTCCAACCTTATGAATATCATCTGCTGGAAAATCCATTACCAGTACAATCCTAATAGTAATAAAGGGATCATGTTGGGCCACGCTGCTGAAATCTGGATCTTGTTTTGCCAAAGTTCTTCATGCATGAAGAAGGTCATTTCCCCATAAGAGAAATACAAAGTTCAGTTTTCACTCGATAATAATAATGGATGTAGTCCTATTCCAGGACTGTGAGATTTGGTTTATACAAGGTGATGAGTTTTGTGTTAAGATGCTGATAGTAGATCTGCTATTGATGGACATTTACCGATTTCATGCAAATCCTTTTTTTAAAAAAAAATCTTCTAATCTAAAGCTAAATGAGAATATTTAACAATCTCGCTGATACATTTTCATTCAGAATCTTCATGTGAATCACATTAGGTAAACAATGGCCTTTTGTAGGTAATATATTAATATATGGGAATTACATTTAGCAAGTGCATATCTCTTAACATGATCAAACACAGAGCTTAGCCACATTAATATAAATGAAAACCTGATTGTATTACTGTTTGCAGTCGCACAGTGCACTGCACTGATAACAGACGTGCCAGTGCACGCACTACAGGTTATGCAGGACAAAGAAGGATTTTGCTTTGTGAGTCTTTGTTGCTGAATATGTTATGAAGAACAGAGATTTTGGTCGCTAATACTGTTTTTTCAGTAAAAAGTCTGAAAAAATTTTGGAAACTGTTGGCAAGTATACAGAGAAGATGAAGAGACATATCTCTTCCCTTTATTTATACAAAGCCTTTGAGTTAAGAGAAATGAATCAAAATATCCTTTTTTGCCTCCCTTAAAAAAGTCTTCTTTGTAAGAGGTGAATAATTGTTACTTCCATAGGCCCTGGGTGTGCATGATTTTGATACCTATAGTAAAAACATACATACAACAGAAAAAGGGCCAAACTAATTGCTGATAAATATTTTCAGTATCAGATGACTTTCTCTTACAGCATGAAAGGGTCCGAAGCATTGGTTATGATTTAATTGATGAACACTGATTTTATGTTCTTTTTCAAGAAATGAAAGCATTTCCACAGACAGCTGTAAGAAAAACTAAAACGCCTTTTGATATTTGCCATATATATTTATCAAAACATATATATTGTAGTCTTTATAGTCTGTTCTTTCTCAAAAAATGTCTTGTATTCTGCCTAGTTTAGACTTCCAAAAAGTAGCAGATTTTGAAGCTAAAGCTCATTTTCAGAAGGGGGAGATATTTTGAATCATAAGTCTCCTTGTCAGTTAATGTCATTTTGCTCCTAAATTACTTCTAGGAACAGGATTTAGAAGTGCAAATCAACGAGATTTTTTTAAAGGTTTTTTTCCTTTGGCCTGCAGGAGGAATCGGAAAATCTTGAAAATAATAATCATAATAGTAACCTATTCTGGTTGCTTGCAAGAATCTATGGATTTTATCAGTCAGCATGTCTGGTTCAAGGCTTCTCACCTTTGTAGGCAAAAGCTGAATTTTGCCACCTTAGTGTTATCAAAAAAATATTTTAAAAATTATTTCATGGAAAGGTCACTAAGATGCTATGGTCTGTACCTTTCTTTTGTTCTTCTCAGGAGCACACACAAAAGTTCCAGCTAGTGGAGTGAAATAAAAATAGAGGAATAAAAAAAAGGTCCAAGGAGCAAGGCACATCAGTGGGCTCCCCATCATTGTACTCTTGGTTGATACCATACTTCCACCTTTCACTTCTTCTTCTAGGTCTCACCAAGGCAACCCAGTGATGGAAAGGACGAGAGACCCCACCAGTATAATTAACCTCAGAGTCAGCACTTGGTCCTACACTGAGAGAAAGAGAAAGCAGGAGAGTGAGAGCCAGTTTCTGCACATCCCAGCTTGCTTTGTCACACTGCCTCAGTTGCACCTGACGCCTTGGGGCTGGCAGGCTGCAGTGGGGCAAGTGGACACAGGGCCAGACTTGGTACAAGAAAGCTCATGTGGCCCAACCATGGGGAGGGCATGCTGATGAGAGAGGGATGTGGTGACTCCCAGGTCCAATAGGGTAGTCCATGCAGTCCCTGGAGAACCACTGGTTAAGCCAAAATACCAGGCCTAATAAATCAGGAAGTAGAGTTCACAAATTTGGGTGGAGCCTGAACACTCTACCTATTACGCTAAACTGGTGGACAGTGCTTGAAAACAGAAGCTCAGTCCTCAAGCAGAGAATTAAATATTGTTGCCTGAAAAATATCTAAAGATCTGTGTTTGATAATGCACATTGATATCTATTTGTGTGCTGGAATGCAGCCAGCTTTGCCAGACAGTGACAGCAAAAAAAGGAGCATCTTCCTTTAATTAGTATGTCCAGATTAATCCAAAGTTGCAGCCTTCAGTCATGCAATGCTTTAAAGAGTCAAACAACACTCTAAGCATGACAGAACCTGTCAAACTTCAATTCATAATAACAAACACAAGTCCTTGGATATCAATCTCCATTTTTATTTCTAGATTATTTTTTTTAATCTTAGAGTCACCTAAATCAGGGGATATTAATACTTGAAAAATGAAAGGCTACAGGAAAGCTTGAAAATATTTTTTTCTCTCTTCTCCCTAAAGCAGTTATACTGACTGTTGCCCAGGGAAGTAGAATTGCTATCCCTGGAAGTATTCAACAGTGGGATGTGGCACTTAGGAACATGATTTAGTGAAAGTGTTGGTGCTGGGTTAACAGTTGGACTCAATGATCTTAGAGGTTTTCTCCAACTTAATGATTCTATGATTCTATAGCAGGCAATTTTACTTGCCAAGGCAGTGTCAGAATGAAATAGTGTTCAATATAGAAAAAATAAAAATTACCAAATGATGTGGGTATTAGAGTAAATCAAATCTGCCGTTTAAAAATGGACTTGGCTAAGAAAAAAAATCCAAAATACATATCTTGATGGATTCTCATATTGATGAGAATATGTTGTGAGCTACATAGCTCAGTATTTGTCAATATATGAGAAGCCCACCATTATTATGAGTGCCCCCACCATTCTCCCTAAGGACTGGACTTGGATGTTTAACCAACACAGAAATCTTTCCTGATTTTACCTGCAGAAAGACTGAAATTTGGTGCACTGTGTATCTTATATAAGTATCTGTCTGGAAGAAATGTCAAACAAAAAAAGACACTATTAGAGAATAATATACATTATGAGGCTGATTTTGTGTCTATTAGCTAGAAATTAAATTTTAAATTACCTTTTGCAGGCAGGATGTGTGATGTGACTTTGAGAACATTTGATGCTGTTTGGTACGTGTAACTGAGAGATTTTGTTCTGCTATCATGTCTTGGACTGGCAGAAGTAGTCTTGTTCTCAGCTTATCACGGGGACATACTGGATTGTGAATACCTTTATTGAATTCAATATCCTGTAAGGATATACTCATACGAAGTCGCCAGGTAAAAAGTTGAAATAGTACTCAGCTAAAGCTTTATAAATGCAAACAGTTTCTTGTTACATCGCTTCATGTTCAGAATCACATGGTACTTTTGCTAGTGAGTGTAAGAGCAAAATCAAAATGTCCCTTGCAAACTGAGTTAAATTTCACTTGAATTCCAGCATCCTTGGAATCTTTTGCTGATGTACTGGAGGGAAACACGGTCACGTAAGAGCTTGATAACATTAAAAATCAGGTAGAATTCTTTCTTAACATTCTCAGAGGCTGGTATGGAACCACTGGAGGACTCTGTTTGTTGCCTGAATATAGAAGTCCTCAAGGAAATCCTTGTAACTGAATAGTATAACCAAACATAAAATCCTGTGAATCCCAGGAAGATATGGACATACACTGCTGAAACAAGTATCTCACTCAAAATAAAAAATTTATCTACTCACCAGGGTTGCAAGAAGAGTTGGGATGATTTTAAAGCAGGACATTAAAAACCCTACAAAAATTGTATGAAAATCATGAGTGAGTTAAATTTAGTATCTGTAATGAAGTAATTTACATGATGTGTAATTCTGTGCTGCTCTACTGGACAGATTGAAACTCCAGTGTGAATTTAAGAGGAAGGTACTGGTATGTGTGAATGAAGGGGCAGAGATCCACCTGCAGCCTGTGGAGGATCCCATGCCAGAGCAGGCAGATGCCTGGAGGAGAATGTGACATGTGACCTGTGAGATGCCTGTGATGGAGCCGGATTGCTGGCAGGACTTGTGACCTCACAGGAGACCCATGCTGGAGCAGTTTGTGAGGAACTGCAGCCTGTGGGAAGGATCCATGTTGCAGGAGTTCAAGGAGGAGTGTCTCCTCTGTGTAGGACCCCCCAGTGGAGCCAGGGAAGAAAAGATTCCCTTGCAGCTTGCAGTGCAAATCATGGTGAAGCAGGCTGTGCCCCTGCAGCCCATGGAGGACTGTGATATGGACTGTACTAATGGTGCTCTCCAGCAGGAATCCCTTGCTAACCAGGCTGGGAAAAAGGGGAAGACTTCATTGCAATGTTAAACCAGATAATTGGGCCCAAACCAGCCAGGGGTGGAGATTGTAATGGGTGTGCCTTTCAGTTGTTGTGAACCATGATTTGAGTTGTGTGTTACAGGAATTAGCATAACAGGAACCTCCTGAGCCATGGGAAGCAATGAATTAATTCCTCGTTTTGCTCTGCTCGTGTGTGCTGCTTTTGCTTTCCCTATTAAACTGTCTTTACCTCAACCCAAGAGTTTTCTATCTTTTACCCTTCTGATTCTCTCCCTGATCTTGCTGGATCCTGCTGGTGGGGGAGTGAGTGGCTCCTTCGGGCTTGGCTGCCGGCTGGGGTTAAACCACAACACATTTCCATGTGAAGAAGAAATATGTTTTAGTAATCCAGAGACACCTGGAGATACTTTTAAAGCCAGACGGAAGGTTATTAATTTTTTTATATATAATTTTTATTTGCTGTACTTTATCAGATATAAGAGGGGTTTGTGTTTAGTTTTTTCTTTTTCTTTTTCTTTTTTTTTTTTTTTTATAATATCAAAGATAAATACTGATGTGATTTACAGACAAATGAAAAATGACGGGAACCCCGCTCTAAAAAAGTTGCATCTGTTTTATTTATATATAGTTAGGAAACCTGAAAGCCCAAGAGAGCATATCATTGCATTTAAGTTATTCAGAGTGTGGGGTGGAGGAGAAAAATATTGTTCCTCTGTTAAGCTCAAGAGAACTGTCAAGTCTTGAGATTCTGAGGTATGCATTTGCTTTCAATGTGCAGAAAAGAGAGAAAAAAAATCCAGACAAGGGATGATCTAAATAGAACAAATGAAACAACTAGAAATAACACTCCCTAGAGGATTCAACAATTCCCGCAACTACTCCGACACACTGGCACTTGTGATTATAATGGATTTCATAATGGTGCTGACTTTTCCTAACAGAGTTGGCAAAAGCAAAGTAGAGTAATGAAATACTCTTACTCTGAAAAATACCTGGTCAGTTGGGTTAGGGATAGGTTTTAAAGTGCAAGAAAGCTTACAGCTTCAGGGAAACTGGGGCTGGAAAAGTCATTCCAAGTGGATCACAGCAAGGCAGTGAGATTGCTGCCTCCACAGCTTTCTAATCTGGGCCACCCATGGTGATGGGATGAGGGAAAGACATAGAAACGACTGAGGCCACGTGGTCTGTTCAGCCTGGAGGAGACTGAGGGGACAACTCATTGAAGTTACAACTTCCTTGTGAGGAACAGCAGGAACTGATCTCTTCACTCTTGTTACCAGTGACAGGACTCAAGGAAATGACCTGAAGCTGAGTTGAGGGTGGCTTAGGTTGGGTATCAGGAACAAGTTCTTCACACAGAAGGTAGTTGGTAAGGCACTGGAATGGTTCTCCAGGGAAGTAGTCACAGCACCAACCTACCTGAGGTCAAGAAACACCTGGGCAATGCTCTCAGGCACTTGTGATTGTTGGTGTAACACTGCAGAGGGCCAGAACATGGATTTCAATGATCCTTGTGGGTCCCTTCAACTTAGGATATGTTAGGATTTGATAATTCTAGAATTCTAGGAAATATTCTTTTTTGTGGTCTTGTTTTTTCCCTCAAGGCAAGGAAGCACAAAGGAAGGTGAAAGCACTTCCTATTTTCACGCCAACTTAAAGGTTTTCAGCAGAGATTAAAAAAAGTATTTATGGCTTAATGTCATCAAAATGACTTTATTGTTGCTTTAGAGCACTTCTTGCTCATGTTGCAAGGGTTGGTGGTTTTTTGTTTGTTTGTTTGCTTAATTTTAATGTTTTATGTTTAATTTTCAGCCTCAATTCCTTAGGTCTCAGCCTGTTTAGGATCAAAATACATGCAAGTGCAAGTATGCATGCACATCTTTCTCTCCTTTCCCTTACAAATTTTGAAAATGGAGATATATTTTAGAAAAATTTTGCTTACATAAATGGGCAACTAAGTAAAGAAAGTTCTCCGTTTCCACCCTCTCTTATCCAAGGGAAAAGCTGCAGATATTACTCAACAACAAATTTCTGCGATCAAAAAATGCATGTTAGGAACCTTTCAACTAGCAAAAACTTCAGCAGAATTAGATCAAAGAATTCAATGATATTACCAAATCCCTTTGGATACCAGGCTTCCTTATCCCTGCTTCTGATAGAGCTACCTTTTGTCCTCGTTTGCTTTAAAATACACCAATCTTGAAGTGTTCTTGACTCCTAGCATGCCTCATTTTTGGAGATTGGGGCAGATTCCTGGGAACTGTATAGCCCTGTGATAAATTCTAGAGGTACAAATGTAGGAGAGTGCAAGGTTTTTATGATAATTAATAGGAAATCACTAGTTGCATTCCATGAGACATTGCTGAGAGTACTTATTATAGACAGTTATATTCAATGAACATTTTAAAGTTAATACTGTAAACATTACTTATGACCTTTCCAATAAGACAGTGATAAGTCAACATGAACTGTGAACTTGGTGGATGACCTACTTACTTCTTCCTACAAGATGCTGACCTCGTCAGCGAGAAGGCACACCAAGTCCACAAAGTCAAACTCATTCCTGCAGGAGTTATAGCTAGAAGACCATGTGGGTGCACGCAAACATGCACACTTATATCACTGTAGATGGTTGGAAAAGGTCTTATAAATTATAATTATTTCTTCAAAGTACTGCACTTAAATCAAAGGTAATTTTTCAAAAATAGACATAGTACAGTGAAAACAATGCAAGATTAATAGCTTCCCCTAGTTTCCAGCCTCTCTCAACGTCATGCAGATATGATGAAAAAGCCTCTGATAAAACAGACTGAGGCTAATTTACATATCCTCTGCCCTGACGTGAAATCCCTTTTGGTTGATAAGGTCTAATTTTCCCTCTAATGCTGTGCAAACTCTAAAAAACGAAGAGTTCTTTCACAGAGCTTAATGAAGACCTTCCCCTTAACGTATCTGCCTTTTTTGTTTTTCCAAGAATTCTTGTAGATATATTAGTTTTCATTTGTGTTGATGTGACACCAAGGGAATGTACCCATAAACTGAAGCTAGTAGGAAGGCAGAGGACAACGTGAAGTCTCTAACAGACTTACTTCTTTTATTCTTGCAAGCTAAACTCATGATGGCAAAGCCAAAAAGAGGGAATCGCTGAACAAGTTCCTACTTAAACCTTACTCACAAATGGAGAAAGATCTCACCCAACAAAGGTGATACCTGATGACTTGAGAAAGGAGATGGCTCAAGAGGAACAAAGACAACTCAACTGCACATCTCGAGGTCATGTTTCCAAACAGTGATTTTGTCTGAAGTATGGCTAGATACGGACTTAACTTAATCAAGTTTTAAGTACCCAGGCCTAAACGTTAACAAATTGACCCTTGTAATCTGACATTTTACCTCCACACTGAAAAGTTAGCACAATAAATATCAATACTTTTTCCAGGCTTCTGATATACAATATGTATTATAGATCCCATTTATGGAGATCCTTAAACACTCTACAAAAATAACTTTTCTCTAGGGAAAAGAAAAAAAATCAATGGCTACCTAGCAAAACAAGTCTCTCTCCCCATAAAACAAAACAAAACAAAACAAAACAAAACAAAACAAACAAACAAACAAAAAAACAAACAAAGAAAACCCACAAAAAAAAAAAACCCAAAAAACCACCAAAAAAACTCTCCAGAACATTAGACAGTGCTGCCAGGCAATCTTTCACAAAAAAACCAGTTAAAAGGCTGGCAGATGCTGACACCAAAATAGGGATATGGCACTTGCACCTCAGCCATGCTTACCTCTATAATTTGCACTTCAAGACACCCTTTTATCTAAACCTGTCAAAGTACCTGACAAACATTAAATTCGTCAATCAAAAGTTTCCAATATATTAGCTTCCTTGTACCTGAAAGGAAACTGAGGCACAGTATGATTCATCAGTCTTCACAATATTTTTTTTTAAAAAGAAGACATATAAAAAACCCCAAACACTACAGAGATAGAACTGTAACTGACTTTCAATCCTGTACTTTAATCATCAGTCCAAAAGTTCCTTTGTAAATGAGATATATTTGCCTTCCTAATGAGCTGACAAAAGGCAGCAATCCTGATTATCACAGCACAACAATTACTTTTGTGTTATGCTGGCATTTCTGCACAGCTGCTAAGACAAAGACACACAGGAAGCCAGGCTAACACTATAACATCCTCTCTTGCACCCTGCTATCACACATTAGAGAATAAGCAAGTTGTTGAACTAATGGGGTCTATGGAGATTAGCATCAGTTTCTCCTACTCTTACTTTAGTTTTGAAGTCTGAAATTCCAGCTGTGAGAGAAATATATATCCGTGAAGGAACAATAGAGGAGGCTGATGCTGTCAAATTGGGGGAAGGGAACTTCAATCCACACCACTCCTATCAGTTTGATGCCAGGGCCAGTGAGAAATGCCCCGAGGCTGGAGGGGGATTGTAAGTAAGCAGAGCACCTGAAGTGCAGCATAAAGGAATTCCAGCCACTTCAAATCAGCAAATCAGGTTCATTGTCAGCCAGTTAAATGCCCCTATGCAAACACATATAGGAGGGGGAATAAACAAAGGGAGTCAGAGACGGAGTCAGCCCACCAGCCTGCAGGGCTGTAATCCTATTGCATCATGGAGATGTGGTGGGATGGCAAGTGTTGGCATGAAAGAATACAAGCCCTTTAGGACGGACAGGCAGGGGAAACCAGGAGGGAGTGTCATGCTCTATGTCAGTGGCCTGCTGTAGTGCATGGAGTTCCACCTGGGGATGGATGAGGAGCTGTCGAAAGCAGGGGCATTATAGTGGGGGTCCAAGAAAGTTGGTTAATATCAAGGAACACCTCCTTCAAGCTTAGGAGTGACACACCCTAAGTAACTGAGACAAAACTATCCATACAGTAGGCCTGTATGGATGAATATGGACCTGTCAGAAAGAGTCCAGAGGAAAGTCTCAAAGATGATCAGATGAATGGAGCACCTCTCCTAAGAAGACCTGTCCTTGAAAGAGTTTGGGCTTTTCATCCTGAAGAAGACAGGCTTCAAAGAGACCTTGGAGCACCCTCTGGTACTTGAAGGGGGATACAAGAGAACTGGAGAGTGACTTTTGACAAAAGCATGTGGTAGGACAGAGGAGAGGCTTCAAACTGAAAGATGGTAGATTTAGATTAGAAATTATGAAAAACATTTTTTACTGTGAGGGTAACAGGTGAAACACTGGAACATGTTGCCCAGAGAAGATGTAGATGTCCCATCCCTAGAAGCATTCAAGGTCAAGCTGGCTGGGGCTTTAAGCAATCTGATCTAGTGGAAGGTGCCCCTCCATGTAGCATGGGAGTTGGAACTAGATGATCTTTAATGTTTCTTCCAACCCAAAACTTTCTATGTTTCTTTGAAAATTTTCCCTACCCGCTTTCCTCAGGGAACATTAATAGAAAATATCTCCATGAGGATCTTGAAGTTGTGGTCCAGTCTGTCCAGAATAGGCACACTAGCAGGTGCAAGTGCCACATGAATTCTACACTATGTGCAAAACTTCTCTGCAACAAAATGCTGCTGGGGAAGACCCCACTAGTTAGCCTGTTTCTGTGAGCACTTACATATCCTTGAAGCAAGCAAAGTGTCTCTGGGTCCCACAAAAGCTCTCTTCCTGGGTGCAATCCTTTCATTAGGTTGAGGTCAGAAAGGCTGGAATAATATTTAATTACTTGGGCAAAAATGAAGTCACTTGTCATCATTCTGCCATGATCAGACAGTAAAAAAGATTTATATGAAGCCTTAAGGTCACTGATGTTTTCTTTACTCCTTTCAGAAAACTGTTTTAAAATGCAGACATTTTGTGGTTTCTGAAAAATCCTAAGGAGTCTGAAAAGAAGTGACGGCTGTGAAGTTGCATCACTGAGATAGTATAATCCTTTATTACATTCTATCATTTTTAGATTAATTTAATCTGTGCTGGATCCTGAAATACTTCAGAAAGTATATTTGAAGAAAAGCAGAGAAATCAACTTGGTTATTAGGAAATGATAAATTCTTGTCTCTCTTACTTCAAGGAGGTGTGCTCAGGATCTGTCCCCATTCCAGGAAAGATCATGGCAAACACCCTGTATAGGAACATCCTGTGAAAAAGAGGCCTGTGATATATATATCTTTATGTGAAAACCGAGATAGGAATCACCACCTAAAGAGTTTTGATCTGTGTCTTTGACTCACTAGTTTCAACACGTACAGGGATGGGTAAGTGAGCAAATACAACGCTGCCAGAATGTGAATGAATGTGTAGCTATATAACAGATAGCGTGCTTTGTGACCAGGCTTTTCAAGGCTGCCCTTAAACTCCGTCCTCACAGACCCACTCAGATTTCCAGCAAAATCTTTCAAATATAGAGCACTTGAAGCAAGTTTTCCTGTCCAGTTCCTCCCTCACCTCCCTCTCCCTCACCAGTGTGTTTCCTCGCAGGGGGGTGGAGAAGGTCAGGGCTAGTCACTCCTACATCAGGGGCCATGTCTGGGAGGCATCGCCCTTTCGTGCCGCGTTCCCCAGCTGCAGGAGTCTAAAGGGCAGTCTGGCTCTCAGTCACTGCCGTGGCAGCAGAGAACAACTCGTACTCACTGGCTGTGAGAGACAGGAGCTCTCTTTAGCTCTGGCTTCGAGTCTGATGATCTCAGGCTGCAAAAAAGTAAGAGCAGATGTGGAAGGTTTCCAAGTGAACACTGTCTCAGGAGTATTGCCCCTCACTCGACATCTGTCGTTCTCTATTTTTTTTGCCTGCCCAGAAGTCATGTGTGGGACAAAACAGCTCTTCCCTGGATTAGAATAGTTCAAGAGAGAGAAGAATTATTATCTACATATTGTAGACTTCAACTATGCAGAAACTTTCATACTGTGTCTCTCAGTACTTCAGAGAGAGACATTTCCAGGAACTGTAAAGGGTCATTTTGCCAATAATCCTAAAAATATCAGAAAGCCCTATTTCCACCTAATCAATAGAGCCATGTTAGTGAAAACAGAACACTGAGAGAAGGAGACACTAAAGGTTTAGCTGTATCCAAATGTGAATGACATTTTTAATCTAAATAATATCAGAATGCATTAAGAGAGATTTCAGAAGGGAACACAGAGAGCCGCAGTGTTAAAAAGTCAGGTGAAAATCTGAACTGAACCTTTCTTTTCCTTCATGTTGAAATTCAGAGATGACCTGTCTGTCACTACATAGTCTGCATTTGTCCGCCACCATCCAGAAAAGAACAATTCTAATGTCTGCTGATGATATCAGCTCTGTTAAATCTTGCCCATTTTTGCCCTCATTAGGCTAATGAGATGGTTTCAGATTGATGATGGGGGTATGAGATAGAGCCTTCCTTGGTCAGAGACAGTGTTTATACAAGCAACAGTAAAAAGACAGACTGGCATTCTCACAGAGAGAATATTTTCAGTTCATTTTTCAGGGAGTATGTTGAAGTCAGACCAATATTCTCTATTTCTGTCACAGCTGTATGGATGTAGGCACTTGCATAATACTATTTCCTTCCAAGAAAATAGGGCAGAAAAAGAAGTGTTCTGAACTAGTATTTATCTGAAAAAAAACCCCAAAAAGTACTGTTATACAGGTTGTGAAATATTAGACTGTAATAGTGGGAGAGCTGTCTGAGCAGATGTAAATAACAGAGTGCATATAAAACACAAGAGTACTAAATCAATGGGCCAAGCAGCAGACTGATGAAGGCCGAGACTAACTTCATTTGTGTTTCTTTTAAATTTGAGCAACTGGGATGAGAAACTCACCTTCTGTACATGTAGCATAGGTGTATGTTCTGCCTTATAGATGGAGGAAAATATTGATACTTCAGAAACGTAATAGCTCTTTAATAATTTTCAATTACCTAATGACATTTTGCTTTCATTATAACAGTTGTCTCAGCCATTTTTTCTTCCTTCCTTTTGTCTTTCATATGAGACCCTTTATTACACAATCACATTCTATATTGTACGGCATTATGAACAAAAAATGGCCTATAAAATGTTATTTGAGTCACCAGAAAGGCAGAGTAGGATAAAATGACCTATTTAAAAAGCAACCATTTCACTTCACGGAGCAGCTACAATTGATATTGTGGCAGCACTCTCATGTTGAAAAATGCTGTACTCCCAGGTATTGTACACAATGAACACAGCACTGCTTCTGCCCAAAGATCTTACGTGAAAGCTAAAACAACATGTTTCAGAAATTAAATGGCTAAAACTTCATACTATTTCCTATAGCAAAAAAACCACCACCAACAACAAACAAAAAACAACACCAAAAAAACCACCAAACCAACAAAACAAAACAAAACAAAAAACAAAAACCCAACCAAAACAAAACAAACTCCATGAAACCAAAAAAACCACAAAACCCAAACCTATTTGCTTCTAATTCCACAGTTAAGCTTCCAAAGCCAACAGCATTATGTGACTGTACGAATACATGAGATTAGAATTTCAAGAAATTCAGACTTTGAAAGACCTTGAACATTGTGTGGTTTATACCAAGCCAAGTAATACAACACAATACCGTGAAAAAGTAACCCCCAAATCTTCCCTAAATATCTGAGAGAATTTTTCATCAAGCATGTCTGTTTTAATATACTTAAGCCAGATGAATCTTGCACAGATGAATCCAGCTTTCCATTAGCAGGCATGAAATGCAAAAGATACCAGGTTTGCAAAATTACTCTATGGAAAGTGAAATAAATCAGAAATTAAGTTCAAGAAAAAAACCACCATTTTTGACAAAAGTGCATTACAATTAGCATTAACTGTATTCTTGGGTCTATAACACTGTACCATTTACCGATGCAATCTAAACCATCTGCTGCTCTCTTATTTAGGTGGAGTTTATGAGTTTTCTATGCTAAGTGTCTCTCTTTAAATCACTTTTTCTTGCAAGATATTGAGTGAAAGAAGAATGCTTCAATCCTTTAATTAGTACCATGGCCAGAAAACATCAACAAGAAGGCAATAAGAAGGCTTTAAAGGAAAGTATGTTGGGATAAAAGGATGTCTCACCCCAAGACAAAGGAGAAGGGAGTACTATTAAAATTGCTAGTGGTAACCAAATAATAAAACTATTTTAAGACATTTCAAAAATGAAGTTGTTAAGTGGATTATATTAGCTGTTACAGTGAGGCCTGACTAGAAAATGTCATACTGTATACATTGCTCTGTATCACTGAGCTTCATGAGTTGGACATCTGCAGTTATAGGTAGATCCATTTTCTCTACTTGAAGGTCTGTGCTTGAACAAAAAAAGATTAGAGATAAAAAAATATCGTTGTCTAAACAGAAGACAACCTCTTTTTCTCCTGAAGAGAACAAACCACAAATAGTAAGTGTGAGGAAATGGTGGAGACTGCATTTTGCACAGCTGTATTTGTCAACACATATTTTCAGAGTAATCACTTGATTTCAGTTCTTGTAAAAGCATAAATTGGGCAATCACCCCCAAAGAAATCAGGGAATCCATCATAAAAATCAAATGGACAACATCCTTACATTCCTCTAATTTCTGTTCTTGCCCCTTGCTCTGGAGCAAGCCATTTTTATTTCTTATCTTTAAAGAAAATCATCATAACTGAGTGGACAGATCATGGCCAAGAAAAGAGGGCTATCTAAATGTACACAAAAGCTTGTGCAAGCTTTTATAAATTGCATTGTAAAGCATTTGATTAACATCTTTTCTCTAAAGCAACAGTGATTACTGTCCAGCTCTGTCCAAGATAATGGAGAGTAACTGCCCGAAGGACCCATGGTAAAAATAAGGAGGAAATACATTTTTATTCAGAAATATCATAAAGAAATATTCATGAAGACAGGGCAGAATGTCAACTTTTTTCAATTTTTTAACATACATTATCCAGGAAAACCAACTGCTTTGTAAAGGGTTGTGGCCACTTCACATGTGAACAGAGATGAACGAAAAATAAGAAAATGAAACAATTTCTGAGTAAATATGCTTACAAGTGTAAAGAGTAATGAAAAGAGTCAAATGGTCCCAATGCAATTTTTAACAACTAAAAAAATACATGAGATTGGAGAGGCAATTTTAAAACATGGATGTCAAATCTGGTTCACATCTGACTCTAACTGAGCAGAGTTACCAAACAGTAAATTCAGTTTGAATACCAGGGTGATACTGTGGACACCAGGAAAGCTGGATTGATACCTATGTTTTCAAAATAATTTGGACTGATAACATCTTGTAAATTTCTTCACACTTTGCACTTCTGATGAGAGTACTATAACAAAACCTGACTACTTTTCCGCTTCTTTCTATATTTTTACTTTTAAAATTGATTTTTAATTGCTACATCTTTGGAATTTCCTTAATACTGATTCAACATCAAACAATGAAGTCTCTATCTTTTAAATATTTATGCAGTCAGATCAGAGTAATACTTGTATCTTCCCAATGTATCCAAATAGAGACCCAATACCCCAATCTTTCTCTTCCTGTAAGTGAGGAGAAGAAAATAATTACAGCTGTATTTTCATGTCTGTTGTGTTCACAGCTCTTCCTGTGTCATTTTACATTTGGACTTGACTGACAAAGCAATGCCCACTTCATCAAAACTTGTGCTTTTATTCTTCCTAGTAAGTATTCCTGCCAAACACTCAATTCTCCTAATCAAAATGCACGAGCAATGTGTGCTGGACAGTAATCTCAGGGCTCAGAGAGAACATGTGTTACCTGAGGTGACTTCACAGAAAGCTGCACATTGGAACCACTCAGGCTGTGTATGGGTGGAGAGCAAGGGTGCAACAAGAGCTGTGTTACTCCCATTTCTGGTAGACTCTTTTGCTAAGCAAAGGGGTGTTGTTGTTGTTTGCCATTGCTGTTGAAGCCTTAGTAAGAGCTATGGAAGCTGAGAGAGATCCCATAATGCACAAACAGTCAAACAGGGAGATGTCTGTTAGGGGAGAACTCCCCTCTTCCTTTAGCAACTATGGGAAGAGAACCTTGGTGGACATCTGTGACTAAGCAATTTGGAAAGACTCCACACTAGCAAAGCATCTTATTCTGGGGCTGGACACCTAAAAAGAGTGCACGACATGAAATATGCCACTGGGATGTGCAGCTGGTCTTTTTTTTTAAATGTAATTAGAAGTCAAAGCTGGCATCTATTTACTTCTAAACTCTGCACAGCACAAGTACCATTTATTTTGTGATCACATGCTAAATGAGAAATAAAACTTTGGGTTTAGGCTTCTGCTCTTCGGAATCTGAAGGAGAATATGCAAAAGACCACAGTAGCAATCATCTCAGAGAAAGAACCTGAATGATTTGCATTTTTGTTTGCATAATCTCAGAAACAGAGCTTGGAAACATGAGTAAATGAGATGGGAGAGAGGGGGAAAAATACCCAGAGAAAGAAGAGGGCATAAAGAAAAATCAATGCAACTGAACATGTACCTGCGAAGAAGAGTGCTGGGAAAAAGAGAGGAGTTGAAAGGACAGAAATTAATTTGCTCAACAATCCTTCATGAAGCAAGACTGGAGTGAAGGCCCGGAAAGTAAAAGTTGCCTTACATTTTTGTCTGAATTCTGAATTCAGTCTCTGCTTTGTTTGCACGTGGAAGCAATTTTAGTTCCTTCATTCTTAGTTTCAGGGGACTGACTCTTACTTAACGCAATCTTTATTTAGGCAGGACTGTTAAAGGTCTCAAGGAGCACTTAGCCTCAGCAAAAATCTGAACAAGGGGATAATGATGTGATCTTCTGTTTGTTTGCATCCTATGATTAGTTAGGAGATGGTAGTATCTAGCTGGCAGAAGGAAGGCTATGGAGCAGAATGACCAGGCATTAGTGGAGATGTGTGAGTCGGCCAGCATTGACTCTGGCAGACAAGGGGGAAGCTTCCGGCAGCTCCTCAGAGAAACCACCCATGTAAAACCCCACTGCAACCCCCTGCTACCAACCCCTTGCTGTGTAAATTCAATAAGTATCAGGTTATAAAGTGGGCAAAGCAAGTAGAAACCCCCAAAGTTAAAAAAATCTCATGACATTTTAAAATATTCTATTTTAAAAACAAACAAGAAAGTCAGATTTTAAATTAAAAATCTGAGCATAAAATGAAAGTTCTTCACTGTGGCATCTTCAGGTGAAAAAACAGCTAAAAAGACGTATTAGCACCATATAAAATATGAATTGAATGTAACCTGCTGGGCTCATCCATGTGGTGTTGCTGGCAATTACATCATATAGCTCCCTCTGTGAAATGATTGTATCATCTCTGCTGGATGCTTATGAAATATGACATCATCCTCAGAAATTAGATCATGCACAACCCTAGTTATCAGACCATTACAATGACATTACACGCAAAAGTGAATCTGCAAAAGAAATACCTTCTTTGATTCATCCATTCATCTTCACCCAAAATATACTTAGACCAGATTCTTGAAATGACTGAAGGAAGGCAAATCTGGGTCATGCTCAGTCTCTTTGCAAATTCTTCTAAATCACCGTAAAATACTTGTGAAACTTGTATTTTTCCCCCGCCCCCGCCATTTGTTTTACCAAAGTACCTCATTTAAAGCCCTTGAGTCGTCATGTCTACAATATTATTTCTATGTGTATGCGAGGCATTTTTGCTCCTCCTGGATAAAATATAGCAGAGAGCATCTCTGTCCTTCCTACCCCATCTCTAATTTGTTTAGAAGTTCTATTTGATGAAGTAAAAAGCCCAGTTACAACACTTTAGGTTCAATGACTCTCTCATGCTGTTCATACTAGCAAGGTGTTCTATGATATTAATAGAGGCTTGATTAAGATTATGCTTGGATCAGGATTGGTCTGTGCAATGTTTTTAGATAATTATTTTCATTGTGATACAGCCATTACCTAGTTATTTAGCTTTCTTTGTTTCTCCAGCACACAGAAATCCCAGCACAACTCTCATTTATTAAAAAATTATCAAAGACTGAATTTTTTGCTGGTATAAGTTCCATTGAATCATCCAGTCCAAATAAAGCTCAGTTTAGAACTACTGGAGAGATGACATCCAGGATTTTGACCTATCAAGAATAAACTGGACTGTAGCCTTTTGTACCAGATTTTTCTAACCCATCACACCCTGATTATATAATGACACTCCTTCTGACCCAAGTAATTAATTTGGTTCTGGAAATATCAGCTTCCCAAACTCTACAGAATGAGGGACTGCATAAATGAGTTGGAGGAAGGAAAAACTGAAAGATAGATTAAAAAATCAAATAGGAAAATGTCAATAAATAGACCAAAATATACTATAAATGCAGAGAAGAGGGGAAATAAGAGCTAATAATTAAAAAAAATTAATACTGAAATGGCAAGAGAAGAATAAGCAAGTGAAAGAGTGCACAGTAGATCAGGGGATGGAAGCATTTTGGATTTCCTGGTTCATCTTCCCAAAGCAGAGGTCAAAAATGGGTTGATAACAACTGATTAAATTCACTAAATAGTTCTGTTGCAAATTCCACATACTGTGCAGGCTCGTAAGAGCACAGAGTTAACTAGTCAGGGGACACAGAGAATTAGGTAGGAGAAGCTGGAGGGCTATCACTCACAAAGCTTGTGTTAAGCAATGGAAATCTTTTCAAACATCAACAGTTCACTCTTAGCATATGTCACATATCTAATGTATGTGTCTCAGGACTCCGAGACAGCAAGAGTGACATGCAGCAACCAACATATGCCTGGCACTTTTCAAGTACTGACATACTGAGCGAAACAGCAAGTACAAGGTGAAGAACAGCATGAGAGTATTAGCATCTTCCATTTTCCTGGAAGCTGGGAGTGAGAGATATTCTGTAGTTGCCAAAGGCAATATCAGCTTTACACAGAGGCTCTAAGGCACACAGGATGTGCACTGTGTGTGTTACTGGAGAAACCACTGCATATGCAAAGCTGGATGTCTAGCCAGGTACCAAAATACTTAATTGACCACCTTCACCACCACATCTTGTATTTGTTTGAATGTGAAATTGTAGAGATGTTGGCCGAGTCATGAGGCCTCTTTTTACAAGCAATTATTGTGCCAACACACACGTGGATGAACTCCACCTATAGAAATGGTACTAGAGGAGATCCTGAGAGCTACAGACTAGACTGGGAATTCTGACTTCCACTGTTGTTAAGATGGTAGTGTTTATAACAGAGAATAACATCACTGAGATCTGAAATGGACAGGGATTTCTGCAAAAAGAGTCAGCACAGCTTCTGTAAAGTGAAATCTTGCAACACTAATCTGCTTTTGCTTGAACAGGAGGTACCTGGACAAAGATAATACCTGCCTAAATAATATATTTGGGTTTATTTTTTTTTAAAGTCTTTGGTAAGATTCTACATCAAAGATTATGAAAGAAATTAAGCTGCCACTGGATATGGTGAAAATGCTCTTTTGTACACTGGAAGCTGGTTAAAGATCAGGTGCTACACAGGGAGGTTACTGGTCTCTTTTCTAAATCAAAAAGAATCTTCAGTGGTCTCCCAGAGATGATCAGTGTCTTAGAGAAGGAAATAAACAGTCTGCAGACACAAGGCCACCTAAGGCAAAAAGGTTGGCAGGTGAACTTCAGTATAGACAGACATGAAGTAATGCACCTAGGAGAAAAAGAACCTGAACCCTGTCTACATGGTGCTGACATCAGAACTGATACTAAATCTAGTGAAAGAGATTTTAAAGCAGCAGAGTTGACACTTCTCAGAATCATTGAGTCAGTATGCAGGGGCTGCCAAAAAAGCCTGCAAAATCTTGGTCACCACCAGGATGGATGCTGTGGACAAGAAAGGATGTCACTTTGCTTCTGTACAAAAGCTCTGCTATGCACACACTGAGTCCTGTGTGTCATTCTGTTCTCTTCACCTCAAAGAAGGGTGGAGTTGGAAGAGGTGCAGAAAAGGACAGTTAAAATAGCCTATGATGAGGAGCAGAGGCTGAGAATCTTCATATTGAAGAGGCTAAGCAGGAGAGAGGATATGAACAAAGTTTGCAAAATAATGAAGGCAATAGATTAGCTGAATGCAGAACTGTTATTTGCTAAATATTGCATACTAAACTGCATTGAACTGTAGGAGTTAGGTTTAAACTGAATAAAAGAAGGTTTTTATTTTTTTGTGCAGCAGATAGTGTTCTGAGCGCAGACACTGTGGAAGCAGACAGTATCAGCAGGATTAAAAGAGGTTAGATAAATTCATAGACAGCACATCTGTTAAGGGGTGCTAAAAGGACTAGACAGGAATGCAACAACTTTAACTACTCTAATATAGCACTTCTAGATGCCATGGGAGTATAAGGAGAAAGATCATAGAAAGAAATCAAGCCTATGTGCTCTCCCTAGAAAACATTCTTCTTTGCCACTATCAGAAACAGAATACTGGTCTTAGCATTTTCTTGGCACCTAGAAGTTAGACACAGCTCAACAGTATCATGCCTTGGGAGACAGATACCCAGCCCTTGCCAAAGTCTCAAAGCCCCAGGCAGAGATGGTTAGGTTTCACACAGACTCATAGCTGCCCAAGCTGAAAAATATTTAAGAGATGCTGACAGAATTAATTAAAAACAAACACAGCAAATGTTGATTATACCAGCACAGAACTGAGTTAAAACACAGCATGGCTTTTATACTGACACTGTCCCACGCTTGTCTGACTCAGACCACAAATTAAACTGTACTGTGTCTGTCTACAAATGATCATGTAAAGTTCATCTTGGACTTAAAGGAAGCAGACCAATGCACAGAAAAGTAAAATCTAATCATCTTACAATGACAGTCAAGGTCCAGTGCTCAAGCTGCTTGGCCCACGTCTGTGTAGCAACACACTTGTGTTCACTGGTGCTGAATTGTTCCACCAAACACATTGAGATGGGGCCAGAGCCAAGAATTACTTTTGCCTGGTCACTATACTCTTAACTACAAACTTAAGGATGTTGCTCATCCTGATGTAGCACAAGCTGCTTTAACATTAGTGAAGCTGGATCCTGCCAATGGTGTCATGATGGCAGATGGGAGACAGCAGGGTTATGTCTCCCGGTTACTTGCCTGAGATCTTCACAAACTTCTGCAAGCTTTAAGCTTTGTGTTGTTTTGTTGCAGCAGAGCTGGCAGCCTACAGGAGCTGCACTGTATTTTTGGCTTCAGCATAGGCAAATTTGAAGCAGAAAAGGAAGTAAAACCCACTATGATCACTCACTATGCCAGTAATTTATTTTGTCGAAGTTTGCTTTTCCATGCACACATTGAACAGAGGGACAAAATATAAACAGGAAAGGGAAAATATCACTTTTTCATTTCAGCCAGGAGAGAAACTTTTCCCTGAAGTTCTTTGATGGTGTTTTTCTTTGCACAAACTCTTGCCACATTTGCTGGCATCTGATTTGCTAAGAATTCGAAGCTGCCACATGTAGAAGGAATGGACTCACTCCATTTCATGACCAGCAGACATTGATTCTGGACTTCATTAAAAATCATTGTGATCTTACAGAACTGTAGCAGTGAGCACTAACTGGCATCAATTAATGTGAGTACCTAAATATTCAGAAGGACCTGTTGCACTATGTTTCTATATATTTTAATTTCCTTCACCTGGCATGGCAACAGCATCAACTTACAAACTGCAATTCTACAAGGTTCAAAGAAAACCTTTTATTTAAGAACAAACCAAAGAAATCTTAACAAGCTGTTGTAAAAGAAAGAGCATTGTTTTTGGCAAGGAAAATATCATTGTATATGGGGAAATCAAACGAGTTTAGAAGACATCCCCAAAATTAGTCAAGTTGCACAGAACAAGCCCATAGATAGGGGGCTCTGCAGGACAGGAAATAGAAGAGAGACTTTCTCAAGCAGACTCATAAATCTAACACGATCTTTTCGTGCTCATATCCCAAGCACAGTAGACCTTGTCCCTCTGTTCAGATGATAAATGATGACAGATGTCTTTCTAATGCATTTATATATTTTTTTTCATCCTAAACAGAGAATGAATTACCTGTAAATAAAACAACAATTTAACTGATTAACAGAACAGCTATGCCATGTAACCAACAATCCTGATGTTACCATAGTTTATAGCAGACGAACACCTCGCTCTGTTTATGGTAATTTTTTTCAGCACAAACTTTGCAACTCTGTACCCTGCAGTTCTACTCTTCTGTATTTTACAGTGTGAAGTCAGGAATCTTACTGATGCTCTATGATGCACTAGTGCAGAGGATAACTGCAAATCTAGGACACTAAATGTTTAAAATCACTTTCCCTCTCAGACTGTAGCAAACACTCTTTATACTTGTTTAGCTAATAGTGGTATGGCTTGTTTGGCTCTCATTAGTAAATCTCCTCTAACACTCAGAGGGCTAAGTGTGGTGGCAGCAAGCCTCTCAGTGGCCACAAGGTACAGCAATATCACACCTACCTCAGCTGAGCACACTCATTCTATGGGCACTGCTCAGTTCTACCTTTTGGCCCTGCAAATCACCAGATACCTGAATGAAAATAAACCCCCATAAATCCTCCAGATACCACCTCAGCCTACTTTTCTGATTTGTAACTGTCCCATGCCATTTCTGACCCTGCAAAGCATTCCTCCATCACCCTTCACAAACATCATCTGATTCCTGCCTGTCCCCCTTTCCTTGTTGTACTCAACATCATGGCACCTTTTATCCTACAGCCATTCAAACAGCCTGGCTTTTTACTGACCACTCAATGAATGACTACTTTGATTATTCACACACACACACACACACATACACCCCTTCTCTTTCAAACAAATATTTGGCATGGTCCTCACCTAACCCTCTCTTTAGCCTTTCTAACAAACTCAAGGCATTCTCATCTGCCATCCCCTCAGTGACAGCTGTCCACACGTTACTTTTCCTCTATGGCTCCTATCATGTCACATCAAATTCCTAAGATCATGCCGTCTTTGTCTCCTTTCACTAGTATTTCCTCTCCAGCATTTCTTCCAGGTAATGTTTATAAGTGCCCTGTTACTTTGCCTGATGGACATCCCTTTCTGTCTCTCTCAAATCATAAAAAAATATTTATGAGCTCTGCAGAAACCAGGAAGATTTGAATGGTTCATCAGGTGGGACTGTGCCACATACCCACCTGAGCTGCAACCTGATGTTCTCTGTGGCTGTCAAACTCTCACTCATGTCATGCACAAGCAGGGTTTCTGGGCAGTGGACCAAGCTTCCCCATCTGGATATCCTTCCTACAAGTAACTGACTTCTGATGAAGTAGCAAGAGACTCTTTCATTCCCTAATCCAAGCACTTGACTCTGCCCCGCTCCTCCTGCAGAAGAAATAGCACCAGAAATGCACACAAGGATCTGAGGAGAAATAAACACAAGTCAGCTTGGATGGTCAAAACTCAGTTAATGATACAAGACTTTTACTTGTAATTGATCTGAAAATAATCTGTTGGTATGCTATTCCCTTTTAATATATACTTTGTAAGGAACAGATTTCTTGTATAGCAAATTTATTTAAATATATATAATTTGGTGTGATATTCTTTCCTCCCTCCATGTAGTGTGTGTGCATCTCTCATTTCATGGTAATTCTTCTGTTTTTATCTTGACATCTGAGTACTCTATCACATAGAGATTAATCCATTTTATTTGCCTCTGGTAATAGCTTTCATATCCTTTTGTCTTCTAGGAAAAATGTACTTCAAATAACACAAGTAAAACATGAAATAGATAAGACAGCCAACACAACCCATTTGAAGCAGGGAATAAAACCCCACCCCAAAACCTGAGACAAGCAATTAAACTGTCCCACAGGAAACAAAAATTTTATACCTGGAATACTGAGGAAAAATAGGTCCACTTCACTACCTGCAGTTGGAAGATGAGTACTTATATATTACTTTATCCAGTAGTTTATTTTCTCTGGTCACAGAGTGGGGAGATACCTTAGTGAAAACTTAGTGAAGTAGAAAGATTGCTTAATATTTTCAAATAAATATTGAAAGGAAAAAGACAAGATAAGATCCATTTCTTGCCTAAGATATTGTTGGCTACTTAGAGGCAGGAAACAGTTTAGGAGGGGATGTATTTTGCTAGTGTTTTTCTCCCTAACATGCCCAAAAATTGCAATGAAATGTTTTGATGGTCTGCTATGTTTGTAGAAACTTTTGACTGCAACATTGCCTTTACAGACAAAATTGTCCAACCACTGATTGGTTGCCAGTTATTTGTCAGTCTATCAAGCATTACCTTGAAAAATGTTCTTTTTTATGTGATGAAAAATCCAATTTCTGACGACTACAAAAAAGGTGTTCCTTTAAAAACACTTTACATTTAAACCCATCATTTGAAAGAATGGAAGCCACTGGTTTTTAAGGTGTACATTGAGAACATCCATTCATTTATTCAACAGACTTCTGAAAACCAGTGCTGATGACATTACAAAGCTGACAACCTAAAATGTGAACTACTATCAAATTTGCTGTCAGAAGTTTTAGTTACAATTGGTTTTGCATCCAATGTAACAAGGCACTTTCTGTTCTGAAAAAGTATTATGTCAGTGCACTGCTGCATTTCTGTTATTGTCACAAACAGGTAGTGCAGGGGGAATTCTGGATAGGATTACATCTGCTAGTAAGACCTGCACTGTTCCCTGTACAAACGTGCCTTGTCTCAAAATAAAGAGACAGGAAGGAGCTTTTCAGATGCACATTAATTAAGCCTTGTTATCAGTCAGGCAGGCTATACTACCTGGAAAGTAGAAGCTGATTTGCAACTCATGATACAGTTCAACAGAAATCAAATACCCATTCGGATGAGTTGATACACATATTCATTGTAGTGGAAAGACCTCTCTCCTCTGGTTTACTATGGATGTGACTTACATATGTTCAGGAATCAGCTTTTTATATTTGCTTGCTGTACAACACAGGCAAGCACAGCTATGAAAAGCACTGTGAAGCTTTATTTCTGATTACTTTGTCTCCCTTGCCTATGGTCTTAGGGAGTACAGAACTGATCTGAAGGGCAGATCAGACAGAGGTGCCTGGATAAGCAGTATGAAGAGGAGGCACGTGCAATTTCTGCTGTGGTTCTGATCTCTATCATACCTTTTTGACCCCATGTAAGAAGACCCAGATAAGTTAATGGTGGAAATTTCCTAAGAAACATTAATGTTGAAAAGAGTAGGGAATTATTGCTTTCTCATTTCTGGCTCTCCAAACTGGTACCTCTGAGCAGATATCACTGGTGTGTGTCAGAGGTTACTTCAGCTGACCTACTACTGCCATCTTTCAACCTTCACCTTGATTATGCAGGAGACAAAAAAATCAACTTCCAGCCTGCAAGAAAAAGATGACATATATGATGAAATTGGAACAATTGGATTACGAGGTAAAACTGCACACAGATTTGAGACTTGGGTGTTCTTCGGGAGACTTGCGCAGTCAAGTCAGTAATCTGTGTTAACATCTCGTCTCTGAAATGTTGACCCTGGTTTGAATCAGTGCTTCTAGAAAAAGATTTCACTCTTCCTTAGTTTCAATGTGATTATTTGTCTTAGAAAATAACTGGTTTAAACAGGAGGCTTTATACTTGTCTGGGTAAATTTTGTTCCAATTTTTATTTTGGCCACAAGTCAAAGATAACAGCTGTACACTTGTGGGTTCACTGAACTTTACGTGCTTGTTGGCTGCATCACCAACTAGAGGGAATAACCAATAATTAGAACATTTCGGGTCATCTTGAGAAGAACAGAGTTTTCCCGTGTTTAGAAAGGTCATGTGACCTCTTTTTCAGATGTTCCCAAATGCGGAGCTGTCAGCCATAGAGCAGAGAGCTGCACAAACAAATAAAACAGCCATCACTGTTCAGAGACCAAAAGAAAACAACACAAGGATCTACATCTAATGATGAATATTGGGCACAGACCTTTAACTACATATAACAATTTTAACTCTGTAAATTCATATCAGACCTAAGGAATATGAGAAGAACTCAGTTGGGTATTCTTTGCACATGGTCATAATGATTTTCAGCACAGCATTGAAAGCCTTGGCTTCTTTGTCTTTTCTTTCTTTCTTTCTTTCTTTCTTTCTTTCTTTCTTTCTTTCTTTCTTTTTTTTTTTTTAGTTGAATCAATACTGGTTTACATAAATATATGTTCCTGTTTTCCAATTGTTCCTGCAACAGCGTTTATGTCTATCCATTGGCAAGAAAAACAACAATAAATGTAGTAGGATAAAAGCAGAAAGAAGAAGAAAATAGACATGACTCGGATTAAATGGCTTTAGGTGTGTGCAAATTTTTATTTCTTAGAAGTGCTAATATTTTTTGGCACTCTGAGATTATCATAAAGAAATATAGAAAGCACCGATCTTCTGAAAAACTAGCTGACAAAACGGTGCTTTTCTTGTTACTAACAGCATAGATCTCTCCTAATATGGAAAGGAATGAAAATAGTTTTTGCGTCACAACTTTTAGTCCCCAGTTATCCTAAATCTGTCTGTAGAACTTCTATCTAGTAGTTCATGAATTTGTGCTGTAAATGGGTAATTTTTTTGACAACATCAGATATCTTATGCATATTAGACAGCACATATTTGAAGGATTGAATGAGAGGAGAATTCTTGCAAGGCTACTGCAGTTATCTTTTTTATCACTACAGAATATGCCCTGGAAGCTGTTGGTTACAGCAGGTGTACCACTGGAGAAAGGAAATTGCTTGAAGATCACTTGCTACAACCAAAGGATAGGACCACTGAGAAGGTGGTACCTTCAACCCTGCTGTGGGTATGTACTGTGGAGTCAAATGCTAGAGTGAGGACTTACAAAAATGCAGAGTGCAGTGGGTTCCTTATGCTTTGTGATATTTCCCAGTACAGGTGACGTTGATGCTAAGACCATGAAACAGGGGGATTCTCATACTTTCATGTTTGTGTGTTCTCCTAAAATAGGGAAGTTCTTATTCCACGTGATTAAGCCCAGAAATTGAAACTTCAGCACTCAAATTCCAGATTAATGTCTAGCCCACCAGGTTACTAAGCATTTGAGGAAATTGAAGGGCTTTCTAGTATCTCTTATTGGAGCTGGTACTTACTATATGTATAAATATCCTTCAGAACAAAGTATCTGATCTTTCGTCTCCTGTACCCAAAAGCAGTGCTGAAACTAATCTCTTTTATTCTCCCTCAATGCATTTTTAGTACAAAGCGGAACCCTCCGAAAGGAAAGATACATCCAGAGTAGTTGAAATGTGTAATGATCAGGCCACTCATCTAACAATGAAAAGTTTGCAGATTAAATTCTTCTGAATCCCATGGAAAAGCGTCTTCATACTGATCTCTCACCTCCTTCTCAAAACATCAGGTTACCAGCTGTTCTTGTGGCTAAAGAGCTTTCCTGTTTTGATCATAAATCCCACCACTTTGGAAACTAAACTGCAAATATCTGCAATTTAAGAATTATTACCTACAAATCTTTCTCCATCAAATAGAATTTCCCATTGGAAAAATGCTGGGTAGTTCAATTTATGCAACTATAACCACTGCTTCATGTTTTAAACAGACTACCACTGTGCTGACAAATCATACAGGTTACACAGAAGTACAGAGTTAAGTCCATTGTTTACAAGATGCTACTAAAATGCACTGCTGAGGCTCTTGGATATGCATTCTGTGCTCATGTTATTCCACAATTGCCTTCTGTATTTCTTTGTGAAACTGCCATTGAGTATATCCTTGTGGATAATTGGACAATTACACTAGTCTCAAAAGACTGAGTGCATGAAGGACCAAAAAATACCATAAAATACATAGAACTGTGATAACAATTGCCCCAAAGTCACATCCCCAATCTGTGTCTGTGACAGTTAACTCTCAGATTAACACTGGCAAGACACTGCCCATCTCTTGATGAGTTTTTGAGTGCCACGTCTTCAACAGTGAAGAACTGACTTGGTAGTCTACAGAAAATTTGAGCAGTACAATTCCTCTTAATGCCTCTCAGGTGAGCTTTCATCTTCTCTGCTGGTTTCTTTTTCAACCAATTGAAAGTGAATAACTATTCACTAAGACTCCAGGGGAAGAGAGGCAGGAGAATGAACCTAGATAGAAATAGGCAAAATAACAAATGAATATACCTAAGGCAGCCAATTCCATTTAGCAGCATTAGCCTGCACAGTTCAGCTTTTAAACAGCAGTTTCTAGGTGCCTGCTTGTCTACAAATCCTTGATAAGAGGATGGGAAAATTAGTTTTTCAGAAGTCTGTCAGTCTTTCAATAATATTTATGCCAAAGACTACAGCCCTTTTGAAAGCCCTCTTGAACAGCAAGGCAGGGGGACAGTTGTTCACTAACCTCTGCACAGACCAGAATGTGGGGAGCATGAGATTTATGGGAATTAATTTTATATCCTGAGACAAGTCTAAAAAGCTCAACCTACATAATTAAATTTGATATTGAGGTTACTGAAGAAAAGACATGCAACAGGATGCCATCAGGATATATTGCCAATTTTTATCAGATCCTGGAGTCTGTGTCTCAGGAAAATTCTTTATTACTCATGCCAGCAGCCTCTTAGTAAAACAGGAGAAAGGTTCTTGCTTTACTGGAGGTGCAACAGTTCTGCTGAGATGCTACTGACTGTTATTTAAAATGCAACAGCTGGAAATACTGTGTTGGATGCAAGATGAACTTGAACTTGTTATACAGCAAATGAAAGTCACTTTTGATTCAGTCTAGATCAATGCTGTAAATCACTAATTATTACCTGAGTCATATGTGTAGTCATACACTTTCTTTCTTTGTCCAAACTGCGTCCTTAGAAGATACATATGCTGATCAAAGAAAGAACTGTCATTAAAAACAGATAGCTCTTCCAGTTTCTGGAGACAGTGGGAAGTAAGGACTGTAAATGTAACTCCACATCTATCAAGGGAACAACATTATTCCCCTGTTCTCTTCTTCAGTTTAAATATTTGGTTGATTTTTTTTTTAAAGTATTCCCTCATTTCCCAGTAGTGTAATATCCATAGAACATTTGTGGAGCTTTAACATTTTGTTATAATTAAAGGGATTTATTTTGCTTGCAAAATGTCGAGATGCATCCATGACTCCTAAATCTGCTGAAAAATAGAGCTAAAATATTGGCCTCACTGAAGTCAGCACTCAAACTACTGTAAAGAAAAACGTGTTTCTACCTAATGAGAGGGGAGCCATGCATCTTCTAAAAGGGCAAAGTACAGTATTACAAAAACAGAATATCATTCATCAGTGATTTATACTTTTTTATGATGTGTAAGTTATTATCTAGAACACAGTAAATTATTCTGGTTATTTGCAATCAAAAAAAAAAAAAAAAAAAAACAAAAACAACAAAAAACTGCAGCTGGTTCAGACATAAGGTGTTAGGATAAAAACTGAAAAGGCAAACCCTTCCAAAGAAGTCTGGTTTTCTTTAGCCCAGCAAGATGAAAGCTGTGAGGCAATGTCACCTGTTTCTGAAAGTGTATTGCAAAAATGGGAAAGCAAGACTAGTTAAATTAAAGGATGAGCCTGGCACAGAAACTAACTGCGTAAACACAATTAAGCTGTGAATTAGGGAAGGGTTTCTAACCTTTATAGAAATGACATTTTGAACAGAAATCCAGTAGTAGTAATGAGATTAAAATCCCAGTTTCTAATATGGAACTTGAGAAATTTATAAAGTCATACGTGTGGTTGCTTGAAAAAGTAGAAACCTTGATTTATGATGTAGGAGATTCCTTTCAGACCTATGTAAAACATGTATCTCACGTTTTTATGTTCTCAACGTAAAAATATGTTCCTGACAGACAATTTTTCTACGGTTTTGATATTCTAGTGCGTTTGTGCGTATGTTTATTAATTCAGGAACTAACACAGATTTAATATTCCTGTAAATATCAAAATAGGCATAGCAGTTCTAAAGCTAGTATTTTTTATGACAAGAATAAAAAAAAGAAGCCCAAGAGAAAATGCAGGGTGCGCAATTTTTTTGTGGATACTGAACACCTTCCATGGTTTAGACACTGAGTAAATGTTCTGTACAATACTAGTAGTATCAGTCAGGTTCAAATCTAAGTATGTCCCATCTTATCATGCTTGGGTATATGCAATGTATTTTTAATGTGTTGTTTGCTTTTGACAAATAAAGTTTAGTGTAAGGCTTTTCTCAGTCAAATGACAAACCTCTGCAAACCAGGAAAACTTCCTTTCACTTATCTTGCTAGTGAACGCTCATTAAGACTGTGGAAAATCTCCCCATATAATGCCATGGCATTGTTTGATCCTGGGGACTGAAATAGGGTCCTGAGTCATGGGCAGAGTTGGAGGAGCCAACTGGAGTGGGCAGGGACAAGCAGGTCCCCAGGGCTCTAGCACTGTGTAATTTCCCGGTCTTTTTCTCCCCATGAACATCTGAACACAAGTGAATGAACAGGAAAAGAGAAAGCTAGGCCTCAAATTCTTTTTGTGCACTGGTGTGAGTAATCGACACCAAGGAACTATTGGGAAAAGCCTTGTTTTCCTCTTGTTTGCATACAGCAGCAGAGAACACCAGTCTGGTGGTGTGTTTGTCCGCTGTGGTCTCCTATCTTCTAGTTCCACCTCTGCCCTTGGAGATATTTTTTTCCACAACGTTCACGGTCTGGACTGCTAGGACCTTCCTAATTGCAGAAAATCCTTATATTCTTCTGATCAGCAAAAGAGCAGTGCTTGCTTAGCTTGAATGAGACAGGTATGTCCTCTTTGTTTCTTGGAGAAAAAAAAAGAATCTCATCAGCGTCTCTTCTCCAGTTATGAACCACTCCTTCTCCAAAATTTCACACTGTTTTTTTATTTAAAAATGATTTTCAGAAACTGGTAATGAAAATGTACTTTTCTGCACTTCAGTGAGAGTCTTTTTATGAGCACTCTTGTTTACCTGCTCCTCTTGCATTGTCAGATTCCCTGTCCTGTCGTCAGATCAGGGCATTAAGCAGGAGATCACATTTAATGGGTTTTGACAGGCCTCAGTAGCTGGCACCTCCTACAGTGACAGCCCCAGAGACAGACACAAGGCTATGACAAGGTTTAACATCTTTGTGTTTAATCACTAGAGCTCACATAATTCCTCTGCCTACTTGACATGAAACCACTTGTGTGATAAATAATATGCTTAGTTAAAGATTGAAAAGAAAAATATAAACTCCTTCCAGAGTAATTTTGGGAAATGCTTTCCCGTATTATATCCTACACATTTCACTTGGTTATCTCATAGGAATCCGTTCACCCACAATTTGCTTGAACTTTGTCATTCTACATCCCTGGATTCAGAGAAGCTAGCTAAGGATTTCTGGATCTTTTAGGTCAAGTTTTGACACTCCCACTCCACCTTGGTGCTGTGTAACAGGAGAAAAAGTAAACCTTTGTGAGATGCTTTATGCAGAAGATTTTGAAACCAACTGTACAGCTGAAACTTTAGAATTAATTTCCATGTTTTGAGCAGCCTCTTTGGGGCAGAGCCACTTTGTTGGCTACTGTCAAGTGCCTGTCCCAACCAGTGGCTTTGGTCAGCAGGTCAGCTAGAGGCACATGCCATTAACCTTAACACAGGAGAGGCGCACCGGTCAGTTAATAAAGAGTAGAGCAAGAAGATCTCTGAAGCACTGAGCCTGATTACATGCCAATAAAGAAAAAAAAGTCTATGTGTATTTAATTTCTTTAATGAAAAAAGATCATTTCCCACTCATTCAGGATATCACCTCAAAGTATGACATTTCTTTTTACAAGGCTAAGTGTCCTTTGCTAGCAACACTGAGCATCTTCCCACTATTACCTTTTAGTCAGCAGTAAAATATTGTCTTTTGAAGGAGATTAAAAATGTGGTATTAGAATTTCTGTTTTCCAGTTGTTTAAAATGCATTATTTAACACTAACACTCTCCTGGAAGTGCACTGTAGTAGTAAGAAACACCCCCATATATCTAGATATATATGATAGCTGGAAAAAAGCTATTTGTAAATTTGACACTTTTATGAAGCCATAGCTACCTATTTTGGCAATTATGATGTCCAGTGAAAAGAAATGCACTCTTTTCATATTAAAGAGAACGGAATTGAAGTCCCTCAGATTGGGGACTGCACAGTAAAAGAAATCTTTGCAGCTGTTCAAGTAACATCACCATTCTTCAAAGATTTTATTAATATATTTATCACTGGCATAATGATTTTTCTCCTGCTCAAGTGAAAATTAAATTTCCAAGCAAGTTACAGCACTATTTAAAAAGAGACAGGAAGATATGCAAAGTTTCAGGGGTAAAACGTCCACCTGAGCTGGCTGCAAATACAAGCTTTCTGCAGATCATTAATAAAAGTAATAGTTCCTACATGATTGCCTCATTATAATAGTGACACTCCAATTAATTGTTTCAGCACCTTTCAAATTGAACAAATTTTCTTTTGACGTTTTTATTGTGCCCTTTATATTTTCTTGTAAAAGAGAAAAACTCTGATCTGCTGAAAAGAAAACAAGTAGGAAGTTTGCAGGTCCTATTTTTCTTGTAAGGTAGTGGATTTTCTCTTTCAGAAGAAATCATAAAGAATATAAATCATATTTTTACTCAACTAAGAGCAATCGTGTATTTTTCAGCATCTGAACACATCTCAGATTTGTGCATTTCCCTTATCAAGTGCAGTTTTTTAATAACTGTTTGGTATCTGACTTCTGTAGGAAAATTGTAAGCTACACAACATGCATTAGAAATGTATAATTACAAGGCTATATATACCTTTACACCTGTGCAATACAATTTAGTGTTCCTTTTCAGCTAGGATTTGAAATTAGTTAGAAACTAAAATAATAATTAGGTGTAATAAAATCACAAGAGTTTATTTGGCTTCCGGTTTCAGCCTACTGCTTGCATGCAGACATTTGTGTGTGCAGGACACTAACACACAGACTGTTTTAAAGGAAATTATTTAAAGTGTCTTAAATGACTTTCTTCACACAGTTTCCCTTGGCAGACAGTACAAATAAATATTTGAATAGTCAATGTGCATTATCAGCAGCCCATTTCAATATCCAGATATTTATACAATAACCAAAGGTACATTTAGTATTGGTTTCAGTAAAAGCCGTGATTAAAGACAGATGCAGATTTGAAATTTAGTCCAAATCCCTAGACAGCCAATATGCAAAATGAAGAACACACTAATGGCGGCAGCAGTATACAGTATATTCAGTATATATCTTGAAAAAGATGACTATATATTAATAACTGCTGTAGCTTAATAAATTATAGTTCACTCAATTTCTCCATGAAATGTGAAAATGAGGGTAGCTAGTTCTCTTCTGCAAATTCCTCTTTCTCTTATTCCTGGGTGTGACTGAATCTCCTCCTCTTATGATGTTGTAGAAGTGATCAACTAGGTGAAGACTCCTCAGAGCAGTAGTTTCATAGAATCATAGTAGTAATACTGTTCTTCAAGACACAGCCATTTCATCCATTCCAATTACACACATGCATTGCAGATTACAATGAAAAGCATTTATAAAATAAGAAATATTGGACCGAGTTTCCTTGCCCACATCAGTAAATGACCAGTGATTATTTTTTCCTGATCACATGAGAGTTTTTTCACTGAACCCCTGCTCCTTTCAACACAAAATGCTCAAAGATTGAGCAGACGCTAGTTCTTTTCTTTTATCCATAGAATTTGATGTGTGGCCCCAGGCCCTATTTGCTGCACACTATTCAAATGTCATTCTGAAGACTGAATTATTACTTTCCGCATGGGTATTCCCTATGGCATCTATTATTATTGTATCTGAATACTTCAGACAGGAGCAGTTAACCATCCTCCACTTTGCCTCTGTGAGTTTTCTATACAGCTGAGCCACTAGTGAAGCCCTCAGCAGTGTTTAATGTCTTCATCAATGGCTTGGGCAATGGGGCAGAAAGCATGTCAGCTTTACAGGTGACGCCAGACAAGGTAAAGCAGTTGAAACTCTGGAGGGCAGGACTGTGATACCTCCACAGCCTGGAGGAATGAGCAAGCAGGAACCTTGGCACACTGGGGAGGAGTGAAATAAAGTCCTTCTTCTGGATGGAATAAGCCCATGTACCCTGGGCCTGAGTGGACAGGCAGCAGCTCTGTAGAATAGCACTTGTGGAGGAGGTGCAGTCTTTGTGAACAAGTAGAACAAAAATCAGCAGCGAGGTGTCCTGGAGATGAAGGACAGCCACATACTGGGATGCATTAGTAAGAGGATAGCCAGCAAATCAAGGGAAGGCATTGTTTCCTTGTACTCCAGCCTTCTGAGGTTTGGAGCATTTTGTCCAGCTTTGAGGTCCTTGTTATAAAACTGGAAAGGATCCATTCCAGAGTTACTGAGATGCCTGCCTAGGTCACCTAGTGACTAGGGGTGCAGAACACTTTGTATACAGAAAGAGCCACAGGAAGATTTGTTTGCTTAGCCTGGAGAAGTGAATGTTAAGTATGAATACAACTGCTGCCTTTAGTTTCTAAAAGGGCAGTTACAGAGAAGCAGAAGAGAACAGTAAAGGACAAGAGGCAATGGTCACAGTCTGCAGCAAAGGGAATTCTGGCTGGATAAGCTGGATAATATTCTTCAGTGTGAGGTCTGTTAAGCACTGCAAACGTGACTGGAAAAGCTGTTGGAAACCGTCTCTTGGAAGATTTTCAAATCTGAATTGTTTTATAATTCTGTGATTTCCAAATAATTTTCCATCACTACTGCATAGAAAGGAATGCCATAGAAAGGAATGTGCTTTAGGGAGACAAGAAGGAAGAAATTTGTCTTCACAGACTCATAATAAGACCAGTTCTCTGGAGGGGAAAACATCTGATTTTACTTCTCATGAAGATTGCTCTACTATGATATTACTGGAAATTGTATAAACCTCAATATCCTTGGATAGAACTTGCAGAAAATGAATGTGGAGGGTATACAAAATAAAATGTAAGTAAATTTCTCCATTAAAATTCCCTTCTTTTAAGTAGTTTTTATTTGGATAAGAGCTGCTACCTCTTGCAAAGCAAACAAATTTTGACAAGTTTCCCCCAAAGTAATGTGCTTCTTTTTGTGTTATAGATAATTTTTCACTAGTTGAATCTTATGCACATCAGTCCTCAAAGTCATCTGTTCTATGAAGTTCACAAGTTGATAAAACATTTATTAGGATTATGCCAGAGATATTTTTGTTAAGATTAGAGGTATTTAAAGAGCAATCAGTGCAGAACTCTAAACAGTAATAAATTATTTTTTAAAGGTATGAAAGAGATGCTTTCTTTAGAGCAAATAGAGTAAATCTCTCAATCTTTGCCGCTCTAATATGGCATTTTAAACTCATATAACTATCAAATAAGATGCATTTTCTAAGATAATTTTGAAGTGGCCAACGCAAATATATAAAGATTATATAGCAATATATGATGTGCCATGGGGTCAGCTGTAGTCAAACATCACATTACAGGCCTGCAGAGAGGATGCTGGTGAAGGAATTCTAATCCCAGGTTATCCATACTCTTTCCCGTAAGATGCTCAACAGAGGAAAGAGCAACATTGTGCACCTGGGGAGGAGCAACCCCAGGCACCAATATATGCTGGTGGCTGCTCATCTGGAAAGCTGCTTTGCAGAACAGGACCTACGGGTCCTGGGGAACACCATGTTGAGCATGACCCAGCAGCGTGATCCTGCAGCAATGAAAGGTGCCAGTATTCTGGGTTGCATAAAAGGAGCACTGCCAGCAGGAGAAGGGAGGTGATCCTTCTCCCCTGTTCAGCCCTGGTTAGGACATAGCTGGGAGTCTGAATAAAGGTTATAAAGACAAACTATGGCTAACCTCACTTGGCCTGTTCAGCCTGGAGAAGAGGAAACTGAGGACTGAAGGGCAGACCTTGTTGCAGTTACAACTTCCTTGTGAGGGGAAGAGGAGAGGCAGGCACTGGTATCTGCTCTGTGGTGACAGTGACAGGACCTGAGGGAATAGCATGAAGCTGTGTCAAGGGAGATTTAGGTCGGGTATTAGCAAAAGGTTCTATACCCAGAGGGCAGTTGGGCTCTGGAAAGGCTCTCCAGGGAAGTAGTCACAGCACCAAGATAGACAGAGATTAAGAAACATTTGGGTGATGCTCTCAGGCACATGGCAGGATTTTTGGGGTTATCCTGTGCAAGAGCATGAGCTGGACTTGATAATTGTAAGTCCCTTCCAACTCAGGATATTCTGTGATTCTATGATTCTCTGTGATACTGTGTTTCATTCTAGGCTTCCCAATACAAGAAAGACATGGACATACTGGAGAGAATCCAGCAGAGAGTGACAAGGATGATTAAAGGACTGAAGTTTCACTCTTATGATAAAAGGTTGAGGAAGCTGGGACTGTTTAGCTTAAAGGAGGCTCAGGGGAATTTTATCAATGCATACAGATACATGAGGGCAGCCTGTAAGGAGGACAGAAGGAGGCTCTTCTCCCATGACAGGACCAGAGGCAAGAGGCACAAAACTGAAACACTGGAAGTTCTGTCAGAACACCAGGAAACATACTTTTTTTTTTTTTTTTTTTTTTTCTTTTTTTACTGTGACATTGATTGTTCACTAGCACAGGTATTCTGGGGAGGTTGTAGAGTCTCCTTGGAGACAGTCAAAAGCCACCTTGACATAGTCCTAGGGAGTCTCCTCTAAGTGGCCCTGCTTGAGTATAGGGGCTGGACCAGCTGGTCTCCAGAGGTCCCTTCCAGCCTCAGCTATTCTGTGTTATTCTGTGATTCCATTATAATACTGCTGCCCTATAAACACAGTTAGAACTGGTCTCACCATGAGCGTGTTGTGGAAGTATTTAAACATTACACTAGTAACTTTCCAATCCCAATGAAATAGTTCTGACACATATCTCAAATGCAGGGTCACTCTTGGCATGTGTAAGGTCTGAGTGTGTATGTATGTCTGGGTATGAGCAATCTTATCTAACTGCTGAGGCTCAGTGACAGTCAGGGGTTGGACCTAGATCCATATACCGTGATCAGGCAAAGCTGATCCAGAATCTGGAAAATCCAATATCCCTGGCAAAACCCCAACGTAGTCAAAAGTCTGTTGAAGAGAAGCAGCAAGATCTTAAGGCAGAATTCAGGAGGCAGAAAAAAAGAGCAAGATGAGCAAGCACAGCTTCCATCAAATGGCTCTGTCAGACATCAAAAAGCTGATAGGTGGGTACCCACCATGAAGCTCACACCTCTTTAGTCTGGAGTTTGCTTGAACTTGACTGCTAAGGCAAAGCCTTTCTCTGTGGGAGCTTTGTTGGCATAGTTTTGGTGCTTCTTTGAGTTCAAGATTGATGTAATGTATTTTTTTTATGAATCAAGGTACCGTTCAAAAGCAATAAATTCAGTTCTTTATTTACTTCAGTCAGTAATTTCAGTCTCTCCAAATAAAAAAATTAAACCCACCTTCAAACTGAGCTTAGCCATGCATGATCCAGTTTCCTTTCTACCCTTGTTCTTCTAATTCACCGCTTTTATCTAATTCACTGCATTTACCAAATTTGAAGCACGTCTAAACAAACATCTATGCAGAAACTCAATTTATATTTCTTGCGTCTGTAGTAATGGAAAATACTCTGCTAGACAAACAGAAAAGTGGATCCATATCTACATTTTATAATGTGCTTATGAATTATAGGAATGTGTAAAATTTGCCTCCATCATAATGGAAAGGCAAATTTTTCTTCCAAGGTATCTCTGTTACTGAGTATTTAATGAAAAATATAAAAAGAAAAGTCACAAGGGTATTGGAAAAGTCCTGAAGTTTTTCCTGCTGGCATATTTTTTAAATCACTTTTGAATTTCCTTTGCTTCAAAAGGACAGTCCAATCTGGCCTTTTATTCTGCTGAGTAACCAGACATATTAGCCTTCACAATCTGACCTTTTATCTCCAGAGACCTGTTTCTTGCAAGTATAAAGGTGTTAAAAGAAACCTTCAAGGAACTCCCAAATTTCTTTTGGTTCATATTTCATAGCTCCAATACAGTTCTTAATTGGTAAAATAGATATTTTTAAAATTATTTCTTTCCCTGAATGAGGTTGTAAACTAGTAGCATATGAGCTTTATTGTTGCCTTTGAGAAAATGCTGGTTTAGCTGTTCGAAGTCTGTCAGGTTCTGCCCACAGCCCTCTGAGTTTAGTACTTAACAGGATTTTTCTAATTTTCGATCTCTCTCAAGTCTGTGACCAGCAGGTCCTTTGGCTCCTCCCTTCCCTCAATCCAACCCAAAGCTGTATTAACAACTTCCATTTATGCAGTTTCAGATGTTTTCCGGGCAACATCTGACATTCCACCACGTAGAACTTTTGCATTTTCCCTCCGTCTCCTCTCTCAAAAAGTATCCAGCCTCATTAAGGTGCTGTTTATTCAGCAGACAGAGAGATTTCAGTGACATCTTGCCAAGTTATCTAGACAGTTATTGGGTTCAAGGGAAGACTTCAGGTAGAAGAGAAATCCCCTGAGAGCCATGAAGACTTCAGCCACTGCAGGGGACTACACAGACCTTTGGTTTGCTCTAGTATGATTCTGATTAGGATCACACCAAATTAAAGTCCCAGATATTCAAAGTGCTTTATGTGGAGTACCATCAAAGGATGCAGAATCTCATTGAATTTAGAGGGCTGGGGGGGACTTTAGGTTTTGCCTTTGAAGATCACATGAGGAACTGAACCACAGCAGTATAAGAACAAGTCTTCAATCACAGTCTATGTGAAAAGCAGAATGCTCCTTCACATAGAATAGTATACGCAGCTTGCATTATTTCCTTTCCCTCTGGAAAAAACAGAAGTTTTGTTTTAGTTTTCTAAGTGTTAGGTCTCAGAGATATCTGGGCAGAGTCACAGATGATGAAGGAACTCTTGGGGGAGGGCTGGGTTTGCCAGCAGCTGCCACCTGTCCCACAGTGTGTGGGGGACAGCCCACTGGAGGTCTGCAGCCGTCTTTTTCATCTCCTCCATGGCCAACCTGGGCCAGTAGAGAAGGGGGGACAGGAATATAAAAGACTGCTCCTGTCTTTCTGCTTCTCACTGGCTACCTCCAAGTCCGAAGAAAGGGACTGGAGGATGAGGGAATGGAACTCTGCAGGGCAGGGGCTGCTAAGGTGGAGTGCTAAGAGGACAAACATGCCCTGTGCAAGGGGCTTGCAGGGTGTGCAGGGCTTGCAGCAAGAGTGCTGGTAGAAGCCAAGAGGGCTGATTCTGTCACTGTTTGGGCTACCCAGGCAGTTTCCTAGGCATGGCCATGGGTGTAGGTGTGCTCAGCCTTCATCTGCTCTACCCTGTGCCCTGTGTCCAAGGAAAGTCTCACTGGGAAGTACTGAGCCTTGGCTGGCCACTGGTTGGCCTGGAGTGAAAGCAAGGTGCTGAGCCCAAGGACAATCTGATGAGACAGCAAAAATTCAATCCTTAAAGCTGCATTTAGGGTTTTATTATCATGGAGGTTTTTTTCAGGGTTTTGACAATCCAGTGAACTGGTTTTGGTTGCTGATGAAGCGTTTCCCTCCTTTTCACAGGAGGCAGTACTGCTGCCCATGCCACAGACTGCTGAAAGCACTAGACTGATGACACCAGCGAGTAACATTTGTCGATATTACCTTAGGAGGGATTAATTTAAGCTTCCTTATATCACTAAATCTCCTTCTACCACATCTCAATTTAGCTATAATTGATCTCTTCTGTCTCTAAAAAGCATGCTGTAGAATAATCTATATTATATCTGTGTTAAAATACACACCTCTTTTAGTCCTAAACCCTCCTCCCTAGTTCTCAAAATGTCTTCGTTTACTTCACAAGAGCAGACGTTGAAAAACCTGCCTTTTAGTCCAGCTGTGGTGCTGCTCTCTTTACTACAAGGGCCTTAGTCCTAGCATAAAACAAAAGAATGATTTGTTCCATAATCAGTAAGAGAGGATATATAACACCCCCTTATCATCCTGCTATATTACTTTCATGACTGCCATGGGTCAAAGTCTCCAAAGGGTATTTTCTTGTGGAACTGCACTAAAACAGAGGTATTTCTACTTGCGTCAAGCTACATTTTACAGCTCTCAAGTTCTCTCTTGGCATGTACACATGGCAGAATTTATATAACAACATGACTAAGAGAGCCAGCATTTTATCCTACAGAGTTATCTTCAACACTAGTCCCTAATCAAGCATAGTGTGTCAGCAGCACTGCAAATTAAAAAGATACATACTATGTAGGAGGAGACATGAGACCTGGAGCTCTAGCAATAAGCTCCATTTCACAGTGCAGTTCTACACAGAACAGCAGTTGTAAATTGTCTGAACTACTGGCATAAAATAAAGCCAGAAAGGTAAAGAATATTTCATAAATGTCTTCAATATTATCCAGCACTGGCCCACATGACCACCAACAATAAATATAACAGTGGTAAATCATACTTCCAGAAGACTTATTATAAAGCTGCTTCCAACCTTCAGTTCTAAGGAAAATATAATCCTGCACATTGTGTTAGTGCTTTGTTTGGTATATGTGCCACTTTCAGGATGTGCCACTTGGCCAGCACTTTTTTCTCATGGCCAAGAACAGCAACCATGCAAAATCATTTTTTGAAACTTGCATTTCTGTCATTGGAACTTTTATGTGAAAATATCACTTCTGCAGTGACAGTGGTTTGGTTTTTTTACAATCTGGATTATGCTGCCTGCAAATTCAGGTAATACAACACTCACACTGAAACCTCTAAGGATGTTTACTTTTTTAAAAGTTAAGTGGGGCAGCAGGACAGAATTCAAAATTTAGAGAGTCCCAGGAGTGAATACATTGAACGCAGGGGCTTTAACTTTTGGCTTCATGAAGAAAAAATTCATTGATTTGAAAAATTCAGCAGAATGTACTTTTCTGCACATTACAGTATAAAACAAGTTGAATGTTTCAACTAGTTCAACGATTTCTAGCACAAATGGAACTTTTACTGCTGTTTAACTCTGTATCTGTAAATACTAAACTCTTGTCCTCTAAAAAAGGCTTTGCATTTTCTCCTTTTTTACTGGGATTGACAGTAATCTCAGACAGAATATTACTGTTTAAACATGACTGATTAAAAGCCTGATAAACTTTGGGGTATTTTAAAATATTCACTACACACATTTTTCTTTCATGCCAGTTTTTAAAAACTTGTTTCTGTAGTGCTATTGTGAGTTACCATTTTTAATCTTTTTCTTACTAGTGCTGGCAGTCATGTATAAATAGACATGATTTGGATTCAGTCAATCTGTGTCACTGTCTTGGAAAGCAAATTTAATGATAGAATGTTTCCATTAATTTATCTCTAAACTTTTATTGTCTTTCTTGCTTACTTTTTACTATTATTTTTCTTTCAGGAAGAAATATGATCAAAATTACATTAGGCTTAGTCCTAAAAGATTTTGAACACCTATAATTTTAATTTAATTTAGCAGAATCTGACAATGCTTGGCACCATTTATCATGCCCATCAAAGAAGAGACAGAGAGGTTTGGCAGAGAAGTTGATTGAGTTTCCTTTTGTTAATGAAAACAATACTGCTGACAGTCCATTAAAAACATTCCATTTCTTTTTAATATTCCTGGAGTAGCAAGAATAAAGCCAGAGGGAAAACTGAAATTGGAAGAATTGTTTTAGACTTCACTTCTCTCATTTGTGTTTAGACTTATAAGGCACTGGGTCTTCTTGGTTTGTTTTTTTTTTTTTATTCTGATATCTGTGACAGAAGACAAAAGGAGGAAAGGAAATGCCCCAGAAACTTGCTTTGGACATTCAAAAGTAGCTGTATCCAATTTGTTCTGTGTAGACTTGCAAGCCACATTAAAAAGATACTTTTTAGGTTTTGTTCCTACTGAAAAACAAATTTGAGTGTCCAGACTTACCTACCACAGAAGTGTTCAAAAAATACATTTTAATACCTCAAAAATGTTAATGAAACATGAAATTTAAAAGTAAATACCTAAAAATAGAATATAGACTTTATAAAAAATAAAATATAGACTTTAATTATGTGATGCACTGAATTTTGAGTCATCATGTCAATTAATTTTTATTTTTGGGGGGGGTTGCAGTTGCAAAGAATGGCAACATTTTTTTTTTCTATTGGAAAACTGTTATGAATGTAGCCTGCACATGCAACGTGAGATCAGGTCTTTGCAGCTGAAGTGCATACCTAGAAATCAGCTGTTTGTTTCACCTGGCCTTCATTCTCCTCAAAGCATTTTAACAAAAAAAGGAGAAACATCCATATCTTGCTGCTCCATGTGCCAATAATATATATTCTGAAATTTAATCCAAAAAGAAATTAAGTATTATTTTTGATTTGCTTCACTCTTTTGCTTTTAAAACAAAAAATCTAAATAAAGGTGTAATGTGTATGCTACAGAATAGTCTAAACTATGCCAGTCCAATTTAAAAGAAAATTGTATGTACAGGTGTTACTCTCTGCCCTATTTCCTCTCAGTCCTCCCACCATACGAATCCCAGAATACACAAAGATGTTCTGCCCTGTTCTCTCTGATACTGTTTCTCACAGTCCTAATGCAGTCTTTCCATCTGTGATGAATACCCCAAACTAATTCACAGATGAGTGGCAACATTTGCTAAAAAGATAACCTTGAACTCTGCTTACCTGCCAAACCGTATCCAACAAATCTGTCACATATCCACTCCTTTAGTTTTTATTGTCTCTGAATCTTTGCATTTGTGTAATGATTGAACGAAATAGAGAAAAAGGAGAGGTTTAATTAGGATAAACAAAACCCATGTAAATTATTCATGGAGATTCATAATTTTCAGTTGCCAAACCCTCACTCTTGGTTTATTTAAACTTTTTTTAATAGCAATAATAAGATTTCAATGCAAATGAAGCTATTCTAAATTAAGGCTCACTTCTCAAATACTTACTGCAAATAAGAAACACGCACCCTATCCTCTTACTGGGCTGAATAATAATTTGAAAACAAAGGTAGAACAGATAAACTCAGATTTAATTTATTCATTAAATATCACATATGTCCACATATGATTCTTTTTCGTGTTAAAAAGCGTAAACAATGCCACCATAAAATTAACACAATAACAGCATTTTTGTTTTTTAATTTATTTGCAGGCCTGGAATCTCTCCTTTTGGGAGTTTCACTGATGCTACTTGTGGGCACAAAGAACCATACCAGAAGTCAGGGTGTTTTAATACTAGAGGAGAATAAAATTTTAAACACCACAGAGTACTGTATTAATGTAAAGAAGCAGGGCATATCAAACAAAACTTCATCCAGAGACTGCAGATGAAAAAGCTGTGGCAGAAAAATCCCTGTAATTGTATGATGGACTTGGTTTAAAAGCTTTGACTGAAAATGGAGAATATCGCTACAGAAGGGAAAAAAGGCTCTGTACTGAAATAGGGAAATCTGTTCATGATAAATATTCACACTGAGATTTTGCCATCTCGATTATGAGTGGTGTAGGACATGAGGACACATTCAAAATGCAATGTCTGGGGGGGAAAAAATATACCCTATTAAAATGCTGACGCAAACTGTATCCTTTAAGGCTGTTCTTAAAATAATTCCTCAGGTTTATTGAATGGAAACGAAAGTATTTTTTATTTATACAAATTTTTTTTTCACCCGAATGTGAACCTAAAGACAAAATCCCAACTTTATGAAGGCACTGGCTTCCCAGGACTTATTTAAAATTCATGTCAATGTGAATTTCTCTGAAGTAAATATTTTAAGTAGAAAATATATCATCTCTCCATGAGCACTAGCATTATTCTTTTCATCTCTATTTCAGTAAAGTGAAACTCTAGCACTTACCAGCAGAACTAGCTTCTGGTTTTCCTGACATGTTTAATCTTTCAAAAATAAAAAATACTGCTTTTTTCACACAGGAAGCCTTTTTTCTTTTTCTTTTTGTCTTTTTTTTTTTTTTTTTGTAGAAGTGTACACATGCACACACATATTGTTACAGACAATTATTGCCCGAAGAAAAGAGTCACATATAGACAGGATAAGCAACAGTCAAACTTATTTGTCTCCTTTACCTAATTTTTCTTACAAAAATTTTGATGCAGCTGGCATTATCAGGTTACTTTTCTTCTCCCTTATATTTCTTTAATTTCTTTCTTCTGACAATATCGAATTTTCTATCAGCTATGTTGAAAGCATGGAATTTTTCCAGCGTTTCTCTGCCATTTATGTTAAGGCAAAGGTGAATTTATAATTATTTATTTTCCTTTTTTTTTTCTTTAATTTTCATTATCTAGTTTCACTTTATTTTGCTTGTATAGTACTGGAGAATTCTGTACACCTGTATTATAAAATTTAATTTTAGTACTATTTTTAGTAATTCCTTTGATTTATCTCTTAAAATTTGTTTTCATTCCTTACCATCTACAGTAAACAATTTTTTTGGTGGTTACGGTATTAACAGTACTCTCTTTTGATCGATTATTGTGAATCTCTTGCAGTATATAAATTTTTAAGTATAGGAAATTTTAAAGTTACAGATTGAAATGATGTAATTTAAAAACTTTTAGGGCTGTGTTTTCTAAACCATAAAGTGTCTTGGAAAAAAGACAAAATCTGTACTCAGACTTTAGATTTCAAATAGCACCTTAAAATTTAACTCAGCACAAGTTTGGTGAAGTTTTAGCACTCAGTGACTCTGTTATGATCTTAACAAAACTTAAACTGAAAATTTTGCTTACAAGTCGTATCCCCAAGGACAATTGTATAGTTACCTTGGACTCACCTTACATGAAAAATTTGAAACCTAAAGAAAAAGAAAGGGAACAGAGCACTGGAAGGATGTGTGTATCACATATGCCCTGAGAAAGGAGTGGAATCTAGAACTAAATGTACTGTAGTTTCATAATGTACTTTTATACACAGGTATAACAACAAATCTGTTTAAATTATTGGACACCAATTTGTGAAGAAATCAACCATCTCTAGGAGAAGTAAGTATTATTAAAACAGGAGCTAACTTTACAGAAAGCTATTATTAATTGCCATCCAAATTGAATTTGATATGGCAGGGTCTGAAATATTAGCTCAAGAAACTACAGAGCATGTCCGTCTATTAATTCATTAGGAGTGCAATTTCCTAAACACTGGCAGAACACTGGCAGAAAAAATGTGCTTAACAGCATAGAGCTCACTGGAGCTACTCAGCACCAGCTTTACAGCATCTCCTTTACATTAAAACAAAACAGTGCTTCATCATGCAGGTCATCAGATCTTCTGGATTCATCATAAAATATTTTTAGGGATATAAGTGTAAAAAATGGATATTTGATGACTCCTGTTTTGTTTCTTTTTACTACAATCAACACTGCTACAATACAAAAAACCACAGAGAGTGTTATTAATCTGCCTGTGGGTTGATCTCTACAGTATTGGTGAACCAGTTGCCAAAGACCTTTACAATCAGTAGAGAGACACAGGTGTACATCAGACATGCACTCCATCCTAATTTGGTCAAACACCTGATGTAAACCTTAGCGTGTACATTTGTTTCTCCTCAATAAGAAACTCTAATGTCATTAGATCAGGGGTAGATTTCCTACGCAGAAACACTTAACATTAAATTATATAATTGCATTTTAGTATTTCTATATGTTTGCATAACTTTTGTCTTGTTTGACAGACATTTGCACCCCTGTTTTACAATTACAGTTAAATCAGGTAAAACTGTGTAGAAATACAGGGGCCACTGGCTTCTTTACTTTGAATGTTTCTCCAATTACAGAAAGAAGAATATATTTAGTGACTTATACTGAGGTAGCCTGATTTTGAAATACACAGAAGATATGTGTGAATATTTTTGTTATAATCAAGAATTACACAATGTTAGTGAGAAATATTAACAATTGTTTAAATGCAATTTCCCCACCCCTTTGCAGTGCATTTCACTTACCAAAATGTATAGGTCTTCAAAAAAGCCACTGTGTATGGAAAAAAAAACACTAAGGGAATTGTTGCCTATTGTTTATGTGTTCCTATATCCATGGCATTTCTGGTGGGTTGACCTTGGCTGGACACTGGGTGCCCACCAGAGCTGCTCTCCTCAGCTGTACAGGGGAGAGAAAAAACCAATGAAAAGCTTGTGGGTTGAGATAAGGACAGGGAGAGATCACTCACCAATCACCATAATGGGCAAAATAGACTTGGGGAAATTAGTTTAATTCAAATCAGTTAGATCAATTCAAAACTGGAGTAGGTTAATGAGAATAAATCCTTTCCCCTCCACCCCTCCCTTCTTCCCTGTCTCAAATTCACTTCTGAATTCTGTGCCTTCTCACCTTCAGAGTCTCAGAGGGGTGGGGAATGGGGCTAAAGTCAGTTCATTGCACATCCCTACAGGCTGTAGTTCACAAACTGTTCCATTGGGTTCACAAACCTTTCCATAGGGTGCAGTCCTTCAGGAACAGGCTGCTCCAGAATGAGTCTCTCACAGAGTCACAGGTTCTGCCAGAATCCTGCTTCAGGGTGGACTTTCCACGGGGTCATAGCCTACTTCTGGTACCCACATGCTCCAGTGCAGGGCCGTCCACAGGCTGTAGGTGGATATCTGCTCTAGCCCAGACTTCTATGGGTTCAGGGGCACAGCCTGCTTCACCACAGTCTTCCCCACAAGCTGCAGGGGAATTGCTGCTCTGGTGCCCCAATCACCTCCTCTCTCTTTCTTCAATGACCTGGGTGTCTGCAGGGCTGTTTTTCTCATGCAGCTGGAAGCACTCTCTGGCAGCTGTTTTTCTGTAGCTTCCTCGCTCTTAACTCCCTTATCTCAGGTGTTACCACTAATACTGATAGCCTTGGTCTTGCCAAGGGGGTTCATCTTGGGGTCAGCTGGCATTGACTCTCTCAGATGTAGGGGGAAGATTTTAGCAACTTCTCACAGAACACAGGCAGGATACCTGATCCCAACTGACCAAAGGGTTGTTCCAGACCGTATCACATCATGCTCAGCATACAAAGCTGGTGGAAGGAGAGGGGGACATTTAGGGTGATTGCCTTGCCACACCTCCATTGCATGTTATGGAGACTTGCTTTCCTGAAAATGTCTGAACACCTGCCTGCACATGGGATATGGTGAATTAATTCCTTGTTTTGTTTGTGCATGCAGCTTTGCTTTACCTATTAAACTGTCTTTATTTGAACCTATGAGATTTCTTGCTTTTCTGATACTGCTCTAGAGGCAGAGGAGTGAATGAGTGATTCTGCTTAGTTGGCAGCTGGAGTTAAAACACAACAACCTGCAAGAGAAAAATAATTCAAATATTTCATTTACTGTGTAAGAGATTACATGCCTCATGTATTATGGAACACTAAGTTGTGGCTAAAATGAACTGTTCCTTGGCTAAATAAAGTAAGATACTGGCATAACAGTACTGCAAACTGAAATACTGGAACTCCAGCATGATTTTTTCCAAATCATTTTAGTCCTTTCTCTAAATATAATTTAAAAATTACAGTCTTAATCCAATAGAAGATACTACATACGAATTATCAAGTGGAAAGTTATGAAACAGTACAGTATTGCACATTTATATTAGGAACAGAAATTTCATGTTTCTCGTTCTATTGATGGAACCATGCCAAATTCATGAAAGTGTGATAATTTCCAAGGTGGCAGAAGAAGCATAATAGTTGAATGAATCTGAAATTACCCTTATAGAAGGAGATCTGTAGAATTAAATAGAGAATAATCACCTTTCTCCAGGAACTGTAAGCCTCTCTCTATAGCAAGGATGTAATTCTCTATTAAATTCTATAGACTGAATTAAACCTTGAAGAAAAAGAATCTAATTTCTTGTTAAATTTCTTAACTTTGTAGAGGAATTTTTTTATAACTGTATTTCATTCTACAGAACCTATAGAAATGGATTTTCCACTTCACTAGGCCTTCTGCAAACTGCATTTCCTGACTTTAAAAGATAGCAAAGAAAGATGATCCTTTGTGAAAAGGAGCATTTATGCCTACACTGACCAAGCTAGTCTCTATTCCTAGTGTCAAAGGGTGAAAGGAGTAGATGTCAGTACGCTGAGATCTTCTGCAGAGAGAGGAAAGAGTACTCCCCACACAGTGGAACCAAAGCACTTTATACATGATCTCTGCATGTGAAGGCGTGTAGGTCACAAAGAGGACTAAAACTTCTGCTGTTCTTAGGACCATGGTTTCCACTAATAATATATATCTAGCTTTGCTTAATTCTAACAGGTTTTTCTGGTGAAAGACGTCGGTTTGCAGCTATCTTTTGACACACAGATTTAACCTACAGCAGTTTGTGCACATTTTATCGTCTGGGTGGTTCTCCAGACTCTGACTCTGCTGATGAGAACAGGATAAATACCTCCGTCTTTGAGGTTGCCTAGGGTGACCAATATGATGTTACACTTATGTGTCCTTCCAAAAGGCCAGGAAAAAAAATCATAGAGAAGCTTAAATTACACTGGTCCTTATCTATGTATGCATTGTTGAATGAAGCCACAGATTTCCACTGAGTGTAGTTCAGCTAGTTCACATGTTCACATCTCTGGTGACAGACAGCTAACTCTGGTCTTCTCAACCTGTAAGCTAAATTCCACTACTTTGTCTCATTAGGGACTGTTCAGTTGCCTAAACTTAACTGCTGAGTGCCTTTCAAAATTTTCTAGGATATCTGGTAGAAAACTGAGGCTGGGAGATTTGGATCAATAGAAACAGAAGATCTACTCTTTTCTGGTCCAACATCTAGACACCCAAGGGAATACCCCAGGGTCTGTGTTAACTCACTGCCAATGTTAGGCAGATGTGTTGAAACGATATTAAACAAATTTATATAATAGAGTCTAAGTATATTTTGAGTTTTGTCTTATTTCTAGGTGTGTGGAAGAATTTTACAGCACATGGCAAAAGAATACGGAAAAGAGATCTTTAGTAAAGTCTTCTGGAGCAACCATCACTTGCCTGAGAATAAATTCAGAGGTGCAAGTGGCCTTCCTGTGTTCCTAGCTAAAGAAATTATTTATTATTAATTCAAAGGCTTTTGGTTTTTAGTATGAGAAATATTGATCAATCCCTGCTATCAGTCCTTTTTGGCTAGCATGTATACATGGCTAAATTAACTGTTTTTTACTTTCCAACACTCTAAATCAGCCATGTTCATATAGCTTTCCCAATATTTTTCTTATCTGATCAATTTTGAAGTGTCAAATCTTCATGCCAAAAATTCCATACTAAGAAGTTATTCCTATCTCATATTTCTGTGTGTGTATGTTTGTAAATGCTTTGAGGCCTCAGGCCAGTCCTGAAAAACAGTTTTAGAAAGCCCTGAGGAACCATTATGGCACTGGGGTGCAGTGTCTGTCCAAAAGTGCTCTGCCCATGTTGCTTCAAAAAGCCTGAGAAGATGGACAATGCACGCAGGAAAATTTCTGAACAACATGTTAAGCCAGCTGGTTTGAGGCTTGGTGATGCATTTTATTTTGGCAACAAGCATTATATAGACTTTATTAAAAATAATGACAGCAAACAGATGGTCACTCTTCATGGAATTATACTGAAGATATTTGTGATTTTTTTTCTTCGAATGAATTGCAACTAACTAACATGTTTAAAAATCATGTAATGTCTTAAAAAGTGAAGAAATCTTAATTATGTTCTTGTCAGTTTGTTTAGTGAGAATTTTTCACCTAAAAATTAAAGAAACTGAAGCACAAGCATGCTTCCAAATATTTTGGACATTATGGACAACTAACACTGGTTTAAATTCTGTGGGAAAAAACAGTGTAATAAAACATATTGATAGTATTTGAAAGATTATCTTTTTTTTCAGGAATAAAACCACATTGTTCAGTAAGGAAATATGCAGACATATTTAAAAGCTTTAATCTCATAAAAGCTTTATCTGGACAGAATACATTAGTCTTAAGTTGTTTTTAGGGTAAATAACCACTGTAAATACAAACATACTTAATCATGATTAAGGGCAAATGAAAAACACCAGTGAAAAATCCCATTTTATGCATCAATCTTGAGCATCCCATGAACAGGTCTCTTCACTTATTTCCCTACAGTGTGCCATTAATGCCTTATCATGAATTTCTCTGTCAGGTTGTATCCTATTGATGTCAGTTTTGTCTGAGTGAAGAGTGTATACATGGTTTTTACTTGTGTGAACAGTAAATAAGTTTTAAAAGTGACTTTCTAAATTATTTACGATGTTGTACTGTCAGCCAATTTCTGTGAAACCCCACTGAAGTTGTGTGAAAGCACACCAAATGTGTTCTTCCTTCCCTTCAGAAATGTGTGCCAAAGAAAGAATGGCTGTGTGGGGCAGCATCTGTGGTTAGTCCATTAGCTCGAGGGGCAAAGAATTATGCTGCAGAGCTAAAGATTCCCCCTCTCCTTATGGCTCCTCTGAATGGTCTGTGCTACATCTCTGTAGTGGAAAATAGACCTTACCTTCAATTTGATTCTGCTAAAAAATGGAGATTATGGATTTGAAATTCAGATCATACATTGCTGTTTTTACATTTTTTATGTTATTAAACTACCAGAATATTAGCGCTGCAAAGTTGAGCACTTAAATTATCAAATGCATTATTTAAGGTCCCTAAGCAATATTAAATCTGCCTCTCTTTCTTTTACCTTTTTGATGTGAGACCACATTATATTTTTCAGGTTTTTCCCCTGCTTCATTTGTTATAAAGCTAGATATTGTTGGGACTACCTAAAGGAATCATGGAACTGTAGAATGGCTTGAATTGGAAGGGACCTTAAAGATCATCTAGTTCCAACACCCCTGCCACAGGCAGGGATGTCATTCACTAGGCCAGGTTGCTCAGGGCAAGACTGGCCTGGCCTTGAACACTTCCAGGGATGGGGCATCTACTTCTCTAGGCAGTTTCTCAGACTGGTAAAACTCATGGGGTTTTGCCTATAAGAACCTCTACCTTGTTTTTTTGCATTTGTAGTGATTTTGTCATGGAACTGAGGAGATCAGCATTTTTTCCTTGTGGTTAATGCAGTAAAATGCCACCCTGGACATATGTTTGCCACAAATGCCCTTAACTGAAAAATGATGCAATAAATATTTATCATTCACTGCATATTCCATTAGAAGAATGAAATACTTCTAATTTGCTTTAAATGACTGAAATAATCTTCCTTTACTGACAACGGAAATGAATAGCTATTACTAGATTGCCATCACCTTGACAGTTGTGTTCTCCATCTTGAAAATTACAAGATAAATCCTAATAGCTACAGATTTCAAGTGAAATTGAAAGAAGCTGACTTTTGATCAAAGAAAACCAGCTTCCAGATGTTTCATATGTAGCACAAATATTAACATTGAGTTGAGTGGTGTTGTGCTGTGTGAATGTATCAGCTTAGTTCTGGAAACTGGCAGGCAAAAGGAGAAGTCTTTCCAATTTCAAGGCTCCATACACTCTTCATTAACATGAGCACTCATTGGCTTGGACTGGCATCAGCTCAAGAGTCTCTGCACAAGGTGATATTCCCAGTAGTGTGGTGTAGGGTATGTGCTGGCAAGTCGAAAATCTCATTTGCACTTAGTGGGGAAGTTGGACACTAGAAAAATTTTTATTTTGGAGAACGTTATTTCAAATTTCTGAAACACAAGAACAATGTCCAAAAGAAGATTAAAGGGACTCATTCATGATAAATTTGATTTGGATACATACATAAGATACATACATAAGAACTCAAATAAAAATGGCATTCAATAGTTATGAGTTTAGAGCTAAATCCCATGTCCAGAAGAAGTCACATTGTGGATCTTTGTAAATATTTATTCAGCCAGTTCCTTGTGTCCTTCTGGATAATTGAAGGATGTAGGAGTTTAATAATAATAAAACAAAAATCTGTATGTACAAGCACATAAATAACTAATGTTACTTTATCTATGTTTATCAGAGGTTTAGCATATAGTAACATGATTTTGATAGCTTGAATACCTGGGATAAGAGACAAGGGGAGAAAGTTCCTAAGCTGTTATGTATAGCTTGGCTCTAATGGTTGCAACTATTTTTATCAGCTCTTATTTATTTGCTCTTATTACTCTATTATCATATGTCATAAATCCTACAGACCAAACTATACTATTATACATGTTGCTTATGCTGTGTATTTGAAAGAATAAAATACAAAACAAAAAGGAAGAAAGTTTTAGTAATATTTTAGCTCATTTCTTTTTTTATTATTACTATTTTTCATGCCCTTCTACTTTGAGCCAGGTTGGCTTCTTTACCATGCCCTCCAGATCACGGGATATGCAAGGAGAGGAAAATTGTAGCTAATAAATTTTTGAAACCTCTAAAAATTACCTTCTGTAAAATAGCTTTTCTATATATTATAATGTCACTATTTTATGGCCTGATGTTGCCTGACCTTCCATTATGAGAAGCTGAAGCCTCTCTTCAATGGTGTGAAGCTCACATTTATAGCCTTGTGTGGTTGTAAGATGCTGGCCCTTAAACATGTTACTTATGGCTAGGAGAGAATTGCTTGTTCTGGTACTCAGTACTATTTGAATGCATAAAGAGGAAAATAGGGGAAACATGATTTTGGTATTTGTGTCTGACAATATATACCTCAGAAATAGATTTAAAACTAAATATAAAGTCCTGACTCTAAAAGCCCCAACATATCATTGACTTCAAAGATTTTACTCTATCATGTGGATAGTTTACCACAGCCCAGTGTGGAAATACAGCAGACTAGAGTACAAATCACTTTCAAACAATCTTAAAGAATTTATTTCAACGTCTGTAATGACTTAATCAAGATTTTAATGAAATAGAGTGAGAGAAGTAGCAGACTTTAACTAGGTAATTTTGCAAAGTGATGTGCACTTAAGGTTGTTAACAAATAAGGTTTACTTTAGGAAAAAAGTCACTAGATTTCCAAAATCCACCAAGGCATAGTATCAGTGTTCATCAGAAAAGTGTCCAGTTCACTGTGTTTTTATTGTAAACCTTAAATTATTTATTTTTATATTTGAAAGATGTGTTTCTTCAAAATATTTCAGTGACAGAACTGGAAATCTTGAATTTTGAATGACTGTGGTTTTTTTAAAGGATTCGTCACCCTTTGTTATTAATCTTCAGTGTTAACAAACTCAGAAGAGAAAACACCTGCTACTGTTTCCAGTTTAGTCCTTTACCAATCTCCAACTTTACACTGTTGGAAGAGGAATTTAATCTTTCAGTGCAAAAATAATGCACATATTTTATTTGGTTAAAAAAAAAAAAAAAAGGAACGCCCTAGCTTTATTGTAATTCTGCTTGCAGTTTGGAAGCCTGATTTTTATGTTCACAGTTCAGAGAAGATGATGAATAAATATAATGTGGGCAGGATTGAAGAAAGGGTTAGAGACTAACAATTTCTTTTGTTTGGTACTTTATTTGCAACCATAAAATTTGTACTGTGCTCTTGAACCATACCATGATGCAAGTTATGTTTACCACATCTGTGTGGGAAAGAGCTGATACTATGAACACTCTCTGCACATTGGATTCTTAGACCACAGGTTTCTAAACTCAGTGACATCAGATTGAATTATTTCAAGTGCTTACTTTAGCTTGAAAATCTTTTTCTACTTAGTGAAATCTTATGTTTTAAAGTGCTGCTGGAGCTGCACAGGAGTTTTATCTGCAGTAAATCATGAAAGATCACAAAATTGAGTCTCAGAGGTTTTAGATATATTAACATTCCAATAGAATGCTAAAGATCTTGTTTTACTAGTGAGAACTTGATGTAACTTGACCTTAACATAAGAAAATAGGATTTTTCTATTCAGGATTTCTAAATGCAGTATCAGGGCACATGTGGGAAAAAAACCCCATCATAATGTTTTAAACACCTCTTACAGTAACTGCATTTGCAGTGCTAGGAAAGAAGTTGTATTTAACTGTTTCTTTTAGGAAATCCAAATTAAGTACTCCTATTTCTGTCTCCTTGTCATATCTCTCATAGCTACATTGTATTAGGCTGTTCCTTTAGAAATATTGCAGAGGAATGAACATTTTGTGAAAGAATTCCTGTGCTTCAGTGCAGTTAATTTAAGGAAAGATTAATAGAAATTTCAGCTGAACACAAAGGCAGCCCAGAAACCTTGAGACAGTTGCTTAAAAATTGCTTTTTCATGATTGCTGAAGACTGCATTGCTATTTTTTGAAAAAAAAAAAAATCCATTATGTTGCTCTAGCATGATAAATCCTCTTGTACAATCTAAGTATTTTAATATTGCCTAGATATCTTCCAGTTTAAATCTTGGGTTGTTATCTGAATTCAGATTCTGATGAATGCAAAAAAGGAATCTTAGTAAACAATAACAGATTAGATGGATAGATCAGATCCTAAGCACAGGAGGTGGGGAAACTGCAAAGCAGTAGCAGTTGACAGGTTACAGTCTACCTCAAAAACAATCTTTGTGTACAAAAAAGAAGAAATAAATGACTGATACACCAGAAGACTAAAGCTATGTAAGATACTAAAATAGAAATTATGAAGTGGTATTGCTAAAAATTTGAAAGCTTGCTTTAAGCATCATTCTGCCTCAAACACACTCCAAAGTTTTGGGAAGCAAAACACTTTTATGTACTGCTTTAATTTGTTTCTTTTCCTTTTTCTTCCTCTTCTGTCACAAGGGCAAGAACAGCTGACTCTCAGAGTCATGACAAATTGATTTTGTGTTGTTCACTTAAAAGGAGATTTCTGAAGTTTTGCTTTACTTGTTCTCAAACATTTCCATTTTTATTATTGATTCTATTTTTTTCTTTGCTGTGAAATGCTGTAGGAACAAAAGGCATTATTTTCATGGAGCAAAAGTATACTCCTGCATGGAATACCTGTGAGGATTTTGGTGTTATACACCAAATTCAAAACAAACTAGACCAAAAACTGCAATGCATTGGAGAAGAACTACAATGACTATTGTGTGTGTATTTTCGTTAACTGTAACAGATTTTGTGTTTTAAAGGGTATGACCCTCGATATAAGAGGTGGAGACTAGAGGACAGAGAGCTAATCGTGGGATTAATGTAGATTTTATTTATAATCCCTCCCGTGTTTATATGCTTTTATCCACTGTTAGTGTGGAAACAAGACAAATCCCCTTTTAATTCTTGTTATTAATGAAGATTTGTCCAAAAGCTTTATTGTGTCTTCAGTGAAAGCCTCATGCTTGGGAAATGCATAAGCTTACCACTGCAGCTGGAGGACTTAGAGGTATTATTCCTCAGGGACTTGCAGTACCATCTCAAGTTCAAGAGAGGCGTTGTGGGAGCACATCAGCTGGTGCATCACATCATGTTGCATTCTGTTCTGACACAGAAGGATCATTGCTGTGCACGTGGATGTGAAGGGCAGTGCTTGCCACCAGCTCCATCCTGGATCCCGACCATTGTTACAGTAATGAAGAGCAGCACCAGCTTGCTCTGAAGAGTGCAGAAATCTGAGTAGGCGTATGTAGGCTCCTATTTACACAGGACACTGAGCATTAGTCCCACCATCTTTTGGCTCATTTAAGGTTTTTGTTCATAGTTGACATGATAATGCATGAACTCAGAAGAGAGAAATATGGTGAATGGCTGTTGTGAATGGCATGAGGAAAGGGATGGATAGTGAGGGCAATAATTTCACAAAAGTTAACCATTCCAATTTTGTACCTTTTTGGTCAGAGCTGATTTCTGAAGTATCCTCTTTCAAATACTAAAAAAACCCCTCCCAAGCTCAGCTGAATGCTGTTCAGAGCCCCTTGCCATACCTTATGGTTGGATGTATTTGTTTCAAAGGCTCACAAGATTTGGTTCAAGGTTTAGTTCAAGATTCACACCATCTTTACTTTTGGAATTCCTTAGAAGGTACTTTTGAGCATTTGTTTTGGTTATCCTTAGTTTTGGAACATGCGTTTTTTCTTGAGTATACAGCTGCTGCACACTCAACTTAGTGAGACTATTTTGTCAAGGCGAAGGTTTGGTATAAGCTGTCTAAATTTTAGTGCCCTATAAGAGACATAGCTAATATAAACTGAATGGCTTTTGGTTTTTGTTCTTTATTGACAATCCCAGTACAGGATATTTTTGTCAGAAATGTCTGAGTCCTAACCAATCCATTTTGAAGGCTGAGTTATAATCAAATGTTTTATTATCTTTGTGCCTGTTGATGTTCTATCAGATAATATGCTGTTGGGAGCTTGTGCCTGACCGAAGTACAACATTAATAAATAGACTATCTCTGCTTTCCTGTGGTTTGAGCCAGCATCGTGGAGTGCACAGGCTGAGCTACAAAAGGAATGTGGGAAAGAAAAAAACACCCAAATACTCACAAGATTATAACAACAATGACTCAAATTATGAGGGAGAGAAATCTTACGAAGGTTTTCTTGATGAAATTACTTTCTTCACTGCATGAAAATTAGAGAATCCCTAGATCCAAGCCCCTTTAATACCCCAAAAAAAGACTCTTGCCACCACAGGAAGTCAATTATCTCCATGGTAACCAAAACAAACAGTGAATATTGCTTTAGCAGCCACAAAGAATGAAAATTGCATCTAAAATTCATTTATGTCTTGGGATCAGACACTTCAGATGAGAGAACTGGTCCATAAAGTACCTCAGAGGAGCTAGTAAAAGGAAGAGAAAGTGACTCCCTTTGAAGAGCACAGGGAGCTGTGCTTGGAGTCCATACATTTGCTTTTAGCATAAAAGAATAGTGTCAATGTGACCATATTTGCATGGATACTCCCTTAACTTCCCTCTATGAATCTTATTTTTGGCAGCGGTTTGGCAACAGTTGCCTGAAAAGACAATTACCCCATAATCTCCCTCACTGTCTGGAAGAATCTCTTCTTTATTGCATTAATTTTTTGGGGATGAATTAATTTATACTTATTTCCTTCCTTGTCTAAAAAAAATGCATAGAATTTGTTTTATAAATATTTCAGTGGAATAAAGAAAAAAGAATTAAAATTTGGAACTATATAAAATTTCTTTTACATTTATAAATTGTGAAGATAAGCTCAACAGAATAACTAGTAAGGTAAATCAAAATAGGGAAAAGGGCACAAAAATCATGTGATTTCTGTGTAACAGTGCAACTAATCTAGATATTTGTGCATTTGCAGCCAACACCAACACCATATTTCTCTTTAGAATCCTCCTTTTCTACTGCTGCAGGACAAACTGTTTTGGCTTTAAAAGCAATTGTATCAATATATCTGAGATATTGTCTGTATAAATGGGCTTTGGTTCATGCTACAGAGCCTAGGGAATAGCATCCTTATCAGAAGTGCCTTCAGTCATTGACACTTAGGAAGACCTAGCTAAGATGAGATCATTCATCACATATACCCTGTTCCTGTCATTAGTCACTAAGCAGCTCTGTTAGCCACAGCCAGAGAGAGAACAAGTCAGCCTCTGGTCTGCTAGGGCATGTCTCATGTCCTTACAGTAAACATAAATAATGCCCAGAGTCTCCAAGTGATTCAAATCTGCCATGTCCTACTACAACACCTCAATAAGTGAACTTTTAGAGAGCTTTTTCTCAGGTCGACCTGCTATGTATTGAATGCCCTGAAAGTCTGTCCCTTTGCCTGAATTTTTGTGTCATTTTTCTTATTTGTGTATTACGAGAAGTGTAATTTAGTTTTGTCTTAAAAGTGTGTTTTCCCCAGCACCCTTCCCCTCCTCCCCTGCTCCCTTTAACAATGTAGTACTGTGACATTTGTATTGGCAAAAACCCACCATGAAAATCTTTGGGCCGTTAGTAAGACAAAGCAAAAAGAGCCTGGAAAAGTCCACAGACAGGAGAGAATTGCTGTTATTTAAGTTAAATAAGTCTTGCCACATTTGTCAGGTTTTGCTGTGAATTATCATCTTTCTATAGCATAATGCAAAGAAGAAAGCTAGTAAAGAATTTTGATCCATATGCTTTCCACAGCAGATGACATTTTCTCCAATTTAACAAAACAAGAAAGTGGAAGAGGATTTCTTGCCATTTGAATATTATTGCCAATTATTAAATGATGAAAAGACATTACAGCCAGCTCTAAAATGTCCCCAAAGGGAAGAGCTTGTGCTTGGTCCAATTTTTTTCTTTTGTTAATCTATTAAAAATTGGAAAGAAAACTGCCATATTAGAAATATTTTGAAATTATGGTCTGTGGGCTAAAGTTGATTGCAGTCACTAAAAATAACTGAGAACACCTTTTCCTGTTAGCTGTAAAGATTCATCTTCTGGCCTGGCTGGCCAGTTAATAAGTGCAGCCAGACATGACAAATCTGAGCCTTGGCTCCTGTTTTCATTCATTAAATTTCATTAAAGAAAATGCAGACATTTAAAATAAAGTCCTGCTGTCACTTTAGCAATTTCTTTCATGGAAAAGGGATTCTGTGTGACTGCAAAACGTGCCCATGAGATAATACTTTTCCCAAGTAATTTGAAGTTTAGATGTCCAGGCTGTATTTGTCAGAACACGCATTGGGACTGACAAAGCAGGGCAGGCTGGTGGCCACTGCTTTTGGGACCAAAATCATGTGGTTACATGTGACATACCTGTTGTGAATAGTCCCTAGTACATTCTAGTTCCCAGATTGTGCCCAGGAGCTCTTTCAAAGGGTGGGAATCAGCATTGCCTAAAATCGTGCCAGGCACAGTCTGAGGAAGCACCACCAATGGTCTTGCCTGAAAGGGATTCTGTGTATTACCTACCTCGTTAGCACATATCCATCCACAGCATAGACACCCATCCCTGTGTGAAAATTCCTGTCTTTTTCTGCTCTAATTAAAGGAGTAAAAATGACCAGTCAGGATTACTTGCCTATATGTTAGAGGGTTGAATCCAGAGGAGGTAAATATAATTCCTATAAATACTTACTGCGTTCGAAACATTTTATTCAGATATTATTTTATACTTATCACAAAATATCACACAGGACCTCAAAAAGAAGAAAAATCTTTTAGACAAACTGATGTGAAAACCTCTTGCAATATACTCTCTCTGGGGTCAGTGAGGAAACCTAGAATAGAATTAAATAATATGTAGTTAGAGAAAACAAATGACAGGAAACTCTTATATAATAATTTTATTTATTGAATATGGACAGCATTTAAAAAAACATCTAGAATATGGATCATGTTAGTAACTGTGCTGTAAATATTATTTCAGTGCTTTAAAGGGGAGATGTACACTTAAGTAATCAGACCTTGAACAATGTTCTGTTCTAGGACCTTAAGTATTTTAAAAGTTATTGGTGAGAAATCTCAAATAATTTCCTACGTGCTCAATGTAACTCAACCTTTTTGTAACACTGCAGGACTCTTGTTCAGTGTTATTTAATAACCTTTGGAAAATTCTTAAATATAAAATGCAAAACAGTGAAAGGGAAATAAAACATTGTAATTAGGAAAAATAAAAGAAAAATTTAGAAGGTGGACACATGTCTTTACACTAGGAATCGGTTAAAATCTAGATGATATGACAAGACACAGTAAACAAACCAGGAAAATTAGGAAACTTGGACAGAATTAATGTATTTCAAAAAAGATAAATGAACAAGTAGAATAAATTACCAGTAAAGGCAATTGAAACAAAGATTATAAATAAAATATGAAATATAAAGTATAAATGAGGTTGGAAGACTTAGATTTATTTCCTAAGAAAGAGGAAAGTGAATGATCACAGGGATAAGAGGGAAAAGTGGGAAGGTGAGACTAATATGTTAGAAATGAAAGGTTGCAATTGCATTCAATAATTTACTTTTCATACTTCATTGAAGTAATTATTAAAGATAATTTATAATATGTAATTAAGAAACAGTACTTGAGATGAATTTTTTTCTTTCCTCGCCATTTGGAAAGACCCCTTGACAAGATGGAAAACCGTCAAGGAGAGCAGCAGCACAAATAAAGACCGTTATGTACGAGCCAAGCATGTGGTGCTTTACCCGGAGAAGTTACAATGTAAATATTTAAAGAGAACAGATGAATGTGAGGACTCCCAACATAAAATAAAAGAGGAATAATAAATACCCTGCAAGTTTGAAAGGTCAAAAGTTTCTCAGACACAGATTAAATTTTCATGGTGTTTTTGCTAGAAATATGACTGTGTTCCCTTAACAGAACCATGACCTCAATTAATTTGTGTTCTAAATAGAGGGAAAGCAATACAGAACAGGCTTTTATTGTTGCAAAATAAAAATAAGTATGCTAAAAATCTCTCATACACAACAACTTATAAAACTTTATGAATATAAAGTTTTTCTTCAATTTCTTTTGCACATTCAATGTCATAATCTTTAGGTGTAAAAAGGTTTGCTGTGAAGCATCTGCAAATGTCCAATAGAAAACTACACTAATTTTTTAAAAATTATTTTGTAGTTAAAGAGCACAATAACACTATGCAAGGATATGCAGCATCATTTCAAAAACGAGAAAACAGGGATCTAACACTGAAATAACCTGATTTTAGTGGGATGGTGCCTGTGTATAAAGATACTTCTGTTCCTAATCCTAGTAGTGTTAGTGCCTTGGGCAACACGTTGCAGAATACAAAGAATTTCACTATTGCAGTCAGTGCCACAATACTAAGACATCAAGAACACTAACCTCAGCCAAATCTTTTAAAGTTGATGTTTTTTAGCTCAGTGTTTTGGCTTTCTCAAGGGCATATCCCTTTTAATGTTAATTTATTTTCAGTCTTTTAACTCCATAGGAAGAATCAATGCCTTTTAATACTCAAACCTCCTGGAGAGGAAACAGCAGAAGCTGGGTTAGGTAAAGTCCAGAATGAACTTTCAATCAGCATAGCATGAAAATACACAAAGACCCTGAATGAATTTCTGCCTCCTCAAAACTGGTAGCCCACAGCCTGAAGATTACTTTTCTCTCGCAACATTTTCCTCAAAAGAAATGTGTAACAGTCCAGTGTCTTCCCTGCTCCAGCACAGTCCTGTGTTTACCAGCCATTTCACTCTGACAGAGAGGAGTAATAAGGTAGCTCTCTTGGAAATGTGAGTGACGCAGTAGAGATTACTGAGCTAAGTTACCACGGCAGGGGCACAACTGAGATTCCTTTACTACAGCTGTACCATATTTCTAGCCCTGTGGTTTGAATGGAAGCCTATCACATGCAGCAGGGACTACAGCAGTAAAAGCTGAAACTTGAGTTTGCAGGTGACACTCCAGAACTGGAAGTGGTCTGGTCTAGCAGTGTGGAGTTACTCATGTTTTACCATCGGTGTTCATTATCACGTATATATAATAATTCAAATAATTGGAAGCAACTTAAATGGAAATATTTCCAAATGTTAGATTCAACTTAGTGAGACTATTTTGTCAAGGCTGCCTTTACAGACAGTGGAGGGGAGTCATTTGATAAGGCTGATTACAAGCATCTAAAATTAGATTTTTATTCTGAATCAACTACACAAGAAATCACTCTTTAAAATGGCTGTAAACAAAACCTAACAGGCCACTTTTGATAATGCGAAAGACAGACTTTGTGAATACTTTACACAGTCTCCTCCTTAAGTGTCATAATTTGGATATCTTGGCTATAGCTTTGGGTTTTATTTACTCTGTTGTGGTGCATTATTTATTGAAGGAGAGCACTCATTGTGCTGTTGAATTCCTTGGAAATAATTTTCAATTTTAAACACTTTTACCTATACATGCTTTTCAGGCCAGCAGGGTTTTGGTAGCGGAGGGCTACAGGGGTGGGTGCTGTGAGAAGTTGGTGGAAGCTTCCTCCTACATCCAACAAAGCCAGTGCCAGCCAGACCCACTATTGGCCAAGGCTGAGCCCATCAGCCATGGTGGTAGCACCTCTGGGATAACAGACTATGGGGGGAAAAAGCTGCAGGAATACAGCCAGATATGTGAGAGGAGCAGCCCTGCAGACACCCAGGCCAGTGAAGAAGGAGAGGCAGGATGTGCTCCAGGGGCTGGAGCTGAGGTTCCCCTGCAGCCTGTGGTGCAGGCCGTGGTGAGTCAGGATGTGCCCCTGCAGACTGTGGAGCTCAATCGGAGCAGAGATCCTCCTGCAGTCCGTGGAGGACTCCACACTGAAGGAGGCTGCACCTCCACGGGAAGCCTGTGCTGGTGCAGGCTTCTGGCAGGATCTGTGGGCTCACAGAGAGAGGAGCCCACCCTGGAGCACATTTGCTGGCAGGACCTGTGACCACCTGGGAGACCCAGTGGAGCAGCCCGTTCCTGCAGGGCTGTACCCTGGAAGGGACCGATGGTGGGGCAGTTTGTGAAGAGCTGCAGCCCATGGGAAGGACTCACACTGGAGAAGTTCATGGAGGACTGTCTCCTGTGGGAGGGAACACACACTGGAGCAGGGGAGGGGAGTGTGGAGTCCTCCCTCTGAGGGGGAAGAAGCAGCAGAGAAACTGTGATGAACTGTCTTAGAATGAACTGCTGAAAAGTGTCCAGTGACTGTGTCAAAGGGTTTTGCATTGTCTGTAATAAGAGCTTTGGTAACTATATAGCTAACTTTCCAGTTATATAGAGTTAATAACTCTATAGTTGTTTTCTAGTACCAAAAAAAAAAAAAAAAAAAAAAAAAAAAAGCCATTGTAGTATGAGGAAATTCTGAGGAAATTCTGATTACTGTAGAGGTGTGCCTTAGGATAAGATGTAACATACCATTCTATTTCCACGTACTGCCAATACAAGGAAATCTATCTGATTAGCTCAGATGTAAATGTTTACATCTTACCTCTTGAAGCAAACCCAAGAGTCCACCCGAGTGTGGTGTAAGGAAGGCCTGTTTGCAGATCCCTCTCTCTGACTCTGCTCACAGGCTCATCCAGTGTTTATAACTTCAGTCTTACTGCTCTTGAGACAAGACCTGTGTTTCATTCCTGGCTGGAAAACCCACCAAGATCTACATATTTTTGATGAATGTGTTTACATTGGTTGAAAGGTGTGTTGTAGGAGAGTCTTCACTCTCTATGCTCATAGGACTCTTGTCATGCTCACTAATCCTTTGTTTCATTGTGCCAGAAGCCTTTCCTACGCAAATCAACTCACAGGGGCACTTTAACATGTAAATCGCAATCTGTCTCACATGTGAGGAATTGATGGATTTTAAATTTCTTGTGTGTGGGGAAGCAATGAATGGTACTTACTTAACATAGACTGCTACACTAGGTGCATCTCCAGTACTAAGTAGCACTCTGTGCCAAGTCTAACTTAGTGCTCATACTTTTGAGAATACAAAAGAGAAGGACCAAAAATCAATGATAAATGTATTTCTTTTCCTCTTTTCATCAGTAGCAATCCTGATAAAACATTTAATGGTGTAGGATTTTTGCTGAGAATATGGCACTGTTCTTTCATTGTGGAGTGAATGCTTACTCCTAGGGGAAAATATTACTGAATATTTATTTGTATCTGAATCTAAAACATTTCACATTAAAAGAGGAAAAATAGAAAATTTGTCAAGTCAGAAGAGAACTGATTCACCAAATGACAATATGGTATGCACAGAATCAGAAGCATAAAAAGTTAGATAAGCTAAATTTGTGAAATTTAGACATGTAGAAATTATCAATTCTGAATAATTTGCAACCTGGTGTATAAAAGGAATGAGAAAGAAACATATGACTCAAATTTTTTTGGTGAAAATTTAAGAGAATTTAAAGAGAAGTTGGGGGTTTGCAAGGAAAAAAACACCTGATACTAAAATTGATATCAAAAGATAAAATGCTGAGGACTGTAATTATCAGAGAAAGGTCACAGATCCTATCATGTATGCAACCATATCAATATAAATGTATTATGCTGAAAAAAAATTTACCATAAAAATATAAAGTTTGTTTCAATTTGATTTAAGTAAAAAAATGAAATTTAACCTAAAGATTTAACATATGACAAAGTGTTTGCATGCTTTGTTCTAGCCATTTTCTCTGTCTGCTGTGTGGTCTACTCTCTTTTTAATAGTTAATAATTCATTTTTACCTAAATTTCTATGTCATTCTGCATTCCATATCTGTTTACACCAGAGAAGGACACATGTGAATGGGGTTAGTTTTAGAAAGATGAGCGGTCTAGATGATTTTGATTGGTAAAAGCATAGTTAGGCCTACTGGGTTTATCATTAAAATGAATATAAATATCTTGGTACATTTTATGATGCATAAGTGCTAGTTAACTTTTTTCAGCACTTAAAATGGAAAGATTTCCTTTAAAAAAATGCACATCAAAATCAACAGTGTGACTTTTCTGAAGTTTTCCTTGTATCTAAAGACACAAGTGTGGTGCAGTGCTGTTTAGGAGATCAGAAAATCATTTACGAGTGGAAAGAATCTGACATAACGTGCTTGGAAGGCTGGAAAAATTATAAGTATTTAACAGGTTCTGAGAAGCATTATGCTCAAACCATCTGAGAAAGAAATTAGGTCCATGTAAAATTAAAATCTAAATCATCTTTGAATTACATATATATATATATATATATATATATATATATATATACACACAAGAGTCATTTTACCGTTTTCCCCCTTGACACCTTCCTCCAGCCAAAATATGGAAATAGTCCCTTTCATCTGTTAGTTATATGTAACCAAACCCACAATACTTAATTTTCAGATCTTCTCTAATTCTCCAGACTAAGAAAACATCATGAAATTTTTCAGAAACACTTTGAGGAATGAGAACCAGCTCACTGAATGTAAGTGTAGAATATGAGGGACTCCATCCCTTTATGAAGAGAAATAGGCATTTGCAGAGCATGAATCATCTGTTTCTAAAATAGGTGAAAAGATTTGTGCCTTCACATGCCCATTTTTCTTCTTTGACTAAAAGTGGAATTTCAGTTGAATAACTCAAGTGATTCAGATACCATAGGTGTCTAAAATGAGGTAAAAAGTATATTACCCATAACTATTTTAATGAAATTATTCATTTGAAAAACACTTTTATAAAGATGAAGTTGCATTATCATCTCTCTCTTGCCATACAAGTATGTCCAACTATATCAAACATTTTTCTGTTGGGCTACTTTAAAATTACTATTTGAAACAATAAAATTTCAAATTATTAGGTTGGATAAATTATTGTATTAATCATTCTCTAAAGTCTTTTCTGGTACTAAGGCTTTCTCCCACATTTGGCTAAAACCCAAATGCAGAACTTGCATCTCTCTGTCTCTCTCTCTCTCTCTCACACACACATAGTACTCTTTCTGAAATTGTTTGAACTTGCACAGACAGTTGACAGGCTATTCCTATTTCTTTGCTTTTGTAGGAAACACGATTGAGATTTTTGCCTCCTCCCTCTTTTCTCCATGTAGCAGCTTTACATGGATGAATGTGAGCAAACAGAATCCTCAAAGACCACCTTCTCTTCTGTGGTCTAGTGGCCACAGAGGTCAGATTTATCTCAGCTAACTTAGGTCACCACTGCAATTTTCTGTAGCTCAATTAGTTGCTATAGCCTTCTTTTGTAATCAATAGTGAGAAATAAGTGTTCTATGGCATTATTAAATTAAATATTAAATTCCTGTAGACTAATCACTCCTGAGAAGTAACTTCTTCTCATTCATTGGAAAGAAACTTAGTATGCCAATCTCAGTGATAAGGCAACTGTACATTTCTCACCAAAAACGATCCAAGGAGCAAACTTTTGAACAGGAATTAGCGTTATCTAAGTTCTTGGCTCTGTGTTCCAGCCGTGTCTCTCTTGCCAGAGAGACAGGACATGTACATGACTGAATAAGAGCTGGGCAATGTCAATCAGGCTTGAGGGCCAGGACTTGTTTTCTTACTTTGACCTACACATAAATGTTTACTTAGCAGATTGTCTGCATTTAGTCAAAAGAATCCCACCTAAGATCTTTCCTTGTATTTATAGTATCCTGGACAACAAGGCAATGTCAAAATTGCTTAGTTTCCCAGAGGAAAGAAAAAAATCAACTCACTCTGTCCAGTCTGTAGGGCTGATTTTTTTTTTTTTTTTGTGTGATATCCTTAATTCATACAGCACAACTGGCTACTACTATCCTAGATGAAACCTATCTGAAAATATGGCATCTATAAGAAACAGACCTTTCTTAGCCTCAGTAATTGCAAGCATGGGGAAAACCAGAAAGAAATGCAAGACTGAATAAAACACAAAACCTTTAGTGGCATGGAATGGTTGTTGTATGTGTGATGTGTGATTAGGAAATAACTTGGAAAAATGACTGTTAGGGTACAAGTAAATTCATAGTTGCCAAGTTTTGGCTGCTCCTGGCAAGACATTTCCCCCTCTTTTCAACATTCCAGTTCAGACAGAGCTGCGATTAAGTAATAAAATGCATAGCATCTTCAAATAAACAACTTGAGGACAAGTGTGGCATCCAGTGGAAATTTAAGCTTTGCAAGTGAGGCAGTAGTTAGAAATGTTAGAGAATCATACCTTAGTACATTACATTACTGCAGATAGTAATCTTAAATTTGTTTTTCTCTTTAATATGCCATCCAACTGTTGTGATGTATGCCAATTTCTTAATTTAACATTTTTACAGTACTTCTCTGGTGCTGAACGATTCTGTTTAGTTAGATGCTTCTTAAAAGCACAATAAGATGATATTTTGTGCCCTTTTCCCTAACATTTATGGCAAAGTTATAAAGTTAGTAATTCACTGTTTTTGCATAGTTATTTAGTGTTTTTTTCCCTTTTGCTGCAAAACAGAGCTGCAAAAGATTTGATAATCCCTCTGAGAAAGGTATTTTTTGTCTTCCATTAGAATTCTTCAGAGTTTGACTTTATTGGGATACCTGTTTCGTGTTAAATCCATTATGCTTTTTAAAAGTAATTTGAAAAAATGCTTATGTACGCTCTCAACTTTCTTGCAGAAATGTTCACACTCCTATGTATCCAAAATGAGAGTGAAAAATACAGTGGTGAATTATCATTCTATTCTCTTCTAGGCAAATCCCAACTGCTTTCAAAGGAGCCTAAAAGAAATGCTGTGGCTTTAGAAACCATTTAAAGGATCTTTTGTAGGTCAGTCGTGGTGTATGAAAAGGTGGTGACAGTACAAAGAAGTGACCTTTATTTATGATCTTTAAATGCTCTTGATATTTTCAAAATAAGTTTCACAGTTTCAGTGATCAAGTGGAAGGGTTTTGTTTTGTTTTGTTTTGTTTTGCTTTGCTTTGCTTTGCTTTGCTTTGCTTTGTTTGATAGTGTTTGAAAGTTTAGACAATATAAGGTCAATAAGGGACTTGTTCTGACTCTGTACCCCTTCATTTCTGCTGATATGAGCAGTATTGAGACTTCTGCCCTTTATAGTATATAGAGTTGGGTTTTTAAGATCACAGTATAGCATACACAAAATTTTTGAAGCTGTATTTTTCATGTTTACCTCTTTAAAAAAGAATATGCTGCATACTCTCCAATAGACACAAAGAAGGCAAAGAAAATGCCAAGTAAATGCATGCCAAAGTATATTTACAAGATCCTTCAAAAACATGCTCTAGGTTTTTTAATCTATTCTTTATATTAATTCTCTTTGTGTCTGCTTATATATACGTATGAGTTGTTAAGGGAAAAAGGTGTGTAAGAAGAAGAGAAGGTTTCTTTTGTCACAGTGTGATGCCTATTCATCATTCCATAAAGCTTTGTCTAGTTTTGGTTTTATTTTTTGGGTTTCTAAAACTCACTGTACAATGAGAATATATGTGTTCGTACATATTTACTTATCTGCGTGTATTTTTGTAAGGGGATTATTTTGCCTGGGCAGGCCAGAGGACACTTGCTTGTCAACATGAAAATATCTCTGCACCTCTTTGCTGCCAGCATGGGGTTTGAGTGTATTTCTGTGAAAATAAGCTCCTTATTATATTTATATCTGCCAGGTCTCAAATGATTCAATAATAGTATCACCTTATGTAGCTTGGAACAACTATGCCATTTTGGGTGAATAAAGTGCTATTGCACAAATAAAAGCAGCAAAAGTGCTGTTCATTATATTTTAACAAATGAGGAATTTAAAATCCATCAGATTGTCATGTGTGAGACAATAATGTGATTTACATATTAAAATGCCCCTGTGGGTGGATTACCGTAGAAGAGATCATTACATAGTAGGGCTGTTTTTCCCCTTCATCAAAATCTCTTTTAAAATGTCTCTTAGAGAAACAACTGAAGTGAAAACTGTCTTGATTATATATCTCATTTCATTTCTCTTGTCTTTAAAAATCAGAGAAGTTGAAAGCATAATGAAAAAGAAAAAAAAAACTTTAAGGAATAGGTGTAAAAATCCTTGACAGACTGAAAACAGTTATGGAAAGAGGAGGGAAAAGGTGGAGCAGAGGAAGAGAGGAATGTATTCTGAGTTTATCAATACATGACTTGAGTTTACACAAGCAGAATAGGCCTAAAATATTCATGTCAAAACCCAAACTGGAATGATTGTTCCAAGATCAGCTACTGTCATGTGTACAAGGTCAACAAACAAGACCCTATTTATTCTACAAAAACATTAATTCTATGAGTACATTTTTCTTCTCGGCTTGTCTATTAACAGTACAAGAACAATAAAATTGTGTGGGCAGACAGAAGAGGGCTAAAGTATGTAGACCATAGTCCTAGTATACAGCATGTATAAGACTTTGATTGAAAGAAGTGTTTGGTGTAGTAATCAGTCATGCATCTCAGATTTTGTACTCTCTTAATTCCAGAACGACTGCTTTTGCCTGACAGATAAATGCTAACACTGACAGTTCTTGGAGTTAGAATTTCCACCTCTAAAACATATCCACATATGGATGTCTGCATGCAGATTTAGTCCTTGGACCTCCATAGAACTGATGCTATAAAAGCATCCATACATGTGTTTTAGGCAAAAGAAGAGAATAATTTTAAAACTAGGCTATGAAGACCTAAATTTCCTCACAGACTTATTTTGTGGCAAAACTGCACACACTGGTGATTTTTGATTGTCAGTATGGCTGCTGTTTTGGTGTAGGTTTTTGTTGTTGTTGCTGGTTTTTTTCTTTTTCTTTCACAGAACAGACTGCAGTGTCTCTTCTGTGATTTACATCCACTTCCTCTGATGAAGCAATGCAATGCTGCTTTGTAGAATGAAGCTTGAATAGTTTCCTAAACTGTGCAGCCTGTAGACTGCCTATGACTTGCAGAAACTTCTTGCTTTTTTCAGATTGCCGCTGATGACATAATCCAGCTCTCTTGTTTTTCTTTTCTCCTTAGAAATCATACTAAAATGAAAAAGAATCATCAGATTTGAGATATCAATTTCCTAGCATTATGGTCTGATAAAAATCATGGCTACTGTGTCTAATCAGTAGCTAGTTGTTAAGGGTCAATGTGAACAGAGGGTGGTCCATGAGGCAGATTCAATGTTTAAACACATTCTAAAAAGAAGTTGCTGGAAACCTTATCTTTTAAAAATTAAATTGAAGCTGACAAAATGTCTCTGCACTGGCTGCCACAAATTCCTAAAGCCTCTAGCTGCTGATATAGAGATTTTTTTGAGATTGTATGTTCTTGAGGCAAGTTTAGTAAAAACATTCTGGTTTTGTATAATCAATCTTTTTGTCTGTGTGTTTGCTCTGATCCAAAACCTATTAAAGTCAATTAGAGTGACTGTGTAAATGAAACGATGCAATGATAATGTAGGAGTCATTGTGCTGTGACTTGCATTAAGCTCTAAGCCAACTTCTTGTAACTCAGCTATTTCCATAAACCTCAGCAGATTTGGACTGACCGAGTGATCATTCAGTTAATGAAAATGTCATACTCTATCTGTTGATAAACCTCTCTGTGAAATAGTTTCTAATAGTACAGAGGATTTTTCATGTCTTTGCCTCTAAAATTCCTTTTGTTATGGATTGTTAATGGTCTATATCAAGAAGCAGTGGTATTCTTTGACTTGTTATCAAATGAAAATTATACTTAATATTAAAAAATTATTAAAATCATATTGATTACATAAGAAATTAATAAATCATTACATTGCTTTGGCTTAATACATATAACCACTGTCTACTACATGCTTAGGAAAAAATGGGATTTTTTGACTCCCATTTTAAAGAAAATAATACTTAATTTAAATTGGCTGTTCCTATACTTTTTTTGTTTGGTTTTTTTTGTTTGTTTTGAAATCTAACATTTCCTCTTAAAAAAACCCCATGATATATACATGGATGGAGGAAGAAAAAATAGCAGAAGATAAGAGGAAAGTGGATTGTGAAGATGAATGTCAATTAATTTGCTAAAAGACTGCAAGGATGTATGACAAGATCACTGCTACCATCACAGGGTCTCTAAGCTTTTAAAAATATTTGGGTTTTGTTTGCTTGTTTTTATTTTTTCCAGTGAGGTACAGTGAAATGTTTTTCTGTTGGTTCATCATTGATTTTAACATGAAATCAAAGTGTTAAGAAGGTAGAAGAGTAAATGGCAAAACTGGGACACAGAAGATTGATAGAGCAATAGAAAAAAAGATAGGGAGTACTAGAAAGAAGGCTGTTTCCATTTGTTTTTAGGGAACATACTGAAGGAAATTCTGTTATTTGTTTTCCCCTCTTAGTTTATTCTATAGCTTCTTATATAGGTTTTTTAGTGACCAACAAAGGAGCAAAAAACAAAAAGCAGAGACAGCATTGTTATTTTGAGTTGGTAATGAGGGCTGAAGTACCCAAAAATGTAAGAATGAGAAATAAGATGCCAAATGAATTAAGAAATGCTTTTTTAAAAATAGACACACAACTTTTCTCTCAGAACTATCGATCAGATCAATAATGCAATAGTGTAAGTGCATACACCCATCCCACTGTAACAGCACTGTGGTCTTGGTGCTCCAGGAGTCCTGTAAACTTGCCTGGACATGTGTCCATGTAGTTAACAGTCTTAATCCAATCACCATCCTTTTTATTTGTTTCATTCAATTTTTCTGGGTTTTCTTTCAGTAACAGTTTTACTCCTGTCAATGCAATTTTCTAAAATGGGTGTTATTGTCCCAATTGTGATTTTTTTTTCTTTTTTTTTGAAAGCAAAAGGGCTTTAATTGACTCCCATGAAAGCAAAGTTAGCCCAAACCTTCACATACTCAGAAATTGTAAATCATATTTTCAAATCTTTCTGTGATCTTCAGCCTCACTACAGTTCACTTTAACCTGCTTAGGACTTCTAACTCAATGTTCTTCAGACACAAAGATCAAAAGTCTTGCAAGCAGCTGTTACTCATGTCACATACTTCAGATAAGGAAAAGTTAGATATTTGGTTTGAGCTAGATGCTACTCTGTGGAGCCAACACAGTTGATCTCCAAAGTGTCTTCTCTCATTCCAAAAGATTCAGGCCAGTTGTTCTGAATGTAATTTTTAATGGGGAGTTTAATCTCTTTAATAAGGATTATTTATTGTCTTTAACTCTGAAATCAAACTTCAGTTAGATATATATTTCTTAAGCAGTTACATCTAAGTCAGAAATCCTGTTGCTCAAGAAGAATTTGACTCTGACCATAAAGCATCAATATTGTCCTGAATAAGATTCCTCATAATTTCCCAGTCAGGAGCTTTTCTCTCAGTGTTACAATTGCCATAGGAAAAAATCTCCTCAGATTTATCAACCAGAGGCAGAATGCTAAGGAGCACCTTGCAGCACCTTAGAGTCCTATTTCTTGTCAATGGAAAGTGCAAGCTTCAGTCTCTTTAGAATATTTTTATAAATTACATTTAAGAGACTCTAAGGTACGATTGAAAGTACTCCAAAAATATTAGACAATAAGTTGTATATTTCTTTCAGTAATAATCTTGCTATCACACTGGGTAAGATAGAGTGCTGCTAGCAGAACTTCTGCCTTTATTATGACAGACCATCTTCTGCTTGTCTAGTACTGCTAGTGTGCTAATACTAAGGGGGTCACTCATTCATTCCTTTAATAAACATCCTGTCTGAGCATGAAAGACTAGGCCCACAGTACATATTCTATATTATTTAAATTTGTCTTTATAATCTTACTTACATTTGTCTGTTAACAAGAAAATAGCATGAAAATGAAGACACAAGCAAAATATGCCAAAGCTTCAAAATTTGAGTCAGGACATTTTTTGGCAATGTAGCAATTTGGACTAATTATTGTACAGTGCCAAAGGCATTCTTGTCAAAGGCATGATGAAATTCTTTCCTCCCACGTTCCCATTAATTTACTTTTACCTCGGCGTAGTTTCTGCTAATGTCACTGTGACTCTGTTTTAACAGAATCTGAAAAAAAACCCCAAACCTGACCCACACCACCTCAGGAGAAATTCTTGAAGTTTTTCTGCAAAACTCTTCAAAATTTTCAGTGTATGCATAGAATATGTGGTTAGGACTGCAACACCCTTGAAAGTGACTATTGCCTTCACTGAGGTAGGATTAATTTTTGTGGGGGGAGTTACGTATATCTCCACATTCTTCATATCTCTTTCTTTAGGAGCACTGGGGATCCTGGGAGAGCAAAGAAGGGACACTCCATTCATCTAACAGTTCTGATTGTTTTTATTTATGTGGGATACTCAGAGAACCCTAGGATACCAGGTTGAAAGTCCCACCAAGGATCATCTTTGGATCATGCAAAAGCATGGTCCAAACAAGATGACCCAGTACCCTGTCCAGTTGAATCTTAAAAGTGTCCAGTGTTGGGGAATCCACCACTTCCATTGAGAGTTAATTCCAAAAGCTGATTGTTCTTATTGAGAAAAATTTTCCTCTTGTGTTCAATTGGAATTTCCCCAGGAGGAACTTGTACCTGATGATTTTCCACATGATTCCTTGTAAAAAGAGAGCCACCATCTGAAGATGTTTTTTCTGGTTGTTCTCATCTAAGAGAGGCAGCTAAGGAAAGTTTGTTACTGTTTTGATTGTCCTGGTTTGTTTCCCAGTTGCTTGCAAGGGGGTTGCCAGTTTGGACCCCTCCCTGGCGTTTAAAGCTCCCCTCATCGAGGTGGCCAGCCCTGCTACCATGGGCTCCCTTGCCATTCATAATAAGATGGGTAAAAATACAACACTATTATTTCTGCATTTTGGCACGGAAACCAAGTTTAATGTACCCCTATATAATATTTGTCATATATAGAAGAAAACATATAATGATTAAGTTAACATGCTCAAACAGAGAAGCAGGAAAAAAAACCCCAAAACAACAACAAACCTAAAAAAATATCACCCCTGAGATAATATATTTTTAAGCATCACACTTAGTAATAAAATAAGGATTTTCACTTTACTTGCCTCCTAATCAGCTATCAGAAGAAACTCCCAGAAGCTTTTGTGTTGACATTCAAAAGCTTCGTGGGCTGCTAAAGCTGCACATACTTCTACAGAAGACAGAAATTATATGCCTTACAAGCCAAGATTTTGCTGGTGCCAACTGGGGCAAGCTGTACAGTTGCTGTGTGAGATATCTGTAATAAAATTTTACTCACCTAGGGGGACAGATGAACCACAGGTTTCCGTTCTTCTTCTGTTGCTGTTGCTGTGTGTGTGATCTCTAGTGCATCATTTTTTCTGTTGACATAAACATAGCTTACCAAAGAAGTATCTTCAGTAAATATTTTAGAGCAGGATAATGCAGTTTCTATCACAGTGTTTCTTTAGAATTGAATTCCAGGCTTCTGAGTGACACCAAAGAAAACAAAACCATTTTGTTTCAGTGAATGAAATAAATGAAATACACTAATTCATATGAAACTCAAATAGTGGCAACTGAGGTTTCCTCACACCTCACAGCCTCCTTAATTTTCTTTGGAGGGAAGACTTCACAGCAGCAATTTTAGATGTGCAGCTGAAGCACAAGGGTAATTTCATTTGACTGTTGAAATAAAACAGCACTGACACATACTTGGGTGGAAAAGCATAGAGGGAGATTGTAACCATACTGAGGCTATCTCTCTTAAAATCTAGAATTCCTCTGCCAACAAACAAGCAAACAAAAGTTTTTGATTTGCTGCACTGTACTTAAAATCAAAACCTTTCTTGGATTTTATGGAGTGAACTTATATCATTGGAAGCCAGTTTTAATTTACCAAAATGGCCTCTGAACTGTAAAGAGATGGAAGATAGGATGGAATTTGTGACAGCTAAATAACTTGCACAATTTCTCAGCTTTCCAAGAAAATCTACACAGACACATATCTCAAACTGTTTTTTACTTTTAGACATTCTAAAGATAGATGGGATGATAATGACTTACATATATCACCACACTTTTCATACAGAAAGATTAAAAATATATGTCATAAAGTGAACATATAAAATAGCCTGACAAAGGACAGATGCATAGTCACATCTCTATTATAAATTCAGTAAATGCTAAACATTGAGCACCACTACAAAAAATGCATGATGGAGAGTAGAGAAGATTATTGTATCTAATTGAAAAACTGCAGCAGGGAATTTGGTTTGTGTTTAATTACTCACGCTGAAATTTTTTGCTCTATTCTACCCAGGTTCTGATACAGCCCTCACTCGGGCAGTATGTGAGTATATCCCAGAAGATCATTAATTGATGTGACTAGCATTTGTCACATCTTATTCTCACTCCTTTCTTTCAAGTGGAAAATTATCTGAAGCTTTTTGACCGAGGAAGATGCATATACTTGTATAATTCATGCCTGAGATGCCATGGATATTTATGATTGAAAATAAGATCCAGTGAACTCTTATTGGATTTGAAGTGGCAGCCACTGAAATTCCTGTAATGATCAGTATCTGGAAATTTCTTCTGTGAGAGGGGACCACAGACAGCTTTATACAAACATACTGTGTTCTAGACTAGAGCTGCTGTTTTGCTTGCTGGTTGGTTTGCCTTTGTGTTTGTTTTGTGTGTGTGTGTTCTCAAGTACTGTTTCCTTATTTACAGTAGCATAGGATCTTCACTGTGCAATAATGCACTAAAATTCATTGGTATTTACCTCAGAGGAATATATGAACTATGGATAATCATAGTGGTTAGCAGAATTCAGCAACGCTATCAATTATCAGTGTAACAGAATAAGAATAAAAAAGAGAATAGAATGACTGTGTATTACTTTTTAAATTTTATTTTTAGGTTCATGTTGCAACGTCCTTTATTGATCTAAGAGTTTTTGAAGACACTTTCATATTTAACTATATTAACTTACATTGTTTTCATGAGTAACTAAAACTCCACAATTTACTGGCATAGAATGGTTAATTGTAAGAATTTCCTTATTGCCAAGAGAATATTTAATTTTTTACTTCATCTTTAGTTTGCATTTGGATATTTGTGAATGTGAGGAATCTATCAAGAAAAGTGAAACTAATTATTAACTTTTCTCCCATAACATGGAAATTTGAGAAGCTGGTGAGGAAGCACTGAAAAGAAGATGAGAAATTGAGGAGGGCTGCTGGAGGATACAAAGAGATATCAGGCAGATCTGGAAAGAAAGCCCTGAAAAATAGATTTTATGAGATAAGCGGAGTAACATGAGAAGAAAAAGATCTCATTAATCTCTCATGTTTTTCTCTCTTTACAGACTAAGCACTAAAACAGAAATAATGCAGCTGTTTTGAGATCAGCAGTTTTGTTGCAAATAGAAGTCTGAGGAAACAGTTCAGTGAGCACCAGAGTGTTACAGGGATAAGGATGCAGATTCTCCCTTAGCTCAGCCTTTCAAACCATTCCAGCCTACTGTGATTGTTCTTGAAAGGATAAGAGAGGCAGGACTCCCAGACCCATAAATCATTTACGAAAGTCTGTTAAATTTAAAAAGGAGGAAAAAACCCCCAGTCCCGCTGTTGCAGTAATTCTGCTCCATTGTTGATTTACTGTATTCCAGCTTTAGGATAAGTCCTGCATGCTGTTTTGAGTTTGACAGAATGTACTGTAGGGAGGAGTTTCCTTTGTGTTTAAAAAAATACAAAAATTACAAATTTTTTATTACTGTTTAATCTAATAAAGATTAGATAAGTAGTGGTAATCCTAAAAAATACAATTCCTTTAAGATTACATTTGAAATTTTCAAACTGACTTAGAGTTTTGCTTTTAATAGCAGTTTCAAAGATCAGGGAGAAACTAAGGGTGGATATATACATTCTGACAATATTGACTAAGTTGTGGATATCTATTCAATTGTTATCTTGTAAAGCGGATTGAGATGTCCTTCAGAACTGGTCCTCACTCTTTTCTACCCTTGCTCTGCAGTTACCCTGGGAGCCATCCAGACTCTAAGATTCTCAAGGTCAAAGCTAATCAAAACCACTCTATCCCTCTCCACTAATTCAGTACCTGCACTTCTCTTCCTTACCTCAAAGATATGTAATACTTCTGCAATAGAAATTATCTCAGCCTGCTCTGCTCTGTAGCACCATGATGCTGTTGACAGCCAAAGGTACATGTTTTAGCATGTTTAGAGGATTACTGGTTACTATGGCACAGTCTGAACCCGCTCTAGCAGGCCAGACGAGAGAGGTGATGTGCTCCTTGAGTTAGCTCTTCTGACTCTGTATTGCTGCTGTTGGAACACCTGCAGCTGCTGTAGACCTGGGATGATGATTTTGAACTGGAAGGCTTCAATAGTCCTTCCTACTTGCATTTAGCAGACTGCTTCCAGGGTTCTCAAATGAAGACTCTGAATTTTGCGGTGGAGCAATTTCAAGAGTCTTGGTCCTTTTATTGGGCCAGTAAGCTCACACTTTGTCATAGTGAGAGACATAAGTCAGTATATATTCTCTTTAATGCTCTCCAAAGTTGTGTTACAGTAGTTTCTAAGTGAGGAGGCACATCTAGAGATTGTAACTGTGAGCTGGTTTTGGCTTGATTGGTGAAATACAGTCTGGACCTAGATAAGGCGCAGAGTAAGATCCCTCTGGGATGTGAATTGAAAAGCCTGTGTTGTCTCATGGAAGGAGAGCAAGAAAAAGGATAATGATGTGCAGAAAATATATGAAGAAAAAAGTCTAAAAGCCAAGGAATTATTGAAATTGTGTGAGACATAAATAAAGGAAAATAATTCTAAGAATTCTCAGATTTTGATATAGATTGTCACCAAGAAACGTAAGAGTTCTCCAACAACCGAAACATACAAATCCTCAAAATGAAGTTATTTCACTGAAAAATGGGCTCAATCCATTGCTTCCTAGAGAAGCACTAAAAAACCTAACCCTGTATCAACTAAAAAAACACTGACCTGAATCAGGCTTTGAGACTGAGCAGAGAACTGCAGCCTGTGGCAGCACTGCTGTATCAAATTTAATTCAGAGCATTTAAATCATAATTTTCTTTCTCGTCCACTAGTTTCAGGTATTTGGTCTATAGACATTTGAATGAATACAAAGTATGTCATTCATTTCAAATGGAGAGATGCAAGAGACAGCTGCTTCAATGTGCCTCTCTTTTAAAAAGAACAACTGCCTGATGCAGATTCTCATCCGGCAAGTATATCGTCATTCTTAAAGAGTGTTATCACACTCTTCCTTTCCTTTCCCCTTTATATTGATCTTTAGAATAGACAGAATGTTTTAACCTTTGGAATTTTTCACAATGGCTTTTCTTCCCTTCAATTCTAGTCCGTTGAGCTCTCTGTATCTGCATTGAGATCTTTCCTATCTTGTGTTCCTCACATTTCAAGAAGCCTGTCTTGTTGCAAAACTCTTGTTAGAAAACATATATAAATGTTTTTGGGTTTCTAATCTGAAAAAGAAGTGGCTACACTCTTTGGGACTTAAAATTAGGTCTCGAAAGGAAATAATTCTCCTTCAGAAAATCCAGATGTCTAAAGAAAATTATCTCTGACATGATCCCATCCCTACCATGCCATTTAGTGTTTTTCTTCTCTCTTTGGATTTGATCATATTTCTGCCAGAACATTTAGTTTTATTTAAATGCAATGACACAAACATTGCTAATCTGGTTTCCCTTCATTCGTTTGTGTACTTGCTGTCAACAATGGTTTTATCAGCCATCAAAATCTAATTGAAATGGCAGTGCTGCATGTAGTCATCCAATAATTACGGAATAAATAGACTGAACTTTCAAATGCATTTGAAAAAAAAGCCCCTAAAGTGACGTAAACAGAATAAGGTAATTAAAGAACTCCCTCTATTATTTTTAATTCTTTTAAAATGCATATTTATCTGAAGACATCACTCGTAAGCTCCAGAGGTAGGTTCATTCTGCCTTGTTTCTTTATTTCAAAAAGAACACTGGCTGGATGGAGTTAATTTGGAAAATTGTTCTAGTAAATAGTACAAAAAAGCACTTCATCATCGTACCACCAAACCATGCTTTGCTTTCTCTTCTCTTCAGAGAACTCCTGCAGTAACACACACACGACAGTTAATAATAGATTATAAAAAGCAGTGCCCTTTATCATCTGAACACCAAATCTTTAGAGGCTTGCAAATAGAACAGTCTGTTCAGTGATTGTAGAAATGTGACGTCAAAGGCCTGTTCTGCTTCTTATTTGAAATGTCTTCATGTTACTCTAGATACTCCACGCTCTATCTTAGAAAAAATCAGGATTGTGCATTGTACTACACAGACAACAGTGTTTTTCCATAATGGAAACCATATAGCAGTAACATATTTAAACTTTTGGAAGAAAGGGTAACAGAGCTCTCAAAATAAACCCTGGTCATGAATGTATATATATATATAGTCCTATGATGGGTTGGCATAGCAACTATTTCTTAGAACTCTGTTGCTGCCTAAGTAAACAGCTAAAGCACCGAGAATGTCTCAGCCAAGCTCTGCCTGTCTGTGGTACCAGCATGTACTGTACACCAACATTTTCTTTCAAAGATGGGGGATATTCAATTGCTGCTCATTTATGCTGCCATTGTTGCCAGTGTTTTTATCAAACCCCCTAATTTTCTTACTGATTTAATGATGTAATTTAGCTAAAGATTCTATTTTTTTTTCCAAATCAGAACATAGCTTGGCATAAATAGTCTCAGCCTAGACACTTTTTTATGCCCTTAATTTGAATAATTTTAACGGCATATTTTTCTGAATGCCAACAAAAGCTAAATGTGAACATAAATTAGTTATGGCAATCACTTGAATGAGCAGCATACCAGATTGTACATATCATGAAAGGCTATTCCATAATTCAGTCTTTTTATTTGTATTTGTGACAATTTTTATTAATTGTGTCACCCTAACATATTTTTTAAATGCTAATCACTTAAGCTGGTAGCCTTTGTTATCTGCAAAACATACATTTAAATGTGTATCATCTGATGCTGACAAACAATTGACGCTTGTGATCCTTTAAATAAAGATTCATTTATGAATAACTTGTAATAAGTTTACAAAATGATTCTTTAATAATTTATAATGAAGTCTAACTGAATCATATGTGTCTTATAATCAGTTCAAACACCTATCAACATGGTTATAATTATCTGCAGCAGATGGTACTAATGTCCATAATATACTGGTAAACTATTAATAAATGCTGTATAGATGGCAATAATCTGCTCATCAGAAGTTGCTGTTGATAGATACAAGCTCCCTACTATCCTTTACTTCAAATCTTTAAAAAATGACTAATCATTTTAGTTAATAAACCTTTGCAAACCATTTATCCATTTCTAATGAATGAAAGAATGTTTCAATTAGTGAATTCTAAGTGTCTGATTCCCAGTATGCAATGTTAGATTCTCTTTGTTGTGGTTTCCCTGAACATTTTTCTGTGCACCTGTCTCCCTAGTGAGCTTGACAATTCATGCCATCAAGGCTCAATAACACACTCTCCTCTCCTTGTGTTTTAATTTTTTCTTTCCTAGGAACCTCTTAAGGGTACTCTTCTTTCTGCTGCTTAAAAAGGTGTAATTCATGGGGGAAAGCCCTTATATCCCACTTGAGAGCATTTGGGTGCAGAGGATGGCAGGGAACCAAAATTGTTTTGCTCCCTCTCTGATCTATTTAGATATTATACAAGATACAATGCCCGCTAAAATACATTACTACAGCATTGAGAGTGACTATAGTATTGTTCTGGGGTGGGATTTGTCTCACTTCACATTAGTCCTTCCTAGTCTCTTTCAGTAAACTGCTTCTGAAGTCAGTGGGGAGAAATAAACCTCTCTGAATAGGCACATGAGATCTTAAGAGAGGTGTCTTAGCCGGTTCGATGAGTTAGCCTCTGGAATGGTTTAGTTCTCAAGCTTCTGATGACTATGGAAAGAAGTTGGCAACATGCTTTGGCTGTATACCAAATTCTAGATAATTGAAATTAAGTGACGCAAATATGCCACTAGTGCGTGCTTCAGCTAAAGGTTAAAAATCCTAAATCAAATTCAGTGTAAAGTATTTATGCATCTGTATGTGCACCAGGTATCTAAACTTCCATTGTAGTTGGTAGTGGCCTGTCAACACATCAGTCTGGAGACTGGAGAATAGCTATCCTCTGTAAAACAGGCAGATCTATTCCTTCAGAGGAACAGTCTTAGAGGACTTCCTTGGCTGAGTCAGTTATAGTTCCAGTGATTGTAATAGGATTTTGTGCTTCTACATTACATGTAATTGTCCACATTTTCAAACAACAGAACTGAAAGGATCTGAATTTTGTCACTCACATCCAAATAGCTTTTTTCAGTGAGGAAATAATCTGTGTTGACTTGCAAACAAAATGCCAAGTTATAGTTTTATGGATGTGGTCTCTTCCAGAGCCTGCTGGGATGTTGTGTGACTTCATTGACTTTTGTCAAATACCACCATTAGAATAAAAACCTTTAGCAAGCAGGTGTCCTTTAGGCTAGCTTCTGTTTCATCATGAGCATGAAAAAGCTGTTTCTGAGATCTCAGATGTCCTGGCTTAGTGCAGCACTGCTGCAGAGCGTGCAGTGTCACTGCATTATGGAGGAGCGGGACGCTGTTCCTGTAGGACTTCAGTGTGCGCCTGAGGGAATTTATTTTTATTGACCTTGTTCACTTGACTTTATATATGATACTGTGTTGAATTTTCAGCTCATCTGGGCAGTTCCAGTATTCTTGGGAAGCAGACAAGGCTTCTCCCACAGCGTCTGGCTGGCCTGACACAGTGTGACAGAATGATAGATGCAAGCACTTGTAAATCTATGTCTTGAATCATTTGTTCTTAGATATGTTGTAGCCTGTACCTTGAAACTGCACATAGCAGACTTAGCTGATGCTTCTGTCTCTCTGCATTTTCTGCATTAATATCAGGCTAGAGATTTCACATTCCTGTTAAGTTACTGTAATTGTGCACTGCAAGGTTACTCTGGATAAGAAATCAGCAATGTATTTGTCAGTCTCTTTCATGCTTACACTTTGCAGTTTCAGTAGCATACTCTAAAGACTTTCTGTGAATGACAGTGTTTTTTAAAAAGTGATTTATGGGCACTTCCTACCAGAATATTTTATCTATCTTTGACTATATTGCTTAATTTTGTTTTGCATGCAAACACTGCTACAAGAAATTCCTTTTCTATTTTGACTTTTTTGGATTTGGGCGATGCTAGTAATCCTGGGCTTGACAACTCTCCTCTGTAAGAGTACTGTCCTGTATCCCATCTTACTAGCATCACAATGACAACAGTTCCTTTGTTCACATCCATCGTCTTGATATGTTTAATGGGTATGTTTTATTGGACTATTTGTGATATGACATCTTCTTTCAGCAGTAGCTTCAAAGAGTTGTGCACACAGGTTGTTTCCCTCCCTCCACCATAAATGCATTTTGTAATTACTAGTAGTTTTTGTGTAATTAGCATCTCAGGGATAGATATGTCTCACTTTGTATTTACTTTTTTAGATTTGAGGTGTTGGGGAAAAAAGACTATTCTGTGTGACCTATACTGCAGTGAGTATTGCTCACCATGAAGTCATCTTGTACTTATGCAGCTTTTGACTGATTTCCCTGATTCTTGTATCATGCAAAAGAACTTAAAATTGGGGTCTGCTATGCCCTCTACATTAGTGTGTCTGTCCAACATCAGCTATGATGTAGTTGGATTAATTTTCATTCCAGGGAACATCAGCAGAATGTGGTGAGGTAGACACATTTGCTACTCAGGAATACTTGCCAATATCTGTCTTGAATTTTGGAATTTGGCACCAGTTTTTTTTCCCTGTAATTTTTAATTTTTGCTTTTACCTAGGCAATATTTCATGACTCTAGACATTTGGCAGCAAGTACATTTTGTGTTTTATTCAAATAGCTTGAGTCTATTCAAATGTGTTTTTTGCCTGACATTTCAGTATCTGCCACACTACATAACCAACATGTATTCTCTGACTTCCACAAGGATGTCTTTATCTATCCCATCCTTATTGGCCCCTCTTCTTTGTACACTCTTTTTCTTCTAATGCACTTGATATTTAGAAAGAAAGATGCTGTTCCAGCAGCACTGCTTCAACTATCTTCATATGTAACATAGAAGAAGCCATTTCAGGTTTTCTAAGGTATACTAACCTTTGGCAGACAAGCCTCACTGTGGGTTCGCCTGCTCTGTGTGTTTGGGGTTTCTATGTTTTTAAATTTTGATTACACTGAATCACTGCTCTCAGCCTGAACTCTACTAAATTTTTAAATTAACTCCTTTTATCTGAAAGCATTGTTCCTGTGTTAAATAAGACACTTGAAATTCCAACCAATTTCTTTGGTTTTGTGCTTGCAGTTGTTATTGAAAATATTATGATATGATTTTAAAATAGGTTAGCCTGACTGCAGACTCTGTTGCTCATGTAATGCTAAGGAAATCTCACACTATGTAAATAATTTATTTTTGCTAATTTCCACTGCATTATTGTGATATATATGCAAAAAAAAAAAATAATCCTTTATATCAATACTTACTTTTTTGACTTAGGAAAAGTCAAAATACTAATACTAATTTCTCTTTACTGTAACAGTACTATATGTCATCATATGTGAAGCTTTTCCACCACTGAGCTCTCAAGTATTCATGGTAGCCCTTGCTCTGTACATTTTGTGCTTAGTCTTTTGGATGATGTGTACCTGTTGCTTTCTGCAGAGCTTCTTTGGGATGCCTGAGCATTTACATTTCAGCTGCTCTATCTTTCATCTCCAATTCTGGTTTTTCACAGGTTATCTTCTTTTGTTGAGCTGATCCCAGCTGACATCCACCCAGTCGTTCACTCACCCCCACCCTCAGTGGAATGGGGACAAGAAACAGAGGGCAAATGTGAGAAAAACTTGTGGGTCAAGGTAGACAGTTTAGTAAGCGAAGAGAAAAACACCAAGGGAAACATGAGGTGATGCAAAGGCAATCACCCACTGTCTCCCACCAGGAAACTGATGCCCAGTTAGTCTCTCAGAAATGGCTGCACTGGAAAAGCTCCCTCCCCCAGTTTTATTGCTGAACATGACTTTTTATAGTTTGTGATATGTTTTCTGTCAGTTTGGGTCAGCTCTGTGCCCTTCCAGCTTCTTGCCCACACCTCAACGCTACCTGCTGTGTAGGTCAGAGTGAGAAGCAGTGAAGATCTTGACATTGTGCAAGCACTTTTCAGCAACGGATAGGACATTGCTGTTCTATCAACACTGGTTTTGTCTCAAATCAAAAACACAGAACTGTATGGGCTGCTGTGAAAAAAATTAACTGCATTCCAACCAGACCCAGGACATTCCTAAAATTTCTGAGTCACACACCAACCATCCTGTGAAATTTAATGATTTTTTTTTATTATTTTATCAGTCTTAAATTATTGAGAAAACTCATGCAATATTTTTGTGCATACATAAACCTTTACAGAGGATTTGCTTTATTATTTAGGATTTTTTCTGAGATACATAAATTCCATTAAAGCTTGGATCATGTGTTGCAACTTATGGAACACCATTTTGGGCTTTTCTACACTGAGGAATATAGTAGTGCTTCTCATACTCAGACCCTGATGAATCTGTCTTCTGCACTGTCACTCCAACTTTGGAATAAAATTTTCTCTGCCTCTTCTTCATGCCCTTATTCTTGTATGAAAGAAATCTGAATTTGAAGGAGGAGCATTGTGTGCTTCAGGTTTGTCTTACCGCGTAAGCAGTCAAGGGAAAGGACAAAGGAGGCACAGTCTTGGCCTCCAATCTCGAAGCATTTTTAGTTTGCATCCTTTTATGATGGTTTACTTTCCAGTTTTTCCTGTATGGGCTAAAGAACACTTACCTAGGGAACATTCTCGTGCTTATCTCCTTAGGGGCCTAAATTGTGACATTTTTTTTCCTAGGTCCTTTTTTTCTTTTTCCTTTTCTTTTTTCCTGGTTCTTTTTGTTTCTGATTTTACATATCTATTGGAATTCATTTCTCATACAAAGTGATCAAAGAGGGGAGAGAGAGACAAACAGGGGTGTGGGAGTGAAATGAAGAGAGGAGAGAAGCAGAACAGAAAGCCAGCAGTGCCTCCAGATCTTGTTTCTTCTTTTATTCCAGCTGTTGTTTACTACCAATAACCTCCTGGAGAAAGAATGCTGTAAGGTTCTACTGATCACAGTATAGAGCCACCCTGTCAGGACCCTACTTGCAAAAAAGAAATATGATTCCAAGATCGGAATTCAGCTGTAGCAATAACAAAAATATCTGGATCAACTGGCACCTGTATTTAGTGATGATGATGATGATAATAACAGCAATAATAATAAATAATAATAATAGTAATAATAAAACAGTAAAAATTTAAGATCTGCTATTGGTTTCTGGTCTTGCATTTCACAGTCCCTGCCTATGCATTAACAGTAATTTATCTTACTGTCTCACAAAAGTGCTGAAAGTTTTCATTAGTGCTTGTAAATAGGATTAATATGCTTGTCTGAAATGTGTACAGAAGCTGTAATGAAGTAAACTCTTTCTTTCAATGTAGTTTTACACCTCCGATTCTTGTTTTAATACAAAGTGTTCCCTGCACTAGACCATATAAATGCTTGAATATTTTTATTGAAAAAGTAAATGTGTTGGATACTGAGACCTATCAAGCAGCTGTCTTGTTGCTTTCCCCTGCTTTTTCCTCCTGCCCGGCTAGCATCTGCAGGAGAACTGGCAACAAGTCTTTCTGGGTCTTGGAAGGGAGGTGAGGTACAGGAGCCTTACCAGAGCTTTCAGGGAGGATTCTCTTGGCAGCATGTAGCAGCTAATGGCAGCACGCAGGCAGGAAAGACACCACACGGCTTTCGAGGGTGTTGATTAGACAGAGTTTATGTGGGGGTCCCACACCAGGGGAGAGCGGCATGGCTCCCACAGGGGAGAGGGGGAGGGAGAGAAGGGGGAAGACGGGAGAGAGAGGGGGCAAGAGGAAGAGAGCAAGCAAGAGGCCAGAGCAAGCAAGGGACTAAGAGAGCAAAAGACTAAGAGAGGCAAGAGCAACAAGAGAACAAGAAAACAAGATCCCAAGAGAGCCCAAAATGCCCACTCCCTCCTCTCTTCAGCTTAAATAGGCTTTTCCAGCCAGGGGGCAGACCCAAGGCTCGGACCAATGGGATACTGAGGGTAGGAGGGGTCGGGTAACAGTGGGGTTACAATGAATGACAACTTAGGGGGTGGTTTACAACAACTTGGTAATGAACCATACATGTTGGGGGAGAACAGAACCATTTAGGAAAAATGAATCACCACACTGTCTTGCCTTCAGTGTGACTACATCATAAAATTTGAATTAATATTCAAATTTCTTGCCTGCGCATGGTGTATCATGCTGATTGTAGATTTTTTTTTTTTGCGATGATAGAATGCAACTGCTTTGAAGGAGGTATTTTGATGTATAATATTGAAACACTGTAGATTAAAAGTCCTGTTGTTTCTCCTCAATAACAACAGATTAGAATTACTATGATCTATTGTTCTCAGCAATCTGAAGATTTCTTTTTTCTGTTTAACAACATACAGAATGGGGAAGCACAGGCAAAAGAATTTGTGAAATTCACATTTTGACTTTCAAAACTATTGCTTTAGAAGGTATGTACTGATTTCACAGGCCTGGGAAACAACAGCGAGGCAGCGCTTTGGTAATGACATACCTACACATAATTCTTCTAGCACAAGCAACATCAATTTCAGAAGTGCAAGGTAAAATTTTGTCCCATTCCTGATGGAATCTTAGACAGAGGAAAAAATGCCTCCCAGATTTCATTTTTTTGCAGCTTTACTACTAATCATCTGCTATCTTGTATCTTTCAAAAGCATAAGAAAGAAGTCAAGAGGGTGTTTCAGAGTGGAGTGCAAATGTTCTGTTGAATTCTTGGTGGCTGAGGTCAGACAAGACTCTGTGTAGGGTTATGTGATGCGGTTACAGAATAGGAAAACTGTGGGCAAGAAATAAAAGTTGTGGAGGGGAAATGCTCTAAGGGTCTTGTGTGAGATGCTGCAACGGCTTAAATGTTAGGTGTCGATGCAGACTGAACATGCCTGGGGCTAGAAAGCTCAATCCAAAAAAAAAAAAAAAAAAGAAAAAAAGACAATGTTGAGCTTTACAATGCCTAACTTTAATGCCTCAGACACTGGACTGCAGTCCAGGATTCTCTAAGGTATCTGCACTTTGTGCAGCGTGCAGGAAGAGACAAACACCTGCTGAATGTATTCACATTAAATAGCACAGAGTACAGGTGCTGTCTAGAGGCAATCCATAAAGAAACATGGAAGAAAGGGATGTTTCTGAATGCCTTCCTCTTTCAAAAGTCCAGGCATGTAGATATTGTGTTTTCACAGCTAAATCTATATAAAGCAAGCAAGAAAAAAAATCTAACCATGTGTTTTTATCTTTGTTCTATATGCATCATACCTTTCAGAGAAATCAGCAATTGTGTTTTGTATGGCAAGGCTACCAGTTAAAGATACAGTCTGCCAAGAGCTGTACACTGCAGGCAATGTGGTTTGGGGTCGTGTGTGGTTGTATCAAGGAAAAAGCACAAGGAAATTATTGCATGGTGCAGCACATGGTAGTGACTGCAGAGCATACTCAGGATTTCTCTAGGGTCAATTATAAAAACATGAAACATTTCCTCATGTTGACTTTGGAGATACCCCCTGAATGGAGCTCATATAGTTGATGTATCATCCTGGAGCGCAGAGTTGTGCCAAGGAACGAGCTCAGATACCCAAAGCAGTGTTGGAAGTGACAGCTGTGACTAAGCCAGCAATCCCAGCTTCTCAGCAGAGCTGGATAGGTTTAAAATGTACTCTGTTGATAGTTCTGTATCCCTTCTTGCTCAGGAGATAGCCTCAGTGATGAGGCTATTCCACAGCTTTCATACCACACTCCATTGCTTGTTGGAGACTTGCCTGAAATGTCCTGATTTGCTATTGATTGCTTCATTACAACTGGTCTGTATTTTCATACCAACTAGAGTAAGGTGTTTGATGCTTCAGGGTAAAATACTACCCATGCTTTTTTTTTTTTTTTTTTTTTTTGCTATTTGTTGGGATAGATGGTACCTTGAGAGTGCCACAGAGGTAAGGATTGTTTCTTTTTAGACAGATGTGTACACTTCTGTGCTAAATACGTGACGACATGTAACCTGTGTGAGGTATAGGCTTGCAGGCATGAAAGTACACAGACAAATGCTCATTACAGTAATGTTAGCCTCCCCCCAATCCATTAATACATTGTTTAAGGTTTGATACAATTGGAAATTAAACTTTGTTGGGTAAATGAAAACAGGCTTTCATTAAGGCCTCAATTGTACCCATTGTTTGGTAATAAAATAGGTAAGGTCTTTCTGTGTTAACCCTACAGAATCCATTATAAAAGCATTATCTACAATCTTTAATAATAGCTGAAATAGTACCAACAATAGCAATAATATCTTGGGGTTTATTTTTGTAGAGAGGAACCCATTCAATTTTTTTTTGATCATTGTGTTATTGATCTGCCTTTCTTTTTGTTTAAAACCTGACAGAGCCTTGGGGAGCAATGTCTGCAACACTGATGGAGAGCTGCAAATACTGTTTCTGTGTATGGGGGTCTTTTCTTTCCTGGTATTTTTGAAAGATAGGCTCTTGATCACACTAGCAGGGATCTATTGATTTATACCTTTAGGCTCAGCTCCTGAGGACAAGTCATGCTATATTTTGTAAGCTGTATGAAAAACGCTATTGTATTCCCATGTGTTGATAAATTCTGTGAGGTAGAATACATATTGTTAAAATAACTTCAGTGATAATACTTGTAAAATCTTAGCATGGAGTCGAGGCATGACTTTTGTGCCACATACAGTCCCACCAATGATCCTGCAGTTATCCAATGCATATTGCTGTCCACACACTCAAATACTGTGCCAGTGTATCAATCTTTCCTCTTTGCATTAAAGCTCTGAAAGTCAGGGTGAAAGGTTCCACACAGAAGCAGCCTCCTTATTTTGGGAGGGAACTTATAGAAAATTAGCTCACTCATACTCACGCTGTTGACCAATGACTCCTAAATTTTCCTTCCATGGTGAAACTGTTAATATTCTGCTAATATTTTTGTTGAAATACTGGAATACTTGGAAACGTTATCTGCTGAGTGTTAGTGCTGAGAGGTTCATCAGGTACATGCTTGTTGTCTTAAAACAGAATGGTCAGCAGAGAGTTTCTTCACTTGTGTCGTAGTAAAAATTATCTCTGTATTACTTCATCTTGGGTAATGTAACTATTGCTACGTGTTGTGAGCACCTGAAAAGTGCAATGCCTACAAAAGCATTTCCCACTTAAATAAAAAAAGAGTGAGTATGAAAACTTCACACTGTTTTTTCTTTTAGTTTTGTGGTTAAATCACAACATTGCAAAAACTGCATTCTGTTTCATTTTAAGGAGAATGTTTTAGTTTTAGTCTGAGTAAAATGAAAGGTTCTGCAAAATTCTTTTCAGGAAAAAAAAAAAAAAGAGTAATGTGCTGGAAATGAAGGTATTTTCCTTTTCCAAATATCTATGTTTTACAAGTTCAACTTAACATTTTTCATTGCAATTTTAATTTCAAAATGGAAAAATACATTCGAGTATCTTAGTTTTTCTAAATTCAACATATTCACTTGAGCAATACTTGTGTAGTTTAAATTTGCTTATAACTTCATTTTTCATCTTAATTTTTTTGCCTTACAGGCTTTTCTCAGTCATAATTTGTACTTGCAAGTTTCTCTGGAGATATGAAAGTGGTAAATTGGTAAAACCCAGTTATCCTGTTCATATAGATAGCATTCTTTCTTATTTGACTTATTCTGATGAAGTTGTTCCCTTGCTGAAAGCATCTAAGACAAGATGGCAGACAACATTCCTTATTTCCTTCTTCTCAAGAAAGTTGACGAAGTTTCACCCATTCTATCATCCTGTCTGATGAACAACAATTAATTGGAAAACTATTTGGGTGCAAGAGATGTTATGTGCTAGATTCATTTAACTTTTACATTAATTGTTGGCAGCTTGCCATTTTTATCACTTCTTTATTTGAATTTGCCCTTGCATCCTTATGCAAATTTTAGTTGGTTTTTTTTTACTATGTTTCTTACATGAAAGACAGTTTTGTTTTCATTTTTTTTATAATTAATTCTCCTAAAAATAATTTATCAAGATGTAATGCTTCACTGATGTTATCCTTCAACTTAATTATAAGATGATCAGAGGCTGATTTCACAAGCTTTTTGAATTTGAGCTGTATTTTCATATATTTTCCAACTACCACTGAAAAAATTTTTGTCTAACCTTTTAAAAATAAATGGTCAAAAAATGGGAAGAAGCACCTTAAGATCTAGACGCTGCGAATTGCTTTCCCTCATGTGGGTGGGTGCATCTAACTCCTCTGCAAGGTTTTTTGTTGTCTGTAACCAAAAGGCTCCCATCCACATTTAGAGGTTACTGTGTTAAGCACAGTATGTTTGGCAGAAATGGGTACAATACGCATAACCATGGAGTCAGCTGTAATATCCATTTGCAAAGCTGGCTCAGGGAAATGAGACTATAAGTGTAGGAGCAACGAATTTCTTCAGTTAACATAAACAAATCTGTGCCTGATTTGTGTTCCACGTGCAGTTCATCCTGTCACAAATATAAGTTCTTTTTCTAGCAGGGCTTTTGTTCTTGTCGTATGAGGTAAACATTAATATTTATCTTACAGATATTGTTTCTAAACATTGTCTTTTGTTTTGGTAGGCCTAAATGGTCTTACCATATCTTTTTCAGCATTTTTTCCTATGCTACCCCTGAGTTCACCGTGTGTGGTATCTTTAAAGAGTTTTACATAAATCTGAGAGCTCTGGCTTCAGATAAGACTAGTGACAGGTGATAACCATTCCAATCTTAAGAGTTAGGACCACTTTCTACAGCTCCCCCTCCCGAGCAATTATTCTGAGGATCACAATCTCCGTACTTTCTAGGGTACTTGTTAAAAATTCAGTTTGATGTACCAGTATTTAATCAGTACTACTTCACTCCTGTAAAATGTTCTGGAGAGAGAGTCCACAACCCTCAAATCTTTCTTTGACTTGTGTTTGATCTGCAGAGCTGATCACCATAATAAAAGAAATATATATTCTTTTTTAGGCAATGGGATCCACTTGCTACAGCTTAGTCACATTACTGGCAAGTGCATTTTAGCAGCTACTGAACAAGTTTTCTAAAAATGCATGCTTCACTTCTCTGAAGTGTCTAAAAAGCAGTAGATGCTTGTGAACACCTCCAGGGGGAGATCCTGTCTGCTGGAGTTTCACATACCTAAGTTTTAACAATACATGTCAAAACAAACAATTTGTTTTCAAATGCTGTTGGTGTCTTGCAATTAAAGATGTGAGCCATGCCATATCCAGTTACTAAGGCCGCACAGAGTTTCCTTCTGTGCTTGACCGTACTGACACACCGGTTTCATTAACAATTACGGCTCACTAGATGATTGGGACTAGACTGCTCTTACCAGACTGGATGTGAATCTGGAGACAATTTAATTTCCTTTTCACTGCCAAAGCACCTTTGGACTAGGGACTCTTTTCTTAAGATCTTTGAAAGTGTTTCTGAAGGTTTACAAATATCTGTCTTTTACTTTCTTTCCACAGAAGCACTCCTGTTCTCATTACAAATATTTTTCATACTTCACCATTTCAAGGACTCCTTGTATTTCTTCCCTGTCATTTTGGGCTGGCATGATGATCACAGTCTTAATCACGTCGAAAACAAACTCATAACCTTTTATGACTTGCAGTATTTTGCGCATTCATTAGTCCCAGGAATCTGCATGCTTGATTGTTTAATTTGAAATCTGTTGCTCTGTTTTTCTCCAAAGATTTCCAGAGATATAGGTGATATTCTTCTGACTTTTTTTTATCTAGATCAAAACATGAGCTTAGAATATTCTGTGCCACTAGAATCAAAAAACGGTAAATGAACTAAGGTAGGCTTTTCACTTAAAAAATCTACCAGAAATCTTTTGACATATATAATAAAAAATAATTATTGGATTTTCTAAATACTTCAGTATTGTTTTCTTTTTACTTTTATAAAATACTCACATAGTTCTTTTTACCTATATTTGAGTAAAAACTTGTGACCTCTTTTTCTCTTTAATGACTACTGAGTGTACTCACTTAGTGGCCATTCTAGTGACTGTATGATCTTAGAACAATGAGTTGGATTCATTCTTGATTGACCTTTATTAAATTTGAGCTTTTCTTTATTCCTTGAAAGAGAATGTCAAACTTGTAGAATTGTTTTGGTCTGTCACACCTCTAATAAATGCAGTATTGCCATAATGTTAGAGCTCTGCATGAATTTTTTTCAAGTATACTTTTACATCTACATCTTTTATTCATTAGCCAAAATCCTCTTTCAGTTCATTTAAGATAATTATAATCGATAGTTATGACCTTTTATGGAACCAAACAGTCGGAACAGTAGCACCCCCCTTCCCAAATTCAGCCACCTGTCACTATCCAAAGCACTGAGAGCCAGTGCATGTGCCCATATGGATGAAGGAGCTTTGTTAGTTACTCTTTTTGAAGATTTGCATCTCTGTGAGAGAGATGCAACTCCAGAGAAGCAGATAGGCAAGGCTGTAAGCAAGGATCAGATGTATTTCGAACAAATCCGGAGAGTGCAGCTTGAAGAAAAGGTAAGAATAAAAGTTTTTGAGAAAAGTTCTGATTGAAAATAGCACCAACAACTGTGTCCCAAAGCAATTTTTAATGTCTTTATATCTTGCTAATTTCCTGCTTTCAGGATTTTTATGAAAATGTTCAGGATTCTGAATATTTTCATAAAAAAACCCAAGATTATCGAAGAAAGATCTGTCTCTATTACCAGTTTCTTTTTGAGACAGAAAGCATAGTTCCATCTTCTTGTTTAGGTAGAAGGCAGACACAAATATATGTGTAGATATGGGTATCTCTCTAGCCTTCTAATGCTGATTTTATAAATGTAAATATAAACATAAATAAATAAACATCAGAAAACTTAGTCTGAATGGAATGATCTGTATTCCCTAAGTCTCTGTGCTTTTTATTTACCAATTACACAGTACTTATTCATTCTCTCTTTCTTACTCCATTACAAAATCAGTGTGCCAAAACACTGCTTATTGGTCTGTGCTGGTGCAGAAGAATGTGCCAGCTACAAAACCTAGACAGGAGGATGTGAATTACAACAAATTATTTTTCCTATACAATCTCTTTCCATAATAAACATAAGTAAGCATAGCATTTGGTCTTCATTTGGACTTTTATTTATTGCTTATTATTAAGGAGTTGTGGCCTTTGAATTGGTTTTCATATTAATTTCTGTATAAGTTTGTGCATATATTATTTTTATTTTTTTAAAGGAGATTGAAATCGGATTGCTGCTTCAATAAATAGCTGAATACACATTTACCTTCTGAAGCATTAATTGTCTATTTGTTTAAATATGTATTAGGCCTTTTATGAAATACATATTACTTACTGGACTGCTAGTTCATAACATAGCCCTTGACAAACATGCAATTCTGCAATTCTAAAAAGTTTTTGTAATATCAGTAGTCTTTTTCATTTAAAACTGCTATTTGTAAATTTCTGTGCTGAAACAAAGTCCAGCGTACATTAATATCTTGAAACACCTACTTAAGAGTAAAATGAAGCAGATTTTTATTGATGAAGAAAGACAAAAAATTGTCATCTAGGTTTCTCTGTTGGTATCTGAATATTGCAAAGCTCAGATTTATACCCTTCCTGCTTTTCCCAAGGGATTGCTTTACTGCTTTAAAACCTTATAGTAAAAATACACCTGCTGAGGAGGTTGTTTTCATCTTTCTTATTTCTAGAGATCTCAGTCTGTTCAGCTGGGATGCTTCCCTTAGGAAGACAGGAACAGTAAAATGGTTCTCCCCTCCTGTTTTTTATCTCCCAGCAGACAGTTCTAGTAAAGCTGCAGAGATGTATATTTAATGTTTGCTAATAGAAGACTTGAGATTTATTGTGGTATGTCTGAACAGTCACTCTCTGACTTGTATCCACCCTCTACATCTTGCCTTTTGTATGCTGAGGGTATGTTGTTTTCTTCCTGCTTTCTTTTGCAGATCTTTGGGATGCTGAAACTTAACTTAGGACTTTGAAAAGTGATAACTTGGCCCTGTGCTAATAAGGGTTTTCCTTGCTTAACTCTAAAAATATAAACATTTTACTGTTAAATTGAAGGTTTGCACCTCCACTTTCTGCCTAGAGACTCTTAATGATGTATTGCTGAAGCCCAGTTAGATGTGTAAAAAAGAGGACATGTGATGCTGTTGTACACTACAACGACACTGACTTCAGAAGGCTGAAAATGACTCCTTTATTTTTGGGATGTGTCTCCCTTTTTATACTATTCTACACAGACCAATTCAATTGGTGAAACAAAGACAAACCTCTTCAATCACATTGGTCAGATGAGAGGGACATCAAGAAGAAGTCCCTCCTAGGGAAAGGAATGTAAACAAAGTTTCAGTTACAAAACCATGTCTCTTGTTTACAGAAAATTCCCTGGGAAGAAAACCAAAACATCTCAGGCACGAACCAGGGCTACAGACATGAAATGATGAGACCTTCAAGTTGGAACGTGGATTTGGCATGGCCATTACTAAAGTTCGTGTGGATGCTGCCAGCAACTTCCTCTGCACTCTTCTGATCACTGATGAAAGACAGTGCCATCCTCCCATGGGTGCTGTATGTATGCAAGAACATGGCAGGAGCTTCCTTTAGCTGGCTTTGCATGTTTGTAAAAATGAATGTGAGTTGTGATTCTGCACAGACCTAGCGCTGTGACAGTCTTTTGGTATGGTGTCTTACCTCCAGGGAAAATTGGATGAATTAAATTTAAATGGATACAATTTCTGCAAAGAGATATTAATATATGACATTGTTGGCATAAAAATACTTTTTATTGACGTTCCACTGGGAATTTTTTCCCTTTTTTTTCATGAATGAAATGCTTCTCTATAATTTTGTTTTATATGAGAGCAGTTCTGTAGAAAACTGAAACTTAAAGGATTGCAGTCTTCATAGATCTTTGCATTCAGGCTTCAAAATGATATTCAGCATTTTCAGAGATAAGTAGCACTGACTGGTGTTCACATGGATACCATTGCTTCTGATGGGAGAATATCATCGACAGTTGTATGTGGTTGGTTTGCAAAAGCTGTAAAGCTGTCATTAGTAACAGCATCTTATTTTTCTGTCCAAAATTTGCTAACAAACATCCTGCTTATGGAATTGAAGATATGAATAGTGCTGGCTTGTGAGGGAAGGAGCTGGCTTTTGCTGTACACTCTTATACACTTTCCTACTTGTCTCTGCCAATACACCACAATCTTGATTAGTGATACAGCCTAATATTCCAATCCTTCACATCTCCTGAGTCCAGATTTCCAGCCATGCAGAACTGTGCCATATTTGGAGGTTCAGTGGGGTGTGATAAACAACTCATTTGAGATTAAAAGCAGTTTTTGAATTTGGATCTCCTGAGGTAAAAGGCTAGTTCACTTATAATTTATGTTATCTAGCTCATTCATGACAAAGATTTTCTGCACCAGAAACACCTTGACAGGTGTTAGTACAAGACACTGTAGTTACAGTTAATGCAACAGCTTTATTAAATTTGACATTGACATGTGTATTAATAATCCTTGGACTGGCATAAGAAAATCACTCTGCTATAATTTGAAGGTTTACTTATACATGTGCATATTTGTGCTTGGTGTATCACACCTAAAGCCCTTTTTCCTTGTCTAATGCCTTCTGTCACATCAGTATTATAAAGCAGATGTTTATTATAAATTATACCTCTTTAATATATGAGTATGTAAAGATGCAAAGTGAGTTTACGACTTTTCAAGATTGTGCCTAACAGATTAAACTACATATTAACATCAATCCTACAGATTCATTTACAAATAAGATTACCTGAAATGCAATGTTGCATAACTGAATACTAAAACTCTTAGAGAAAGAATTTACCAACAGTTGAAGTACTCAAACATATCAAGTCTAAAAGAGACAAAAAGACTGTTAAAAACTCCCCATTATACTCTGTTCTTCTCATTAATATTCTTGCTATCAACCCTTACTGCTGTTAAAAAACTGTACAAACATTAAAAACAATGCTCAAAAACTGTGATCTTTCAAGCCATGGTCTTTTATGAAATGCTCCACACTTTTTTTTGTTTGGAGAATGAGAAAAAGTGTAACATGAGTAAGGTTTTCTGAAAAAGGTTTTTATATTTGTCTTTTCCATAACTTCAAGGAAAAATGCATTCTTCTCCACCAACTGAGTGAGAGATTTCTGCATTGTTTCTTTTCTTAATATTATTTTCCTCTCTCTGTTATTTGAATTCCTTCTTATTCTGAAAAAAAAAGAATTTTTTCAAATTGTTGAGTTTGTATGACATGATAATTTGAAAATTAAAAAATCCCCTGAAGTAATTGTAATTCATTGTCATGATATCATTTCCTCTGTAAATCTGTTAATTACACTTTAACCATTGCTGAGTTGATGGCTTTGAGTCCAGCTATTAACAGTAGTTCACAAAACTTTAACCCTTTTTCTTTTGTCCAGAATTAATGCTTGTGAGTACCTTAACATGCGCGAAAACAAATAGAATTATTTAGAACGAGTCAGAAGGAAATGGAATTCTAGGAAAAAGAATTCTTACAGTAATTTCAAAAATAAAGAATCCTCTGAGACGCATTTTAAAAATGATTTAAGTTTTTCTTTTAGGAAAAAGCAACATTTCTCAAGTTCATATGTTTAAAAAATTATTTTTAAGGGGAGACTAACAGACATACCACACAAACCAGACTTGCAGCGGTGGTGAGTTAGGTGACCTTTCAGTCTAAAATTAAGGGAAAAAGATAACGTGCTTCTTCTGACCCACTTCATGTAGATGAACTGAGGTATTTGAGTGCTTTTTGAGATGCTGTTTGACTTTTTATATTTTTTATCCCTTTTTAAAAATTTTAGGTTTGCTACTTAGCTTTTGAATTTTAGGTTATACCACATACTGGGGACTCTGACATTATCTGTTCTCTTAGTCTTTTCCCCCTCTTTTTCTCTCTTGGTCCTGTTTTCTTTTTTGTCTGGGATTTATATGACAAATTACAGATGTCTACAGTGAGTGTGTGCAATGTAGATGTCCATCTCTGAACTCCTGTGGCTCACCCTAAAGAATGGAAGACAGCACTGAAGTACAGTTTGTCTCATCCTAATGCAAGCTTTTAAAATGAGTCAGAAGAAACACCTTAAAAATGCCTATTTCTCTCTATTGACTACAAAAGGTGACTAGGGGAACAACAGAAAGGGACCTGTGTAATAGCAGGAGTCTAAAAGGAATATAGGCATCCAAAAAGAAGTGATATGAAACACATTTTGTTATCTACTCTCCTATATAGTATTAATTTCCATGAGTGTTGTTGATGCAATCAACAATCTCTGCCATAGGCAAAGCTGCTCCTTGCAAGTCTTACTCTGCTTTCCAGTGGTTGGATTTTTTAGAGGAGCCATTGCATCATTTTATCGGGGTGCAGGAAGGAATATCAGTATTGCTCAGTGATGAAGAAAGAGAACAAATACAGCCCATTACATATTTTTCATCCAGTTTCTGATAGAACCAAATGCATTGCAACTAACCAAACTTTGATGAGAATTGTTTCTTTTTGGTTTTGGCTCTCCACTTAGAAAGAAATAGTTTTTACATTCTAACCACTTTTGTACTAAAACTCAAGTAAATTTGGAGCAATAAGTGAGCGTAAACCTGAGCTAGAATTTCTTTTAATTTTTGAATCAGTTCTCCTTACACTAATTTTGTATTTTTCTTATCAAAAGGGTTACAAGTCAACAATTAAACGTATTTTCTTACCTTTTTAAGACAGTGCTACAGTTAGAAGGTTGGAGATCTAAGCAATGTTATTCCTGGCAGTACCTTTCCATGTCTTCATATGCCAGATCTTTCTTCCATTCCTAGCAAAAGTGATTTTCTGATTTATTATTTAAGACTCTATTTCTAACCAGTCCTCTTCTTGTAGCTTAGCTTATGGCTGTGTTTTTTCCATCAGGATTCCTAGTGCACAGCAATTGTTCATTAAATGTTTGAAGTTGGTTATGCTTTCTGTTTTCATTTGGGAATGCAAACAGCATTGTATTATTTGGGATAAAGGTGGGGAACTGTGAAAATACCCCAGTGGAACCAGACAATTGAAACAATAGCAATCACCAGCAGGACACTTGAAATACATACCAGTGTGAAGGTATTTGCTCGGGTTTTGTGTTTTTAAGGGTATGAGAACTTGTGACAGAGAAGAAAAAGCACAGAGAAAGGAGGAAAGATATAGGCTAGCAAGGGAGGAAAAGGACATGCTTTTAGTAGCTGGATAACAAAATAGAGTAAAGTCTGAGTGGGTTATTTTTGAAGCTGAATGTTACCTACTCTTGGGAGGAGAGGGTTAAAACTGGAAGATTTATCAAAGAGGAATAGTTTCACTCAAAGTGCCCTTGCGGCTGTGAATGCTAAAAAAGTCACTGTGGGAAAAACCCATTTTTTAATGCCTGATGTTGTCCAACCTCTCCCTGTTTTGAGAAGTAGAATTCCTGTGGAGAGAACATGCTCTCACAGACATGACTGAAGCTTTTGTTATAGTGAAGTGCAGAATGCCTCTCATCCACCTCTGCTGCCCTCCAGGATGAGCTGAGCCTAACCGAGCCTCTGTGCCCCCATGTGTTTCTGCTGCCTGGAGTTGTCAGAGGTAATGAAATAAATCTACTCTTTGCATTTCAGCTGTGGTTTGATGGTTGCCTTTGGTTACCGGTGTTTGTTGATTCACACACCTACCAAGAGCTGGAGGCACTTAGCAAGGGATATGCCTTGTCTGATTCCAGTTGAGCTCAAGAAAACTGGTATGTGCAATTTGTTGTAGATAGAGAAGGTTGAATCAAACATATCTGCAACATCAATATGTTCCTTGAGTTGATTTTCTCTTCCCCAAAGCAGTGTAAAATTAGATTAATTGATCAAGTAAAGTAATCTAATAGCACACAGGGGAGTAGAATAGTTGACATTGGCCTAAATGCGCAGATTAAAACAGTAGTTTCCAAGAAATACTGATTTTTTTGCCTCTCTTCTGTCATTTTAGCACTTGAGATGCCTGCAAGGCCCTATTGTCATTCCACTGTCTAACCACTCACTAGTTGCACTGGTGGCAATATATTTTTTGTAGGTCAAAGTGATTCTCCACATGTGTTTTACTGCACTAAACCAGAGGGATTACATTTGTTACTTCTTTTTTTTTTTTTTTTTTTTTTCCCTAGCTGCTGTTCTCTTTCTTAGATTATCCCTGTGCTTCTTATCAGCATGGAAATTGGGCATTCTTCCTCATGGTATACCCTGATGAGGGCAATAGATGCAAACATTTTGAATGTCAAATTCTTCTTTATTGAAACACTTGAAAAGCCTCATTAGTAAGAAACAAAATAGAAACACCTAAATCTGTTTTCCTTATCCATGTCATCAGTGACAGTTCAGAAAGACAAACATGCTTCCCCTCTATCACTGGCATCATTCAAATCATAAAGCTTGAAGGAAAACAAATACAAATAAATACATGAAACATACTGAAATATTTAATTATGGCTTTAACCTAACATGCCAACTGAGTACGAGCCAGCAGTGTGCCCAGGAGGCCAAGAATGCCAGTGACATGCTAGATTGTATCAGCAATAGTGTGGCCAGCAGGAGCGCTGGCCACAGTGATTTTCCCCCTGTACTCAACAGCGGTGAGGCCACACCTCGAGTCCCACGTTCAGTTTTTGGCTCCTCACTGCAAGAATGGCATCGAGGAGCTGGAGCGAGTCCAGAGAAGGGCAATGCATCTGGGGAAGGGTCGGGAACACAAGTCCTGTGAGGAGCAGCTGAGTGAGCTAAAGGCTGTTTAGCCCAGAGAAAAGGGGAGGCCTTATTGCTCTCTACAAATATCCGAAAAGAGGTTGTAGCAAGGTCTCCTCTCCCAGGTAAAAAGAGAGAGGACAAGAGGAAATGGCCTCAAGTTGCTCCAAAGGAGGCTTAGACTGGATATTAAAAAAACCATTTCTTCAGTGAAAGGGACGTCAAGCACTGGAACAGGCTGCCCAGGAAGTCAGTTACATCAAGATTCCCTGAAGATATTTAAAAGAGATGTACATGTGTCACTTAGGGACATGGTTTAGTGGTGGACTTGGCAGTATTAGGTTTATGGTTGAAACTGAAGATCTTAAACGTCTTTTTTGACCTAAAAATTTCTATGATTCTGTGATTTTATGTATTGCAATATGATTCAGAACTAAATAATGCCAGGAAATACTTGGCAACATCCTATTTTTTTCAATGACATCCAGTGCTCCTTGAAGTCTGAAGCAGAATATCTGTATTATTTCCATAGGAGCTAAGATAAATAACCTTTCAAGAGCATTTCAAAAGAGGAAGAAAGGATTTAATTACTTCCTTTTTGATCTAAACCCAGAAAATAATTTGTCTAAAACTGAGTCACTGAGGAGTACACATATGAAACCCTCACAGATCATCCTCTGAGTAGTGCATGTACAAAAACTGCTTCTACGTTATTAAAACCTTTAATTACTTTGTGGGGGTTTTTTTCTTTCTTTCTTTTTTTTTTTTTTTTTTTTTTTTTTTTTTTTTTTTTTTTTCTCTTAAGAGAAGCACTATCTGCAAGCTATTGGGCAAACCGTTGTCTGCCACATGAAAAAATACAACTGGTAAATGTATCAACTGCACAAATATATGTACTACGAGATGATAGAAAGTACTGTGAGTGCAGAACTGCTACCACACTCCCCACAGTCTCATTCTCACTTGTTTCTCTCGTATACGTGTGTGGTTGGCTGGCAAGTCACTTGATTACAATGTGGGAAGTGTCTAAGTTCAAAGTTAGTATTGCATCTCTATTTTCCCTTTGGAGACTTTTTCTTCCTTACCAGTCTTTTTCTTGTTTCTACTTTTTATTTTTTGAAACAAAACATTATAGCTCTTTATTTCAAACAAACTTTTTCATTTCACATTTTGCTGTACATTTCCCCTCTAGAGGATTAGAAGATGGCTGAAATAACTTGAAAATAAAACCAAATATTAAGCTGAATTTTTGTTGTTGGTTTCTCAACTGAACTAAAAAAAAAATCCACAGTTCACACAGTTCTGCTTGAAAGGCTTTTGTAGTGAGTGTAGAGATGCATATGAATAAGCATATAGCACATAACTCATGCAGTAAACATTTAACTTCCCAGATGAAATGCCTATAGCATTTGGGTTAATGTAGCTCCTTGTGCCTGTGTGCTGTCAAGGTCTTCTGAGATCTTGTGTCATGCTTTTCATTTGCTCCACCTGGGCTCATGACTTACTTTCCAGTTATTCTGTCGTTTACATCACTTTTTTTTTCTGCATAGCTGCTAGTCACTTGTGCCCATGAGGAGACACATTTATTCTTTTCTTGAAATGTGTCCCGTTTTATGTTTCAGCACTAGAAATATGACATGGTTTCTGTTTATTTTTATGTAAATGTTTTTGGTGGCAGTGTTTTATTATTTATTTTGTTGCCTTTTGAACTCTACATGCTAATAGCAAATCGGTTCTTTCTTATAGCTTTCTTTTATTCAGATGTTTATTCAGGATTTCTATTGCAATGGAGGAGTTAGAGGAGGCTTAATTTTTTTACACTGCGTAGTTTAAATACAAATTCTTCAAAGTGAATGTTTCTACTACCGTAGTAAAGCCAGGATTGTGAGATGTGTTTGGAAAACTAACTCTTGCACCTGCATTTGCTATAGGTAACCCCAGTCTGGTGTGTCAGCTGAGCTAATGGGGAGCAGGCTGGGGAATGTGAAATTGGCTGAGGAGGGTATGGGACAAAATAGCTTGGAAAATGCAGCATTTTGTTATTGTGAGTCTCACTGTATCGAGAGCCAGGAAATGTGTGTTCTGTCCATCTGTAAAGCCAAACAATTAAGATGAAACTGCATTAGTTTTATACAGGAATATTATAATTACAATAGTATCAACAGCAACAACAACAACAGCAATAATAATAATAACAATAATAACAACAACAATAATAAAAGATGTAATTAAATTCTTTGCAAAGCCTATGCTGGGTAAAAAATATCACAGATTTAAACTGACTACATTTATTTACTTTCTTTCTTTCTTTCTTTTTATTTTCTTTCAAATTCTCTTCTACTTTTAGTATCACAAAATCTCAATCCTTTAAGTGGGATGTTGCTGCTGCTGCTTTATTTTGAGCTTTTCAAAGAATTTATTATTGGTAATTAATTTTAGATAGGAAATGCAGCTCCTTTCTAGACATCAAAATTACCCTTATGAAATTAAGCAACAAATAAATATAAACTTTTGACTAAATATGTAACAAAAAGGTCAATTTCCCTTATATTCACATCTTATATTTTTACTTTTCCTTTTGTCTGCGTTTCTAACTTGGTTTTAATCTGCTTTTCAGAGTTGATCTCAGCAACATCACTGTGGTAGAACTAGTGCAGACAGCTCTGACAGAGCCCTGATATCTGGGCTCTTTTCATACTTGGTGACTAGTACTGAGTCCTGATGCATCTTCTACTAAGACAGTAGAGTCCATTGACTTTAGCTCAGCTTAGTTAGGCTGAGCTGCTAGTGGCCTGTCATATCAACCACTGATTTACTGTTACTCTGTACTTTTTTCTTTTGTCGGATGCAGCTTAGACTGGATCATCCAAATGCATCCTAGACTGGATGTGTTAGCTAAAGCCCATTGCAGCACTCACAGAAGCCCTCTGGATGGGAAGGCACTTACAGGTGTATCAGGGGATTGGTGCCTTTGCACTGTGGAAGGTTTCAATGTTTAATTTGTATAGTTGCTTAGTTGGCTCATAGTGAGTCTGAGAATCCTTAACTATTTATCCTTACAGCATCTCTGAGAGCTAGGGAATTGCTTTTCTCACTGTTTTACAGCTAGAGAGCTGAAATGTGCTGCTAACCAGCTTGCCCAAGGTCACATCAGAAATCTGCAGTGCAGAAGGAAGCTGGCTTGAGCCCTAACCTCTACCAGTGTGATCCTCCCTCTACCAGATACAAAGCAAGAACAAACTAAAACCTAAGCCTCAGAGGGAGTTTTTCGGGCTGCTTTGGCAGCATGTTGTATTTCTAACTATTCCTTTTAGTTAAAGTTTTTCCTTTACACTTAACCTAGATGTTCTCTGCTTCAGCATAAGCCCATTAGTTCTGTCCTCATTGACTAAGGAGAATAATTTGTCCCTGTCCTCTTTATGGCAACTCTACGTATTTGTAGACATGTCATGCCTCCCTTCAGTGTTCTTTTCTTTAGTCTGAACATGCCCAGTTCACTTAACCTTTTCCCACAGATCTTATTTTATCATTTTTGTTGCTCTCCTCTGAACTCTTTCCAATTTATCTGCCTTTTTGAAAATGTTGTGCCTGAAACTAAACACAGTAACCCAACAGAGGCTTAATCAGTGTCAAGAAAACTGCAATCCCCAGCAATCCCCAGGAGCAATAAATCAGGTAAGGAAGGCAAGAGACTGTCATGGCTGGGTAGGGAACTGCAGGTCAAACTAAAGGAAAAGAAAAATGCACAGGCAGTGGAAACAAGAACAGGTAACCTGGAAACAAGGAAGAGTATAGAGATGAAATTTGGTTGTGTAGGGATGGGGTGAGGAAGGCCAAGGTGAAGCTGGAACTGAGCCTGGCAAGGGAACAAAGAATAACAAGAAGGGCTTCCACCAGTATCTGAGCCAGAAAGCGAAGGTCAAAGAAGGTGTACTGCCCACAGTGCTGGTGAACAGGTAATAACAGATGAGGAGAAGGCTGAGGAACTCCGCTTGGGGAGCACAGTCCCTTCCCACTGTACATAAAGATCACAGTCAGGGGAAAATGAGTAAGTCTATGGAACCCAATGAAATGCATTCCAGAGTCCTGAGGGAACTGGCTGATATAATTGCCAACCTGCACCCAGTGATATTTGAAAAGTCATGGTAGTCAGATAAAGTGCCCAGTGCCTGGACAAAGGGAAACATTGTACCTATCTTTGAAAAGGATTGAAATGAGGACTCTGGGAACTACTGACCAGTCAGCTTCCCAGCTGTCCCTGGGAAGGCCATGGGACAGATCCTAGTAGAAGCTTTGCTGAGGTACATGGAGGACAGAGAGGTGATGCAGGGCAGCCAGCCAGCCAGGTCCTGCCTGACCAACCCAGTGACCTTCTGTGATGGGGCGACTGCATCAGTGGACAAGGGAAGGGCTACAGGTGTCATTTATCTGGACTTCTGTAAAGCCTTTGACAGAGTCCCTGAGAATGTCTTTCTCTGTAAATTGGAGAGAGATGGATTTGATGGGTGAACTGTTAGAGGCATAAGAAATTTGTTACCCAGAGTGGTTTACTTCATCATCTGCTATGTGGTTACGTCCAGGGAGTAGCAGTCAACAACTCAGAGTCCCAATGGACATCAGTGACAAGTGGTGTCTCTCAGGGACCAGTGTTATCTAATAACGTCATTAATGACACAGATGAAGGGACCAAGTACACCCTCAGCAAATTTGCAGATTCAATAAGCTGAGCAGTGAAGTTGACACATCTGAAGGACAGGATGCCATCCAGAGGGACCTGGAAAACATCAAGAACAGGGCCAAAAGGAATCTCATGAGGTTTAACCTTCAGTATCAACATCATCACTGGAGATGAAGAGATGGAGAGCAGCTTTGCTGAGGACTTGGGGGTGCTGCTGAGGGAGAGGCTGTACAGGACCCAGCCATGTGCACTCAGCCCAGAGAGAGAAATGTGTCCTGGGCTGCATCCAAAGCAGCGTGGGCAGCAGGGCCAGGGAGGGAATTCTGCTCCTCTGCTTCCTTCTAGTGAGACCCCACCTGCAGTGCTGCATCCATCTCTGGGATCCCCAGTGCAGGAATGACATGGACCTATGTGAGCAAGTCCAAAGGAGGGCCACCAAGTTGATCAGAGGGATGGAGCACCTCTCTTATGAGGAAAGGCTGAGGGAATTGATGTTGTCCAACCCGGAGAAGTAAAGGCTTTGGGGTGACCTAATTGGAGGCTTCTGGTATCTGAAGGGAGCCTACAAAAAAGATGGAGATTATTTACAAGAGTGACAGGACAATGGGGAATGGCTTCAAATTGGAACAGAGTAGGTTTAGATTAGATATGAGGAAGAAACTCTTTATTGAGAGGGTGGTAAGGCACAGGAACACGTTGCTCAGAGAAGTTGCGGACGCACCATGCCTGGCAGTGTCCAAGGCCAGGCTGCACTGTGCTATGGGGAGGGGGTTGGAATGAGATGATCTTTGAGGTTCCTTCCAACCAAAGCCATTCTATGTTTCTATAACTCTATAAAAAACAAAAATAGTTGCTTTGCTTGTTTTACATGTGATATGTCTACTATCACAATTCAATATAATATTTGTCTTTGTTAAATTGTACTATTGTGATTGTATTTAGTTTTTAATTTACAACAAAGCCAATACTTTTCATGTAACATTATTCTTGCTGACATCCTATCATTTTCCATACCCACTGACTTGGTAAACATACCTCACTATCCTTCTTACTGTTACTGCCTGCTGTCTCTGACTAATCTGAATCAGAGTAAGTCTTGTAAATTAAGGTGGGTAGGGTCCCTTCAGATTCGAGTGGACTAGAAGACACATGAGAGTGGATGGAAAAGAGAAGTTTGGTGGACTTTGTTGAATTACTACTGTTTTGCTAGTACATTACTGAGTTGTGATCTCTGCTTTTAAACCCATTATCATGTTATTCTTTCAAATGTCCCTGCTAAAGAGCTAACAGTGCCTTAATTTTTCTTAACAAAACCCATGACTGTAAGAAGCTTTGACAAAAATGTCTTTGCCTTCTTTTCTTCATGACCAGTAGCGACCTTTCTGCCAAGAAATGTAGGAATAAGAAACAAACCTCAAAACAATGTTGTTTTAGATTAGGGGATTTTTGGTGGGAATCTCTCAAGAGTCACTGGTACCATCCTACAGTGGACTTGTCTGTATCAAATCATATTTTATTTACTCTCAACAAAAGTAATCTCTTAGACACATCAAGGTTATGTGTTGTAAATATACCATTCAATATCTATTTTAATCTATGTATATAATATCTATAAATTTTTTGCCCAGTTTTAATTACTATGGTAGCTGAAATTGTGTCTAATGTTCCTATCTTTTAACCTGTGGTTTACACATCTGCCAGTTCTCTGTCTTCTAAACATTTGTGTATTTCTATGGTGTGCCAGTCCATAATAGTTCAGCCTTGAAAGTTGCTGCATGAATTAATAGTTCCCCCTGGTGACAGCTGGTATACAGTGATTTACATTTGTCAGCATGTAGCCAGATATTAATTTATTTACTCAAAATATTGAAGATTAATGTTTCAGTTATTAACCTAAATATAAAAGGACAGCTTGCCCAATGCCGAATGTAAATATCTTGAGTCCTGTATCAGCTATTACGAAAAGAAATCCTAGTTAGATATTAGAAAACTAAGCTCCAAGACAGCTGCTGAGTCAATGTAAACCAAATATGTTTGAGTGACATATTTGCCTCCGTTATTCACACAAGGCCACAACCTCAGGCAGTTTCTAATCACACTGCACTTCAACATGAGGTGCTGTAACTCAGAGTAGAGGGAGAAAGCAGTTTGCTAAAAACTGTAATTCAAAACACTCTGTATCACACTACAGTTGAATTAGCATTCTTTTGTTTGAGCCTGCTACCTGACCTGCATCTAGCTGGGCGCTCATCAAAAGGGAATGTGTAACTGTGTTAATTACATTCTGGTTATTGCATACTGACCTTTAACATCGTAGAGAAAACAGAGAAGTAATGTTTCCTTTGTCTTCAGTTAAAGTTTGCTTTCCTATCACAATGTCTCCAGTAATTGCCTTGTGTTTTAGTATTTTGGAAACTGAGCAGACAGTATGATGTATTTGTAAAGTTGGACCAGATCCATCTGGTGCTAAGGAAGAGCAGCTAGAGCATTTGCAGAGACCTAGATGATAAGGATTACACAAAGCTGATCTAGATAACATTTTAAGTAATTTATGATGTAAGAAAAGAAGGCCTATAACAGGGTGTTGTCTTGCGCCCCCTTTATTGGCATTGCAGCAACTTTGCTCCTAGTCCAGTTTATTCCTTTTTGTCTTTATCACTGGATTCAGTAAAAATATAGTAACCTTTATCTGCCTGGACTGACCAAGGCTATGGAAAGTAGTGTATCGCTGTATACACTGTAGCCCAACAATAGTGCATAGTGTTGGAGGCTCTGAATGCTGCAACACAGTCCAGGATTTAATGGGAGAAAATTCCATGTGAGATGTTGTGTCTGTTTCTTCTGTGCATAATTTACTGGGCAACTCAAACTATGGACCTGTTTCACTGTCCTAGCAGCAGAGCTTCTAGGCCAACAACTAAATCAGCTGTAAAATGCTTTTTATAATGACATAGCTTTTATAATGGTTGCCAAGAAGTGTAGTATAATGAAAACTTTTTTTTTTTTTTTTTTTTCTTTTTTTTTTTTTTTTGTGAAAGACATATAAACGTTTCCAAGTATTGCTAATTCATTAACAGTGAAAATTCTAGAGAGATCCTCTGGCTGGCCATGGTAATACATTAGTGACTTCTCCAGCACTGCTCTGTGGCAGTGATATTTCTTGGGTAGCAGTGTGGTAAGCCACTGGCAGCTGGAGAACAGGAAGAGGGAAGGAGGATTTACACTGTCTCATTCGTAGCCTACTTTTTTTTAAATGAGGGTTGCATGAAGCAAAGTTTTCTGTTTCACCCAGATGATGATTTTCAATGCTAAGTTCCCATGACATTTTTAAGCAAATTTTATTTTTATCCTAGTATTTTGGTTTCTGTTCTATTCGAAAGTATCAAAACAAATTCCAAGTTCTTTAATTAAAAAGACAGATATACATCAAACACCTAAGGTGACTTTTAAAGATGATAGATTTTGTTTGTGTAGGCTAGTTAACCATTCCAGTCTATTGAATATTGCTGTTAGGAGGAAGGAAAAAAAATACAAAATTTAATGTCTTAATTTCTGAAATTTGGACTTTTAAAAGATAATAAAAGAAAATTCTTCAATAATGGCAACATTTTATGCCATAAAATTTTATTAGATATAATGAAACCTGTCATGTTTAATGACTCAGTGCCCAACTTCGGAGATCTTTGCTCTCTCATTCCTTCTCCATTTATGTTTCTTTGTCTCACTTCTTGCTCAATATCTAGGGAAAATTTTTGCAAAATTTACTAGTCAGTGCTTACATCAGGAGCACACTCCTCAGTGTAGTACTCACTGACCTCCATATCAAATATCTGCCACAAGACAAATGGAGTAAAACTACTTTGATGCAATTATTCTACCCTGTTTGGTTGCAATAAAATTAGATTATTTAAGGACCCTTCGGAGGAAATTACTTTCCAGCCTGCTTAAATCCAAGAAGTTATTCCCTCCTAATAAAGGTGTGAATATTGGCAAAATAATGAGGCTATTTGTTCCTTGAAATTTAGATTAAAAAAAAAAAGGAAAAAGAAACTATTTTCCAGTGGTAATTGTTTTTATTTTGAAAAACTCCACGGACCCTGTAGTCCTACTTTTCCTGAGCTCACTACTGCTTATTTATGTTTGTGTTACTCAGTGTAGTTGTCATCCAAACTTGTGTTGCCTGTGTAATATGTATTAGAGAAATGTGAAAAAAGTAAAATCTTTCTGATTTTCTCCTAAAATGTAGAAAAGTCCAGTAGTCCACTTGAACTTGACAAACTACAGAAAAATACTGTTTGCTTCTCCAGCAGCTCCAAGACATGAAAGACCCCATGGCTGTAACCCAGAGGCACTTGCATTTCAGAGTACTACTCTTCCTGTTGAGGCTACTTGTATTTTTTTTGTCAGTCACTGTTTAAAACTTAATCACTCTTCCTCTTTAAGACAGTTACACTAGTGCAAAAATAACCAGTCATTCCAAGTCTTTAAATCACTTTGTTTCCTGTGTTGTATTTCGTTTCTTCCATTGTTCCACCCCTTCTCTTCCCCACACCCACCTCCTCCAGCTTTCCCCAATACATGAATCACTTTCATGTAAATTATCACTACTGTTTGTCACTCAGCCCAACCCTAAGAGAATATTACCCCTATTAGAAATGTATGCATTTTACAGAGCTATTTGGGAAGAATGTGATAAATAAAAGAAAATAGAAAAGAAATGTTTTTATCACAACCTGCCTGCAGAATTCTCTTTCAATTGCATGGCAAAACACATTGCAATCAATGGATTTTTCTTTCAGTCTAGTTAGTCATTGCAAGTGGTAGGTAGTTTTTATTATTATTGTTATTATTATTGTCATTGTTGTCATTGCTATTAATATTATTAGGAAAAACAGTTTTAATATTTTTTTCTATGTAATTTAAGTAACAAAGCAAAACTGTCTTGTTTCTATCACAGAAGAACTCCCCTTTTTGTTGTACTGTTTTACTGTTTTGCATTATAAATATACCATAAACAGCTTTTAAGGTCAAGCAGAAAGGAAGATTTTCTTTTCCAAACATCTGTCAGCAACCACATGGAAGAAAAGACAGTACTAGCATAATTTAGTGTGCTTTCACTCCATGAGAAATGTTCCTTGGACACTATGTCAGGACATGTACTTTAAGTAAAGCTTTTCCCAAGTGCTTTATCTTAACACTGTATGGCTTTGCTTCTCTTACACTAATATTTTTCATTTTCCTTATTGTTTGAGGCTACAAATATGCCAGAAAGGGATCATAAATGTTATTTATTCTTCTGGCATCCAGGCCTCATTGTGATAAGAGTGAGCGGTTGCCTCTCTGCAGATGGCAAGAAAACTGGTTTCAGGTTTTAGTGTACCTGGATGTCATTGATGGCTGTGCTGGAACACAACAAGCTAGTGAGGAAGCATTAGGTTTGGCAGGCGGAGTGTGGTTTGACATGTGTCCTTTTCCATCAAGGGCTGCCACAGGGCAGTAATAACTACACATACCCAAGGGACTGGAAAATTATTTTCAGTCCTCTCCTCTCATCCCCCTCATTTGCTTTTAGCATAAACGTACAATGAAGCTGTTGGTTCTGTCGAGTCAGAAAAAGAAAAGCCACTGAAGAATATTAAATTTGAACTGATTCAGTATAAATGCTCTTGGATCCTTCAGTAAAATATGCCTAAGCTGTGCTGGAATTATCTCCTTGGGTAGGAAAGACATGCAAATATAAGATACAAAAGCATAAAATCCTATTCATTGCAAAACAACGTATATGAAAGGAAGCACATTTCTGCAAAGAAAGTAGGCTTTTAAGCTTAACAGGAAAACTCTGACGCTAACAATAATTTGCATAGTGTGCAGGGTTCAAAGCCATAACCCTGTCACCTGGCCAACACAACGAGGAACCCAGGAATTCAGTGAAAACTGAACGTATTCTGAAACTGAAATACTGTCAGATAACATCAAGATTTGTAATATAAAGGGGGACCTCTTTTCAATCCAGTTTATGTGGTGAAAAACAACACAGGTAGACTTCAGGGCACAAAGTCCACTTACTGGGTTAGACACGCTTTTTCCTACTTCATTGGAAGACATGAGATATATGGCTTCTTCCAATTAGCCTTGGCAGCTGGAATTATTAAAGAATTCTTTCTTCTTTGATAAGGATTTTATGGTTATATTACCATATCTGCATTAGCCTCCATAAATTGCATTTGTAAAAGTAAACAACTCCAGAGGGAGATTTGGGAGACACTTGGGGTAGGTCACAGGAATTACCTCTGAAGGCCTTTTTTTACCTTTACCTGGGAAGAAATCTGGGTAAAGACTTAAATGTTTACATTCTGTATGTTACAATGTATGGATCCCAACCCTTGTGTCTTACATGCTGACACCATCATAGCTGACATGTAGTTGCTTATAATTTTATTGTAAATGAGGCATATGAAATGATTTTGTGGGATCTACAGAAGCCAATTCTGCTGTCTGCTTACATAGTAGGTTGCATATATAGCAGTGTGGTTACACTGCCAATGTGTTGCTTATTGAAAAAAAAATGATTATATTGCTTCATATTTCTACTTGTCTTCTGAAAGAAAATAGTGGATTGTGGTGCCAAAGGAACCTTCTACTGATACAGAAAATTATGATATATCACCACCATACAAATAGTAGTACAGGACAAACTCAAATTAATAAATAAAAGAAATGGCTTGTGAGGTAAAGAAGCCTTGTATTTTTCTGCAGAGACATGTTGGAGTAGTATCTCTCCATAAGAAATAGGACTTTTCTAGAATTGATCACAACAAATGCATTTATTCTATAATAAAAGAATAAGAAATGATGAGAAAACTACATTTTCAGAGCTGAATGAGAACTCTGTGCAGACAAACTTGCAAGTGATAAAAATACATACTATGCACAGTAATTGATGCACATGGTTCTGATATTTAACTGACTTTACTCCCCCTAGAGAGTGTCAGCTTTATTTCCTTTTTTCAATCATGGGGCTGCTGGCTATAGCTTTATAGCAAGGTCTGGTTATCTAGAGTTGCTGCATATCTAATGAAGAAAAGATGTGTCAGGATTTTTTTTTTAACAATAATCTTCAATCTGAAGTGATTTCATAATCTTGTTTAGCTATAAATAAAAGCTTGTGTGAAAGTAGGAAATTTTAAATTATTTTACTCTTAAAATTTAGAGATTATGGGGGGAGGTTTATGCCATGGGAGAGAATTTCCTGAATGGTCTGTAGTTCAGTGCCTGTGGATTTCACTTTAACTGTGGAAGAGTCAGCTTCAGTCTGTTGCCAGACTTAGCTCTTCTGCAAATATTGTTTGTGTGAATAAGGAAGTGTTCAGAGAACCAGACTGGTTCAGATTTCACCTGTTCTTGATTTTAGGCACTTAACCAAAATGACTACACCAGCAATTTCTTATTTAGTGGTTATTTAGTGTTTTTTTTTGTTGTTGTGTGTTTTTTTTCATAATTTTTCTATTTTGATGTAAAGATCTACAACAGAATATTCAGTTCTCTAAAATTTCAAATTTCTTTCTGGAAATCATCTGCTCATTATTGAGTAGCTAGCTAGGTAGGACGGATTTGTGCTTACATAAAAATAAGTTGAATGTCTTTATGAATGTACAATCTGTCAGCACCAGATTTCATATTGCAGAATCATAGAATCACAGAATCAATCAGGTTGGAAACTTTGAGGTCATCAAGCCCAACCTATGACCTAACACCACCTTGTCAACTAGACCATGGCACTAAGTGCCACATCCAGTCTTTCCTTGAACACCTCCAGGGACTGTGACTCTACCACCTCTCAGGCCAGCCCATTCTAATATTGTCTTGGTTTGGAAAGACAGGTATCTGCCAGGGAAACTGGGGTTTCCCTTAGAATAGAGAATGCAAACTTTTCACTCCCCGCTAAATTATAATTTTGCAATCAAGGCTCTCAGGCAAAGATTTGGGAATAGGAATAACAGTTCTTTACTAGTAATATCAATAATACAAATGTGGTAGAAAAACAAAACCACCTCACCAAACCAGCAAACAAACAAACAACAATTTTGGAAAGCTCTGACAGAGTCAGCTACAACCTGATGCCCTGTTGGTCAGGACGTTGGTAGCAGTCCAAAAGTCCTCCTGGGTTGGCAGATGTGGTTCTGTTGGAGTGGAGATGATCTTGAAGCCAAAAAGGGTCCAGAGGTGGTGAGAGGGAGTCCGGTGGTGGTGAGAAGGGTCTTGTCTTCTTCCGGTAATCGGGTGAAGCAAGAGAAATATCTTGTTCTGTAGTCTTAGTTTTATCTAGGTAGGAATGGTTGGCTCCCCCCACTGGGTGGAGCATCTCACAATAGAATGATGGAATGTGAATGTACTATCTTGGAGAGGGTAAATTTTTTTTGGGATGTGTGCTTTTAGGGGTGCAATAGGATGATGGAATGTGAATGTACTATCTTGGGGAGGGTAAGTTTTGGGATGTGTGCTTTTAGGGGTGTTTAAATGGTCTATTAGCAGAAAAAAGATAAGAAACAATGCCCTTACCTGGTTTTAACAGTTGGGCCATTATCAAAAGGCACCCGCCCCACTCCTTTCAGAGTAAACAAGAGATAAAACAAAACAGCTCCCCAGCTGCTTTCAGCAGATGAAAATAGAATACACATCCTAGGTTGTACAACCCAAGACATTATCCACCCCTTATTCTATTATCATTTGTATCATACCTAAATCAATGAACTACTATACAGAATGAATCCTTACACTCAGTTCTCACTTAAGATTAGGTTTTCTTGTGGTACACAACTGGTTTTTCTATCTTTCTGCATTACCTACTAAGTGTAACCAGGTTCTTGAGCAAAAACAATCCTACGGATGGGTTCGCTTTTGCTTGAGGTGGGGTTAATCTAAACAGTTTTTTCTAAAATACCTCTCATGTGCACCACAGGGACTTTATCCACTGTGTGCAAGGGTTCAGACTGGGCAGGACTAGCTCGATTTATGGAGCCTTGGGTGTTGACTATCTAGGTGGCTTTTGCTAAGTTCACTTCTCAGTTCTTGAAAGTCCCTCCGCCAAGTGCCTTTAGAGTGGTCTTAAGTAGTTTATTGCACTGTTCCACTTTCTCGGCAGCTGGTGCATGATAAGGGATGTGATGCCGTGTTCTTTAGCCCAGGTGTTTATAAGGCTGTTCTTGAAATGGGTCTCGTTGTCCGACTCGATTCTCTCAGGGATGCCATGTCTCCACAGGACTTGTTTTTTAGGCTCAGGATGGTGTTCTGGGCAGTGGCATGAGGCACTGGGTAGGTCTCTAGCCACCCAGTGGTGGCTTCTACCATGGTCAGCACGTAGCGCTTGCCTTGGCGGGTTTGGGGCAGGGTGATATAGTCAATCTGCCAGGCCTCCTCATACTTATATTTGGACCACTGTCCACTGTACCAGAGGGGCTTCACCCGCTTGGCCTGCTTGATGGCAGCACACGTCTCACAGTCATGGATGACCTGAGAAATACTGTCCATGGTTAGATCCACCCCTCGGTCTCGTGCCCACTTATAGGTGGCATCTCTGCCCTATGACCTGAGGCATCATGGGCTCACTGAGCTAGGAACAACTCTCCCTTATGTTGCCAATCCAAGTCTATCTTGGACACTTCTATCCTCGCGGCTTGATTTACTTGCTTGTTGTTTCGGTGTTCTTCATTGGCCCGACTCTTGGGAACATGGGCATCCACATGACGGACTTTCACAGGTAGTTTCCTTACTCTGGTGGCAATGTCCTTCTACTCATCAGCAGCCCAGATTGGTTTTCCCTTACGCTGCCAGTTGGCCTTTTTCCACCTTTCCAGCCAGCCCTACAGAGCATTAGCTACTATCCACGAATCAGTGTAGAGGTAGAGCTTTGGCCACTTCTCTCTTTCAGCAATGTCCAGGGCTAATTGAACAGCTTTGAGTTCAGCAAGCGGGCTTGACCCACCTTCTCCTTCAGTGGCTTGTGCAACTTGTCTTGTGGGGCTCCACACGGCTGCTTTCTACTTCCGGTTCATCCCTACGATGCGGCAGGAACTGTCAGTGAAAAGAGCATAGCGTGCTTCTTCTGCTGGCACTTGGTTATATGGTGGAGCTTTTTCAGCCCAGGTTACTTGCTCTTGTTCTTCTTCTTCGGTGAGACTGAAGTTCTCAGCTTCCGGCTAGTTGGTGATCACTTCCAGAATCCCAGGGTGATTCGGGTTTCTAATACGGGTGCGCTGAGTGATGAGGGCGATCTATTTGCTCCATGTGGCATCAGTGGCATGATGGGTAGAAGGAACTTTTCCTTTAAACATCTATCCCAGCACCAGTAGTCGGGGTGCCAGGAGGAGCTGTGCTTCCGTACCAATCACTTCTGAGGCAGCTTGAACTCCTTCATAGGCGGCCAAGATCTCCTTCTCCGTGGGAGTGTAATTGGCTTTAGACCCTTTGTAGCTTCGGCTCTAGAATCCCAGTGGCCGGCCTCGAGTCTCACCAGGCACCTTCTGCCAAAGGCTCCAGGACAAACTACGGCTCCCGGCTGCAGAGTAAAGCACATTCTTTACCTCTGGTCCTGTCTTGACTGGGCCAAGGGCTACCGCATGAGCGATTTCTTGTTTGATCTGGGCGAAGGCGTGTTGCTGTTCAGGGCTCCAGTGGAAATCATTCTTCTTGCGGGTAACTAGGTAGAGAGGACTTACAATTTGGCTACACTCAGGAATGTGCATTCTCTAAAAGCTTATGGTACTTAGGAAAGCTTGTGTTTCTTTCTTGCTCGTTGGTGGAGACATTGCGGTGATCTTGTTGATTACTTCTGTGGGTATCTGGCGACGCCCATCTTGCCACTTCACTCTTAGGAACTGGATTTCTTGAGCCGGTCCCTTAACCTTACTTCGTTTAATGGCAAAACCAGCTTTCAGCAGAATCTGGATAATTCTCTCTCCTTTCTCGAAGACTTTCCTTGCTGTGTTCCCCTATACGATGATGTCGTCGATGTACTGTAGATGTTCAGGAGCCTCGCCCTTTTCTAGTGCAGCCTGGATCAATCTATGGCAGATGGTGGGACTGTGCTTCCACCTCTGGGGCAGTCGGTTCCAGGTGTACTGCACGCCCCTCCAGGTGAAAGCAAACTGGGGCCTGCACTCTGCTGCCAATGGAATGGAGAAGAAGGCATTGGCAATATCGATGGTCGCATACCACTTTGCTACCTTGGAGTTCAGCTCGTACTGAAGCTCTAACATGTCTGGTACAGTAGCACTCAGTGGTGGCATGACCTCATTCAGACCACGATAATCCACAGTCAGTCTCCATTCTCCATTGGACTTACGCACTGGCTATATAGGGCGGTTGAACGATGAATGAGCTCTGCTGACTACTCCTTGGCTCTCCAGTTTACGAATCATCTCATGGATGGGAGTCACAGAGTCTCTGTCAGTACGGTATTGCCGACGGTGCACTGTTGCTGTGGCGATTGGCACCTGTTGTTCTTTAACTCTCAGCAGTCTCACAGCAGAGGGGTCGTCGGAGAGACCAGGCAGGGTATTTAGTTGTCTGATGGCTTCCGTCTCTACAGCAGCTACTCTAAAAGCCCAACGATATCCTTTTGGGTCTTTGAAATGTCTATTTTTGAGATAGTCTATGCCGAGGATGCACAGGGCTTCTGGGCTAGTCACGATGGGGTGTTTTTGCCACCCATTCCCAGTTAAACTCACTTCGGCCTTCAATACAGTCAGCTGCTGGGACCCTCCTGTCACTCCAGAAATAGAAATGGGCTCTGCTCCCACATACCCCGATGGCATCAGGGTACATTGGGAGCCAGTGTCAACCAAAGCCGTGTATTTTTGTGGGTCAGATGTGCCAGGCTGTCTTGGTTTGGAAAGACAGGTATCTGCCAGGGAAACTGGGGTTTCCCTTAGAATAGAGAATGCAAACCCCTCACCCCCCACCAAATTATAATTTTGCAATCAAGGCTCTCAGGCAAAGATTTGGGAATAGGAATAACAGTTCTTTACTAGTAATATCAATAATACAAATGTAGTAGAAAAACAAAACCACCCCACCAAACCAGCAAACAAACAAACAACAATTTTGGAAAGCTCTGACAGAGTCAGGTACAACCTGATGCCCTGTTGGTCAGGACGTTGGTAGCAGTCCAAAAGTCCTCCTGGGTTGGCAGATGTGGTTCTGTTGGAGTGGAGATGATCCTGAAGCCAAAAAGGGTCCAGAGGTGGTGAGAGGGAGTCCGGTGATGGTGAGAAGGGTCTTGTCTTCTTCCGGTAATCGGGTGAAGCAAGAGAAATATCCTGTTCCATAGTCCCAGTTTTATCCAGGTAGGAATGGTTGGCTCCCCCCACTGGGTGGAGCATCTCACAATAGAATGATGGAATGTGAATGTACTATCTTGGAGAGGGTAAGTTTTTTTTGGGATGTGTGCTTTTAGGGGTGCAATAGGATGATGGAATGTGAATGTACTATCTTGGGGAGGGTAAGTTTTGGGATGTGTGCTTTTAGGGGTGTTTAAATGGTCTATTAGCAGAAAAAAAGATAAGAAACAATGCCCTACCTGGTTTTAACAGTTGGGCCATTATCAAAAGGCACCCGCCCCACTCCTTCCAGAGTAAACAAGAGATAAAACAAAACAGCTCCCCAGCTGCTTTCAGCAGATGAAAATAGAATACACATCCTAGGTTCTACAACCCAAGACAAATATCTAATCACACTTTCTGTGAAGAAATTCTTCCTAATGTCCAGCCTAGACCATCCCTGATGCAGCTTGAGGTTATGTCCTTTCCTCCTGTCACTACTTGGCTGGGAGAAGAGACTGACCCCATGTGGCTACAATCTCCTGTCAGGCAATTGTGAAGAGAGAGGTCTCCCCTGAGCCTCATTTTCTTCAGGCTAAACAACTCCAGCTCCCTCAGCTGCTCCTCACAGGACTCACTCTCTAGACCCTTTATTAGCTTCATGTCCCTTCTCTGGACTTGCTCCAGCAGATCAATGTATTTCTTGAATGAAGGGTCCAGATTTGAGTGCAGGACTTGAGGTGCAGCCTCACCAGTGCCAAGTACAGGAAACAACCACTGCCCTGGTCCTGCTGGCCACTCTATTGCTGACACAGGCCAGAATGCCACTGCCCTTCTTGGCCACCTGGGCACATTGCTGGTTCATGTCCAACTGAATGCTGATCAGCACCCTCAGGCCTTTTTCTGCTGGGCAGCACTCCAGCCACTTTTCTGTATATTTTGTGATTTTTTTTTTAAGTTCCAGTTTCGTTCTAAAACACAGCAAAAAGTAAGTAGTTGAACATCAGCATTTTTCATAAAAACTCATTTTTTAGGCTTATCAACTGTTTATGTTGAGTTCTGTAGTGTTATTTAGTTTCCTAGCCATCTATACTAGATTGGAAGCAACGAAAAGCACAAGTTCTGATACTTTTTTTTTATTATGGTATGTAAGAAGTGCTTTTTAAAGAGAACTCATCTTTTATTTATCTCACCAAAAAATAGCCAGATTTCTGAACAGTTCAGCAGTGAATATGCTGAGCTTTGGGGAAAAAATCTCTACATCTTGCAGCTCTGGACAAAAAGTTACAATGAGAGTCACCCACTCACTTCAAAATACGGCTTGTAATGTGTTGTGGTATCAACTTGGTTAGATCAATGTCTGTTGTAATGTGTTAGTTTTGCCACTGAATTCACCTGGTTGAGGATTGTACCTCGGTTAGTTCTATTTTACTATACTTGAATTAAAAAAAATCGCATTTAATACTTGATGACATAGAAATATTCTGTCATGGGATATAGAGATCTTTCTTCCAGCACATTGATTAGAAATCTTTAGTAGAGGTGATCGGTAAATGTTCCACAGTCTTTCATGCTCTAGACACACATGCTCTTAACTCATTCTGATGTCATCTTCCTTGGAGGAGGTTCCTGAAAAAACATTGATGCAAAAGATATGTTAAAAAAATCAATGATGAATGTCACTGAGAATCGAACTCCTGTAAAGATCCTTAAATTGGTGGAATATAAAGTGAAAGAGATGCTGTCACTCTGCTTTTATCTCTCTGATACCATGTTCAAGACTAGTATAGGTCTCCAGTAGTGCTTAAACCACAGCACAAGTGTGGCTACTGACCTCAGCACTATTGAGAACCTAATACCATTTATTGAAGTTAGGTTTTACTGATTTTGAACACTGACAAGATTTCTGTAAAGGCAGATCTAGAAAAGGTTTCATTTGTATTTCTTAGGAAATTCCCCTAACTCTCAAAACAACAACAACAACAACAACAACAACAACAAAACCAATCAACCCACTGACGAACCACACAAATTAAAAAATGTGAATATATTTTCCCCTTTTCTGTCATGTCTATTACAAACTCCTGTGTATACTCTTCAAAAATTGTGGATGAGATTTTTATTTTAATTTATTTCCATAACATGACTGTAAATAGCACAGATGAATAATAGTAATTCTCCTTCTGATGCATGGAGATATTACTAATATCACACTGCCTACAAATATGCATTTTAAAAGAAAATATTCTGTTTTAAAAATGTATGGATTTTATTTTTCCCAAATCTCATTAAAAAGAAAAGAGACTTATTGCAGACTACATAGATTGATCATTCCAAAGAGCTACTTTGGTCTCTGTTCTGTGATTATAAATTATGTCTATGGTTTGGTTTCTAGGTCAATGGTAATACTTGAGTATTAACATGATTCCGTATCTTAAGTTCAGAAGAAACAAGTTGTCAAGTTTTCATTCGCAGGTTTTATCCCTTAAGTGAAATTAACTTGAAGTGAACACATCATGGTAACGTGGTCTTGCCAAGGCATAATGAAACATCAGAATAACACATGCTGGAGCCAAGTTTTGCCTTTTACAGTACTGGAATCCCAAGCCATGTGGGGAACCCAGAAAAATTTTGGACTTCTTTTCCTAACCTTGCCCTAGTTTAAAAAGAAGTTTCCAACTAAGAATTTGGGAGTTGAAATGAATGAAGGAGCATGAATTATTTCCTGCCACATTTTCCTGTTACTTGTCCATGATCAACTTGTGATTTCATGCACCTCAAGTTACACTGAATAAGCAGTGGCAAAGAATGTCTCTTCCCATTCATAGGCACAGCTTTCCAGATTGTGGTTATATGTCTGCTTGTAGTGCATTGGAGGGGAAAGTTGGTGACTTGTTTTTTTATGCATAAAATATTTTTATGTATAAAATATAAACATACAAATTGAGTGACTAAGTGTGCATTAGCTATGAGACACAAATAATGCTTTAAAAATATATGTTTGACTAATTTTCTGCTCTTTACTGCGTTTACATTTCCTACTTTCTGTGCTTTATATTGTTAGATTATGAAGTTCAGTGATACTGATACAGACTAGAACAGAGTGGGCTTGACTGAGGCAATGAAAACTTTTGAAGGTTTGTCTTATATCTCAAGTATTTCCTCCTTTTGATCCAATTTAGCATGGGAAAGCACACACATCCTGAGCATACTTCACTTTTAAAAACAGATATTTTTCTATATAGCAGGAAAAGAAAAAATAGCATGAACTGTATCCTACACAGAGATGTATATGTATTCCAGTCTGCAGTTCATACAAGTGTACTGTAAAAAGCACAACTGAAAATCACCAGTCACTTAAAATGTCACAGTCTGGAGTTGTGCTGTCAGTATGGGATGTGAATTCAAATAATAGGTGCCATTACTGTAGCATGAAACTATTAGTTAAAGTTCACAGCGCTTGACTAGATCACTTAAACCTTTATTAGGAAAAAAATGAAATTTTGAATGTTCTTATTTTCTTCCTTAATTTGAGCAGAGGCTCAAAGTTTAACCAAAAGCATCTGGAAATAAGTTCCAGTGCTGTGCTCTTGGTTCAAGTTTGAAAGAACAGAAGGCAAAACTCCCTGAGCATGGTGCTAACTAGTATCATGGGGGTGTCAAACTTGATTTGAGGTAGATTGACGTGTCATTATTCCTCACATTCCTGCTTCCTTTTTAATGATCTGCACCTGAGCTCTGGTGTGTATTTTGTGACACTTATTAGCAATCTACAGGTCCGAGAGAACTGTTGTTTATCCATCTCTCACCTGTTAAAATGTTAACAAGACGAGACGTGCCACAGTGTCTGGTGCCAACTGAAGGTCATGGATGGAGTGAAGAAGCCCCTGACATCTGTCTCTCGCAGTGGGCTTTGTGCTGTGTTTCACTGAGAACAGCAGGCTGAGCGATTTCTCACCATTAATATCAATGGGACCTGAACGCCTACTACTGGCATGCATTCCTTGGCTCCAGGAGCAGAATGTGGAGCTATTAACACACCTCATTCACATCTGAATTAAGAATGTTGAAACAGTTCCACACAGCAGATAAACCAAAGAAGACATTAGGCTTATTCTTGTCCACATGCACTCTAGTGCCTGATGGCAACTGCCCCCCAGTTTTAAATCAAGACTCCCGAGTATCAATCAACCTGAATTAATCTTTTGCTCTTATTTTTCTTTTATGAGGGCCTGTTTCAGAACAGCTAGGTCTCATTGAGTAAAACATTCATTTTGATTTCCATGCTGCAATATATTCATAATACTCTACTATTAATGGCATTTGCACTTTAGAAAATTCTCATGCCATTTCAATTAGAAGTTTTTTAGGATGGAATAGATGCCTCTCATGTAAAATAGTTTTAAGTCATAGAATCATAGAATGGCTTGTGTTGAAAGGAACCTTAAAGATCATCTAGTTCCAAATCTGCTGCCATAGGCAAACATGCCACTCAATACCCCAGGCTGCTCAGGGTCTCATCCAACCTGGCCTCGATCATTTCCATGGATAGATTTTCCACAACTTCCTGGACAACCTGTTCCAATGCCTCAGCACCCTCTGAGTAAAGAATTTCTCCCTAACATTTAATTGAAATCCACCCTTTTGCAGTTTAAAATCATTGACCCTTGTCCTCTCAGTATTTGCCTGTAGAAAAAGTCCTTCTCCCTCCCTTTCCTAAGCCCCTTAAGCATGCTGAAGGTTGTGGTGAGGTCTCTTTGAAACCTTCTCTTTACCAGGCTTAACAACTCCTGCTCCCTCAGCCTGTTCTCATAGGGGAGGTTCTTCAACCCTTGGATCTTCTTTGTGTCCCAAACCTTTCCTTTCTCTCTTTGAGTCTATGAGTGAAGGGCAGTGAGTAAAAATATGCAGTTATTTGTGAATATATGAAAATATTATATAAGATATATCTATAATATAGATATCTATAGTGAATAGAAATTGGTCTCTTACTGACATACACGTAAAACAGCTATGCAGAGGTACATATGAAAGTGATATCTCCTTTTCTTTTGTTTTCCCCATCCTCTCCTCTCCTCTCCTCTCCTCTCCTCTCCTCTCCTCTCCTCTCCTCTCCTCTCCTCTCCTCTCCTCTCCTCTCCTCTCCTCTCCTCTCCTCTCCTCTCCTCTCCTCTCCTCTCCTCTCCTCTCCTCTCCTCCTTTTCTTCCCTATTTTCTCCCTTCTTTTTCCTTTATTTTTATCTTTTCTGTGTAGTGGCTTCCTATTTTGTGTTTTTATTTTCCCTTGTTTGTTTGTTTGTTTCAGGTTTTTTGTTGCTGTTTTTCTCTACTTTTATTTATTTTTTCTGCTAGTAATATTTTCTTCCTTTTGAAAATCATTCGGACATTTTAGCCCATGCTGGGCTGTCACAGATACTAACAGCTTGTTGAAAAACCCTTCCATTTCTTGTGGAGCACATGAAACGATGCCGTTCAACAGAGGCAGTGGAAACAAGATGCTCAGTCCTTTCAGTTTTTATTTATGGCAATGGGGAGCATATTGCTGGAGGTACTAAGAAAAGGTATACTTTCTGAAAGAGTCAAATTTGTCTCAATTGTCTCTGGATGGAAACCCATCTATCCCAATAGCCATGGAAACAGCTCTTCTGATCCCCTGCTACTTTGTGTTCTGAAATATATGTATATTTTGTGAATGGTTAATCTTCACTCTTAATCTCATTAGTACAAGGCTCTCACGAAAGACCCGCTGAAAACAGCTGAACGACATTCCCGAATTTGAGTAGATTTTAGTTCTGACACTAACAAATGTCCCACTGGCTTAGCCTTTCAAAAGGCAGACATATGAAAAATAACTTTAAGCACCTCTATCAAAAATAAATACCATTTGTTTTTGGAGGTCTGTTTCCCAGCGGTTCCCATTGATATAGGCTGTAGCAGACATACTTTTATTGGCTTGTTTCTTTTGAAGCAAACTCCAAAACATTTTGTTTTGTTTTGTTTTGTTTTGTTTTGTTTTGTTTTGTTTTGTTTTGTTTTGTTTTGGGACTCATGGCTATTTAGAACAAACTCCCAATGTCTTGCAAGTTACAGTTGTACTCCTAAGTACAGTAGTGGGAAATAAATAGAAAAGATTAAGTATTCTGTAGCTGGTTTAGAGGGGAACAATGGCAAGAAACTGCTGCATTCTTTCAAAACAAACAAGAAACATAACTTGAAAAATTAATTTATATATTCTCTTACATTAGGTGGGGCCACTGAGTGAAACATTCACTGATGAATTACTCCTCTAATCTCTGGAGGAAAACCAGCTACTGGAGAATCAGAGTCCTGGAACAGAGCCATGAGACCTAAATGGCTAAAAATGAAAACAGGCAAACATTTGAAGGGTATTCTACAGAACATAGATTTTTCAACACCTCCCCCTTTCCATGGCTAATTCATTGTCATGGAAACTGAATTTATCAAAATGTTCTTGTTCACTCCTAGTGACCCAGTGAGTTGACTTACAGAGCTGGTGAAAGCTCAGGCTGAAGCAATTTTTACAAATGATATGCAGCAGTTCATAAGTCAGTAAATTTTGAATGGGATCATTGTACTTCCCAAGTAGTTTTCCCTAGTCTCAAAAGACTCTTTCTGTCTGCAAGCTGGAGGTGTTTGAAACACTTACTAATAAGTTAGCATGGGTGATATGTATGACTACAACTCATTTCTTCCTCCTCTGCTCTCCTTTAATTTGTTTTTCTTCTTACCCTGTGAATTTATGCTAAATTTTTGTTGTTTGTGTCATTTCTTTACTTGATACATTTTCCACAGCACTTTCCTGTGTTGATATGTAGCCCAAGGACGCAAAAATCCTTCATCACCTCATCACAAACATCTCTTCTTATCTGTTACTGAAGATAGGTGTTGACTACTAAGTGTAATGCACAATGACTACTGTGTGCAGCCAGCTTTGCCAAATCCAAAATAACCCTGGAACTCTGAGTGCTTTCACCATATCTCAGAAGGTGGGATTGCTTTTATTTCTTCATCATACATGAAAATTGTCATATAATTATTTGGAAGGTTTTTCATCTTCCATGTCACTGCCAAATTCCATCAAGGTTGATATTTTTTTTTTTTTTGTTAGCAATTAGTGACTTGTTGTCATGGAAACCATACTTCACATGATTCTTGAACTTAAATGGCTGAATGTGATCAGCACCCTTCATTCTTTAGCCTTAGTAGTTAAGGACTTCTTTTTGTGTGTGATCTTGATTACAGAATCACACAAAATATCTATAAACACACAAAATAATAGCAGAAGGCTACATCAATTAAAATGGGCTATTCAATAATTCATTCTTTAATTAAAGCTCTTCCTTTTCCTATTGCCATAACCTTTCAAGTGTTAAAGCAGAAATAAGAGCTAATCATTTGTATGCAGTATCTTTTCTAATTAGCAGTTTGCGAAATAATAATGAAGGAAAACAAAAAATGGATATTTGAATACTTTTGCTTTACTCTTAATGCAATGAATGGAAACAAAAGTACTTTAGAGAAAATATTTTCTAGGGGATAAGTCTGTATCTGTGTTTGTGGACAGTACACATTTATGTACACAGAAAGATATACACTCATTTCAGCTTTTTGTTCGTAAATAGATGAAATTGCTTCATTAAAATGAGATAATATGTCACAATACAAGCTCAATAAAAAAGATACAAATGTATCTTTTATGAATTTGTTAATCCACTAAATATTTTGTATCTGCAAATCAAAGTCTTAAAACTTTATTTCAGGGGCTATATTTTTCAATAGAAACTACACCAAAGGATTAATATATTGCATTTTTTTATGTGAGTGATGTCTGCATTATTTAGAAATATTCCAGAAATACTGCTGCATCATAAAGAGCTCTAATCATTGACGAATTTTTAGATGCATTGCTTTAATAACAGTGGCAGAGTAAGCTGAAGCAGGTCAATATGAAGACCTGTGTGAAGTCTGCTATTCCAGATCCTAATCCCATTCCAAACTATCTGGATATAGCTATCTGTGTGTGTGTGTGTGTATGTGTGTGTGTATGTATGCACGTGTTTAAACACACTTTATCCAGAAAAAAATGTAAGAGTTACGCAGATATGACCACAATACTTTAAATTCACAGTTTGCACTGGTTCAATTTCTTTGTCTAGATAAATGGTTCATGTGGTTGCATGTTCTTGTCCCTGTCTGACTCTTGAAGAATGCTGAATGGTTTGTAATCAATAAGAGTTCAAGTTATTTGAACCTTGTAGGAAATTATGAGAATCAGGGCTGGGCATGTGAAATTGTAAATGTCACTAATGAATGCTAACTGGTAGACAGTGATTTTTGAAGACTTTCCTGGTGCTTGATGCGTGAGAAGACCCAGTCTTGAAAGGACGCTGTACTTATTAAATTTTCATTTTCAAATGCCTCTTTGGAAAACTAGAACTAAACTAAACTATTGGTTAATGTAGCTGTCAGAGAAAAATGTAGTCCAAAGGCATGATAAGACAATTTATTCCCTGTGATAATATTTGAATTCAGCGTTATTATCCCCTGTGTCTCCTCCCATGTACTGGAGAATCATTACTTGTATTCATTAACTTTACACAGTAAAAATATTTGTTTGCTTTCAGTGATACAAAAACAAATATAAATAACTTTAACATGTGTTTGGTGTGTTCAGAGGTTACTTACAAAGAAGAAATTGTCAAGTTTTTAGTGAAAAATGTCCAAGTGTTTATATAGCATGTTATAATAACACAAAGTATTTAACTGAACACGTTTTTTTTGAAAAAAAAGGGAAGAAAAAAATAGGCTAAACTGGCTATTTCTTATATTTGGGATAGTAAATATATCTGCCATAAGGCAACATAGTTATAACATTTAACCTGTTTGCTGAATATTTTTGTTAAACTTGAAGAGAACATGTACGTATTTCACTATTTTCTGTCTGTCTCTGTGCTCACTCAAGTTCTAGGAAATCAAACCAATTATTCCAGAAGCCATGTGGAAGGCAGTGTGAAGCCACAATTTATCTCATATTAAGATGCACTGAATTCCATGTTATCACACCAAGTATGGCATTTCCTAGTAAATTGTGAATGTGGGCTTTAAGCTCTTTTTCACCTGTTCTCCAGTGTTAATGCATTGGATTACTCTAAATTCTTATTTCTTTATAATTGCTCCTAATACATCTTTCAATTACCAACTTCTCCTAAAATTAGTTAGAAGTACAGTCCATAAACTTTTAAAATCACAAAATTAGTATCAATAATTGTATAAGCCCTGTGGTAGCTACAACACACACATATTCTTTCTTGAACACCTCCAGTACATATTGCTTTTCTAAAGATTTGAGCTTAACTAACACTTATTACTAGTCGCACAATGTATTTGTTTTCACAAATGTGTAAAATTCTATCTTTTTTTTTCATTAAAAATGCACAGAACAAAAAGCTTCAAATTACTATTTCAAGTTTGTACTGGAGTGAAACATTTAACCTTTCATTTGTACAAGGTCGAATAGTTCCACAGAACTATTGCTATTATTACAGCAGTTTTAAAGAGAATATTATGAAAATAAAAATACAGAACACGTTTCTTCAATATATATAACCAGGAAAAAAAGTTACTCCTTAAAATCAGATGTAAATGTAATTTAAAACTACAAAGCTAAAACCCAGATGATTTGTTGCCCAGGATTCCTTTGGGGTATTATTTCAGTCTTGCAATCTTTTAAACTTTTTTATACTTGGAAAGACAATGGAATATGACAGGTTCTTTGACAGTTTGCTAACACAAATTAACCTCATTTATGGGAAAACTGGTTGTGCGTGAACATCTACTTTTGCAGTGATTTTAAGACAATCTCTAAACTGCTGAATTTCTGGGAGGTCTGCTTCCTAAATGTTAAGCATTCTGCTGACTAGTAACATTTATAATGTAACATGTATCTTCTGATAGGCTTGCATATTGATGACTCTATAATATTTGTAGAGGAAAAGGAAGATATAAAACATGCTTGACATATTCTTTCAAACTAATGAAAATTCACTGCTCCTTTGCATATGATTTCATCAGGTAACAGAGTGGGGTATTTGACCATGGTTTATTCTTTAATTCATAAAGAACTGTTCAAACCAATCTTAAGAGATTTGTGGTGGGAATTCGTAACATAGAAATAATATTAGTCTAAGGGAAGTATCTAAGATTGTATTTTTTTCTTTCTACCCTGAAAAATGAATAAATGATTATTCCCAGGAACAAGGAGAAGGATACAGGACAATCTGACCTACATGTAATCAATCCCCTTGCAAAATATTGGTAACAAAAATAACTTTTAGGCTTATTTTGCAAAATTTCATTCTTTGATGAAACATATTTTATAATTATGTGTGAAGTACTATATAAGCTGGGTGATGATGATGATGAATATCTACCAAATAAAATCCAACACTAGCAGACTTTAAAAATAAATTTATAAAAGAAATGGCCCAAGGGTCCTGTCTATCCATCTTCTAAAATCGTGTGTTTTTCTCAATACATTTTAAGATATACTGTGGAACAAATACACAGTATGCTGGTTTTGCACAAAAGGGATCTTTCTAAGAAAAGCTGCGATTAAATCAACCAGTGACTAACTTTAAAATATTGACAACCTAATTAACAGAGAGCTAGATACTCCTCTGGACTACACAGGTTAAAAATCGGGGAAAATCCAGGGAAGCTCTCTTTTCTGCCAGCCTGAGAAGAGGTAACAAGCGGGCCCAGCTCCCTCCTTGCTGCGGGGGCCGGACCAGCCAGGCCCTGCCCTGGGTCTGGGTCGGGCCCGGTGGGTGCCAGGCAGGGGGTGGGGAGGAGAGAATGTCCGGTCCCAGCCAGATCAGGCCTCCAGCGGCTGTTAACGTCGCACTGCTAAAGGCGTCTCCCCATCGCGGCCCTGGGAGAGGAAGGGGTGAACCCCCAGCTGTGGGCCTGCTGCTGTCAGACCCCAGCCGTCCTCCACAGCGTGCTGTGCTCCAGCCACCACTACCAAGGCCCCTTGCCCAGGGACTGGCCCAGCCACACCAGAGATCATGCAGCTAACATGCAGGGTGGCCCGCAGCTAGACCACCTTCAGCCACTGCCCAGGAAAGACTACCACGACCTTCTGGGAGAGATTATTACTCTTTCCTTACACAGATGAAACTTGCAAAACATTAAATCCTCTCTGAGTGAGAGAAAAGGATAGAGGGAAGACGCGTAGAGAGAGAATATGAAGATACCAAAGTGCGTGAAGGAGGAGTTGAATCTTAAGTGGGAAGGGAATGAGAAGATGCCTAGTCTTAGGCTGAAATTCTTTGGTAAAGCCATGGTAATGGACTGTAATACACTAGAACATCCCTATAAATCATGAAAAAATATGCATTGGGGAGTGTTCAGATTGTAGATAGAAGCAAAGGTATTTGTGGTGGACTAAGCAAATATTGAAGTAGTCATGATCTTACGAGAAGTTTGAACAGAGAGAGAGATGAAATGAAGATGAAGCTCTGCCCCTAGCTCTGCCTCCCCCCATTCCAAGAGATAAAGATGATCTCAGAGAGAGATGAAGGGAACCTTTGCTTTTGAACCTCTCATCTTTAAAATGTAACCCAAGAGTTTACATGGACCATAATGCAGCTGTGGGAAGGCTGAGTGATATGGGAGGGACTTCACAACTGCAGATTCCTGGGCACTGCTTTTGTGAGAATTAAAAAGCCACAAGAGGACTGTTCTATCTTATGGGAAGTTTCCCATATGGCAGACCAAAAGAGACTCTCTCTCTAAATGAACTGATGAAAAACTATTTTATAAGTGGTGACTGACCTAGAGTTCAAAGTTTTGTCTCTGTACATTGTCTGTGAAAAAGAAAAGTTATTGGGGGAGAGGGGAAGTGTTTTGTAGGTTTTATTCTGATTCTTATTTATTTTTTTCTCTCTTGTAGTTTTGTTAATAAACCTGTCTTTATACCCTTTTAAGTTTTGAGCCTACTTTGCTTCTCTCCTAATCCTATCTCACAGCAGAAAAAGAGTAAATAATTCTAGCAGGTACTCAAACCACTACACATAATTTGAGAAACAGAAATTGGTGAACCTGAAACCACTACACACAGCTATACCACAGAAGACATTACAAAATGCTATATATACTCCTGTATGTACTTCTCATCAATAGTTCTGGGAGTTTTTTTGTGTAGAACCTCTGGTGCTGAAGTAAGGACCACAAAAGTTTAATGAAGAGTGGGGACAAATGCCATATTATAGTTTCTACAGTTTCTCTGCAATGACAAATCTGCAGCTTTAAAGAGAAATATTAGCTCTGTGGCAAACAAACAAACAAACAAATAAAAAAGCTGACTTATTCTTTAGTACTCTAAGCCTGGACTCAAAATTTTCACTTTAGGCTACCTTTTTTGAATTGCTATCAGTTTTATTTCTTCTGGATGACCTACATTTATAGAGGTAAAACCTTAAAGGTATAATCGCATCATCATATTTTCTGTACATGCCACATATGTTAGAAATAAACCATTTTGGATGCATATCAAAGCATTAAAGTATGTTTATGGATTATCTCACACTGTTAAGGTAAAGTTAGATTCCCTGTTTACTGTGGGTCCACTTGTGTGAAGGTTACAGAGGAAGCCTTTGAAATCTCTAAATATAAGTTAAAAGAGTTTCTCTATATCTAAAATGTCATGACATTAACATCCAGTATCTTGGGATGCTCCAAAGTTAGAAACTGGGAAACTGATCCTTTCCAGTGGCATAGAACTCTAATTTCTAGCCTTACAATTATTCAAAGAAATGGACCTACCTTCTGACATTTTAGATATAAAAAAGGTTTTGTGAGTCTAGCTCATCCTGTATATTAGAAAGCCATATTTCCTGAGGAAGAATTACTGATTTAAAAAGGGTTAGAATGAATGGCTTGGTGTTGTATTTAATTAAAAATAATAATAAGAAAAATCCCTACTGGTTCTTTACAGGTATTCTATAGTTCTAACTTTTATAAGAGGGTGTCTAGGCCATAAAAATGATATTAATTACTAAAAAACATATGTAAATTATAATCAACTTCATATTTATGAAAAATGGACCTACTTATGTAGTCCTGAGTGAAACTAGGGTTTGAAGATGCAGACATAAATGCTTTTTATGAGCAGAGAAAGGAGATTTTATTTGTTGCTATTAAGAAGTAAGTTCAATTATAGAGAACAATACAGATGTAGTGTCTGCTCAGTTTTTCTTTGACCCAGTGCTCATCAGTAGTGATTGTCTGTTCTGTGTTTTTTTTTTTTTTTTTTTTTTTGGGTGGTGAGACTCAATCTGTAATTAATTGCAGATATGAATATAAAAAGAAATTTACTTTCTTAATGTAATGCTCTTCACTAAAGCATTTCATTGAGCTGGATGACAAATCAGTGTCTGAAGTTGTGTGTCACAGCCCGACTGCTTTTCCATTTAGGGCCTATTTCACACTGACTGAAAAATGGTAGAGTGGTTCAGCTCCATTTGCTGAATAACCTGGAGGTCCTTAGGGGAAAAGGGGAAAAATCTGCTATGTTTCAGAGAGTGTTGGATCTAACTTGAATTCTTGGAGTGCAAGTAGCCAATTTCTCATGCTTGCGATGACTTGTATTAAGCGTGGCTTTGATTAGTGTGATGGGAATATCAGACGTCTCCCCAGAGTAACATTTTGCAGTACAGCAGAAAATAAAATGCATTATCTGTATGTTTGCACAGACAATTATATATACATTTCTGAGCTGGATCAATAATGCTTCTTGATGTTGTACATGCCAATTTACGGAATAGAATTCAAATCCAAAAATTTCAGAATTGCCAAATGTACTACCATTTTTCTGCCTGGATACTTTGGAAAGGCCTTGTTTTTAAAATGTGATTTTTCACAGCATTATGACCATCGTGTCATGAATACTATGGAAAAAATGGAGAAAACCAGTTTTTTAGTTTATGTTAATGCAGTCCAACATAACTTCAGAAACTTACCTACTAAAGTTCATTTTCATTTACACCAACTTTACTATTTCCTATATAATGTCTTGCAAAAAAAAGCATAGTATATGTGAATGTATAAGAATGTTAAAAAATTGCACAAAAAAGGTATAGAATTAGACATATATATAAACTGCTTTAATGTACAACAGTTTTAAGAAATTCTATGTTATAGATTAATGTGAATTATAGATCTGTGTTATAGACTATGATATAGTTGATTATCTAGCAAAATAGGCCTCAATATTTTGTTTACATGAAATCTAATTTAATGATCTATAAAAATGATCGTCACTAACAGTGATGACTCAGGAAAGGCCAACATTTTTACTGCAGAAAAACTGGAATATTTAGAGCCTGAAAAATCAAGAAACATTTGAATTTAAATGAGTAGGAAATGCTTGGTAGGTAGTGAAAGCATGCCTGGTTCAATATAATTCAGATATCAGTTGAGATGTTTTATTTTCCTTTCACATTTTCTCTTCCTTCCTGTTTTCTTATTTCATATTGTCTCCTTTCTAAATGTGAGGTTCTGAATCAGTTATTCTTAGTCATCTAGCAGTTGCACAAGACTCTTAGAGAGGTAAGAATAGATAAAATTGGGTAGATTTTTTTCTCCAGCTTTTGCTTCTTGCTGACAGATGTTGAACATGATCTGAAGTGAATTTTAACCCTAAAGAAGCTTTATAGAGAAATTCTGAGATAACCTTCCTATAATGAGTTCATTGTTAACAATTCTAAGCTGTACTTTCACATTATCTATCGTGGCTTATAGACAAAGAATCGCTATAATTCTCTCCAGACAATTCAGCAGATCTGACAGTGTTCTAGCTGTGGTGATGTGTTTTTGCATGTAATTGGGGCATGGACGCATCCCTCACTGGTATTTTCTGCTCCTGGGAGGCCTTGCATGAAAAGAGGGTTGATCAAACGGTGTCCTACGGGGGTGCCATTGCTGCAGGCTGGTCACTTAGGGTGGCCAACCAAAATATAAGGCAAATATGAGGAAGATAAAAATAAAAAAAAAGAACAAATAAAGGTAGCTGGAGGCAGAAAAAAACTGTCAGTACATTCTTTTGTTATAGCTGTGCTTCAAGCATCAGTGGTTGTAAGACGCTTGAAAGTGGCCCTAGGATGAAGCTCTGTAATTGGAGGCGAGCAAGGCACAGATGTTAGCTTTTATTAAATATCAACAGAATTTAACAGTGCCAACAGACCATTGCTGAAGGAGAAAGAAGGATGGGAAGGAAATTCCTTCTTTGAGATAATTTCATGCTTCCTGTCCTTCAGATCTACTCATCAGACCTGTCATTATGCTCTGTGTGTCTGACAGAGTCAGGCTAGATATAAATACCTTGATAGCTTTATGCACTTGAGTTCTGTATAAATAAGGCTTTGTTCATGAGGTGCTGTAGGCTGTCCTTCCTGGCTCCCAGCTGTTGTTACTGAAAGGCACAGTTGCCTCATAAGTCCAGTGTGGTATCTGTCATCCTTACATATATGTCTTTACTTCCTTGGAGTGCCTCAAAAGTCATTAAACGCTAACGTTTAGGCAACTTAATCCTTCCCAAAATCCTAAATGGATTCCTTGAGTGGATGAAGGCATATATTAGAGATGCTGATAACTGTGCAGCAAAATGTTCCTTTCTCCTGTGTCCTCACACTGAAATGAAGGTTTATAGAAGGTGGTAAAAATATTGAGCCAGATCTTTCTGCTCATTAGTGCTTTGAAGATGTGTTTTTTTTTCTTTTGAAAGTTCTTAATTTAATTTAGAGAGAGACATTATTGGGTTTGCCATGACATGGCTTCATCCAGCCACAGAACAGATTTGTTAAGGCAGATTTACTAATGCTCTTAGACTTCTCTGTATTTTACTCAGTAGGTACAAGCGAGGTTTAAGCATAGCTCTTTTCTGAGATCTCAGATCTCCTGCCCCTTCACTACATTCACTGGACCAAACTAGTAATTTAGAAATACCAGTCTTGTTCATTTAGATTATTCCTCTTTTCAGGTTATTTGAATAGCACTTTGTTGTTCAGAACTTTGCCTAAGGTCATGCAAAAAGGAATCTTATATAAAGTTATTTTACTTTGTCTAATTCACAACATTACAATATTGAATTGCAAGATGTTGATGACAATTTAATTGGTTTTAACTTGTCAATGCACCCACACAGTTCTTTGTTTTTTCAGACTGACCATATACAAGCTGTCTTTATGATGAAGGATCCCACACCATGGCTACTCAAGAGCCATTATTCAAAGGTAATTGTAGAGTTGAAAGGTATTCAGTGCTAACAACACAATGCCTCCTACCTTTGCCTCCCCTCCAATCCCCTAAGATGCTACAGAAATGCTAGCAATAAAAATTGTCCCAGGAGACATTGCTTTGTTTGCAATGTTCATGCCAAAAGACAGTATAATTTTTGCCTGAAGTTCTCTTTTATGACATGTACAGATCAGCATAAAGTACTCTGCAAAATTAATTGAATTCTCCAATAATTGTTCTAAAGCCAAATACCATACAAAGCCTTAAGATATATATGCATTTTCAAATGTCTTTGTAGCCTGATTTGGGCCATTTACCTCACAAAATCTCAGCTAAAGGCTGAGTGCATTAATGAAACTGTGATTCAATATACTTTTTTTTTCTTTTCTGCTTTTCTTTTTTTGATGTGAATGCTTTTGTTTTCTGCTAGAGTGAACATGTTTCTGAGGTTTACTTGATTTGTCCACCTGTTGGTGAAAATATGAGCAAGGATGGGTGAATAACAGTGAATAGATATGAAGAGAAAGAGAATTGTGTCAAAGAGGATTAGGGATAAGTATACAGACACAGCAAACCCAGTTTGATAGTTGTAGGAGATTTAATAGAGTAAGGAAATCAAAGTTTAGTCTTACAAAGCTGTCTAAACTGGGACAGTATTCCTCTGCCATGTACTGGCTCCTACTGCACAGGTTCTCTGATTCCATCTCACAGTTAGGGGGTCTGTTGTCAAGGATGCTGTGTCAAAATTAAGGAACGAATTCACTTTCATTTAGTATGAAAAATTGGTCTATCTCCTAGAACATACTGAGACTGCTCAAAACCAGTTTGGACCAATGAAGATACATTGAGTTGAACATTGTAGCATTCAGATTGCAAAGAGTTCAGCTTCTGCTGAGATGTGTTTCTTCAGAATTCTAGACTGGATCTGAGATGTTAAACAGTTGATTTGGGGGGGGAAAAAATAAGGGTAGTTTGTGCATATTAAGAATTTTAGTTGGAACAGTCCTTGTTATATAAAACTCAAAAATGGCAGGAATTTGAATGTAAAGTACCAGAAATTATGGACTAAATTTACATTAGTAAATAATTCAATCCAGTAGGGAAAGATCAGCAGATCAAAGCAGGTCATGTTGGCATTTATGTCTGCCATACATGAAATCAGGAGTTTTAGCTCTACACTGTATTTAGCATGATTTCCTTGACTGAACATCTCTGCTCTGCATCTGGTTCAAAGCAGTCAAAAGACCAGTCAGTGTGTCACATCGTTTTGTTGGTCATGACATGAGGGTACATTTGATGCATATATCAAGTCACTATTTTTGTTTAGATTTCTGTTAAAGAAATCAACTTTGCAGTGACTGAAACTACTCTGAGCTGAAGTGCATGTTTTGCTCTAGAACAAGTGACAATAGAATAATTATTTAATAAATTCATAAAATATATCTGATCTTCATACATCACAAGTTGTATCTAATTATATCTCCAACTTTAGTGAATTTATTCCTAATTATACTTGAACAAATGAAAAGACAGTCAGGTTCCGTTAGAAGAAATAGATCACCAAGGCTGATTTTCATTATATATTCAATTCTCTCCCATGTGTCTATTCTACCCAAAATAAAATATCAAGTATGTAATAGGTATTATGTAAATGCAAACATTTATAGACTCAAAAAGTGATTTGGGCTGGAAGAGACGTAAAAATCATCTATTTTACACTATTTCCAATATTTTTTCCACTGCCCTGCCAAGGGCAGATATGCCACCTGATACAGAAGCATTTTATAAATGTAAACTTTAACTGGGGTTATGTTAAACATTTTTTTTTTTAAATCCTATCTTCATCTCTTTGTATGTATGCATATAGTGTTTAAAAACACTTTTTAAAATAAGTAATTAATTAAAATTTTCATTTGAAAGACAGACTGTACTATGTGCTGCTAGTACTAAGTCACAGATGTAGCAGAAGAGTAAGTGGTAATATTATAGGTTCATGCTTTTTATGTATTAATTTAGCAATTTTATTTTTCAATGTTGTATGTTTCCCTCATATTTTGCATTCTAGGTCTTTTATTATGCCATTTTCCCCTTCTTTTTAAAGCACCACTAATTCACCTCAGTGCAGCAATAACCAGTAACTGGGAAGGAGTTTGGAAGGAGAGGGAGGGAAAAAAAGAGCTGTTGAAGTAAATGAAGCATTACCCATGACTGCTGCACATGCCAGTGTCTGTTTCTCTACTACCATCATATCCCCTCTTCTGAGCATTTGAATGATAACTCATTTCCCAGATCATTCCATGCTCAAGGGCAATAGTTACCTTCACCACAGAGAGAATTAGCACTGTCTGCTATAATTTTGGAAATACATAGCAATTACTTGCAGCAGAAACTCAGATCTCAGAATCCCTTAATGAAGAATGACAGAGCTGAGCTCAGAGACGGTGGCCCAGAGCTGCTAGATTTGCTGTTCTACACAATTGGTTCATGGAATCCCCATGCAGATCATCTTCCCTTTACTTTTTCTGTCTTTCTTCCTCCTTTACACTAGTCTTTATGATTTGATCCACTTAGCATCTCAGCTGTATTACCCTTCTTATTCGTTGCATTTCATTCCCATACCATTGTGTTTGGGTCATTTTTTGAGCTCATGGTATCTTAAAAATGAAAATGCTTAAATGAACTATACTTTACAGTTGCTTTGCATCAGCGTGAACTCTTATTTTCTTTTCTTGGATGTTGCCCAGATAGTTGCCTTTGGTTTGTTTTATTCCATAAAATCGTATTCATAGAATAGCCTGGGTTGGAAGGCATCTAAAGATCATCCAGTTCCAACCTCCCTGCTGTAGACAGGGGCAATTTTTCAATTGACCAGGTTACTCAGAGCCCTATAGTTGGCACTTTGTATTTCAAAATTAAACTTTATTTTACTTTGAAGGTCTTAAGGATGTATGAAAGCCATGTGTAGGTGTAACTAACCATGTATTTACACTGTTGGGGGTAGCATAATGTTCATAAAACCTCTTTTGGGATTATGCAATTTGTGATAAACCAAAAAAAAAGATAATGTTAAGGCTCATTTCTAAGTACATATACTCTCCAATGACATTTATTTTCAAACTGAATTACAGAAAATCTGAAGTCTGGGCCTGATGTCTGTCTCTGTGGGTAAGTTTCACATACTATTTATACTTTCACATACTATTACAAAGATAGTTGTAACTGAAAAAAAGGGCTCGAATGAATGTCTGAGAAATACCATAGATAAAGATCTACCTGTTTTGAATGGATGTTTGCTTGACACTAGTACTTTTCTTTGTGGAGGAATCTCGGAGATGCTTGCGTTTAAAATTGGTTAATGATTAGAAATTATTTAATCATTAGCGTGCCAGTCACATGCATACAAATTTCATTGAGCTAGGGACGCACTGCAGAATGGTTTACAACTGGACTTCACGGCACTGACCACAGCCCTCGGTGCCTAGATAAGTCAGTACTTATGTTGGGACCTCCATCTCCCTGTTGAAAATATATGTGATCTTTACTAGTCAGGAGTTAGCTGGCACAAGAGCTCAATACCCTTTGATCAAGTTTCTGAAGAAGCTGAAATCTGCTTTCTAAGGAGGGGTGTGAAATTACTAAAACTGACTTGAATAAGAAAAAAAGTGACGTATTTTATCATTGACTCCAACACTTTATCTTGGTATAAGACCACTTGTTGTCTATCTACAACAGACTAATAGAGAAATGAAAGAGAGAAAAAACGCAGGGCTGATCCACAGAAAGTGTAATTGCTTTAAAAGGCTGATTTAATTGCTAATGAAAAGTAATCCCGCGGTGCAGAAGCTCTAATATTTACAAATTTTGCTACTTAAGTTTGAATTTTGAAAACTTCTTGTCCTTTGTCTTGCATGATAATAATCTTCAAGAAATGATTTTTAAAAATTAGGCTGATTTTGAATGCAGTTAAATAATGTTTATTTCGTGTTCCCTCTTTATACTTATGCTCTTCCAGCTCTTTAATGTTTGTGGAGCAAATGAAGAATTTCTAAACAGTGCCAGAGGGACATTGTGCTAATTTTTTGAGAGAGAAAATCCTTACAATTTTAGTATGCCTTAAGCACCGCTGGTTTATGATAAGGTCTTTCTAGAGGTGCAATAAAGATAATGGCTTAGTTAAAACACTATCAATATACTTGGTTAGGAAATGAAAACCCCAGTTCTTCATGCATTGTATCTAAATGAGTGAATCTTCTTATTCTTCCTTTAAAGAATTACAATGTATATATGGGTACTCTGTCATGATGGTTTTATTTTTGGTGTAACTGTGTTTGAATATAAAAATATATTGGATGACTTGGGTTAAGTGCCATCCCTTTCTGAAAGAGTTCTTTTCTGAGAGAAAAGAGAGATTGGGGTGAACAAATACCACTGCAGATATCTTTTTTTAAATTCAAGTAAATACAAATGCCTATGATATAGAACATGTAAATTATGTTCTAATAAGTATATTAGTTATTTTTTGAATGGAGTTAATAATACCTAGAGCTGTACAGATTATTAAAAAAAGTAATCAGGAAAAATAATTTAAGATTTTTGTTGCAGATTTTGTGTTCCACTGCATGTCCTTTGCCTATTGATTTCAGAAACAGGTGTTAACAGCACATGACACTAATACAGAGAAGGGACTATACAGTTTACTTGTAGCTGCTTTTGGCTGCAGTAGACCATTTGAAATGTATTCAGGTAGTAACTGAAAAGGGAGTGCAAGGATTTATTTGACTGTCCAGGGAAGAGGAGTTCAATTATCTTCTTGTGGATCTCTCATCACATGTGTAAAATACGGGTATAAAGCAATTTGATCAAAGCTGAGCAACAACATGCCAGCAGCACTGTGACAAGAGCTTTAGATATAGCAATATGCTATGTATCATCATTTTTCCTTCCCACTAAAACCTAATGGGATGGTATAGCTTTTGATCTCTGCTGATAAGGCCTTGTACGCATCCTGTATGACAATGTGTGTTTTGAGTGTGTTGTCCTTCTGGGCTATATAAATAAATATTTTTGAAGGCAGATATGAGTGCCCTCATTTTAAAAGTTTCCATTTTTCAACCAGAACATTTTTTCAGGCAGTAAGGTCCAGGGTTTCTGGAAGAGATTATATGGTAAATTGGGATGTTTTCCTTACTTCTGATAATTTCAATATAGGAAATTGTAGTTATATTTGAGTGTTTAAAAAAATACCACTCTTGATACATCTAATATATTACTGTAGGTTATAAATTCCACCATGCATCCCTACAATATTTTTTAAAGTCACTTAAGTAGGCAGTTACAGTATGAGTTGCCTGTATCCTGATGTTTTCCACAAATGATGGCTCACAGGAATCCATTTATAAATCTATCGAGCCTTTAGCCAGATGTTATATTGCTAACAGTTCCACTGGCTCCTCCAAATGCTGTTATCATTTTCCTGACCTTTCTGGTGACACACCTTTGACCTCCTATTGATTTGGTATATTATAATGATTCTACTCTCATGAGGCAACAGTTACTGCTGTTCTCTGGATATTTTCAGGTAGAGTGGTTTTCCACATGACTGTGTGGACAGTATTTTCCTGTGGTGAGATAATCTTTGTCTCCACTTATTCAAGGGCTTTTTGTGAGCCAGAATGACAAAATTTACATCTGAAGGGCTGGTATTTTTTCAATGTCTCATTAATCTTGTGGGATAAATTCTTGGCAAATTCCAAAGACAGAATATGTTAAAACAGAGACAGTTATAATATGACATCAATATAAAATGTAGTAAGAATTTAATTTTTTCAAACATATATGCAAATGCCATACTGAAGAAGGCAAGTACTTTTCGGCTCAGAGAATCAGTGCAGAGAAACAGATTGGATAAGTAGTGGAACTGCCCAATTTTTTTGCATGAGATTTTAAGGAGCCCAATTTGCTTTCCTAATTTTCCATGAAAATGATGGCTTGATGCTTAACTAGCTCTGTCACACAATCACCGAATTTCTGAGGTGGGAAGGGACCTCTGGAGTTCAAACGTTCCAACCCCGTGCTCAATCTGGGTCAGCTGCAGCAGTTTGCCCAAGAAGTTTAAACTCACTAGCCATTCTTTGAGGCTAACTAGATCTTCCTATCTACAATTCAGTACTTCAAAAGATTAGACTCCACTGTTAGCAATAATTTGTATAATACCACCTCTTTCTATTGTATTTAGATATGGTGAGTTTTAATATTTCTTCTGTGTTTGTTATCTAGGAAAACTCAATGAGCACAGAGTAGCAATCAATTAAAAGTAAATAGGTATCTCTGACAGTTTAAAAGAGTCCCAAAGAGGATGACAAGAGATTGGTACAAGACAATAAATAATTTATAGCTGGAGAAAATTAATCAAGAACCCCCAATTCCCTCTGTCCCCACACACAGGTGCTCAATTATAGTACCTCTAAGAAGAAGCAGGAGACCAATAACCAAACATCTGTGACATAAATGAATTTAACTATTAGGGAAGAAAGTCTTGAAGCATATAAAAACACTAAAGTATCCAAACCAAATTACAATACAATGTACGTTTGCTTTGTACAATGCCTTTCATTATACTATTTCCCAGAACTCTTCACATAATTAAATAATATAAATGTTATGGAGTGTAAGTGAAATACAGCAGCAATAGAGAGATTTTCTAATGGAGGCAAAGAACACAATTACTAGGTATTGCAAAAAGTAAAAAAAAAAAAAAATATAAAAAGAGAAGAATTCAGACAGATGACCATGAGACTCAGTTTCAGAACTCTGGTGTAATGGGGACAGATGGGTTCCATTTGTCAGCAAACAGCATCTTCATAAATTTGTCAAGGTGGTGAAGATGACTTTAAACTAGAGCTGTTGTGGGATGGGAATGTCAATCTATCTCCCTCATACCAGTTTGATGCCAGGGCCGGCAAGAGATGCCCAGAGCCTGGAGAGGGATCACAGGTCAGCAGGAGAGTACATGACAGGTAGCAAATAATAATTCCAGCCACTCCATGCAGTGAGTTGTTTTCATCAGAATCCAATTTAAAAGTCTCTAAAAAATTTCATGGGGAGCATGGGAAATAAACAAAAGGATTCATGGATGTGCACACACCTGCAGGGCACGGTGGGATGGGTCCTATGACATCTCCTATGGAGTGAAAGGATACAGTCTCTTTAGGAAGGAAGGCAGGAGACACAAGGAAGGGGTGTTGTCTGCTGTTTCAGCGACCAGCTGGAGTACATGGAGCTCCACCTATGGATGAGGAGGTGGACTGAGGAGCTGACTGAGAACTTATAGATCAGGATCAAAGGGAAGGCACAGACAGGTGACATTATTGTGGGGATCTGCTACAGGCCACCCTTTAAGGAAGACTGAGCAGATGAGATCCTTAATGGACAAATAGGACCAGCCCCACGTTCATAATTCCTGGTCCTCATGGGGGACCTCAGCCACCCTGATGTTTGTTGAAGGGACAACATAGTCAGGCATAAGAAGTCCATGAGGTTAGTTGCCTTGATTGCATTGATGATAACTTCTCCAAGTGACAGAGAATCCAGTGAGGAGAGGTGTTATGCTGGACCTTGTTCTCTCCAAAAAGTAGGGGCTGGTGGGGAATGTGAAGGTTGAGGGCGGCCTGGGCTGCAATGATCATGAAGCAGTGGAGTTTAAGATCCTTTGGGTAGTGAAAAGGGTGTGCAGCAAGTTCACTGCCCTGAACTTCAGGGGGCCAAACTTTGGCCTCTTTAGTGATCTGCTGATCTAGCATGGGATAAAGCCCTACAGGAAAGAGATACCCAAGAAAGCTGGTTAATATTGACAGGTCACCTCCTCCAAGCTCATGAGAGATGCGTCCCAACAGTAAAGAAGTTGGGCAAAACTACCAGAAGGCCAGCATGAGTGAACATGGACCTGTTAGAGCAGGTCTAGAGGACGGCCACTAAGCTGATCACAGGGCTGGAGCATCTTTCCTACAGGTGAGGTGAGACAGGTTCAAAGAGTTGGAGTTCAGGGACACCTTATATCAGCCTTACAGGTAACTAGAGGGATCCTACAAGAAAACTAAAGAGGGACTTTCTACAAAAGTATGTAGCAAAAGAATGACATGTAATGGCTTTAAACTGACAGATGGTAGGTTTACATGAGATATTAGCAAGAAATTTTTTGCTATCAGAGTGGTGAGGCACTGGAACTGTTATAGATGTCACATCCCTGGAATTTTGCAAGGCCAGGCTGGATGTGCATCTGAACAACTTGCTCTAGAGGAAGATGTGCCTGTCCATAGTGGGGGGTTGGAACAAGATGATATTTAAGGTCCCCTCCAAACCATTCTATGATTCTATAAAGAGTTAGTACCTTAGACCAGGACACTGGACCATTATAATGAATGGAAATCATTCCATTCTCCTCAATGGAAGCAGTATAACTCCAGAGGGTAACAAGGAGTTTTCCAAAAGCTGTGAAGTATTGATCGGAGAAAAGTAAAGCCAAAGACAATGACAGTGACAGTTCAGTAGAGGGAACAAGAAGAGGAGTAAATAGATATGTGACATCCCTGAAGAATGTTGGAAATAGTTGCCTGACTCATTACTAGTTTTCTTCATTTTGATGTCTGCACAATGCAGATGAAATAAAAGAATTGATTTAACAAACCTACCCCAGTTTAAAGCACAGGCAGGAATAACAGTGCAGTTCAAAATGGTTCCTAAAATGATTGTTGATCCCTATACATGTAGGAATAGCCCCTTCTATTCCATATTTACCTCTTCTGTTTTATAAAGCAGTAGTGCATGAATCCTTCTGGAGCATTTTTTGTGAGTTTTGAGACTCCCAAAGCTCATTCAGTGGGTTGCTCATCTGATTGCTTCAACATTAAATACACAGTTTGGCTGCTTCTACTGCTGTAGAAGACCATTTCTGATTAACTCCTGACAAATGAGAGAGGTAATAGCTTATGTAATGTAGTCGGATTTACTCACCTATTTTGATTTTTTTTTCAATTGACTAAGGAATAAGCCTGTCAGAGCTGTGTTCTTTGATGTAGCTTGACTTTATATAGACATACATATACATAATTAAAGTCAAAGCTTATTTCCTAATTTCTATAAATGATGCTGTTTATGATCCTATTTTATCAAGTAATACTTTGGCAGATTCTTCAGAAGCATTCCATAAGACTCAGTGATCTATCATTTTTCTTTGCATGGGTATTTCTCTGTCCAAAATACTTTTTCCTACTCTTCCCTTTTTTTTATCTAGCAACATGGAGGTGGGCAATTCCTGTGTATGGTGAGATATAATTTTTTTAATTTCTTTCTAATGATGCCAGAATGAATCATCCCTCTAGCTTCTCATTATAGCTTATAAAACGATTATTTTCTTTTTAGGCAAAATGGGGCTTTAGTTCTCATCAAAACCTTGTTATTGTACTGATGTAGTCAAAAAGTTTTGGGGTTTTTTTGTTTGTTTGTTTTGGTTTGGTTTTTTTTTTTTTTTATTTTATTTTATTTTATTTTATTTTATTTTATTTTATTTTATTTTATTTTATTTTATTTTATTTATCCCTGAATCTAACTAATAGATTCATTTGAATGAAAACATGATTATAACCTGTAGCTGAAGGTACAAGACGTAATTCCTTATCTTTGACACAAATGATAGTCAAATAAAAACATACAGAAAAGGGATAAACTACTATCAGAACAGATTATTTCTGAGGAGTGCAAGTGACCACCAGGGTTGAGATTCAGCAGACACAGATCTCCTATATTAATAGATTTCATGTCCACAGACAGAATCTAGAGGATTATTAACAATGTTTCATTAAATGCACTTTCACTATGTTTCTGATTATTTTGTAATGGTAATTTAAAATATATTTTATTTATAATAGGAATTCCAGGGTGTAAATTAACAGCCTCAACATCTCCTGTACTTTTTCAGGCTAATTCATTTTTACCTGTTTTAATAATGTCAATAATGTTTATTTTTCCGAATGATACATAGCTGTTACCATTCAGAATGTGGACCTGCTTATACTGCATTTGTTTCATTTAAATTACATTTTATATTTTTTTAATCCTTTCTGTTGCTCTGTGTAAATTTGCTACATGTTGAAGAGTATGTAATTTCACAATTTAGGCTTCTTAATCCAGTTACCAATAGAACATTTTTGCTGATTTCACTTAAATATAAGAAAATTATATTTTGATTTTATTTGGCTTTTTCAAACAATGTTTCAATGCCATTTGCGTATGAACTTAAGAATCTATTGTATCTTATAGTTGGAGATTAGTTGGAGATTTGAAATGGCTGCTTTGCTGCAGAATCTTTTTACATGTGAGAACCTTTCAAAATTAGTCCTCAAAATTTAGTTTCAAGGGGTACTACTCACCAGCAAAAAGACTCAGGAAGTTTAAAAAAAAATTGTATATGGTTTTAAATGTGTGTCCAGGCACTTTTCCAAATAGCATGGTGCCATTTTTGAGTGATTTTGAAATGCACTAGAAGGTAATGTCATGGTCCTGAATTTGTCAGTTTCAAGTCTGTCTTTTACATATATTCCAAAAGGTCCTTGGGGTGATGCCATATGGAATATGAAGCAGATAAGTTGGGATATTTTGCGGAGCTGGATACCAGATACTGAATGTGTCTCTGATACATATGGAACTGATCAATAGGTATTTTAGGACTCATTTTAAGTCATATAGAGCGTAATGGATTTAAACTCTATGGAGTGCTTTCCAAGAAGCATGCATTCTCTTTCCTGGGAACCCTCTCTCTGCTGAACTGTGCAAATGTACACTACAGCCAGTATTATTACATAATGAAATCGTTGTTTAGTGTTCACTGTATGTAAAAAATGTTTAAAATTCAGTCTTCATGTGCAGCCTTCAAACTTCTTATTGTTATCATTTCTTCTTTCTGTGCATACCCAGAACTGCTCAGGCTAAGATCACCCACCTACACCCTCTTGGGATCTAGGACATAGCAACTGAACAAAGTTGAATTAAGCATGTAGTAAAATGCTGCTGAGTCTTCTTTCTTTTTAAAATCTGACTGGAATAATTTTTTTTTTCCTTCCCTCCTCACTTTTCTCTCCTCTGGTAGGAAGGACAATCACTTACAGAAACAGAAGATCTTAGTCCTTCTGATTTTTTTAGTGCAAAGGAGATGAATCCTAGCATTGTCATTTGCCAGGAGTGTCACTTAAAAACTCAATTTATAGAGTGTGCAACAAAGAGTGAGTCAGGTGGATTTGTGTGGAGGCATAGATCCGTGCTCCTGTTGATACGACGGTAACACTGCAGAACTGTAAGTGATGTGCAGTATCAAGAAGAGCATTCTAAGGAAGAGTAACTCCATAATACAGTTGTTGAAGTCGTCCCCTATTGAGGGATCGTAATATATTATTTTCTGACAGATTTTGTTTATGTGTGGGGGTGATATAATCCCAGCCAGCAGCCAAGCCCCACGCAGCCTCTTCCTCACCCCCCCACCAATGGGATAGGGGAGGGAATCTGAAGAATAAAAGTCAGAGGACTCATGGGTTGAGATAAAGACAGTGTAGTAGGGAAAGCAAGAGCAGCACACACGCGCAAAGCAAAATAAGGAAATAAGTCACCTCTTCCCATGGGCAGGCAGGTGTTCAGCCATCTCCAGGAGAGCAGGCACCCATCACGTATAACTGTGACTTGGGAAGACAAACACGATCACTCGAAATGCCCTCTATTTCCTCCTTTTACCCCCTCCAGCTTTATGTAATGAGCATGATGTCACATGGTCTGGAATATCCCTCTGGTCAGCTGGGATCAGCTGTCACTTCCCAACCTCCCTTGCACCTCCAACTTCCTCAGCAGTGTGGCAGAAAAGGCCTTGGCTCTGTGTAAGCCCTGCTCAGAAACTCTATCCTGGTCAAAAGCTTCACAGTGGAATAATCATTGGGAAAACACACAAAAAATTATGAATGAAGAAAAGAGAATTCCTTAGGGTAGAAGGGTTTAACTCTTTGGGTTTTTTTCACAAGCACTGTTCCTTCTTCCAAAGTGCAAATGTACCTTAAGCCCTATCCAGGATATCTCATTCTTTGAAAAAAAGCAATAATTGCAGTCTAGATCCAGGAATAAATTCAGACATGAATCCAAAATGAAGAAGGATGCCAAGGTTTTTGAGTCTCAAGTTCCAGACACAGAATTTAATTCCAGGTAAGTTTAGTGATCAGCACTTCCTTGGGTCTTATTTTTGTTCTTGTTCATCATATGAGTTTATTGTCTTTATCCTTCTGAGATGATCTTCATTCCTCCTATACAGATTATATGTGCTTACCTAGCTCTACAATTAATAATTCATTCTTGGAACCAGGCTTAAATTTACATGTTACTGTGTATCTAGGTTAGTTAGGCACTGTTATTTGATCTGGTCCTCAATGGCACAGCTTATGAGACAAAAGAAGCAATATAGAAAAGACTGTCCTCACAGTGTTTTGTGGAGGTGGACAATGCTCTCCTGTTTTACAACGGCGATTCATAATATCTAGCTTGTGTTTTTGAAGTTACTGATCTGCAGTTTGACTCATCTGCTTGATGGAATATGTGTTTCTGATCTGATTAGGACACAGGTTTTATTCTGAGAGATATTCTGCCACCTCTTCAACATTTCTCATCAGCTAATAAATTTCATTTCTTCATTAAATTGCATGATTCAAGAAGACACATACATATTTATGATCACCCTGTCAAATTTCTAGATTAGTACCAGCTATAGTTTGTTCCATTTACTTTGTATCTTTGAGTTGTCCCGTATTAACTTATTCTTTGCATCCCTCTGAGACAGTACAAATTTTATTTCTTTGGTGAATAATTTCTGTATTTTTTTATTGTATTTTTTAGTCTAAAATCAAATTACCTAGATTATGCTGAAATTTCTTTTGTACTTTTTTTAAATATTTGGACAAAGACCTTACAAAAGTGACAGTGCTACCCCTGGCAACCAAGGCCACGGAGTGCAACTGGTCCATTCCTTATTTAGAGGATACTAAACATAACATAATCAATCCTTGAATCTTTCAATTTTTAAAGCTGTGTTTTGTCAGAAATATAACAAACTAAAAATGCCAAAAAGAAATCACACTAGATAAAAGGGTCTTGCTTTTCAGCCAGCAAAATTTAAATTGAGCAGTTTCTGTACAGTCTGGATCTACCTCCACTGTGAATTCATTCCTTGTTTTTCTTTTAAGTCTCTTGGATTTATTTATATTTTAGATCACCAAATTTCTGTTTTTCTCTGTCTATTTCACTGTTGTATTTGACTTGCATGACCAGATTTTGATTGTGGGGGGAGCTATGAGTGTGTCTTTGAGGAGCTGCCAGAAACTTCTCCCATGTCCAGCAGAGCCAATGCTGTCTGTGTCTAGGATGGACCCACTAAGAAAACATATTTAGGAAGTGAAATAAACTTATTGTGCAGATGTAATTGCAGCCAGAGAAGAGTGGCATGAGAACCTGTGAGAGGAACAACTCTGCAGACACCAAGGTCAGTGGAGAAAGAGTGAGAGGAGGTGCTCCATGTGCTGGAGCTGAGATTCCCCTGCAGGCCAGGGTGAAGAACATGGTTAGCCAGGCTGTGCCCCTGGAGCTTGTGGAGGTCAACGAGACAGCAGAGATTCATCTACAGCACTACAAGGCATGAAGGAAAACTTCCTCCCCTAGCCTACAGCTACTTGAATTTTCAAAACAAGTAGCTTGGATATCTTCTGCTTTCCTACTTAAGAAAATGAAAACTGAATGTTTAAAACTGCTTGACTCCAGTGTTCTCAGAAATGGTGTTTCTTTAAAATGCATCATCTAAAGAACAATGCCACTTAGCAGAAATTGAAACTTTTGAAAGTCTTAACCATGTTGACCAAACCATGGAGTAAGAGACAAATTTAAAACTCGATTTTTTTTTTTGTCTGCACTAGTTACAGAAGTAATTTTCTGCATTTTTCCCCGTGCTTGTATTTGCAAATATACCAGCCCAAGTGTAACACTAAGAGTGCGTTCTGGATATAGACTGGCCACCCAGCCATGACACAGTGTTGATATTAAGGCACTAGGTCTTATCACCTTATATTGAAGAAAAATGGCTCTTATAGATTTGTAGTGAAAAGGACTGAGTAGTGTGTTCTACTCTGTGATCTATCTAGGGAAAGAAAGCAGGGTATCTGTTAATCTAAGCATTGTAGCACATTTTCTGATCTATACTTATTTACAGACTCTTCCAACATCAACAAGAAGAGCTGAATAACATTTATAGACTTCTCATCCTGTTACTTCTCCCGGTGTTCATTTCTTCTTATCAGCAACTTCTATGTGTCCTGGCCTCTCTATAATGCAGATAAATAAATTATCATTACCTATGGCAGATTGTCGCTGTTCAAGGAGATACATTTTCTGCCATCAAGACAACATCTCCCTTAGATGTAACATACACACAGTAATCTTGCAGCATAAGACCACAGCTGGAAACTATTTACAGAAACTATGGAGCTGGATTAATTTTTCCTCCCTCTAAATCAGATAGACCTCACCAGGGAGGTTATTATCTTTGAGAGACTTCTCTAAAAATGATGTTTATTACCTCACCTTGCTGATTCACTCCATCTCTGCCATAAATATGGTGGATCAGTGATGCTTTGTCCAGACTTTTTAACTTCTGATGGTATTGAATCTCTCAAAGTTTGTTTTGAGGAAGGGAAAAGCAAAGGACAATTTTACTGAGTTTTGAGTAAAGCTAGAATCCAAAATGTTGTAGTTAAAACATAGGGATAGGCAAGATATCAGAATGTGCTCCTGAGCATCCTACATTTACGCAAATAAAAATATGAGGATCTTGACATGAATTACGAAGCAGGGATTTTAGAATCTGAATACACTTCCAGCTTCGCAGATGGACTCCAAACTATGATGGGACTAGCTCAAATCCCCAGAATATCTTGTATGAGCTTTGTAAGGGAAACTACGCCCATATCTGGATTTTAGTTTAGCAGGTGGAGCACATCTGCATTTTGAAATCACATTAGCATGAGTGTACAGGGTGTGTGTGAGAGCAGAATGCTTGATGAGGGTTGCCCTCACCCTGAAACAAAATGTATTTTATAAACCTGCATGCTCAAAGAAAAACTTGACAGGTGGCACCCTAATAGGAGTTTGAACCTGCACAAATTTGCCACCTCTAACTTTCACACTGTTTGCAAAAACAAACTGATAGACATGGCTGACTTTTCTTGACATAGCTTTAAAGCAGGGCACTGTTTCAGTGTGGATTTGCATACACATGTAATGGCAAGACACACTTGATTTAAGTCTTTTTTTTTGTTCCTAGATTTTTGGGTTTTGTTTTTGTGATATTTTTTCTCTTATTTTGTCACCGATGGAGCAGAACCTGCTCCTGCTCATCATTCTTTTTTAATCTAGCCCAGCGATGAAGCACACAACTGGGGCAAGCTTGGCAGTTGAAGGATCCAGATGCTAAATTCCAGGATTAATTTCTCTAGCAGAGGCAACTGGGAGTCAGATCCTCTCTCTGGCTTTCCTTGCAGCTTGGTTTAACCCCCAGCAATCCAAAAGGTTCATTTTTGTGTTAGACTGGGAGTTCAGTTTTCCTGGAAGGTGAAGAACTGCCAGATTGGCTTTGTCAAATGAAGGATTTTATATTTAAATATCAGTGCCTTGATTTTCCCAGTAATGAGAACTCAGTCATTGAAGACTTGTGTATGTGCTAATGATGCTTTAGTTTGGCATCTTCCTCAGAACATGACAAAAGAAGAAAGCTGACATTAGCAAGTGAGAACAACGAAGGGGAGGGGTAAAAATAAGCAGTGATACAGGGATATTATATTAAAACAGGAAATGCAATTGTGATACACGAAGATAGAAAATCAAAGTAGCTTAATTCATGTAGAAATGTAAAATCAGTTAAAATGCCATCAGATTATTATAATTTAACCTGCTTTTTTTTCATTGGTTGCCTCTTTCATTTGTTTGTTTGTTTGTTTGTTTGCTTGTCTGCTTAGTTAGTTAGTTTGTTTTGTTTTAAAGTGACCTTCTTTTATACTTGATGTCAGGGAAATGAATTGTGAAGGAACTGTAGAACGAAGAAATCTTGCAATCTTCCAGTAAATGTTTTACCCTTGTTGCAGTAGTACTTAATGAAAAGTAAACCCTATATATTAAACTGAATTCAAACTCTAAATTGTGTATACTGTTGTTGCAGGGACTATTAGCCATCAGAAGATAAAAAGCAATAAAACACAGTTTGGATCTCCATAACAAGTTATGCATTGTGTGTGCTTTTAAAATAACTTAATTCTGTATTTATCAAGCAGTACATGTTGAAGGTGCACTACATACGAAGCATGACATTTCACAAAAATGACAAAAATGACAAGCATGTCATTTCGCAAAAATATTATCGGGGAAAAAAATTAAGATGAAAGAGAATTAAAGTGTAGATTCTACAGAAAAAATACTTAATAATACAATGAATGGTCAGTTTCACATTTGAAAATAGGTATTTTTATATGAAAATATGTAAACTAATATCATAAAGTTCTTTAATATCACACCAACTACTGGTTAAAAAAAGTCTCAAATACAGTATGCATCTCAAGACGAGATAGATTTATGTTTAAATAAATTTTCTTCTTTCAAACCCACTTTGCAATAGGTATGGATGACTTTAAAAGAGGAAATTTGGCAAACTCCATAGAACAGTGGGAAAAACTGGAAGTGAAAAATGAAAATTAAACTCCACAATTAACATTTTCAGCCTGGAGCCAGAGGGTGATCTTAAAGGTTACACTTATTTTAAAGATTTATTCTTATGCTATTAGATTTATTTCTGCATCTAATAGCATTCTTGACCAAACGAGCACCAGAAGTGCTCTACCAGAAGTGGGAGAGGACCTGGAATGCAGCTCTGCAGAGTAGGAATAAGTCTACCTTTTGAGATTTTTCCTTTGCTTTTCTGGATGAACACATTCTACCTAGAGCATTGAAATAAATCTGTTATGCTGAAGGCAATAAATGAGTTTATGCTCATTGTTTCCATGTTTGTGCTGTGTATACTCTTCAGCTAGCACACAATCAAGGTCAGATGGATTTTATTTAACAGATGAAAAATAAGTGTATGCAGTGTAAGTAGTGTGTTGATCTGAAAAGCAATCTGAGAATTTTTGGCTGCAATCAAGCTCTAATATGATGCCAAGATTCATGACCTATGGTTCATAGGTGGGAGCACAGGTCTTAGAGTTGTTTGTGAGCAATAAATTACAAGCTCCTGATTAGAGAATTTTGGAGTATGGCTTTGGTCAAGGCCTTGTCAAGTGAAATAGACCCAAGAAATGATGGATCAGCAGGGGGATTAAATTCTGGTCTAAAGAAATACATTGGGATATCTCTGGGGATAATCAGACCTTTACTCCAATAAAGCAAAAGTCAGCAGTATTATATATGTGAAAAAAACATGAATAGTCTCTATAACCTGTGTTCATGTCACCTTGTAAAATTAGAGTTTTCTTGCCTGGAGGACGATACTTTACGGCAAGTGGGCTGCAAAGTGCAGTTAAGTAACCTGGCAGAATTTCTTATGCCTCCCCCACCAGCACTATTTATTATGGGTGAGATCCTGAAACCATTGAAAACAAAGATAAAATTCCCACTGAGTGTCTTGGGGCCATGATTACAGGAGGTTACTTTATAAAGTAATTGTATTTGTTTTGTGGTAGATGATGTAAGACTTTTCAGATTGGGATGAGTAGTGGGGGAGGATGACCTCACTAGTCTTGCTGGCAGTGCTCTTCCTAATGCAGCCCAGGCTACCACTGGCCTTCTTGGCCAGAGAGCACTGCTGGCTCATGGACAGTTTGTTGTCCACCAGGACCCCCAGGTCCTTCTCCACAGAGCTGCTTTCCAACAGGTCAGCCTGTACTGGTGGGTTATATTACCCAGGGGCAGGACTCTGCACTTGCCTCTGTTGAATTTAGGATGGTTCTTCTATTCCCATTTCTCCAACCTGTCAAGGTCCTTCTGAAGGGCTGCACAGCCCTTTGGGATATTGGCCACTCTTCCCAGCTTTAAGTCATCAGCAAAATTGCTGAGGAGGCATCTTCCCCTTCATCCAAGCCATTGATGAATAAGTTCAACAATTCTGGGCCCAGTATTGAATGCTGGGGGACACCAGTACTGACAGGCATCCAGCTAAACCCTGTGCTATTGATTGCAACCCTCTGGGATCTGCTGTTCATACAGTTCTCAATGCACTCACTCTTCACTCATCCCGTCCTTCCTGAGTTTGCCTACAAGGATGGTGTGAGAGACAATGTCGAAAGCCCTGCTGAAGTTGAGGTAGGCAATATCCACCGCTCTCTCTCCCCTCATCCATCCAGGTAGTTGTTTCATCATACAAGGTTATTTGGTTAGTCAAGCATGATTTGCTTTTAGTTAATCTATGCTGACTACTCCTCATCACCTTCTTATCATCCATGTGAAGAGAGATGACCTATCTCCAGAATCAAAGTGCTCCATCACTTTTCTGGGAATTGAGGTGAGGCTGGCTGACACATAGTTCCCTGGGTTCCCCTTCTTGCCCTTTTAGAAAGACTGGCATGATATTTGCTTTCTTCCAGTCCTCAAGCACCTGAACTGATCACCATGACCTTTCAGAGATGATTGTGAGTGGCCTGGCTATGGTGTTTGCCAGCTCTCTCAGCACTCCTGCATCCCATCAAGGCCCATGGATTTGAGGATGTCAAGATTGCCTAGGTGTTCTCTGACCCAGTCCATTGCTGAGTTTTGAATAAACTGTAGTTTTAATGATTCACACCCAGTCTTAGGTAGAGGAAAAGCAGAGATAACCATTTACAATGTTTTGGTAGGAAAGGAGAACCATGGTTTTAATTTTTAGGATATTTTTGTCCTTTCTTTCAAAACTGTTGCAACTCACATTGATTTTCACTTTATTGACATCCTGTCAATAGTCTCAGAGAACCTGAAGAGAAGATAACATCTCAGAAAACATACTATATTATTCTCAAGGAGTTCATTTCTGCCAAATAAAACAAGAAAAGTCCTTGCCACTCTTAAAGTACCAGTTTTGGAGCTTGTAACAGGAGGCATGAAGGTATTGTGAATAGTTCATCATGTCAGAATAGTGCTTGAGTCCAGGAATTTATTCCATTTGAATCACCAAAATAAGTATTTAACAGCAAAGTTCGTAAAAAAAGACATGGGTGAAGATAACACAAGAGAATTATTTAATTTACTCAGATATTTTTAATATAAGAATTTGAAGGTATGTTTATTTATCATGTTTTTAAGGCACATAATATCCTTGTTCAATTTAGAGTTAGAGATCGCATGTTGTCTCTAAACAATGTTGATATTATGCTTTTATTCATTTATATGGGTACTGCTGATATCCTTGTTTGTCAAATCACTACTGTGAGAGACTCTGTGGATCAGTTTAGTTTTCAGTAAACCTTGCTACAAAAAAAGAGCTAGCATGTGATTAATCCATGGAAACCTATAAAAGCTGTAGGAACTCTTCTTGAGAGACATAAATTACTTCTTTAATTCAAATACATAAACAAATTGTTTTGAATAAAGGAACATGCAGAATAGCAGAAAGCATACCAGACATATTTCACTGAAATACTGTAAAATTCTATATCAGACTGGTACTTATTATATCATATTCATGTCTGTTCCTAAAATATTTGAGGATGTAAAGCTTTTGAATTAGATTGTTGCAAATATGGAGCTGTGTCTAGGTGGTCGGAAAACAACTGTTCATCTGACAATGCAGTTATCATAGTATGTGTTTAGGGAAGAATTGGAAGGTATGGTGGCAAAACATCAGTAAGTAGGCCTGATTTTCCTGAAAGGAAGCTTCACACAACTTTTCAGTGTTTTTTCAATTGGCTCTTCAAAGGTTTTGTAATAATCTGTGCAGAATACCAAATAACCTTTCCTTTTAAAAGTTTTACCAAAGTAAGTTATTTCTAGCCAATAAAATTATATATCCAAGTGTGCCCTTGGCATCGAGAAACTAGAGGCAACAGCCTAAGAAATGAAAAAATTTGGAAGCTTTATCACTTTTTTTTCAGCTTTGTATTCAGAAATTAAAAGGGCTTTTGGGTATAAGTTTTAACAGAATGCTCCTTATTGAGTTGCACCTGAGAGGAATAGTCAGTGAAAAATGTTAACCTACGAATTATTTCTCAGCAGATAGTTACATTAGAACTCCCTCTGGAAAAATTGTTTTATTTGCATTTTGGTAGACCGTGTCTCCCTTTTGGTCAGTCAAGTGCTGTTGAACCCTGTTTTGAATTCTGTAAGCTCTAAAAATTAATTTCTTCCCCAGTTCTCTTGAAATATGGAATCAGACGTGGAATGTGAAAGTAGAAGTACGTAAGATATGGCATATAAGGTATGGCATACTTTGTCTTAGAAAAGAAACATAAGGCAAATAGATGTGACAGTAGTCAATGTGTTTTCTTTGCCTTTTCAGTCTTGACACCATCTCTCTGCATGACACACTTCTGTAAACTTTTTAATTGAATCTTGAGTTGCAAACTTTGCTGCAGAGGTTGTGTCTTCATGGCTGGTTTTTTGTTTTTGTTTTCCAGAAATCCAATCTGAAGTGATGAGGCTAATCAAATTATTATTTCTAACTGTGTTGCTGTGTTTTATATTCTATATAAATAATAATTTATGTGAAATAGTGAATAAGATCTACTCAGAAGATCTTACTGACATCAATCGCAGGCACATATATGTTCAAACATTGCCAAAATATTATTTTGATTTCTGTGCATATGTTTATGTCATTATATTCTTTTGTTTCTGTGTCATCATTATGGTATCTGTAATGCAATTTTGGAATAGTAAATATGTACTTGAAAAATCTGTATTGTTATTCTTCTTTTTAGCAAAGTGTATCTAATTATTCTATTTTGGTTTTTCATTTCATAAAAAATACATAATTTTATTAAATGTCACTTTAAATTAGTATATGTTAGGAGTATGTGCCCTTAAAATCCAAAGGTAAACCTTTCAACTGACAGGCAATTTTGTCCCAGTGAAAGAATTCACATATGAATCTGTTAAAAAATGGCGTTTTCCCCTCACCCCTGCATTTTCCTACTGCTATCCCTGTTATGCAACCGTTTCACTTCCATGGCCCATAGTTATCCTGCTGTAAAATGAATTGAGTTCTTTCTGTTTTGTCCTTTAAAAATGACAGAATCCTAGTTGATAGCTAAAATTATTGTTATTATTCCCAAACTGCAAGACCTACTCCATAAAATTATTTTTTTAGTATGATTTATGGTAACAAATTCTACATTGAGGTCTGCATTGGCCACTGCACCTTCATTTAATTTACCTGTGAATAATTTAAAGTCATATGTGAAGAACATCTAGGTAGTCTATTATCCTGGCCCACACAATTTTTATGGGCTCATAGGGTTTTTTACCTTATTATCTGTTTATTTTTAAGTCTTAAATCATTCTTTCCTTCAAATTACTTTAAAATCATTAGATAACAATAGCTGCCCAAATAATACTTTTATTTTCAAAACTGCAGTGGTACTACATGGACTAAACCCAGGATCTACACTCGTCTAAAAGACAGAACTACCCAAGAGATCATATAGTCCTTCCGATAAGGATTATAATGTCCTCAGACCTGAGTACATTGAATATCTACTGAGATTTTTTTGTACCTTACTTATGGTAATTTACATTTGTAGACCCTGATTTCTATAAGGCAGCTTGCCTCTTCTAATATGCTTAATGCCATCAACTTTACTTAAAACTGAGGCAAAATATTAATTCAAGTTTTGGGGCCATATCTAGATTATATTTAATCTTTTTCCTTGATCTATTTTTAATTATGTGGATAAGAAAGTTTTCAGTATTTGTTTAATATCCTTTGCAAGATCTAATTTATCTTGACTTTTGCAGTTCTCACTTCTTCTCTAAACATATTGACCTGTAACACATAACTTTCACTACTGATTAAGCCCTTTTTTCATTTCTTGCAGGTCTTCTGTTTTTCTCACTTTTGAAGACACTATTTTAATCCATTTAGGTTTGAGGCCCTTTTCTCCAAGTTTCTTCCACTTTGAATTGAAAATTGAAGAAAATTCCCATGCTTATGGCTCTGTGGTACATTCAATCCAACCCCTGCAAGTTTTCTCTTCTAAATTTAAAACCTTCATTATGTAATTGCTTTTATTTGGTTCCCCTTCATTTCAGCTGAGTCAGTCACAACCACATGATTCAGCATTACACCACTAAAAACAACTTGATAAGGAGTTTTTAATAGCGGTGCCTCATATTAAGCTCTAGTCTCATAGAATTCATATTAGGAAATAAAATTCTTACAAATGCACAATAATTTATCTGAAATAGCCACTCAGTACTTTTATATATTGCAATGACTTTGACCAGGATGCATTCCTACCCATAATGCAAAACTGATCTATTTCCTGTTTGTAGAAATTACTGGGGAAAAACCAAATAGCAACCAAGAAAACCCCAAAAGAAACCCAAATGAACCCCCACAGGAAATAAGCAAAGTTTGGGAGAATACAGTAACTGAAGGGAAACAGATATGTAATAGTGAAGAGAATGGATTACTGCTTCTACATTACCTCAATTGTCCAGGCAGACTGGCACAAAAAATTGCATGTATTTTATTATGGCCCAATGTAATATTTAGAAGAAAATAACACAATTATAAAAACAAAGAAAATGTCCATGAAAGAAGTGACTGAATTACTTAATATCTAAGATCAGAACTTGAATCCTCTCTTTCAGAACTGATAGAAGTGAAGGGTCATTCTGGGTGTTGCTACAACCCAATGATAATTATTCCATAAAAAGTGGAACAACTTCAACATGGAAGACAGACATGAAATATATGCAGGAGACAGATTTACAGGATGTAACTTTCATACATAATGAAAGCTCAAAAAATTGACCTGTTATTTAATGTAGAGATATTTCCTTCTCCAGTGGCTGAGTTTTCCAAGGTAAGAAGGACTTGGAAATGTAACAGCAGGATACAGAGTCAGGTTGCCGAACGCCTTATTTAGACATACAATTTTTACTGAAGAATTTTTTGAAAGCTTATCTCAGATAGAAGTGAAAAGAGTAGTCTAAAGGTAATCTTCTTTCAAATATAAAATACAGAAATCATATAGCCCACCATCTTTCCATCTTAAATAGGGAGTCAGCCTTTTCAGGTAATGTAAAAATACCATTCTCAGAAATACAATAGACTACATCATTAGCAATAAGAATTCCTCATAGTAGTAGAAGTTCAATTAATAAATTATACACAGAAAATTAATGTATTTCTGACACTGTTTTTAAATTTGAAAATATAAGTCCCACAGAGTTTTGCTGCAGGAACTGACATTCTAGTGGTCCCAGTTGACTGGAAGTTAGAAAATTTACATGAAGGGTCAGAAGGAAGATGCAGGGAATTACAGGGCTGTCCGACTGACCTTGGTGCTGGGAAAGGTTGTGGAGCAGATCATCTTGAGTGTCATTATGCAATGTACAGGACAACCAGGGCATTTTTGCCCCGTCAGCACGGGTTTATGAGAAGCACACCCTTCCCCAAGACCTTTGAAGGCAGGGTCATCTGCCCAGTGAATGAGGGAAAGATTGCGGTTTTCTATCTGGACTATAGTAAAGCCTTCAGCATTGTTTCCCACAGCTGTTTCTGGCAGCAGGCTGGATATCCAGTCCTGGAGAGTGATGGTGAATGGAGTTATATCCAGTAATGGCCAGTCACAGTGGGGTTCTGCAGGATTCAGGTCAGTCCTGTTTAATATCTTTATCAATGATTTGGATGGGGGGATCAAGAGCACCCTCAGTCAGTCTGCAGACAACACCAGGTTGGGTGGGAGGTGTTGATCTGCTGGAGAGGGAAGGTTCTGCAAAGGGATCTGGACAGGCTGGATTAATGGACCAAGGCCAATAGTATGAAGTTCAACAAGGTCAAATTACACTTGAGAACTGGCTGAAGGAGCTGGGGTTGTTTATCTTAGAGAAAACCAGGCTCTGGGGAGACCTTATTGACTTCTACAACCATCTGAAAGGAGGTTGTAGCAAAGTGGGGGTTGGTCTCCTCCCAGATAACAAGCAAGAAGAAAAGGCTTCAGGTTGCATCAGTAGGTGTTTAGGTTGGATATTAAGAAAAAGGGGGAAAGGGTAGTTAAGCATTGGAGAAGGCTGCCCAGGGAAGAGGTTGAGTAATTACCCTTGGAGGTATTTAAAGATGTCTACATGTGATGCTGTCTTGGTTTAGTGCAAATTTGGGAGGAAACCTCCAAAGGAGATTCCTCTGGAAAACAAATCCAAACAGCCCCTCCCCCCAGATGGTCCAGGAAAAGAACTTCCTCGGAGAAAATTTAACAAACAAGATGCCCACAAGCACAAAGAATGAATAATATGAAACAATAAAACCTCTGCCCGCTCCGAAGAGAGATGGCAAACAGAGCCAGTCCTTGCTGTGGGTGTAGCTCAGCTCACTCAGTCTCTCACCAGCCCCACTCCCTCTGCAGGCCCAGGCCCAGCGGCCGCAGGTGCCAGCCCTCGCTGCTCCTCTGGGTTTGTCAGTCCAGAGCAGATTTAAACAGTCCCAAGAAAAAGGGAAAAAACAGTCCAGGGAACTTCTCTTCCTCAGCTAGCTAAAACTAACTAAAAGCACAGGAGATCTCTGTCCCACCGCTGTCCGTGCCTCAGACGAACGCCGGAGCCAGGCCGTGTGGGAGTCAGGCAGTTTTCTCAAAACAAACTGCGCTGCTTCTTTCTCCCCCTTCGCTCCCGGAATGAGTTTTAAAGGTACAGAACTCAATATACAGCACAAACAGAACAGATGTTTGGGGATATAAACATCATAAAGTCACTCTAGGACAGATGCTTAGGGACATGGCTTAGTGGTGAACTGGGCAATGTTAGGTTTATGGTTGGACTTGATGATCCTAGAATTCTTTTTCAACCTAAACAATCCTATGATTCTATGATTCTACTTAATCAAATATGTAAATAGGAAGTCTAGAAAAAGAATCTTTTGCTGGGCTCCTATTATGTGATACCAGATGCATGTGAAACTCTTGTCCCCATCTGCATGTTTCGTCTTAGATATGAAAACATCATATTAATTGTGACTATCATATTAATTACATCTGATTGTTTAGGACATGAGTTACTGAATACATCTCTCTCAGTGCAGGTGGCACAGTTTTCAATGTGATGAACTGTAGCAATCATGGAAAACTAGAGAATTTGTTTCTAATTTACACTGAAAGAATGCAATTTAGTTTTTAGGGAAAATATGTAGATCTTTCAGTCATTAAGGAAATTACAGTCACTTTTGTTGTAGTAATCTCTCTTTTATAAAAATCTGGCTTAAGGAAGAAAAATTACTAGACTGTAATTGATTTCTACTATACTTTATTCTTTCATGCTACACCTGTCATCTTATCTACATGTCTCTCAGATTTAAGACTACAGAAATTACTGTAGATAAAGGTAGTATTTGTGATGTGCTATGGATTGTATTGAAATCTTTTGAACTCATTTAGGCTATGGCATTCTATAGCAGATTAACTAAAATAATTCACAGTTACTTCAGCCTGGGACAGAGAAAAGGAAACAAGCCTCAGATGTGAAATGCACTCATCAGGTTCACTCACTGCTTGATTACTCTCTTACTACTTCACATTTGTTCTGATGTGAGTCATCAATATTTTGGCCATGAAAAAAGATGTCAGATGAACGTGGTAAAAAGTCAAGCCTTTTCCCATTGGAGACACAAATGATGTGTGGAGACACATCACCTCTGTGTGCCTCCAGAGGTGATGTGAACAATAGAAAATACCTCTCTTCTTCAAATATTTTATCAAAAGCTCTGTGTGATTCCCCTCCATGACCTATGTGAGCTTCTGTTCAGTGAGGAAGCTAAAAACTTGAGTCTGACTCTCTGTCTTTGTCCCACACTCTCAGGGCACATGCTTCAGCCCACCTACAAGGCTGACCACAAACTGCTTAAGGTGATGACAAGAGTTTTATTTTTCTGGGGGTTTAAAACTCACCACAAGAGGTAAAAAGTCATTCAACTATCTTACTTCACTTAATTGTGTCCTTCATAAAAATACCCAAGTTCAATTTTTTTCCCACTTACCAACAGTTAGCAATCTTTTAATTAGCCTGTCAAAAGTCTCAGGAATTTTTGATTTTGATTTTTGTTTTATTTTAGGGAGGGGCATTCTTAAGTGAACAATGAAAAATTAAAACCTCATCTATTGAAGCTGATTTTCACTGTCTTGATATTAGGAAATAAAGGTTTTCTCTGTGCTTAATAGTGTCATGTGGCTCAGCTGGGACTTGAATTGATCTTCATGCTCATTTTCTCATTTCCAGGTGAAATCTTGGGCTGGGACATATTGTTACTCTGTTAACTTTCAATGCTTCCTGCTGTTCTTCCACGGATCTGTGATAACAGGTCTTCATCTTTTCCTTGTTTGGTCTGTCATATAGCCAGAATTAAAATGTGTGTTATGTGAATTTCAGATCCTTGAATGTGGTAACGGCCTTCAGGTTTAAAAAGAGCACTGAAATGTCAGAACCAAGATGTGATGCCTTACATCTACCATCTGATTCATGGGAACATATGGGTAAATCTCTTAGAAAAAAAAAAAAAAAAAAAAAAGAATGTTTTGCAAACACAAATAAGTTGTCTGAGCAAGTCAAATTTGTGAGCCTAGGATATGTTTAATTGAATGCAGCAGAGAAAGATGCTAGTGTGGCATCAATTTGCCCTGTTTGGTACCCAGTGCAATTTCTGTGATGTAGTAAGCCCGAGAGTTAAATTGTGTTCAGAGGCTACAGTGAACCTCATAACTCCTTGAAAAAGTATTTTCTCTGCTTTACATTCTGATCCTATTTCTTTGAGTAAGTCTAATTCATGTTTTACATATCCATGGTACTGTTAAAATGTGAATCATTCTAAGGAACTCTTCATGACAGCCCGGCTGTAGAGTGGGAAGACACCATAGTAAAAAAGAAAAAAAAAAGCATAAAGGAACACTGTGCTAGAAATTGTAATACAATTCAGCTGTTCTCAGATATTTTCTAAAGATATGAGCCCACATTTGTTCTGAGAAGAAGAAGCTAATGGGGTTTTGGTATCCTAGCCCTGAGTACTCCAAAGTCCTTAAAAAGCATTATTGCCTTTTCTAATTTTTCACTGATATTTTAATTCTCCATTTTAAAATTAAGATGAAAGAGGAAAAAAGATATATATTTTTCTTTACTGTGACAGCACCTAAAGTCTGTAGTCAAAATCATAGCTCTAATAGGTAATTCAGTGGAAATATACAACCGGGTGGTGATTTCATTTGACAGACTGAACTCTAGCCGAGGTAGGGACAATAATTAGGTGTTCATGCCTTTTGGCAAAAAAATGTTGTTATGTTATTCCAACATATAAAAAACCTCCATATGCAGGATGTTATGGGGTCTTCCCATTAGGAGGAGAAGTTCCTGATAGACAGGTATTTATTTTTTGCCACCCTTATTTACAAAAAGTTTGTTTTTCAATGAGAACAGTCAGGTAGGACAGGCAGTTTCTTTGCTGAGTTGCTGGCAAATCTTTCCCCACTCTATGCTGTCTCACCAAACAATGCTCACCACAGAAGTGCTGAGATACTTGGTTCCTTCTCCAGATATGTTTAAAAGAAATTTGGCATGATGAGGACTTCTGCCTTCAGTCTCTATTAGCTGTGGTGTTTTGTAAGAAATATTGCTCAGCCATTACCATCCAGGATGGACTTATGTGCTCCTTATTTCTTTCCCCAGTGGCACAAAGCAGTTTGTTCAAGCTGTGTAATTAGCTAAGCTGTGTTACTAGGTGGCTGTATTAGTGAAGGTATATATTTCTTACCCCGGGTGTGGAAACATTTTAAAGTTTCAACTCTTAAATATTTTTAAGCTTCAAAATGACCTTTTTCTTCTTAATCACATTATGGATATTTTACACACTGTGATATTTTTGTCCCAGAGTGTGACTGGATTGCTCTTTTAGGCCCTGATTCAGCAAAGCAGTAGGGTATTTCCTGCTTTAAAAATCAGCAAAACATTAATATATTTCCTACTTTAAAAAAAAGATTAAAGGTCTTAAAGTAATCCTTGGAAATTCTGCCCCAGTTTATTGGAAATTTTATTTAAAAATTCAAAGAGAGACTGTTATTCTTCAGAATGTATCATATCTTAAACACTTCTAATGAAGGAATATAGAACTTTTCTCACTCACTTTTTTTTTTTTTTTTTCTATGGGAAAGTTCATAAGGCTGTGATTGCTTTTTTGTTTTAATTGTATTGTTTATTTCTATGTGACAGTAATACCATTAAATCACAAGGTGTTCTCCAGTAAGTTCAATACACAAAACTATGTGGATGATGTTGAAGAAATGATTAATAATACTTGCTTGTCCCTGGTAATTATTTTATTTCTCTGAATAACAAAGTGAAGATACTAGAAATGTAAATCTCAGAAAAGAATCTAATTGTGTCATGGTTTTTCAGAAATGGAGCTTTTGTGATGTGTATTCTCCCAAGATATTAGTCACTGGAAAAGTTCTGTTCTGTAAAAGAGGTGTCCTATAGAATTGGTGTCACCCTTGATCACAGTGCTCCCTATTGAAAAGCACATAAAACTATTTCATAAAGCAAATGATTGTATCACGAGTTTTAACACTGGCGCAATAAAGTGGTTGCCAAACCAGCTGTACGAGTCCATGTAGAAAATATTCCACTTCAGGGCAACATTCAATTGATGTGCATCTGGCACTGTAAGCACAAAAATGCGTGTGGACAGAAGCAAGCTTTAAGAGATTGTCCTTTGCTGTTCCCAGCTTACTCTTTCTATCAAAGGGCTATGGCAGTAACTGGTCAGATTTGAATAGCAAAACTCCACTTGGGTGCTTGATAGAAAAACATTGTGTTCAGGCACTGGAACAGCGTCACAATTATTACAGCAGCACAATGGGGATCAAGAGCTGTACAATAAGGAGGTTTCACATAGCCGAAGTAGCACGCATGACAGAGAAATACAGCTAGATAAAGTGGATCAGTGTTCTTCTTTCAGCCAAAACTCTTACACTTCAGTAAAATTAGTTCACATTTAACACTGCTTTAAATGAGAATCCTCCAGCTCTGTTTAATAAAGGAATGTATAAAATGATTCTGTGATTCTTTTATTTTGGATTATATGCTCCTGGCATAACAGCAAAGTGAAAAGACCTGAGACTTCTGAAGACAAAATAAGCACTGAAACAATACTGTCATGATTCTTTCCTTTGTAAAGCCACAAATGAGACATTTGGGAACAGAAAACTGTTTTGAGGGGACATTAAAATGGCCAAGAACAAATTGGTACAGAAAATGACATCCTTTTCTGAACATCCATTAGTTTCTGATAATCAGAAATTCTCGGATGCTTGAACATTCCATTAGTATGAAGCAGCGAGTTAATTGTAATAATTATCAGCAGTTTTAATTGTTTTGTTATAATGTATTTTGCAGTTTGTTTGACAGTGTGAAATAAATATGCACCTCTAGGAAAATTATCTAGTATAATAAAATTAGGCTCCATTATGCCTCCCAACCTCGGAATTAAAATTTGTGCATAAATATGTATTTCTGTTTGTGTACATAGAAGAACTATACTGGATGAGTGGAGATGTATAAATAAATTGGAATTTATTTTTAAAGTGGAAGATGGATTCTCCTCTTAAGAACTCTTTGTGACTTTCAAGCCTTTAGTTTTTAGGCGTGCAGTCAGAGAACTGTTATGTCTCTTCAACTTTACCGATTATTCTTTTGTGCTACAAAGAAGTACTTTATAAAGATTTTAGCAGTGGTTTCTAGAATATCTGTATTTATGCCACGTTAACAAAAATGTGGTGATGTGTGCAGAAGTTAATTGCAATGATGATTTCCAGATGGGGATCCCAAAGAACATAGAACCAATAAAAAATTAAATGTTGCAACATCTGAGAGAAGGTCCTACTTGCAGTTACTTCATCTGGTCCAACAAAATATGAAAATTCTGGAAAATAATTATTCAAATTTACATAACAGTCTTCAATATGGTGGAAGCTAAACCTCAGACATTTGAATTCCTGTATTGCACCTTAACAGCCAAATAGCATTGACTCTTTCCTTACACACTTGAAGTCATTACCTATAATTCTTCAATGTCCTGTAGGCTTTATACTATTCCTCAATATTGTACTAGGGTATCTGATATTGGAGAAGGATTCGGTTTATTGTGTTTTGAAGAAGATGTTAAAAAATTAGAGTGGAGCAGAAAGAAGCCACACAAAAAAATTTAAGGAGTGTAGAGAGATGCACTTCATTAGGATATTCTCACAGTTTTATCTGCCAAAAGAAAGATCTATATGCAGTTTGATTACAGTGTTTAAATATTGTTTTGTAAGAACACCCTATGTACTCAAGGGCTTTTTAATTTCATTAAAAATAAAGAAAAAAAAATTGTAGTTGTAACAAGAACCACTAACAAGATGCCGCAGTTAGAAAAAAAACCAAAACAAGCCTGGAATAAAACCTTTGGGTTTAGTAGTGATTTTGATGGGTGATTAACTGGTGGAACAAATTACCAAAAGAAATGAGAAATTATACATTTCTATATTTCTTTCAGATACTTTTTGAGAATATTTGTTTTAGTTAAATGCAAGTTACTGACTTTTGTAAAGGCATAAACAAGGCAATGTGTAATGGTCTAAGTTATAATGTCATATGGTACATGAGATCTCAGACAAAAAAACCCGATGATTCCTTCTGATTTTATGCTGTGATTATTGCCTACACAGTTTGCATCCTCCACATTGAAGTCTCTTGACAAGAGATGTAAATTCCTGTCAGTCTTGCAACAGTTAATAACTTCATTATTTATTTTTATTTGCCTGTGGAAAAAGACAGAAGATGCTGTGAGCCCTGGAGAGACTTGAGAGGGTCAGAAGCTTGTCTGGATTCCAAAGGAAGATAGGAAGGCTTTGTTCATTCCTCTATGAAGACAGAAGTTGGGGAAGAGAAGAAATTAGTGAGGGGAAAAGATGACAGATGGGATGGGGGTGGAAAGCAGTGATACCAACCTGAAAAGATTTGTAATCACTACACTAAGCAATAGATGAACTTTTGGAACTAATTTCCTTCAGTCTCATGTACGTGTTGAAACCTGAGGTAAGGGTCAGTGCATAGTCTAGCAAAGAATGATATAAAAATGTTTTCTGATAATCTGGAGCAGATGTCTATAAAGAGCACCTTCAGAATAAAGTTGTTATATAGTTATCATATTCTTAGCGAAGAGGGCTTTTTTGTTCGTTTTTGTTTGGGGTTTTATTTGGGGGGTTTGGAGTTTTTTGGGTGGGGGGTGTTTGGTTTAGGTGAACTTTTTTTCTTTTTTGATTTTTTTGTCTCTGTGTACTGTGTTTTGTTGTTTAATTTATTTGGTTTTTATTCTGTTGGTGGTGTTTTGTTTTATTTTTGCCTCCTGTAGGCAAGTCTGTTTCTGCTTTTGTAAGTATACAGGATTTCTCCTGAGCTGGAGGGAAGAGTCCTCTCTCTGCTCTCCATGGAGCAGAGCAGCTGAGAACATGTTCAGCACACCTTTGCAGAGTTCCCACAATGGGTGCATGCTAACAACATCTTTGGCTAAATGCCTGTTTGACAGTTCAGTTTTCAGGGGCACAATTTCAAGAAATGAATGTGAATACTGCCTCTCACTGTTTCTCTGGTATGTGATTTGTAAATAAAAAGAACTTTAACCTTTTGTAAGCTCAATGGTAAGTTATTTGTTGGAGCAGCAATGTGTCAGCCCCTAGTTGATTCAGAAATGACAACTAAGGAGCAAGCAGACTATGCTTCATGTAAAATCCAGTTGTAGTGCCATCATTATAAAGAAGGCTTGAGAGCTCTGCTGTCTTTTCTGTAGCTGTCACTGCCTCTGTCAAAGCCTTCATCTGAACTCAGAACATATAACTTTATTTCCTTATAATGACTAATGATGATTCATGGTTTTTGCCTTCCACTGTCTTAGATTCCAGCAATGGATGTTTTTATACCTGCTGTCTTAAATCTCTCTATTCACTGTTCAGGAAAACTTCTAAAGCATGCACACTCAGCCTTCCAAAGGGTATTCAATAGCTCCTGAGGATTCTTCCCTTTTTTAATAGTGCCCCATGCTGTTTCAGCTATTCTGCCATCTTCGAGATTATAATTACTATTGTCATTGCTGGAGCTAGGCATCTACTTGGGGAGTGCTCCATAGAGAAGTGAGCTGCACCTCCTCCCTCCCCTGAGTCCAGAAGGACAGTTCCTTCTCATCTCTGCTGGTCCCAAAGGCAGGAGGCTTCTGGCTGTTCTTTAACCCTGACCTCTTGCTTTGCAGTAGATAAAGCTGAAGTCAAATCACTGAGCTGACAGTTTATAAAATGTATTACCTTCTATTACCAAATTTTAAAAGCCTGAAGCAACTTTTTGAATTTTAGCACTGATGTTAGTTTTTGTTGTAACTTTTTTTTTTAACTGTAGCTACTGATGGTTATTTCAAGTGACTTAACACATTTATTTTTGTAAAGGCAGCTGGTACTATCTGCTTTCACTGTCTCTCTCTTCCAGAGAACTGAGTTAGTGCTTACTTTTAACTGTGTTGACTTTTGCTGAAATTATTTAAGACCCTCTCCCCTTTTCAATTTTTGAAACTACTGGGATGACACATTTAATATACTCTCTTTATGTTTCTGAAAATAAGTTTATTTATTTTTAGGCTGCGGCTTTGATTTTATTTCTAGGTGTTGCTGCTTTCCTCTGATAGGGATAATCCACACTGAGATGCCACATTGTTTGGAGAAAATGGCAAAAATGCCTACAGAACAATGCTCAGAAGGAGGAGAGCTATGTAAATGACACATCAACAGATGTACTCAGAGACTGCTTATTCCTCGTGCATACAAGGTGCACACTGATGGGTGCAAAGGAAAAAAAGGAGAGTATGTTTTGGGGGAAGACCGGTGTTTTTCACTGAATGATTTTTGTTCTAGTGTTTTGTAGGGATGAATTGATTATATATTCCTTCACAAGACAGGTCTTTGCAGGAATATCCTGTGCTGGCACCATGCGATGGCAGAACTGCTGCAGACTTGAAAGGGCTTTCAGTGCTTTCTATTGCATGGTTAACAAGAACAGACAAGTTTCCTCCCCACTCCCAAGAAATAGGCTACTACTTCAAAACCTTTCTCTGCAACTACATGGGAGCATAGCGGATCTTCTTTGGTCTAGACCTGATGAACTAGTGTAGCTCACCAAGGAGCAAGAATGAGCACCACAGGAGTTTAAGAGTCTCACCAGGTTGCAGTATATCCATTTATTTTTAGACTTCCATGGCACAGCTGGAACTGACAACTCCAGGAGTAGTAGTTCTGTGCAAGAAAAGTAGTGAGAGTTGTGTTCACAATCCATGCTCTGAAAGCCATTAATAATAAAAAATAGAGCACTGTAGAAAAAAAGATATTTAAGGGATTCTTTCAAGATGGCTTGTGTACTGTCAGACTGGGTGCAGAGTAAAATGTGTGAGCAAGTTTCAGTAACAAGATATAAAGTGTTTAGAATGTCATGTGACCTGCCATTTCCAAGGGTAGCTTAAGTAAGAGAAAAACAAAATGCAGATGTGCCTTCCCAATTTCTTTTTGCTGTATTAAGAGTCCCTGTGGTATTTTAAAGTGCATTTTCTGCATATTTTTGCATTAAAAATATTAGGTTATCACATACTTGTGTATGCTTAAAGATGAACAATTTAGGAGACTTCACAGGAGACTGAAATCTTTGTACTCTTAATAAATCATCTGGGAGGGAAAAAGAACTCTTTCTGTGTGAAAGAAAAAGATCTTTATACTTTCATAAAAGGGAGAGGCGGTTCTCAGTCTTCTTACCTAGGAGATGCTAAATAAAACTGAGACTGCTATATCTCAAAGTTAAAAAGATCACTCAAACCACTTCATCTTAATTGGACAAATACAGCTTTTTACTGCATCTCCACAATCAGGCACAATATTTCTTTCCCTGATTTTATCTTTTTAGCAATTTTCCTTTCATACCTTTCTCCCTTATACCACTATCAAGCATTCTACCAACACACTGGAACAGAATTTGAAAATGGCCATAAACATTACTTACATGTGAATAAACAATAACAGAAATTCTGATTCAAATCACATTCTCCTTATCATGAGTCTGATCCTGCCGTGTAAAATCTGCTTCAGTAATGTCATTAGAAAGTTAAAAGGCTTTTCCACAGGTTTTGCCTGCTGGACACAGTTCTCTCATACACAGTGGTTAAGATGTAACCAATGTGATAATGCATTAAAAAAATGTCCGAATTTTAGTTTTCAAAGGACCTGCTGTGGAATAAAAGAAATATGTGAAATTGGAGACTGAGGCTACTGATTTCATAATTTCTGACTAGTAACAGATAAACTCCTAATTTTCTGAGGCATCCAAAACACTGAAGCATCGTTCATTGCACATGTGAAATTGATTTTTTTCTTTCTATTCTCTGATAAGAAGATATAAGACAAAAAAAAAAGTTAGTTTTGTTTATTTATTTATAAAGGAACATATTGATACCAAAGACATCTTAGAAATTAACTTAATACTTTCCTAAATCATATTTTTCAAGATAATTTCAACTCAAATAACTAAAGCCCTCCTTCTTTCAAACAATATCTACATCTTAAAACACTTCAAACTTTACAAACGATGAAGTTTTATCATAATATAATTACATTGTAAAAGCAATATATTTCTAAAGTGCCCCAAATCTGTTTAATTTGTGGTTTGGTGTTCCTCCTCTTCTTGTTTTGAAGCCAAGAAAGGAGGATTATGGGTGGATAAAAGAAAAGTGGAAGTAGACAGAAGAAGGTTTCATTGCAGTGAACTAATATCAAGAATTATATTTTTCAGAAACACTAATTATGTATGAAGTTCTTGCTAAAAGGTTAAGAGTATGTTAGTATTCCTGATGTTTCATGTTTGTAATGAGCTGCAGCTGTTTTCCCACTGTGGCTTGTGCATTCTGTACTCCTGTAAAATGAAAAGAGAAACAATGTATTTTAATGTATATGTGGCTAATTGTTTTTCTTTTAAAGAGATTTTTTAGGTCATTGTTGTTACTGTGATGTTTTACTACCTCTCAAGATTTTTTTTAAAAAAAGTCTCCTACAGCACTTGCTATCAGTATAGATTCTTTTCCTAGTTTGCCAGGAAAGAGTATGCTAAATACTAGTTTTTATGTGTCTGTTTTCCACAAATGCTAAATTTCTGTCCTTAAAACCAAAGAAAAAAAAAAAGAAAAAAAAAAGTGGGGTTTGCCTCTGAACCTCACATCTGTAGATTCTGTGATTTTTCTTGGCTTTTCTAGAAATTAATTCCAAAGAAAATATTATCTTGCTGAGTAAGCACAGCAGTCACCCTTGAGGTAAATTAGCTTCTACATCCACAGGAAGCAAGCAAGAAAAAATAAGATTCTCAAGCAAACCAGTGAGACGATCAGAAGAAAACTACTTACATGGTGAGCTTAAACAAAGCCTAAAAAATCAAGTTTCAGCATCAGTACAAGGTAATGAAATCAATATTCTGGTAGCACAGTAGTGTTTTAATCAAAGTGTGAATGAAAGCAGGTATTTCAGCCCAACAACAACCATCAAGGTTTTCAGATTCACAGAAGAGAAAAAGTAGATTAGGAGAGAAAGAGGGGGGAGGAAAGAAGAGACAGAGAAAGAAAGAGAGATTCCCGCTGTTAGCAGGTTACTGACTTCTTCCAGATCATCCATGTGATGTGTGATGCTTCATGCTGCTTTAAACCTGCAAATATTATTGTTGTAAAATGAGTTGCTTCTTAGTGTTGAATCTTTCTATGTTCAGTCTAAAATTGGTGAAATTGTAGCTTCCTTGGAAAAACCATGGTGTTTGCAAGCATTTTGAAGCCAAGAGAGAGAACAGAGCTAGCCTGAATTTGTTTCAACAGAGGAGGACACTGAGTAACAGGACCATTGAAGCACCAAGAGCAATAAGTAAATGGAGTCGGGGAGAGGTTTTTTAATTTTCTTTAGACTTCTTCCATATACTAGCTGAAGTGCAAACTGATCTATATGGTTCTACTGCTGCAGGTATGATGATCTCTGAGAAAAAGAATGTTTAACCTGTATGAGAATCCGCAGAAGGTTCACCATTGGACGGGGTAAAGAGAGATGGAAAAATAAGAGAGGTCCTTACATCCCACTTTTGTGAAGAAGAACGGAGAGATATGTTGAAGAAGCATGACCAAAAATATGGAGAAAAATCAAGAAGAAAAAAGAAAGCTTTAAAGATTTTTGAATTCAATACAGTAGTATCCAGAAAGATAACAGCAATCTGGTGAAAATTCAGCATGGGGATATTATCTGGTCTGTGTAATAAAACACATGTATTTATAATCAATGATGGGACATTCAAATGAAATTATCTAATAAGGTATTAGTAATATGAAATATCACTATAAAAGGAAAGTAAATTCTTAGCTTAATCATTCCTCTCTGCAAGATTAAAAAGTAATTTTTTTATCTGACTGTAAGGATGATTATTTAAAAAGAGGTTGTATGGAAAACTGATTCTATATTTTACAGGGGATATAGAACTTAGAGGTTTCTTTCAGTTTTTCAGTATGCCTGGTTAATCTTCATTACAGCTAACAGTAGTAGAGAAAGACAAGGTGGTTCTGGGTTTTGGAACAGGTAAAGAAAAAAGTGGACTATCTCTTTCCAGTAATTTAATTACCATTTCAAAGCTGTTATTTTGCATATGCCTGAACTTCCAAAATAGGTATAAATATGATTTGTTGAAGCCAGTGATGTCTACTTTTCTCAGTAGGGTACTAGACTGGAAAAGATGTCTCTGAAAAGATGACTCTACTTTTTCCCCCTACAAAAACTCCCATCAGTCAGATCAATTTCTCTTTATTTCTGTTTGGTAAATAATACAGTTGTTGGCCAAAATTAGTCAAAATTATAACTTCAGAGCATAAGTCCATTAACATGAAGTAAGGAACCCAGACTGTAGATGGAACTGACTGATGTATAAAAAAATTTCCATGATCTCTTCAGCTTTTGAGATTGTACTGATACCACAGGTGTTTTGATAGCAAACACATTGCTGAGATTTCTTTTTTTTTTTGTTCTTGAGAGGTCAGTATATTGGCAGTCAGAGCTTCCATGTCTGCCACCTTGGGAAGGAAGCAGTAGCAATAGATACATTGAAAAAACCCTTCTTTTCTGGTAAAAACCCCTTTAGTTCTACTGCTATTCCCAGCCATAAATTTTCTCTCTGTCTCTGAAACTAGAGACAATGCTTGAGATCAACAGCAATTTTCAAAATGTGGCTGATGGAGAAACACAACAACTGCTGGCTCTTCAGAGCCAGCACAGTTGGAATAAAAAAGGTATGCAGTTCTGTTTGTGGCAGCACTTGAGAAAGTATAGCCAGTAATAGTGAAATAAATAAATGAGTAAATAAACAGTAACAAAAAAACAAACAAAAAACTCACTTAGCAGAAGAGAAATACAAATAGAGTTTTAAAACTGTCATTAGAAGACACCAGATATATCTGACAAAATAAGAACTCATGTTAACAACCTCCTCTTGGAAACCGAATGCTAGGAATAGATGGATCACTGTTTCATCCAGTGTAATACTTCCTCTGTTCTTTTTTAAAATGCTATTTTTTAAACTAAGATAAACTGTATTTAAATACAAGAAGTAGACCACGGAGAAACAGTCTGTTATAAGAGATTAACAAATTCCTTTTTTTTTTTTTTTTTGATGAATGTGCCTTTTTCTATTAAAGAAGAGTCCTTTTGGTGACCGAAATGCCTTTAATCCCTTCCAAGTTGAATCTTGACTCTGCTCTAGTAAGCTTGAAAAACTGTAATTTATTATCATTTTTTGATGTCATCAGGATAGTTTCCATAGAGAAGGAATATAATTTTGTCAAATAAATAAATAAGAAATATGTTTTCCCTCGAGGTGTAGGCTTATGTCTATACTTCTGCTTACTTCAGATAGTCTGTGTTTTCTATTTCAGTCTAAAGGATACTTTTACCACCACCATAGCTGCACAGGTCTGTGGACAGGCCTAGCAATCGAATTTCTTTTAGCTCCTCTGCAGGCAATGTCAGAAGAAAAATACTGGGCACTGAGGGTGCTATAATTTGTTTGCATTTTGTCTGTGTTGAGACACTTGTAATTGAATCATGGGTGACATTGACTATTATGCATCATGATATAGGATTCAGGGTATTGGTCAAATTACTATTCTTTGAAAGGGGAGCTCTGTAATGAAGTCACAATTAAAATCCAACTTCTTTTGTAAGTCAGTGGGAATCACATACCCAAATGTCTTCTGTGCCTTTGAAAATCTCTGCATAAGTTTATAAATTTGATCACAACAGTCCCTTCTGGCCTTCTAATCTATGAATCTCTTAAACTTCCTACCATGGGAATTAAACTAATTTTCAGCTCATAGATTGGTTATGCTGAGATCCACTTCATTTACTTACTGATGGGATTTATTTTTCCCTGTTTTATGCTGAAGGAAATATAAAACCTTCTTATAATTCATGATAGGTCTTGCTGAATTTGTTTGTTTGTCAGGAGTTTATTTTGGGAGGTAGATGACCATTTCTGTATATGTTTTTTAAAGCAAACAACATGGTTTAAAACAAATACTTAAAGTTTTTATTATGTGTTTTTAGTATTATTTCAACAGTAAAGAGAGCATGTAATCAGCAAAAAGAGAAAGTAAGCACACTGCAGGGCTGGAAGAGAAAGCTTACTTTGATTTTTCCTTCCTCGGTGATGCATGGATGAGAAGACATTATGGATTCATACAGAATTTCTATATCCCAGGAGGACTGCAAAGTGACTTTCTTCTTTCTCTGTAAGACTTTCTCACAGAACAACGACGTGAGACAGAGAACAGTTAGCTCAAAATTTTTATGTACATCTCTTCCTTTGTCCTTTAAAAGAACCTTGAAAAATATTAGTTTTTTCCTAAAAGCTTAGGGTCCCCATGATGAATGAATCTTACTACTTAATGTAACATAGAAAACTGTTTTCCAACAGTTATAGGTTGGACTAACAAGACCAATCCCCCAAAACCCTGCACTGCACATATGTTCAGCTCAGCCCCAGTGTTGCAATATTAAAAGACATGGTGATGAAAAAAAAGTTGGATGTTTCTGAGATATAAGCAGTTGCTTATTTGTTTTTAGTTCCCCACTCTGCGTCTCTCTAACTCCCCTTGCTTTGAGCACTTGTACATCACGAGAATAATATATTCTGAGATGCCTGAGTTCACTCATTTAGTGAGATTACCATCCTCTTATTGATGATCACCTCTTGCTCCAAATGAACCTTTGCAAGAATCTTTGCAATTCACATGAATATATTTTTACTGATGAATGAAAAAGCTTTACTGTGTTTTGGAAACCTGCTTCCCTGTAAATATAAACATCAGTAAGTCCATTGCAAACATTTCACTGTTTTTGGAATTTCACAGTTATAAAAATTTCAGTGTAAACTCCTGTGCAATCTTGTTTGTCAACTGCATACTTTTATGATATATTGAAAACCAACTAGACTGACAAAAGGTAGACAGTTTTCTTTAGCATCATCTATAATAATCATGGGACAAAATTCTAGACTAGCTTAGAAAGATCTGGCAACATTCTTAGTCTCAGCTTCTCAGAAATGCAGTATGGAGACAATTCAGTTGCCTAAACACATCCATGTAGGGCCAGCTGAGACACCTTATAGTGCCTTACCTGCCCCTCAGCAGGCACAGATTTTGAGCATCATGTTTTCTGCCTTTGTAAGAGCTCTCAGATATTCTGGTTGTTTCAGTGGAAGCAAACACCTGCGTGTCAGCAGATGACAGAAGGATTGTGTTCCAGGCTGTGTCTAAGACTGCTCAGCCTGCCTAGTAGCTGGGTGTTAATCTCCCATTATGGGAATTGTTCAGTACAGACAGTGGGGAACAAGTGAACTCATCCTAAAGTTGTCACCCACAATTCCACTCACCATGTTAAAGCCTGAGAGGGCAGGGAAAGAAAGAAAGATGATTTAGAGGCAGGTAGAAACACATTAAATTTTGTTTTTAGAAATCAAAGTTAGAGAAAATATAATAAATTAATTCCCATGAAAATTAAAATTGAGACCTGCAAGTATCTCTTCCTTCAGGTCTTCATTATTTTATGTTATTTTATTTTTATTCTTTTTTTAAAATTTTTTAATCTGAGGCATTGCTGCTTAAAACAAAGCCTGGTTGAATGACAGAATCTTAGAATGCTTAAGTCATGTAAAAAAAAAAGTATATAAAAATTAAATTGTTTTTAATATTCCCTTTCACTTATATATAACTCCCAATTGAAGAAATGGTTTGAGTACAATTCAGTGGCCTAAACACGTGCATTTGGTGCTGTTTCAGGTTTTCTGTATCTCATACATTCACGTGGGGCTGACAGATCTGACACAGTGGGGGGCTCAGTGCCTTTCTTCTGGAGTGACAGATGATCTGGTGCATTATGAAAGCATGCCAAAAGGGATATTGTTTAACTCCAGTTAGACAACCAAATCACACCTTTTTAAGATGGAAATAATGTGTGAAGTCAAGAGCAAAAACTTTCACTGATTTCCTTGAAACAGGATTTTTTTTTTGTCATAACCCTGTGGTTATGATAGCTGCAAAATATTAATCATAACCTCTTGTTAGAGGTCTGGAAGACTGTCATTGATATGGCAGTCTTTTCCTCCTCCAAATATTAGCAACACAAAATATTTTGCTGACTTTTAAGGAAGTTGAAGAAGGGCATACATGTCAGTCTTAAGAATATCTGTTACCTGAGAAAGACATAACTGAGATTTATTAAGATCCTTGTGTACTCACAAAAGATGTGCTGTAAACTCTGCTTGCATGACAAAAGTAATCAAATTTACCTGCAGAAAAATATAGTGACATCTGCATTTGTTCACGTATGTTTAGTTGTCTTAGGAAGTTTTCTATTCCAATAATTTTCCTGGTGGTAAAATAGTTGCTAGTAAAATCACATCATTATTTAAGCAGAACTATCTTTTTTGATCATTTAAACACTAATTAAAGTCATTACTTGAATTATTCATAAAACTTTTTAAAGAAATGACACACTTAAGAATGATTGCCTATGAACATAATTGTTTTCGTGAATTGTTAAACTTTTTTTTGCCTGACAGCTTGGCAAAAGGAATTCATACTACCACACCACAATTTATTTTGCTTTGATGTGATAGCAGTTTGAACATGATTTTGGTTATAAGAAGTGACATTTGATTCAGTCTGCTCTGGCATGATCCATTAGCACTCTAGTTAAAAGTTAATATATAAGACAATTTCAAGTGGATTGCTTGACACTAGTAAGTATTTTGTGGTACTAGAACTTATCCTGATGGAAAAGATGGGAAGCGTGGCACAATATGAACAATGCTGAAGTAGATTGTTTTCTTCCTTAAAAGGTATAGCCAGAGGCATGGCATCACTGGCTGCCAATCAACTATGGATTTCTTTTAAGGAATTACTCTGCTAATAAAATGTCAATCAGTTCTGAGGATTAATCCCAACATAGGCATTAGGAAGTCCTAAAAACATTTTAAAAATAGAAACATCACTGAGGCAAGTACCAGAGAAGTGTACTGCAATCCTAAGATGGCATCAAATAAAAGAGTAGGGTGAAAAGACGAAACACATGAACTCTCAGTACGGAGTTGTGATGCTGAGAACAAAATTAATCAAGACACCAAAGGACGAGGAGAGAAGAAATTCTTTAATCTTTAATTGCCTATACACCAATGATAGGAGCTTGGGTAATAAACAAGCATAATTGGAATTTCTTATTTATGAGCATAAACACAACCTCGTTGGTATAACAGAAACCTGAGGGGATGGTTCACATGACTGGAATTTTAAAATCACCATTTACGCATCTTTTAGGAAATATCATTTAGGCAAAATAGTAAGGGGAGGAGCACTTTTTCGTATAAAAACCCAAAAGACAGTTCTATCTCTTCTTGAGTTAGAAATAACTTTGGGAGGAAAATAAAAGGAAGTGTGGTAACCAGTGTTTATATTAATAAACTTGGGAAAGAATAGCATCTACAAATACATATTGGTCCTTGCCAGTTATGCAGAGAGAGCAAATTTACAAACACCAGATCATCAAATCAAGCTGTAAAAGGGGTAGCTGTTTCCTTAACTATTTATAAAATTCAGGAAAAATTAAAAATCTGAAGTACTTCTCTGTAGTCTAGAGTAGTTCATTCTTCATGGTGCAAAGTACAAACCAGGACTACCATTGATAAAATATCTCTGCAATTTCTTGTTATTAGGTAAGTCAATTCTCAAATGTCCTCTCAAAAAAGCCTCAAAGATAAACAGGAGAGGAGTCAGAGAAGTGTGACAGGACTGAATGAACACAGTTAAAGGCCACTGTAAAGTGCAAAACTCCTGATATTAAGGTTATTCATTTTACCAAAGTTTAAGAATGACTCTATGATGGATTACCAAAAAACATAAACAAAAACAACAACAACAACAAAAACCCCAAAAAACCAAAACCAACCAAACAAACAAAAAACCCCAAAACATTAAAAGATAGTTTATAAGGACATTCTATGTTCCAGTGTTCAGTGCTTTTTTGGGCGCCTGAAGTATGTTTTTTCTACACTGTGTGTAAGTAGTTCCTGGAAGACCATAGCACAGATCCCTCTGCTTCCAGCTAAGTAGTTGTGAATCTAGATTTTTTTGTCAATGGAAGGAAGACTGTGATCCCAGAAGTGGGGAAATTTGGAAACTACTGTGTTACATTTCATGCACTTTGTCATGGTGCCATGACAACACTGGTCGTTGCTCTCTCTTTGATTTGGAATTTTTTTCTGTCTTTTTCAGAAGTGTTTCTCTTAGAAAAGTAAATTATACCAAATGCTATTGAGTATTGGCTGTATAATGAATATAATCTCTGGATAGTTTTAACTAGGGTACAAAGCAATGGGTGTGGTGTAGTTTGATAAGAAAGATAGTAAAGTCTTCATCCAACTGCTTGAATATTAGGTTATTACAATTTCTAATAATCAGCATTATGTTTGTTATACGAATTTCATATTTTTTGTATATGGGGCACCCGCTGTAAATTTTAGAGTGATGGAAGGTTAATGAAACAAAGTGTCAAACTGAAAATCAAATTGCTGTACCTTGTGTAAAGAGCCTTTAAGCAGTTACTGCTAAAAGATTTCCATGAATTTAAACCAATTGTGTCCTAAAGCTGTAGTATTTAAATAACAGAGCATCAATTCAGGGTGAGTAAGCACATCTGGGCTGTACATCTATTAACACAAAAATTTTCTTCTAAGTTATATTATGTTTGTGAAAAAATTTTCTGCAATCTTTCCTTTAAGAAGAAAACTCTTGTGATATTTCTCATGGTTTAATTTTTTTTTCCTTCTCCTATGATTATAAAAGGCTACTGGGTATATAAAATGATAATGATAGTGTAGTAAAAGGGATTATAACTCCTGAGAACTGCTCATATACATTAGAAATATTATGAAATGTAATAAAGAATAATTAGCAACTAGACAAGCAGGTTCTTTCTGATTGATCTGATAACCTAGTTGCAGACACAAGGAAATGTGCCTCAGTAAATATATGAGGGAGGCAGGAAACCTTCTAAACCTAATAAAGTTTATTTCTGAATTATTTTTAAATTTGGTACATAGCACAGATATTTAAAATCTTAATCATACAGTCTTTTAAACAAAACATTCATTCTGGATCCTCAAGTATTCATTCATGTGATTCTTGAATTTGACAAGCATAAAATTCCTTTATTTACCTAAATTATTTCATTCTGTCTAATTGAGGTTCCTTCCTGGGTGTGATGTCAGATTACAGACTACAGGAAAGCTGGTGCATCAAACAATGAGTACATTATTCTGGATTCCAAGTGACCTGTGCTGCATAGGCACAAAATAAATGAATTCATGTAATTGAGGATGGTTCCTGTTACTCTTGTTATTTGGGAAATTCAGCACATAAAAAGCATTTTAGTTGCTTAAAATAAACTGCATGTTGCCTTTAACTCACATCTTTTTTTCTTTTTGTAAAAAAATAGACTGTTTTTTGCATGTGAAGCACTAAAAGGCACAGAATGATACCTACAAAAGTTTGATCACTGCTCCCAGAACAAATACAAACATAATGCAGTCTTTGTCACATAAAATGAATGCAGTCTGCCTAATCACAGCTGTAAATCAAAGGGAAAAAAATATGGTGACTTGTTCTCCTTGGAACAGAGTCTCTAAGTATTTGTTGTGTGCTCTACATCTGTTACATGACAGGTTGTTAATGCCGTGTGTGTTCATTAAAGGTAGAGTGCCTCCTGTGTGTTATAGTCCCTCAAGCTGTCTCTGAAATCCCTACTTGAGCACCCATGACACATTTTACCAGATTAGGTCTTCTGGGAGATCTAAAGAATGACTAGTAGCTGTTCTGTTCTCAATCAATTTTCTATCAATGGTAACCATTGCTCATTTATTATAAGTCACATAAAAATATTAATTGTAGAGTTATTTAAGCAAAAGACAGTAGAACAACCAGTTCTGATGCAAGTGATTAAACATTATCCAATAGAGCCTCATGGATTTCTGTCATCATCTTTGCTTTAAAAGACCTTAGGCATATTCATAATGCAAAAGTATATTCTTTATTTTATTGCCTATTGTATTGCTCTGTCTGCCTACAGATGGAATTGCATTATCATGGGAAATTAGTTGTGTGCAAAACATGAATAATCTAGCCCTCTCCTTCAACTTTTTTCTTCATCCTTTCCAAATGAATTTCACCTTCATGCATTCCATTGACTGAAGTCACTGGTAGCCTACTTTTTAGCTTGGTCAAGGAAGTGCTCAAAATTTTTTTCTTCTTCCTTTTTATCTTGATTAGTTTTATCATCTATGCTTTTGCACTTGTCTGTGCTCATCAGCCTTTTCTTTGAGGGTTACTGGTCTCCAAGGTGTTCAATACTACTGCCAGGAAACTACCCCCTTACTCTGGAATCACTCTTAGTTTGAAACTCCTGCTAAATCTGTGAAATGTCAAAATCAAAAAAGCCAATCAAAGTCTAAAGCAATGGGCATCCTTGAAATATAAAGGATGTACTTAACTAGAAAACAAAATATTTTGCACAAAATTGCTCAAAAGGTGCACAGTTAGCTGTGGTATAATTGGATTTTAACAAAGTATCAGAATTAAATTTCATTAAATCTTACTTAACAAACTCAGATGGATAGAAATGACTTGTTATAAGCTGAGGAATTGTATACAAGTGTTGCCTTTCTCCCAGCCTGGAAATGAAACTGAAGATAATTTTAGTGAGGAGGTAATGATGCCTCAAGTTGTGGGGTCTCACTGCCTTGTTTTAATGGGCAGGCTGCTTTTTGTTACAGAGGGATTGGGGGCAGGGTAGTTTGGATTCATGTCTTCAAGGACACTCTCCCTGAGCTCCAGGCCCCGAAGATAAACGACGTGGAAGGATGGAACACCGTCATCGTCATTTGGAGTCATCGATTGGATAACGAACGGGGCATAGGCAAACAGACTGGAACTTAGAAAAGGGGGGGGGGTTCGACGGGTCGGCCTCCTTAGCTCGTGGCTTGGAGCGCCCTAGGCAGCCACTGTGGTGGCTGCCGGGGCAGGCCTTGCAGGCCTAAAATAAATCCACTTCAAACTTACCCTGACCAGCCTCTGCCTCTGCTTTCTGTTGTCACAGGCAAGTAATATAAAAGGGGATCTTTATTTGAAGGCCTTCAGGAGCAGTTACCACAAAAACTCACTCCCCTCCGGGTTTATAGGTTTTAGGAAGTTAGCATAATTGATAAAAAGCACCAATTAGGAGGTCAAGTGCTGATGCAATTGACCTCCCCAGGTCAAGCCTGTTCTCTGGAGTCCCCCCTTTAGCACCAGCTGTACTTTGTTCATGAGAATGTATCTCCAAGAGCTGTTCTCAGCCTTGGTTCCCAGGAAGAGACAAGATAGTATATGGAGCCTTGTACCTCCCAGGGCTTGGAGCTCTGGAATTTGTTTTGTCTTTCTGCTTAAGGAAAGGCCATGGAAAAGTAGTGGGGCAACTTGTCACGAATACAATAGACTACAGAGTTACAAATATATATGTGAAGAGAACATATAAAAGAAAAAAAAAAGCAAAACCTAAACAGAATCACAAGAGATAGTAAGGATGAACAGTTCAAGGATTTCCATTCTTTCAGTCACAGTTACAAGTGCAGAAACAATGAGGGCATTGGTAAAGCAGACAGGAAGTTTATAAGAAAGGAAGTTTCTAAGTGCCCTCCATTGTATGGGAACTTTAAAATCTCTGAATAAGTTTGTTTTGACTAAGCAAAAGCAAATGCTATGGATAAAAATAGTACTGAAGTTTTGTCATGGGTGTTAGAGAGGTTAAGATATGACACCAAGGAGAGGAAATGTTTTTTTATAGTCCTGTAAGGCATGTGGTTGTACTCAGAGCAGATGCCCAGGCAGTGAAGTGGGGGCTGCAGGGTGGCATTTTTGAGTAGGGGCCGGGGCTGCCCTGTACTGGACACAGCCAGTTCCAGACACCCCCATCTGACCCACCACAGGGCATGGCTGGCCCTGCAGCAAAGGAGGTGGAGTCTCTCAAAAATGCACTCTGTGGAGCAAGGCTGGATCGATTTCTACAAATAATGGTTAGAATATTTCTTGATCTTTTTCACATCTAACTAGGATGATTCATAAAAATGGTTGCATTGCCTGCCTTTTGCTTTGTCATTGGAAGAGAGCAGTGGGAATGCAATTGGGACAGAATGTTCATGGTACTCTCTGCTATACACAGTCTAAATCAAACATTCAGTTTTTATCTGCTGGAGTGAAAAGAAAATAGAGTTGTCACCTTGTAAGAAATGAATTTCCAACACTAAGGTCTCTTTCATGGAGATTGCTGAGGTGCAGTTGTTACTGCTGCAGTGCTGTCAATATTCATTAATTGTCACATTCTCATGTAGAGCATAAAATAAACAAAAGTGGAAATCATCTAAAAGCAGAATTACTTGGATTTTTCTTGCATTGAACCTACCCAGCAAATCCTGCCTTGATGAAGTCCAAATTTCTCTTTAAACCTCTTTGATTCAGGAAAAGTAAAAGTCTTTTTAAGTGACAAGTTTACAAAACTTGTTAAAAAGGTTTTCTTCCTCACGAAAATCAGTTTGCATATATGTAGGTACACAACATTACTATAAAAGTGCATCTTGATATAATAATGTTATTCTATGTATTGTTTATCACTGATGGCTGGAGTCAAAACCATAGAAATACTTGATATTTCAGGTTATAAAAATTTATATTAGAAATAAATCAACTGACACAGATACCAATATTTGAGTGTATGCTTTAGACAAGCTTGTGTCTGAGTTATGATCAAAAAGTCCAGCCTTAGAGGTGTAAATGTGAGGATTAGCTATGTCCTGGGTTGCTAATCTCCCAAAGTTCAAGGTGTTCAATAGGAAGAGATAGGTTCTTCTGGAGGGCAAGGCAAAATTTAGAATTAGATTCACTATTATCCCTCTTCTGAGCATTACAGAATCCTCCTCTGAATTGCCTGAAGAGATGCTTCTGTCTCTCTATTAGCTTTGAAAAAGACTTGGGAGATTAGTTCTCCTGTTCATTTTTTGAAGCACTGCTCTTCTATGATTGGCTCAAGTCATCTCAACAGAAACTGCAAGACTTCTGTCCATTTCTGTGGACTTTGGATACACCCATTTCTTGTCATGGAAGGCGGGCATTCATCTAGAAACTGGGACGTTTCAATTTATTCTAGGACAAAATTATCCTCATACTTTAAAACTGAAAAATAGCATATGAAAATAATATGCCATGGACAGGTATTGCATTGTCCCTCTTGATCTATAACAGAATAATGTTCAGATGAAAAATAAGTGAACAGAAATGAAGTACAAATTTACCTTCATGAAAGGTTCCATATTCATGTATAAATTAATATTTCACAAGAAATGCCAAATATTTTATCTTTTTTGTGAATGAAATGTTTAAAATAGATTTCCAAAAATTTTGCAACAGAAACCTCTCTTGAAACCAAGCTAATCACATTTGGCTTTTAATAAGAAAAAAGCTTATGCTGCTCAGCTGTAGTTGTCCAGTTCTTCAAAAGACCTCTGGTGGATCTCTAAGACTTAATAATTATTTCTACATTGCTAAATATGTGGTTGCCAGGAAATTAAATTTAGCTCTGGGACTAGATGTGAATATATTAAAATCCATGCTATTAAGAATAACTTTGTTACTGTATAGAAGCATCCATCCTACATGGCACCAGTCAGTCTCTTCTCTGTGTATGTGATTGTCCTTTACAATTTTTATTTAATAATATGTTATTTAGGGTACATGTAGCCTGCCAAGTTTCTACAGTGCCCTCCACTGGTCAGGTTGAGACAAGACTTAACAAGGGAAAAGATTATGGAAGAATATTTAGAAAAGGCTGGAGATATGTGTAACAGAGTACAGGTGACATTGTGGTTGGTGTGAGGAACTTAAGCTGTCTAAAGCTTAGACATACCACGGCCTCAGCCCTACTCCTGCAACATTCATGAAACTATTATACCTTTGTTTCTGTGAAGCTAGGTTTTATTATGACACAAACAGTCAGGTATGAGGCAGCTAATAGCAAAAGTCAGATCTGTTAGAAATGAGAAAATAAAATATAAATTACTAGCAAATCTCCTTCCTGACCCTCGTTCTTGCAGGGTTGATACCTTCCTTGAGGTTTACTTTTAATCCAGTTTCTGGTTTACAGCAAAGTGTACAGAGTGCCCAATACTTTGTTTCTGTCATCCCTAAGCTTGGCTGCACGTCTGCTCCCAGATCATTCTGGTCCTTAATCCTACTGGTGGCATGCAAGATCTCCTGCTGTCCTTCCACCTCCTCTGTGAAAGGGTGCTGTGTCCCTCTCAGAGTGGTCACGTTGATGCAGAATATGGAAGTCAATAAAAGATAAACTGGCAGCTTCACTCAGCTGTTGTTGAAGAACAGGAAACACAACAGATGTTAATAAAGCAGGTATTTATTTATACGAGTTGTCACCCAAGGATACATAATTCTTTTTGTGTGTGAAAAAGCTTTGAAATATTATTTTAAGGTTGCCTCATGGGGTAGAAAATTATGTTGTACATCACATAAAGCATTAGGTTTAGACAGGCTGTGTCACAGACAACATAAAGAACTCACACCCACACCTTGCAATGTCCCAGGTGGAAAAGAGAGAGGTTTATTTACAGAATCAACATTTATCGAACTCCAGCAGTGATCATGGATTGGAGGAAGAAAATCTTCTCCAACCACACTGGACCATGCAGCAGTCCATCAACAGTCTCCTCCTTGTGAAAAGAATGTAAACATCGCTAGATTTTACAATAACAAGTGGCTTGTTTATACGAAAGTGTATCTGACTCCAAAAACACAGAAGGCTAAAAATAAGACTTTTACAAACTCCTTAAAGAGGACAGAGGAGAGCGGCAAAAACCCAGACAACAAGGCTGTGCTGAGTTGGAGCAGACAGGGTCATCCCCAGAACCAGAGAGACAGCAGGTCACCTCACTGAAGGGTGTGTGCATATGTGAGGCAATAAGCAGGTGTGTTACTAACTTAAGGATATCAAGCTTGATGAAAGGAAGGGAGAGGAGCAGTGAGGAGTTTAAATTCACATCTGAAAGGAATCCTAGGAGGATGACGAAGAATGGACTGAGCATAAAACCTTTTTCCAGACTTGGTTTTTGTTGTGTTGTGTGAATTCTAGATATAATGATTGCACAAAATTTTGTTGACAAATTGCATATAATTCTGAATTTTTTCCAGATGCTGTTAAAAATCCCACCCAGCTGTAAGGATTGGAACTTTCAAATTCAGTTTGCTATCATGTCTTAAGAAGAACAGGCTACTTCCATGATCTGATGAACAGGACTGTCTAGGAAATCTCCCTGACATTTACTAAAATATCATGGAGCGTAATTAAGTCCAAAAGAAGTCTATAGCACATAGTGCTTTAAGTACTAGTTTTAATACTGAAAACAGCCACTTTATTTTATTTTATTTTATTTTATTTTATTTTATTTTATTTTATTTTATTTTATTTTATTTTTAAGATCTAAAGTCCTGTGAGTACACTGCTTATAAAATGCAATAATTTTTTTTAATTGTTGTCAATAAATAACTTGTAGAGTAAATTTGAAAAAGTCTTTTTAGTTACTTTAGACCTGGACAACATGTCATTGAGAACCTACACATGGACATTGTTTCATTATAGCATTATCAGATACTGTGAGCTCTGTCCATTGTTTCATTAGAGTATCATCTGTGTTCTGCTCTTCCTGTAGTCCTGAAATTCATGTTAATTTTGTAGACTTGAGTTCAGTGATTCCAGCTACAGGCAATAGGAGGAAAGAGTTAATTTCACATTCCTCACATCCCATTCTGGAAAACTGAAAACTACATCTGATTCTGAAAAACTCTTTTCAACAGAAAAACTGAATCACTCTTTAAAAAACATAGCAAAAGAAAAAAATCTGTGAGGCAAAGTAAAGTCTTTTTCTTTGCTGAGGTCAAATAATACTAGCTTGTGAATAACTATTATTTCACACAATTTTTTTGTAAGGATGTTAAAAAAAGGAAAGTGGTATCATTATAAGCAAAACCTGTGATAAATAATTGAATCTTACTGAGATATTCATTTTAATAACATTTGTTCTGACTGCCCATGAAAAGCATAATGACTTCCAATGAGCTAAGCCCTTTAAAACTTTCTGCAAGACCTGGGGTATAATTCAAACAGAATAAGTCTGGAATATTTTTTGGTACTTAAAACTTTTACAGTTTCTTTTATCATAAGTCTGCTTGAAGTCAAAATTAGCTCTAAGATGATTTAGATAACAGCAATGGATAATGCCTGTGCTTTTTCAAATTTGGTTAACACCCAAACATTCTCTGCACATTTAAAAATAAAACCAGATTGAGGGCAGACAACGTATATTTGATGATATTAGGAAATAGTGTAGTTAGCATAAAAATGTGCTAAAATCTGAACTCAACAAGTACATGATAATTTTAAAAGGGTGAACTGTTTTCCTATTGTCTAAGGAAAATTATAATTTCACTTTTTTTGAAAGGGAGACATTCACATAATCAGTATAATATGAATACAGAACTCTCCACTTTCCCAGATTTTACTGATTGTAAATAAACCAAATAATGAAAATTTAAGTATCACCAGGCATTTTCACCAATTGGATTAATTTTATTAAGAAGGGTAACAATTTTGACACAGGTTTTTCGTCTTGCCAGAAAGCCTAAGGAAATAATGCTAGAATCCAAATATATAAAACTATGCAAGAATAAACTGTGTCATTTATCTCTGCTGTTAACAGGAGATATAATGCCAGATCACCTGCCAAAATGTCTAATTATTTAATTAACTAATATGGGTATTTATCACTGAAAGAAGTGTATCTGAGGGAAGTTCTTTAGTGTCCATGGGTTTATAGCTATGTGTTGGATTAACAGTAGATAATCACACTCAATGAGTCTTGAAGAAAGAATATTTCAAATAGCAGTCACTTGAACATTTGATATACTGACAAAACAATAGTGATAAAACAAGTTTGATGTTTCAATAGCTGCTTTGCTGAATGTGTTCTTACACTGGTAAACAAGCCATATCAGCCTCATTTTCCCTGCTGTAGCATTCTGGTGTAATTAATTTTTTCTGTTAGTTTTCTTCAAGAAGATTATTACATTTGTCTGTCAACTGTTATTTTTTGAAAATATAATTAGACCTAAACCTTTCTGAGATCATTTTATCAAATTTTATCACAGTTTAAATGAGAGACATTGTCCTTTGCAAATTCATATGTTTTCATTAGATTAAAAGGCCTCCCATTAGAACTTTTCATTTAAATTTATATGAGATTTCTGATGTGTAATTCCATGCTTATTCGATTTCTTCTGCAATATTATCCAAACACTCTTGCTTTTTCATTACATTTAGTGTTACATTTCCCTCCTTTGGTGCTCTTATGCTAGAGGAGATGATAATTAAAACTACACAACTTTAGTTGTTTTTGGTTTTTTTTTTTCACAGAAAAAGATATTTTTACAGGCACCAGAAAAATAATCATTAATAGCTTCACTAAACCTTTAAATGCAGTTCTATGCATTTATGCATAGTGAGACAAATTCTGTACTGAATTAGATGGTGGTTAGCATGATGCAAATTTTTTTTCTTTAACCTATGGAAATTAGGGTACCAAATAATACTATTAACCCTAGCAGAAATAACAGCAGCAATTGTGTCTGTTTGTTTGTTTGGGTTTTTGTTTGTTTGGCTTGTTTTGTTTTGATTAAAGACAAGAAAAGATTTGGATTTGAATACGAATCTGAATGTATTAGGAAATGATTTGCTGGCTGCAGTGCTGTTCTGGTGAGACTGCTTGTGGGAGAGACAGATGTTAAGGGTTTGCTGTGCAGAGAAACCCACCCTTGAGCAAGGAAATGTCACACTTGAAACACTGTCTTTGTTACATGGAAATGAAATGCTGCACTCTACACCTAACTGGATGTTCTTTTAAGATTCTCCTTGTGGTTGAAGCATTCTGCTTGTTCTTTAAACTCGAAGTGAGGGACTTGGCCACAGCCTCCCTGCTGTGCTCTTGGGAGAGGCAAGTCCCTCTTCTGAAACAGATTGCTGACTTCTGCCAAGTCTTAAAGTACATTTCACTGATAACACTGAAATATGGCCTTGTGCTTTGAGGGTAAAATTTTTAGTCAGAAGGAACAAAATGTGAGCTACTTAGATTATCTGAATTTATTTTGGAAAATAAATGTTTTTGATAGTTAAGTACAGAGGCATAGGTCCACAATTTCAATAGGCTCTTTTGAAAAATATGCTGCATCCTCCCTATTCCTTGCAGCTCCCCAAACATTTTCTGCCTACAATGACAAGAGATAATCTTAAAAAAAAATAGATAAGCAGGATTCAGCTGCTTGAGCAGGCTAGTTACTCTGAGAATCTGAAAATAGAGAGGGAGCCTTAACCCCTAAGCGCTGAACATGGAGTCAGACATCATATTCCAGAACACAGGGAGGCAGTGATTTCCCACTGGAAATCCCTCAGATATCAGATTGTCAGCTACGAACTTTCTAGAATTAAGTACTTATGGCCACCTCTTTCTCCTGGGAGGCAGGCAAAGACTTCCCTGACATCTATGGATAGTCAATACAGTAGTCACTGGGACAAGGCTGTGCCTTATCTTGCAGTCCCAGTGGCATAGCTTAGAACAGAAATATAAATCCTGGCTTCCTGCATCCCAGGTTAAAAAAAAACCCAACAAAATACCAGAAAACAACAGTCTGAGGGAATGAATAATTTCATTATTCTGTCTCCAAAATAAACAATTTCATGTACAAAAACCACCACCCCAAATCACCAAACCCCACAACCCAAAAAAGAATCTAATTTCCCATATCCCATATGAGAGCTAGACCAACCAAGTGAAACATCAATCATTTCTTTTTCTCTTTTTCTGCCCAACTGATGCATTAGATTCAGTGCACTATTCCCCCAGGGAATTGATGAGAAGTCTTCCTAAGTGTAGGAGACACCAAGGGCTCTGAAGCACTCAGCAAGATCTGTGTCTGGTCAAATACATATGGCAATTGATAGATGCCTACATAGGTGTCCCAGTGGCTGTAACATAAATGTAGATACTGTAGAGATATGAGGCATTTCCATCACAAGAGCATATCTGAGTGTGGAATCTGTAATTCAGTAACGCTAGGCATTCTGATTAAACACATTAAGTCACAGTTAGACCCTCAAATTTCTGTATGAATTTATCTGGGATGGTCAGGATTTTCAAATATATCTAGGTGGAAAAGAAACATGGGTTTAATTGGTATTCAATTCAACTTTGTTCTGAAGTCACTTTTTGAAAACTTCATCTGATCAAATTGGCCAACTATCTGGAAAGGGAAAGGTAGCCCCAAGTGCTCCTAAAGTGTGCTTGTGTACCTTACAAATGGGAAGCACACTCATTTCATACTTGGGCTACTGCTTTGCAGCATAGTCAGTTTGCAAATAGACTTAAGGGATGCATCTCCCTTCAGGACTCACTGAAGGCAGCTAATATGCTCAGGGACACTGAGACGATTGTACTTGCCTGCTATCTTTCCCATATAGATGGTGACAGTGAAGGAAAAAAGTATGTCTTGTCAGGATCATCCAAGGATATTTTTGGCATGTGCAACCCTCTGTAGAGATGTAAATGATGGTACAATTTGCAAGGTTTTATAGAGACATAAACTGTGTCTAAAAAACAAAGCCAATATTAAAGTGGCAGGATGTAGTGAGGAGTGGTACATGCTCAGTGGGACAATCTGAGGACCTGAAATAATGAAATAGTTCTAATAAGGTCTGGCACAGTCATTACAGTCCTATACACTAAAATCACTGTCAGTACTTGTTGTTCAGCTGTAGGTAAGACTGAATTTTTTTTCATTTCTCACCTTCTCCCTGCTCCAAGAGAAATGTTTATAAAAATACTGCTTCCTCTTCAAACCCATTGAATGAAAATTCTTGTCTCAAAGGTCTTTTATTTATCTCACTATTGTATTACTCCAGGATTCTCTTCAGAACATTTCTTCCTTCCCTTTAAGAAGTTTTTATGTTGTACTTGCAGAGCAGGATCAGCTGCCGGGAATTGAACTCTTTTATTTTCACAATCGTGAACAGCCACAGCACACAACTGGCACTCTCCTGAGTCTTTTTTGGCCACTTCTGCAGAAGTGAAGGCAAGGAGGAGCAGGACATGACATGAATTCTGTATGCACTAACCAAGACCAGTATGCTGGCATGACATCTTAGGTGAATGTCTCTCCTCCATAAAGTTGCAGAGCTCTCTTGTGTGTACACAGTGGACAGTTCAAGTCTACCTGGAAGTGTATCTACAAAGTGGTCTATTACTTTTCCTTTTGTTCATTTCAACCCACCCCTCCCTCTTAAGAACATGTCTATCAATTACTATCTTTTATTATCAAAACACATTTTCTATCTATATTTTACCTTATCAATTTACCTTTGTTATATCTGTAACTTCCAATTAACTGAACACGATTTAAACTTATCTGTTATAATTGTCCTTGTGGAATTATGTCACTGGTGAATTTGGGACATGTTTCTTAATTTGCATGAAATTTTTCAAGTTAAAAGCTATTAAAAAACCAATCTCTCCTTTACATTAAAATTACTTAGATTCTCTACTTTCTCCATTTTCCTTTCTCATTCTTTTTTACTGTTCCTCCAGGATTCCTTTTTTTTTGTTGTTGTTGTTTATTTGTTTTTTTTTTCCCTCATGTTTATTCTCCTTTTGTTTTTTGGCAACATTTTATCTTCAGCTTTATTTTACGGTCTGCATAAAATTTCAACACACCAAAAACTTCTAAAATTTCAAATTCCAAAAACTTCTAAAAATTCCTTGCTTCTGCTTTGTTTTTTGAACCTCACAGAACTAGCAGGACATCCACAAAATGCCCACAAAATGCTAAAGAAAACAAAGTAATTACAACATTTGAAAGTGTAGTAAGTCAGGTGCCTTTATCTGGAGAATATAATATGAATATAATATGAATATAATATGAATAGAATGTAATAATGGAGCACTGCATACTTACTGAAATCCAGTATCCAGAAAAACTGTTGCAGTATTTCAAGATTAAAGTATTACTTTAAATAAGAGGTAACAAATATTTTGACAAACATTGCAAAATCTGTGTCACATGCAATAAATGGTTTTCTATTATCAGGTTCTGTGGAGCTTCCAGGTGCCAACACGGACTAAAACAACAAAGGGTATGGAGACAGATAAACAGTCACCTTATTGAGATTGAAGAGAAATGGAAACCTTTTGTGGGAGAACTGTTCTGTGTATTGCCTAAACTATATTGGCAGAATTTCAGAGAAGGTGGTTTACAGTGTCACATGCTCTTGGGCAAGTGAATGAGGCAGGTTTGCTGAGATGACCAGATTGGAAGCATGATATGAAGATCAGCAGCCATAGAAACCAGAAAATATCCAGAAAATATTACTTCAGAAGTAAAAAAGATTTCTGAAAAACACATAGAAGACTCTGGCATGACAAATGATTACCCTGCTTGTCAAATAACCAAAGGGTTACCAAAGATTTAGAAGAGGGATTAAAATAAGAGTTAGGCATTTAAGCTCTGAAGGTCTAACATCTTGTCCCCATAAGGAAGCAAAATAACAAGTTGCCTATTGATCTAAGCATTTCTGAAGAGCAGGTTTGTGCACAAGGGCAAACCTCTTGTGCCATACACACTCCAGGAGACTTTAACTTGATTTTAACAGGTTGGCTATATCCAAACCGGTAACTACCTGCAATGAAACATTTGCAGAATTCAGGCTGGTCCAGAAGTGTATGGAGAGTGACTTTTAGGCTGCCCAGGTGACTCAGGAGCACAGGTGCTAGCAGGCTTCTAAGTTTCTTGACACTTCTAAAAATTCTTGCAATGCAATGCATTTTCTGTGACTCGAGTGTATTGATTTAGTTATTCCTTGTGAAGTGTTAAAGCCTGTTTTCCAGTTTGTCTTTGCCCTGATTGCAACACACCTCTTTGTGGTCAAAATAGAAAAGCAGCCTGTTAGTGCTGTGAGAAGTGTTCACACACACTCATTGTGTGCTCATCTTTTGATCTCTTCCTTAAAACCCTGCACGACTCATAAGAATGTGTTTATAGCTGAATAGCCCTGAAATGTTATGTCACTGATGCAGATTGACCTCCATAAATAGCATGTCCTCTATACCAAGATCCATTTTCTCCACTCTCTACTGCTCCTTTGAGATGATTTTTACTGTTGCTCCTAGCTCTGGGGATTTTTGTTGAGAGCCTGTTTGCAGAACACATACCACACATACCTTTCAAGGCTCTCTGACTCTTATTACCGATATTACTTTTAAAAATGATTTAGTGAAGGCTGCAGATGTGCTAAATGGTTTGGCAAAAAAGCATGGAATGCCTCTGGAGAGGGGCACCCACCTGCTGACTCATGAGTCAGTGCTTCTTTGGTTTTACAGTGCTGTAAAATAAATAGCAGATGATGAGAAATTTTGTACACTACACTAAAACAGAGAGAATGCACAGTTCGTGACAGAAAAGTAAATCACTGGTGCACATTTTGTTACAAGGTAACTCTTCTGTTTCCCAAAACGCTTCAAGTGAAAATGCAAAAACCTCCTGTTGCAAAGCATTTTAATTTCAGATCATTCTTGCAGTCCTCCAGCCTGTCTGTTTTCTCCCCCAGGAAGCAGCACCTTTTTAAGTACTAAGTCACAAATGGCAAGTGCCTGACCTGAAGTATTTGGCTGCTATTAAGTTTCTTCAAAAACAAGAGAGGGGGAGAGACAGCTTAAATATCACCATCATAAGCTGCTGTTTAGAAGGAAAGTGGCTAAACAGAATGCATTTAGCACAGAGACAGTTCAGTGCCACAAACTGCACTAATGTGATGAAGTAAAGATGGAAAAATAAAGGAGTGTTGTTTCATCCTCCCCTGGATTGTGGTTGTGCCCAGTAGTGGGTTTCTTAATGTTTCCATCACATCCCCCTATTTTTAGAAGTTAATAGCTCGACTATAACAATTTGCTTCAGGCAGAAGCTCGGCGTACAAGGTCTCAGTCAGAGAGCACATTTAGTGAAGAAGAAGATTATCCATTTTAAAGCCATATTTTTTTTTCTGTCATAAAATCTAAAAATATTCTCCTTTCCAGAAATTACATTTGGCATCTGATTTATCTATAATGTAATCTGATATATTTTCTCACTGCATTTAACCAATGAAAATCCCCATCAGAAAAGAAAAAAAAGTGGCTTTTTTTTCTTGTTTTTGTGTATCGATGTGAGCCTAGTGACCACTGTATTCACACTTTTAAGACTTCAAAAAAAATCTGTAGATATTTGAAATTCAAGGAGATATAGAAGGAATAAATTATATGACAGTCTCCTTCTGTGCTTTTTTTTTTTTTTTTTTTTTTCCGCTTTGGGGAAAGCCAGGAGAAAAGATATAGGACTAGTTGAACTCTGAGTTTAATCTAATACTGCAGTTCTTATTGTTTTGTGTGTTTTGGAGACCTTGATTACTTAGGTACTTCAGCAACACCAGCCTGAAGAGATACTTGCTAGAAAAACCAGGTGATCTGTCTGAACAAAACATGAAACTTACAGCATGATGTCTGTAAGTCTCCTGTAAATTTATTTTTCTGTCAAACACTCAGTCTTTTAGACAAATAAAGATTATTGCAGAAGTGATGCAATGGTAGTTTCAAAAGCAGCACACTCACATTTTAATGATCTAAAATACTGCAAATAGCATTAGATATTTTCTGTTTGTTTAGAAGTTATTTCTACTTTTTGGAGGTGCATTTGTTTTTGTTTGTGTTGTGACTAAGTGAAAATTAATTTCCCGTTATATTTTTGCCTTGCTTTATAATGTTTCTGGGACTTTTATGGACTGAAAAGCTGCAGTAAAGTCCCGTTTTTTTCCCCACATCTCAGTAAATTTTACTGACATAAAATTAAAATTCTTTATTTTTTTGTTTTGTTAAAGCACAGATGACACAGTGAAATACATGAAAATTCCATGGAAATAGTGAAAAAGAAAAATATCCCGTCTTTCAGACTTTCAGGGGTGTCTCTGCAGCCCAGTGTTCTGGTCACTGACCTGCTCTGAACTGGGACAATGACTCTGAGCAGTCTGTCCATTTGACATTATCATGATAATGTCCCTTTTCACTGTAGCATCTACACCAATTCTTGTTATAACTCGGCTAAAAAACATAGATAGTATCAGGCACTTGTTACACTCAGTGCTTTAAAAATTACCTTGTACTTTTTCCATGCAATGGAATGCACTTTGTTGTCATGAGTTTCTCTATCATCTTACTCCCTTATGTAGGAGATTTTACTTTAGCACCTTTCTTCTTTTTTTTCTATTATTTTCCATTTTAGATGTGAATGACTCAGCAACAGGAACAGCCTTCATAGGAAGCTGAGTCATCTTCAGCGTGCTTTTTTTTTTTGACAGGTATGGCAGTACATTACAGGGTACCTAGAAATTAACCAATTTGTAATACTGCTTGTCTGGGTGACTTTTCATACTCTCTCTCTCCAAAGCAGGGAATTCTGGCTGATCTTCTACTCTCAGTCTCCTACCAAACAGGAAGAGCTTGCTGCTCAGCTCCTCAAAGCAGCTCCACCAGGCTACTGACATGTAAGCATGCCACAAGTGAAGTGTGCTGGACAGGTGCTTTAGATGTTTCTGACAGCCCTCCAGAAAGTTATAATTATTGGTCCTCTGTTCAATGCTGGCTGGAGAGTGTCTATGCATTTCTTAAACATTATCACCTCTAGAATAAGTACAGTATTTTTGGCAATAATTAAAAGAAAAAAATCTTCAGTTTAATCAGGCACTGGAAAATCTGTGTTTGAACAGCAGATGTCTTCTGTGAGATATTGAGGAAAGGAGTGAAAAAAGCCTCAGGCAGTCTTTCGAATGGGAATGTTTTATCAAACAGTTTTTAACTGACTGACCAGTAAGTTTGGTTGGGTTTTTGTTTTTCATTCTCCCGTCATCTACAGCATAACTAGTGTAGAATCAGCCTTGATAGAAAGGCTGAAATTTATTTTTAATTCACTATGTTTGTGTTAAGTAAACTAGATTTGCTGAAGAATGATAGATGTCAGATATCCTTCCTTCCTGCCTTCCTGCCTTTCTGCCTTCCTGCCTTCCTGCCTTCCTGCCTTCTTTCCGACCTTCTTTCTTTCCTGCCTTCCATCCTACCCTGCCTTCCTTCCTTCCCTGCCTTCCTTCCATGCCTTCCCTTTCCTACCTTTTACTTCTCTAAACATCAACATTTGTCCTTTGAACTTGTAAGTTATTACATATCATACCCAGTTTAAAGTAACCTTCATTTTAAATTCCATGGGTTTTGTTGGCTAAGTCAGCATTTTGACAGCATTATTACTGTTTTCTTTGTGCAAGTATTGTCAGACAGACAGCACAGGTAAGTATATTGCAGTTCTACTTGGGGCTTAGTGGTGAATGTCACCTATTAGGCCTTTTCAAAATCCTCACAACTGCTCAGAAATTCCACTGTATGGAAAAATTGTCTATTGTTAAGCAGAGCTTTAATTAAAGCCATACTTTGTTTTCAATCCAATTTAAGAACAAATACAAAAAAAAAGAAGATGTAAATTTTACAATGCCTGGCAATGTATCCAATTCTGAGCTGAACAAAGAAGCTTATATGCTGAAAATCTTGTAGGAATAAAGCAAGTAAGATAAATAAAAAGCTTCCAGTGCTTAATTCCAATCGTCTCCACAACAACTGGAGCTGCTGATAAGACACCTACTCAGAGTAATGATGCATAATGTGAAGAAGCAATAACCCAGACTGCATAAGTATGAAGGAATGCCATTCTTTTAAAGAAAAGTGTGGCAAATGTGAAGCTCTGTTAATGTTCTGAGCCATTTTCAAAGATATTTTCGTGGAGACAGCAAATTGTAAAGGTTTATTTTTTTCCAAGTGTGATAGAGAGAACAAGAAACGTAACTAATATGAGGGTATCACACATTTGTCCATGTACTATCATGTAAATATTTATGTTCTGTCAGCTCATTATTAGTGGAGGTTCTAATAGGAATATAAATATTATAAAGTGTGTTTACAACAGATAAATCATAGGGGTGCTGAAGTAATTTGCAACATTAAAGCTCATTTTGGATAATTACAGAGCCCCAGAAGGTTGTATTTATGTATTACAAAAGAAGGGGATGTTCAGAGGAAAACTGTTCTGGGCTGCTGACATTCTGAGGAGGCTGATCCTGCCTGAGACTGACTTAGGAAACATATGCAAATACTAGTGAAGGATTTTGTGAATAGAAGAAGGGTAAGAATCAGCATAGCTTCAATTGCAAGGCTAACCTTATTCATTTAATTTTCATGCAGATGAATTACTCTAACTATTGAAGTAATGTAAGAAAAGATTAGTTAAGATTAAGCTGGCAATAAAGATACTAATATTTTATTGCACACAGTGTTCTGTTTTGCATTTCATGTGGGGGTAAATTAGATCACAATGCTGTTTATCCTTGTTTTATGAAGGCTATTTTCATATCCTTATTAAAGCTTATTCTTGCTCTTGCCATCTCTCCCCTCCTGATCCCCATACCCATTTTACCTAGGCAAACTAAATACAAAGTGTCTCTTCCTCTTCATGCCTTAAATACAGTTAAGAACAAAAGAAAGCAACCAATTCTCTCTTCCATCCCAAAAAGGACTAAGCAGAAGATATTTTGGAGGGTCATATTATAATGAGATTAAAATGTAGGTCTCTGAGTTTAGCAGCAAATAAATGTAGTTCAGCTCTTTTCCATGAATGTTTTATTAATAAGATTAATTTAATGTGAAACACATATTATTCCATTCTATGACAGGGTAGTCAATGTCTATCTGGTAAATGATCATCCAAGTAAAACTCTATGAGAAGGAACTAAATTATTTTCTGAACAACAGTAAAAGAGCTTAAAATTAGAGTGAAATCTATCTATCTATCTATCTATCTATCTGTCTATCTATCTATCTATCTATCTGTCAGTCTCATGCTTTTTTCTTCATGGTAGTAAAAGCTATCAAAACCTTTGTTGCTTGTAGGTTTGTATTCTCTTTTTTTCTAGACTGGTTATAGGGCCTTGATTACCAAGGACAATGTTACACTTAGAGAACTGGATGTCATTCCTTTGGGTCCTTTTCTCCCCTTCCCAAAATGTGGTCAGAATGTGGTTTTTTTTTTTGTTTTTTTTTGTTTTTTTTTTTTTTTTTTTTTTTTTTTTTTTGTTTTTTTTTTTTTTTTGTTTTTGTTTTTGTTTTATTTTTTCATAATGGATAGATAAGTAAATACATAGATAAAGCATACTAAATACAATGATAGGCAGCTAATTGGTTCTGTCAAGGCAAGGGATCAGGGTAAGAGCTCTCTGAAGCAGGAGTTACACAGCTTATGGATCTCTTCATGCAGAGTACTCCTTCAGACAGAGACCACACATTCATAGTAGCATTTGTGCTAAAACCCAGTATGTTAGAAAAAAACAAGATAGCTGTCTCCACTATTAGTGTTAATTACTAATTTAATTAGTAATTACAACTAATTGCCCTGCCTAGTCTGACTCCCTCAATTCCTCGCTACACATCACCCAGTCTTTCTCTGGATACAGCTGAGGGCTTCACCTGCTAAGGCTTGCATCTGTATGTTTCTCAGTGTGTTAAAGAACAAAGTTGCCATGCAAAATAAAACTGCGAGTCACTGCTGGGAAGCCCACAGTCCGCTAGGATGTCTCCAGTGATCTCTCCCTTGCTCTCTTCCCAAATAGTCTCATTTTCTTCATGTGGTTCTTTTTGACTTGCCAATGCCAATGTTCATCTTTTCCCTCACGAGAGTCTGATGTGCCAAATATCCTGCTATGGCATAGGCCTGGAGAGAGAACTTCAGATAGTGAGAAACTGAATAGGAGTTGACTTGTTAACTAGATTCAAGAATATTATAAGTACTTTCTATTTCTAGTACTCTATCTCCTGTGTGCTTCAAAGAATTAATTTAGATAGCATTTAACCAGATGGAAGTTGAAATTTATTTCTGAGAATAGAGTAAGTTTAATAGATTTTTCCATTGTTATTTTTGTATAACCTCTTTTATCAGTCTCATTTCAGCTGTCATCTCCTTTTCTGTGTTCTGTCTTTGCTTTGAGGTTTTCAGTGGACTTTGCCATCATACCAGTTTCAAAATTTTACTCTTTAACTCTTACCATTGTTTAGCCAATGTGATATTTTTACACTAACCTTTTGCCTACTAATACTTATATATTTTTGTGTGTTCAACTAATGAACTAAAATATGATCAAAATGGATGCATGAAAATCAGTTATGAAAAATGGAGAAAGAGAGAAGGAAATTTAGCTTCTTGCCTTATAACACTTTCATTGCACTGAGAGCTATTAGTGTGAGGTAAACTAATCTTCTTAAGCAGTGGTCCTATGCTTTTAAGAGGATTATATTATTAGTAGTTTAATTGTTCATTATGCATTCTTTTTACAAACATTCCAAAGTTTTTGTCACTTGGTTGTTTTTTTTTTAATATAATGTAATGTTTTAATTATTTTAATTGTCATAACTTGTTTTGGTTTTGCCCATAGTTTCATGAAAGGTTTCTTCAAGAAGGACACAAGCAGATGTCTGTAGTAGAAGCAGATAGATCCCCTGCCAGTGCAGTGACTCAAGCCACTGGGAGACTAGCACGAACTAGCTGTACAGAGTCTATGGTTTGATTACTGTCACTACCAGTCAGATCATTAATCACAACAGTGGTAGTGACAGCAAATTTCTTGACCTCATCATGAAAGGCAGAGAGGACATCCACTGGAGTAATTCATCCTCCAGGCATAAGAAAACTGTAGGGAGGATGCCTTTGATTATATAGTGTGTTTTCTTTTATCCATTAATTCTGTCTAGAATCCCGGCAAAGATGTCATAGCTACAGGAAGGCAAGATCTTGCGTTTCATCTCGTCTTGTAGAAACATCTTTTGTTTCTGATGACATGAAATACATGTTCATTTTCTCAAAATTCTGCGCCCCTGAGGATGAAGTAGCTTGGCATTGGAAACTGGAAATGTGAATAAGTTTCTGCAACTGTCTATAAAAACAGTCATGTGACTCTCTTCTGTTATATGGAAGTTGGCTGCATGGAAAATTGCTATGGGCCCCCTTCTAAACACCAAAGTAAGCATACCTAACAGAATAGTTATTCCCTAGTGGCTGTGGAGTATTTACAACCTCTTGCTGCCAAAGGATTTAAACCTAAAAACCCAAAGAGACTTATTCTAAAAATTAAAGACTACAAGGCAGAAAATATCCATTTGCTCATGACACAGACATTGCAACCCACCTTACTGTCCATGAAACATTTGGTATTTTTTCTTGGTCTTCAATATCTGTGCAATTATGCTGACAACATCTGCTATTTGTTGTGTTTTTTCATTCCCTCATGGAAACTTCTCTTATTTTCCCAGTTATTTGAATACAACCAGTGTTCAGAGAAATGATCTTGATCAACCATGACAATAAAAGCCAATTTGGTACTCATTTTCCCATAAGATTATTTGCAAAAACCATTAATTTTGTCAACAGAGAATATAAAAGTGTGTTTTAAATATTTTTTTTCAATATAAGCAAAGTGAAGTTGCAAGGAGTTTCTATTCTGGGACTGGGAAAATGGTTAGGAACGATAATATTTTCAGTGAAAATCTTTAAAGACATGATCAAATATAGTAACGTTGTACTTGCAGGCCTTATGAAGAATTGCAAAGTATCTATGCAAATAAATACTCAAAAGGGAGGGTAATTAATATGGGTGTGTCAATGAGGTTTCTTTATGGTTTCACTTTTTCTCTTCTTCACCTTCCACACAAAGTAGGCAATGCAGTACCATTGGATGATTAACTAGAAACAGACACTTTCCAAGACCATAGAGAACCCTTCATTGGGCTGTTTTCTGCAATTATCTAATTTATATACTGTACTCAGAGCTAATGGGTAATTAAATGGTTTTAAAAGCAGTTTTCAAAATGAAATTTTATCAGAAATAGCCATAATAAAACTCTAGTAATGAAACCTCCCTTTGCAGAAAGAAATGTGCCTCTTTTGGATGGCAGTATGTGAAGTGAAAAGCAACTCTGGTTCACACACACATAACTGTGGAGCAGGCACTGGTCGTGGCTTCCAGACACAGCAGACACCTTGAGATTAGCCAAAGAAAATGTGTAAAATAGCATTCTTATTTTATTTACACAATTGGTGCTAAATTATGACTGACACTAATTAATCAAATGCTCATCAAGGTGTACTAACTAAATTGTTTGGTATTTCAAATAAAGTATTTCAAATACAGCATTTCAAATGGGAACTCCAGGCAGTGCCATGAAAATGGGCATGAAGCTGTGAGACCTAATTTTCATTGTGTTTGTTTAAAACATCGACATTGCACTTCATAGCTTATAATTCAAGCTTCCATGTTTTCTACCTTTGTAGGAAGAAGCGACAAAAAAATTATTTTACTTCTTCTTTCATCTATATAATTTATACTTATAGCTCCAATTGTTGAAATTTTCCCAGGAAATAGTCACTTCATGTTAGATTTGTTTGGACTCTTGCTTAAAGCCTAAATCCTATCCCTTTGTTTTACAGCTGCTGAGAACCAGACATTCTAAATGCTGTTTTACATTGACCAGCGGGATTCTCACTTCTCCAGCTATCTGCAATTCCAGTTTGAATTTTCATATTTCAGGAAATTAGAATTTGCTGCTTTAATTGGACCTTGCTTGTCTTTGACCTGTAATTGGATATTCAACTAGTGCTTTATTTATCTCTTTCTTTTCTCATTCTTCTCTTTCACTCTTGTTGTTTTTTACTCATATATTTTCACATGCACAGTTCACAACATTAACATATGATCATGTAAAATTGAGTGGCAAATGCCAGTACTCATACAAGTAGGCCACAGTTAAATCTCAGCTAGTGCCAAGTGTTAGCACTGTGCAAACCTTGCATATAATTCACTAAAACACCTCAGTCTTAACATCTGTCTCATCCACTTAAGTGATGTGGGCTTTACATTAAAAAGTTTGTAAAGTGTACAGAAGTGACAAGCAATTATTTATTTTGCTCTTTGTCTTCCTATACAGAGAAGGCAACATGCCAGATTTTGAAATCAAGCCCAATTAAAAAAACAATAATAAATAAACAATAAACAATAATAAATAATAATAATAAAAAAATAAATAAATAATAAACAATAATAATAAAAAAAACAACAATAATAATTATTTTAGAAAGAAACATACACTCTATTTATCAGCCTGGAGGAGCCATATGAATTAATATTTTAGGGTCAATAGCTGACTACAGTCACTATCGTTTGGAAGTTTTGATAGCAGTTTGAATTAATATTTTAGGAAAATTAAAAAAATCTATATACAAACCTTCATAAATATTACGTACAAAAGTAAAAGGAATTTAAAAAAAATCAGTGAATATAAATCCCTGAGATTTTCACAAACTTAGCATCTGTTCCAATAAAATTTACTGGTGAATTAATTTCATGTACTAATACAAAATTAATGAAAACGTAAATGTTTGTCAGGCTGGAAACACTGCATCAGCTTTCTTGCCTCTAACTTCCAGTATGTTTTCAGGTGCATGTAGAGGTATGAGGGATTATTGAGAAGGCATGTTGATGTTGAGTGTTAAAAAGTGAAGAAAATAAAAGAAACCACTAAATGTAAATGGAGAAAAAATTAGTAAATTAAATTATGACACTTACCTTCTAGGGCAGAAATCTTGCTTTTATGCATCCAATAATTTTGTGATGATCATGCGGAGTTTATGCTCCATGCTAAGTGGACTAACTGAAAATCATGTTCCATGATCTCTTGCTTTGTTTTGTATGTAAAATCCTCCAATGCAACCTACTTCAGACATGGAACTTTCCTAGCAGCTTTCCTCCAACAATTTAGGAATAGGTAACTAGATTGACATTTTGTTTAATGATCCCTATTAAAATGCAAGTTTGTGGTATATTATTGTAGTAAATTCTAGCAATAAATGAAATGTGCTAGTGTTCCCACAAAGAAAAGGCTTTCTTTTTGGGTGACAATTTATATCATAAACATAAAAAGCCTACATCATTTGGGCCTGTAATAATAATAATAATAATAATAATAATAATGATATTGGCAATATGAATTATGTGATTATCATATTACTAAAAAATTACTTGCTCATACCTGGAAAGGGTATGAATTAGCATAGCCTAAAGTGTTATTTGTATCCTTGTTTCCACTGAGCACTTAGAATACAAGGTTAAAGCTCTATCATTTTTCAAGTTAAGCCACTCCTAACTGCCAGAAGCAGATTGTTCTACATTTTTCTGTGGATCCTATTGAGCTTCTGTCTGATCTGAAGGTTACCAGTACGGATTATGTTCTGCAACATGGTCATAGAGGCCTTTTCCAAACCTTAAAAATTCAAGAGGCTCCTCAGCTCCTGCATTCATTTTACTGTCTCTGTCCAGGATTTTGCTTGGTTTTGCATGTGTCCTGTTATAGGTAAAGTACTGCAAGGTGAAATCTAGAAGCAGCATAATTTGTAAAAGTTCTTAAGTGCTCTTAGGAAATGAATCTTGTAAAACTGACATTATTCTTAAAGACTTTCCTCCAAAAAATATGGGTTTTTTATGAAGGGTTGTGTCTAAAACTATGGATTTCTAGTGGATATAACTACTTTGCTTTGTCCTGAAGTAGCTTTTTTCTTTCTGAACACATCTGGACATTATTTTTAAATAGTGCCATACAAGGAATGATTGCTTCTGTCTTTTATTCAACAGCTCCACAGGTATCCAAGACACTCTTCTAAATACAGGTGAATCAAATTCTGGCCCTTCCCTGGCTAGGAGAGTCTGAGGATATCTCTTTTGCCTGCTTTTATCACTGAGTTTTGGGGGTGTTTTTTGGCAAGATTCTTCTGATGTCCTGCTTTTAAAGTTGTTCCACTTTGCATAGAGGAATTAAGGATTTCACAGGGCTAGATCAAGCAAGGGGGAGAGACTGTACGGCACTACAGGTAGGATTAGTTTCACCTGCTTAGACAGGCAAAACTCTACTTTCTCCTCCAAATAATACTTCATCATGTGGTTAGGTCTTTTGGAGATTTTTGATCTTCAGGTTCCGTAATAAATTACATGCTTTCAAAAGCTTTAATCTTTGTATAGTATCTATTGCTCTAGATTAAAAGAACAAAAAAAGGATTTAAAGTATGAACATTAGGCAAACATAAAAGCTGACTGGCTTAGGAGAGTTTCTGATGGATGTTTTTTACTTATATTTCAGAAAATATTTCAAAGAATTACCTTGCCTACATTTCAATGCATAACTTTGCTTGCCAGTCATCAGTGTTGGCTGGATTTGGGTTATAACTTTTAGACTGAAAATCTTGATATCCTGCACTTTTAGTAACCCAAGAGAAATCTTTATTCTCTGCCCACTTTCTTTAACTCGCATTGATTTAAAAACTAAATCAGATATGACCTCTTCCCTTAAAACCTGGGCACACAAAATCTCATGGTCTATTTCCCTCTACCTGTCAGGCAGATTATACAACTTTTGTATATTCTGCATGAAACTTCTTTTCAAGTAGCTTCTCTTTGTTCTTTCCCCATTCCATCCCATCGCATCCTATCCTGACTCATCCTATAGGCTTTTTTCAGATAAACACAAAAGCATCTTTCACTTTTAGTCAATATTCAATATATATTTCATGTTGGTTAACTAGTTTCTTCTACAGTCTCTAATTTGTAAGTATGCATATTGGGAGCCTTTTCAGCAAGAGTGAACATACCTAGATATTTAATGGTGTAGTCTACACCAGAAACCACCATTGGCAAATTCCCAAACTCTCATTTCTCTGTCTTAATTCCAGTACTATTTTCCTTACAGCAGATGAGGGATGCTTTAAGGATTGAAAACTCTTTATGAGTAAATAAGCACATTTATTTTTTTAAATCTCTGTTTTGTCCTGTTAATTAGCATTCACATTTTAAAATTTAATAATTTAAAAGCGTGTCCTGTCACAGATACAGGAGGTGGACATATATTTTAAATAAATGCTTAAGTTTTGATATACCCAGCATGAAAATGGCAGTAAAATAAAAAGTTTTCCTTATAGCATACTCTTTTTCTTGGGTATACTTTTTTGTATCCTTTATTTTGAGGGATCAGCAAAATCAAAGTATTGCTAAAACAAATCAGCATACTTCTCCATCTCAATTTCTGTATCTTTTCAACTTTAAAGATGCGGCCTAGGGAGGCTGGTAGTGTCACTATGCTATCCACTTTGAAAAATCCGTATGGTGATATATGACATGCAAGGAACAGGAAGCCAAAGATACAGAAAAAGATTGGGAAATTACTTTCTATATCGAACTATGCTATGCAGTGAACACTGATTTTCTGTTATATCCTGCAGCTATCTTGTCATAATAATTTTTTTTGTAAGTCCTTTCCTTTTGTTTCTGGATTTTTGAAGACTTAGCAGCCTGTCTGAAAGAAATAAACGGAAAGTCTGAAAATTTTTCGGTACAGTATGAATACCGATTAATTTTCTGATGTATTTTTAGTCATGTCCCATTAAATATGTAAAGTGATGAGTCGCTAGTATTGGTGAGAGTGGGAAGTGGAATATAATTAATAGATGAAAGAATGCCCCTTCAAAATGTAGCTGCTATAAGTACACTTCGCTGATCATGAAATTTCTAATTCCAGCCCTCATATCTATATTTTAGATTGACTATGCCCCAGGGCTCAGAAGTGAGCTCCATTTACTGAAAAGTCATGGGAAGTCATGTTTATTGTCTCAGCAGGTAGCTACACTTCAGACTTAATGCTAAAAAAACAAGGGAAAACAGAGGCCTGTTTGTGTTATTTGGTGCATGCTGAAGCTGCCGACTTATGTGCATGGCAGAAAAGAAAAAAAAGAATAAAAAAAAAGTAAAAGAAAAAATAGTAGCACATGCATCAGGTTCTATCAAGCTTTAAATATCTCTGTTTTAAATGTGTCAACCTAATTTCTTCAGTGTTCGCAAATACATTTGCAAGTGAGAACAGTGTAAGCAATTTCTTCTGTGGAAGGAAATGTGATCACTTTAGCACAAGAAAGTCTGAGCTTTTGTGTAGGCTGTAAGCATTTCAGCAATATCCTTCAGACTCCTATCAGTTCTCTAACCATGCAAGTGGAAGGATTTGTGTGTTAAAATTGATCACAGTAATGAAATATTTGTTTATTCAATTTCACACAGGATACTTATCTCTCTGAGGTTACAAAGCAAAACATTATGCTAACATATTTCATGTATGTAGGCAGCAGCGAGGCAGCCCCAGACAGTCTGCCCTCTTTTTGTCACATAGTGTTCTTGGTGCCTAATAACATTGTGATGAAGGGGCTGCTCTCTATCTGTGTAGCCATGTTTATTGCCATATGGTGTTTCCCAAATTACACTACACTCCGATGTGTCGGGATCAGCCAGCACGGCCTGGCTGCCTCCCAGCATCGAGCACTTGCTGACAGCTCTGGTGCAACTCACGGTGCAATATGGATGGTGAGGCTGCATTTTCATCGAGTTACCTCTCCTGCCAGCTATTATTTTCGACAGTTACAGAAGGACTTCTCCAGTTTACCTGTATTATTAATTATTAAATACCCCTAAGACACATCACCCACCCTTCTGCTAATAATACTTCCCTGAGGTATAATATTAGCTAATTAATCCATTAACTAATTAGTTCAAATCCTTGAAAAAGTTCATTTGAGGTGTCCCATTAAGAGTGTCAGTCATATTAGTTATTCTAACCTTATGACTCCCAGGCCTGTTGCTAGTATTTCTGGAAGAAGTAGCATATTTAATTTTTTGAACATGAGCCTCACAATATTGAGTGGACTGAACCAGGAAAACCTGCTAAACTTGGACCAACACTCCAAATTATGTATGTGTTATGATTCTTAACTTCCTGACCTAAAACAAACAATGAGCAGCACCACAGTTTTTCTGATCATTTCATGGACTTTACTGAATCTTTTTTGACATAACTAAATTGTTGTATCTTTATCTAAATAGGTAATCCAATCCTGAGGTGATCTAACAATTTTTGTCAGCCCAGCCAAACAGTCCCAGTATGTTAATATGTTCATACTGTATCTGCTACATAACAGTATCTAAGAAAGCTCTAATAAATTATCCTTTATACTAGAAAGTTGAAAGTTTCTTTATAGGCTAACCTGATTTCTTGGAAAACTAGTGAGTTTATGTTAATTCTTTGATATGTAGATAGTTATAATGCAATCAGTGATGGTGGCATAACCTCTGTAATGGCACATATCTGTGCTCATAATAAACACTAAATCTATGAGAGTAAGAAATGTCTGTCTATAAAGAGAATCATTTGCAGTTTGGAATTATTGAATTGTACACAGAAAACCGTAATTGAATCTCTTCATATTTTTATCATATACTTCTAATCCCATAGTGGATTAGCACCAATGTAATTCACAAAGTGTTTCGAGAACTGAAACACACTATAAAAGTCAGAAAGCTTGTACTAGGTTTTGAATCCACAAAGAAATCTTGGTCTATTTTACCTAGCACTTCATAAGCTTTTGTTTCTTAAGACTAGAACTGTAAATCATTTTGTGAAACAGAAAGATGTTAACATTTTATAGATGATGAAATTTATTTAATAGTGTTCATGAAATGTCTTTATGTCTTAACTAGATCTTTATGAATAACTGACTTTTAGCTGAACATAAAAGTCCAGACAAAAGCGTGAGACAAGCCTCTCTGTTCTTTGTAGCATTAAAAATACGAAAAAAAAATGTCACTCTGAATAGGAGATTTCTCTTGGCTTAAGTCAATTTTATTTTTTCTTAGAATTATCTTTTTATTTAAACAGATATACTTAGCAACATTTCCAGATTAATAATTATAAGAAAAAAATAGGAAAAATGTGATGAAATTTAATGATTTTTCTTTTCAAAAAGGTTTTCTTACATTTTTAACAGTAAAAGTATTAGTCAAATACAATTTAAATTCATTAAAGATTTCTAAGTTCTTCCTGGATACATCTCTGTTCACACAAAACATCCCCACAATTACATGTTGTTATAAAATGCTTATGATTAGAACCAAATCTACTTATTTATTAAGTCCTATTCATTAAATTAAGCCCGTAGCTTCAGAAATGTTTTCACTAGATGAAATGCACAACTTCATTTCAGTAGAATCAATGAAAAACCATGAAAAGTCTTGTTTTGTCCGCAGTTATCAACAATGAGCTATCGTGGACATTACAAATCCTCTGCTTTGCTTTTATTTTCTCTAGCTCTGTGCATCCACTTGAAACTCACTTTGACACAAACACCTGTTTCCATCCTTAGGATTCCTTATAACCTTCATTTGATCCTAATCCATTGCATGTAAGTGTTAGAGATAATGGGTACTTTTCCAAAAGGTATTTAAAAGGAAGGCTCCTAGTCAGCTGTGATATGGTACAGCTCTGACTTTGAGTCAGACTATTGGGAAAAGAGCTGAGTCCTGGCTTCTCTTGGCTCTGAAGGGATGCTAAGCCTCAATTGCTGAATGAGTTTTTGTGCCTGCCGTGCACATCACTGATCCTGGCCCTGACTTGATGACTTGAACTTCTGCCCTCACCCTGAATTCATCTCATCACCATGGGCTTGCCTGGCTCCTGGATGCTGGCTAAACTGGCTTTCTGTCACGGGACTTGCTCTGCTTCCCCTCATTCAGGGTCCGTGTCTTTTGTCAGCCGCGTTCCTGCCCTGCCATCCTTGCTGCAGCTCCCGGCTCCTGGCCCTCAATCCGTGGCAGAACACAGCCCCACTCCTACCTCTCCCTGACAGTGGGTCTCACTTTAAAGACCTTACTTCTGTAGTGCTATCAATTAACATGACTGTATCAAAAGACATACACTTTGCAGAAATAAGTAGCAATAAAGAAAATTACAAAGAGATTTCTGTTGGGGAGTGGAGCAGCAAAGAGAGCTCTAGAACAGCTACTTTGGCATGTTCAAATGGCTAACCCTCGCATGGTCAAGACATCCTTTGCAGGAGTGAGAGATGGTTGCTGTAAAGAGCCTAGAGGTTACAACCCTCACAGATACATGTTGCTAAGGGGAATTGAAATACTGGCGGAAAATTACTTGGCATAATGAAAACATCACTTGATTATCATTCATTCAGTAATATTATTTTCATTAAGTAAATGGAGATTTCAAGAGCTTTCATGCCTCAGTCTCTCAGAAAAGAACACTGAAAAGCTGACCCTCAGCATGAATATGAGCTAATAAAAGCTTTCCCAAATTGGAGGTAGGCAGTGGTGCCTACCAAGGTGATGTTTGTCACTGTTTGAATCGACCTTTCTGTGAAGCTTGAAAACCAATTCACACGTAATTGCAAAAGCTGCCTTTTGGTAATATCCTATTTTATTGACAAAAGGGGATGAGGTCAACTCATTTTCATAACAATCTGCTTGAAGAAATCCTTAAGCACTCTATCATTTAGAGTCGTTTTGCAATACAGCCTATAAAAGTATTACTGAGCTTAGAACAGGCAATAAGAAGGGGGAAATGACAAGTTTTGTATTAGTTTTGCTGTGTTTTTTTTTTTTTTAATAACTCTTTTAAGAAGCTGCCTAAAAGCTAGCATTAATCAGCAAAAAAAAGATAAGCAACATAATTTTTTTCTCTGTTCATTAATCTAGACTAGCTTTGAAACATTGCTTCTTTTAAAATCAAATAGTTCTTGACACCTTTCACAAATGTAACAAATGGAAAAATAAAGAAAAATATACAATGCAAAAGAAGGAAGTGGTTTTCAAAATCAGACACATTTGAAAGGTTCCTCTTTTTTGTATCAATAGTTACAAACATCACCAGTGGCTAGTGACAATGGGCCATAAGTGGTTGTCAGGAGACCTGGTTCTGGTTTTGGTTCACTACTTACAAATATGGTTTCAGTGAATTTATTCTTTTATCTGATTTTGAATTACCCTAGTTTGAGTAATTTGTGTTTTCACTGATTAGTTAATGCTTGTGAATGAATAATTTTCTTGGACAAATTGCTGCTTATCAATGGTTCCTAAACAGTTCACTCCAAGTTATTTGTAATTTTCTCCCTCAGTTGCATGGATGGCTGCCTATATCAGATAACAGTCTTTTTGGTCCTTGTGCAACAAGGAATGCAGCAAGCTTTCTGAACTAATGTGCCTGAAAAAGATAACCCCACAGTTTTGATTCTTGTTATTGAGGCTGGTTACAATAGATTGTTCTTTGAGCATAGGAAATGACAGATAAAAGTAATATAACAACATAGGATACTTTAGGATATTTGAAATATTTTGGTAACTTCCCTTAGCCCAACACAGGACATCCTTTTATATGGATCCCACATTTAGAAAATATCTGACGAGATTCATAAACAGATTTATCAGAGGCTGTATAATAATTCATTCTATTTTCTTTTGTCATATTCAAATTCACAGCAAGAATATTTCTAACATGAAAGCTGAACTAGGTCTGTGTTTTCTTCACTTGCTTTTTTCTGTAGCTGAACTAAAAACCCATACTATTAAGGAAGCTGCTCTGTCATTTCTCCCTCTTATAAACAGTAAATGACTTTGTATAGCAGCCGAAGAAGGACATGGATTGAAAATTCTGCTCTTTACTTGGTGCCATGCTGTCACCATTTACTCTCTATTCTTAGCAGCATAAATGTGTACAGTGGCCTTTGTCTCTTATCAAATGTGCCAGTGCCAGTTCTCTTCTTTAGGCTTTTAGAGAATCACATCTCACCGTGCCGTTAAGTATTGAGTTAAATATAGCCAAAAAGTCACCTATTCTGCCCATACTTGGTTGTGTTCAGGCAATCTGCAGAACTACCAGATGCATCGTTGGTCCTTAGGGCCTTCCAGGATATTGGGCCCTCTTGAAATCTTGTGGTGGAATCACTTCAATCCACAACTTGTGTCTTCTACTACTGCTGCTCATTGTTTACTTTGTCCTCCTTTTCTTAGATAGGAGCCTTTCCCTTTCCTTTCCCTTCCCTTTCCTCAGTTTTTGAAAGCACAATACCTATTTTCATCTACTCACTTGCAGATTTGTGCCTGCACAAATCTTGTCTACATTTTTGGGTTTTGAATTTTGAATAAAATCTTACCCTTTTCAGTGTGTCCAAGAACAAGCCCAGCAACTACAAGCAAAATCAACTGCCAAAGTGTTGTTATTTGCAAACATGATTTGCAAGTTTTCTTTTGTATGTCCCTGGTCCAGGGTAACTCCCTCAATAAACGGGTCATGAGGACTCCAGGGACAGTGCTGCAGAAAAGGAAACTGGCTTTGCTCCAAAGTTGAGAAGTGCTTTATTCCTGTTGAGGACCCAGGCATGTATTTTTAATTACCAGTTTTGTGATTACTCCTTCAATACTGCTACTACCAAGGAGAATTATTTCATTAAAACAGTGTTAGCCAATTCAGCTATTTAAAAAATAACCAACATCACCAAAAATGTTTGTTTTAATTAACTATAAAGGGCAAAACTCAGAAAACAAGTAAATATTAATAAAAGATGGCAGTCTTGAAAAGGGCAAAAGGGAGATGAATACAAGTGTGTACTATTGTATTGGGAGAAGCACTTTAAATAGAACTGTTTGCAGAGTCAGACACAACAGAATATCCATTCTTGCAAATTGTTCTTAGTAAATCTATCTAATCTATTTATTTATCCTCAGATCATGCACATTTAGATCTGAGTTCTGCCAGCTGAGTTAATAATTCTTATCTGAAAGTAATTACGTTGGTCCATAAGTTTTCACCACTGTGTTGTTCCACATCATATCAAACTGCGTGACATCTCATCACATTAGCATAAAATGCATTGTGGTGGTGCACAGCATGGTGCAGTGGCAGACTAGAAATGATGCAGCATTCCTAGTGCTAGTGAATGAGGAAGTGCCACTGGTATTTAGAAACTTGAGCCTACTGCAGTTTGATTACTCACTAGGGGATTTGGGTTTTTCTTCTTTCCTTTATACTTGAAGGGCTTGAACCGGATATTAACTTTTATGACCCAGATTTGGGGCTCAGGAGAAGCAGTGTTAGAACCTCAAAAGACTTAAAACCTACCTTTTTGTTACAAAAATGTGTCAGTTTTGAATTTATTGACCATCTGTCAGACTTCACTCACTATGAGCTAGCTGTCATTGTTTGTTATTTGATGCACTCCTAGAATGACTCACTGCAGGGAGCTACCAGCATCTCCATCACAGCAATTAATGAGGTCACTGTCTATCTGCAAACATCTCAGCCTATAATTATTTTCAGTCGCTATTAGCTAGTGTGCCAGATCTGATGAAAGTAAAGTGCCTATAAATAATATTTGGCACTATTAATAATATCTACCTGTTGTGGAGATATTTGGCTGATTGTTTCTATTAGTATTTTTCTTTAATTTTATATGAGATGCCTCTTAATCTATCCCCATTCAAAATCATGAGCAGTAAAAGCAACTGTTGCAACTGAGCTGCTGTCCTCTATTCTACTTCTCTGTCTCAAAATGTCTACTATATTTCATATGCATATTTGGCATGAATATTTCTTTTGTGCTCGTGGTATTTTTTGTAGATAAATACAAGCTTGAAATTCTTTCATTATTACTACTGCTACTGTTGTAGTTTTAAGATAGTGGTCCTAGCCACAATTCAGAACAGGAATGCAGCAAGCCAGCACATGTGATAGGTTTTCATGTCTTGAAAAATATGATGAATATTTCCTAATATTGTTTTTAGAACAGTAGCTCCCCAGGAACCCTATGAATATTTCCACTCCATTGTGCAATAGATTTAATAGTGCACAAGTAGATATCATTCCCATCCTGACGAATTTAAAATCAAAAGAGGCAAACTTTATCATGTATGGGGCCGAAAAGAAGGATAAATGTTTCAGCACAATTGAAGAAGAAGGATTTTCCTGTCATTCAAGTATCATAGTAAGAGAAACCTTCTTCAGGGCTTATCTCCAGAAAATTATTTCAGACTGTGCAAAATGTCCCTTCTGAACTTACAGATTTATTTTGGGTCCCTTTTTTGTGGAAGCTAAGACAAAAATGGTCCAGATTCAGAAAGGAGAAACAATAGTATGGATTCCTGGGTTTTTCCCTACCTATTGCACTTTTCCTGTGGTGACATTGTGAAGAGGGTACTTATCCAACACACAGGAGCAGTCAGGTTCAGCTCTTTTCTGTTCCACAGTGATTTAACACAACCCTACAAAACTAGAAAGACAAAAAGTATTTGTAAGATATATCAGACCACCTTTTTGTCACAATAGATTTGTGTAAATTATTGGAAAAAATTGAGCAAAAATGCAAACAATTTTGTCTGCCTTAATTTCCACACTTGTTAGGCTCGCACAAGATTTGTCAATTTACACTTTTAATTGAATCATTGAACCTCTATTCAGTATTCATAATATAGTTTCTGAGGATAAATGTGGTAACATTATGACACAGTAAAATACTACAATGACATAGATGATGTACATAAGAGGAGGCAATAATAATCTTATAGATGACATGCAGCAATGTTTTAATGTTTTGTGTCAAACGTTTTTTCATGAATAATCTTTTATTGATTATTGATGAGTTAGCTGAAAATGCTACCAAACAGAAGTAAATTTATGCAAAATACATGTTTTGCCACATTTTTTTACATCTTGAAAATAAATTTCCTCTTCAACTGTTTCCTTTCATGATGACCATTATCTTCTGCTCTAATTTATTCTTTTTACCAGAATACCTTGCTGTAACTATTCTATATTATTAAATGAATTGGCTTTTCTATTAAGATATGATAATCAAATTCCTTTCTTTTCTAAAGCCCAATACAGGTCCACACTAAAACCCAGGCCACTTTACTGAGGTTATAGTTTCTTTCCTCAGCACCAGTTCTGTTAGTTCACTTTCCTTCAGTGAAAAACCTTCACTGCACTGAATAAACTGTTTGCCCAAGGAGGCCAGTGAGGCCTGGAGTGAAATCCCTGCTAGGATGCAGGATACAGCAAGATCTCTGGGCAGAATGGGAAATACAAGGAGAGGTTGCCTATAGACAATGCAGAGATAAAGATGGTGAAAGCTGGGCAAACAGCTCACTTTCCATGGTATGTGGTAGGAGCTTAGGGATAGGAAAAGGGTTAGGGGTAGGAGAGCAGCAGAAACCTTCAGGACTTAATCAGAAGAGAAGGAGTGGAAGCTAAGACAACAGTCTTGTGTGCTGGTTACTCAGTGTTGGACAGCCAAGGGCGGAGACCCCAAAAGACATGGCAGAGTTTTTCAAGTGGTAAAAAAGTGAGGGAGTACTGGCAGTTAGCAAGCCTGATGAAAGGAGGAGATGATGATTGTAGGAATTATCTGAGGAAGTCTTGCTCAAAGATCTCCAGAGAAAACCCTGAGAAGTTAGTTTACTTAATCACAGGCTAACCTATTGCCTGGGTAACATTGTACCTGGGACTTCTAAAATCTGATTTCTCACTTGACAGAAAGTTTTTATGGTGATATTTTGAAGGGCATTTCTTGTACTGCTAGATGAAATGCTTCATATAGAAGTTATTCTAAGGTTGCAAAGAGCAGTTTATTGTCAGGATTCACTATTTTTAGGTAAGTACAGTACTTCTTGGTTGCTTCCACACCTTGTTGGGAGGAGTAGTCAAGATTTCCATTTCTTCTTCAGCTTTTGAGATGTAACTTTGGAAAATGGAAGGGGGGGAGACATAAATTGCTTTTCATTCAAAAAGGAAAAAAAAAGGAACAGAGAAAACCTGATAGAGATAATGTGTTCTCTTCCTCCTCTTTCTCTGAAATCCTACTTTGGGAGAGAGAGATGAATAACTTACAGAGGAAAAGTTAAAAAAGAAAAGTTAAAATTAAAAAAAAAAGAATGGACATATTTAATTGCTCAGCTGGGTAGAGATGACAATTTGAATGGTATTGGTGCTTCAGGATTATAATTCATATGGGTAGGCTAGGCAGGATATAATCTTGTGGTTCCTTTTGATGGCTTGGTTGATGGTTCAAAATACAGTGCAATGAGGCACACCTTGTTCAGAGAATGTTTAACTCTCCTTAACATATAAATTTGGGAGCGTGAGCAAAACTGGTTTCCAGATGCTTTGAAGATGGTTCAGGCTTATTTTGAAAAAGCTAGTCAGGGAAATGTGTACTTAAGAAAAGCCTTAAGGAAAACCTATTAACTGGGAGGGTGGCAGCACATTTCACTCCACCTTTCTGTACTTAGAAAATCTCCAAAGAGTTCTTGTAGATTGCACATTCTCTCTTAGCTATAATAATTTTAGAAGGTAGAGTATATAATACTGAATCAGTCAAAGGCACAATCCAATCTCAAATGCTACTCCTTTTCTTCTTTTTATTTATTAGTCTATTTGCTAGTTAAATGCCATTTACTTAGGTTCACAATACCATAGAATTAGTATTTTTGGTCTAAAGAATAAAATTCTTGTTTCATCAAAAGCTTTACTGTGTAGAGCTGTAGGTAAATTGTACAATCTTTTTCTCACATTTGCTATTTTTATTTTTCTTTCTGTTTGTCATTTTTTTCCACCACACAGCTTTGTCTCCTGCAGATTGTCAAATTTGTCAGGATTCCTTATTTATTGGAAACTTTTCAAGCAGAAGGGTTATTCTTTTACTAGCAGTTCTAAAAATATATCCCCAGAAGGTATGACTTGTATGATGATAACCTAGGCTGCAAGAAGGGACACAACTGAATAAAAGAATACTAAATAAAGAAAACTGACTTTTCTTTCATCTGCACAATTCAGCTGGGAGTACTTCCTTTACATGAGCTGTTGAATTTGAGTGGATCCAGTCATTTATTATGACAGGTTGCAATTAGTCAGCATGCTGCTTATGTTTGCTTAAGATTCTGCCTGCTGGAATACTGAAAATGTTTGAACAAAAGAAAGCCATAGGACCTTTGACTAACTAACCTAACCACGGGTTTGGCTGGAGATATTAGTTAGTTCAATGTTTACGTGACCAAAAGTTTTCAGAAAAAATGCTCTAAAACAGAACTTTGTTCTGAGTACTGTCCCTTTCATTGCTTTATTTATGTAATTTATTGAAATCTAATTTTATAATATAAGATTATTTGGGGTGGGATTTTTTTTAATTGTTATATAGCCTGCAATTTCTAGCACAAGGGGAGCCTGAAATGGAAACTTGTATCTAACTCTACTATTACACAAATAACAACATTTAACAGCCTTTTGTCTCTGAGGCATTAAGACAGCAAATTGAGCTGAGTTAATGACTAATTAGTGTTTTCAGCATCTTCCCTGTGCATGACTGAAGAAAAAGGTAATGTTCTTGACTTTTAAAAATGTATCCCCCATAAATATCAATACTTTCTTAAATTGAATATTTTTGTATTCTTAATGGGAAAATGTAAAATTTTATTTTAAAATTTGAGAACAGATCACATTTAACTTGAGAAATTTCCAGCTATGTGAAGTTGTGATTTCTTTTTTCTGCATTGTTGAAAATCTGTTATGGCAGATATGTTAATGTAAAGCATACAATAAAGGAGGGATAAACATTTTTTATGTCATTGTCCATAGATGAAAACAGGAGATATTGCATTATCTATATCTAGTCATTTTAGGGTCCATACAGTTTTAAACATGTAGTTTTTCAAGTGAATGTCCTGAACTCCAGCAGGCGTTTGAGCTTTTGAGGTTTATAGCAAGAAGAAAAAATTGAAAGAAAAGTTTGATTCAATTTAGTGAAGAAAATATAAAAGCAGAAAGGAGTCTGGAGGATATAATGATGCCATCTGAATTGTATGGAAGAGATGGGTGAATAACTTCCAGAGTAAAAAAATCCCCATCGCACTATGAGTGTTTTTACATAGTTGAATTTCTTAAAAATAATTTCAATCCACTGTCTTCTTGACCATATTATGAAGGTTTTTCCCCCAAATTTTAATCATATTAATGAACTTAGAATTAACAAACTATAGAATGCACTTAATAGTATTTTTAAAATATTAAAACAAAAGCATTATTATGAAGTGAAAGAACCCTTTATCTTCCTCAGATTTATTGTAGGTTTCTACCTCTATCTGCCTGCTCTGGAAATTTGTTTTCAAATCTTTGTTGCTCATCTTAAGAGCTATGGATCACATACAGTCATCTAGAGTTTTAAAGATCAAATTTAGATTATTTTTTTCTCAAAAATAAAGAGGAGGCACCTGTGGAGTTTATTTAAGCAGATGGATAGCTCTCGTTGACAGATGGGAAATCTTCTGAAGAACAACAATATTTTTAATAATGCTTCCAGAGAAAGAATACACTGATTTTGCTTTCTTGTACTTCAGATAAACTTAAGCCATTCACGTACAGAAAAAAAAATATATATATATATATATTTAAGCACTAATTTTTACTTAAACCTCAAACTTCTGACAGGAGAAAATTGAACTCTCCCCAGCCTGCAGGTCTGCTGTCATTTTAAAAGATCAATTTTTTTTTTGCCACTTTTTTCCTACCTGCCTTTTTAAATCTTGTAAAAAGTCTGCATTTTTCTATCTTCTTGAGGGCTTGATATCATTGTTTGTCAAATAAATAGATATGATAGTTAAAATTATCTTTTAAAAACATTCAGTACTCCATCAAATACCAGTGGTCAAACTCTCCTCAATTTCAGTGGATAGAGATTCTAACAAACTTCATTATAAATATAAACCTCTTCTTTTTATTTTTTTATTATATAATTTTAATTTTTCCGGAGTTTCACAGATTCTTCTGTTATTGCTCTGAGGAGAACATCAATTATTAGAGTTTATATTAATAACACAATTCTGATGTGTCTGTCTGTAACATGGCTTCCAGAAGAATGTGAGATAAAACATCTGGTATAGCTCTTCTGTTGATCAGGACACTTTGTATAGATCCTGATTGCATCCAGTCTGAATTACCTAATGCTGAGAGAGATGATGAACCTGAATTTTTCACCTACTACAGTGTTCCATCTACTAGGCTATAAAAGAAAATGTAGATACAACTTGATCTTTCTCTCTAAATAACATTGGCAGCATTTCATGAGCTGCTTCTCCAAATATTTGTGTATTACAGGAATACAGATTTGGTTTGTTCTCTATTAGGAATGAAGCATTTGTAATGGGACTGAAGGGCAGAAAGGGGAAGTTCTGAGATGAGCAGAAGCCAAACCATGAGTTCAGATAGCTTTTCATTCAAAGTGATGTACATTTAGTTTAACATTCTGCAGTAGCAGAATAGTGGTGTTGAACTGAAGTCTTATACTTACCACAGTCTTGTTTATGTTCCACCTTGTGATATTCTCTCTCCCCTTTTTCTCTGCTTCTAAATCCATTGAGATAATAGTGATTTACTGCTGCTCTGACTCATAAAGATGCACTAAGAGTCTAATCCAGGAAGTCAGTAGGATTTTTGCCACAATGAATCAGTATAACCTATGTTGCATAAAATGAGCAGATACAAAGTGCATTTCAGGACATGATATGGCCTTGTACTGTCTACTGTGATGGTGCATAGAATTCCTCTGAAGAAAGCAGCTTGTTTTTACACTACGGTCTTGTTTTTACACTATGCTGAAGAAACATTCCACCTGGAAACTATTTCTCCTTCTATTTCTACTGTTGATTCTCCATAAATGTTGGTCTCTGTGAGGTTAGCATAAGCCACATCACTGCTGGAGTTGGTCTTTTTGAAGCCATACCAACTAAGTCTGTAAATCTGTCTGACTTTTGAATGTCTGTCTTTGAGAACTACCAAATCCCATACAGTTTGCAGATTTTTAGATTTCTCATTTCTCAGGTGTAGCATCCTACGTAGCTGCACCCCAAAAGACATACAGAAAGGAAAAAGGAAGAGACAACTCAGTACAATATAAGGACAGATAATCAGTCAGAACTTGCAAAATCAGGAGCAGATGTAGCCCAATTGAACTCAACAGTTTCACAGGTGTTCATAGGAATGACTTTAACATAAAACACACTTCTCTTCAGTCCTCCTTAGTATTTTTTCCTAGAGCTCTTTACATTTTACATATTTCACCAAACTAAACTAGAAAATGTATACGGAAAAGGCAATTGGAGCTTAGTAGGATATAATTGACTTAAAATTCAACACGCTGTTCAATTTTGGGATCATGATGAGCCATATTTATTGAGGGGATGAGGGTTAAGTGATATATATTTCACTTGGTTTTGAACTCCTGGCAAAAGGCATCCACAATTAAAACTGGCATACACAAGATTTGAAGGTTGCTAGAAAATGCTGGAACTCTAACCCTAATTGGCTTCAACATGTATAATTCTTTCTCAGCAGCATGTGCTGGAATTTGTCATTGTCTCACTACCTGAACATTGTGCTATCAGCCGGAAACACAGCATATATGCCATTCATTCTTTTCAAGCTGGTGCTTTCCTGACTGCAGTTTTAGGAGTTTATTGAAGAGAATGGGCAGAGTGATAATGCACACATTTTTTCATGCATATCTGTTGTTATGGTAGTAGCATTAATCCTTTGACTTCGTATCATACTCCAGAATGAAAAGGTTTTCTTCTGCTCAGGTGCTGTAGCATCCGGAAGACAGAATCCATCTAGTTTTTGCATTTTATAGAATATTGGGATTAATTTCTTTTTCCTGCTAATTATTTAATACATATTTTTCTGCTGCATAGCTCCTTAGATGGTATATACTTTCTTGGTAAGTTAGATTTTACTACAGTCCTTCCTTTGCATTCACAGGGAGCTGCACCTGCAAGTTCAAAGAACAGACTGGAAAGTATGCATGACATTGCCATCTTGAACTACCTGTACAAGGCAAACTTTATATTATTTGGCTTTATTTAACCTGCTCTTCAGTGCCGTATTTTTTTTCTTTTACCAGTGCACAATTTGCTTCTTAAGCAAATGAGTTCTACCTGTCAGAATTTGTCAAAATCTTCAGGAGAGTTTGGTGGTTTGACCTTGGCCAGCAGCCAGACACCTACTCAGTTGCCTTTTCTCTCCCCTTCTTCAATTAGGCAGGGGAGAAAATAGGATGAAAGAGCTCATAGGGCTAGTGTGGGCTCCTCCATGGGCTGCAAGTGGATCTCTGCTCACCCATGGACCTCCGTGGCCTGCAGAGGGACATTTGCTTCACCAGGCTCTGCACCACAGACAGCAGAGGAATCTCTGCTCTGGTGTCTGGAACACCTTCTTCTTTTTCACCAGCCTGGGTGACTGCAGGGCTGAAGCTCTTTCATATTCTCACTTCCAAGAATCACAATATCAATTTGGTTGGAAAAGACCCCTGAGGCCACTGAGTCCAACCTATGACCCAACACCACCCTGTCTACTAGACCATGGCACCATCTGCCATGTTAAATCTTTTCTTAAACACCTCCAGGGACTCCACCACCTTTCTGAGTAGCCCATTCCAATGTCTAATCACACTTTCTGTGAAAAAATTCCTCCTAATGTCCAACCTCAACCTCCCTTGGCATAGCTTAAGACTGTGTCTATTTGTTCTGTTACTTGTTGCCTGAGAGAAGAGACCAACCCTCACCATGCTAAAACCTCCTTTCAGGTCTCTGAGCCTCCTTCTCTCTGGGCTAAACAACCCCAGCTCCCTCAGCTGCTACTCATAAGACTTAATCTCTAACTTCTTTCTCTCACTGTCCAGCAGTTTTCACTGTTTTATGTTTAACCCAAGGCTCCAGCCCTTGGTTGTGGGACCCTGATGTGGGTCAGTTGTGGAAAGCTGGAACCAGCTGTGCCCAGCATGGGACAGCCCATGCCCATGTGACAGAACTCTGCTTGTCACAGAGGTCCCTGCAGCTCTGCCCACCTCTTCAACATTCACGTCCTCTGTGACATCCATGATTGTATCCCTCATTAACATTTACATCCCTCTCAATCCATCTTCCAAGATAAAAAAAAACACAACAACCTATTTACCTCATTTTGGCCCAAGAGGAAAGAGGATGACATTGATCATCCTAATTTCCTTTCACTGTAGGTTTCCCAGGACCCTGCCTTTGCAGTGGGAGCTTGCCAGTGTACATGCAGAGGGTGGCTGAAGGCAGGCTGGGGCTGGCACGTTCTCCAAATGACATTCAAGGCACCAAGGTTTCCCATGGAAAGAATATAAAGTTTCTAGCTTTTTACTTTGTTCTTGCTAGCAGGCAACATTCAGTCCTGGGTGTTCTTAGGGCTGATGCTCTCACATATCCTCTCTTCACAGAATCACAGAATCAACTAGCTTGGAAAAGATCTCTGAGACCATTGAGTTCAACCTATAAAAAGTTGCACTGAATACAAAGTTAAGAGTTCTACTCTCTGTTTTTCCAAGGTAAGGATATAATTAGACATCTCCATGTTCACTTTTTACCATCTGTAGTAAAAAACCCTGTAACTTAAATATTAGGATATTATACAAAATAATTTTTGATACTTGAACAATGATTAAAATTTGAGGTTTATGGAGTAATATGTATTTTTATATATACCTTATCACTCTCTGCTTTGAGGCATTCATGACAGCTGACTTTAAGATTTAACATTTAACATTTAAACATTTCTGAACCATGGGTGGTTTTTAAAAAAAGTTAAAAGCTATTTCACAGCATGAAACAACTCTGAGTTTCTTATACTTTTTGAAATGTAAAGTAAAACAATTACTCAGTTAAGGAATTAAATTATTTAAGTAGCAAGTCGAATTTGTTACTCTTTCAAGTAATTTTTTAAAATTAATAAAACATTACTTAAGTAAATTTAGTGCTTATATCTCAAATACAATGTAATAAATTTCACATAAATGAATAAGTCATTATTTAATTTAAGTGTTAATGCTAGATCTTTTGAGAATGAGATCATTTTTGCCCTGAGAGTCTGTGACTCCTCATGCAGTAGACATTGAATATAGGAGGAAACCAGCCTTATCAGTTGGCTTTCTGAAGTAGTCTGGGTGACAAGAGAGCAAGGACTGCTACCATTAATACCTGTAGGGCTTAGTGAAGAAGGAAGAGTTGATGGAACTGATGGATCTCATCAGTCTGCTTCACTGTACTTCCTATTTTAGGCACAGCATTATCCTTGCCGGAGCTACACATCTTGCAGAATTTTCTGTGGGATATGTTGTTTAAAATGAGTTCTGTTAGAACAGTGGTCACACTGCAGCATAGAAACATTCTGCAGATCACATCAGGAAAACATTATGCTGTTTGACAGGCCCCTGCAATCCATCCATATCCCAGCTGAAAACCTGGCAGATCCCAGAAACCTGACCTTGGGCCAACTCGGGAGGATGTAGGTGAGATTCCAGAACTGAAAAGGGACATGCTTCTGAGATTAGCAGCCTCTCTAGCGTGTGAGCTGCCTGATGCAAGCCTGGAGAGCTCTGCAAGCCAAAAGAGCAATGTCATACATCGTGAACTCCAAGGCAGAATTTTGACTACCTGCTTTTAAAAAATTCCCTTTCATGTTTTTGGTACATCAACTTCCACTTCCAAGTAGGTGATTTTCCAAATTGCTTTTCTATGCCTATGTTCTTGTCCCCTAAAGTACTGGTTTGATGCGTGGTTACAAATACTAGTTTTCCTCCTACACTGTAGCTTGAGACATTTCCTCTGGAAGCCCCAGCTTGAGCTGTCAATCTTGGCTCTTTAGCTGTTTCATAGCAGACAAGGATCATTATAGTATTTTTTAAATTCAAAGTCTTCTGTAGATGGAGACTGAAGAACAACTACCTTAATTCTAAATACTCTTAATCAAAGTGCTGCAATTAATGTGAAAACCTTTTTCTTTTTTTTTTTTTTCCTAGTGTCCAGTGTGTAGTCAGTTAATAGCTGAGTTTTACAAGGGATGTTTAAATTATATTTAATACAGTAGATATTAAAATTACATTAATAAATACTATTTAGTAGGATATGAAGTGCTAATAATTTCTATGAAAAGCAATTGAGAATTTCCAAAAATTGGTAATTAAACTCAAATTCATTCTGTCTGCTGACATATTAGCTGCCTATCACAAACCATAGGCACCTCCACTCTGGTTTTGTGTTCCTGTCTACATTTAATTACATAAATGATTGCGTTTTATTTCACCTTTCAAAACTCTGTATGTAACAAGGCTATAGTCTACTATTCATGACAAGTGATACAGGGTATTTTCATCTAATCCAACAATACTCGTTCATAATTACTTTCTAATTGTGTAAATGACTTAATAGCATTAGATGACAATACGTTTATATCTTCCTGCTGAAAAATACATTACGGGTAAGAAACTGTTCAAGTGAGTGAGAACTTAAGGAGTTCTTGACTATTACTTCTCCCAAGGCTCAGAGTTTTGCAATTCTGGCGAAGGGAGTAGTGTCAAAGCTCATCAGTTCCTTGGAGACAGAAAGCCAGAAGGAAATTAAATTATTAATCTGTGACTAGTACACTAGGTCTAACAAAAGCCTTCAGCTGTGCTGCTTGCTCATTTCCATCTATCTCTAAGTAAGCCAAGTCATGACTGATTCTCACCTTCAGGTGAGAAATTGACAGAATTTGGTGAGCTAGCCAGCAATCTTTCTTTTTATATGGATTTTTATTAGGACTGGGCAGTCCACCAAATATGGAATATTTACTAAAACTCTTATTTTACCTTTCATCACCAAAATAGCCACATTTCCATTGGAAGCTTTAACTTTGGGGCTTCTTTGGAGACCTCAAGCCATGAATAACCCCTTACTTCAGGCCAGTGTTGCTGTGTGCCCTACAGCGTAGAAGCTGCAGAAGTTGGTGACCTACAGCTTGACACATCTCTTTGTGCTTTCATTTTCAAGCTCCTTTGATAAGGAACTTTTCATTACTTTTATGGACTCCTAGGTGCATAAGGAGGCCTTCGTCCAGACCTCAGGAGAAGTTTTATTGTTACACTAGGGAAATAACATAGTATACTCTTGTTATACTATGGAATAAGTATTTCATCTTAAAACCAAAATTTTTTACAGAGCTATTTTTCCTTGCACGTGTTTACTAGTATTTTATCTGTGCAACATAGTGACGTTTGCAATTAACAGTTGAAATCAAGAAATCTTCCCAATTTTTTCAATTTCATCCAGCAAAAATGTCCGGGGTTTTTTTCTTATTTATGATCACATGGTTGGAGGATCTCTTCTATGGAGACAGGCTGGGAGAATTGGGGTTGTTCAGCCTGGAGAAGAAATGCTCCCAGGAGACCTTGCAGCACATTCCAGTGCGTAAAGAGGCTCCAAAAGAGCAGGGTAAGGACTTTCAACAAGGTCACATAGTGCTAAGACAAGGGGGGATGGCTTTAAACTGAAAGAGGGTGGGTTTAGATTAGAAATTAGGAAGAAATTCTTTACTGTGATGGTGATGATGCACTGGAAGAAGTTGCCCAGAGAAGCTGCGGATGCCCCATCCCTGTGCTCAAGGCCAGGTTGGATGTGGCTTTGAGTAACCTGATCTAGTAGAGGGTGTCCCTGTTGTGTGACTGTTGGAAATAGATTATCTTTAAAATTCCTTCCAACACAAGCCATTCTATGATTCTATGATTGCCTGCCAATGTCTTCACTCAAGGTAGAATACACAGGCCTTGATCCAGTGTGCATTTCTGGAATTACTTGATTGAAAAAAATCAACAATTTGTGTGAACACATTCTGATTTTTGAAAAATTTCATGAAGGTGTCAAAGTGCTCATTTCAATTAAATTAAGAATTATATTTCAAAGAGACAAATAATCTGAGTTAGCTACCTCTAGTGCCAGTGAGTGGTTTTGCATTGAATTTTCTGAAGCAGAACAACTGAGAAAAGTACCAAAAAAGTGAGCAGCTATGGTAATAAAACAATTATTGCAATATTGCTGGAAATTCCAGCAGAGCTCATGGACAGAAGGAGTCACTTCAAAGGTCAGTTGTTGGGCAATGAATGTTGTCAGCTTTTTTCGTAATGCAGAGACTCCACTTTACCTAAAGAGAATTAAAGATAGAATTGAAACGAAAGTTTTAAAGAATAAATATATTTGACCCACTAACTAGGCCCAGGATATTTCAATGTTTTGTCCTCATTTTGGCTATGACTTTATTTCAGAATCTCAACAATTGTTACTGAATGGAAGTTCCATTTTTGAAAAGGAAGTTTTTATTTGTCATTGCTTTTCCCAGTCTGCTGTGTCTTAGATCTGTGATTTGAATGTCCTTTAAATCAGCACAGCATACTGTTGCCGAACATTCAGTTTTATTATGAATGTATAGGAATCCCTTGGACAAGTATATAAATAAATATATACACATAAAAATTTTCTACTCTCTTACTTCCTGAATATGAAATAAAGGATGAAATCTGAATGCTCAACACTCCTTCCCTGAAAACAGCTACTTAATTTTCTGGCAGATGAAGATTTGGGAAGAAATTCTGCCTAACAGACAAATTCATGGATTCTCTTCCACCTTACTGGGAATCATAATAAATACTCATTATCCTTTGGGGGAAAAAAGAAACATTAAACAATAGGGTGAGTTAATGTTATTCATAACACTGAGTCTGGATGGAAAACAGGTAGAAGAAAATGGAATAACATATGAAGAAAAAAATCAGGAAGAGAGAACAAAATGAACAGAGGTGAAGTGGAAGCAATCTTACAATGAGTTGCCATGAATAATTGTACTTCTTACTTCTTCATTCATAGAATCATAAAATGGCTTGGGTTGGAAGTGACCTTGAAGACCATCAAATTCCATCTGCCCCAACCTGACAGCAACACCTAGGGCCAGAATAAAAGACTGACTATGTGTTGCTTGTCATCAGCTAAGCAGTATGGCACAGGACATTATACTCAATCTAATTCTTCTAATGATGGCTTGGGAGATAAAAGGATGTAGAATAGCACCAAACATGTAAAGGGGTATTTGGAGACTGGAATTCTTTCATGGTTTAGAGACAGTACCTCTAAGTAAAGTCCTAAAGTAGCCTCTTTTCCTGGATAGTAATTTGTGTTAAATCCGTGCTATTAGAAAGCCAGTGCCATATGGAAAGCATTATTAACCTTTTTAAAACAAGCCAGAAGAGCTACTAAACATGGTTTCACTTTTGTTAAGTGAGTGCTTATTTTTGTCCCTGTGAGAAGTTACTGTGGACACACCTGTCATGACATTTTGTCCGCTTCTCCAGATTAATGTAAAGATTTTGTCTACTGTTCTTCGCCATCATGAGAAACTCTAAATGCTTAGCTGTATAAGACACATTATATCATCTTTTATTTGATACCACTTAGTGAGATCCTTCCCAGAATGAATGGAATCTCTTTCTGGCTTTATATTCCTTCCCTTTTCTTCCTGGGTTTAGGAAAGCTGTGCTACTCAAAACCACTCATGCTCTGCTGTCAATCGGTTTGGGTCCAATGCCTGAGGCACAAATTTGCCCATTTCTGAAGCTTGGAAAATACTTGAGGTTAGCACCTCAATACATCTTGACAATACATCTTTTTTAGGAATAATCTGTATTACACTACTAAAACAAATTTCCAATTTATTTTTAGCACACTAATTTTGCAGCTACCAATTCCTTCTTTGGAGAGACAAGAGATTACGTATTATGTAACAAATTGTGGGCAAATTTCTTCTCTCCTGTGGTAGTGGAGACCATTTTTGACTGAAATTTTGAAGGACATTTGCACTTTTCAAATTGGCCATGGAACCAGAGGCATCACAGAAGATTATCCAGGGCTCCATCACTGGTCCTGTCTTCAGGCACATTTACACGTCAGTGTTAAAGCTACAGAAAATATTTGTGAGTAGTAGTGGTTTACAAAAGGGTTTTGCCTTTTGCTTTGCTGAAGATCTATACCTATTTGGAAGTTTCAGAAGATTACAAGAAGAGCAATGGGATTTTTTCTCCTTACTAGTGAATAATCATGTATGATTGGTGGAACCCCAGATTTCTGAGCTATTGTATTCTTTGTCCTGCTTCTATGTTTAAATATAAAATGCAAAAACTATTTTAAAGAAGAAAATGCATGTTGAAAACATAGGGTAGAACTGCAAAGTACCAAGAAGGATTATGATTTACATACTAGTGAGACTTATTTTATGCTCCTGTACTCCAAATGTGCCATGGAATATGGATTTTGCTGCATCATCATCTAGTAATATCAAGGTATTTTGTTAAGTATTCAGAGACATTGAAAAAGTCGTTTTTTAACTCTCCTTTTTCCATATTGCATGCATGTCATTCAAGTAAAATATGCACTCATAATAGGTAAGAAAACATTCTGACATAAAACTTTCCGAACTGTAGCTTGATTTAGAAGTCTTGTTTTATATTTTGGTTTAAAAACATTCATTGGTATGATTTGCCTTTAAAAATGCTCTAAAATGAGGACTCACAAATTTAATGTTACATTTTTGAAGTTGTTTAGTCTGGCAGAAATCATGTGAAGATCAGCTTAGATATTTGGCTTAAAATTTTTGTTTAACCTGTAAGGTTGAAATCTTCTTCTCACATTAGCGTATATTTTCCTGTTGATTCCTGCTTTTATAAAAATTAATCTAATCATTTACTCTTAATAATTTACTTCATATCATCATGTACTCTACATAATTTCAATTAAATATTGGTCATTTCTCCTACAATAAGTTCTCACATTTTCCTTGTAAAAGTACTTAGATTTAATAGATTTCAACAGCACTATAACCGTTACCTAAAATGAACTTTTTTCATAAGAGTACAAATCTATACTTTAAGGCAAGCCATGTTGACATGAAAAAGTCAGGCAGATGTTAGTTTTATTGTGTAGACCACCTTTAAAATATATGTTCCTTGATTTGAACTGTAAGGTATTTCAAAAGTATTGTGAAGTTGGAGAAATAATGCGTTAGCTCAACTCTGGAAGCTTAAAATTTGTTATTCTTTACCCCACTGAGCTTTGTGTAATAAGTAATGGAAAATGCCTTTTCATTTGTGCACTTGATAAAGTTTAAACTTCTTGATTAATATGCTTTTGCAGAAATCAGGTACTGCTATGAATATGTCTTGGTGTTTGTAATTTCTTTTGCAATAATGATACAGCTGATAAGTATTTTATTTAATAAAGGTAATTGCAGTTGAAGGGTTTGGGTGTTTAATATTCCTTAGGTATCTGCACTGACAAATCTAAAAAATGTGAGAGTCTCTGATACTTGACAATGACCTTCAGTGTCAGAATTTATGTAAGCCTTATTCAGGTAATGGTGCAAGGAATATGGTTATTCATTGTTCTCCTGTTGATATATAAAAATAAGGTCTGTAGGTGGTGGGTATAGTGGACACCTGAATCTAAGTTTTCTTTTTGACTCTGCTAATGACTAACACAGTTTTGAAATGGCACCCTTTAAAATCCATATAAATCTTACTTCAAAGTATACTGGAAGCATTTCAATATTCTGATTTGGAAGTCAATTTGGAATAATCAGTTCATTGTCCTACCACTTAAAATTAATGTAAGAGTAACAAACACTGCACATGCATCACCTGCAGGATGCACTGACCATATCAATACAAATTAAACATAACTGGGAACTTTTCTGGGCATTGAGATCAGCTGGTAAGAAATGGCACCACCAGTCTCAGCTTGCAGAAGGGAGAATGAATGCAGCCTGCCTGCTAGGAACAGTCCTCAGAACACATTAAACATCAATCCATGTTCAGGATTTATTTGGGAGAGTGATAGCAGGATCCCAGTCTAGATTTGTGCCAGGGTCTTAAAAAAAAAATAAATAATAATCTCCCAGTACCAGGAGATGTTCTACAACACTGTCTATAATTTTTCAAATTATGTGGCCTTGCTTTGCCAAGTACTCTTGGACAGATTGCTGTGTGCAGTGGGACTTCTATGATTTTTAGTGAGAGAAGAATGCTTGCAAGGTGTTCTAGAAAGAAAAGAAAACATGTATGATGGGGAAGTTGGTCTCTTCTCCCAGGTAACAAGCCACAGAACAAGAGGAAATGGCCACAAGTTGTTCTAGGGTAGATTTAGATTTTATTAGGAAAACTTTATTACCCAGAAGGGTTGTCAAGCACTGGAACAGGCTATCCAGAGAAGTGGTAGAGTTGCTATCACTGGAGGTATTTATTTTAAAGACATGTAGATTTAGGAGACATGGCTTTGTGATAGACTTGACAGTGTTAGTTTTAAGATTGGACTTTATGATGTTAGAGGTTTTTTCCAACCTAAACAATTCTGTTCTTCTATGATTCATGAAATTCAGGAGGAGAGAATAGAGTGACAAAGGAGTAAAAGGTCAGTCAGAGGGTATATAACTGCACTTACACAAGTATATAAATATTTGTATTTGCTAACACACTGTTTCTGAGTACTGGACAACAGCGGTTCTGCTGATGCAAAGGGAGATCTTCAACCTGGTAACTCCCTTGTGCTTGTGCATTTCAGTAGCTTCATTAGCTTCAGAATGTGGGATCTGAAGACCAGCTCTGTTCTCTGTTGGTGACTGACTCCTTCACTGGAGGAGGTGACAAATTATTCACAAGTGCATGGAATATTTAAAAAATGTGAAGACATTTTCATGCTCACAGATACCCTATGCATTCAGTTGAGTTTGCATACTACATAAAAAGCCAGCTGTCTCTTGTGTACTGGCCTCCTCAAGGCAGGAAGATGGAATCCTTGTGTGTGAACCATCAGTGACAAAGTTAATGGAAAATACAGATTTTCTCTGAAAATTTTACTTAGCTTTTTTCTAAAACAGCCATGAAAAATCCACTGGGCATTGTTGCCCAACTACTGTAAGATGTTGAAAGACAATTGAAATCTTGAAGGACTTGCTGAAGATCTTTGTGCTATTTCCACTAATATTTTGTAGCAAGTGTAAGACACTCACAGGACCTTACAGGTTGGCACTTAACACTATACATATTAGATTTTTTTATTCCCCTCCCCTGTCTTCACTCTCCTCATTGTCTTTCTCACGGGTATCTGAACTCTTTAGGTACTGTTTTTCATTCAAGAACTCTAATTCTGTTTTAATTCCACAGTGGTCATGTCTTCCACTAAGTTTATGTTTAGCTTTTTTCTCTCCAAGTGTCATTTCATTGGTGAGTAAAATTCAGTTAATGGTAGCAATGAGATGCCTTAGCTGATTCAGGAACGTATTCCTGTTTTTCTAACAATTTTTTTTAAAGAATTTCTTTGTAATATTTAAGAGAGAGTAATCCATTGTGGGCTGATCAGAACTTTGATCCTGGTCTCATCCCTGATCACTTTGGCATTGATTTAACATTATTTTTGCCTTAGTAGGCCAACTAGGTGTGGTAGGGTGACTTTATGCTGCTTGTATCCCCAATCGTCTGTTCTGTTTGTGCTGTATATTGTGTTCTGTACCTTTAAAACTTGTTCTGGGAGTGAAGAGGAGAAAGAACAGCGCGCAGTTTGTTTTGAGGAAACTGCCTGACTCCCCCACATTGCTGCTCTCCGGTGTTCGTCCGAGGCACGGACAGCGGTGGGACAGAGATCTCCTGTGCTTTTAGCTAGCTAGCTAGGCAGAGAAGACTCCCTGGACTGTTTTTTTTTTTTTTTTTCTTTTCCTTGGGACTGTTTAAATCTGCTCAGGACTGAAAAAACCCAGAGGAGCAGCGAGGGCTGGCACCTGCGGCCCGCCGGGCCTGGACCTTCGGAGAGACTGAGTGAGCTGAGCTACACCCACGGCAAGGACTGTCTCTGTTTGCCATCTCTCTTCGGAGCGGGCAGAGGTTTTATTGTTTCATATTATTAATTCTTTGCATTTGTGGGAATTTTGTTTGTTAAATAAATAGTTTTTTCCACTTTTCTCCGAGGAAGTTCTTTTCCCGGACAGGCTGGGGGGAGGGGCCGTTTGGGTTTGCTCTTCCAGAGGAAGAAAGGAACCCTTTCGGAGGTTTTCTCCCAAATTTGCCCTAAACCAGGACACTAGGATAAAACCTGTCATGTGCATTCATCTTTGTTAAAAGATGAATGAATAAGACAGGCTTTAAAAGCATTTTAAAGAGCAAGGTGCTGGAACTGCATTCTTAATCTGCATTCCTTCCTCCTGTCTTATGGGATGTTCTGAAAATGTGCTTTTTAGAGGTCAGATCACTTTTCCTCAGGTTTGTAAAGGGGATGAAAGCCATAAATTAAATGGCCTATGGGATAAGTTCAAGTGCTAGTCCATTTCAGCTACAAACACCCTATTCCTTTGAAAATTATGACTCATCAAAAACAAGAATTATATTTCATTTCTGGAATTCCTCTTAGTTTGACACTTATCCTTTTGTGGATTAGACTTTGCCAGTTATAATAAAAATAATAATAATAAAAAAACAAACAAAAACAACCCCAAAAAAACCAACAACAAACCCCAACAGAAAACTTCAACCCTCCCCATCACAACCATTTTTTGTTCCTTTAGTTCAAGACAGAGAGGTACAATCTCTGAAATAGAAAATTCTTAAAGAGGTCTTGATTGTGTTGTCTACAGGGCCTTTGTGATGTACTGTCATTTTTTATTCTGCTCTAAATTAGGAGTCAAAGGATTGTTGACATAGTGTGACATATTGTAATTAGCTGTCCAGAGTCATCTCTAAGTGAGAAAAAAAAGAGGAAAGTAATGAATTCCTTTGAAGTGGTGTGAAAAATACACAATAACAGGGAAGAATTCTCAACATGGTCAAGCAAGCTTATCCAGCATGACAAAAAAAGAAGTGCTCATTGAAATACTATGTCTGAAAATTGCCTGGTTTTGTGGAGAAACTACCTCTTTGTCAGTATTCTTGTTCTCAGGTGAAGAAAAGAGATACAAGGATATGTGCTTCGCATTCCATTTTCTTTATAAGTGTCAGTTGGAGTATATTTTTCTAAATACATTAAAAATGATCCGGAGTTTGTTGTTAAAATTAAATTAACAGAAACAGATAGGTTAAGTTCAAAATAACTTCTTTGTGGACATTGAGTAATGCTAGACAAACAGTGAGATTATGCTAAATAACATTGTCTAAGTAGCCCATCACTGCCTTTTCCTTCTGCTACACAAGCTGTTTCTTCAGCATACAGTCTTGTCACCAGATATAGAACGGGGATTTGAGCTACAGTGTAATGTAAGATTACATTTGGCACTTGGATTAGGGCCCTTACTTCCAATTCTCCTCTGGTTTGCTGTAAAAAACTAATAAGTATGTGTCAGATCCTTTTCTCTTTTGCAGAGGCTTGTGACAGGGATAAACCATAGTCTCCTGTTATTCTTGTTAGCTGAAGGCTCAGCAATCAGGTGCTGTACTGTTTCACTCATTTATTCAGCGCTGCATTACCTTCAGTTGGGAGTTGATTTGAAGTTACTTTAACATTTGTACTCCACAGAGAAGATTAGAACATTTCCATCCTTTGAAGACTTAGGATTTTGAGTGTGGCAGGACAGTCATGGCATTCCAGATCTGGAAGAAAAGTCAGTGACTGACTCTTTAAAGAGAACTTTGTCAGAAAATAGAAACCAGAAACCAGAATCAGGAAACTCGTGATCAGCTACTGCCTGGGACTTGTGACATGTAAGTTTTATATATACGTGGTTTTATTATCTTTGATACTGAGCAGACACTGAGTTCATGCTTCTGCACGTGCCTAACGTACACAGAAGTAGTAGTAGTTGGTACACAGTACCACCTGAATGGGATTTAGAAAATGTAAAAAAGTTTGGGTTCAATTAGTTTTAGTTATCTCTAGTGTAGAGTCAACTAGATTCTCTAGATGATCAGTAGAATAAAGTAGGTATATCTAGGGTGAGATTCATCTCATCCTAACCTAAACTGAACCAAAATAGATCACATGAATCATGCCACAGAACTGTTTCTTTGTCTTCATTAATTGTAGAGGGAATCTAAACAAATATGTCAGATGATGACATCAAATTTCATTGTTGTCTTTCCTTCTAGCACTCTGAGAGATTAAACATTGGGTGCCTTTTCAAAGCACTTATAGCAAACTAAAAAGGTTGGTTACATTGCATAAATGTAACTAAGGCTGCCTCTTTGTTTAGAAGAAAGGTCTTGACATGACCACAGTGATGGCTGGATGGTCAGTGATGCCAGCATGCCTCCTAACCTGCTTCTGTGCAGCATCATGAAGCAAAAAAGAAATGGACAGAGAAGATGGCAAGACTGTCTCACACCAGTGAAAGAGGGATACTTGCAGCACGTCCGTGCTATAAGATCTCTCTTTCCCTTTGCTGACACCTGAATATATGATATGCTCAGTTGTGAGTTACTTATGATTTTCATGGCTGATGGGTTTAATTTGAAATCCATCATTGATTATTTTAATGAATGTTTGCAATTCATCAGCTCCAGATATGCTGATACAATTCTTTTGCACTACTGAAAACTGTAATTGTTCCATTCCTATTATTTCTATTAAACTTAAAAAGGTGTTTCTAACTACTTATGGCATATGGTGACTCAAATTTTCTCTTTGTTGTATTACGAAAAACAAGAAGCTAAAACAGGTGACATTTTTAGAGTGAAAATATGAATAATTAAAGTTTGACTGACATGATGCTAACTTCTTTGGGCTGTCCCACTTGCAGTTAAGAAAGAACTGTTGAGCTAATTTAACTTCATGGTTTGTGCTATCATCACACAACTCTTTGCTCTTCTGCTTCTATATGTCAGTGGAACCTTGCTCTGTTCTCTTTTCCCTGAGTAACTACATACTGAAAGTGGGATACCATATAATAGTTAGTTTCATTATGCCAATACAGCCTCCTGAAGTATTTTTTACTATCTTGTTATTTTTAAAGAAGTTAACAATTTTGACAAAGAAGTCCCTTATGATATTATGCTTTCTATAACAAGTTTTTAAATCAACAGATTTTCAGAGACAATGGAGAGAATTTCTGATCCTTGGTTTTACCTGAAGAAAGCACATGCAAAATAAAGCAAGAAGCATCAGAGATGTTTTAGGAAAAAATAAAGGACAGGAACCCCTTTCTACCATTGGTTTTGATTTGCTGTTTTATGTGTTAACAGTTCTATTCCAAGAGTAGCAGCAGTTTGCAGTAACACACTCAGCAGTATAAGGTACTTATCAGTAGGTCAGCACTGATGTGTCATTCTCTACGTCTTCCAGATTGCAAAGTGACATCTCCTGCTTTATGGCCTGTCTTTGAATATTCTGTTGCTGATAATGTTTTCTGCTTTTTTAGCTGTGATTCTGGGTTTGGCTAAACTCAGCTGTGCTGACAAGTAGATCGATATCACAAACTGTTACTGATTCTCAGCAGTAATATTGATCTAAGACTTCTCTTGCTTAATTTTAGATATCTAAATCACAGACACATACCTTTGAGCCTAGCTCTACTTCTTGATGACACCAAGTTCTGTTGTGGGGTCAACACAGGCTTGAGAGATGGGCCTGTGCAAACCTCATGAAATCCAAGGAGTCCAAGTGCAGAGTCCTGCACCTGCATCAGGGAAATCCCAATTGCAAGTATAGGCAGGGTGGAGAATGGATTGAGACCAGCCCTGTGAACGACTTGTGAGTGTTATCTGCAGATATCAACATGAGATGGTAATGCTCACTTGCATCCCAGGTCATGTCAAAAAGAAGTGTGGCCAACAGGCCATGCTATGATTCTATGATTCTGAAGCTTTCTGGAAATTTAACTTCCACTTTTCTGTACTGTAGAAGCACTCTGTATTGACTGAAATTAGAATGATTTGATTATTCTTTTTATTTGTCTGTCCTTTGGCTGTTACCCAAACTGCTAATAGTTTTTCCTGAGCACATTGAGGAGAAAAACAAATACCTATCAAAATTAACACTGTTTGCTAATAGGAAAAGCTGCATGAACAGAAAGCGGTTGTATTGCTCTGGCTACAAGGGGTTTCCTACATCTCATAGCATGAGCTACTGTTTCTGCTGCTCCCAAACACTGTTTTGCACAGGTTGATTTCTGAGCCCCTCATGCCTTAGAGTCTTCCTCTAACAAAAAGGGAATCTGAGTTCTTTGCTTTAACAAATCTGTCAAAAGTCATTACCACTGAACCTATGAAACTGCAGCCTCTGGGACAATATTTCAACAAAAAATTGAGAAAGAAGTTTCATAACAGTTGGCAATATCCAATCACAAATAAGATTCAACGTAGCATGTTTACATAACACAGAAATCTCTCAGGTAACTCTCATTCATGAGAAATAGGGCTTCTATTAGCAATTATTGGTGACCCTTTCTTGAATACACCATTTGGATTAGCCTTTCTCAGGACAAAAGAAGTACAGTTTTTAAACATTAAAAAGAAAAAGAATGTAGTCTCAGAATAGAAAATCATAATGAGTGTCAGTAGTTCTTCCAGTGGGAATTATTCATGATTATGTCAACATTTCTTAGACAAATTCTAGTTCTGAGAGAGAAGAATGAGACCCACAGAGCTAGGATTCTAATTCTGATTCTAATTCTAATTCTGTGAGAGAAAGAGAGAGAATGAGAGACAGAGAAGCAGGAGTAGAAATTTTCCAGTCCATTTCTTAACAATAAATGTATAGTATTGGTCTGACAATAAAGTTTCAAGATTTGACCTAGGAGTGGTAGACAGCTCTTTCTAATGTCTAATTATATCCAATGATAGATCTGCCAGGACAAAACTCCAAAGGAGGTGGGTGAAGCATTAAACATCTAGTATTGAAAATTATGAGCACATTACCTCTCTGAAGTACATAATTTTTATTCTACTTCAGAATTCAGTGGATGCTTATAGTTTTTATACTCTTTCTTTTTTAGTCTTCACCCAGTTAAATGGCAGAGTAAGGAGAACAGAACTTAATCCTTGTTGCAATCTCTCTGTAATTCAGAAGCCTTCTTATAATTAGGGATTTTTTTTGAGATTTCATACTCTCACTGTGAATGCTACAAATCCCAGCACTGGCTGCAGTTGTACCTTCTGCAGTAAATACACATAGGTTAATATACATACCCAGTTCAGGGAGCAAGGATTAGAACTTATAACTCTCCTCCCAGCTTAGTGCACTAATAATAGGCTGAAGTCTGTTACTCCTTCTTTGTAGAACAGCTTCAATAATCAGAGCATAAAATTAATTTCCTCACCGCAAGCAATCTGTGAACTTGTGGAAAGGCAAAAGATACCAGTGTGTACTCTATCAAGCCAAAAAGGGCACACAACCAGTCTCATATTTTTTAAAAATCTTTTATATAGAAAAGAGGAATTACTGTGACTGCCTCTTTTATCTGTGTTTTGTTTGTCTTCTGCTTCCGTCTACTTGGTTTTAAATAGCATGACCAAAGCAAGTATTCCAAAATGCAAATTATAAGCAGACAGGGGTATTCTCCAGACCCTTTCTTGGTCACTGACACTCCAGAAAATGGATTTGATTTGAATATACGCTACTCATGCTGTTTAAACCAGTAAGGTTTTTTTTTGTTTACACGTCATGGTTTTCATAGAATCATAAAACGGTTTGAGTAGGAAGGGTTGTCTTAAAGGTCATCTATCCCAAACCTCCTGTCATACACAGGGACATCTTCCCCTGGACCAGGTTGCTCATAGCTCCATCCAGCCTGTCCCTAAACACTTCCAGGGATGGGCCACCCCCAACTTCTCTGGGCAACGTGTTCCAGTGACTCATCACCTTCACGGTAAATAACTTCTTCCTAACACCTAAATCTCCTCTAAGTTTAAGACTCTTTTACCTTGTTATATAACTTCATGCTCTTGTAAAAAGATGCCCTACCTCTTTTCCATAAACTCCTTTTAAGTACCAAAATGTCTCAATGAGGTCTCCCCTGAGCCTTCTCCAGGCTGCACAACCCCAGCTCTCTCAGAGTGTCATCACAGAAGACATCCTCTGATCATCTTTGGTGTTCTCAGCACAAGGAAGATGTGGATCTATTAAACTGTGTTCAGAGGAGGGCCACAGATCTGGAAAGAGTACTCTAGGTGCGGTCTCATGAGGGTCTACTGTCTCAGAGTAGAGGGGCACAATCACCTCCCTCATCCTGCTGGCCATGGTTTCATGTTCTCTGGGCTGCGAATGTATACTCACGTCTAGCTTTTCATCCACAAGAAGTCCTTCCCTGTAGGACTGCTATCAATGACTTCTCAGTCTGTAGTCATGTCTGGGGTTGCCCTGACCCATGTGCACTTGTTGAACCTCATGAGATTCCCCTGGGTGTCCTCCTCATCCAGTTCCTCCTGGATGGGATTCCTTCCTTCTGTTGTGTCAGCTGCACTGCTCAGCTTGGTGTCATCTGCAAACCTCCTGAGAGTACACTTGATCCCACTGTCTATGTCATTGATGAAGATACTGAGGAGCATCAGTCTGAAGGCAGAACCCTGAGGGACACCACTCATCATCTGCCTCCACCTGAACATAGAGGCATTGACCGCAGCTGTCTGGATGCATGCATCCATCCAATTTCTTATCCACTTAATAGTCTACCCCTGTTTGTGACTGTGTTGAAGGCCTTGAACAAGTCTACATGGATGACAGCAGTTGATCTTCCCTTGTCACTCCATCGTAAAAGGCCACCTGCTTGGTCAGGCACAATTTTCCCTTAGCAAACCCACATTGGCTTTCTTGGATCATCTTCTTGCATATATGTGCCTTAAACTTGCTTCTATAGGGATCTGCTCCATGATCTTCCCAGGCATAGAGATGAGGCTCACCAGTTTGTAGTTACCTGGATCTTCCTTTCTCCCCTTTTTTAAAAAAGAGAAATGTTTCAATTTTTCAAATTAATGGCTTCACCTGAACACTATGACTTTTCAAATACAATTGAGCATGGCTTGGCAACTACATCAGCCAGCTCCCTCAGGAAGGACTGTGGGATGTGTGCTATCAGGCCCCATAGACCTGTGCTTGTTCAGTTTAATCAGTTTGTCTCAAATCTGCTCTTTGCTGACAGTGGGTGGGAATTTTCTTTCCCAGTGCCCACCTGGAGTTTCAGGAAATTGAGAGATGTGGGAAGCCTGACTGCCAGTGCAGACTGAGGCAAAGAACTTGATGAGAACCTCAGCATTCTCCATTTATGTCACCATTTCTTCCTTCTTGTTTATTAGAGGGCTACACTCTTGGCCTTTCTTTTCTAACCTATGTATTTATAGAACAAATTCTTGTTTCTGTTTTGTTAATTCCAGTATAAGGTGCCTAGTTTGTCTTTTGAAATTTACTAGAAGACAACATGTGGTAATGTTCATTATCATGTTGCCTGCCACTTGCTTTGTACCACTATGAACCCTTTTTCTCTAATAAGAACAATCCTAGAGGTAGTAGACTCAGAGTATTGATGCTTGAATATGATTCTATGTTTATTTTTAACACTAAAAATGGTCCTCATTTTGATTATATTTATTTAATTGCACATGAATTTAATTTTTCATTGACTGAAGTTGTTTAAATGTTAGTTACATTAATCAGCATAATCTTGATCCTTCTTCTGTTAGCAAAAATTGAAAGTTGTGAGATATAATCCCTCCTTCCTGCTATTTCTGTAGGCAAGGGAGGGCTTGTACTTAGAAGAGAGCCAATGTAACAGTTCTGAGCTTTGTCTCAGTATGGAGTCACTGCTGACATAGTGAAGATAATAAGATTACAGGATGTGATCACCAGTGTGACAGCAACTCATACAGACAAATCAGCCTTTTTGCAGCCTAGCTCTCACCCATGCTGCCAGTGGGATAACTGTGATAATGCAGAACTCAGAGAAGGGATGCAGAACACAGATGGTGCATGGGACAAGTGGTTGGTTGCCCCTTGAACTGTCTGCCCACACTGAGACATTCATATTGAATGTAGAAAGTGTAAACACAAATTAAATTCATCTATGTAATGTACAGCCACTTTTGTACTTGTAGACAGTTTCTAATCCAAATATGACTACTTATCACAGTATGTTCAGTTCACAGCCCTAACACCCAGCACTATAATATGACTTCCTACCTCTGTCATTAGTTTTTTCAAGTTTATGGCAACCTCATTGTCCTAAGCCTGGTCCCCAGTCTTAAAGAAGTCAAGTAACATGGTGATGTTGATTAGGATCATTCAAGAAAGAGAGGGAAGAAATGTGTGGCTATCAGGAACTTGAAGGACGAGGAAAACAGTGTTCTGTGCTGTGTCTTACCTCTGCCTCTCTAGGTCTGCAAAAGTACTGCTCAGACATTATGTGTGATATAGTTTGATAACACCTTTAGTATTTAGTATAGTGCACCCAAGGAAGAGGTGCAAACAAACATGAGGGCAAGACAGGTGCCATAATTCTTAATATGCACTTTGTCAAAGTGTCTAGAAAACTTTTGTTTGTATTAATGATTTTTATTATTTTTCCATATGTATTTTTATCAATGGTGCTTAAACTGATTTTTGGTTTGCAAGTAGTTTAGCAGCACTGTAAGAATTGTATTGTTTTTGTCCCTCTCCTCTTGCTCTTCACTTGTGTCAGTTCTTTTAATCTCAATTTTCCAAAACTGGCAAAAGTACCTACATCTGTTAATGGAGCCCGAAGGGACTGTCCAAGGGACTAAGCACTTGATGGGACAAATTTATTTAACACACTTGAAGTGCATTATTATAGTCTTAAAACAAAGGGATTCCTTCCTCTCAGTTTGCTAAAATTTCTTTTTCTCTTTGTAGGCAGAACCAAATACCTCTGAATGATGCGTCAATTAAAAAAAACACAAAAAAACCTAAGAAAGGTCACACGTACGCAGTTCCCTGTCAGTTTGACTAAAGCCTTTTCCTTCGTCCTGACCTGTTTCTCAGGAGAATTGAACAGATGGATGTCCCAAAACAGGGACACATATAGAAAGCTCCTATGCAAAGAAAATGATGCAAAGCATATTCTAAGAATGTCTGATAGTGCTGAGAATGAACAATGAAGGGTACAAAGCCAGGCAGAGAAGAAATCACAAACGTAATACAGAAAGATAAAATATAGACAATTCACCAATGAAGAGGGTGAAAAGGGATGTGTAAAAAAGCAGGAAAAGAAAAGCAAAAAATATTGTGGGACAGCGACTTTTTTTGATGTGAAAGAAAATGTTTTTCTGAAAACTCATAGTCTCTGAATGGCTGAGGTTGCATAGGTGGTACACACTGAACAAGAAATGTTAATGGAAGAGTGCAAAGCATTCTTGTCTGCAATGAGTTGGGGCAGTGAACACAAGGCAAGTAAGTCTTGTTGATACGTATCACAGACATACACAGGATTTCACAGCCTTGAAGAAGAATGCTCACCCGTGGAACCCGTGGTTCTAGCACAGACACCAAAGAATGATTAGCTTAATTAATTTCTTTTCTAGTTTAAATATAATTAAGAGTTTGTTCTTTCATTGTTTTAAATTCTGTTATAGGACAGTTTTTAGAAGGAAACGGATGTGACCGGCCTATAAGATAAAGTTTAGGTAGGACACAGATTCAAATGTATTGGCTATGGGTCTTTGCTAATCCATTTTAGCATTTCAGCTGAAGCAGAGGTTTCTTTAATCCTCCACAGGCTTCCTTCCACCACAATATCAGATTTTTCCCAAGGTTATGTTTTCATCTCCAAGTTCCTTTGTGAACAGGGTAGCTTGATCAAGAGCTTTCATGTATCTGGAATCTCATGTTCATTTCTGAGCATCCAAGCATGTTTGTAGCATCCCTGAAGATATTTAAATTTGGAAAAAAAAATATATATATATACACATACATACATACAGACACATTTTGTGATCTTACAAAAGGCTGGATAAATGCTTTTGTATTACCTTGGGTACCTTAATATTATCTTGGATATCATGGTTAAGACATTTACTATTTGCTGAAGTGTCTAACACAGTCTATAAATGCTATCCATACTTCTTTTTTCTTGAAAATCTAAAGCACTCTTTCTTGGATTTGTGAGATACAGAAGAATGAGAAGAATTTTTTTTCCATATTTCCTAACTGAACTTTTTGGGATCAATCTTTTTGCATGAGGGAAGGAAGAGGAATGAAGAGACAGGACAAGAGGGTAGTATCAGTTTTGTTCTAAAACCTTGAGTCTCTTGGCCTGTTTTGAACAGATTTTAGAAGAAAAAAGGCAACTTTTGCACAAACAACTGAATTCAGGAAAGAGGCTCTAATTAGTCTGTTCCTGATGGAAGCAATACAAGATTTCATCTCCCCTTAAAACACATTTAACCCAAGGAGTGAGACACTGTAAGTGTCCTAATCTATTGAAAACTAGTTAATCAAAGATTGTACATTAATAAGCATCAAGAATTCCACTATTTGATCAAAGTTTCTCTAGTGAAGAAATGTGATAAGACTAACAAAAATCAGGTTTGAGCCCTATAGATGTAGTAGAAGCTAAAAAATTAAAGGGAAATCAAGACACAAATACATTAAAGGCCAGGGTTCCTTTTTTCTTCTGTTTAGGAAACTACTTGTTACCTCAGTAAAGCAGCTGGTGATGGATTAGATCATATCACATCACATTCTGCTCTATATTAGGAAAGCTGTGAGAAGTTCAATTCTCAAAACTTTGATAATGGGTCATAATCTTCCTGATAGTATTTTAAAAATATCCAACACTTGTCTAACTCTCTGCTTACTGAAGAAAAAAAATTGATATCAATTTCATGAACTTGTTTATTTTTGGTGCTTATCACTTAGCAATTCATGGTAGGACTGTGGTTTGTATTTGGACTAGTAGTGAATTAGACTAATTTCCATCTGATGCACAATTTTTAGATTGCTTTGATAAACTAAGATTTATTCTCAGAAAAGAAAAAGGTCATAAGTCCACCTGCTGCCAGGAATCCTTGCCGTCTGTGACAGCAGAAGGTCCAAGAGGGGACATGGCCTGCAGCGAAAATACTTAATCCAATAGTCTCAGGGAATGATTCCCTACTCCTCTACCAAGCGGTGCTCATTGCCACTCTGCCCACACCTCACCTTTTCTTTTCATTAAAAAGGCAGACTGAACTGATGTGCCCTTTCTATGAAGCCCTTGGTCCTTGGCTTCTTTGAACCTCAGAAAAAAATTTCTTGTGTGTCTGTGTGTGCATGTGTGTGTGCACAGTTGAGTAGGAGGCATAGTGGAGATGCTTCAGCCTGTAGAGTGTGTTTTTATGTCATGAGACTGATACAAGTTATGCATCACTGTATCATATGGCACTTGAAAGATGAGATTATCTGAGGGGATAAACCTTCCAGCATAGTGACAGATGACCCTTTGGTGGAGAGCAATTCAAAGCTTTCAGGAAGATGTTACTGGAAGTCTCCCAGATTCCATCCCAATCCTGCTCCAAAGGGAGCTAGATGACTTGGTAAGTGGTGACTGGATGAATTAACATAAGTGTAGTGAAGATGACAGGAGAGTAGGAAACCAGTATCTGCTTTTGGCAGTGCAGGAACATTTATTGCCTCCTCGTAAGTAAAGCAGGGACTGAATGACAAGGCACTGCTTATGCTAATTGGATCCCAAGGCAAAACAGAGATCCTATCCAGATCCACAAAGAAAACCACTATTGACATGAGCTGCTCCTTTTCTTTGCCTGAACGGTGACTGAGAAAGTCAGCATAGCCAGAAGGATGCTTGGAGTTAAAGAATAAAAAGATCTGAAGGCCCTTGTTTGATCTAATGCACTGACACAGTTTTTCTTACTAAAATGGATACAACCAACAGTCACATGTTTTTTACAGCTGCTTATTCAGCATTTCTAGTAAGAGAGGAGTATTGCTGTTTGTTTTTTTAAGGAATAAATATTTTTATATATATATTTATATAAATTACAAAATTTTATTCTAAATAAATAGATCCATTAAAATCAATTGCATGGGTATACTTACGTCTTCTCCTAGTTGCTTTAAACTGTAGCTATTGAACATTTATTTTTGGTACCGATTTCAAAATTAAAGCAATTTCAATTTCCTTTCAAATGCCTTCCCATTTAATTCTCATTAAAAACAGTAAGTAGACTGCCCATACTAACTCATTTTTTTGGGGTAAAAAGTACTTAAAAGGCCAAGAATAGGATGCAGAGAACAGATACAAGAGCATAGTTCAAAACCCCTTTAAGTTTAGGTTAAATAAATAAAAGGGAAGGAGAAAAATAATGGAGAGGAAGATCTATCACATTCAATTCATCACGAAGATTCTGGATACATTTTCTGGAGATACGAATATTTTCTGTTAAAGCCACTTTTCTTGTGGTTATTTCAGCAGGTTTGTATGTATGCAAGTACTTAAGGAGTTAATGTCTTTCAACATGTCAACTTTTTACTTCCACATTCACTGTTTGAACAGAAAAATTCCTAGTCTCTGATGGAACTGGTCTTACTTATGCTAGATGCTCTCTGAACACAGAGCAGTGTCTCCAGTCTCACTGGTATAGGATATGGCAGGAATTAATGCTGCCTGGAATAAAAGCCATTACTTTCACATGTCAAGACAATTGTTAAAAAAAACCAAAATAAATCTTTAGATTCAGTTTATTATTTTTCTCCCTGAAGTTACTGTTAGTACTTGTGAGATACACACACACACACAACTGCCTTGTTGGTAGTTTGCTGTGGTCTCTGGGTTATCTGCTATCTTACTTCTGCAGTTTTGACAGGTGTATGTGGATCATAAGGTTGACTGCTTTCCATGTGTTTTGGTGCTGCTTTAGAAGCTGCTGTGTTATCTACAACGTTTTGCTTTTTCCTGCAGAAATAAAATTATACATTCCATTAAAATTCTTTGGCTTTAGAAAGATTCACCTAGAAAGAACATCAAAAGAACTCTACTGGCTGGCCTTCAATTACCAAAGTATGAAAATTCACATTTAAGGTAAAACCTGAGAAACCTCAGTTCATTGGTACTCACTATGGGTAGTCTTAAGGCAATGACAAAGCATAAGTAGGCAACAGGGCTTTGATTTTTAGCTGTGCTGTCTAGTTTGTTTCAGTCAGCAAAGTAATATTCTTTTCATTAAATATTTAGTTTGAATTTTCCATGTTTAACTACATTTTTTTTTCAACTTGATAAAAAATCTTGTCCGCTTGGGGCCATTATAGTTGCACTATCATTTTCTGCTAAGTCTGCCTGTTCTTTTTCTCCTTTCTCTCTCTCTTTGTCTCTATTTTTTTCTTGTTATTTTTTTTTCTTCTATGTCTTCCTTTGTCTGTGTTTATTTTCCTTTCCCTTCCTTTCTTCTTTCCTTTTTTACCTTCTTCTTTGACTCAGCACTCCTTCTCTCTTTCTCATTCTCTCCCCCATCCTTCATTTGCTGCCCATGCCTCTTAATAGGCCATGGTGTGTCCCAAACATGGTTTGAAATAAAGCATTAAAGAAGTACATTTTTTAGGAAGGTCTGCTCCCTTTTCTATTCTTCTCTATTTTCTTCTTACCTCTAGTGAAGTTACTTGACACATGGCTCGCACCTTATTGATAAAGGCTATTTGAAGAGAAAAAGGGTAAGGAGAAAATACTCAAGAAAACACTTGATGTCAAGTCTGTTGATGCCAACAGTTCTTTGTTACACAAGAAAAATAGATAAGACTGGAGCCCAGCAGGACATTAGGACTAACCTAATTTATTTCTCAGAGCTTGGCTTTCTTTCCTCATAACCTGCTAATTTTTTCTGTCTCCAGCAACATCAGCAATTCACAGAAGAAAGCAGATACAAAAGTGATTTTTATTAGTCATTTGGTAAATATGTGAATGACTGTGCCTGTCAAAGGCTTCTTTTCATTAAGATTAGCAATAATTTCTTCTGCATTAAGTAGTCCATTTGTATAAGTGGAGGTCATTAAAGCTCCTATGAGAGCCTCGTGGACTGGATTTGGATGAGTTTCACTCAGATATGTTACTATTCCCCATGTCAGATGTGTAATATTATTTCTGAAGAGTGTTTACAGCACTGAAGATAAGGGAAGAAGGATGGTATTGTCATACTTTCTCCAAGGTTTTACATAACTCTGATAAGGATTTACTTTATACACTGTATTTTATATGAATTAAAAAAAAATCCCCCTATATTTATCTTCACACAATTTTCAGATAAAATTCAGTGCAATAATAAAATTCCTTAAAATACTCAGTCTAAGGCTGAAAGAAGAAACAAAGCTATTTGAGGTTATTGTTATTTTTTTGTACTCCAGGTCTGAAAAGATCTCCAGTACAATTTATGTATTTTTGAAGTACCTAGCTTATCACAAATTCTTGAGTTTTTGAGAGATGATATCTCAGATTCTTGGAGATCCTTCCCAGATGTATATTGACAATTTTGCATGGAAAAAAAAAATATCCTAGATATCTCTCCTGGCATGAGGAGGCTTTGAAGCAACACCAGCCATGATAATCCATTTTATGGGTATAAATGACAGTAAATTTTTCTGACAGTAACTGGGAACTAATTATTTTTTTTTCATGTGTCTGACAGTCTTCCAGGAAATTATGGATAGGAGATCTAAAATAAAAACACATATTCAGATTACTTTAAAAAGTCTTCTGTCTTTAATACTTAATCATACCAATGCCATTTCATTGCCCCAGAAAGCTCATGTATGAAAACATTGTTCATGTTCCCTTTGTTGTTCATGTTTTGCCTAAAGACAAGGCCAGTTCCAAAGAGCTTGCCATCTAGGTAAATAAGAGAGATACACAAAGTAGGGAATAATAAACAGTAGCCCAGCCATCTCACATTCCTGTAAAACTGTGCCTTATGGGCTGCTGCAGATGACTTGCTAATTAAGGCTCTCTACATTTCACAGGTAGACTCTAGCAAGATACTCAACCTCCTAATCTCATAGTTTCATTCATCTTCATGTACACCCACTGATTTCTCCTTCCTTTTACTACATTCTCTTCCTCAAAGTGGTATGGGGATAAAATCCACTTTTATCTGTTCTATTGCCAAATTGAATGGCTTAGAATGAATTACTAAGACCAATTGACTTTCAGTATATCTTAAGCTCATAAACATATTTTAACAAGTCCTTCTTGGCTATTCTTCAGTCTCATTCTGCCTGGTAAGTGTGCCTTAATATCCCCTTTGGGGCTGAGTCCAACAATTTCAGAAATGTAGGTTTACTGGTGAAACCTGAAGATTTTTTTTCAAATTATAGAAGAAACAGTTTGCTGTCCAGGAAAGTGATTCAAACAGTCCACTTTTAAATGCAAAAGAACAGCTCATAAAACTGTTTTTAGGAACCAAATTACACAAAAGCTTAGTAATATTAAATTAAATATTAAATTGCTTAGTAATATTTAATTATTATTGTTTAAAAGAAATGGTACCTCAATTATATTAAATTATCACTCTCCTATACAGCTCTCAGGCTTGTTTAGGAGTTAAGAGAGGCTGGATACTGTAGGAGAAGGGAATACAGGTGACCTTGCCCCTGATAAGTAACAGGTGTGTTAATTAACCAGTACAGCCTCGCCCCTCATGAGTCACAGCTATATATAAAAGATAAGTGTGATAAAAGGGAGTGGGTTAGCTGGTGAGGGGGATCATAAAAGAGGAGTGAACCTTGAGGAAGAAGGAACTGTGAAGAAGAATTCTGGGGAGAGAGAATCACTGCTGGGAGGTCAGTCTGGGTCTGCAGTTAGAGCCTAGTTAGGTAAAAACCTGCATTCAGAGTCTGCAAACTAATACGTGCAGGCAGAGTTTAGAAGGAAATAATCAGCTGTTAGAGGCTGCAAGGGAAGCCTACAGTAGGACCTTGCTGCAGCCAGGGTCAGGTTGGAGTCAGGATGGCTGAGCTGTGAGGAGGAATAAACCCAGGACGCTTTTTATGCTGTTTAACATGAAATCTATGTCTTGACTCATTCCTACCCTCTAACAAGAGGGCTGCTGCAACAGAGTACCTTTCACAAAAGTAGGGCTGGAGTCAAGCGTCCTCTTTCAAGAGAGTAAGGGTATTATCTAGTATTCTATGCTTGTTGGACCCAGTGCTAGAGAACAGTTCTGGCCTCATTTAGGCCAATATAGGCTAATATATATCTGGCTAATATAGGTATGACCCATGTGAGCTAACCTGTAGTTTCCATGCATACAGAGGTGTGTTGTTAGGTGGAATTACATGTTTAGCTTCTTTCTGAGGTCTACTGTAATATTTTATTTTTGTTAAAGAAGGTACCTAAACTAAGTTTCAGCAGTGGGTCTTCTGGACAAACAAGATTTGCATACAAAGACATCACAGTCGTTCAGTTTCTCAAAACAAAGCTCGCAGTGGAGCAATTTCTTACTTCTGCCTATCAGACAAGTATCTGGGGCAGTTGCCACCAAGCAAGAAACATGAGTTCTAGACCTCCTTAAGATTCTATTTGTACTCCATTAAAGATTTCCAGTTGTGTGTATGGGAAATCTTGAATGAATTTGCTGAGAATGAGCTATTGTGAATATAGAAGTGTTTGTTAGAGTCTGGAAAAATCCTAAAGTCTATAGCTTGAAGGAAAGTATAACCCAAGTCTAATAAAGGTTGTTAGAATGAGGTTTTTGTATCCTTCAAAAGGGCAGGTGTTCAAATGTGACTTGCTCATAAGTGATTGCTCCTGACAGTTGTCCTGATCAGCATAACTGTGAGCTCTGTCTTTCTCTTAGCATTCACAAGCCTAAGTACCTAATTCTAACACTTCCTATGATCTTGTGGAGATGAAGCTTTTAGTTTTCAGTGCATTGTGGTACTCATCTCATCTTGGCCAGTCTGCTTAGGATGTCTGCGGTCAATGGAAAGAACTGGTTTTAAGGTGCATTTTTCTTAGTTTGTCTGCATTTGGTCAGAAGATTCACATTTCAGAAATTACAATTATCTTTATTACTTCCAAGGAAAATCTAGCCTTTAGATTTAACCATTTAAATTCTGCATATTTTTAGTAATTCCAGTCCCTTTTTAGATACAGGTATCTAAAAATATGACCTTAAAATGTAAAAAATAAAATCCATTTCTTGACTCTTTTGTGGCTCTTTGGAAGATATAGGCTCTGACTGTGCTTGGTAAGCTGATATATTCATTTTCTGCAACAGTAGGTATTCCTCCAGCCTTCAAGAATGGTTCAGATTCTTATTTGCTCATAATCAAACAGCTAAAAAGTAGGAATTCCTGTTAGATTTAGTTGCTAAAGTTTAGAATATCTGAGGTTGTTTTGTGGTATGAAAAGTTGATTTCCTAAAACTGTGCAACACTGTACTTCAACTCAGTAATAGCTTGTTGGCAAACACCTGTGAGTCTATAGTTTTCATCACATTCATTAATAGAGCTTCTGTTTCTTAAATGCACCCTTAATTCACAAAAAGCAGCTTCTTGTATTTTCTTAACTACCAGATGAGAGAGAAAAAACCTCCCCGTTCTAACCTCCTCATTCCTATTGCCATGTACTTTCATAGCATTAAAAGCTGCAGATTGTGACAACAGAATAATTTTTAAGGGAGGTAAAAAAAAAAAAAAAAAAAAAAAGACAGTATCAATTTATATGCAAAGGAGGCTCTTAAAACCCATCAGTTTAATATATCATAGTTTAGGACCATAAATACAAATGTCCTGGTTCTGGCCAGGAAAGGGTTGATTTTTGCAGTACTTGAAATGAGGCAAGGCTGTGGCCCAGAGGTTATTCTATACCATCACATGTCATTGCTGGGGATTGGAAAAAGGGACTCTCTTCTGGGGAAAAGGGGTTCCTTCTGGTTGAGTAAGCGTGGCACCGGCCCCGAGATAGAGGAAGTGGTTGGGCATGGTGTGGCCACAGTCGGGTCATGGGCTCTTCAGTGAGAATTTTTTGCATGTGAATCACTCTCTTTTTTGTACAATTCTGTTTTTAATATCACTGTTACTGTTTATGTTCTTATCTCCAACTATGATCTCTGCCTTTTGTGCCTCCAATTCTCCTGCCACCTACCAGTGAGGGAAGGGGGGAGTGAGGGAATGGAAGTGTAGTTTCTCCACTAAACTGGAGAATACTGTTCCTAAAACTGGACAACAATGCTTATTTCAAAATATTTTAATATGAATATTTAGTATAAAATCAAGAGAGGACAACAATAGCATTAAATGATTAACTGAAATTTCTTGTCATTGGTTTTGCCTTCTACTTGCTGATCTACAGAAAATTGCCTGTAGAAATATGGAAAAGAGACAGAAGCAGAGCAGGAGTCCCAAAGGTGGGAGCTTTTCCTCTCATTATCACTTTGCCCCTTTCGTTGCAAATACACTTTGTCCAAGGAGTTGGCATGTAAGCCTATCCGCTTTGATAGCCTTATTTCAAACTTGAGTTACTGGTGATTTTACTAGCCAACTCTCTCAAGCCTTACAGAGTGATAAGACTAATAGGAGAGAATGATAAATGAGTGTAGAGGCAAGACTCTAGACTAATTATAATTTTTTTAAAAAGACTGTGAAAGGAAAGTAGTTCTTTGCCATCAGGGAAGGAAAGAAATATGAACACCTTTGGATCATGCAGTTCAGATGACTTAAGGCAATTCATAACCAACTACTAAAATAGAATATACTGTCAGCAAACAGAAGAAGTACAAGGTATGGTAACTGAAAACAGGTTTGTCAATGTATCATCCACAGTTTAGTAGAGTAATAAAATGAATGTGTTAAACTGTATAGTATTCAGAAATATGTGCAAAGCAAAGTAGAGAGCATGCTACTACTGTAAAGTAATCCTGCAATGAAATTCGGGTCTCTCAAGTGAAGCTGTGTTTACCAGGTTAGCTACCTGCCCCTTTGTTTTTCAAAGAAAGAGATCCAAGAACAAATGCATCTGGGCTTCACACTGAATGCCACAAAGGAAGGGCCTGACATATCTTGGTGTTTCATCTATATGGAGTCACAGCATTGTTCTTCCAGTCCTGTTATAATGTTCAATCATCAAATGCCCGTGGATCAAGTAATCTCTTCTTGAACTAGTTAGTTTTGGTGTAGGTCTTCCATAGATGTTTGTACACTGAGGGACTTCATAACTTTGACTGTATCAGTGGTTTTTCAAGGGTTGTCCAGAAAATAAACTGATCCTGTTTACCAAAAAGATAATGTATTCCAATTCAGTTTTGATTAAGACTCTTGGTGCCAGGAAACACTGTGTAATCAGTTGTCTTCTAAATGCAATGAAGCACAAATGAGATCTGATGTTGAACCAAGTACAAAGACATAAAATATGGGGAGATGCAAGGTCAAATTAGCCTTTGTAAGAGAAGAGGTATTACATTTAAAGAATTGTTTTATTTCTAGCACTAAAAGCAATATTTATCCACTTAAAGATATTTCACAATACTGCTTGGGAAAAGAGTACTTCATCTCTCTTCCAAACCTCAGTTTGCAGCATTGCTGTGAGCTTGGAAAGATTTCCCCTTTTTTTTTTTTTTTTTTTTTTTTTTCTCCTTTTTTTCCCTGTCCAGAAAGTCACTCACTAGCTCAAGAGATTAGTTCTATATAGGTTTTTCAAAATACCTGTAACATGAAATAACTAGTCCTGTCTTGGTGATAGACTTAAGGAAACCTAATTTAAGGCTAACAGATTTACAGCTACAATACCCGAGGATAGAAAAGGGTTGTGTACACATATTAGGAAGGCATCTACCTTGAATACAGTGTCATTGTAGGTTTTGAATATTAATAGTATGATTTAGATGTCAGCAGCTTATAGTTAGTCCGTATTTGATACTAGCCCTTTATGGTCTCTGTTCAGAGAAAGGAATAATCCTTGGTAAGTTGCCATGGTAATAGGTAGACTAGACATGACTCAGGTAGAGAAATGAAAGTAGAGCCAGGGTGTAATTCACCTGACTCACTAAAATAAACTAGAGCCATCTTCGATATATAGGGTACTCCTCTTAATCTCCAGCTATTGCATCAGAAAGGTATGGGATTCTCATATGTTCTGTCTCTCAGCTCCACACTTAGACCTCAGGTACATTAGAGTAACTAATGTAAGTAACGTGTTTAGACAAATTAATCATTCTATCAGACTCCTTCACTAGTTTGGTCCTACAGATTTAAGTGTACCTGTTTTTGTATAGCTCAACTTCTCTCTTCACTGTGAATGCTTTTCTAAAATGTTGTTTCCTCCAGTATTTCCCATTGCTTTTCACTTGAAATACTTGCATTTCTGTACAGACTGTGAAAATTCTAAACACTTTTGCACCCACCCTAATATGCTGTGGACATTACTACCAGACAGTGCCTCAGAACTCTGCCATCTTTGTAGAAATCAGTTTATCAATTTGGCGCCATTACGCAAATCTAGGAAATAAAATAGTATTCCAAATAAATATGGCATAACAATGCTTTTGTACAGCTGATGAACTTTAAACATCTTTCATATATGCTTTGTTGGTGATCTTACTTTGGATTTAGGTGTGGTGTACATGCATTCCTTTTCTTCTTCTTTCAATTCTTGCTACCATCCCTCCTATTCTATCATCTGTCAGTGTAATTTGTAGAATGTTTCATTGGTTAAACACACTGACCTGAATCCCACAAATTTTCATGTCTTAGATAGGAGGAAAGTAGAACATGAGCATTACTATACTGAAGAGACCATAGGGGAGAAAAAGCCCTCACAATTTTTTTTTTAAATTGTGAATCAAAAAGCACAATTATGGATTCTTTCCTTCTTTAATTGAAACTGTAATTTTTGAGTGTTTCTCATGATTTGCAGATGAAATTCAGGCTCTGATGTAGTTACTTAACACATGAGATCTCAAGGAGTTGCTCTAACAGTTTTGATAATGTATGAATGACAGGATTCTATCACTGGCAGCTGCTCTACATGGACCTTGTTATACATGGATGTGGCATTACATCCGTGTCTAACAATTTGTCCTGACAGTCAAAAGTCTTGTCAGCTATTGATTGACATCAGATTCATGTGTAACAAGATTTTTGATTGACAGATGAGCAAATGTCCAGAATGAAACAAAAACCCCACTGCTTTTGAAAGCTAACACTGCCAGTCAGTAATCTAGCTTTTCTGTAGTATTCACTTACTGTGTATTCATCTACTGTGTCTTGTCTCTTTAATTTTATATATAAAACCCCCTTCAAATTGGTAACATTACAAAGATTTGATTTAGCTTTTTAATGAAATTTTAAAGATAAGAACTGATATAACCATGTTAACAAATGCTATAGAAAACCATCCTTGGCAGCTCCAATTTCAGTGCAGACATATGCAATATCGAAACATCAGGGAGAAAGTGAAAAGGCTGAGGGTAATTAAGGTGATGTGTGTGAGAGAAACATGTTAGACATGAGGTTTTAGAGCCTTGGTATTATCAGTAAAAGTCCCCAGCAGAAAAAACCATTGGGATTTTTGAAGTTTATGGAAACTTGACCAGAATAAGTGTCTCATAATTTCTGCTTGCTTATCTCCTACAATATTTATGCTATTCTGAAGAAGCTTTCCGGATTCTAGAGATTTTTAAGAGGAAAAGGAGAGAAGAGTAGTGTCAGCTTCACTAAGCCTTTGGCAGGCCTGTGCGAAGGACGTTGTTGCAGCCACGAGACGGAGAGGGAAAAAGAAAGAACATAAACTAGAGTGAAGAGATTAAGCATTCATCACTGAAACTACCATAACATCCAAATCATTCAAGGTGTATCATCAGTAATAGAGAACTATTCAGGCATTAGAAAGTGACCAAAAATATGGCTCAGAATTTTATTGCAGGAATGCTATCTACAGAACAACCATAGTTTTGTATTTCCCTTAAAAAATTACTGCAGCTAACACTGTGTGCTTTAAGCCACACTGAAGTCCCTGGTTGTTATTTAGAAAAAAGGGCTAGCAAAGAGTTTTTCAGGTCAACACTAGAGTGCAGGGGAAATAGCTGATGCAATCCATTAAGTTAGACTAATTATGATCAGCAGTTTAAGACAAATGGGAATCTTACTACTGATGTCAATTGGCTGGGGATCAAGCTCTAAGGGATCTCACCCACTTCAAAGGTTGCCTTCCCTCCTTTACTCCAACTGCTTTAAATTAATCTGATGACCCAAGGCATCCACTACTAGGATACAAAGTACCTGTTAATGTAGTTTAACTCTCTGGTTAAGTCAGTTTTATGGCTCCTTTGTGTTACTCAACTAGTGCAACTGCATCCAGAACATATAATGCCTAAAAGCTAGAGAGACTGATTTTTTAAACATATAAACACATATGCACCATTTCTCCTGTGCTTATGTTCATTTTATTCAGTGTCCTGAGCCACTTAAAAATCATTAATTGAACCTTACAATAGCTCTGCACACATTTTACTTGGAAGGTCTTTGTGTCTGCTTTATTCTTCAATGAGAAGTTGTACAAAGACCGAGGCAGCTCGCTTGGTTAATTCTGTATTTGCAGTTATAGTTCTATGACATTGGTTTCCAATTACTGTCACTACTCAAATAAACAGCTAAGTAGACAGAACAACTGGTAAAGACAGATGTCCACAAACACAGGCAAATAGAAATGGATGTGTTTATGTATGTGCACATTTCCCTTTAAAAGTATCAGATTCAGTGTTGGAAGTCAGAAAATTATAGAACTGCAGAGCTTAGAGCAAAATCCAGTTTAAACTACTGAAAGCCAGCTTTCAGCTTTACTGACGAGGTTTGATGCTGTTATGAAACGCTAATTCATTGGTGGCAATATGCATTACAGTTGTCTGCCTTAGTTCTATATGCCCCAGGATAGGGAAAAAGTAGGAAAAAAACTCTTTGTCAGTGTGAGGATTTTTATGTGCTGTTTGTGTTTTATTCAGTGCAATCCATTATTAATTTCTATGTTCCTAAAACCTCCAGCAAAGTTGAAACCTACACTTTCAAATGCAGCCTGCGCTGCAGTATCTATTAAGTGAGATCCTTGAAACTGCTACGTTTGAAACCACTCAAATCAGAGAATCTGGTAAAGGTATCAGCCTGTGCTGTGCATATATATGTGAAAAGGAATATTTTCAAAGAAATGCTTTTTTATTTTTTTTTCTACTAGGTTGATGGTGGCTTCAGCCTGAGAGCTGATACTTCAGAAGTTTCCAACTACAGACTGATGTGACTGAGGCTGAATTTCAGATCATAGTTTCAACAAAAAATGAAGCTTTCAGTGTCTGAGAACTTTAGTTACTTGAAATTTTTAATTTTAATTAACTATCAATTGTTAATTTATATCAAAATATGTTTCTCAATGCAGTATATGGAAAAGTATATATTTTTATTTTGAATGATGAGTGTAACTAAAACACATACTAAGCTATTTCAAAAATCAAAATCAGACTTAAAAAAAAAACAAAACCAAAATCTAAACCACATTAAAATGAACAGATTTATATAGACCTGTTGTATTAAAAATTGAAAGAAACTCTTTTTGCTCATCCTAAACAAGTGTTTTGGGATCTTTCTGCTGCTCTTTCTGGTACCCTGATCTAGCAAGGACAGTGATTGAAGTAACTTTTTTTTTTAACATACCTTTTGTGCTTTCCAAATCCTGTAATACAAGTAGGTGCATTCCAGAAGGTCATCACAGTCTTACTTTATTTAGAATTTCTTTAGTTCTTCCGTATTGTGGGTTTTTCTCTTTCATTTTCTTGGGTTATAACATCTGTCAGTTCTGTTTTATGCGTTTGTTTGTCTACAGAAAATGGAAAAAGTAATGATTGTGCCAAGAGACCTCTGTATCATTTTATATGACCATGAAGAATGGACATTCATGGCTTGCTTAAAATGGAGACAGTGGGTCTGATGCTGATATCAGTTACACTGATGTAAACCAAAAGAAGTTCCTCTGTATTTCACCAGCGTAAAATTCAAATGAGATTTGAGGAAAAAAACTTTTCAAAATCAGATATGACAGAAAAGTTTGTGAAAGCTCAAACATTGCTTCTAGTAAATAATTTCAAATTAGTTCTAAATCTCTATTTTCTCCCCTTAAAATGTTCTACTTGACCGCAAGGGGATTAACGCACTCTGGGCCTTTCACTTTCTTTGGCAATACTAGATTTCTCATGCCTCACTATCTACCAAGCTGTGTAGTTTTCTCACAACAGCTGCACATGCTGTCTCAAGTTATTAACCCCAGTAGGAAGCCTGAGGAGCTGCTGAGTAGCTTCCTCTCCTACAGTGGTTTTGTTGGGCTCCTGCATGGAAAGTGGATGGTTTAGAAGAAGCCATCCTCTTAATAAGGACTCTTGAGAAGCTTGGTTCAGAAACCAAAAAATGTTTATGCTTCTCATCCTGTTCCAGGCTGTGTTTGAGTAACAGAGAGAAAATGAAGTTGAGGGGAAAAAACCAAAACCAAAACGTTCATCAAAATGTCTTCTGTTTTGGCCAATCCAGGACAGAATTGGTTTTCTGTGAAATTTCTCTCTGTGCACTGTATGTCAATACAGTGGCAGTATTACTTCTATAGATTTTTTATATTTTCAGAGAATAAATAATTAACTTTGGGGTATTTAGATCCTATAGTGATAGATGTTTACATGAACTGATATGCACGTTCAGTATGCAAAATTTACCGATTGAGCTGTACATCTGGCCTGGAAGTATTGCAGTGTATTACCTGCTTTTCAGTAGCTTGAAGCAGAGTACAATAAAAACATTGGAGTGATGAATTATCTTATGAGACAATGAAAAATCTTTAAATTGATAAAGAAGCTGATGAAATGACATATAAAGTAGCTTAATTGCCTCACTACCTCTACATGAGAAAATTTACATCCAGTTAGTTTTGCAAAGGACCTGGGTTCTTTCCCACTGATGGAAAAGAAAAAAAAATACACTACGTATTATGGCTTCCTTGAGTATTTTGCAAGTAGCTTGTAGGTGCCAAATTGCTGAATTTTTTTCTGTCTATTGTCAAGGTGCTTTACTTTTAACTTTTTAGTCTAGATATAGGCCAAATGGGCACACAGTCAGTCCATAACCAGGTATGCTGCCAAAACCATAGGTATTTCCAACATGAATTATATTTCACATTCCCATGGGATATATAGTTAACATCTTCCTCCAGAGTATGTGAACTACGTATTTTGCAAATACCTATTTTCTTTAGTGAAAGAACCTACTTTTTTTTTATTCCAAGATGCCCTTCCATCTCCTTCAATTAGTATGGCTCATGCAATGTGCACAGTTAATGGAATTCATAGGCAAAATTAAAAAAAATAACTTTCCTGCTCTTTTGTCTTTGTATGTCAAATAGCTTCTGACATATGGATCTTTTTGGAGATGCAAACAAAGTGGCTGAGTGAACACTTCTGGCCATTTTTAATCATCCAGATTAAAGAAAAAAACCAACATCTTCTCTAAAAAATATTTGTGCTGGAATTAATGGTCTCGGCAATATAATTCTGGAAAGATAAAGATAAGGGTCCTAGAATAAAATATATGCAGATATATACTTGTGTCTTAAAGTGAGATGTGATAACCTAAAAAAAATAATAATCAAATCTCTGATGAAATTTGACCTGCATATTTAATGGATTTTCATTAATCCTTTGCTGTTAAACTGATGGCAAAATATAATTGACAAAATTCTGGTCTCATGAAATTCAATGACTGGCCCATCATTGATCTCAGCGAGTTAAAATTTTAGAACTGCATGTGTATAGTGGCTCTGTTCATTTGAATTTTTGAAAATAGTTCGCTATCTACTTAGTGTTATAATATCTAAATTGGAAATTTCCATTATTAAAATAAGAAGCAAAAGTACCTGCTCTATTTTCTTATTCTCCAAAGCAATGGAGAGACATCTGGCTTTATTGACTTTTTGATTCTATTTTATGTATTGGTAGGAGGAACAGAGGGCCTCTACCTGTCTATTCAACACTAAAAGCTCTTTACTGACTGCCTTGGCTTGGGACATTTGAAGAGTTAGAGACCACATAGAAATGACGGGAACTCAAAGATAAAAGACTGCAAAAGTCAGCAACTACTACAGATGCTGATGAATCTACTTTTAGCTCCTGAGAAGGGAAGATTCTTGCATATATGCAATCATCGCAAATTAGTTTTATGTAGCCATCCCTATGCTGTTTGGTAGTTCCTTGTCGAATTCTTTCAATAAAAAAGATATGTACAGGAGTGAAATTTTGCAGGTTATATATAACACAGGTGCTGTACTAGTGGAATCTGGGTAAGCATTTGGTAAAAACTATAAAGGCTGAAAGTGATGAGGAATGTCTGATGATAAGTAAATGTAATGAATTTTTTGATTGAACATATGTATCTAAGCTCCAGTTACGTATTATGTAATGTCCTGGGCAATCCTTTTCAAGCTTTTAAAACTCTTTTAACTCACTGCTGAGATATAAATGTTGCTGACATTAATATGTCAATCAGGCTCTGTACAAAATGGAATGATGTTACTTAATAAAATTATGTCAATTACTTGAACTTCCACTATGTCGTGTAAGTCCACTTTAAAAACTGTAGAGAAAGGTCAGCAATAACAGAAGCAGAAAGTAACACTAATTTTATCAGATTTTGAAAGGGAAAGTAGAAAGTTTTGATGGTGTACTTTAAGGATTATTACAAATCAATTATTCCTTTGTCTGGAAGGAAATAATGCCTGTAATGTGATTGCTATGTCAATACTAGTCATGAATTAGGTTTGGAAGCATGGGGAAATGCAAATTACCACTACATGCTGAGTATTCATCCTGTAACTAATGAATATTCACTTGACTCTTGTAACCTAACCTAATTACCCATAAAGCCACAGATAGATTTCACTTGACCCCAAACTTTAAACTGTTAGCTGATCCTTTGCCTGATAACAAAGTGATAATGCAATTATTTGTGTACCAAAGCAGAAAGAGGCTGACCCCCAGTCAGATGTCTGTGAAGTACACAACATGGAAAAAAGTAAGAGTTTTGGAAAAAATCTATTGCATTTTTAATTATCTGGCTAAGATTTGTAGGAGTCTTTTAAGAATGAAACGAGAGTATCAGTTCTAAGGGAAAGGAGGGAAAAATTAGATAAAATAGCCATAAGGGAAATAGAATAAAAGAACACATTTACTTAGGGTTAAATCAAGACATTGTAGTTTTACTTTCATTCTCTGAGTAAAACAAAATCCTCAAGTCAGTGGATATAGGCCTGCGTAATAAAGGAGTCAAAGTTGATGAAAGGTGGTCTCTTAATTTGATTTTCTGTTTTACCAGTGAGGTAAGAGTCTGATGACTAAAATGACCAAATGCTTCAGCTCTAGCTAAGAGATATACATGATAAATAGAGCCTGTATCATAGGAACCCTGAGGAAAACTGGAAATTACATCAGTAGTTTTTGTATTTTCATATCACGTCTGTATTTTCTAAGGAAGGATTTCTTTCATATCAGTTGAAAAACTAGAACTTATTTTGATATTAATACAAATTCTCTGTCTGACCATACCCCCAGTGACAGTAGACAACAATAGAGTTGCTTCAGTCTAGCGTTCTTCAAGTTAGTCTTGCAGACATACAATTATTCATCTGTTTTTTTACTTAGTGGACTTGATTGGAAGAAGTTTTGGGGTTTTTAAGTTTCATGTTCTTCAGTAGTAATTCTTGTGGAAATTTTTCTCATCCCCTGCTTCAGTCTTTCCCAGCGTGATCTTTTCGTACAGTTATTTAACTATGCAGGTAATTTCTATTACCTGGTCTGAGTCCTAGATTGACTGGGCAGAAAGGTTTCTTGCAGTACCGGGAGCAAGTGAAAGACTCTGTAAACTCCTTTATGAGGAGATTATATAACCCCTCTCCTGATCTGACACAAATATCTGGGAGAGATCCAGACAGACTTACTTTCTTTTACTTGTGTAATAAACATTCTGAGAACTGAAAAAATTGCACTTTGATACCATGGTAAAAGTGAAAATCTCTCTCTTTTTATCCATATACCATAAATCTTCACCTTGTTTTAATAAGTTGTCCTTATTTCTTTTGATCTAATGACAGTGACATGTAATGCAAAGAGTACAAGGCACCTGAAATACATTTGTGGATTCTTACCCCAGTGAACAAACCTGCTATTTTCTGAGGAGTGTGAGTGTAAATAATCCTTTTCTGGCTATTTGCACTGGGAGGAATTGGAACAATGAAGCTGGGTCTTGATAAAAACTAGGATGACACTGTCAACTTCTCTGTCATGATTAGTATTGCTGGACTGGGGGCCTGTTCACTTGTTCTGTTGCTTTCTCCTGCTTTTCTCCTCCTGCCCGGCTAGCATCTGCAGGAGAACTGGCAACAAGTCTTTCTGGGTCTTGGAAGGGAGGTGAGGTACAGGAGCCTTACCAGAGCTTTCAGGGAGGATTCTCTTGGCAGCATGTAGCAGCTAATGGCAGCACACAGGCAGGAGAGACACCACACGGCTTTCGAGGGTGTTGATCAGACAGGGTTTATTTGGGGGTCCCACACCAGGGGGGAGCGGCATGGCTCCCACAGGAGAGAGGGGGAGGGAGAGAAGGGGGAAGAGAGAGAGAGGGAGAGAGAGGGAGAGAGAGGGAGAGAGCAAGCAAGCGCAAGCAAGAGGAGCAAGAGAGGCAAGAGGGCAAGAGACCAAGACACCAAGAGGCCTGCCCCCTCATGTCTTCAGCTTAAATAGGCTTTTCCAGCCAGGGGGCAGACCCAAGGCTTGGACCAATGGGATACTGAGGGTAGGAGGGGTCGGGTAACAATGGGGTTACAATGAATGACAACTTAGGGGGTGGTTTACAACAACTTGGTAATGAACTATACATGTTGGGGGAGAACAGAACCATTTAGGAAAAATTAATCACCACATTGTTCCCTAGAGGAAAGCTAAGGATTGCTGTCTTTTGCACTTTTCAAATTTGGAGGTGGAGACAAGTTTACAAAGCAAGTGTTTATGCTTTCTCTTTTAAAGCTCTGGCTCACAAATTTCATGATTCCAGGCACTGTGATGAAACTACAGTACAGATTGCATGCAGCATCAGAGAGTAAAACCTAGTAAAACTTCTGGATTTGTACCAGAAGCTTTACACGAACAGTAAGAGGAAGAGATTTATTAAAAAAACCCCACGCTTGTCAAAGCAGAGAGAGAAGTCATCCATATTTGCGAGGCATATATCAGTTCTTACCTCATAGAAAGACTGGCTTGTTCAGGAAATCCTTGATTTCACAACATCTCTGTACAAACTTTGCCTATAGACCAGGGTTACTTAGAACTGACAGGAGATGACTTCGTTACTAAAGAGAGTACTCCCCTTTCTGCCCAATTTAAGGCCTTCTCTATGTATGAAAGAGAGGCTTAAATTTGACAAATTTTTGCTGAAAGCACATTTAATGTTCATGTTGGAAAACATAAAACATAAGAGAGTCTGCTTAAACCAATAAATTTAAATAATACTGCATCCATTCCTTAAAAAAGAAACTAAACAAACCAGCAAATATAGAAATGTAGGAGTCATGATTTGAGGATCTCTGGTTGCTGATGGGAATATTTTAAGAAACAATGATACTAAATACTATGGGTCACTTTCAACGTCTGGTGCCTTCAAGGAAAAAATTGCACTAATGTAAAAGTAATTGTTACCATGTATGTCACTTTCCCTTAAAACTGAGCATCTCTGAAATTATTTTAAAAGCAGAAAAGTTTTCAGATTCACTGCTGCTGATGTGGAAGAGATGCATATAGAGAGAGGTACTTTTGTGTTTAGTAGATTAGTGGCTTCAAAAAAGACACTCTGACCTGCAGCTGAAACATCTGTGAATCCTTCTTCTTTTAGATGACAAGATTACTCCTGAAATTATGTCTTTTGTTGTGTCTTCACAAAGTGATAGTATTCTCTCTGCAGAGAAACAAGAAAAAGGACAGAAAAAAAGAAAAGATCCAAGTAATGTTTCAAGGCCAAAAAATTCACCTTTTTCTCAAAGTAGCAAAATCCTCTCTGCTTTGTCTATATAGACTTATGAGCTTGAAGACAGAATTTGTAGGAAAGGATACTAGGAGGACTTCTTTTTTCTTATTCCCAAGAAAGTAAGGCTCCAAATAGAAGAGAAAAGATACCCTTTTCACAACTGATGATGCCAACAGGCTGTTTGATATTCAATTTGGAGCACATAACCTATCAAAGATGACAGAGGACTCTGTCTCTCCAGATTGCTTTGCACACCATGTGAATAAATACCACTGGTTACTTTTGGACTCTATTATAAGGCAGAAGGAAGGTAAGGATTGTGTGATTTCACCAGCCTCTCTTTAATCAGAATTCTATAGGGTTGCCCTAATAAAACCCACAACATGATGAGTTATGAATTAAGATAGAAATTAGCTAATATAACCTGCTATCATGCTGCAGTAATTTCCTAGGATGTGTGACCTCAGTCTGGATGGGACATTATAAAAAAGAAAAATGGTGAGACTGGGAATAAAAATGATTTACATTGACTCTTTTCCATTCTTATGCAAGTCTGCTTAGAATTATTTCAGGATTGGGGAGCATCTGGATAGGTCAACATTCTGCATGGCCAATTTGTATGGGTAGGAAATACTGAAAGCAGCATATATTGTGCCATTTTGTGCCCTTTAGCACATTTGCAAAGCATTAGAGTTACTAATGCCTGTAATTTCCTTCTTTTTATGAAAGTCAAAGTAACTTAAATATATCAAATTAAAATAGCAGATAAATTTTAAAATTAGAAGGTAATTCTATGTTTTGGCCAAGAACATTGTCTAGCTGTAGTATAAAAGCTTTCTTCCCCTAGTTAATTTATTATGTTGTTATTCCTACTCTGATGATCCATCACTGTTTGATTAACACACAAATTTTCCCTCAAATGTCATAAATATCATGTCACATATAAAATGTATGTAGCTCAAGAATTTTTACTGAAATAAAAGAGAAAAGAAAAATTTACTGAAAACATTGTGATTTGCTATTTTTAATTTTTTTTTCCTGTTTGAAAAAATCAAAATGAAAGATAATTTCATGTTATATTCATACTATTTTGCTTGTGTCTAAGATCATAGGGACATGGATATGTTTAAGGTAGATGAAACTTCTGGGCTATCAATGAAATTCCTCTACTTGAAATGAACAAGGTGGTCTGTATTTCACTTCCCTGTCTTCCAATATATTCAGTCCTAAATCTCATGCTCTATCAAAAGTCAGTTTTAAATGTTTTTCTTAGGTTTTCATCTGTTCTCATTATGAAGAATTCTATCTTATTAAATGTTTGTCAGAAGTTAATGGATTAAATGAGTGGTTGAGTTTTTGGGGAGTGGGGGGCATAGCAGCTGCTATTAGTAAAGCATAAAAGCTTTTTTTTAAGTTCAAGTGAGGACACAGATTTAACAATGAAGAACATCTAGGCAGGTTTCTTTTTATTTCTGTCAGCACATTAAACGTTTTAATAATGACCATTTTTTTTTTTTAATACCCATAAGAAATGTTAGATCTAAATGTGAGTTCTGTAGGTACAGGGATGGCATCCAGAGAGACCTTTGCAGGCTGACAAGTGGGCCCATGAGAAGTTCATGAAAGTTGACAAGGCCAAGTGCAAGGTCTTGCACGTGGGCTAGGGCAATCTCCACTACCTGTAAAAAGTGGGGGATGCACGTATGAAAAGCAGCCCTGAAAAAAAGAACATGGGGATACTGGCGGATGAAAAGCTGCCCATGAGCCGGCCCTGTGTTCTTGCAGCCCAGAAAGCCAAACGTATCATGGTTTGCATCAAAAGAGTGACCAGTAGGTGATTCTGCCCCTTTAGCTCCATGTTCATGGGACCCTACCTGGAGCACTGCTTTCAACTCAGGGGTCCTCAGCACAGGAAAGATATGGATCTGTTGCAACCAGTCAAGAGACAGGGCACGAAAATGATAGTGGCTTGAGCACCTCTTTCGTGGAGACATGCTGAGAGAGTTGGGGTTGTTCAGTCTGGAGAAGAGCAGGCTCCAGGAAGACCTTCCAGCACCTTCCAGTACTTAAAGGGCCTTACAATAAAGCTTGAGAGACCTTTTTACCAGGACCTGCAGTGACAGGAGAGTAGTTAATGGTTTCAACTGAAAGAGATAAGATTCAGAGTAGACGTAAGAAAGAAACATTTTAAGATTAAGGTGGTGAGATACTGAAACAGGTCTCTTGGTGAAGTTATAGATATCCAATCCCTGGAAGTGTTCAAGGTCAGGTTGATATAAGAGAAATTTCATTAAGATTATCACTGCTATTATTTTTACTCGCTATACAGTATGGATATATCTGTGATGCTCTAGTGAACATCCTTCTGGAATTCAGGATCTAGCTCCTGATCTTTCATTTCTGAGATCACCAAAAGTACTTGTGAAATATCCAATTGCATTGTTACCTCAACTCAAATGGCTACCCTTCTCTTTCCAGAATTTCTTTTGAGGTGAAAAAGCAGTTCTATTCAGTTAATGCAAATATACTTCTCTCTGGAATGCCTCTTTCCCTACCTGTAGCAGTTTCCTTAACAGTAGCACTTTCTGCTTTTTATCTATAGTATACAGATTCATTATTTATTTACTTCTGCAGGCTTTCACATCTTTTACCAGAAATCTAAAGAAAAAGGTCTATCCTCCTCATCTACTTCTAACTGCCGTCTTTTGGCCCAGCTATCTGGTGCACTAAAAAATAGTTGATAGCATTTGGCAATTCTAAAACCCCATACTGCATCTCCCTCCTCACAAAGCCTTCAATGGATATTCACTGTATTATCCAGTTTTAAGAAGACCTGACTAAACAGGAATAGAGGCAGTTTCTGACTGAATTGCCAAATCAGCCAGATATTCTCACATAATGAAACTAAGTGTTTACGTGGCTCAGCCACTGTTGCCAACGATTATCTTCTTTTGATAAATTTCTACTTTAATTTGTCTTCCTTGGGACAAAGTGGGGTTCAGAGTTTAGAGTTAGATATATATATTCTTTCCTCACAGGATCTAGAGTGAGTTGAACAACTCAGCATTGAATCCAGGAAACCTCTGGCCTGCCTGAGGAGCTACCTTGATATAAGCATAGGAATCAGTGATGACAGGTGTGTGTCTAACAACCCAGCCATCTCTGAAGTTTGCTGGCTGACTGAAAGCTCATCGGAAGATGCCTCCAGCCACTTATGATCCCTGACATTGTACCCTGCCTAGAAGGTAAGTTGCTTACTTACAGCTCCTCTTCAAAGAATGAAACAAGTTTCTCCCTGGTAGCAATGAAAAAGGTGCTACAATTGCCTAATTTAGTGGGATTGTCTAACAGACATTTATGAATTGGGAATTCTCTAGGTACATAGAGATGTTTCTTGAGGTGGAAGGAGACAGACTCACATCTCTCCTCCTTCTTTAAAGACTTTTATATAGAGTTCATGTAACAAGATCCCCTCCCTGTCTTGTTAAACTGGTTTCAAGATGTATGGAGGTTTCAAGATGTATGGAGGCAGAAATAGAAATGTATCAGGAAAAATCCCAACCTGCTGGGTTCTTGTCTGGCAGGTTAAAATGTTTACCAGTTGTGCCAAATAATTATATATAGAGAGACTATATTTGGGGTGGCTAAAACCAAAACCAAGTCATTACAAAATTCTAAAATTGTCGGTGAACAAAATACTCTTAGACTAGTCATATCTGTTTCACCTAACCATTAGCCTGATGCACCTAACCATTAGCTTGATGCTGAGAAAATTATGGGCAAGTTGCATGCTACTGTACTACTTGGGAAAAGGATGATTATTCTGGGAATGTCTGCCTTACAGTTAATGGCTGCTTTGCTTTGGAGACACTGCTTGAGGAATGCCTGGCAGTGAAATTCAACTGATTACATGCAGAAATGTGCAATATACAGTGAATCATCCAGGAGAAGTGCTTCTAAGGAGAAGTTCAAAGAGCTTTGTTGAGTTAGATGTCTAAACCAGGTCTCTTGTAGTCTATGCTAAATGACTGTTTCTGTCTCATCAGCTATAAAAGGAAATAAGTGTAGATACCTAAACTGCAGCATGCTTAATGTAATAGGAAAATCCAGGTCATCATATTTATTCAAACAGCTATTAATTTATCATATCACTGTTCAGCCAAGATACCTATATTTTTTCTGAATTACTAACTGTAATTACAATAAGTTATCCATGTTGCATAACTGGTCACTTAAAATTCATTGAGGGGATGAAATGTACATTTCAAATTGAAAAAAAAATAGTAAAAAATATTTAAATAAAAATATTCATTGGAAAATAATGGGTTAAAATTTACAAGATAACTGGAATTTGCAAAGATGTTTACTAAATGCTCTTAACTATGTACTTAAGCAAGGGATAATGTGCACTGAGAGAAAAAGCAAAAATAATTTTATATTTTTTTCTTCCTATTCCAAAACAACTTTTTGATAGTACAAGATATGCTTGTTGACTTTGATATAAACTTTGAAACTCCTAAATAACTGCAACATCAGTAGCAGATTATTGAAAAGTCCAAACCAGTCTTTTTTTTTCTTTTTTTTTTTTTTTTCTGTTTATCTACATTTACATCCAGCATCTACTGAAAAAGTAGCCTTATCTAACAGGGAGCAAGCCACAACAAGGACAGAAGCTATTCCTAGACCAGTATCTCCTCTTTTTACTGCAGTTTAAATATTCTCCTCAATATATCACAGAGAAAATACGGTTCCTGAATTTGTACATACAGACAGAGGCAATCTGAATTTGACACAACTAAGAAGAATATCCAAAGGTGAATGTCAGCTATACTTTAGTGCTCTTTGCTTCTAGGGCTTCTAAGCTGTTAGTTTTGGGTAATAGCAAAAAGACCAAGGGGTGTTTTACAAGTGACAAATGGTTTGTAGCCTCAGTTGGGTTTAGTCAGCAGAGTTGACTGCAATGCAAGGACACTACTGCTAATCTGAACCCAGTAACTGGAGTGCATTGGGATGCAAGGCAATGGGTTACTTAGGCTCCACACTATGCACCTGTGCAGATATTGACACCGGTCTCATTTCTCCACTCGCTTATTTTTCATGTTCCATGAAAATTAGAACTTGAGGTTCTGAGGCCAGTGAAAGGTAGTATATTGAAAGTGGGGATCTGTAGGGTTTTGAAGCCATCAGAGTACTGGGAACAGCTCAGGTGAACATCCAGACCTGGGAATACAGAACTGTCATTTCCCCAAGCATACACATTGACTGCACCTTAGCCTGAGCCTGATCACAAGTGTGGTCCATTTCACTCACAAAATCCTAAGCCTAGAGTGTAATTTTTTTCAGACAGGTTTTCAAAGCCTCCGTTGTATAGGTTGACTTAGATCTTCATTACTTATTTGATTTTATGGTGGAGGTCAGTAGAAGGGAAACTTCTACAGTTTGTTCAAGCAGATTGTAACTCTTGAGGCTACAAGTCCAGGGCCTACATGCACTTACTCATCTGGGAGTGCTGCTGATTATACACCAGACTCATAAACAAGGTTCAGTAGGCTCCCCAAATCAAAACCTATGGCTTGTTTGGACAAGTGGCACCCACACTGTATAGCCCCAATGAACACTGTATGCATTCTTTCAACCTTTCCATTGAAAGATCCCAGCATATCACTTCATAGATCAGAGGTTGGAATATATAAAATATTCTATAAAATATATCTTTATCTCCTCGTAATAAATTTAATTGATATTATCATAATTGCACTGTGTAAAACACAGTAGCTGTGAAAATAAAAGCATGTCTTTGAAAATCTCCAGTACAATTACCTTTGCACAATAGTTTTTTCAGGGAAGTACAGTAATTACCAAACAGAAATATGCGCTCATTATTCTAATCCAATTACCTTTCAACAGTTGGAACAATTATTCTTTCTGTCACTGATTTCCAGATTTTAACTTTATTTTAAATTCAGTAAAAGCCATAAGACTTCCTTCATCACAGGTGCTTTTGGCTTTGGGACAGATAATAACAAAAAATTATAACAAAAAGTTTTTGAAAGTCTTACAGGATATGTAACAGGGTTGGCTGTGTCATTGGTCAAATAGTGAGATATGTTTCCTCTTCCAAAGCAGCAAAATGCCTCTAACCTATATCAATGTTACAAAAAATTACCGGCCGCAGGCTAGCTTTTCCTTCCTAACAAGAATAAATAAACCTTTTCCATTTTGAATACTATTTTTAATGTTATATACTTATCCCAGGAGGGACTTATGTAAGTGGTTGTATAAATGCATATATATTTAAATTAAACATCACAATAAAAAGTCATATCATTACTGTAGCAGAAAAATAATTCAGGTATGTAATACTACAATAGCATTATGCAGTTATAAAACAGAAAGCAAGCAAATATATATATGTAGGCATATATAACAAATATAGCACAATATATTATAATACAACCCACAGGTATGTACTGTGATGGTTTCTATAAAATATCACTTGACTTCTTTTGAATTTCAAAACTGTTGAGAAATGCAAACTTTAATGAATGTTACTTCAACTGAATTCTTCATAGAAAGCAGAAGACCCTGATTAATTAATTAATTTATATATCTTTCTAATATTTCTCAATGCATTTTGTGACATGAGGGATATCTTGGAATAGCTACATTTCTTGACTTAAAAGCACCTCCTCTTCTAGCACTTTTTAATTCAGCCATAAGTAGAAAGTCATGAGCCAAATAAAAAATACGATCAACCTCTATGCTTTTACAAACAGCTTCAGCAATTCTGCTCCACTTTGAGTGGGAGAAAATGTTTGTTATCTCAGGACATGAAAATGGAATTACTCAACGTGTATTACCGAGTATATTGAATTACATATTTTGAATTATAGTCTACAATCTGGGAACTGAAGGTGTGCAGCTCTTAAGCGGGTTTTTCCCTGGGGAGGAATGTATCCCTGGGTGAATCAGATATACATTTATCATAAATATAAATATTTATCTTTAGATGCAGACTCAAACTTTTTCTCAATATCTCAAGCAGCCTGCTTATTGGTATAATGCTGTCACTGAGTTTATTTCTTGGATTTTCTTCTCTCTTTATATATTCATTGTTTTATTCCACAATATTTTTCTTTTGGAAATGCAAAATAAAGGATTTATTTAAACAAAGCAAACATTCTTCTCCACTAAAAAGAATCCTTAACACAGAAACTAGAAAGAGAAGGATTTTTTTCCATATTACCCAAAAGTTTAATCAAGTATAAAAATTATATGCCTTGTAAATGAAAGTGGAATGTTTCCTGTACATTGTGTGTTAATTGAACAGTGTGGTAAACAAAAGAAAGCATCAGTAATTACAACAGTGATTATAAAGTTATTCTATTGTATAGAGTTATCTGGCAAATAATGATATAAGTTTAGTTCCAAGGTTAATGTATTAACACTTTTCTTTCATTTTGAGGAAACAGTGCAAAGAATCTCTTACTTTAATTTGGCACTTCTAGGGTGAAGTTCAGGACAGAGTTACTCTGCTTGAAGGAAAAGTGCTAATAAAGTGCTCAAAGTCTAGGGTTTTTGTAGGCTTGTGCAGGTCATCATTAGGAAAGGAGAATTTTAGCCCAAATGTTATTCATCTAGAGAGTCACAGTCTAGAAACACAACTAAATGATGTAGCTGATTGCTGTTATGATAAAGTTTTTGGTACTGTGAAGCCACTATTAGTGGAAAGCTAAAATTCACAAATGACTTCAGTTGTTTGTATTCATTAATTGTTGGTTATTTCTTATTAAATGAGTAAGTGCCAAAGAGTACAATGGTTTGTCATTCAAAACACATTCCAGAAGATCTTTGCAGGATATAGTGCCTATATTTCATGCATTCTTTACTTTGAAAAATGTGTTCCTGTGTTCTCCAGACATTTTAGCAGACTTTTATATGTAATTTCTTCCCTAGTCCAGACAGGTCTACTGCTTTTATTACCAGTTACAATTTACAGCAAAGGGTCTGCAATATTTTTCTACTTGAACTCAGCAGACCGCATTATGTCCTGGTTACATTCTTCTGACCCTGAGAATGTTGTTTCTTTGACTCAGTGCGAGATGTGATGTGAAAATCTGCAGAGCCATATGCAATTTGGTTCTATTTGTTATGACTTATAGTGTCATCTTTATTGTAATGATATCTTGGCTTCTTCATCAAGAAGAACAATTTTGTTCATTGACTTCATGTCCTTCATTCAGATTTGTATCTATTACGTTTTTCTTCTGGTTGTCTGCATGTAATTCAGCCAGTTGGAAATTCTACTTGGTTTGCTTTATACCATGGCCTGCCATTTGATTCATTCAAGAATTCTGCAGAGCATTAGTCAGCTTTTGGTCTTCTATTTTTACACAAGAAAAATCCTTATATTGAAAGAATCTATAAATCAGAAAACATTTAAGAAAGGAGGCAAGCTGGTTTATTGGGAAAAGTTCATTAAAAAAACCCATTGTTTTTTAAGGCTCAGGTGTTTTGAGGAGAGTGAATAGACAAGAAGTATTTGCTTTAAAATAATATTTCAGATCATTGTTAATTTTTAACTTCTTTTAAACCACTGTCTTTTCACATCTTGAATTGGACATGAATGATTCAGTAAGCCATTGCTGACTTCCAAATCTGGTGTTCTGTAAATAATCACTCTTGTGATCAGTACTATGTTACATAGGATCTGAAAGGCATTTAGGGTCTTTGTATACATAGTGCTTCAAATACATATGGAAATATGTAAGCAGACACACTGTGCTTAGTAATATTAAGAGGATTTTCATTATATTGTATGTGGATTTGAGGCATTATTCTTCTCAAATGACAAGCTGTTCTAGCTCTCTGTTTTGTGCTCAGTTTCTGTCTGTGACCAGAGGATAATGTTTGCTGTGTGCTACACATAGTTCAGCAACCTGTTCTCACAAATAATTATGTTCACATATATAGAGCTTTACTAAAAGAATGGCTCACACAAAGTTACTCACACGTAGGTGTAGGAATAATTTATGAGAGAGACTGAGACAGTGTAAAAATGGTCTTTCTATAATGAAAACAAAACTAGGAGAAACTATAAACTGGCTTTAGCATTTTGGATTCAACTGTCTAAAAATTCATCATGAGGAAGACCACTTCCTAGCATTTCACATGTCCCCTTCATGTCCCCTGAGACAGCTAGTATGTGTTATTTTGTTTCTTTGTGCTCACCGACAAATCTAACTGCTGATGATTATTCTTTTTCTATTATGTAGTGTTAACTCTATTTCTATACAGTTTTCTATACTGATGTTGTATGTGGTGATGTTGCATGCCTTTTGCCATTTACACCGTGCTAGAAAACAAGTGTTCACTTAGAGGCAGAAGGAGATGTTGTGTGGTAACTTTGCCTTATATTTTCCCCCTTTCTCAATTTTTTCTTTCTTTTTTCTTTTTTTTTAAATTAAAATTCAGATGAAAGTCTTTTCAACTAAAAATATAACCTTTTGAAGTAATTCATTATTCTCTAGCAAAGTAGGAAAGTGTGAATATGATAAAAGCTCTCCAAAATGAAAGATAAAAAAAATCAGTTTGAAATTATATAGCAGAATGTCTCTTTTGCATAGAGAATGTAGTTTCCTCATACACTTATATTTGATATGTATAACCATGATGATATATTTACTTTTCTTATATGATCTAGTCTGGTAATGGCCTTCTCTTTTGTAGAAGTCAGTAAGCATCAAGGTTAAGCAGTCATATTTTCATATTTTTTAAAATGCTGCTTCTTTCTCAAAATATTAAAGTGAAAGAATAGGCTTGAAAAATTATTTGTAGATCATGGCAAATAACATTAAATTTATATCAAAATATACCAATAATATCAGAGACAAAAACATTGACTATGTGAGTTTATTCAGCTTAAGAATATTTATAATGCTGTGTGTGTCTTGTATAGGCCTTTATACTGGATCTGTTTTAACTTCTTGTTTGAGAATGCCTCATTTGCTACATGATATTCCTCATCATACCATAAAAATTTTGACAGATCTCAAGCTTCAAGAAAGCATACACACTTGAAGGAAAGTCTTTAAACCTTCTAAGTTTAAGTTTACTTAGGTACCTATTTCATTTCAAAGGTACTTTCTGATGATGTCTTTTAAAGCCTACTTAGAGAACTCAGTTGTGGAAAAAAGAAGAAAATGCATGCTCTGAAGATATGGCCTTTTCAACCATCAAAGATACCCTTCACCAAATTACTTCTTAAGAAAAGTATTCTTCTTTTGAAATGAGGAATGGACACAGTTCTCCTGGACTATCTAAAGGAATTTTTGCTAGTGAGTGTGTTGTCTCTTCTTTCACAACTTATCTGGTGTCTGTCAAGCTCTTTTGCAGATCAAAGTACCCCTTAACGGTCAGATGCTGATATCTGTGAGAATTATACACTCAAGTCTGTAGCTGTATTATCTCTTGGTGTGTGCCTTCATTCCACCTTTCTTCACAGACCTTAGCTTAACCAAAAAGTACAGGTCTCAGAAACAAGTGAAGATGTCTGGAACAATATCTTAAAGATAGACTTTTCCTCAGGTTGTGAGCACTAGTTTAATCTAGTCTTCTGCATCTGTAATAATTTAACTGAACAGGGCCAGTGTGTGGGTCAAGCCCTACCTCTCAGAGCTAGGCAGTTAAAACTGGATTGGCCAGTGTGTAAACTGTAACTGCTTAACCTTTTAGATCATATTTACATCTAGTTTTAAATAGCTTGTATCAGGGTTACATAAAGACATGTTCTTCTCTTTCCTTTGTTTCTAGCTGAACTCAACAACAGTAGTTCAGTTAACATATAATGAATGTAGCATAATGCAAAATTTAAAATCTCCATGACCCAATTGCTAATTACAACTAAGTAGAAATGTGTGATTTAATCTTAGATATGCCCTGCATGCAGTCCTAGGACAATGTAGGAGTGGGGACAGTGTTTCCTGTGAGACATAAGGATGACTACCGTCAGAAAGCAGTAAGGCTATTAGTTCTGGTTTTGCCATATCCTGGGGCTCAGTTGTTTCAGCTGATTCCAGCTGTTTACCCCAGCATGTGGAACATCATGTTCTGGCTTCAATAGATTCATACTTTGACCTCTGAATGCATTTCTGCCTCAGGTGCTCTTTCTTGCAGTATTCTGGATTCTCTATCATGTCTGCAAGTCTCAGAGGACTATCTGCAGACCATGACTTTGTCTGGTCTTTGTAGCTCTTTTTGCTCTGAAAATTCTCATAACTGATCAAGAGTTAAATCTGAGTCTTACATTAATTTCTCCTTTAGGCTGTTTTGTTCCAGATTCCAATCATGATCAAATGTTATCAAGGATTCAGTTTATCCCTGGATTGCAACATTAGCTCTTCACACATGAGCACTTCTATGTTTTCAATTTTTTTGTGCTCTCTGCTTAGAAATGCATTGCTGATGTGTTTCATTTTTATGTAATGAGCAGCACTTCTCAAATATCCGTATTAAATCTCTGCAGTTAGTCTACTCTGCCTGAGCCTCATCTACCTGAATTAACTGCAAAATACTACAAACATTAAACCATTCAAGACCAGCTGTTACCAGCAGTTTCCTCTGTCTTCTTTTCTCAGGGTAACCATGGCTTGCAGAAACTAAATGATTCATTTGATTTTAAACCTTTTAAACCTTTCTGTTTTCATCTCCCTTTTCAAGAATGTCAGTTTTATCCCAGCTTTTAACTACTCCATCAGAGACCATGTGATCTTAGAGAGATCTGTTGTTTCTATGCCACATGGAAATTGATCTTTGTAACACTAGTGTCTTACCATTGCCGGGTCCTGGTCCCCTAACAATCCAAAACTGAAACTTTGCTCAACTGCAGTGTTTCACAAATAAAAATAAAACTTTTTTTTTTTTTTTTAACATCTGTATTTATTTTGTATGAAAAATGGATGGGGAGAGAGGTGGACATATTATGATATTCAATGGCTCCCAGCCGAACGTGCTCTCAGGGCAGGGTTGGATGACACCATTAGTCCTGTGCTTTACTGATACACAAGGTCTTGCTGTGAATCTCTGTGAAACATAATAACAGCACTTCCTAGTCTTTCTGGCTATGCCATGACTTTGAACATCAGAAATAATCTATTAAAATGCAAGGATGATGCTTCTTTTATAATACTGTATCTGTGACAAACCTGTAACTTCTACAACACTCAACTCCTTGCATTCTGTATAATTTCCTCCTTTTCATGTGAGATTTATCTTTCATAAGATTTTTTTTCTCTGGGGATGCTTTTGTGACTGACTAATTTGAGCAGGGTCATGCTGCAGCAACCCTTCAGCAAGCCTTTTAACAGTTGGCAGTGATTTGCTTTATTCTTTTTTATCCCATGAGGTAAATACCTGTTTCATTTGAGTCTCTCCTTTCTTAGAATAATGACAGATTCATATATCTTTCATCTGCTAATTTTATATTTCTGCTTTATATATAACTCTTTTCTTTCTCTGGACATGAGACTTGCCTAGTATGAAGCAAAATATTATTTGACCCAAGTCTTATTTTTCTCCATTCTCAAACCCTCCCACGCTGTCAGTGCACTGCAGATGGAAGAGGTCATACTTTCAAGCTTGAGTTTGTATTCTGTGTTTTATGAAGCTGTCTTCCAGACAATGAAGTTCTTTTCCCTCCTCTATTTCACGTTACCTAAGTAATTAAACTTATCTCTTACTCTAACATTCAATAGTCTCAAGAGTTCTTCTGGTAATGGCATGTACTTGTCAAATTCTGCTTTAAGTGGCAGATAGCCGTTGCTGTTCCAGGATTAGATGATCTTGGGAAAGTTTTTCTTCCTCAATTAGTTTGGCATTTAAAAGTTTTCAGAAGTCTCAGGTAATAGGTTTTTAGGTGGCAATGATTATAAATATTCTGTTGGGATATGTGGGCTAGGGAACAGGGTGAAAGCTGATGAATTTCCTACTCAGACTCCATTCCAAAGTCCATAAGACACTAGCTTCTGCTGGCACAACCATGTTGTTCACTGGGAAACCGAACACAGACTTTCCATTCGGAATTAGTTTCTAATGGGAAAAAAATTACCTCTAAAAAAAACCCCTGAATGTCTCAATTTTTTTTTCTTCTGGAAAGAGAATGAAAAATGAATATGTTTTGTCTACATTTTGTGTGCAACTTTTGTCACTGTCCCATTCTAACATAAGGTTATGTCCATTTATTGTTACTATGCAGGAATTCCTATGAATTAACCAGTCTTGAAGAATACTTACTGAATTGGGCTGTGGAGGTAAGAGAGGTAGGAAAATGCCTAATCTGTGCATGGGTACTAGTATTGATATCTGAACTAACCACTGCTTCACACATGGCGCTGTATCTGGAACAATATTAAACTCCTTCTTTTCTATTTCTGATGTCCCTGGAAACCATTTTTTGTTAGATGGCTTAAAGGTGACAAAGGGATGAGTACTGACAGAGATTTGACCACTGGTGGGCCTGCACACTACTGTTGAGTCTCACATTTTATTTTTGGAGTGTTTCGAATCAAGGTTTTGGAAATAGGTTCCTAAAATGGTTCTAAACATTATTATCAGTATCATAAATGAGGAGAACACAAAGGTTTTTAGAAGACAACCAGCCAATTTTTATCTCCAGCAACACCTACTAATGTTAGGTAATTCTGATACTTTTCTTCTTGTCCTTTTTTAATGTTGAACTTGATAATGTAATTTTGAATTGAAAAATAACATGTAGATCTAAAGATGAGAAAACCTACTTGGTGTAACTGTGTCACTGAAGTGGTGATTATTTGATAATCAGAAAAAACAATAGATAAAGAAAGATTTCTGTTCCTTGGGTTAAAATCTACACAGCTGTGTTACTGCAGGAGGATGACATGGAAATAATTGCATCTAACATTTATAATGTGGGACACCAGCAGCTATGTGTCATTCCTACAGTGATAGTAACTTAAATGATGTTGAGTACATAAATAAGATAATCAGCTGAGTAAAAATGCATGATAGATGCATGAAAATGAATTGTTAAGTAATTGGAAACCATTATTTTGATTTAAGCCACCACAGAAATGACTGTATTGTCTGAGGCTTGTCACTACCATAAAGAGTTATATATACGATGCACCATGCCATGGACCTAATACTAAATGAAGTTTATAGTTAAATTTTTTGAGTGTGTTGGGATATTTTATCTTAAAGCAGGTTGTATTTAAAACAGTCAACATAAATAATGACTGAGCAGTCTATCTGAAACAGTAAAGAGAAGGTTTGAGTCCCAGAGGCAGGAGCCAGAAGACAGACCTTGTCTGAAATAGCCAGCCACCTCCCATGAATATTAAGCTGGTAGATTTGCAACTAACTTTGTAATCCACTAACTGTGAATGTGAGATCCAGCTCTACACTCTATTTTTGTGCTAGATACCCTAACTAGACTGTTTCTGTAATGTATGTAAAGAAATATTCAATTTATCTCATTCTAACATAGAGGTTTAAATTAGTTGTGATGAACTGCCTCTTAAAAGCATTATTTTTCACAATATCCCAGGGAAGAATGTAAATAGGTAAGTGTCTTGTGCAAGGAGAAACCATTCTGCCATATTCATGATTAATAAACAAAGACAAGATATTTGTCATCATTTTCCAGTAGCTGGAATTTATTTCAGAAATAGCCAAAGAAAGCAGTCATCCCTGTTACTGTAAGCCAGTGCAGGGAAGGCAGAGCTATGACTTCCTTCATTGAAGAAGCCAGTTGGCATGCCATGAAGAAGGACAGAAGAAAGGAAGAAATGATCCTGTGATTAAATTGCTGAAAACATCCTAAAATGCAACCTGCATAAATGTCTTGTGTCTTTCAGCAACACTCTCAGACACATTTTCCTGTTTGTAGAGTTTTATTTTCCTTTCCATAAGTTTTGCCTGTCTTCTTTGTCATGACTTTTAACTTGTTAAAAATGGGGCAGGTGATCCCAAGGGTGTGTGTTCAGACAGAATCTTGCACCACAGAACCTCAGTCTGCAGGTGTAATGCAAATGTAAATTAATAGCTAATGGTACACAAATACCTCTTTTGAGCATGGAGATCCAGGAAACACAAGCTCAGCTGTGGGGCTGTGCATAAACTGCATAACTCGGAACTTAATAAAAATAATAAGGGACAAGTCATGCTGTGTTTTGTAGATCATCATGTTATTTTAAAAACTAACTGATGAAGCTGGAGAAAAGCTTCAATCTAGATCTGGAAAAGTTTTGCATCATTGAAGTGCATCGTGAAAAAAATTGAGAGCTGTGCAACTGAATTGTTAGGTAATACAGCTGAAGGAAGAATACGTTTTGATGAGAATTCTCACAAAATGGCCATTTGGGTCGTTCAGAATGTTTATCCTCACACTTAATGGAAGCATAGAACATTTTAGGTTGGAAGGGACCTTTGTAGATCCTCTAGTCCAACTTCCCCCTAAAAGTGGTGCTGGTTTTTGTGATTATATCAAGTAGCTCAGGACCTGGAAGTCTAGATGGACATTAAAAAGCAACCCACAGCAACTAGTTTCATTCCTGTGTTTAAGCATTCTTAAAATGAATTTTTTTTTTTTGTATTTAGTGAGAATTCTTTTTCCTTCAACTTACAATCATGGTTTTGCAATTAGATCTTCCCTAAGCCTTTTTCTATTTTAGTCTAGACAAATTCAGGTTTCTTAACTTTTGCTGACATATCATATGCTCCACTTCCCTATGCATCCCAGTGCTGCTTTGTTGTATTATCTTCATTTGGTCAATACCTCTTTTAAACCAAAGGGCCCAACAGTAGATAAAGCCAGATGTGGACTACAGGTGCTAAATAGATGGCAATAATTACTTCCCTTGACCTTCTGACAACATTTCATTACTAAAAAGTTTTTCGTTACTTGTTTAATGTTAAATAATAGTCTTCATTTATTTAAGTTATTACTAAGTATAAATAGTCATGATAATGAAAAATACAAGAGGAAGAACATGTATAACAAAAGTCCTTTGTTCAAGGTTTCAGAAATCATAGTATTCTCTGATGACTAGGGTATAACTCTTAATGAGGTGAAGAGTAGAACATTCTTGCTGGTGTAGACCAAAACTTTTATTCTTGCCTTCCAGGAGAGAAGAGGTTCCTGATTTCTTACTGTAATGTTTCCTTGATAATTATAATTTCCTGAGGAGTTCATACTGATTCATAGAAAGGTCAAACTAGAAGATTCCCTTTCCCTGCAAAGGTCTGAAATATTACAGAGCCACATGGTAGACTTCGCCCTGAAAGAAAAGTAGTATATGGGAAAGATTCATGCCTTCCAGAAAAAGAGGTTATAAATATCCCATAATTCTTTGTAAAATAATAAAAATGTGGGGTCTAAGACCATTATAAATAACCAATTAGACATTACTTTAGATCTTTTTTCTCTTTTTCCATTGTACTGTGTAGAGGGACACAGATTATGCCTTCCAAAATAACTATTCACTCTTCAAAGAGTGTAAGTTTGGTTTAAGACTGTTTTTTCCTTATATTTCACCTTAATACATAACTTATGTAGTTTGGTACTTTTGGCTGGCACAATTTCCTACAAAAATATATAAAAGTGAGAAATCTTATGTGTCACAAAACAGTATTTGATAGAATACAATGAAGACCTGAATATCCAGTGAGAACACTTTACTGGGGAGGATTTCTCAAGGTATCTTGAAAATACAAGTGATCAGGTCCTGAAGGATCTGAAGGAACATCCTGAATCCTTCCTCTGAAGGATTCTTACTGAACATTTGTCTGATCATTTCCTCATCCTTTGGGATCTTTTGTATGTGTCCCCTACTTAGTTATGTTTTTCTCAGTTCCTCTTGATGCAGTGCTCTCTTTCTTTTGGAAACTTATGAGACATAGAGAAAAAAGAGATCACAGAGAAAGAAGGACATGGCTGGCAAGGGTTCAAAGCCAATATAAAACAATAAAAAGAGAATTGAGGAAATATTGCTTCATAGACCTAGATTTTTATCCAGTATGGTTGGATTTGAAAGGACTTGCCAAAAAAGATACAACTGTAGTGAAACCTGCTCATTTTCAGCAGAAATGGAAATATTGTGATAAAAGTTTCTTATTTTTAGTTCAAAAGTATAGCTTGTTTTATAATTCTGGTTGTTGTGGTCCTTTTAAATAGGCTTTTGGGGAAATAATCCTTGGTTATTTTCAAAGAAGTTCAAGATGATATTTTTGGTCAAATACAGATTAAAGAAGAACAAAGCTGAACCATTTGAATATTATCCATGTTCACACCATTTAATTTATTTTTATTTGTTACAAAGAAAGAAGTAAGTACACCTTATGTGGTTAAGGGAATTACAATAACATGCAAAATTGCCATGGGATTAATAGATTTACTACATAATGAGTATGCATCACAGAGAAAATGATTAGTCAATACAATGTGATTACATTTCACATACCTAAGAAAAAGAGACACAGACAGAATTAGAGGAGCTTTGAGATCAAAAATGACCCTTTTAATCCAAAAAGTGTCTCAAAGTTAAAGTGACAATTAACTATTGAGGAAAACACAAAGGTCCAAATTCATCCCAGGTGTGTCTCCGTGGAAATCAACATAATCACTCCTGGAATTATTCTGATCTAAAATATCTTGTAAAGGATAAAAAGATGATGAAAAAATATCAACAGTATATGTAATTTTAAAGGGATATTTTATAAAGGAATTCTCTTTGGGTCCATCACCTACATTCAAATACTCATTTTTCTTTTTGCTGCACACAGAGCTGATGACAGAAAAAGACCGGTCAAAATTAAAAAAAAAAATCCTTTGCCAAATGAGATCAGAACAGAGAATTAGTGAAGTAACACGATAAACTTAGCCTGGTATGCTATATAAATTGGGCTATTAATGTAAATGGTACTTCATTAATTACTCCATTTTCATCGTGACATCTCTATTTGTCTGGGCAGCATGAGGCTGGATTTTTCATGGTAGTCAGTAGACTTCACCTAATATAATGACTTGTCTGAATAGAACATAGCAGAATATAAATTAAATTGTCTTTTTAATTTTGGGTTATCCATCTAAGATCGGTGCCAATTACCAAATCCTGAAGACACCTGTAGACCTGTGGGTAAAGAAGCATAATGCAGCCATATGTGATAGAAAACAGAAATATGATTGCTGTATAAATGGTACACAGTTGAGCAGATTTTGCTGTAATTCTGGTCCCTCAGATTCTACAACAGGAAAAGGTTGAGGGAGTAAAATATGTATTTTGAAAACTAGCCTTTTTTTCCCCCTTTTTGTTGTTAATAAAATCATAATCCTTTGTCTGTCAGAGAGTAGACATCAGCACTGATTATAACAATAGTGTAGTGGATATCTTCTTCATCCTTCCAATGAATATTACTATTTTAGAACATTCTTGGAAATTTCACCTGTAAGAATTTTAGTAACAGCGTTGAGCAAATCTGAGCACTTGTCACAAGTAAGATCATCAAAAAGAATTGTTTTTTCCACTTAAAACATCACCCCCCTGAACTGAGTTCTTTCTTCTAAATCGGATTATGAAAACAATGTTATGGGTATTGTCACCATATTTCATACAGCATCAATGAGTGAACTTATCCATTTAGGAGTGCCTTTCTCCAAGACAACTAGCATTGTAGAATGGCATAGGGAGAAGAGTCAACATCTCTGCCTTTTAGTAGGAAAATGTTGCCCCTTGTATGCTCAGGTGTTGAAGGTTTTTTGGACTCTGTTTCCTTCCTTTAGATTTAGTCTTAAATCCTGATTACCCGATAATTCATACTTGGCTTCTATGCCTCCAAACTCACACAAAATTAGCATCTGTGGCCATAAGTTCATCACCCTTTATATGCTAAGGCTGTGAGATATGAAACCCTTGATAAATATATATAAAATTTTTGATAATTTTTAAATTAAAAGAATGAAAATTAAAAGTAAGTGAGAACATTGACAGAAGTCAAACAATATTACTTGCCCTGCCAGATTCCTGTCTAACAGGTTTAACCAAAAATTTACAGTTGGAACACTAGGAACTGTTGGTTACACAACACTTCTTTGTGAAATAGATGAAACCTTGGGGATTTACAGACATTTTTGTAGGTACCTATCATTTGTCTGAATAATTACTAAGATCCTACAAATCACAGTGAATCAAGCATAGTACTTCTTTAAATCATGTTCTGTCATTATTGTCCTTGATTTACATTTTCTATTCCTTTCAGTGGTAGATGTAGGTAATGCAAAATGGACTATGTAGTCTTTGTTTTTCAGAAATAATAAATAATGTGAAGCAGATGTTCATGATATTTGGCTTCTTGGTGTGTTGTTTTTTTTTTGTTTGTTTGTATTTTCTTCTTAAAGAAGAAAATTGTAGTCCTGAATTCAGATTTCAATTCAGATATCTTTTTTTATGAACTGAAATATAGCAGGTTCGTCCTTTCTATGATTTTCCTCAGGAATTTTGTACAAGAAACTATTCAAGAGTAAACACACGACAAAGCAGGTCTTTTCCACAAGGAAATGAGTTCACTGGGAAAATGATTAATGCATGTTCTGGGATCTTGTACATCATCCCCTCTCTTACATTCTTCCCTAGGCACTAAATAGGCATTCAACGAGCAACAGACCTATCTCAGCAACAAGATACTGAACAAGATAAATTTTTGGCCTCACCTAAACTGACTGCTTCTATTTTCCGTGCATTTTGGGATGTCATAAATTTTGAACATGTCCACTCTAACAATTTTTGGCCAGTATAAAAGTGCGGGGTTTTTGTTGTTGTTGTGGTATTTTTTTTTGTGTTTTGTTGTTTTTGTTTGTTTGTTTTGTTTGTTTTGTTTGTTTGTTTGTTTGTTTTATGGCTGAGTTGACAAAGTAGTAGATTGTAATACAACACAGCAAAATGGTGGCTATCTTTCCAATATGGAAGGATAGTGTATGGGTGAAGTGCCATGGAGCAGCTTGTTCAATTGAGAAACAAACTCTTTAATCTCTTATACATGATATAATTTTGGTCATTTTAAGAAGTTTCTCAACACTTTTAAGAATCTTACCACTTAAGTTTGCCATGTGACTTGTGCTTTTTGCTGACAAGATCTATCAGTGTGTCAGCAGTATTGAAGTACTGCTATTGTCTTGGAAGGTCAGTGTGCCATGTCCAAATGAATGGATGAACACAGCCTCTCCCTCCTTCATAAGGCAAGAACAAATTTTTGATTTTTTTTCTCCAGAATAATTAAGAAAGAGCTTCACTTATGCTTCATAAACTACCTATTGCACGTTTTCATGTCATTTACTGTCTGTGATGTTTGCTGCAGCACTCACATCATGTTCTGACATTGTTTTGGAAGGAGTATAGCTGCTTTGAAGTAGTTTGGGAAATGAAAGCCTCACAGCTGAAATTGTCCCTTCTGTGATAGGTCTAGCTGGAAAATGTCATCCTTTATTGTGATCTCTGTAATCACTTGAGATTGGTGAAGTCTTTGAAATATTTTGGTGGATTCATATCTTAAATGGTCTGAGTTGTTTCCAGGATGTGTCAGTTTCTTCACTGACTGATGAGAACAACATGTAAGTACACTCTATACCTACTGCACAGAAAAATTTTGGTTTTCTAGCTGCAAATCAGTGAGATGTTCGTACCTCAAATATAGAGGGAAACATCTACTGCATTCTAGTTAATTGGTGATTCCTATGTAATAACTTATTAATGAATAAACATTAAAAAACTTCCACAACATTGGTCAAGACCAGGTTGAATGGGGCTCTGGACAACCTGGTCTAGTGGAAGGTGCTCCTGGCCATGCCAGGAGGCTTGGAACTAGATTATCTTTAAGGTTCCTTCTATCTGAAATCATTCTATGATTCTATGACAAAAATAATGACCCTTCTTTGATTCAGTTCAAAATACTTGTACAAACAGAGATTTTTCCTTGTCTGGGTGAACTTCAGTTCTGTTGAAATCTCCATCTAAATCTGTTTTATTTAAATCCTATAATTGATACAAAATATGAACATTACTCATAAATCAGCTGTATTTTTCTAAAAAGTAGGACATCCAGGGGCAACTGTGGCAAGCATAAAAGCATATTTCAAACAGGAAAAAAGGAGGAACATTTATTTCTGATACATTCATGCCAAATCATTGTTTGGAATATCTTGTTGAAATATAGCTTTGATTATGTGTATATGTGTATCTCCTGGTTACACTTGTTATTTTTCTAATGTGAAGAAAATATCCCTCTATCCCTATATCTAATTTTCTCAAATTTCATAAGGACTAGTCATCTTTAAATCTGGAATTCTGTGAAGTCATACTTAAAAACAAATATTCCTTCTTCACAGAATTCCAATTTAGACAGAAGATGGCAGCTCTCCCTTTTCAGTCTTTTAAGCCTGGGTATTTTTTCCAGAAACAAATCAGACTTCCTGGCTGTGTTTCTTGTTTACAAAGTGCTGTATACATTGACATTTCAGATTTTCTGTGTACTTTATGACTGACTATCATACATCACATCATAAAATTAAAGGCATTTATGTTCCACAGAATCCTGGGTGAGATCTAAATTGTTGTGCACTCTACTGGATGCTGTACAGTACTTCAAAATACACATCCTCTAAAAATTACCTTTCTCGTTCCCTCACTGCTTTGCTTCCTATACTTCTGGTAATAATGATGGACTTTCTTGACTTTGGAGCAGGAATCCTGATTAAAATATAATTTTGCCATTTTACTTTTACGTTTTTATGTTCTGCAACCTAAAGTACAGGGTGATCTAATATGCTTTGAAGGTGAACTCTACATTCTATAGATTAGATGTCTTTTGGGAGATACCTTCTAAAATCCTGTTTAACAATGTTAAAAAAATTAAATAACCAACAATGAAGAACTTAAAAATAGATAAGGAAATAAAAAATGACTTTGAAACCAGAAGTACTGAATGTATAAGACAGATGAAATCTTTGAAGATAAGCTGAAAGAAAATATGATTAACACTGATGAAGCAGAATAGTGCCAAGTATATGCCATTTCTGAGCCAAATATATTATACAAGGTGGAAATTGAACTTTCAAGAGTCATGTTAACATTTTATTCTTATGCTTTATCAAGGTAAGTGAGAAAATAAAAAAAAGCAAAACCTACATATTGTTAAGTCTATTTTAAATTGGTAAGTCTATTTTAAATATGGTCATGTCAACACTGATGAATGACACCTTCAGGTAAAGTGATTACAGGACTACATCATGACTCATTTCTAAGGCTGGCAAACACTAATGTGAGATGCCTTTTGTGGTTTCAAGCCCTAAAAGTTTTAAGGTATATTTTTAATCTCCATTTTTTTGGTAACTTTTAGAGATCTGCACTTTACATTTGTAGAGATATTTTATGCTCTTGCACAATGCAAATCCTTTTCATTATGCACTGCTAACTGAAAAAAAATTCTCCATGGAGCCGTCCTTGATCTTACTTCAAAATGATAAATCTGTTTTCTTGTCATTGTTCTTTGTTGCAAGAGTAACAAATTTCCCTTCAGTCCATATGGTATAACCTCTTCACAGAATCTCTACAGCTATTTCTGCTAAAGACTATTGCTCTTGCTTGAGATATAAGCTACCATAAAATAAAGATTTGACTCTTTTTGTTTATGTTCTGTCCAGCACATGATAAAAAAAGGATCAGTGGTTTATACAAAATAAATAAAAATCAAATAGCAAAAATCAACAATGTAAATTGTGTAGATAAAGAAGTGATATTATCAAACAGTGCAATTCTCTCTGACCTTTGAAAATTTATACAAAAGTAGCTGATCAGATCAACTTGGATTATGCATATGTATAATAATTAAAAGTCTGACTATTTTAATTGCTGCATAAAAGTTTCCCTCTGTCATGAGTTCACATCTCATACAATTAAAAAAGAGAGAACAGGTCTAATGTTTAAGCTTGTTGAAGTGCTTTGAGTCTTCTCAGTTTGCACATTTGAAATACTCACTCTAACTTCAATGGCATGTGTTTATTGTTGGCTGATGAAATATAAATACTCTGTTAAAATATCCATAACTTGTACAACATATACCTGTAATCTGTTATTATAAATTAAGGATATATCTGATAATAAAAGCAGTAATATTAGTCATGTGCTTGACAAAGTGTAAATTACAGCATTAACTAAAGAGCTGGATCTTTCCCTAAGAAAGAAAAAGCCAGTAGCTGACAATGGGGTTTTTGAAAAGTTTCTTTTGAAAAGTCACTTTAGGTATTTCACCTAGGTCACACAGTGTAGAACAGGCAGAATACCAAAGAAGAAATGTCTGTATCTCCTAAGAAAGTGGAATTTCTTCTTTACATTTCCTTTCCAGAATAATCTAAATTTGATGATCATACAAATATATTGCAAGGTCTATTTGTCTAACTTTTTCTTGGGAAAATGATGAAATTTTGTCCATTGGTGAGATGGGTAAGAAGTGGAAACCTGCTTTGAACAATTCCTATTTTTTCCATTTGGTAAGATGAAGAAAACTGTTGTGTGCATTTGAGCATTGCTACTGGTCAGCAATGTTACTGTATTCTCAACAGTAATGTTCAGAACATGTGTACTGTTACTAATAAGAGCGCAGTTATTGTCAAACACTCAAAAATTTGTATAGGTGCTCTTTAGTGCTAACTCTGAAGAAAAATACAATTAAAATAGTTCAACTTTGTAAATATATATGTACATATGGCTCTTGCTCTTTTGCTTGTTTGTCTTTGTTTTGGCTGTATTTAATGTGATGACATTATAACTATTTCCAAAACAGAATAACTATGGTGCTGATATATATGTGATCTGTAAGTCAGAGATTTATTGGAGATATATGGTTTATTAATTAAAGGATGAGAATTTTGCTCAGAAGAGAAAGATTTTTTTTTTCCCTTAGAAGAGCACATAGGTAAGAAGCTATAGACAGTATCTCCCCTGTTCTGTTCCCTTATTCCCCCTGAGTGTGCTATGCCCAAAAAAGGCAAAAAGAAAATAATTTCCCGAAGATAGTCAAATATACAGACTCCCTTGCTGCTTCTGGAATTTGGCTCCACTGCCAAATATCTTCAGCAGAGACTGCTTTGTTGCCTAAATTCTGTCACTGATATTTTTCTGGAGAGATTTGATTGCTTGATTGTTTATTTTTTCCTATACAAAATCTAAACCTTTACTGGGGCAGAGACTGAAATCTAAGTGCCTCATTACCTAATATCTTACCAACTGTCTTACTAAGTGGGTTGCAAGAACCACATCTATCATCCTTGAGAACTGAAAATATTTATATTTTCTTATTCTTTAATTAGAAAAGATTTAAAGAATGTAAGCAATAAAATATTAAAAAATACCCCTACATTCCTCAAATATATACACCTTAAAGTATTTAAGTATTCCTTGTTGAATGCCGTACATTTTGGTCTGTAGGATATTTAAAACAAGGCTATTTTCAGCTCAGTGCTTGGAGTTCTTGTTCCTCACTTAAAATCACTCAGTGATTTTTGAAATACAAAATGAGAGAACCAGTCTTTATGCAAGTAGCTGAGATGTTCACATAAATTCTTTCCCCATTCTCTCTTGACTTTGCTTATCAGAATTGAACTGGATCAAGAAGACACTCTGAAAGCTTTTTTCTACCTTTCCAAATATTCCATCCCTTTCTGGTTCTGACTCTGATCTTAGAGGTGACTGTCAGGTCTTCAAATACTTCTTTAAGAAAAGTGAAAGCCAAGCCTTGATCTCCGATCGCTTGTGTAAGTCTGCAGTACCAAAGATAAGGAACCAAAGACAGCTTAGTGAAAGTTTTTTGCTCAATTTCTCATTTACAGAACATATTCCATTCTCTATCTGAAATGATGAATGAACTTGTGTAAAAATATTATCTCATCACATAGTTATGAACTGCACCATGAAGTACAGTGTGAAGATAGATGAACGAAGATTCCAGCATTTCATAACTTCTGAATGCCTCATTCTGCTGCTTGGCCAGTGTGTTTCTTTGCTAGTTTTTATGTTTGCAACATTGCAAATACAGGGATAGGTGGGGATAATCGCTAGCTGGGCCACAACCTGCTTCTCCAGTTACAGTACTAGATACACTTCATATTAGGGAGTTACAGCATGTCAAGAGTTCCCCACGTTTTAGGTAAATCATATCATTGAACTGAAATCCAGAGAGTTTTCATTTGTGATAACCAGTATCAGACTCGGATGGGGAAAATTCCCAAGCACTACCTCCCATTGATCACTGTTGTGGTATTTTAAATGCCTAACAAACCAAAACTAATAAGAAATGCTTATTTTTCTAGCTTCTTGTGGAAAAGACTCTCTTGCTGCCTCTTTTTATAGATATATATCAGTAGGCCAATATGGCTTCCAAAAATATTCTAGGTGCATATCTTTGTATATTCAGCTGAATTATAAATTATTAACCAAAAAGACCATTTCTCCCCACCTTTACTTAGGCAATGTTATTAGGGATATGTCAAGCCCCTGAAAGATCAAGCATTACTTGATGTAATAACTGCCTCAGTAACTGACATTGTTGAGATGAACACTCAATAGCTCATAACAAATCAAGTTAAAACCAATGATTTTGTTTGTTACAAGATGCCAAGCATCATCATCTTTTAAAAATCTCAGGTAAATCTTCAGGATCAGGACTCTTGAAAGTATTTTCTATTTGTAATTTTATTTTATTTTATTTTATTTTATTTTATTTTATTTTATTTTATTTTATTTTATTATTTTTTCCTTACTTTTATTTTATTTTAGATTTTAACTAACAAACCTTTGATAACAGCTAAAGGTAAAGCTGCCACCATAGCTTAATGAGTATGAATGCAGAAAGAATTTTAGAAATTAGATTGATAGTATGGACAGAAGACAAGAACAATCGTAAGGACTTGAGACTTATGTTTACAGGCCTGTGACACTCCATCACTATAAAATATGCAAATTATCCTTTTTATTTTATTTTATTCATAAAACAACAGTGATATAATAAATTATTATGTTTAACAAGTATTTAATTAACTTCTCTAAAAAGCTACAAGTCACATTTTGTTAAAAGTTCTTTCATATTCTTAAATGCAATTATCTAAAAACTATCAATCATTTTTATTAGTTAATACTTGAAACTGCATGCATATCCAATATAATTATTAACGCCAATCCATTTACTGGTTCATTTGAGTCTGGCTATGCACAATTATGTGTGACATTTTGAAAGGAAGCACCATTTTCATAATGATACAATCATTATATTTTTTTCTGAAGATCAACAAAAGATTTATTCATTTTAATTCTATTGCTTGTCTGTCTGCTATATAACTTATAAGAATAAGAGAATCCAGAGGGTAATAGAAAATATAGCTGTTGCTATTTAGGTAATTGCCACTCATAAATTGTCTTTCCTTTTGTACTTTTTCTACAGTACAAAATTAGGGCAAAATAAAACCACCTAAGGAAAGATATGAAAGAGAACTACTTCTCAGAGGTGAGAAAGTTGGTTTCCTGAGGCCTAGAGTGTATAGACTGGGTTTTGCAATGTATCTATTGATCAAAGAACAATGTTGGTTACTTTTACAAAAAAATCATGTTGCAGAAGAGAAATTCCTTAAAGAAATAGTTCCACAAGTATTTGGAACTTGGAAGAGGGTTTGATGACTCAGTTGCTTACTCAGAACTTTGGGCAGAAATTTTTTTTTCCCTATTTAGCCTCAGATTTGGTTTAGATGTTGAAAGGTTACTTAGGCAGGATTAAAAAAAACCATTTTAATTAGGTTCCTATTGTGCTGCAGAAGTCCTCATATTAGATCCATTAGGACATATAGACATAAAAATAGTCCACATAAATGTCCAAATTTATTTTCTGTCTAGTGCTAGCGAGATGTATGTGTCCTAAGGTGCTGTAGATCTTGTTAGATACATTGAACACACTTTATAATCCAAAATGCAGAGAAACAGACATTATAGTCTCTATTCTACTTCAATAATTATTTATGACATATGGTAAAAATGAATCTAGCTTATTCTGTTCTCTATTTGTCACTTTGTCACTGCTCAATATATTGGACATCTTTACTTCTCTTTATTAATGTGAGTGAACAGGACTGGAGAGGAGCAAGTACCTCAGAAAGGATTAAGCTGAGCATCAGGGGTAGACTTTTAGGAAGAGACTTATGAGTTAGACCTTATATTAATCCTACACTCTCCTCGTGGTAAATAGAAAGCAAAATGGTTTCTTCTTTTGAAGTGTACTTTTAGAAAAAAGCACATATACTTTGAAGGTTGCTTTTAATGTTTTTCATAGAATCGTGGAATGATTTGGGTTGGAAGGCACCTTAAAGATCATGTAATACCAACTCATCTCCATGGGAAGGGAAGCAACTCACTAAATGAGGTTACCCAGGGCCTGATCCAACCTGGCCTTGAGCGCTTCCACGAATGGGACATTTGCAGCTTCTCGGGGCAACCTGTTCTAGAGCCTCACTACCCTCACAGTAATGAATTTCTCTTATCTAAATTTCTAGTCTTTTAATTTAAAACCATTACCCTTGTACTATCATTATGTGCCTACTCTTCATCATTTTTATAAGCTCACTTTAAGTGCTGAAAGGCTCCAAAGCCTTCTCTTCTCTAGACTGAACAACCCGAACTATCTCAGCCTGACTTCATAGGAGATATGTTCTAGCTGTCTGATCATCTTTTGTGGCCCTTCTCTGGACCCAAGCCAAAAGATACTTGTCTTACTGGTGCTGAGGACCATGGATGAGGCACTCTGGGTAGGGTCTAAAGAGGTTCTGCCTTCGTTAGACCCTACCCAGCAGGTCAAGAACCTTCTCATTACCTGCTGGCCATGTTCCTTTAGTGTAGCCCAGATGGTGGCTGAAAAGGCCAACTATCTGGGCTGTGAGTGCTCATGTCCAGCTTTTCACCCTCCAGAACCTCCAAGTCCTCCTCTGCAGGATTGGTGAATTCTTCCTTCTCCCATATGACACTGTTGTACACCACAACGACACAGACTCTGACTGCAGAAGGCTGAAAATGACTATATTTATTACTGGGAATATTTTCCCTTTTATACTACTCTACGCAGAACAACCCAATGGGTGAAAGAAAGACAAACTTCTTTGATCACTTTGGTCAAACCAGAGGGACATCAAGAAGTTCCTCCTAGGGAAAGGATGTAAACAAAGTTTACAGTTATAAAAACATGTCTGTGGTTTACAGAAAATTCCCTGGGAAAAGAATTTCAGAAAACCAAAACATCTCAGGCATGAACCAGGGCTACACCCATACTCATGCCCTGACCCAGGTGCAGGACTTTGTACTCAGACTTGTTAAATTTTATGAGGTTCTTGTGGGCCAGCTCCCACTGGATGGCAATCCTTCCTTCTCTTCTGTCACTGCTCTGTTTTATGTCATCTGCAAACTGCTGAGGGTTCTCTCAATCCCACAGTCTCTGTAATTGATTAAGATACTGAAGAGCACCTATCCCAAGACAAAGCTCTATGGGACACAACTTGTCACCAGCCTCCACCTGGGCATATCGGCATTGACCGAAACTCTCTCTCTCTCTGTCCATCCTGTCAACTTTTTATCCACCAAATAGCCTACCTGTCCAAGTCCATGTCTCTTCAGTTTAGAGATAAGTATGTTATATGGAGTTATGTCAATGGTATTACAGAAGACTAGGTAAATGAGAACATTCAGCCTTCCGTTGTCAGCAATTGCAGCCACTCCATCACAGAAGCCCCAGGTTGATCAGGCAGAATATGTTCTTGGTGAAGCCATGCCAGTGGCTGTGGATCACCTTCTTGACTTGTATGTTCCTCAACAATGCTTTTTTGCAAGGATCTGCTCTACAACCTTCCCATTGAAGCACATAGGAAAAGCTTACTGGTCTGCAGCTCCCTGCATTTTCTTTTCTCCTCTTTTAAAAATAGGAAAGATATTTCTAGATAATGGTTGCTTTGCCTGAACGTCATGACCTTTCAAATCTGACAGAGAGTAGCTTGGCAACATCAGCCAGTTCCCTCAGGACCCTGGGATGCATCTCATCAGGCTCCATACGTTTGTGCCAGTTCAGTTTCATCAGGTGGTCTTTAAGCAGCCCTTTGTTTACAGGGAGAGGGCTATGCTCCTCAGCTGGAGGTTTGGGGACTTGAGAGATGTGGGAAGTCTGACCGCCAATGACAACTGAGATGGAGAACTTGTTTGGTACCTCAGCCTTCTACACATCCCTTGTCACCAGTTTTCCCTTCTTGTTTATTGGGAGTGCACTCTCCTTGGCCTTCCTTTTCTGACCAATGGCAGAATCCTTTCTTCGTATTCTTTATATCTTTTATTTATGTTTGGTTGTTTTTTATTTTCTGTTGTGCTAAAGACTGTTGGGCTAGTAGTTCAGATACTGTTGCCAAACAGTTCCCTTCAGGGAAGTGAGATCAGTACTACCTTTGGAATCTGAGAGTCTTCACTGCATACAAGTCTATTTGCTTTAGGGGGTCATCTATAAGGAGTTGAGTGGGATGGTGCATTTACAGCACTTCTATATATGTTATGCTTAAAAACAACCATGCCTTTCTCTTTGTAGAAATAAATAAAATTTAAATATAATCTTGATATGATTATCAAAATTTAGGGAATAAATAATCTCCCTATGAATTTCAGTGCTTTCAAAGTGCCATCTGTATTAAACTTCCTTTCTTTATAAAATATCTGTATGATTTTCCTCAAAAGCATTACGTTTCATTGTCTCAAATTTAGTTGCTATTTGTTTATTTCAAATTACTGTCATACCATGTATTTTCTGCCTTTCAAAATAACTGTTGTCTGTGTTCAACTAAATAATCTTCAGGCAGCAACAATCGAGAAAAAAGACATTTTGAGTATGTTCTTTGTTTCTTTTTCATTTCAGATTTCAGCAAGGGTTTTTTGTTTGTTTGCTTGCTTGCTTTTGTATTTTTTTTTAGTATAATCCCTGTTAAGGATTTTAAAAAGTAATACAAATATGAGGTAAATGTATTATGAAGAGAAACATCAGAGTGCAGTAAGCTCCACAATGTCAGATCAGAGACTTGGACAGATAACTTCTATTTTATATTGCTAACTGCAGATACAGTAATAAATCTCACTATGCCTATGAACAGTTATTATGCTTTTTCAGAACATTTTATTATTTAATTATAAATTAGTAAAATACTGTATTTAGCTAGAATGCTGCAGAAATTAGCTAAGTCATTCTGTTTTTCCATACCTGTAAAAAGGATAAAACAAGTATTATTCCATGTCAAAGCCAAGAGGAAACGTTAAAGAGCTCTTAAGGACATCTGGTTTTTTTGCTTCTGAATTCAATCCCTGTGAAACAGAAATGCAGAAGGTTCAGTGCCTGTGTTTAACGGCAGCTAGATGTTTTTCCATGTCTTGTCTTTCTTCTCCCATGTGTCATGCCTTTGGAATAAAGGTTTGCTCTGGCTCATTTTGAGGGCAAACAAGTGTTGTACCCGACATGTCCATAAGAACTGCGCTGCTCCTGTTTTGCCTTGGGGTTCAGTGCTTGCCTTCCTCTTGTGTTTAAATGTTTCATTTTGAATTTAATGCTTCTATGCTGCACCAGATGGACAGCTCTGCATACGAGAGCTCCCTTTTTAAATTATAGAAGTAGCACAGGTAGAGAATGAGCAATAGCCAACAACCTTCGCTTCTGTAGCCTTTCCTACATGCTGATACAGAGGCACAGTTTAGCAAGGTGATAGTTCTGTATTCATACTCCTTCCATCCTTGGCTTTTGTGGAAAATGTGCCAAAATGACAAGAAATTAGCTTGTTCAGGGAATGTCAGTCCTGCTGGGACTGGTTTGAGAACTGCAACTAGAGGAATGAACTTAAAGTAATTCTAGTAGTTTCCCATCTATTCTTCCTGGAATTATTTTTTATTCTCTTTCTTTTTTTTCATTTTTTAACCATGCTCTGATATCCCATTTGCATTTGACATCCACTTCAGATCTTATTCCTAGTAGTATGATGTGATGATTACTTACATCTATCATCATATGATAAATTTCTGAATTGGTAACTGCTCTGTTCTGCATCGTGTTCAAATTTGGACACTAAAAAATACTATGTAGCAATGTCATTGAGAGCTTATTAGAGGCTAATGAGGCTTTTATCAAAACTACCTTGAATTTTCTGGCCTTGTAATGCAATATTCAGTTTCCTGTTCCCAAACACCTCAGACATCCAACCCCAATTTACCAAGATATTAACCCAACAATTCCCTTAATTTTAACTGAACAGTTACTGCTTTGCAAGGGATCCTGACCAGGTTACCCTCTCACTTAATGAGGAAATTATTCTGAAGCTGTTAACAACCAAACAGGGCTCCCCTAGGGAGAAGCCATGAATTCTTTCCTTAAGAAGAGATAGAACAACCAGATGGACACCTTCAAGGCATACACAGCTTCAAGGGGGATGCTTCAAGCACCTCAGCTTGCCAGCAGCAATGGTGCTTGTTTACCATGAAAGGATTATCTATGTTAGCTTGTTTAAATTTTTAATTTGGGAATCATCAAATAGCAGGATAAAAACATTCTAATTGGGGTGAATTCTGTTAAACTCTTTAGAGCATATACACATGAATATTTGACTGAAAAGAAATCAGTGGAAAAAGCCAAAACAAATCCAGGGCTGTGAGTCTCCTTTTGCCTGTTTCTCTAGCATTTGCTTCTAAAAACAACACAAATGAAAAAACTAACCATGTTCCAGCAGTAGTTGTATATACAAGATACATTTTTTCACTGCTATTGTTGCATTAAACTGCTGGATTTACTCCAAAATAGGTTTTTCTAACGTTGGAATTTCCTAATATTAGAGATATCTGTGACTAATGAAGATGTTAGATTTCTAATCAGAATGCAAATAGGAGAAGATAACCCTCCTCCTAAAAAAATTTATTTTTTAATGTTTGACTGTCAGCACTATCTAAGAATTATTCAGCTTTGATATTGCTGCATCAGTCATGTAAAATTCTGTCCTATTTTAGAGCCAGTACTCAGGAAACTAATATTCACATTGCTTTAATATGTTGATATTTTAATTATAAGTCTCAGAACATTAACTACTTTTGTGTGTGTATCCTACTGTGCCTTAGGACAGTGCTGCATAACCTGCACTTTAACTCCTTACAGATAATAACTCAATCTCTTCCCTGAGTAGCTTGTTCCAATAATAACCTTTTTGGGGATAACACTTTCATGGAAGAATTTTTTTTCTCATATCCTATCTAATACTCCCTTGACACAACTGGAGGGCATTTCTTTTTGTCCTATTACTTTTTGCTTTAGAGAAGGGACCACATAAGTCCTCCTTTTAGGTAGCTGTAGAGAGCAGTGAGGTCTTCCTTCAGCCTCTTTTTCTGCAACTTAAACAACCTCAGGTCTCTCAGCCATTCCTCATAAAATGTGTGTGCCCTAAATCCTTCATTAGCTTCATAGCTTTTCTTTGGATGCAGCCAAAACTTTGTCCAATTTTCTTCAGGGATTTCATGGTTTCCAAATAGGGTACCGCTGCAGGAAAAAGGCCTAAGAATATCACCAGAAAATGCCATGTAAGCTTTATATGGATCTAAGAAGTTCATTATGTAAAGCATTTAAGGCACTGTCCATAAGCAGTCCCAAACAAGGTGATGCAGTCAGCATCACATCTGGTTCTCAGGATGAAGCAAGGTATCACACAACTGAGTTATGCTCACAGCAACCTTAGATGTAAGCTCTATAAACACCAGTCCTGGCAAGCTCTGCTAACTCCTGCTACTCTTCTCCCATTTCTGAAAGGGAATGATTTTTACGAAGTCCAGACTTGATCCTCGCTGCTTGAAAAGTCTGAACAAGTTCTAAACCCTGTTAGCATTTCATAACAACTGTTCTTATTAGTTCTAAGACTGGACTGTAAAATTCAATATGCTGGAAGCCAGGTGCTTGCAAAATTATAGGCTACAGTAGTTAGAAAATTCTGGTAAAGGAAATAACTTACTGTTTATGAATTAATTGTATTTTTTTTTTTACCTATCTAAGATTTCTAAGTTTTATTTCATCAAGTTCAAAGCCAATGGTGGGAAACCATTATTGACTAGTGTCACATCCATAGTGAAGGCCATTGAATTTCAACACAAAATTTTTAATACAAATCCAGAGGAGCTGGTTTCTTCATTCTTCAAGACTTTAAATGAACAAAGATTCTTACAATGTAAAGAAGATTTGTGCAGAATATCTGCATCTTGATTATTTAACCTTTTGTACGTTAATCAACCTGGTATTTTTCTGAATTGGCAATGAAATGCATATTTCCTTTTGAGGTAAATTTTTTTGACAAAAAAATAGTTTCTTTTTGTCTATTATACTAGAGACCACAATATTTTTATTTGATTTTCTTAACTTGGACTCGTTTAGATTTTCCTTCTGGAAAAGTCAGTTTGTTGCTTTAAAGAATTACTGTTTCAACTAATGTCCACTAATTTTTTTAATTGTGGAGTTCCTGTTCTTTTCTCCTGCTTCTCACCATCTCCTCAGGATTCTCTTTTGCCTTGTATTTGCTTGTTCTACATTCACTGTCATGGCCTGGTGTGTCGTGTGTGGTGATAGCTCACTGTAACATTTGTTCCAGCCTTTGCAGTCCTGGGAGGCTGCTTGATGACTTTAATTTTTTGTGCTATTCAAGCACACATGTCAACAAAATTTCTTGAATTTAGGAAAGATAAAACTGAGTTGCTATTGACTGGTTCTTCAACACAGATATCTCGGGTATAATCCATGCTCATATCAGCAAGTGGCAGCTCTTTTAATTTCCTCAGATAATGATTATGACCTTGGTGATATTGAACTTCTATTAGAAGTCTTGATTGCACAATTTTAGAGCATGTTTTTTACTGTCTCAGCTATTAAAAAATTCAGGATTGAATTAAGGCTGGTTTTGTTTTTCTGATCAGGTCTAAAGCAAGAAATTTGAAATTTTAAATTATAATCTGATAAATTTCTTCCATGTTCCTTTCCTGTTTGATATGAATACCATCTAAGTGCACCTGTCTAGCAGTCCACCCACCTAATTTAGAGACAAGGATGTAATGAGGGATTCTGTCAAAGACTTTACAGAAGTCCAGATAAATGACAATTTTAGCCATTCCCTTGTCCACTGCAGCAGTCACACCACAGTAGAAGATCATTGGGTTGGTCATTGCCCTTGGTGAAGCTGTGCTGGCTATTTTGAATCACCTCCTTTATGTGCCTTAGCAAAGCTTCTAGGAGGATCTGTTCCATGATCTTCCCAGGCACAGAGGTAAAGCTGACTGTTTGACAGTTCCCAGGGTCCTCATTTTTAACTCTTTTGAAGATGGTATAATGTTGTCCTTTTATAAGTCAACAGGAATGTATCCTGTCTGCCATGACTTTTCAAATATCATGGGGTAACTACATCAACAAATTTTCCGATTTCCTCAGGACTCTGGGATGTATCTCATTTAGTCCCATCCAGAAGATCAATGGCTTAGAGTCCCAGTATACATTAGTGACTGGTGTACCTCAGGGGTCTATACTGGGACCAGTATTATTTAACATCTTCATTAATGACACAGATAATGAGATTGAGTGCACGTTCAGCAAATTTGTTGATGACACAAGAGGAGTAGTACTGTTGGCACACCTGAAGGACAGGATGCCATCCAGAGGGACCTGGACAAACTCAAGAAGTGGGTGCATGGGAATTTCATGAAGTGTGACAAGACCAAGTGCAAGGTGCTGCACCTGCGTTGTGTGTCAATAAGGGCTGGGGGATGAATAGAACAAGAGCAGCCCTGCCAAGAAGGAATTGGGGGTGCTGACACTGGATGAGGGGCTGGACATAACCCAGCCATGTGCACTCACAGCTCAGAAAGCCAAATGTGTCCTGGAGCAAAAGCAATGTGGGCAACAGAGCAAGGGAGGGATTCTGCCTCTCTGGTCCTCTCTGGTGAGACTCCACCTGGAACACTGCATCCAGCTCTGGGGTCTGCAGGACAGGAAGGACATGGACCTGTCGGAGTGAGTCCAGATGATGGACACCAAGATGATCAGAGGGATGGAACAGCTGTTCCTTGAGGAAAGGCTGAGACAATTGGGGTTGTTCAACCTGGAAAAGAGAAGGTTTCAGGGTGATCTAATTGTGGCCTTTCTGTACCTGAAGGGAGCCTACGAGCAAGATGGAGGGAGATTACTTACAACAGCATGTAGTGAAAGGACAGTGGGGAATGGCTTCAGATTGAAAAAAAGGATAGATTAGAACAGGCATTAAGAAGAAATTCTTTACTGTAAGGGTGGTGAAGCACTGCAACAGGTTGCCCAGAGAAGTTGTGGATGTCCAATACCTGGAGGCCAGATTGGATGGTCTACTGAAAGGTGTTCCTGCCCCTGGCAAGGGGATTGCAACTAGATGATGATCTTTAGGGCTCCTTCATTCCCAAGCCATTTTATGATTCTATGATTCTATGATTCTATGATTCTATGATTCTATGATTCTATGATTCTATGATTCTATGATTCTATGATTCTACAATTGATTCTATGATTCTATAGTTTTTGATTCTATGACTATCACTATCCAGTTGTAAGGCAAATTTAATACAGTGTTTTATTTATACTTCTATATATTTATTGCATTTGGTTTTATTTGTATTGTGCTTAGGATTTGCCCATGAAGGACACTTTATAAAAGTAAGTTGCATTGTTTGGTAGACTGTATGAAATATTTTCAGGAAGTACTATTTTATGTCATAAAAGGGTATTTGGGAAGCCTGTGTGTTTCTGAGTTCTGAATAACTGTGCAGATATTGTACCAGGCCAACAAACAGCACAGAATTTTGACAGAATGTTTAGTAATTGGAGAAGAACAAAACTGTTTAGAAAACTGCATGGTTTGAAAGATAAATATTAGAACTATTTATGTTCTGAAAAAAAAGGCAAGTAGCTTGTATTATAAAATAATTCCTTATAAAATGTGAAAAGGTTTAGTCTAGTATTCTCAGCATAGATAAATGTACTTTATTGGTTACATAACTTGCATGATTCTGACAAGGAAAGCTTAGAAAATCTCAGCTACTCTGATGGCAAGCAGCAATAAAATTCTGTTTATTAAAAAGTCAAAGAATTACAAATAGTAAAAGATAACCGAAAACTATAATAAAAAGAAGACCAGGTTATTTGCATGCTTTTTATACATTTAAATACTGAGATATATTTTGGTTGATGTTTCAAGCCTGTGAATATATTATATATAACTGTCAATTGTTTTTATATACATTTTAAAATGTAATTGAAAACAAATTAAACTGCTTTCTTTGGCATAACAGTACATATATCAGGACAATGTACAATCATGTTATTTTGAATTTAGGGATTTTATATTTTTTTCTTTTTTTATTTGGATGCCCAGGGGGATGCAGAATTATACAACATTGAGCCATAAGCAGCTATAGACAAAAATGTTGATCTAATAATGCTCTGCCTGTATAGACTTATCAGTGTATTATATCACAATAGCTTTATTTTTTGTATCTAATTTAAAAAGAAGTATTATGTAATGAAATTTTACTTAATCTTTTCAATGTTTCTGAGTCTATCATGGTCTTTGACTTGATTTGTCAGAAAGGGAAGTTTGCTACTAAGGGGCATGTTAGTACCAATTCCTTAATATCTTCCATCTACATGACTAAAAAGTCTCTGCCACAAGGCAAAACACTTAGTTTGAAGACCTGATGGTTATTAAGAACACATTTTACAATGTTTCTAACTCAGACCAGCCTGATGCGTGAATTTTTGAAGGCTCAATTTTACCTGGAGTCCACTGAATGCCACAGTTTATTTTCAGTCTAAAAGAAACTTGGTTTGTGTGTGCTGAGACTGCTGCATGCTGTGATACAAAGTGTGATTAGTGAGAACAATGGGGAGATTTGTTCAAAAATTACATTTGATTCAAACTGAAACACCAATACAGGAACATGAATGCTGCAGGATTGACTATACTTTTTGACTAAAAGCTAATTTTAGCATTTAGCTTTCTGGAGAGTGGCAGATTTAAAAGCCAGGAAAGACATTTGCATAGTTTGTTTTTAAAACTGGTGGAAAAAAAGATATGCATCAAAATGATGCAAAGCTAAAAATCAGAGCGATGAATGGAAGGTGAACTGAGGCCATCTCACTACATTGACACTGCTTGCCATGGGAAAGCAAACTACAGCCTTTTGTTCTAGAGATACCCCTGTCCTTCTTTTATATTTGGGTTAAAATCAGGGCCTGTCCTGTGCTTACAGAACTTTGGTTACATGTTGAGGTTTAATGCTGCTCAGTCTGCACCCTGTCCACGGTGGGATGGGGAGAGATTTGGAAAGGCAACAATGGTAAAACTTGTGGGTTGAGGGAAAGACAGTTCATTAGGTAAAGCAAAACCTGCCCACAGAAGCAAAGCAAAACAAGGCGTTAATTCACTGCTTCCCAAGGCAAGCAGATGTTCAGACATCTCCTGGAAAGCAGGGCTCCGTTATCAAGCAGGGAGCCTAACAGTGACTTGGGAAGACAAATGCCATCACTCCAGACACACCCTTTTTCTCATTCTTCCCCAGCTTATATTGATGAACGTAATGTCCTATAGTATTAAATATCCATTTTGACTTTTGGGATCAGTTGTCCCAGCTGTGTCCCCTCTCAGCTCCTTGTGCACCTCCAGCCTCCCTGATTGGTGGGGTGCAGTGAGAAGAAAAAAAGCCTTCAGGCTATGTAAGCAAGCCCTGCTTGACAACAGCTGAAACATTCCTGTGTTATCAACACTGTTTTAGTCACAAATCCAAAACACAGCAGGATACAAACTTCTATGAAGAATATTATCCTAGACAAAACCAGTGTACTCAGAAATGTGAGTTTTGAGTGAAGTCTCAGTCTCTGTCTCAATTAAGCCTCTCTGCCAGAAATCAGTGATAATCTTCCCAGACATTTGTGAAATACAGAGGTGATGGTCACCTTGCTAAGTCGTCCGGATACGTAGAAAATAGAAAGCTAGGAAGCCAGCCCTGCCCTCCCCTGCATGAGGACAGACTGAGGTCCTAGATCCTGCTTCTGTCAGAATATATGCATTTTACATTAGCAAAGAGAAGAGCAGAACACTTCTCGAATAAGAGATCAGAAGCTCACTTTCTACCCTTTCTGCTCAGCTAGGTTCAAGCCCCTCTTGTCTGTTTGGTTCCTGGTCCTATGACTCTTGCATTCCTCACTGCCAGTAGTTTTGTTTCAAAAAGGCTGAAGAAGTCATTAAAATTGAAAAGCAGAAACTGTGTCTGAAACATGAAAGAAGGCAGTCTAGACTTTGGCAACATAAACTTATGTACACAATAAAGCAGGCCAAAAATTCTTGTGGAGCAATTTGCTAGAAACATAAAAATGTATAATATATTTTATTTTTTAATATATCAGAAGCAGAAACTGTGCCAACAAAATTTGTATAACCAACAAAAGATTGATTTTTAAAAAGAATGTCAGAAGATTATAAGGTCCTGTATAAAAGATAAAGGAATTCTTTGCATAGGTATTAACAGTGATGGCCATTAAAGAATTTTTTTTTCTTATGAGTGTCAAGTCTAAGAAACTATCCCAAAAATGTTTTATAACAAATTAAAAGCTATGTATTGTCAGGACAAAATTACTTTAGCCCTAGAGCTTTAAAGAAAATAAAACATGAGATTACTGATTTTGTTTTTAATTGATAGCTTACTGCTTGAATTTGCTTTAGTATCAGATGAACGAATTAATGTAATGACGGTTTTCAAAACCTAAAAGCATTTGGGAAATTAAAGATTTTTATGTCTGACTGCTATTTCAGGCAAATGTTGAAGGAAATATATTAAATAATATCATCCATAGACACTTAATACACTTTAAAGGATTAGTCTATGACTAAACATAGGACATTTGTAATTCACAAATGTAGTAGATGTATGGTTTCTGTTTAAATGTTAACAAACACGTGTGTGTTATCTACTTGAAACCCCCTACATGTATTTTCAAGAAGCTATCAACTAGATCCTTCACCACTGGCTCATAAAGAAACAAAATTATCAAAGAGTAAGATGCAATTTCATGACCAATAATAAGTAAAAGGATGGAAATTAAAAGGTAGACTTAAGTGGTTACTTGCTAAAGTGGGAAAGGAAATGTAAATATCCCACACGGTTTGGTTTTTGAAGTTTCTTAAATGTTCTTATCTAATTCAGGATTGGAGGTCAACAGCAAGATCCTAAAATTTGGTACTGTGGTATATCTCTTCATCTTGAACAAAACTGAAATTAACTGAATCTGCAGTAAGATTTCACAGTACAGACTACTCAATAAGAAGGTAGGTGAAATTCAAGATTCAGAAATGCCAAATGATGCGCATGAAAGGATAAGTCAACTCTGAGTATAGAAAAAAGAGTAGATACTAAATCAGGTATAAAGTCCCAGAAATTAAGCTTTTTAAGCAGATCATTTTATGTATCTGATTGTCAAATGCAGAACAAAAATAAAACTGGAAATTGCAAAAAGAAGGTAAACAGTGAAATACAAAATCAAATTATAACACTGATTAATTCAATGGTACACCTCTCTTCTGAATGCTTCCATAGTCCTGATTTCTTCTTCCTAGAAAAGAAGTCAAAAATGGCAGTGAAAGATGGTCTTAAGTTTTCAGAGCACAAAATGGTTGACTGAAGTTAGGAATGATACAGACACATGAGTTCAGGAAAAGCATAATTAAGTCAAATTTTTTCATACAACTTAAATTCAAACCATAGATTTAATTTTCCTAGGATGATTGGCTTTCCAGAATATGAGTTAGTAAAAAAAAACAAAACCTGGGAAAATTCTGCAGGAGGAATTGGATCTGCAAACAGATGCAGGCTTTTGCTTAGGAACTTCCTAAACGTCAGGCTGACATTTCTGACAATTTATGGGAGAAAAGTATTGCCTTATTCTTGTCTCATTTTCTTATCGTTTCCTATAGGCATCTTTCCTGGCCACAGAACAGATTAGATGGACCATTGTTATGACCTCAAGACCTTATGTTCTTTCTTTCTTATGCAGCCCATTTGTATATAGTCACTATAACTTTTTCTCCCTTCCATCTAACTAGAAAATCTGTTCTGGTGACATAATTTTTTCTGTGTATTTTCTAATAGCTGGGCTATATTTGACAACAGCCATCATAAAAATGACTGAAGACACAAATGCATAGAAATTTTTGTGTTGATAATCAAGAACCTAATCCTGCGTCAGGTGGAGAATTAGGGGGACTACCATAAATATCTATACTATAATTAAAATTTGAATGTCTTTTAGAGACGTGAAGAATTGGATTCATTGTCTTTGAGACAATTACCTTTGCATGTAAAACATGTAATCTATATGTGTTACTTATTACATCCTGTATAGATCTTTTTTCCTCATATATTGAATACTGAATACAATCTCTTTGAACTGGCAAGTGTCTGAAGTTACTATAATATAATACTTGAAATATTTTGACTAAGGTTTATATCCTAAAGTACTCATTAGTGTTTCAAAATCAAGAAGAACTTGCACTGCAGCTAATGGAGTGCTGAGCTATTTTCTATTTGGGGGCAGATACAGAAAAAAAAGGTTCTAAAATGAAATGTACATAAATCAAAAAGTCCACATTTGAAGTCCATAAGCCTGCTTCTCACCCTTTGGCCTAGAACTACAGATACCTTAACTGCTCTAGGACAGGTCTTTTAGTTAGCATGTCTGATTTTGGAGACCCTATTTACAAATTTTTACATACCTCAGCTTTATATGTGGGTTTGAGTTTGGAAACATTTTCTATAGGCTCTTGATTTAATTAATTGACTTTCCATTAAAAAAAAGTTTTTAAATATTACTTTTAATGTATATGACGGAGATTTTTTACTTTCTATGAAGAAAGGCAGATTATTTCTTTAACTTTGTAAATAGCAATGTTGTTATTTGATATAAGAAGTGATTGAAAGAAAGAATTATCTCTGGCTCCACACTTGGATGCTGTGAGCAAAATGAAGAGATTCTCAAAGCTAGCACATGCTGGTAGATTTACAGCTCTGCTGTAATTGGCAAAACAGATGACAAAACATGTTTATATTAAACTCATGAAAAAAGACATTTTATTTTTTTCATCATGTACTCAGTCTTCACAGGATTTCTTTTCCTCTTTCACTTTCACTATAACAAGAGAGAAATTGACAAGTTTTACAAACACATTTTGACAAAGGAACAAAATCATTTACCTTATTGATAGGAAGTAGAAACTACTCAGTTTTAGTGAGATCTTTTGAAGACCCCTTGTGAAATTAAGTACTATCCAATGGGGTAAATGAGTTAAATAGGAATATACAGTCTGTGTACCAGAACTTTTAAATCAATGTAATTATCACTGGAACCATAGAGTTACCGTAAACACATATTTTTAAAATACTTCCCAAACTCTTCACTGGAGTCCATAAAAAGTGTTAGTTTTTTGGAAAAGTCTTTATGAAAGGAAAGAAAAGTTAATTTTACATAGGTCTAGTTTGTTTTCTTTTCTGCTTTGTTTTGCATGGTAGAAAAATCTCATCAGAAATGTCTTATTCTTCTGACCCAGCTCCCTTTGAAAACTATTTTGTCATCCTTCAGCTCCTTAAAGGAAAAGATGAAAGCAAAAATATGGATGTGTTTCTAATGAGGATAATGAAAGTTGAAAGGCAAGTAGAAGCATTGGAGGAAGAGTGAAATGGGGATACTGATAGATGCTCAGCAGAGAGAGATGGAAATGATGAGTCTGTAATGTGACTTGATGACACTTTAGCAAAGAACAAAGATTGCGATGAACAATGCTGAAAGCAGACATTTGAGATTTCAGTGAGAATCTGAAGTCCATATGAAGGGATTAGATTGATTACAGGCAATACTATATAAATGTCTTGTGACTTTCTTTTGACATAGTCTTTAATCTACTACTGAGAGCTGAATAAAAATATTTTGATACAAAAGTATTTCTGACACCAGCCTCAAAATAAAGGAATAAAGGGCAAAAGAGACGAGGACAGAACTTTCCTAACAGTTTAAGTTGGTTACATTCTTACTGGAACTGGCCAAAAGTATTTTTTTAATGGAGTTTTGTTTTTCCTAATATAGTATGGGTTACATATTTATTTCTTATTTCTACTTTTTTTGAACCTCATTTAGTTATTTTGCAGTGTGTTTATTCAAACAAAGATATTTATCTCGTAAATGATGATGACACAAAGCTATTCCTGAAGCTAATTCCTCAGCTTCTCAGACTGAGTTTGATAAAGAAGCTGACAGTTTATTGGCTGGAGATGATTTGTATGATTGTTGTTTCCTGCATTGCCTTTGTTTTGTTTTCCTCTCCTCTCTTCATGTGTTTAATCTTTAGAGCTTCATCTGCTATCTATACTGATATTTTATTTTAATCTGACATAAATCTTGTGATGGATGATCATACTGAATATTAAATATTTGGACTATGTCATGAAATCTTCTGAATATAACAGATTTTTTTACTGTCCTGAGTGTAACATAAACTATTAATTACGTACTGTCTTTCTTATTTTATCAAGCTTTGGACACTGTAGATATAGTAAAATTATCTCTTGTTGTCTTACACCAGAAAATGTACAATGAGTTTGATGAAAGAAAACACATTTTATAACCATGGTAACTGTCAGTAACATCTGTAGATTCCTCTCTTATTTCTCTGTGAAGATTGAAAAATGTCATTATTTTTGTTGAGTTTTATTTTTCTACAAAGAGGAAAAGGGAAAAATCAATGATGGGCAGAATTTTAAATCACATTTGGCAAAGTTTTTAAGAATCACTGGCACAATGACTAAAAAAAATTTAGGTTCAAATAAAATTCTCAGAGATAGAATTAGCCTTTCCATAAAATTTGTTTCTCTCTGTAGTATCTCTGCAAACATTTAAATGATACCTCTAATGATACTTTGTTAAAAATGTTGATGTACATAGTTATTTTCAAATGCTTTTTGAAGAGAATCTGATACCTCTTTGTCAAACTGCATTCATCTGCCCCAAAATCTTAGAGGATTTATACAAGAAAAAAGTCTTTGTGAGGTGATTCTGACAGATTATTCTGGAATTTAGCAAGAGTGCTGTTTGAGAAAGGGAAGATTCCTGCTTGATACTGTAAAACTGCTAAATGCATTTCAGTGATATTTTAGAACAACCAGTCATTAACATGGAATTTAGTAAACGACATTCTTGTGCTACTGTATTTAGGGTTGTAATAGTCTCCTCAACTCAAATTCAAACACAGGCAGAGTGTCTCAGATCAAAAGCCATGAATGTGCAAAAGACAAGTCTTTCAGATACCCTACATCTCTTTTGCAGGTTGCCTGGAGTTATAATCCTGTTGCAAATCTGTTGCTAGGGCATGTTCTCCTGACTTTCTGCCTGCAGTGGAGAACTCCAGGAGGAAGGAAGGCACACTGCTGGCATTGTATCACTGCCCAGAAGTCAGAGGGGTGGTTCCACCCCTCCACTTCTTTTCTTGGAATGAGAACGAATAGATGGATGGTTTATGTTAACTGATTACAGATTCTGTGTGCCTATTTGCCCTTTCTTCTAGATGATTTAAATCCCTCTGTACAGCAGCTCCCCTGTGATCTTTTGTAGGGAGTCACAAAGGCTTCTCCTGTTCTTCTTGGAAATGCTGCAGAAACACTTCTTGCCTCTTAAAGGAATTTTCAAAAACAACTCATGGAAAACAAACCTACGGGGTATAAAGATGCAGTCAGTTGAGGAGAGGGGTAGAAGAAACTAAATTCTTTGTGTTTGCACTTCCAGAACTTTACAGAAAACTTAAAAAAACCGTAAAATATCCCACTAAAAGGCTGTTTCAAGCCCTTCTACATTAATACTTTCATTCTGAAAGAGAAGTCACACCAGAGACTATACGTAGCTGCCTTTCTTCATCTGGATTTGACTGTGCATCTAAATTGACAATTTTAGGTTGAAACTGGCTTCTGCATTTAAAAGAGTTTCAGTGTAATCTAAATTACATTCTATAATGTGAGAAGGTTGTTTATTCTTAGAAGTTGTTGTGTTTTTTATTTTGTTTCAAATTGCAGCTCAGTTTTAATGGTCAGTTTTATACACCACCCATATTTTTTATTGTAATAGTATATTTTATCCCTAATGGATTGTTCCTTTCCCCCTGTATTGTTGGTTTTGCCCTGGTTGTCTGTCTTCCCTAGACCTGCCCTTCCCTCCTCCTACAGATTTGTCAATCCTTCCTTAACCCTGCCCCTTCTTCCAGACCCTTCCCTGTCAATCCCCCAACCTTTGATGCCCTCGTTAGCTTAAACTGTTCCCTCTCCCTTGTGTTCTTTCATTGGTCTGTGCATTATACTCCCTGCCTTATGTTCCCTCCCTTATTGGCTGGAAATTGTATCCTCTCCCAAGATCTCCCCCACTTGTAAGCCCCTGCAAGCCCAGGTTCTGCGCCTTTTTCTGTCTCTGACCCTCCGGGGAATAAACACCTTTAGAAATCACACAGAAGGCCTCTCCCTGTTCCTTGTCCCTGCCCTCGACACATGCCACCTGAGCAATGGTGCCCTACAGCTGCACCCCAGATTGCCTGGCGTTCTGGGGACAGCCCACTCCTGGCGATGGTGCCGGGAGCTGGCCGGGCTGAATAACACCGGCATCGCGTCAAGAAGTGACTCAGATTTCCATAGATACTGCGTTTTGTGAGAAATTGCTTCAAAAGATTGAGTGTGTCAAAGTGCAAATTAGTAAATTTATAAAACAATAGATGAAATATTATCATCTCTGAACATTCACGATATGATGCAAAACCAAAAGACTCAGGATTTTAAAATTAGTTCAAAGTAGTATTAATTTGAAGATGATCCTTGTTTGCTTTTTTGATTTTAAACTCAGAATCTATGCACTTACTGTCCTTTTTTTACAAACCCAAACATGAAATTTTTTCAAGACATTTGAGATTCATTTATAAACTATTGTCTGACAAAAGGTCTTTAAGCTTAAAAAACAACAACATATCTATTATGAGAGTTAGAAAAGATTCATGAGTTGACAATCCTGAGACATTACAGAAGATTGTATATTAAAGCATTCTTTATAGGTTTTGTTGGATCAACAGAACATGTCCTCATGCATTGTTAGTGATTCTCTCTGTACAGCTCTTTACATGCAGCTCTTCATGATGCATTTAGATGTCCCTGTCACAGTTAATCTGTGTGCTGGTAACAAAGTGCATTTCAAATTTTAAATGCCATTGTCTTATTTTCCTTCCTGTTTCTTTATACACATTTCTTCCATATATCTTTAAAATATCTGAGCTTATTCTTTCTATAAAACATTAAAATAAAAGTCCTTTTCCAAACGTAGCAACGGTCTTATGTTGATTTTAATGTGTACTGCCTTCTCACATTTTTTACATCCATGGGTATTTTCTGATTTAAAGTGACATTTTGTCCACATTGGTATGAAGGTTATTATTAAGGAAAAAAAATAGTTTTTTATGACTTCTTCATGTTACAGTTAAAAAATACTTCAGATACTATAAAGAATACCTGTCTTGGAAAGTCTGAAAAAATCTTAGTATTATCAGAGGATTGAGTCATTCAAGGAATAGAAAAACGGTATGCCTAAACCTAGGATAATTGGGTGTAAGTAGGTTTTTAAAGTATGTGGAGAAATTAAAAAAAGAAAAGCATAAATGCAAACCCATTTAAGCTTTTGAAATTTATCTTCATAAATATAATAAATAAATGTTTGTAGGCTGTTATATATCCACATTAGATTTAATTTGAGAATAATTATTTTCAAAAAAAGAGAAAAACCTAGACAAAACACTTTAAATTCATGACCATTTGAGTATTGAGCATTTCCATTTGGAAGCTATTATTGTATTGCATTTCTACAGTTTAGTTATACACAGTCTTCTCAAATTACTCAAGCACATTCTTGATACTTTTCAGGAAAAAAAGTGAAAATCAAGCATTGCAGCTTGGTTATAGTCGACATAGCTTAAAGCCAGAAAACTTTCAAACATCTAATTAAAGTAGAAAACATCTAATAGAAAACTAGCAAACACTTAATAAAAGAAAGAAATGCACAACATCACAGAAAAGACAGAAGAATAAAGTGCTTTTTACAGTGGATTTCATAAAGCTGACAGTGTAACACAATTAGACACATCAGGGAGTCACAATGCATAATAGAACATTTTAGTAGTGACAGTAAAGTCCATACAAATTGTGTGGTGTATTGAAGCACAGCTTCACTTGAATGAAAGTGAAACAGTTCTCTGCTGGGATTATGCTTTTTACAATTTGTCTTGTAGACCATGGTTTACTTTTGGGAAAATTTTGCTGAAACTAGAGAAATTAACACTAATTTTTCATTACTTTACAAAACAATAGGAGACCCTAAAGAAAAGACCTGTGTATGATGATGCCCAAATGAAAAGCACGTCTGAAATTTCTCAAGATTTAAAACTATTTTTAGAAGGATTTGCTGAGCCCTTGTTTTAGGAAGGAGTGTTGGTGAGATTTAACCCCAGCTGACAACAAAGCACCACACAGACGCTCTCTTCCCCACGAGCAGGATCAGGGAGAGGACTGGAAAGGAAAGATGTAGAAAATTTGTGGTTGTGATACAGGCAGTTTAATAGGCAAAGCAAAAGCCACACACACAGGCAAAGCAAAGCAAGACAAGGGATTAATTCACCACTTCCCATGGGCAGGCAGGTGTTCAGCCATCTCAAAGAAAGCAGGGCCCCGTCACAGGTAAACGTTACTCAGGAAGACAAATGTAATCACTACAGAAGTCCCCCTTTCTTCCTCCTTCTCCCCAACTTTATATAATGAGCATGACGACATATGGTCTGGAATATCCCTTTGGTCAGTTTGGATCACCTGTCCAGGTTGTGTCTCTTCCCATGCTCCTGTACACCCTTAACATTCTTGCCAGCATGGCAGTATGAAAAGCAGAAAAGGGCTTAGCTCTGTGTAAACACTGCTCAACAATAACAAAAACATGTGGGTATTATCAACCCTGTGTTCAAATCCAAAACACAGGCCCATACCAGCCACTGTGAAGAAAATTAACTCTACCCCAGCCAATCAGGAATTAACATGAATGCAATCATGTGCGTAAGTTCAAGCATTTTCACCACTTCAAGAGGTGGTGTTTGGGTCAAGTACTTCTTTATAGAATTCTGGCTGTAATACCTAGAAAAGTAAAATTAAATTATTTTAAGGTTTCCTTTTCATTGGTCCATCCTGTGATTAGAACACAAGATTCTAAAATGATTTCTCAGAAATAAGCAAGGCCAAGTACTAATTTCTATTACCAGCTTTATGTCTGAAAGAGTATGCAACCTGCTGAATACTGTACTAGCAGCTTGATTTAAACCAGAGAATTCTGTTATTGCTTAAGTGACTTTATTCATAACCATCTTTTTGGATTATACACCCACTCATGGGCAAACAAATATTCAGGATGCAAAGTTAGCTTTAGTACTTCATAGTTGAATGTTTTATGGCTTTGCTATTAAAATCAGAAATCTCACTGTTTCTTCCATGAGCTGAAATGAACTATGTTGCAGATACTACCAAAGAACACTATCTTGGAGCACATATATTAGACAGATGGTACAGATAAAGTATGATGCATCATATCTCTATTTCAACCATTGTGGGTACTGGTGGAAGATGCTCCTAAGTCATGGAAAAAGTGGGCATAAAATATCTAAAAGTTTTAAATATCTACTTCCTAGACATGGCCTGATCTATAAGCTACAAGCTTCTGGTTAATTTAAAAACTCAATTCAATTATGAATTTTCTTGATCTGTCTCTTCCTTGGTGTCTGATTGCAATTAAATATTCTGCTCCCACAAGAATAGAGCTACTGTTACTGCAGTAATGTATTCAGGTTTTTATGTCACATTCATCTTTAGCTTTTCCAATAAGAAATGTGATGATGAATTCAAATGTGGTCTATGCTTCCCCTCGTCTTCTCCCAGCGGAAAGAATCATATGTGTAGTGAAGTGGTTTTTGCTGATTTATTTATGTTTAATACGTGTATTGTGCTACTTGGGCTTATAGTAGAGAAGAAATGTACTTTACCTTTCATCTGAAAGAGGTTACATGGTGATATTATCTATGTATTTCTGAGTTATCTTAGAATTGTCATTGTGAAGAGGAAATCGTAGAAAAACCAAAATCTTGCAAATTCTCTTAATCTTTTTTTTTTTTAACAGAGGAATGTATAGTGTTGAATTATATACAAGTTCTTAAAAATATATTCCTAGTTTAAAATAACTGAATGCTTGACTGATTAAGTCATGCCCATGGAACAAGGGTTTTGAACATCTTTCTTTTGAAATATATTAAGTACCGTACCATGGAAGATACTTCTTCCAGGAACAAACTAATGCAGTGCCAGAAAATCAGCTTTTATAGCATTGTCAAAGTATTTCCAGCTATAACACAGTTTTACAATCAGATGCTGGCATGAACATGAGGTTCTGAACTTTGAGGTTTTTTTATTGTTATCTGTTTTTTTCTGTCTATGAGAAGAGGAAAATTTCACTAGATGTATAGCAGTTAACATTATTTTTAATAAGGCAAATCTTCCAGGATCCTGTTGCAGAATCGGTTTCTGCTAAGGAATGCAAGCTTAAGCTGTGTGCTTTTGAATCCTCTTGTAAGATGAAACTAGTGGAGAGACCCTGGAAGTAGCCAAAATTATGGAAAGTGATACAGCTGTATTGGCACAGAGGCATTTCTGAGGTTGCTTTAGTTGACTGGCAGGTCCCACAACATCCCAATTGCCACACTACTCTCAGATACATGCTGGTAGCTCTTTCTAGCACTTTCTGGTACATTCCTGTCCATGTGACTGGCTAACCAGGTGGCTCAGGCACTTCTGTGCTATAATTCCTTTTTGTAATATAAGGAGATAAAGGCCCAGAATTTAGAAGCATGTGTGAACATCTCTTCCATTGAAATCAGTGGAGATAGGTCTATATGCTGTGTGCTTCTTACACTAAGTCACTTGATCAACACAAATAAAAACTTGTGGGAGCATGGAAAACTGAAACTGGAAAGACTATGCAAGGATAAGATTTTTAAGACTTATTTATTCTGACCTAAAAAATATTAAAATGGATTTTTTAATGATCATCACACCTTTATATACATAATTTCTTTCTAGGATATCCTCAAACTGTTAAGCACAGGCATATCACAGTCATTTTGGAAGCATTCTTTAACCATTTACTTGGTACAGATTCTTCCTCAGTACTTTTTGAACTGCATCCACAGGCACTTGAACATTCATTAGGGAATCTTCGTTACCTCCTTCTCCAAGGAAAAGAATATTAGTTTTTTTTTACCTCAGTCTTAAATGACTTCTTTTGGCTCAATCATTGAAAGGTAGTTTCTGATGAACAAATTTTAAGATGAGAAATAGTACTGATGGGAGAAATATGCTTATTTGCAAACTACTGATGTTATTAGCAGACTTTGCTAAAAGCCTAATGCAAAATCCAAGATGTTAGAAGACACTAGTGCAGTTACTGGAAAAGCAATAATCTTCAAAACCTACTTTTCCCTCATCTGCAGAGTGAGGAGTTACATGTCACAATGTGAATTCTAGCTGATGATCTCTAAATTCTGGAACAGTGTTCAAATATATGGATTAGAATTACACACAGTTGCGGCACAAAAATTGTAAACTCAATCAAGCTGTTCTGTTGCAGCAACATGCTGAGGCTGTGATGTTGAAGTAACTGAAATACAGGGTGGAAAGAAGAAGTTATGCAAAATAAACATAAAGAGTGCCAAACTTTATGAGCTTTATGAGCAGCTCTTCTGGGAAACAGTCTTAGTGGTAATGATACTTCTTTCAGGGAAATGAGTGCGTGGAGGGTTAATGATAAAACTGGATGCAGATAGATGCTATTGCCAGGAACATCACACACCTCTGCATTGTATAGTGTTCTGACAGAGAAGTGCTTTTATCTGTTTGTTTTTGGGGTGTTTTTCTTTTTTTTTTTTTTTTGGGGGGGGGTGTTTTTTATTATTATTATTATTTGGCTGTTGGCAAAAACCATGAAATCGGCCACAGCATACACAGAAATGAACCACACACCACAGGTAGTCCTCTACACAATAAGTTACCCAAATAATTCCTCATAGGTTTTTTTAAACCTCACTTTGTGTAGGAGTAAATGTCAGCTTCCTCACCAACCTGAAGCTGACACTAAGAACTTGTGTAAGTACTGTCATTGAGTTATTTCTGCTTATATAACAGAGGAAAATAAATCTAAGTGTCAAATAAACAACAGACTCTTTCAGTACAACAGATTTAATTAAAACAATCTATTTTGTGATAACTATAAATAGCTGACCTTCAGCTAGTTCTCAACAGAAAATACAAAGAAGATTCTTTTACCTGATATAACTGTGCTCTTGAGAATTTTTTAAGTCCTTTATAAATGATGCATATTTATTTAACCTTTATAACCATGCTATTTTCTGTAAGCATACCTTTATGTGAATTCATGTATGTGCATTTATGTGCCTGATGTTATTTAGAACTCCTCCTTGTCTCAGAAGTAACTCTGTAACAGCCTGTCCATGCAGATTTTCTCCGAAAGATTCCTCTTGTAACCATGCAGAAGCTCTGTGGACCAGAGCTTTACAATTCCATGTGGATTATTATTACTATTTATTAAAAAATACAAGTAATTTGGCAAATTTTCTGGTTGTATTAAACCCAAGTCGATCTATACATAGAAAAGCCTGTGTATCGGTGCAACAAACTGGAAAAAACAGTGTCATGTATAAGGAATGTTCCTTAACCTACCTAAATGTGACTGCTATCTGTTAATGATTCAAAATCCAATTCATATTAGACATCAAAGAAAAAGGCAGAAACTGGGTTTCTAATGTACTTCTGAAAACTTATAGAAATTAACCTATAAACTTGGAAGATAGAGCTGCAAGTTTTTGCAAGCTTTTAAGGACTGTGTAGAGAATATATTTTTATGCATCTAGCCTTGCAGTCATGATGTGCTTGTTATTTTAGATTGCTTTTGCAGACTGGATTGTTTAGAAGATAAAAAAAAAAAACAACACCCGAAACCAACAGAAGAACTCCAGACCTAAACTAGCACTTTCTTTTAGGTGTATTTGGTCATCTTTGCATATCTTCTGGAATGTTTGATATATGGCAATAATTTTCAGGTATAGTGATCCACAGAATCACAGAATACTCTGGGTTGGAAGAGGCCCACAAGGATCATAAATTCTAATCCTTAAGTGAATGGTCCATACCGAGATCAAAGCTACAACCTTGGCATTACAAACACTGTTGTCTAACCAGCTAAGATAATTTCAAGGTTTATTCATAATGTGAAAAAGAAATGATTTTCCTACCTTGAAATATGTTTGGAATTGTAAAAGTCCACTTAAACAAATGCAGAAGTCAAAATTCTTAAGACATGTATACAGCGAATTACTTCCAAGGAGGAAAAATATAATCATATTAAAACATTGATGCTTAAATACTATCATAGCAGCTGATATCTAGTCTTGTCCTTATGACACCATCCATGTGGTTTTGGGCAATTTAACCACACATGCCCAAGGATTGGAATTTTGTAGTGTTTTGCTGCAGCTGAGTTTTGAAGGCTGAAGGACACTAACGCTTTGTACTCTGAATTTCATCACCAGCTAGTGCATGGATTTGACTTCTGCACCTCAGTTTCCTGTCCTCAAAACAGGGGTAATATCACCATATACCCCACTAGAATAGCTGTAGGAAGTGCTTCTACATTAATAAAGCACTGGGATACCCTCATCATGAACTGCTTAGAGAGTCCTCTAAGAGAGTAATCATATCTCCTATCCAGTAAAAAGGTTTGAATTGTATGAAGTAAGTAAAGCCTTGGGTCATGCACTGAATAATGAGGGTAAAAGAAAATATTGATCATCATATTGATCACTAAGTGAGTATCATACATTCATGGCCTGTAGAGAGGCTGAGGTCCTGTTGAAAATATGTTGTGTAATGGTGTAATTAAAGATTATAACATAATGCATATGTATGAGGGATAAAATTAACATTGCAATAGGAATCTCAAACCCAACATTTTTGAGTGATTGAGCACTCAGCCTAATAAGTTCTTTTAACATTTGTGGGTATGTACAATATATGTATAGGCAGTACTTAATTGTGCATATAAATTACGGACTTCAGAGAAGGGAATTTTAAGAAAAAGCCTTTTTAAATTGTATTTTCTTTGTTATATGTGTAGCCATAAATGGGTCCTTTCCAACAGAACAACCCCACAATGGGGTTGAAATCAATGGAATTAATGTATTATATCATTGAATCACAGAGTGATGAAACAGATTCCCTAGGGGTTTTTTAGCAACTGGAGGTCTGATATATCAATATTGAAAAGAATCATGTCTTGTCACCAAATAAATTTTTCTCACCTTCAAACTATAGATTTGGTCAAAAAGAAAGAGTAAGTGTGAATGGCATGCAAATTCTGCAGCCTACACATCAAAATTTTCCTCGGTCTATCTCATGTGGCCACATAGATTGACATCGCAAGAGTCCTTTGGGGACAAAGGCTATTGCAGTAAACAGGATGAAGACAATTGTAATGAGATCTACTCAAAATACTCTTTTTGACTTCCATACCATTAATAAATGTGCAGGACTTGCATCAATGCTTTTAATACTGCAAGAAAATTCATAATTTCAGACAACCAGATACAGTCCCTTAGCTACTAACTATTTTGCTGTATCACTATGGAGGGAAGAGGGAAAGAGAGAAAGAACACATGCTAATTATTGGCAGCTGTTTTTGTTCTTCTACTATTTGAATAAAATCACAGTAACACAAAAATGAGCAGAAGAAGTGAAAAAGAAAGTTTTAGAAGTCATGCTTATCTTTGGTTATGCAAAACCTGGATGGATTTTCTTTTTACTTTTTATTTTGTTTCCATGAAAAAAATTCAGAAAGAAATCCCAAACAAAATCAGAAAGAAAAATTAAATGTAGATCTAGATTTTTAAAACACCCTTTCCCCTCATCTCCTTCTAGACGTATTTATGTATGTTCCTCTATATATTCTTTTGCTTCTGTAGAGTTTTTTTAATACATTATATAGTATATTTTTATGCTTGCTGGATGTAAGTGCTTAAAGTTGCAATTGCATCAAATTATCTTGGCAGAGCATGTGGTTGCTATCCTGGAATGCCACATTTCTCCCACAAAGATAATTGTGTTCCAGAAGTGGGTGGATTGCTCTTGTTCCTATGCATAATATATAAAACACTTCAGGATCATCTGTGGGAAACAGAAGCTGCTGCTACTGTAATTGACTTTAAGGCGATCAAAAACTCTTTTTGTACTTTTGTCATATCTATTTGACCAGTGTTACTTTCAGACATGGCACCAGCTCTTGGGTGGCCCTCTCTGCTTTCCAAATCATTCAGTGCTAAGGAAAATTTCCAGTCTGACCATTCACCAGGCTCCCTGGCAGTCACATCCCAAGGCCAGAGACTGCCACTGCTGGATCAAAGCCCCTTTGCAGTGGGTGGCTCCCATGACCAACGTGTCCCCCTTGGCTCCCCACACACCCACCCCACAGTCAGACCAGGTTTCCTCACTGGTTCAACCCTGGGTTTCCCACGGCACAGTCTCAGATGTCTCGTTCCATAAAGCCATTTATTCACAGCACAGTAACACAGAAACAGCCCGAGCTGGTGCCCCCAGGGAGGACCCCAACCAAGGAACCCCTGGGTTTTATAACCTCAGAGTCCATTTGTGGGCATGTCTCCCTCTTCCTCCCCATGTCCATCCACCTTGCTGGCTTCTATGGTCTTCATCTTTGTTATGCAAAATTTTGGCAATTCCTGGCTCCTATCACTCAGTGTTCATTCCCCTGACTGATGTCACCCACTGCTATCTTGTTTTTTGTACCACAAGTTGGCAGTTCACAGCCTCTTATCTCAGGCTCCCACCCAGAGCTTTATCTGCATCTCAATCCTCAATTTGCAGGCCAAGCTACCTGGACTAGATATATTCCTCAACATCAGTTGCACAGGCCCATATATAAAATGTATTTTTCTAGATAGAACAAAAATATTTAAAAGATTTTGTTAAAAAAAAATTGGTAAACAGATGTAACCCCTTTCCAGATGATTATAAAAAGGATTTGAACAGATTTCAGTATTGAAGATAATCACTATCGAAGTTTAAAATCATAAAGTAATGCAGTGACTCTATAGGAAGTTACTATATTTGATCATTTTGTGCATAAATATGTTTTAAAGTACAAAATTTGACTAAGAATTTATTTTCTCATTAGTAAGTTCTCTTAGATCCCAACTGACTTAAGAAAGTCCTCGGTTAATTATCAAAATTTTAAGCACGTACTTAAGTCACATTGATTTGAATAGAATATAGGTACATGCTCATAATCAAACATTTATGGACATGTTCCCTTAAATGAATGCCGTTACTGGTTTGTGGATCTCCAGTACTAAGAATCTGATTCTACTCAATAAACTCCTCACAAAGCCTTAATATAGGCAGAATGTTAAAAAAAAAATGTGTTACTCCTATACTGCTCTTTAAGCCAGGAATATGCAAAAATCTTTATGGAAAACTCAAAACTCAAAAGAGGGAAAACCCTCTTTTTCACTTACGTTGGTCTATTATATTAAATCAAAGTGAATGTACCTTGCCAAAATATATTGAAATGGATGACAAAGCTCAAAGCAAATAGAAACTGGAGTGTAAATAACTAGGGAGACCCTGATTTTAGCTCTGCTACATGGTGCAGAATGAATGTAAAATCTGTGAATATTGAACATGATAAACAGTATCTTTGTAAAGAACTGTACCATTAACCTCATTTTATTGACAATTAACCAATGTACCAATAGACCAATGGACTTCATCAGCTGGTATGAAAAGAAAACTTCCTGCTGCAAATGTCTTTTCCACTGTCCTTACCTATTCTGCTAAGTATTGAACTGGCACCAAATTGCAAGTAGTGTCATTGACAAATACTGCATTTAGAAGGGCTGATTTAACAAAGTAGCAGAGCAGCAGGCTGGTTATGGCAGTAACAGCAGCACTAAGAGGATTTCAAAGCATTGTTAGACTTCCTAAATCTTTCCCTTATCATCTTTCCAATTTCTAATTTGCTCACTCATTCAATCTCTTTTCAGAAGTCATTCTGTTCCCCTTTCTGGAAGTCAAGTAGTAAACTGGAGTTATTCCCTGCTGCACTACCTTAGTTCCTTATTTTTTGGCACATATATATTAATGACTTATTCAAGCAATTCCAGCACTTAACTTTCTGTATCCTGGGCAGAGTGAAAAGCTGCAATGGGCTGTAGAAGTATGTAATTGGCCTTTATATGCTCTCAGTCCTCCTGCTAGGTATGACTATGCCAAATAGGAAGATGGAAGTGGAAGAGAGGAAAACTAATCTGCAGAAAGCATCCCAAATTCAATTAGAAATGCTTGGTATGGTAGAAATTAGCATTGAACCGAATAAATCCAAAGCTTTGGCAGACTGAAGGTATGAATGCCAGATGCAAAGCGATAATGTGTGCAAAGGTTGATTCATCATAGGAAGTAGCAGCCAAGATATTGGTGAGATAACCAAGAAACCAGGGAGGTGGCTTAATGTACTGAAATATGAAAAGCTCTTTGGAAGGTGGTTGCAGAAGACATCAGCAAATACATCATTGGTGGAATGCAGGAGGGTCTGGAGAGAAACAGCTGCTGGAGTAAGATTGGAAACAGGTGAAAGGGCAAAACCAGATGTATCCCTCATTGATAAGACTGTATATCCCATTCCATTTTATTGGGAACATAGAACAGCAGGCAGAGAGGTCTGCATACATAATACACTATGCTGAATTGGAAAGGAATCTGCTAAAAATCCCAAACAAAACAGTGATTGGCTTTGTATGGCAGAAGTCTGTAGAAATGACAATTGAGAAAACAAGTTATGCGAATACACAATTACACTAGCAGCAGCAGTTTTTTGGCAAAAGATATTGAAGACCCAGTACATCATATAAACCTGATTAAATTAGTTTCTTGAAAGTCAGTGCATTATTCTGGTATAAGAGCCTTTGAATAATCCATGTAATATATACAAACTTTTTAGCAGAATTCAGTCTGGGAAGGGTGGAAAACACATTTTGGAGGTCAAAAATGAGGATTTGAGATGTTCCTTGAATTTCGTGTGAGTGATTTTAGACAGGTGCAAAGCAATGAACTTAGAAAGGAGAAATAAGATACATACATTTGAAATAGGTATTAGCTGTGCAGTTGGATGAAAAAGATAAAAGGCTTAACATAAACCTCAAAATGAATAGAAGCCACTAGTGTGATCCTGCTGCAAAACAGGAAAATCTCATTCTTGAATGAATTAAGATGACTGTTGGATGTAAGACATAGGAAGAATTTTTAAATATTTTTTAGCTCTTCCTGACTTTAGTGGATCCTTGACCAGAACAGAGTCCAAGAACATCGTTTAGAGAAGATTGCGATAAGTTGCAGTAGTAAGACTAATAAAGCATCTAGAAAAGGCAAATATGAAGAAAAAGAAAAGTTGAAATAATTGCATTTATGCAATCTGTCAGACAGAACAATAACAATTTTTATCTTGTCTGGGTGCAGGTAGGACTAGGTAAAGCCTTCAATTCTGATTTCTAAGATCCTGTGCTTAAATGACTGAGAAATTCACCAAATAAATGCAACAGAATTTTTCTACTCAACCAAAAAACAGAGAGGCCATTAATCAGGATGTTTTATGTAGAACTTCAGTGACTAATGAATTCTTGGTAAAGATGAATGAAAGTAACCCGCCAATGTGAATGACATTCATTGATTATGAGAAAGTTACTGACTAGCATCAGAGAAAGAAAAATGCTGTTCTGAGAGCAACCCAAGCATAACAAAACACTGTCTGCAGTTTCTGAGAAACAAGAGGGCTGGACTGTGGCTGACAGATATGGGAAAGAAGAGACCCCAGAGCAGTGCTTTTTGTCTGCAGTCTACTACTGGTACATTTATATAAAAGTACCAAAGGGATCCAGCACAGTCTGATGATACAGTGTGTGAACTTGGATGAGTCAAAATACCACTCTTATCCCACTGTGTGCCGCAAGGATGGGCAACATCCCACATACCGGGTATGTCCAGGTTCAAACAGACTGAAAAGGGAGTTTGGGAGGGAATTTATCTGGGGAGGGGGAAGGAAGAATGTTGATGTTCTGAAAAAACACATTTAGTTCTGACTTAAAAAAACCAAAAAAACCAAAAAAAAACCAACAAAACCCCTACAACACTGAATGCTTATTGTAAATAAAGTTAAAAGAATTCGTACTCCCTTAACTTATGCTTTAACTTTGGCCAAATTCCTTTGAAAAGGTGGAGAGTGAAGACCTACCACGTGTCTTCATTTCCAAACACAATTTCTTTTCTTATTGGAAAAAACTCATTATTTCTTGAGGACAACAAGAAAAAGGTTAGGCACATTTTTAGTGTATTTTTTGGTGGGTTTTTATAACCCCGACCACTAGGATACATGTTCTGTCTTAGTCTGTAGATGCTTCTACTTTATAAATCAATACCTCTACAGCTGCACTGAGCAGAAGAAAAAGTAAGATAAAACCAAAAAAGCAGCATTTTTTGAACAGAAGAAAAAAACAAAAAAAATGTGGAAAATGGCAGGGCTGAACTGTTCAAAATCACAAGAATGAAGTCAACAAACTACTACCACCTGCTGCACTACTCTCTATTAGCATTTCTACTTCTCTGTGAGAGTACATTAGGAACGACATTGCAACAGAACAGGGATTACTTACATGGAAAATACAATAAAGTGTACAATAAAGTGTACAGTGGGCTCATTGCAATCACAGCAGTCAGGGATGAAACCTAAGAAATGGGAAGAATATTACTATTGTGTCAATAAATGTAATTAAGGCTGAGATAATAATTTTATTCAGAATCTGTATTTGCTGCTTGCTAATGTCTCTCTCAGAAATTTACCTTTCCAAATGATGCATCTCATATTAGTTCTCTTCTAGTTCATTCTGTAGTACATTTCCATTAGAGACAAGAAGAAGAAAAAGAAACTATATTACAAACAACATCAATTCCTAGCATTAAGAATGAATTAATTGAAAGAAAAATGTGTTGTGAATGCTTTGTCCTGGTTATTCTAAACTCAAATTGAATTTTCACAAAATCTTTAAATTACCTGTGTGGAAGGAAAACATCTGCTTAATTGTTTGATTTTGTTATAGGTCTACTTATGCTTTGTTATTTTTCTATAGCTCAAAAATTTCTGTATGAAACATTACCTTTGATGTATGGCGTACAATATTTCTCTAAAATATGTGAGTGGCAGAAAAAAACAACTGTGGGTCCTGTGGATCTGCTGTTTTGAGCCTTGGCTGTGGCAGCCAGTGGAGTGCAGCCCCTTCCCACTGTTGATCCTGAGGTCAGGCTCCCAGGCACAGGATAGCAACATGTGCTCCCATCCTGGGAGCTTGTTGCCAGCTGCATTTCAGCCCAGCTTCAGCCTTGCTTCCTCACAGCCCTGCCTTCACTTGCCCTGCAGGTCCAGACCCTGTCCCCATGGTCCTGTCCAGCCATCCAAGGGCTGTGTCTGGCCCTTGCTCCCTTCACTGGGCCTGATCCTGTCCCCGACCCAAGAATATCCTGACCTAATGCTGAGCAGAAGAGACTGCTCAGAGTGACTGAGTGCCTCAGGTTCTACCAAACAGCAGTGCAGGGTTTAATGCCAAAAGTCCTGTTGAGGCTAGGGGAACTGTGACTGCTTCTGAGGGTTAGATGCAGGAGTACACCCTCAACACACCTCAACTTCCCACCAGGCAGGACCTGGGCACGCCTGTCATCCCGGTCATCCTTACTGGTGCAAGTTCCATCCTGCACACTTGGCTGTGGAAGCTTCTGTGATCACTGATGGCAGCTGTACCAGCTGTGATTTTGCAGCGGGCATGGGGCCAGGCAGAGACCTTCACACAGGACTATGTCCTGGTGCTGGACACAACATGTTTGCAGAAAGTTGAGCTTGTGTGATCACAGTAGTGGAATAGCTGGGAGACCTGACACATGGAAAGAACTTGGCGAAAGCTGCAAGGATGCCTTGGATCTCTCATGAGATTTAAAGGGCAGTGCATCCACTTCCCTTAATTCAGCGGTAATTTCTCCATCAACAACAAATATTGCAGCCACTGAGGAGGAGGTGTCAAAGAAGACAAATGGGCACCAAAAGTGTGCAGAACTGTGGTGAAATATACACAACTATAAGGAATTGTTGCGCAGGGTCTAGCTGTCTTCAAAGGATGATTTGTATTGCAGTGGCTTGGAGAAAAACTGAGTATGATAAATGCAAATGCATAACTTAAAACTAGTTAATTTCTTAATTCATTACAATACTTCTTCACTATAAGCAGCTTGGAAAATTATTGATTAAACAAACAAACAAATCCTTGGTTGATTTTGGCTGGCAACTACTCCAGCCCTAAATCAAATGTTGAATCTGAGGCAGCAGTGTGCTTATCAGCCTCAGGTCATGTCCTTAATGCTCAATGAAAGGGAAACCTGTTTCTCATTCAGTAATTGCTCAGCTATAATAAACAGCTAACATTTTTTAATTTGATACTTTACATACTCATTATAGTCTGATATCACATAGCAGTACAAAAGGTTTGACTTTTTCCCCAGTAGCCATTTTCCCTTGAAGTCTGAACATTTCACAATGTAATTTAAAGGTTATAAAGACTTGTTGGAATAAATTACAATATTTATGAAAATAGCCAAAACCAAAAACAAACTTAAGAAAAAGACCCACACAGCTTCAGCACATGTACTTTTCAGTGGCCTCAAATCACACACAGAGGCACAAGTTTTGGACAGGGTGCTTTAAACTCTTCCAGTCCTTATCTCCACAAGAGGAGTAAAGAAATTTACAGCATAACTATCTTAAAAAATCTGATTTATTATGATACTTTTCCTCCTCCATATTTTTATATATATGAAAAAAAAAAGAAAACAAAAAAACCAACCCACACAACCATGTTGAATTTATTTACCTATCTAGAGACTAGAGAGAAAATACTCATCACAGTTCCTTACGTAACAGAACGACTAATCTAATATCAAAAAATAAAACAGGCTATCAGGCATCAAAGCTTAAGCTTTCAGCTTTCCTTCAGACTGTATTTCTACATGAGTCAGAAGGGGTGGGAATGGGCATGAAAGCTGTGTTAAATCATCTGTTGCAAAGGGAAAATAATAAAAGAATTCAGGTTAATAACTAGAAAGAACTTTAAAATTAATTAAACAAAGCAACAGAACACAAGAGGTTAGACTTTACTGAGCCAGGATTGCACATTGTGAAGCATAATACTGTACGTCATAGCTTATTCAGTCACCTGAGGTATCTATTAATAGATCACTTAGACATGGACTGGTATTTAAAACAGTTCTTAGTCAGAAAAGTCTTTAGGATTTGTTGACAATTTGTACGTACTCATTAATGATGGCAAGCAGTTTTTGGTGATATAGTGGCGATACACTACCAAAAATAATTTTGTCTCCTCATTGTAATTTCTTCTAATTTCAGCTTCCACAGCAGCTCCTTAAGGTCTTCTGCATTAGGTGAAGGTCCATTCTCCACTATTTTGTGGATTGTTTTTGAACACTGATGTTTCTTTGAATACTCTCCATTTGTGTCCTTTTTGCTATGATGTTCAAAACCTGATCCTTAACTCTGCCTTCATTCAATTTACGAACATTTTGTTTCATTTCCTCCATCAGAAGTGAGTGAACTGATTTTCCAGGCAGGAGAGCACAGGCAAGGTGATGGGGTTTTTAGCAGTAAAAAAAGAATTCAAATTTGTGATCCCATCCAACACAGCATGGAAAATAACCTGTCTTTTGCTGTTAAAAACCAATCAGGGAACTTGAACACTGCTATCATGGGCAGTGTGCTTGTGCCTATTTAGATAGAAAGGTTGAGTGTTTCTAGAAATTAGCTGAAAAAAAAGTGTGTTTCTAAAAAGGCAGACCACTAAAATTACAGAAGAGTAGATGCTGCCTCATGGCTTCAAAAATAAGTGAGCCTTCTAGACGTGTGTCTCCTCTTTATAAAATGTTATAGCGTAAACCACAGACTAGTCATAGATTGACAGTGTCTCTCAAGAAAGGGAAAAGGCAGAAAGGAAATCTAGAATGGGGGGGTAAGGAAATGAGGGGAGATAAGTGACAGAAAAAATAGAGGCCTCAACAAATGCTTATATAAATATGGGCTTGTAGAAGGAAACAGAGGATTGTGGAGACCAGAGGAATAGAAAAGCCAAAGGAAGGTATGAAGTCAAACCACCAGAATAGAGACAGAAGGAAACAAAAAGGATGGGACAATTGCTTTTTTCTTTTTTTTTTCTGAACACAGGTTTTGATGCTTAGCTGTGGTTGACATTCAGGCTGAGAATAATCTTCTACCTGTGAAGGGAAATAAATGACGCATGAAGATTAGAATTTTGCTATGAGATCAGATTGATGATCTTTTATTCCAGCACCATCTCCAGCACTGGATATATATTTTTGACACAAAAATCTAAGAGTCCTGTAGTAGTCAATCCTTGTATAAGCTCTCCCATACAAGTCCCGTCTATTCCCCAAAAGTTAGAGATTGTTTCAAGATAAAAGGTTGTCTTGCTTTATTCCACACATATGCTCCAGATATTCACATTGTTCTTATAAACCTCTAATACTTTGAAATTTTTAAATTCTTTGCATCAAATAATACCAATTTTTAGCATGCTCTACTGGGCCCTGTACTGATTTCTCCTCTGGAAAGCTGTTTCTCTCAGCTGGGAAAAGAGAAAGGTTTCTGAAAACTACACTCACAATCTTCTGATATTTCAGTTGGTGCCTGAACTTAGCTGTGGTGATTTGGGTAAGAAATTACCATGTTTGATACGTGTACATCTAAATTACCATTTAACTCAAGTGAGGAAGACCTTTGCAGCAAATTTTTTCACTATAACCACTTTGGTTTGCAACTGGAGTTATTTAAGGGTACATAAACTGAATTACTTTGGGATGAAATGAATCAAAATAATTCCATCTTCTATGTGGAAGCCAGAAAAAGAGAGGAGATAATCTGAAGTAAATCTCCAACTAACTGTGTATATTATGGACATCAGTTTTCAACAACAGCTGTTTCACTCTATTGAGATATGCTCCTATCGCCTAAAAGAAACTGTTAATGCAAACATAACCATAACTGCCTTTATCAGTTTTACAGGAATAAAGTTTTTCATGGAAACTCCTTTCTGGTTTTTGTTTGGTTTATACTCCCCCAGTACATGTCCTATTCTTTATACATCAGAAGAAACAAACCAGTAACTTGAGGTGAAGGAAGTTAGGCACAAGTGAGTGCTATCTAAATTTGTGGGGAGCTCAAATTTGTGGTGGAAAAGAGGTGATGAAATTCAGTAACTGATTGAAAGAGGGAGCATTGGTGAGTAGAGATTTGGAAAGATTGAATCTCCCTTGAGAAGATGAAAGGATGGTTCAGTAATTGGGGACAGCAAGAACCCATTTGGAGGGCAGAGAGGAAAAGAGAAGTAGTTAAGATAGCACAGTTGTTTTCAGATCTTCAGTTCAGCTCGAATGCACTGAAGTAGTGATCTGAAAATAAAAGAGAATGGGGTGGGAAAAATGTTGTGTTGTTTTATTTTATTGAAACACATACCAGGTTTTTTTCTATCATAAATGCACATTTGTGATTGCTAATTTTTTTTATAAAGAGAGTTTATAAACAATCATATCTGACCCTCTGGTTATATACTAAAAATAATTAATGTTTTGGCAAAGAACCTGGACTTTTCCTACTCATATCAGGTATACCCAGACCTATTGTGCATGCATGGCATAGTACGAGGATTATACACTGTAGTATTATTGAAATATGCAAAGTCCCATTGACATAATAGTCAGGGGAGAGTATGGCTTAATGTATCTGTAATCCACATATTAAAGCTCTCTAAGTATGATTTGACATGACAGTCCATAATGCCTCTAAGCTTTAACTTCCCATTGTGCCTGTGACATCTACTCCACAAATTACAGCATAGGACTGTCTTGTGAAACTCCATTTCTGATCCATATTTTCTGTTGCATTTATTATTTATTATTTATTTGCATTTCTCTAGATACATATATATATGTCTATAGCTTCTACATATCCACCCCGACAGGATGGGAATTCAGAGATGATTTCCAGTCTTTAGTTCCCCCTGCTGTGCCTATGTGTTGAAGTTAAGTAACCCTGAAAGGCTTTAGTATGTGTCTGTGCCATCAACAGGAGAATAAAAAGGGAGCACTAATACTTAAACTGGAAGCTGCCAACTCCACTGATATATCACAAACACTCAGGAAGCAACTGGATTCTCATCAAGCAGTCACTAAATATGGTAAGTTTCTATTTCCTAGCCCACAGTTGCAGGAAGGATCCTGGAGGGTTTGAAAGCTAAACCTTTCCCAAAGACATGGATGTCAGTGCCATGGAGTTAGGGGAGCTGGTCCTGGTGGCAATTGTCTTCTCCCCTGTGCAGTCCCCTTGCTTTTATGAAAAGGTGAGATTGCAGCTGCTGTGGAGGGGCAGCTGTGTGTTTCTTCTAAGGACTGAAGAGCAGCTGAAATGGGTGGTAGTGACCATAACATGACAGACCTGCTGCCAGTAGCATCTATGATGAACTTATGTGACTGCCCTGATAATTAGGTTTGAGACAAAAATGCACAATTGAGACTGTCTGGTATCATCTGTGGGTGCTAGAACCTGTCTGCCTGCACAATGGAACAAGCTACTTAAAGGTGTATGCTTTGGGTGTTTAACTAGGCATGTGATGATTTTTCAACAGTGTTAACAACAAAGCTGTATCTGTCAGAATTAGAAAGCAGCTCTAAAACCAGCCCCGGCTAGGTGATGTTTGTATCCCCAAGGAACTGCTCTTTGAGATTTCTTGATGGGGAAATGAGTGTATCCTGGCAGGAAGCATATGTGGAGGAGGAGGAACCCTAAGTAAAAAAAATCCCTTTTGAATCATATGTAAAATAATCTCATAATCAGATTTTGTCATATATATATATATATTTACATCTTATAATCTATATCTATATCAACTATATTTATATCTATATAATCTATATCTATATACCTATATATTTATATCTATATCTATCTATACACGCACACATAAATACTCATACAGAGAGAGCTTTTAAAATAATTTGAGCTTAGAGATCTCAAAATTTTATGACAATGCAGCCCTAGTCACTACTTCATGGTAGGAAGAGAGGAGTCAGGCAAATGTTATTTTAATAACCTTAGCAGCCCATGCATTTACATCTCTAAGCCCTTCTCTGCTCACACAGACATCCTATCATTAGCTACATCTAATGCTCCAAATTTAATATTCTTTGTCTTTTCCTTAAAGAATGAGAGTGCCTGTCTATATGATTAAATCACTATTTAAAAAAAGTCTGTCAGTGTTCTTCCTATACAGATCATGTTGAGAAATATGATAGTCCTCATTATGCAGCACTCTTTTCACCGGGCCTGATTGGGTTCCACAAATAGGAAATGTTCAAATTGCCAATATTCATTTGCATAGCTTGCCTGTTTGCCTGCTGCTTTTCCACTGGGACCTGTCCCAGGCTGCTTCAAAACCTTTCAGTGAACACTTATATTAGTCTGTTTTTTCCACTCTTGTACTCGTGAACCGACTGATGGTTTTTTATGGTATCTTTTAAACATTTATCTCCCTGTTTACTGCCACCAAAGCAACATGTTTCCTGAGTCTTGTCTATAGAAAAATGCACACCAGAGACTCTTCCTTTCAACAACTTCTAATTAGGCAGCTGAGGCTGAGGTCTGAGCAAAGCAATTTTAAGGGTAACTTCCTTGAGCTGGCTCCAGTGCTTCCTGCTTACCAGAGCTCACTGCCTAAGAAGCTTATCAGCTAACTTCCTGCTGGTGAGACACTTGCCAATCATCTGACATTGCTCCTTCACTGTATCAATGAGCTGGACTGCTGTTTTGAGAATAAGAAGAAGTAGAAGGAAGAACTGACCTTGTACAAAGGAGTGTTATGGCTTGCATGCAGAACACAGCCGCTGTTGCGAGCAATGATTCCCTTTCTAGGGCACACACAGTATTAGGTGGAAATATTGCTGTTTCTGCCAGGAATCCAAACCAGTCTGGCCTTTGCACAGACTGTCTCTTTTGGCTCTTGATATTGGTTTCCTTGAAATTTTTAAGGGATTTTTCACTTTTCCCATGATGAAGGGATGGTTCCCTTCTGTTGTTTTCTTTCTCCTAGCTTCACTGCCTGACAATGTTATTCTAAAAGCAAACAAGTTTTCTGGTATGTTGTTCTTAGTTCTGCTTTATTACAAAATGACAGCTCAATCACTACAAGGATCCTTGAATTCAGAGAGGCATGCAGCATGTAGCATCAAAGACTTTTCTGAGAACTTTGGATTGGACATTGATCCATTTGTCTCACAGGTGAAATTATAGTGTCTCTTTATTGCAACTTGGATAAGAAATAGAGGTATTTTTCTTTCTATTAAATTTAAGCAAAAACCCTATGCATAGAAAGTATAACTTTTTTTTATTTTTGCTGTTCCATCCCAAATTTTTCCCTCCTTATTAAACAGTTACATCATTATTCCTACTAAACCTAGTCAGTAAAGCAACTGGGCGGGCAAGCCACATTTGAAGCTATATTTGTTATAGAATAAAAATGTTGATCTGTCCAGACTGAGATTTTGTAATACAGACCTGGGGAGGGGGGGGGCGGGGTGGGGGGGTGGTGGTGACCATCCAACAAAGCAAACAGATAAGAAATTATGGCTTCGTAGTGTTCTCTTTTTACAGAGCTGTTCCTGAAAGAGTGCCTGTATTTATGCAATCTATGAAGAATTCTGTAGGTTTTGTACATTATTTTTTTACATTTTCTTTTTATATTGTTGATTTGAAACTACAGAATTTGTTGGAAAAATTAACCAGTATCTAATGCCTTGAAGTTCTAAAACGAGGAAACACCTCTATTAAATTTAAATAGCTTTTACAAACAAATAGAGGATGTTTACCACTCAATCAGTTCTTCCATACATTTTGCATGATGATATATCTAAACCAGCTACATTCTTACTGCAAGCATTAACTGACTTTGTGGAGCTCTGTGCTCCCAGGCTTACTCCAATGGAGAGATGAATGATTTCTGTAATAAATATATTCTAAATACTCAGGCACTTAGAGAAAGGTATGGATAGGACATAACTTTATCCTTTGTGTAAGACTTTGAGACAGGGAAGGAGTTTCTTCTGATTTTTCTTTATCCCATATGTTAGGCCATGGCACAACTCATTTCTGACCACGCTGCCTTATGCTTTATTGGCTGCTTGCCCGTTCCTTGGGGCAATTTCACAACATGTCTTGAGCTCTATTTGATTCACTCCTCTGAGGTAGATTTTGTCCCTTGGTGCCAATGTCTGTAATATAATTGCCTGTGTACAGGCTGCTTGCAGACAGAATTCTTCTGCTGGGTACATTTTGACACACCCCATGTGGTCCTCAGGGCTTGCCAAAGCACTTGCTGCATTACAACCTGTTTTCTTATCAGCAACAAGTGCCTTCCATGATTTTTTTTCGACCCTCTGTTGTCCAGGCATTATTTTTGTAAATATACCTGTATTTTGGGGGGATACTTCTCCGAACAAAAAATTAGTTAATAGCTAAGGATAATAAAAGCAATCACAGAGTTTGTTGGATCTTTATTGTTACCGAGTCACAATTAAAATGTAAAGAGAGAGTAGTTTAATGACATTGATTAGATCCATTAAACATTCCAGGTACAACGGCTCCCCATCTTTAATGCAATCAAGTTGTTCACCCAGAGACAGCAGAACTGGCTTAATTTCCCATTTTGGTATTACTAACTCCACAATAACCTTGAACTAAACCAACAAGTTATTCTAGGCAAGGGCACATCATAACCTTTCTCATTGAAACCGTGAGCATGCTCAACACAAATCTGAAGAATAGTGTATTAAAAGTGAACACAAGGGAAACATCACTAGCTCAGTGGTTTAGACATTCACCGAAATGAAACAGTACTTTGTCCAGGACTCTATTCAAACAGCTTTTTATGCATGTTATCTTTAGTGATCTTTAGGTAAATGCATTAACACTATAGAATAACAGAGAAGTCACTGCACAGTTGATACCTCTGAGTCAGGCAATAGCAGAGTTTGGGTTTTTTTGTCAGGACTACAGTACTTTCATTTAAACATCTAAATTCCAAATTCCACCTTATCATGAAAGTCTTTGAGATTAAGTCTTGTGGATATTACTTTGTCTACCTTAAAGGGAATACTTTTGCTTGTGTGATATCATCAATTTAGCAGGCATTGGTGATCTCAAATGAGTTTGCAAGTACTCTGGGACTCTGTTTCTGGTACTTAGAGCTGTAGGTTAGTTTATTTTCAAATTGAAGCCATTAAAGTTACTGTGCAAGTATTCAGAATGAATAAAATCAGCTGCAATGAAATTTATTTTTTTTAATACTCAATCACGTATTTATGGAGAAGTACAAAATTTGCAGAGATATCCCAGCTGTACATCTGTACTAGTTGCCTTTTTAATGTTACTCAAAAGTTTTGAGTTGGGATGAACCTGTTGGGACTAACACTATTAGCACAAACAAATTACATCAACATAATAGTTGCATGCATCCTGCAGGCACTCTGTATGGACAAACTGTAAAATGATGGAATATGCATTTAAAGATCCAATCTGTTGCTAGTGTTTTCTGTCTTTTTGAGCAGGATGCAGGAAGGAAATCCTGTAGTATCATGAGATTTTAGAAACAAAGAATGAAAAACTGACCCATAATTACACTGTATTTTTTTTACTGTTTCTTATCCTTGGACTGAATGTATAGACACACCAAGTGTAAATGAAGAGTCAAGTAAACCCACTTCTTTTAAATTACAAACAGCTTTGAATTAATTTAAAATTTTTAATCTAGGTTGTCACTCTGTCTACCCAGTTTTTTATCTTTCATCTGTAAATACATTCCTATTTGGAAAGCAGTAATTTTTCTAGATATAAGTGTCTAAGTACCTGTTTAACTGAAGTGTACATATACTTATGGCTAGGGAGTCATGCCAAATTAACTGAATTTAATCAAGTAATTAATATACCCCATTCTTCAGAAATACCTTCTTATTTTTTAATGAGGTTCCATTCCTTTTGATTCATAAAAAGCCAAGGATCTCCTTCCCTCCAGTCTCTTTCTTTTGTACTTGAAAAAAGAAAAAAAAAATCTTCATGAAAGGAAAACAGTTATATTTTCATTTTAAAAGAAAATGAAAAGGAGTCAGACTTTCATCTTAATGTTAATATTATAACAGAAATATTATAACAGATATTGATTAACTAATTAGTGACTGGTACAGTGAGCTAAGGTTCAGTTTCTCACCTGCTGCACTTCATTACATCTCTAGAACAGTACCTCCACATCTCATCTCTGTGGTCAGCCAACTGTGAACCTGTTGCCAGGCCCAATGGTGTGCTGCACATGCCTAAAGTGCTAAGTGCTAAAGGGTCTTGTGCTTACATTCTGAATCATGTACTCTAAATGGTGCACATATACACACCTTCAGCCTTGGCTCCATCAAATTTGCACCAAAACAAACTCTTCCGTTCATTAAACAATGAAAGCTTTATGTCATAAAGTATCCTTTTTTTGGTCCTGATGGAAGTGGCTTGTAGTACTTCCTGTGGAGGAAACATGAAACATGATAGATCCTCCAATCTTCAACTCTTTCTCCTTTTGAAAATCCCCCCCTAGAAATACTTTCTCAAGACAGGATTGCAGATATGGGTCTCCCCTTGGTACTGTGGACAGGGATCAGAAGGAAGAGTACTGTTAAGTCTCTCTTTAAGGCTCTGCTCACATCAAGAAAGCTGCTTTCTTTCATAATGGCGTTATCAAATACAGTTATTTGTTTCATGATATGGAGTGCGCTGCCTGGAGGATCATTAATAATTTATTATCTGAGATTGAAAAGATATTTTTATGCTTGGGCCTTGTATTGGGAAAATAGCATTCCATTGTTTTAAGAATTCAAGAAGTTCTGAACAACCAACAATTAAGTGAATTAGAGCAAGATTATAGGATTTTTTTTTCTAGACAAATGTGGGTGGGGAGACGTAAAGGGACATAAAAACCTTAGGTTATGTATACTTCATTATGACACTAAGACATCGAAGGTTACCCTTTCCCTTTCCCTTTTTGCAGTTGGATGAAGAGAATAAATGGGCTGTGCACACTGATGCTACCCACAAATTGTCAGCCTGCACAGTTCATCCAACAACAATGAAGGAAGAACCTTTACTTGTAGTTGAATGGCACAAGCTAATTATCCCCACAGAAACTGGAAGAACTGTCCTCCCTCTTGAACTTTTTTTGTGCTTTCCATTTCTGTATAGGTATTGTATTTGCCATTTCATCACCTTGCAGGAAAAGTATTAGGGATGTATGAAGGATGAGAAGAATATGGATCTGAGACAACTGTCAATGCAAACCCCCATAGTTTTAAATAATCAAGTCTATCATGAAGCTGCTAAATAGAACATTTGGTAATGAGCACTCATGCAAATGAACTGAGACTGGTTTAGAGCAAAGTAATGGAAATTGTTCATATCAGGGAGTCTCAAGTAGAAGGCATGGAAAAAGCTTTTTCTACCTGAAAACTAACCCTTAAAGTCATGTTGTATATTTTCTTTAACTAAAATACTGTGCAGAAATATTATAACTGCCCATTAAAAAAAAGGGGCAGGGCTTTTTTAAAATTCTAAGAAGTAGAAAGAAGGTATAGAAAAAATTTTTAAGATTTTAAGATTTTTAAGATTTTTAAGATTTGTTAAGCTACTTGAACTAAAGCATTCACAAAAAAAAGGCTTTTCTAGCTGTAGGAGACTAAAAATACTTAGGTAGAAAAATATTAACAGGTATAAGATATAACCATATGATTTTTTCAACTTAAATTACTTTGCCATACATTTACAGTTGGTATTAAATGTTTTATCCCAGATTTCAGCTATTGAGAAAAACAAATTTCTGTATTTCCTTATGGGAATGAACAGGAATTCACAAAGTGTGCCACATCTTCTGTCATCTAGTATGAAATAAAATTATTTTTTATCATAGTAGGGAAATTATCCTGCATTGCTTATTATCCTGCAACTTTGCATTCTTAATGGATCAATCTCTTTTTTCATGTCCATTGCTTCTTTGGTGCAGAGAGTCAGTATTCCTAAATACCATTTTCCAAAGGGCTGCTCTCATCACAAGGTTGTTAGTGAAGTTAAAGTATCAAAAGTATTAAAAGCACATCTTTGTAGCTTTCTAGAAAACTATCCACTGTTCATCATAGTCAAAAAAAGAGGGACACCTCTCTAGCTCAGTACTATGGCTGTCCCTGAAAAGGAGACAGATAACCATACTGGGTTCTGTTCTAGGATTTTCTAGATGTGTCATTAGAAAACAAACAAACAAGTAAACAAAAAACCACCACCAACAACAACAAAGAAAACAACACTGAGCTCTTTTCTACTGGTTGAATGCTCTCAGTCTAAGTAGTAAACTCTGATGGCCTTCCAGGACAGGAGCGATTGGGTGAAGATAGAGCATGGAAGTATGATCTCCCTTCGTTTTTCTCTTTTTCACTTTTTTTTTTTTCCCCTCTGTTCTGAACGAAAATGAATGTATGTGTGTGACCAGTGTGTATGGATCATGCCTAATGTGTGGTGTACATGCTTGGTGCTTGCCTAGCAAGTTAAGTTTTCCCTGGGACTTAAGCAAATGAACATATATTCTAAGGATCCATCCAGGCTCAGGTAGGTGTAGAGGCCAGGATGAAAATGCCTAAATGCACAGAAGTTAATCTGGAAGTTCCCATATCTTGAAAGGTTCTGGGGAATCGCATGTTTATATTTGCAATTCTAAATTCTACATAATTCTCATTTTTTTAAAAAATATACATTTCTCAGAGTGTTTTATGAACATGTTTTGTTTAGTTACCTACAGGAAATCTAGCTGTTTGAGTAAAGTGAATTTGTATCTTTTTCATCTTATCATTATGCTGAATCTCTTACAGCCTTCACCCAGTTATTCTCTATCTGTGTGTGTTTGTATTTATTTTCCTGCACTCATTGGAAATCGGGTGGCTTTTACCAGGAGGTTTTGAGACAATCCAGCACTCTCTACTACTTCTTTAAAAGAAAGATAAAATTTGTCTGAAAGTGAAACCCTCAACTGTCTTTCATGTTAGTTATCATATAAATTGTGTCTAGCATTTTTTTTCTGAGGTATTTTGTCCTGACTGTTGATGCCTCTTCTATTAAGTTACTGACTCTACAGCAATGGTACTTCACTCAGAAAATCACAAATGGACGAGATTTGCAAGATATTTCTAGACGATGGCAATGGAATTCTAATATTAGATTCACCCTCGTAATCTCTGCTTTCTGACAGTTTTTGCAGAACTCAGATTTGCTGGATGTGTTGAATTTAGTATTAAATTTCAGCATACACTAGGGATAAAAATGATGATAAAGCTAGAAAGGAAGGAATACTGATCACAGGCCAATGCACAGGATGTGGAGGAACTAGGATAGTAAGAACTGGTTTCTTTGATGTAAAGACAATTAAAAACCTTCCAATGTAAATTGTGGTGGATTGAACCTGGCCAGCAGCTAGACAGCACACAGCTGCCTGCTCATTCCTTATCCTGAGCAGGGTGAGGAAGAGAATAGGAGGAACAAAAGTGGGAAAACCTATGGTTTGAGATAAAGATACTTTAATAAGCAAAGGAAAGAGGAAGGAAGGGAGAAAAAATAGAAAAGATGATGCAGAGTCAGTCAGTTACCACCTCCCACAAATAGACCAAAGCCCATCCAGTCTCTGAGCAATGAGTAATTAGTACTCTTCACAAAAAGAACTTCCCCAAGGTTTTTATTGTTAAGTGTGATTACATATGGAGTGGAATATTCCTTGGTCAATTCATGTCAGCTGTCCAGATTGTGTCCATTCCCAAATTCTTGCCCATCCTCAGCCTATTCACTGCAGGGACAGAGTGGGAAAGAGAGATGATTGTACAACAACTGCTCAGCAATAGCCAAATCACCCGTGTGTTATGAACATTGCTTGAGTCAAAAATCCAAACCAGCTTTGTTGGGGCTGCAATAAAGGAAATTTACTCTATCCCAACAAGACCTACTACACCAGGCCTGGGAAATAAATTGAGAAATTAAGAGTCTCAAAGCCACCCCTTTAGGCTTTTTTTTTTTTTTTAAATATATTTTTTATTTTATGTTTGCTATCATTTCCTAGTGTCAAAACAGCATTTAAAAAAGAAAGAAAATACATATTTATGATTATACATGAGGAAAAGCAAACAAACCCACAAAAATAAGTCATAAAGTATGCTACATCACTTTCTAGTATTTCCCTCAGTATCTATTTCTATCACAAATAATATCAGGTTTGATTTCTGATGGTTGACCATTACTTTAGTGTCAGAACTAGGAAAAGCCTTCTGTGAGGGTTTCCCACTTACTAATCAACTCTGGTGTGCTTATCAGCAGTAAGGATTCCATGGCTCTGAGAATATCTCTGAATGCTCTGCAGATTTGTAGCTCTGCTTCAAAATTTTTGTTTGTTTGTTTGTTTTGCTTTGTTATTTTATTTCTTCTTTTTACAGATCATTTTAATGATCTCTACGGGAGATTATCCAGAAAGCTACAGGTATAGCCGAAGGACCATTTGGTTTACATCTTGATACAATTTGATCTTTTTTTTAGATTAATCTATTAAAAAATTAATCTAGCTTTAAAATTTCCATAGATGTGATATGTACAAGACATTTAAGGGCCAGGAGATGTACAGAAAATGTCTACATAATCAGCAAAGACTTAGAACCTAGATGTATGCAAATTTACCTAAGCCTGATGTTAAATTTTAAGAAGTATTCTTAGGTTGTTTTCTTCTTTCTTTTTACTTCTTTATGTTTTTGATACAATAATGGTCAAGAGCAATGGAATATGAAAATTTTATGAAAATTTATCGGGTCTAATGTAATTGTCATATTTGCAAGGCAAAAATACAAGAATCTCTGTCAAGTTTTGAATTTAATCTGCAAAGAGAAGATAAGAAAATTTAGTTAATAAATTCAGGGAAATTTTTTCTTAAAATAATTTAATTTGTATTGCCTGAGATTTTTTCTATTAGTAAAATTTAGGAAAGGTCAAAATTCCTGGTGAGATTTGGGTGGATGTGGGAGAAAGAAAAATAATATAAAACTTTGACTGATATCAAAGAAAGCCTGTCTAACTTCTGTAAATTTTGCTCAATAACAAGTGCTTTGTCTACGCCTTAATGCTTCTACAGTGAAATTCTGTTGGTTTAAGTAATGATTTTCCCTGACCATCCCTTACGAATATTTCTATTGAGGACTCTGCCCTCCGAAAGGCTCAGCAGAAGAGAACTTCTGCCTTAATATCAGTACCTGTTAGTGCAAATCCATCGTTTCAGACCAAAACACTCATCAGGCTTTGTAGAGAGCTGACCCTGCAATGCTAGCTGTAGCCTGACGAGTCAAGAGCTGGAAGGTATCGATGTCTGTCACAGGTCTAGGTGAGTGAAGCACATTGGCTGCAAAGACAGAGACTGAAATTCCAATGCCAAAGATAGCGACAAAATCTCTTTGACTTCTGTAGGTCAGAATGATGATTTACAGGACATCAACCTGGCAATTCCACAACTACTTGTAGCAAAGAGTTAAAGGTGATTTCTAACAGATGTGTGCAGAAATAGGCATGTTGATTCTGTCAGGAAGGCTATAAGAGAAAGGTTTATTGTATTCAGCATCTTTCCTCACCATTTGTTACCCAAGATGTATTTACAATAACCACAACATTTTCACTTTTGAAAAAATGGTTTAATAACTGTTTTCTAATTTAGAAAAAATACAACAATGGTTAAAACAAGTCTACAAATTAATTAGAGAAAAATATAAGACTAATTTCAAACAGATACACCATTGTAGGCCTCTTTTCTAGCTATTAATGAAACCTGAAGTACTTCAAACACCTCTAGTTTTCCATTATATGATTGTTTTTACATAGGGAAAATACTTAATTTTTTCTCTGCAAAATAGAAGTAAAATATTTTCATGACAAGAAAGAAGGATGACAGGGTTTAATAAAGTCAGTGAGTAGCTCTGAGATCTCATGTCTGTGAGCTTACATCACAGCAACTTTTAAAATTTTTTAAGTAAGTTAATTGAAAATTGGATGTACCAGATATCACCTGAGAACACACATTCTTTTAAGATTCTCTGACTGATTTCTTGTCCAGACAGGCCTGGATAAACCCCAGATAATCATCTGGATGTTTATCCAAAGTGAAAAGACCACGTTAAGTTTGAACTGTGTTCTTTAGCCTTTGCATGAGGTTTTTGTGAATAGCACACAATACACAAGGACCTCAATGCTAGTCACTTTAAAAAGGTCAGAGAAAACTTGATTGTTTCTTGAAGGAAATGGAAAAGGAGTTATCTGTCAAAATAATGAAACTACAATGAATTATATCCACTGTATATAACACTCTAAATCTGCAAAAAATCTGACAGATTCTGCAAATGATGATCCAACCCCTTTATATAGGTATAGTGAGTAGGTCCACTAGAGAAACATTGCCACTTTTGCAATTAAATGAGGCTTCTACCTCTTACAATAAATTAAATCAAAATAGCCAAGGACAATATTTCAGTTTTACATTTTTATATAAAGTAAAAGACAATCCGGGGAAGGAGAACAAACACACTGCCTAATAACCTGAGTTATCTGTCCTCTCTTTTGATTAGTTTGGTTCAACAGTATAATTTATTTATTTATTTATTTATTTTTTCACTGAGTTACTCTGTTTGACTTATAGACATGAGTGGGATGAATTTTCTGGTTATAGGCCAGCCTTGTATATATATAACATACAAATGTATGTATATACATTTAGCTTTTTTTAGTTAGATTTTGACTTTTTGAGGGTGCAATTTTAAGAGTAACAATCTCAAAGCATGTATCAGGTATAACTTTATCTTTAAACATAGGTTCATCTGGTGTTTAAACTAGTTTCAATTGCTGGCACCGTTTGACCTTGGAAAAAGTGCTATAGATAAGTGAATTATTTAATACTGTAACTTAGTAGTGCTGTCTGTTGACATTTCTGGTAGCATAGTAATCTTAGAATCCAAGACAATAATCTGACCTGAACTTGATTTTATTTAATGTTTCTCATTAACTGACAATTCAAAGGAGCATGTGAAAATTGCCTGTTTCAACATTTCCTTTAGTAAACCAAACATAAACTTTGGGTTGCCATGCTCCATCTAATACTATTCTTTAAAACTATGTTGTAGTTAATATCTGCACCTCTGAGGACTTTAAACACCTGCTACTGGAAAAACTTAGCAAATTTCTGTTGATTTTGATAGGTTGCATTCTGTCTGGACTGGGTGGAGGTGTACACAAGAAATCTTTTCTGGTCTTATGTCTCACAAAGTTGAATACACTTCCCATCAACATCTGTGTGACTTTGTGTAATTCTGTCTGTCAGCCTCACATACCCTTGGATGCCATCTATAAAATAAGAATATGGGTTTGGGAGTTTTTGTAAAGAGTTTTGACATCTTCAAAATGAAAAATAACTGCAAAGTACTTAGTAAAAAGTTGTTTATCATAGTGTATGAATATGAAATTCAGTCTGCTGCCTTATTTCTCCCTTTCACAATGCAAGAGGATTATAAATGTTAAAAAGATTTTTTTTGTTAGTCATAATACAAGAATAACATGTTGTGCATAAAACTTTGTCAAATTAAAATATTATATACTTCTTTTGGAAATACAGTGTATGTACATCCTAAACAGAAAATGTTTCACTAGTTAGAGTAATTTTAGAACAAATGTCTTTGTCTATAATGTTTGGTTTTCCCTGATGAATATTTGAAGGTCATATTACTATAAGTGTTAATAAATTACAGTATTTATGTTAGGTAATTAAACCTGCCAGATAAAAAAAAAAATCTGATGCATTGGATTCTATGTTTTTCTATCTCCCCTTAGGTGATTCCAGGAAAAGAATTTCAGAGTTAAAAAGAAAATTAGTACAGATTTGTGCTTGTACTGAAAAAATTTTAAATGAGCAAATATTTTTTTCCAATTGTGTGTAATATGACAAATCCATTTTTGTCCTGAAACCATTTCAATTAAGATATCATGTTAATTCTACTTTTTTCTTTGTAAAAAACCTAAAATGTTTGATAACGTGTAATTTTTTACCCTGATGTTGTGCCGAGCCATAATGGCCCAAGCAGCCTCAACTGGGATCCTGACTGATGCCTGGATTTCAGTTCAGGTATGGTGGATGTTCATCTGTCTTAAACTTTGTCTCCAGGGCAGACCTTTAGATATAGTCTGTAACCTTGTCCTCAGACCTGCCTTTGGCCCAGATTTCTCCTTGTATTTTAATGGAACAGAAAGAAGCTGTGAAGGGTCTGGAGCACAACTCTTTGAGAAGTGGCTAAACTGGGGTTGTTTAGTCTGGGGAAGAGAAGGCTCAGAAGGGGCCTCATCATTCTCTACAACTACCTAAAAAAAGCTGTAACAAGGTGAGTGTTGGTCTTTTCTCTCAAGCAGTAAGAAATAGAGTGAGGGGAAATGACCTCGAGTTCCTCTAGGGGAGGTTTAGATTGCCTCTTAGGAAAAAAATTCTTCACCAAAGTTGCTGTCAAGCCATGGAGCAGGTTGCTCAGGGAAATGGTTGAATCCCCATGCCTGGAGGTTTTTAAAAGGTGTGTAGATGTTATGCTTAGGGATATGGTTTAGTGGTGGGCTTTGCATTGCTGGGTTAATGGTTGGACTTGATGATCTTAGAATTATAGAATTGTTTAGGTAGGTAAATACCTCTAAGATCTTTTATGTAAAGTCCCCATCAGAGCTTTCAGTGAATGTGAAGATTAACTGTCACATGGGTTGTAGACTTCAACCTACTCTTCTAAGAGTTTTTATCTGTCTGCAAGCATGTCATTACACAGGATAAAGTGTGGTGTTCCAGCTCTTAAATTGCTGCATCATACCAACCTGACATAGGCAGAAGGAGTAATTCTTATAAAGACTACTCAGTGAATGCTCAGTTCCTAGACTAGGAAAAGCTTCTGCCTCAAAATCATGCTGATGAAAAGGAAATGTGCCTTCCAGTTTGTTAATTCAAAATAGTGCATATCAGGCATAGATTTATGATTTTAAAGGGCTGTAAACTATTTATTGTCTTTAAAAGGGATAGGATTCAGAGTAGCATGCAGTTGAAATGGAATCTACCTAAAACTATAGTTAGGTGTCCTTTTTTGGCTGTTTAAAATTCACTTTTATTGTGTTGCACTAATGTGAGTAACCTAAAAGCATGTTGGTATCTGCACTTTTGATTAAAATTTCAAATCCATCCTGAAATCTTTAAAACATTGTCTTGTAGGTCATGGATTTCCCATTTTCAACAGGTTTCAGGGTTTCATTTTTCAGCATTTTTTACATAGTCTGTTTGCCTTTCCAGTTTTACATTTCCATTTTTTTCATATTCATTTTCATTACAGCCAATAAAATAGACTGATAAACCTCAGTAACTTATGAATGAAGTGAATCGCACTTCAACAATCCATGACTCTTCACCAAGAGGTACTGAGAATAAACGAAATCTTTGCCTTATTTCTCTCCAGTTGTCCACCACTCCGGGCAGTCTTCCCCAAGCCTGTCGCTCTGCATGGAGTTGTGATCTGTCAGGTTCCAGCACTTCACCATGTTGAACTCCTTAAAATTGTTCCATGTAGTATTTGGAGATCCTTATTTTGGATTTTTTTTTTTTTTAAATAGAATTCTGCAGTGGACATTGATGTTTGTTTTCCCATTTTATTGTGCTAGAAATGTATTGAGTAAACCAGAAATCTATCTCTTCACTCTGATTAAACCTATTCCAAGACTCCATGGCTTTGGTCAAGTAAGATGAAAAATCTCTTTTTTGCTTACTGTTGAATTTTACTTCCTACAGCATATGTAGGAATTCATTCAAGCTACTTTCAAAGTATTCCGTTTCAAAAAGGGTCCTGGGTATTTGCATATTTTGTATTTGTAGATCTTATTTTCTGTTATTTCAGCTGGGCACTCCAACTTGGTTCTGAAACATCTTAGAAAAATGATAACTGAAGATTTAACAGGTTAATTTGACAAGTGAGTGTTTCCTGACTTGGAGCAAGGCAGTTACTCTTTCTGTGTAAGAAGCACAGATTCTCTCATTCCTGTTTTCCTGACGTGCTGCTGGTCACTTTGAGACCTTGCTGCCCAGTTATATTTATTGTGAGCCTCATTGATACTTGCTTGAAGACCTGAATAAAGATTTGTGGTTTTGTAAATTACTGTGTTTAGAGTGTCTGTCATCACAGAATATTAAACAGAATTATAGTTTTAATGTGCTTTAATACAGGACCATTGTCAGTCTCAGGGCATGTCCTTACTTAGCCAATTTTGCGTGAGGGAAGCACAAGGTGCAACCACAATATTTTGTCTACAATATGTGAAGACTTGTTGTTATTGTAATCTCTGTAACCACCTTTTTCATTTAGTAGAAAAAATTACATTTACTCCAATTGAAATGATAGTTTTGTGATTTGTACTTACTTTTTCTATCTTGTGAGTCACACAACTGCTCCTGTTGATTCCTGACCTTGTCCAAACCAAATATAATGTGTATAGAAAAACCAATATAGCCATTCCATTTGAATAGCCATTGCAATACCAGCTGCAATAAACAATGATTATGCTGCATATTGTAATACACTACCATTAACTATATTTCCATATTAATTTAAAAATAAAACTAATATTTTCAGAACGGAAATTATTTGGGGTGCTGTATCATCATCTTTTCCTTTCTGCACTCTATGGACAAAAAAATAGAACCTTGTCTCCTCCAGGTGTTGTCTTAATTCTGAATGTGCAGAGTTATTTTCATACAAAGACTCCCTTCTTTTTCTGTTGAGTATAATGCTACCAGAATATAATACTTGTGTGTATTAAATATGGGAAAGCACTTAGTTGTGTGTCTTGCTTTCTGTGCTCCTCTATTTCTATTTGTTATGTTACAGATGAATGGTAACTTTTGTCTCTGTGGTAAAGTGACTTGGATAGTTCTCTCAGCTTTAGGTGCCAGGATGTACTGAAGTCTTTCTCAAAAAACATGTTTGTATAAAGTAGCAGAAGGTGACTGATTGACATAAAGCTTACATTGCCAAATTATAATGCTAGCAAATTACAGTACTTCTATTGACTATACATTTTTTTTATTAGCTTTTTAAAGCTGTGAACAAGTACGTTCTAAGAACTTCAACCAGTGGGTGATTAGAGAAAAGTGTTTCTCTTGCTGTGAACAAAGGGAAAAACAACAGTTTGGGTTTTTTCTCCTTGCGTTTTGATTTAAAGATAAGTAGAGTGAGGAAAAACCTTCTTTGCAAAATGCGTGTTAATCTCTCTTTTTCTTGAGAGGTGATGAAGGGGAATGAGAAGGTGAAGTTGATTCTTTTCAGCACATCAGTTCAGGAAATTACTGAATTTCTGTGCTTTTTCCAGTGTCTTCTTATTACTCAGAAGGAAAGATTCAAAAAAAATGTAATACCCTCACTTCTGATAATTCTGTGGACGATTATATGTTCTAAGTGAGAATTACTTTACACTTATAACCTTTTCTTGTGCTAAGGACAATGAAAACTGCATTGCTGCATTTTCTGTTAGTTTGATTTTTTTGTTTTGGTTTGGGATTTTTTTTTTTTTTTTTTTTTTGTGTTGGTTTATGGAGTTTTTGTTTGTTTTGGTTACATTTGACATTGCATAATTGTGAAGATCCTGTTTCCTTGCATTCTGCTCAAAGAAGAGCAGGGAGGCTCTACCCACTCAACTTCACCCTATCTCACGGTTTTTATAGCACCAAAAACAGGCAGAAAATCAGGGCCTATACCCTCTGGAAATACTTAGGAGTCTATCCATTGCAGTCAGTGGGCTTTGGATAAAGGCCTAAAGCAACATAACACAATCATGGAGACATTTCCCTTTTCTTTAGAACCCTTTAAAGGCTCATCCTTTATTTTGTTTCTAAAGTCTTTGATACCAGGAGGATAATATCTGTCTGCGAGCTAAAGACATGAGCAGTAAGGAGGATCAGAACAGAGCCAACCTTCCAGTGCTACATCTGTGATGCAGAGTAATTGCTGTACATGGTTTAAAAATGAAGTTACTATAGTGTAATTCAGGGCTTCATTGAGGTGAAAACTTTTAAATTTTCTTCCTAAATTAATGAACTCCAAATTTTATGCAAACTCATTACAGTGCTTGTTCACAGTAGAAAGTAATGTAGTCAAAGCTCAGCTTTGAGGTGCTGGTGTTCTGTAGCCTGATAGAAAAGATGGATGCCATTTTTATTTGGGCAAGCCTTAAGAAGCTCCCATGGGGAAAAATTAATAAAAGTTACCTTTCTTGCATATATCCAGAGCTGAATTCTGAGGTCAATGGAATTTCCCAGGTGAAGAATATTGTGGAATGAAATATTTACTTCATGTTAGTCAGTAGAATGAAGTAATTTTAAAAGGAGTCACTAATTTCTTTAGTTCCATTACCTTATGAAGCAGAAGAGAAACACCGTAAGATTCTTCAAGACAAAATGGTACTTTTTTTGAAACAGGAAATATTTTCCTCCTCAATAACCAGCTAAGTGCTGCATTTTCCACTCTTTTCAGGAATATTATAAATTGTGTAGGATATTAGTAGCCTGGTTTAGTTTGTGCTTTGACAATGCATAAATAATTCTATATTGAAGCTTTGCAACATCTAACACATTTTATCCATTCTTTTGCTACTATGCCTAAGTATATTTATAAGCAAAGTGTTTACAGTACATATGGTGTTCTCAAACTGGTCACACTTTTTGCTGTTTGTTATTTCAGGTGTGAAATACAACACCTAAGTCACTGCTAAGATTTCTAGTTTCTGCTTTGTTATGGTTGTTATTATTTTATTATTTTCTTATTCATTGTTTGGTGATGATGACAGTATGGCCTCATTAATTTAATGGGAGATTTCAAGGTAGGTTATACAATTAAAAGGATAGTCGCACTCTTTCCAAGTTTATACCTCCTGCTTTTATTTCTAGTTGAATTTGTGCTGACCTCTTCTCACATCTGTGTTTAAAATGTGTTGTATTTCATTCTGAACACTGTCGTGTTTGATTAGTCACTACGATTTATAGTTGAGGTTTCACCAGAATGCTTGCCTGATCCAAATAAGTATATATCCCATTTCTTCTGTTTTTGGTGGAGTCTAGTCTGGTTTCTCCAGACACAGTTTAATTTTCTGGTTTATCAGATCAATTTGTCACAAAGAACAGAAGCAGGTGAAAGAGCGGATCATCAATTCCTATTGTGTATGGGGCTGGATAATACTGAAATTGTGTTGAATTAGAACTCAATGCTTACTGCGGGGGAAGAGAGAGACCTGGAATATATAGAATTTTCAGTCACCATGTTATACTTGGAGCACATAGAAATGCTAGCTTTACTATACCTAGTTATTGATTGACAGTAGTGACTAAAGATGGAATAAATTAATGAAAACCTCAAGTTTCCTTAACCTTTACTCTTTGTTTTAGAGAATAAGAAACCATTACGAATTAGTACTTCCTTTTCATCCCTAAAACCTCTTTTGTGTTTTTTTTAGGGTCTGAACTTGAGTTTCTGAACTACTAAATAGTGTCTCTTTTTAACCAAAGAGAGAACTGTGAAAAGCTGATTCTGTGGTGCAGATATTATGTGCAAACTAAGAAACCCTTATGGACTGTGTCCCTAGCAAGCTGTTGGTCAGCTGAGGAAGAGAAAAAATGTCAGATAATTTCCATCAAAGTGCTATCCAAATCCTACAATTATATCCCAGGGGAAAGAGATTAATGTTTGAAATAAAACTGTGAAATTTGGAGATGGATTTCTTGTAGCTTGATGGTACTTATTTTCACTTCATAACACAGTCATGAAATGAATAATTAATGACAATTAATATTAATTTTTATGAATATACTTCAACTTTTGGAGTGAATAGCAATATGTCAAAATAGTGTATCCCTCTCAGAGCCTTTACAGAAGAATACGGGAGATAAACAGCTTACAGCATTTTGAACGTCAGGCTTATGCTCTTATTGATTCAGAGACTCACATAGTCTAGAATTACGTCCCAGGAAATAAATAAGCCTGGTGTAGAATTTTTTTAATGGAATTCATATAGAAAGGAAAAAAGCACTTTTGTTACTGACAGTTGTCTTTGTTAAAGACATGTATAACTAAAGTTAGTTTTGACATGAAATTTCATCTCTTGATAACAAAAGAACAAAAGTTTGGTGACTCTTCAACTCTGTACTCAAAATGAAAGAAACAACAGTTTGGTGCCTTCTGATAGCTCTTTCCCTTCTGGTCACAGAAGGTGAGTGGAAGACAGAAAAAGAGGAGGAATTGTGGCTCCATTTATTATGCTTTTCTGTATAAGAACACAGCACTAGCAACAGCCTTATGGATTTTCTGGAATTACCGGCTATCCTGTAACAGTCAAATAAGTGGATTCATCTTGCCTAACTCAAAATATAAAAATATAAATAAATGTAAACAAGTCCAGCAAAAAGCCACAAACATGATGAAGATGTATGCACCTCTGACCTACAAGTAGAGGCTAAGCACAGGCTCAGGAGACATCTTATGATTTGTTAACTACATGATGGGAAAGAGTAATAAGATGGAATCATACTCTTCTCAGTAGAGCTCAGGGTTGCTTTAATATTGTCTTTGTTTCTCATTATCTAAATCCAATTAAATTAGCATTATGTTAAATTTTTCCTTAGTCAAGTCTGTTTGTCCATGACAGTACTTGATAGCAGAATTCCCTGTCTTATTTTGATTCTTAATAAGCTTTTTAACCTTATTTTCTCCCTTTCTCCTGCTCAGAAGAGTGACTGGATAAGTGCTGGACAGCTGACTAAGGTCAACACACCACAGGTACAACTACAGAACCATAGAGTGGCACCAGATGGAGGGGACCTTGAAAGACCATATATTCCAACCTCTCAAGGGAAGGGGAGCCTAGATGAGATTATCTCATAACCTGTCAGATTTCATCTTGAAAACCTCCAGTCATGGGGACTCTGTCATGTGCCTGGGGAGGTTCTTCCAGCGAACTGTTGTTCTCCGTGTAAATTTCTTTCTCATATCAAAACCAAGGCACAGTAGATCATTTTAAATGGGGTGCCTACATGATTCCTTGCACCCACTGAGTGTGTGAGGACAGCAGGTAATGTAAACTTTGGCAATTTCTCCAAAAGGCAATTACGATTTATTCCCGAAACAGATCTTATTTTTTACAATTTGTTTAGGTGATTGTACAATATTGTTCAGCCTTGAAGACGTGAGTTTTAAGGTCCTGCTCACAGGCTGTGCAGGCCTGGGACTTTTGTTCATTTGGTAATTGTCATTGTTTGCATGGGATAACTAGAAGCTTTTTTTTTTTTTTTTTTTTTTTTTTTTTTGCATTTTCTTGTTCATGCTTAGGATGCCCCAGTGTTGGCAACTGTTAGATACAAGATACTGAAACAAGGAGAGTACTGTATTGAACCATTGCATTTGTCAGTGGGGAAGGATATTGCGATTATTTGTCAAACTTTGTTAAGCATTTTATTTGAAACCTTCCTTCTTCTATTAGCACAATGCATTCTGCTTTCATTTAGTGCTTCTGCTAGTGTAGTCATGACCCTCCAGAAAGCACAATGGAAGCATCCACTATTCCTATCACTGAGGATAAGAAAAAGCATAGCAATATTAGTAAAAACCGGAAAAATCTGAGCAGTATTATGTAGCTTCCTTTAAAGACCAAAAGTCTGGTTTAACAGCAACAGAAATCACAGCAAATAGAGTCCTCATTATTAATTAAATTGTAATGACTTTCTGAAGATTGCATATTCAATATGTGTTGAAACACCCGGGAATCTCACCAGGAGTAACCGATGGGCATCTTTCTGTTGAGATGTAACAATTATTTATAGCAACAGCATAAAGATTTTAACTTCATATAAGATTCATTGCATCTAATTATTCTAGGAAATACTGATAAATTTATTGCATTCTCGGAGATTAATTGTTCTTCAGCTACATAACTACAACAATACCAAAATATTTAGCAAAATCTTCTGGTCATTTCAGTAATTTAAAATCATTGAATTATTCACAAAAATTGCATAAAATAACTCTAAGAATATGTCCAGAAGTCCCAAGTTGAGGACAAAAGTGCTTCTTGATTTTGGAGCTATGTTTGCTCATGTACTTCAGGAATGCCACCTCTTCTCTTATTTTCTCTTCTTTTTTGTTGCCTTTTTTTTACTTTTCACTGCTTTTCCTTCTTTGTAAACCTCATTTCCTTTTAAGATCCTGAAAAATACTGATACTACCTTCTGCTTTCCAATCATTGGGCTCTCCAGTACTACTGGGTAGCTTCAACTCGGGATTTACTTTCTTCTTCCCTTACTGTCGGATAACATCCTCTTTGGGGTGACTGTCTTGTAAACTATATCACAAGATTTGTGCAATTCAAGCTTATGTTTCTTTTCTGTTCTTTAGTCATACCTAGCACAGTCTGTAAAGTATTATAACAACAAAGTTACCATTAGTGTTTCCTTCTAATTTGCCTCTTGTGTTCCCTGCACACCTTTGCAACTCTTAAAATACCTTTTGTTTCATTCAGTCTTTATTCAGCCACTGTGTTAATATGGCTAAATACCATCATCAGAGACTGATCCTTTACTCTGAAACCAAGCAAGAAGACTGACTTGCCTCCAAACTATTAGGGATTAAGTCTCTCTTTAAAAGACTTATCTTCTAGAAAGCCAGATGGAATGGTGTAAGACATAGCCAGGGAGCATAATAAAAATTAAGCAAAGGGAATGAACAAGGATCCATTGTTTAAGGCTACTTCCTAGCAACACAGAGTGTCTCTTTGTCAGTAATTGATCTAATGTTCAGATTGGAATAGGAGTGTGTTAATGTCCTGCTTCCCTCTTCTTTTCATGAGTGAGGTTCCTCATATTATATTAAAGGTCCTGAAAATACAAAAGGTAATGGAGTGCAGAAGAAACAATCCTGACAGCTAATCCATTATGTTCTGTGTGGTGTCTTTGAAGAAATAACAATGAGATTGTGATTAATTTTAATAAAATGTGTGGGAAATGCAAACTTTCTGAGGTACAATCTGTGAAGTAGTGTAGCAATCTGATGCACTGGAAATAACTCTCTAAAGAGAAAAAAAAATCTCTTTATTTGCAATTAGTGAGTCCTAAGAGCCTACATTAAAATATTTGTTTGTATTTAAAGGGAAATCTTTTAGCTATTGCAGCCATACTTACGAAAGGATTTCCATTACTCAAACTATCTTCTTAATGGAATTCAAAACACCAAGGAAAGAGTAAAGATAGAAGGAAAATAAATGGAAAAAAGAAAAAAAAGGTCCAGCCTGAACAAAGAGCTGATTCAGCCCAACTAATTTACAAATTACCCAAATGCTAATTTCAGTAATATACAGAAAAAGCTAAAAGACAATTAGTGCTGAGATTTATCCAGAGCAGTGGGGGATTTTTGGTTACCTTTTTGTGTTTGTTTGCTTTGTTTTGGGGATTTTGGTTGTTGTTGTCAGGTTTTTATTTTGTTTGCTTGTTTGGGGTTTTGTTTGTTTGTTTGCTTGCTTTTTTGTTTTCCTTTTCCTTTTTTTGTTTTGTTTTGTTTTTTGGGGGAAGGTGTGGGGTTTTTTAAATTATTTGTCTTTCATCAAGGAAAGCTTATTTCTCATTTAGTTATAAGGACCCTAACCCTTTCATTTGTTAGAATAAAACTTCTTTCTCTTGAAGTTGATCTAGCGTTTGCACAAAATGTGAGGGAATCCACAAAGTACAAGGCAGATTGGGTGACAGTGAAAAACAGACAATTAAAACTATTTTGTGCATAAATGGATCCAGAAAAAGGTTCAGTAATGTTACAAATTAAAGTGTGTTTCCTCACAAACTGCAAGAATCTGCAAGTGCCAGATATTGAGAGAATACATCTGCAAAGTGTAATCCAGTATGTTTGTGGAAAGAAACAAGGGGTAGTGTATGGTATTACCTTAACTAACATTCCTACACAGCTTGTGTTTTTGCCCTCACTTTGATTCTTGAATGTAATGTTTTAGGCATAAATCCCTTTTTTTTTTTCTTCTGTTTCCTTCATCCTTTCTTACATTTCCTGTATATTTAACTAACTGGTTTCCTTCTGAGTCATTCTGATAGGCTAGCTGCCCCCTTATCTATTTTGTTTTCTGAAAAGCTTTCCTTTAATACTCTCTTCCTCTGTGGTTTCTCATGTGACTCTCTTTCCTTTTGTCTACAAGCTCCCGTGTCCCCAGTCCTACAGCCTGAACTTTGCCTTTCCATAAATCTCAGCCAGTCCAGTTTTCATTTGAATTCCCCAGAAAGAACTCTTATGAGTCTAATCATTGGTATCTTCCTTTCTGCTACACTTTGGCACCTGTGGTTGCAACTGTAAAATATTGCCTGAGGTGGGAAAAGTAGTTTCTGAAATTGCATCTTTTATCCAGAAGCCTTTGTTTTACAGCAGCAAATACAGGCAGAGGAACTCTTTTCACCTAAGGGTGGGTATTTTTAATTCAATTACCTCCCACTAGATGTACAGGAGTACTTGGTGTAGCACATGCCTTTGTTTTATTTTTCATGGAAAGCAGGCTGGTATCTCCTCTTTCATCCCTGCAGAGATTATTGTTTCAAAAAAGGCAATTTTTTTTTTTTGTGTCTGCCTTTTTAGCATCATTTCTTTTCTTCTTCTGTCAAAAGAGGACACACTCCTGCCAACAGCACAGTAGTCTGAAGAGAAGAGGGGCTGCTTCAGGCCAACTTGCTCCCTCTTTTATGTTGTACTCAAGGCAGATGGAATTTTTTTTTTTTTTTTTTTTTTTTTTTTTTTTTTTTTTTTTTTTTTGTGTGTGTGTGTGTGTGTGTGTGTTTGGTGAACTGGTTACTGAATGTAGGCAGATGATTGCTAGTACTCAGATATTTTAATATATGAAAATTTGGGAAAATTTGGAGTTAAACATAGGAATTTGGCATGTGTTTATAACACACTCCACTTGTAGCTTGCAAGCAGCCAAATTCCATTCTGGAAGTATAGATTTACATCTTCATTTGTGTCTCTTTTGTTGGGCTGTGATCCCAAAATGATGGTAGCTCAGACTGGATAATTTGAATAAAGAGATGTCCCCATTTTCAAATACAGTCGATCTTTGCTGATTAAGAAGTTTTAAGTAAGAAAATACTGTGACAAGAAAACAGATTGCAAAAAATGTAATGTAGCAGACATTAGTGATTAAGCATTAGAACTGGCCACAGGGTTGGTTGGCAGAGAAGCTCTACATTATTAAAGAAGGGGCTCTAATTCTCCTACCACCATTCAAGCATTTGTAGCAGTTTGGCCTGATGAATTCTTAGGAGCCTATTTTCCTCCCTTAACAGAGATCCACCTTCAAGGCAAACTTCCAAGGGAGAAGAGCAAGAGCAAAGGAAAATTTTTCTCTTCGAGAAAAGTGTTTGTTTTGTTTTGGTTTGGTTTGGTTTGGTTTTGATTTGTTTTCTTTTGTTCTGTTAAATGAGACTACAATGTGGTTAGAAAAAATCTGTGCAAAAAATATATTAAGACCAGAAAGCGGAAATAATTAGTGAGATTCTGAGAAAGACATTCACCTAAGCTATTTAGGACTTTGGAGCAGAAGATGCTTAAAATGTAATTTAGATAAAATGTCTACATCCAAAAAGAATGCCTTAAAAATACAAAAAAAGTCAGTACTAACCCTAGTACAAACATCAACAAAGTCAAAACCACCAGACATCCAAAAAGTTTAATATTTCAGAAAGAGTCAGAGTTGAAGTAACAAAGTTGTGTTACTTTGCATCAGAGAAGCAAAGTATAAACATCTTTGAAGGGTGGAGGGCCACAATGAATTGGGGAAAAAAGGAGACCATTTATGTGTTTTTATCTGGCTTTTTGGGATGCAATGTTGGCTAATTAGCCAAAAAAAAAAAAAGTTGCTTTTCTGAGAAATAACAGAATGTCTTGGGTTAAATATATATAATAGTTTTGGATTTCTTTTAATTCTTTCTAAATATAATTTCAGAACAAATCAATAATTTTAAGTCCTCATGAAGCAAATTACAATTGTAGTTGAAACACAATTTGTACTACATTTGAGTTGGTGAATCTAACTATAAGAAATGTGCCACTCACTGATAAAATGCTGAGGTGGATTGATAGACTAACATCTTATCTAATTCTAATGCCTCTGAGAGCATGAACCGTGAATCAGTTCTAAAACTATGAGTACTCATTAAGTTCAGGGATTGTACAGTATATGCAAGTTTTTTTAGACCCAATGCAATTCAGTATAATTATGTAGTGTACAAACATTGCAATTACGAAGTATTGCAATTTCTTCAGAAGTTCATTTAGCTGTGCACAAGCTTACAATATACTTACATATTAGTTACACAAGCATTTTAGATGTAATTAGTGTCATAAAATTTGAAGTGTTACAGAACATTTATGACAACTACGAAGGAGACAGTACAGACATAGGATGAAAATATTGTTAGCCTCTAAATATATAAATCTTATATACTCTGAAGTAATGTCAGCATTTTCAATGTATTTTCAAGGAAAAAAGCAATAAACTAGGCATGAGTTCTCATTATTTATTTTTTACTAATTGGCTGTGCTATAACCAATCCTTATTTACCTCCCTCTTCGAATTTACGGATTTACTGTAAATTATATTTGGGCAACACAGCAAAATGAACTTAACTGTTTTCAGTGGAAAACCATGATATATTATGACACTGCCAGTATTATCCATAGAATTTTAGGTCTGCTGGAATTTCAAATATAAACCACCCATTTTCAGTGGTAACTTGTTCCAGATTTCTTTGGAGTTTGAATAAATTCCTTTATCTTTCACTTGGATCTTCAGTTTTAATAGTCACCTCACCCTCGTTAAAGTTAGTCTTTATTATTGAAGTATTTTGGCCATAAATTTTACTTTGATACTGAGAGCGAGACACAAAAATTCAGTTCCTTCCCAGAAGAATGCAGAAGCTAAGGAGAAGTTCACAAAAGAATGTGACAGACTTTCATTGTATTATTTCTAACAATCAAGGAGAGAGGCATAAGGGAGAGAAGCTTTGGGATTGGCCTGTCAAGAATTTGGCCTAGTAATCTCCTGCTGGAGCTACTTGTCCCTTGTCCCTGTGGGTTCAGACCCTTTGCCCAAGATGTACCCCTCGAAACTTAGCATTTGATCCTAACATCCTCAGAAATTCAGTTATGTCTCCTCCTGCTCTCTGTAGGTTGATAATTGAATTCCAAAACTGCATTAATAATTTGGGGTTTTCTGATAAGACTCTTATGTTTAGTTAATACTGATGGCCTCTCCTTCTATCCATTTTTCTTCATTTTTAAAATCCATATCTAGCATCCATATTAACATATGACAAGTTTCTCAGTTTAAATGCTATATGGAAAATGATGTTTTGTTTTGAATGAAATACATTGCTGTATAATTTCACTTGGTATTCCTAGTTTTCATGAGCTGAAAAATAGTGATAACTGTTTGCCTTTCATATTTAGTCACAGATTACGCAGGAAATGAAGAACAAATATGTGGGCCTTATCCTTTTTGTGAGGGTTCTATATGCTAAGTTTGTTTACACACGTCGTTACACACAAAAATATGAAATAAATTTATATTAATAGTTTATTATGATATTGTATATACGGTTGTTACACTTAAATCTGTTTTTTTAGTACAATTTCACTCTTTGTCTTAAGAAGGCTCTTATGAATATCTATTACTCATAACTGCATTGAGAAAACTAAATTTGGTTCTGTGAGTTTGTTTGACTATCTGCCCCTTGTTACATTACAGTTAATCCAAAGTAAACTGGACTCAGGCATTCCAGGCCCATTTGCATTGGTATGGGCATATGCTTAGGTGTCCATTCATTAATAAAGATTTTCAGATGCTTTTCTTTATTGCTTGCATTGAAGCAAAAATACACACCCTGGCAAACTGAGCATTTTCTCTGCCTTCAGATTGTAGTTTACACAGAACAAGCTGCTTTAGGGACATTCTCTTCCATACAACGGACAGTAAAAATGCATGAGCCTTCCGAACATGGTCCACAACAGGATGGCCAACAGCAGTATCTTTTTAGAAAGGAAATGTCCATAGTCTGAAAATAATTTGATATAACATGTCTTCTGTGTTGTACATTATTTTTCAAGTCAAAGCCTCTAATTCTGCTGGATGCTGTATGATGCAGTATAAGTCTCTCTGTGCTGCATTCTATTGCACGGGAAAGATAAGTCTTACTGTTATCATATAAATGGTTTTTATACTCCCTATATTGTAGGTTGGACTTGATGATCTCAAATGTCTTTCCAGCCTAGTTGATTCTGTGATTTTAATTTTTTTTATGCAAAATTTTGATTCTATTTTAATTCAACATAGGGAATTTTGCATGAAGTTACCTTGAAAAATGGTTCTACAGACTTGGTCAACTCTAGTGGTCAACTTCTGACATCATAGGATTATTTTTTCTATTTTCCTTTTTTCTACTTAAGCCTCAGAATACCACTGCTTAATATTTATGTGAAAAAAAATTAATATCATCCATTTCATGTGATCCTCATCTTTTAGTATTTCTTAAACTTTGAGGAGATAAAGATTAAAAGTGAAAAGTTAATCACGGAACTCGATGATTAATGAGAAATTTTAGGCTACTACTCCTCTACTTAGACATGGACATCCCCTGAAAACATGATTTTTCCAGCCATCCTTGGTTTCAGATTCACAGTTGGGTCAAAATCAGGTTTAATCTGCATTACAGCATCTCCATGGGAAAAAAAAATAAATCCAAATTCTCTTGATGCTTTCAGTTTTAGCTTTCATATTTTTCAGATTCTGCGCTGCCTTAAGGTGTAGTTCAGTCCAGTATGCAAATGGACCAAAACTTACAAAAGTGTAGGACCTCATGACTGGTCATCTTTTTTTGTGACCATTCTTAGTCCATCGTGGGTGTAGCCCTGGTCAGGCTCTTGTCCTGCTCAAGGTGTAACCTAAAGGCCTTTCAATAAGCATCTACTTTTTTCTCCAGCTCTGTTCAGTTTCTGTTTCAAGTCAGCCTTCCCAAGGCATCACTCTTCCTTGGTCTATGTAATTAAAGTATGATACTTTAAACACTGACACTGTTAGAGCTCTCTGTGTCTTCAAAGCACTTCAAAATACTTATCTCTGTGACATCAGAAAATGTTAGTTCCATTTTACAGAGAGTCTAGAAAAGTTGGCAAGCCTGTGGAGCATGCCATTCCTAGAGCTGGCAACAAATCCTGGCAGTCACAGCTGTCATTCCCAGGTTTAGATAAATCTGCTTCTCTTCACTGTTTAAATAACATGATAGGCCTTTACCATTCCTGAATAAATCTGTTTGTCACTAGACTACTTGTCTCGTGGGACCAAAAGAGAAGAGAACAGTAAAGAAGAAGGAAGAAAAGGTGATTTCCTAGTCCTCAATGAAAAGCTGTTTTAGAGCCACTGCCAAGGGAGCACAAGGCATGGGTTAGTGTTGCTGGGAATAACTACAGTCATATGCAATTATACATATTTATTTCAATTAATTATAAGCTCATAGGAACTGGAGATGGAAAAAACCCTTCTATACTAATGCCCTTTAAATGTACCTGAAAGCTAGGATGCATTTAGTAGAGCTTTGAAACACACTTCAGAGAAATTTGGTAAAGCTGTCAGTGTAAGCCAATCAATATTTTTTTTTTCCCGCATATTCAATGGGAGCTTCCTCACTGGCTACTGAGGTAAAACACATTTTCTGAGTTTGAGTGTCTTGTCTTACAACTGACTGGTACACCTTGATTGTTTATACAAATGCTGATGATAAATATGACAATTGGGATTTTAGGGTGCTTTTTGAGTTTTGGTATTTAAGATTATATATCCAATTGCATTCTGGACAATCTTTCGAGATTGGCAGCTTGGTGTTTGTTTGTTTATTTATGCTATCAAGAAACTAACAAAAGTCACATTTATTTAAAATTTGACATATCAATTCAACATAAACAAATATCTTGTCAACGAAGTTGTTTAATCTTACATACATTTCTTCTTCTGTTCTGATAAAATATTAAACCTGATTGCATTTGAGGATGAGTTACTACAGTATAGTAATTGGGCTGTTTATAAACATTTAGAATTCCTAAATGTAACATTATCCTCGATAATAATTTGTTGATTGAGCTGGCAGAAGACAATGGGTTTTGATTAGATGGTGATGTCTCATTAATATGTATGGTTCTCTTTCTCCATTTTGTTTCCATTTATTCCTGTACATTCAGGGTGGGGGGACAATTTATTTTTCATTATTATTGGTTCTACATGGTTTTACATAATTTCAGTCATTCTTAGATTTCTTCTAATGTTCTGAGCTCCTTATTACCAATCACCTATTTACTCCTGTCAGTGATCAACAATCACGTGAAATAAACAACCAACAACTTAATTAAACATATTTCATATATGACACTGGAAGAGTCTAGATGTACTGTAAAAAATAGAGAACACTAAACCTATCTCCAGGCCTCAGCTTCTCAACAGGGTAAGTTTAAATTTAATTTTGGGCTTTGCTACCAAAAGCAGGCAGAGAGACAAGAGGTGTCTCATAAGAAATAGACGACATGGAATAGTAAGGCAGAGCAGGAAAATATGGGCTTGCTCTTCCCACTGAAGATGAAGATGAAGAGAGAACACAGAAGAGTAGCTAACTTCAGTGGAGGCAGCTGTTCTGACTCCATCAGTGATGGTTTCAGAACATCACATTACATCACCCTCAGCAACAGACCTTTAAAATTATTTAATTTCAGCTAACATTTTAGGCATGAAATAAAAACAACAAACCCAGCCATAATACTAGTAAAATAGTTTAGAAGACTTTTCAGCCTCTAGGCAGCTACAACTATTTGTTCATTTATTTATTTTAGGACAAGCAAGAGGAATCTAGGGTTAAGAATAAACTCTGCCCATGGCTTGTTGAAGTATTGGGGGAACAATACTTCAATACTTGTGTTAGAGCCAATACAAGTTCATTTCATATGGAGCTTTTCATATAGTTTTGCTCTGTGGAGATTGATCTGATGATGTGAGGAGAAATTTGGGGATGAAGTCTATCTGATCTGCATTTTGTTGATTTTTCCACTTGCTATCTTGCCCTAGCTTTGTACTAGTTAATATTTTGGGAGCACTTGTTTCTTGCTTTTTAGTTCTGCAGGGAACAAGACAGCTGAACACTGGTCTTGGCTGGATGGAGCAACTAAGTAATGAAAAGCAGTTTGAAGGTAAGTGTGCAACTCTCATCACCATAATTATAAGCAGACTAGTGATGTGAAACCTGTTTATTATTACAAAATGATAACTTCCCGACTCTTTTCCATTTCCTGTCTTTCTAAGGGACCCTTCTGCAAAGCAGGGGTGAATTTTCTTGAAATGTCTCAGTAATGTCTATTATAGTGACCAGGATGATCAAGAAGGTCCTTTGGGTAGCACAATGACTGAGAAGATTTTTTATGCAGGAATCTAAGGTGTGCAAGTCAGTTACTTTGAGTTTACTCTAAAAATTCTGTTAAAAAAAAAACTTCCACAGCAAAATTAGCTTGAAGTAAAAAAGACAAAAAAACTTTCCATGACCCACAGTCCTATGGTATGTACTGTAGCAGACAATGCTGGCTCTGCAAGTACTGAAAAAATACATTTAGGTATTTTTTTAATGCTCCAGTGTAACCCCACCTGCAAAAAACATAAATAAATAAAAAAGAAAATAAACTCAAGCAATGACATTGGTTGCTCCTGCTGGTCTGAGTTAACTTAGCATAATCATGTCACAAAAACCAAACGCTTTACGTTTTGAGGTGTAGCCCTGACTCATAGACTGACACTCCATCTTGGCCCAGTAATTCTTCCCATAAACTATTTGAATCCAGTGAATTACTATAAACTACAAGCAAGTTTTAAATCTGATCTGGCTCTGCTACTATTTGTCTTAAACAAAGATTTGCGTGGACCTTCTTTTTCTGTCTTACACTGGCTGCACCCACATGAAAAATAGCTCTCAATACATGCAGGATGTGGGAGGTAATTGTCTGGGGATTTTAATGGAGCAGAAAAATTCCAAGGTTTTGGAGGATGCTATGGGATGTTTCTTCTTGATAAGACATGAGAGGACAGGAAGAGATTTCAAACTGATTGATTTTGGGGAGTACTGTGGGCTGTGTTTTGTATTATGCCTGAGCATGCCATTCATCCATAAATCTGTCCAAACCTTATTGAACTTCAGGGCAATGCATAACCTCCTGCATTCCCAGGCCATCCAGCACAAACTCATATGAGAAACAAAGAGATTGGTTCTGCAGCAGAGAAATGGTAAATGTATAACTTTCCCTTGTGAAGAAGGAAAGTATCTGCTTTACCTTGTAAAAAGCTGCTTGTGGATTTGAACTGAAACAGTAATACAAATGTCAGAGTGGAAAAGGATTTGGCTATTTGAGCCAATTAACTGTACCATGTTTACAGTAAAAAACCACTGATCATCAGGCATGGGAAATTGGTAGAAACAGAGCAGCAACTCTTTTTTCAATAGAGATTGTTGCTTTGATCATGGTCCTCATGTTCCATGGAGGAACAGGCCCCCCTGCTCTCCAATATATCTTATTAGCAAAGGGGTTTACATTTAGCTCTGCTCTTGTAGATTACATCTGCATTCTTTGTTTACTTTGATACTGTTTGCTTGAAAATTGCATTTTTTAAAATCTTACATTACATAAAGGCACAGAGAATGAATGTTTAGCTAGAGAACTGTAATATACATGCATGTATGCTAGAAAATTTTATATGGAATTAAAAAATGTAATTACATGCTTCACTTAAGCTTTGCAAGAAGTGTACTAGATATAGTTTTAAACTCTTCAGTCGTTATGGTCTTCATAATTCTGTGGCTTAACATGTACAGAAATTGCATCTTTACCTCCAATTTCAGGAACTTAACAGAATGCTTTGCTAGATGAGAGTGAAGTTTGCAAAGTTGAAGGTTGGAAACAGCTGCTATATTTGCCAATTTTCAGAAGACAAGCAAATTAAGCTCTATAAAGCTAAAATAGCATTCAGTTTCTTGTTGTATGTATATAGTAATAAACATATTTTGTTAAAGAGTTGTAAAGCTTCTTATGCTGCTGTCTAAACACTGTTTATTGTTCTTCCAGCACTGCATCCTTCTAGCAATCAAAAATATATGCCTTTCTTAACACATCATGCTCAGTCTGATTTTGCTTAGTAATTCTTCCAAGAAGTACTTGAAAGACTGCTTTCTTTCAGACATGACTCCAGAAAAATACATTTGAAAGAGAAACATGTATAGAAAAAATATTGTGCCAAGGTATTAATTAATTAATTAATTAAATAAATAATTTTAAAATAAATTCAACATTCTAATGACTATAAAATTCTTTTGTAGATGAACATTTAAATAGACATTTTATTAATCTCTGAACCTTCTACTTAATTCTACCTCATATTGTGTTTCTTTTGTGTTTTACAGTATGGTGTATTTAAAAAAAATATTATCATCATAGTCAGTACATTATGCTCCCAGTAGTTGAAATATCTGAAGAGTAGTTAATGCATTATCATTATATGAGTTGGAAGTAAAGAATTTGAAGAAAAGTTACATGAAGAACCCTAATGATGCTTGTGCATGTCCTATGGACTTTACCATGCTTTAAACTAGCTCAGTATGTACTTACTTATGCAGCTGAAGTTTGGTGTACATGACTAATTTTACTCTATTCAGTGGATTTATTCTCATTCTCAGCTGATCTGAGGGGATTCTGTCAAAATTACTTTTTCTCAATACATCAATGTAATATACAGAAGTTATTCCAGGTCCAATGAGATTTAGCCTTCATCTGGGATGAAAAAACATAACCTAAGCCTGTTTGTTTCACCTTGTTTTGTTATTTCTTGAGGCCCGTAGTAAAAGCATTGAGGACAGACATAATTTTCTTTTGAAAAGTCTACAGCAACCTTGAACTTTAAAAAAAAAAGTTAATTTCCATTTTAGTGCTTCCTATAATTTTCATCTCTCTATTTCCGAACTTTAAAACCCAGCAATAAACAGAGGGGTTCAAGCCACAACTATTTGCTATTTCCTTCCCATTTATGTAGACTAATATCCTTTTCTATTTTTTTTTCTCTCATCTGATATCTCCTCTGCAACTAATATTGCATCACAAAACTGACTGGGAGTAGCACTGATTGCAGTAAGTGAATCATTACTGTCCATCCATCCATTACTGTTACATCCCCAGGGCACTGACCATATCATTTTCCCTGCCCACTGTTTGCCATCCAGTTTAATGGCAATACATTAAAAGGCAATGGATGAATACAGTAATAACTAATGATAACAGGCACAGGAATGACATGCTTTATGGGTAAAAGATAAATAGAAGAGAGAAAAGGGCTATCATACTTCTTTAAATGGATCTTGGACTTCTCAGACTTGGCTTTAAGGACACTTGCAGCTTTCGGATAACTACATCAGGAGCATTGGCACTTTTTTTTAGGAAGAAGATTTAATATACATCACTGAGTTAGATGCATTAGAATGCACATCATGACAATTGTATGGCATTATTCTAAAGAGCATTTATAGTACACGTATATACTATCTAGTAAAGGACATTAAAATAATTAAGAATTTCAATCTCATAATGAAAATTATCTGAGCACCAAACAATGTCATGCTTATAACCTAAAAATCTCACAGAATTAATTTTTATAAAAAAATAACAATTATCAATAGTCATTATTAAACATAAATTATTTTATGTTAGGGGGTTTTTTTCCTATATATTTGTGTGTTTATGTACAATAATGATCTCTTGGTTTGGAGCTTGGCTTCCTGCATCTTTAAAAAAATAATTAAAAAAAAGACTGCAAGTCCCCATAACTGAGCACTACCTTCATTACTGCAGATAACTTGATACTGGCAACCAGTGCTACCTTTTCACTGCTTAGCCTCTTTTCCACTCCTGTAATGGATGTGTTGTGCAGCAGGGTCTTCAACATATATTCCTACAAGACTTATCTGAGGGTAATGGTGAAATAGTCCTGCCTTCTGTTTTCTTTCTTCCAGTCAGTTGCTTAACATGTGAAGATCTTCCATTTTGTCAGTCTTCATTTCTTTACCTAGAGCAAGTTTGAATGATGACACCAAATTGAGTAAAATAATCAATACATTTAAGAGCAAGCACTGCAGAGAAACCTTGAGAAACTGGAGAAAAGATAGATAGAAACCCCATGAAGTTCATTTGGGGGATATGCAATGTCCTGCAGCTGGGATGGAATAACCCCAAGCCTCAGTACAGCCTGGGAGCCAGCTCTCACCTCAGAGAAATGGTGGAGTTGGGGGGTTTGCAGTAAAGGACAGGGGTCCTGGAGGACAATAACTGGAACATGGGTCAGCAGTGTGCCCTGGGGCTGATGGCATGGTGGGCTGCACTAGGAAGAGCACAGTGGCAAGCTGAGGAAAGTGGTCACTGCCCTGTGGGACTTGTGAGGGCACAAGTGGGTCACTGGATTCAGTGCAGGGCTGCCCAGTGCAAGGCAGAGGTTGACAAAGTAGAATGAGCCCAGAGGAGGGTTGCCGTGGTTGTTGGGGCTGAAGAACAGAACTGAGAGATGTAAGCAAAGAAAGGACATAAAGAAAACTGAGAGTCTGAGAGCTGGGTTTATTCAGTCTTAAGAAGAAAGGGCTGTGGGGGATGTCGTTGCCATGCACAGCTACCTAAAGGCCTGGCCACAGGGACTTCTGACAGATGTACACAATGAAAAACCAGGATGTAGCTGACACAGGGTGCAGCAAGGCAAATTTACCCTGGATTTACACAAAAAAGTCCTAAGTGAGGGTGGTTAAGCACTGGAAGAGATTGCCCAGAGAGGCTGTGGATTCTTCTTTTGGGAGATGTTAAATCTCAGCTGGTCAGTGAGCAAGCAACCTGCTGGATGACTCAACGACCTCCAAAGATTTCTTGCAGCTTGAACTGAAATTTGCTTAGATTAAGTTAGAATGCAGGTGGTTTATTTGTTGTTGTTGTTGGTTTGGTTTGGTTTTTTCTTGTTTAAGTTTTTTTTTATTATTATTATTACATGTTTTCAAATAATTATTGCTATAAATGCAGATCTTCTGAAATAATGGGCTATATCCAGACCTCCTAAAATTTAGTCAGAACAGTAATTTTAACTTCCACACAACAATCCAGAATAGTTTTCCATATTAATCAACTAAGGATGCACCAAAAGGTAGCTTAGAGACCTTCACTTTCTATAATTGTGTCATTCTATAATTGTGTCAAGTTAATGCTCTCTAAAATCTAAGTATCTGGTAACATTATTTTTATCATGTAACTATTACAAAGTTTTTTGCTAATTAGTTTGTCTTTGTAAAATCTTGTTGATGACCTTTTGAATTTCCAGGGCATGAAGCTGCAGTTATGCAAACTGGACTTGCCATTAACACCTGTGCTGAATTATTTCCCACTGATTGAACAGGTGTTGGGCACTGTGTAACTCATCATTGATTTGGAATGGATGATTTTGCTTCAGGATACTTCTGGCAAGCTGAACCTCTCTAGTTGTTTTTTTTACTAACATAAAAAGAGGGAATGGACTTGAAACTACAGCCATCACTGAATAATGAGTGTTGGGGAAAAAAACCCTGACTTTCAATATTGACAACCAAAGTAGATAAAGAATTCCCTAATGAGAAGAGAGCTATCTCATTTTGCAATCACTCTCTTGAACGGTGTGAAAAGAGATAATATTATCTTAAATGGACATATCAAGTCATGAAACAATACTGGATGAATTTTTCAGATACAACTGCATAAGTTTGTATCTGGCTCCAATTACTGTTTAGTGGACAACAAATTCATTTGTAGCTTAGAGTTCACATTCTTGATAATACTCATGATAAGTAACTTAAAAAAAAAAAAAGCTACCCCAATACTTGAGGAACAATAGGTTCCAAGTCACAGGATATGCTCAGTTAAAAGCATTAGTTTTGCTCCAAGGGAAATTGTCAGCTCTGTTCTTTCAAGTACAGATCAGCAAAACAATATCTTTAATTATTACATTATACAGAGATGGCAACCTATAATATGTTATTCATAATAATTGTTAATAAAGGTGTTGTTTTCTTTATCTTTAATGAAAAATAGTTTAGTCAACACTTTCTAAAAGGGCTGTTTTTTCCTATTGAAAAAAAAATTCTATTTGAATAAATTTTGAGAAGAGTTAGATTCTCATCTGCCCCCCAGTCTGTCAGCTCTCGAGTAAATTTGAGTTATTTTCTCTGAATATCTAATACAGTTTGGCTGAATATATTTCTTTTATAAAGTGATGTAAAGGTGGGTCATGGAAACCTGAGTCTTGAGCCATCAATTTGCTATTCTATTCTCTGAAACCATAATCTTCTGAGATTACTTCCCAGAAAGTGTCTCTTGCAGGTGGTCTCATAATCTGGCTAGACCTACACCATGGATGTTTAAAGTTAGCTGGGGAGATCGAAAAACCTATAAAGATGTAAGAAATGTTAATTGCAATTTCCTTAACATATGGCTGTCCCATGACAGAGAAGTTATATTCTGTTTTGATAGTTTTATTGCAACCATAAAATGAGAGTGGGGGTAAAGTTGGAACCCAACAGGGCTATATTTTATTACAATCTGCCAAGGAAAAATACCCCTTTTTACTTGTTTTATATTCTAATGTGTATTTTGTACATATAGTCACTCTTGTATTTGTATTATTGACATTACTTGTTTGGAATTGCTTTATGTAAACTGATATGTGTCAGTCTTTAATGGTGTACAGACCTTAAAGGGAGGTTAGAAGTAATTGAAAATGGAATTAAGAGCTTGGAAAAATATCTTGTGTACTTACATGAAAGTAAGAACATCCAGAAAAATAAATAATAAGTAAAATATATATGTTCTGTAGAATCAAGTGATATGAATCACATGATGAACAGTCACCTACATAAGTTGCCTTTGAAATATATAATTTATTCCAGTTGTGGGATTTTATGACACTATATACCCTGAGCTACTCAGAACAGCATTCTTTATGGGAAGATAGCTCTCATTTGCTGTGTAAGCAGATGTTGCTATCTAAGTCACCCAACCAAATCTTTGTTGTTGAAAAGGGAGATTTACGATTTGAGTCTCACTGCATGACCTGGTGATACGTTCTGTCCAAAAGTTAAATATGAGAACTTTTCACAGACATAGGCCAGATGCTCCACAGAAGCTCATAAGTTAGAACAGAAATAACTGACCACAATATTATCACTGCTATAAATTCACCACACAGACTTTAATTGCTAGTGAGACTACAACACTCATGCTCTGTCCTGCAGCATTTTAATTTTTAAACTTAAAGAAGGAAAGGTAGAAACGGAGCAGGCTGAAATTGTTATGTCTCTGTGCAAGGGCACGTGAGGCTATCTTTTGAGTACTCTTGTACTCTGGAATTTTGATGTTCATGCTCGAGCTCTCCTCTGAAGATTTAAATTGAGATTGCTTTATGGCTAAATTCCAAAGTCTGCTGACAGAAACTGTAGTATCTGTACAACAGAAATGAAAACATTCTTTCCTGCTTTTGCTAATGATCAAACAGCTAAATTGTGATTGTTAGCTAATGTGTCACTCCATGAAAACCATTGGGAGAAATTCTGCACAGATTTGCTGAGTGGATGGCAATTTGCCCTTTAATTCTCACAGTGCATTAGCTTCTATACAGTGTGTGTGTTTTGTTATCTTGTGTCTAGAGCAATATCGAGGCTGTGGTTTCCTTTTCAAAGCAGCTCCATATGAGTCAAAGAGAAACTTACAAAAGCTGTGTAAAGTCTATTGAGAAGCTCAGTCTTTGTGTAGCAGCTAATTCCTACACAAACAAATATGAAGGATCAGCAGGTGCTTTATGCTATATTGTAGTTTTGAGTGTTATAAGCTCATGGAAGGAAGATGGGATTTAACTTTTTGTGCTCTCCTGCATTCCATGTCTAAATTCTAATTGGAAAAATCTGGAAGGAACTGCTTATAAAGGTTGTATATAAATAAGCTTAGAAAAAAAGAAAACCTTAAAATGGTTTGTCTCCACAGGACATGTTTACAATAACAGACAACAAGGTCTTTTATTCCCATGTTAGGGCTGATGGAAATTTGGTGCCAGTCTGCATGTCCTTCACCTGCTATCCCTGAGTAGATGTTGATTTTTCAATTTACAGGTCTGTTAAGAATTCATGGCAAAGTTAAATTATACATGAGAATGAGAATTTTCTCCTCCAGAGAGGAGAGTCTCAGTTTGTTGTGATATGGGTTTTGTATTTTTAATTGCTAATATACTGTCAGAAAAAGACCATTTTTGTTTCCTCTCCCCATTCCTCTTTACCATATATTTAATTTCCTCCACACCAATTTGTTGTTTCAGTATTAATTGAAAAGTGGATTTAGCATGGAAGGAAAAATATTGATGTTCTTTTGGAACTACTCATTAATTCAGAGGCAGGGGAAGCTGGAGACTTAAAAATTTGCCTTCTATCAGTGCTTAACATATAGGGTTAATTGTGTAACTCAGTTTTACTATACAGTTCATTAGAACTTTAAAGCCAAATTATTATTTTCATTCATGCCTGTAAATTTCAGATTATTCCCGCCCAAAATTCATAACATTTATTTTTCAGGTCAAAAACCTCATTAATACTGCACTGGCTCTTACTAAAATTTTATTTATAAAATAGTTTTCACATGAAATGAGATGTAGATCTTTGGCAATAGAAAATATTATAACTGGGGTAAAATCCTTGACAGAAAACTGTATTTTATACTGCAATTAATTTATTCTATCACACAACACAGAGTGAATTTTGGATCATGAAGAAACTGTGAGAAGTAGATAGATTTGTTTAAACACCAGTAGGTAAGAAAGTTAAAATATTTTCTGTTGTTGAAGGGGAAGCACTCACACAGGTATTGAGAAAAGTGACATTTCATGAAAGCATTAATTGGCAGGTTGAATTAAATCATTATAGTTTTGGATAGTTTTGGTTTCTTCCCACTTTATTTTTGTTCAGTCGTTTATCATAGGCTGAGTAACCTGGGATTCTCCAGAGTGGACGAATTCCTTAGTAAACTTTCCATGGCAGATTCCCCAACATAAGTTCTAGCCTTGTGCTGGAAGGAGTTATGATATAAAAAATTCTATTGCTTTGCAAAGAAGTACTGGATCTGGCATGCCAGTGTCAATTCTGGTTAACTTATTGTAATTCAGAAGTCCTCTGGGTATTCCATGTCCAGAACTGTAAGATAACTGACTTTCTCTTGGTATCCTATAAGAATAACTTGTGAAAAAAATAAGTTATAGTAAGTATTGAGTGATAATATTCTTGAAAGGTCTATTACTGTCAAGGGAAACTAGAAAATTTTAGGAGCTCTAAATACGTTATTTTTAGCAAACTCATTCTACTATACACACTTCTCCAGTACCAAGGAGAGCTGTATAATTATACAGCAGGTACATAAAATAAATTTGACATCTGATTGTGAATGAATGTCAAATTACTGCGCTGAAAAACACAAAAATTGAGTGACTTGCATATGGAAAAGCTTTAAAGGGATGGAAAATAGAATTATGTGAAGACAATAAAAGGTGTTTAATTCCTCCCTTTGCATTGTCACTGTTTGAGTAGCAGTTACATGGCAGACAACATGTGCAGTGCAGCAGGAACACTGAAGAAAGCAATTACTTACTGGTTTACTGTCTTTCTAGATGAAGTGCATGGTTTATATTTGCTGGCAATATATATATGTATATATAATGTATAGTAGCATGGGGCAAAGAAGAACACCTTGTGATGCACAGTTGTTCCTTCCTTTTGGAGTAAGAAAATGATGGTTGTGGATAATTAAATTCTGCCAATGAAGTACCAGAACTCTGAGATCCCTTATAAATTCAAACTACCACAATTGCTTGACCTGCGCACAGAAATCATAGAATGGTTTGGGTTGGAAGGAACTTTAAAAGGCCATCTAGCCCAACCCCCTTGATAGGAGCAGGGACATCTTCAACTTCATCAAGTTTCTCAGAGCCCGGTCCACTCTGACCTTGGATGTTTCTAGGATTGAGTCACCCACCACCTCTACTCTTTGTCTTATTGGCAACAGGCCCGACTAGGAACTCTTTTCCCATCTTTCCCACCAACTTCAGTGAGAATTTCACATGGCAAATCAGGACAGCACTGGCCCATATTTCACATGACAATGCCAAGTATAGGGAGAAAGGAACTCTTGTGAAGAAAATCCAGAGTGAAATAAGAATACATAGTAGTCATAGGAATTATGTGGTGAAGCAAACATATTTGTATGAAGTGGAGAATAACTGATGCTGAACTTCTGTATGGTGCCTCCAGCATCTGTTTGACACTGAATTTTACCTCCAGTCAACTATGCCAGTGGAGTTAAAAAAAATAAATCAGCATCAGCAAGAGATACTCTTCTCAGCAATCTTAATGACAGAAAGGATAAGATTTCTGTTGGTTGTAGTTGTAAGTACCTGTGTTCTCAAGATGATCTCTAGATTTCTATTATTATATTTTATTTTGAGTATTTTTTAACCTACAGGAGAAAAGGTCCTAAGGGCTTTGTGAACCAATGTTTTTAAGTAATTTATTGTAGAGATAGAGGGCAAATTTTCATAAATAGGTTGTAACTTAATTTTTGGCCCTGGTAAGAGACAAAAACTTTGGGCTGTTGTATGCTAAAAAAGGTGGTTTATGGAAGGTCATCAAATACATGGATCAACTTTATCCCAGCTAAAAGGATTTCAGCTATTCTAGTCCATACATATATGTATAGGTCTATGTAAAATGCGTGTCTCATCTGATACAGTTTTCATTTTTGCAGTCTCGTGTGTGTGTGTGTGTGTGTGTGTTGAAATTATGTATTTATTTTTTTATTGTGGGCAGAAATTACAAATTTTGGAACATCAAGGGTTAAGTTGTGAAAGCTTTCTAATGCGGGAAAAAAAAAAGAAGTGCCAGCTTTTGTGAAGGAATTCAGATCTGTCCTTCTCTTGTCATTTACAAAATGTTTTCATGCTTAAGAACTTGAATAAAAGCGGTGACAAATTCTTAATTTGAGCACACAGATGCTGTTTGTGTACGCTATTTTCTTTCTGTCCACAAAAGTCATCAAATGCAAAAAACAATTTGCATGCAGACATTTTCATATGTATAAAGCTGTGCATATGCAAAGTGAGTGCTGATAAATTAATGCTCTAGAACCCAGCTAATGTAAAATTTTCCTTTTATAAAAGTTTTGGTGGTTTTTATGAGAGAGAGAGAGAGAAAAAAAAAAAAAGCTTAAAGCTGAGTCATACAGTTCCGTCTCAGGAAAGAAAATTAAGCAGAAATATCGTTTAACTTCCTAGAAGGGAAATCTATCATTAATCCCAGTTCAAAAGCTGAGAGCTACAACTCAGCTTAACGCCAGGAAGTCAGCCCCAGCAGAGACGGTGTCTACCCAAAATTCGTGGCCGGGAATGTTCAGTATTAAGGAGCCCCCAGAATGTCCAGGGCACGGTCCCGTCGCTCCGGGCCATGGCGGGGCAGGACGCGCTCTGGGCGCCCCTTGGTTCACCATCGCACGGGCCCGCCCCGGCACCGGGCTGCGCTAACGCCGCGGCGAACCAGGCTCGGAAGGCTTGGCATTAATAAAGCTGTCATGTACGCTCTGCAGGTGACATAAAACCTTGGAAGATGCCTGGCCAATGGCAGGTTCCCCTCCCGCGGCAGACGGGCAGGGTCTCATCGGCAGTCAGCCTGCGTGCCGGAGCCGGGCTCCGGTCTGCCCGCCCGCACTGCGGGCACCGCTCCTGCCGGGATGCTCCCGCCTGGACAGCCTCTCTCCCCGACACGCGGGACTCAGCTTTATGGTACAGGCAGGATTTATTCTTGAAAGGTCTATTACTGATGAACGGGGGAGGAATTTCACCTGGGTTTTACTAACTGGGAAAGCTGGAGGCAGAGCTCGGTTACACAGTGTAACATAAGGTGGTGCAGGGGTCTAATATCTGTCACAATCAAAGGCTAATGCAAATTCAGTGGGCACTGTAATATCAGCACTAATAATCAATGTTAAATTAAGATGTATTATCTAGGTAGCATGCATAAAGAAAAGGGGAGTCCTGAAATGTCATAATCATTTTAATTAGAGTGGTGTTGGAGCTGGGGAGGAACGCTTGTTGCCATAAGGAAACGATGGTAAAATCCTGGCCAGTTTTTTCTGGAAAACACACTGTTAATTACACTGACATATGCTGAAATGAGACTGTATAGTTACTCTCCTTGATGAAGTGAGCTCTGTGTTTCTTTTGAAACAAGATTTGAAATAAAGTACATAAATAGAGTGGTAAAAAACTCCTTTAATACTTCCTGTCTTCCCTCGCCCATATATTTCCCTTGTAGTTATTTTCAATCTACAAATTAATTAAAAGTGCAGCAGGCACAGTATATCTGTGAAAGTTGTCTCTCTCCCACACTCTGCACTTGTTCAGAACATAAAGGTTGTAGAAGTGAGTAAGAGCATTTAATGTAAAATTGCTTGAATGCATGTGTGTGAGGATTACTGCAACCCAGAAAGGGCAATCGTGCCCTGTGCGGTATCACACACCATCATCATTAAAACTCAGGGCTGGAGGGTGCAATTTTTTAGTATAGTTTTTATGTATTGCAAACTATATATTACATACATATACATATATTAGTTTACTGCTTGTTCTGCTTTTTTTTCTGTTTCCAATATCACAACATAGCAAGGTAGGGATTATGGAGTATCACAGATCATCCTTGTTATGCATAACATGTTATCTGTGCTAAATTAGAAAACAGGAGGCAACCGAGGGCAGCTGGTAGTTGCCCTTTACTATAATCTCCCAATAATCTGTTTTATCTAGCCTGGTCTTCAATTCTAGTTGTAATGATGAGTCAACTTTTTCTCCCCTGACAAATTATTCCATTGTCTAACCTTCTGGACATTTCTGCCTAATGCATAGTTTTAATATTTAAGTTTTGAATTTCAGAACATTAGTTCAGCTATAATGGTAAATGTGAAAGCCATCTCCTATCAATTAACAACCATCTGGGAGAGATGGAATCAGAAATGAAGCAAAGAGCTGTACAATAGTGAATGATGAAGTGAAAAAAAACCCCTTCAACCAAATGAAATGGGGTTTTTGAATGTACTTTCTGGGACAGGAAGGTGGTGACCTCTTCAAGTTTAAAAAAATTGTGTCTTTTATACAATTATACTATTCTTTGATAATATGTAGCATTCATAATTCTTACCTGTGAATATATAGAATTCACAATCTTACCTGTGTCAAAATCATTAGTAAGTGTCAGGTCTTGCATTGTGTTAAAAAGTAGCAAAGAAAAAGATAATTATTTGAAATTGTAGATGTGGTTGCCTTCAGAGTGTTTTTGAGATTCTCAGTTGTTATTGCCTAGATTTTTACAGAACACAAATGATTTTAAACATTATCACTTAAAAAATAAAAGAAAACATAATTATGTGTTGCTTAAAAGTTCCAGGGACTCAAGCCTAATGTTGGAAAAATATTTGTATTTGAAGAATGGCACAAATAGTACTTAAGATCTAGACAGGCTTCAGCATCTGATTTTACAAATGCTGGGACTTTGTTCCAGGATTTTGTAAAACTTTATTGCAATGCAGGTAAAGTTTTCTGAATGTCTTGAGAAGGTGATAGATCTCGTTTATCAGATTTTCTCTTTCGTGTACTTCTTGTAAACCCTAACACTGATAAATTATGAGCACTGGGAATGTTTATGGTAGCGGCAATTTTCTCTGTCCATGACGTGAGATGAGGAGGGAATGCTGTCACATGGCTGTCACCATCAAACTCCTGGGTGAATTAGTCTGCTCTTTCTGTAGGGATCAAGCAGAATTTCAGACTTCATAGGTACAAGAGACTGCTTCAGTTCTGTGTGTTGATTCCTTATATAGTGTCTAGGAAATCCCAGCTCTCTTTTCTTCCTTGAGGATTAGTGAAACACAAGAAACTTCACACAACAAGCGGTATAACTGGTGTCTGGCCTTTAATGGGCTGTAAAGCCAAATAGTTTCCTGTATGACACAGGATGCCAGGAAATGTCTAGCCCTAAAATTTAAGACCTAAACATTTGGGCCTCCAAATAAGAAGCTGGAGCTCGTCTGTGTTTGTATCCTTCACTTAACTCCAAATGCTACAAAAGAGAACACTAGAAGTGAAGACACACTAAAGCAACACAGTGTTACTCTGTCCCTGAACAGAGAGAGGAATAACTGAAGAAAAAGGAAGAAACTTCCAGCTAGCAGGAAGTTCGTTTTTCACTGCAAAATTATTGTAATACATTTCAGCTATAAGGAAATCCTCTTCCAATTTCATGCTACAGTAGTGTCCATAACAAAAATAAATGTATGTTACCAACATAGATTAAATAGCTGCTGATTGAATATTACACCTGGGAGAGAGTTCAGCAGATACTTATGGCCTAAATTCTGACTTTTTTGCCTTCATTCACTGTTGTTTTTTTCCCCTTTCAGCATCCTCTCTCACCCCCCTCGTCCCCCAGAAAGGAAAGCTTTAATAATCTTGAACGATCAAAACCAGTACATGTTGCTATAATTGTGACTCATCACTTCAGATGATATTCTTTTAATTTTTAAAGGCATTTTTAAATTTATTTTTAATTAATCACATAAAATACAAAGAAAGTGTTTAATATGTTTTACATAATATGCACCTTTGAGGTTAAATTCCTTCATGTATGCCAACAATGTAATTTAATCTGTGTATTGCTGACATAACTGACAATACAGGATTTTGAAAAGTAATCAGAGGAGTCATGAAATCAAATGAACTGGGAGGATTTACCAACACAGTAGACTTTGACATTTCATTTGATGAATATACCTCATTTTGCATTGCCCATTCCTGTAACTCTTCCTCATCTTGGGAAACAAATAGTTTCACATACAAATACTATTGCTGCCTACTTTCATATACAAATAAGAATTCAAATAATGTACAACTATTTAAATTTATTATTTAACTTAGTTAATGTTCAACTCAACTTTTTATTGAAATTATAATTTATTAAACTTCAGTTTCTGTAGGTGTATTGACAGTACTGTTTTTACCAGGTGAGAATTTCTGTCTAAACTAATGTTTTAGGCAAGATGAGAAACCCCCTCTCTCTAACTTGGAATTTTCCTTACAATGTTGAACAAATCATGCTCGATTTCTGGTGAAATCGACTAAACCCTGGTACAAGAAAGCAGTAAGAATGCTTTTCTTTTGAGGGCTGCTTCTTTCCTCACATTGCTATTTCCTATAACTTCAGGGAATTCACTTCCTTACATGCTGTTAAAAGTCGAGATTTACATGAACTGTATAAAAACATTGGGGGAGGGGAAAGCATATTGTCACAGGACACTTTGCAAAGAGTATCCTCAACAAAATTATCAACCAATTGTTAGTTAGGACCACTGAATGTAGCCTTCGTCAAAAATTGTTCTTTGCAAATAGTTACTTCATGCAGACATTCACAGCCTCAATGCACTTCTTCCTTGAGGCATTGTTAGACAAAGCTCTTTCCCAGGGAGACCTGCAGTAGCATAAATTTAAAGACATTCAAAAAACCCAATGTAAAACCAAAGCAAACCAACAACAAAAAACACATTAGCTAAATTGCATGTGTTCCTATAATACAGTAAACAAATAAACTGTCTTCTGCTCAATTTAGAAGTGAATAAAGTCTGTTTGCTTGCACTTACCCTCTACTGCACTACTGGGAGGAATGGAAAGCATTCATCTCATGCACAATCAGTTTTACCTTGCACTCATAATTTTACTTTTTATCTCCTGCCCTGACTCCATATCACAAGAACATATTGTAAAACTACTCACATATGTTGAAAAAACCTGTAGCTGCAGTGTTAGCAATAATAGTATTTTTCTTGTTGTTTGGACAAATTATGGTTTTACTCCCTAGAAAGCTAACCTATTTCACTAATATTTTCCTAGATTACTTTTTGCCTTCCCTTTGAACCTCATTTAGTAAGATGGATTTCATTTTGTTTAATGAGCTTACCTTTCAGCAACTCATCTTGATGTTGGATTTTATTGTCTTATGCATACTCCCAATATCTCAGCTTCTGTCAAAATAAATGTAATGCACAGTGCCAGATGCAAAGATAAAATGCACTGGGTTTAATGGAAGAATTGTCAACTTTTCAGCAAGTATCTGTCTACTGCTCAAGACTAGTGTCTCCTTTTATTTAAATGAGGCCATGTTCTCATATTGACAGTTGGGGCTTTTTTTTATTATTTCCTCTATCATGTTGTTTCTTCTACCTAAGTAAGGCTTCCCTTAACCTTAGCTAGGTAAGATTAAATATTTTGGCTTTACAATATTTTGGCTGAAGAGTATGTTTTTCAGGGCAGCATTTACCTCAGCTAATTTTAAAACTGGAGTTCACTAATGAACATGTAGGTGTCTGCAGTGTAGATGTCAGTATCTGGGACATCTATGCCAGGTCAGGGTAAATGTATGTCTTGTCCCTGCAGCCTGTCTGCAAGACACTGCTGCTGTGATAAAAAAAAATGATGGTTTTCAAAAACTGAGATACGATAGCAATTACACATACTGTTTTGGTAGTTCTTGTGATTGTCATCCTGTATTGCTCTCTGTTGCTTCACAAACTATTTCCCTGTGCGTGCATGTCTGTCTGCCTGATACCTCTCTTAGTTCTGTTAAATCTTGCTGTCTTCCAGCTCCAACTCTTCCAGCTTCTCTCTCTGCCAGTGACCAGGTTGCTCATCCTTTCCACTGTGGTTTTGCTAAGACACCTTATTTTCGAGTAAGACATCTAGCTAGCGAGACAAGAAGAGGAAACCCTGCCTAATCTAGCATACAGGACTGAAATACTTCTTAGCTTTCTCACTCTCTTTGCTTTACCCTTGTCAGAGCAGATTGCTGTGCAGACGGACACAGTCACATTTGAAGTGACAGATTTATGTCTAAAACATGCAACAGAGAGTGTCAGGAACCAAACCTGGGCCTTGATTCCATATGGCATATATAGATGGCTTCCATCAGCTCAGCATAGAGCAAACCCCTCCATAGGTCTGTATACAACAGAGCTGTTTGGAATGTTCAAATACAGAGCCAGGGAAAGATGTGATCCCTAATCAGTGCCCAAGGATCAGGCTCAGAAGTGGGCTCTCTTTATTGATCCATAGTGTGCCAAACCTTGGTCCCATGTTGCAAAACGTGCCTCCAGAAGCAGTACAGGCATGTGCTGATTCTGATCCCAATGTTTTCATTGCAAGCAGTATACACATGCTGTGCAAAGACACATGCAGTATTAAGCATATCCTGGGTTAGCAAAATGTGAATGGGAATATCAGAGAGCTTCTCTTACTTTGTAAATAGACCTGGATGACATCTAAAGGTCTAGGCAACAGGAGAGATAACCTTCCTGTCTTCAGAGCAAGAATTCCCCAGGAGATGCTTTCAACATCATGGAAATGGCATAAAATATAGAATGGATTGGATTAGAAGGGTCTCAAAATCTATTTCCTATTCCCCTGCCGTGGGCAAGGGTACCATCTGCTAGACCAGGTTACTTGAACAGCCAGTTGTGATCTTTTCAGGAGTCCTCAACTAGAGACACAATCCCTCTCTCTAGAAAGAGTTCCTCATTTTGCTGTGTGGGGCTTTGTTGCTGCCAGAATAAAAGGGGTTAGTGCACTTGTGGTCATTCCAGTCTAGGAACAATGCCTTCTTACCAGTGCTATGTCTTGCCATGTGCAGTATTTTGCCTAGCCCCTTGGCTTGTTTTCAAAGTTGGCTCATTACTCCATTAAGTTTGCAGTGGGGATACTTCAGACACATAGCCCCCACTATGCACTATATGAAACATATTTCAGCAATAATCTTATGCTTTTATCTTTGTGTAATTTGAGGTTGTTGTGTTGGTGGAGTTTTGGGTTTTTTTTTAATTATTTGATTCCCTTAGGCCTAGCAACTGTTTAAGAGTTTCAGTCTTTTAGACTGTTATACACCATAGATCATGGAGTCACAGAATCACAGAATGGTTTGTGTTGCAAATGACCTGAAAAATCTCTTAGTTCCAAGCACTTAGGGCAGGAAAACTTCCATTAGACCAGGATGCTCAGAACTCCATCCAACCTGGCCTTGAACACTTCCAGGAATGAGGAATCCACAGCTTCTCTGGGCCACTGTTGGAAAAATCCACAGGCCACTTGTTTCAGTGCTTCACCATCTCCACAGTAAAGAATTTCTTCCCAATATCTAATCTAAACCTACGCTCTTTCAGTTTTGTTATAAAATAAAAGGTGATAATACATTTATCTCCAAGGCTTTATCATGATTCATAAACCATACTGATGGATGTGAAAAGAATGCATGAAAATATCAAGGTGTAATGTATTTAAAGTGGTTAAAATGTTAGATTTAAAAAAAAATGGGAAAGAGAAAAACTTCACTGTCAATTGATAAAGTGTAGAGAAACAGAAGTATCAGTATAATCTTCTTCTCTGTGCAGTTTAAGAGCTGACTTTTGGATAACACAGCTACTGTGCAATGAACTAAAAGTTAAGCTACACAGAGTGTAATTCATTTCACTCAGCTTCAGATGTACAAGCCTGAGACAGTGATTCTAGATTTTCTTCAAAAAGAATAAGGATTCTCAGACTGCACTTCATTATATTCTCAAATAGGTATGCAAACCAGACCAGCTGAATTACTGTCAGGTTGCCTGAAAAAAAGATTATTGGGGGAATGAGTCAAGAGTTTGTGGTTTTTTTCTACTGGCTGTATGGCAAAATGAACCTGTAGGAAGAGCAGCTAAAAAGAAGGCTGTAGAAATCTTGAAAGTTAGGGTAGGGGAGAATGAATGATCTCAGGAACTGATGAAAAATGACTACTGAGGATTGCCTAGGGAAACACAAATATAGAAATATTTTAAGAAAAGTGATGTTCCAATTATAGGAGGAATGGGAGATTTTGGGAGAATGTGGTTTACATTTTTAAACCTGTCCAGAGAAATGGCCTATCAAACCCAGATGAGGGATGGAAAATGTGTTACTAAGAGAAACCCTCTTGAGGTAGAAGATCGGCCTGACAGTATACTAATATGACTGATTAGGTGTTTCTTCATTTTTTTTTTTCATTTGACCACTGCTTATGGAATGTATGTGTTTTCATTTGCTCTGATTTTTTAAAAAGCTGGTCTTGAAAAGTGAGAATAAATACTTCTTGTTTGTTCTGCCTTGTCTGAGTAGAAGACCACAGGAGTGAGAGCTATGCCAGCCGTAAGACTACATGAACATGTTACTCTAGTTATGCTGTTTTAACTTGCATTCAAACATAACCTTAGCTACTCATAGTTCTTTTGATGGTTCTAGTACTCCTACTTTAATAAAAAGATACAGGTTGAATCGCTTCAAAATTCTAATCAAAACCTGTAACAAACTATATTGGTTTTAATCTGACTTATAATAAAAACTTTTTTTTTTTTAATTTTAAAACAACTAAGCAACCAAAAAGATAAAACTCAACCACAACCAAAATCCACACCCTCTTCCAAGTCCTTAGGATCTTATTGGAAACAGACAATCCTATAAACTGATTTTTTAATTTATTTTTAAGTACTCTCCACTGCTGTGTGGAACTTAGCATTAGAACTTATGCACTCCTTGAATGGAGATGAACATGTATAATAATTTTACAGATTGACACTTGTGAGTGCAGCTTGTTTTTTATGCTTAAGTGCCTACAGAAGAATAGCAAAGTAGAACCTCAAGAATAATTTCTCCTGCTCTACAATAGTGTCATATGTATATAAATTCCAGAGTGGAACTTTTCAAAATGCATCACACTGGGAGTTAATTTGATTTACTTACAATTACCCTCTGCATGCTCCTAAATCTCTTGCTTTATGACTTAGTAGAGAAGCTTCCTTTTTTATATTTCTACTGAGTATTATCTTTGTCTTCATTAAATCTTATCTCACTAAATTACCACAGCCAAAGTGCCAGATCATCTAGATGCATCTTCATTTGTTTGTGCTTAAATACCCCACTTGCTAGAGAGTTACAGTTGGAATATTTTAGTCCATAGTTGGTTCTAGATGTGTTTATTAATTCCGTTCCGAGCTTTGCCAGACCACAATTTTGCTGGGCCTTAGACCACTTCAAATAAATATAAAGTATTAATTAGTTTAAAGAAAAAAATCTTATTCAGAACAGTTTTTTGATAGATCTTCTACAAAATCAGAAGGACTTTAAGAAGACTGAAAAACATTATGTGTTTCCCGTGTAGTAGAATCTTCCAGGCATGCTATAATTTAGGCAATATGCATCATTAAAAAACCCTATAATTTACTTAAATTGTGTATGTCTTTCCATATCCAGAGACACTGGATATAAATGAGTGTAATTTAACTACAGGCAAACATAAGCCCCTTTCAATCCTGTTTTCAAATACAAAGAAAGATATCTTATTACAGGTGTTGCTGGTGGTATGCTATGTCTTCTAGGTGAGATGGTGTGACAACCCACCCTTAAAGGGAAGTGCCTTTATGGATGTTTTTTTAGATATCTTGCTTGTGGTATTAGGAAATATATTTTACAAGTGCTTGTAAGTACAGATTTACACACATAACCTAGAGCAGACCTGGTACAGACGTTGGTTTAAGAAGAAGCTTTGTTGTTCCATGGTGTGTCCTCACCATGAAATGGGAAGAGATTTCTGCAACTGTGGAGACACAGACTAGGAAGTCCACAATTGGCATCACCATGTGATATGCATTGCAAAATCCATGTCCACGTTCAGCCTAGATCCAGCCTCAACCAAACTAAGCTTTAGCAGATATGACACAGAGTCAAGATGTAGTTTGGCAAAGTTAATAGGACATGGTTTCTTTTGACAAATCTTTTTTTTTTTGTTTGTTTGTTTGTTTGTTTTTTTTAAATGCTGTGACATGAGTCAGACTAGTGAGTCTCATACCTGGCTTGGTGCTACTCAACACAGAATGACTATCAAAAATCTCTGCTAGATCCTTATTTGCTATACTTCATTTTAGACACTTGGCACATGTTACTTGAATATAAGAATTATTTTCACAATATGTGCCAGTTCTAAACTCTTTGTCTCTGATGCTTATTTTGAATAGCACCTGCTTCTGAACACCTATCTTTTTTTTTTTTTTTTTCTGTGACCGGTGAAAGGTGTATTTCTGGTTTTTGGCAGTGCTCATGCATCCACTGTGGGCCAATATAAGTTAGGAAAAGGTCAGTGAAATAATTTAGGAAATGCAATTGCAACCTTCTGAATTAAATATTTTATTCATAATCTCTGGAGTGCTATAGAAACATGATATTTTCTGCCAATACATTGAATTTCTATACATACAAATATAGATAGACCCACAGATGCTGAATAATTGCAATGCATAAACATGAATTAAATCTATGTTTTATATAGCTGTATGATCTTTTAAAGGTTTTTTTGATTTTTTTTCAGTTTGATGAAGTTTTACTTTACTTTCTTCCATCTTTCAAACACTTTTGTCTCTTTTGGAAGCCCAAGATTAATTAGTTGATTCTCTCTTTTCTAATTCCATCTACAGTTCAGAGGCACGTAAAACCACAAAGCAAGATAATAACCAATAAATGGAATAATTAATTCAAAGCACTGAAACTAATTTTAATTTATATTTCTCAAAGATTCTCACTAGGGAATGGAGAACCTGGAGTTCTAGGGACTGAGCTGCTCCAGTTCTGGTTGTTTTGAATATGTTGTGGACAGAAAGAGTTCCTGTAAAATAGGAAATTACGACAGCTAAAATCAGAGGGGAAATTAATAACCAAAAAAATTCAAAAACTAGCAAGAAGTAAGAAAAAGTTAAGAATTATTTAAATCATAACCTATCGCTCTTAATCAAAACTATTTTGTTTGCCTCACAAAGACAACTGAGTATCTAAATCCCTGATGTCGTACAGCTTGCTGACTTCTCACCGCTCCCTTACTTGGTGACACAGACCCTTGCCACAGCTCACATCCTGCAGACAAGTAGCTCATCATTTCTGGCCCTGAACCCAGTGGGAAGCACCAGGAATCTCTATTGCACTGGGCATGCAGATCTGCATCTACCTGCAGGAGCTCCAGGTTCATTAGGGTCTGTAATGTGCTATGGTGGTGACTACAGTGGGTGCTGGGGATGTGCCAGCACCAGAAACACGCCCTGTGTGTTTCTAATGCCAGAGCTACCTGGAAGACTCATATTGTTATCTCTTATATATATATAGTCATCTCTTCCTAGCAGGTATGCTAAAGTTGCTTGAAGAGTTCCCTTGGTCCCTGGACCAAACCAGATGGCCCAAAACCATTTAGCTGAGTCAAGGGTCCCCTCATGAGTATTGTCCTATGGTCCCTGCTGTCCCATTTCTCCTGCTAATAACTAAACAAAACTCACTTCCTAGGAAAATTGGTGAGTTCAGTAAGAATACTGATCTGTTCATTAGCCTTAAGAAATTAAGACCAAAGAAATCAACATTTCAGCATCAAAGAAATAATCAGCTTTATGACAAATGTGACTGAGATGTGCTTTGTGAACAAATGAATTCTCACTCATTTTTAGAGTACATTGTGCTTCCTATCAACAAATCAACAAACAATAAGTACAGTCTTAATTTTTTGGATTAACTTTAATTGTGTAGTTTACACCTTGAAACCTGAGTTCATATTCCTTTTCCACCATCTGAATATGCTTAAACAATCTATTATAATACTTAATATTTTCTTAAGTATTGGATAGATGCTTTATTTTCCTACCCTTTTCTGCAATACACATTAGTTCCTACGTCATAATGCTAGTCTTTTGAGATAATTGCAAGAAAAACCCACTAGGTAACTACTTTTTGCCCAGTGCTTTATTTAATGAAATGGATTTAAATCTACACATGTTTTAAGCACAAATCAAATAAATAGCCACTCAGTAAAGAATCCCACTTACATGCCAGAAAGGGTAAATCTTTAATGACTGGAATCACTGAAATTTCCTTTAATGTTTTCTGGCCCAATTTTCAATTAAATTGCAGTACATTATTAATGCCATGGAAGGGACAGCAAAGAAAGCAAATAAAAAGTTCAAAATAAGGCTCCATATCTAATAAGCAACCGTGACAAAAGTGCCATGATACGAAACTTCATAGTAATTATTCCATTGCACATAACAAAGTAACTAGTGGAGCATAAAGCTAACAATTATTATGTGTTGATAGTTCAAGCACAGTATGCTTTTAAAATGCTATCAAACAGTAGCAAGCTATGCCAGAAAGCACAGCCTCATCCAATAGCTTTATGCAAAATACAGACACTTAACAAGTCTTAAAATCTAGTACAAAGTAATATAGCCTAGTGTTCCTAGGCTTCATATTATGCTGTAAAATGCAATGAAAAAGCCCTAGCCAACAACAAACAAACAAAAATTGCTCATTTGCCTACTAGGTATTCCAAGGACTTGTTTTTAGAGCTTTTAAAGTGTGGGATCCCTTTTTTGGATAAACTTTACAGGGTTCATGTGGGTCCTTTCTGTTTGTTGTTTATTGACAAGAACATCTTGCCAAATCAAGGTTTTTCCATTTGTCTTTTCAACAACTCTAGCATGTTTGGGGTGCCCCTTGACACAGAAATACAGTTAGTATACACAGCATTTGTGTTAATTTGATTTAGAAAGCAGGTTATTCTCTGGAAGAAAACCAATTTAGATGTGGAAAAAAAGGAAAGTGGCTAAAGAGTGAGGGCTTTAACTCAAAATGAGCAATTGTCTTATGCTCTGAAGAACCCTGAAGGATTATTTTGATGATACCTGTTTACTTACCTTTATACTGCTAGGTGAACATAGTGGAATGCTTTCTTCAGACATGGAATTTAGCTTTGAGTCTATTACTCACACCTTCTAGAATGAAAGAAAAAAGTAAAGGTGCTATAATTTAGACAGCTCTTGTCTTCACTGAATTTATTAATTTACCTATTGTATACATTGGTTACATAACCTTTAGCAACTACAATCTACTCACTTTTTAGTTGAGTCTGCTCTTATGACTTACAAAATTGTTAGTCTGTGGCTTAACAGGAGCAAATGTGCAGTTGGAATCGCATTAGCATGTTTAAGGACATTTAACACTTTGTAAAGAGATTAACTATTGAATTAAGAAGTATGTAAGATTTCAAAAAAATTATCAAAGTAAGTTTTGGAATAAAAGTGCCAGTAAGACCACAAATTTCTGCATTGAATTTCAGATTTCCAACAAGTTGGAAGTTCCAACTGGAGATTTTTAGTAAAATCTAACAAAATATTTCAGTCATATCTACTCTGGATGTGAAAACTGCAAAGGCTCAGGACTCAGAGGTCAGCTTCTAAATTTCTTTTATTCTTTGAAGTCTGTAGGTCCAGTGTGTGCTGAACAACTGTATTTGCCCCTCAGTATTTTCTGGTTTTGCTGAGAGATTATGGCTGCAAACACGAAGTCTGTCTGCCCTGCCATGCTGTCCCAAACCTCTGCTCAAAATTACAGGAGTATCTGTCTCTCCCAAATTACTGCTGCTCCCAGTGTTTAGCAGCCTGAAGAGAATCAGGCTTCTTAACAGGAGTGGAATTTCTAGTAATGCTGTATACCTACGAAAAGCTGTAGAGTATAGTGATATTTTGACAGAGGCAGAGTGAAGAAAGTTGTATTATAAGCTGTTCATGCTGTAGCTGTCCTGTGAATATATAGAGGTTGTCAACCACCAAGGTTGCTGTGTTTTTCAGCAGTCATTCAGTGCCAAGCAGCATGATGGAGGATTGCTACACTCGGCATTCGAGTCCTAGGCAATCCATACTGTATAACAGGAGTTCCTGAATAATATAACAAGACAGCAGATGACAGTGACTGCTTCGGTTTGGCTCATCTTAGCCTCTTAAAGGTTCAGTCGCCCACATCCTTCTTTCTCTGCCAAATATGACTGTAAAGCAACATAAACATAATGTAAAATTTTGAATTTTAGAAGCAGATGAGTAATCAAGCTAATTATGTCCATCTAGTTTTAGAATTGCTAGGTGCTGCTGCAGAGCACAGTGGGTCTCCCCGAGACATCAGCATCATTGTTAACAGATGGAAATAAATCTTTCTTTTCTGTCTGAGACTCTGAGCCCAGTCTCTGAGGGCTCATCTGCTCAGCCTGCTGCGGCTGTAGTTTCTTTGAGACATTTTTGGGAGACACAGCCAATTCAATGCCATTTATCTCCCTCTTTTCCGGGATCCGGAGAACTTGTTGCTTATTGCTTCACAGTATATGCCATTTGCAGTGACAGCCTCATAAGACAAGGAGGATACCTCTTGTGATATTGCCTCTGTTTCTGACCATTGTTTCTTGCTGTGGTGTACACAGCTTCATTTTTGTGAAGATTCAGCAACTGCTGTAAGATCAAATCATTCCAATGATTTTTTTCTTGGTTTTTTTTTTTGTTGTTTTTGTTTTTGTTTTTGTTTGGTTGGTTGGTTGGTTTTGGTTTTGGTTTTTTTTTTGTTTTTTTTTGGGGGTTTTTTTTTGGTTTTTTTTTGTTTTGTTTTGGTTTGGTTTGGTTTTGGGTTTTTTTTGTCCTTTACATCTGCAAGTTCCCAGTGACTCTGACATCAGTGGGCTTGGTTTTCTGTTGAGCAAATGTGAGGAGGTGACACCCTGTGCCTCACTGGCGTTATTCAGGAGGCTGGATGGGATTCTACAGCTGGTTTTCTGAGGTGCTTAATTAGTTTGACATTGTCACTAAACTCTTACCCTGGGAATCACGTGAGAATAGCAGCTAGATGTCCAGACCCATATTTCACCACAGAACGCCTAGACTCAAACCCACTGAGCTGTGGCCACATGTCAGACGTTGATATGCATGATCACCTCTTTAACTGTAGTACCCTTACAGGATAATAATTGTTTAGGACAGGTAAATATTTTTTTTTCCAGCCTGTATGAACAAATTTATGTCTACTTTGTTTTGAGAGGGAAAAAGGAAGAAGCATGATTTTCTATGCCAGTGGACTGGTCTCTTACCACTGACTGGAAAATGTAACAAATCTTGATAGTTTTTCGTCATTACTGCTCCTTTTGGGCAGTTCCAAGTATCGCTGACCTTTCCCTAACTGAGCAACACTTAAACCTGTGTTATTTCTAAGCACTCTCCCAAATGTGTCAGAAGCATTTCTACTTGTTGAGAACTGCAAGCTGGCGCCTTAAAAAATCTGGTGAGTTTTGAGTACCATAAGATGACAAGTATGTTAATGTGTCATCAAGAAGGAGGCAAAAGAAGTAGCACTTTTTTGAACATGCAAATCCTAAGCAGTCAAATGGTGTTGTGTCAGACTGTTTCAAAATGCCTTCTTTGGACTGCGAATCACTTTATGAGCAGAGAATTTATACAAAGTTATAAGCCTCTAAAAACATGTGGTTGTAATGAAGTACATCATTAGATGCAACTTAACTGTTGCTACAGTCATGATGTTATGAATTCAAATAAAGAACAGCATTTAGCAGATAATCTCCTAAGTAACTAAGATCCACGATCCACCCTGCAAAACATATCTCAGAAGCATTGTTTCTAAATACCATTAATCAGAGTCTTGGACAAGACATTGACAGCAATTTTGGTTTTGCAGGGAAGGACATATTTTCATTCTTAAGATAAATTATATACATTTATGGTCTTTTAAACCACTTTGAATAATTCCTAAGAACAGAGCACTTTTCATTTTTTTTTTTATATGAAGCACAGAAATTTTTACCTTTTAATTCATATTCCCCTTTCAACTGATGCAAATTCATTATTAGTTGATTTGTGGCAGCATTTTTCCTGGCAAAATCTTAATCTAGACACTATATGAATTGAGGTTTGGGGTCAGAGAAGTTAGGATTTTCTGTGAAATTACCTCAACAAGATGAAATCTTTTTACGATAAAACAGAGATTTGAAGAATGAGTAAACCTTGCAAATTGCTGGCTAACTTAATTGATGGCGATTTTTCTTAGTTTTTTTGTTGTTTTGTAATTGTTTGCCTTTGTCAGTACTGTGTACCTATCTAGTAAAATGTATGTCTAGTCCACTTCTGCTGTTCAACTTCTTCCAATTTCTAACTATAAAAAAAGCATAAAAGTATATAATTGATGGTAAGATGGTGATATAAGTAAGACCCAAATTTTTTATCTTACTAGGTTACACCACTAGATATTTCCTGCTGAACTCAGTTAAAACAAATGTGTATTCTGAACTTGCAATTTATGAAGCTGCAACTGGGGTTTTCTTCTGTCCACAGGTCTTACTTAGCATGGAGGACACAGACCTGTGTCTCCTTGGAGCACCAGAAGGACTGAAGTCAGTGTCAGTCCTCTAACCCATGACTCCTCATGTGGTTACATCTCACAGCCAGACCAAGCAAGGCAATGTGGTGTATGCATCAGCGAGTGCTTGCAGCCAACAGTACATTTCTCTGTCTTTACATAGAAAAAGTCTTCACAGCTCAAACATACAAATAAATTTTTCTTAGAGATTAATTGTCATGTGTAAGCTGAACTGCTGTGACTGTGTTTGCCTTCTACAAATTTGGTGAGATGTCTGCATCTAAACTGGAAGGTTCCCTAGTAAAAAAGAAATACGTACTTTTAATGCATATTTCTCCTAATATACTTTAGCTGTCTACTTTAGAATGAGATGAATCACTCCACACAGCTGCCATTCCCCCCTGTGCTTTATAAAAGGCATCTAGATGACTAAATCGGATGTAGGTAATTACTTTGTACTTTGACTGTGTAACTGACAGGAAATGTAATATGAAATGCATTTGCTTAAGTCTTAACAAGAGAGGACATAAGCTAGAGCATTTTTCTTCATATTTGCAGTGGGGCAACAGCATCCATACTGTCAGTTATTGAAGTTCATCTGACACAAAATAACTCGTGAAGCCATAACACAATTTTACCTACATTTTCAGTAGTATTGAAAGCAGTTGAAACTATTCAAGCTTTTAGCACTGGAAAACCCCATATTAAGTATACTCAAATATTTCAGATTTAATTCAGCTCCTCTGTTATTTTGAGGCAATTATGTGTATCAGCTGGAGATCGATCAATAACAATAATAATAATAACAACAATAACAATAATAAATTAAGTCTCTACTACTGCATTTCCTGGCTAGCTGCCTAAAGAAAAAACCTTACTCCTTTGGCTCCCCCTTTGTACATACTTAATCAAATTAGCCTGAAATAGAAAAAGTAATATACAGATCAAAGGAAAATATTTAACTATAAATTACCTGTTTGTCTCTTGTGCTTACTCACCTCCCTTCAAATACGAAAGGAACTACTAGAATTTTTCTTTTTTGCCTACTTAGTTGTCCATTAAGGACATTTCACAGAGCCTGAGACCAAAAGGACATAGGGCAGTCCAAGTACTACTCCCCTGTGCACTAGTCTAATTGATGTCTCATAACCTACTGGAAGTGAGATGCAAAGACTTAAATAGATAACATCAGACAGAGCGTAAGTTAGAAAGTATGAAAAACAATGACAATATATCTCATTATCAACTTGTCATCCACCAATACTCCCAGGTCTTTCCCAGCAGAGCTGCTCTCCAGTGGGTCAACCCCCAGCCTGTGCTGGTTATTCCTCCCCAGGTGCTGGACCCAACACTTGCCCTTGCTGAACCTCATGAGGTTTCTCTCTGCCCAGCTCTCCAGCCTATCAAGATCCTGCTGAATGGCAGTGCAGCCTCCAGGTGTGTCAGCCACTCCCCCCAGTTTCATACCATCAGCAAACTTTCTGAGGGCACATTCTATCCCTTCATCCAGGTCACTGATAAACAAGTTGAATAAGGCAGGACCCAGTGTTTTTCTCTGGGGGATGACATTGACTACAGGCCTCCAACTGGATTCTACTCTGCTGATCATGACCCTCTGAGCTCTGCCATTCAGCCAGTTTTGGATCTAATTCTATGTCCATTCACTTAATCCACATTTGCTGAGCTTACCTAAGAGGATATTATGGAAAACATTGTCAAAAAACTTGCTGAAGCTGAGGCAGACAACCTCCTCTGCTGTCCCCTTGTTGACGTATCCTGCTATGTCATCACGAAAGCCTATCAGATTGGTGAAGCATGATTTCTCCTTAGTGAATCCATGCTGAAGGAAAGGAGATTACTGCCATATCACAGTGGGATGTACATGGATAAAATTATTTAGCTGATAATTTGCCTTAGGATATCTACAAAATGTTCTTACCATCTAACTGAGGCACAGAAGTCAAGAACCCATTGCAATAAAGTTAGTATTCCATGAAGAAAGACACTATACTGACTTTAATGAGCTACATTAACTTCTTGGAGTGTTTTTGCTCTCCACTGAAGGAATCTAAGGAAGTTTTTCTTAGGTATCTCAATAAAGTGCCTGAGGTTACACAAGTGATATCACTTGTTCTTAATTCCACCTATAAGTTCTCACTTAGGCACTTAATTTTTTAAAATTGTTTTAAGGATACTTTTAGCTTCCTGGTCCCGTAGTAAAAGTTACAGACCTGAAGTTATATATATTGTCTAGGAAATGAGGTTGCAGAAATATGTAAAGGCATCTTTGCACTCTGAGAAGGGGAGGAAAGGCTTGAACTAACTACTCACTAGGGAATTGTTGAAACATGCATCTTCAGTCTTGCTACTTCTAGGATTCAGGGAGGGATCTCCCTCTCTAGGGAGAGACCTCCCTCACTAGGGAGAGATACATATAGAAGTCCTTATTTTTTCCATTCATTAGTGGCTTCCAGCCTTTAAACTACATAAAATCTTTCGTAAATGCTATCTGCTGACTTTCAAAATTTATCAATTTGCTGTTCATGGTTTTGTTCACTAAGATTTATCTAGAGACATCAAATTAATGACATATTAATGCAGTGACATGCATACAAGACTTGACAACCAGATTTGTTCTGTTGGCCTCATTGCTCTGGTTGTGGAAATGTCTAAAAGCATTTTCTTATAACATGCAGGGGCAGTTTGGTGCCAGAAATAATTTTCCCAATATGTTAGCAAATGATATTCTGGCTCTTGAGTCATGTACCACTGAGCTGTCAGCAATCAGCCAACTGATGAAAGGTTGGCTAGCCAACTTGCAACACTTCTTTTCATATTTTGGCAGAGACCTTGTTCTAAAGAGATGATATTCATTTAATTAAAGGTAATTGACATATTGATATATCTCTCTATATATCTCTCTGAGGTAATGGTGGATTACAGCAGACAGCAAAATGTTGCATTAAAATACCTGTTTTGATTATAAGGAGTTTCATTATAAAACCAACAAAATGTAGAATCCCTGTTGGTCTTTGAAAGGACCTTTGAGTTAATAGACATGACATTCAGATCTGCATTATACAGATCAATCTTGGAACACGGGGCCAGATTTTAAGACAGTGTCTCTAAGACTGCGTATGTTTTGCTTTGTTCTGATAGCCACTGCACAGAATGCTGAAATGCCTGTTCCAACAAATTGGCTCTGTCACAAGCATTGCAGCAAAGCAAATACTTTAAAATACTTTTACTGGCCCGAATGAAAGAGTCAAAAGCCAAAAATGTATAAAAGGCTCAATTAGAAAAAAGTAAGATGTTGCAAAATTAGAGTTAGGAAAGTAGGCTCTTTAATAGGTTTTTAGAATATATATATATATATATATATATATATATATATATATATATATATATATAAATCAAGCCTCTAGGAAAGACATGAAAATAATAGCAATGATTTTATTAATGAAGTAAGTAATAATAGTGTAACTAACTTAAACGTGCTTATGTAATGTCCCTTTGCCAGTCTGGATACATGTTGTGGTTGAACCTCAGCCAGCAGCTACCCTCAAGCATCTGCTTGCTCATTTTCTAGGGTTGGAATGGGGGAGGGAATCAGAAGAGCAAAAATAAGAAAACCCATGGGTTGAGATGAACACAGTTTAAAAGATAATGGAAAAGTCACAAAAAACCAAGAAACTAATTTACCATCTCCCATGGGCAGGCAGCTGTTCAGCCATCTCCGCGGAAGCAAGGCTCACCACATGGAACTGTGACTTAACAAGACAAATGTCACCACTGCAAACGTTCCTGCACCTTCCTTCTTCTTTCCCCAGCTTTATATGCTGAGAATGATTTCATATGGTCTGGGATATCCTTTTGGTCATCTGGGGTCAGCTTTCCAGGCTGTGTCTCCTTACAAATCACTCTCAACTTTCTCACTGATGGGTGGAGTGAGAGGCAGAAGACCTTGACTCCATGCCAGCAATGCTCACTCTGTTATCAACACTTTCCAGCACAAATCCAAAACACAGCCCCGTTCTAGTTGCTGTGAAGAACATTAACTCTACCCCAGCCAAACCCAATACAGTCCACTAAATTTTCTTTTTTGCTAAGAACAGGGAAATAATAGAGGAACCTAAGTTGTCCATTTATGGTGTATGAGATGACAAAGCACTGCACTTGGCTCTTGCTCCAGATGATCTGAATTCTGGTTGTCTTCTTGGTAGATGTTTTCTTATTTTTGTTTACTTTCAGATGGAGTAGTATAATTTTAAAATTTGTTTACTGTTGCCATGTAAAAATGAAGATAACTGATGCTGGAAGGCATAAGAGAGTGGAAAAAGATACGTCAAAATTTTTCATAGTAGCATGATACAATCACTGACCATCCTGAAGCTTTGTAGGTTTCAATCTGCATTGCAGCAACAAATGTTTGATGTGCTACAATTAAAATAAAAAAACAACAAAAAACCAACTATTTTAAAATATTGCTATATGGCAATATAATATTTCTGTAACTTTTGTCATGTTTGTTTTTCCAAAGTATAATTTACAATCATATAACTAGGACGTTATTATTTTGTATTTAATATTAGTATATCAATATGAGCATATATGCATTTAATTTTCCTAAATTTCTGTTTACAGGCTATTATAGTAATAGATAAGGATCCATTGCTATAAATGCTTGAGACTCAATACTTCATTTAATAAATTAAACATTTTTCTCTTTCCCTTTGAGTAGTTTGTAGTAGCATAATAGTTTTTCTCATACAGCTACTCAACATTCATATGGTATTTCCATAGGTTACACATATTTTTTCCTGAATATCTACACTTTCTTTTTATTTAGAAATTGTCTGATATTGCAGGAGATTTAGATAATTTAGATTATATTCTTTTCTACATTTCCCGTAGATTTATATGTTGCTTTTTATTTTCTCATGTTATTATTCATGTTCTTTGTTTCAAATATACATGAACATGTTTTTTTCCATTTCTTTTCCTGAATTGTTTCATACATGAAGACAAAAATATTTAATATCAGTTGCACTTTTGCAAGTCTACTGGAATGCATCTTTTGTTGTTCCACCTACACATTTTTTTTATTATTACAGATTTCTTAGACAGGTTTCTGTATCTAAATATTAAAAGAACTTTCAAGGATACTATTTAGAGTTCATTTACCTGATGAGTGTCATTTTTGTAGAGATGAAATTTTCAGAAGATGACAACTCTGTCTTTCAAGATGTCAGTATTTCAATAGTGCTCCCCACCTATTATTTTCTGCCAAATCTTTTTAAAATCCTCAGCCAAACCATGTGTTTGTTTATATGTTATGGAGCAATCCTTAGCTGTGCAATGATGGATACTGTGCAAATCAGTGTTTTCACTATCACAGTGTTGCCATAGTTTGAAATAGTAAGGGTAATTGTGTACTACTGGTATCCCCATTCTGCATTAGCAGTACATTCCCAGAATTTTAAATGAGTGATGTGTGGATTTTCTTCTGTTTGCAAAAAATAGTAAGCACTAATGTTTGTTTGTTCTGCTTTGGGATGTTGTTCCTAAAAGACTGGGTTTGTTGATGACTAGGAGGCTAGGACCAACACAGAATGACAGCTCCTAGTATGTTTCTCAATGAATGCCATGAAAAATATATAAAAATTTGGATACAAATATGGATCAGGTCACTGTGAAACTAAGTAAAAGAGATTGAGAGACTCTCCAGTGCTAAAGTAAAAATGGAACAATCAAATTATACCTGTCATGTCTTTAGGGGCAGAAATAGTTTACTGTCAAAAGTTGTGCTGGGCAGCCCAATGCTCCTTCTCCTTAGCTTTTCCTGCTGGACAACCCTGTATCAGATTTAAACTGCATGTTGACCTCTACATGCTGTCTGAAGCTATTCCAGGAATGCAATGACAATATTTATTCTTAGACAGAAGTGAATGCCCTGTAAATGCTTGATCAAAACCAACTAGTTTAACCGATATGTTAATTTTCAAAGTTGATCTATTACAGCGTTCTTCTCATGAAGCTTTCTGTGTTCAGCTGTGCTGAGAATCAAAACTTCTCTAATCTGTCCTCCTCCAATGGCATACATTTTTTTATACTGTGTGTGTTTACCAAAACCAGTTTCTTCTAATACAATGCAAAATCTTTTATCTGATTACCATGAGACACTGAATAATTTGAATAATTCAAGCTGACCTGTTCAGCCCTTGCATTCCTAAAATGAGGACAATTTCAAATCATGGGTGGTTTCTATTAAGTTTAATTATTCTACCTTGTGATTTTTATAGTATTGTTATGGGCCGCTAAATGAGGCCAGTTGAACCTATTCTCTCTGCTTTTTCTGTGGTTCTTTTTGTGGATCTTCTTGCAATCCACCATGAAATATGACACTCATTGTATGATAAATAGGATACACGTTATACTTCCTTCATTGATGTGGTCGGTGTTGTTTACATCAGAACAACTCTCACTTTCTACACAAATTATTCAGTAGGGAACAAAATATTCTTCTTTAAAGATTTAGTGATACGGTTTAATCTGGTGGTACTTTGTTGTCACTTCTCACTGGATTCAGTCCTCTAATTTTTATATTTGTTGTGTAATTATGTGGAACTTTCTTTCTTTCTTTCTTTCTTTCTTTCTTTCTTTCTTTCTTTCTTTCTTTCTTTCTTTCTTTCTTTCTTTCTTTCTTTCTTTCTTTCTTTCTTTCTTTCTTTCTTTCTTTCTTTCTTTCTTTCTTTCTTTCTTTCTTTCTTTCTTTCTTTCTTTCTTTCTTTCTTCTTTTCCTTCCTTCCTTCCTTCCTTCCTTCCTTCCTTCCTTCCTTCCTTCCTTCCTTCCTTCCTTCCTTTTCCAGAGAAAAGCAGGGAGCTATTCTAGTCTTGGTGTTTTATAATCTTCTCTTGCTTGCTTGTCAGTATACTATCTGGATACTATTTTCCTGTGATGAAATACCTACAGGAAAGAATTTTGGTGTTATTAACATGAAAACATCCCTTTCTGAGTACAAAGCTGGTAATAAGACTTGCTTTGTTTTTATGGAGAGTATTTCATATAATTGCCCAATTTCTTCAGATGGTATTTCAAAAAGAGCAAACTCCTTTGGCATTTTGTGCAAGTGGTACATGCAGAGTACAGAAGCTGTATAGTACTGGTCACAGAGGGACATGCTATCCATAAATGCTGATTATAAGGTAGAAAAAGTTCATTATTTCAGGAAGGCAAAGCACTCAGAGTGTCTATTAAGAATAACTTTGTTAAGTCTCGCTAGTGGTGAGCTGCTTATGCATATACACTGTAGAACTTAAAGTATAAGGGCTCTGCCATGCATTTAGGAGTTTCCTATTTCATTGCCTATTGAATATCAAAAAGGGAAATTTGTTTAATACTTTCATTGTATTTAAATATTTTCAGGCCAGATAATCACCAGGGGAGCATGCATGCTTGAATTTCATCCATCAAAATTGGATTACTGTAATGGGCTCTACATGAGGTGGCTTCTTAAAACCACTCAAACTTGATCTAGTGCAGTACACAGCTGCTCTCAGTAAATGGTGCTTTTTACAGGGAGAAAAAAAGAAAGAAAAAAAAAGAAAAAAAAAAAGGTCTACTCTATGTTGAGATATAAGTTTAAATTTATCTTCTACCTATGAAGCACCATGAGCTTGTGCAGCCTTTGTGGATATCAAGGGAAGTGTTTCTGTAGACTCCAGTGCTGCAAAATCAAACTTTAAATGAGACAAACCAGCACATGTTCAAGGCACTCTGACACTGTGATAGTGTGTGAGCTCTAATTAGGCATGCACAAGACCAGATCCTGGGGATTAAATGTGAAAGAACTGGAGGAAGAGTGCTTGAATCCTTGGATTTGGAAGTTGCCTCTGACTAATTCACCAGCCCTTTTTTTTTACTAGGAGAGAATGCGTGGATCACTGGAGGTGATAGAGGGCTTAGGCTCTGGAATATTAGGGTTTTTTTTAAACATTGGGCACCTTATCAGTAACATAGCTAGGAAGACTTCTGAAACTTTGAAATAAAAGCTAGATGTCTGAAAGGGTACATATAAAAGAAATTTTAAAACTTTAGACTGTCATTTGTGCTGTTTATTAAAGGACTGAACGAGCCGTGCTGAACAGACTATGTATAATGAATCATTTATAAACAAAGCATGACCTTTTCCTACTTGTAAATTACCCACAAGTAGACTTTGATTTTTAGAAATCTGGTTGTCGAGAATTGTTTGATCAACTTATGTCAACAGACTTCGGTATATTTGCCTTGAGTAAGATTTCACTAACAGTAATTTATGATTGCATAAATTGCATGAAGCCGTTTCTATTCCTTATTGGGATGGCTGAAAATCTTACAAAGAATGACTTGCAAGTATAATGTGAACATTTGTGCAAATATCTTTCCACAGAACATGTGAGAGTCTTGAACTCTCCATGACCATGCTTCCTGATGGCTTTCCTTGTATTCCTTAAACTGAGACCCTAAGAAAAAACAAATTGAAAGAATTGTGACAGATTTCCCTCACATCCTATGTTTCTTTTGGTGATATTTCATCCAGTTTAACAGGTATTTCAATAGAGGTTCATGGGCAGATTTTTCTGAATCTCCATCAGGCTGATGTCCCATGAACACATGGGAGGGTACTCACATGGCAGATGCTGAGAAAAATCATTGTTTATGCCACTTTTGGTCATTAGAGATTCTACTGCTTTTTCCAGAACAGAAATTATGCCAGAATTATGCCAGTCCTAGTGTCCTGATGAAAGTCCAGTTTGGATAATTACATCCTGCCTTCCTAAATTTCCCATCTGGTCTATTTTTCAGTTTCTGCCCTAAAACTGTAATATATTAATATTGTTCTCTAAATTCCTGGTAATTTAGTTCAGAGGGTTGAGTGTGTGCTTTTGTTGTTCTTTTTCTTGTACAGACTTCCTTACCTGTTCACACAAATTCATTGATAAATCTTTGCAGGTGAGCAGGCAAAAAACTCTCACAATACTGCCCTGTGTCTAATTTTCACATAGGTAAATGGAGGTACAACCTCAAGATCTGCATATACAATATAGCAAAGAGAACGTATTTTTATTTCTTTAGGATAGAGTATTTCAACACCACTTTAAATAGCATATACAAAATACCTGATAAAAGGCTGTTCTGATTAAAGATCCAAAGAGCAATGTAGAGCTGAAATATAATCTCAAGTCTGGTGTTCAGATTTATTTGGGTATTATTATTGGTAAGTCATTTGAATATTGTTTAACTTATCCTTCAATTACTTGGATGAAAGGGTGGGTGCCTCCTTATCAAGTTTGCTGACAACACAAGGCTGTGAGGATAACACAGAGAGCTGTGCAGCCCTTCAGAAGGATCTTGACAGGTTGGAGAAATGAGTAGAGAAGATCTGTCTGAAGTTCAACAAAGGCAAGTGCAGGGTCCTGCATCTCAAGAAGAACAATCACATGGACCAGAACAGGCTAGGTGCTGACTTTTTGGAAAGCAGCTCTATGGAGAGGGACCTGGGGGTTCTGGTTGACAGCAACCTTTCCATGAGCCAGCAGTGTGACCTTATGGCCAAGAAGGCCCATGGTATCCTGGGCTGCATTAGGAAGAGCATTGCCAGCAGGCTGAAGGAAGTGATTCTGCTGCTCTACTCAGCCCTGGTGAGGCACATCTGGAGTGCTGTGTCCAGTTCTGGGCTCCTCAGAGAGACATAAGGTAAGCAGTTATAACTGAAATACAAATAAAATAGACAAAAATCAGCAACTGAGGTTTTTGCAGTGCCCCTATTGCTGAGTTTCTTTAACACTAGCAGTGTTCCTTCATTTCTCTACTTAGAGTCTGCCTCTCTGACTCCAATACCTCTGTGTCTATCAGCCCTCAGCACCCTAACTGTGGTAATCATTTATGACCCAGGAGCATTTTCTGTTTCTTCTTCTTTCACTCATCCAGGACTGCTGTATTTATCACAGATAACATACACTATATAACACAGTCTTGCTTCCACATATCTCGACTGGAGACTGATGTTCTTGTGCACCTAAAAAAACATAGCTGCTTTTGAAGTTTATTTGTCTAAAATAAGCTGTTCTGCATAAGCAGAGTGCTTCTTTTGCATTTTAACAGTACAAACGATAGTAGAAACACCAAAGTGTTTCTGTTACCCTTTCTCATTTTGCCATTTACATTTGCTGCACCTCTCATGCCACTAATTTTTGTGGAATCTTTTTCTTGCCTTCTGTCAAGGTGTTTTTGTATATACCTCTCAGCTTAGTAACACTTTGTAAACATTTCCCTCACTCCAGCTCTCATTAAGGCACAGCTTCCATAATCTCTCGTTCCTCTGTGACATCATTGGAAAACATTTCACATTGAGCCAATGAATTATGGAATTTAGGCAGAATGACAGTGTTCATAAATGTGGGGTTTTTTTTCTTACAGTAAAATGATATTCACCGTGCCTAAACACGGGCCACCATTCTACCTTTTGGAAAAACCCATCCTGCTTATATAGTCTCATCACTGTGACCCTTTCTCCACAAGAGGGATCCCAAATCTACTTGACCCTACATGTCGTTTCAGTGACTTAGACCAGAGGGAGACAAGCATCTGTATGCAGCTGGGAGAATCAAGGGGCAGGTGAGAAGAGGAGGCACAGTGCAAACTAAGTGAAAGTGATGGGAAGATTTAATGGAAAGAACTCAAATTGGAGTTTATGGGTACAGGCACGTATTTCTGGGAAAGACAACAGAGCACATTCTGAAATGTAGATTCAGATCTCTAATCATTGTGGAGATACTCCAGGGACTCCTGAACCTATGTCAATGGTTCTCAGACTGATTTCTGAAACTGCCAGAGTTTATTCAACACCCTTACACTTGGAATTTTTTATAAAAACTGATAGATTGTTTCATTGCTGTTCTTTGCAGTATTAAAGTTAGGGGACTACTCTAATTTTGTTCTGGTTCTGTACAAAATATTTCAAGTAAAACTATTCTTCATTGCAATGTGCTTTCAGTGCTTCTATGAGGCTGTTTTCTTTGTACAGCAGAATTAGTCTAATCTTCTCATACCTATGCACAAGGGCAGAACATTAATATATTTAGACTATTTGATTGGTTACTTACTATTTACAGTGGTATAAAAAATTAATACTGTTGCTGGAGCATGAAAATTCCAAATTAACAGAAACTAATGCTGCCACTGAGCCAGATTTAGTACTACTGAGAGAAACTGAGGCAATTCTGTAAAACACAGCATAATATGCTATAACTACTTCTGATTTAAACATGATTTTTCATACATGGTAACCCAGTGTTTTATTCAATTTTTCTCTTCTGCTTCCTGCCTCAGTGCATATGATTGCAGCAATACTTTTCACATTAATGGAGTTTTAGAAAAGAATTACTAGGAACTTGGAGTGTCAAAACCAATCTGTATTAATGTCACCATCCTACAAAATATGCAGACAGTACTTACAGAAATGATACCTTTGTGCAACTTGCTTTTTTCCTGCCAACTAAGCAGATGATAGTATTTAAAAAGAAAAAAAAAAAAGAAAAAAAAGAAAAGGAAAAAAAAAAAAGAGGAAAATATAAACTACCTTGGTCCTTATTTATAACCACTTTTATCTTTTAAGTCCATCCTCTTAAGATTTTGTGCTGCTGTTTTTAATTCTTTTCTGATTACCCTACTGGAAAACAAAATAAACAAAATATACCCAAAAAACTAAATTTCAAGTGAACCAGATTTCCCCAAGCCCCATGTACAGTGATGAGGTTATCTGTGGGAAGGCCCTAGTTCTTGGTGAACGAAGGCGTTAATGAAAATTAGCATTCTAATAGAATCTTCTGCAGCTGTCTTCACAAAAAGAAACTGATTAGTGGTTTGGACGGTTCTAACTCTGTAAATTATCAAACAAAATACAGCAGAAGCATCCATTTACGTTTATGAAAATTACAATTTGAACATCACACTTAGAGCACATTAATCAACTTCATTCTTTGTTTTTATGCCTAATGAGGCTTTTCAGAAAGGTAAACAGCTTTCTAAATAAAGTTGCCTTGGCAAAAATGGATTAAATGCATCCCTATTTGGTACTTATTTATTTATTTATTTATTTATAGTCTTTTACTCTACTATTTGTCTATTTATTTATTTATTTATTTATTTATGTAAGTAGATGTGATTTGGTAAGATGTGGACGAACATTTGGCATGACCAGGCTTCTGCATTATAAACACCAGCACCAACAGAAGGAGAAACAAATACAGCCTATTCTTGTACTCTCCCTTTTTTCTTTATTGATTTAATCTCTTTCATTACAATGCCACCTTGTAATTTTGCAAGAGTCAGATTTTTGCAGGGTTCCTAGTAGTCATATCTCACCATCTTTTGTCTGTACCTTCTTCCTGTTAAAGCTTTAATTGTCAAAAAGGAATCCCCCATCTTCTTTCATCTATGGACTTGGGGGGCGGGGCTGGGGAAGGAGCTGCTTTTTTTCCCCTAAAAGATCTACATTTAAATATTGTTCATTGTCTTTGTAAGTATTGCTCATTTAAATATTTTTGTAAGTATTGCTCATTTAAATATTGTCTTTGGTGCTCAGATCATGAAACACTGTTGCTCTGTGAAAATTTGTGTTTATTTTGCTTGGTGTTGTACTGATTTTCTGATTGTTAGACATATAAATAACTGTCTGCAGAAGGTTGCAGATCCTGTTGCAGAAGGTTTCCAGAATGAATACAGTGATTCAGCTACTCAAAAAAATAGTTAAAAAAATAAAATGGTATGTTAGAAGTGACATCAATTTTCAGCCTCAGCACAATAGAAATGTGATGCTTCCCATGGTTACACTGAAATTCTTTGGATTTACTCCATCAAAGTCAACGTATCAAGGCCATAGCATCTCTGTGCAGACTTTTGGCTACACATGAGTGCTGCTTCAAGCCACACTGAAAAACTTGAGTAAATGTTTTTATTTATTGTGAGATGCCAGAACACTCTATACCATGTCCCTGTGCTCTGTTCCAGGTAAGGCTTAAATCAGTTCTGTGTCCTTCAGTGAGCAGCATGGAGATGGCACCACTGTTTCCCTACTATCATCTGGATGCTGCAGAAATGATTACTTACTGCATTACCAGTGATAAAAAGTATTTTCTCATCCTTTTCTGCCATATGGTGATTAGGTGATCCTGGCTGGTGCTTCTGGAGTGAAAGGTACCAGAGTACCCGATCTCTGTCTACTCTGTGTGACTCATGGATTAAGCAAAGCAAATTTGAGTCGACAGGTACTCTGTGACCTTCTGGATGCTTGGGAAGGATACTTTACTGTACTGTATTCTTGTACTGATTATCTGTGCATATCACACAGTTCCTTCCTGAAGATTTTTATAGAACATATATTAGTCTATATTTACTCTATAAGAAACCTTGTAATTTCAAGCGAATGTTAATTTCCTCTTCGGTCTCCCCAGTCAATAGCATTCAATGAAAACGTGTAAAAAAGCAGACCTCACAGGTCACAGGGTGGAAATTGCATGGACTTTTCTTGAAAAAGTCTGATGAACAGCTGACATGAGAAGAGGAAAAATAGATCCCAGGATGGGATGTACAGAAACAAAAAATAAGGAAGGCAAGAAAACTGCAAATATGAAATGTGAAATTCTGCACAGCAAAAAACTGCATGCATCTGACTTTGATTTCATCCCACTTGAAGAAAATATTTCTACCAGCTAGCAGAGAAGCTATTTTGCACAAATTTTCCTTAGTGATCTTAAAACTTCTTTTTTCTTACCAAGAAAATTTGTGATGTCCTGACAGAGGTCTCCCCCAGAGCATCTTAACAGGATTCCCTTGGAGGCGATGGAGAGATGCCAATTTACACTACTCTTGTTTATAAAGATAATGGATAGGTCATGGATTACATAATATCATATTACTGAGAGCTAGAACAAAGGTCTGGGATAGAACTGCCTATTGATCACTGGACTAACATGTGGAAGTTAGTTAATGTTTAAGAAGCTTTAAGAAGCAAGTGCCCTGAGCTATTTCATAACTCTGCTGCAGAATATACTGATCTAATACCAAGCATTTAACCCTCTCCCATTTTATTTATTATACCATATTAGTAGGGTTTTACAACATATTAAAGTACATCTTTGCAAAGGGTGATCAATTTATTTGCTCAACATAAGTGTGCATGAAGCTACTGTTGCAGTGGAATTCATTATTCTTGTTTGTTTTTCATGTTTAAAGTAAATTAAACTGTTGCCTTAAATACTACCAGTGCCTTTCAAATTTCTGACCTCATGATGGCAGGTGAACCCGTGGGTCCAGGCTTCTAACAAGGCCAGGGTAAACCCTTGGCACTGCACCTTGAATGGTGATCTGCCAAGAAACTACTTACAGCATGCAACCCCCGTTGCAGGAGTCATAAATAGCAAGCACTAGTCACTGTTAGAAAGGCTGCCAGGGCACTCTGATTTGACACTGATTTGTTTCTTTGGTAGGCAGAATAACTCTTGGTTATCTCCTAAGTTAAAAAGGGCTGCCTTCTAATGGCAGAACATCGAGAAGTGGCTGCAAAAATCCTACTCGACAAGATCCAGACAGCTTTGTACTGAAGCACAGGAAAAAATGCATGGGTAAGGAAATAGGGCTGAATATTAATTCCTTATCACCAGTGATAATAACAACAGAAGCCTTCTATACTATACCTTCTTTGAAAAAGGATGACACACAATTTTTATGCAGGAGGCCTATTAATTAAAGTTCATACCAATGATGTGTGTTACAACATGGTCTTTCTCCCCTTTATTTCCTTTAATCACTCATCATTCTATCAAAGATATTTCTGCCTAGTGATGGATATTTTAGGCAATCCATTTGACAAGGACCTGTTAGCAGGTCCTTGTATTGAATTCATTGTAGTGAATTCAAGACAAATTCTTCCTGTTCAGAAGATCTCAGAGTTAAATGATGTCTTTTAAGTTGTCACAACTTAACAAATTTCTCCCACTGATAGGAGCAGCCACACTCTTTTTGCTTGCCTTGTGTTGGATGTCTGACCATATCATGAGTAGACTCAGAAATTTAAAATACATTTGAAATATGTCACCTATTCCAACACCACTCAAAATAAAGGGGGTTGAGAGGGAATGCAAATAAGTTTTCTGTTGGTTTGGTTCTTTATTCTGTCTCAATTGAAAGAGCCAATGAGCAACCATATGGGTGTAAAAGAGAGTTGTCATAGGATTAGGAAAAGGGCTGGGCTGGGAGACTGGCTGTTACTTCATTGACAGGGAGCTGTTATATTGAAGTAACTATAATCTGAAGTCTTAGTTTTTTTGGTGGTTTGTTGTTTTGTTTTTTTTTTTTTTTTTCAGAATAACTGCTCGAATTTGAAAAATATCCCTCCTGCAGATTTGCATTCTGTGCCTGTATTTTGTTCATGATGAGCACAGAATCTCTGAGCAGGTTTGATAGGCTTTTCAGAATTCCATGGTATCTATAAAATTGTTCAGATAACTTGTGGTTTATATACTTCTTTATATACTTCTTTGTGTCTCTGTATGTGTATGCATGTATGTGTATGTATGTAACAACAATAGGGAGTGATCTGAGTGTGATCTGATATGCTGCTTTCCATCTGCCATAGAAATATTTTTAACATCTTCAAAGTAAAATAATGACAACAATACGCAGATTTTTTTTTTTCATTTATTGCACAATGATCAGGGAACAAAATATAACCCTATCTGAAGGTGACATACATAATTCTTTAAGATACTTGACACTCTAGAGATGATTTACTTGGTATGCTGCCATTAAACCTACTGAGTACCTTTCTTTTTAGTATTCAGCTGCATTGGGGATTATTTTGCGGCACTCACTTGTTTTCTTGTACATCATTCATTGACCTCATCTTTGTACTTTTTTCACCTGCCCACTTATTGGCATTCTAACTCACTTGATAAATGGAGTGCCATTTCTGCAAATGCAATAACTACAGTTTGTTTGGTAACAGAAAGGTCTGATCACCCCAGCTGTGATCCTCACATATTGTTACCAACCCTCTCGGGCACAGAAGATATTAAAGCAGGCTTACAGAAAGCATGTTTAATGGATGGTGTTTCATATGAAATTCTGCACAGATAATTCCTGAATTAGAAATCTCAGACTGTAGTGAGTGGCTTACTCCAAGCACTGCATATTTGATGCTCATTGTTCAAAGCAAACACATAACGTTAACGTTTGAATAAAAATATATCTTTCAATAATGTTTTAGGAGACTTTCATCTTGTGAATACTCAGAAACAATCCTTTAACTTTTTGTTATATGCCTATTCCTTCTGGGAATATTATTTCTAGATTTTAAATAGGCATCATATTCTTTGTCCACATTCATGTGACCTGGAGACATGACATTATTAAAAAAAAAAAAAGTTGATTTAAAACTGGTGTAAACTTTATTTTACCAGGTAGTTAAACTATTTTTATAGCTGTCTTACACCTCTAAAGCAGGCCAGTAGAGCCAGAAAATATTAACATGTATGGCCCATTATATGCACAAATGTGATGCAAGAGTAACTTCTCTAAAAGCTTTGTAAGTTTATAGGGATTTTTTTCTCTTAGCTTTTGTGCAGTTCTTGTTGCCCTCCAAATTCTGACTGAATTATTAAGACCTGTTCCTCACAAATACAAATGATAGAATTATCTTTCTTAAAGGCTGCTTTGAAAGCTTTACTTGCAAGTTGAAGTCAATAGATGTGAGATTCTGAACATCTTTTGTATAAAGCTGTATCACCTTTAGCTGATATGTCCTTGTTATCAAATAATGACAGCTTCACAGAAATCCTTTCATATTTAACTGCTGAACTTGGAATACAAAGAAAAAGCAGCACTTTTTAGTGATTAATTTTATTAATTTATTTTTGTCAACTCCTCTGGAACAGTTTATTATGTCATTATTTCTAGAAGTCGCAGTGAACAATGGCATGTATACTTTAAGTCTGATGGACATGGACCTTGTTTCTAGGAAATAGAGCCACATGTTAAAAGGTATAGCTTCTTTAAGAGCGGAATGCCTGTGTTTGGCATTATGACTTCTTCATGTAAATCAGAATTGGTGCAAACAACTGTTTTGGCAAGGATAAACCAGATGAGTTTTGGAAAGTAATACAAATATTGTTTATTTCAGTATTAAAACAGGAAAATGCCACATTAAACTCTTTCAGTCTTCTTCTCATCTGAAAAAACTAAATGATAGCTATTCGAAATAATCATTCATAATGATATCTAGCTAATGTGGTTAATACATTTTTACAGGAAAAAAGTTCTTTATTTCTTTGTCTTTTAAAAAGTATAAGATTATGCTTAAAGGAATAGGACTTTGTGGATTTTTTAAAAATTTTGTTATGACTTTTAGCTGAAAGTGGTAGTCTTTCAGAGACATTTCTCACAAGCACCACGTTCTTACTTTTGATTTTTCATTTTAAGTGGATAGGCTAAAGGAAACAGGTAAGCAATTTTCTAAAAACTAATAATAGCTTTGTTAATTAGCCGACTGTAGAGTGGACAATTTCCAATTTCTATATAAATCAGATTTTTACTAGAGCATATCGCTCTGTAGCCTCTGATGTATTGCAAATGTAAAGGAATTCCTGACAAAGGAATTTTTGAATAATAAACTCATGCTACTCATATTGTTGTTTTGTTTGGTTTTTTTTTCAAATTACTTCCCCGCCCCATTTATACATCTTTTATAACAAAAAAAAATAATGATAGTTCCACAAAATAAGTTTTGCCTTCTATTGCATATTTTTGTAACCACAAATGAAGGAAGTATTAGTGTGAAGACTGAATATTAGATCTGAAAAGAATATACATACAGAAAGACTTATATTTGGAAAAGAAACTGCAGTTTTAGGAAGATGTATGCGTTTTCAGTTCTTTGTAAAAACTCGGGGAATGGGTAAAATGATCAAGTGCAACCATGAGGTCTTTTTGTTTTGCCTCTGACAAAGGACGCCACATTTAAAGCTACCTATGGGAAGGCTGGGAAGGAGGCTGCCTTCTGATTTGCCAAACTAGGAAGCATTTTTCGAATTTAAAAGTAATGTGTCATCTAACTAAAAGAGATTAACATTAGCTCACAGTGTAAACAGCTTGGGTGGAAAAAAGGAAGCTGATTAGCTATTCAAGCTTTATCTTTATTGAAAAGCGACTGATGCCCAGAGAGTTCTGGCATTCTTCACCTTTTGTTGACCATCTGTACCTATGAGCTCCCCAACAGAGATGCAGCTCGCTTGGGGACAGAAGAGCAGAAGGGCATAGCCTCCTCTACAAGAGCCACAAACCAAAAGCCACGCTAAACACCATCAATTAAAATTCATTAGTCCTGTAGGAGCTGCCCATTAGAGTGTTGAGTGTGCACAGATGCCGCTGTTACAAGCATGACACCAATAATTAAGCACCAAAAGTAGGAGGACTTCACAGCCTATTTAGCAAAGATATGATCTCTCTGTTCTTGCGTAAACTTTGCCATAACTTTAATTGCAGTAAATTTCACCTACATTGGTCAAAAGAAATATTGCCTTTCCTCTTATAACTGCTAGGACTGTTGCTTTCTAATTAGGTTTAAGACACATAACAAAATAGATGAGATTGCTTAATGGAAAAAATGCTGTGCTATTAGAAGTGCATTAGTTATGATAGATGTCTATACTTAGTCAAGAAAAATTAAAGCTCAATTTGTTCTTATATATTTTCCTGTTGACTGTCACTGTTGACTGATGACTTGTCTTCAGAATGCATCTGTAATGCTTTAAAATAAATAAGAAAGAGATAGTTATCTGTACACGTTTTGTTGGCAATTGCTTTTTATTTCCATTTAAAGCTTGGTTTTCCAAAAACTTCAGAGGGTAGGAAGTGATTAATTTAATTTTATTTTTTCCTGTTTTCTTCACCCAAAGAATAGGAATATCATATACTTTGTCTGACAAAGAGAAAACTACTATCTTATTCTATTATCTGCTTTCAAATGACTATCTGGGACTTTTTTTTTTTTTTTTTTTTTAATTTGGTTGGTTTACTTTAACTTCTTCCTTAAATTGTATTTATGCCATAAGTAAAAGCTGCTATAGGAAGGAAAAGAAGTTTATCAGACAAACTTGAAGAAAGTCACAGTTTAATTTGTTCTCCCTTCCTCTTACCATTGTTTGGAGCAATTGATAATATTTGGTTCCTTAGAATTCAGTTTCAGTGTCTTATTTCATTTATTGAAGTCTTGTAAATTCATCTCTGGAGGAAACCCATCTTAATTCCAGTGTTTATGAGAAGTGGTGAACAATGGGGTAGATGCAGATCCCAGCTGTATGAATTCTTTTGCTGTTCCACAGGAAACAAGGTGGAAAAAATCCATAAGTTGGACATGCATGTGCCACTCTCTGCCTATACCTTCTGTCTCCTAGGAGCTGGACAATAAAAGATAAATAGATCATTTTGCAGTGTTGTCATTGTTGTAGGGAGAAAGGAAAAAACAATCTCTCTTAAATCAAGAAAATGACGATAAACAGCTCCTTTTCCCCAAATTGTCTAGTACTGTGAGGTTAACTTTGGGGGTTTGTACCGAGAATTTACAGAGAGACAATTAGTGTGCCATACATAAAAAATTTAGTATACAGTTATTAGAATATCCATCCATTTGCCAAACATTATCCTGTTCAACATGGGAAATATGATCACAGTAAGAAAAAAGGACAATAAGTGGAAAAGATAAAAGGTAGTTCCAGGCATCACAATAACATGACAAATAGCAGTTATTTGTGCTAGTATATAAATGAACTGTAGAGCATAGTAGGAGTCCAATCATATTTCAGGATTAGTCAAATGCATTAACTTAATCAAATCAAGAAATAAATCAATATTTTTTTCAGGTACTTTTAAAATTTCTGTTTAGAAAAGTTACTGACATTCTTTTCTGTGATGGCCAGATGCCCTGACTCAAGCAATGACAACAGCAGCCAGTTGGTGTTTTGTCTCTGCTGGTGCTCCTACTGTTATCTCAGTGGTGGCAGCAGGAAGAGCAAAAGTTTAAGGGAAAGGAATACAATACAAAGGCAGCAAGTCTCTAAGCATTACTTGCAATCACCGCTTTTGTGACACAACGGCATAATCACTTCCTGGCTACATATATACATATATGTGTACCTTTGATTATTTTTGATATATATTTTGATCCGTGTCTGATAATGAGGTCTTCTCTGCTGGTAACTTTTCTCTTGCAAGTTAGTTACAATGAAAAAAGAAATCTAGCTGAGCCTCCCATAAAAGTTAAAAACCAGTTTTGTTCAAAATTGCACTTTGATTGAAGTGCAAAAGTTCAAAGCCAAAAGCAGCTAAATATACAGTAGAGAAAATAGTTCACATTCTTTAGTAATGAAAAATATACCAATTTATCACACATTATATTCTTCCAGCTTGACTTCCATTTTACAAAAGTAAAAGGAAAATTATAGATATATTTCACAGAGGCATAAAGAACTATTTCAAGTTCAGTGTAAGCTGTGACCATGCATGAAAAATGAAAAGAAAGTGACATATTGGTTTAAGAAAGTCGAGTCAAGTAGGATTGTAAATAATAGGAAAGATAAAATATTCCTTAAACTAGTTTTGACTGACCAGAGGTAGCTTGGTGGTCAGAATAAATATTTTCAGTACAAGACAAATGAAAGAAACTTATAATAGTGAGAAGTATGTGAAATAAAAAATGCTGATCAAGTCATAAGTCTAATAATTTACCTGATTTAAATCACAAATAGCTTGCATTTAGGAAACAATATACATTTTCCACATACTTCGAGAAAAGAATAGCTTGCATATGAGATATAAATAACAAGACTGCCATCTTTTCTGACACTGAAAATATGTTAAAACTTTAGTCTAGCTCTAAGAGGGTAAATATACATTAAAAGCTAATTTTGAAAAGGGCAATCTTAAACTACTTCTACAGCTATGATTCCTGTTTTGATCCGAGTTTATTTTCAGGGTCAATATCACTGAATGACTTACACTTGATCCACTGTTTCTGGCCATAAATATAGTGATATGATTTATCTGTTGTTGAAGCTGACATGCACAACCTGTATACGGACTGTAAAGCAAGGGTTAGATCTGCACACATGGTCTCTCAGTTAGCCAGATATGGAAATGATGTGGGTATAGTGGAACTTCCTTCTAGTCTGTCCAGCCAGCTTCTGCCCTCACTGAAACTCAGCTGCAAGGGAAGTTGCAATGTATCTTAGCTCTGTTTCACTCAAATGCAAAGGTAGGACACACTCAAGATTATTAAGGCAGAGACAAGGTCTGAAAAGGCTTTCTGAACTACAAAAAAAACCCCATGGAGTTATCATACGGATTTTTTTTTTTTTTAAGGAAAAAGTGAAATATGTATCTGTATTTAGTAGTAGAGCATGACAGTAAATTTCAGCTTTTTAGTGCAGACTTCGAAACACAGATCTATGCAAACATTGATACTACATAGAAATATAGGAAAAATGTAAACTAGTTAACACTGCAATACATAGGTTCTCTTCCAACAGAGTAATTAAGATTCACAATAATTTCAATGTTTTGATCTGTTTCGTTCAGGTGGAATCTAAACCAGTATTAACCTGCATGTGAACAATATACAGAACTGGTCTGATCAGGGTTTCTGCAGGAACTCATTAGTTGGTTACCCAATATGGCAAGGACCCCTCCAGACTCATTATCAGAGTCCGCAGTCTGCCTGCAGATAACACATCCTACAAATACTATCTCTCTGGGTAGTGATTCATTTCTGATATCATTCATACAATATTGTAGAAATGGTCTTGACTTACAACACAGGACACTAGAGATAACGCTTAATCAGATTATCACTTCATCCAGACAAAGATTGTTATTTACCAAAACAATAAAAAGATTTGAAAGCTTAAGGATTTCTTAGTTTCCTGCAGAAAGTATAACCACTGGAATCTTCTGTGGGTTTGGGATGCTGTTATTCCTGCAGTGCAATACTTCATTAGAGACCAGTCTGCTTTTGTACCCTGGTAGGTCAGCAATGGTTTTCTGAGGCATCTGTGTACTAAAAAGAGATAACAGCATTGGAAGTACCTGCATCATCACCAGAGCAGAAATAAATATTTTTTTCTCTACCATCACAGCAGAAAACCTATGTATAATTGGGATACTGCTATTCTCTGCAGCCAACAAGCTAAGCAGTCTCTAAATAAACACAGTACACTACCAAGTGTTCTCATGTTTCTTTATTGGAAGACATGACCTAAACGAATAGCGACCTAAAAACCCACAGTCTTAAACCAATGTAACCTATACAAACTGCTTTCTTTCCTTTACCAGTGTTTGGACACCTTGTATGTAGTAAAGATCAAGCTCTGAGAAATATTTATGCTGAAATATGTTATGTATTCATATGAATCCTGGTCTTGACAGAGCATTAATTAATAACATTAAACAATGCTCATGGAGAAAAAAAAATAACCAGTATATGTTTGAGAAGAGTACCCATTTGTGTTCCCACAGAGAGGCCCAAATCTCAGAAAGTTGGCACTCAGGAGACGTGACTTGCCCATAGTTTTCCATTTGCAGGCAAAATCAGTTCAAATAGAGTTGACCTAGCAACAGCACACTATCATTGCTAATGTTTTCAATTTTGAACAATGGCACAACAGCATCATTCTTAAGAGAAAAAAAAAAAAAAATGCAGGCCTTCTTCAAGCAGAAGAAAGTATTTTAGGTTTTAACACTGTTATCACTTCATATTTCTGCTTCCGTGACACCCATCAACCTGAAATATTGTTGTCAAGACTTCATGACATTGTGGGAGTAGTTTGTACAGTGTTACCATGGTTCAACCATTTCTCTCCATATCCATATGAACCATGGATTTTCCATGTAATCTATTTGAATTTCATCATCCTTAGGGATCAGGAATGTCTTTCAACCTTTAAATTTTTTTTACTATCACTGCTAGCATATACCTACTGTGCTATATTCTGTAGGAATGAATATCCAAAGGATATACATCAACCCCTAATCCAAGTTAAATCACTATGTCTTTGATATATTACACATACACAGATTCTGCAGATGACAGGGAAAAAGGGACACTAGTGGGGAAGATGAGGAGTTTACTTGTACCTCTTTCTTAAGTACTACTACAAACATTAATGATCTTCTGAACCTTCACAAAAATAAACTCATACATAAAATAAGTGTATATTTGCAGTGTCAAATAATTCATTTTTTTAATATTTGAAACTCGATTTATTAGAAGAACATTTTTATGAAATGTTACATATTTTGTTTTCAAAAGGGGGGAGTATGAACTCAAGCTATACTCCTTACTCTCCCAGAGTAGGAGGCTCTCCCCTAAATACAATTAAGGTTTTTTGTAAGTTAAATAAAGCATCTTCTGCTAAGATAAGCATTTGATTTTTATGTATACCAAAACTTTTAAAGTCCTTGCTTTATCCATGCTTTTCTGTCCTTTGAAAAGGACATTCTATATACAGATAGAAAATCTCCGTAGATTTCAATGAGCCTTTTGAGAGCCCCATGCACAAAGGCTCAATTCCAAAGCCTTAAAGCAAAGATAAACGGAAAGAAAATGTGGAAAAGTACCTCTTAAAGGCTTGTTTTTTCTGTTTTGAAAATCCATATGATGTGAATTTTCTGTGGATCTTTAAATCCTGACTTATGCTGATATTTTTTACTTGCCTGTTTGTTTTTAATGCATCTTTTTATTTGTCTGTCCTATGATGATAAAAGTATTTTTGCTTAACTTGTGGCATAGGAGTATAGGTGCTTTATGATTCAATTCTATACATGCTGCAGACTTGAATTCCAGGCCTGCAGTATTGTGTCAAACATGGGTGTAATGTGGAAGGCTAAGAATGAGGAGAAAAGCACTTAAAGAATACCAATGAAGCATAAAACTCTCCAAAACCTTTTAGAACAAAATCTTCTTTTTGAAGACAATTTTAGAGTTACATTGAGTTTCTACATAATCATTTTTCTTTGGGCTGGCCTTTTTTGTTTTTTCATTATTTAATTGTTTTTTTATTGTTGAAAGAATTTTGTTTACTGTGTTCTTTAATACAGTCAAGATGCCCTTGTCTAATGCAAAACATTATGCTCCTTAATAGGTTCTTGTTATGGTTGCTGTTAGGGGAAAAAAAACAAAACAAAACCAAAAAAACCTTGATAGAATTAGGCAGCAAACTGGGTGGATAATGTACCATGTAGGTGACTTAGCACATACAAGTGATTTAAATTTTGAACTTATAGTCTGCTGTAAAAGAGAAACAATGTACAAAAGTAATTTCTTTCTGTAAGCATTTATTTGTTCACTGCTCACCCAAACTGGAGGAAAAAAATAGTAAGTCAATGTGTCATATCACTCCTTTCCTGGGATGGAGCACCACATTGGTAATTGGTTAGTTCATTTCCAAGGGATGTTGCAGAATATTTTCTAGATTTCTTTTTTCCTCTTGTATTATTGGTTCAGCAATTCTTTGCAAAGTTCAAGATGCTTCATTAGCTTATCTGAAGAAAATGGATCTGGTGCTTTCAAGACAGATTCTTTCTGTGAGTTTTCTAATTAAGTCTCCTTCATCAAACAAAAAGCTGCCCTTTTTACTTGACAAACATTTGTTCCAATTTGGCATTCGCTCTGTTTTTTGGTACTTGTACTTCTTTCTTTCTCCCTCTCCACCAACAGCAGAAGCAGCTGTTAGTCACAGGATCACGGTGTCTGACATTTACTCTGGATGTGCTTGGTTATTCAAATAGTATACTCTTAGACAAGCTTATCAGCTGAAAAAATACAATAAAGCAATTCCAGTATGCTGTATGGGTACATTTCTAATAAAGTGCATTTTTAATATTTCAGTGCACCACTATCAATGCATGCATTTGTAGATATAAAATGTACCTTCCCTTGGAGGTGATTTTGAATCCTAAGTAATCAAGTGTTAGACAGGTGGGACATCCTGATCCACAACAAAGTACATTGTTTACACAAGAGGCCAAAATTTTATAAAGAGAGCATATTTGCCTACTTTTTTATTAGCATATTCCAAAAAATTGTCAGTTTTGAGAGCTCTGCTTCAGAATGGAGTATCCTGTGGGAAGGGGGAAGAAAGTTCAAGAAAGGTTTAGTCAAAGCACTTTTTCACAATGCCCAGAAAACCTTTCTGAAAGCTTTCTCTGGACAGGCAGATCATTGATTAATTCTTCAGGTATGTACTTCTCTCCTCTGTGAAAAATGTAATATGAGGTCAAGTGCTCACTGAGGAAGCAAGAATTTGGTCTTTCAGGTTTCCCACTGGACAGGGGGAAGATATGCTCAGACTGTGACAAGCATCGCTGTACACAGTTTATGCTGCTATTCTTCAACTCTCTCTAGTGCCATTAGCTTGCCAGCCATGTAGTCTGTAAGTAATAGGTTGCAATAGCAGCTAAAATTGACAAGTGCTTAGTCCAGAGCATGGATTGAATGTAATTCATAGGGTTCCTGAGTTAATTTCCAATACCTGTTTCATCAAGGCAGACTGATAGATAACTGCCAGCATCTTCTGGCTTTCTCTGCAAATCCCTCTATCTTTCACTCCAGTCTTTCTGGAGTTACTGTTGTTGTTTTTTTTTTTTTTTTTTTGTTTGGTTTTGTTTGTTTGTTTTGCTCCTCTTTACTTCCCTTTTCCTAGCTCTCCTTTTCTTTCCAGTCTATTCTCTCCTTCTTTTTTCTTCTGTCTTTATTTTCTTTCTAGCATTCTTTCCCTTGCATTTGCTCCTCCCTATTTCCATAAATATAAATGCAGCTTGCTCCATAGGCGCACCATTTATTTAGATTAGAGGCCCTTGCAGCTAAAAGCAAGACCTTCAGATTTTATTGAAGAACATTCTTTCCATGTGGCCCAGTTTAAAGTGATGTTTCTTTAGGGACTGGAGGGTGAAATATGAAGTTACCTGGGAGAGTAAATCTGTGATGTTGGACAGATGGTGAAACATCAGTACATCCACAGAAATGCATTTTATTTTTATATATGGGATGTTCTCAATCAGCTTCAGCTTGAGAAAATAGTTTCTCTTGTTGCATCATTGGCATTTCATGTGTTTTGTTTTGTTTGGGGTTTTTTTGCTGTGGTTCACTTTTTGTTTGTTGTTGGTTTTGGGGTTTTTAGATCAATAGGTAAGTCAATTCAACGATAATAAATTTTAAATATATTTATGAAGTATTTGGATGTGTGTCATGTGCCAAAAGGAGCACGACTTGGGATCCCAACAGTGATAGAAAACTAAAAAACAATAAAAGTATGGAAAAGAAATAAATATTTCCCAATAAGGTCATAAAATTTTGTTTAGTGAAAAATATATCCATTTACTATGTCTTATGTGAATTCATTTCTCACTTCAGAAATATGAACTTATAAAAATCTGTTATTTAAACTGTATAGAGCAACACTCATTTCCATAGATCTCATGGGTGTGCTGCCAATTTCAACATTGCTTTTGAGGTATATCCTTCTGTAAAGGAGAAATTATCTTTTTTGAACATTAAAGAATCTTATAAACAGTGATTACACAGAGTACACAAGGACACCAGGTGAAGTTTCATTCTATCCAGCTTCAATCACTTTTAATCTGTAATCAGGTAAGGGGTTGTTTTGTTTAATAAAAGAAGTATCTAACTTCCATGGCTAAATGATTCATTTTAATTCTGTTCCGTTAGCTGTTAATCAAACTCTTGATTTTCTTTATAGGACAGTTCTCTCTTTTCTGCTTGCTTTGTGCAGCTTTTAAATCACATGAACAAAACTTCTAAACTGTTTTTGAAAAAAGTTGAAAGTCAAGAGGAGAGAGTCTTGGGTTTCCATTATAGTTTGGGCTTGCTGATATACATCTCTACTGCCAACAGAGCACAGCCATTCGTTTCTTTTTGTTTTCTTTGTTGTGTTTTTGTTTGTTGGTTGGTTTTGGAGTTCCTGGTTGTTATGCTGGTGTTTGTCTGTTGTGTTTCTTTCAATGAAAGGGATGAAGGTATGCCATCAAGCTTTCCTACTGTTTTCCTGACCACAGTACTTAATATCTTTGGTGTACATTCACAGGTATGAGTGATCTATCAGATTTCTCTCCTCTGCTGGAGAAATCAATATTTACAGGGCTCTTTGGAAATTCATGCCAATAAAGAAAGAGTTTTAATGGTAAAAACAAAACAAAACAAAAACAAGCCAGCACAAATAATAACGTGAAGGGCACAAACAGCCTGAGTGCCAGCTTCTGGGGATACTCACTGCTGCTGGACTGGTAACTGCTAGTGGAGTAAATGTGTCATTAAAAATACTTTTACTTACAATCCCAGCCATATCAACATTAAGGATTTCTTAAAACAGAAATAGAATTTAGGTGGGTTTTTTTGGGGTTTTTCTTTTTTTTAAAATTTTGTGGTTTCTGTAAATACGTCTGAATTTTAGCTAAATCCTTCCTTGTGGAACTTACAAGATTTTGTTCAGTATTTTAAAAAATAACAGTATATCTGATGCTTAATTTGTCACTAAATCTTAACCTGCAAGAAAAATCTGCAAGAAAAAATACGATTTTTATTCATTGTTTTGGGAATATGATCTATTTCAGACATTATATGTCATAAAAATAGGGTAAACTTAGCTTGCTAATCTATTTAGAACATTTTATTCTGAGCTGAAAGAATTTTGATTACATTTTATGATAGCTAGACCAATGTCAAAGATTTTTTTCTTTCCATCAAGTGAAAAGTGATGAGAAAAACACAGCTTGAAAGCTTTCCCATTGCTCATATGGGTTGACTCTTTCCCATTTTGTACCTAATTCCAGCTTGTGTGTTCAAAAAATAAATGAATACTATTGCTTTTTGAAATGATTATAAATAATTTTTAAAAGGTAAACATACTGGAATACGTGCATATATGGGGTGCATCTGGAAGTTGTCAGCTAAGAGAAAGTTCCTTGAATAATTTCTTGTCCTTTCTCATTATTTTTTGAAAACAGAAGTGTTTGTTTGTAAGTCTGAACAGCCAGATACAATTATTTCATGAAAAACATTGAATCAATGAACCCAAAATAATTTCAGCTGCAGATGCTTAATGAATTTGCCCCTGGCTGTTCTATTACTTGCCCCAAATATACAATTTTCATTCAAAATCCTTGTATGACATATGGTAAAATTCAAATATAGATAGTCTAGTCTAGAATTATTTTTGTTTTTATTTAGTTCTGGGGATGTTTGCAGATCAACACAGGGCAATGGGAGCTATCCTAAGAACTACAGAGATATAATGTAGTTTAGGGCACTAAAAAAATCAGTGTGTGTCAATTCTGACTAGCAACCTGACAAACCAGCCTGTGAGCAGCAGGTGGTGGGTAGCTATTTCATGCCCTGGGAGGCAGGAAAAACAATGGAACTTGGTGTTTGAAGGATGGCTGTTCATATAGTTTCATTTCACTGGATGTAACCTGACAGCAAATGGCAGAAAAAGTGGAATGTCAGGAAACAATAGTTTAATAAAATGTTTTATATCAGCTATTTGCAAGGTCACCTTAAGTTACAATACTATCTACTGAGATTTCCTGCTTTGTCAAGGTACCATTAAAACTTCCTGTAACTTCTGACGTATTTGAGCAATATTCTCTTTCCAAGTATTGTTTGTATCAGATATTATTGTTTCTAATAAAGCCATCTGGATAAACTTCAGGTATCATTTTATCAGCTTATGCAATATTTAATTGGTAATCAATCTTTGTTGAGATAAAAAGGTTGATCAAACTTAGCAGAGTAACATATTCAGTTGGGAAGAGATAAAATTAATTTGTAAAACTCATTTGTAAAGTAAGGAGAGAATTTCTTCTATTAGAATCAGTTCTGCTTGTGCTAGTTTCCTGGGTTTTCTTGTGGAATTACTTGTGGAAAGGTCACTTGAAGTTCTTCACAGAAGATTATGTCAATGAGATTGCTGCACCCTGTGCATTGTCTGATACGTTATGTGTTGATATGAAATGGTATTTGGGTGAAGCAATTATTGTCATCTGAAAAAATTCATCCTTCTACAGTAAATCCCTATCACAGATTTGTGATCATTCGTGTCTATAAATTGACATTCTTAACTTTCCGAAAAATGTGAATAGAATTTTAAATTTCTTTGGAGCCTTCTGCTGAGTGAACATTTTGTTACTCATACTAGAATATGTTTAAGACTGATGTAAATTTAGGACAGTGACTGATTTAGGACAGGAGTTAATAGAGATCCTTGTGTTACTGCTCTTACTGCTGAGATAGGAGGAAGGTAGAGACCAACATAGTACTAAAAGTTAAATTTTACCAAGAAAATTCTGATAATGAGGCTCATTGGCCATGCTTGGAATTGGTTTGGACTGGAGACTTGCTTTTTAGGAGAATCTGACAGGAAAATAGCTGAAAAGGAAACCACTGTGGACTGTCAGACTGTAATAAGAGACAGAAGAAACAACAGGATGAGAATAGATCTAAATCTGACAAGGACTGATGAGATTACAATTAAGGTTTCGATTCCAGCTGCTGGGTACCGATGTGTGAGTACTTTTTTCATGTGTGGAAGGGATACAGGGGTTTAGCTTTGCCCCTTATCATCCATGTGTTAGGTGTCAGAGATCACATGTCTAGGATTATTGTATGGATGTGGAGCCAGTCTGGGCAGCTACTATTTTGTATTTACTGATCAGTGAATCAGAAGTGTCAGAACTTCATTTATAGACTTGGTTAGCTGGATGTACTCACCAGCATTAGTTTCTCAGTGGTGTTAGATTGTCTGGCAAAGAGTTCATGGGTCAGGATTGTTGGATTTGGTTTTGAGCAACCTGGTCTACAGGAAGATGTTCCTGCTCATGACAGGGTGACAGAAACTGGGTTATCTTTCAAGCTCCATTCAACTCAAACAACTTTATGATTCCATTGTTCCATGAAATATAAAACAACCAAGCTTATGAACCAGTTTATGAATAAGATCACTGATTTCCCTCACTAATTGGGCTGTCACACTCTTTTGAATCTCCTCCTCCCCCTGCTCTCTTCCTGTGAGGTTTAGATCTGAAGTATCCATGGGCTGAAAGGGTTGGAATAAGGCATGTGGTCAGATTTTGGAAAGAGTTGCATTTACTGTAGCTGTGTCAGGGGTCATTTGACTAGGTTTAAGTCTTGGACTGGCAGGGGTCAGATGGATCATGCATAGGTTTGGATTTGGATCCATGTAAGCATGACTTCTAACCAGTAGCTCACATCAGCAAAGGCTCTGTATGCTATCCTTGGTCTTCCAGTCAACTTTTCCTCCTATCCTATTTGCCTGCACACAACCTCACACAATTTTATATTGTGGAGGTACCAGCCCTTTCTCTTATCTTTCAGTGTAACATCAAAGGGAGTGTAGCTTCAAAAGAGGAAAGATTTAAAGTCATTATCTGCTCCACTGTTTGAAGATAGTGTTAAAGAGGGTGTCAGAGAGGGGGATTCCTTTAACTGAAATACCAGCTTTTGAAAAGCTTCTGTTGATGAATAGCTCAGTGTTTACGGGTAGGAATTCACATTCTAACAGAAATACCAGTATTTGGAAAATCTAAAGTCTTTGTACCTGCGAAGAGACTGACAAAAAGAGATTGGGGTGGAGATTTATGCATACAATTGAAAAAAAAATGTAGTAATATAGAGTAACATAGGAAAGGTGAATATGTAATCACACATAATATCTGATTGCCACAGATGTATTTTAATAGACAACACCACAAACTGGTCCAGACAAAACATTTCCTCCAATACATGATAGAGCTTTTCTGAATGGACTAATGGGTCCTCTGCAAAACAACAGAATTTCTTTTAAAATCTACAAAATCCACTGTAATTTCATGACTTAATGAGTCATTGTAGGAAATAAACCAATACTCCTTTTCCTGTATTTTTCCTGTTTCAAAAATATTAGGCAATTATAGAGGAGAACAGTGCCATTTTTCCATGTAATTAAACATTTGCTGTTGATACTGGAAAGAGACATTATTACATGTAAATTAATATGAACACACAGTCTTTATAAGTTCTCATCAAGTTCACTAACATTTTTTTTCTGGTTGCTTACAGAGGACCTTTTCTTTTTTCTTTCATCTTCTTTGTCAGAGTTGTAACTCAGCTATTCCTACTGCTCCAAGGTAAATTTTTGGGAGGGTTGTGGTTTTTTTTTTGTTGGTTTGGTTTTGGTTATGGTTTCAGGGGTTTTTTTTGTGACCTTTGGTCATTATTTTATTCCCTTTGGTTTTTATTAGAACTTTGAACTCTTGTCCAGAATCACAGAGATTGTTTTCAGTTCTGGGTCAATAATGTGTTTAAAAACTCTAAAAATCAGAACAAGTGTATATGCTTATTCAGTACAAAGCAGCTGTGTACAAGCACTAGTAAAGTTTATTTTTCTTAAAAATTTAATAGCTATGTGAAGCTAACTAGATGCCCTCCAAAACAGATAAAGAGAGAGATACTTTCAAAAGGTGATTCATCCAAACAGCCTTAGACAACTAACTTAAGGTAGAATGAATTGCCTGCTGGAGGTGTCTATCTCTGTCCATTTACTTCAGAGAAAGCATAGATGACTAATTTAATCTCTTAAAGTCACTTCACTACAAGCTTGACTGATATTCAATAGAATCAACCTTTCCCTCGGTTCTATCACAAGAATTGCACAGCAAGCTAATTAAATATGTAACAGCTTTGCAATACAGACTTCTAGCCATGGATTAGGGCTAAATAAACAGCTACACCTAAATAGCCTAGATGTTTGAAAAACTCCAGGGAAGATTTAAAGCATTTGTAGTAGAGTTTGGTGTCTTTGAGCAGATAGTAAAAAACTCTTCTTTCTCTACTGGAGATTCTCTCTCATGATTCTCATATTTCTTTACTTTCACTGTACAGTCGTCTCAGCCTCTACCAGCAAGACTAGTTCAGAAACCAGGTCTTTATGTGACCAGTCTCTTGTGAGACATTCAAATTATTTCCTTTGATTAGAAGTTTTTATACTGGATCTCAGCAGGATACTTGTTCAGAAATCCAGCGATTTTTTTCTGAAAACTAATGTGCTTTTTTTCAAACATCTACCTTTGTCAAGATAAAAATATCTCCGTTTCTGTCTGGAATGTCACATCTCCTTATGAAGCTTTTAAGTAGAGGCTGTCTTCCAATGCTACTGCTTTCAGAAGTTTAACGAAACTCTCTTGCAGTAGTAGTAACAGAAACCCTTAAAAGTAAGCTTCCTTCACACGTGTGCACCCTGCTTTGCAGAATATTCTGAGAATATGAACATCTACCTCCTGTTTTAAATTGTTAACTGACAATTAATTTTCCTGTGTACTTTTATCTAGTGAGTGCCTACTCACATGTGGTACAGAATATCCTGTCCTGGCAGTCTTTGTAGCAGGCAGACGTTAAACTTGACGGATTAAAGCCAGTGCTCAAAATCCCTTCATTTTTTGTATTTTGCCCCCACCTCTTCCAGCAAGCTGAATAGTCACATGCATCTATTCAATCATGTACTCAACAGGACTGCTTTTTTAGTGTTGTTGCTGCAGAGAGAGGCCCTAGAGGACAAAAAAATCTGCTATATGGTATGATTGTGCTTGATTAAGAAAGCTTTACTTCTGAACACTATGAGGACCACGGGCATATGGTGAAGACTTGAGCTACATGCAGTCCTTTGGATAAGGAGGACTCAAATATCAATAACCAGGATAAGTGGTAAGAAAATAATTTGCTCAGCATAGAGTGTTTTTAAAAGTAGGTTCCATGCTCACATTCATGTTCTTTTCATTGCAGGAAAATTCTCTTCTTGCCTTCCTCAAATGTTAAAATTGTAGTTTACTTCCCCCACCAATTTATTTTTTTCTTATTATGTATCAGTTACAATGCTGCCAGAAACTGTAATGGCACATATTGTTCTGTCCCAAGTTAAGCACAGTGCAAAAAACCAGCCCTGTCTTAAAGTCCTTAGAGTCCAAGCTTGAGACATGGGATGAGATTGACCAAGAGTCTTTCTAGAGATGTTGATATGTAGTAACAGGCTGCGAATTTAAAGTAATTTCTTTCCTCAACAGAACAGGAATCACTGTTAAAAACAATTTAAGAGCAAATGGATTTGAAACCCATCTCCTTAAATTAAGGGACTTGCACAGTTAGACAGTTCATCATGTATCATTGGTTCAAGTTTAGATATGTAAAGATTTGACATGGACATTTCTGATGATCATACTATAGTCACTGAGTTAAAATTTATGGCATATTTCTCCTGATCAATTTTGATATCCAAATTAAAGAAATATGAAGAACTTTGAATTTCAAGAGCCTCTAGGTTGATTGATTCATGTATGCTCTTCGGAAGTCAAATTTTCAAATTTTTGCAAAAGGTGTTACACCGTCTAGTTTTCCAGATTATCCTGTTGATTTTTATTTTTTTTAATTAAAAGAAATTAAAAACAGTTTCTTTCATTTTAAAATTTTAATTTACCAGCTAAATATGACCTCTCTCTTCAGTTACATGCTCTTTCTTGTAGCTCAGCAGTTTTAATTTAGAGAAAACACAGGAACAGGAGAATCACTCATGTCTGAGAAACCTGGTGTAAAGAATCCTATCAGTAGATAACAGAAATGGTCTGCTTAACTGAAGAAGTTACTGCCTTTGGCTGTGATATCTGCAAAGATGCAGTAACCATGTGGACACTACACAGTGTAAAGTAAACCAAGAAGAATGGATGTGGCTGGATCAAATGTCTTTCATTTGTTCATGACCATTTTTTGATGTACTTTGGGAACCAATATTCTGGGAATCCACAGTAATTCTGCTGGTCCTTTCCCTGGTTTTCACTGTGTCCTGTTCAGAAATCTGGCTTAGTTAATGTTTTTTTTTAATAACGTATAACCACAGTGTAAAATTAAAATGAATATGAAATGCAAATATCTGAAAAGTCAGAAACTGATGAGATATAAAAATTTAATTTCATTAGAAAATACAGAATTCATGTATGTAATCTAGTTTTCTATTATTTTCTAATATTCATCCAATTACTTTTTAAGGGTTCTTACTGGTTCCAAATTCTAATATTCAACATGCAGGTTTCTATCTTCATGTGATGGTTTTATCACGTTCTATATCTCATTTGACTGGAAGAATATAAAGCAAAACAGGCCCATCTTTAAATTACAAAGATAGTTTATTAATACACACAAAAACAACAAAAAAAAAAGGGAAAAAAAACAACAACAACAACAAATGAAACTTCTAAAACATCTTTCTTTCTCTTTCTCAGTTTTTTACCTTTCTTCACTCAACATAAAAAGACATGACCTGCAACTTCAGCCAGTTTTACCATTTTAAAAATAACCTTTTATCAGTTCTTTTAGGAAAGGAGTCTCTCTGGGTTCTATATAGACATCCCATGCTCTACATCTGCGAGGATTTTAAAGGAACTCCTGCAAACTGCGAAATCCTACCCATTAGCAGCTCTCTCAACACTGCACATAGGCCATATTTGCTTATTGGGGTACTGTTTAAGGATGCCTCCTCTAGTATGACACAAAGATTCTCTTCTTCTATTTCCAAAATCATCTCAAGACCCAAAAACAAATCTCCTCTTTCTTTAGGAGCAAAAAGCTTCATATCACTTTTAACTAGAACCTTACATCCCCCCAAAAGCATTTATATGTTACAGGAAAAACTAGTTCAGTCTCTATAGTTTACCAGAAATGTCCAGCCAAAATTAGGCCACTCCTTTGTCCTTTGCCTTAAAATCCTTTTCACTCTCCCTTCACCGACTGTAGCTCCATGCTGTGTCTTTCCATGGTTCATTCGCTATAGTTGTTCTTGTTCCGGAGAAAGATGATGTTTAGGAAAGTCCATCTGCCAGCAACGAAGGGTTAAACTTCTCGGGCTGCCGGGCTGCCCACGTGGCTCTGTGGTGGGAAACTGAGTCGTTTAGAAGCCCTGAGCTGGTTTCTTCGGCTTGAAAAGAAGAGCAAGGGCGAAGGGGCACTCCGTCCGAGCTCCCTCTCCTCTCCATGCTGCCCGCCTCTCTGTGAGACAGCGGCTCCTAAAGCTCCGGCCCGGCCTGCCCCGGCTCCAGCAGCATCGGGGCCCGGCCCGGCCCGCCGCAGCCGCCCGGGGTGGGGGGGCACCGAGGCCGGCCCGGCCCCGGCAGCTCCCTGTCTCCAGCCTGCCACACCGGAAGACAAAGAGGTCGCTCCTCCCCCCACCCAGCCTTTTTAAGCATTTCGCCAAAAGTCGCAGCTTGTCTTCTACTGGATAAATTGCTTGTCAATCAAAAAAACTGACCCCGATTGGAACAAAATCAGGCTTTTCCTAGCCTATGACACTTCACAGAGGCATAGATTTATTAAGGTTGGAAAAGACCTCCAAGATCATCAAACCAGGACTTTGACTGAACCATGTCAACTAAATTATAGCAGTAAATGTCACATCCAGTCATATCCTTAACACTTCCAGGGATGGTGAATCCACCACATCCCAGCACAGCCCATTTATTGCTTAATCACCCTTTCACTGAAGGAATTCTTCCTGAAGTCCAGCCTGAACCTCCCCTGCCACAGAGAGAGGCCATTTCCTCTCACCCTCTTGCTTGTTGCCTGAGAGAAGGCTGACACCCACCTGGCTACCACCTCTTTTCAGGCAGCAGTAGAGAATGAGAAGGTCTCCCCTGAGCCTTCTTTTTATCAGGCTAAATAACCCCAGTCCCTTCAGCCACTTTTCATATGACTTACTTTGGTGGTTTGACTTAGACTGGATGTTACATGCTCACCAAAGTCTACCAGTCTCCTCTGCAACTGGACAGGAGAGAGAAATTGGAACAAAAGGCTCATGGGCTGAGATAGGGGCACAAAGAGATCACCCACTAACTGCTGTCAAGGGCAAAACAGACTTGACTTAGAAAAATCAATTAAATTCATTACTAATCAAAATCAGAGTAGGTCAATGAGAAGAAAAACAGATCTTAAAAACACCTTCTCTCCACCTTTCCCTCCTTCTCAGTCTTGAGTCTCTGCAGAGAGACAGGGAGTGGGGGTTACCATCAGTTCACTGCTTTCTTTTTCTTTTTCTTTTTCTTTTTCTTTTTCTTTTTCTTTTTCTTTTTCTTTTTCTTTTTCTTTTTCTTTTTCTTTTTCTTTTTCTTTTTCTTTTTCTTTTTCTTTTTCTTTTTCTTTTTTTCTGCTGCTTCCTCCTCAGGGAAAGAAAAATCTCCTGTGGGAAAGACCCAGTGTGGTGTCTCTCCCACAGGAGACAGTTCTCAATGAACTTCTCCAGTAGAAGTTTCTCCCACAAGCTACTGTAGTCCATGAACTGCTCCAGCCTGAGTCCCTCCCAGAGGGTTGCAGTCCTACCAGGAAACCTGCTCTTGCATGGGCCCTTCTCTCCATGGGTCCATAGGTCATGCCTGGAAACTGCCCTTTGCATGGATTTCCCATGGAGTCACAGCCACCTTTTGGGCATTCACCTGCTTTGGAGCAGGGCTCCTCCAGGGGTTGTAGGTGGAACTCTGCATACCTGTGGACCTCCATGGGCTGCATGGCACATCTGCCACACCATGGTCTGCACCATGGCTGCAGGGGAATCTCTGGTCCGGCACTTGGATCACCTCCTGCCCCGCCTTCTTCACTCAGCTGAGCGTCTGCTGGGCTGTTTCTTTCATGTATTATGATTCCTCACTTCTCTATTGCAATTCCTTCTGGGCAACAACTGTTCTGCCTTCTCAAATATGCTATCACAGAGGCATTGCTATCATCTCTGATTGGCTTGGCCTTGACCAGCAGTGGGTCCGTCTTGGAGGAGTCTGATATTGGCTCTGCCAGACATGGGGGGAGAAGCTTCTGGCAGCTTTTCCTGGAAGCCACCCCTGCTTCCAGGTAGGTACCTGGTACCAGAACCTTGCCTCATAAACCAATATACTTACTTTCTAGACCTTTCTTCAGCTTCATTTTCCTTCCCTGGATACACTCCACCACCTCAATATCTTTCTTGAAATGTGGGGTCCAGAACTAGATACAGGGCTGAAGGTGTGCCCTCACCAGTGCCTTCATTTACACAAATTCTCTTATTTGGTACTACTTTTAATCATGGAAATCTAAAAAAAAAAAAAAAAAAAGACTGCTATGACCGAAGTTTTACTCATAAAGCTGATATAGAAATTTCAGATGTTACATTGTGCTCAAACATTTACACTTATAAGTTGCATATCAAAAGTGATTTCTCTCAGTGTAAACGTACTATAATGCTATATTGTAAGAAGTTTTATTATGCATTTGAATGGGTTTTGGAGTTAAAAATACTTGGTTGTATGTCAAGCAGATTACAGGTTAGTTTTGCCTGATACAATGTGGGCCAGAACCAAATGACTCTTGCAGTCATTCTTCAAGTGAAAAAAATAGGATTGTGTTACTATTTTGATGAAGCATGAATAGTCCACTGAACTTGAATAAGATTTGCTTTGCTTTACCTAGCAAATTTAAAACCATTCTGAGACTTTTTATCCAATGTCTCTTTAATGTCAATATGCAAACAAGAACAGGAATCAGATTGCAAGTTTTCCATTGCTCAGCTGAGCGACTGAGCTTTGGGCTAGAAAGTCTCTTGTTTGGTTATGAAAGTAGAAGATGATAAACTAGCTGGTTGAGTTTGAAACTACATACGTAATTCCATCTGAATACCAAATAACATCCTCATAGAAAAGCCACTGAAGTATGGGCTGAGTAACTCATGGGATGAGTAAACTGTAACATCGACTGAAAACTGGATGAATGTTTGGGCCTAAAACATGATGATTGGTGAACAAAGACTAGTGAAGGCCAGTAATTAGCAGTATACCCCAGAGATTAATACTGGGTCCAGTCCTGTTCAAAATCTTCATTAATGAGCTGGATGATGGCGCAAGATCTAGTCTCCAGCAAGTTTGTTGATGACCCAAAACTGGGAGGAGTGACTAAATCACAAAAGGGTTGTCCTGACATTCAGAGGGGCTTCAGCAGGCTGTGGATGTGGACTGGCAGGAATTGCGTGGAGTTCAACAAGGGGAAGTGCAAAGTTTTGCACCTTAATAGGAACAACCCCGCTCATACATATTTATGCTAGGGTTTCTGTCTTACAGGAGTAATATTATACAAGACATTTGATAATGTCTGCATGTCCTAAAAACAGATGAAACATTGTCCTTTTCTCTTTTTTTTTACAATTAGTGTTTTAATAACATAAAAATAAGAAAAGCTCAATCATTTTCTAGGTCATGAACATAGGAATTTTTTATTGTGGCTTGAAAGTTTGGACAGATTTGAGCATTTAGACAAATTTTATAGGAAGGCAGAAGGGGACTGAAATCACAGCTATAGGACTGATATAAGGAAAGGAACTAATTTTAGCTACCTAGGAAAAGAGACAGTCCAACAAAACCTTTCATAAAGCTGAATACAGAATAGGTTATGTGCAAGAGTAATGGCATCTGAGTTACTAAATATCAGTGGTCATCACTCCACACTTAAAACTGAAACAAAATCTGAACTTAAAGCTTAAGGTCATTGTTCTGAACTTAGTAGCTGATATTTTGGAGACAATGAAGCAGTGAAGAACCTTGTGAAAAAAAGATTTAGAAAAATCATATATTAATGGGATATAACAGACAAATGAGGAATGTGGACTTTCAGATTGCAGGAACTATCTAGTGCCTAATAATGTATTAAGAAATCAGTGTTCCTTTGCATTTTCAACCAAGAATCCGGTTTCTTAAAAATTATATCTAAACAAAAAAGAAGTTAATTTGTAAAGGAATCTTGTGTTTTCATACCCCTTTTTTTTTTTTGAGCAGCAAAAATGTTACCATATCATTGTCATCATCATCATCTTTAAATTATTCAAAGTGATTTAATAAATTGTTTCAATTCACTTAGCTTGCTGCATTGCTCTGGATAAGAGTAGATTTGCTCATTCAAATATTATGTTGTTATAAATCACATCAGAGAAAATATACTGAATGCAAACAAAACTGGACTAAAGTCGTGAGTCAGGATACCTTCCCTCAGTCTCTTGCAATGTCCTGTCTGGAGGTTTGGCAACTTCATATTTCACAAAAATGAAACAAGGATTAAAATTTTCTCCAGAACTAATTGCAGAGTAAGGATTTTTTCAGAAAACACTTAGTCCAAACAGGATATGCTTTCTGTATGCTGAAAGACAGCAGCTTGCAAATAGCAAACTATTTATTTATGAAAACTCAAGCAAATCAATAATATATTTTTCTTCTAAAATTACTGTTTCTCTTTAAAGGAACAAATAATAATTCTTTTTGTTTGAACTGTTGAGCTTGACCCCGATGCGAATTGAGAAGGGGAGGGAGAAGAGACAGTAAGAGCCCGTTGTTGATAGTTTTGCTTTTCTGCTTTATATGTGCTACATATTGACAGACAATCCACTGCCTATTGCTTGTAAGCAGAAGATTGAGCAGCTTTATGTTATCCATGAAAACTATAAGCCTGTGTGACACTGCCAATTGATCTGCAGAAAGATCACATCATATTTGAAGGAGATGAACAAAAATGTTATAAATTCTCAAAACCAGAAATAAGTATCTTAGAAGCCTTAGATAAGGATGCTTCTCAAGCATGTCCTGGATATCTAGAAGTTACATGACCAGCCCTAAACAGTTGGTTAGGCTCTCTCAGGCATGTTCAGCTGGAAAAGTACAAATAAAGAAATGAGCTTTGGAAATCCAGTCTCTTTCCATATATAAGAAACCTAAATATTTGTCTTAGACTAAGTATTTTCAATGAGTAAAGCTGGGTAAGACACATCTTCATTTGGATCCAGAATATCAGAACACTGTCTTTTGGGCATCAAGTATTTTTAAAACATATTGAAATCAACAGACATAATTTTTATATGAAATAATGACTTTTACAGAAATTTACATTGGCTTTAGAACTCTTCTATAGAATTGCCATTTGCAAATACTGTTTCTTAATTAGTTTCATCTGGGATAGGTATGAACTACAAATAGAAAAAATACAGCTTATCCTTCTTTGTTAAAATAAAAGTTGCATAGCTTGGTAATTTCCAATATATATATTTTAATACGTTTTGCTATTTTCCAATGTTTTATGCCTTCTGTTCTTGATATGAATCCAAAGAGCTTTTAAAATTACATATGCAATTGCCTGCACTTTTAAAAATATTACATATCTCCTGTTTATTTGATTTTTGCTGTATGGGATTACCAGACATATCAGACATTTGTCTTCTTTTGTCACTCAATCAGACATTTTAGTGGGATCTATCAGTCACTCTTTTTCCTGGGATCTCTGTTATAATACATAAATGCCGCACTGCACCAATATGAGGAAGCTCAACATGTTCTCTATGAAATTCAAGAAAGTCATTCCGCCACTTGGCTCCTCAGACTTCTTTTTTCAGTGTGCTAATTTGCAGAACTGGTTTACTGGGTTTCTAGTTTCGTTGCTGATGATGAGATCAGAATAAGCTGCTGCTGCTCTCACTGCACTGAGTGACAGATACCTCCCTGCAAAGAGCAAGTTTGCGTGAATTTTTTTCTGAGGTATCAAGCTGTTAGTTCTGCTACTAAATGCCTATATCAGCAAAGAACTTTTAAAAACCAGAGAGTGTGTTCTTTCTTTAATCCCCAGAATAGAATACTCCCATCTATCAACAAGAAAAATACACCGTGTAAAACCTAGAGGTATACTTGAAAGAACAAAGGAGGTGGATTATTACCCTTGAACAACTTTTAAATGTGTCTGTATCAAGAAAAGTTGAAGGTATCAAAAAAATCTAGAATATTTCAAAGATTGCCTTTATCAGGTATTTGTGGGAGACAATGCCCTCTTTCAGGTCAGTTGAAGTGACAATAAAAAGCCATGCACATTTTATTGACATACATCTGTGTAGGTACTAAAAGTATACCAACTGGTGTGTTATCAACTGAACTGTCAAATAACACCAGTAAAGTGCTCTTCTGAGGATCTCAAGTTCCTAAAATATTTTTTACTTTATTTCAGAACAACAACAACAACAACAACAAATCTGCAATCATAATGTGGGGTTGCTGCCTTTCCCTTCTAGGTCACTCCTTTTAAGAAGCCTAGAATTTTAAAGTGGCTGTTTACTTTTAGTGCAGCACACACACACACAAAAAGATTCACCAGTCACTGAAATTGGCTGAAAGAAAGAGGAAACCATAAACAGGAGGACAATAGAAGAAGGAGACAATAGAGGCAGGGCAGTAGACAAAGGAATAAGGACATGTAACATGGAGGAAAACCCTTTCAGAGCAATAGCCATGACATCTCTCATGGGCTGTGATCCCAAAAGCTGTCACAGAATAAGCTGCATTAATCATGGTCATTTATTGTTTGTTGAGCTCTGAAATTTTGCATGATTTTGCGGCTCATAACCACTCCAAAGAACATGGGAAATTAATTCCAAATGAACAGAGTTTCAGGACACAGACAATCATAGAAAATGATCCCAGTGACGCTAGGGTGTCATTTTCATGAACTATAGAATTACTTTATTATTAAAAAAACCCCAAAAATAAAAAACAAAACCCAACAAAACAAACAGACAAACCCAGAAACAATTAAAAATCCCAGCAAGAAACAACTAAAAAAATGACAGAACCAACCAATTAACCAAACAAAAAAAGTACAAACCCAAAACCTTAAAAACAAACAAATGAAGAAACAAAAATACCAACCAAATAAACCAACCAAACAACAAAAAAAATCAGAAAGAAATCTTAAAATGTTGCAACTCATAGCAAATTTTCTACCACTGGAGGGCTTGATCTCAAATAGATATTTCCTGGCATATCTATAATCTCTGCTGCTATAACTGTATTGTTTTACGATCAGTATGGACATTCTGTTTCAAAATAATAGTAATTTTATTTGGAATAATTACTCTAGTGTATTTATTCTGGGACAAAATAACAGTTTTGGCATGCAGAATGTCCACATGGAAGCTAAGACTGATAGAACTATGGCAGAATAATTAGTACAGTGTATCTATGCCAGGAACTATCTATGTACACAAGCCAGCATGTCAGTATTCTATTCTTTTTACTTACATTCCTTAGGGCTTTTTGTTTGGTTGTTTGGTTGTTTGGTTGGTTTTTTCCCACTGGATTTTATGTTGCACATAGTCTATCTCATTCTTCTCATTTAGAGGACCATTATGAAATGTTCATCTTGAAGATGTGCAGCTAGAGAGCAGGGTCTGTGCCCTGGTAGCAGGTGAGGGGTTGGGAGCCATGTGCAGTAAAGCACTCAAGCAGGCTGAGCCTGAGCCCTGCCCCAGCAGCAGGAGGAAGGGGTGAATGACAGCAGTGGGGAACTGCTGTTGGAGGGGGACAGAGGATGCTGCCTGCCCACCTGGCTTCCTGCCCAGGATGGCTTCCTGCTTGCCAGGTGCTTGGATGCTTTACAGAGAAACTGCCAAAGCTTGTCCAGACCTTGGGCTGTCCTCCCTTGTTGTTCTTCCTGACAGGCCCCAATGATGCTGTCAGGGAGATGTGGAGCAAATCTCAAGTGTGAATGCATCACTGTGGGGGTGAGGGTGAAAGCCATGGAGCCTGGGGTCCCAGGCAGTTTTCTTCTCAATACAGAGATGGGGATAGAGGGTAGATTTGGATTAGCTATTTGGAAGAAACTCTTCCTTTGAGGGTGGTGAGAGTCTGGAACAGGATGACCAGAGAAGGCATCCCACCTCTGGAAGTGTTCAAGGCCAGGTTGGATGGGGCTTTAAGCAATCTGGTCTGGTGGAAGGAGCATGTCCATGGCAGGAGGATTGGAACAGATGATGTTAAGCTCCTTCCAACCTAAACCATTCTGTGATTCTGTTTTACTGTGAAGATGGTTAAAAACTTGAACCTGGTTTTTCAATGACATTGTGAAACCCCCAGCCTTGAAGATATTCAAAAGCTGACAGGAATGACCCTGAGCAATACATTCCAGCTCTACCTGCCTTGACCAGAGAAGCTGAACTAGATGATCTCCAAAAGTGGCTGCTGGTATCAAATGTTCTGTGATCCTTTGATTCTGTAAAATTCATAAATTAATAAAACTGTTCTTACTGTGATTATCAGAATTAACATTTCTGCACTTTTACTTAGCCTTGGTGAGCTCCAGTAGCCAGAAGCCTTTTCAAGTATTTGTCCTTATAGTGAAAAAGTTGTTCCAGGAAAAAGAAATTACATAATAATTAAATATTCAGCATCACTTAATGATTTTAATTTGGTATCATAGTTGTTATAACAATTTTTAATATTTAATTCAAAGATTATAGAAATACCACATACAGTGCAAGATCACACATTTGATAGTCTAATACCCAACCATGCAGAGAACAATCTCTGCATCATCTACGTGGGATGGATAATTTTTATTTAAATTTGAGTATTTGAAAGGATTAATAAAAGATACACTTTTGAGTCTTAAAATTTGATACTTTTAACTTCAAATTAATTTCATTCTTATAAATGAGAAATGTAGCAAATGTTATGCCAAAAAATGTATATAATTTGGAAATTTTGTGATGGTGTGTCCTTATTCCACACAGGCGTTTTAAAACATCCCCCTTGTTTACTGTGACCCCATAGTACAAAGATTTAACAATGATTGCAGCTAGTAAAATGGGCAAGTGACATCTTAGGAACCTGCAATGTCAAAATTCAATTGGGGGATTTTTCATGAGTATCTCATAAAGATACACTAAATGTCAAGATTTTAGCTCCAAAGGAATTTAAAATTCATTGACAGTCATTCAAAAAATGACTTACGAATAGCATCAAACTAGACTGGGCTACAGAAAAGGAAACCACAAGTCCCCCTTGTCCTCATCTTATCAGTGAAAAGAACCACTGAAAAATTTGGTGAAATATTTTAGACTAAAATTTTTCAGAGTGAAGTGGGTGGTTTTCCCTCTGCTGCTATTATCATCAAGGAATTTTTTTTAGCAGAAAGTAAAGCATGGTGGTCATTGGTCTCAAATATTTGTTCGCAGAACTTGCTGAAAGACAAAACTTCTAATATGAGTTCCAGTGACTGCGTCACTCTGGAAAGAGAGAAGCTCAATAATGTTGCCAAGAAGAATTCCTATCACACATGTTAATCATATTATTTTGGTGGCGGACAGCTTATTGTTGGCTGGAAGCACTTCATCTTGGAGCTCCAGAAATTTTCTCTGCTTTTATAATTTCCGCTCCTGACATTCATTTTTCCAAATATCATGAAGCAATGTTATGATGTTAATTAATATAACATCAGTTATTATCAATATAGCATTAATACCTGTCTTTTTTACTTGTTGCAAACATTCATTCCTAGTAAAAGAGGGATCCTAACACAAAGGAGAATAATTTGTGGCTGAGATAGACTTTCAACTCTACTTCTTGCTAGCAAAACATGAATCCATTAAAGTCTTAGAGCATTTAATATGATTCTTACTTAGTATTTATTGGTATTCGGTGATAAAAGTCATATTGAATTTAGGTTTTGGGCCCACATCCTGGGACTACTGGTTTTTTTTTCTTCTAATTGTGCTGCTGATGCACTGCTTTGTAACTTAAGCAAGTTGCCTTAACTTTTAGTACTTATAGCACCAAGTGACCAGGATGATTAATCAATGAATGGGCCATGCTCTAAGGAATTATATCATGGATTCATGTGGTGCAGACTTTTGACAGTACCCTGAAAATATTCAAAGTGCTTGGAATTAAATGTGAAGAGAATACTAGTATCCGTTATTTGATATTTGGTCAAATAAGACCTGTATATATTTCCATTTGTAAAATACATACATTATACAAAATATATACATCCTCTGAATATATTTCCACTTGTAAAATTTTAGTTTTACAATGAAAAAGTAGGTCAAAGTTAGGAGAGGGGCTGAATTTTTAAGGCAGGATGGCAACTACAAAGGAAAATGACAACTGATAGAAAACAGATGTATGTTAGAATAGTAAATTACAGCAAGACTGGTGCTCTAAAGGGGTTATCTTTCATACAGGAGAGAGAAAAAAACATCAGAGAAAGCAGACTCATAAAATATACTAAGGGATCAAAGTGTAACTAGCCAAGTACAGAAATGAAAGTTTGATGATGATGTAAGTGATGCTGATGAAAACAAGTAGCTAGAAAAAGTAGTATGAGAATTAAAACAGTTTGTGTAATTGCAAACAAGATCCTGCAAGGAAGGAAGTTGTAAAGTATACTTAATTAGAAAGAATAGGAGGTGTGTGTGTGTGTATATATGTGTAAGAATATTCCAGAAAGAGAAATTTAATATCACCAAAAGAATAAATCTTAGCTGATGTTCTACTTCAGCAATGATTCAGAGAAGTTTTTCTCTCTTCTCTCAAAATTTTTGAAGTTTCCAAAGCAAGAGAGTTTCTGAAGAAACCTAGACAATATAAGCCACTTACTCTTAAAAATCAATTTACTAAAGGGGATACTGGAACAAATCCAAAGCTGATTTGAAAATTAAAGAGGATATGATTGTGGTGACAGTGGTGCCCTACAGAACTGAAGTGTTTGAGGAAGAACAGTATTTCTACATTGATTGTTTGACCCGTATTGAAAAAGAAACATGAAAGTCAAAGCTCTGCTAGGTACTAACACTGATAACTGGAGAGGTGTCTTTGTAATTGAAGTAAAAGCATGCCAGGGAACACTGTGTGCATCTCCACCTCCAGCTGCTACTTCTTCCAGCACAGGTCAATAATGATAATACATATGCCTTAGGAAACGGCCTAAGATTTTCTATTTATTCCCCCACTGCTTGGTCTTTCCAAATCCAGAATTTAAATCAGTGAAACAGGCACTTAAAGAAGCCTCTAAGACTAAAGAGGTACCACAATTACTGTAAAAAAAAATAAAATTCCTACACCGAGGCACTAATTTAAGAACAAATTGTCTAACCTTTCATCAGTCTGGGGCAAATTATGACCATTGAATCAGTCTATCAATAGAAATCATGGCTGCCAATCTTCTGAGACCAAGTCTAATGCACATATGCAGGTTACAAAAAATTTTAAGTAACACATACAGATGGACAGGTAGACACATGTGCAGGATTGACCTAATCATCTTGTCTCTAGTGCCACACTCAATTTCAAGCACAGCATGACACAGTAAACTCTTTTGGACACTTAGTGTCACATTCTTTAACTAGTAAGCAATTAATCATTATTATAGATATGGTATTGGGCATCTTTCAACTGCCAGGAAAAAAAAATCCTTTTTACTGTCAACAAAAACTGTAACAGTTCACTGGAAATTTCATTCTTGAGGGCAAATTTCTGGCGATACTATTAATGAGTAATTCATTAGATAGTATCTGGCTTGGATAGTATCTGGCATTATCATGATTTATTCTTATTTCCCAAGTTGTATAAAATAAGGTACATGCATTGTAAATCTATTATTTTGCTAGGCCATACAAGCCTTACATGGAATTCTTTGGTTATATAGATGGTCTTTTTGTGGATTTCCTAATCAGGAGGCTCTAAGGATGCAATGCAAGCATCCACTCAGGTAATTATTGCAGGATTTCTGTAAAATTTTTCAGCACCCTGCTTCTCACTCTGTTGACTTTAGAAAATAATTTCAAGCAAGCAAAGACTTGAGACCAGCAGGACAGCCCTTCTTGAGGATCTGAATAATAATACAGTCCAGGGAGTGCGGCTCCATGATGAAAAACACCAAAAGCTATCCTCAGGTGTTGCAGAGGCTCACTGAGCTGGGAATCAAATTCATTGCAAAGCAGATGAAACAGTAGTGCTTGAGGCAGGATGAAACAAGATCTAAGAAAATAATCAGACTCCTAGAGCAAACAGACTTAGATGACATTTTCTGAACTGAACAAGGATCTCCATTAAGTGATCATTCACAGTCATATTTATTGACAGGATCAAAGTAGGAGGAAGCAGTTTGAGGACAGAGATCGTTCTGGACCATGGAGTCCTGCTAACAAGGACTCATAACGAATGGAGAAAGAACTGAGATGATACAGAGAACAGTTCACAGAATTATACTCCTTTATGTTGTGATCGTGCCTTATCCCTCTACATATAACTAAAAGATACAGATGAATACATTGGATCCCTGCTTCTGGCATGAAAAGTCATTCCTACATTTATTTCTTTAAGACAGGAGCTGCTACAGGGGACACTTTGCCTATCTACACCTGGTACATATGCTGAGCAAGACACCATATTTATTGTATGAAGTATCCCTTTGGTCTGTTGGGACCAACTGTTCTGCCCATGTCCCCTCACAACTCCTTGTGTACTCCCAGCTTCCGCACTGGTGGCATGGGCAGAGAGGCAGAAAAGTCTTTGGTGCTGTCTAAACCCTGCTGAGAGGTAATGAAAACATCCCTGTGTTATCAACAGTTTTCAGCACGAATTCAAAATGTAGCTATTACGAAGAAAATTCACTCTATCCCAGACAAAACTAATGCAAAGCCGATGCAATAGGCCCACATTAACATGGTATCAAGACTGCAATTAGCTTCCAGTTGCATACATCAGGACATACCACTGTTCTTTTTGCACCTGTGCAGTTCCAGAGTTAACTTATCTTTTATCCATCCCCCTAGAAATATCTATACAAAGATGTTGCATTTTTCCATTTTCCTCTTCAGCAAAATTTCTACATTGTGAAATAAAAGTCAGTCCAAAGAATTGCTATGCTGTTTGAGACCCAGAAGAATGAAGAACAATATGCCTTTCTGTCTCATCATGTTAAATACAGATTACTTAGTAAGAGCATTTCCTTAGTGTTACAGTCTTAGTTTACTGAAGAAAAATGTCCATAAATAGATGAATAGTTTTTTCAGTTTCTTTTTCTTTGGTGAATACTAATAAAAAAAGCCAATATCTATGATATTGTCCCAGGTAAGAAACAACATAGTTCAGTCTTTTGATACCGTGGTGTTATGCATATCTGTCTCTAATGAACTTCAGTTATGCATTGCCAAACCTGAGCAATACAATTGTAAAACAAATGTAATATTTCTACACGACACATATTAAAAAAGCAAGTTCATCTTAGGCATTTTCAGCCATGAGAAACAGGCTCTGTGGTTAGGGCAGCAACAATCATGACTACAGTTAGTCTTTTACCTTTCATTACTCTCCTTTTTGAGGGAACTTAGTTCTTAATATTAGAAGAAGCTTCCTAAATAAAATTGCAAAAAATATCTTGTCTTAAAAGCACAAGGTCCCCTGATACTACTAGTGCAGTCTCCCTTATATACAACGAAATGAGTGGAAAAAGGAAAAAGTCAAGAGTAAACACATTGTCTTGGCCAACTAATATCAGGCATTGGAATAGGGCTTGTGTCTTAGCCTTGGACAGCCTTAGGGGAGAGCATTACAAAATTATAAAGTATTAAAACAGTCAGCAAACTGAGTAGCAGAGATGTGGTGTCCCTGTGCTACTGTGGAAAATACTACTTAAAACTGCAGAGATGAAAGACCTTTTAATCTATTGAGGGAAGAATAAGATTCAACTGAAATGTTATAGAGAAACTTGCTATAATTCTGCAGATATTTAGTTCTGCTTATAGCTTTAATACCATCAAAAGAACCCTGGGAAACTCAAGTGGGAAGAAACTGACTTTTAGAAAATAAATATTTAACTTGTAGGGTGGCCAAATTATTACTTGTAGGTAGAATGTGACCCACATTCAGCAGCTCTGCAGTGCAGCCCGAAGCAGTTTTATTATTCATTGGAAACCTACAGCTTATAGACAACCATAAATCCCAGGACGTGCCACTCCTGAGAAAACAGAAACTCTTCTTATCCCTCCTCTGACTCAGAACCAGATTGATCAAGCTTCAGGCACTGTATGCTGAGAGCCACTGGCCCTCCAGATTATCACGGCTCCTCTCTTTTTAACATAGCTATTAGCTACTCTTAGTAAGTTGTAGATTTGCAGTGCAAGCAAGGCCTTACTGGATGATGTTGCTTCACTCACAACAGAGCAAGTTGTTTTCCTGAAGTGCCTCAGTGAAGTTCTGGTTACATTCTAATAGGGAAAAAGATATTCAGGCTCCAACCTGATTTCCGCTTGCATAGCACTGTTACCCCCCCCAAGACCAGGAAAACACACTGATTAGCAGCTGTTAGTGATTAGGAATCATCCTTATGGTAAAATTTAGCCATGACTAAGATACATCTGGTAATACGAGAGTGGAATTTTGACCAATGACAGTAGGCATTAGATTTGTTTTGATCAATTCCTTTCTCTTAGAAATTCATAAAGAAAACCAAAGAAACTCCCTTCTTAGCTCTAGCCTTGACTAACTGAGGTTTGATTTCACCTGAACAAGTGGAACTTTAGGTATAGACACAAACAACAAGATGATACCTAATTCAGCCTCCCAACGTTTTTTAATTCTCAGTTCATAATTCTGGGTTTTTCTAAACTGAAGATGACTTGCCACAACAGAAATAATCCTTTGGCATAATAAAGCCATCAAGTTGCATTTTAAGGTGCAAGACAACCATTCATTGTTGAGGGGTGGTATACAGCGTTACTCAGAAACAAGCTACCTTGGGAGGTTCTGGTGCACCTGGCACCAAACTCTGTCAAAAAGGGATCCTAGGAATAGTTATCTGAGCAGGACTGGGAGACTCTGATGACTGAGCCAGTGAAGGTAGCTGTAGAACTTCTAGGTATTTCCACTCTATTATTTGAACTCCCAAAGCTATATACTTTGCCAAATCTCTTTTTAAGGAAATCTTATGTATTGAAGTAGGCTGGGGTAGGAAGCGGTCAGCAGAGGAATTTATAGTTGTGGGCTGCTGAGATATTTTAATATTATGTAGTCTCTTATATAGTGGTTTATATAATCTCTGGTCACAAAAACAAAAGTATGCTTCTAAAATCTGCCAAAATAATGAAAGAACATGCAAACAAGACATAAAGAAACCCCCCAAATCTCCCGTTATTTTATCAGTTTTATCTCCTCCTGTCTTGTTCTCTTCTGTTTTCTGGTGTTTACTTATATATGCTACATTTTGTTTATCCTTATATTCCTTCTCTACTGTTTCTCAGTGTGTGAATATTTGAAATGCCCTCAAGGTATGTACCCAGGCTTGTATATTCAATTCAGTTTAATTTCATTATGTTTGTAGATTTCACTCCTGAAATAATAAACTCTGCAACATGTGATGAAACTATAAACTTTGCAGGCTTGTGGCACATTCGAAAACTCTAATGACATTGTTACTGATGTACCTGGCTTAAACTGTTCAAGATTTTAAAATCACTCCAGTTTTGTTCCATCCACCTTTTTTTATCATTTTTTGTGTACGTTTACATGCTGCATAGCAAAAGCTCTTGGTTCTGCATTTATACACTAAAGCAATGTTTAGCATCTGTTTACTGTAGTAATACCACTAAACTGTGATAATATTAGTGATCTCATATTTATACTACAAAAATGACTTTTAAGAAAAGACTAAGACAGTTATTGTTATTGTTGTTATTCTAGTTTTCAGAATGTATGATGTAGTTTTCAGGCATTAAATAAAAAGTCTTTATACCTATGTGGTCCCCATTATCATTGAGGTTGATTTCCTCACAAAAAAATGCACTTATCTTCACAAAAAATGCACAATCCCTTTGTGGGGAACAAGTGGTACTATTTCCATTTTGCTTTTCAGAATGATGGTAATGTAAAGGTCATGACAAGACAAATCAAAAAGGTATCTAACAATTCAGATGGTAGTTTTTAGGCAACTTACTTGCCTAAATCTCAGAGAAAGCTAGAAATCTCATCTTTGACTACCTAAATATCTTTCTAGATTGGTGAGGTTTGTCTCACAAATGACCTACCTATGTAGATTAAGTTAGTTTTGTAGATGCCTTTTATTATCATTTGAGAGTTCTTCCATAAATTTTGGGGGTTAGATATATCTCTCAATACAAACATCTGTTTTACAAGAGGATTAATCTCTTAAGGTGCCTGGTTCTCTCTCTTGCAGCAGGAGACTGGCTGATCATCTTGATATTACATGATGGAAGCTGGATGAGATGAATTCCACTGCATCTGACTTAGACGCAGTTGCATGATAGGAGTGCAGCAGAAGAGGAGGCTCAAGAGGATCTTTTCTGTAACCTCAAAGCTTTAATTTGTGTGCTTGTATGATGGTCCACTGTTTTCAATACAGTATTATGCAGATATACAGTCTCTTTAAAGAGAAGATTTGAACTTGGAAATAGAACATAAAGAATAATAAAACAAAAAATAATGACTTTAGAGGGATTTACCTAGTGAGTACTTTATATAGCAGGTACAACTTCTGTAGCTGACATAGTGCATTCAATTTAAGTACAACTTGATCTTCTCTTTCTCTCCAGCATAATTTTATGCACCTAGCCTTTTTTTTTTATTTTTTTTTTATGAAATCAGTTTAATTTCATCTTTAAAAGTCTGTACAGCACATTGCAGGACAGCATGGATAGAATATTTGTATTACTGACACTGAAATACCTAATTATGAATAAAAGAAGTTTGTGACAAATTGTTGTCCTAAAAAATTCCCAAAAAACTGCCAAAGAAGCTAGACAAAATTTTGTTCATTTTCCCCATCCTTTTTAATCTTTGAAGTTTGTTATATTTTTTTATAGCTATTGATTTTACACGGACAGAAATCAGACACTATGGTGATAGGCAGCATAAAACCCCAACAAACAGAAGTTAATTCCATATAGGACTTCTAAAATGTAGCTCTCAAAAACTCAATGAGATTTTATTTTTTGATTTGTCTTCTGTTTTTTTTCTGTAAGCTTATTTTTAGTAATTAATGATCTAATTCAGGATCTTCAAAATAAAGGAAAATATTTGTTAGCAATTTTTAATATTTTTATTACTCCAAAGAACACAATGATTGCAATTTTTAAAATATTTTCTTTCTAAAATTACCCATACTTTCAAAGTAATGCTCTGTAGTGCAGTATTATATGAACCCTAGCTAGTTTTTCTCAATACTTACTAATTTTAAATTCAAGGTACTTCATAAGCTTTCTTTACTATTACTACTCTCTGTAGTCAGTCTGTAATACAGGCTGGTATTATAATAAAGCTATTGGTGTCTAGGTTTCAGTCCAAGATCATTAATCCTATAATACTTAAAAACTTTACTAGGTACTCTCAGCTTAACTGGCTGAGAGTGTTGGCCAGATTAGTATTTATTCACTGTTAGCAGTGTACTGAAGCAGGCATGGTTTCTGTAATATAAATATTGCTTAAGCATAAACTCTATCAACGTGCAGAGCTGGGCATACTCTAATGTCTGTGGCTGTAAGAGACTAAATGAGTGAACATATGGTCAGAACTTCAGTTTTCTTTAAGTAAGAAAATAATAAAGGAAAATATAAACATTAGGTAAATGTTTAAGGAAAAAAAACTGAGAGAAAAACTTAGGCCTGAATACATTCTGCCTGGTTTAAAGATCTTATATAGGACATCCAAATAAAATTTCAGCTGATTCAAATTCTCTGATTCAAAGGAGATGGAGAGGCACTTCCAAGTGTTGATGTGGATTGAAAATCTCTTTGGGGACATTTGTCTCTCATCATCTCTCAACAACTAAAGAAAGTTTAGGCTGTCACTTTCCCTAAACAAAGGAAAGCCTTCAGATTTGGGTAGGAGAAACTGAGGCCCCCAGGGCCTCTTCTTTGATGAAGAGCTGAATCAGAGAAAGTATTCATTGAAATGGGGAGAGAGAAGCTCAACCTTCAGTCAATAGGCGTTCATTAAGTCCATAGACACAATAAAGAGTTAATTTCATTCTCTCTAGATATGTCCCAATAAAAGCTTATCACCAAAAGCATTTATCCTGTGCTGACTAAATTGTTTCAGATTTGTGTTCTGGAATTTGGAAAGTGGCTGTATCAGATAAATCTAAAGGTTCTTAGGGAACACTTAGTCCTTCTAAGCTGATCTTGGCTAAGTTCCTCTGAGTCAGGGATATTAAAAGAAAAAAGAGTGTAAGACAGTTACCTTTAAACCTGTAAAGTGGCTGTAGCTCATTTTCAGTAATTGCAGTTTTGAGATATGTTTTTCTCCTGTCTTACTGACAGAATTATTTTTACACACAGTTTTATTTCTAGAAGTAACATTTTAGGACAAAAAGAAAGAAAAGAACAAACTTTTCTATTAAACAAAGCCCTTGTTCTTGGATTGAAATATTTTATAGTCACACCACAGATTACTTTGTTTATTTTTAATGGTTGTTTTCATTTTATATCTACTATTTCTAAAACAGAAGGCCATAATTTGCTACTGTTTACAGTAGCTTTGGGCTTTACAATAGTTACTAGGGTGTAGCTGAGACCTCACCATAATGCTGAGTCTGCCATTCACTCCCATTGATTTTCCACCATGTACAAATCATCTTTTTTTTTTTAATGACAAGGTACTCTGCCTTTGATCAAAGAATAAATTATTACCATTTTACTTTACTGTTATTGAAGTTCTATATCAGGGCTATAATTTCATAGTGGTAAGCATGTTAAGGGTTCATACATATCTATCTATACATACATATACATAAGGGATCATACATATATATATACACATATACATACATACACAAAAGATAAATCCTTTCACAGTGTAATTGCAATATAAAATCAGTTTCATCTATACACATTGCTTGTCTTTCAAAAAAAAAAAAAACCTAAAATGTATTTTATCCTATCTGTTCATCAGAATATTAAAAAACCCCAATGCAGTAATTATTTCATTAGATGTTACTGTTTCCTACCGTTCATATTTTTCTTGCTTAGGTGCCATTTCCTTGTTAGTTTATTTGAAATGACAAATATTTTGATGAGTATTTTTAAGGCCACTGATGTATACTCACATTTTTCTGTTTAAATGATGATTGCTCTGTTTTGAACTGTAAATATATTTTGAATTTTGTCAGCCAGTGGATGTATGGCTTTTTTTTGTTTTTTGTAGAATATTTGTCACATATAATTTATTTTCCCATATATCTTAAGTAATTGCTACTTTTTTGTTATTTCTCACATATAGAGTTATGGATATTAATGAAGATAGACATATAGAGGAATACAATACACATGCATGCATATATCATATTTTTAATATTACAATAAAAATTTTGAAAGACAAAGAGTCAAATTTACAAAGTCTTTATTATTTTCAGATTGGTGCATCACTGTGTGCCACTTTTAGGAACAGAATCACAGAATGAGGGAATGGTTGGAGCTGAAAGGGATCTCTGGTGGTCATTTGGTCCAACATTTCTGCTGAAGCAGGACTATCTACAGCAGGTTGCCTGGAACTATGTTGAGACAATTTCTGAATATCTCCAAGGAAGGAAAAAGAAGAAAGTGTTTCCTGATGTTCATATGGCTCCTCCCAATTTTCAGTCTGTACCAGACACCCCTGGTCCTGTTACCGAACACCATTGAAAAGAGCCCATCTCTGTCATTGTGCCCTTTCCTCGTGTGTTTATATACATTAGAAAGGTCACCCCAAGCCTTCTCTTCACCAGGCTAAACAACCTCAGCTCTCTCAGCCTTTTCTCACAGAGTAGTGGCTCAAATCCTTTAATGATATTTGTGGCCATGTACTAGACTCTTTCCAGTATGTCTGTGTCTCTCTTTTACCGAGGAGTGCAGAGCTGGACGCAGAACCCCATGTGTGGCCTCACCACAGGAGGAGAGAACAAAAATCACCTGCTTCAATCTGCTGGCAATGCTTCTCCAAATGCAATCCAGGATGTCTTCCTTGCTTCATGGGCACAGTTTTTGGCTCTTGTTCGCATAAGTGTCAGCAACAGACCCAGGTCTTTTTCTAAAAATCTGAAAAGAACATTGTCTTCTAAAATGTGAATCACTTATTGAAGGTATTTAGCCTTGTTTCAATAGTTTTAGCCAAAAATAAGACAACTCGTGTGTAGAGTAATGTGGAATGTGTCCACGTCTATGTGCATAATCCAGAAACAACTAGAAAATAATAATATATACACTAGAATGGGCATTCTACAACAGCTTACTAGGAACACACTTTAAAGAGTATCTTTTTTTGTGTAATTGTGTAATTATTTTATGTAATACTTATTTTGTGTAATTTCGTGTAATACTTCCTCAGGTCTGAAATAAGAAAGCATTTATATGCTAGTCATGCATTTCTGAGTTATTACTGAGTAATTATTTCTCTGTATTTCCACATATAGACAAACTCTAAATGCAAGCAGTACTTACATTTCTTATTGGAGTAATATAGTTGGAGCAATGTAAACATGACCCGATGCAAAGAAGGGCCTGACAGTCCAAAAGCTTTCCCTGCAGATTCATAGATACTGGTACTGATTGGATCAGTCTGTGCCTGAGACAGAAATACATATGGAAAGCAGCAGACAGTGCGTTCCTCAGAGAGGAATCTTGGCCATGTCACAAAGTTCAGCACAGAAATTGTGAGCAAGGAAGCTGTCAGTTCCTGTTTGTCTTGACTTCATTTAGGAAAGAGAGAGACTTTGTGCCCATTCCATGGAGGTAAATCAGACAGCAAATAAAAGGCATCTGAAAGGTATCTGTTTCACTTCATGATGGAAACTTAAAAGTAAGACCTGAATGCTGCCTGTCCAGGACCTACAGCATGTAAGTGGATAACATAACCCATTATATTGGTTTAAATCAACACTGCAAGGGCTGGATAGGCTCTTGAGAAGCAGAGGCAAGGAGAGTGCAGGATATATTGATACTGAGCATTTACTAAGTAAATACACAGAAAGAAAATAGACAGAGACAAGGACACAAGTCTCAAAGTAATAAGGGCCTTCCCCAGATGGGAAAAAACAAACCTCAAGGAAAAATAGGCAGATTATAGCCATTAATCAAGAGAGTCTTCTGTCCTTTTTTTTTTTTTTTTTTATTCTTGAATGCATTATTCTGAGACCATAGGACATCTGTGATAGTCAGATGTCAGTCTGTCATGGATATATAAAAACTCCACCCTGAGAGAAGAGGCAGCTTGTCACTACTGCTTGGCTGACTCAAAGGCACCCATCTAGACAGATTTCCCCTGCTGCATGTCTGTTTTTTTCTGGTCCTCTAAGTGCCCAAGTCAGGGAATTAATGGCAATGCATCCATTTGCCTACATTTTTCATGTGTGAAATTTCAGGTGTAGTGGTGGAATGGAGAAAGGAAGAGGAAAGCAAAAGAAATATGAGTAAATATCTGAGATGAGGCTGAAAACCAGCCAGTTACACACTCAGTGTGTCATATTCTTTCACGCATGAGTTCAAGTGTGGCAAAAAGATCAGGAGGTTTCCAAGGTTAACCTTCATCAGTTGCAAAGGCCACCTCTTTGTATATGACAGTCTAACTGAAGACTTCTGTGATGCATCTATTTGATTACATGCAAACTCACTAACTCCTGACACACAGTTTTTTATTGGATCTATTGTCAGGACTGGGCATTAACCTTACCTCTGAGTTAGTGGATCTGCTATGAAAATCTGATTTATCAGACTTCTCAGGAGATCATCTGTGTGCTCATTTCATTTCTGGACAGTGTGCAACAAACCTTGGAGAGGAAAAATATTTGACGAAAGGGACAGCAATATAATACAATATCTCTGTCATTTTTACTGCCAAAAGGTTTATTTGTATATCTGAACAAGACTATGATTCTGATTTAAGTATTACAACTAGCACTTAATGCTTTCAAGATGCAATGGTGATAACTGTGCGGACTGTTATGTCACCAGGTTAGCGAACACATTGAAAATCCTTAATAAAAGACATGCTAGAATTCACTACAATATAAAGACAAACACATTTCAGAGCAACTTGTGACTGCTGACACTTGCTTCCATTTAATTTTTATTAACTCTTGTTTATTACCTGAGTCAAGGAAAATCTGTTCATTATTTTATCAAAATGAGGACAGGTGTTTTTCTAAACTGCTCCTCAAAGACTCTTTAGCTGTCTTCTTGCATTGCGAAAATAGTCAGGGAAGTTATTAATGAACACTGCAATATTGCACAGATGCCATGGTGCAAAGTGACCAAAGGAGTAGAGCAATGGTAAATGGAATTCATTGGAGTAGGTGGGGGGGTGAGGAAAGAGAAACAGTCAAGGACAATTTTGCTTAGACAAATGAGTACGATAAAAGCTACAGCCAGGAAAACAAATGAGGAGACTGAGAAGGAAACAAATGAGCAATAAAACAAAAGCCCACAGGGCAAAGCCATGCTTGTGATGAAGGGAGCCAGCAGTATATTTTAAAGACATTACAGAAGAAGAAGTTTGTGTACACTCTTGCCTATAAGGTGCCATGAGGAAGTCTAGAAATTTGTCTGCTGTTATGCAGTCATGGTACCTATCCTCCAAACCAGATTAGGTCATAAAATCAGTTTCTTGTGAGTTAACAGCTGTGAACTGTGAAAATTAATTTTCTGTTGTTGTATCTCCTAAATAATTCAGGAGTAGTCTGATGTCTCTATTTAAGGCAACAGCAGTTGCACGAATGATAGGATTACTGAATCCTAGTGCAGATGGAACACTAAGGGATTACATGGAGACCTTGTAAAAGATAGTTCATGCTGGAGTGATGGAAAGAAGAACAAGGTATTTTGATGATGGTAAGACAGCAGACATGAGTCATGGCTTGGGAGGGTCAGACAGAGTTTAGAAAAGCATCACCCTAGGAAGGGTTGGGGAGCATGAAGAAATACTGCTCAGTGAAAATGTGTTAATCACCATCCTGGCAACTATGCAAAACTTGGCCAGTCTAGTCAAGCACTGACCTACTTGGCTGTTACAGCAAAGGTTCTGCTATGAAGGGGGTGTTGGACTAGATGACCGCCAGAGGTCTGTGCCAACCCTTATTTCTCTGATCTGTGGTTGTCTACTTCTGTGACATCTTTTCCTTTGTGTTAACTACTGCTGCTGCTATGCTGCAATTTCAGGTAAAATACAACTAATCAAAGTGGAACACAGAAAAAAATGAACTTCAGAACTTAGAAACACTTACCTTAATTCCTGCAGTTTTCATGCCATACTTTTTGCATTGGAAGAGAAGTTAGTTCAGCACCACAATCCCCTTTTTTTTTTTGTTTGTTTTTTTTAATTAACAGAGTAAACCCCTAGCAGACTGCATACCTGTTATGTGCCTATCTCTTTTCCTGAGACTTAAGTGAAGAATTCACCTCTTCTATCCTATTAATCTCCCCTGTCTCTTCTCTATGGCTAGAACATACTTCTCTGATTTCTGTTGTGCTTCTTGCTGAGGATCCTAATTCTTTATGCCTAACATGCTCTCCTCCAAATATACTGCAACAGAAGCATTAGTCACTTTGGGACAAAGTGCTCTTGGATACAGCACATTGTTTTCTTCAGCAGACATACAGAATGGATGGCATATCTGAAGCTGCTTCTACAATGCCTTTTAATGTTTCTGGCCTCCTCCAGTCTAATTGGAAAGCAGTGAGTGCATAAGTAGTGCCTGATTTACCCTTTTTATAGACATTTAAAATCATGCGCTGCATGTGATTTTAGGACAAGAGGGAGGGTGGGGTGTAATTTTTACGTATACTTTCTAAATATAAATGCTGTGTTTCAGATATACTCTGAGCTGGTGCTAATGAAAATCTGTGGCAGATTTTGCTAAGTATTATTCATACTGTATTCTGTGGTGGGTTATACAACCCATGAGAAATTTCTTCAGGCACTTCCACTAACACTTATAAAACCTAGCAAATGCCACAAATCCTTCCTGTTTTAGTTATATGCTCCAGATAATGCTGGATTTCCACTTTTGACTAGTCTTGGTGTGTAAAAACACTGCATTTCTAAGATATTTTCATTTACAGACTGCTCTCTCTCTCTTTGACTCTCAATTTCTCTATGAAACCCCTAGAAAAATATTCTTCTGCTTCATGGTAAAGGCAGTGTCTCATCTAATTTTCCTTGCCTAAAAGTTAGGCATCAAGACTAAGGTAGTCATTAAGGCTATAGTCCCACAGCTGAGAAACAGCGAGCAAGAGAGTGATTCATCCTCAAGGTTTTGGACAGCTATTTCAGGATAGCATGAAATTTCCTCTGGGAGTACCTACTTACTTCCTTCACTGACTACATATGGTGCTGCTCACTCAGCTTCAGAAAAGGTAATGTTTAGGTGCAGTGGGTCCTTTCCTTGGATGCATTTCCTAGGCTGCTATATGAAGACTTCGGAACATGAGTTTCTGTGGAATAAATCTTGATTCATGTGTGATTGATAATATTTAAATGAAGGGGGTTAAGTCTCTGGTGATGTAAAGATATTTAATTTTAGATATTCATATTACAGCAGTATTTGGAGAATGTCTTGTGTTTGCTGTGAAAAGTCAAATTTCTCTCTTAGAAGGATATCTGGAAAATTGTATAAGTAGGCCAGGGTCCACCTTCAGAGTGAATCTCCTTAAGACTAACTGTTGTCAGCTATTTTAAACTATATCAAATTATTACATTAATAAGTACTTGGAAGCATGGTCCCTTAACAAAACAGCCTTAGTCTCTGGTACGGTATTTTTAAAGAAACATTTCAGCTCTGAAGAAACTCTGTATCCTAATGATACTCTAAATCATGGCAAAAATGTGGAATTTATGGGTTGTGAAAAATGATTTTTTCAGTGTTTTTAATAGTTTTTGGTCAGCTTAAATTTCAAAATTGTGTAAAAGATTAGTAGGCATTAAGGAACTAAACTCACACAAAGATTTAATAGTAGTAAATATAGTTTATAAACATAGTTGTTTAGATAAAAATATAAATAAATATATATAGCAGTATCTGAGCTAGCATAGCCACTGATAGCAACTTAGAATCATAGAATCAAAGAGTCATAGAATATACTGAGTTGGAAGGGACCATCATGTTCCCAGTGCCCTGGCCCAGTGCAGGACTCCTAAAAAATCACAGTGATTTTCAAGGTGCCATTTATTTTCATTTGGCTGGTATGTGCTTGTCTAAAACATTTTTAAGTATATGGAAATGTAAAATAGTGGTTGATTATTTCTAAATATCATTCTCTGTTGATTTTTGTACAGTTGTTAAAATAAGTGTATAGAAAATTATTGATGGGATTAAAATTATTTTACGGGAATAAAATACTTATTCTAGCATGAAACTCTTGTTTTGTTTGTAATCTGTTTTTAAATTTCTTGTATTGGGCCTAATAATATGACATTGAATATTTGATATTTCCCACCTTTGAAAAAATATTTAAGATCAAAATATTCTTGTTATTCCCTCAGAATATTTAATATAATAAGTGAAAGGGAGTATAGAAGTATAGACTTACTCTTCCTGATGTGAAATGTGATCAAGAGAGAATTTGAAAAGTGGTACAAAAGAAATGTTTCTCTTGTCCTTACCAATTCCTGGAATAAACTCATTTTACCCAATATATCCTTGTGCAAATTCTGTTAGTATGGCTTGAATGCATGGTTCTGTAGTGAGCTACACCAAGTGATACTCTGAACACTGTCTCACATGAATAAGTTAATTTCTTTACTTCTAAAATCCATCTTTCTCCCTAGACACATCATAAATCCTTTCACAGACTGGTCAGCCTTCCTTCTGAAATCTGGGTATGGATTCATGCATTCAGTTCTGTCTTAAAAGGTGCAGCATGTACCAGACTACTAAATATTGATTAATTTCTTCAGGCTACATTTGTCAAAGAATATATCTCTTTTTTTCCTCATGGTAACAGGGAAATAATTTAAATAAATGTCAAATATAAATCAAAAGACTATGATGATTCTGATAACTGTTGAGTTGTCTCAAAAAATTATTGTGTTATAGAAATACATAAGATAAATGTATGTAAACCAGAAGATCACTAACTGGGAGTCCATGAAAATGTAGTTAGATACTAGATAGATTGTTGTCTTGTGCTTGACATTATTGTTCTGTACACCTAAATAATACAAGGAGGTGGTTGAGTCAGCCCCAAAAGGGAAGACAAATAAATATATGTTTCTCTGTACTTATTACCATTGTCATATATTATGTACAAATTCCCATAGGTTGTGCAGCAATGAAACTAGAAACTAGAGAGGAAGAAGACTGTGCCATCTGAGCAATGACCTCTCTGATAGGCAGAAGAGAAATACAGATGAAAATTTTGGAAGCTGTTTTTAATCTTTTCTGGTAGAGGAAGAAGCAAACTATATATTTTCTGAGCTGGAGTGAAAACCAAGTTATAGATGACAAAGAACTGTTTCTCCTAATAGTTTCTCTATAGCTGTAAGAAACTATTTCCTGTGTGCTGTAGCAAACAACACGGAGTTCAGATATTTTATATTTATCCTAGAATGTCTGTTCAAGGCATAATATCTTGTTTAATTTACTTTTTGGCTGGAAAAAAAGAAGGAAAATGTGTTCTTCTACTAGTGTTAGAAAATGCAATGAAATTTATCAGTTGAACTACCTAGGAAAGATGCAATTTGAGATCCCTTTGAACAAAAAAACTGCAGAAACCCTGGTGTCTTGGCAACATTGTATTCTATGAGTAGTTAGAAACTAGGTTTAAACCTTAACTGTTCTCCTGACAAATCCTTGGACATTGCCCCCAGGCAAGTTTCTCCACTTCTAGGATACTTTCTGAAGAAGTATTTTCTGTTTTAGGAAATCATATTCTTCGTGTTCTCATGATTTCTTGAAGTTTGCAGATAAAAAGGGCTGTAAAGTTCAGAGCATGCATTTTGGACAATTATGTGCTTCACATGCAGGGAATATTATGTTCTCTATCATATTTTGGGCCTTTGAAAATGTTCTTCCAGTAGTAGATAATATCATCTGATGGGCAATTTGTGTACATGTCTTTCCTGTCAAATCTCTTTCCTTAACTATATACTTGAATGTGAGTAAGTAATGAATAATAGATGTAATGCCATTCAAAATCTGTCATGATGTCCTGGTATTCTCATTTATATCTTACTGATCCTGATGCCTCTCCCTGACTCACAGCTTCTGTTTTGCTGAAAAAATACATCATTTAAATAAAGGGAAGAAGGGAAGAGGGAATGTCTTGCATAAGTCCTTGTTTCATTCCTTTTGTTTTCTTGATGGAGCTAAGTTCTACTCTGAAAGTTACCATTTTGTTGCTTACTAAAATACTGCATTATCTTTCCAGAGGCAAAGTGCTCCCTATCATGTTTCTGCAGATTTCTGTGCTATTCTAACACTTGTCCACATTATGGAAACACTTAAAGCTTCTGATAAGGGCTTCAAGGCATAAAATATGTATTCTGCTAACTCTGGTGTGCATATGTAAAGATGCATGAGCTATAGCATGAGTGAGCACTGCATGGGGAGATAAGCAAGCCACTGTTACAAGGGATATGGATTTTCACAGCAGAGCATGTTCTGGTGGCTGGTGCAACGCAAGGGGACAGGGACATACACTTTTCCCAACCTGTAGAATTGAAAAAGGACAAAAATGGAAATTGAAAAAAAAAATTGAAAAGTGGGAACCACCAGCTATGCCTAAGGACCAAGAATTTCTTGCAGTTATGTAACAGGAAGAAACAAAGAGAAAAATCAAACAAGACCACTTATTTCTGTTTCTTCTCCTGGTTTCTGCCTACATCAAACTACTAATAAAGGTTGTCTTTTTTTGCTCCTTTTTTGTCTCTCTCTTTAATTTTTTTTTCTTCACTGAAACTGTAATAAGCTTATTATTCTGGTCCTACAACATTAACATTTCACTAGTAACACTAAGTGTCAAAAACTATTTTGCATGTCTCAGCCAAATATGTCTTCTGTTTGAGACATGGGAAAGTTAAGGTCAGGCTGCACACTTTCTCTGCATTTTCTGTACATGCTGAAAAGGAATCTCTTACCTTATTTAACATTATAAATGTAATTCTGCTGCATCACAATTTTTTGTACTGAATCTGAGTTTTCTAGGCATAAACTGCAGTAGCTAATGGAATCATGGGCTTTTACCCTCTTCCTTTTCCTTGTGGCAACTCCTTTGGTTTTTTAATGTGCATGTGATCTTCCTCTCCCTATGTTCGTTCTTTCTTTCTTTCTTTCTTTCTTTCTTTCTTTCTTTCTTTCTTTCTTTCTTTCTTTCTTTCTTTCTTTCTTTCTTTCTCTCTCTCTCTCTCTCCCCCTCTCTTTCTCTCTCTCTTTCTCTCTCCTTTTTGCTGCCCCATCACCTCTAACCCTGACCCATCCTTTTCCCACCTACAATCTCTCACCTACAGAATAACAGCTGCTTGTCAGCCCTCTCAAAGGAAGAAAAATTAGCCAGATATTAACATCTCTTAGTTCTTATACTAGAAATCCAGCATCACTTAAAATAACATTCATAATTATTTATCCCCTGGTATTTATCCCTTGATCCATTTGCTCCAGTTTACAGCCTGTCCCTGTAACAGCATATTCTTTGATCACAGGGAATATTTTGACTGAAAGCATGTGCTTCAGCAAGCTTAGTTGAAGTTCATTTAAAACCAAATATTTTTAAGATCCCCCTCTGGGCAGCCTGTGACCTCACTGTATTAGCAACCTTGATTCCTGGTCCCACCCTCTGTACTGTGGCACACAGATTTGCACACAAAAGCTAACTGCAGAAGTCATGCTGGCAAAGAAATAAACTTCTCAGTTTCCTCTTCACCATTTCAAATGAAAGCTCTGTTTTCCTTAGCCTGAAGTGTCTTTGGCTCCTCATTCAAGCTAGGAGACTCAAAACTATGCTTGAATAGCAGCACCTTTAGTGCAGGCTGCTTTGGGAACCAATAAACCAATTTCCCCTGCCCTTGATTGGTCTCTTGAGGAGCTCAGCATGTTCCCAGCCATTTTCAGATGCCAAAACTGTCATGACAAAGGCAATTAATATGGTAACAAGAGAGTTAGCATCCAAAACATTGTTTCCTGAGGGGCTTGTCACATAAGCTGCTGAAAACATTAGAAACAGTTACAATCTGCATTTCTCTCCCCAAATGCAAATTTCTACGAACCCTTGTAATTGCCCACATCTTGTATACTTGCAGTCAGACAAAGATCAAAAGCCTGATTGAATCAGATGCAGAATAAATTACTCTTTGTAGTAACTCAGACCAGTAAAGGCTGCCTTGGTGAAGGAATACGAGCAGTGAGCAAAACAACCTGGCAATCGAAAAACGTGTATCTCCCAAATGAGTATTTTTTTTTTATTTTATGTTACTGGGGGATGTGCAGCCAAACTGGATGTCTACACACAGCTCAGACATAACCAAGGAGTGTCTGATTATTGTATCATGGTGACTGTTGGCTTTTTTATTATGCTGTGGTGTAAATAGTAGCTGAATACATTGGTTTAGCTTCTCAGCTGCACCCATATATACTGGACACAGGTGGTAAGACATAAAGGACCTATTATTGTATAGCAATCCTGGGGCTGATTCCAGACCTAATTTTGTGAGTCTAATTCCAAAGGACTATTATCGTCTAAGAGCTCACTGTAACACAGCAGCATTCTGAACCATGCCGCTATAATCCAATCTGTATTGCAAAAGAAAGGGCATATTTTCATTTCATATTCTCTCTCCTCAAGAGTATCTTCATCTGCTTTGTTAAATTGACTTCATAGTCCATTTATGATACTAAAGCCGCACAAAGAGTGAGATCAAGAATCTGGCTCATTTCTGTGCCTAACTTAATTGTGTGCCTTAATGAAAACATAATAAGCAATATTTATTTTCGTGATGCTGGGTAAAATAGATTTACCTATGAATACACTTAGTTTTCTGAGGCTTTAACAACTAGAAGTTTCTGGTTTTTTTTAAAAAAAGGATTTTTATGCCTTTCTTGGGGTAAAGTGGAGCTATTCTGGCCCCTTGGGTAACACTGTAATTATGCAGCCTTAGAACACCATTGTGTGAAGATTTTCCAGCCTACCATTAAGTCCTTCTATGAAAAAAATGGATTATGTATGTAATAGACTATGTAATGACTCTAACTCTTCCTGACTATCTGCTCCAAAAAAAAAAAAAAATAAAAAAAGAAAAAGGAAGCCAGTTATTAAATCAAATTTTCTGTCTTATTTGTGTTTCTCCCAATCTGAACATTATGGAAAACTTGATGCCTTCCCTCCAAAGCTGCCATGCTCCCACGTGTATTACTTCCCAGGTGTCACATTTTTAAAGGAAGGACATTTTTATAACCAGTAGGACTAAGGAGAAAATTTTACAAGAGTTTTGTGCAGGCAAAGTGTTGGTAATAGAAAAATGGACTCATAGCAAAATTCTTCCTGATCAAAATGTGTCAGTGTCTAAGAGGCTATGGGATAGCAACTCTTCCTATGGTCTGACCATTGCTGACACCTGCTTCACTCTGAATGGCACTGTGAACCTGTGGAATGTTTCGGACGCATGTTGCTGGGTTCAAGACTTAAGTGTTCTTTTCTTACAAAGAGAAAAGATGAGTCTCTAGCACCCATGAGAAGTATTTGAAACCAGAGGTAACACCTCTAACTACAGCGACAACCTACTGTAGTGGTTTAAGGTAAATTTGGGAGGAGAACTCCTAAGGAAACCCTCCCTCCCCTTCCCCCAACCGGTTCGGGAGAAAACCTCCTCAGAGAGAAAGTGGAAAGGAACTTGTTTATTAAACTGGCAAAAACACTCCCCCAGCACAATAAATTGAACAATACCAGATGACAAGAACTTCGTGCTGCCCGGGACAGATGACAAATTAGGGAAAACAAAGTCTCTCCTGTAGATGGTTTCTGGTCTCAGCTCTTCCTCGCTTCCTTGCTGGGAAAAGTTGCGGCACTGGAGAGATTTTGGTGAGTCCAGTGCAAACTCCCCTGGAGCCTCCCTCGCCCCAGGTCTTCGGTTTGGGGAGGTTTGTGCAGTTCCAAAAAGAGGCGTAAAAAAGGGAAAAAAAGGAAAAAAAGGAAAAAAAAAAGAAAAAAAGGAAAAAAGAAACCTGAAGCTGCTCAGCCCTAAGTTACGCTAACTAGCTACAAAGCAAAGCAAAGCAAAGCGAAATGAGTGCCGAAAAAAAAAAACCTTGCTGTCTGTATCTGGTGACTCCCACTCTTCAAGGCCAGTCTGAGAGGTTTCCGAAAACAAACTGTGCATTTTTCTCCCCACTTCATTCTCAGGTCCAAATTAAAGGCACAGAGTACAATATCCAACACAAACCCAACAGACGATTGGGATGCATCGTAACGTCACCCCAGGACACCTACAAAATTTGGATATGTCTCACTTAATTGGGATATTTATTTTGTTCAGCCGTAATCTGTAGTCTCTGTAATGGGTCAGTAGGAAAAGAATAAGCTGTTTCTGTGAGTGCTGTAGGCATATACTTCTTTTCCTTGTAAACTGTACATTCCATCATGTACAGGTTTCAAGGAGGTAAAAAACCAAACAAATTTACACAAAAAAAATAGAAGCCATGGTATATTCCATAACTACCTGATCTGGGCAGACAACAGGGCAGGATGGTAGAGGGCACCATGTACGTATAGCAGCACATGCAGATACCTTCAGAATGTATCCATTCAGCTCATCCAGGATTGAGTTTTTTGCCAGAGTTTGTTGCTTGTGTGCTTTACAGGTTCAGTGGCACATAGGGCACTTGAGCAGAAACTTTGCTAATAAAAGTACATACACCTTGCAATTTAGAAGTCTCTTTCTCTCTTCGCTTTTCTCATCTAAGTCCCAATGCTGTATGGTGTAAGACCAAGCTTTTTATTGAACATTAAATTCTTTGTTTGTATGCAAAGGGTGACAGCAATCTATGAGTCACTCAACCAATAATTAATGGACTTCAACTGAAATGGTTATGTAGAGAATGTTGTTCATGCAAATTATATTGGTTAATTCTCCTTTTTTTTTCCTTTAACTTAATTAAGAAACACAGCTTCTTCATCTTTTTATGCAAAATCAGAGTCATGGATGCATGTGATCGTATTTCAAAACAAGAGAAGCAATCTATTAGCTTTGATTTACTTTTATAGCCTTATCAGCACACTGCCACCCTAAAGTTCTAGCAGTTTGCCAGCACCTGTTCAGCAGAGAACTGACAAGTGGGGGAAACATAGCAATCTTCAGGTTCCCACTGAACTGAGTGCTTGCCCATCTCAGTTTCTCTACCAGAATGACCAGACAGAGCATCCCAGCACCTGACAATGTTGGCTGGGCACTCATTTTGGATGAAGTGGGGCATTGTTAGCAAAACCCTTTTTGATTGTCATCTGGGTGTTCCACCTGAGATATTGCACTTATGTGTAGCAGAATTAAAATGCATATATGACATTATCTGGTATGTAGTCATCACAATAACTTCTTACAGATAGTCACATTGAGTCCAAACTTCAGAAGAGCAGACTGAGAAAGACTGAGAAATAAAGCCAAACTTACCATTAGCACAGACATACAGGGACATTTTACCTCAGTTTTTCTCAGTTTGTGTACCACAGCTCTCCATGATGGCAAGATTTACCTCACGAAACATAAATGTTTACAAGTCAGACATTTATATCTGCTCTAGTCAGTGTGGACTACCTGTATAGTCAATGGTGAAAAGAAGACAGCCTGAAAGGGTGATTAATTCTATTCTAAAGCAGCTATCTGGAATAGGACAGATGAATTGCATCCTAAAACTGCTTATTTCTCTCCACTGACTATAAAGGGAGTATACAGTGATTAACTCGGATGTAGATGTCTGAAGTTAAGTGAGATGAATACCATCCTAAGTGACTTGAAGAGTATTTCTCACCAATCTTTCTGTTGTGAAAGATTCTGTGCTTGTTTTATGTCATCAGTCCCCAGCAGAATCAAAATCAGACATATCAGAGATAAATGGAAAACAGGAACCATGTCACAAACAAGCAACAAGTACTCCTTGCTTGTATTGCTAGATGGTGATATTTTAGTCTGTTTTTCTAGGAGGAAAAATGTTCAATCTCTGTGAATATTAATGTAAAAAAACAAAGAAACAAAAAAACCCACCAAGCCCCAAAAATGCATCTAGAGTATTCCAGTGGAAAAGTCTGTTGAATAACTGGTGCTTTAATTGTGCTAGAAAGAAAGCTTTGAATTACACAATTGTATTAACTTGTTATCCATCAAAAAGATAAAAGAGCACACAGTAAAATGCATTCTTTATAAAACAGTTTTTTATTTGCATTTAATCACTTGTCAGGTATTACACTCAGGCGAAGTCAGGAGAAAACAGAGGAATAGTGATACTTCTACAACACCACTTATTTTCATCATAATATAATTCAGTCTGAAATGCAGACGTCCAGTTATATGTGTTCACCTTCTAAAATTCAAGTATAAAAAAAAAAAAAGAAATGGTAGCTTTGTATTATCACACATTCACCTGATGTTGTTGCTTAGAAGCAATCAGAAAAGACTAAATACTTCCAAATTTAGTAGAGAATTGATGTCTGATAACTACAGTAAACATATTTACTTTGTGAAAGGCTGATAAGAAAAGGAATTTCCTAAGTCAACATGAATTATGTTACAGTATTATTGAGGTATTCTTGGTCTATAGTCACGAGTAAAGGTCTGACCAAAAGAAGAAACAAAACAAACCACTGTTTAAGATTTTTTTCCCCTTAATTGCTGTTGTCTAAAATTAAGAGATTGCAGGGTTTGTATTTTGCCTCATTTTAGAAGTTGCTGTGACTGGTAATAGCAAGCATAGCTTAAGACTGTGATAAAATGTAGATTTACCATACAGTCCTGAACCTCACGTTTCTGCCCTAAATACAGAAATTCTCCTATCAACCTTTAGAATGAAGCATGACTGTTAGAAATTTAAAATTAAGCTAGAGTCAGGCACAGTGGCTCTGAAGTAAGGGAGAAAGAACTGGGAATCAGACATAATAAATCATGCACTATATTTACTTTGCAGAATGCAGGTACAGGATTGATGGTTCACCAATGCTGTTGCATACACTGCTGACACATTAACTGATGCTGTGACTTTGCATACTCATATTCAGAAGGAATGACTTGCTGACGGTGGCTAAGGAAAAAAAACAAACTATAAAAAGTACTTGTACATATTAGATTGCTGCAACTTTATACACAATGTAAAGGACTCTCATCCTTGACAAATAGCAAAGACGTAGATGTTGTGTTGGTGGGATGTCAGAGACAACTTCTGTGCATGATGTAGCACAATCTGCAGGCAGAGCATGTGCACAGCAAGGTGCTGGGATTGCTGATACTCGGTCTAGCCAGCCTCACAGTGCAACTAAAGCAGGGACACTGCAGCAGATTGAAGAATCTAAAACTTCAGAAAGGCTCTGCAGACCTTAAACCAATGTCCAGTTCCTTGCTGCACCTAGGACAAGTGCTATGATGCCCCAGTTCCTTTTTCAGTGTTGTAAAATGATCAAGCTGCTCTGGAGGCATACCCAACAGTCATCAGACTTTCTTTTTCAACTGAAAAACTATTAAATTTTATGAGGAAATTTTATTTCATGGAAAACAAAGATCATTTTACTGGAAAAGTACAAGAAAGTGTACTTTGGAGACTTCACTAGGGTTATTTGGAGAGTAGCCCATGTCAAATGAGCATTTGTCCAGTGTAAGAGAAAAACATAACAGTATGATCAGTATTGTCAAGAAACTGACTCTAAAAAAATCAATGATCATTGCTTTCATCCCAGACCAACTGTAGAAAATTGAGCAGATGTGGAATACCAAACGACAGAGGCAGAAATATGGGAATAAAGTTGACTGGTTTTCAAATAAGTGCTTTTCTAATTTCTAATTCCACATTCACATGTGGAATATATATTCATGGTTAAAAAAAAAAAAAAAAAAGCAGATGAACTTGTCATAGCCAGTAGACAACAATTTGTCATTTCATCATGATTGAGACAATGACATTTGCCAAGTTAATAGCTGCTAAAACTGTCCCTAAGATAATGGTGAATGGTGATAAGATATGTGCACAGCATGTCTTTGAACAGGAGGGTAAAATTCTAACCTAACACATATACAGGTCAGTGCTGTTAAACATAGCCTGGCACAGATGACTTTTTTGAGAGCACAAGCCCTAAATTTGGTGATAAAGAATGAACTCTAGATTAGAAAACTGGAGTCAACGTTTCTGAAAACTGAAAAGAAAAGAGAAAGAACAATGAGCAGGACGACTGTTTTGTAAAGTATGGACAATATTCTAATAAAGACAAAATACACATTTTTAATAAAGAAAAAATACATATTTGTTTGGTCTTTTTTTGTTAAGTGAAAGATGCTCAAACAGTTGTACTTCAAGTCAGAAAGCAGGGAGCCGTGCTTAACCATTCAGCCTTTCTGATTTTGTTTCTCACAGGAACAATCAATTCAAGAAAACAGAGGTTTTGAGTTGTCAAGACCCACAGTGTTAAGAATAGCTTATTCTTATTCAAGCTTTTTGAGAAAAATCTTGGTAAAATGTCATTGTAAGTGTTGGGAGTACACTTGAGAATTCTGATTATTGTAGAGATTGATAGTTGCATTATATATATCCAAATCAAATGGTGCTGCAAAACCTCCAATTTTCTCCTGAGATAATGGATGGCTTACTGTAGCCAGCTTTTATGCAAGGTGTCACTCCAAGTGTTGTGTCTTATGAAACACTTCAGCTACTTAATTGCCTGCTCTATGAACACAGAGGCAAAGATATATGCCCTCTTGATTTCTAGTTTCCTTTATCTTCTCATTACTTGTTTTCAAACTTCCAAAAAAACCCCAAAAAACAAACAAAAAACCCCACACAAAACAAACAAACAAACAAACAAACAAACAAACACACACAACCCCCCCCAAAAAAAACCCAAAAAACCCCAAAAAACCAAAAAAACCCCAAAAACAACAACAACAACAAAAAAAACCCCAGAAGAGAATTATTAACAGTTGTTGATGTTTGGTTTGAGGGGAATGGTGCAAAATTAACTACATTTACTAAGATGCAGTAAATACTGAGAATCATAAAATTCATCTAATAGGATGTATGTGATTACATCACAAGAAATTACTTGTGATGGCTTCCAGGTACCTGGCTCTGCTCCTATGCTTATTCTTTTCTTGGACAGTAGGTAGATACTGGCTTTCAAAGCCCTCTAGCAAGTTTTTTTTCTGTTGTTCCTTTTAGGCTTTCAGGAGGTATTTTTACATTACTGTGCTCCCTGTATCTGTGTTATCTTAGTCATTATCTCAAAGGACAACTAAAGGCAGCAATGTAAAAACTGCCTGAGAAATTGAAGATGACACAGTCACACATTAAAACAAATGATGGAATTTTTCTTGAAAATTATTCTACATAGCAAAACAAGCGAGTACCATGTGCTTTATTACACATTTGTCTGTCAGAATAGTATAACTTATATCCAAGATAATGATCCTACAAGTACTCCCACAGTTAGACAGAGAAAACAAAGCTTAGGAACCATTCCTGACAATTTTAGTCCATGGCAGGAATAGAAGAAGTGATATTATTTTTAAAATGGAGCAAATTCTCCTTGCCTTCAAGAAGAGATTTGGCAGATTAATAATTGAAAAAAAACAAACAACCTACTGTGAACTTTCCAGTGTTCCTGCTGAAGAACGGGTAGGTGACATGTTTTTAACTCTTTCTATTTCTCTATTACCATGTGTTTGCTGTCTTTTGTAATGTTCCCATAGGCAATGTAAGGAATAGAGTCTGAATGAGACTTCTGTAATGTGACTGTGAAATGGCTAGAAAATCTCATTGAAAGAGAAGCTGTTGCTCTCCAATGTTCAGTAGTGAAACAAAATATCTCTGCTAGGCTCTGTAGGGCTTTATGGTCTGTACATTAATAGCTTAGTACCAAAAAGATAAATCCTAGAGGGTCCATGATGCTAATGTTCAATTCTGTCAAAGGCTTCTACAGAATAGAAAGGCATAAAGTAATAGTTCTGTGTGTTGTTCAAAGAGCAGTGCAAGCCTATGAGCAATACAGCACGTAATCATCTTACATTTGAAAAGGGATTTAAAATAAGCATGGTATGTATTAGAAAGAACATTCTAATGGTGGTAATACAGACCCGTGGTAGCATATGTTGTCCATGAAGGTCTTTGTCAGAAATGTTAAGGATCATACTACAAATCTGTCAAGAATGCTATGGATATAATCAATCCTACATTGGAACAGATGGATAAATTAGGTGAATTTTCAAGATCTTTAACAGACAAATTTTCTGTGATTCAATAATGACTTTATTTATTGAGCTTCTCCATTCAGAGGAAAAATATAGACTTTAGGATAGCAAAGGTGTTCAAGACAACAGTTGGGAAACAAAACTGGTCAGTTGATGAATATCATATTACCTGCAGATGGAGGGAAAGGACAAAAGCTCCCTGCCTTAGAAAGGGAGGGACTCAATATCTTAGAGCCATCTAGCAGTTAGGGGTGCTTTATGATCCAAAAGTTTTACCTCTATGAGGTATAATCTAATGTTGGACTTAGTCTGTTCAATGAATCATGTTCTCTGAACTTTAGTTTTGCTCAGAACAAAACAAAATTGTCAAATAAAAAAAAATAATTAAAAAAAAAAAAGGAAGAAAACGTTTTTTGTAAAATAAATTATAAAGAGTGAGATAGAGATGCACAGTCTTAGAATATGTATTAACTTCTATACAATTTATTTGCTTTCACTGGAAAGGTCATAATTTGAAAGACGGGTAATTTTTTTGTTTATGCTGCTGTTGCCTTTGAACTATATAGTAGTGTAAAGCAAGTTCCCAGTTCTTGAGGATAATTGCTACAAATGGGATTTGTTCATGCACAGCCTTCAATAATTTTTACAAGTGGTTCTTCCAAAGTCCCTGTGTCACAAAGAGACGGGTACTGTAAAGGATTACACTTTTTGCCCCATAAGCTGCTATAAGTCAGAGGGTTCTGTATGGCTGAGACACAGAAGATACAACCCAGAAAGAACAGTGACATTGGAAATTTGAAATATATCCATATTTGTTTAATATAACACTGCCATTTACTATTTAAAAAACCTTTGGGGTATATTTCCTCTGAATGATAAGATTCCTAAATTGTTTGAACCAGGAGGTAGATACTGGTTCCAAACTGACTACAATTTTTTCTGGTCTGGAAAAACAACGACACCACCACAATGAGTTGGTTGAAGAGTAACATGTTCAGACAGCCTGAAGTGACCTATCAAAGGTTAGCAGGTTAGTGACAGAGATGAGAGATGAGGATGGGGCCAAATGCACTTATTTTTTTCTCACCAGACCCCAGTAAATCTCCTTGCTCTCCCTGTTGTGCTCACAAATGACTCTTGAGGTACAGACGCTGGTTTAAGGTGTTGATACAATCTCTGATCCCTACAGAGCAGTAAGGTACTCCTACTGCCTTTGGGCTTTGCAGTAAGCTTCAAATTCCCATTTAACCCTGGTTGAAACTGTTTTGGATATTGCATCTTAATACCAATAAATTAGAACCAATAAAGAGAATTTAGTCTTTAATCAGACAAAATGAACCTATGGAGACATCTGCCTCAGGCTATCAAGGTAGTTATAGAGGCTGAACTTTAAAAGACCGGTATAGTTTTATGACATCTGAAACCTTTGTAGTTGAGCAAGTTAATATGTAAAAACAACCTCATTTCCTGTCACAGGACTGCAGCAGATCACCTAATGTGTTAGGAAGGATTTTTTATTCATCATACTTCACTCAATTAGGTAGATATATCACAGGATATTTTCACTACTTTAATCTTAGGCTAATACATAAAACTGTGTTCATCTCCATAGTGGAGGCTCACTTTTTCCCAGTTTAGAGTTCTGCTGTTGAAGTTAAGCACTTTTGTATTTCATTCATCAACACAAAGCTTGACTACAGACAGTTCACTAAAAAATAAGAGGGAAGTTTCATTCACAAGCAACTATAATTTGGCCAGCTTTCACCTCTTACCTTATTTTTTCCCCTTGAACTTCTTATTAGGTAAATTCTTTAGTAAGTGTTGTAGAAGCCTGGTGACTGAAACGTGCAGAAGTTCTGCTTATGGGGGAAATCATTGAACACTCATATTTCAAGTTCAGGGAACATATTATTACGAGGTATCTCGTAAGTAATATAGATCCAAAGAGCTTCCAAGCATGCTAGTTTACCTTTATACTACTTTTTTCTTATGAGCAAGAGAACCCAGATTCTTCTCTTGTCAACATGTTTGCTTTGGCACTAAATTGAATGATGGTTAAAGAAAGAGTTAGAAATCCTTGAGCTTTTTGACTGTGAAAATGGAAGCTGAAAAAACTTTTTAAAAGGTTTTGTGGTTTATATCTTTGAGGAAAAAAGAATTTGAATGCCGGACAGTTTCATAGTGATGCCTGATTTTTTGAATTCAACTTATTAATTGCCTGCTTGAGATAATTAAAGCATTTGTGCTCAAAATAATTGGTGTCACTGAAAATAAAGGATTTAACCTTGGCAGTAGATTCAATCTGTCTGCTCCAATTCATTCCTGTGAAGACAAGAGGAATCATGGTGTGTGGGGTTTTTTTTCTCTCTCTCTTAAGATTGCTAATAATTAGCTTAAACATTCAACAGATCAGCTGGGTAATGGACGTGCACAGCCCCTCATTGTTCTGCTTTATATGGCAGGACTAGGAGTGACGCTCTCTTTGGGGGTGGGGGTAGTGTGGTACTGCATTGCAAGAGAACGGAAACATGAGATGATTCTTATAATCTGATCACATTTTTGTTAAACTTGACTGTTATAGATATAAAATTCAGACAAGTTTTGTCTTTTCAGAACTTAGTTCCACAGAACACAAGATAGGAAGAAAACAAAGGAATGGACCAGTGATCTGAACATCAGTCTGGAGGGGTTTTTTGAGAATCAGCTGTAGGTGTTTGCATGTCACAGAATGGTTGAGGTTGGAAGGGACCTCCAGAAGTCATCTGCTCCAGCTGGACAGATGTATCCGCTGTGATACAGAACATCTGATACAGTATATGCCACACAAAGAATTTATTGGCTGAATTTCCATGGGGCATGGATGAAAGTCTAGGACCTGATATTGGGCATTTACAGTCCCTGAGGCAATATTTAGCCCTCACAAAAATAAAAATATGAATTTATCTAGTGTTAAGAAGTAGAAGCAGGGGAGGGAGGAAATTTTCAGATCTCACAGCTATCTTGCCTTAAGATTTGGCTGGATGACAATTCATTTTTTTTCTTTTTCTTCTTTTCTCCTTTTTTTTTCTTTTAAGAAACAATGAAGTCCATCCTTTCCAAGATGTATGCAATATCTTATCTAGCAGAGGAGGATATGCAGTAAGGGGATAAGAAGCCTTCCTTTACACAAGAACCATATTAGAACAATTATATAAAGTTTTGTTTATCCAGAAGCCAGAAGACTGTTTCAGTTTTGTTTAATCCCTGAAGGTGATTCAAATATCACAAAAAATTGTTAGAGTTTTTGCATAAAGAATTATATAATGCTCAAAAATTGAAAAATAATGTTTTCTCCACCTTCTGATATTCTTTCACCATGAAAAAAACCCAACAAAACAGTTAAAAATTGGTTGGGCATTCATTAGAGGTTCATTAGAAAAACATTTGTTGAAATCAATGTCTCTGAAATTCCTGATATCTCATTTGGAGGTTCTGGTTTCCACATGTTTTCTTTCGGATTTCTTATGCCTTTTGTATGGAATAGGAATTCAAAGTAACTGATGATCTGACATTTGATTTTCTCTTTTGCTACAACTACATGCTTACATTTGGCTTTTGAAAAATTCACATTACATGGGACTTGAATATCAGCAGAAAATAGCCAACAGGCCAGACAATTTTTCCTTCATAAAAGTAAGATGACTTAACATAAAAACTCCAAGTTCCCTCTAGATGAAGCTGGGGCTTTCCAAGGCTTGTGTTGTAGAGAGAAGCATTTGGTGGTGCCATCTTTGAACCTCTGCTTTGTCACTCGCCCCCTCTCCAGTGAGGTCACACCCTCCTCTAGTCCTGTACCTTCAGTGAGTCAACAGGTACATTAGGACCTGGGTGTCTGACGAAGATTCTCAGTTAAATGAAAAATGTTTTCTTGTTCTTTCTGCAATAAATCAAGAAGGGCTCTGATGTGGTCCTTAGGAAGACTCTCAGCACCAGCAAGGCCACACCTTGAGTCCTATATTGGGTTTTGAGCCCTTCACTGCAACAAAGACACTGAGGTGCTAGAGCATGTCTAGAGAAGGGTGACAAAGCTGATGAAGTGTCTGAAGCATAGCTCTTATGAGGAGCAGCTGAGGGAGCTGGAACTGTTTAGCCTGGAGAGAAGGAGACCCAGAGGAGTCCTTATTGCTCACTAAAACTGCCTGAAAGGAGGGTGTAATAGGTCAGGGTTGGTCTCTTCTCCTAGGCAACCAGTGACAGGAGGAGAGGGAACGGCCTCAAGCTGCACCAGGGCAGCTTTAGATTGGATACCAGGAAAAAAAAAAAATCACTGAAATTTTGTCAAATATTCGAACAGGCTGCCCATGGAGCCACCCTGGGTGAATCACTTCTAGGGTAGAATCACCATCCCTAGAAGTTCTCAAAACATGTGTGAGTGTGGCACTTGGGGACACAGTTTAGTGGTGAACACAGCAGTGCTGGGTAATGGGGGAACTTGACAATTTTAGACGTATCTCCCAATCTTAATGATTCTATGATAAAACTTGTGTTAACATAGCATATATGTAAGAAAAACCTCCTTCAGTGAAGAGCATATCCCCATCTTTTTACAGAGAAACACATCTCCCATATCCTTTTACTTTGTAATGAATAATCATGCAGTTGCACTAGCAGTCTTTAGGGAACACTCTGTTGTCATCCTTCATTTTGGAGGCACTGATTAGCCTTGTACCTTAACTATAGCAGACTGTAATTAGTCCAACCTCTGGGACTCCTATTTGCAAACAGACCTAGAAGATCCCTGATGGATATATAAGGATTCTGCCTTTTCTTCCTGACAGGTAGGAAGGGCTTTTATCTCATTAGGTGGGACAGCCTTTATTTTGATCCCTCAAGCTTCCTGATATCCTAATAGCTCAGCTGAGATGTTTCAGCTATTGTCTTCATCAGTCTCAACCATTATTCTTAACAGAGTCATTGTACCTGAATGATAGCAAGCAATTGTCAGTGACAATTTCCCAATATTAAAGAGTCAAAATAAAGATAGCATTGGTAAGACTGGAAAAATTAAAAAAAAAATAAAAAAAGGAAAATAAATACAATAAAAATTAAAAGGAAGAAGAAGCATGAGAAAGGAAGGGACATGCAAAGGCAAAGGGGAAAAAGAGAGGGAAAGAGAAAGGAAGGAAAGGACATTTCTAAGAAGTAGAATACTTTAATGTGAAGATAAATGTTTGCAAGGTTTAACAGACTATGACTTGGAAATCTCAGTCATAAGCGTTCATTTAGTTCGTTTAAACTGTGTGTCTATCTCTATATGAAGACACATGCATGTAGTCATATAGAACCCAGGACAATATCCCATTTTCTAGAAAATCTACTGTAAGTGGAAACATACATATGAAAGAGAATAAATGGGTTTAAATTACATTGGGGGTTAGAAGGGTCATGAACTCAATTTAGTCTTACAAATGCAAAAAACCCCACTTTTTAGAGCTTCATTTATCCTCTGAATTCATGAGATCTGCCCAGACTCATTAGACTGAAGCAGTAGAACAGGAGTTAGGTGATATGTCACTATTCTTTCAACAAGACCGTGGTACAAGCCAAGTAAAGCAGGTAGAAATACATTATTTAAAGTGAAGGAATTATCCTCTTTGCCTATTGCATAGCATAATAGAGATTTAAAAAATCTTTTAAAGCTTATATGTCTGTAAAAGCAGTACTCACTAATCTCCATCAATGTCAGCTCCCATTCAAAAAAATTATGCTGTTCATTTTCAAATTCACATATATACACATTCACATATATACATATGTATATGTACATACACATTTATACATATACATATGTATGCATACACAAAATTGCACAGTGACCCATCCCACCCACCTGCATCTTTGAGAAAAATTTGGTAGTGTAATATTTGTATTATTGTTAAGGATACTTTTCTTCGGGATTCGTTTTAAGGATACATTTCTTCATCTTTGCTGAAGGCTTTCAATTTTCCTTTCAACAACATCTTTAAGGGACTAAGATGATAGAATAATAGGAAAAGAAAATATGTCTTTCTCCTTTTTCAGAAGTTAATTCATACCCATGGGATGTGCCAGATTTTAATGCTACAAAATTAAGTCCTCTTATGCTCTGTATGTGCACTACATTTGCAATCTGAGCACTGAATGTGCAAAGTGCTCTGCCTGAGAAGCTTAATTGTGCCCAAGAATGACTAGCATTAGGGACAAGACTGTACTTGAGCCTCAGCGAGCTTCTTGGAAACTGGGATTTTAACATCATCAGAAATGGGATCTCTTCAAGAGAAGGAGCTGTTATTTTCAAATCAGAAGAAATGGCTGGATCGTCTAGATTTCCACAAAAACTGAAATTCTTAAGCATTCCTTGCCACCTTGATCTCATTTGAACATTTGAGATCTTCTAATAATTATTTGGGGTTTTTTGATAATGTGTTGTATACAATGCCCTCCTGATTCTTATAGATTTGTGGCAGTTGCAGGATATGGTGTCCTGTGGCATTCCTATGGCATCTCTAAAAAGAACATCCTGGGTAGATGATATCACCTCAAGCCATTGTCAGGAGTGGGGGGGAAGGGACTCTGGCTTCCAAGCAGAATGTGGATTCTGGTTCAGAACAAAATGTGGCTGCTGTGGCAGGATTGAGCTTGGAGAGCATTCTGCAGGTAAATTGCCCTCTCTTTTGTACACTTCTGCTATTAATATCTTTGCTGTTACTGTGTGTTTTATTATCTCATTGCTGTTTCCAATAAATTGCTCTTATTTCAACCCATGATCTTTGCCTTTTGCATCTCTAATTCTCCTCTCTGGCCATCCAAGAGGGGCCAGGGATGGGGGAGGGTGCACAGCAGTTGGGAAGGGGAGCAAGCAAACAGCAATGTGGTTTGAGGAGTCTGAGTGGGAGAACTAAATTCAGGACGACCATTCCTAAACCACAACATAAACCGTCTCAGCCAAAGTAGATCATATGAAAAGAAGTCTTACACCAAGCCAAGCCCAAATTCAAACTGGAAAGAAATTAAACTCATAAAAATTGAATTAAGGACAAGAGTTTTTGAATTTTTTACTTTTGCAGCTTAGATAGACTTAAAATTACTACGTGGATATAAAAGCATTCCAATCTCAGGTCATTGTCCCAAACTGTCATAATACTCTGCTTTTAATCTGTAAACATCACCCCATTTTACTTTGAGTTGATAGAGGGTAAAATAACTACAATTTCTCAGACATTAACAGGTTTTTGTCATTTAACATCCCGTTAGAGGAAAAACTTTAGTGTCAGAAGATAGTACTTATGAGCAGCTATGGTATTCTCAGCCATGTCTATTGACTATCACAGTATTTGCTGTGAGAGAACCAAACAAATATACTGAGATGTATGAAATTACATGTGTACGTATATCTGATTTTGCACTGTGCAGAGAATACCCAGCACAACCCCTCATCAGGCAAAATAGACATGTATAAGAACACAGTGAAAATTCAATGTTATGGAAAAGACCATTGATTCTCTTGGTAAAAGCTCCATCTTGATAGGGCACCTTATTCCAGCATGATAAATATTAGGAAAAATTTGTTTAAAGGAACATTTTCAGAGAAAAAGTAAATATGGCTTTATTCTAAAATTGCCAAATTGTTTCTAGACAGCTGTATAGAAGGATATGCTAATAATCTAAGTACAGCTGGTTCAGACTGTTACAATGTTGAGGAGCTTTAGTCATTGGAGACATACTGTAAATGCAAATTTCTTGCTTTTTTGTCTTCACTTTTTTTTTTTTTTCAAATCAAGCACAAAATGTTTTAACTGTAGGAACAGAAAGCAGGATTAAATAGGTGGCCAGAGCAATCCATAAGTAAAGGGAAAGGAACCTGGAGGAGCATAGCATCTTCTAGGTTTCACTGTAAAAACTAACTGGATCATTGTTCCTAAATGAAAGGAGACATAGCTGAATCTTTGGTTCAGAGAGGAAACAACAGCTACCATCCTCCTTCCTTGTTCTAATTCAGCTCTTCTGGCTATTCTCAGGATGGTATGGCATTCTGTTCTTCCATCCTTTCCCTTCCTGTCACAGGGATTTATGTGTGATTTTACTGTCTCCACAGTTCTCTGTCGCCATGAAGAGCAGACCGGCAATTAATCCATATTATCAGTCAATAGAAAACTATAGATCAAGTTTGGTACAAAGGACTATTCTTTAAAGAATACTGAAATCCCTTCCATTGCCTGAAACCTAAGACAGGGGACTGTTGTCAGACATGTTAAAGGTAAGCAGCTCCACAGACAGGGCCAAAATGCACAGTCATGATTTAGAGCTTTAGAAATTTAAATCTACTGGTTGCATATGTATACTACTGGTTATGCATGTGGCTGTGTATACATGTTGCACAACACATATGTTACATGTGTGGAGAAACTCCTCTCAGAGGTTCTATAAATAATTGTCTTTCAGATGGTATCACGCACTTATCTGATAACCACACTGTTTAAATGGAGCATCTAAAATTCCTATTCTCAGCAGAAAGCAGTTTACTTTTTGATATGGTTATGTCTGCAGAAGTACTGATCTTATTATCACACCCATTGCCACTTTTCATGCATACTTCCTTGTGATAGTTGGCATCCTTGCCAGGCTAAACAGGCATGTGACAAATCCTAAGGAGGCATGCCATTAGTGTCCTCTGTCATTGCACTAACCTAGGGTTTCACTGCTGCAGAAAAGGTTCCGCCAACCTGCAACCACAAGCTGAATGTCATCTATTAATTACTATATTTATCTCTTTCTTCAATTATGAATTTTTATGTGCATAATCTGCAGGAAACCAAACCAAACAAACCCCAGGAATACCTAACCAAGATCTAAAATTCCTTGTTTGACAAAAGTCTTAATTATGCACTTAGGCACACAACAAAATGAGGAATTTGGTTCAGGAAACTCTCTCTTCATATCTGCTCTGTTTCTGTGTGGTTTATTTCCCACGGAGGTTATGAGGAGATGTATTTTCAGAGGACGGTACTTCAGAATGTGGCAGCAGTGTGTGTTTTTGTGTGTCATATAAAAAGGAATTATACATTTATTCTCTCTGACATCTCTTGTAAAAAGCTGAGTCCTGTCTTTTCACTCTACTAAATTTGCGCTTGCGTTTTTGTGCTTCCAAATATATTGATGGTGCAAATCAGAGATTTTGCAGCTCAAATGATCTAATTTAGAGCTGTCATCAAGCACCTTGCAGATTTTCTTGTGACCACTGAAATGGAGGCATAAAGGAAGATCATTCTTTCAAAAATTCATTCCTCATATATGCTGTCAAGTAATACCAGGCAGAGGGGGAAAAAAAGACTACAAAATAAAATACACGGAAAAGTACAGTATAGATATGTAAAACACATCATCATATTATGAATATTTTTGTGAGGTGCTTTTTATCTTACTCCTTAGCACTTCAGATTTTCCTTTCTCTGAAAAGTAATCTCAGTCCCCATCACTCTCAAAGCTAGTGCTGCATCAAGGTCTCTGGTGAAGTTCTATACAAGCTTTTGTGGACTTTGGATCTCAAAATATTGTGGCAAATGACAATGCTCAATTAAAATAAGGTTGAAATAAGAATTTGTATCTCTATTGTAAAATATTGCTTAATAATCAGTTATGGGGTGCTAGCCCACTGTGTGCTTGAGAAGACTTTAAACTTTTTTTTTTTAATAAAAAGTAGGACTTTATTTAAATAATAAAAAGTTATCATTCAGAATATATATGTATTTATGTATTACAGATCTTGCCAAAAGGTATAGAAATTCCTTCCAGAACATAGTACTTGCATGAATGATGGGGGATTTTGTCCTTTCTGCTGCTTATTTTTTCTTCTTTTTCCTTGGCTTTGATTCTGAGAACAGCATGCTCTTTTCATCTTGCTAGAGATATGGTTCTGCATAAATCTCTCAGGAGATCTCCCTTTACCCAAGCAATTTTATGGTAAGAAAAGGAATGCTTCCTTATGTCTGTATAATTTCAGTTGTGTAAATCAGTGCATTGACCTTAAAACCATCCTGACTTTACTGTGGATCCTCCTTGTTCACAAAGTTTGGCTTTATTATAGTAGCCGTAATATCTTTAGCTTACATGTTATGCACCAGTAGATTGCATTTTTTCAGTAAGTGTTTGAAAAACATAAAGGTTTTATTTTTCTAGTACAGAAACAGTTTTCAAGGGGGGAAAACCAAATAAATGCAAAGGAGAAAGAAAAAAAAAAAAGTTATGAGGAAGAGTGAAATCTGGGACTTCTTGTTAAATAATTCTGTGGTGACCTGAAAGAAGAAAATGGTATCTGGTTTGTAAGTATCAAGCAGTTTTGCCATTAAGCTGAGAAGAAGGCAGCTTAAGTATAAAATATGGCTATAAAGCTTCCCATAAACTACAGAAATGACAAAATAAAATATCTGTATATGCTAATTATATGATGTAGACCTAGTTTTGCATTTCCATAAATCTTTCTCTTGAATTGTTATATTGGCTAGTAATTAAGAGACTTATGAAAAATTACTTGATTTATATTCTCAGCCAGGTCTGGACCTTACTATGTACAGATTTCAGCAGGGAAGCTTTAAGAGACACACAGGAGTATGTCATACTTTACTGAATGAAACAGCAAAGGGTTTTTTTGTGCTGTCAGATGCTTCTGGAGTGTCCATGGATTTTATGAGGATATATGAACCTTTCAGTTGTGGAAGAATTTTGTTTAAAACATGGGCTTATAGTTTTGGAAAGAGAGCAAGACTGTGTCATCACATACCTAGATATACCTAGAATACGCTAAGAGTATTATTTCTTTTTAAGTCTAATATTAAATCACATATGGTATATATAAAATTCAAATTTCATTAGATGTCCAAGAAGAAATCACTGCCTGTGAATCCAGTTCTTAAATCTACATTCTTTTTAGCCAATTATGCAAAATCAAAGAAATACATGAAATTTTTTTAGACAGACTGGTTTGCATAAATTTAATTTGTTTGTTGCAGAGAATATCTAGGATCACCATTCCAAAGATGACACAAACAGGTTGAAAACTTGATTTACAAATTGTTAACAAAATATTCTTTCCAAACAAACAGAGGAAAAACATTTTTCATCTCATCAGTTACTGATTTGGCATTTTTTGATTGTGTATTATGTCTTTTTGATGCTTCCTTGTTTGTTTGATTTTTTTCTTTTAAGTGGGCTAATTCATTTTGGCTACATCAATTCAGTGTATATTTTGTAATCTTAATGCCTGTGAGGTGTTACAAATTGCCACTAGGTTAGCAGCACAGGTCAAAATACTTCTCTTTTCCCTTTTCTAAGGAAATCAATTTCTACATCTTATACAAAATTAAGCATTACAGCTAGTCTAAGATGTTTAGACATGCAAGTCATAAAAAGAACAAAAATCCTTAGACAACTGATAATTTTACTCTATAGCCAGGTTCTTTGCTATTAAAAATAAACAATGAATTCTTCACTTTGAGCTATATAATACATTTTTGTAAGGAAACCAGAGCTAAGACCTTAATAATTACTGGAGGATTTGAAGGACATTTAAGTATGATGCATAGTGGTACCTGTACAAAGAAAAGAATATTATCCAAGCGATATGAATGTAAGTGCTGTGTTCACAGGTAAGGAGGGTTGCTTTAATTCTATTTTAAGAGTCACACAAGTACGTGTCAGACATCATAATTACTGCCACAGGTTGGAAGGTTGCAAGAGAGAAAAATGTTTATGGATTAGTAATCTCTTGTGGCCACAGGTGTCCAAAAACACGCTTGCTCTTAAAAAAAACAAAACAAAACAAAACAAAAAAACCAACAACCCCCTCCCCCCCCAAAAAAAACCAAACCCCACACCAAAAAAAAAACCCACCAAAAATACCAAAACAAAAAACCAACAAACAAAAAACCACCCCAAACCCAAAAACAGCAGAGTGAGAGAGGGGCATGAAAGGTTAAATATGAGCAAGTCACACTTCAGTGTAGAGCTTCTAACATGGAACTGAGGGTGAACCCTAAAAAAACTCCCGTTCAACTACTGTAAATACTGCTTTACAGCAGTGAAATCTTAATTAGTATTTTTCTTCCATTTAACTGCTCCAGTGAGTAAGAGATGCCTTGTACCAATTTTTATCTTTTCACTCTGCATCTCCCTGCCCTGCTTTTTTTTTTTTTTTTTTTTTTTTAATTTCTCTACCTAAGATTTCCAGGGGGAATGGTGTCTATAAATTAAACTAACTGGCCACAGTGTTATATGATTATTGTCTAAGTGGAACAGATTTATCATCTTCAGTTTTTCATTTCCTGTTCCAAGATTTCTGTTAAATACGTATTACTCATGAATGACAAAAGGACTAACAACAAGAGAGGCTATTTCCCAGGGGGAGTAGGTACATTTGGAGTATATTTATTATCTAGCTAATGCTCTTCACCAATAACTGATTGCACATTCTATTAGATTTTGTGCTCTGCTTTCTAAAAACTGTATGTATTACCAGGTGGGGTTACATGTGTTAATCCACTGAGACCAATGAAAGCTTCTGCCTCTCTTAACACTTCAGAACACTATAATTCTTCACCCTAGTCTCTCATCACCTCTCCTATCCCAGTCTCATGCTACTGTGTTGACTTGGAGGAGACTGCCAAGTAGAAGCGTCCAGAAGTATAGTTCCCTGTGTTGTAAATGTAAATTAGAGATCCATGGAGAATTTCAGCTCTCATAAAATCTCACTTTAAGGCACCTTGGGCTGAATTAATTGTTATTAGTACATTGAAGTCTGCTTTAATTAATATCGTCCATTAACATACAATAAAAATTCAGTAAAGTAATTGAAAATTGTCAAAAGAATCTGAATGATAATAAAAGATCTATGCCCAGGTGATAGTTTCTGTTTTAAACACATAAGAACAACATTAAATATCACCTACATCACATATGCTTTCATCTGGAAAGCATAGTGTGTGCAGTGTTCATCTAGGGTAAGCACTACACACTATTGCCACTAAACTTCCTACTCTTCCAGGCTCCCTTACTCTGGGTTGTAGAAGCTGCTCTGTGATTTTTGAACAGAATATGAGAACTTTTCTGTCCTTGACTATCTGACATTGTTATTTTTTTTTCTTTAATTTTCCTCATTCTGAAATACAAATAGCATGGTTTGACAGTGACTGCAACAACATGGGAGCACTCTGTGTGTAAACACTGTGTTTGGCTATTTGTGGTGTCCTCTGATTACAGCCTCCTGTAAATGAAAATGATGTGCCTCTATTTCACCTGTCACAAAGCCATATCTCAGGAAATACATAGCATAGACTAAGGGCCAGGCCAGGGATTTCTGCATTCTGCTGTTGCCTCTTCTATTTGCTGAATTCTATGTGTTTCAGTTGTCTCTTGCATAAAATGGATCACTGAAATTTAAGGTACATCACAGTTGCTGTTGCAGCTGTGGGGACATCCCTGCCCTAAATTTAAATAGACTTTGGCAAAACATATGCTCAAGCACTTGCCTTGATTTCAGTCTGAAGTCTGCTTTTGTGTTGTATGCTACAGCAGCTAAACCAGACATAATATCTCAGAAAAAATCTCTAACATTCAGATTCCTGCAAGACGTGCAGTCACATCAGGTATTACCAGTTACCAACATCAGACACCAAAATAAGACAATAAATTTCAAACCTTCTCTCAGGCTGCTCAGGCTCCTTGGACTTTCAACGGAAATGAACAGACAGATTCAGAAGTGATTAAAGAAAAAATGACTTCCAAATCTGACAGCAGTTAAACTCTCAGACACTCTGATTTTTAGTCCTTATGCTGAATAAAACAGAGCCTGGAGCTGACCATTGGCTTTGAGACAAATTAGCACCAGCTGCTTCATAATCTGTGCTTTTAATGCTGGCCCACCCCAGCTAGTTGAAACAGCCCAAAACAGATCAGGTGCTGGGTACTAGTTCAGCTTACAGTGAAACAGTTTGGGTTTGGCGCTCAACTTGGATCATTTTTCTTAAACAGCACTTCATCAAATTACTAATTCATCCGTGTCTAATCATCCCACCATCTCTCAGACACTTTACTTGAAGGACCAAAGTTGACATGTTAGACTAGGTCCTCTTCACACTCAATGGAAAAAAAAAAAACAAACAAACCAAAAAAACCCCACATCTGAAAGGCAATTCATCCCAGCTAAGGACTTAAGACACTGTCATGAGTCTAAAATTAGGTAAAACGAATCAATTTCCTGTTGCTCTCAATTGTCTCTGGAGGAGCCAAAGAAGCCTTTCTCTTTCAATAATGCGACAGGATTTAAGCACGTAAGTTCTTTCTTATTGACCTAAACTTTTTCGGAATGTGCCTGTCCTCCTTTCCCTTTAATGGGAGTTTTAGCCAAAGGTTTAAAAAATATTAGTTATCAAGTAAAAGCATTCTTGCAGCTCTCTTATTGAAAGATGTACTTTCTAAAGCCTTTTGACAAATAATTTTGCGCAATTTGTGACTTACATTTAACCGCTACTTTGAACACCAGGATTAAAAAAGTTCCATCTGAACATCCCCAAGTATCTGGATTTTTGTAAGGTTGGATCAAAGTTTATTAATAGGTATTGTAGAAATGTAGGGAATAATATGATATAGAGACAGGAAGATAGGTGTAACACCAATGAACCTTAGTACAGCTCAATGGATGGTGAAGTTTTGCATGCAAGTTTGTCTAGTTTTTAAATTTTAAGGAAAAAGCAAGCTATTCTTTTGCTGTGGAATCAAGTTCCCAGAATATAAGGACCAAATTAGTCTTATAAGTAATGGATTACAATGTCTTCGGTTACTATAATCTTATCTCTTTAACCACTTACACAGTAATTGTTCGACAAAAGACTGACACACTTTTCTATTTCCTGGTTGTGATCCTGCAGGATTGCAGCCATTAAAGAATCATCAGGCAGAAGAAGTGCAAAGTCTTTGTTGCCCATTTTTCAAGAACCTTCATTAAGGTTTCTCTTAATTTCTCCAGTAACGATGTGCTAGTACTACTTGACTTCCTTTCTGCTCAACAACAGGCTCAATTAATTTTTTTAAATGCTTTTTGGATTTCATTTTCTTCTCCTGGGTTAGCAATTCAGACTGAGCAGAGCTAGAAAACAACTGTATATCTTTTCCCCCCAATATTCTTATATTTAAAATCTCAAGGACTGATCACACACTTCAGCTGAATGGATGGAAGAGGGAACTTCTGATTGATGAAGAATAAGTGCACCTGTCATATAGAAAGTGCTTGACCACAAATGTCACATGATGGGAAGGGTGGGTGGTGGCTAAATCTGTATACTATTTCAGGCATCTTCCACTGTCAGATTATTCTTCCCCAGGAGCAGGACTTGTCTTTTCTCTTTGTCAAACTTCCTGAAGTTCCTGCTTGTTGTTCCTCCAGCCTATTAAAGTGGCTTTAAAAGATCACTCTGAAAGACAGAAAAACTGCCTCTTTCCAAAATTCTACTCTTCCAAATTTCTGTTGCCTCTAATCTTGCTAAAGATGTACTCAGTCCCATCTTTCACTATATCACATTATCTGTGAGGTCTCGGTGTTTTCCTGAGAGCTGAACAAAAAGAACTTTTGTTATGCAGAAATAAATCACTGTTTGAACGACCTCTTATGGAGTTGAGCTGTAAACGTTATGCACAACCCAGTCTAAAAAAGCAAAAATCTCCTTGGAGGTTTCGATAAAACTTAGTAAACCTGGGGATGTGCAAATAGAACTACAGTGCTTCCACAGACTTTGTTAAAGCACTTGATGGAGTGAATTTTCATGTTCTGGACCCTAATACTGCAATTAGACTTGGCTGTACAGACAGGAGTGACATTCACCTTCATTTTGCTTGAGGGGACAATGGAGAATTTCACAGTTCATTGTCATTTTTTATTAAAACAGATAAGAATGGACTCTAGGTTGTGACCCTTGTATTCAGCAAGACCTCCAAGAATCACTCAGCTGCAGAGATAACAATCAAGAGCACCCTTGAGGCTGTGTATGCTCTATATCAAGAGAACCAAAGAATCCAGTGAAAATGCTACATGAATATTTTCCCTGGCTTCGTCCAAATGTTATTGCTCTATGTACCTGTCTTGTAAGATCAGGTCTGAGAGTTTTGCAAGTAAAGTGGAATCTGAAAATCTTGTTCTATTGCTGGTAACAATAATAAATAATAGAAACATAATAGTACCAGGCTGTGAAATTTCCTTCAGAAATGTAGTGTGTGTACAGACTTATCAAAGAGCAAGTATTGAGAAATACTGAAAGTATTCATTACTATGTAACAATAATCCCATTATTTGTCACATCTTTTCCATAGTAGCAAAAGACAAAAATTTCTATATATTTATCTTTAAGTAAATGTCTACAGCTTCTACTTTAAGATATTAATTACAATTTAATCTGAGCAGTCCAATCTGAGCAGAGTCAATATTTAGGCAGCTGTCTTACTGACAGTCATGAGTGTAAGTGTCCATGAGGTCAAACCATACTACATGGCATTTTTGGGTGCAGCAGTTAGACAATAAAGAACCTAAGCACGCTTCACACTTAAGGTCTTCATGAACTGCCCTGCAAAAATCTTGAACTACAGGAAAAATATTTGAAGTAGTGAATAATAAAATTACTTTCTTGTTCCTCCAGATGATTAAGAAAATTGAGAGATTCTTCTTCCATTAAGGAATTACCTTTCCTTTCTTAAAACAAACAAAAATTTATGGATTTTGGGTTTGCGGTGTTGAGCAGGTGGTTTTTTTTGTTGTTGGGTTTGTTGGTGGTGGTGGTGGTGGTGGTGGTTTTTTTCATTTGGTTGGTTTTTTTTGGTTTAATAGGTGTTTCTCAGTTGTCCTTCCAGTTACATTCTCAAATACCGACTGAGATTTTTTCCATATATCCTCTGTACTGTTTTTGACATAGGAAATGAACTCTCTATTGCTGTTTGGTTGTGGTTTTTTTTGTTCTCTTCTGTCACTTTAAGAAGTTTTTTAAAGTTCTATTTCAGCCTTCTGTGTTTGCCTTTTGCAATGGAGTTTCTCACTTTGCAATGGAGTTTCTTCAGGTTTGGTTCAGAAAATAGTTGTAAATATTAACCTCTACAACTTTAACCTTTTCACATAAATAACCTATTTGTTATCGTAACTGTCTCTCTATGCTTACATTCTTCTCACAAGGAGGAGACTGTTGATGGACTGCTGGGTTAACCAGTGTGGCTGGAAAGGAAAATTTTCTTCCTCCAATCCATGGTCACTGTTAGAATTCTATAAATGTTAAGGTCTATAAATAAACCTGGTTTTTTTGCCTTGGACATCTCAGTGTGTGAGTGTCGTTCCTTTCGCGTTGTGCTGTGACACTCTATAAAATGCTTAGTATCTCCTCTGCAGTGGAGTCAAGTTGAAGTTTACCAGCTGAATCAGAGACTCTTCTTGTCTTTCATCTTTCTTTGTCACCTTACTTTCCTCACCTCTCTAACCCTTACATCCTCTCTGGTCTCCTTCTCTCTGCATTTCCTTGCTCTTCTTCCAGCTGCTCCATCCCCCCCAGCTCCCGTACAGGGTTCCGGAGAGGCAGTGAGCTCGCTCAGCCTGTTTGGGCTAGCAGTGAGACAGAATTCCCTGGGGTGCTGACTCAGTACGGCAGAGCAGGGACTGCTTTGCACAAGCATTTAAACCACAGTGCTGATGGCTGCTGAAAAAAAATCTGCATGAAAATTACACAATCCATGAAATTTATTACACCTGCAGTTTGCTAGTTGAGTTCCCAATTTGCATACGATATTTTGCCTTCAAGTGACACAGTATTTAAACACATCTTCTTCTACATATAAAACTCCATTCTGATCTAGGTGAGATAATTTTCCACTACCTATAGTTAATGCCTATATGTCAAACATTAGTATTTCTGAACTTTATTTGTTCTTTTAAATAATTTTGTCATGGAAATATCTTATAACTTCCCAAATCTGTTGTTTTTAAGAACTATTTGCGTTAGAAAATTCTTCAGAACCCTTACTGCCTAAATCTTTGTTCTTTGTTGCTTTGATTTACAGCTTCTAAATAATTTGCAGAATGCAATTTGTAATTAAGTGCATTCTTATTCACGTATGCAAATTCTAATGATTTTACTATTTTTAATAACATTACTGCTGCTATGCAGAGAATTCTTGAAGATCAGATCAATTTTTAATAGGTCAGTGTTCTTTTTATAATTACCTGACTCATTTATTTTGTTTGCCTTTGCATGAATATTATTTGTTTGCTTTATTTGATGGTGTTAGCAACAGAGAAAATTAAACATCTCTGCAGGTTTGGTTCAGAAAATAGTTGTAAATATTAACCTCTACAACTTTAACCTTTACTGTGGGTATTTTTTAAGAGCTGTGAATATTTCTTTCTCTTCAATGCACAGGAAAATTTTATAAAAGAGTAAAGAAAATAGTTAAGCTTCTTATTTTTTTCTATATCTAGAAATGCCAGTAGCAAAAATGCTATGCTAGAAATAGAAAAATCTTTCATGTATTGATTGCATGATTTGCATATAGTCATATTCCTATTTGAGTTATAATCCAAGGCCTCTGTTTATTTATTAGAAAAAAAAAAATCTGTCATCTTTAACTCAATCCCAAACAAAACTGAGACACTTCTAATAACAATAATAAAAATTGATCCAGAATTAAGATCATTACATAATTTTGTTTATCTTCCCTCCTCACAGGTGTGATTAGCTATATCTAAAATTTTTGTGTGATCTGCTCATTGAAAATGCTCTTACAATTTCCTAAGTATTGTGTTCCTCTATTTAACTACCCTGGCATTTAGAAATCTTTACCAACCTATATCATCCTAGGTACAGTTTAAACCCTTTTTTTCTTTGCCTTTTCTCCTATTTGAAAACTGTTATCAGGTCTCCCATTGTATTCTCTAAGCAGAAACAAACAAGCTCAGTCTTTCACTACAGAGCATGTGATTTTAGCTGCTTTATCATTCATTTTGGCCCTCGTCCCCTCCTCCCAGTTGCTTTTTGACTGGTTTGTATCTTTCCTGAGTGCCCATATGTTTCAGTAGACAAAAATTGTCAATTTAGATCTTTGTACTATCGTAAAACTGAAGGATACTTCACTTACCTTTCCTGCCACACTCCTCTCCATACACTTTGGGATGATCCCTGGGTTTGTCTGTATGAGCATGATTCCACCATAAAACACTAGGGCCATTCTACTTCTCCCTGCCTTGAAGCTGTAGGGTCATGTGGGACAAAATATATGATTTATTGATTAGAAAATGTTAACTAGAGGCCATTTCCTCTTTGATGTCAGAACTGATTGATACTGAGGAAACTGTTGACTGCACTGACACTTTCTGTATATTTTACTTAATTATCCTACAGTGCAGTCATAAACAGTCCTTAGTGGAGGGGAAGCCAAAATGTGGGGTTTTTTTCCTTTCTTCCTTTTTTTTCCATTTCTGTGCATGCACTATTCCTGACACGAAGTACATAGTCTCTTGAGGCAGCAGGAGCAGAGAAGACATCCCACCACTTCAATGCAGCCTCTTCAAACAACTATGTCCTTTATTCTAAGCTGGCAGAGTAGATTTGAACTCTTTCTGGCTAAAGGGGGTTGAAATGCCAGTCTTTCACACATAATACAAGTGGTGCAATCTCTAAGCATTTCCCTGAAAGACTTGAAGTTCCCTGGCTACATAAAATTGCCTGGATGAAGCTGATCGATGCTGTTGCTATGTTAGGCAAGCTCTGAGTATGCTTAACAAATTAAGTGATGCCAGAAGGGCTACAAAAGGGAATAATAAGGAATTTGGATTAAAAAAGTATCTTTCAAATATAGGGGAAAAATAGACATAGTGCTAGAAGAACATTGAACATTCAACAACCAATCCCTTAAAAATTCAGGTATCTGCAACAGGATTAGGTGTCTCCTCATTACATTTGAGGTATCTTCACAATGCCTTAGATTTACATAAGATGCCCAACTCCATATTTGTATCTGGGCCTATATCAAAAAGACCATTTAACTGTTTCAAGGAAACACACTGAACCTTAATAGGATCAGACAAAGCCTGGTAGTTTCTTTACAGGAAAAAAAAATCCAGGGTTTCAAACTGCATGCGGAGGTATTCTTTCCTTAAAGGTTTTCTTTTGAGCTATAAAGAAATATAGTATTTGCTACAAATTTGCTACAGGGGGCATGCCTCTATATGGTGGATTGTATGTTCTTATTTGAGACTTAGCTTTACAAATTTTTTAAGCTGAATATATGAATAAAAGTTTTAACTAGGATATTTCAAATCCAGAAAGCCATCATAGCTATAATTTCCTATCATAGCTATAGTTCAAAATATCTATAAACATGGTCAGATATTATTACTAGCCATGGTGGGTCTAAATTGTCTTCTAGTAAAAAGAGCTTTGTTATTCACAGATGCATGAGTCATCATCAAACAAATAACAACAGCTGTATTTGTCTGTAATTAAGCTGCATTAGTATTACATGGGACTCAAAATAGTTGACTCAAGTAATGAGTCCACTCCTTCCATTTTTATTTCAGGTGACTAACTTCATCCTATTGAATATAATTGGATTAGTCAATGAAGAACATGTTATTCACTAGACAAAGGAGCAACCATCCTAAGTATTTGATTAATAATGGATAAATTCCTTGGACACAGAAGTACTATATTAAATAACATTGTCTGTTTTGTAGATGTGGATTGGAACAGTGGAATCAAAAATCAATTAAAATTAATCATTATTTCAAATTAGTCTGCATGATTTTATCTGCAATACTATGTGAATGTATTTCAAGTTGTGTATTTGACCTTGATTTTGATTTAACATACAAGTAGCAGTTGGAATCTGTGGCAGAGTATTTTCTCTTTTCTTTTTTTTTTTTTTTGAATAGGAAATTATATCTTCACTGAAGTAAATATGGAGGGTCAAAGCCTTAGCTGATGAGAATTAGATGCAATCAATGAGCTTTTATCCATATTCATCAGCTGAAATCTAGACTAGAAATTTAAATTCTTGTTTCCCAGATTGTATTCATGCAAGTCAATTTATTTTGGCAGTGTAATCAATACCTCTGTAAACAAAAGATATTTACAATAGCATAACCAACCATACTCTGGAGGTCATTACAGTGATTTCATATTTGTGTTCTTCCATTATTATGGGGTAATATTAAAAGTTTCACAAAGGCTTCATTCAGTCATTTTTAACAAAATAAATCATAGAACCACAGAATGATTTGAGTTGGAAGGAACCTTAAGGATCATGTAGTTCCAACTCCCCTTTCATGGGTAGACCCCTCAGTTCTACCACTGACCTGGAACCTGGTTTTACAGTGTATTTCTGAAATATTTCCTTCTTCATTTTTCACAAATTGCTTATTCATTTTTGAAGTAACCCAAAATAGTGGATGAAGTGATCATGTACTTGTGTATTCTTGATCATATCAAAGCTAATCTTTCTGAAACTGGTAGCCCCGACATTTTATTTGAGTTTAGTAATATAAGAAACTTTGCCAAAGCTGTAGAAATTTAATAGCTGAGCTTTAAGAATTTAAAGTAAACCTTGGTAGTTTTTATTTAGAGGTGATTTGCTATGACACTGCATGTGCCAACATTAAATGTTTCATTCAGTAAATATTCTATTCATTTTAATCCTACATTTTAAAGAGAATGATTTCTTCTCTTACAGATGATGGCCACTGAATTGCAGTACCATTCTACAAGAACTGGTTGCCAATGTGTCATGTGACTAGCTTGAACATTTAAGTTCTAAATTTCACTGGACTGGTCATAGTATAGTGCTATCTATAGAATGGCTATGAGGTGCATCTTTCAGTTTCAGCTATTACAAAAGGTAATGGTCTACCATTTGATAAAGATAGACTTTTGGTAAAAAGATCAGTCAAGATTCTTCTATTCCATCCATGTAGCTTCAGAAATCACTCTGCAAACACACTCAGCTCTATTAACACTGTTACTACATCTGTGCATTCATGTGACACCTCTGGTCAGTCAGGACCTGTGGCTGAAAGATTCTTGTGTGTACTTCATAGGAAATGAAACATCATATCATCAAGGCATCAGCTAGTGAAAGCAAAACATTCAGTCATCCATTTAATAGCATGAAAATCTCACTATGACTAGTGAATTTTAATATGGGGAATTAAGCAAAAATTTTCTGTGCAACCAGCTGTGATTTTTTGGTAGAGCTTTTCAAAACACTAGCTAAAAAGATTAATTATAAATGTATTTTTTAATTCTGTAAATGCAGCAGGGTATGGTATGTGGAGAACAGAAACTGAGCAAAATATGTTTGCTGACACTTTCTGTAAACTTCGTTAAATTCAAAATATTACTCATATGAAACTCACCAGGAACATTGCACTGTGTATATTATTAAATGAGTTATCATATTACTGTCAACTACCATGCAATCTGATATTTGGCCTCAAAATGTTTCACACAGAGGTCAGCAAGCAGACGCCTTATTCCTTTCACAATGTGAATACCTTCTCTATTGCTCATTGTTTATGGCAGTCATTATTAACTGCTGATTGAAGTGTGATTTGTATCACAGACAGTGAGACAGATGATCCAAGAAAAGAAAGCTGTTCCAGGGCCAATGCCTTCCAGTAGCCCAGATGACTCTGCACTCTACTCCTGAAATCAGAGTTAGGATATCCAAGACACATAACTGCATTTATTTCCAGTAAAAGAAAAGAATTACAAACTGGAGTGATTCCAGCAGAGGACCACTAAAATATTGTAATGCTTAAGGGGCTGAAGCATATGATTCATGTGAAACTGGAGGAGTTGTTTGTTCATCATGCAGAAGAGTATGTGGCAAAATATAATTGCTTTTTCCAAGGTCCTCATGGTAGAATATTGGGATGTTGCAGGGTGATCTCTCAGCACAGCAGTTGTACTCTTCACAGAAGTACCTAACAAAAGAAAAAGGCACAACAGCCAAAACTTGCTTCTAAGTTTCCCTGGATATAAAGGAAAAGCTTTTCACAACGAGGACAGAGACTGGAACAGGATGCCCAGAGAGTCTAAGGAATCTCCACTCTTGCAGACACTCAAAACTCAGCCGCACATAGCCCTGAGTAAGTTGACATTATAATTAACCTGCTTCGAGGAGAAAGTTTGCACCAGAAAACCACAAATGTCCATTCCATCCTAAAGTATTCTGCAGTGCTCCGTTTCCTGTCATCTCAGGTCACCTTTGTTACACCTGGGAAAGAAGACTTTAACAGTCACCTTAGGGACAGTCAAATCCAGGGTAGGAAAGTTTTGAGAAGAGGCAGCCCAAAGGCAGGATGAACAAATCAGAGAAAGAGCTGTCACCCCTTGGCAGTACACAAGACCTTCTGACTTCTCAAGGAAGATCTGTGCGGAAAGGTTGGTAGAACTGAAATAGGTGTCATGAAGGATGTGGTGCTGCATGGGAACTGAATGACATCCAGATTTACACAGGAAGATCTCAGAGCTGAAGAGAATTTTTTCTTGGCAAAGTGCTTTATAGTATGTTGGTCTCTTTTGTAACAATCCTTCAAGCTAAACCAATACCACTGATCCTGCTGTTGCAGAAGGGACAAAGTGGACTGATGTCCAGAAAAGAATAGTGCAAAAGATCACTACCAAAATCAAGAGACATCATCCCCTTGTAGATCTTCTGAGTGTGGCCTGAGAGCATGTTTTAGACCAGAGAACCATAAGAGAAAAAGAAAACACACACAGTCCAATCCTCCATGTTAAATTGCTCAGTAGTGAGCACAAATGGAGATAAGGTAGTCTCTATATCTGCCATTGCACCACAGACAGATGGACTACATCAAATATAGTAAAAGGACCAATGCTGGCTTTTAATGGGAGGTACTAGTAGCTTGATTTTTTTTTCCATCTGTTTTTGTTCCTGTGCAGACATTTAAAAAAGAAAGGTTTCCACCTGGATCTGTCTTTCCTCTGGGAATGTGATCAGACTTAAAGATTTATGCTTTGTTTTAAGGTGGGGGGTGTAGCTCTTTTAGGTAGAGAAACCACATTCACCATTATTTCCTTTTTAAGGACTCCTAGTGTTTCCTACTAATAAATTACTTGTGTGTCTCCCGAGACATTCAATATCAGTGTCAGTCTTCCCTAAGTTGTCTCTATTACTGGGAAAATTGTCAGATATGGGTTATTTGAATGAGACGCTCAGTATGCTTTATGCTGTTTCAGAAAATGCATTTGAAGACCCTGTTGGATTGAAGGTGATGACAAGGAAATTTTATCATGGGACTATGAGCATTCAAAGTAGCAGCAACAAGTGAAGGGTCATATTTTGGCAACAGCAGTGAGAGAAAAATGAGAGTTTAGCAGTGGTGCAAAGTGCAGTGATGCACTTCTGAAGAGTTGAATGAAAATTTAAGTAGAAGGCAACATCTTTATATTTTGCTGACAAAGACAAAACAAGACATTGGTTATGAAAAAAAGGCAAAAAAATCATGCATAAAGGGCAAGTTTGTTCACCTGAAATATTTTGGTGATAAAAAATAATAAAATCCCTCAAATTAGAGATTCTTTTTTTTCAGGGGTATAATTATTAACTGCTAACATAGCCCAGCATCTAGTATGTCGTGCTTCTTTCCATGTGGCCAGAATTACAAAGACATCATTTTGTATCAGGAGGTTCTCTTTCAACAGTGTAGCTCTGAAAGCATAATTTTCAAATGCTTTTCAGAGTTTATGCCTGGCAAGTGAGGCTCTTTACCTTGTGAACTTTCACATTATTGGGCCAACTGAAATAGATGCTCTTGTCCTTTCAGAATAGAGTTTCAGCCATAACACTTAATTTCTGACCTTTGTGGGTTTAACTTATACTCCATTATGACCTTCAGAATACTGGCACGAATATATGCATTTGCATATTATAGATCCACAGCCTGAAACATCTACTCAAATTTAGAATAAGTAGCTTCTGGGTATGCATAATGCTTATGGGGCTTCCTGTGGTGATTTTTGTTGCTGTTGTTGTTTTTCATTTGGTTTGGGTTTTTTTTTTTTCCTTGTTGCTGTTGTTTGGGGTTTTATTTTTGTTTGTGGGAAGGTTTTTTTTGTTACATCAGTGAGATTTTTACTTTTTATTCATGGATACATGTATATATGTGTATGTGCCTTAGGACACCAGAACCCAAAATGTGGTATTGAAAGGAATACAATGTTTAACATATGAGCTGAATAGGAGGACAGTAAAGAAGATTTTCTTTTTTATTAATTTAAAATTTGACTTATAATTTATTTTTTTAGAATATATTCTAAAAACTACTTCTAGACTAAAATATTATTCCAAGTTTCAGCTTGCTGAGGATTTTTATTAAAAAATTACAAGCTCCTGAATATAGGGGTTTATGTAGCAAAAAGGCTGACAGTCCCCTAACTACAACAGCAAGAAGAAACATTACTCTAACGCAAGAGGAATTCTTATCCAGCAGAACAGTGAATCTACAAATCATTGTTATGAAAAGTACCTTTCTACTTAGTTATATTCAATCTGCAAATCATAAACTCATTATTTTGCTGACAAAAAAATAGGCTAGATTGAATTTCAGTGTGGGTTTTTTTCTTGCGTCTCATTATTCTACATCTGTACTGACTCTTCCTTTCAATCATTTCCTTTGTGATTTCCTTTGCTCAGCTTCATGTTTCCTATAATTTGTTAGGCTAAAATGCTTGACGTTTATACTGGGAGTCCCATGCAGCTAGTCAGCTGAGAACCTGACTTTCATCTTAAAGGGGCAAAGCAAAAAGCCAGAAGAAAATGGAGGCCAAGGAGAAGAGAAAAAGTTGTTTATATTTCTGAATTGGCTAACGCAATGCTGTAAGAGCTGTTCTGGAATAGAATACCTTTCTCTTCAGATAAGCACTGGCAGCTTTGCCATCTGCAGTATAGAATAACTACCTGCTCTGAAATATATAGTGATTCTGTGATAGCTGACTTATATTTACTTACATAAAGCAAGCTATACTTTCTCCTTCTGGATTTGTTCTGCTTTCATTTAATCAGTTTGGCAGCTTACCTTGTGTACAAGCTGTCAAAATTTGACTAATGTGCCTCTGGGAATCAGCTGGTCAGTAAATCTTTCCTTTCTCAGACTCTTTTGGCTTTGTTGAACTGTTCTGTCATTATAGCAACCAATTGAATTAGAATTGGGTTTTTATTTGATAGTTCATTCTCTGAAACATAGACAAAAATTACAGCAGCAGCATGGTAACAAATTGAAAAGACTGAGGGTGGGGGGAAAGCTTAATTTATTTTTTATTTCTCTCATGAATAAGACTCTTAGATTTCCCAATATTACCTTAGAAAGATGAAAAAAGAAATCTACCTGTTTATCTGAGCAATAATTATATATTCTGTGTAAGGAGAAAACATTCTGCTGTGCACTGATGAAAACTGTTAGTCATTTCATCATGTTCTGCAGCATTGCTTCTCCTGACTGCGCACAGTACTAATAAAACAAGTTAATGGAGTTTATTCTGTCACAAACACTACAATCTCAACGAGCTGATTGCAGTCTATGGGAAATCAGTGTCTAACAGCCTCTTAAAGATGCACAGTAGTTTTAACATATTATCCGACAGAAGATATACATTAAAGCACTCTAGTTATATCTGTAAGAAGACAGGGAGAAAAGGAGCAACAGCACCCACTGTTCGTGGTTCACAGACCATTTGTGATAGCTGGATAAGTACACAACAAGAGTCCTTCCATGTTTCCAGTATTTACAAATTCTCCAAATGATAGTTTGTCTGAAAGTCAAATTAGCTATGATACAGAATTGAGAAATTCACATTTGATAAGATGCATTTAAACCAAATCATACTATTTAATAAGTGACTTGCAGCTTGGATTTATGTTGATAAAGATGTACAAACCAAATACTGTTTCACAGTGTCTGAAATTGCATGTTATTCATACTAAAATATGAGGCTGATTATAAGATGCAGTGGTAATCAGACTGAATTAATAGGAACCCTTCAACAAACCTTCGTTTCTTCAAGACTCATGACATTCCCTGTAAGTAGTCATGGAGAAAATGTATTATTTTGGAAAATAGATTTCAATCGTTACATGAGGATTGAGGTATGTTACTTTGGTTAATCAATACAACTCCCTTATTTAAAGTATTGTTTATTGCCATGAAGGTTTTCTACAAGATAACCTCAGTCTAATACCAGTTAAACTCCAAGAAAAGAGAAAAATGAAAAGAAGATGTTTCAATGTTCACTAGACTTTAGGACCAAAGGAATGCATTTCCATTATGGAACACTACTATTTTACTTCACTGTCTCCTTATAAGAAACTCAACCCGTTGGCTTATGAAATACCAATTAAAGCTGGGGGATCTTAGGAAAGCTAAGTCTTATTCAAATTTCTAAAACTGAAATTTTCTAGCAGAGGCAGACACTAATGGGTCTTTCTTGGTATAAAATTTAAGTGCACAGAAACTCTCAGGAAGGCAGTAATAGCATTGGAGACAAAGCAAAATATAGTTTATTACTGGCCTGGACTCAACATTAGCAGGATGTCCTTTGTTTTTGTTTGTGATGCTTTCCATGTCTTGGTGAGAAATAGGGACAAAAGAGAGATGGCAGCAGCAGATGTGGATATAAAATGTGTACACTGATAAACATATGGCCTTAGATGAGAACAAACAGAACAGAGATAGTGAAATTGCCATTGCCATACCAGAATTTCTGTCACACATATAACATTTAGCCAGCAAACTTTGTTCACAGCCAGCACACTTACAATCCTTAGGATTCAGTAAAAGTCACCTATATAATTCTAAACATCTTTAGTGCAGTTCTAATATTTTTCCTTATTTTCCTTTTTCCTGTACTATTTTCAAGGTTAAGGACATTTTATAAAGAGATATAATCCCATGTATTCAAAAATATTATTGATCTCATTTCCATTGTTTAATTTTGCACAGTGTAAAGTCTGTCTTTGTATAAAACAAATGTATTTTCAGGGCATCCAATTAGCAATGTATTAAACATATTTTTTTCCAAAAGTTTTTAAAGTGCATAATATTTTAAGTCATTAATTTTTCAAAGTAGTTTAGGGCTTAAAGCCTGCTAAGTATCTTTTGTCTTCAATATTAATTTCTAATATTTTCTGCTAGTATATCACTTATAACTCAATCTGCCTTGGTTTTATTTAACCTGAAAATCACATAAATATTTCTCATTATCCTATATTTCTGATTAAGAGCCTGCCAGTGGGTCAGCAGGATATTGATAATGGGGCATATTCTCTCCTCAGACAGATTGTTAAATCCTGAATAAGTCTGCTGATTTGCAGAGTTTATGTCTCCATTCTGCAACGTAAATGTGCAATGTTGCATGTGTGAAAGTAGAAGCAAGATGGAGAAAGGATATACAGAGATGTTTACTACCAGAGTGATTGGACATTGCCCTAGGGAATGAAAAGAAGATTACTCAAACCTTCTGACAGAAGATGGCAGAAAAGGTTAGTGCCCAGTTAGGATAGCAAGTGCTTTGTTTGAAATCCTTGCCACTCTGATACACCTATTGCTTGTCATTTTATCCCTGCTTCAGCAGTAATGAAACCAGCAGCCAATAGCTTCTCTCTAATACTGTTGGGCAATACTTAGGGCAGCTATTCAGCATACCTATAGCATTAATCTCCTGCTTAAGTTCCATTGACTTCATTGGTGTGTAAGCATACAGTTCTGAGGACAACGCCTCTGCTGCTGTCCTACAAAGAAATGGTCATGAGTTGCAGACCAAGAGCTTTCCCTTTCTTCTGATACTCTTGCTTCACCTGAAGTTTGTGCTCAAATAAATATTTTCCGCTATGTAACCTGCAAGGACTTACAATCCTTGTCTATATATTCAAATTTAAGAGACTAAAACTCACGAGATAACATTTTACAAGCACTGTAGAAAACATGTATGGCTTTCCTCTGGTGATACAGCTTGTCATTATTTTGTCCACCTTTTTAGGTACTGGTATGCTCTTTTTTCTCTCTCTAAGGAAGAAATAGAAGGGCGTCATAAAATAGGGATATTCCATTAGATTTAGTTTGACTACAACTTCAATCACATTTACATTATCTACTGGGTTTTGAGTTGTGCCGGTTCTGTTACATATTGAAAGCAGTTGTACTGAGAATATGTAAATAAAATTAAAGATATTAAGAAATAATAACTGTTATTTACATATTGATATTGATATTGAAATGCAGTAGCAAAATAACTCAAAGATAAGGCAGTATTTTATATCATTGGATAAAACTGAGGTTAGATCTCAGTTTCTGTCTACCCATCATAATCCTTCATAAGCTATATTATCTAAAGGAGATGTAAAAGTGATCAACCTAACAAATTTATTTATGGGAATGGAAAGGAAGAAGTCCCTACAGGTCTTTATTTATTTATTAAGGGTTCTCTAGCTCTTTGCATTGCAGTAGGTATGATATATAATTTTATTACCTTCCTATGTTATGCAAGGATTTCCCTTGATACCTAGGTCCCTCAGATCCATCTTACCTCAACATGTAGATAATTCCTTTTTTTTCTTCCTTAGGAAGCCATTAAAATGAGGCACCAGGGATTTGAAAGCCCCATTTGAGTTCTTCAGACATTGTGTACAATCCAATGCAGCACCTTTTATTTCGACGTATCTGTAGGAATTTGTCACACATTACTGAAATCCTCTCAGGGGAAGTACAGCAGCTGTTTAACAATACTTGGCATCAGGCTACAATGTATTAAGGCAGGAAGTGATGAGCCAAAACATATCAAATTGAACTGCAGGGGCAAAATAGGTATGCAAAATGCAAATCCTCAATCGGAATTTGGCCAATCCGCCAGGACTAAAACTGCTACTCTTGCAAATAGTGATGTGGAATTAAAACACAATTGTGGGTATGCTGGATAGAAGTCTTACTAATCCCTTTGTTCAGGAACTTACTAAGAAATATTGACTGTGGAGATACCAGCCAATTTATTGAAGCTGTAGCCCTAGGGAGCTAGTGCAAGTTGTAGTGCATTATGATGTTCTGCTCTGTGGCATTAGTGCAAAATATATACCCATTGCAAGTCAATTTTAAATGCATTTTTCTAATGTGATGAGTCATAGTCAGTGTGTAAGACTTTGGATCTACTTCAAAATTTTTAAAGCTTTTTTCTTGGAAGTAAGAACTGTTTATATATATATACCCAATGCTTTTAAAATAATAAGATTTCACAAATGTATTATGAAGATTTACTAAAGTATAAATTAAAGGCATTAAAATGTTGAGATAACTAAGGCAATAAGGTGGGTCTTTTTGCACCAGTATCAGCTCAGGATTTGAACCATGTTGAAGAGGGATGGAGAATCAATTGTACTGAGAAATAAAGGATGATATTTCAAATTCATAGAAGTGTGTGAAGACAGACTGACTCTAGCTGTGCTGTGGCTGTTCGAAAAAAAAGTAGAAAGACTGGTAGCAGATGATCTCTAAGGGAGCAGATCTGTTAGAGAAAGTACTGAAAATTATGGTTTAAAATAAAATGTAAAAAGAAGGACTACACCAGAAGAGATAACATGAAGGAAGTACTTTCTCTCTTAAAACCAGGAAGGTAGAAGAATTCTGCAAATCTTGGCATGCAGATATTGCTGGAAACTGTATTTGCAATAGTCACTGCTGGCAAGTAAAGGCCAGATCAATCCATGGAGTTAAGTCAAGAAAAAATGGAAAGTTGAAAGTCAAAGATCAAAGGTGGCACTAGTTAAGAAGTAGTTCTCTTTGAATTGCTCCTGTTTGCCAGAGGGTGACAGGAGAAAATTAATTACATGACCAAAAATGTGATCAAAATACATAGAAGTTATATTCAGTTTTCAGTAGAAAATGCTCTACATCCACAGACAAATAATTTTTTTTTTTTAATTGCAAGAAAGAAAATGTTTCAACAGAATCAGGCAGTCGCTGGAAATAAAATAATCACTGAAAGTGAAAGAAACAGTGTAAGAAAGAATCAGGCAAGAAAATGTCTGTGTGATATGAAGATAAAAGGGTCATATTATGCAAAATTTAGTTTTTGCAGAGAATGTGCATTCTAATGTAAAGCAAGAGCTTCTTAGGAATATGGGTCAATTAATTTCCATTGGATGAAAACACATCTAAAGTAGGGTGTTCCCTTAGGCTCACCAAATTGTCATTTGTAGGAAGAATTCACTAAAGACTTTGCCATTCTTGATAAAAATTGAAAGGTAAAGGAAATTTCATATCTTCTAGCAAACAAAGCAGCCAGCTGATAGTTTTCTTTTCATTCTTCAAGGTTGTATGAAAGTATGTTTTATATATGTAAATATAACCATGATACATGATACTTAATTTCAGAGTCGACTTCGCTAAAATGGTGTAAGACGTTTTTAAAAGTTGCATAGCTTCATAAAAAGAAAGACAAAATATTTCAAACCCTCTGACAAGTATAACAGGAATGTTGTGCAATGAACTTCTAAGAGTCATTGGACATTGATGACTAGGATAGAAATTAAATTACATTATAATCCAAACATTGAAATATAAACTAGAATTAAAAAATAAAATCTTACTTTGGGCTGTGAAAACACATGGTTAATCCTACTATCAAGGGTAATCAGTATTAACTATATTTGAAGCTGTCCTGGAATTCCTAGTTCCTTTAAAGTCACTTGTACGTTCTCTTAGTGACTCTTCCAAACCATCTGAAACTGATAGTTCTTTGACCCTCAGAGGTAAGAAAGTACTTCACCAGCAAGAGCACAACAATATCTGCTAATGGCAGTCTCCTAAATCAGTGGTCAGATAATGGTCATGCTCATCAACAGGGAATAGGAGAAGGAAGGTACTAGGAAAACTGAGGTTGATGGGCATCCTAAATTTCACTGTCCATCAGCACAAGGTGCAAGGGAGAGGGAAGAGTCACTGGGACCCTGAGGTACTGTGAGATAGCTTAAGTACTTTAGAGCTGCTAAGGACAGAGTTTGTCAGCTCTAACAGGTGAGAGTGTGTACTTTATGTGTAGGTAAAAGAGGAAGAGATAAGGCATTGGAGAAATACGTATAGCTCTATGGCAACACTTGGAATTTGTGTTTTGGAGCTTGGTGGAGTATGCAGTGCTTTCTACAGAAGTTCCTGATAAGTGCTTCTTCTTTATGGGAAGTACTGAAACAAGATCTTTCCAATCATTATCAGGCATATTTCACCTTGCAGACAAAGAATATTGGCTAAAATACCCATTAAGTATTTGAGTTTTACAGTTCATTTAAGCTGTACAGAAAAAAACCTCATCAATAAAAAATCTTGAAAATGACCTTACGCTCCTTCCTCTAAAAAAAGAAAAAAAGCATATGCTGTGTAGATGAATTAGATGATGGGATACCATGGGCTGCAGTTTAACTAAAACCATTGATCTTTACAAATTACACCCATCTGACAAGAGGGATCCATCAAACTCCAATAGTACAATGCCAAAAAAATAACTTTTTTTTTTCTTTTTATACTTCACTTCTTTTATCTTCACCTTCTTTCTGATTATCTTCTCCATCTTATGGTGATGGCACTAAATGCTAATGAGATCATTCCTGGTCCTATCCCAGTCAGTCTTCTTGGCATGATTATTTCTGGAGTTGAATAAACCATGTGGAATAAATGAGATTAGCACAGTAGGAAACATTTTCAGAGTTTCATATAAGAGCTTCCACTGATAGTTCACCTTGATGGCACAGATTTATCTGCATTGCTAATTTGTGTGCTTGAGCCTGCCTGTGCAAGTTTGTGTGTGTGTATTCTCTTTGTCAGTTCAGTTTTACAGATACTACAGTACAAGTGGGTGGCTTAACTATTTGTCATAATTATGAAAAGGACCTGTCTTTTCCACCTTTCTTGAGGTTATTTTTGTTGCTGGACTATAGAAATATAAAGAAGGTTGAGGAGTGACAGCCTCAGGAGAGCTGCAAAATGAGGAAGAATCTCTATTAATATAGCTAAAGATTCTGTGAAGTTGTATGAAGCAGTCACTGATGATAAAAATTGCTGAAAGAAAGCTCCAGTAATCACACAGAAATTAATTTGGACTGTTTTTTTTTTTTTTTTTTTTTTGCTTGTTTGTTTGTTTGTTTGTTTGTTTGTTTTTTTATTATTATTACTTGCTTTTGAGGGGGTTTTGTTTGTCTGCTTTCTGTTTGTTTTGATAGCAATGTGTATTGTGTTATGTCAGTTTAAAAGAAAGTATATAGATCTGGGTTGATCAGATGATTAGTTAACATTTAAAAACCTGGCATTTGGTTTGGGGTTTTTTTAATCAGATAATGCTTTCTCTTTAACTTTTCCCATTAGCTTTACTAGTTCTTGCTTGCAAGGTAGGGTTTGGGTTTTTCCTCTCTGCCTTTTTTGTCACAAGATATTGCTGAACTGTTTGCAAATATCCATTTACTTGTTCAAACCCTTAGCTAAGTTATAGTAACTGAGACAACCTCGTGTGAATTAGAGCTGACCTTAAACTCTCTTACCCTGTAACAGTTTATCTGCCAATTTGATATCCAAAAGGATATCACAGCTGTATTATCTCACATCTGTTGGTTGCTGACCTCCTTTTTGTTCTGACCACTGAACTAGATAGACCTTGACTCTAACACAGTTTGACAGTTGTATTGTCCCTCTGTCTTGAAAGGGTTTTGGCTGGTGCAGAGATCCTTCTGAAGCTCTTATACCATTCTCATGTCCAGCTCCAGAATAGGAATAAGGACAGAGAACTGTAACACCACAATAATGTTTGACTTTAAAGTTTACTACTAGACGCCACAGGTTTCGTGCGACAGAGGCTCTTGATAAGCCCATTTGCAACCCCCAGAGCTTTGTGAAGTATTTAAGTCAAATATGCATATGTACACCTTTTTCATTACAGCTAAATGCAAAATAAAACAAAACAAGCAAATAAACAAATGAAACAACCCACCACACAAAGCTAGCACCAGCTGTGTAAATGTACCGATTAGCTCCCTAAATAGGGAAACACAGAGATTTATTGTTGTGCTTTTAGCCATTAAACTAGGAAGTAGCTGCCTCATCTTCCCTAATTTGCAGCCAATTCCTGACTCAGGTTTCCTCCCTTGATCAGTTCGGAGTCAGCAGAAGTGTTGTATGAATAAGGATGAAATATCAGCTGAGTAAGGACTCCTTTCTTGATCTACAGGGAGAGACAGAGAAAATGATTGCAGGATGGACAGTCTGCTACTCTTAATGGAAACAATTTATAACAGAAAATATTTTTGGAAACTGAGATTTTTTCTTTTAATACTATTTTGACTTGACAGAATATTTAGCAATTTATATATCCCCTTCTCTAATTGATTATAAAAATAATGAACACAGAGCTGGTTATTCTTGTCAGAGTTTCAACTTCGGGCTTCACATACAGTGCTGCAGAGGAGATTGCAGAGCACTGGCAAATGAGAAGACAGCATGCATAAGTGGCCAGTCTTGGAGACAAAGGGTCCTTATCTTCTTTTCTTCCCTCAGGCAGAAAAGTGAAGAAGATGGCCAGAAACCTGCTTTCATTCTCAGGTGTCAATATCAAATTCTCACTAAATTTAAAGGGATAGGAGTCAAGCGCTGCTTGAGCTCCTTTTATTTGTCTTTCCCCACATCCCTTTCTAAAGGCTCCATTTCAAGATGTTTTTCCGAGATGTCAGAATTTCCCTCTCCCTATTCTAGATATGGTTCCTATAACAGAAAGGGTAGAAGAGTGGGAAGATGGGCAAGACTGTGCTTAGTTTCAGGAAGCTGATAGTACTCTCCTTCAAGATAATGGAATGCCAGGAGGTGTGCTCTTGCATAGTGCTTCCTTTCCTAATTCAATTGAACAGGATAGTGAGAGCAAGTTGACATTGTTAAAGTAAATGACCCAGGGCTTTAGTAATGAACATCCAGAGTGAAGTTTATTGTCTTAATTTTAATCTTGAACAACCCAAACAGTATTAAGTAGGTTGTTCTAAACTATCCTGCAGTGTATTTTCGCTGTGAACTGTATTTCAGCATGGTGCATACAAAATCATTTATAATAAGTTGATTTATGGATTGAAATGGCTTATTTATATGCAGTGTGAATCGATATAGACTGTTTACTGAATTTTCTCTGTAATAGCCTATCATTAGCCAGAATTCCCAGAGTGGGAGAGAAGCAGATAGACACTGGAGACTAAAAAAACCCACTTAAAAGATCTATGTCCCATCTGCTTGGATAGGATTAATTTTTATTAAATACAAATTTCAAAATTATTAATTTTATTTTCTTGTCTCCTAGCCAGAAACTGGAGGAAGTCACACAATATATTTTAAAAAAATTGAGTTTTAGAAAATCTGACTAATGGGACACATTAATTTACTTAGGGAAGAAACTAAAAAACCTGCAAAACAACAAGGAATTACATTTCTACGTAGGCATTGCTTACCTTTTTTTTTTTTTTTACCCAGTACATTTTACCGTTCTATAACTTTGGTATTTCAATCCCCCGTCAGTGTACTTCAACGCTATAACATGTAAGAATTCACTAGTATTATATCAATCAAGCAGAACATAAAATCAAGCCTGATGCTCCTTCCAATATTCAGAAGCCATTTAATAACAGACAGTATGTCTGGTATACCACGCTCCTGCAGCAGAGCAGCTTTATTATGTACTGTTGCTTAACAACTGTTGCTTAACAACGAATGAGGGTAATCCTGACTCTTCCATCACAGAGCTCTCCAAACTAGAATCAGTACTAACATCTACCTATCTGTAAGGATAGGTTGGAAAGAAGGAAATTAAAACACATGAGGAAGGCACTGCAAATATTCCTACGCTCTGCCAATCTATTTGCATCTCACATATCTTGAACATTCTCACCTTTAAGTGCCTAACGCATGTGGGAGCTTTATGAAAGATAATAAATATGAATAACAGCCTGTAGCACTCCCCTCTCATGGCTCATTTCTGGCTACTGCTATTCCTATTTCTTTTTCTTTCTTACTCACAGAATGGTTATTTTTATTTATTGTGCTCAGGAGAGTTTATCATGTTAGTTACAGATTACTGTGATTCTGCTGCTCAGTAATGACATCAGTAATGAGAATTATGTAAGAAATTCAGTGGAACAATAAATGTGACAGCGTAGACTCAGATTTTATTATGTATATGTGTGGTAATTGGAGGGTGATTTCCGAATGACAAAGTACTCAGGGTTTCAATGCTTCCTGCAGCTGTGCTCTCCTTTAATCTTTATTCTCTATTTAAGAAAGAAAAAAAATCTAAATCTAAATCATACATTATAAACTCACAGTTTAGCCATTTCAATATCAAGAGAAAGTTGAAAGCCAGTGCAGTCATGAATAAGCACTAAGGAAATCTTCAGACAACTGCAGTTTAAAAGTAATGGGAGGCAGAACGGAAGAATGTTCTGAGTAAACAAAAAAAAATCAGAAATCTGAAAAACAACTTTAAATCAAGATTTACAAATATAAAACTAAAATATCTAATCTCTTACCACTTACCATTTCAGAAAGGTGGTCTAATGGATTTATATCTGCATCTAAAAAGACATTTAAGGTGGTCTCCACAATGGCTTATGTAAAGGAAAGGGAAGCTGGTTTTACTAAGCTGCTGCAGTCAGAAAGGAAAGGAAAATCAAATCAAAGCCTTGGTTATGATTTTTCTCTAAATTTTTCTCTAAATAAGCCCTCTTTTTCAACAGAGATATTTGATGTCAGTGTCCTTTGATCAGGGCTTGATTTTCAGTGCGTTTGGTATTTTCTTTGTGCACATAACAAATCAGACATGCAGACACTTAACTTTCAGGGTCTAATTTCAGGAGGTGCTCAAGCACAGATAAGAAGTGATCTCTTCTGTGGATTTTCCCATGGTATGAATATAGAACAACCATTCAGGTCCCTCTGGTTAAAAAAAAAAACAACAATAATGACCTAAAGACTTTCAGATTTTGATTCACTTTCTTGAACCTCCACTTTTGCTTCAATTCCATTTTAGAAACCAAGTTTGTTGGGGTTTTTCTTGTTGTCGTGGTTTTGTTGTTGTTGTTATTGTTGTTGTTGTTTTGTTTGTTTGTTTTTATATACCAGTATATTTTTTACCATAGCCTTTCTGAAGGAACAAGGGTGGATGACCTCAGTAAAAATTTAAACATTTAAATTCACCTTTCTTCACTCCCCTGTCCAAGTGTGTTTTACAGGTGGCCTACTGATACCAAATGTCTTTGTGGCAACAGACTACTCAGATTTCCTTGTGAACATGAGAAAGATAAGCAAAAATGTTGTTGCTGTATTGACAGATGTCTTTTCACCAGTTCACTACATTAATATCACCATTTCTTATTACTGTCCACTTTAATGCAGCACCCTGTGGAATGTTCCAGTACATTTCAGACCACATGTGTGGAGATACTTGCCATAGGAGCTCACTTTGGCTCATGCTGAGATATCAGCCACCTTCCTATGAAGGCTGGAGCAGAAAAAACACGTGCACACATGATAAAGAGCATGAACACAAATTGTTCTTTTAAATGCTAACATGCTTAATTCAATGGCAAAATAAAGCCTAACATTTCATGTGGGATTTCTCAGTCACAGAAGCAAAATATAGTAAAGACCAGCTTTAAAAGGTGAGTTGCTTCTCCTCCAGGGGGAGAAGGACCAGCTGCAAATAAGCAGTGCTGTTTATCATCCTTGTGAATTCCTATGACAGTCTTTTTGATCTTCCCATTACCTACTTTGCACTTTTACCTTGTATAGACTGTCTTTTGTTGTGTACATGCTCCTTCTCCTGTTTTTTATGCTCTAAAGCTGATTCTACTTGCTCACAATGCTGAAAACTTTTCCAGTGACTATTTGGGGCTTGTTTTATACTCTTGATGCCTCTGCTATAATCCTGAGCCTTTATTCCCAAATTTTCCGCTATCAGCTTTTATTTGCTACACTGGTCCTGCAAGTACTTGTGAACATACTTGGCTTTTCTCACATAGTTAAATATCATTTGTAGCTGTCAACTGAATCATCACTTGAAAGAGCACAGTTCTGGGTCTGCTGACTCTTGAATCAGAGTGTTTCATCATGGGGCAGTCTCAGGTATAAGCAGGTGTGTTTCCAGTACGACGCGTGCTCTGTGGGCTCTATGCCACGCTGCATGGGGCACAGCATATGCATGGAATTTCTGTTGGTGAAATCCATTCAATATCTATGAAGTGCTGTATTGACTCCAGTGAAATGAAAAGATGAAAACAGGTATTGTGCAGAGCTTCTGACAGTACTGCCCTACAACCAGTATTGACCTATAGATATTCCAGAATGGGCCGTGGTAGATACTGCATCCATGGATGGATCTAGTCTAACTAATTTAGTGGTGTCTCTTAACATGCCCAAAAACTCTGGTGGGAAATAAAGTTTGCTTTTTTAAATATGTTTGAGGATCCATTTCTAATTTGCATTTTGGATGGAAAGCTCTCCTGCAAGAGCACATGTTGGGATCAGCAGTTTTCTCAGGGAAATAGATTCTTTCCCTCTCTTCAGCAATTGTGAGGCCACATCTGAAAGTACCGTGCCCAGTTTTAGAGCTCCTAACAGAGGAAAAGCAGTCAGATACTGAGTAATTCTGCTGGAGGAACTCTAACAAGGTCAGCTGGTTGAAGCACATAGGATATGAAGAGAGGCTGAGAGAGCTAAATCTGTTCAGCCTTAAGGAGAGAACCCTTAGGACAGGTCTTGTTCTTTCCACAGGTAACTAGAAGTGAATGTAGAGAAACTGGAGCCTGGCTCTTCTCTGAAGTGAATAGTGGAAGGATAAGGGGCAATGGACACACACTGGAGCACAGGAAATAATTATTTATTAAACTTAATTGATAGGAATATTTTTTGCCATGTGTGTCAGCATGTTGCTCGGAAAACCTTCAGTCTCCATGCCTCAGTATACAGAAGACTCAGCCAGACATACCTGTTTGTTTTGATCAGGAAGTCAGGCTGAAATCTCTGTAAGTTGCATTCATCGTACACAATCCAGTATTTAGATGTGTAGAGCACTTCCTGCCCCTCCTTCTCCACTGACTTTGGAGTCTACAGGGCTGTTCTCACATATTCTCACTCTACTCTTCTCTGGCTACAATGACATCTGTGCAATAACATTTTTTCCTTCTTACATATGTTATCACAGAGACATTAGTGTAATGTCTAATTGGCACGGCCTTGCCCAGCAGAGGAACCATCCTAGTGTCAGCTGGCATTGGCTTTGTCAGACACAGGGGAAGCTTCTGGCAGCTTCTTACAGAAACCATCCCTGTACCCCCTCTCTACCAAAGCCTTGACATGTAAATGCAACACAGAGAGCTGGATCACTTCTCCCTATGACAAACAGGAATTGTCCGGCCTGGAGAAGGCTCAGGGGAGACCTTATAGCAGCCTTCCAGTACCTAACAGAGCTGCAGGAGAGCAGAACAGGGACTTTTCATGAGGGCCTGTAGTAATGGAAGAAAAGGGAATGATTTCAAACTAAAGGATGGTATATTTAGATTAAATATTGCGAATAAAGTTTTTACTGCCAGGGTGGTAAGGTCCTGGAACAAGTTGCCCAGAGAAATTGTGGATGCCTCATCTAGAGAAGTGTTAAAGGTGAGGTTAGTTGGGGCTTTGACTAGTGGGAAATTCCCTGCCCTTGGCAGGAGGCATGGAACCAGATGATCTTCAAGGTCCTTTCCAATCCAATTCTATCATTCTATGATTCTATGGAACAAACCCAAGAATTACACAACTGGTTATCTGCACCACTGAACTGTCAGCTCCCTCCCTGGATCCGCTATGGTTCCCTGAAACCAGCTTTCTCTCCAGAGAGAAATTCAGCCAGGAGCATGAGCCTTGATCTGGTACAAGGCACTTGGCATGTGCTTGGTGATTGATCTTTGTCCCTCTTATTTACCTGTGTGGACACAGTAGCAAGGACTCAAAACCATGCTGTAGCTAAGAACATTGAGTTTGTCTGCAACACCAAAATACGACTCGAGCAGCTTTGTGAAACTGAACGTGCTTCAGTTCACCTTTTGTAGAACTGGAAAAAACCCAAGGGATTCTGTCCAAATTTGCAGTGAACTGGCTTCATGCCATCCCATGGTTGTGCAAACAAAAAGTCCAATTGACAAAATATAGGAAAAATAAATGTACAACCTGGCTTTCTTTGCCAGTCAGTACTATACTTATAATTAATTGTTGGTTGAGATGTTGGTCTCCAGTGGCAACAGGAAATCACTCACTCTTTGCTTTCCAGAGTTATGACTAATGGAGTTAGATTACTACTATACACATTTGGGTTTATATTTATTACATTAATATTATTTTCATTTTAGAGAAGTTTTTCCAACATTGATTTGCTAGCATATGTCTGGAATTAAAAACTTTAGATAAGCACTAGATCATACATGAGTTTTTGAACTTAGTCTCTATAAAATTTTTTTGCATATAGTGTATATAGTTTTGATAGGGGAGAAGGAAAAACCCAGGTATTGAAATCAGAGATTACTCCAGCAGTGTAAAATATCAACCTGCTACTGGATGTATTTAAAAAAAAAAACAAAACAACAAAACTCTAAAGTGGGGTTTGCAGTCACAAAGGAGATGCAATGAGCCATTTAGTTCGATGTACAAGTAGGTGAAGAACCCATCTTACACTGCCACTGATGTTTTCATGCTTCAGAACTACTAACACTGCTGTTGAACCCTACCAAAACCTTAGTACAATGTACACAGTTAAACCCTCATCTTTACAAAATGCAATGTTCTTTTAACAATCAGAGAAAAAACAAAACCGAGAGCTCCAGATGTACTTGCTCTTGAAGGATAAACATCCTCTTAGTAGAAATGATTTTGTACACATGAAATAGAGATTTCTGGAGTATGAATGTTTTTGTACAGAGCCCCTTTTCAGAATTGAATGAAACTCTGAAGTCCCATTGCAGAACGGTTTGTAGGAAGATAATATCTCTTATAAAAACAATTGATACAGTCAGACAAAGCAGATAATCTTACAGAGTTTTCTCCAAAGCTCAGGAGACTTCTCTATCAAAAGACCGATTTTCTCAGTTGTATCAGGTATTATCTCTTTCTGAAAACCTTGCTTCATTCATATGCCTCAGTCTTTAGGTCTGTAGCAAATATTAGATGAAAATATTCTTATTTAGGAATATCTTTGAAATATGAGCTTGTTAAATATGCACATACACTAATTACAATCAATGACACTCAAACACTGCTAAATGTCAAGTACAGGTTTAAGTACTTTGCTTGTCATTTCCCAAGGAATGGTTTGAGACTTTGTATTTGTGCCTGGCTTTTTTATTCCCTTGCCATTCTATGATTTTATGCCATTCTATGATTCTGTGAATGGTTCATAGACTCATTCAGATTGTATGAATGGTTCATAGAAGAATTCTAAGATTTTATGCCAGAGTGGTAATCCAGATGCCTAGGTTTTTCTCTTTCTCTGAAGAAGTGACTTCTAACCAGAAGAAAGTTACTATATGGTGAAAGAACCATGCTCTCAAACAACGCTGTTTTGTCAGGGTTTTTTCCCAGATGAAGATTTCTGTATGAAAGAGCAATAACTTTTTTTCCTTTCCTGCGGTTAGGCTGCCAAACTGGAGAGAACACTGCTTTTAAACATTACCAACAGATTAAGGCAGTTCAAGTTAAGTCTCCCTGCAGTGCTCATTCCCTAGTCCAACAACATAAGGCTTTTATTGGTATTTTATATGTTACACAACACACTGGCTTTTCTCATTAACGTAAGAAAACAGAAGTTTGCAGAGGTACACTTGGTATTTGGTGTACCTGAGAGATTGTAAAAGCTACTTATTTGATATATATACCTTGCAGTTATTTACATAACAAAAAAGAAAAGTCATTCCAAAACAGGAAAAGAGAAGCTTAGTGACTGCAATCTCATTGAGCACAAGTAAGTGCCTGTAAACAAAACTGCCTCTGAGTAGTCTATTTTCTCTGCCTATGCTGAAGGTAAGGCAGAAAATCAAGCAACTAAATAACATTCTTTCAACTTCAATGTCATAATATACTGGTAACATCTGGGTATGTACACAAATGTAATATATACAACATATCTAATATATAAGTTTGTTTACATTTTTGTGACTTCATCTGCTTTTTCCAAAAGCTTCCTCAGATTGTTGAACCTGGTTTTCAAATTGTGAACACAGCCGTGTTTATTCACCAGAATATAATTTTGCAGTGTATGTCTTGACATGCTACAAGGTAATTTTGACTTGGGTAATAGCAAACTTCCAAAGGCATAAGCCACCACTATTGCTTGTATTGCTGAGTCTTTTGCCTTACAGGGACCTAAAAAAGTTGGGCTCAGCCACATTTACACATAATGTAAAACCGCGCCTGGTTGTGTCTGCCCTCTGCCTCGTGGTCAGAGTCTTGCCTGTCCCCGGCTAGCCCTGGTGACGGTTCTAGGCGTACGGTATGGCCCAGTAGGCTGGCCAACCGAGCCGATCCGGTGGGCTCTTTTCAGCCCAGCCGCTTGATGGTCGTCACGACGATGGCGAGGAAAGAAGGAGGACTCTGCTGAGGGGTTGCCACAGGAGTTTATTGAGGGTCCAAGGGGAAACAGCCTCACTCCAGGGAGATCTGCCTCAGCAGAGTGCAGACTGCCCTCGGTCAGCTAGTTTTATGCAGAGGAAGAGTCAAGGGAGGTAACAGGGAAGGAACCAATGGGAAAGGAACAGGAAGTGGTTACCAGTATGAAGGACTCCTCCAGAAGCCAATCCCAGTGGGAAGGGATGGACTTCCTCGGATCCTGTCCTATCACTCGACGCCCCTCTTAGAATTTTCTAGATTCAGGGAGAGGCCTCAAGTAGACAGACAGGTCTTCGGGGGTAGGGACCAGAAGATTGACAACTTGGGTAAAACCAAACGTGAACCAAACAAGGGGTACATGGAACGAACCAACATAATAAGCTAAAACTTGAACACATCACTACAATAATGCAACAGTCTGTCCTAACTGGTGAGTGGTCAGAGGTCATGAAATACAGATCTTCATAGCAACATCGTCAAGTCAGGGAGAAGCAAACAGCTCTTCATAAAATCTCCATTCCACTGGTAATCTAATTATCCATGTTTTTAAGACAGACTTTCCTATGGATTAATATATCTCTCCATAATGAAATTCATATAGAAATGGCTCCATAGGCACATTGCCACAAAAGTGAATAAGACCATGGCAAAAGCAAAAGATAGAAACTGATGTCACACATTTTAAATTAGAATATAATAGCAATTTATTATTTATTATGTTACCATAAGCCTCATACTGGTGATACTTTTCTTTGTTACTGTGCACTTAGCTATATACTTCTTTCACTGCTTAGTGTAAACCACTTCTATTTAGATAACTGCTCTATTTTTTCCAGGGTTAAACAGTAAACTCAACCTTAAGAAATTTTATGGTGTCAGTGTCTTAAGACCTGTGGCCAACAGTATTATTTACTTAGAATTTATTTTTCAACTGGGATCAGAAGAGATCTCTGCAGCTCCACACAACCTTGTTTTGCTATAGGTATTATTTCCATGTACTTGTACATTCATTATCAGAAGGCTGGAATCAGTATTGACTTGATGCTTTTCCTACATAGAAGATTAAAGCAACTATTCTTCCTTCTTTACTGGATCTCAATTCCAACAGCACTGAGAATAGAACCTCCAGTACATTTTGGAGGTTTCTTAAAGTCAGGTTTTAAATTTAATGATTTGAAAATATCCATTCAAAGAGAAAATGGAATCGACAAAATCTGTGCTAAAGGCTGTAGGCATATACATACTGGGACATGTGTTGTTGGGACATGTATTGTTTGTTGCTAAATTGGTACTTTTTAATGTGGATATATGTATGTTTGCCACTTTGAGTGAGACCATAACATAGGAAAGTTAGAAATAGAATAAAAATCCCTTATATTTAAGGGAATTAATTTACTGTAGAAAACGGAGTTCTTTCCTCACTGGAGGATACCAAATGGGTTGGTTATTGTCAGACTTAGCCTTTGGTCTTCAAATACCGGGACCTTTTATGCAGATGGATTGAGCTTCACAACTCAGAAGACATGGGAAACACAGGTAGGTTTTCTGAATTCCCCCTGCTCAGAGAAAAAAAAATAATAGTAAATAAATAATAGCATAATAAAATTACTCTGTCTTGGTATGACTTACTATGGTGTAAATTCTTACTGTTTATAGAGCTAGTTGTATTGTATGTAGTGTACAATATTATTCCTTCTCAGAGATGCAATCTATAAATCATGTAATCATTTGAAAGTGGTTTAACTCAGTGCAAATCATATGCAGTTGTGTAAAAGAAACAAGAAACAAGAATAAGTGTCTGCTGATGTTTTTGGGAGGATGTTTGCTTTTTTTGGCTCCTTCCTTCCTTCCTTCCTTCCTTCCTTCCTTCCTTCCTTCCTTCCTTCCTTCCTTCCTTCCTTCCTTCCTTCCTTCCTTCCTTCCTTCCTTCCTTCCTTCCTTCCTTCCTTCCTTCCTTCCTTCCTTCCTTCCTTCCTTCCTTCCTTCCTTCCTTCCTTCCTTCCTTTTTTTTCTTTACCATGGTTTTGTTGTGCCTAGGGTTCTTAGTTGTTATCAGTAGTACTTGCTTGTAATAAGAAAAATATGTGCTTCAGTTTCATGAGGTTTACCTTCCAAACTTGGGTATTTTATTGCTCTTGAATATTTTTTGCTGTGATGACACTTTAAAATGAACATCACATCACTGATTTCCATAAGCACAGACGGAATTCATCAGGGAATCATAATTCCAATTCTTTTCCTCCGCCTCTCATTTTGAATGACAAGTGTAATAATAATGAGATCAGAAAAAGATATAATCTTTAAAATTAGAGAAGGAATGGCTAAAATGAATGGTTGTATTAGTGAACTAAGAAATTACATTTTCATCAAGACAAAATTAGATACTTTCAGAAAATGCTTGGACAAAGCTGAAAATCACATGAGCTTTTCAGAGGCTTTAGATGCAGCAAATGAGACAGGACATCATCTATGCACTGAGAAAATAATGTGCCATGAGGCTGTGATATTTAAGACAGGGAGGAAACCAAAGCCTTTTGTATCTTGGAGGAAAAGGACTATTTCATCTCCAGTTGTTATCACAGATGCATCAGTATTTAGGAAAAGTCTTATCACGAGTAGATGTTTGATGTATTACATCTACCTTCGGCAGACACCAAGGTCTTTGGGTTTGTTTGCTCTTTATTATTACACTTCAGCACAAGTGGCAGAGCTTGTCACAGTTATAAGTACTTTTGAGCTACTTAGGAACATCATCCAATCAACATCCAATTTTATATTCTTTGCTAAAGCCAGAGCTAAACAGTTTCTACTTCAGAAGCCAAGGGCTGTTCAATTTGATGTTCCTCTAACAATTGTGGATGATGCTGGTTGCTTCCCTGAAGTTAGAAACACCTACAAAAAGGCAAACAGAAAATGGAAAAATACCTTCCAATGCATCCTTTTTCACATATGGACAATGTCAGTGTTTGTTTTAGAAAGATAACTTCATGTGATAGGAGATAATACACTAAAATGAGGCAGGATAGAGGCCGTTTTGTACAGCTTCAATCTACATGCTCTCTGCCAATCCTTGTAAATCATAATCAGCACATGACATCTGCTACTTATTGTCAACACGAAAAGAAAGTTGGAAAACAAAATTATGCTTTCCATGCTGTGTTTTCATGTGTAGCTCTTTCCATGCCTGACTTTGGAATGCAAATAAAATTTGCACTTCTAAAATGTCCTATTGAACTCAATGCCAGGAGTTCCTGCAAAACATGATGAAATGTTTACATTCTTGAAGACAGAAGCAATCCAGGCAATTTACTTAAAATAAAATATGATTTACATCATTTACCTAGTTATTAAAAAGTAAAAATGAGCCTAAGGTCATCTAGGTTTCCTCGGATGTCAGTAGGAAGACAGAAAACTTTCGAGTGGTCATCCACTCTATCCTATGAGTGTGCTTAAAGTTAATGAGGATACTCAAAGTTTGTATTTGTTTTTTTCCATCCATCACCTTGGCTGGTTTTGTCTATTCTATTTTAACAAACTCCATACATTACCCATGTCTAATTTAGACCCAAAGCTGCGTGTACTGGTCTGATACAGACTTCTGACTCCATGGTTTGCTTTCCATGCCCATGGATTTAAGGCACTATTCAGCCTTCTTTGTCTGTCTTCCAGACTGTGAAAAACACACCCCAGGCAAGAAGTTTTTGTTTAGTATTTATTTCAAACGGCATGAAATAAAAAAAAAAAAAAAAATCTAATTTAATTTAACTAAAAAGAAATCAATCGTATATAATAATAGAAGAGTGACTCTATTATTACAAATGAAGATAAATATTTAATTTGAATCACTGAAAGCTAAGTCCAGTACTTCTATATAAGAGGCAGCTGATAAATGTTGCTTTGAGTTCAGTATGCCAGGACTATTGCTGAATGAATAATGAAATATGGTATTTTATTTTTCAATCTTAAGTATGCCTAGACTAAGGATCCAAAACTTGCAACATAGCACTTCTATTTGACTCTTAATGAAATTTGTGTTCTCATCTGGCTGGTACTCATGTTGTTTGCTTGTTTGTTTGTTTTGTTTTGTTTTTGAAGGGGGGGCAGGCTTGGTTGGTTGGTTGGTTTTGGTTTTATCTCTCTTTTTGTTTTCTTTGTTTTAAAATTTTATTCCTCTCATAGTCATAAAAGTAGTGAAAGAATAACTTTCAAAAAGTTATTTGCATAGCATAGATTTTCATTTAGTTAAAAATGCACATTTTTATTACAATTCCCTTGAAAATCAATGACTTAAATTGAGGATGAGCAGAAAGTCTTATGAAATTACCAACAGTTTTGTGAAGTCCAAAACTAAAACAAAACAACGCAAAGCTAGAATGTAAAGGATTCAGAAAACCCAGTCAGCATGTAATTGCCATCCTGTTACTTCACCTATGAGGAGAATATTGCAGAACTGCACTCAGTAGTGTGCCTGTGCTTTTGATCTTGTTTTCTCTCTTGTTTCATTTAAGTATTTAGTGTTAAAACACTGAAAAGAAGTGGATGCCTCAGGGGTCAGCTACCACTCAGACTCACCTTTGATTCCTGGGTCTCCAGACCAAGTGTACTCCTAACACTGTCTCTACCACACACTCACCTTCTGAAGGCACTGTGCTCCATGCAAAAATGAAGCCTGTGAAAAACACTTCCAAACAATGGGAAAAGTCAAGTTTACAAGCAAAGAGCAATCTTCCTACTGAATACTAAGCAGACATCTTCTCTCTCAGCTCCTGAGGTGCTAAAACTCAAGGCTACGTCCATGTTTGGGTCTTTCTCCTGGTTTCATATGTCTTGATTCATCTGGCACAGTGAAAAAGGAGCATCACACCCATGATAAATTTCAGTGCTGAGATAAAACAAGGAAAACTTATGGATTTCGGAAAGAGGGATTGGCAAAACAGGAGAATTGGACTGGGAAAAAAAATGAGGATATGATGTGTGGAATAGGAGGCATTTGAGAGTGAAAGCTGGGAGAGGTTGTTTGCATTGGAAGACACTTCTCATTTATTTGGACCTTTTTTGTGGGACAGGAAGCACTGTGATAGTGCTTAGCATAGTAGTGACAACACAACTATGTCACTACACAAGCTATGTCTGTGTTTCCTAAAAAAGAAAGCCAGGCAGTGACCTATGACTTTGGAGGCAGCTGTCTTAGGGTAACAACTTATTCACATTGCCTGACACTACCCCTCTTTAGAGCAAGCTGGCCATGTACAGACTGTGCAGGCTAAATCATGCTCCATGTTGGAGCTCCCTGAGGCTCCCATGACTCATAAGATACATAATTATTTCAAAATATTTTAAGCAATGTGTAGGTCTATCATGCTTTGTAAATGGGGAGATGTTATGGCATGTAACTGAGGAAGAGAATTCCATGTGAGTTAGCATACGGGTGCTTGAGAATGCAGTCTTTTGAGTATGTGTTTATCATAGAAGGTTGAAGAACTCTCAATGGTGTACCTTATCCAGACTGCCTTTTGGGTGTGGGATCTCAGAAGAACAGCCTCACAAGACAATGTTGTCTTTTGATTGCAAGTGGTAGGGGAATAAAATTTTTCATGGTGAAAAGCTGATGAAGGATGAAAGACCACAGAAGAAATAAAATTTCAATGTGGTCTTCTTGTATGGTACTGTAATAAAATCATTCCAATGTGCTTGTGAAGTAATGCTGGTTGCTAGATGGATATGAGTTTGAAAACCATGTACCCTTTTTTCATATCTTTTACCTGGTATTGGTAAGTCCAGGCTAGACCCTTCCCACTGTATAAAAAATAAAGATATCAATGGGAGGTGCTTGAATTTCTGAAGAGAAAATTATAGAAATGCTGCTGTTATTTGTTTACATTCCATCCCATAAATCACTTTTTAATATCTTTTTATTAGGAACCATAAATAATAATTCTCTTTGTCTTTGAAAATATTATTTCATCAGAGGTTTTTACTATTTTGTACAGCTTCATTTATGCTTATGTACTATTACTAAAGGCAGAGAAGATTCCAGCTTTAAAACTTTAAAAAAATTTCCATTGTTCGAGCAATTTATTTGCTTAAAATTTATCATTTTACTTTGCATGCTGTCTTCTTGCAATATTCTTTTAGTTTAATAGCTGTTGTTAGAAAAGAGACATGCCTTGTTCTTATGCATACCAATAAGCAATAGTGTCTGAAAGGTAAAGAATAATATATTAGAACCATTTGGATACCTTAGTAGGGTCATGTATTTCTCTTCTTTTTCTTGTGAAGTATAATAGTGTTTTTTCTTAAGTCCAAGGGCAGAAAGATGTTACTCTCTGTGGGGTTGAGAAAACATTTCTAGAGAACAGATAAATCCAGAGAGGAGTAAATCAACTTAGTGACAAAAAAGAAATGGGAGCAGACAGAAGTGTGTCTCTTAACCTCACAGCATGGGAAAGGCATCTGTCTGAAGGACACAATAAAAATTAGTAGCATAAAATCATAGGGATGAGTAAATCATTGCTTGGTGCTACAAGGTCTCATATAACGTCACATTCTTAATTCGACTATGAGTTATAATTTACAGCAGGAATGAATTTGCCGATGGCAGATTTGGCTTGGGACGAGGGAATGCTTACTATCTCACTACAAAATATCAAACCATCTGTTTTATATAGGGAGGCACAGATTGAGAAAAATGGAAAGTTGTCAGTGTGAGACAATATTCCTCATTCTCGTATTTTGAATCAGAATTGTGCTAGTGCTCTATATCTGAAAGCACCTATACAAAAAAACAACAACAATAACAACAACAACAACAACCACCCCAAAACAAACAAAACATCAAAAAACCCCACATATACGCATAAACACTGTGACTTTAAATTTCTTCCCTGACAGTCTCTGTCTTATTCACAAGTGCATATACACACACAAACACCAGAAAAGTCAGTCTACGTGCAGTAATTTTCACATCAGACAGAAATAGAAGAAATTCTATCTCTGAGCTTAAGGCAGGCACCAGGATCAGATGGATTTTCAGCCAAATATTACAAAAAATTTAAAGATAATTTTGTATCTCACCTTACTGAGTACTTATAACACTGACTCAAGAATGAAGCTCTTCCAAATTGCATAGGATGTGCTTTTATTTTTTTATTAATAAAGAAATAGTAATTTCTTATATATGGTTCATAAATACACTGTTACTGAATAAGATTTTAGTATGCTTTGAGAAAAAAAACAAACCAAACCAAACCAAACCAAAACCAAAACTTTGAAAGTGTTGGGCCTTAATGAAAACCATGAATTTTACCTCATGAGATTGCCCCAACAAGCAAATTGTAAAGTTCCAGATTAGAGAAAGTTGTTTAATTCATCCATATCAAGGTGACTTACTCACAGCTGACACACTGCCACAAATACAGACTGATAGAGGTAGTAAATTTTAGCAAGGTTTCATATTGCCAGATATACAGGTAGGTGAAAAAACAGCTCTTTTTTGACTTGGTGATCCTCATTTACATGGAGTAAGATTATGCTTGCACTTGTAAAACCAAGGCCATCTCTGATGAGTGAAGTAAAACATAATCAGAAATCTCCAATTCTTGGACCACTTGGCAGCTTAATAGAAAAATGAGTTTGTCCATGTTTACTGCAGGAGGGCTGGATGACATGACCTTTAAAGGTCCCTTCCAACCCAGACTAATATATGATTCTATGATTGATTCTTTGATTAAGCATGTCAAGAGTTATTTGTATTTGGCTAGTTTGCAGAAATGCCAGTAAGGACTGCACTTTAAAAATTTGAGGTACCCAGGTATGTGTACATATGGGTACATTTAGAACTTGGAATCTGACTAGAGAAGGCAAACAAGGAAATATGGACACAGAAAGATTAAGTAACTTGTCTGAAGTTATGTTTTATGTCTTGGGGTAGCCGTTCAGTTACAAAACATCAGTAACCAATTTGTATAGCCTAAAAATACTTGTGAATTGTCAGAAATGTAAAGCTTTTGTCCAGCACTGCTAAAATGTTTTGATTATAATGGGACAGATATTCATAGCTTTGAATGGGGGAAAGTTTCTTTCAGAAGTCTTCTGATCCCAGTGTGTTCTCCCAATTTTTGTACCAATAAGCAAGATCATGCCCTTCCCCACAGCTGATGGCCCTTTGCTCTCTCTTCCTCACCCGGTGTTGCATCTCCCTTCCCTCTGCATGCACCAGATGCGATCCCTGAACATGAGGTTGCATTTCAAAGAGACTAACCAAACACGTGAGACAGGAGAGGATGATGAGGGGCAGGCCAAGAGAGAGTGCAGGAAGCCTTGTCCCACATTCATTGCACACAGTTTTGCATCTATAGTGGTCTTGCCTTTTTTTTTTTTTTTTTTTTTGTGTGTGGTTTTTTTTGTTTGTTTGGTTTGGTTTGGGTTTTTTTTAATTTTTTTTTTTTTTTGGTTTTGGTTTTTTGTTGTTTTGTTTTTTTTTTTTTTGTTAATGAGCAGTGGTTTAGAGGGGTGGAAGAGAGAGCCAGGTGACAGAGGCTGACCAAATTATCTGTAAGATGGTGCACATTGCACTTTACTCTTATTTGCCAGGACCTAATGAAAGATTTTTCCTTTCTGAATGACAACATTATCCAATCTTCCCTTGATTTGGTGTTCTCTGTTCTACTCTTTAGGCAAAATTGTGTCAGAAAAGCACAGTGTGGCACAGAGCTTGTCAATATTTGTCACAGAATGAGATTCAGGAAGCCTATTTTCCCCAGAGGCAAAGATTTCTGGCTGTGAGTAATTATGGCGTCTTAACATGTTCTGTCTTTTCCGAAGGTATTTTTGGAAACATATGTTCCATCTCTTCACTGCTCTCAGAGCATACTTGTGCCAAGGCTTAAAACTCCAATCAGATAATCCTGAGAAAACCAGAGTAAAATAAGATTTTCAAAATCAAATCTGCAAGACAAGTTTGGATTTGGAATAAGAAAAGTTGAAACCACCAATTTGACCCTGGTTTACCTTGCATCAACAGGCACTGAATTGAAACAGACCAAACAATGTTCTGGAAGTTTCAAACACATTTGTTTTAAAATGACAGTATAAGGTGAATCCTAAATGCTTAACTGTCTCTAAAAGAAATGTTTACAGATTTTTTTTAATCTCTTGTATTTTCAGAATTCAGTTTTCAGAAACTAAATTGTCTATTTCTAATGTTTATATAAAACATAGTTAACATCTTTCTCTCTCTTATAGCTATTATGGGATCTTCCCTTAAGATGCATATATATATATATATATATATATATATATATATATTTGTCTGGAATAATTTATGACATAACTTTGACCAGTGCACTCAAAGATTGTTCTGGCAAATCCAGGTTTGCCAACATTGGCATTGCCTCCAATTGTCCTTCTAGCTGCCCTCTGCCCTAGCACACCATTCCAATTTCTGATCCAGTGTTTGAACTTGATCATCAGTGAGAATGGGTTTGCTTTAACATGTCACTAAGAGAAAAGAGGCTTAGGCACATGTAGCTGTGGATGCTGTGTGGAAATCTCTGTAACAAACATGGATGAGCTACAGTGAGTGCTTATCTGACAGAGCCTTGAGAGTTAAGCCACGTATCTTTACTACCAACAATTTTCACAGAAGAAAAACATAAAGATCCAAATGCTTGGTAAGAAAACATAGTTATTGACTTCTTTAAAGGCAAAGATGAGATTGATTTTGCTTTGTTTACCAGTAAGGAAGCAAATTCTACTAGAGAGAAAGTTTAAATGAGTCATTCTTATTTTTCCTCTGCTTTGCTCTGCTCTCTTCACTGGCAGATGCAGTAAGACAGTGTTGTCTGTTTTGAAACCTATACACAGGAAAGTAGGGAATTAGCAGGAAAACACAGTCAAGATTCTGAAAACTTGGTCTTTTTAATTCATTCAGATCGTTTAGGCTTTTCTTTCAGCAGTTATTCTGAAATAGTGTTGAAACAACATAATATTGCTTCACCCTTAGAGAGCCTCTGGGTCATAAATATTGTTACAGCCAAAAATCTCAGCCATTACTTCTTTATTATCGTGAGCATTATCATTGACTGCAGTTGGAAGCAATGATTTTAGCATAAAGCAGGAGAGTAATCTTTAATTTATTATCTCTGGTCTCAAAAACATTTGAAACACGGTGTCTCTGAGTTTTCAGGTGTTTTCTGTATTAGGTTAGATTCCAAAGAGATTTAAAACCTGCTGTGAATTTGGAAAAGCAAAGCTTCTTGCTCTTTAGTCTATTCCACACAACTTGGAAATGAGTGCAGTCGATTCTAGTTCAGCCCAAGCAAATACTGCAATAGGTCACTTTTTGAATTTCAGTTTCCCTACTTACTTTTGGAGCAATTAAAACAGCTGTGTTCAGAGCTGCTCGAGTAGCAGTTGTTATCTCTTTAAATAAACTGCCTATGATGTACATAGATTGCTATCAGGTCTCAGCAGATATTATAATATCAGAAGATATTATTATGATAAATGAGACCTGATTACATTGCTTTTCAATGGCATTAATTTACATGTCTGTAGAAGTCTGTTGGGATTGGCTTTTATAGCTACTGTAATTTGTAGGCTTTTGACATTGCTTTGGGATAACTTGTCTAATTGGCTTTTTCCTCTCATCAGAATGGAGCATGTTTTGAAGCTGACATCACTGTGGACATTATGCTATGAGGGGTTTCTTTGGATTGTTATATGAAAGATTTTTGACTCTTGTTAGTCTTTTGTACTTGTCATTGAAACTTTTCTCTCAGCTGTAAAAGCCTTTTTCTTTACATAGTAAGAACATGATCGAAAAAATGGAAAATATGTCAAACAAAAATTCATGAAAGGGCCACCTATATGGTTATCATCTGGGGGAAGGACCATTTCCCCTCATAATTCTAAGGCAGATCATTCTAAAAAGATACAACAGCCATTTAAAAAGTGTTAAAAGACCAAAGTGTTCAATGATACCTTCTGAATGTATTTTATTTTCTAATAGCAAGTTGTTTTCAAAAACTAACTAGAGGCTCATCCAACTTTACAGTAGTGATATAGGCTGAGTTGAGGAGTTTCTGAATAATTAGAAAAATAACAACCAGTGAGTCTTATCTGATATTTCTTGTCTGCTGAAGATTTCCATTCACTCGAGGAGCAAAACACTTGAAAACACACAGATCAGAAGTCCAGGGATAACATTAACTTTTCCCAAATGGCAATGAGGAAAAAGAATTGCAGAGAAATTTAAAGGCAGGTGGTGTATTTATTTAAGGAAGCTTATTTTTTATTGTGGAACTCGTTAGGGGATATACAGCTACTTTTCTTTTTGAGTCTGAGGAGCAAAGAACTTGTTTTAGAAACATTGGGATGGGAATCCTGCCTACCTGTGCACTTCCTTTAAAAAAAACCCCTGTGTTTGGGAGATTTCCTTCTTCCTGCAGCGACTATCTATTTGGAAACTGAGTTCACTGCAGTTATTGTAGCTAGGGTACAATAAGATAAGACTAAAGTTTTGCTCTTGCTAGTTTCTTTACATTTGCTATTTAGACCTTTTCCTCTGCAATTTCTGTGCAGCAATTGCCCTAAATGCTGCTTCTTTTGTCCCATTTCCTGTCTGATAGAAGTATTAGCTATTGGATTTACTACAGGAAATAAAACCTGGTCCTTGCCATGGCCCAAAATCTTATTTCTTTTCTTCTTCATCATAAAGGTAATCAGTAGAACATTGTTAAAAAGATGTTAAACAATAGCCATTCACTAGGTCCTAGTGGATAAAATTCCTCCTTTGTCCATTTGTGTGTAGATCTGTTGTCCTTGCATTGCCACACATATAAAAATGAAGATAGGATTTGGTCCAAAGACAGAAATGGCAGAGGATTGCCTGCAGTAGTGAATATTGACTTAGCAAGATCAGTCACTAGAAAGCCAATGAGTATAGTGTACAAAGAATGCCTTTCATAATACATTTTCTTCTGTTGTCTGATCTGTGTTAGCACCAGATAGATTTTATATAACTACAGGGAGCTCAGTCATTTCAAATCAGCCCTTGAGAAGGGAGTTCATTGCTCTCACAAAATTTAAACATGGCTATGATTTCAGGCAAAAGAAAGGGAACCACTTAAGTTTAGCTATACAGGTGACTTAGATGTCATCTTTACCAGGATATTTATTTCTAGAAATGAGGGAATATGAATATGTGTCATGTGTTCTAATAAGTGAGATAACTTCTTGGCTCTAATCATATTGAATGTCTTCAAAGAAAATGCTTGTTTTCACATTTTTTCAATTATTAATTCCAGCCCAGAGGGAAAGTTGTTTTTTTTTTTCACTTATACAAGGGTCACATACTAGGAAGTTAAAATGAAGTTCTGACATAATTTTCTGCAGAAAAAAAAAGCATCTGAATTCAGAATTTATGAATTCTTATTTGACATCTTTTAAACGAATTTCTAGTTTACCAAAAAGGTCATGAAAGGAAACATGAGTTCCAAAAAATATATTCTGCATGTGAAATATGTGTTATATAATTAAAGTAACACCAATTCATTGAATCCTCCTACTATAATGAAAGATTATTTGAACTCTTGCGATTTAAAATACAATTTAAAAGACAAAATATAGTAAGGGTAAGGGTATTTTCAGACCACTTGTATATATCTTATATCAAATTGTCATATTGGCTGCTTCTGTGCTGCTTTGTAAACTGAACTGCATCATGGATTCAAAGGATATAAGAGTTACTATAATATTATTTATAGTATTTTTAGGGCTGGTTCTGAACTAGTGGGAAATCTTTCCAATATGAAAAAAAACAGCCAGAGTAGACCAACAAGTAGAATTTTCCTCAGGGTCTACTTATCCATACTGTGTCTAAATCCCCTACCCAGCACCAGCCTCCCATTATTACCTAGTGGAAAATTAGTTAGATAGCTTAAGTAATGGTCATCTGTGAGGCAGAATGAACTTCTGGCCATATATCAGCCCATCCTGGGAATTAGGAAGTACTTCCAGGGAAGCCCTCCTAGGAGAACTCTGCTTGGTACAACACAGATTCATCATTATTGTACAGTCATAATAAGAGTACAAGAGCCTGATAAAGCACATAAATTAAAAGATATTAGTGAAAAATAATGACTTGAAGAAATCTTTTATATTCCCAGATCTTCAGATTAGAAGGTCTGTATTGATCCTCTCCATCTACTCACTATGAGGTCAGGAAAAACCCTGAAAAAATACCTAGTCCCTCAGTGAAAATAAATTAAACCCATTTCTTCTTTTGGTATCTTTTTTCCCAATAGCAAACCCCAGAACTTATTTTGCTGTTTTTCACCTCCATCCATTCCCTTCCAGTGGTGTTTCTGAGAAAAGAGTCTGTGAACAGCAGTTTTTCTTAAATAGGCATCACCAGATGAAAAAAAAAAAAATTACACTGGACCAAACCTGTTTCAATTTTGATTTCCTGAGATTTTCGTTCTAAAGTGTACTCTTTTCTCAGCCTGAACACAGTCCGTAATGTCATGTTTATTTTCTTTTAAAAAAGCTGGATTGGTCGAGTAGTCAAAGCATCCAAAAAAGATAATTTAGTCTGGGGAGCCAAATCATACAGACTGTGTTTATTTAGCCACTCCAGTGAACAGAAAATGGCTTCCAGGAGGTAAGCTTTTCTGAAACAGCACAATTAGTGCATGAAAACTTGGCCTTGAACCATATCTCAGGGTTAGAAGTAGTATTAACTGCTAAGTATTTATCTGTACTCTGACTGCTTGGAACAGGAAGACAATATGCCAGCTGGTTTCTCCACTTGCCTATTCCCTTCCTGTAAGAAGGGTGTAGCAGCTAAATAAATTAATAGTACAGTTAGAAAGGAGTCAAAAGCCCAGGTTGTTTTAGTGAAAGAACTGATACATAATTTATAAAAGGGACAATGTATTAGCCATCAAAATCACTTGAGTGAAGTCTGTACTTACTAAATGAATGGAGGAAGGAGAAAAAAATCATATATATGGGCGCAATTATGCACAGCCAGCCTATACATTATTTTAGATTTTGCCCTAAGTGAGCACTGCTAATCTGAGTATCAGTCCACACCTACCTCAGGCATCAACATAAATTCTTACCAGTGTGAAGAGTGAATAGCAGACATTAAAAAAACTCAACTAACTTTACTGGAAGTTGGTTACACGCAAGAATCAATACACTAGGCTGGCCTTTTAAGCCACTACATGAATAAAAGTTTTGATTCTGGTTTATAGCTTCACACAAGTGTCTTGGATACTGTAGGGCATTCCAGATGTCTAAGCCTAGTCAAGGAAATCAGATGTACACTTAAAAAAACCCTCAAATCTAACCTGTGCTTGATTTATGGTCAAAACTCTCACTAGAAATGATCAGGCTTTCAGGTGTTAACTACCCACAGCTGTCTGTGAAGATGATGTGAAATATTAAGTACTACTGTGAGGTTTTTTAGAGGAAGTCTCCATAAAAGCATTTAGATTAATTACTAAAGGGAATTGAAGTTGCTTTAGTCAAATGTCAACTATACTTTCTTTGTTTTATTAATCTCTGAACTAAGATAGAAGCCTCAAACTACTAATCAAAATACTGATATTCTATTAATTCAACCATTCTGGAAGCCATCGCTCAAAGCCACCAATGCTTAAAAAGAAATGTAAATACTGTTGTCTTTTAACATGGACTTAGGCTCCATTTAAAAGATTTTTCTTTCTTTGCTGGATGCAGAGAAACATTTTATGAAAATCAGACTCTAAAGAGCAAAATTCAGCCGTCTTACCTCATTTACTTCAATAACATGCTTGTTGCTTCTCCTGTTCCTACCTGCTTGCAATCTGTCCTTCAAGCACAATCTTTGCTTTAATGAGGTGCAAATTTTTATGTCTAGTGGGACAACTTAAATGCTAATATTATTAAGCATGGGCAATTTTTCCTTCTTTTCATTCAGCCTCCCCCACAAGGATATTAAACATGAAAAACTATGTTAATATATTGTAAAGTAGTATAGCTTGGCTAAGAAAGTTATGAAAAGCAAAGTGTCTATTTTCTGTACCAACATTAAGTCAACTATATTGCTAATCCTGTCTGTTTTACAATAACATAAACATACATATGTTTTCCATATGAAATATTTTTTTCATAGCAAAACAAAATTAAAATATAAATGGCATAAACCCATAAAATACCATAATCAGTTCTGGAAAACTGTACCTGTCTTTTGTCAGGCTTCTAAAGACTGAAATTCTCTCTCGTTTCCCAAGGGCATGGTCACTACTGAAATCTCCAGTTATAACAAAAAGATTTGAATAATGATGAGGGCTGATTAAAATGCTTTCTGGATTGCCACCAACATCCCTACTGGAATACTGAATTAATTCCAATGGAAATTATTACAAAACAACTAAAGAAAAGTGCAAATTTCTGCAAAAACAAAAAAGAAGTATTCTGTCCCAACTGTCATATCTAGAGTCAAAATATTTCAATGAAAAAGCTAAATCTGTCTTTTTTTCTGCCCAATGAAATGTGATCCTCATTCCTCATAGAAGCTTTATTTCAGCATTATTATTCTGGTTTTCGGCTTTGTGGAAAAAATATCTAGTCAGATTACACTACAGTAGAAACTATCTGAAATATATGCTTCATCAACAAGAGGGGAAAACTATATCTAAATCTAACAAGATGTAGTCTATAAAAATACAGAGGTTGTAGAACATGAAAATTATGGGGTTTCACCATGAGATTTTGAATAAAAATATTTATGTGTTTAAGATAAATGTCCATGTTTCAGGGATAAATGATGATAAATGTTGTTTTTTAAAAAAATCATGCCATGAAGCATTTTTGTTCATAAAGAAGACATAATGGCTTTAAACATCTGTTTTCCTTTGTCTTTTCAGAATTTGGATGAGAGATTGGGCACCCCAGTGGGAAAATGGGAATCTCTAATTTCCAAGAAAGCAAGCTCCCATTTCTAGCTCTGTAGAGAAATGTGTAAAATCACAGTGTGTTTGTGTATAAAACCTTGTTACTGATCCGGGACTGATTCTTCTACAGCTTTGGCTTCCAGCCCAATTGCTTCAGAGAAGAAATGCCAAATCTGTAAGGAGAAGGAGGAAACATTTTTATGGCAATTTGATTTAACAACAAGAACAACAACAAAGGAATCCATTTGAAGCAATTTAAGGATTAAGAATGCAAAACTTGGATTTGATGGGACATCAGGAACAGAACAGATGAAGCAGTAAAGATACAGAGGAAATTAATTTATACAATTCAGTTAAATATTTAGTTCTGTGGTGCATATATATTTATCTGTACATGATGAACATGAACATAATCTTGTATCCAAGTCTGTATTGTTTTAAGGCCAGACCATTTTAAAAAAGTCTAAGTTTTATATTTGTTTTAGCAGCCACTAGCTAGGCATTTAAACATTATGGTTTGAATGAATTCATTATGCGCTGATCTAAACCAAAGAATACTCCTTTACAGCACCCTGGCTAGAGGTGAATTTGCTCTGCCAATATTATTCTAACTATGATTGAAATCTACTTTAAATTCAGAGAGAAATTTCCTAACTGCAGAATTAACTGTTAAATTATACCACTTCTGGATAAAATTAAAGAAAAAGAAAAAAAAAAAAAGATTGCCAAATAAAATAAAGTTACGGGTGGAGAATTGTATTAAGTAAGCTCTAGGAAATTAAATAAATCCTGAGACATCAAAAAATAACTGATACTGGACACTTGACCTTATACCTTTTGCTTAAAAAAGATTCCTTAAAACTTAATCTGTAGAAATCCTTAATTGTAGACTAAGATAGCCCATCAAGATTTCTACAGGTCAGTTTCAGGAATCAGACCATGCACATAAGCTTAATTTTTGTAGAAATGAACAGTTTAACGTGTTACTGGATACTCAGTTGCTGACATAAGCCAGGATGTTGTCAGTGCATTTGACCTGGCTCAGAAAAACTTGGTGCCTGTGGGCACGTTTATTGGTACTTTGCACTTGGGGTGGTTAAGAAATTATTAAGAATACTTTAAATGAAGAGTAATTTTTGCTACATCACCCAAAAGACAAATAACCCTGAATTGCAAAATTCTTTTCATAAGTAGCAATTTTATTTTTTTTCTTTTATGAACCAGTACCAAATAGCACTTAAAATACATTAGTCTACCAGGATTTTGACCTCAGAAATATCAGTATCCCAGCAAATTGATTAAGCCTTCTGTTGATATTAGTATACATAAAGATATTCAAATAAAACAGTGAATAGTTTAATTAAAGGCTTAATTTGTAGTTATATGAAATAGGCAAATGGCAGAATATAAACTTTATTATGTGTACATATGTATAACCTCTGAGTGTTTACTAATCATTCCTAAATGATTTATAAAATGAAGTGTAATGCACAATCAATGATCAAATTATTTCATCAAAATATTCAATTGCATTTCTTTCAAACGGTGTAAATCCCAATAGTTCGTCATATGTGCAAGAAACAATGGGTTGTAAAGAACAGAAACTTTCCAGGTAGGTTGTAATGATCTCTGTTTTTGCAGAATTGAAGTTCTGTTGCTCAGATTTCCTGAATGGGTCCCATAAAAAACTTGTACATCCTCTTTAGTGAAAAAAAATTAAAAAAAAAGAAAATGCAGACATCCAATTCCTCCTTTTGAAGAAACTAACATTTGGGGGGTTGGTATGCGTATCTTTACCAGCTCATGCAAGGAAAAGAGCCATTCAAAACCAAATCTCTTAAGAAATATCAAATATGTCAACATTAGTGCAGGATCAGCACTGTTTGAAGAAGTTCAGGAATCTAATCTTAGTGTGATCATTTGATTTTCACACATCGTACTTCAGGCAGTCATATTGGATCATCACCAAGTCTCAAACTAAACTTTCTAGAAAATCAGAGGACTTCAAATATTATAAGTCATGCTTCAATTAGAAGGAAAGCTCCATAGAGATCTGTAGCTCACCTGAGTGGTGTGACTGCCAGCTGCAGAGATTATATAGAGGAGAACCTGGCTTTGGAGTGACACTGTCTTCACTCTCTATTGGTGGAGCATGTTGCACTATCAGGCATTATGATGCCTGGTGAGATTTTAATTCAAAGTAATCGATTTGAAAGGGAATGCAGAAGAGTGATAAAACACTAAGGCAGATTATTGATAATGCAAGTAAATAAGTAAGTGTTGAAGTGTGATTTTTAAAATAGGGATTAAAGTTCCATTTCTGTGTGCCCTTTATCATTTAATCAGAGTCATCCTGACTATCCTGAAACAAAGTTCATATCCTTACCCCACCATTGTAGTTAGTTATCATGATGTTTTACTTATTTTACAGTGTTAGAGGGCTTGGATTAATTTTATTTTAATGCATTATGATTACCTACAGGTGAGTTGCTATTTAGCAGATGATTTTCAGATGATATTTCATTGTAAAACATGTCTTAAAAAGTAGGAAGGAAGAGGAATTAGTACCTTGAAGGTTAGCACCGATGCATGCAGAGCTTCTGAAAACCTGTGATATCGCTAGTCCTGCCAAGATTCAAGTTGCTCTGTGTCAATAAGGATTAAGAGATTAGTTCACAGTATCACATTTAGCTTTAGACTTGCATTCAAGATCAGAAATAAGAATAGAACTGGTAAGAGTCCGACTTCTTAGAAATCACCGAGCCCAACTCCTCCGCCATGGCTGGGAAGATCTGGCACTAGATCAACTTGTTTGAGAGTGTAATGCAAAGCTCTGCATAAGAGGGGACACAGCAGGTCAGACTTTGCCATCAGTGGTGGCTTGAGCAAGGAAGGCCTCCTGTTTGGTGGGGCAAGAAGGGTCCTCTGATCAGTGGTAAGACTGAGCGGGTCTGCTGTTCTTAGTGCTGAAGAATGCTGAGGCCAGCTTGACCAAACTATCAGATGCACCACAAGGATGTGCAGGACAGGGAGACCCTGAATGAGGCTGGAGCAGCAAGGATGTGCAGACCCTGACACAGAGTCAAAAGTGATGAGCAGAACTGCTAACACTTTTTACCACAAAGCATATTTTGTTGAATAAGCCTGACAGCACGTAATCTAAAAAATGCATATATATGACAGTCAATCACTTTATACTGTGAAAAGTCAGTCTCATTTTTGCAGAGTGAGGGCCTCTACTGTACCTCCCTAAGGTGTGTGAAGATCCTTCCCTTGCATGAGGAAGCCCCCCAAAGTTATTTCTCAAGGCTGAGAGAAAGAAATCTGAGTATGGTGGTTGGTATAGGTAAGTAACATCAATCTCTACCTAGCAATTCTTTTGCTAGCTTTACTATTGCTTCAGTATAGTTGCTTTAATATAATTGCTTCAATATTGCTTTAAAAATACTGTATAAGTAGGTATATCCATACTATGTAGTATAAATAATTCTGATTAAGGTATTTTTGTCTAATCATTGTAATCCATTTAAATAAATAATTCTGTTTATGTAAGGATATTTGGTTTTCCATCATTCATCCTGAGGGACAAAGTTGTATAAAGGTCCAATTGCACATGTGCAATCCTTTAGCCATTAACTCTGGCAAAGTCTGGGGCTAAGATTCAAACCAGCTGCACCTAGGCTCCTCTCTGAGGACTTTACACAGCAAGGAGACCCTTTTTGCACCTCATGACTCAGTTGGAGGCCTTCTATGACAAACTTTGTCTGAAACTCCCACTCTGCCTGTGACAAAGAGCAACGAGATTACACAAAACCTCCTCCACCCTAATCTTACCTGGAGCACATGCAGTGATGGGACATCCACAACTTCTCTAGACAGCCTGTTGTACTGTTCAACTATTCACATAAAAAATATTCTTTATTTTCAGTCTAACCCTACCTTCTTTCATTTAAAAATGCTGTCTCTTCTTTTGTCACTTTCAGGCTCTGATAGAAAGTCTTCTCCTTCATTGAATTCCCCTTTACATATTGAAGGGCTCCAACAGGGTGTCCATAGTGCCTTCTTTTCTCTAAGTTGAATGTCTCAACCTATTTTCATGGGAGAGATGCTACAGCATTCTGACCATTTTCATCTTCCTATTCTGGACATGCCCCAACGTGTCTATATCTTTTGTTGGAAAGCCCCAAGCTCAATGCATTGTTGTAGGTGGGTTCTCACAAGAGCAGAGGAGAGAGGGGAGAATCACCTCCCTCGACCTGCTGACCACACTTCTTTTTACACAACGTATAATATAGTTCACCTTCTGGCCACAGGGAAAGTTTATGTTCAGTTTTTCACCCACCATTATCCCCAAATCTTTCCTTACAGGGATGCTCTTATTTCATTTATGCCCCAGTCTGTTACTGGGCAGTCTCAACCCCGGTGCAGGACCTTGTGTTTGTCTTGTTGAACTTCATGATATTTATGTGGAGCCACTTCTTAAGCCTGTCAGGGCCTCCCTGGATGGCATCCCCTCACTCACGCAGATCAGCTGCCCCATCATCTTCAGACTTGCCAAGAGTGCACTCAATCTGAGGTCCACATCACTGGTGGAGACATGAAGAGTATTGGTCCCAGTACGGACCTTTGAGAGACATGATACATTATTGATCTCCACTTGCATGTTGAGCCATTCATGATAACTCTTTGGACATGGCCATCCAGTCATTTTGTTACCCATCTAACAGTCCATCAGCCAAATACATGCATCTTAAATTTAGTGGCATTTACTTATCACAGAGGTAAGGCTGACAGATAGTGCCCAAGGTCTTTTTTTTTTTTATTTCACCTTTTTTAAAACTGCCTATATTTCCCCTTATTAATTGATGTGACTTTTATTGTTATTATTCTTAATGCTTCTCAAATTTTATGCTCAAAATTTGCCAAAATTTTATATTTCTAAAATCAGGTCAATCTTAGAACCAAAGACCTCTTTAGAGATAGCAGACAACTGGACTTCTAGTAGTGAATTTAATCAATGTAGTCTTCCAAGCTGCTCTTCTGCCATTGATTTAGGTAGACTAGAACAGTCTTATGCACTCCTACTTTATTAAACACTTTAGCAGTTACAATTGGTCTGATGGTTAGTTACTATAACACCACTTCTTTTGCTGCTTACAAAAAGAAAAGGTGTGATGACTCCAAGAACTGCAAGCAAAAACAACAGAAGTATTATTAATATATAACATGAGGAAGAAAATCAGCTGTTCTCACTGAACTCACCATCATATTTTAAAATTTAAGGGAATCAATAATATTTAAACCCTGTGTGAGAACAGCAAACTGCATTAGAACAAAAAGAAAACAATAAGAACAGAGAAGGCAGCATGTGACATACAATTTCAAGTCTCATGAATGCTTTCATTCCTTAAAAAAAGAGAGAGAAAAAGAAGATGTAACAAGCTAATTTAAAAGAAAGAAAGTTTTTTTTTTCCTAAATTGCAGTTTGCAAGACCCATTGACTCAATTCAGTGTCAGAAGCAAACAATAGCATCACTCTAGATCTCTTTTCTGGAAGGCATCCCTTTTCAAGAGAAGACTTAAACGTGCTTAATGAGATGAAGGCAGATGCTTAAAGATAAATCTACGTGCATGCTTGAATCAGGGCCTACAAAATTATAGGCAACAGGCTGGAAATATATGTCTGAAATCCTGTCCTTTCCATCTGGGCATGGAAACACTTGTTGTCAAATGCTCCATACTAGAGAGGTAGGATATTTTTCTGCATGCTGAGAAACATAGCTATACAAAAAAAAAACAAACAAAAAAAACAAAAAACAAACAAAAAACCAAAAACAACAACAACAACAACAAAAAAAAAAACAAAAAAAACAAACCCAAAAAACAAACAAACAAAAAAAAACCCACAACCCACCAAACCCCCAAAAATTTATAGAAAACAAATATGGCAATTTTTTTTCTTTTTTTTTCTTCTTCTTCAAAGAAAGGGAAAAAAATTAAGAAGCTAAAATACATTTAATAATAATTTTTTTCTTCAGTGAATAAATTTGACCTGCAAATTGTTACATTTTGTCATGCAAACACACAGTTAGTGGTCTGGTGACAAAGTTCCTAAAACATGTTGAGTTCTACATATTGACTGAATAGAAAAAAATTGCAAGAAACCATCCATAGAAATATTGTAAGTAGCACAAAGAATGCTAGCATTTTTAATATTTTTTCAATAAATATTTTTAGAAGAATTTGCAGGAATACTCATGTTAGCTTTCAGATATTTTCAAGAAATGACTGAAGTATAAAAGAAATTAATTAGATTTCAACCCACCTGTCTTTGTAGGTAGACACATAATTCCACTTAGTGCTGTTTACATTTTCTCTAAGATTAATGTATTAACAATGACAGTGTATTTTGTATCATCATGCTTCTACTAAGTGTACTTACTGTATTAATAATGGAATCTAGATCTATTAAAGTTATATCAGGTCCATCTTCATTTTAAGACCCACATGTCAAATCTTTCTGCTTCATTTTTTCCTAATTTTAGCTTTAAAGGAACCTTAACCTTTTGTGTTACATACACACAATATCTGCATGGTGAAGTCATAATTCTCTGCAGTATTTCATTATATCCCTGTCATATCTTGCAGAATAATTTAAACTATCATTGTTCTGGTTAATATCCCTCCCTACCCAAGTCTTCTGAAAAAAAAGAATCCTTGCCATTTTCCTGAGATGTACACATGAAAAGTTAACTCAGAGGAGTCCCATTTATTATCTGTTAAAAGCAATACGGAGTTTTTGTCACTGCATTTGCCTTTTAAGAGTATTTCCTACTATGTCTTACTTTGCACTTAGGCACTTATGATCTTAAATCTTTTTAACATCTCTGTGAACTCAGCTATTTCTCTTAGTGCAGAAAATTACTAATGATTTACTTAAACTGGAGGCATCAGTCTTTTTCTCTTCATAATTAGTTAGATCCAGAGAGATTAAAATTATTTCTTTTCCTTCCATTTTATTCTTCCACAGGTTTCTCATTTTCTGTATTTCCTGCCTTCTCTCTATTTGTTTGAGCAAGATGACACATAGATTTTACAGAAATACAAAGTTCCTGAGAGAAGCCATTCTGTTATTTGAAGAAGGTCTGGTATTGTCTGACCTATGAGCTCACTATTGGACCTCGAGACTATCTCAGGTAATGCTATTGTTCACTGAAGCAGATCCAGCTCTTGCAAATTACTAGTTGTCATATGTTTTCTCTTCCCTTTCAAGGACTGCTTCACAGGCTAAATGACTAGTAATGAAAAGGAGAGGATAGTCTGTATTTAATAAATCTATTTTATTTCAAAACATACTGGAATCATGTGATTTGCAGGCTTACCATTCATTTGTGCGGAATAATAATACTGAGCACACAGGTATGAGAAACTGCACTTGTGTACAGGAGTATTGTAAGGGGCACAAGAGAAATTCTCCCACCCTTACAGGGTAGGAAGTGCTAGGAACTTTGTGTTGGACAAATATAATAAGTAGCCTATTTTTGGCTACTTTTAAAGCATGCAGTGTTCAAAGAGTGTTTCTTCACGGCCGGTAATAAAACAGGAGAGAACTTGTCATAAATCAAGACTGTGCGGCAGACTTGGCGAGGCAGCAAGACAAAGGAGAGTGGGCGGTGAGGTTACCATGTGAAAAGTAAATAAGGACACACTGTACACTCTCTCTTTTTTTTTTTCTTTAAAAATCCTTATTAGCTTGTTACCATTTTTCTTTACCTGCCTTGAATATTGAGACCATAAGCTTTTCAAGAGCAGTTCTGCTGTTTCTACATTACACAGTCTATAGCCAGTAAGACCATGCTCAGATTCATCAGTGTTATCAAACTAAACTTTATATATACATATCCAAGAGACATAATGATATTTTCCCTTTATATGTCATACAAATATACAGTTGCTTATAAATTTAAAGACACAAATTTTTTAAATATACAAATAATGCATTTAGATGCAATTATAAGTTATATTTATGTATATGAAATATAAACAAACATGTACAATATGCGTACACACACAAAAGCATACTATTTTTCTGATATAAATTAGTATATGTATGCTTTTATTATGCATCCACATGCCACAAAGTGTCTCTTTAGTGGAGAAAAATAAATAAAACAAATTATTAGGAGTTTGTCCAATGAATCACATAATCTTTCCCTACGATCTATTAGTATCTCAATCTCTGCTGATTTAAATTTTATCTCCCACCATGAACTCTAGTTTTGACCTTTACTCTGTCTTCTTTCAGTTTCTGCACTTGAGGGAAAGTGTGAAAGTGCAGATCTCATATCGCTCTTACCAGTAAAACAACTGGAAATAAAATTACAAGAGCAGTTTGTTCAGGTTTGATAAGGATTAGATAAGATATCATAACAATCATTATTCTACATTCAAGAGGAAGACATCAATTATATTAATACAACTTTCCCTGGTGTGACAAAGGCATTTCATGACACCAATTAAGTTAATCTCCTACAGTAGTGAGGCTTTGTGGTATAGTAAATCCCACATGAGAATGACCAGAAGACTCCATGTCATGTAGTTTCATGTCTTGAAGGTAGCCCACGTCATTCTCTAGTGAATCATAGGGTTTGTTAGATTAATTTGTAAAGTAGAAGCAGAACCTGAACCAATTGCAACTGTGTTGAAGACAAGAAGGAAACAACAAACACAACTGACATAGAGACACCCACAGCCTAACAGAGGATTAGGTTTACAATTCCATATGCCAGTCATTACCCAGGTTCATGAAAATGGCCCGTATTTATCCCTCTAATTGTAAAACCTTCCCTTAGGGTAACAAATTGCACCTATTTGGAAATATTAGAGGGTTTCTAATCAGTGTTTTTCTATGTTATTACTTTTCCATACGTCCAATTGTTTATCTCATCCCTGTCTTTTACTCTTCTCGTCTGAGTTAAATAAGTTCTTAAAATTAAGTGAGATGAAACCAAGAGCTGAGATGCATGTTTATCTCACTAGAAGCAGGAGTCTGGTTTAGGATTTTCCAGTGGCAATACACAGTGGTGCCACTTGACAGTCAAGGTAAATCCCTTTCTCTTGACAAATCACAACGGGCATTTAGGAAACCTACTTTCATCACATGTAAACTCCCTCTGGTAAAAACTTACTGCTGCAGCTGAATTCTCTCCTACTCTTTCAGCTATCTAAACACGGGCATCTGAGTGATTTCAAATTAGCCTGATTGTCCTCCTGTTACCAGTCCAGAAAGTCATATATCTCCTGTAGAACCTATAATAATTTCTATGCATGGACTTTCTGGATCTCGTGTGACATCCAGACAAAACCCATCCAGTTGTCCAGCTGGTAAAATCTGAATCTCTCATTTGTCCCTCAGAGGAGAACATATTCTCACTAAAACAGTAGAGGAAGGTAGATAATGTCAGTAGTAGGCATTTTATGGTAAAGAAATGTGAAGAAAATAGAAGGAAAACAAAAAAGTAAAGCAGTTTGATGCATATATCTGATGCAAAATTTCAGAACATCTCTTCTGTTATGGCCTTTGGAACCACTGGAGCAAGAACAAGCCTGTTCTTGCTGGGAGTGAGGTGAGGAGGGATGGCAATGCCTTGCTGATGATGAAGGCTGTGTCTCCACAGCCATGTCTCCAAAAGCCTTTCTGTCACCTTACTATCCCTGTTTGGAAACTGTGGGAGTCCGGGCATTACTTTGGATACCCTGGACAGACAGGAACCTGCACAGCAAAATTTGAGACCTGTACAGGAGGGTTTTAAACCTGTACAGGGGGGTCCAGGATCTGTACAGGGGGGTCTGGGATCTGTACAGGGGGGTTGGAGACCCTGGCACAGAGCCCAGAAAGGCAAGGGCCTTGACCTTAGTCCATGGGAAAGGCTTTCAACATTAAGAGAGGAATTACAAGCCACAAAGTGTGATAAAGAGTAGTGTAGTTTTCACATTTGGGGTTTCTAGAATAGGGGTGAATGGGGACAAGATGGAGGATTCTGGGTGGTGCCCTGGGGTCTTCTCCTTCTTCTTTGTCTCCATCTTCTGTAGTGACAGTGGCACAAAGTAGCTTTATAGGGATTGTGTTAGTGTAGAAGTAACCTGTTTGGTATAGAATGTAGATATTGGTTTGCAATTGTAAATAATCAGTACGTAACTATCTGTATAAGAAAGGACGAGCCTACATCAGGGGCAGGAGTCGTCGCCTGATGCCTGTCCTGTGAAGACCTTGGCCGGGCACAGAGAAAAGGGGACAAGATAAGATATAATAAACTAGAGAAAAAACTTGAAAAAAAGAACATCTGAAGACTCCGGTTTATTCCTGCGTTTGGCTTGGGGCTTTTCAGATGGCAAAGGACACAAACCACCCTAATCTCGGGTGCCCAGCCAAACCTGAGAGAAGCAACTGTGTTCATTCATCCAGAGAACTGGTCTTCTCAGCAGCAGAAGTAACAGTGGGATTCATGATGGTAGTGATGTCAGCTGTCATCTCTGTAACACAAGTAAGGCCCTCTCCATCTGCATGCTCTTGGCAGAGGGCTGAAGGAAGCCACAGAGACCCTGAGATTTCATACTCTAGTTTACAAATGTCACACTGTAGCTGGAGATCATCTGTATGATGAATATTCCATTGGAAGAAAATGATCTGAAGCTGCCATCTTATCATAACTTGAGGTAGCACTGAAGAACTCGTATGTGTCTCTGCAAATTCAACAGAAGAAGCCTGTATGTGTACTTTATTATTTGTAAAGAGAAAAATAACCCTTGATTTAAAAATAAATCAACAATTCATACAACCTATTGGTTTGGTAAGCATGCTTTATATTGTATTTGACAGCAAAGAAGGTGTGAGAGTCACAAGCCTACAGAAGCAGGAATAACTTAGTTTGGATGACAAGTCTGTTTAACTCTACAGATGTTTAGCTTTCCTGTACGTTTTATCATAACTCAGATTCTTAGACATTTTATTTCCCCATAATCTGCCTATTATTTTTTTTTAATATCCTTAATATCTCCCCTTTTTTTACTGTTTCTTCTACTGATTTTTTTTTTTTCATATTTCCTCTACTTTATCAAAATTACTCTGTTGAGGAATACCTTCAGGATAGGCAGGTCAGGGTGCAGATACAGAGCCAGCTGCAGGCTGAACTCTGGGTGGTTGGAGACAATGGTGCTGGAACGATTTTTGCTGTTAGGTTTCCTTCATATAAATATATATAAGTACTAGCTTTACTGTTGTATAGTTATATAGTTCCTATCTAGCCCCAATACTTTTCCCTACCCTGATGGGCAGAAACACAAAACATTCGAGAGACTCCAATCTGGGGCTCCAAGGCCCCTATCCTATCCTGGTTTTTCTGGGAGCCAAAGCTGAAATCAGGTCTTCGAGACACATTTTCATAAACAAAGTTTAGGTCCTATCTAAAGGGGGAGGATATAGAAAAGGGTTGAAACAAGGAATAACCTCACCACTTATTGGGGATTTTTGCAAGTTATGCTAATTTTTTAAACATGTAAAACTGTATTCACCCTGTGATGGGTGGGCATTTTCCATATCTGCCCCTTGGACACCTCCAATAAAACCTCCAAGCCTTTATATTACCTTCTATACTAATATTGTCTCAAAAGTGTGTTGTTTTATTTCTAGGTCTTCAACATCAACAAGGGGCCATGAACTGCTGACCTTCTGCAGTAATAATAAAGGGCTCAGGGACCTGGGGTGACCAGGACCTGCGGTCACCGGGTGACCAAACACTCAGTGACACAGAGAGGCTGAGGTTCAGTAGGAAGAGACAAAACTTCTTGGAGGTTTCTTTAAATAGGCTTAAGAAAAGACTGAAATGAAGGGATTCACACATTTCCTGGTAACTTAATGATATATAGGTGTGAAAACTCACTCTTATACCTGTTATAAGCATTCAAGTAATTGAGCTTCTCAGTGGACTTTCAGACACAGAGTCATGAAGAACAAATTCTTTTCTTACACAAGGTCTAGTAATAGTATGTAAAACAGAGAGAGACCTATTCAAAGCTAAGCAGTGTAGTGGTGTGTTAAAGTTTTAAGTTTATGATGTTGGTTTGTTCTATGTACCCCTTTGTTTGATTCCTGTTTAGTTTAGCCCTAAGTGTCAATCTTCTGCTCCCTACCCCCGAGGACCTGTCTGTCTACTCGGGGCCTCTTCCAGAATCTGGAAAGTTCTGGGAGAGGCGTCGAGTGGTAGGACAGGATCCGAGGTAGTCCGCCCCTCCTGACTGAGATTGGTTTTCGGAGGAATCCGTCAACCTGTTAACCACTCCCTGTTCGTTCCCTATTGGTTCTTTCCCAGTTGCCTCCCCTGTCTCCTCCCCTGAATAAAACCAGCCAGCACAGGGTAGACTGCGCTCTGCTGAGGCAGCTCTCCCTCGAGTGAGGCTGTTCCCTGCGAACCCTCAATAAACTCCTGTGGAACCCCTCGACAGAGTCCTCTTTCTTCCTTCGCCAAAGTCGTGACCATCATCAGGCGGCTGGGCTGAAAAGAGCCCACAGGATCGGCTCGGTTGGCCAGCCTACTGAGCCGTACCTTTTGCTTGAAACCGTCGCCAGGGCTAGCCGGGGACAGGCGAAGGCTCCAGCCCCAAGGCAGAGAGCTGAGGCCATCAGGCGCAGTTTCAAAGCAGCAAGGGTTTCTTTAATGCTTCAAGAATATAAAATTATATTCTGATTTATGCTGGGAACAGTTGTATCTTTTGATGACCTGAGATTTAGAATATATAGATTTAATGTACTAACATTAGCTAACAGAGAAGGCCAACACACACTGCAGTTTGAGCATAAGGATAAAATAAGGGGGTGTGAAAGGGGTCTCATGTGAAATTCTGTTGCTGTACTAGTCTCACACATGGTGGTAATGTCGTAGGGCACTTTCCTCTGTAGGTGTTAAAGCAGCTGTCCCTGCAAGGGTAGAAGCTTCATCACAAACTAAGTCTCAGGCAGAAGAAAAAGCCCTACTAGTTTGAGGATGGAAGGAATTCCACAAGTGATGCACTTCTGTCCTGTGGGGAAGGTTTGCCATCATGGAGGAGCTGCTCCTGCAAGTGGAGGAATTAAGAGCAGAAATGAACATCAGAGAAGAAGAAAATGAAAGATTGTCACTGAGACTCAGCATCTTGAAAAGCTTCACACACCATCTGCAGAATAGCAGCAGTCAGCACTATCAATGTAAATGAAAGTTTTGGGAAAGGGGAAGGATTAAAAACTAGTGACTAAACAGGATTACTACCTGCCAGGGATCAGTTTAACAAGGAGACGTGCCAGGGACTGCACCTAGAGAGGAACAGCTCCATGCACCAGTACAATCTGGGGCCATCCAACTGGGAAGCAGCTTGGCAGAAAAGGGTCTAGGGATCCAGCTGGGCACCATGAACCAAAATGGTGTCTTTGACACAAGAGTGTTGGTACCCTGGGCTGCATATGATGCCTACATGTCAAGGGACGTAATCCTTCCCCCAAAGTCAGCACTTGGTGAGACCACACCTGGAGTGCTCTGTCCAGCTTTGCATTGCTCAGTACAGGAGAGACATGTTGAGACTGCAAAGAAGGGTCATTAAGATGGTTAAAGGACTGGAGCACTTCTCCTATAAGGAAAGGCTGAGAAAACTGAAACTGTTCAGCCTACAGAGGACTAGGGATCTTAGCTCATTGAGGATCTTACTAACACATACACATGGCTGAAAGAAGGGTGGGAAAAGGTTGTGGTGTCCACTGACAGGAACAGAGGAAATGGGCACAAACTGAAATACATGTGATTCAGACTAAACATCAGAAAACATTTTTTCAATGTGAAGGTCACTGAGCAGTGGTATGGATTGCCCAAGGGTGTTGTGGAATCTACATCCTTGGAAATATTCAAAAGCTGTATGGACATGATCCTGTGTAACCAGGTCTAGGTGGCCTTGCTTCATCAGGGAGATGGATGAGATGATCTTGAAGTCCTTTCTAACTTCAGCAATTCTATGATATAGCTCAGATTCACTTTTTCCTGAGGGCTGAGTCAATGGAGTCAAGTCCTTAACCTTCTGTCTTCTGCTTTGAAGCATCTATGTGATTCTGATTTATTGCACGTTAAAGCTAAAAAACAACATCTATTTCTCAGTCCAATAAATTTACAGCAGTTTTGACTATATTTTTAATTAGGAGTCCATATAAATTTCAATAAAAAATATTTTCAGGATTATGAAATGCTAGTTGGAATGTGGTGAGGGTAGCTGTTTCATTTTTGTTAATGAACATTTCCATATGTAATTGTTGCAAACTATCTCTGAACTGTCTTTTGCAGATTCTGCTATTCAGGGAGGAAACTGAATGTGAATGAAGGATCCATGAATAAGTGAATCTAAGACCTACAGAAATAATTTTTACATGTTCTCTATCATAAATAAATTTAGCAAGGAAAAGGAGACATGCCAGGTAAGTACAGTAAAGCTATATTTTTGACCAAGTCTCTTACTCAGTTTCTGTCTTTAACTCAAAATGACTCACAAATTTAAATAATTCATAGCAGGAATGGAAAATCTTATGAATTACCGAAGACACTGGGACAGCTAAAATAATCTAAGAAATTCAGAATGACACTTTCATCTGGTCTGCCCATAAAAGAATCAGAATCAAGAAATGGCCATCAGGCTGCTAGGGATGTGCATGGGCAGTGTATCTCACTATGTACTTCTGCAACAAACCCCTGCACAGAGAGTAGAATTTTTGCTGACTAATTATTTTCTTGTATTAATAATGTTTAAATATGACCAATAATGTAGATTTTCCAGGAGCTTATCTTGCCTACTAGTTGCATGTGTCTGCTACTTCAGCAATTGCAGTTTGTTCTGTGTAATGAAGCCATATTTAAATGTCCAAAGCATTTCCAATTACCTTTGCCTCCTCTCTCATGACTGTACTTTCCACTTATCTGACTGCAGTCCCTGTTGGTTTGCCTTGCTCACAGCCATTTGAAATTTTGCTGCAAATACCATTTTCCTATCTCATTGCTTTGACATCTTGCTGCTCAGCTTTGTGTTATTTTCGTAGTGCTCCTTTATGGCACAAATTAAGTGACTTTTTTCAATTTTAGAAGGTTTCCATGACCTTTTCTATTTTCTATAATGTAACTCCCATCACTCATCTGAAGTTCACTCGCCAGCTCACTGTACTGTTGTGTAAGCATCTTCTTGTGGTTTTTTGGTTTTCTTTTTGGTGCTGAGACATACCTCTCACTGAGAGGAGCTTCCTGTAAAACCATTTTTTTTCTTATTATGTCTAGAAAAAAGTGAAAAATAATAAGGCTGTTGTTGTAATACAGTACCTATCAAGCTGGCAAACTTTGTCCCATTGCCTCCCTGTACTGTGCCATCTGTGTACCTGTACTTGTTATCCCACCACTTTGGAGGAAGGATTCTTGTTTTTTATTCTTTGATTGTAGATCACCTTTTTAAGTGGGCCACTCTTTCAGAATTAGACTTCCTAGGCATTGTAGGAAGTACAAGAGTACTTGTAATAGGTCAGGAAGAAAAAGATGAATAACGCTCCAAAATCTTGCAATCTAAGTCTAAATCTAGAGATGGCAGATGGATACTGACAGACAGATGGTGTTGAGCAAAAATTAATACAAACAATTACCAATAATATAAATAATACAGACAAAAAGAATACACATACAAATAACACTCATACATATGATAAGTATAAATAATAATGTTAAATAAGAAAATGAGACATATCCGAAGAAAAATATTTATAGAATGAAAACTAGTCTACAAAAATATTATTTTTACCCTTCTCAGATAATTTTAGATTCAAAAAATTTAGTTGCCTTGCCTAGGTTAGAATCAAGATTTCCTCAGTAAATTTTGAGGAATATGCTCATATTCCTAATTTTAGATCTTCAGCTTAGTTGCCTATGTTACAAAATCAATCTTTATAAATCATTTTACTACAGAAAGGAAAATAAGCACTTCCAGAGGACGATTCCCATAATATTAGGTCAGGATATGCCAACCATTATGAGAATCTATATAGAAAATTCAGATAAAATCTTCTAACTTTAAAGTTAGAAAAGGAAAATGAAGATGTGTGTATATTGGAGCGGAGCTATGAAGCCTGGGAAACAGCTGAAAATTGAACCTAGCTTTCTCAAGCCTCATCTAATAATCATAGTTCTGAAACTTTCTTACCAGGAAGCAACAGCCTAGTAATAAGGCAGATTTCCAGGGACTTACAGGGTAGGATGTCACAGACTCTGTTTTAGTTTTAAAGTAAACAGACTTTAAATAGAAATTATCTTTTCACTGCAGATCAATCAGCAAATAGATCTGTCCAAGTCTTCCATCAAAATTAATAAATAATTTCCCTTGAAAATTTAAGATTTATTTACTTAACAGATTCTGTTATTTTTGAAAATCACATTTGGTACATAGTTTTAAGGGTAACATGTTTATATTATTCTTAAAGGTGTGCTGTATTTAGGTTTGCATTTTAGGGAGGTATGCTTTATATAGGTTTGTATTTTGCCTTCTTGTAGCAAAGCTCTAAATTACTGGTGTATAGCTCTCCACTTGATAATAGGACATATAAAGTCACTATTTCTGCAGTCAATATTTGGATTACTGGGTCAACATCTTGGCAAGTACACATGTAGAAGGCTTCAAATGATTAGAGACTATGTTAAATGTTACTATATAAACTGATACCAGGAATCAAGTGGAATTAAAATGTAGTCAATTGGGACATCAAACCACAGACCTCTTTTATTCAGATGTTTGAAAATGTGAAACACACAAGAAATTGTGAAAAACAGCATCAGAGCTGCTTGAGAAAGACGAGGAAAAAAGGAAAATATGTAAATAAAGGTGTTATTAAAGTATTAACTTTCATTCTCTTTTCACCTTTCTACTTCTGTGTTATGCATCCATTCTCACAACATGCATATTTTACAGGATAGAATTTGACATTTTACTAGAAGAAGGGGAGAAGCAATGTATTTCTGCCATTAGTAAATCAGTTACTGGCTATGTTTTCATTGTAGGCAAGACATTTGGCAGTGCATTCCTCCTCTGCCCTTCTGAATGTCTGATAAATTTGTTTGGTGAGGGCGGAATATAAATACAAAAGTGAGGATAACTTGGTGGTCTGTGTGACTAAATCAGAAAGGGCTTTTGCAGACACAGGTAGATGATCAAGCTTGGCAGAACACACTGAAGTGTCTAAGTCCTGGTGTTGCATGGAGCATGACTGGGGTCTCTCAGGGGTAGGACTTCTGTCTCTCTGGAATACTCCACAGTGATATACCACATGCCATTCATAGCATGGATATCCATGGACATGCTTGTCAGCTCCAAAGCCTATGCAGTTTAAAGTAATGGATTTACACCTCTCCTCTAAAGTGAGATTTTTTTCTCAGATGGAAAGCAAAAGCTTAATCTATTGATGTGAAAATCTCTGTAGATACCACAGTGTATGTAGACATCTGACTGAGCTCGACTTATGAGGAAAGATAGTATCCTACAGAAAAACTCAGACAGTCAAGGCAAATACTTCAGCAGTGTTGATCTCCAAAACTGTAGTATTTTGAATGTGCACTACAGACTTCTGGAACAACTGAGAAGAAAAATAAGCTATTAACCAAAGTGCAGGATGCTCAAAATATTTGTGCATTCAACAGCACTTTGAAGTGGTTTCAAAGGATTCAGACACCAAATCTCTGAACACTGGGCAGGCCAAACGACATAACATTGTTACTTATTGTGATTTTATAATGAGTTCTACATATGAACTTCTACAGACATGTACTAAGTTATTTAGTTATAGCAGTTATGTTGATAATGTACATGTGAACAGATATAACACCAACAGGACAAAAAAAAAAAGGCACATGAATAAAAACCTTTTTTTAAAAAAAAAATCCCCACAGTGTTCAGAAATGTTTAATTCATTTCATATTACTTGCAAGAAATTCTGTCTTCATTCAGTTTTTTTTTAAAAAAAAAACCATAATGGTTCCCTTTTTGTTTCAGGCTTCTATTTTTAACCTCGTCATAGGCTTGTAGTTTGAAATAATTCTATTTTAATGTTTAATAAAAGACTTTAATTTCCCATATTGGTATTTCTTTCCCCAGAACTTATTGGGAATCATTAATAAGTTTTCAAAAGGTTTTCTGTGCTCTGAAGATTTGTAATATCCTCATAACAGAACCTGAAAAAAGTAGTGCAATGTCCTGAACTGATCTGAGATGAAAATCAACACCAGTATCTTAATTTCCAGACATCCTAGAGGCAAAACTGGCCTAAGATTTTTTTTTTCCAACCCTTCTTCATGGCTTACCATTTATCACTTGTGCTGTACCACTCACTCAGTGGTGCTGGCAAAAATGGCCGTGGGGCTGACCTGAGATCAGTTCTGAAGCAGAAATGAGAAGAGGAGGAGAGGAAGCAGTAATTCATTAAGCTCACATTAAAGTCAAGAAAAAGCAAATCTAACTGTGCCCCAAGGTGGTAGCCAAAGAGGAATGTAGTAGATTTAGATAATATAGACGGTTTTAATATATCTGCTCACATTATCTTGTATTAGCACTGTAGACTTACTTCCCTCAGCAAAAATCACTTTTGTAAAATGCTTAATTTTGAGTGATCTGAAATACATATTTTTCTTTTTTTTTTTTTTTTGTTTTGTTTTGTTTTGTTTTGTTTTGTTTTGGTTTTGGTTTTGGTTTTGGTTTTGGTTTTTTTTGTTCGTAACATCTCAAGTTCTGTTTCAATGCTAGTCTGGTACAATTTAACAAGAAATTTCACTGTTTGCTATCTGAATCTATGGATACAAAGCAGAAGTTATGGAGAAATTTCTGGCATGGGGAAACAGATTACTCAGTTGTTAGCAGCGCTATTGCCACTTGCAATTGTTAGTTTCTCATTTTCTCTTTTTATCTGAGAAGAAACTTTATATCCATCATTGAAATAGTCTTACTTTTATGTGACGCAAATGAGAGACTGGATTCAATATTGACTGTATCAAATTCAGATATTTAAATCAAAGTTCCAGTGAGATCAACTGCACCATCTGTGGTGACAAAAAAGAAAAACATTCAAGGACCCTGATACACATTTGTAGATCTGTTGATTTTTCAGAAACCTACATTTCTCAGCTCAAAATACAAATTATTCACACTAAATTATACTAGTTCAAGAGAATATTAAAGCATGGTCTTTCACAATGTTCAGCTTTAAAAGGACATAATTTTTATATTTTAACAGACTTATGCAGTGCAATTATTCACAGAACTAATGTGCAGATAATTCATATTTTTTATCACCTTAAAATGTTGGAGAATTTCTGTATTTTTTAGACAGAGGTGTTAATGAAAGAGAATAATTTTTTTCAGAACTTGAAATGGCGATAGGTCAAAGAGATGCTTTATTAAATGTATATTTATTAAGTACATAGAATGGAACAACATTTTAAGATTAAGCACCTAAATACATAGTTTAGGCATTCAAATCAGTGACTTAACCTTAGGATTGTTGACAGCTCTGTCTTCCTTTGATTGATTTCCTGCAGTGAAGGAAAGATGCTATTGCTCCCACTTCCACTCTGGATTTAACTGTGGTACTTCATTGTCTTATTATTCATTGATATTGAATGTACTAATATCAGGAAAGAAAGAGGTAAAGCCTTAAATGGTTGCAGATGTTTGACAGCAAAATTAGCCTTCAGTTTTCTACATAAGACATAATATTTTTACTTAAGAGTAATCCTCCACATAGATTCTCTCTCCCCTAGGATGCCCGGGTACTCCAATGTACAATCCATTACCAGAACTTTCAAAGACAAATATCCTCCTCTCACAAAGTCACTGAGCTGCAGCAGTAAAGAATGACACAATCCCAGATAGACAGATAAATAACACAGTCTAACACTGAATAGGGTTTGACCACTTGGGGGATAAAATGATTTCTATTTTGTTTTGTGATTTTGTGTTAGATTCCGTGACTAATGAATACACGGCTATGTCTCGTCATCTGCAGCAAAGTGCCAGAAGTCCATCTTTATGGAATAAAGTTTTCTGTGCCGGAACAAAAGAGATTTTTATGGAAGCATGCCTGAGTGTATGTAACTCTCTTTACAGAAACAGCATCAGGAAAAAATAGGGTTCTGTTCTAAACGATCACCAGAGCTGAAAAGATGCAATTTCTTACTACAAATTCAATACAAGAATCGCAAATGAAATGTTGATTGCAAAGTGGGTAGTGAATTCCTACATCAGATTTAGTGCAGCTAGTCACTTGGTTAAATATTTTATCACCTTCTATTGCCAAAGCATTCACAAAGCCCCACCCCCGAAAAATATATGACAAAAGCCTCACCTGGACTCAAACCCATGAACTACAAAGATCAATCTCTGGCACTGGAATACTCAGAAATTTTATCTGCAGAATTTCCAGTGGTGCACAGTGAGAGACCAGTTTTGTACAAAGGTGCTTCTACTGCTACAAGGACCAATTTTTTTCCATATAAAACAATCATATTCCTTCAGGTAAGTGAGTATAGCATTACCAGTCTGGAACATGCCTGTTCTTGTTTGCCAGCCACAAACTAATCTCACTTTATTCACCATGGCAACATTGACACAGCTGTCTATCCCTCTGTTTCCATGGTAAAGGACCAGAAGATAGTACTCCACTGCTTTATGCCAGACTTCTGATTCTGTCACAGATTTCCAAATATTCTAATGGTTAAAATTTGTGTAGAAGCCTCTAAAATGTCACAGCCCTTGATCTGGGCGTAAAATCCAAAATCAAAACCAAATCCCAAAACTTAAAACACACAGGAAACAGCCAAAACCAAACTGGATACAAAATACTTGGTCTTAAAAACAAAATAAATAAATAAATAAATAAATGAAAACAGTCTGTGAAAGCAGAACAAATTACAGCTCTTTTCTACCACAACAGATAATGTTAAAACTTTTTCACCAAATCACAGTATTCTTTTAAGGACTTTTTTTTTTTTCCCCTGTACCTATAGCCTTTAAAAAAATCCCCAAAAAACCTCCTAAACACAGCCCTTGTCAAAATATTCGCTAGTCAGAAATCTCTGAAGTGGGAGTTATTTCCCAGCAGTGAGCTCTTTGAAGTTCACCACACAGAGACACAACTTTATGTTTACAGGTAAAAGACTTCAAGTAGCACCGTAGTCAATCTCAGCAGAGTGAATTAAGACATCTAGACACATTTTCAAGTACTATGTTGTAGCCAAAGGTACCCTGTTAGGCTTCATGGTTGGGTCTGAGCACTCCCAAATGCTCTGGGTGGTGGACATCCACTGCCTTAAAAGGCCAATGTGTATAAACTGCTTCTGAAGTGTCCCCTTCAAGCCCTGAAGTCACTTTGATGTTTTTGCAATGTTTCTCCTACCTCTGTTTGAATATAAGACTGTCAGAAAAAGTTCAAAAAGTCTAGGGAGTTGTGTCTGTGATTAATTACCTTATGTGAGTTATGATCTGCTACAGAAATTATTGCTTTGCTTCTGATAAGACAAATACCTACCAGTTACTTTGCCCAGAGCTTTCTCTATTTTTATGACAAGTCTGTAACACTGACCTTAGTGTATACGTTCCTATGCACTTTATTATCATTCAAATATAATGTGCTACTGACACGGTTTTGAGAGTTGTGTTCAACAGCACTGATTCTTGTTCTGAATGCCAGGACGCATTTTGCAGTTTCTAAGTGTGTAGTCAGTAGTTAGTTACAAAGTTGCAATCTTGAAAGATAGTTTAAAGATTTCCTTTCAGAAGCATAGGCATAAATATATGAGTTTATTTCCACATTAGATACCCCATCAATATCACTAAATTGCTGAGCCTGTGGGTATTACCTTGCAAAATACTTCAGTAGTAGAGTCAGTGCTATTGTATCTTGCCAGCAAGTTCCTAGTATTCATTTAGATTTTCCTTACTAGGTCACTTCATTAAAAAAAGATTAAAGTCTACTCCAGCTAGAGGCATGAATTCCCACTTCTGTTTTCGGAGAAGTCTGATATCAGTGCAATTCTGAAATAATCTTGATTATAAAAGCAATGTTAAACAGATTCGTTAGGGGACTGTACATCTCTTCTGGGTCTTTAGTGGGTCACCTAATTCTAACCTTTGTAGCATTTCAGTGCAAGGAAACTTTCCTGAAGAGCACAGCTTTAAAGGTGAAGGAGCTGAGGCAACTCCAAAGGTAAACACAACAAAAAGCCACAACAGTGACATCTGCTGCAGTATTTTCCTTACACCTTACTGCCTAATTCATAACTTCCCACACATGCCTTTTTAAAAGAGATTCACAGAGATCAGAATCTGAGACAGAAGTTCCCTGAAATACTTTTGAGGGAGAGAGGCTTTCCTCAATTAAACAACATTCTGCTTGGAGGGAAACCACCTTAAAATAGCCAGGAGATTAATAATAATATCCTTCCCTAAACCATGTCCAGGAAAGGACTCTGTATTCCCATTCTTCACATTAATCCAATAATTATAACTAAATTGAAGTTTTGAGGGAAAGTGGATGACATTTAAATCCCTCTCTAACCAAACAATGGAGTTTGAAACAGTGTAAGTGGGAAGGCCCACACATAAAAACTCTTGAACAGAGAAATTTTCACTCCTGATTTGCACATGTGAAACCCACTGATCACATGCAGAAAAGCATGAGGGTGGGTTAGCCATGGTATGAGCACACACTGAAACATGCCTCTGTGCTCAGCAAAAACATCTATTTCATTAGGATTGGTGGGTTTTAGGTGTGAACTGGTCACTAGAAAATGGCTTTGTATCAAAGCTTTATGCCACAGCAATAACTTAAATGTCATGGGGGCGTCACCACCAGAAACACAGGAATGGACAGACTTTAACAGCTACAAGGCAAAGGCAATTATGGATATTCCTGATTGCTTAAAGGCTGAACTTTGGCAGCTGACAAAGGCTTCGAGGTCACAAATTCCACATGCTAAGTCCCCTTCTGACTTCTGACTCCAGTCAGCTGAACTGTGCTGACTTTCATATTTTTACTCAAAAGATTAAGTGCATTCATTTGGCTGTGCATGTTGCAAGAGCACTAAAAGACTGCTAAAGTACATGCTCACCATGGGCCTGATCAAAGCCCTCTGAGATCAATGGGAATATTTCCTTTGACTTCAATGGGCTTTTGATAAGATTCCAAATTACCCAGTGGAAAGTTAGCCTCTGAAGGATGGTCCTGATCTTAGCATACCCATGGGTACTGCACTCAAAAGGATCTGGCTCCACACCAGGGTGATACACAGCGTCTCACGTTGGAGCAGATGCAAGTGTGGCACTTGCCACATTCTGGTATTTCGTAAAATACAACAGTGGTGATAAAGGAAGCATATTTTGATTGACAGCTTCCATACTAGCTGGTACTTGAAACAGCTTGCAGCCACATCAGGATCTGGCAGGAAGCCAGACCCCATTCACAATAATGGGACATCATACAAATATCAACAGGGCTGTATCCAAACCAGCTGTTATTATTAATTTCATGTCTTTTAAGAGGAAGAGAGGATTTCAGCCATTTGAAAGGATTTTTCAAATGAATAATTATACTGTTTGGTGATATTTAATTTCTGTTTACCTCTGAATGCTTCTAAAGTTGTAGCTAGTGGTCCCATATGAATTAGATTTAGAGATACAATTGCTGTTTAATTTAGCTGATTCACTTGTGTGGATGAATGTGTCTTCTGCATTTTTGTTACAGGAAGTGACTTTTTGAAGAAAATTGAAAGCAACTGAATGTCGACAAAAAAAGAAAAACAACATGAAGTTGGAGTTTAGAAAACTGTGCTTTGATTTAAGAGTCTGCAGACAGTTTAGAAAATAAGAAAAAAAAATTTGCTCTTGTTGTGGAAAAAGGTTCAACAATTGGAGATAAGAAGTGAACAAACAATTCACAATGAATCATCTCAGCTCCATGGAAATTTTCAGGGTCTTCATTCCACTTTGCTTTAAGAGCTAGCTTGAGAGTAGATGTGCAACTCTTTTCTGTTATACTACTTTCTTTTTATTAGAGAGAGTTTTCGACAAATAGAGATTCAAGTTCAGCTATATCTTTTCCTCTGCAACAGCTGAAAATTTTTAGATGTTTTATGGAAAAGATTTAGTTCCTGTACTACAAGAGTGTATTAGAGTGAATACAAACATAAATGATTGTGGAAGAATAAAGAAAAACCTAAGCTCAAAGATTATGTGAACTGATCAGGTAAAAGGGGTATATGTATGGTCAAATTTACTACCAACACAGAATTTCATAGCTCTTTTAGATGATTTAGATATGATATTTTCATGTGGAAGAGACTGTCAATTCTTCTTTTGATACTGTTTCTATTCTTTTATTGATATAATAATCTGTGCATGTGCACATATGTATGTATATATGCAAATGTATTTATACCAAAACAACAAAAACTACAGATCTTAATGTTAGAGGAACCCTGAAAAAACACCCTGTATTTTCTTAACCCTGATGTGGAGGAGTTACTTTGAATGACAGATTTCAGAAGAAACCCAAAAATATAGAAGTGGGTAGGTGTATGCAGGGATTTTTTAAAATGTGGAGCAAGTTGCAAAAGGGTTTGGTTATGATTCAAAAACTGTAGGGGAAGGAGAGGGATAGTATCAAAGGAGACTTCTGTTTCTGGCTGACTGAGGGTGGTAGCATGAAACCTTTAAAGGAAAGCTTTAGACAGAAAAGAAAGATTAGAAGCCTGGTTTAGTCATCCAGGTTTTGAGAAATTAGTGAGCTGCTTAAGTTGAGATATGAGAATTTGAAAGAATAAAGGACTCAAAGACTCCAGATCCCAAAGAGAGGTAGTGAGAAAAAAAGAAGAAACAAACAAAAAAAATCAACCAACCCTACTATCTTGAAAGAAACACCAGTATTGGTCACACCCCTGTTATGAAAATAGTCTCACAAATACAGTGGGGTTTAGTTTTAATTGTAGTCACCACTGGGACTGATGGGTTCACTGCTCTAGAGAGTTTATTTTTCACACTCTGAAGTCATTGTTTAGACAAATAATACATGGGATTTTTCTCCTTGACAGATTTGAGTACTGTTTTCAGTCCTAATCTTGTTATCTCAGTCTCTATCTTTCTGGTTTTCCTTGCTGTTTTATCTTCAGATTTCAAATAATAAAGTCAAAACTTGGGCTTCTGAAAAAATATACTAAAAAATGAGCTCTTCAGAAATAAATTTGAAAATGTATGTATCTCCAAATTAAAGCTGCTAGACTTTTTACAGCTCTACCTTAGGAAATTTCCAACCTGCATATGAAATACATTTGTGCTTTCTGTGCTTGTAAAGTTGTTACTAGCCTGACTGAATGTGCAGCTGGTAGTGATCTACAGTTTGTGTTTATCCTACTGAGTGAAAATGAGGGAGGACATATTTGTAGACTCATTCAGCTAAAATTCTGAAATGCTGTCTCATATACTTTATTCTCTTGAAATGCTGCCTCGTTCAGTCAATTTTCTCAGAGGTTCCTTTTCACTAACAATAGCACCAGCACAAAAACTTTTCATGTTTAAAAACAGCTGTATGTCGGAGGTCAGTTTCTGTTCATCTTAAGCTGTAAGAACTTTCTTAGGACAAGACTAGGAAAATACAGGTTTGAGGGCAAGTAATTTTAGGTAACAAATAAAATTTATAGATGATTAGTTATGATGATAACTTAGGAGATAAAATATTTTTATGGAATCACTTTTACTTTAACACATCCATTAGTAAAGCAGAATACCACTTTAAAGAAAAATCTTTTGCAAAAGCTGCCCCTCAAATTATTATCTTCTAAAAATCTCACCTATAATTTTCCGTAACTTTGGATCCTGGAATTTTCCAAATATTTAAAAGTCACATTTATAAAAGGAAACATTGATTTTATTTAAAATACATGGAAAAGAACATAGGTTTTATGCATCATTCTGTCTGTATGATATCAGTGCTTATAAGTGTACTTGCCACTACTAGTCAGTACTGTAGATATATCCCACTGCTTCCTTTTTGATAGTGTCTTGATGCTTTTGTTTTGTTTTGCTTTGGTTGGTTTTGTTTTTGTTTTTTTTCTGCCTGTGTTGTAGTAGCTCTTTTTCTCTCTGTGATACACCAAGATACAGTATTCTATGTTTTTGTAATATAGGAGATGCTGCTTTATCTACGTGCAGTACTGTCTTTTTGCTCAACATCCCCTTGAAAAGAACAATTATTTTCCTGAACCAACACTCCAACACTTTAACAACTGTTGTGAGTAGTTGGACGGGGGGGGGTGGGGTGGGAATTTGTCTATTTTTTGATGTTTATAGGTTTTTGGTTGCTTGTCTCTTTTTATCTTTTCTTGATGTCACAGATAAGCATTTCTCATCTATTGAACTTCTTACACCATGTGGATAAAATCTGATATTGTATGCCATAGTGTGTGATTCTCTTTGCTTTTACAGCTACTGATTCTCTTTAGTATATTTATCTGTTTATGTGACTTATCTTCAAATGCGCTACCAAAAAAAAAAAAAAGGAAAAAAAAAAAGGGGGGAGGAAGGAATAAGATGTACCTACTTATTTGCATGAAGTGGAGAAAATTGTTTTATTTCTGCTGCCTTGTTCTCTAGCTTTCTCTGGCATTGAATATACACTTTTACTTCTGGGCTTTGAGGGCTCTACCATTTTTGTCATTAAAACAGTCTTGTGATTCAAAGTATTTGGTAATAATGACTGTGTCTGTCACTTCACAAAAGTGCTATGCCTTTCCCACGTAAGCCATTGTTTTTCTCAAATGCTGGGTGTCTATACTGGAAGGCAGTCCTCCTCCATAGTAATAGCAGAACTCTTTTTGTTCAATCTTTTTCTTTTATATACTTTTCATTCAGAGCACACTTGTAAATCACTCAAGTAATAGTCTATTTCTTTGGGCTGAATTTGTTACTATTCAAGTCCTCTGGTTATTACCAGCAGTTCTCCAGTTCATCTCAGATTTTAAGGATTTTCTGTTCAGTAGACTTAATGTGTAAGAAATTATAGATAGTTTTTTATTTCTGGAACTGCATTGCTAAAGTTACACATTCTTTCCAATTCTTTTGGTTCTATGACACAGTTATCTTCATTTTCTTCCATATTTTATTTCCATTTCTCATTTAAATTTTTTATGTACCATATTCATTCTGAAGCCAATGTATTCATTCAATGTCTACTTCTGTTTGTCATACAACTGTATCATTTAATAGAAATTTTGTATTGAGATATCTCAGCTGGCATCCCCCTGAATAGAATGGGAAATATTTTGATGTTGCTGTTAGCTTATCCATACTGCTTGTAGACAATTCGTTGGAAACTGATCTCTTTCATTCATCCAAAAACTAAGATACTGGGAGCCATTCTTTAATAAAGGGATTAGATGTTTGCCTTATCTATGATTATCCCATCTACTTTTAAAAGTATGGAGATTTGTAGCTGTAAATCACTATTTTTTTGCTTCCAACTTTTCTAGAGAAGTATAAGAACTGGTTGAAAGAACTCCACCATAAGTTTTTTGAGGAAAATTTCTCTTTCATAAAATCAAAATGTTCAAGAACATTGCACTCTTCTGGGAAAATTTTGTTTTAGAACAAATTTTTCATAATTGCAAGACCAAAACAAAGTTTGCCATTTTATAATTTGAATTTTTTCTTGTTTTTTGGGTTACTTGCCTGTCAGGTCTCATTCCCCATTCTCCCACACTCTCTTTTATCATTCTGATTTCCCTAAATTTCATTTTGATTTCAGTAGTGGGTGGCTACAGGGGTGGCTTCTGTGAGAAGCTGCCAGAAGCTTCCTCCATGTCCAGCAGAGCCAATCCCTGGCAGCTCCCAAGATGGATGTGCCACTAGCCAAGGCTGTGACACGCAGAATGGTGATAGCACCTCTGTGATAACAGATTTAAGAATGAAGAAAAGACCAAGAGTTGTTGCAGAGCTGTAATTGTGTCCAGAGAAGAGCAGAGTGAGAACCTGTGAGAGGAACAACTCGGCAGACATCAAAGTTAGTGGAGAAGGAGGGGCAAGAGCTGTTCCAAGTGGTGGAGCTGAGATTGCCCTGCAGCCCATGGTGCAGAGTGTGGTGAGGCAGCTGTGCTCCTGCAGCCCATGAGGAACCATGGGGATGAAGAGATCCACCTGCAGCCTGTGGAGTAGCCCCACGCCAGAGCAGGTGGGTGCCTGGGAGGAGGCTGTGACCTTGTGAGAGACCAGAGGAGAGAGAAGCCCACACTGGAGCAGCCTGTCCTCGAAGGACTGCACCTTGTAGAAGAGTCATCCATGCTGCAGCAGTCTTGGGAGGACTGCGGAATGGACTCATGCTGGAGAAGTTCAAGGCAAAATGTCTCCTGTGGGAGGGATCTCACAGTGCAGCAGGGGAACTGCTCTCCCTGAACAACAGGAGAAACCATGGGTGGTGAACTGACCATAACCCCGTTCTGTGCTTCCCTGCACCTCTGGTGTAGGATGTGGAGCTGAAAAGGAGGGAGGGGTGGGGTGAAGGTGTTTTGAAAGTTTTATTTTACTTCTCATTATTGTGCTCTGATTTTGTAAGTAATAAATTCAGTTAATTTTAATTCTAGCTTGTTTTGCCTGTGAGTGATCTCTCCCAGTCCTTATATCAACTTGTGAACTCATCCATTATATTTTCTCTCCTCTCTCCAGCTGAAGGGAGTGATAAAAGGGCTTTGGTGTGTGCCTGGAATCCAGACATTGTCTACCCACTACATTTTCCTTACTTCATTTCTATACAAAATCAAGACAATGATGTAACAAAATGCCACATACTTCCTTGTGTCTTCCTCCACTACATAAGAATGAATTGTTTCAGATCAGTTTTATTTCATGTGGACCAGTATGACTGCTCCCTGAAAGTGTTTGGGCTCAGCCCTTAGGGTAAAGTAGTAAAGGTGCAAGACTGGAAGCTATATTTCTGAGTGATTGTTAGGTACTAGGTCAGTGTTCTCCATAATTTCCAGGTATTACTGGGAAATACTTTTTCTAAATCAATCTTTACAGGGTCTTATTTCAGAACTGCAGAAATGCAATTAACAGATCTCCATGAGAACGTACTCATAATGGGGCAGCTTACTCGGGCAGAAAAATGTTAGGATTGATGAATTTGTCTTTAGATCCTGCAAAGAGAATGGGGAAGAGTGCCAGATGGCCAAGAGAAAGATATAGGGAGTCTGTTATGTTTAAGACTAACAAGTGATCCAGAGGGTAATGCTTCCTTAAGGCATAATCAAGCATTCAGGAGACAGATGGTGGAATGAGTAGGGAGTCAAGACAGTTCTAATTAGTCCAACACCATATGGAGTTGTTTCTTTTCTAGAAGCTCAACCTTCTAGACAGGCCTGTGGGTTTATCTAGTGGACATCCCAGAGATCTTTGAAAGTGTTTAATGACTCACAACCAACCCACTTGCCCAGATTTTTATTTTACAGAAAGAGGTGGATGACATTAAGTATGGGAAGCCCAATTCATAAATCTCCAATACGAAACTACGATGTAGCTGGACTGGGACTATACCAATGAACCAAGAAATTAGAGGAATGCCTATGTCTGATATAGCTGAAGTCTACAGAGGTACCTGAAATATTGCCTCATTTTGTTTTCATTCATAGAAACACATCTTATTTCCAGCCAGCATATAGGAGGAAGTATTGCAATTCTGCTGCAGTTATATATGTGGGCTGTACTCCTGTTTTGCAGGGTTTTTGGCCACTATGATTACCCCTTTTATCACTACTTCTAAAAAGTAGAAGATGTCTTCTGCGTCTTAATTGTATTTATCTATATTTGTATCCTTTTTTTATTTTTTTCACAAAGTCCCACACCATCTGTACATGCTGGGAAAGGCAATGGCTTTTAGTCCTGGGAGAATATGAAAGAGAAAGCCACTAGAGAGCATAGGGTAGGTTGCAGTGCAGACAGGCAGGGACATTTCTAAGATGTGGGGACAGTGGTAAATTAGGAACAGTAATACAAGTGAAATCAGGATATCCCAAATCACATCTGCACAACACTACAGGCTTATTCAGTTGAATGGAGTCCTCATCAATGCCATTACAATGAACACAGCATTTTCTGGATGCATCAAGAAAATATTAATAAAAATATAGTGTTTTATTTTTCTGATACTACCTGGAAGCATTGAGAAACACTGAAAACATGTAGAAGATCTTCTTCAGAAACAGAAAAGTAGTTTTGTCCCTCTACTTCATACTTGTATATGTGTGCTTTCAGTTAAATTTTAAATAAAACTATTATATCTTGTAGCAAGTGATGTTTAAGTCCCAGTATGTCCTAAGAATACTCTTCTCATCAATGACAAGTGGTTAAGTACATTTGTCAAACTTTATCCTCTACCTGAAAAAAATAAATGCAGAATTCAAATCATCTATTATTCTAATGCCAGAAAACCCATTGGAATTCATCCTTACATGTTTGGAATCTCGGTGTCCTTCAGTATAACTTTTTAGCTGACCCCTTGAATTTTTGCACAAAACAAGACAGACTGCTTCCTTTTTGTCACCAATTGCCTACTGCATACTTTTCCCTCCATTTATATTTTAAAGAAGAATTTTAGTTTTTTCACTTCCTATATTGAAAAAAAAAATTCTTATCAACCTATTCTCATTATTTCTTAGTATATTCATTAAACTTAGCCTAAATGTTTATAAACTATTCATTTTATGGACAGAAAATTATTTTTAGTGGTGCTTTACTGACTCCTTTTCAATTCAACTTTCTTTACATACTGCAAGACATCATTACAAATAAATTGAGAGTTATCAACTGACACTCAGAATCTGAGGCAGTCTCTAGGTCATACATTCCACAAAGATAACACTCTTAAGCTACGGGTGAAATTACCTTCTTTTATTTCTTCTGTTACCAAATTCAGACTTTAAGGAGTGATCTAGGCTGCTATTCTTTTCATCTCTGAGTCCAAAGCCTTACTCTTTTACCCCTAAAGCTCTATCTCTGTTCAACTACTCTGAAAAGCTGTTGAGAGATGTAATGACTAACAAGAGCTGCAGTGCCGGTATTATGCAGGTGACACAGCACCAGCATTGCACAAAACCTAAACCCTAGTGTTTCTCAAAAATCTCAGTGTTCCTCTGAAATCAGAATTTGGCCAAAGAGAAATTATATGACAGAATACAAAGAAGTCATAGTCTTAAGAGAAATATTTGTGCTCTATCAGTTTGTACAGGATGAAGTTGACTTGCAGTTGCAGTACATTTGCCCATTATTTAGAATTAGGTCTGGTCAGTGTGACATCTTTGTTGACAAATGTTTTAATGGAATTAACTGTAAGGAAATAATCTCAACAATATTACTCATTTTAAGTTAGGTGTGTACCTAACCTAATTGCCTAGGCTCCATGTATATTCAGCAGGGAGAGTCGCCTCCAGGGTACAACAGATGCCATTCACATCTTGCTCAACACAGTAAGTCAGATTCTGTATCTGATTCATCTTTTCTATTGTGATGTGTCTTCTTCCAGTTTAAAAATCCGTTTGAGTGGAAAAAATACTGTGCTCCTCAACATGGATGTTAAATACCTAAGTAACCACACAGTAGAAGTAAATGATTTTTTTTTATTTCATTTGCCTTCATGCACGACACTTCTGGATCACCTGACCACATATTCTACCTGCTTTCTCTGTGTATTAGTTATTCATGATCCTCAATACTTGTTTCTTCAAGATGTCATCTTGGTTAGTAAACTCCTAATTTCTCCTGAAAATGACTGCCCTGGTGCTTTTACAAGGCCAGATATTTTGCTCCTGCTTATTACTTAGGTGTATTACTTGGTGGCAGCTCATCTTTCACTATGATGGACAGGAACGAAGTGTACTGGAACATAACAATTACAGCCTTGTAAGGCGGAAAAGGAAACAAACTCAGAAAATCTAACTGTTGGGGCTATTTGAAAGTTTTTCTCCCAAGATGAGCATGAAGGATTTGACTATAAAAAGCCCAAGGAAAAGAAATCGAGGGATAATGCAAAAAGTAACAAAAGAGGCTGTGTGCATATGTCAGTGTTGCCGGAGAGTGAAGACTTTGCGACACTTAAAATCAATCCAAACACCTCATATAAAACATTGTTTTAATCCATCAATGCTTGAAATGCATTTTATTTTTACTTTAATAGTCTTTTCTTTTGAGAAAAGTCAGTGCAAATTTCATTGGTGTTTCTCTTTTCCGGAATTCTGTTTTATAAGTGATATTTTACTGGGTTTGTTAATTTTTTCCTTCTTAAATTAGTTATTCATTAAGCATTAACCTTGGGAGTGAAATGACTCTAAATAAAAACTGAAATACATAATCATATTTTTCATCAAAATTACTAAGTGCATAAAACTGTGAATGTGAAATCAAGAAAACTTTTAACTTGTATATCTAATATTTCACATATTTAAAATTACTATATAGGCCAAGTTTTCTATAGGGATTTTTTGTAAAACTAGTTTTCAGTAGCGCACTTCTGGGATTGTTCTTCTCTCTTTCTATTCAGATTCCAACTTTAAGAAGAATTCCAATAAAAAGAACATCTGTTTTGAAGAGTTAATGAAAGAGATTGCTGGAAAGAAAGAGAAAGAAAGTTTTGGGGTTCTTTTGAGGAATAAACTAATTTACCATCAGTAGGAGTGTGTCCCAGTCTATACACTACATTATTAACTGAAATTATCTTGTCCTTATTTAATAACCTCAGTTGCCTTTATGTTAAAATCCTTCTTTTAAAAATCAGATTCTTATTCATTATGCCTTGCCTATGAACATCCTGTAATTCCAATGAAAACAGAAATGTACAGTATTGTAGAAAATGAACTCACTTTCTTTGCTGGAAAGTTAAGGAGGTTAATAGGACAAGTTATTTTGAATCAAATTTTAGCTGCACTAGCTCTGCTTTATGAGGAGGAGGGGACAGTGGTCTGTTGAATTTCCTTGATTGATGTCCCAGGAGAACAATTGCAGGGTCAATACAACTGATTTCCTGAAGTGGACGGAGGGTCCTTTCTGGAGGTCTTGTTAAACTTACTGCGAATATCTATTTCTTCCATAAGCTATCATTTTTTGAAACATTTATCTGTCCATATGGGCTAACACTTTTTCATAAGCTAAACCAGCCTTACAGAAAGAACCTGTTGTACGCAAATGAAATATTTGATATATGGCAATGTGTTTTATGTAGATGATTTTTTTCCCCTGCATGTATGAAGAGAAAGATGTTGATAAATTGTAGCTAGTTCAGTGGAGGGTTACCACAATGGGACAGGATGGAGCACTTGTCCTGTCAGGAGAAGGCAAGGGACAGAGCTGATGCAGTCTGGAGAAGAGATGGCTGTGGGGGCAATCCACAATGGTCCTCCAATTGAAGAAAAAGGAAGCTTCTCAAAAACATCAGTAAAGAAATAGTAGTGTACAATACCTCATTTATTCTCCAACAGCTGGAATTTTTTTCTGAGTTTTACTAAAGACTTCAGCCAGTCCAAGTTCAATGAATTCAATGCTAAAAATAAATTATTATATTAGCTTTAAGAAAGATGTTTGGGTTTGGCATCAGGAAGAAAAAAGAGTAAGACCTAAAAAGCAAAACAGCGGGAAAGAAATTCTACTGTTGAAAACATTGAATAGTAAAACACGCGGTTTTGTCAATCAACAAGGTGTGAAATTAATTGTTCTAGGAGTGTTTCCAGTAGCTGTTCTTATATAACATTAATATAAACTTACTTTGAGAGTACAATTCATTGGTAAACAACGGCTTAATCGTGGGAATTTTACACAGTGATGTTTTCCATCTGCAATTGCTGAATTGTCTGCTGACAATGTTGTCCACTTTTCCACTGCAGTTTCAAGTTTCTCCATGAGAAGATGAGAAAAAATTCATTTTAGGGGTATTAAAAGTACACAGTTAGAAAGTAGGTCTGGGTAAATGGTTTGGAAAAAATACAAATTTTATCATGCATGAAAAGCACAGAGCACAGAAATAATGCAAGAAAATAATTTCTTATGCTTTTTAGCCATCCTGTGTGTCCACATTTATCTAAATACCAAACCAAAACATCTTGGGTGATTGATCATTGCTTCAAGAAGCTTCTAGTCCAGATTTAGCTTGCCTTCATGCAACCATGCAATGACACAAAATGTCATAAGTGATGGATATGGCTCTGAGAAAAATACAAAAGTACACAGAAACAGCATTATGAATTTTTTTTTTCTGATTTTGATTCATTTGTCATCCATTCTGAACATTTGTGAAAATAACAGAAAATCCATGAAGGTCTTTGATCTTTGGAGGGAAGTTTTGTGGAAAAGCAGCTTTACATAGAATCACAGTATCTTTTAGGTTGGAAAAGACCTTTGAGTCACCTTCCTTTGTCTTTCCATTCCTCCCTTTCTTGAACACATATCTTATCTATAACAAATTTGAGATGCGATAGCCTTCTTGAATATGTCAAGATGTAACTTTCAAAGCCCTTGTGACTGAAATCTTTTGCCTTGCTTAAAACCCAAGCAATGTAAAATTACATGGGAATATACTAGACTGAATCCTCTGCTCAGTTCAGAAATTCTGTGTGACACAGACACCGAGGGATAATCATATGGCTGTTTTCTATATAGCACCACTACAGGTTGGCTTGCAGGGCTGTGAGAGCATTTCTGCCACCACCACTGCACTCTGCTGGCACGTGGGATCCTTTCCATGCTTGTCAAGTTCTGCCTTTGGTGTCCACAATTCAGAAGACTGTGGTTTATATTGTGTCACAATATTTGTCTGCGTGAACCCTCTTACACAGGAGAGCTGCAGTAGTTCTGTCACTTTTGAGGAAAATTATTCCTTCGTTAAATAGGACTGAAGATTTCCAACTTGGTGATTGTGACAAAAAATGGCCTTGAAAATGTGCTTGAAAATGTTTATCAAGGACCTTAACAAGACATCTTGCCATTGTTTCCATCCTATACTCATGGAATCTGCTGTGCAAATTAGACGAGAGGCCAGTCCAGAACCCTTTCCTAGATTTCAGTCCCGAACTGTACTCCTCAAAGGTAGACCTTGGGTGCACATTACAAAGAAAATGGTCAATACTTAATGAACTGGGTAGGAGAATTTACTTAGTCACTAATAAGCCACTTACAGAAATTGTAGCACTCGTTTTAAGCCATACCTCAGTGCCTAGATTATTGAATCATACATGTTCTGAGTTGCAATTTAAGACAAAACAGCTATCTTTTTTCAAAGACATTAAATTATTATATGCATATTACCTTATACATACAGGTCATATCTATTTTAATTAGAAAACACTTAGAAACTCTCATGGTATGCAATTTTCCAAGTGAAAAGATTATTACTTAGGTATTAGTGGAGTTAGCAAGAAAACAGAAAATGCTATTTATTGAGAAATTCCTACAATTTGAATAATCGTAATTCTCTGTGAGAATAGAAGTCAGTGTTTCAAGGCATTTTGTGGAATCAAAGGGCTTAAATGCTTTTTTTAGAAACTATGTAACCCTTCAAAACACTAGAACAAAGCAATATGCTTTAAAATTTTAAGTATAATTAATATATATATTAGGTACAAGAACTAAAATTGAATATCTTATTTTTACTTTCAATCATATATGTCAAAGAAACTGAAATATTTGTGTCAAACACGTTTTCATTATGAGGGAATTTTTGAATCAACTTCATAGTTTTATTTTCCTTTTAATTTTTCCTATTAACTGCTTAAAACTAGTCATTCGTGTACTGATCCTCATAAAAATGTGTTTAGTAATAGGTGCTGAGGGCATTTGAGCAGGTGGAAAATGAAAATGGGAAAAAATAACTTAAATTACCTCCCTGCATAGAAAGTACAATCCTTGTCAATATAAGGCACTAGTTGCATCTGTCTGGAGGAGTATACACAATTCCAGTGAAGTTAAAAAATATTAGTTCAGACTGATTACTAATATGAGAAAGGGTTTCGAAACTTTCCAACCTTTTCTGTTGGAAAAACTTTAGCTGAGTAAAATCAAACTAGACTTATTTTAGCTAAAGAATAAATTTCAACAGAATAATAGAATATATATTGTCAATTAATAACTCCTGTTCATAAATTACAAGAAGGTTCTTAATATCTGAATGTTTCACTATTTCAAGTATGAGTCATGAGAATACAGCTGAGTTAAAATGTATTTTTAAGTTCTAGTTTCCTAAATTTGGGGTGAAATTGTGTGACATTTGCTTACAATTGCAGGAATTAAAACTGAATATTCCATGGGCTGCTGGGAGGTGCTTCAATAAGTACCTGAGGCTTTTTAAAGCAAGCAATACTCTTGTTTGGCTTGCAAGTTTTCTTTACATGAAAGATAAGACAGAAGGCGCATTTCTGATAGGGAGAGAAGGAGCTAAAAACTGCAACCATTAACTTAAAAGCACTTTCAAATCCAGTAATCCAGGGATATCCATTAAATGCTTTTCTAGTTCTATATGCTACACTCTCATGCTGCTAAAGGACAGTGTTTCCAAGCATGCCAGCCAAGAAGTATTTTAAATGAAGTCTTTAAACAGCAATGTGATGAGAAGGTAGTCTGCTGTGTTAACACCTCTGTTGTTGAAAGATAAGGTCATATTTCTCATTGTGACTTTAATGGCTGCTTCTTACTCTGTGTTTCTGCTCCCTGTGTGGTCTGTACTTATATCTACTACTTTAATAACTACAGCAAATTTTTACCATGACCATTAGCACAGTAGAACAAATGCAGCATGAAAAAACTGATAAATTATTTCTCGATTAATGTACCACCAGCAAATTTGCTTCTTGTTATTTTATTATTGAGTCCATATCCTTTATCCAGAAAGCATAATTTCAGATTTCAGTCTTGCATTTATTTTATCTCAGAAATCTTACCGAATTGGCTAATATGCCAATAATATATGGACTATAAAACAGGAAGTCACCTTTAAAAGTCATAGAGCTTTTATATTTTTACTCTTGTGTTTGATTATGACTTAAGTTGAAAATAAGGAAAATGGAAAGTGACACCTTTGTTTTTTACCTCCTTAAAGAGAGTGAAAAATAAGAGGTATTTCTTGGTATTGTTCTTAGGGAGTCTTTTTCATCATAGTAGTTACGGCTTTTTATTATTTGTTTCATTGCCCATCAATATGCTAAAAGTGAATTCACATTCATATAGTACATGGATGGAAAGAACCATTATGATTATCTATTCCAAACACCTGTGTAGCAACCCATAAAATCTGAACTGATACTTCATGCATCAAGTTCATATCTTCTGCTTGAGAGACAATAGATCTTTTAGAAAGACACACAGTTTTGATTTAAAGTCTTGATTCTCTCTGACTAGTGTTGGCACCTCTCTAACACATGCATCAGTCTTGGAAACACACTATAAGTAAATGGGATCTTGAGATTCCACCTCCTTGAGTTTCATGTTAGGATTGTTCATATAATATTGACTTTCACAGTATTTTTAATGCACTCAAAAAAGAAAAAAAAAACAACCTCTTACAGGTGCTTCACATTAGCAAAAAATGTTAAGAATGAGTGGTGGTATCTGCATAAAGCAGAATAAATATCATATAATATCATATAATATTTCTGAAAACAAATAAACAAAAAAAGCCTCCAACCAAAAAGCCTTTACAGTTATAGCAACCACAGACACAAAGCCTGGGTTAAAAATTATAAGTGAGAGTTGGTCAGAAAGCCCACCTTGATCTTTGTCCTTCTTCCTTTGATTGATAAATTGCAGGATGTAGATAAACACTTCCATCAGTTCTGTTAATCCTTCTTATAAGATTGTACTTACACAGGGTTTTTTTTGTGATTAATCAAAGGAAATATCTGAAAATTTTGTGAAAGTGAACTTTTTTGTGCATTCACTAAGAGGCATAGCAGAGACTTACGAGTAGATTTCTGTTCTTCAGAGATAAAATAATTTACAATAAACTAAAACAAATATGCAAACAAAAATAAAATGAGCTAAATCAACTTGAGAAAAAGTAATTTTGCCTCATGATGGACCTTATTTTGGAAAACATACATTTTTTTTCAGATGAAAGGAAGAACAAAGCTTGCTTTCATTCAGGATGAAATAAAAGCTTTTACATTCAAGAGTCTTGCTAAATCTCTTGTGAAGAAAGAATCATATTTTTGTCTAGCTACAAATCTAATGCAATATTATATACCCATTTTCTTTACCTGTATAGGAAAGGTGACATTAAAGGAGTGATTAATCATAGAAAACATTGATAAAAGCAGCTCTGAGGTATCACCCAACCTGTGCCTCAGTCAAAAGCAAGATTAGCTACCGATTTGTCATTCCTGATTGATACCTCTTCAGTCTGATCTTAAACGCTTTCAAAGACAAAGTCTTTACAAGATCTTTAAAAAATCCATCCTAAAGTTTCACTGTTCTTACAGTTACGAATTTTTTTCTATGCATCTGAACTACAGCTGGTATGCTACAATCTCCTCTCCAGTTGTGCTGCCTCCAACTTGCTGGGCACATTGCTGGCCACTGCATGTCAGCTAAGGCTGGAGCAGTGCTGAATAAGCACAAGGATTACTGGCTATGTTCTGCAGAGGGTGCTCTGCTTGTACACAGCAGTCTGATATTTGCTTTCTTTGTAGCAACATGACACAGTTGACTCATGCTCAGAGAGCAATCTGCTGTAATTCCCAGATCATCCCCATTTGGCCAGTTGTTTCCCATCTTATATTTGTGCAGCTGATGGTTCATACATAACTGGAGTACTTTTCACTTGCCCTTTAATCTTGTTACACTAGATCAAATTCAAATCATCAGCTGTTGTATTCAGTGTTCCTTGGTGACAGCTACTTGAAGTATTGCTGGACAAAGATTGATTTTCTGTGGGCAATTATTTTCTAACAGCAAATCTGCACACTATTGTATCTGTTCCTCCTTACTCCTTTTCTTCCACTGACTCTAGATTCTTAAGCAATGACTTCCATAGAAGTCATAAAAGTCATTGCTATAGGATGAGTGGTGCATATCTTTTAAATTCACATTATTAGGACAAAGAAAAGTATGGTTTTTGTTCGTTGGGTTTTTTGTGGGTGTGGTTTTTTGTTTGTTTGTTTTCGTTTTTCTTTTTTGTTTTCTTTACAGATATATATTTACAATACATTTTGCTGGTTAAGAGAAAGACAAAACAAACCTGAAGGATCTGACAATCATACTCCTGTTTGTAAGCTCTTTTAAATCATAAAATGAGATACAATTTCAGGACTAGGATCCCTGTCAGGACTTGTCAGGGGATATGTGGTGTTATTTTTTGTCTTAATTTATTTCTTTCTGCCTCAAAACTATTTATACTCATGTACACAGATGCTGAGTGAAAGACTACAAGTGTCACTGTCATGTACACCTGGGGTCACCACATCAGAATTGTGTGCAGCACAGTTCAAGGGGTTTATTTGTACACCATATTGAATAATTTACTAGGCTGCACCAATATATATATATCATAAGGAAAATATTATTAGATTGCATATGTCATTAATCAATGTTTTAACATAGCCAGATATTCTCAGCATGGCTTTGTTATCAATATGAGTTTCATATGGTGTTGTGAAGAGCTCAATGACAGTGCTAACTAAGACTCCATAAAAAATCCCCAGATTTTGCCTAACAATTTTGAACCACTTTTTTTCCCAATATCTATAAAATTTTATATTTTATATATTTTCTATTTATTTTTATATATCAATTTATGTACCTATTTTGGGCCTTACAGTAAATCTGTTAAAATAAAATGTTTGGAAGGCTATAGGTGATCCACCTAAATATTATTAGAACTTTGTTGTTATTCCTGGTTAATATCTGCCAAACCTGTCAAGGTGCATCAGTACAGATGTGCCTTCGTACAAGAGCAAACCTTTTCAATGTGAGGAAAATATGACTGAGTATCAGAAGGATTAAGTGTTCTGTCAAGGATGGTGCTGCAGTTCTGAATTATTTACAAAACATGGAATTCAAAATACTGAAATTCAGCATTTCAGAGTCACAGTTTTCAAACTGCACATCTGAGAAATACACTTTTTGATGCTTTCCAACTTTGGGGCAAAGTTAAACACAAGTCATTTCTCCAGTCTTGAATACTTCTATTGATTTTGGACTTTGAGTAAAAGAAAACTCAGCCGAGGTCACAAAGTTTCTACTGTGGCAGCCACAGTGCAAGTGATTAAAACCCTGTCTCTCACCTTAAGTGTTCCAATTCAGTCCTGTGAAGTGTAGCACCTCACCTCAAGTCCCAGCCAAATCTCAAGGGACTTTGAATTGACATCACAAACACACCTCTAAGTTTAACAAAGAAGCCTAAAAAGACAAACAAGGAAAAGAAATACTTACATGCCAGGAGCAGCTATTCCACAGAGATTCGATCCAAAAGAAAGCTGGAAGAAAACACTGCAAAAGCACATTTTTTTACTTTCAAGGGCTGTAACTAGCCCCTGCTCCTACCATAGGAGAGCTCAAGAGTGTCCAGATAAAACACTCTCATCTTTTACCTTAATGAACTCTGAGCTGACAAGTCTTTTATGACAAATTCAGCACTCTAGGAGTAGCTTCAAAACTACATGAGATTTAGAGCCCCATTTGAAGCCATATCTGGTTTGTCTCGCCTCTGTGACAGGTTCTCACAGTTCTCATCTGGGTCAGTAAATGGAGATCCCATGATAGGGAAAACTGACATCCCATTCATCTTGCTTTGCATGAGTGCTTTGCCTGTCAAAACAGCCACACAACAATGTTAGTTTTATATACTCTTAAGAAATGCAGCCCCAAATTGGCTGCCAAAACACAAGCAGGAAGAGTGCAGACAGAAGCATACACTAAGATGAGGAAACAAATTGAAAATTTAGATGAATACAAATAAAAACCAGAGGTGTTGTCATCCTTCCTTTTTTAGCCAGAGAGATGTATTGCCTTCTCTCTCCCCCACATGCTAGTCAAAACCAGGTGCATGAAAAATGTCCTAGAGTTTGAGGTCAGAAAGGATGATCTGATCATTTAATTCATCCTTCCCTCAGGGTCTTATATCGCTTCCAGTAGTCTTTAATATAACTCAATGACCTTGGTTAAGATCAGGCATCTTTCTCAGCACACCAGAACAATTGGTATAGGCCTACATTTTAGATAAGTGTGGGAGAAAGTGAAACACACCAAGAGCAGATCGGACCACTTTTGTGCAAGGGAATAAAGAGCTCTATCAGACCACAGCATATGTCTGATTGAAGGTGGTGGGGTGTGTAATTTGACTACAATTTTTCTTTATTCAAAATGATATGTACTAGGGATGTGTTGAAGAGAGTGATTTTTGTTTCCCAAAGCCCTTCATAAAAAGAAGTCAACTACAAATTTCAGAGAGCCACAGATGTTAGAGCCAGAAGAGGCCACCATACACTGTGTAAATCTGAAGCTTAAAAGAATAATAACTATGCCAAAATTGGTTATCAGTGGAAAATCATTATAGGGGAATGTTATAAGTAGCACTCAGAAGGCTTTAAAACTCCTGTTTTGTTTGGGGATTTTTTTTCTCTCTTTTAATTTAAAATAAATATATTATTAATTGTAAAATGTGTAAGTTACACTAAGGGGTAAAGTGGTAATTTCTGTTGAGCATAAGGCAGCTATAGAGATTTATTGAAAGAATTTGTTAAGATGGTTTCAGGAAATGTGCATATATGTCTAAGAACTGTTCATTTTCACTATCTCAACAAGGTAAATAGATAGATAAATATATAGGTAAATATATAATTTATATAAATATATAAAGGTGTTTATACAGGGAGCAGGAATGCATTCCCACTAAACACGGAAAGTTGCTACTTTGAAAGAGACTAAGGTATTTAATACAAAGGCAACTCAGATGGGGTCTCAAAAGCAGAAGGACCAATATGCTCTTTGCGTTTATAGACTGCAAAAGTACTACTTCTCTGAGCAGGAATAAGACAACTATGTGTCTCCTTTGGTTTTGTTCTGCATATGGAATACTAAAGATAACAAGTAAAGTTTTCCTGAGGTTCTTGAAAAAAACACTCAAAGACTTAAAAGGCTGTTAATTCCTGAAGAACAACGGCAAAACATTGCTCTGAAAACAGTTCAATCTGCGTAGTTTATCAAATTGAAAATAGAGAGGAGGATTGTTTATAGTGTTTATATTCTTTTATTTTAACAAAAACATTGAACTACATTATCAAAAGAATGAACAAATATCTTTTTCTGAGCCATCATACTGAAGCTACACAGCCATTTGAAACATAAGCTTTTTGCCAAATAAAAATTATGGGGACATACATGTTAGCAAAATTGTCAGTTTGTGATATACAGCATGTTAAACAGAAATTATTGTAAAACCTTTACCTCTAAATTCTATGTATATATCCAGGAAAAAAGATATTAGCTAAAAAGGAAGTGAAAAACATATTGTTTGTGCAACAAATAAATATTCAATTATAGTAATTTTAACTCATATGATGGTAGAGAAGGGATAGGAGTGATGAGAGAAGAATTCCTCAAAATGAAATACATTTCCACTTGAACATTGTAGGATTCTTTCTCTTGTTGCATTATGATTATGCAAAGAAGTATAATTGATTTTATTTTCATCTGCCTGAAGTAGGAGATAATTGTGTTTATATAAATGTAAAGAAAATACACACGCATATATATAAGAATAGGTAATAAAATAAAGCAGTTCAATTTTTTGTTCATTTGGCAAGATTTGACAGCATTTTAGCCTAGATAAAGGTTTACTGTGGAACATTTAGAAGACCTCATGCTACCCTTAATAAACAACGTGTTGCTTTAACTAGTGCCTAAATGATATGCAAGTCAAATTAAAGATGCCATTTGTCATCTGTACTAGTAAAGTGACTCATGCACAAAATTAAAAAAAAATAATTGCCATCACACAGTCTTTTATTTGCTGCTTCATCTTTATATAACATGAGGGAAAAAAGGCAGAACCACTTAGACTCCAATGAAGTCTGAAACAGATTATAAGGCAAATCTAGTCAATTGTAAATGCTTATGAAAAAAGAGTTTAAAAGGAATAGTGAATTTACTAGGCTCAAAAATAACCAATAAAAAGAAGATTAATTGAAAAGGGTAGGTAGATGAATGACAGGCTTCACTTTACAAGCAAGATAAATACAAATAGACTTCAAATTTCAAAAGCTTATATTTGCAAAACTTTGGTATGTTTTCTACTGAGATTTATTCCTATTTACATCTCATTGCAATTCTTTCTAATTCTTTGACCATCATAATGCTGACAGCTATATAGGAGATTGAATACAACAGTTTCCTTCTTATATATGAACAGACATGCCATATTTTCACTCTAGTTATTTAAAGCCCAGAGGAAAAAAAATTAAAGTGGTTACATAGTGCCCTGTATATCAAATGAAAATACATAAACAAACCCAGCCTTGCCCACATCTGTAAACGACAGAAAATAATTTTAAGACAGAGCGTTTGAGATCTACTTATGTTAGAGGAAATTCAGGTGTAAGTATAATATTTTAGCAATCTCATTACAAGCTTCATGACTAGCATGGCTAAGGGCCACTTGTTAATGCATAAAATACTTTAGTGGTCTAAAATTTTCGTATCAAGTCAAAATATCTGAAATCCCTGAGAGACTGTTGATTTCAGCCCCATATCTTTACAAGGATGTGGTATCTCAGTGAACTACATATGAACTGTTTTATTTCCTTTCATGTTTTCCATTTGTCATTATAACAGTGATATCACAGTGCTGGCAAGTCAAAGGGAGAACATTACTGTTATAACTAGTATCATCAAATATTAACAGTGTCTCATTTACAGTTAGATATCTATTACTGTCCAAATGTTCCAAATATTTTTCTGTACTGGTCTGAATTCTGGGACTAAAATAATTTTTTTTTAATGCTGTGAAGTCCTCACAACACAGTAATAATTTTTTTTTCTATTTTTGCTCATATCAGTATAGTTGTAAGCATGCTATTTTGTCTGCAATTTTAATTTGGGTAATACTATAGCGTTTGTAAAAAAAGCAACTCTTCTTTTACTCCTTCACTACAAAGAAATGCTTGCACATCTAGTAGTCTTGAAAAGAAAGAAAAAGAAATTCCCAGACCACACAGGTTTTCATAACAATCCTGCTATAGCAGCACTCAGGAGAACTGCAGGTGCAACCTGATGGTTTCAATGCAATGCCCTTGTAGAATCTTCACCAGGAAAAAATGGGAAGTATTTCTATTACAACACCTTTATCACTGTCATCTTCATCATCATCATCATTGAATACATTTGTACAAGCAACTTCAGGACAGTGAACCTTTGCCCACCCAAAAAAGGTTAGAAATTTGTGTTATGCATCATATTGTATGTGGAGTGGGGCATACATCATATAATAGTGGACAACAGTGGGAACATTTAAGTCAATAAACTTTTTTAGGATGTGAGAAATTGAACCCTGTTGCAGACAGGTAAAAGAAGTTATAAAAGAAAGGTCTTATGAAATAAGGCCTTGCTGTGCTAAACTGCCAAAGCTAGTCTGTCACTTCTTCTAAGTGCAGCTAAGCAGTTTGCAAGTTCCCATGCAATAACAATCTTGGGTATGAAGAGTTCATTAACATGACAACCTATTCTTGGGGAGAAAAACAGGTGTGCCAGTATAAATGTTAGACCTGTTCCATGAGAACCCACAAAGGAAAAATGTAAACAACCTGAATCTTAGCACGAACACACAAATCACCTTCTGACCAATAAAAGAAGTAATAAGAAAACTACCAGCCAATGGGTGTTGCACCTGAGGTCTGTGAAAACTGTATAAAATAAGTTATGTGAATAAAGAATTGGCTTTTCCCACATGAAGCAAATGGAGTCTCAGCTGACTTATTACAACAGAACTCCAAAACTTTAGATATCTAAAATGCAAGTTGTTTATTTGGTTAGGTTTTGGAAGGGTTAGCAAGAGAAATGGTGATTTTCTTTTTGGTTTTGCTGCAACTGTCATGAAAATGAATTTGTGTGTTTGTTTAAATGCTTGCCAAGGGCATGGAGAACAACAAACAAAATTCTCTTAGTTATGGTAACATTACAAATGACGATAGTTGTTAATGTAAGCCCCAAATTAATTTTGCTGTAGCCTGAAAGTCAAACTTTATTGCAAATGTGAGTGAAGACAGCATTTTACGTCCAATACACAATTGTTCATTCTTGAATGCTAACCACAGATTTGTTTTCATTTTGTCTCAATTCATGGTTTTTGTCTTTGCTTTACATTAGTCATTCTGAAGTAGCAAATGTGCAGGAAGGTGGTAGACTTGTGTAGAAGAGATTTTTCCTGCTACAGCATCTTGTGATAATATGTTGACCTGAAACTCCACAGCAGTAATTCCAGTGAATGTTACAGAAATTGCTTTCAAAGGCAAATAGTGCCTGTAGGCACTTAGCTCAAGGCCTGTGCTTCCTTCTTCTGTCTCACAAAGGGGCCCTCAAATCTTAAGAGCTACAGCTGAGCCCTCTCTCCTTGGTATCTGTACATATATACCATACCAAGATATCATAGAAATGCACTACAGCTGAACCATGAAGTTCATAATCCCAGCTGAATGCTCCCACAGTTTGTAGGTGAACACTGTGCAATGATTTTGCCTCATGTTTTCTAGACTGTATTTCTTAGGATTATCTATGATATTCCAGAGTTTCAATAGTTTCAAGAAGCTGACATTATTTATGGCATTTTAAACAGTCTCCCCAAAATATTTTAAAAGTAGTATACATCTTCTTACTGACTCAACATCATTTCAGTCTAGACTAGAGATGACAAAAAGAAGGTTCTGCATTTTCCTTTAAGACTTAATGCCGCTGGGACATTGGCATTCCTACTTTTCCAGTAGTATTCAGTTTGATTTGGTTTTGGCAATAGTTTAGAAATTATCCTCCTGAAAAAATATTTTAAAAACTATGTAATATTTAAAACCTCCTATAAACCCCTATACTTGTCTTGAGATAAATGAATGTAGAGTTTTACAGAGGTGAGTAAGTAACAAATGTTACTAATAGCAAACACCCCTAATTCCTTAAGGTCTTTTTCAAAATGGTTTGCAGTGGGCATGTGGAGAGGATGTGGTGATGTAAGCATGGTTATGTTAGCAAAGATTATCCAGGAGATTGTAATTCTCTTATGGCTTCACTGTCAGATAATAATGTGGCATGCTGATAATTTTTTTTTACCACAGCATCCTAGACTGTATTTCCTAAAATGAAAGTTTGAAACTTACAGGAAAATATCAATTTATTTGTTATGCAATCTACCTGTGATAATTCTGGAAAGAGTAGTCCTTTATATCTCCATAAAAGGCACAGAACAAGAACTGTATCTGCAGACTTCTCGCCAGCATTGCACAGTCTTGACCCCAGGTGGCTACTTTTTGAAATGAGAATGAATCTCTGATCTTTCAGCATTCATTTTTCTTTGCCGAGTCTGCTGCTGAAGTGCCAGCTACTTTCTAAAATTTAAAGTGTCTTCAAAATATTATAGTATTAAAATGCATCTGAAACTCTTAGTCCAAAACTGTCCAATGTAAAAAGTCAGTGAAGGGAAAGAAGCAAGGAAATCACCCCAGGTATGGATGCAGTTACTTACCTTTTTAAAAATTTTTAGCTCTTTAACCTTGGTCAAAACATGAATGTTGTACAATTTTTTTTATTACTGAATAACATGCATTTTATGTTTTCCATGATAGCATCTTCAAAGTCAAATACACTTGAAAAGGTAATAAATCAAATATTAGAGAATAATATACCTACACACAGATATCCTACAACCACCCAGGCAAGCTTTGTCATGCAAGTCCAAAGAAATCAAGTGAGATTTATCTCGCAGCCAAGCAGGTGACTGGATTTGTTTTTCAACCAAAATAAAAAGGCAAAAAATTCCTTGGCTTCCTGAATCCTGTTTATTTTCACAAGTTTTAATGTAGGATTTATTTACATGTTGCATATTACAAATTTACTTCTTATTTAGGCTTGTACAATTTGATGGGTTAAACCTGTTTTGTGGACAAAAAGCACAACACTCTAGGAATTTCTGTTCAGTGGAACTAGTGTTTATTTAAGACCTGCTTAGTAGAATAAACAATTAATTCTATGCTCTTATTTGACTGTGTCTGGTTTGTAAATTAGAACAGCTTTAAGACTTCTGTTTTACTTTTACCAAGCAGAATTTAGTTTGGATTAGGAACTCATGACTTTTTACATCACAAGTACTAAGTCTATTCACTGTTATAGTGGTTTAGTCTGGGATACAGCTAATTATCTCCATAGTAGCTTTCATGGTGTTATTTTTAATTTCTGATGAAAATAGTGTGTTGATAACACACTGATGTTTTAGATACTGCTGAGCAGTGCTTAGACACTACGAAGGTTCCTTTTGTTTTTCACTCTGCCCTGCCAGTGAGGAGGCTGGGTATGCACAAGAAGTTTGATGTTATGACATTGTCTTTCCAAGGAAGCATTACATGTCCTTCCCTGGAAATGGATTAACACCAGCCTGACAAAGGGAAGCAGTGAACGAATTCCTTGCTTTGCTTTGTTTGCATGCATGACTTTCCTTACCTACTAAACTGCCTTTATCTGAATTCACACATCTTCTCTGCTTCTGCCCTTTTGATTCCCTCCTCACCCCATTTTGGACGTAGTGAGGAACCTGTGTGGGGCTGAGCTCTGTATCAAGGTTAACCTACATCTACAAATATTAAGGTCCATTTTAAACCCAGGAAAGTTTTAAACCTAGTTGGATAGAAATAGGTACGTCAGATACAGCTATCATGGTAAGTATAGATTTATGTCCTAAGTAGGGTAGAATTCTTGGGTTGTTCTACAGGTTCTTGTACTTTGAGGACTCCAGCAACTAAGACTAGCTAAAATTAAAAATGTAAATGTTAAAAATGTTAACGAAAAAGAAAATAGAGTGTGTCAATGAGACCTAGCAGAAAGCAGACCCTCAGTAGCCCATAGGTACTGTTTACTGTCGCAAAGGTTCATGGAAGCTTGTGCAAAGAACAATGAAAATACTCATTTTCTGATATCAGACTGACCTTTACCCATATTACAGGCTGAAATGAGCTAATACAATATCCTGAATGGAAAATTTAGAATTGTAGAACAGAATCATGGAACAGAACAGGTTAGAGAGGCCCTCAAGAGACTGTTTGGTCTAATCTTTTATGGGGAAGCTAGGATGGATGACATTATCTAACACCCTCCTCAATTGCACCTTAAAAACCTCCACTGAGTAGGGACTGGGAAGGTTTTTCCCCTGAATGTCTGTAAAAGATTTCTTTCTTATCTTGAGATGAAAACTTTCCCAGTGCAACTTCCACCCATTACTCCTTCTCCATGTGACTCTTCGTGAAGAGAGATCCTCCATCTGGAATATTGTGATAATTTCTCAATCAAGCCTTCTTTTCTCCAGAGAGAAAAGACCTAGTTCCTTCTTGTTTTTCATCACAGGACTGGTGTCCCAGCTCTTTGATAATTTTTGTGGCCATCCTTTGGATTCTTTCTGGTCTCCACATCTCTCTTGAACTGAACTCAACAGAATATTCCAGCTGGGGCCTCACAAACACTGAGTGGAGTGAAATGACTATGTCTGTGTCTCTGCTAATAATAGCCCTGCCCTTGCTCCTCAGGACCTGATTTGCCTTCGTTGCAGCAGCAGTGCACTGATTTGTATTCAGCTTGTTTTCCACCAGGACCCCAGTGTCCCTTTCAGCGTGAGTTCTCCTCAGCCACACAGATGCAATCCCATACTGGCTTGTTGGTTATTTTGTCCCAGGTGCAGGACTTTTCACTCATCTTTGTTAAACTGCATACTGTTCTTCCTAGGCCATTATTCCCACCTCAGCAGGTGTCACTGTAAGATCTCTCTCCTTTCTGAGGTGTTCATCTCACCATACAGTTTGGTGTCATCAGCAAACTTGGTGAGGTTGCTGTCAATTCCACCATCCAGATAAAGATGTTTGAGAGCCTGGAGTCAGTATTGATCCCTATTGTACAGCATGTGTAATTGTAAAATAGTGCTACTTAATAGAGGAAAAACACCAGTCCAATATGATGTTACTAAACTTATATTTTTCAGTGTGCCATAGTTGTGTGGAAAATAAACTGTTGCCAAGGAATAATGGCAGCCATTGATTTTCACACTTTTAGGCATCATTAAGTCATATAAATCTAAACTGGTACCAGAGGACCCTTATATATAGTAAGTAGAGGGATACTGACATCTCAGAAGGAGATTTTAGGTACTGACTTTAGGAAAAAATGTTGACACCTATTTCTCTTCTGGCATCAAAATAGATAATTACTCTTTAGCTGTCTGAAGATGTAAGAGATGAATCCCATTCTATGAAGTTAATTAAAACACCCTACAAAATATGAGGCTGTCAGATTATCATTTTCATATACATTTCCTCATCATTCTGTCTTTTAAGGGCTTGTCTTGGCTCACAAGAAGACAAACAAGCTAACAAGAGGTTGTGTTTATTAAACACGGGGAAACTAGCATGAGTAATATGAGAATACCCTTAACACAAGGCATTCTACTTTTACTCTGAAGTAAACTTGTCCAAACCAGTTTCAGGTAGAGTAAAAGGTTGACCTTAATGTGTTTACACATTTCTAAACTTCCCATCTTTTCTGCATAAGAGGGCTGACAGCTTCTTTATGCTTTCTCTGTATTATTACCCCTTTCATTTTGATATTCACTACCCCCTGCAGTAGGACAATTTCCTTTTGATTATACCTTTCAAAAAGTCTGTATGAATATGGGATTCAAATAGATTTCCTAGGCAATTCACCCATATCCCTCCTGTGAATATTTACCAGGTTTCAGGAGAATGCCTTTGCTGGGAGTGATTGGTGTATGGGAGTACAGAAAGCTCTTGCACTGCCGTGGTGATCGTGGGGTCAGTCTCAGCTCTGTCCTTTTGCCTTTAGCTAACCTCACTGTACCCATGTTAATGCAGTACTGCTCTGCTACTCAAACTGATAGTATAGGGTTAAATCTTAGGAGCATAGGGATAAAATGTTTCTAAAATCATGGGAATAGATTCAAGAGGAGTGCAAAGAAAGGTTGGGCTTGGGGAGGCCTGAGAAAGGGAACTAGGCTTCGGGAACAAATGTTTAGCTCTGTTTGTACTAGCTCATGTACAACTGCACCTGCATGATTGTCATATGACAAATGATATGATTGTTAAATGTAGTGATTGTTGGTAATTGAATATGATTATTGTTTAATCGTAATAAGAATCATGAGAAACTATGTTTGGGGGGGCTGATGAAAACTACAAGAATTCATGCTTGGATAGGATCAATGCATACAACAGAACAATATGGGTTTAATAATTAATATATAGTTATATAACAGAAAGGGTATAAAACGACTCGAAACCAATGTTGGAGTCAGATTTGGGTCTGTACCCCTGATTCCCAGAGCTCTTCAATGAAAGCACCTGCATATAATCATTCTGTGATTATGTGTTTCAACGCTAACAAAACTAGTTTGGTTTAGTGATTTAGTTTTATAAATTGATAGATTCCGAGGCCTGAGGTGACAATTAGACGCTCCAGTGTGGCTACATATTATAGGATGGGAATGCAAACTGAAGCTCTGCGATTGTGTGAGGGTAGCCCCCTCCCATTTTCTTTCACAAAAAATCATTTGACTTCACAGTCCCAGAGATTATTTTATTGTGATTTCACAATACAGCAGGAAGTAATGGAATTATACCATGCATATTTAGGAAAATTCACAATTTAGTAATATATGTTCTGATGAGGAACATAAACTTATTCCCTTGTATCCTTATTGGAACATTTACTTTTATGTATCATATACACTAAAATAACAATATTCCTCTGAAACAGTACTTGAGATTTTTAAGTTCTAATATGCAGTTCTGTTTATGACAACCAAATATGAAAGTCCATCTCCTTAAACAAACATCTTTGCAACTTAAGTTACTAAAGAATTCTTGAAGGGACCTAGACTAATTATGACTTTATTTATGGCATTTCATATTAAATGAAAATATATTAAAAATATTAAGTTTATGAAGAGAACTTCTATTTTTTTTCAACCAGCTGTGCTTTCCTCTTATTGTTTAGACAAAAGTATGACAAATGCCATGATTTTTACACCAAATATTCGTAAACTATAAAAAATTCAGAATAATTGTCTCGTTTTAGTGGAAATGCTCTATTTTTACACTGGCAAACAATGGAAAAAAGTGTCTGAATACGTATTTCTCTCCTTATTTGATGAATCTCCTCAATGAAGGCAATACTGGGTTTATGTACTAGTCCACCTCATTTTTGATTCTCCTTAATTCTTTAAAAATATTCAGAGGGGTTTTTTTTTTCAGTAAAATAAAGCTTGAAATTAAATCAAGGAAAAAAGAAGCAAAGTATCATAATTCCTGCAAAAATGAAATACAGAAACTTGATAATATCAAAATACAATTTGCCATCAGCACTAATTAGAGCTAGGAATACAGTTATATCACAGCTATAAGAAAAAAAAAAAGCCAATTCTTAAAAAAACGCAAGATTTATTCTTTTTAGTGTCATAATTATTATTCTGCCACCTTCTGGAACCATGATGAGAGAAGAATTTAAGTTACTCTGTCTGAGCAGGAAGAAAGACAGTTTCATTGTGTCTTATAACTTCTTATGAGACTCCTGTCATTATAGACTTCTTAATCAAATCTGGGTTGGAAGATAATTCAAGTCTACCTGTCATTTTAAATCAAAATTTTTAACCTTGGGATGCAGCTGACAGTTGTGTTTTTGTCATTCTTTCAATCATGGAGATAAATTAATAAAAAGAACATTTTTTACAAAATGTGCACAGATGTTGGTCCCTTAACTTTACAAGAAGTTAAATAATTTTTTTATTTATGATTGTCCTGGATTAAAAATAAAGCAAAGCAAAGCAAAGCAAAACAAAACATAAGATTATAAATTGGTTTGCATCTACCCCATAAAGCAATGGCTATAATAATTATTATTATAATAATAATAATAATAATAATAATAATAATAATACAAATAGATAAAAATATGGCTAATTTTAATTTTTAACTGACAAATTCAAATACAGGCTATTGGCATGGTGTAAAAATAAAGATATACCAGGTGAAGTCTTTATTTTTATGAAATATTGATATATGGATTCTTGATGCCTCCCTGGGAGCACAGTTTTGCCCTCCTTCAATTACAGAACATCTATGCAGAGAAAATATTGTGGTTTGTTTTATTTACGACTCATTCATTTTCCTGCCATATTTTGGCTAGGTTCAGACATAGGTAAATGAAGTTACTGCAAGAAAACAATGTCAACAGCATTGAAAAAAAATAGTGTTGCAGTAAATGATTAAAAAAATGAAAACTTGTCTTTGAAAAACAAAAAAGAAAAGAGAGAAAATTAAACAATAAGTAGATTAAACTGGAGAGCTTAATATTCTACAACAACAGATGGAAGCTTTGCCTACAACGTGAAGGAAATAAGGTAGTAAACCAATAATACCTTTAATATGTATCTGCATTTACTTATCATGCTACATGAAGCTAGCTTTATTGCTGATGGCCTGAGGATAAACATCTATGTTCTCAGAGCCAATATTACCTTTAGCATTTATATAAGGGTTGAATTATGTGTAAAACTAGAGAGAGAGATTAGGGATTCCTGGGCGTCTGTTTGTTTGGCCTTGAGTGTTTTGTTTTTTTCACAACAAACTTTTATTTTTTAATATTATTTTAACTTTAATTAGCTTTTTGAAAATATGAAAAAATGTTTTAATTCTCCTTTTATCTCTAGAAAAAAAATAAATACAGTAAGACAGAGAATAGAGCTAATAACTGCAGCTTTGCAGCCTGTTTTCAGTACTTGTGATGCAGTATCCAAACATTTCTGAGATAAGGGATGAAGAATAATATTTATGTGTGTGCATGTGTGATAGCGTGTGCTAGTGTGTGAGAGAGAGGAAATTACAAGATAAATCATTACATGACACATACTGTCTGAGGTAGTCTAGTTTATGTGTACTTATCCATGTAGCTGGATTAGTCATTGTTTTGAACACAGAAAAAATAGCAACAGAAAAATCTTTCTTGCTTTCTCCACAGCACTGTTTCTCTAAAAACATTTTCTAATACAAAAATTGAGGTCAAAACAGCTTGCTTGTATATAACTTTTAAGACAACATTTCCTGTTAAATGAAATAATTTGTAGTGAAAGACTTCAGATCATACTTCATTTACTGTACATGTAAAGCTCATAGATCACATGGAGAAGAACATTAAGAAAAGTAAAAAAAAAACCATCAGGAACAAAACCCTTTAGTTATCTCTGTGCAATCACTCTATTCAGAAACAGGGGTTTCAAACTATATAAAAAATCCTCATGTTGGTGACTTAAAAATCTGATATATAAGAAATGCTGGATACTGACAGCTTTGATTTTTTCTTCTTACTTTTGAGTAAGATTTATATTTTCCCCTGAAAACTCAGCAACTATGATTTTCACAGAGGAAACCAAAAGAAGGTTTGGAGAGAAGAGCATCACAGCTGCTTAGGGGAAAAAATGTAATAGGAACCTAACTAGACACATGGAAAGAAAAGATTTTGCTAAGTGGGGTAGAGGAACTGCTCAAAGATATTTTGGAAATGTTTTTGGAAATTACATTTAAACAAAAGCATAATTTTTGGATTTTTCCCAAAGCTTTCTGTATGTGCACTTTCCCATAATGTCAATATCGTCAATGCTCAAGAAATTTAAAATACGCTTTCAGATTACTTTATTGTAGGTATCAGGCAAGTCTTATAAGAACAATTTTTAGGAATAACTGAATAACTGTTTTCACTCAGCAGGTAAGCAAAAGTACTGCTGAAAAACCTAGCAGATTAATTTTCCAGTTTTCTTATTGTTACAGTACACTGGTAAGGTAAAAACAAAAACAAACAACAAACAAATAAACAAAAGCAAAAGCCAAAACCAACCAAACAAAAACAATCAAAAACAATCAAACAAACAAACATAAACAAACAACAACAAAACGGGGAAAGAGTTATAAAATTATTTTCCTTGTTTTCTTCCTGTCCTAAAAAATAGGAGGAACCACAGAAAGCACTGAGACAAGGCACAGAGAGTCACAAATATTAAAAAAATGGCCATCATACAGACAGAAAAGTTTAATGACCAGTAGGATGGGAATTTTGGAAAACAGAATACATCTGGAGACTGGAACAGAATAAACTGGTAGAAAGAATATTTATATTTTCCTTTCCTTTCCTTTCCTTTCCTTTCCTTTCCTTTCCTTTCCTTTCCTTTCCTTTCCTTTCCTTTCCTTTCCTTTCCTTTCCTTTCCTTTCCTTTCCTTTCCTTTCCTTTCCTTTCCTTTCCTTTCCTTTCCTTTCCTTTCCTTTCCTTTCCTTTCCTTTCCTTTCCTTTCCTTTCCTTTCCTTTCCTTTCCCATGTATTCTTTTTCTTCCAAAGGGCTAAAATTCCCTTTCCTGATACTGGTTTGGAAGATGGACCAGTCCTATGAACATGCATACACTCAGAAATTATTCAAATTAAAATGAGTTATCAGAAAGATAACTGTCTCTACAGCAATTATTTAGGCAACCAAGCTTACCATCTAACATGTATTAAGATCCATCCATACTACTGTTTTCCAATCTTTACTCCCCACTCCTCAACACAATCATCAATACAAACTGATGTTCATCCCTCAAACCTGTAGAGACTTCCAGGAAAAATCTTGTAAGGGAATTCTAGTCTCAGTAATATGCTTTCCACTAGGACTAAGTGTCCCCAGTGTTTTCAAATCTGACATTCAGAGCTACGTGCAAATTATTTGTGACTGAGCAAATTAGCTAATTAAATAATTGGCTTAGGGCTTCATAAAATTTGGCTGCTATGGAAATGAGGCTGTCTGAACTTACAAGCTTCATCTAAGCATTAAAAGTACTTCATGTCTTTACTCCAGATGAAATTGAGGTAGTAGCAGATTTGTTTTTAAAATGGTTGTTTATAGATTTGTTTTTGTATAGTTTCCAGATCAATATGCAGTGGGATACTTCTGTGCAACACTGCTCCCAAGTAAGACTGCAGTCTACCATCCTCAGGGTGAACTTCTAAACAATTGGAGCAGAGAATATCCCCAAGAACTGGCTCATTTTCTCCCATGTTCAATGCTCTCTTGACTATCTACCCTCAGGAAAGATTTCAGAATGACCTTCCTAGAAAAGTCTTTCTTGACCCTAAATATTTTGTGGGCTACACTGAGACCTGACAAACGTAGCATCAAACTGTGCTTTCCTCAATGTCCAAAGGGAATTCAAAATACTCTAAAGCTATTGTAACAGGCCTGAAGGAAGAAAAGGGAGTGAAAGGCTGGGGGAAATCATCCTTCCCTGTTCTCCCCACAGATTGGGTATGATTGCTAATGGATTCTCGAAGATACAACGTGAGGTAAGAGTAGGAGAGCAACACCAAATCCACTCCCAAATGACCCTCATTGCCCCAGATAGTCCCATTTCATAAACTGATATCACACAGTACAGTAACAAAGTAATCCTGATTCCTCTCCCTGCTCTGAGAATGATCCCTGTAAGAAACACAAATAGGAATATATATACAAGGTTAAGTACCACAACCACATGAACTTATCAAGCCACGTTGCAACCAGTGGCTCCACACCAAACATAGCAAATGCTTAGATCACATTTATTTCCAATTCAATCTGGGCAGATACGTTGTTGTCTCAACCCCTCTTGCCCGGCATTGAGAGCCAATTAAGTGGTACTATTCCTGTGGTTTAAGAATAGTATTCCTCAATTTACTGCTCCCACGGAAAGCATGCTGGCACTCTCTTCCCTTCCCCCTCCAGCTGGAAGCACAAAAGGTAAAGATCACGCATTGAGATAAGAACAATTTACTAGAAACAAGATAAGAAAAGGAACAGCAACAGCAACAATATGAATAACAAAAGTGTACAAAGAGAGGGTGATTCACATGCAAAATGCCCACTAAGACCAGGACAATGAAAAACAACAGGGGACAGATCCTCCACCCAATGCGCTCTTTCCCTGACCAGAAAGGAACACCGTCTCTTCTGGGAAGCCAGAGCTTCTTTTCTCCAGCCCTGACAACAATGTCAGAAGGTCTCAAATAACAAAATCTATTGGTCACACCCTCTCCCACTGATCTAGGTTGGAACCAGAACAGTGACAACAGGAACAACAGTGACAACAGAAAGGCTAGGAAAAATGTGGGCCCATTATTTAATGGGATGGGGGACCTGGTTACACATGACAAAGGTCGAGGTACTAAACGTTTCCTTTGCCCCTGCCTTTACTACCCAGACTGGCTTTCAGGAATCTCGGTTCCAAGAGGTTGTGGGAAAGGTTGGAATCAGGAAGATAGATCCTTTTTGGCAAACAATCAGGTCCGGGTGAGAGAATACATAAACCAACTGAAAATCGGTAAATCCATGGACCTCGATAGGGTAAACCCACAAGCCTTGAGGGAACTGACAGGTGTCATTGTGAAGCCAGTTTTGATGATCTTTGATGGATCATTTCAACTGGGAGAAGTTCCCAATGACTGGAGGAAAGCAAACATCACTCATATCTTCAAGAAGGGCAACAAGGAAGTGACCTAAGGAATTAATAGCTAGTCACCTTGGTCCCTGATAAGGTGATTGAATAGCTAATCCTGGAATCCATTTCTAGGCTCACGTACTAAAAGAAAATTAGGATTAATCAGCATGGCTTTACCAAGGGAAAGGTATGCTTGACCAGCTTGATTAACTTATATGATGACATGACTGTCCTGGTAGACAAGGAAACACCAGGGACACCAGTGCCTGATTGGACTTCAGGAAGGCCTTTGACACTGTCTTCCCTAAGATTCTCATAGAGATGCTCCTAATGTGTAGGCTGGATGAGCAAGCAGTGATGTGGATTGAAATATGGCTGAATGGCTGGGCCCAGACTGTGGTGCTCAGTGGTCTAAAGCTCAGTTGGAGATCAGTAATTAGCAATGCACCCTAGATGTCAATACTGGGACCAGGCCTGTTAAGCACCTTCATAATGATTTGAGTGATGGTATGGAGTATATCTCCAGCAAGTTACAATCTCAACCATTCTGTGATTCTATGACCTCTGTATTCCCTATAATTTTAATAACATTTTGTCTGTTTTGAGCTTTTTTTCTTAGCTGTCATCCTGGAATACAGACACTGCCTTAATAAATAATTTAATATTGTTCACTTCAAATTGAGTAATATTTTGAGTTTTGCTAGCTAAGCAACTGCAATATATAAGGTCCAACCAAATTTTTATTTCTATCTACATCAGCCGTGAATTTTTGGATATCGTATTGTAAAAATAGTCATATTTGTCAGTTTTTCATTCCTTTCATATTTTCACTGAACATTCAAATCTTTATTTGCTTCTTGTAGTACTGAATGTAGCAGTGTGAATGGAGGAGTAGACATTTCATGACTTGGAATGAGATGGAGCCCTATCCAGTACTGGATGAATTACAGAGGCAGCTGAATCTTCGATTTTTATGAACAGGTGGTGAGATAAAAGACATGGATATAAAACACAGAAACTTTCATGAGTAAATAAATTTTCTTGGCTGCTTAAGAATTATCTCAAGAAAAAACAGCAGTGCAGTCTATCTTCTTTTTGTGTATATACCTGTAGCCCAACAAATATGACTTGTGCAATTACCGGTAAAAGGCCACAGGAGCTGTATTGACCTGACACTGCAGGGTCTCAGCAGTTATCTGGACTTGCCTTGGCCTGTGCTGGTTTTAGCTGTTAAAACAATTGTCTAATGGTCAAGTGACAAGTTGACTACTGGCTATCACTTTTTAGCTTAACTCTATAAGTGCTTACACATCATAGAGCTCTAACAAACCCAGTCAGTCACCTTACATCAAGCAATGGCTCTTTATCATTAACTCAGGCCATTAATTGACAAAGAGGGGAAAAACAATTATGTTTATATATAAATATAAATATATGCATATATACATAAATTTCAAATTCAAAGTGGCTATTTCATTATTCTATTTTATTACATGTGAAAATACATATAACTTTTTTGAGTACAGCACCAGTATCTGTCTTAAAAACTTTTAATGAAATTTTTATGAAATTTTCAAAGGCCATCTTTGAGGTAATGAAAAACATACCAGCAGTAAGAAAACATATAAAAATAACCCTAAGCAGACCCCAACATTGAGAAAAAAGTTTGCCAACTCTAAGTGTTAATGCATCCTGGGTACTGTGATGGTGGCTTCTCATAATGCTCCTTTACATTTTATTGGCAAAACCTAACACTGCTGATCCAGAGAAACACTGGGAAGGGTTCCAGAGAAGGCAGGAAGATAGTAGGAATTTCATGCATAGCACTTTCATTGGAATATTTTTGAAGAGGTGACTAGATAATTTGCTCTAGACTTAGTAGCACCCATTGCAATTGTAGTAATTACCATTTGTATTTTGGGTGCAAAGTTAATACCTCATTTATACTAACAGTAAATACTTGAGTACACCATGCATGGTGGCTTGCCTTTTACCTATAATAAGGATTTGGGGAAGGATGTCTGATTTCCCTATTTATTTTTAATTTGATGAAAAACAAATCTGTGTTCTCACTTCTGATTAAATGTTAATGCTTTCTTAGTGACCTATCAAATACTAGTTACTCAGTTATTCATTTGTTCAAGTATAAAGCATTTTGGTCTAGCTACACACTCACAGTCTAATTTTTCATTATTCCTTTTTTATTTCGTTTTATTTCAACTGGTTTCTTCATTGCTACAAATATTTTTAAGCTATATATTTAATATATGAAAAATAGCTATTTCCCATCTAAATTGTTTACTTGAAAACTACCAACCTTCTTCAGGGTACAGCAAGATAATAGAATTCCCTTCCTATGAGGAATAAAGAATCTAATACTGTTATAAGTTGTAAAATTAGTTTAGAACAACTATTTCTCACTAAGCACATTCATATTTATTGATTTGTCATGCACATATTTTAATGCGACAAGTGAGTTAAGTTTTGTCTGTTTGCATTGCAGTGCTGGCTGGAATATAATCTATTGATTTCCAGAATCACCTCACCTGAGACTTAAATATTTGCATTATCAGAAGGAAAGAATACCATCCAGCAGGACTGAAAAGTCTAAAATACAAACAGGGAATGTTTGTGTTCCCTGTAGGCTCAACAGCCATCAAAGCCTTTTAGGACCTGAAGGACATCCAGGATACCTCAATTATTTGCCTCCCACTTCATGTTGATCACCTAAAGATCTTCTTTGCTTCTAACTGGTAAATTAGTAAACTTATGTTAGTGACAAAAAGTTGATCACTTGAGAGAAATACATATTCCATTTTTCTCTTACTAATATTTTTAGAGTCATCTAAATTGTAGATGAGGGAGCCAAGCCACTAGGTACTCAGTATGTTAAAAGTCTTCATTTTAGCCAATGCACACAAAACTCTATTTTTACCCAACAGTTTTGACAATATTTATCCAATATGTACATATGTAATATGTACACAATTTTAAGTAATTTTGTTATTCCTTACTGTATATTTATTGATTTATTTAGCGAGTGCTGTTTATTGTGGTTGGATTTTTTTGTATTTATTTTTCTTTTTTTTTCCTCTGTCCTAGAGTTAGGCTTCATTCATCACAGAGAAGGCCCATTTATGTTAACCACCCATCAGGGAAAGAAGATAAAATAAGCCACAATTTCAGTATTAAAGGATTTTAAGAATTGATGACTGAATGAACATGTCCTTTTTCTTCTCTCTTCCATCTTCCCAAGCAAGCAGCAACACTTCTACTATTTATTCAAATCAACAAATTCATTTACCAGTCCAAAATCTTGAATAAAAGAATAGCTTCCCAATCTGAAATGGAAGGGAACACTCAGATGTGCAGATTCTTGTGGTCTAAAAGAAATTACAGAGGGTCTGAAAAAACTTTCAGTTTTCCATTTCATTATAATTGTAATATATTGGTATAAATTAGAATGTTAGCTTCTAGTATAAGCACACAGTTTTGGGTTTTTAATAAGGGGCAGGGTGAAAGTGAAAAGAGGGGGAAATTAGAGAGAGGGAGAGAGAAAGAGAGGAAGAAAGGAAGAAATAAAAGTCACCCATCCTGGCTTCAGCATTGATGAAGCTGATGGGGTATCCAGAGTCCTGTGCCTGGGCTTTCTAAGGGTATCTTTTTACAGATTATTAAATCTTATAAAACTGAATAAGCCCCCTCAATTGGACATGGGAAAAAAAAAACCAAAACAAAACAAATCACTACTTATTTAATTCTGTTAATTAACACAAATAACTGTCTCTTTGTTGAACCCAGGCTAACTGCTGATTCTGGATAGAGCTTGGCCATTCTCCAAGTCATTTTATCAATATCTGTGGTAAGGTAAAAACCTTAAGTAACTCAACCCTTTACATGAAGGCTTTCCCTTTTAAGGCTTCCTCTATTACAAACATCTGATAGGGCCTAGAGCAAGGTTGCACTGGGTGCTGGTCTCAACATGTTATCAGCTGCGGGGGGTGCAGGGATGGTATCTGTGAGAAGAGGTTGTGATGGACATGGCTGTTTCTTTCCATCTGCCTCCAAAGGCCAATCAGAGGATACAGCCAAAATTTGAAATTGACATCCAAGGTGGTGGTGTATTTAAGAAAAGGCAAAAAGTGCTCTGGACATGGGGCAGGGATGGTATGGTGGCGGGTGAGGGGAAAGAGCAAGAAGCAGTGGAAGGAGTAACACAGAAGGAAGAGCAGGTGGAAGTGCTCCATGGAGGAAAAGATTATCCTGGCAGCCCATGGAGAATGCACACTGTAGCAGATTTTCCTCATGGACCCATGCTGGAATAGAGGAAAAAAGCGTGGAAGGACTGTAACTCCCATTCCCCATCTCCCTGCATTGCTCAGGAAGGAGGAGAAAGAAGACTCAGCAGTGAAGGAATAAGGAACCTGGGAAAATGGAAAGAATGGTGATACTTTGGTGTTTGCCTTATTTTTTTCCAATACCTCCACGTATTTATTGTGTTTGGTAGTAAATTAAATTATTTTTTTCCCCAAGATAGTAATCAGTAAACAATCTCCCTACCCTAATCTTAACCCACAAGTGTTCTCATTCCTGTTCATATATTTTCGCTTTGTCCTGCTTGTGGGGTGAGAAGGCAAGTAGAAGACTGGGTGAAAGGTTAGCTTCCAAAGGTAACCCTGCCCTGCACATACTTGGTTTTCCTTGCATATCGGATGACTAAGAAGACAAAGAAAGTTGGAGACATTTATGTGAAAGTTTACGTGTCTTTTGTGAACAACATATGGAAAAAAGACTGTCAGTCAAAGATACAACAGAGAACAAGGTTTACTTTTCCTGTTATGAGAACAAGAGTAGCAGTTTTGATTTAAATATATATTGTAGGAATACTGAATTACGCAGTTTAGATAAGGGCTGCATATGCAATGTACAAAATCTTCTTTAATTGTGATTTGTTCCATTTTTACCCTAACCTCCAGTACTACTCCATATGTGAATACATTTTAGGAGAGCAGGGAGAGATGGAAACACCATTAAGTGTCATCACAGAGAATAGGGCTGATGGTGGTTTTAATTATTTTGCTAACATCATTGGAGCCATTACCTCATAATAAAAAGTGCTGAATGGTCACCTTTTCCCAACCTTTCTTACCACTTATCATCAAAAAGCAAAGCATAATGGGCAGCAGCTGTTTCTGCTATTGCATGGATTTAGCTACACTCCCTAAGTGAGCAGTTTAGTTCACCAGCATTCATTACTCCACAAGTCCATAATTACAAACCCAAAGTTAATCTGCAAAACATTGGCATCTATTTTTAAGACAGATGAAGGAAGGCTTTTAGTTTGCATTATGATAATTTACTTTTCTTGTTTGGCCTTTCTTTTACTTTCTTTTGTCTCATTTCAAGATTGCACTGCCACATCTTTTCTCTTTTTGATTTTCAGCCCTATTATAATTCTTTCAGCCACTTCTTTTTCATGTCTTTAAAGTCAGAAAGCTATACTTTTGTGTGTTTGCTGCCCTTGCATCTTCATATGTCTACTTTTATTTTGTCTATTTTTTAATTTTGTTTTGTTTCTTTTTCCTGATGTCTGAGACAGTGCGAATGTCTGGGTGAAAAAATTAGCGAAGCCTAGAGAACGTGTAAAAAAAGTTAAGGCAACTTTTGCAGTAGGAAACTAGAGAAAGAAAGCTGCTTATATATACAATAAGTAATAAATATAGTAAATAAAATGTTTTCATTCTAAGGAGAATGTACTGTTGAATTTGAGGTTTTTTAAGGGAAAATAGTTTTTGCTCAAGGATTACTTTCTTTTTTTTTTTTTTAAATCAGGATGAATTTTGCGGGGAAGATTTTCTTATTTAAACTATGACTGAAATTAGACTTCCTCAGCTCACTATAAATATTCATTTTTCTATTATGTGAGGTACCTAAACAAAATTAACTCAATTTTCCTTCTTCATCTAGCAGCCTACTTTTCAAATCTCCCTGGGACTAACTGGCAGTTTGGGTTATGTTCTCTCACTGAAAAAAAGAAAGATGTTGGCTTTTGACCACTTTTTGGCATAAGTCATAAATCAAAATTATGAATCAGATGCACTAAAAATATTTATGTCTTAAAGATGACTTAATATTCCCATTGCACCAGAGGAGTTAACTCCTGACTACATTATATAGAGGTACTGCACTCTGTATCCTGCAGTAACAGTTCAGAGAATTGTGCAGCTGCCTTCTCTCTTTCAGTCCACATGGTTTCCTTTTCCTGTAAACAGAAGCACAGAATGTGATCTGGCTGAATCTTAAAATCATGTCTGAGGCCTGGCCATATACCCAAACTAGGTACCTAGCCATGTATTTTGCAGAACAGTTACAGCCTCTGGATTGAGTTCCTAAAATAGAGATAGCTCAAATGAGTTCTCAATTCAGATTTTTTTTTTTTTTTTTTAAACTGGGTATCTCACTAAATCACATTACTCAAAGGAAAGACAATGGATACTTTACAGTCTTTCTTAAATACAATTAATGTTAGTTTAGTTTATTTTTTTCTATGCACCAGTCTCTTTTCAAAGACATAAAGACTGTTGTCACAAAAAATGATTTTAAATGTTGAAGGAAAAGTGATTTTTACTATACAGACCTATTTGAGATGTTTTCTCTAATTCCTACATAAATCAGACAGGTTTGTAGTAAAACACCAGATAAAATGTGGTTCCTTCTAGTCCTCCAGGGCATTACTGGAAAAGTAGTAATAATGCAGATTTTCAGATGTTTTGGAAACTGTTGGTTGTATAAACTGTTGTTCAAAGAGCATTATGACTGTCAGAATTAGTTTTGCACAGGATTTTGATTTATCTGCACTGAGTTCTATGTAAACCAAAACACAGTCACTAAAGATTTCTATTGCCTTTAATCCCATTTGAATGGCAAGGCTTACACTATTAATTAAAGTAATGCACAAATTGAACACTTTTTATTTTTACATCAGTGATGAGCCCCTTGACCAATTGTTATGCTACCTCTCCAGCTACTAGAGCTTTCATCCTGGCCTGTCACATGTAGTGGAATGAAGGACAATTAAAACACAGACCTACAGCTAGGATGCAAAGGACCATGTTTTGTACTGTTAGAGGGCAATCTCTTTTATATGCATAAGGCTTAAACCTGAGGTTGTAAAATGCAAAAGAACATTTCCATGCCAAAGAGAAGACTCAGGCAAGTAGTCACTGTAGAGCGCTCATGCTCACTGGTGATAGGAATGTGAGTTGTGATGAGACGAGTTTTTTGGTTAGATCTTCAGTTGAACTTGGTATAGGAATGTGCCAGTGAACTTCTAGTAGTTGATTCTGTAGAACTTGTCATCTTTCTGGAGCATATATGTCAGCTGATAAAGGATCTTGTCCTATCCCCATGATGTCAATGGCAAGCTTTGTAACTTCAGTGACATCCTAATCTAGTTTGAAAGAACAGGGGATGAACACTTCTATTTGATTACTTACAATTTCTCATTGTTTCAGTTTCTTTTTTCTTAATTAGTTATTTTTTTAAGCTATTGAGTTCCCTGACACTGAATTACTGATTTTTTTTTCAGTATTTTTGGGATAAAATGCAGAAAATTCTTCATGCTTATATCAATAGAAATGCTTCTATTGATTTTTTTTTTTAATATATTGCATCACAATGGCTATTTTCTTCATGGAACATGCTTAGCCTTTGAAGGAATTCCTCATCAACCAGATTGCCCTGTCTAGACTGGGGGGGAGATGAACCATTTCTTGTATGGCTGTTTGGATTTTTCAACTGAAAAACGTTCTAACTTTCAGCATGGCTAATCCACCATTAATTCTTAGAAACCTTTTACCACAAGGCTTCAAGGGAAGACACAAAAATATGCATTATTCATTGTATACCTATTGCCCATGTGTTAATTTCATTTTTCTTACCTTTCATTTTGAGGAATAGTTGACCTCTCCAAAAGTCGGTTAATACAATGGTTCTTAATTATGTCAAAGAATTACAAGGTAAAGAAAGGTAATTATCCTGTTTTCTTACTGCAGAATAGAAAAGATGAAACTGCTCACACTGCAGGTGAAACTTGAAAGACATCCTGCATTTTAGAATCCTTGCATGAGTTTGCAGCGGAAAAATGGAGATTTGAAAAAACACAATTTTTTGGGAACTGTTCCGTGTTTACTGCATAAAATAAAAAAGATCTCTTGGCAATGAAAGTTTGTGATTTTCTATCTTATTGTAATTGTAATTTCTTTTATTTTTTGCTCACATCCTTTAACCTTCTTTACTGAAAGGAGATTATGCTGTTTGTCTTCACAAACACAACTCTTATAACCTTGACTTGTTCAAAAAGAAAAAGAAGATACTTTTTTCAGTTTCATGTTTTAAGTTGGCTTTCTTTTGTTTTTTTTGCTTTTGGTTGTTTTTTTCAAAGATGTTTCTGAACTACAAAGCAGAGTTGAGCAATGAGAATTCAAATTAATCCATACAATGCATATATCAGTTGTTGAACTAAAGAGTTACATTCTTTTTTTCAGTTCAAGAGCATGCAGCCATTTTCCTGAATTCTTTTTTTTTTAGCTTCCTCATTTCTGCTGATGTGGGATTCTTTTTTTCTGTTTCTACTTCAGCATATAAGATCACATTCTAATGTAAGGTCATCCACAGTGGATGTATGTGTTTCAGTCTGATTAACTTAAAAAATTCTGATCTCAAACTTTGGGTCTGGGAGGAAAATGAAAGACTTAAAGAAAAAAACCCTTCAAATATAAGAGAAACAAAAGAGAAAAAAAAAAACCAAAAACAACCCAAACCCAGTCAAACAGATGATCAGAAATGTTTTTTAAAAAGTAGCAAGAAGATGCTTCTCTCTAGAAGCATTTATAAACTTATTTCTCAGCAAGCACAGAGGCTAATTTTTGAAAAGAGCTGCAAGAATCAGAATTTGATCATGGACAGAGAAATGTCTGTATCAGTTTATTAGGCCAATTATGTTTCATAAAGTCTCTTGGACTGAACTGTTTTTACATTGACACTTAAATATCTTAGTCTCCAGCTCATGGGAACTCTAAAACGGCTCATGGAACAGGCTAGACTGCCATAGCTGAATGCAGTACAAAATATGTCTTAAAAAGGGAACGTTTATTTTTACAAGCATGGATGCTTTTAATTTTGTTGCACAGCAGTTGGTAGATGAAGCCTGGTGACAAGTAGTCAAAGTGGTGAGGTCCACCCTGACCCAGAATATGTAAAAACCAAAACTGGACAAAGGGACCCATACTAATAAAATTGCTGACTTTCCAGACAAGAAACTATATCCATGTCTGGAAGCAGAAAATGAAAGGATTCAATCTCCTCATAGAACTGTCAATGGGAGGAAATAAGGAAGAGAAGATGTGAGAAACATTCAAATGTTTCAGATGATGTTAAATGTTATCAAATGTCAGATGATAAAGGAATTGAAAGATTTTTTTTTTCTCTTTGGAATTTAATTGATTTTGTAAATTTGTTAATATTAGGGGTTTGTTTGGTGTGTTTAGTTTTGCCTATTTTTTTTTTTATTCAAATGAAGAAATAAACCAGAATTTGATACTCAAATTTCTGATTTAGAATTCTAGAACTTATTTATGTTCTGAAGAAAAAACAATGGTGGGCATCTGGTGCCACTCTAACAGGAGATATCTGTTTCTCAGAAAAATCTAATATTGAATAAAGTATACAGATAGCAAGGGCATCTAAACCAAGGAGCTAAAAGAAGAACACAAGACCACTAAAGAAGACAAAGACTGATAACACGAAATTCAGGACCAGAAAGGTAGAAAACACAATGTTTCCCTTTGAACAGTGAATAATAATGTTGCTCTGTATTCAAACACTACAAGTACCCAAGGCCAACACAGGGGCCAGTGATATTAATTCAACAAGACACTGAATTTACTAAATCTGTTTTTCAGTCTTATTTTCCCACACACATTCTCAGTGTAATAGACCAAATCCTACACATTTCTACTTATTCATCACAATTCGGCTTGGTTCTCCTTTCCTAGACTGTAACCCTGTAGTCAATAGTACAATAATTTCTTATATTCCCCATGTTTCAGGGTACTCTTCTTTCTTCATTCTATGTTTTATCCAAATGTTCCAGGAACAGTGTCTAAAGTAGTTTCCCCAGCTTCCTTCTGTGCTGATACAAATGTGTGAATTGGATAGTTCAAAGAAGTTTGGCATAAAATTAGTGGTGTTGCATGTCCCTCAGTGGATAGCTCTACTCTCTTCTGGAAGTGCATCTTTAAGATCTTTATAGGGAAAATACTACCTTTTAGAATATGTTATCCTCTGCTAGATTTTCCTCAGCTTATTAAGACTATGCAAGTAGTTGGAAAAAAAAAAAAAAACACCAAAGGTGTTTTTATTTCCTTATAAACCTTATAAACCTTATTTTTATTTCCTTATAAACCTTTGAAGAAACTAATCTAAAGAAACTAATCTGAAAAGCAGAAGTACATTTCAGGACTGAGAAACTTCCAGTGAAGAGGGCAGGTCCAGCGTGATTTCTGTAGATCCAAACCCACTTAATTACAGAACACTTCCAGCCATTCAACAGCCTTACTTGAAACTATGGTCTCAGAGAAATAGTCAGTTTGATTGTAACTACGTTCTGGATTTAATTTCATTATAATCCTAGCCACAGTGTTGAGCAACATTATTAGACTGGAAAGCATTAATGATGTAGAGTGAAACCATTGAGAGGGCAATATAAGGAATGTAAGCAACAGTTAAGAAAGAAGAAATATTATTGGATCAAATCTATGGCAGTCAATATACAAAATACTATGTGATACTTAACAGAAAAAAAAGAATTATGAGCAGAAGACATCAAACTGAGACATGGTAAAGCCACTTACAGAGATCATCAGAAAAAAATTAAAGCACCATGAGAACAAACAATCAGCTAATCATACAGTATCACAGCAGGAAATGCATATGTTGCAGTACAGTGTAATGTCTTAAAATTGTCTTACCTTGAGAAAAGGTAGAGGAAAGTATGAGGTTCATAGGAAATATTGAGTATTAATAGCAACCAGCAGAGCAAAGGGAAGGCAAGAAAAAACCTCCAAAGATGAAGTTACCTTATTAATGGCAATAACAGAAAAAAAGATAAGGAGGTTTGATCAATATGCAAAATACAGAGGCTTTAATGCTGATAGAAGTAAAAGGTACAAAATTTTTAAATTTTGTTTTAATCAGATCAAATTAAATCACGTTTTTTATGAAAAACATTTTTGTTTTGTAAATGTTTTTGGTTCTAAATAACTGTTTCCCTTGTACTGGTATGGCAAAATGTTTCCTTTATTGGAAAAAGAAATATGATTCTGTAGTTTCTAATACTCATTCTAACAAGGGAAGATTATAGTCTAACTTGAAGGTTCTTCCCATGACAATTCCTCTTGGAGTATTTTAGTAAAATGGACAAAAGGAGGAATAAAAGGAAAATAAGTGACATGACTACACAAGGATTTTGTTTTTCATCATACCGCAAAAATCAGTAATTAGAGACAGTTTGTTCTTAAGGTCTTTTCCCTAACCTTTTGCTGGCCATCAGTATTTCTGTTTTCAATTAGCGGGTTTAGGAATGGTTCTGAAGACTTTTCAAAACTAACACTAAGTAACCTGAAAGACTTCAATACTGTTTATTCATACACTTATATAAAATTTTCAGTCTATATTGATTCATCATAAAAAATAAATTGTAAAGATTGAATCATTTGGGTCATGACAGCCTTCAAAACGCATGTTACTTTTCACACATAATTCTGTGAGAGGAGCAGGTAGATACCTGAAAGCAAACTTTGGCCACTATGGCTACAAGTTCTTGAAGGAATTGATCTTGCAGACAAAGTGGACTCTACAATAGCTCTATTATGCTATAGAATTGCTGCCCTACTTTAAATGGAACTGAGATTTTTAAAAGGGAATTTTTCTTCATACACTTTAGGTTCTCTATTGCCTTGTGAAAAAAAAAATCTATTCTTAGATTGACAACTAAACTAAATTATCATAAGTTATTAGGTCTTAGAAACCACTGGAATAGAAATATGTTATCCTGTGTTATCACTTAAATTTTCCTAAAATATTGTGTCAATGTGTTTCTTGTTTAAAAAGTAAATTATAGAAATGTAGAATCATTTATATTGGAAAGGACCTTTAAGACCACTGAGTCCAATTATAATTCTAACACTGCCAGGTCAACCACCAAAACATTCCTCTAAGTGCTACATCTACACATCTTTTAAATATCTCCAGGGATGATAATTCAACTATTTCCCTGGGCAGCTTGTTTCAATACTTAGCAACCCTTCCCATGCAGAAATTTTTCCTAATATCCAGTCTCAATCTCCCTCTGTACAACTTGAGGCCATATTCTCTTATCCCAGCTCTTGTTATTTGGGAGAAGAGACCAATAACCCATCCCACTACAGCATCCTTTCAGGTATCTGTAGAGAGCGATAAGCTCTGAGCCTCCTCTTCTCCAGACTAAACAGCTCCAGCTCCCTCAGTATCTCCTCATCAGACTTGTGCTCCAGAACCTTCACCAGCTCTCTTGTCTTTTCTGGACTTACTCCAGCACCTCAGTGTCTTATTTGAATAGAGGGGCTCAAAACTGAACACAGGACTCGAAGTGTTACCTCACCAGTGCTGAGTACAGGGGGCAATCCCTGCCCTGGTCCTACTGGCCTCACCATTGCTGACACAGACCAGGATGCCATTGGCCTTCTTGGCCATCTGGGCACACACTGGATCATATTCAGCTGCTGTTGACCAGCACCCTCAGGTTCTTTTTCACTGAAAATCTTTCCAGCCACTCAGGCCCCAGACTATAACACTGCAGGAGGGTGTTGTGACCCAGGTAAAGGACCCAGCACTTGGCCTTGTTTTACCTCATAGAGCTGGCCTCAGTCTATTAATCCAGCATGTCCAGATCCCTTTCGGGAGTCTTTCTACGCTCCAGAAGATCAACACTCCCGCCCGAATTGGTGTGGTCTTCAACCTCAGCTGTGGATGTTTTGCCCTTTAGGACTGTTTCCACCAGGTTTTTATAATGTCTCATAATCTAGCACATAGATTTCCTGCTACACGGTGGATTATGAGTGCACTGAGCAGTGTACAATACAGCAATGCTCTTTAAATCTTAGTACCTCTGTCAAGGTTTTCTAATGAAGAAGTCACTATTATATTGCTCTTCATTTCTGTCCCCCTTCACTGATCTTATTGTTTTCTTATTCTCTGCAATTGGTGACTGCTGAACTCTGGCATTCCATCTTCCTGAAATACATTCTTAAAACTGTTAGGGAAGAGGTACCCTTATCCTTCTCTCTCTGCAGTTGGGTGTTGAAAGAGCCTACAACACAACCTAAGATGTCACAAACTATCAGAGCTTCTTCTGTAGCCAATTTTTAAGTCTTCCTGTTCTGGTAGTGTATGTAAGAGGCTATGTAAAAGTCACATACACACTGTACTTCATCTGTGAAAATTCCTGTCTTACTTGGCAAAGGGGATTATTTTGTTTTGTTTTGTTTTGTTTTGTTTTGTTTTGTTTTGTTTTGTTTTGGGTGGTTTTTTTTTGTTTTTTTTTTTTTTTTTTTTAATTGTATGCTACATCTAATACTGAAGTCACTTATCAGCTATCTTAATAATGCTGTTTTGAGAGCTGGATCTCAGGATCCAAACACATTTCTTTTTATATTTCCTGAGCAAATACACTTGGTCATCATTTACCTATACACAAGGAAACAGTTATAAATATATTCTCAAGTGGCCAAATACCTAGGACTATAGTAATGATCATGATGACAATGCCACCACTAGCCTTTGGTAATACATGCCAGTACATTGGCTGCACCTAGCAGATCCAGAGTACAATAAAATGTTCTTACTTCTCCTTTTTTGTCATCTCTCCATGGGATACATCATCATAATTTTTACACTGGTAATTTGGTATATCTTTTAAACAATAGATATTTTGAAATTAAAATATGTTAAATATAAAGGATAAGATTTTTCAAAGTAGTATCATAGTTTCTGCCTCTGTCCTAGAAACTGGTGGGTGGGGCAGGTCTTTCTCCCTCAAGTTCAAACAATTAATCCAGCCAGTCCATTTTTATTCCTTTGGGTGTTTATACAAAAAGACAGATTGTCTCTAAATACGTAACACACTGAGTCATCCCACTTGGGTGAGATGACTATTTTTCAGGCAATAAAGTGTCAAAGTGAAGTGTCAGAAAATCACCCTTAATGAATATTCATGTATCTATCACATAAAGGAATTTGAGATCTCACAGAAATTCTATCAACAGATTATTTATCAATATACTTATGCTGCCACAGCTTTTTGTTTGGAATATTTTCTGCCTTTTCTCTAGAAAGCACTATAATTAATTAATAGAAGAGATGCCTGAACTGAGGAGTTTTAACAGACATTTGAAATGTGACTTCCTGAGTAATAACCATGACAAGTGGCAAAGGCTGTGACAGAATGGGTCATCACAATGAGGTAATTTGGTTGCTCATCTAGAGTTAGAACTCTGATGCAACATCATAAAAAAACCTTTAAAATAGAACCACAACATTTGTAGCTCTTCTTAGCTAATACTTTGAAGTGATGCAGAAAAAAAAAAAAAAAAGATTTACAGGTCTTGAAAGAGATATTTAACTCATTTAACTCTTTAACCCCACTAAAAGAAGTCTATAAGCATTCTGCTGAAGTTTGTGTGATTTGAGATTGATCTGGCAGCAGGTGTGAGAGAGAAACTGAGATAAAGTCCAACAAAAAGAGAGGCTGGTTAAAGGAAAGCCTTAGCTATCTGGATCAGAAAGATTAATTCAGTGCACTGATATTTTAAATGACTCCACTTACAAATAGGAGAGGGTTTAGATGCTCCTTCATGGCATTATTCCAAACAAGAAAGATCCATAAAACAACCTAAAAATTCTTTCCTGCTTTAGGTAGGCAAGAAATAGATGAACACAGAACAGCTGCTCACTAGACCACATCCTAATTCTGCTTTGCCTTTCCCTCTCTTTTGGCACATGAACCTGCACAAAAATAGGTAGAAAAAGCTCATAAATCATAATTGCAACATATTGGAGTTCCTTAGTAGAATGAGTAAGATGAGTCTCTGCCCTAACAATTTTATGTTGTCATAATGCTCTTTATTTCAAAAAATCTTATTCATAAAAGTTTGTGCAAAGAGTGAAGTATCAAATACATATTTGTACAGTTAGCCATTAGGGATATAGACATGTTCATCATCAGCCTCATGGAAAGAAGTCGATTTCAAAACTTTCCATAATAAATGCTTATCCCACTGGGAAAAAAAAAGAGACATGAAAAAAAAACCCACCAAAAAACCAAAAAAACCCTTCTATTCTTAAAAAAAAGGAAGCTGAGATAAAGTTATGTTTTCCAAAATCAATGAATTCTCCTGTTTAGTACAGTGAGAGGAGGGGGATCTAAGTAGTTTGCAAGGCTTTCTAATATGAAAAGCAACACAAAAGCCTTTTTTTTTAAGGGATTAATCTCATTTTACCAATCAGTTGTTTACTCCCTACTGTTTTTTTCTCAGTCTTCATGAGGAGCATAACATCTTAGGGTCAGAAAGATGAATTACTTAGATGTGAAGTGTTTAAACAAAAAGGGCTACTTGCTATTTTGGGGCAGGCAACAACCTTCTCCCCTTTCATGATGCTAGCTTGTCATTCTGGATGGGCAATGTAAAAAATTTAATTTTGAAGGCAATATATTAGTCTTTTATTCAGTACTTCAAAACCTAGATGGTGCAGCAGACAAGTAATGATTTAACTAGATGCTAAGCTTAACTTTTCTGACTTCTACCTGAAAACCCTAACTGGTTATAGTAGTCCTAGCTGCATAAATAATTCAGAATAAATAGGGAATCCACATCCAACGAGTGCAAGTATTTTCCAACATTGTGTTAGGTTTGTGCATTGAATCACTCTTGTTGCTGGTGATGTACAGCAGCACTGTGAACACTTGAGTTCCTCAGCCAAGTGCTGTACTTCCCTTGTGGTCTCAGTATTGCTGTAAGGAGACCCTTTGGGGCACTGCAGGTGAAGGCACATCTCCTAGGGACATGGCACGTGTTATATAGCATTCCTTCTATATTCCTTGATTTTGCTTTATCAATAGACACAGTGCGAAAATGTCAAAATAGAGACTGAGGATACATCAATATCAGGCATTGGGGCTGATTAGGATTTGGATGCAGGGGAGAGCACACAACATAAATTGTAAATATGCACACAGCACTATGACTGCCTTGTTGAACGTGGCCTTGCTGAATATCATTTCACGTCAGCAATTTTAAAACTTTTGAGTTTTCTGGGTGACATAATCACTTTAGAAGTATATTTTATTTCTGGAAAGAATATGCAGAACTAGTCTTCCCAGCCATTTATCTTATTTTTCTTAGAAGCTCGTCTAGGACCACCATAGATAATGAACCACAGGTAGAAAACTGACACCACACTCACTTGAAGACATGTCTTCCTCCTTCACAGATTCTAGTGTAGGGCAGCAGTAAGAATGGGATGACTAATGAAATAATCTTTTTCATCTTCCTAGTACAATTCTTTAGCTAATCTGGCATAATTAGAAGGCTGTCTGTGCATCTGCAGTAGTCAACACCTTCATAGATCTGCTGCTTTTCAAGTTGGTATTAAAATATGTGAATTTCCTCTCAGTAACACTTATGCAGAGAAAGACTGTTTCTGCTGACATCAGAGATATAAGTGAAGCCAGATTCAAATTTATTGTCTTAGGACCTGGTTGTTTTCCACTCTTTATCTTTTGCAGTTTTTTAAAGAAATTCAAAGATCCTATGAAATTGTACATTTGTCTTCTGCAATACTTTATACTGACCTAGGCAATAGTAAGCAAATAGCTTGGATCTGAGAGATGTGAACACTTGTTTTGTTTTGTTTTGTTTTGTTTTTTGTTAATGAGAAGTGGCCCTAAAGAATACATGGAAGATAACTGCAATACCTGAAAAGTATAAAGGTGCTCCACTGGTCTGGTAAGGTTTAACATATAAGGCCATGGAGAATCAAACTCTTCATCTAAATTTTGGACTCCATAGAGTAGAAAGCCCCAATTAATGTTTTAGCAAGGCTTAAAAGCTTCATTTTCTATTGGGAAAACTTATTATAACATTAAAAATACTCAAATAGGCTTTTCACAGGAAAAATTAACTTTTTATGCTTAAAAAATTGCCATGGGGTCTTCATATTTTGAGAACTTCTAGCACAGATACCCACTGTTGCCTTAAAAAGGTTTTTTTAATAAACATTAAAAAACTTGAAAAATAAAAAATTGACTTTTCAGTTAAGTTGGAAGAGGCATTAATTATGGATATTTATGGTAATGGAAATAAAATGTGAATTTCTGTGGTTAAAATCTTCTGTTAAAGCGATCGTGGTCTCAGAGGGCATAGGATACCAGTTATACTGGCATCCAGTACTGCTGTGGAGAACAACAGGCCTTTTTAAGATGTAATTCATCTAACTTTAGTCATCTGGTTTGAGATGGAAGAAGTTGCACCTCAAATGTTGGACCAGATGACCTTGCAGGATCCTTTCCAACTTGGGCTGCTTTATGATTCTATAAGTTGATGAAAACATTCCAGTTCTATGCATTGATTGAAAAGGCTTCAGGAGGTGATCCCACTGTATGCATCTGTATTTTGTCAGATTAAACTTCCCATTTTAGAGACTGACATAACAGTAATTTAAGTTTATACATTTAACTGTAAAATCATTAAAGCACATGGAAACAAATGAAACTTCTGTCTGAATAAAATGTGTGCACTCTTCTCTCCGTTACAGAATATTGTAATGTTTCTATGGCAGGAAAAAGACTGTTTTGTCTCTTTTGTATCCAGTAGCAAACAACTCTTCATCCCAGCAATTTTTTTCTCTGCATAGGGATATGCTAATAGATCTCCCTTTTTATAGCTTCAAAATGGTTACAGAGAAATGTACGCATTAAAGGATTTATGATGCATCGACATCTATAGGCAAATTTTATGCGTTGCTGACTTTAAGTATCTAGACATCTATCAACATGAGAAGAAGTTGTAAATTGGCTGAGGATATGAGACTACTCATCAGACTGAAAAAAATCACAAGTCTTGTGGTAGATCCCAAGTAGCTAATAAGGAGTGAAAGGTTGCTTAGTCTAGATAAAATTTAAATCATTCTTAGTTCCTGTATAATAGATTAATATTATTTTTCAATTTTTCACATTTATTTCTTCTTTCTTAATATCTTTCTTGCTATAACAATTTCTCTCTCTCTCTCTCTCTCTCTCTTTTTTTTTTTTTTTTTTTTTTTTTTTGAGGAAGCAGTCTTGCCAAACTTTCAGTCATTCCATCCTTGGAGAACTGCAATGCTAATTGTCACAGACACTCTTTGCCAGTACCTTAATTTTCACTTGGTAGAATTTCTTACTCTGTGGCAATGGAAGCTACCAGCTGTGTTGTGTTAGAGAGAAGAAGCAGGTCTCTTAAAGAAGAGATTTCAAGTCTTTTTGTCTTGATAAGTAAATGACAGTATCAATACTTATTAGTGGAAGGAGAAGAAATCTAACAAATAGAAGCTGGATAGCAGGCTAAAAAATAAAAGAGCAAAAGCTATTCCTCAAGCCAAACTCATCTCTTGCATGGAGCTTGTGTTGGTAAAGGAACTGATGTGAAGTGAAGGTAACTTTATGATGCTTTTGTGTCTGGATCCTTGTCTGGTCTTTGATGCATGTCAAAAGCGGATAGGCTTGGAATATACACAGAGCTGGCACGACCTTTCCCTCCCTCTCTTTTACCCTCAGGAGCAAATCAAAAGGAAGAAGGTAAAACAAAGTAGAAGAGAAGCTTGGGAAGAGCTTACTTTCACCTCTTATCATGAAAATTATTGAGGTAAGATTTTTGTGCTAAGTTGACATTCAAAGCCTTGTTTTTATTGCTTATATTTTTCTCTTTTCACACTGATGGATCTAACGATCCTGAATGATCCTTAAATACCAAAAATTACAAATGAAAAAGAAATCCACAAATCATTCCTCAACAAAGCCAGGGACATAGTTGCCCCAGAGCTACATGAGAAGTTCATGGAACACATCCTGGGTAAGCTGCAAATTCAGAGCAGGCTGAAATTGGCTGCTAACACAAGAACACAGGTCCTTCCTAAACCTCTTTCATAGAAATGGCAAAAAGACAATTTACAGGATTTTTTTTTCTATAAATCTAGATGAGTAATGGACATATCTACATTTTGCATACGTACCCATGGGTACATATTTAAGTGCATATATCTCTATATCAATGTATGTTTTATATATATATGTGTGTGTATACATCCAGAATAGATTCAAAGATCTCCAATTTTTTTACAGCAATTAAAAATTTAAACTATAGCACTGAATAGAACTGCATAGGCCAGAGGTTGCCACAGGAAGCTGCCACTTGAAAATAAAAGCATACCATGCTTTTTAATATGCCTGAGAAAGCACAGAAAACGTTGGTGTTTGTTTGTTTGTTTGTTTGTTTGTTTTTAGTTTGCTGTTCAATCATCTGGGCTAAATGGGGTTTTGCAGGGCCCCATCTTAGGCCCTGTGCTCTTCAACATCTTCATAAATGACCTGGAAGGAATATTAAGCAAGTTCACAGATGATACAATACTGGGAGAACTTACAAGTCCTTTGAAGGCAGGGAGGCACTGCACAGAGACTTCCACAAATCAGAGGGCTGGGTAATCACCAACCATACAAGGGAAAGTGCTGGATTCTGCGCTTGGGTACTTATCCATGGGGAAATCCTGGATGCAAGGACAGACTGGGCAATGTAGAGCAGTGCTGGAGGAAGAGACTTTGGGGTCCTGACTGATGGCAAGTTGAACAGGAGTCAGCAGAGCCCTGGCAGCCAGGAGAGCAACCTTGTCCTGGGGTGCATCAGGCACAGCATCAACAGCTGGGCAAGGGAGTGGATTGTCCCACTCTGCTCTGAGCTGGGGCGGCCTCACCTCCAGTTCTGGGGGTGGTTTGGGTGCCACAATATAAGAAAAGATACTAAGCTATTAGAGAGCACCCAAAGTAGTGCAATGAGGATGATGAAGGGCTTTGAGGGGAAGCTGAATGAGGAAAGGCTGAGATCTGTTCAGCCTGGAGGAGACTGAAGGGAGACCTCACTGAAGTCCACAAATTTCTTGTGAGGGGAAAGGGAGAGGTTGGCACTGATCTCTTCTCTGTGGTGAAAGTGGCAGGACCTGAGGGAATGGCCTGAAACTGAGTCAGGGAAGGTTTAGGTTGAGTATTAGGAAAAGGTTGTTCACACAGAGAGTGGTTGGGTGCTGGAACAGGCTCCCCAGGGAAGTGGTCACAACGCCAAGCCTGACAGAGTTCAAGAAGTATTTGGACAATGTTCTCTGGCACAAATGTGACTCAGGGATGCTGCTGTGCAGGGCCAGGAGGTGGACTCGATAATCCTTGTGGGTCCCTTCCAGTCAGCTTCTGTGATTCTGTCAGCTTGACTTTGTGATCAGACCAGTTTTAGTCAGGACATTTAGTCAGAAAATTTATTACTTGGAAGTTGGAGATTAGTGTGGTCTTTTGGGTTTCCTAGGAACTGTTTGCATTTTTTTAAGGTATGCATCTTTACTTGCTCAACAAAGTATTATAGACATATTTTCAAATATTACTGTGTACTGTACATGCACTAGAGCATGCCCTCAATAATTAGAATTCCTTAGCAAGGGCATCACCACATGAAGAATATTTCTCTCACTGTATGAGAAATATGAAATGTTGATCATATTATCTGACCTTTGCCTTAAAATCTAACAGGGGTTTCTTTGCATTGCTCTTCTCAACTTGTTCTAGGGTAGGAGGGAAAAAAAGGAAAAAAAGTGAAAATAAAAGTCTGTCTTGGTTTTACCTGAAAAAATGGAAACAAATATGCTTTTCTGAGACTATTTCATTCTTAAGCTCTAGATTTTTCTTCAACTTGTCAGTTTGTACTTCCAAAATGCAGAAACTCTTCTTACTACACTAAATCAATGCTTTGGTTTTTTTAATGGGCACAATGCCATACTTTTCTTATCATATTTCTTCCTAACTCATTTGTAGGCCAACAGATTGAATAGCTCTCTATTTAACACTTACCTGTTTTTCAGTAGTTTTCACATGAGTGTATATACAGATATGATGAGATTTTCACACGATAGTATATAAAGACAGAGCAAGATTTTGTTTGTCAAATCTTGTTAAATGTTAGGAAGAGTGAAAACATCACTCACTCAATTTTACCAATAGCATGGAAATAATCTTTGTTATTCTTATGGCTAAAACCAGCTTTGACTAATTATACTAGGAAAATCTAGACAAAGACAAAATCACTGATAGCTCAAACAGATGCAATTTAATTTACTCTCGTTCAGAAATGTTTTACCTCTCTGCAACTGTGCTAATTAAATGTTACTTAAATCAGGACCTAGAGATCTCATCAAGCAGTTGATAATAGTAGAATTAAGAAAATAATCCCAATTCTCTTTAATAATGAATTTTTGATTATTGGTAGAAACCACAGCATTCCATCTGACTGCCAACAAGGGGTGCATGCATTACACACCTGGGTTCCCAATATTCTGGAATTAGTGGAGGAGAAAAGCACAGATTCAATGCTAACTCTGTCAGAAGCCTGAGCTGCAGAGGAGAAATCTCTCTATATGAAAGTTCATTCAGCTTTTGAGTGGAGAGACTAGAAATTCAGGAGAACTGAAGTAAATGTTCACATCTGACTAGGTTAGGCTGGGTCCCATCATAATCAATGTAGAGCATTCTAGGGCACAATTCATCTCAGTCTGAGGTTGATATGTACTACAGGCCTTCAACATCAGTGATTTCCTTAATGGATACTCTGATGTCTGACAGCAATTTCTGTGGGTCATAACTCAGTTATCACAGAAAACTTCAGCAACAGGATAGTACAATGACATAGTAGTTGAAATGTAGACGAGTCCCATACAGATGGTGTGGGATACAGTCAAGGTATTACAACAAGAATTAACTTAGTGTTCTTTTCTGTGACAGATGTTATTTTATTGCATTATTACATATTGGTAAAAAATATCCCTTTAGACTGAAATCATCTCTGAAAATAAAGAAAACCCTCTTAATCTAGATAAAGAATTAGGCAACAAAGCATTTCTAAAAATCCCTATTTACAATATGTTCAGGACAGGCACTTATCTTCATGCTATTTGATGAAACTTTACCAACTGATAATTTGTTATTTGTCAATACCTGATAAATTGCTAGAACAATTAATACAGTAGATAATTTGTAAGCATCTGGAGGAAAATAACTTGTAAGTATTAGGCAACATGGACTCATCAAAACCAAATCATGCTGAACTAACCTAATTTCTTTCACTGATAGGATAACAAGCTTAGTGGATAAAAGGAATGCTGTGGACATACTATGTCTTGATTTTAATAAAGAATTTGTTACAGTTCCACATGACATTCTCATAAGGAAACTAGAGAAATGTTGATTAAATGCAATCACTGCTAAATAAGTAAAATGCTGAAGAGGAAAATAAAAAAGGAAGGAAAAAAGAGGGGAGAAAAGCAACCCACAGAGCAATTATTAATGGTTCAGTGTTATGTTAGGGAGAAGTATCAATGGTCACCAACAGAGGTCTACTTTGGTCATGAGTCTAATTCTGTTTAATGTTTTCACTGTGTACTTGGAAAAAAAAATAGAAAGCATGGTAATAAAAATACTACTAGTAGTAGTAATAACAATAACAGTAAAACACAAAAACCTCCCAAACCCAGAAGATTAAAAAATAAAAGCAAGTTAGCTTTCCTTGGATATTTATAAATGCTGTCACAAATCTTAAAACAAAACCCCAACCAACCAACCAAACAAACAAACAAACAAAAAAAGACAGGAAAAATCCTTGCAAAAACTTTGCTCACTCTTTTAATTGTCAGTAATGTCATAAGAAGCAAAGATGATGACTGGGTCAGTCAGAATGGTTCATTTCCCCACACAAGAATCTTTGATTCAAAGTTTGGGCTGAATCCAAAACTCACAGGGCTGTTTAAAATTTTTTGGGGAAAAAATGTGCTTTGCAGTGAAATATATATCCTGGAATGCAGCCAGATTGAGGTGAACTTCCTTTCATAATCATTCCTATCCTTCTGAGACTCTTCTGGTGCAGACTACGCATTACAGATGTACTTGCTTTTCTGACCTGAGGAGTTTGTAGTATATAAGTGATGCTGCTAGGAATCGGATGGTAACTTTTAATCTCTAGTTATGTAAATTTTAACTTGCTTTACATAATTAAGAAAAATCATAGAAAAAATTACGTATTTGATCAACGTTACCAGCACAAAGGAAGGCCAGGCCATGATTAACTAAATGTGAATGAAATGTCTGATAACATTACAAACCCATGAATATTGCAAAACAGTATTGTACATACAACAAGAATTTATATACTATATAAAGAATTATATACATACAAGAATTTATATATTTGATAATATGATACAACAAGAAGATTTGATAATTAACAGTTTGGTGCTGATCAAGCTTTAGACAGAGTACTGCATTCAGTTTTTTGTTCTATTGAAAAAAATAAAAAAGAGAAAGAGGAAATGGAAAAGGTTATAGGGGAATTCAAAGATAAAATATAAATATATGAAGAGATATTAGGATGGCAGGGACTATTATTCTTATTGATTGATAAAGAAAACATAAAAAATAATGAGCCAGTGTTGAAGGATAAGGAAGAAAGAGAGAAAGAATGTGAGAATATGTACTTGGGTGCAGGTGATTAAGAGAGAATGTTATTCAAAACTAGAAGAAAGGTACAGCAGAAGACTAAATGCTCTGTAAATGACAGATAAAAAGGCCTTACAATGAAAAAATAAACGAAAAAAAGAAAAAAAGAGTAGAAAACAGTAAGGGTAGAATAATGGGATAAAGGAATTGTATGTTAGAAATGAGGAAAAAAGGTACTGGCAAAAATGAAAAAAAACAAAAATTGAAATTCAAAGTGCAAATAGATAGATAGATAACCACATGTGTACATGAACCACATGAGTGCATAAATTTCTGGTTAATTAATAATAAATGTTGTTAAATTAACAATGGGTGCTTAAAATCAGCTGCTTCTGCTACTTCCTTTTCACTGTTGTTTTCTGGCATGGCTGGGATACTCTTTTTGTGAACCGTAGGGTTCTTCTGTTATGTGAATGAGAAAAAAGATTTTATATTTACATAGGCTGTCCTGGGGGCTACCAGGTGATAAATATTTACAACAACATATTCCAAACTCTATTCTTGAAATAAGCCTGTAAGCCGCACTATATTCCTTCTGATGTGTCTTTCTCTCCATCAAATTTTATTGAAGTACTGGCCATTTGAGGAGATGTGGTACAACAAGCAGATATATTAACAGGAAAAATCTGTCAGATACCAATACTAAAATCCTAAATATGTATCAGCCAGAACTGACAATAATCAAGAATTGGTGTTAAGTTCATTAAAAAAAAAAAAAAAAAAAAAAAAAAAAAAAGGTAGACTTTTGGAGAAAAAGTGTATTTTTCTGGTTTAACATTGTCTTATAATATACTCCCAGCTATAAAATTATTAGTGGGGCATCTCCTAACATAATTTTCTGTGACATATTGTTTTACTATTTATGTGAATTTCAGTAAGTTTACATCTCCAGTTTACTTCCCCAGTTTTATTTGCTTTAGTCATTAATTTTATTCTGAGTTTTTTAGGTCTACAGCAATAGGTTTTCAGCACAATCTTTTTACCAGCTATATAAGAGAGTACAGAAAGCTTCCTCTCTGCTCTCAATCATACAGTTTTAGTAAGAGGAAGATGACAGTATAATCTTCTAATGATAAGTCATGTAGAAACACTTTCACAATCTTAGGAGTGAAATGTCTTTGTTACACAGTCAGTAAATGAGAAGATGTACAGAAGTAAGATGTGAGTGAAGCAGTTCAGGGATTTTCTGCCACTTTTTCTTTAAGTTCCAATATTGTCTCTTTAGTGTACGTCAATGCAGAATTAGTTGCATTAATGTAAGCAAAAGTATTTTTCTTTTTCTCAATGTAACTAATATAAGAACAGATTTTTTTTGTGTGTGTACATCTAATTCATTAAAAACTCATCTCTCAGGTATACCCTCTATTATATTAATTAATTATTATAATTATTATAAATAATTATAAAATTATAATACCCACTATTGGTTGCAGATATAGAACAAAAGTCTGAAAAACAAAAAAGGGAAATGTCAGCTAAAGAAAAGCATAGGGACACATGCTGATTGCATAGATGCTCCAAAATTCGTAGAGCCAAAGGAAACACATGTAAGTATTAGTGCACAGCTGCTGGATCTTTGCTATTCTCATTGGACGCTGCACAGCAAAAGCATTTTTCCCAAATAATTGCTTTGAGAAGTCTGCCTCCTGACTTAGGAATCTTTTTTCTTAAACTTAAAAAAACCTACCAGTTTATATGCTTTCCTTCTATGCTACCCTAACTTAATCCAACACCACCTAACAACTGAAAAAAAAAAAAAAAAAAAAAAAAAAAGGACATTGTTACACAAAAGAGGATCATTATTTTCTACTTGACTGCTTGGACAAGTCTTATGAGGAGCAGCTGAGGAGCTGGGGTTATTTAGCCTGGAGAAGAGGAGGCTCAGACTCAGAGCTTATCACTCTATGACTACCTGAAAGGAAGCTGTAGCAAGATGGGTACTTATCTCTTTTTCCAAATAAGATGATGTTTCTAATGGTGAAAAAAAAAAAGTGTGAGAGAGTTGATTTCTCAGGCACAAAGGCACAAAACCATTTAAGCATTTCTAGGTCACAATCAACTTGTACCTGTTAAATGAACCCTTTTTAGCTGGGTTTGCATGTCAGTGAAGTAGATAATCATACCTCTGGAAGAAACTCCAATTGTTAATGAGCAGCTAAAGTTTCCCTGTGAAACAACCCCATTCTTAGTCATTGCAAAGATCACCTTTATATTGAAAATATATATTCTAATACTAATATAGAACACTTAATTGAAAAGACTGTCATTTTCCAGCCACTGAGAGCACTTTTAGTCCTGTTGCAGGAACATCTAGAAACACTGGTTCAGGTTGTGATCATTTGAGACAAATTTTACAGCATCTGATAGAACTATGTGGAAAAAGTCGAGAAGTCTGAAATTACTAACTTAAATTACCTTTAGTCTTTACAGTACAATACATCTGTCTTGCAGGAGGTGTGATATCTGAGGGACCTATATATAGAGAAGATACAGGTAAGAAATTGTGAAAAGTCTCAATTGAATTAAATCATATTTAGTCAGAACAACTTTAAAATAACCAGTCAGGTCCTAGTTAAATGTATTTTTTTCCATCAAGTTTAGAATTAAGAGGTAAAAAAACCCCCTGATGCACATGAAAATACTACGTGAGCTAATGCAGTATCAGGTTACAAATTAGATACTGGCAGGTGAATGTTACTGTGCCTGAAATTATAGAGACACAGAGGTGTATTTACTCTGGAGAACCTCCTTGCTCTCTAGTTCATGGAAGAGTTTTTTTTTTGCTCTTCATGTACAGTGTCAAGTACCAGCTGTCTTTTTTTTCAAGTGAAATGTCCACCCACACTGTATTCTCTTCCAGCACCCATTCTGATGTACTGCAGCAGAGTAATCATACTCTCCAGTTCAGGTACTTTGAGCTGAAAAATCATGAACAAAAACATAAATTACATTTTAAGATTAGAACACAGGGTTCAGAAGAGACCTTGATCAAGTTGTAAGCATACTCAATTTCCTGTGAAGAGCACTAACTTCAAGCAGTGTGATCACAGCCTGCTCTGCGTGTCCTGACTTGAGGCCCAAGGTTGTTCAGTGATACAGATGCAGATAAAGTCAAACAAGATAAACACCTTACCTGTAGCAACAAGAAACATACCCTCTGATTTGAATTCTTCATGCCTGAATGGAAAGAATATTGTAGGAAGCTTGTGTTATTAATAACCTGAATAGCATAAGTGTGTTAACTGGGACATACCAAGGGAGATGAGAGACATTACAGTGGCAGAAATACTAGTAATAGTGAATTCAATTATTTCGATGAATATTGGCAAAAAGCAATTTTGGAACATGTTCTAAAAACTAATTTTAGATACTATAATGATTGCCTCTTGGAGCAGTTATTTCTTTAGATAATTCTAAACAGATCATAAGAACATACTGACATTTTTATTAATGAATGGCCATATTGACTGAAGTACACTCAACTTCCATACAGGAATTAAAAAAAAAAAAATTAAAAGTTTACATGTACAAATGTATAAACAAGAGGACGTCTATAAAAATTAGTGATACTAGAAAAAAACAAAACAAAACAAAACAAAAACAAACCAACCCAAGAACTTAAACGGAGGAGCTAAAAGGATAAAGTATTAAATATGTTATGAAAATTTTTAAGTCCACAGTGATAAACAAACTTATGGTATTGGTAAGCAGCAAAATAAAGAAACTCTTTAAATTAAAATCTTAGTCTTCACAAAGTAGAATTTATGGCCAGGTAAGGAACATCTGAGTATCATGAGCTCTGAAAACTTTAATGTTGAATCAAGCTAAGACCAAAAAAAGATTTAGAGAACAAGCTTGTGAAGGGCATGAAAACAAATAATAAGCCTTTTTCCCAACCCATCAGAAGCAGAATGTCTGCCAGAGAGTCTTCAGAGCTGATAGGTGATGGAGGTGTAATAGGAGAATGTAAAGAAGATAAGACCATGTTAGAAAAATTAAATGTGTTCTTAACATCGATACTCACCTCTGAGGAGTTTAGAAAGGTTCACACAGTGTCTATTTTCTTTACAAAAAATGTACTGGAGGAGCTATCTCAAATTAAAGTGTCAATAGAAGTGATTTTAGACCAAATAGATAAATGAATAGTAACAAATTGCCAAGACAAGATGGTATACACTCAGGGGTTTATAAATAACTCAAATATGACCTTGTAATTTGATCATAGATCTTACACAATTGCTTAAGTCAGCTTCTGTATGAAAAGAATAGAGGTTAGGAAATTTTATGTCTTTTTTAGAAGATCTTTACAGGAACTTGGCAGGGGAGACACAGGACAGATGCAGGATATTAAGAAATTGTGTGCCTGCTTCTTTGCAGGTAGATTGGTAGAATGGGATTCATAGACATATAGATAGATACAATAAAATGGGGGGTGGGAATAAAAATAAATTTTGTATAGTAGATTCTGGGTCTTTAAAGGTTTTACTATAGATAAGTATACAGGCAAGGGTGATCTTTATCTGGTTGACACACTGTGCCTGGATTTTCAAAAACTTTTGACAAGGTTCTCTATACAAGACACTTAAATAAACATGGATTATTAAAAAAAAAGGAACCTCCATCTGTGTATTTCTACATACCTGAAGGAACAGGGGATTAATGAACATATAAAGGAGAGGGAAAAGGCAGGTGAAAATGATTGATTTTAACAATGAAAGGTTGCAAAAGTTACTTGTGTAAATAACTGGTTGATAAAAAGAAAGAGGAAACACATGAAAAGCTATGCACATAGAAAAAGACAAACAGAAATTCTCACTGTCTACAAACTTAAACTAGGCACTGTTAATCCAGAAAATATATTTGCAGCTACTCTGGATGCACCTATGAAAATGTCAGTTCACTGTTCACTGACAAATCGCCCAAAACCAACTAAATACAAACGCCTAAGTGTTATTTGAGAAGAAAAAGAGAACAAGGCACTTTTACATAACATAAAATAATTATCAGAACCATTAGGTGAAACTGTAAGTTAATAGACTTAAAACAACAAAGAAATGTATTTTTTTTTCAAGGTATGATGACATTTTGGACCTCACTCTCACAGGATAGATGGAGCACCAAAAGTTAAGTGAGTTCAAAAATAGGTTATATAAATAAGAGGAAACCTATCAAGGGCTGCTAGACACTGATGAGATACAAGCTTTAGATTAGAAATTCCCCTAAGCCATACAAAGCTGCGCTACTCTATGCTTGTTCTTTTTTAATAAAATATTTTTATAAAACATTTTGAAGAATTTATTACAACCTTAAGTAGCCAAAAACTACTGTCTGCTTTATAGTAAGGGAGATAGGAATAGGTTTGGATCTCTGATCAGAAGGCAATCTTCTTCAGTCTTCTACCCCTGTAACACCAGAACACTAAAAACAAGTTGTTCTTTCAATACATGGAACTAGCTCCTCAGGCAATGTCAATCAGTATCACACTGAAGAGGTATCATTCTTTGGTGGGTTATCTTGGTTTAAACTATGTACAGACCTGACCAAAGTTTCTTACTTGAGGCATAAACCTTTCTACAGCAAAGCTTTTGATTTTGACTTTAGACCATATGTGAAAATATAATAATACAGGTCTAGTAATGAATATGAATTACAATATTAATGTAAATGAAAATAATATAATTATAATCACAAATACAAGCAGAAGTGTAAATACAAACATATATATACACACATATATATAAAGGTTCCTTGTTTGTTTCATAGCATAATTTGAACACATATGAAGAACCTAAGAAATTATTCAATAGTCATTATGAAACCACATACAACTCAGATAAACCATTCTTCTGCCCTGAAGGTATAGAATAACTGTGGATAAAACAGCTTACTGTTGATGCCTGCAAATACTACTTAGCAATAACCCAATTACAGCTACTTCTTAGGCCAGTGATCTAGGGAAAAAATCAGGTTTTAACTAGAATTAAACAGAAAATATTTTAGAAACAATTACTTGCTTTCATTTTCTTGCCTGATGAAACATGTTTTAAAGCTTTAGTTGCTGTAAGGCAACATAAGCAGAATTAGAAGTAAATGAAAACTTAACACAACAAAAAATGTCAAATAGGCAGAAATAAGTACATCTGATTGGATGAAATTTTTCATGTTTTTGAATAAGATGGCGAATCCTTGTTTTGTTTTGTTTCCTTTATGGAAACAGATGTATTGAGGAAAACCTGTAGTCTTTGTGACCCAGATAATTTCCAAGACAATATCACATAAACAAAAACCAAACTAAACCACACCAAAACAAAAACAATAATCTCAGGCTGCTAGAGAAAAATGTCCCGAAAAAGAAGGTACTGTGGTGGGCTATGGGATATCAGTTGATGATAGAATGCTAATATTTCTTTTTAGACGGGTATGTTTTTCTTCTGAGAGAATTTCATGAGTATTGAAAGACTTCCATTCATCGAAACATTGAAATGGTGATTAGGTTCTGAGTCACTCATATTTTATTGCTGCAATACCTGCAGCTTCTCTTAATGGGATGTTAGCTTTTTCTGAATGGGAAAAACCTTGTTTCTTCATATAATCGATTTGCCTTTCTTACTCCATGTTATTTGTCATCAGTCATCTCCAATTGTTTTACACTTATTTGAGCGTCACATTTTCATTTAAATCAGTTAAACTGATGACTTTGCATGAAATTTAAAAGACCAAGAACAGAAAATACCAGGAAGAATCTTCCAAAACACCCCAAGACATATTAAAGTGTTTATCAGGTTAAAAAAACCTGAACGTCCACCCTGGCCTTGAACATTTCAGGGATGGGGCATCCACAGCTTCTCTGGGGAGCTTGTGCCACTGTTTCACCTCCTGCATAGCAAAGAATTTCGAAATCTACCATCTTTCCATTTAAAGCAATTTGCCCTCATCTAATCACTATACATCCTACAGAAAAGTCTCTCTCCAGGTCTCTTTTTTGGCCCTTTTAGGTAGTGGAAGGGGTTTACCAGGAGTCTTCTCATCTCAGCCTGTCTTCATTTTAATTATCTCAGCCTGTCTTCATAGGAGGGGTGCTCCAACCCTGTTATCATTTTCATATCCTCTTCTGAACTTCCTCCAACAGATCCATGTCCTTCTTATGTTGGAGGCCCCAGAGCTGGATGCAGTACTTCAGGTGTGGGTCTCACAAAAGAAGAGTAGAAGATAAGAATGACCTCCCTGGACATCCTGGTCATGCTGCTTTTGATGTAGCCCAGGACATGATCGCCTTCCTGAGCTACAAGTGCACATTCCTGGCTCATATCCACCCTCTCATTCAACACTCACGAGTTCTTCTTTTCAAGGCATCTCTCTTAATCCATTCTCTGTCCAGCCTCTAATTCTGGTTAGGCTTGCCCCTACCCAGGCTCAGGACCTTACATGTGGCCTTGTTGAACTTCATAAGCTACACACGAGCCCACCTTGTCAAGATTGCAGAGATTGCCTGGATACCATTCCTTCTTTCCAGGGTGTCAATGTCAACTGCGCCACACACTTTAATGTCACGGCAAACTAGTGAAGGGTTCACTTGATTCCACTGTCCATGTCACTGACAAAGATGTTAAACAACTCCAGTCCTAATACTGATCCTTGTTGAGTGCTGGTGTCCACTTGTACATTGAGCCATTGACTGCAGCTGAATACAGCTATCCAACCAATTTCTTACCCACTGAATGGCCCATGGGGACATCAACTCCATGTCTCTCCCACTTAAAGCCAAGGATGTTGTGCAGGATGCTGTCAAATACTTTGCACAAGACCAGCTAGATGACAACCAAGATGACACTCAAATAAGATGACATGTAAATAAGCTCTCTACTCAATCACCAGTTGCTGCATCACTGTTGTAGGAGACCAGAATACACTTAAAAATACCACTGTGCAAAGTGCACAACATGGAGTATTCCCAGTAGTGAATTTTTACGACTGGCATGAAGACAGACCTCAAAGGGTTCAGCAGATACATGATTTAACACCACACTGTCTTGCGAGGACCAGACAACAAAAACAAAACAAAACAAAACCAACCAACCAACCAACCAACCAACCAAAAAAAACCTAAAAAAACAAACCAAAAAAACCCAACCAACCAACCAAACAAAAAAACCCACAACAAAGCACAACAAAAAAACCCAGTTTTGGTACCATGAATTTCCTATTAATTTCTGGCCACAGTTGGAGGTACTAATATTGATCTTGGACTTCTGTGTAATTCAAGTCCTTGATAGCTTAGACATCACTTCTGATCATGAACCCAAACAAAGGAGTTGAAATCGGCAAGTTCATACCTGGCATTGTATTTGTGCATCTAAGAAATTGTGTTAGAGCTTACAGAACAGCTATTGACCTAGGATTAAGGGCTGCTGGTACTGGAATTTTGTTTTCCATTTCTACAGCAACCACTGATATTAACTTGAAGCATAGAGTAAGGCTATGTACCTTGCCTTAACTTTTTCTAATATAGATAAGCAAAATCCCATGTGTTCATATTTCTAGGGGATCTGAGTTTTGTTTTGATAAAACTTCTCATTTATAACTTTTAAAATGAATAATTTTAATTTGAGGGCAAGCAGATACAGAAATTTAAAATACATGTGTTTTAACATGAATAAAATTAGTTGTCTACCAAAGAAATAGATTTGCTGCAGAATAAGAACTTTAGAAAAATATATATTCTATTTGAAAGAAGAAGTGACAAACTGGACTTTTAAAAACAGATCTTTTATAAAGAAAATAATTTAAAGCATCATCTATTTTAGACTGCACAATAAATTGGAAAACAATTGAATTATATATTTCATTAAGATTTCAGTTCAACTACTAGAATACCAGAAGATGTAGTTTTGGTTTTTGTTTTTTTTTTTCATATTAACATTATTGCTATTTCTTAGGTTCTTCGAAAAAGAGCATAGTGTTGTTTTGACAAAACAGAACATTAAACTAAGGATCTAGAAATCACTGGTTTAGTTACCTAAATTAAGAATGAATTGCTTATGGCACCAGTTATTGAGCAGCAGGTGTCAGAAAGCCATATAAATTTGCAAATGAAAATTGAGCCACTCAGAGCTTCAGGAGTAGGTTTCAGAAGGTTATACAGATAGGACTAGGCTTTAAATCCTAGATATCATCTTATAAGTGTTTCAATTAAATTACATTTTTCAGAATTACCTACACTGAATGCCTAGCAATAGGTTATTTCACACAGTATAACAGACCACTAATACACAAAATACATGCACAAAAGAACATTTGGCTTAAAAATCTATTGAGATGAGGCATTTAGAATTACCCTAAGAACATGCTGCATGAATCTAGCTATAGCCAACAAGCTGAACTGCACGTGTGATGAATTAATTACTATAATTTCACTTGTAGATAAGATTCATGGCAGAGCAGGGAGAAGATTATAGACAGACAAACATAGGGCTCAGGAAAAGGTTCTGAGAAAAAAAAAATCTTCCCAATCATAAATAGAGCACAAGTAAAGAGGCACTAGAAGGTGTTCCCTTTAAGCTGATTGTATGAAAATCAGGCTGGACCAAGAACAGAGATTTTTTGTTTACAGTACATGTGTCATAGCTCTCCCATTGGGATATACCCATATCTTCAGTCTCTTTTAGTCTGTCTTTCCTGTTTATTTCTGTGCTCACGTCAGCGGTGACGCTTCACTGCTCATCTGAGTGCCTCCATCTGCCTATGAACAAGAAATCTTTCTTAAAACATTTAAAGTACCATTCTTATTCTTTCTAGGAGACATATCAAGTTTTATGTAGGCATATATATTTGGTAGAGCTTAAAAATCAGAAGCACCAGTGGCAATCTCAGATCTACAACATTTTCTTTTTGTTATTTTTTTAACTCATAGGATAACAGGACTAATTTGGTTTCACATGCAGTTTTAACCAGCATAGTAATTCAGTTTTTCTTTAATTTGTTTTGAACTACAAGCATAAAGGAGTAGTAAGACCTTAAATTCACTCTTAAAAAAAAGAGAAACATTTCAGGTGTTGCCGGATAAAAATAAGAGACATATGGGATAAATTAGTTGTATCTCTCATTCTGTGATGTTGACGGCTAAAGAGTTTTCTGAGATTAGTGTCCTGCCAATGCCAAATGCAATAAGAAAAATGTCACTATACAGGCTTTTGTTTATTTATTATTTCATATGTAGGAGAAAAAATAAGAGCAGATGAGGATAAATCTGATCATCCTTAAGTCAGCTGATAATGTGCCTGAAGGACATCAAGGAAAATATGAAGCATTAATAAACTAATGTGTACTGTATGCCCCACTTCATTTATTCAACTTATACATTCTTGAAGAATTATGCATTTGTGCATTTATTCACTTTCTATTCAAATATGATTAAGTAAAAGAAGTCTAAAATCTAATACTTTTCTTTTCTCAGATGATTATTTCTAGAGACATGTAGCAGTGGCTAATTAACTATTTGCATAATTTCCACTTCCTTTACTAAAAAAACCTGCATGTAATATGATTTTTTTTTTAATTTCAATTTTCTGATCAAAAACATGAGTGATCAAGACCATCCAATCTGCCTTTACGTGTTACAGACTTAGGTTATTCTTTTGTCTGCTGAGGCGGAATGTAGGGCAGGGAAGTAACCAGTCTTCTAATCTGTTCTTTGATTGTATACTGAATTATTACTGAAGAAAAAAGATTATTGATTTGAATGCTTGGATGTATTTCTGTTCTCTAAACATATGCACACACATGCACACCTACAATTACTCCCTTTCTTTTGTTTTAATGCTCTCCTCCTGGTTAAGGATTAACAGAGGCTTTTGACTACTGATTTTTTTTAGCTGACTGCACACCCATTTTGACACACACACAGACACACACTCTGCAGATTTCATTATTTCATATATCTTTTAAGAAAACGAGGCCTAAAATTTGCAGGCTGAGAATAAATAATTTAATTTTCATTAATTTTATGACATATGTGGTTTCTGCATTTGTAGCAGCTATAAAACATATTAACTTCCTAACAAATCCTGAATAATGCTCATCTTTCACCTTTTTTTCTTTTTTCCTGTTGTTTTTTTTCTTTTTTCTTTTCCTTCAGTAGGAAACAGTGCACAAGTTATTACCTAGGGAACAGTTGTTTCTGTCTCCTGTACAGATCCATATCATTCTCAAATTTGCATTCTGATGAAGAAGAAACAAATGTTACTTAAATCCCATGAAGTGTGTTAATTACACTGAGCTCCATGAAATTATGGGTGAGAAAGCCAAAAAGAATTCTACAATTGCATCGTGGGTCTCTTGAGCATATCTTGTCAGATTAATGTCTTTGTCACTCACATGATAACCTTAAAATTGCTATTCTCCCTAAGTAATATTCCCTGAACCTCAGTGATATGGAAAATCTCACGCAAAGCTAACTAACAGATGCAGTTTTTATTGTTTACATAAATAATGCTGGTACTTTTATGAAAATAAATAAAAATTTCATTAGCAAGTGCAGCTTGCTGCTTTCCCTTAATTATTTTAGAGTCCTTCTGTGCTTCTCCATACAAACCATGGTGCAGGTGCCTGAGACAGTATCTCTTCCTAGTATGTCCCAAGAACACAGGCTAAGACCACATAACTACTTAGGATATAGTGCTTTTTTCTTTTTTTTCTTTTTTTTTTTTTTTTTTTCTTTTTTCTTTTCCTTTACAAGCCCTAAATAACCATAGCTGATTTCTGACTTGAGTCCAAAAGCCACTGTGCTACGTAGCAGGAACAGAAACTGTCCCAGAAGATTTGACGACATGGATACATGCCCTCAGCCCAAGGTTTCATAAAAACAAGTAGTAGGGAACATTTGCTGTGCCAGAGCTTGAGGTGCATGCTTCATATTCCCAGCAGGGGACATACTCCACCCTCAGAAAGCCGCCAGTCTTCTCACAAAGTCACAACTATGACTGGCGAAACTCAACCCATTGGAAATCTATATCAGATGTCAGACCCATCTAAGAGACAAATCTAATCCTTTTGGCTAAAAAATAGCTCACAGCAGTCTGCTGCTCCCAGTTTACTGATATTTGGAAGAATGGTTTGGTTTGGCAATCAATGTCCTAGAGACACCAAAGACCTTGATATTATCTTTTTTCTTTAAGCCCCTAAAGAGGATTACTGGGACAAAAAAAAAAAAAAAAAAAAAAAAAAAAGAGAAATTTTGTGATGTTATATGAATTCTGTCAGTATTTAGGTTTTTCTTCCATAAAAAATAAAGCCACTAGTAAAATTTTAATTATTCATAATGCATTATAAAGAGTCATAAGCTTTACTTTGTTAAATGAGAGAGATGATGCAAAATCAAGTGTGTCCTACGCTATAAGAAATAAATTTTTAATCAAGAAATTTCTTTTTGTCATGCCAATACTTCAGAAATGGTAGGTGATGAGCTCAAAAGATAAGAAAAAAAATGCACTAAAATTAAAGAATCATGTCAATTTACACTGGTTAAGAAAGCAGCCAAAAATGCTTGAATTTTCCTCATTTTCATACTATGAAATGCTTTTTACCAGTCACTAAAAACCAGACTGGCTTTACATGCCAACTGTAAAACATGACCATTTAGGCTTTCTAATTCTGGGAAGGAAAGAGTTATGCTTATGGAAGTCCATCCATCCAGTCTGTGCAAGACTACCAGATCTATAAATAATGGAGAAAGGCCCTCAAGCTAGGAATGCCAAATTTAGTATCGCCTAATGAAAAGATAGGAGTAAAGTCCTGAAATCCCTTTTCAATTAACTTCAACAGAAATGGGGACCTAGATTGAAATCTAGAAGCCATTGGTAGAGGTTTCTTTAACAATCTTTATAATCTTTTACAAATAACTTCTTCAAGACCACAATTAAAATGTCTGTTCTTGCTGTGCATTTAAAACCTGATCTGTTTGTTCAAATCAAGGCTTTTTGAGCTTTGCTTAAAGTCACTGTAAGAAGAGGAGGGGAGAGACAAATCCACATCATTACTTTTTAAAATTACTTAAAAGCAACTGACAGCTGAATAAAAGAACGTCTATAAGGACCTTTGTGGAAGTCTGTCTACAAAGTAGATTGAAAAAGTGTTTTGTTCTAAATCCTAATCTCTTCTGTGGTCTCAAGAAGGCTAACACAAGAAGATTGCCACAGAAATGAGTGATATTTGTCACTAGACATCTGTTAAGACACAACCACAGTGTACTTTCCTTGATGGGTGGCATGTAATGGAGGTTACCCAATCTAATGTTTACCATGAAAATTCAAATCCAGTGTTAAGAGATTTTCTTACTGTAGTTCTTAATGAAAAGCACCTTCTGGATCAGTTATATCAGCAAGCTGACAGGAAATGAGTGGGATATCAAGACTTGAAAGCAATAGTTTTTAATCTCTGTGATTCCCAGTTTTACAGTACAGTAAATAAATTACAATGATGCTGCCAGACAGTGATAGGAAGAAAGGGCACTGAGAATATTTGTGCGTAAACCCAAGACTTGTTATCCTGAAATCACATAAACACAAATCCTTTCTTTGAGTTTAGTCCCACACACTCTGTGCTGCATGTGAAAGTAAATGCAAAAGTGATATACTACCTGGTTTTAGTGCCTTTTGGAGAGATCAAGCACCAAAAAGCAGAAAAGAGCTTGAGATTAGGTGAGGGACTGCTAAGAAGTTAGCCAGAATTTAGGGAAAGGGTGAATGTCCTCAATGCAAGCACCCAACCTTTTGAGTTTTGCCCAACGCTAATCAGTGGAAGTAAAATTATATAACAAAAGCTTTAGATATATATAACCAATTCATTATTCCTGTCTTCTCTTTTCTGCTACAGAAAATATACCATCCATTGCTGTACCCTCTTATGTGGCTAGGGTTACTTAGATTGAGCCCAGTGAGGAAGGCAGGCAAAATTTATTCCATAAATCTTTCTTATTCAGGAAACCCCGTATTGAAACTCTGAAATTCCATTCTATTTTCTTTCTATATCTAATTCTCCAGTTTGATCCTAGAAAATTCTGATTCCCCAGCATGATGTGCACCCTCAGAAAAATTTCAGATGATACCAACAACCGTGGTGCTGTTGACACATCTGAAGGACAGGACGCCATCCAGAGGGACCTGGACAAGCTCAAGAACAGGGCCCATGGAATCTCGTGAGGTTAACAAGACCAAGTGCAAGATGCTGCACCTGAGTCAGGGCAAGCCCCAGTATCAACACAGGCTGGGAATGAACAGATGGAGAGCAGCCCTGCTGAGGACTTGGGGGTACTGCTGGGTGAGAGGCTGTACAGGACCCAGCCATGTGCACTCAGCCCAGAGAGACAAACGTGTCCTGGGCTGCATCCAAAGCAGTGTGGGCAGCAGGGCCAGGGAGGGAATTCTGCTCCTCTGCTCCTCTCTGGTGAGACCTCACCTGCAGTGCTGTATCCAGCTCTGGGGGCCCTTAGCACAAAAAAAAAACAAACGAAAAACCAACCCTGTTAGAGTCTAGAGGAGGGCCACCAAGATAATTATAGTGATGGAGCACCTCTCCTATGGGGAAAGGCTCAGAGAATTGAGATTATTCAGCCTGGAGAAGAGAAGGCTTTTGTGTGAATCAATTGCAGTGTTTCAGTACCTGAAGGGAGCCTACAAGACTGATAAACAGAGACTTCTTATGAGTGCAGGTTACGACAGGACAAGGGGGAATGGATTCAAGCTGAAAGAGGGTAGGTTTAGAGTAGATATTAGCAGGAAGTTCATTGCTGTGAGGTTGGTGAGGCACCAGAACAGGTTGTCCAGAGAAGTTGTGGATGCCTCATCCCCAGAAGTGTTCAAAGTCAGGATGGATGTAGCTCTGAGCAGCCTGGTCTAGTGGAAGATGTCCCTGCAGGATCTGGAACAAAATGATCATTAAGGTCCCTTCCAACCCAAAACATCTATCATTCTGTGATTCTGTGTTAAGATCACTTCTGCCTGCGCCCAGAATGATGGCTCACAGACAAGCTGGGGCAGTTTAAATCACACTTGCATGAGTCCCTGGTTCTGATCCTTCACTGCATCAGACACAAACAAAAAAAACCCCAAAAAACCAACCAACCAACCAACCAAAAAACAAACAAGAAAAAAAATACCAAACCAAACCAAACAACAACAAAACAAAAACAAAAACCCAAAAAACCCACACTTCTGCTCTGTTAGCGTGAGAGGTAAAAAGAGACAGTTCCATCCCTGTGGTTATCAGGACTGGTGTTTTTAATTTTCTTCTGTACTTTTCTGCCTACTTCGAAAAACAATATACTAAAAATAAAAGTAAAAAAAAAAACTATGTAAAGCAACCTGTTATATGTTTTTCTACTTACTACCCCTAAAGGTCCAGGTGGTCAATAACTGTTCTGTTATGAAGAACATCTGAGTAACACAGTACTGCCCTAGTGTATTCCAAAAAATTACCCTACACAGGGTTCACCAAATTAATTATAAAGCACAAACTGACAAATGTCCCAAAAATTGATTTTGGAAGCAAGGAGGGGAAAAAATGTGTAAAAGAAAGCCACAGCACTACAAAATTTCAGTCCTTTCCATTTATTCCTTTTTCCTATTACCGCCATGCAAAGAGTTCAACTGATCTTCCTTAATGCCATAAGTGTTCAGCACTGATAAAATATGGAAACAATCACATTCTTCTATATATACAGATAAAATCTTTCAAAAGGTTTTGCAGATAATAAAACATGCAGATGTGGTGTTTAGGGACATGTTTTAGCAGTGGACTTGGCAGTGCTAGATGATGGCTGGACTCAATGATCTGAAAGGTCTTTTCCAACCTTAAAAATCCTGGTTTTAAATGCATGTCTTCTTTTTACAAATAATAAATATACATTTAATTGTAAATATCCTCTATTTCACCTTTGTCTCTTTAAGAATTCTCACTCAAATAAATTTTAAAAGGTGGTAGGGTAGAAATATTTAGGAAATGTTCATAACATAGATACCTTCTGCTCTAAAATTGCTGCTGTTCCAAGGGAGCTAATGAAGTACTGTAACTCCACTAGCTCAGTCTGACAGCCATTACTCCCAGCTCTGCAAACACTGCATTAAATCTCTGTGTATCCTTGGTGACTGTTATTAGTAGTCCTGGGTGCATTTCACAAGACATTTGAAATTCAGCTAAGAAAATTTTCAATCAAAAACAAGCTATAATAGAGCTAAAGATATTACAATCACTCTTTTTCTCAGAAGAAGAGGGAGAGGATGAGAAAACAATTCTTTCTGTCTAGAATTGTTTGATTTTGATAACACAAAATTTCTAAGAGAAAAATTCCCATACCAGCATTTTTTCTCTTGACTTCACCAGCAGTGTGCAGTTTTCTTCCATGTTTGGGCATGGGAGCTACATTTCCCATAGGGTTTTAAATAATACCCAGTACTTAGACTCTATAGAACATCTATCTATCTCTTCCAGCACCTTAAGTCTAACATGAAGAAACTGCTTAGACCTTTAGGCTATCTCAGTTCTTACTAATCTGATCAACAAAGATGTCTATAAGAAGTCAGGAAGCCTCCAATATATTAATACTAATATTACTTATATTCCCATGAAGAAATATCTTACGTGATTTTCTGACTCTCTTTGTTTTAGGGAAAGTCGAGACACTGGATTCTGGTCTCAGCTGAGTATCTGAAATTGAATGGAATCAATTAGTTTTAACAAGCCTTGATGTTTCAGATCACTCTGCCTTAGTTTCTAACTCAAACTTATTAATGCCTTCAAAGTAGTAGAATTCTGGATAAAAGAAGGAAAATAGAACATACTTGTTTTATTTTTAAAGACATATTACCATAAATTTCAGGATTTATTCATAAATGCCAGCATTTCATATAAAATATCACATTTCTATATTGGAACTCTTCTGATTATGCCAATAGCACCTTTTTTTTTTTTTCTATTTTTTTTTCAGAAGTAATGAAACAGGTTTTTATTTATTAGTTACTTTGAAATCTCCTGTTCACTGAAGTGGTGATAGTAGTTAGCGTATTTTGAATTTATCTTAATGGTGCTGCTGACTTAGTGTAGCCAGTTACATATGTGAGGTTGTTCACAAACTTATATTGATTGATAAATCTATGCTGGCTGCTGGCATTGTTCACGTGGGATGTCCGAATTGAGATTCTCAAGAATACACATGGGTTTTTGTTCAACTGCTAGTGAATTCTGGCTCAAAAACTTACATCTCTAGCAGCAGTGTGAGTCCCTGAGCTCTGCAGCAGGCAGGATTTTCAGTGGCAGTGTACATCTAGACTCGGGGTATGATGCACTTGGCCCATTTCTCTGCACAACAGACAATGCTGAGCCACAGCTGTTGCGTTACTCCCTTGAAACTGGTGACAGCCCCTTAAATTTTTTTGTGAGAACCAGTCTCAAGAACCACTCTTGATTCCTAGCAAAGTAAAAGAGTGAACAATGTATTTTTATTCTTTACGCCTATATTTTATATCTAAATTCTTCAGCTTGAGATGAGTTCAGCCTGTTTTCCCTTATCTTCCCATACAATTGAATATAGTGCTAACAAAACAATAAATCCGCTGTGTAGTTTTCCTCTAAACAAACCTTACCAGTGGCGTCTTATATAGGCAAGACAACAGCCCTTCTATCCCTATCTTGGGCTGCTGATAACTCCAGATAAAACCATTCTGAAAAGCAGTGCTTCTTCTACAAAATTTCAGGAGAATTTGAAATGAGGCCATTTTTCAGTTACTTGACCCTTCAGTTGAAATTTGAGATGATTAACAGTGTAGTTTTGTCTGTCTTTGTTTGCAGTTTTAAGTATGTCCATGAACTTAATTCTGGCTCAAATAAGGAGTTTCTGCTTTCCTAGTTGCTTGCTAACCAAAGAAGATTTTTGAATAATTTTACCATAAAAGGAACTGGACTTTTTGCCTTCCATGAGCCTTTTTTATTTCCGTTGATTTAAAACAAAATATTTGGCTAGTCAGAGTGACAATGTAACCCTATACATCCCACTTATTTTGTTCTTCTTCCCGTATGGTTTATTCAGGAGCTGGTTCTGCCTCCAGTGAAACATCATCAAAACTCAATTTGACTTCTGGGAAATGGGAATACATTTTTAAGTGGCTATTAATTCCAATGCTGCACATGCAATAAAATTTCCAGGACAACAGGAGCACCTTGTAAAAACTACTTCCTCTTATTCATAAAAAAAAAAAATAAAGTAAGAAAAAAAAATCCTTGCTCAGTAACATTGATGTGATTATGAAGCATTTCCTGTGACAATAATGATACATGGATGCATTTGGAATTTGTACTTTAATCTTTTTCTTCTTAGTAGGGTGTACACATACGCGGAATGAGTATGTGAATCTTTAGGAGTGGAGAGTATTAGACTTTGCACTTTTGTCTTTTGCATGTGAACAGATGTTTTCCTTTTGTCCCTAGAAGTTTTATTTATCTAGCTGATTTTGCGCTGCTCTTTTTATTTTTTTCTCATCTTTTTTTTCCCCTGTTAATGATGGATAGAATTAGATAACTAGAGTCCTGCAACTGACACATCTTAAGATGAAATCTTCTAGAGAAAAATCAAAGGCAGATATGAAGAAATGTTACATTTAACTCTGACCAGAGCTCTATGTAAAGAACTGTGGCTAATCAATACTGACGTTATTTATTCTTATCCTGGACAGATGATCATTGCTTCTGTTCTTTCTCCAGAGCTAAATTACTTTGAAATAGAACAAAACCTACTCATATGAGTTAGTCCAAAGACGTAGGAAAATATTTTGTTCTACAATGTCAAGCATAATTCATAGTTTCATAAACTGAATAGAATTTGGTTTTATATTTCACTCTTCTTCTGCTCCAAGTACCCTCAAACCAGTTTGAAATGTTGAAGTATTAGAAGCAGTGATTGTGTATTAAGTGTGTGAGCCATAGCTCAGCAATGGTAACACAGAAACCTACATCGTAGAACCTGTTTTCCTGGGTGGCAGAAAAGCTGGGCAACCTTCCTTGTGGGATTCTGCACTTCCACCTGCCTTGCTAACTAGCAGTGGGCTGCAGGTGGTTCATTTAAACATTTCATCGAATGGCATGACACATCCTTTACACAGCAGTGCCCACATTAGGAATGAGCACGCATGCCAGTGAGCATGACAAAGGAACCCTATTAAAGAAATCTTTAGGTAAATATAAAGAGCTTCAGCTGGTGAACATTGGCATTGCTTCACTGCACCCAACACAACACTTGATTTCCACCAGCTGAGGATGTAGTTGTAAGTGTTTTGACATGGGCCAGGCCTCTTTCAAAATTGTCTTAAGTCATTAAGCTTCATACTTAAGCGTGTGCCCCTATCAATTGTATTTACATAGCTAATTTACCAATTCCTTAGGAGTTCTGCTCTGTGAAGAGGAAAACATGTTTAGGTAGGATTTTCCTCTTATCTCAGTTCTCATCTAAGCACAGAAGAAAAGTAAAGAAGGGAAACAACATTCAGTTACAATTTCTTTTTTACTTTTTATTTTTTTAGTTCAGAAATCAAAATGTAGGGGGCAAAGCAGCACTTAACACACATTCAGAGGAAAAAAGCATTCAGATTCTAGAGCCTACCTTATTATTATTTTTGTCTATTTTTTCTTATAAATATTCATCAATGCCGTCAATGCACATCTAGGGGATTGCTAATAGCCACAGAATCCAATCATGCCAGTAAGGTATCGTCATGGTATTGCAGTTAGTGGAATTAATGCTCCTCTGAAAAAAAAAGAGAGGCACATCTCTGCCCTAAATATTGTGATGATTTGGGTCTATATCTTTCTATTTTGCCCTTAAACAGTGGCCTGTGGCCAACCTGCCTCCCTTCTCAGCAGCTGGAAGTCTACAACAGCAAAGAGAACTCTGTCCTAACAACAAAGAGATTTCAAGTGGTACTCAACAGATAAAACAGATATAAACATCCATCTCTCTGAACTTCATCTTTGAAACAAAAGCACTTCATTACTCTTGTGGGGAGAATAAAGAAAGATTAAATTAAAATGCTTCTCCTGGCATTTTCTGAGGGTGTGATATAGTTACCTCTTAAACAGGATGAGGACAAAATGAGACGAAAATATTTGTGGGTTGAGATAGGAAGATCACCCACCAACTACTACTACAGGCAAAACAGATCAAACGTGAGGAACAAAACTTATTATCAGTTAAAAATTGACTGAGGAGCTAATACAACTTCCTGCCTACTGCCTTCTTCCCAGGCTCAATTTCATTGCCTCATTCTCAACTGCTTTATCCTTTTTTTTCCTAATCCGAGCAGGAAAATGAGGAGCAGAGGTTGTTCACGATGCTTTGTCTCTGCCTTTCTTTCCTCCACACACTCTTCCTCTGTTCCAGTGTAGGGTCTCTCCCATGGTATACAGCCCTTCAAGAATTTCTCCAAAAGGAGTCCTTCCCATAGATTGCATCTCTTCAAGAACTTCTCTAGTATGAGTTCTCTACCATGGGGCATGGTTCACCAGGAACAAATTAAAATCCAATGTGGACCACCCTAGGTCTGTACTTTCTACCAGAAAATCCGCTCCAGTGGGAGGTCTTCTCCACAGGACATCCACATGTTCTGGCATGGGGTTTCTCCATAGGCAGCAGTGTGGATATTCCCCTGCAGTCCTCTATGGGCCCTTGATGCAGTATGATTACAGAGGAATTGCTGCTCTGGTACCTGGAGCACCTTTTCCTTCTTCTTTCACCTTGGTGTCTGCAAAGATGCTTCTCATGCGTTTTTCTTCATTCTTCACACTGCTGTGCAGCATTTTAGTTTTTCTTAATACAGTTTCTCTGAGGTGCCACCATCTTGTCTGAGGGGACCAGCTGTGCCCTTCAGTGGATCTATTTGAGTAATCTGAAACTAGTTGTTATCTGACACAGGGCAGGTTCTGGCCTCTATTCACATAGACCAACCCTGCCACCATACCTGCAGTACTAAAAGTGAGGCACATAAACCAAATTGAGAAAGCAAGTTTGCATTTCAGGAACTAATACATTAATCTTGATAAGGAAAGGAACAACAGCTGTCCTTTCTTGTGTAAGACAAAATTTGTGAAGAAACCGTATTCACTTGATAATGAAAAATCTGCTTCCAAACCCAATTCCTTGACCACTGTTAATATCTGCTCAAATTATTCAAGAAAATACTTTCCATACTGGTGGATTTGTTCCAGGATAAAAACAAAATTGATACTGAAAGTGACTGAAATTACTTCATCAAACTTCAGACATCTGCAAACTGGTGACCTACAGCTGAATTGATACTTACTTACACACACTTTTTACAATTCAAGAAATGTGAGAGGGGTTCTTTTTGAGTGAAATTCTGACCAAATACAGATGGCCACCTAAACATAGGAAGGCATCTCCCACTAAAAGTGTTTGTTTATCTCTGACAAAGGTAGTTTAGCTACCTATCTTCAGTCACATAAATTTCACCTGAAGTATTCTATGTTCAGATTTCTAGATAGTCAGATACTTAATAAAGACCATAAGCTTGATGTAAGCTTGATTGTTAAGACATGCTGAGCAAGCGGAACCGCCTCTTCAGAATGAAAGTCTGAATTTAGTCATAGGCTGTGGTAATTAGTAAGCTAGACTGAGAGAGAGTGATATTCCAACCCGTGCTCCATAAATATTGCAAAAATTTTATATAAGCAGAACATTTTTTTAACAGATGAACTTAAGAAGACCTGGTTTGAATACAAAACAGCCTATTGGTTAACAGATGGTTCTGGTGATATGGGTTCAGCTCCCTACAGCAGCGTGCAAACTCAGACAAGGTCTTCTAGGGGCATAGGTGCATGCTCTAGCCAATACACTGCTGTTCAAAAACTGGAGATGACATTTTCCACCAACAGTTTTCATGGTGTTCAACCTGATGGACATGATCTGAGAAGCCAGATGAATCAGTCTCAAATGGGCAATTCAGAGAGGAAGCAATCTTGGGTTTTGTGCTGGTTCCAGCCAGGAAGGGGCATGGCCAGAACCCAGAGGTTATTCTATAGCACCTCATTATTGCTGGGAGCAGGGAGAAGGGAATATATTCCAGGGAAGGAGAGGTTCCATTCCTGTTGAGTAAGGACAGCAAAGAGAGCTGTTCAGTATCTCTGTAGTCTGGGGGGTTTCTGTGTGAATTGGTCTCCTCTCTCTTATATCCTCTTTTGTTAGTACTGCTGCTGTTAACATTCTTTTTCTTATGCTGTTGAAGTTTCCCATAAATTGTTCTTATCTCAACACATGCTCTTTGCCTTTTGAGTCTCCAGTCCACTGCGGGGAAGAGGGAAGGGGGGAACAAGTAGCGCATGGTTTTAGTGAGAGTATTAAATGGGAGAATACCATTCCTAAACCACGACATTTTTACATTCTGACAGTGCTGAGATATAAACCAGAGCCTTATCTGTTTAGTGCTCCCTAGATCTAGGCAGTTTTGAGTAGACATTTAAGGTTCTTAAACTACTTTAAAACATAAATGTAGGAACTTCCAGAGTTAGGCAACAGGTTTCCAATGTGTAGGCTGTAGTTCTTCAACTGGCATTTAAGTTTTTTAGCATATATCTTCTCATTTCTGATATGAAAATGAGTTACAGCTTTTTTTTGCCTATACGTATATTTTATTTTGTTTATATATATATATATATATAATAAAAACTTTGAAATTAAATAAGGTGAGCAAAATTTGGGAATATAGTGTTTCTACACACTATAGAAACACTATGTTCTGTATAGTGTTTGAGGGTTTTTAGCAGAGGAAAATATACTTGCCTGTCTGGTATTGAAATCTATTTGAATAAAGGAGATGCAAATATGTAATATTGGTATACTTATTCCTGTAATTAATTTCATTGCAGAGGGAGGCATGTGTTGGTCTTCAACATGTCAATGCACATCACACTGAAGAGGCAAAAACCTGGGTACTATTCTGTGCAGCCTGTGCACTCACATTCCCTAGGTTACTGTTTCCTTACTTCTTCATGTGGCCAATAGCTGAGAAGAGCTGTAAACAGAGACTCAAGAGTGTTTAGCAAGGCATGATAATGTGCCATCCTCAGCATGTCAAATGCAGTACATAGCTCAAAGTTTGCATTATATGTATTGCTTCTGCTGTGGTTATAATTTATAATTTTTACAGTGCCCGAAAGAGTATTCCTAGGCAAGGAGTAATTCAGCAGCCCAGCAGTTTCATTACTGCAGAGTCAGGCTCCTGTGTTCAACACATTTTACCTTGCACTTGCAACACTCTGCAGTTCGACAGGCTGGATGAATGCTTAAATGTACAAAGGAAATACGTTACATTAAAAAAAAAAAAATCCAAAATTTCTCACTGTGAACAGATTTAATTCTCATAAAAAACTAACAAAAGCTCCTTATCTCTAATGCAAGACAACTTTAACCTCCCATATCAGTAACATCTATAAACTATTTGTTATGTTCTTGCAAGCCAGTCAAGTAAAGGACCAGGAATTGCTCCTTACCGATTACAGCCACCACTAGACTTTTGTTACATTCATGAAAATGCATGTCAAAATATTTTGGATGCAGAAACCTCACCATTCCATTTGCAAACAGGTTTTCCCCTTGAAGGTGGACCCACAGCTACTCAGCAGATTCCAAAGTCTTTATAACCGTAGAGATTTCCACTTTCTATTTTGGGTTTGTATTGCTTTGCTTGAAGATTTTGTTTTGTATTTCTTTAAAAACTTTTCCCCTTTATTTTTGTAACTTTTTTTTGGTGGCATCTTCAAAAGCTATGCTCTCCCAACTTGCCCTTTCCAGTGTTCTAAATATAAATGTAGAAACAAAGAAACACATATTAATAAATAAAGAAGCACAGGTGTGCCTTGCAGACAGTAAGTTTTTTAAAGTCCTTCCTGAATTCTTGAATCATTACCCCTGCATAATTTATACTATGTTACCATGTGCAAACACTGAACCTGGCCTACAAAGAAGAGATGTGAGTTGGTTCAAAACATAGGCCTTATATTCTCACAGTAGAGGTCATAAGCTACTTATTTAAATTTTTTGCCCATATTTTCTAATCACCAGAGTGTGAAAGGCAGAAGATATGCAGTTCATTATTGCCTTTCCACCTCTCTTGCTTAGAGGCAGAAATGCTGATAGTATACTGGTTGAACACTGAGTCCTCTTCAACATTATTGCCCCATGAGCTTAAGACTTTCTCTATGAAGTAAAAATGAGGAGGAAAAAAAACCCAAAACAAATGGTCAAGAACCTGCCAGATTCATGTACTGAAGGAAGACAAAAGGAAAATTAATTCCTTTTGCTAATTGCATTGACTAAAAGCACAGCATGGTACACAGCGTGGTCTTGAGAGCAGATATGTTTTATGAAGAAATATTTTAGTAGACAGATTCAGAAAAGCAACAAAAGAAAAGACTCCTTTGTGTTCAAAGTAGCTTTACTTTGCTTCCCATGCAGAGAATGCATTGGGTATAGTATCTGAACTTTATTCTCAAAATCATTAAATGTATCAACATACAGTGAAATTGTAGTATATTTTCTTCTTTCCTGAGTAATATTTTGTGGGTTTTGTCTCTTTTTCTTCCTTGAAGAGCAATGAACCCTTTAAATAGACCTCAATGTGATGAGATATCCCTAGCTACCAGCTAAATGTTCACATAGTCGCTCATTTATTCTTGTCCGCAACAGTACATTTGGAAATGGCTGTATCTGGTAACCCTGGTCTCTGCCCCCAGACGCCACTCCTGCAACACCACTCCTACTCCCTACAAATCTTACCATGTATAGCAAATCTAATGAGCAATACTGGATTTTTTTTTTTTTAATTATGAAAATTGGGAGCAAAAAGTCATGAAAATACTTGACTTGAAAGAGAGAATATTGTCAAATTTTCACAGAGGCACTAAAGATCACTGACATCATGTTTTTCAAATATAAATAATTTTTTGAAAACACAAAACCTTTACCTATTTTTCTCTTTATCTGGTACAGTTTTAAACCAATCTCATGATATTTAGAAATTAATAAAAAACAAAACAGTTTAAAAAATATGATATTTAAAAGTTCAAATTGTTGAGATTTTAAGACTATTGATTCGAAGCATTGCATTTTAGAAATGTCAAAATTAAATCTGTGATTTTTTTCTCTTTTACTATTTTTATCCCAGACTATATTGGAGTGTAATTTTATAAAGATTTTTCCCCTCTGCTATATGGAAATGACTCACTCTGTGTTTTTCAGAATAGCTAAAGATTTAAGCATCTGTCTAAAGTCCACATTGTGAAATTGCCTTACAGCTATAAAGAATCATTTTCACCCACAAACTGAGAATAATATCTGTGAGGAAACTAGACACATTGCTACTGAATATAACTCAGTTGCTCAAAATTTTACTTTTGATGAATCAACATTTTCTGCTAAAGATTTCTTTTTCTCTAAAAGGATGTTCAGTTAATTTTGTTTTAGGACATTTCATGTCATGTCATGTCATATCATGTCTACAACTTCATTGACCCTGTTTGCTAAATCTAGTTTTACCCTTTTTAGTGATGAAAACCAGCAATATTTTTATAGTCATATGCAGAAAGTATCCTGTGAAACAAAATCAAGTCTAGGCCCATTTTCTTATCCAAGAAGCTTTTTTCAACTATGGTTTGTCGGTTGGGTGAATGTCTTTGACGCCAACAACATAAAATAATTTCCACAACATGCACAGTTTGAAATCCCTTGTTGACCAGTACAGCCTAGATGAGAACAAATAGAAGGGAATGCAGAACAGCTGACTTGAAGATGTGGTATCAGAGGGGTCAGATATGCATCTTACGTTTGTACAAAATATGAGTTTCTGGTTCTGGTTCTAAATTTTGATTTTACTCAGTTTGGCTATATTCATGACCAATCAGAGTTTATAGTACAGGCATAATACGCCACTCACTTGGCATATTTTCATTTCTGAGACATCTTTCAAAACCTTGATTGGGCTTCTAGTTTAAACCCATTTTTCTTGGCAGAAAAATGTTGTCTCAATTTGTGATTTAGAATACCCATTCATCTCTGTCATCTCACTTTTAAGTTTTTTCTTTATCCTGTGAAATCTATCTAGATATACTTTTTATCTCATCCAGCTTTTCTTTATTCACTCCTCTTCTGAGTGTTTATGTCTCCAACAGATTAGAGTTAAGGAAAGAGCAGAATTACATATAAGAGTGTAGGAGTGTTCAACTCATTTGTTTAAGCTTTTGAATGCATAGATACATATTTGAGTTCTTTCAGGCAGTTTTCACTGTAGTAGCCTGAAGTGCATGACTAATAATTATTGACTGTTTTTCAGCCATTATCTCTTCTGGGATGGAACAGCAATGAGCACTACAGATTTTCCTAGTGGGTTCTGGGAAGCTTGTTCACAATATGAATAAGTCATCAACAGTCCACTGCAGGTAGAGCCAAACTACTTTGTCAGGTGAATACTTTCCTAGATGCAAACCAAATTATTTTATGCGTGGTTAGTTACACAGTATATTTCTGCATTTACTTATACTGCTATGCTGCATTTAGCTGACTAATGGCTCAAGAATTTTATTTGCTAACTTCATCCAAAACACCTGCTCAAGGATTGCAAAAACATAAATAATTTCTGTGGAATCAACAAAGGTAAAAAAAACAAAAACAAAAACAAAAACAAAACCCCAAACAATTTCAGCTACATAAAATTCAATACTTACTACAAAACACAAGGGTTTCTTAATAAAATTGCTCTGAAGACATGGCCAAAAGACCAGTCATTAGGGAGAGCAGGACATATTGATGTACAACTCTCAGTGACACTTCAGGACAGATTTGCTGAGGTGAAGGTAAGGTTCTGGGGCTGTAGCCAACCCATCAGCATGTCCTTGGGCAGCGTGCTGAGATGTGACATGAAAGTAACCTTACAGCTGAACAGTTGTGCTGACCATATTGAAGCTGGAGCCATCCTGATGTTGTCAGTGGATAGATATCATGGGATGGTTTGCCTCAGTCACAGTATGATAACATTTAAACATATATTTAAGTCTTTGCCTTTTTGACAAGGCAAAACAATAGCTCTCTTCCAATAGAACATGTTAAAAGATATATTAGTAAAAGTTATTATTTGTAATTCTCTAACTATTTAAAAATATATGCCAAATGAAAAACTTTATTATTCTCATTTTAAGTCATCTTCAGTCTTCTTCTGTGTGGTAATCTATACTTAAATGTAAATAAATAATTTTATGTAGTAATAATTAATAATTGAAAGGAAGACTGTTCCCAGATGTCATCTTGCACAAGAACATTGGCAGGGGTTGTAGGGAAAAATGGAAAAAAATATAGAGATTTATTTAGAAATTAGAATAATTTTTCTTTAAGCTATACTACTTTAAGGAAAATATGTACAAAGTACTGTTATGGCACAACTTGCTGTACAAACAAATGTGTGTGTCTTTATTCACACACAGGCAATACCACAAAAACATCCCATGTTCAGAAGATGGAATTTTATAATAATTATCTCATAACCCTTAACTGTAATCTATATATGTAAAAATTATAAAATGAGCAAGCCAAAACCATTAAAGTATCAACTGGAAAAAATAGAACAAAGGATGTAAGTCCTCTGCATGATCCTCTACTCAATGAGCTTAATGCTGTCATAATACTCCATCTGTTTAGAGTGACAACCATATTAGATTGACACAATTGGAAAAGGAAGTGAACCTTATGCAGCCCAGCTGGCATATATTAAAATAGTTGACTTGATCTTAGCTCTTTAATATAAATGAGATAAACTTTGTGATTCATATTGGAGAAAAAATATTTTCTTAAAAAAACCTTAAACCCACTGCAGATGGTCTCATGTGGAAACAAGCTGACTTAACCAGTGAACACTTGACATATATCAATATAAAAGAAGCTGTCAAATTTAATGAATGCTTTTAAAAGTGGCGGTCATCCCCTCTGACTATAGTCTGGACTCAACCACAAGATAACAGTGGGTATCACATAAAACACCTTCTTTATTGACAACTTCTGCAAGGAGAGAACACCCAGACCCATTCAGCTGATAGAGAAAATGAGCTTTCTCAGTTTAATTTGAAAATCATGCACATGACGGTTTTCAATATGTGTTTTCAGAATGACCACAGATTTAAAATTAGCTGACATTTATCTGAGATGACCTTTCCACAGCATTCTCAAAGCCTCAACTTTGCTGATTGTTTCCTCAAATGATTGCCCCTATTCAGCACTGTTATAATTTGTAAAAAGTAAGAGCAGACTAGAAAATGTCCTGATCTTGAACTGTGCTTGAACAAATAATCTCAGCGAATACAAGAGATTTTCTCTTAATCGGGAATATAAAATCAGGAATATAAAATCAGTCGTTTATTTATTATTCCAAATACATTTCCATAATAGAAAATCAAGCCGAAGTCTGAAGCTTCACTACTATTTACTGTTCTAATGACATTTACTTTTTATTTTGATAGAACGTACCACTGTATCTGTACTGAAGGAAACTCATAACTGAATGATTATGTGTCTTGTTATCAGTCTAAGTCAAAGAGATACCACTTGGAGATACTTGCATGGAGTTAATCATAAGACCCAGCTTAAATAATTTAAAAATATTCTAGCTGATCTGCTCCTTAGGGTTCCACTCCACTCCTTTACATTTTCATTGCTGAGAATTAATCCTTGTTTTGCTTTTCTATTCCTTTATTAGATAATGAATGCATTAATAAAATATCACAAAACGACTAGCTTTTACAAGACACATCCCTAAAGGAGTAAAATAACCCCTTCTGAAAAGGACAGCAGAATTCTGTTAAATGTACACTGAATGAAAGCATTCTAAATAAAATTCAATATTGGACTGCTGGGAGTAGAGTTAGACCACATCCATATACTTCTAAAAGTATATTTTGTTATCATTGATATTATAAGTCCTCTGTATAAAATTTAAAAGCATAGTAAATTTAGAAAATATTAGTTATAGCACAATGTGGTTTTCAAGTCTGAAAAAATTTCTTAGTACATGTAAGCATCTAGACAAAAGGTTTTCTTCATTTTACTTCTTTTTAATATTTCCAGTCTGTGCTTACTTCTCCCTGTCCTTATGCATACATTTTAAATCATTTAGACGGCATGTCTCTTTTCACTCAAAATAGTGCAGCCTTCTGAGAAGTATAACTGATAGGGCAGGATGCAGATGCTTGAACTGTAATCAGTACAAAATGAATTGACCATATTACATTAAATCTTGGTTCATCAGCTTGCATCAGCCCTAAGGTTTTGTCACTGATGTATGATAAATAATGAAATCTCTTGGATTTTTTGACCCTTCACATTCCAGAATTGTAGCTTATATCATCAGCTAGAAAGTTTTCATGGTGCTTGCTTTAGGGAGCTCCTTTTCAGTATACTTCTGCTAAATAAAACTCCTTCACTATGGAGTATTAGAAATGCATTTTTACTTTTTTAATTGAAATTCTTATGGCTTTATTCCATTTCTTGTGCTTGAAATTATATATCCAATATGTTGTGTGGTTATATTTTGGAGTTTAATTCCCTATTGACTAAAGAACTAAACTAGTTGTCAGCCAATTTTCTGACAACTGAAAAGTGAAAAGTTCAAAAGTTAAGACTACTGAACTTCAGGGAGATTTTTAGTTAATTGAAACAAAATTTCAGGACTGAATTACAGGTAATTATGCATTAAAATATTTCAAATCCCTGTGCAATTTTAAGTACTATGAATAAAATCCACTTATTTTTCTTAGTCTTCCATATACACACATTTAAACTCACACAAAATTATTATCTGACCAGTACCATGCTTTGTTTTTCAATTCTAATGAGAATATAATCTCTTTTAAAACTTTATTTTGGAATAATATGGACACTGTAAGAACTCTTAGAAGGATACACATGCACTCCACAGTGTTTTCCACTGATTTAGCATGTACTGTATGTACTGATAAATCCACTGATTTAGCATGTGCTAAGATTACATAGGCTGAAGCATGAGCATACAGATTGTCTCTAACCTGAAGACAGCCCATGGCAGCTAAGCATACTAAACATCAAGTTGCTGCTACATGGCCTACTTATGGGGAAGAAGACTTACACATATCTGTATTTTCACAGTAATCTATCTTTTGCTCTCATTTAAGTTTCATAAGTAACATTGTGCTTCCAGGAGTTTCCTTTGAATTTGAAACAAAAAAAAAAAAAATGCATAGTAATATGCCACTCTCATCATTTAATATTTGCTTAGATATTTAAAATTTCTACTCTACCTAAATTTTATGTCCTGTGATTTAAAAAAAAGTAACTGCACAAGCATGTATGAATTATGAATCGCAGAATCACAGAATGGGTAAGGTTAGAAGAGACCACTGGAGGTCATCTAGTACAACACCCCTGCTCAAGCAGGTTCTCCAGAAAAGAAAATAATATTAGTCCCTTTTCATTGGTGGAAATTGAATGGACAGAAGAAGTAAGGGGGGAGAATTTTCAGTATTAATCTACTCTGATTTTTAAGTTTAAGTGTTATAATCCAGATACCTCAGAAAGTGTGTAAGAACTACAGTTCTGTCTTGTCTTCCATAAACTGAAGCATTATAGAAAGAGTAAATATCATCAACAACTGTCTACCAACTCAAAGAAGTCTAGTATTGGACATGAACATATGTCATGACCAACAAAATTGAAAACAGCTCCAGAAACTGAAGAATTAGTTCAGTATCTTGATCCTTAGTTGATTGGGAGATAGGAGACAGGTTCCTATTCCCACTTGGGAGCATACGTGGGCATTGCTCAGGTAGCTCCCTGGGGAAGGAGACACCAAATAAATCCATGCACAAACATGTCAAAATAAATAGATAGATTGCATGCCTGTGTAGAACAGAAGAGTTTCAGAATATTAAAAGTTAAGAAAGGGTAGATTATTTAAGCCTAGGTTTAGGTGGAGTGCATCTAGTACTTAGAAACAAAATAAATGACTGCAATCATTGAGTGGAAACATAAAATGTTTTCAGAACATATGCTCATCAAAGGGAAAATTTCCCTGGCAACCTAAGCAATGGACCTGTGACATTCATCACACTGGTTCTTTTTCACCTAGTACATTGTATTTTTTGAATTAATAAAGCAGGAAAAGTGGGTCACAGTGTGGAACATTTGCACTGAAAGAAATTGTCATGTAAGTAACAGGAGATTATTTGCTGTAGTCTGAGGTCAGCATGCATCTTGCTGAAACAGCTCAGAGTGTTTTATAGCTACTTTTGTACCTGGCATATTTCTATTTTATAATTGTATCAATGTGCTACATTGATATAATGATTCTTGAACAGCTTTTTTATCTCTAAGCATCACACACCTGTCCAAGTCTTCCACTTACAGGGGATATTAATTATTCTATAAAATTAACAAAAATCTAAGTTATCCAGTGAAAGTTCAATAGCACTTGCAAAGCAGATCCTGGCAGCATCAATTTGCAAAATTCAAGTAGTGCAAAATCAGCTTCCATCTGTTAGGATAGATAAAGCAACAGTTAACACATTGAAAAGATTAAGTGGGTATATTGGCCAACATTCAGTAATTACAAGTCCTAAAAAAAAAAAAAAAAAAAAAAAGGGGAAAAAAGCACCACAAAGTGAACATGGCTTCCTTAGCTGAGGAATATTTTAATATTTTTCCAGGTCAGGCAATGTTTAAATGGAATATATAAACTAAGGACTCATCTATCTATAAGTTTGATGGTATGTATTTAGCCAAAAGATATTTTCCATCATATAGATATGGAATACATGTTCTTAATTTTAAATAAACATTAAATAGAAAGTAAACTGATTACAAATGTTGAATGGCTGTACTGATTAAAAGCTAGCATTCTCAACTACACTTTTGTGTATAGGGAATATGAATCTGAAGCTTCCACATTGTTTCTAACACAGAACTCTTGGAAACTGAATTTTAGCCATGTGGTAACTCTCCATCACCATAACAAGGTAAAATAAGTCAGACCTGCATAAGGCAAACCTACAAAAAAAACAAAACCCAAGTCCCTAGTAGTTTCTTTACCTAGAAGTTGGTCTAAAATTCTTGACATCAGAAAACTTACATAAGATGTTAAAATACTAAAATGGAGAGGAAAAAATAATAGATGAGCATCTCGTAAACAGGACAGTGTGTTCTAGTTGATGCAGGATACTACAGCTCTGTCATAACAAGGCATTTTTGCAATCTACTACTTCTTAACAATATTTAGCAGGCATGTGTAAGTCAAGAGAGTCTCTATTTGAATATTTACACTGCTCAGGGTTATTTCCTGATTCTGCCACTGATAGGAGCTATAAACACACAGTGCATTTATTAGTGTTATGACATGCCAACATTATGTTTGTTTATTTATATGGAGGCATTACAACATTTTGTACCCTATTTCTTCAAGGAGAATTTGAATAAAAGATTTTGAGATCCTAATAGAAGTGGGATACATACATCAAGGATGTTTGGAATAGGACAAATGGACAATTATCTGAACTACAGTGTTGAAAAGGTTGGACATGATGAAAACTTCATCCTAGAAGTTTTAGAAAGGAACTTAAATAAGAACTTGACACTTTAGGCCTAAGTTGTGGGGATACAGATGTCGTCAGCCCAACGCAATGTAAGTCATATGCTTTATGAAATACTAATTAAAAAGCAATTGTAGTATTGGATAATTTGAAGAATCTTTCTCTTGCTAAATCTATTCATTCCAACTTGAAGCACTTGCTTTGTTAGCATACTTAGTTCTGAAACTGGAGCCCTTGTGTGCAGATTTTGCTTCTGGGTAATGTTTAGTTAGAATAGAGGGATGGTTTCCCTGAAAGCTTGAAATCCAATGGTAAGACTAAAATGCAATGATTTTATAGGCAATACAGGAAAACCATGACAATCATCAGACTTGAGCACTAATCGGAATTGTTTGATCACTGTCAAATTTGTCAATAGTATCACGAAGAAGAGCTAGAAAGGAGAACTGCAGGAATGAAGATTAATTTTTGTAGATCTTAAGAAGAGAAAACATGCAATTATGAGAAAGACATTTCAAGGTACCCACTTAAAAATTACATGTAAAAATAACTGAAAACAAAGTCTAGAATTTAAAATATTTTATATAAAAATATGACAGATAAGAGGAAGGACATTAAAGGTCTTAGTTTCATGTACAGAAGACCAAGACAAGAAAATGTCTGAAATACAATTCTGGATATAAGGCAGGGAAAGATTGTAGCTGTTGAGGCTAAAGGAAAGGATTCTGTCATGACAGTTATTGTGCATCTAAAAACAAACTTGGCCATGAACATATATGCAAATAGTTTTGAATAAGACCTCAAGTCAAAAGGATCTCTAAAACGTAGCTTTAGTTTTGACATGAAGATCTCAATGGATGTTCGAGAAGGAAGTAAATGTCTTTCTTTCAGTGGCTGATCTATGTTAGTGCAACACATCCTTTTCTATTCTATCCCTCTTATCTCTTTGCCCATGTAAGTTAGGACTCTCCTGGATCCTACAGCTTTACAGCTGGGAGGGTTATTTTTCAATTAATTTCTCAGATCCTGACATAGCACTAGAGCTATTGAAGTTCACAGCACAGGGACACAGATCCTTTTGGTCAACTTCAGTCTGGCAGCTGGAATTACTGAGAGTATAACAGAAACTGTACTGGCAAATTATGCTTTTCTTAGCTACAGAAAAGGACTGGCAAACAGACTGCTAGAAAAGTCCTCCCTTCTTTCCCTCATAAATACATCATATGAGTGTTCATGTTTCTATGTTTATGACAAAAGAAACAAGAAGTGAACATTTGTTTTTAAATCACAGCTATTAGTTGTGATTATTTTAATGCAGTAAAAAGTAATAAGTTAAGCATTATCATTATTATTAGCTTAAAACAAAAGAATTAAAAATTTGAATCTTAATTTCTTTTGAGTTTGTAAGCTGGAAGAGAACTCAGAGGAAATCTTTGAAGAAGAAGGCTTTTAGAGATGAAAATGTTTCATCTCCAAAGCGTAAGATTTATTGTACAGCTGTTTCTTTTTCTTTGTGAGGGTTTATCCTGGTTTAGGACAAAAATTGGGAGGAAACCTCTAAAGGGGTTCCTCTGGAAAAGCAAACCCAAACGGCTCCTCCCCCCAGCCAGTCCGGGAAAAGAACTTCCTTGGAGAAAAGTGGAAAAAACTATTTATTTAACAAACAAAATGCCCACAAGTGCAAAGAATGAATAATATGAAACAACAAAACCTCTGGCCACTCTGAAGAGAGATGGCAAACAGAGACAGTCCTTGCCGTGGGTGTAGCTCAGCTCACTCAGTCTCTCACCAGCCCCACTCCCTCCACAGATCCAGGCCCGGCAGCCGCAGGTGCCAGCCCTCGCTGCTCCTCTGGGTTTGTCAGTCCAGAGCAGATTTAAACAGTCCCAAGAAAAAAGGGGAAAAAAAAAAAAAAAAAACAGTCTAGGAAGCTTCTCTGCCTCAGCTAGCTAAAACTAACTAAAAGCACAGCAGATCTCTGTCCCACCACTGTCCGTGCCTCGGACGAACGCCGGAGCCAGGACGTGTGGGAGTCAGGCAGTTTTCTCAAAACAAACTGCGCTGCTGCTTTCTCCCCCTTCGCTCCCGGAATGAGTTTTAAAGGTAGAGAACTGAATATACAGCACAAACAGAACAAATATTTGGGGATAGAAGCAGCATAAAGTCACCCTACCACAGGGTTCATTGAAATATACTATAATAAGTTAGTTATTTTGTTACTGCCCTTCTGTGAATGAAAACATTACTGCAAGAAAGATAAGCATGGTCAAGTGTTGCTAGGATGAAAGGGGGTCACCACCATGTTCTTCTGCACTCCAGGACAGCATCTAAGGAACTTCTCTGATGGAGAGAAAGAAGAAGAATTACAGCGAGAAAAGGGTGAGTCACAGGAAAAATGAAAGTGCAGAGAGTTGAGAGAAAATATATGTAGACAGAAAATTAGAGACAGGAGAAAAAGGTCTGAAGGAGCAGAAGATCAGCCAAGGCTGCAGATGTGAGATTCAATTTAGTTTGAGAACAAAACTGTGTCAGTAGGAAAATGAGAGGACAGATTTACACTGGAAGATGTCAGTTGGGTCACAGGATTTGCTTCACACAGAAAATGTATTCTTGCTTACATATTCAAAATGTCTGTTGCTCTGGGTCAAAGTATTTTGCTGGTAGCAGATTATTTTGTAAGAATATAGTAGCATTTTGAACATCAGTTTTTGAATTTCTACCTCCTTTGGACATTTTTATTTGACTATGCAGGCTCCCTGTAAGCTGTACTGCAGATAGACAGGTCTATTGGACACTTTATTGATCTACCCCAATGGTTATGGGAAGACAGGAATATTTTAAAATCCTTAGTTTGAAAAACACTGAACTAGGGCTTTAATACTAATAGGCAGTTATAGAGTTCTTAGTGAAGAATCCAAGTGTCCCTAATTAATCAGTTACAAAAAAAATACTAAAATATTTCAAAACTTAAATGGAAATCTACATGAAATTTTATTACACAAAATGTCAAGCAAAATATTAAGAGAAATATTTCTGCTGGAAATGATAGAAATTTCTTAAATGGCGAAATTCTCCGTGAAGAAAGTGTCTTCAAATAAATATTTCTTTTCATAAAATATTGGAGTATGTAACAATTTTTGACAAAATCATTTGAAAAAGAAAAGTCATTTTGGTTGAAAATAGAAATTCTAATTTATTTTTCCAATGACTATTTTTACTTTACTGTAGTTCTCATAGCATTTCTTATTGATTAATACAAAACAGTTGCAACAACAACAACAACAACAATAATAAATGTAATTTACTTTGAGGGGTGGGAATTTTATCCTTTCTTCTCTGTCCTGATTTCTTAACCACACAAGGCATGTGTGGTCACAGCATGTGGTTGTGTCTCTTTTCCAAGTGCAGTCACAGCACTGCAGCCTGTTGGTGAGTTTCAACTGTGTTCAAAAAACACCTTCAGTGGCCCCAAAGTTGTACAAAAATAGGGTGTAAAGACTGTGACTAAAACATTCACAACTTTGCCTCTTGGGATTTTCCTAGTTTATCATGCAGTTTCTGCAGCCTCTGCCAAAACCATTGTAGGATGATGGTTAGAGTGAAATGAAAAGGGAACTGCACGTGCTCTGAGAAGTCCTTTCCTTCCTGCATACAGGATTTCCATGAACATTAAAGCCGTTGTCTTTCCTTTGCATCTTCCTCACCTTGAAGCAAAATGTTTCTCCTATCTCCTCAGCTACATTTCCACACTCTGCTACTGTGTTCATCTTTGAAGGAAGCAAAGCAGATCTGCTTGCAGGTTCCAGATTCCCTCCATACACTGTGGTTAGAGATTTCCTGTCATTCATTTCTCCTGCATATCCTAAAGCCCATTTAGTTACGCTGTTAACCTCCTTGTGTTTTTGGATATTTTGTTCCTGTCTTCTTCTTATGATGAGACAAGATATTCACCTCCTGATCATCTCCCTCTGATCTCTGCAGTTCTCTGATTGGAGTATTTTGGGTGTAACCAGAGCACAGTGAAGTCTCCAAGCCCTCTTAGCAATGTGCAGAAGGAGGGTATTTCCTACAGATGCAGCCTTGCAGCGCTGATTCCATTTTCTTACTCCTCCACAATCCTGATATGATGTGTGAGTGGGTCACCTCTGATATGCATCTTACTGGAGAGGATGGGATGTCTGAAGAAAGAGTGTATTTTAAAGGACTTTCTATTCATAAGAAACCAAATAAAGAAAAAAAAAAAGTAAACTCTTTATCATGGCTTTGTTTCTTCCGTATCATCAGATTTACCTTCTCCATAGGATGTGCTGATGTTCCTAGTATAAGGTATGATGACAGTCTTCCTTATCAATATGACCTGAAATACCAATGCAAGAAAAGGTACAGGAGTAAACTGGCTGATATGAAGCAAGACCTGATGCCCCACTACCTATGGTATCCAGTCACAAAACATCTTGAGGTCATTAAAGTCAAAAAATTGCCAAGCTTCTCATCAGGGACCAGAATTCTCCAGTTTCCTACCTCATGAAGTTCTCTCTCATTTTCTTCTTTTCATCTGAGTATATCTCAGGAAGGCAAAAGACCCTGTAAATACATTTTCATGGAGAACTTTTGAAATTACAAAAGTCTGGAGAATTGGAAACAAGAAAATAGGAATGATTATAGTCTACGTGACTCATTGGTAATTATCTTTGGTACTAAATAACATTTTAAATTGTGAGGCAACCTAAATAAAGTGAATAATATGTGCAAAATTCAACTATTTAATTTGATTAAATAATAATGAAAGGTATGGATGCATTAGTGTATTTTAATATGTTCTTTAAGTTTAAAGCTATTTTTTAATGTACATCACAGCTTTCAAACAGAATTGATTTCAATCATTAATTGTATGCATCCAAAAAGGTATAGAAAAAAGTATATGATAATTGATTTTGAATTATTTGAATACTTCAGTCCTTTATTTCCACCACCATTCCCATCCTTATCCACTGACATTTTAATAAAGCTGAGACAATGCATTTTACAATTGATCTGTGTGATAATTGCTCCCTCATTTTAATGTCTGTTGTGCTAGTTTTAGGATAACCTGAGGTTTGAAGAGAATGACTGAGGCATACCAAGCTGCTGAAAACTCATTGCAATTTATAATTTACAGTCAGTCTCGGAAAGCTGAAGAACATGGGAATCCCATCCACAACTGCCATATGGCCCATACAGCTACACCAAATGACACTATAAGAGTATCAAGTAATTAATGTCTCAAAATGGACATAGTTTAAATTCTTAAATAGCCTCATATTAGAATATTTTTAGCTGTTTAAGTCAAAGAATATGAAGATTCTGACACCTATTGACACATAGCATTTGCATCGTCTCACAGTCATACATCACTTTCACAAATACTCCAGAGATGTGAGAAGTTGCTGAAACTGTCTGATAGAGCAGTCTGAAGGAAATGCAAAATAAGTGACACTACATTCTCTATTCTTGCAGACGTTTTCATCAAGAAAAGGTTGTCTGTCTTGTTCAGCATGGTAGCTCACAGATTTCTCCATTGCTTATTATGTTTAGGAAAGACTGGCCTTCCTGACCTCTGAAGAAAACACTTATGAAGAGAAAACAAACCTTTTAACTGTCTCCTCTTCCAGCTTAAAAGTTAGTGAGTTCGAGGGAACAGAAGCTAGTGTAATTGACTCTTTTCTCAAGACACTTTCCTTTGTAAGTTTGTCTTACCCTTAATGCCCAAGATAGCTTAGGAAGATTTTTTTTCTGTAAAATAACTTTAAGCTCAGCTACTATGCTATCCAGACAACTGTTTATAAACTTAGTGGTGCCAGATAAAATGCTTGTCATCGAGCCATCCATGAATTTAGAGAGGATGTCTGGAAGGGGACTTTGGCCTCTCAGAAGTCATAATGGTTGTGCAAACTGGCGTGAAATGTTCTCCAGTCAACGTGGCACCAGTTCTACCTTCTCTGATTATATGAAATGGAAATGCAGTTCATAGCACTGAAAAGAAACCATTTTTTGCTTTTGACATGGGACTTTAGGCAACAGTTGTAAACCAATGCATAGAATCATTTTTCTGCCTCTGTTTGTATGAAGAACCAAAGAAAATTAATCTTTTGATTCTTTCCTGTCTTCATTATCTTTTTCACTTAAGCTGGGCTAACCAACCATGTTCCATGTCAAAACAGGATAAAACAATTTTTCTGTTGAGATATCTGATTATGATGGAGAGGTTTCCCGGTATTTCTCTAGGTCACTTATTGTTGAATCACAGAATATCCTGAATTGAAAGGCACCGTAAGGATCATCGATTCAAACTCTCAGATCTGCACAATTCAATTCAAGGAACACACCATGCGTTTGGGAACATTGTCCAAACAGAGAAACAGAAGCAAATCTCTTCAACAACACTAAGAGGCTGTCAACAGGCAGTAGAAAGCTCTGTGTCTGTGTTCTGTAATATAAAATCTTTTTTTGTGCAGCTGGAGCTCATTGAAGAGGATGAGAATCAGCAAAAGTGGCAAAGAATCAGCATATGCATATACATGGCACTGCCACTTCCCTCATCTCATGGTGGTTTTGCAATATTTCTGAAAGGAAATGACTGTAACAGGCTACCTGGCACACTGCAGTTTCTTGTCCAAACTAAGGTGGGAGAACCCTGATGTCCTGCTGTGTACGTTGCACAGTTGATTTAAAGTTCTTCTGGATTTATGATCAGAAAAGATGGTGCTTGTACTGTGCATTAATATGGATGAAAAGTTTGCTCTATTATGACAATCTTTCATCTACACAGAATTCTAAATAACCTATCAGCACAAACACAATATCAGCATGGTTAAAAAGGTTTTATAAAAGAAAGTGTGGATTTTTCAAACACGCCTTCCTGACCACCAAAAGACAATATGCACACACCACATCCAAATGTGGGTAGCATATATGGCTGTACAGCTCTACTGAAAATTAACTGGATGTGGCCCATGAGTTAAAGCACAGGATTTATTTGGAAGTTTACACATTTGGTAATTGACTTCCTTAATTTCTGAGTGTTGTATACACTCATTGAAAATTTCCTCCTTGTTTTATATAAACTTGTATAACACTTGTCTTATTCCAGTGTTTTCTTCCTTACAATCATTGTAGATGAACTTTTAAAAACATTCAAAACAAAAACCCCAAGAAATATTCAGTTTTGGGAAAAAATAATCTTGTCTAAAATTTTGGGATGTTTTGTCTTATTTGCAAGGTGTTATAAACAGCAAAAAAGTAAAAAAACAAAAGAAGCCTGGAAATGAGAAATGCATTGGCAGAGACTTTTAAAATAATAAGCACACAGCAGGGTGTGGGCCTACACTACTGCCTAATAGTTGTTAATCTGAATAAATAATATGTTTTTAATCATCAAGTGGCATTTAATTAACCTGCAATAACTGGATTATTAATTCTCAATTAAATCATTATTTGAAACACTTAATTTAAATGTGAATGATTATATCTTCTGCTACCTCCTATAAGGTATCTCACTATTTGTAATTAATTGTAGGTTAAAGTTTGGCATTTGCTCTTCCTTCATGAACATCAAGGACAGGTTTAAAAAGCTTCATGCTGTTTGTTAATTTAAGTAAACCAGAAGAGCAAAAGATGGGGAACTCAGAAAACAAAATAACCCAATTACCATCCACTCCAGTAGTGCAATATTATTTATTTACACTTAATCTCACACTTAACAAATGCTCAAGACCAGATCCTCAGCTAGAGGAAACCGATAATATTGACTTCAATTAAGTTACTTACTAAGATAGTACACATTTTGGTTAGTGCTTTGTGGTGTTGTTTTGTTTTATGTGGGCTTTTTCTTCGATTTTGATTAAATATAGGTAATCTGATGAGTTTTGCTTAAGAATCAGAAGCAAAAATTAATCCCTGGAAGCTTACCCTGTTCCTGTACTTCTTCCAGGAGTACAGGAAAGAGGGTATAATATTCTGATCCTGTGGTGGGATGTTCATCCTAGTACCAAAAGAACTTTTACTACTAATTTTAACAAAATCAGTGACCTGTAACTGGGAGTAGAGGAAACCGGGCAGAGGCAAATATGGCAGTAATGAGAAAGACTTTGAAGGGTTAGTCAAAAATTTTACCTATGAAGGATCATCTTCTTATGTATCCTCAGTGCAGGAGGACACCTTCAGTGATGATTCAGAACCTCTTGTTATGAAACATTTCCTTTTTGGAACCTACTCCCCTCCTTTGATTAAAGAAAATACTTGTGGATTCTAATTTTTCTGGGGAAAGATTAGTTTTTGGCTATTTGAGGGAAGCTAAAGAAAGCTATTTGCAAAGATAAATGCTCTAAAATGGAATTAAACTACATTCCAAGACAATGCACAGCTTTCTTCCATAAAGTGCTTAAAGCCTACACAACATAAATAAATATCAGTTTTCAAACATGGTGCAAAACCTAAGTTCTGAAAAGGTAAGGGTATTGTGCAACTTTTAGCAGAGATTCCACTAAAAGAAGTGTATTAAATATCTATGATAATGAACTTGCGTAATACAATGCAATACAATGCAATACAATGCATTTCTTGCATTCACAGGACATGAACCCATCACAGGAATTTATGTTCTATATAAGACGAAGTTAATATTTGCACCCAAACTGGAATTCTTTCTACTTATATTGTATTGTATTGTGTTATCAAGCCTTTGATTTTACATTTCTTTTGCTTTTCTCAGTTTTTTTTTTTTTATCTTCTTTTTCTTTCTTTAATTTTTCTATCTTAGTAAATTATCTTTTTCATTTTCCAACCAAGATGTTTCTCATTTTTTTTCCCTGGCAGTATAGGATATTTGCTCCTACAACAACCACTAACATGCCAGAAAATCTCCTAGCTCTAAACTAAAATGACTGGTTTTTTGTCATACAGAGGGGGAAAAAGATAGAAAAACAGTAAAGAACTTTAATGGATATGATAGAACAAACATTGTTCATAAGTTTTCTTCAAAGTAATTTATTGATACAGGAATTAGACACTAATTAAAAAAAAAAAAATCTAGTGAAAGCTATGCCCTTCTTCCTCCTCCCCAATTTGTTTCTCTTCCTTCCAGATTCTTTCTCTCCCAGAAGGTGGTGCAGAACTGCAGTATTCAGATTCACTTCAAGACACCACCCTTCCTTAAAAATAGAAGGATGTAGAGGGATAAAGGGTAAACAGAGATTTCCCCAAGTGTCCCAGAGAGGCACCTTTAAGCCTTCTATTTTCAGCTAAAGTATTTCCATTCTTATTTTTTCTGTATTATTGCTGCAGCCAATACCTTTAAAAACAGGGTGTTTTCTTGTTTCTTGCCACTGGAAGCTTTTCTAAGAGCCTCTTGCTTTCAGGCACCAGATACAATCACTGAATGCTAAACTTACAATCAGAAGTACTCAGTTGTCTGAGGTGATGGGGTTAGAGGAGATAAAAAACCTCACCAGTAGAAGCCTGTCTTCTAATTTCCATCAAGGGATAGTTTGAAACAAGTTCAGGTATTTTACTACCAGCATATCTCTGCACTAATGTAGCATTTCACAGAGTTTCTGCAATAACTGTCGTTGGGTCTTCTCATAAGAGCCCTATAATAGTCATAAATATTTCTCAGGAGAGCCAGATAGACTCTGAAAGGCATATAATAGCTATCATAAATGAATAATAAAATCTAGAAAGGACAAGCCACCATGAAAATGGCAAATGAATATGATGACGTGTGTGTTGTACATGAGTTAATTGTCTGAGTTTTATATTTACAGAAAATCCCAGCTGTTTTCTGCTGTGCCAGCAATATTTATGGAAGAGGAAGCATCCTCTGGACGGTTAAGACTTTTTGCAGAAAGTATGAAGTAATTACAGTGTGGAAAGCTGCCACCACTGTTCTGTGTGTACTTCTTATGCATTTTCTTAAATTGTTTGCTGCAATGACAAATTCTGGGAGTTACAGTCCAAGCATCATCTTTGTCCTGCCAGATGGTGCAGATAATTCTTACTTCAGCATAAAAACCAAATCAGGGATTTCAAAAATAAGTTAACACATGTGGATAGCATAATACTGCACTTCAAAGTCTTCCTTTGAGCCTTTTAGAGCCTCCCTTTGCCAGTACTTTGACAGAGTAAGACTGTTTGTCAGACACCAGGTTTCCTTAATGGCAATCAAAATTTTGATTATCTTGATTCAGAAGTTGCCCATTACTTCCTGCATAACTTGATCAACTTCAGTCCAACAATGTATGGTGTAACACAGCACACAACTTAGGAAGTGGTTCTACTCTGTGAGTAGTCCCAATTAAAATCAAACTCATTGCATTTACAATGAAGTCTTTAGTTTTAATTATGCTGTGATAACCAGGCTTCTTAAGGGGATAATATAGCTTCACAATCTTGAAAAGACAGCCAAAACAGACAGCTATATACAGAAAATGTATACAGAAAGGAAGAAAGGCAATAAAACTCAGATAACATCAGTGTACAGATCTGGGTAGTAAAAGTCTTGAAATCTGAGACCTGAAAGAAGTTAATCTCTTCCTCTATGCAAGGATCAATCCAGGAGCTTCTATTTCAAAGCAGCTGTGTATGTCAGCATAAAAACACTGACAGTAAAGCACATTGCAAAATAGAAATATTTTACGACTGTGTGCATAGAGAGTAAGGTAGTTTGGCTAATAGTGGCTCAATATTCTCCAAAAAATGCTCTGCATCCTCAATTCAGTCCTTTTTCCATTTTTGCACAAACTAAAATCTAACCTTAAGGCAACTCAATCAGCTCGTAAAGACTGATATATTCCTTTTTTCTCAGCTTTTCATAGCAATCTTAACATGTTTTAGTAAATTGAGATGATACTGCAACCATTTGAAGTATAGGATGGTTGTAGAGAGCAAGCATCACTGCGTTGAAGACTCTTCCTTATACAGTTCACACAAAAAACCTGTAAATGATACAGCCCAGCTCAAAAATTTCTTACATGTTTGTATCTGAAGGGGAAAGTCTCAAACTTAGAAAACCTTCTCTTTTGATTGTGGAGTTTATTTTTTCCTGTTTTCCTATTTATAAATATTACTTTCTCTTGAGTATTGTTCATCTTAAAAAATAGGAGCAATTGAAGTCAAATCTGTGTTTAATTATGTGTGTAATTTACTGATATTTAGATATGTTTAACCTCATGCTGTGTCTCTGGCTTGTTTTATGAAATCAAAGGCACAGTTGTACAGAGGTGATTTTTGTTGGATGTGAATTATTTTTTTAATGGTACATTAAGCCCTGGCCCTACATTGATAGCAAGTTACATGAATGTGTTTTGTATACTGAAAATTACTGTCAGTATCCATTCTGTTTTCTGATTCATAGATTTTGCTTTTCCTCTTCAGAATTAAATTTGTCTTTGTTTGACTGACACAGAAGGTAGCAAAGGAGCAAAAAAAATGGGAGAGAGATGGTTTACAGGAACATGTGAGCTGATGAATGTCCTTGATCTTTACTATACGGCTGGAAGCTGAGTCAGGGGAGGTTTAGGTTGGATGTCAGGAAAAGGCTTTGCACCCAGAGTGTGGCTGGGCACTGAAACAGTGTTCCCAGGGAAGGGGTCACAGCTTCAGCCTCACAGAGCTCAAGAGTTTGGACAATGCTCTCAGGCACAAGGTGTGACTCTTGGGATGTTCTGCACAGGTTCCAGGGACTGGATTCTGTGATCTTTGTTGGTCCCTTCCAACTCAGCATATTCTATGATTCTATGATTCTATGATTCTATGATTCTATGATTCTATGATTCTATGATTTAAAGAGAATAACTTAACTTTTTGCAGGACTGGACATTTAGATAGTCAGGAATGAATCTCCATAGAAATACAAAACACACAGCTTCCAGAAAAGTGAGTTGAATTTGCATTTGCTTGTCTTTTCATATGGTAAAGTAAGTGTCGAGCTCCTGATATCATCTCCTCTAACATTAAGAAAGCATCATTACACAGGCTGCACTTTTCTTGTTCTAATTAAGTTGACTGCAACATAAGCTGCTTAAATTTGACCTGTAAAAAGTGAAGTTTTAAGTTAGATGCCTGTAAAGATACCTGATTTTCAAGAATAACAAGAGCTTTCCTATGTCAGGATTGTAAAGGGAAAATAAAAGATATGGGAGAAAGCCATGAGGATTCCATAAAAGGCATTATCTGTCAGCTCTTCTGTCTACATTGTTTAATGAAACCTCCAGTTGCAGGGTGAAGGTTAGCAGAGAGAATCTGATCCTGTTTGCTTGCTCTGCATTTCTGTATGCCAGCAAAATCAAGGGCTGCATAATTAGACCAATTTAGCATAGGTATGAAATCTGTAATATTGAGTGTCTAAATTATGTATCCTGATCCAATGCTAGAAAATCTATAGGGAGAAAAGACAATTATTAACATGTTTGAAAAATAGTCGACAATAATATTTGAAACTTTTAGTCAATACCTTATAATATCGTATCAGAAAGTTTTATTCAGGTACCTAGGATCAGCATTTCAAAAATCAAAACCCCAAGCTTAGGTATTTAAATTCATATTTAGCTTTTAGGCTTACTGTGCACCAAAGAATTCATATTTATGTAATTTAGAATCTAGACAAGATGATCATAAAACCAAAATATACTTATTACTCTAGCAGTCTTTCGCTGCTTTTGTAATTATTGTTGTCCATCTGCAGACATGCTCCTCTATTTTGGGTATTATGGTTAAATAACATAAAACTACATTATTACTTATGTTCAGAATGATAAGTAGATGGAATCTGTTCTTGTCTTAAACTTTTCAGAAATGCCTGTGTAATTTGGAGAGGACAGTTTGTGAAGAAACAGACGCTTGGAGATCACAAAGGCACAATCCATATGTCTGGATTGTATTATGATGTAGAGCACAAACATACTCCTCCTACTAAATAAATCCATATGTGTCATTTATATTAGGGAAGGACAAAGTAGGTCTCATCCTTACTGAATATTTCAAATATACTTAGAAAATGTATCTTGAAATAAAATAAGGATATTTCCATAATTCTTTTTATAAGCAATAAAATAATTAAAAAAAAAGAATTTGTGTGTGTTTGCTGGATGTTGTCTTTTTCTTATTTATCTTGGGAAATCTCTGTATATGTGAAGCAGATAAATTAGTGGTGTCCATATCTGACTTTATTTGCAAGTGACACGTTATATTTGTGCACTAAAGGATCACTTTTTTTTTTTCAGGGCCTACCTGTTTTGTTTAGGAAAGATACAATTCGTACAAATATATCAATGAGTAAAAAGGACTTCACTTCCTCATATTTTGACATTGATGTCAGTCTATGTAGTGTTTAGTAATTTTTGCTCCTTATTTCCCTATTGTCAAAGGTTTTAAAATTAATGATAGAACATCCTTCACACTCCAAATGCAAAGAATCAGTCTTTGTTAGGAAAGTATCTTGGAATGTGCGTTGGCTTTTTTCAAAAACATTCACAGTTTAATGATCTTAGTTCTATTAGGTAAAAAGAAAATTCTGAAATGGCTTTGGGATGCTCCACCTAAAAGAAAAAAAACGATAAAAACAACTCTCTTGTTTGTTCTGTGTGATAACCTTGGGATGCTGCATCTACTAGCCACAAATCCAAAATATGATGGCTCTTGCTTATTCTGGAAAAACAATGCTTGTTCATTCTGTTAAAGAGACAAGGTCTCTAAAAAGAGGTTTTATAGTGAAAGGACTTCACGCTGGTTGTGAATATGTAGTATTAAATTACATACTTTGCTTATTTGACAGGCAAGAAAAAATGAAGCAACACTAACTTTATCTTCCAATTTAGGACCTCACAAACAGAAAAACAGATTTTTTTCCCTTTTTTGGGGGGGCGGGGGGTGGAGTACAGTTTTCCTTGGCTCTTATTCACCTTGCTGATTTCCTGTTTTAGAAGGTTTCATAGTTATTATGCCTTAGACTGAAGAGTACCTATACTTCTCACTTAGTCCAAAACAGGCATATTTTGTGTGCAATGGCAGTCAATGAAGTGGCATTTTTGTTGTTGTTGTTGTTTTTTGTTTGTTTGTTTGTTTTTTATTTTTTTTTTAATTTTATTTTGTTGGGGTTTTTTTGTTTTGTTTTGTGTTGTTTTGGGGTTTTTTGGTTGTTTTTGTTTGTTTTTTTGTTTGTTTGTTTGTTTTGTTTTGCTGGGGTTTTTTTCTGAAATGGTATTTTGCAAGACACTCTATAAGCATATGCATTATTCACGTCCTACATATGTAGATATTTGTCAGACCAGGAAAGGGGAATGTATTTCCAAGGGCTAATTTTTGCCTATAAAGGCTAATTTCCCTAGAGTCCCTTAGAGTCAGTAGAGGAAGCTAGTATGATAGTACCCTCCAGAGAACGGTTCAGAGCAGGAGACTAATTAATCTCAGAGGGGGAGGTTGTGTTGGTGTTGGCTGGGACAGAGTTAGTTTTCTAACAGTAGCTGGAATGGGGCTGTTTTGGATTTGTGTTGAAAACAGTGTTTATAATGCAGAAATGTTTTCTCTGTTGTGGAGCAGTGCTTACGCAGTGACAAGACCTTCTCTGCCTCTCACCCCACTCCTCCAGCAAGGGTGGGAGTCCATGAACTTTCTCACTTTTGCCCATCCAGTTATCTCCCATGTCCTACCAGGGGTGAGCAAACAAGTTATGCTTAGTTGCCAACTGGGGTTAAGCCACAACAGAGATTAATGACATTAGACTATAGGCAGGCTTGATGAATGATCTCCACTCTGGTCAAACACTCAGATAATGACAAATGCACAGAAGTCACCTCTAATTTTTATCATTTATTATCCCACCAAAGACTGTCATCTGCAAAGACTTGGCAATAAGTATTTTTTCATCATTGTCACAGACACAGGAATGGATTGGGATTTGGTCCCCAAGGGACTTCCCTACTACTGTGCTGGTACCTGTGCTCTGGCTGCATGCTTTGTCTGGTTAACATATTTATGCATTGCAGTTACCTTTTCTCTCCAGATCACTTTTGGAGGGGAATTCACACCCGTGTTCTTCAAGGCTGGTCTAGAGCAACTAGCTGCACCCACAACAAGCAGACACAGACTTGGCTTTCATTGCTACGTGGTAATCCTTTGAACAAAAGACATATTTCCTGTTTTTGTGGGCTTAAGATTTTTTTCCTGTTGAATATGTAACTGGTGGTGTGAAGGCTTTGTTGCAGCTCTTCAGAGCTGAATTCTTATATCCCAAAGTGTGTCGCATGTCCTGGCATCATGGTATATTCAAGGATTTGTGGATCAAACACACATGCACAGTGTTGTGTAGAACACATGGCAATAAGCCTATGGCTGTCTTAACCCGTCAACCTTTTGGAAACTATCAGTCAAAAAAGCTATTCCCAGAACCACTTCCAGGTTTTATTTGAGAAGGAGGTATTTTCTTTTTTTTTTCCTCTTCAAAAAGAAGTTTAAATAACATCTCTGCAGTAAAATCAAGAGACCAGATATGGCTAGTACATGATTCTGACTATTGTCTGATCTCAATCTTTTTATGTTAACAAAAGATATTAAGAGTAGACTAATGTCTCATGCAAAATTTATTTAGCATTGAAACGTTGATCAGGAGACTGTTTTATCAAACTGAACAGGAAGAAAAGTGGGTCTTATAATCCTGAATGGAAACGAACTATCCACATAGCAGTTTGTCCCTTTAATATTGACACTTCTAAAGAAAAATTTAGATCCTGATCTCTTTAGAAGAACAAGTTGTTTTTCTACGAGTGTAAGCAAATTTCATTTACACACATACCAACTCCTCTTTTGCTCTACATCCCTCTGGCAAAGGAAAGCATCACTTATGTGGAAAAATATCTTACAACAGAATCTTAGCAAATTTTCAAGCGAGGCACATGAACTCTGCATAAGACAGCTTTTCTGTGACAGAGATACAGAGAGTGGATCTCTTCTGTTTTACCTAGAGTTAAAACTAAAATGTTTTTATTTAAATCATCTCTATGTGTTTCATTTTGTTGTCACAATGAACAAACATATGCACCGAAAAAGCAAAGAGATTTTTAGCCTCTGGACAAAGAGGTATGCAAAGAAAATCTAAAAGCATGTAATTTCCAAGAAAAGTGGCACATAGTTTGCATCAAGACCCCACTGGGAGTAAAAAAAAAATGTAGTTTAGTGGGAAACTTTTATTTGTACCCTGAAATTAAGATAGCTGGATGAAAGAAAACTTTGCTTCTGTAAGAATCTAATGTGATGAAGTTATTGCTCCAGCTGCTTCTGCCTGAAATAAAGGTAGAAAGATTATTCACAGAGCCTTACATCAAATCATATAATTTTAGCTCTTCTACAGACATGGAGGTGTGTCACCACAGCAATTCTCTCTTCTTTAACAAGAAAGAATGTTACTAAAATGTATACACATACAACTTTTGTAGACAGCAGTGATTGTCTTCTACATATTTCAATGACATCAGAAGCATGGACCTCAAAAAAGCACCAAGGATTTTATTACCAAGGTCTATAGGCATTACAAGAGCCCAATAAATTTTCTTAATCCAAAGAATAATATGAGATATGTATCAATAAGCAAGCACAGGTAATTAAGGTTAAGAAAAAAATAAACATTTATAGGACATTATTTTTGTAAGTTCCATGGAGACAAGTTATTTCTTTTTTCTTTGCAAAAAAAGCTTAAAGAATCTCACAGTCTGAAAAATGTAATGTCCTGTAATGGTAATTACTTATTTAGTTCAAAATAGATTTCAATCTGCAAGAGATAATGAGGGGCTTTTTTTCCATCTCTCAGTTCTACTTTCTTAGCATGGGTAAAAAAAGGAATCAACAGACATAATCATTTTAGAAATGAGCAAAAAAACACCAAGACTTAAAACTCTGTTTTCACGGGCAAATTTGGAGTCTAAATAGTATGTAACAAGACTCTCTTAGAGTCTTTCACCTAGGAGGGCAAAGCCTCATTTGTCTGGAACTTGGAAAACACGATGTAAAACTTTCATAGCTCTGTGGAAAAACACAAGTGATTTTTAACTGATATTTCCATAATTTTAAAGACAGGCACACCCACAAAAGTATATATTTTTTAAAATTTGATATAAAACATCTAAGAATCTTGTTGTGACTGCTGACATTAACACAACTTCGGGTCTGTGTTTCATACTAGCACAAAGGGGCAAAATGTTTTTAAATCTATTTCCATATGTTCTTTCATAACTAATCTTTAATTTTACTTGAAACGTAAATCTGGCCTTCTTAATATGCAGGTCAGATGATTATAAAAACCTTTTTTATAAGTGACGAGAAACTCATTTTCTCTTGCTCAGAAAATATCTGGCCATCTTCATTGCAGCTCATCGCTCTCATCTTGTATCTTTTTAAATTATGTAGAATGTTCCACTTCAGTCTTAGAAGACTAGAAACTGAGGGTTTTTTTCTGTATTTTAACAGTGTCTTGATCAGTGATCTTAATCTAATCCCTTAGAACTCAGGGCAGCAAACCAGAAACCCACATTTTTATTTGGGTAGGACTTAGCAACCACTTGAGTATTTTGCATTCTGTTGGTCTGTGCTTCCCATCTGTGTAGAGAAAAAGAGAATGTTTATACCTTCTTTTCTTCCCTCACAGATGTTGCAAGACTTAATCAGTTTGAAGAAAGATGGGGCTTTAATTGCATGCAGGGAATTGAATGCTTATGATACTTGAGAAAAGATACAGTCTGACCAGCAGCAGACTGTAGAGAAAAGGTTGGGTTGAGGAATTTAAAGTACAGCTTTCAAAGACTAGTGAACATAAAAGAAAAGGCAATGTTGCTTCCAGGCTCCCATTTTAACTTTTTTTTTTTATTTGGTGAAAAGTTTCCTTATTTTGTTCAGTATTTGTTTTGAAATTTGTTTAAGAAAAAGGAAGTAGTTAAATATCTGTATTCCCTAAAGATATCCCCCTGCTGTTTCTTTCCTCAATAAGCTCCAGAGTTAAGGAATGCCATTAGTATTAGTATTCACAAACAAGGGGGATGTAAAGATGAGATATGCATAAAATAGAGTTTCTTTCGTCAAAGAAAGTTCCCAGGGCTACTGGCATTCGGAGAAATAATCTTTCTTTTCTTTCTGATGAATTATAAAAAGTAAAAATATTAATAATTAAAGGCAACCCTCCCAAACTCCAAACCATAAAATCCAACAAACCAGCCATGAACAAAGGAAAGAATCTGTAAAAGTCACTTGAGACTGATTTGGAAATGCTTCCTGATATTTTTAAATGCTAAATCTTTTGTGCATATGTATACATAACACTGATGCCTTGGGGAACTCAGCTGTTGGGATAAGTTTTAATAATCTATTTTTGATACTCAGGGAAGCATTTTTCAGTCTTCCTGCTTCCATCTTGCAGAAACTTGCATGCCAATAGGGGTCACGGGTGTCCTTGCAGATGTGACATTCTACGTACGACCTTTCAGAAGAACAATAGAATTAAATATCTGGAGCAGATGACAGGAAATATTAGGTTTCTTCTCTACAATGTAATTAAAATCCCATATTTCTTCAAAAGGAAAAACACCATTGTTTATGACCTATATGTTGATCTTGTTCACCATTCAAAAAATAAAAGTGAACTCCTGAGACAGATTATCTGGGAGCTTTTATTTAAAGTATCAATGAAAGACATGTTTTTAAAAACAAAAGATATGGGAAAATAGGTGGCTGTAAGTAAAGACTGTATAGATGATGCAGTCCACAGATAAAAACAATACAAAAGATCAGAAACTGTGACATATACAGACTCACAGTGGTTTTAACAGTTTGTTCTTAAGGGAACTATGAAAGACTTTTGATATAATCAGATTTTACGTCTGAAAATTACATTTTTTTTTCAGTAGCAATCCTTGGTACTAAGGAGGAGAACTTGTGCAACCTGCCTGTGCTCTTAGTGAGTGATTACAGGTCTGTTAAATTCTGTCTTGCTTCCTAAGACAAATAGAGACTAGACCCAAAATAAAGAATTAGTCTTGCATTATGAATGTTTAGGTCAGCATAGTAGAGGATTTCACAAAGACAAATCTTATTTTATGGTGCATGGATTATCATGGTACTATGGCTTTCTTTATGTAGTTCATGTAAAATTTTGGTGTCTGTTCCTAGAAGTAAATAAAGTGATTTATTTTTAAATCTTTAGTTTGTTCAAGATACCGTTGTTAATGAAAATAAATTAATTTAATGGGTACAATACTTTTTTTCCTCTGAGGTGGCATAGAAAGCAGAGAAAGATCTGTTTTTTCAAATGTGTTTCTTAATGAAAAATAGTAGTAAAAATAATCCCAAATCACACTCTTAATCTCTTTTCAAGAGGGATTTGACCTTGTCAGCATTTGTTCAAGAAGCACAATAGTGTGGAATTTTATCACTTTTACATTACAGTTCAGAAATTAAGGCATGCAGGAGACCTATATTTAATAATCTGGTATATCCTCATGGCCATTTTCTCAGTTGTAGATTTGTCACTGTCTTAAGCAAAAAAGGCCAAATGACTGCCCAAGGATATGCAAGATATGCTGACCACTAGGTGCAGGCCTCTGTGAGATTGGAGACCTAGAGTGTGTGTCTCAGGGATCCACACCTTAAAATGTTTCCAGAACTTTTATTTTCCATCTTCCAGATGCCCTGCTCCAGCAATGCCCCAATAGGACTGGTCTCTATCTCCCAACATCCCTACCCTGCCTGGCCATGGGTTCCTAGTCCTGGACCAGTCTTGGCCTGTGCCAATCCCCATGGAAGAGCCTGATATCTGCTGCTGCTCCAGTGTCCCCAGCTGCTCTGCTCATGGCTGGATGGTTGGATACAGCTTCAATCCCCACGACTACAGCACCATAGCAGTCACCCTGCTCTCCAGTCTCAAAACCTTCCACAGATTTTGCTTGCAAAACTAAGTTTCATTAGTTGCCATATCAACTTTGAGCACTCACAGCATCCTCTAGATGCAAGTTCTGACCCAAGTGTCTGTTTTGGATCTGGCTTCAACTAGCCTGGATTGTTTTACCTCTTTGTTCTTATACTGGTGAGGAAATGAGCCCTTCTTTTCTTTTCCATAAGACCCAGGATTATATATACGCTTATTACACCTCCCTCCCCTATATTTTGCAAATTAAAAGAATTTCTCTCTCCATATATTTGATAGTTTTTGCTTCTCTTTGAAATTTTCAGTCTTCTAAAGTTCTCCTGGGGTTGAAACACAAAAAATACAGAGTGCTTGAAATGTCAACAACAGGTTGAAATAATGACATAATTATGTTGCCATTTTAATTCCTGATTCCAGTTTCAATATTTCCTAACTGGTGATTTTTTAATTTGTTTTGTTTTATTTTTAACAATATTGAGCAATGAGGTCTTAGAATGGGTCATAATCCCAACATCCCAGCTGAGAGACTACAATTAGCATCTGCTCAGTATTTTGTAAGATTTAGAAACCCCAAACTGCTTGTTTTGAGAACAACTTGAATTTAGGAGCATCAAATACCCTATGAAATGAAGTGAAATATGAAGACTAGAGGACATTGGATGTCAATGAATATACTGATACAGAAAGTGACCCTTTCACCACAATATATAACTTGAATAAAGAACAAGTTTAATCTATTCAGAATTTTTTCCAGTAAAATTAAGCTTTACCAGAAAACACCTCTTCATTGCACATAAATATTTCTCTCTAAAGCTCTTGAAATCAAGGGATTTCAAGTGAGACCAAATAAAAGACTCTGATGAAAATCTGACAGAATTCTCATCTGGTGTTAGTGATTAAAAATTCAAGGCTCCAAATATTATTTTAGATATGATGTCTTTTCCTCCTGTGGATGAACTCTAATTGTCCATGGTGACAGGACAGTTTGCTGTGGGAAGGTTTTTAGACCCGGATCCCAGTTGCTGTGCTCCACCTCTAAAACGGGAGTCATCATTTGGGTCTGTGGTCAGAGCTTAACAGTGTTAAGAGTTTTACACTCAAGTCTGGGCTTTTGGGCTTTCCAGGCTTCTTGGAATGGAGATGTTAAACTGGATGATTGTGACAATTTCAGACAGCCAACAGCACCAGGTGACCTGACAAGAATGTTAATTCCAGTGTAGCAGCTCCTGGAGATCAATGGCATGTGACCATAGGAAGTCCCCCCGGGGCAGATTGGCTTTGGCCAAAGATTCTAAGTTATCCCAAATCCTGAGCCAACTCATTCTCCAGCCTTTTGATCCCCTCAAGAATTTAATATTTGCTTAGCAGGTGCAGGTCCAAGGTCATTTATTTTACTTGATGGGGACAGATGGAAGAAGGGGAAAAGGCTTTTTATTCTTCTTCAGCATTTCTGTTCATGCAAAATTTTAAAACTTGGTTTCTGCATGATTTGGTTCAAACCCAAATATAGAAATACCATTATTTAGGTTTTACTACACAAAGTAGAGCATCTGAATTTTGGCCAGTTGCTGTTCCAACTGGTGCTATCTTCCCTGAAACAGGCATGTAGCAGAAACAGGTTTTGAGGACAAAAGTAAAAGATTGTCTGGTGTCCATGGTGAATCAACCATTACAGAATGCTAAAATGTAAAGCAAACAAACAGCAAAAAAACCTGCCACCCAACCAACCACCAAAAAACCCAAAAAAAAAAAAAACCAAACCAAAGCAAAACACAACAACAACCAACAAACCAAACAAAAAAAAAAACCCACAAAAACACACAAACCAAAACAAACAAACAAACAAAAACACAAAAAACCCACAAAAAAACCTCTAAAAAGCTTTCAAAATAGACTTTGACATGCCTTCTTTATGTATTCTTTTTATTAAAAATAGATATAAAAGATCTTTGATTGAAAAGCTGTATCCAGAACAATAGGAAGTAAGCAATATAGTTGTTTCACACAGCCATCTGCTCTTCCCAGGGCTTCAGCAGTTAGACCCTGTTAACCCTGATCTAGGTTTATTTCTTTTTTTATTTAACTTTCTGTTGTTGATGGAAAGTGCTTACACATGCAGTATCAAGCCATTTTGTACAAATCTGTACTAATACTCTTAAAACCACACAGCACTCAGAATCCAGGATTAAGGCTTTAAACCAGATGAAATATATATTGGGATTCCAAACAAGTTTTCTTTCTTTTTATAATGCAAATGTGTTAATGCTCTGACCTCAAAACTGAGAGACCAAAGCCTAGATAACTATCAAGAATCTGGTGAGGCACTGTTCATCCTGTACCTCCAAAAAATAAGACTCCCCCCTCCTAAATAACAACAAAGTGAGATATCAAAGACTTATATCACAATAACTTTATTTTGCTTTTGTTCTAATCATAATTTGAGGTAAGAGTATTGAAATATGTTCAGCTTACTGTATGTTAAAACAGTTTGTAATTTCACAAAGTACAGTATTTTTTAAATACGCAACGTCTTGAATGAAAATATTTTAATAATTGAATACAAAATACTGAAAAATTCTTAGACACTTTTCTGGCCTGCAAGAGGTCCATAATAAATAAATAATAAATAATAGCAATAAATAGTTCAACAGTAGCTTCTATTTTCATGAATTTTAAACATATATATTTTATCTTTCATGAATTTATAACTTTTAATATTTATTTAAAATGTAACAATCCAGATTTTTTTTAAAAAAAAATCACATTATATCCTCAAACCCAACACTCCAATGCTACATACAGTTCTATGCTTAGCCAAATAAAGTCCAGTTTCTTATATATTAGACATTTCAGATTAATAGAAAGCGTCCTTTAAATAAAGAGAAATATTGATATTGTTAATCTTTTTTTCATGTTTTTTTTTGTTTGTTTGTTTTCAACCCCCCCCCCCCCCCCAAAAAAAAAAAAAGGAAAAAAAACAACATGTTGTATACACCTCTAAGTGAAATAAATATTCCAAATTTGTTTATGGACAGCAAAGAATAAAGGCAATACAGAAGCTGTGAATGGTGCCCTAATTTGATGACTCTTTGCTTCTTACTTGCAGCAAAAGTAGCTGCTTTTATACAGTACGATGCCGTAGAACAAACATACAGTCTCATCCTATTTTCCCTTTTGAAGGTTTCTCAAATGTTTGATCATCAAGTCATGTCAAACTTGTAGATTTGGCATCTTTGGTCTATGGTGCAGTCTCTTCTCACTGGGGTTGTTCTATTCTACCAGAAGTCTGGTAACAAGAGTTCTGCATGAGTGTCTGCTCCAATCTGTCCTGTCAACATCTTTATCTGTGGCCTGCAGGAGATGAAAGAGTGTGTTCTCACAGAGTTTGCAGATATCACCAAATTGTGACATGCTCAGAGGTAGTGCTGCTGTAGAGGGGAACTAGGCACAGGCTACAGCAATGGACCAACTTATGAAAATCAACAAGGAGAATTGCAAACTCCTGCCCCTAGAAGAAAGAACTGACTGCACGTCAGGCACTGCCCAGCTGGGGAGTAGCTCTTGTGAAAAGGATGTGGGGACCTCAGTGGATCATGTGCTCAGTGTGGGCCAACAGTTTGCTTGAAAAATGGCCAGTAGTTCAAGAGAAGAGATTGCTCCCCTCCATGTATTACCTAATAGACCATATGTAGAACACTGAAGCCAGCTTGTTGCTGCAATCTCCCCTTACCCCTGTCAAGGACGAGCTCAGCTTCTTCAGCGAGAAGGTAGAGACAGATTCTTCATGGTGGTGCAGTGTGGGAGGACAAAAGAAAATGGACATAAATTGAGTAGGAGACATAAGTTGAATATGACATACTGCTTCTACGGAGAAAACTTTTTTACTATGAAGACAATATAAATATAATAAAAGGGGTGGGGCACTTTCTTAAAGAGACTGCGGTTTTTCAAGATGCAGCTGGATAGAGACTTGAGTAACCTGTTCTGACCTCACAGCTAAAGAAGTTTTGATGTTGAACTAGCAACTGCCTTAAGAACCACCTAGTGCACAATGTTCTGATGCTATTATTTTCTATACATTTTTAAAAGTTCCTAACTAGTCAGACTAACAGGTTTTTACCCAGTATCCTGTTTCTGATAGGAATCAATGGCAGCTGCCTACACAGAAATGAAAGAATATGGCAATTGTAATAGTAGGGCAGTTCCAAGAAAAAAATCATGATCAGACTTTGTGCCAGGACTCTCTTTTTGTTAATACTCCACCCATCTGATTCACCCTACCACTCTAAAACTTTTTCCTGTTCTTTTGCAGTATCAAATGGTCAGGGAGGGCCTCAAGTTAAGGGCAGAACACTGTATGAGGGCCCAGTTAACTATACTTTCCCTATGTATCCACCACAAATCATTTACAGCAAAGAGGTATTTGTCTCAGTAGTACTAAGACACTCAGTGTGATCTTCTATGTGCACTCATAAGAGAGCATCTGTCTTTGTAGGCAGCTATCAGCTTTCATATTTGTAAAAATTTTAGATTCTCAATACACCAAAGCAGTCAAAACTTAATCAAGACAATGTCTGAAAATCATGTGCACATATATTCGTCACAGGTGGGAAAGAAACGATTTTCCTTAAGGCAAAAATGAGACTCAAAGTTAATGTTGACTAAGTAAAGTGCAAATCCCAAAACTATAGGTTAATAGTGATAAAATTGATAGCCAGGCTTTGCCCTTTAGCCAGATGCACATATATAAAGATACGGCCAATTCTTTTCTTGCCATCTTGCCAGGGAAGGGAAAAATACATTACCAGAATTTAACATGCTATATGATTTTGTGAATAACCCTTCAAGCTGTCAGTCTTGGTGCCAAAACTACTGTGTGACAGCATTAAGCAACAGGAGCATGGACTCATTTCAAGCCCAGGTGCTGAGTGATTTTAAATGCATGAGCTCCTTGTTGTGAAACAATCATTCCCTCTGAGGCTGTGTCCTCATCACTCCATGAACTGTGCTCATGGTGAATGTGCATTTACTTGTCTTGTAGCTAGTGTTCACATGCAAATTTCCAAGAAAACAAAACTATCTCCTCCTTTCTTTAAAGGATGCTGGCCTTGTAAGAAACAGAGCATCATAAAAACAGCTGAACTAGAGGGTTCAGCACTGAGGGCAAGAGTAATAAAAGAAAGTTAGAGAGCAGATATCCTCTGATCCATGCACAGCCCATATACTTGTACCAGATAATGGCAGAAAAAACGCTCTACTTTTAAAACAAACAAAGAACATTGACAGCCATAAAAGACTTAGGAACTTACAGTAATTTATGACCCATGCAAATATGATTTTCCAACACCCAAATGTTTCAATTATTGCAGGATTTTTAATAGAACTTAGAAGTCAATTTCAGAATTGACTTAAGGATGAATTGAATTAAGGATGAGTAAGCAATATACCATTTCTACAGCAAAGCTCAGATTAATTTTCAATTCTTAAAGCTACATTCATCCATCATGTAGTTCATCTCATCCAGATTCAGTTGTCTAAAAGTTACTTGTCTTAGTTAAAGCTGGAACCCTTTATACCACTGAGGCAAAACTAGACAGCTCAAGATGAGATAAATCACCTTACAGGGATACCTCTTTCTTTCTTTTTACTATAAAGACTAATAAAACAATGAGCTGAAAATTACACACGTAATCTGTGATTTCTGAAGTATGTATTTGGCAATTTGACTTAGACAGTTTTTCCACACAACTGCTTTGATGTTTCTGTAAACTATAGGGTTAAAGAGTGCAGATTGGGACAGAAAGAAAACCATGGGACTGCAGGGACAAGGAATACTTTCAAGTAATATTGTCAGCAAATAAAGATTTTTTTTTTCTGACTTTTAGATGTACATATTAGATGAGATAAAAGTATTCACATGAAGTTGAAAATGTTGCGCTTATTTACTTCAGAATTGAAATTTCATTATCTATTCAAAACATCTGTTTTCTATTGTTATGTGAAAATTACCATGTAGTGGATTGCAAGAATGCTTTAACAAGCCCTGACAGCAGATCTGTGCCAGAGCTGAATGCTCATCGGTGAGTTGTGCTTGCATTGGGCAGCACAGGGTAGCTACAGTTAGCCCATCCTCAGGTGCAGTGTCATGCTGACAGTGGAATCCAGCCAGAGGTTTTTTGCAACCTATATCCTGTTGTATTGGGTCTGGCTGAGTTCATTCTCCCACAGCAGCCCTCGCAGTGCTGTGCTCTGCATGGATAGACAGAAGGGTGTTGGTAACACACCAGTGTTTGGTTCCTGCTGAACAGGGCTGGCACAGACTCAACATTCCCTCAGCATTAAGCTGGGGGTGGGAAAGATCCTGGGATGGGACACATCTAGGACAGCTCACCCGTACTAACCAAAGGGATACCCCATACCATAAGATGTCTGCTCAAATATAAAAGCTAAGGAATGCATGGAATTCATTTACAGTGTTTGCCTTCTGGAGCAACCACTACATGTGCTGCAGCTCAGATCCTCTGGAAGTGGCCAGACATTGCTTGTTGATGGGAAGTAGAGAATTTTTTTCTCTTTTCTTGTGTGTGCAAAACTTTTCACTTTTGCTTTAGTAAACCACCTTATCTCAACCTACATGTTATTTTCCATCTTATTTTCTCTTCCCTGTCCAGATGAGGAGGCAAGTGATAGAGCAGCTTGGTAGGAACGTGATGTCCAGCCAAGGTCTATCAAACAGAGGTGGCTTTTGTGAGAAGGAGCTGGCTCCAGCACACCCGCTGCAGGACAAAACTGATCCCCTCTGTCAAAACTGTGGCATTAATGGAAAAATATGAGAAGGGAGGAAGTGTGAGAAAACAGCCCCGTGGACAGCAAGGTGAGAGAAGAAGGAGGGCAAGGAGGTGGTCCAGGCACAGGAGCAGATGTTTTCCCACATGGAGGATTGTAGAGGACCATGGTGGAGCACATATGGAGCTGCAGCCTGTGATGGACCCCACACCAGAGCAGCTAGACATTACCTAAATGGAGAGCCCAGTCTGGAGCAGAGGAAAGGTGTGAGGAGGGAGGAGCAGCATAGAGGAACTCTTACAGGCTAACCCCAACCACCATTCCTCTTCCCAATGAGCTTTTCATGGAACTTCAGGTGGAAGAGAATTAGAGAACTTGGGAGTGAAGGAGTGAAGTTCAGCTTTGAAATGGGAGAGGAGGAAGCATTGTTTAAATGTTTGCATTTGTTTTCTCACCACACAACTCTACTTTTAATTGGCAATGAATTAAATCAACTTTCCTCAAGCAGAGCCTGTTCTGCCCATGACAGTAATTGGTGAATAATTTCCCTTTTCTGTCTTGACCCATAAGCTCTATCATTCCTATTATTTCCCCCCGTCCTGTGAGGAAGGGGAGCTAGTGAGCAGATGGGTGGTGTTTCTGGCTGAGGCTAACCCACCACAATAACTTACAGCAGGTGAAGGTAACATTTAAAAAGTTTCACCCAGATTTCCAGATACTGACATATATTACTAGTCTTACTGCTGAGCAATAGTCAACTCACTAAAACAGGTTAGAACACAGCTTGTCCCAAAATTAATTGTACAGGAAATTTATAAATTGCCATTATAACAGAATGAACTATTAATCTGTCTGCATCTAGACAAACAGAGCTTGTGTAAATAGGTGAGGTGAGATACATTAGAACTCTCAGAGGATATTTGTGCACAGAATTTACTTGTGCATAGAATTTACTTTTTTTAACTGACTACTTTTTCCATTTGTAGTGATAAATATCCATAGTTCTTGATCCTAGGAGAAGAAAGATTTGTTTTTCACATTACCTATTAGAAATTCTGAAATCTCACATGAAAAAATCCTTTGCGTATTTTTCAGTAATTTTAGGAAAGGATCATATTAGACACTTTAACTAACACCTAGCAGTGTGCTAACTCAAATCCATTTCCTGGTTCTCAGTAAATCCTCAGTCAGCCTCTTTCTAAGGCTGTCTCTATTGCTCTTCAGAAATCTCATCAAAGGACTTTTCTCTCTCTTTTGACTAGGAAACAGTATTTAAGGTGTTTAAGTCTCTAAATGCTTTAAAAAACCTTGGTCACAGGTTTATTCTTAGAAATGGAGATATCAGCACGCAGAATAAAAGGAAATTTGTACTATACTGAGACTTCTGTATGGAAGTCCAGAGGGAAATCACAAGTTCCATTAAGGATGTTCTCAGAGTGCATTGCTTTTAAGAGGCACAGTAAAGCTATAGTCACTGATACTGTTCTGTTTGTTATTTGGTACAACTACTGACTTCTCTAAGCTACTGTTTATAATTTCAACAGTCTCTATAAATCCTTTTCTAAAGTTATGGTTGCTCTATAAATATCCTTTTTCAAGTTTTGCTTATATTTTAAAATTTCTTCACTAAGAGAAGAAAAAATTATATGTATTAACCATTAACATGTCAGTATCAGCAACCAACACCAGAAAACTGTGAAAGAGGAGCCATGTGTGAGTTGTGCATATGTAACACATGGTTAGGAGGACACAGGACAATTTTATCTTCAATTCAGCACCTCAGTTCTTCAGAGCTCTTATTTTAGTAAGAAGTCTTTACTTGGAAGAAGAAGTTACTGCTAAAAATTATTTTAGTGTCAAAGGAGGGACTGGTCTGATTGGTGTGCCAATTAGATTAGATCAGTTATAGCAAGAGTTATTAAAGGAGTTATTGTTACTAAAAAATACCTGTGGAAAGAAGAATCTTTTTTTTTTTTTGAGTGTTTTCCAATCATTGTGTCCAGCACAGTGTACTGGCACTGAAAGAAACAAAATATTTACTATAAAATGTACTGAGAAAACTGCACCTACCTATCTTCACTGCATACCCAATAAGAAATAATGATCAAACACAAGTATTTGTGTAATGTCAGAAGGCATAGAAGGAAATTTTGAAAAGGATTGTGATGACAATGACTGTAGCTTGAAGCATTCTAAACACAAATGTAAACTATTAATCAAAATACAAAGGAAGACATAAAATACAGGTTGTTAGTGAGACACTGCCAAAAGACTAAATAAAGAATTTCAGGCTGAATGTTCCTTCTATACAGTATTGTGGAAACTATAAAATATCAAACATAATATGACAAAAAATCTTCTTTTACTACAAAAGCCAAGATCTAATATTCAAAATGGAAAAAGGGATGAAGAATTACCCTTTCAGTCTAGATTGGGAAATAAAGTTTGTTCATAGTGGTTAAACATATTACTCTATGTTTCATTATTAGAGCTCCTCAACTCCAAGTTCAAAGCACAAGTTTTTCAGCTTTGACACATCAAGATGGAGATGCAAAATTATGGTGCACAATATTCCCCATCTCTAAATATGGGCTACCACCCTTTTTCACCTCACAAGAGGTTTTGCAGCAGTTAAATCAGCATTGGTTTTAATAATATCTATAATATGCAGACATTTCTGCTTCTATTCTAAAGTTACTGAGTAAGCATTGTTTTATACTTAAGTCATCCTTTCATTGGAAGTGTCATTGTACTATTTTAATTATGTGTAGATTTACAAGTAACATTTTCATTGTCATGAATATGTTATTTGATAATAGATACTGCTTGCTGTGTTATTTGATTGACTAAATATTTATAGAGGCAATAAAAATATAAAAAATTAAGAATTAATAACTATAAAAATGCTTTAAAATTAGTGGAAATGAGAGCTGTATTCAGATGCTAAATGAAGTATTTGGGCTAAAATTGGATCCAGAATTATGTGTATTGTTTTTAGGAAATATCAAAAACTATGAAATATGTCTTTAGTACAAATAAACATGGTTCCTGTGGTTTTGACCCTCTTACTGCATTAAAAAAACCCCTTCTATACAAACCTTTGTGTCATAATATTTTAAACTTGTTACCTTGATAGACCCAAAAGCCACAGACAATATCAGTTGTTATGATATCAATCAATACTTCTAGCACAGCTGAGCATCTTAAGTCTTATAAATTTAGTCAGACTTAGTTACATGTAAATGCCATGGATTTCACTTTTATCAATCTATTTGTACACTACAAATGGATAATATATTATCTTTACAGTATCTGTTGATGATTTCCTAAAAATAAAGTTGCATGGGTTTGGGTGTTACCGCACCTGATAGTATTAATTATTGGTGGCCTCTTTGCAAGAGCTTGGATTTGAAAGATTCACACTTAGATTAATCCCATCTTTGCTTTTAGAGATAGTTTTTAAAAATATCAACATCAATGCGTTCAGTTGTGTTGTCACATAAAAACCTAAGTGCGAGTAAGAGGAAACAAGGAGGAGGCATCTACATTTTTCTATAACTATAATGTACCTATCACTGAATAATTTATTTTTAAGCATGAAAAAAAACCAAAAACAAAAAAAAACCACAAAAAAAAAACAAAAAAAAAAAACAAACAAAAAAACCAACTAACCAAAAAAAAACCGCACAAAAGAACAACAAAAAAACCCCAAACAAACAAAAAAAACCACACCAAAAAAACCCAAAACCAAAAACAAAAACAAACAAAAACAAAACAAAACAGCTATGGAAGCAGTAGAAAAAGTGTGTTTCTGCATGAGGGTACTTATGCATGTCCAAGCATGCAAGTAACTAAATGGGACATGTTCTTAGTTCTTTAGAACCTTTTGCTCTAAAATGATATTTAGATTTGTATAAGAACGTAAATTCATGTAAACATGAATAAACAGGACTATTGGGCCGTTCTTTCTCAGAAGCTAAGATTCCCAGCTAATTTTTTTCAGAGATTTTTAGACAATAAAAGACATTGATGTGATGGGAACTTTCTCTAAATATTGCTCACCCATCTTCCTCTGGAAGCAGGAAAATAAATGAAAATTGGGGTCCTAACTTAATAATAGGAGCACATATTGTAGCCCATTGACACATTTCTTCCTTAGAGCTTGGTGAGATGATCGAACTGGTTCATCTCTCTCTTTGTCAGTTATTGTTTCAGAGTCCACTTTGAGCATAAGAAAATATCAAACTTGACACCAGATGAGATTCTCTTCCTTCATATCATATTTCCCTGTGTGATAACTCTTGACAAAGAAATGGGAACTAGTATCTGAGGTGGTTATTTCCCAGTCATCTATTACTTACCTCCAGAGGGACGTCAGAGAACTCTGTTTCATAACCAATGATTCTGTTAATGACAACTTACACATATGGTGCAGGATATTTCAATCCAATTCTTCACATTTAGAGGCATGAACAGAAATCTTTATTTTTTTTTTTAAGTTTAAGTTTTAGGTCTCTAAGCATAAGTTTAAATCCATGCTGAAACTAAATTAAGACTTTTAAGCAGTCTACCAAAGGGACCTATTTTCTGAGGTAGAGAGTAATATATACAAGACAGTCTTGCCACCAGCTCTGTGTTTAAATGCTGGAGAGAGAAACAGAGGGGAGAAGTTAAACCAGATATGGATATATGTCTTCTGTGTGTCTTTCACAGCCCATTCAAACAGTCAAAGATCAGGGTTATAAAATTCATCTTTTCCAGATTCTTTCTGGCATGCTACCCTAGTTCAGAATCTAAAATATAGATTAATAAAAACTGTATCTTCTACTTGGTTTTGAAAGAAAGACCAGAAAGTACTCCTCCAAATAATTTTCAACTCTAAATAGTGATTGCTCATGGCTCAACTTCTCTCATTTCACCTCTTGTTTCACATGAAATCCTCTCTTAATGAAATCTTAGACTAATGAATATTGCTGGGCAAAAGACGAGAAAATGCTGTCAAGTAAATAACTACTGTCTCTCCCAATGAGCATCCGTATGCAACTTTGAGGCAAATCACAGATTGGGCATTACATATGTTATCAGTCTTCTTGAGCTTTTTCAGGGTCTATGTTTATGTTTTCATTCAAGATAGATTCTAGAGTTTCAATGTGTCTGTAATATAGGAATTAGAGCATGATCAGAGTGAAAGCAATCTAAATTTGATTTACTGACAAAACTCTTGCTGAGGTAAGAAATCTCTTGTTTGAAGGTGTGATGGCACACATATCATTGAGTAGTGTGTGTTCAGCTTTAGGTCATTTGCTACAGAGGTCTTACTGCTGCTCCTGACAGCCTTGAAATTTCAAATAGGAGATAAGGTTCATAATGGTTCTCATTTTAAGAGACTGAGATGTAGTAGCTTCTCTTCATCATCAGCCTACATGAGGAGGGTGAAAAATTCAATATGAACAGCTGCCTGTTTCCTCAGCACAAAGAATAAACACATGCAAATAGTAGTGATCTGTAAACTGCATTGTCTCCACATCACCTACTATGTGCAGATGAGTTTACTCCTGACTCATGCAAGTTAGAGGTACAACAGGTCTATGCAAAAGGATTAAAAAGAGACTGAAACAATTTTGAGGCAGAACAAGACAAAAAGTAGGAAGTTCTCTGGATCACTTATGCTACTGTTAGTACTCTAATCTGTCAACATATCCAAAAAAGCTTGTGAGTAATTTGGGAGATGTAGCAGACAAGCATAACAGCATAGAGCTCAGCCTCAGCAAAAAAATCCTACTTCTCAATTACAGGAGTTTCCCAATGATGCCTTTGCATTCCACTTTCAAGAGCTTGGCCGATAAACTGAACAATCTCTGTTTCACCTCAGTGTTCTGTATACAGGATTTATGTGGTTAGTCTTTTGCTAAATCTTTTTGTTTGATTCCTTGGTTGAATTTACTGAAGAGTTCTTTGTTTATGGGGAAAGATTACTATGGATGAATAGAGATAATTTTTCACTTAGTAGTTATTGATATTCAGAATGTTCATTTAATCAGTGACTAATGTTTTATACACCTCTAACAAAAACACTGCTTATGCTATCAGCTGAGATTTCCAATGATATTTTATCTTATACATTAAGAGGTTTATATATAAATTATACTAGAATATGTTATTTAAATACAATCACCATTGCAAGCAATCAACTATGTACAAGCTGAAATTATAAGTCATTATTTATATCATAAAACTATTGTATTTATTTTATTTTATTTTCATATTTAAAAATTATTGTTACTTCCATTTATGTTCATTTGACAGCAAAAAGGTGTTCCCCAAACTGTATTTCTATTACAGATAAAATATTTAGTTTGACATGCTGAAACTTTTTTTTCTAAACTCCGAATTAGTCAGGGTCTGCTATGTATATATATTCTCGTAGCTGAATCTAAGATAATAACAATAATTGTCATTTTGTGTAAAGATAATCTTGCACAGAAGCTGGAATATTGACTTAAGTACACAACTATCACTACTCCCTGCTGGTCTGGTTATTGAGCCACAGGTCTTGTTTAGAATGCAGTCATTATGGGCAAACATTTAAGAAAAGAATATTGTCAAAAGGCTTGTCTACATTATGGATTTTTTCTATGGGTATTGTTGCACCAATATATGGTATATTCACTTCCTTTAAAACACCCATATGGCTTTGGCTTGGTTTCTAACTGGACTGAACACTGAAACAGTGGAAATTCACATTGCCCTAAAGAAGACTTCTTTAAGAGATGGAAGTGTTTTTCAGGGAGCTTCACATCCTTTTTTAATTGTAGGTCCTAGAGCTGCACACAGTATTCATGCTGAGGCTGAACCAGTGCTGAGCACAGTAAGAAAACCAACTCTTTTGACAGTCTGGTGATGCTGTGTCTGTTTTTCCCTCTTGGCAGACAAGGCTGACTCATATTGAGTGTACTGTTGACCAACACCTCCAGACCCTTTTCTGTAGGCTGCTTTCAAGCCACTCCTCCCCCTTGAACTTGTGCCCAGCATTACCCCAAACTGGGTTCAGAATCTGACACTTCATCTTCTTAAATTTAATCCCATTATTTATAGGCCACTACTCCAGTCTATCTAGAACCAGCAAGGTGCTGCTCTCTGGGAGAATCAAGAGCAGCCCCCATTTGGTATCATCAGCAAAACTGCCAGTGATGCACTCATCTTATGCATCCAGACTGTTGGTAAATATATTGAACAGGACAGGCCCTAGGATTGAAACCTGAGGAACACCCAGACAGATGTAGCCCCAGTCTCTACAACCCTTTGAGCTCTGCCCTTCAGGCAGTTCTTCACAGAGCACATCATGAACCTACTCATCTCGCAGCTGGACAAGCCGTGTGGAAGAATGCTGTGAGGGACAGTTTTAAAAACCTTACTAAAATCCAGTAAAACTACATCCACTGCCTTCTCTTCATCCACTTCATCGGGGACCTTCACATGGAAGGAAAAGAAGTTCATGAAGATTGTATCCTGTAGGAGGGACCCCAAGCTGGAGCAGGGGAAGAGCATGTGGAGGAAGGAGCAGCAGAAACAAAGACATCGACTGACCACAAACCCCATTCCCCATTCTGCATTGTCCAGAGGGAGAAGGTAGAAGAGTCATGACTGAAGATGAGCCTGTGAAAGAAGAGAGATATGGGGGGGGAAATGTTTTTAGATTCGTTATTGCTTCTTATTATCCTCCTTTGATTAATTGTAAACAAATTAAAACCATGTCCCTGAGTTGTTCCGGTTTTTGCTGTGACAGTAAATACTAAGTGGTTTTCCTGTTCTTATCTAAATCCATGAGCTCTTCATCATATTTTCTTCATCTGTCATGTTGATGGAAAAGGAGTTATAGAATGATTTGATGGCATCTGGATACTAGCCAAAGTCAAACCACCACAACATTTAAAAAAAAAAAAAAGAGTTTTCTTATTATCTAGAATGTACTATAGTATAACTCTAGAGTGTAGTTAAACTTTCCTCACAGACCTCAAGAAAAGTTAATATAGCAATCATAGCTGCATGTTTTTTTGAACTTCCTGTTGGGTATCTTGGTACTCATGTAAGAAAGTGGTAGTTATTAGCACTACATCCTGTTTAGTATGAAATGTCCATTCTGTTTTCCTAATCTAAACCCTTTTCATCCAGATAGCTGAAATTCTGAAAATACTGTGTCTGTATTTTCTTCAAAAGGACTGAAATATACTTCCTGTGGCAGGTATTTCCTAGGAGGCTAGGCTAAATTCTTCAGTGAGTCATTCTTCACACTCATTTTAGGTCTCAAATTTATAGATGCTCCCCCATATTGTTTTTGGAGGTACTACTCTCAGTAGTTTGCTGAGTCTCAGTCATGCCCAGTCTCAGAAACAGGTATAGGTTTCAGATAGGAAAATAATGCAATGGTAGCTTTTCTTACAAAATGTAAGGAAGATGTTGAGATCATTGTGAAGAAGGATGAGACTATTGAGTGACAGTAAAGTTTTTCCTTTGTGTTTCTGCACTTTGACATTAGGAAAAAATCAAAGGCAACATAAAACCCCTCAACTCTCTTGAAGGTTCTTGAAGCCTGTGAAAGTTAAGTTAATTCAATCTTTAAGGGAAAATTTGAATACCACATCTGTCCCTTGTGTATGCTAATGATTTTGACACTTATAAATAAAGTGAACAGTGCAGTGCAGAATAATTGCTTATTTCCAAAAACTTCATAAAGATTTTTATTATGTATAGTTACCCTGTGTGCTTGGATGAGTGCTTTAAAGTCTCCCTCAGCAGGCATTGATACAGTAGACCATAGCAGCACTTAAAAAACCCCATTATAGCCTATTATGTCAATGAACTGTGCATGAAGAATTTCCTTGGTAGTATTTATTGGTGCAATACACCATGACAACCGTAGAATGTACGATAATGCATTTGATGGAGGAATCATAACAGTTATATTAAGATCTCATGGAAATTAAATAGCACTGTCCCATGCACTTCAACCAAAATCATAATAGCTCTAAAGTGTCTCCTGTGACCACCATGGAGGAAATTGAGAATAATTGCTGCTGTGACAGACCTGATCTCTGAGTATGAGGTTTTCCATTATAATTTTTTTTCAGTAAATGCTCAAAAATATATTTAAGCGTGCAACAAGTTTTTATTTAAATCTCCATAAACCATAAGACAGAATGTTCTTTCTCTCCATATTTAACTAATTATATTGCACATTGAAGTATTATAGGGGTCTAAAAAGACTGTGTGATCTTATTGACCATGTCTGCCATAATCCTCCATAAATACAAAAGATGCGTAAAAATAATCCAACAAAACCCAGGAACTATAGAGCTAAGGCTTCTTATTCCATCCCTAATACATTCTACATGTCTGAGGGTTGCATTTGATTTTCTTTGGTTCTGGGCAGACTGGCTAATAAAATACTGAGCTGATTCCAGATGAGACATTGTTACACCTCTCCTTTTTACTTTCTTCATGAGAAGGTGGAAGATCGTGTAGTTTTCACTAAGGACTTGCTAATTAGCTAGGTGTTAACTTAGCACAGCTTTCCAATAAAAACTCCTTCAATAAATCTGGTTTTACAAGAATTAAGACTCAGTGTTCTTTGTCTCCACAAATGCCTTATATGGAACTCCTAAAAAGAAATTAGGCTTCCCAAATCACCAGTCACTTCTGAAGCTTTCTGAAATCTGTACTGTTGTAGGAAAAAGTGAAAAAATATAAAAAGGCTATATAGTTCTTCCTCATAGCCAGAGCAAGAGCCACTAGAGATTTTTTTTATAACAAGTCTTAGAGAAGGCTGCCGGAAAGGACAAATTCTGCAGTGAGATTGAAAACTCAGGTCGTTACATGAAGTTCCTCAAGTATACAGAAACAACACATAAAAAATATCTGTCCATATTGGAAGAAATATTGGTGATTTTGTCAAAGTGAGCATTTCCTTTCAGAGAATGGAAAAAAAAACCCAAAAAAACAGAACCACTAATTGACATTTTTATTCTACTCGTATTTTTTATGTGAAATACTGAAGTAAAATTATTCTTCACCCTTTCTTTGCTTTATTTTTTTTTTTATATTTTTTTATTTTGTGCATGGTGGTACTGTTTGAAGTTCTTTTGCATAGACAGCTTGTGCTTTTGTTTGTTTATTTTCCTTCTCAATGGAAAGGATATTTCACAGTAAGATCTAGCTTTTCTTCCACTCTAAATTCATTTACATATCAGCAAAGTGGGTGAAAAATAATTTCATCGCTCGGTTGATCAAAATTTGTGAGCAGTCTGTGCATGAGTAACCAAAGTCTGAGACAGTGGATAATCAGGGTGAAAATACATTTAAAAAAATAACAATTCACTAACTTTAAAATTTAATTAATTATACATTAGATAATGGGGAAAGGCTGTGAAGCAGCTAAGTGTGTACAACATATTTTGCAAAATTCACTTCTGCATTCATTTTACTCAAGCTAATCTGGGAATAAATTTATTCCCCATATTGAAACAACTTCCTTTGATAAAGCAAAGGTTTGTGTATGGAAACCACTGCTGAAAGCCTCTGTTGTTAACTACAAGATAGTGCCTTGGGAATGCAGTGATATGTTTTTTCAATTGGAAGTTGAGAGCTCCCTTTAGCCAGGATTGTAGAAGTTGTTCAGCTTCTTTTTAGCGGTGGAGTGTGGAAAGGATGCAGTGAAGGAACAAAAGTGTTTTTGTAATATGGTCTTTTTAAAAAGCGTGCTCTTTCAGAAGCTGTCAAAAATAATTGAAGCTACCTCTGCAATTTGATAAAAGAAATAATTTGTTTTGCTATGAACATCTAGTTTTGATAAAAATCCAGATCCAAAATTAATCCAATCTTTTAAATTAGTTTCTTCTGAGCAAAAACAAGCTATATATAATTTATGGTTTTATTCAAAGTATCATCCAGCATTTGAAGGGATTAAATACAATCCAAAAAAAACAAAATAAAAAGTTTTTTTTCAGGGATGACCTCTCATCTATATTCTTAAATATAGGCCCTAAATGGGCTTCTTAAAGAATGACAATAATCTTATGTAACACCTTTTATAGAACATTAAATAGGATCAAAATATTACCTTAAAGATTGAAAAAGAAACAATTACAGTTTAATCATCCCAGTTACAGAGTTTCTACCTGCTTATTTCCACATCCTGCTCTTACTGCCTAGCACACCACTGTTTCCTACACCATCATAATAAAAATAAAATTAAATATAAAACATATGCAACTGGCAAATGGATTTGGGTTTGAAATACTTACGGCTTTCATGTTGTTCACCAAAGATGCAGGGAGAAAACAGTTCTGTTCTGTTTGTGACTCCCTAAAGAGTCTTTGTAGAAAATTGAATGCAAATGTTATTCTATTTTTATGTCACATACTGTGCTCATAATAACTGAACAATTATTGATTTTCAGTAGGGAGATTATTTAAAACACTTATTCTATGCTTTCTGGATCAGTACTAACCATAAGCATGAAGAGTACTCTTATTTAAAATGTGTAACTTATTATGTCACTGGAGAAACTGCTGAGTTTACACTAACATGCTACTGACATTTGATATCACTGCCCTGGTCCTTATATTTAAAACAACTGAAATATTTATAAGATTTCTACATATAATTTTACTATAATGTAATTTAAAATTACTATATATATTTCAGGTCATGTAGTGCTTCACCCATGGGACTCACAGCTGCAAAAATTAAAATCATATTACCGTCAGAAATGCCAATAAGTCATTCCACATGGAACGAGGAGAGTTCAAAAAAACCACTTCCTGGTTATCAGTTTGCATGGAAGAGCAGAAAGAGGGGTATATTTCTCAAGATACAGAGGCTCTGAAATCCCAAAACACAGAGGATGATGAAGCTTACAAATGCCACCCCCTCCTGCATTTCATTAGCCTTGATACCCAGTTCTCATTCACAAACTGACCACTACATTCACAAACGGACACTTTCCCTTGTTTTAGGCCCACGCAGTCAGCTACACCTCACCTGCACCTCAGCCTCTAAATACTGATGGAGAAAATTCTCATGGCCTCATCACCCACTGCAAACATATTAACAATATTTGCTGCTGACTCAAAGTATCCATTAGTTAAATAAATGCTGTGCAAGGTGAACAGCTTGCACAACTATGGCAAAGCTCAGGACACTTGTTAGAATAATGGTTTTGCTGGTCTATAGTACTCACACCTCAAAAAACGTGAGACAGAATTATTTTGGATTGAAAGATCAGAAGCATTTCTTAGAAATTTTACAGTAGAACTGTGTTATGGTGCCATAGTGGCACAATCAGAAGTACAGAAAAGACACACCCGTGGTATTAGTGAGGATTGATCACTTCTACTTGTTGTCTTTCCTGCAATTCAATGTAAGGACACATCAATGTACATCTAAATGTTACAGGGAATTGTCTATTGCAAGGGAAGTCTATCTCTAATTCTACCTAATAGAAACAAAATGCTAGCAAGGGCAATCCTCTGTTAATTCAATCTGCAACAGGTGGGACCTGTTTTATTTCTATTGACAAACTCTCTCCACCGAACAAGAATTTATGTGCATAAAAGTGTTTTGAAACCATATCATGTGTCTCAAATTAGATTGTAGATGTTGAAATATAACACAATATAATTCCCACTCACCACATTTTCTTCCCTCATGTTTCTATGAAAGGACAGACTCAAATTAACACCAGTGAAGGTCATGAGTCACCTATTTCATGTAGTAGTACCTGTCAAGAGAGAAATTTTTCAGATAATTTAGTCTATGTGCGTGAAATGTAATCTCTGTAACTTCTGACCACTGAAGTTGAAATTATGTTGAGAGGTAATTTTTTTTAATGCAGACATTGATATTGCTTCCTATTAATTCTGTTAAGTGATGTGGTAAGAGCAACTCTCCAAAGATTGCTTTGCACCTTTATGTGATCAACACAAAAATGTTAGTAGAATATTCCAACTTTTTACTTCATGACTCTATTACTCATTTGCACGTAATACAAAAGTGGAGGCCACATCCAAGCTTATCTATTGGAATATACTATTATGTGATATATTTGGTCCCTTTATTTCTCTTGTAAAAACAAACTGCCCATCTTCAGACTTCCAGTTGACTAAAAGCTGCAGCTACATTATTTTTTGCATTAGATGACACCAAGTGTGAATACATTTGCAAAAATTTGCATTTGAAGGATATCAAAAGCCAGACCGTCATGGCATTTGTTAGTTGCCACTCGTGGTTTTAGCTTGCTCTCTTTCAATATATCATCTTTATTAAAATGAAGTTATGGATTATTAAAATATGCATATAAATAAAGGGAGGATAAAAGTGGTTGGTAGAGAGGGAGTAGCAGTTTTATTCTGTTTTATTCCCACTGAAAACTTGCCATTTGTTCCTGAGACAAGGAATTTCTCTAATTATTATTAATAAAATGGAATGAATAAGAGAGGTTAGCATCTACATTTTTAAGTAGACTTTTTGTCAGCCTGCAAATGAAAACCAATAACAAAATCTAATGTAACTCTTGTACCCCACTACAAGTCATTAGTTCACAATCTGTAGTGAAGAACGCATAGTGAAATTTTCCTGAATGTGTTAAAATTTCTCCTAATGACTGAATTATCATTTGTATTTCATGTTTTAAGAAATACTTTTTGTTCTTTGCTGAGTGCTCAATGTCATCTTTCCTTTTGTTAGAAAGTAAATTAAATAACTCAAAGAAGCTTTGTGCAGAAATGTTTGCTCCTTTGTTCAGTCCCAGAATGTTGGGAATACAGATAGCCTACTTTCTTTGCAACAGCAAGTGTAATAGCTTTGACAAGAACATGAGAAGGATAGTTGTGAGCAAAGACAAAATGCAAATAATATGGCTTAGGGCCCGGTTAGGGAACAACTAGCACAAGTGTGAGCTATTATTACCATGTCAAGCTTTGCTGTAGTCATTTCAAGCTCCAAAATATTTATTCTGGAATTGATTCGAAAAAAGTCTAAAAAATAAAATACAATTGGGCTACTTGCCACTACTTTGCTGATAATACGATACACAAAACAACTCTTTCCTTAAATCAGAAGAGATAGACTAGAGCTGCTTTTCAATAGAAATTACAAAATGAGTGCTTTCCCTAAATGGGCAGGACACTAATACCTTATCATGTACAAATAGCAAAATCTTTATGAATTTTTTTGACTTTTCTTTGTTCTCCTTTGAAATGACACAAAACCAGCTAAACATAAAAAATTATGGGAGTTTGGAACATAAGCTGCCAGATCCAAAAACTGTAGGACTTCAATGGATTTAGATCAAACTATTAGTAATTTGCACACTTCTTATCAGATATTGTCTAGAAACAACAAAATCTGTTTATTTTTCCTCTTCTACCACCATCTTGAGGTAGAGATGCTGCATGATGGTTGACTTGGAGCATATCACAATGAATCAGTATGGTAGTCAAGACTTATTTTTACCTAAGCCTAGCTCAAAGCTCAGCTGCCATTCCCTCTAGCAAGTTCCAGGGCCTTAAGGACCTGCAAAATTTGCTTAGGCATCAATTTCAATAAGAAGGAAAGGGAAAAGAAAAACCTAGGAAGCAAACACTGTTTTGTTTAAAATAAGAGCAGAGATCACATTCTAGCAACAGCAAAACCTACTGCTGATAGCACTTCCAGTACAGAAACAAAATAATCATTTTGGGAGATGTGATTTAATTTTCCTTTCCTAAACAGCTCCAAAAAAATAAGCAGAGGGAATGTCTTAGGTACCTTCTTCCTCTTTATCTCTTGCGACAGAAAGCTTTATGTGTTTCTAAGCCGTTCCTACTGTCCCCCAGACTTTGTCAGTATTGGTGAGACAGCAGAGGTGGAAGGTACACAGAAGAGTGTTGACAGCTCTGCTTGGCTGCATTATTTTTCCCCACGTGTAATACCTGCGATGTCTCATTGATATAACTTTCTTTTCGCAGCACTCCTCCATTTCCTGAGTTATACTGACTGCCCTTCAAAATCGCAGCCTGGAGGTAAATCAGCAGTGTCTACTGGACCTATTTTAAACAAAACTAGCAGAAAGATGTCTCATGAAAGCATTCTGTATGGTAACACCCTGCCAAAAATGGGCCATCCTACTCATGAAACAAGCTTTGTCAATCAATATATTGACTATATTTCAAGTCAATATTGACTATATTTCAAGAATGTAGAATTACAATATTGCCCTCCCTTGTGGCAAATCCTGCTTATCACAATCATCTCTTGGTGAGGTGTTCCACATTCTGTGATCCAACAGCTCAGAACTAATACTATTTTAAACCGTAATCTAAATTATAACTGCTTCAGGGATCACTTCAGACTATGATTACAGGTTGCAGTACCAAAAATGAGTGATACAGGTGTTAAATTATCATGATAATGGTCTCCTGGTGCAGAGGAACAACCCAGAATATATTTCAGCTCCATTTTCATAACACTTCGGAAGATTCTTTTCCATGAAAGTGAATGAATTCTTCCTGTTTTCAGAAGCATAAACAGCTGGTGACCTCCTCTCTCTCTGCATTAACATACAGCATTTTAACTTTAGTGGAGATTGCAAATAATTATCATAATAATTATATTTATTACAGCACTGCAGAGTTGATTTGGAACTCATCAGGTAATATGAATTACTTTTTAAAATTAAGACTTAGGATAAGCCAACAGAAAAAAAAGCTGCAAAAGCCATCTAACCAATGTTTAGATAGATGCATTGTTTATCAAGTGAACTCGTCCCATCTAGGTCTTTTATATATATCAAGAGGAAAAAAAGAGAATTTAATGAACATTATGCTCCTGAGTTATTTTTTTTAATTACTTTACTACAAGATGAATTTGCATCCAAGAATTTCTATTTCCTTCTAGTAACTACAAGTAGAGTTGAAGGTGCCTGCTCTGGATCCAGAGATACTCATAAGATGAATCTCCTCTCCACTCTCAGCCTAGCAGTAATTCTAAATGGCAGGCTTGACTGCAGGGTCAGTCCAGTCCAGCTGTGGAGAAAGGAGCACTGTTGTGGAACAGCTAAACCCCCACAAAATCAGAAGTATTTACTCTGCACTGGATGGTTTTAGTGGGAAGGGAAGGAGAGAGATAAAGCCCCTTAGTCTGATAAATCCATGTTCAGTGTTAGCTAGCTCCACAATGTTTCAACTGAACTGCTTTCAACACCTGAATAAGCACCATTGCCTGTGCAGAGCACAGCCACCACCATTTTACGTGTTCTAACACATCTCTGCTCTATCCACATGGATAAGTTAAATGCCTCCATGTCTCTTGTCCTGCACTGGTGTGACTGGTGTGGGACAATCCTAGTTTTTGTGCTGTTATCCATATAGCAACAGTGTTGCTTTCTAAACATGCAAACAGCCCACAATCCTTGCTTGCTCAAATTCCTCAGCTTGGTGAAATAAAAGGGAATACTGTCAAGTGGCCAAAATTATTCCTGAGAGTTTCCATCAATTTGGTAACAGAGAGAGCCAGGGTCTTGGGGTCACTTGCAGGTCTTACTCTCCATGCCCAGACTCCCTTAGGGATTCCACCTACCCTGACCACAACTTCTGTTTCTGCCCCAGTTGAACTGGCAGAAACTCTTTACAGCTGCTGCTAGACCTGCTGCTGAGCAAGAACCTGAAGAGACATTTTTTGCACCAAAATCTTTCATGAGAATAAATCCCTGCACTGGATTCAGACTAGTTAATGTACATAGTTGCAGTTACTATTTGGTGAAGCAATGGAATGGAAAGTAATCCTGTTTCTTATTTTCTTTCAAGAAAATTCTTTCAAGAATTTTAAAATATATTAACAGCACAGTTTAGAGATAAATCTGTTACTTAATGAGGTCAGTTGCCTCACAAGTCTCTGTCTCTGATGATGGACACTGGGCCACCTGGAACCTTGTTTTGGAAGAATAATATTAGGATACGATAAACTCCCAGATGAATCTGAACTTGTTTGCAACTTGATGTTCCACCTGGATGCACATGGGGCCTCATGGGAGTCATCCTAGGGTACTGAAAGGCCTTGGTGGTGTTATTGCAGGACCTCTGTTATTTTCCAATGGTCTTCAGAGTCTGCATGTCCCTGTGGAATGGAGGTTGGCAAAAGTTGTGACAATCTTCAGGAAGGGTAAGAAGACCCTGGTAATTACAGGCCTGTCAGTCTCCCTTCAGTGGTAAAATTGTGCAGTTACTGACATTTACTGAAAAACACTTGAAAGTGAACACAATATTTGGTTGTAGCAAGGTTCATGAGGAGAAAGTCCTGCTTAATAAATTTAATTTCCTTTCTTTAAATTTAATTTTCAGACAAAGTGACCTGTCTAGTTGATCAAGGGAAGCCAGTCGAAGTGTTTTATTTTAGCAAAGCTTTTGATACTGTCTCTCACAGAATTTTTCTGGACAAGAGAACTATTCAGCTCAGAGAAGGGGTGACCTCATCACTGTCAAAAACTTCCTCAGGGTGGGCTGTGGTCTCTGGTGACCAACAATGGGTTTTGAGGAAATGGAAGGAGAGCTGCACCAGTGGAAGTTCTGCTTGGACATTAGGAAAAGGTTCTTCATGGAGAGGGTGGTCAGTCACTGAAACAGGGTTCCCAGGGAAGTGGTCATGGTCCCAAGCCTGGCAGAATTCATGGAGTGGCTGGATGATGCTCTTAGCCATATGATTTAGTTTTAAGTAGTCCTGCAAGGAATAGCAAGTTGAAACCATTGATCCTTATGGATCCCTTCCAATATGAGTTATTCTGAGTCTATCCCTTAGAAACCAATATGGAAACTACATTGATATTCCAAGACTTAGGTTTTTAAAAGCCTGAAATGTAAAAATGGGTTTCATGCTAACCATGAATGATTATAAGCCATTTACTCCTAGTTTTCTTTGGCCAATATGAATTTCTAACAATATAATACTGTTTTGTAATACTAATATACTTTCATACTTGCTACAAAGGTGTTCCACTTGTTTATATTTGGCACTGAAATTTTAAGTCCCTGTTTTATCCATGAACAAGGTGATGTAATAATACCAATTTAATTCTTCAGAAGACAGACACAAAATTGAGTGTGTTGCTGTCTGTGGAAGTGTTTATCCAATTTAAGCTTATTCTCACTGAGGTCATTTCAGTCTATTGAAGAGCTCATAATGCAGAAAGCAAGACAGACTTAACAAGGGAAAGAAAGAAGATTAAACAGAAAGAGAAGGATTACTTAAAGAAGATGTTCTGTGGTGAGAAGGAAGCTTTGAGCCTTGTAAACTGTGAGGTTTGACTTACAACTCAGCATACTGCACTCAGGTACCACATATGTACATGTATAAATATTGGTACCACTGAGCTAGTGGCCATCAATACATTCTGACTTCACAGAATACTCGGTAGTAGAATTTATAATCAGCTATTTTCAGTATAATAACTAAAGAAATTTCATCTTTAATTAAGGAAATTCAAGCACATCTTTTCCTCTAATAGGCAGCACCTGCAACACATGAAAATGATTTGTTGGGATTACTAGATTTTTCTAATGTTACAGAGACAATTGACTGCACCCATATGCATATTTAATGTGTCTTTCAATGAACAAATACATAGAATTTTCAAGGTGATTCATTCATGAGAAAAGAGGGAAAATGTTCAGTAGTGCATTATAAACATAGTTAATGATTTCAGAAGAGATCTACAGCAGTGCTGGACAAGATAATAAAGATTGCAGATTTAATGGCTTTGGCCTTCAGAATATTTAACATAAAATCATTTGGTAAAAATTACCTCAATGACATATCTAGATGATACTTTTTTCTTAAGCTGAATACCATATTTTTTTTCCATTTCTGTAAGTATATGGGTATGCCACAGAATGTTAATTTTTTTATCCAGTTGCTGACACCTGCACAAATAAAATACGGTATTCACTATTTTTATTCTGTTGTAAGGAAAACAGTTGGGTTTAGTCCAGATTTCTAGATCTAAATCTGTCCAGTGACAACATAAATTATAGCACTTGGAAACAACTGTTGCAGTATATTTCCTCAAACTGCATTCAGTGTAAGGGCCTGACTACTATTAAGGATAATTCACATTTGTAAGATTTTGAAAGCAGAGGAACTCCCATGACAGAGAAGAAAAATGGGAACAATAGCGTTTCACGAATTACATGGCATTTACCATCCTATGCACCTAAGGGCCATTAAAATTCACATTAAATAAAGTTTCTATGAAATAAATAGTTATATTATTCCTATGTTACAAATGAGGAAACCGAGACCCAAAAAGAACAATTAATTTTCTGAATGACACATACAAATTATTTGAGCAAATCAATACAAACCTATAGTTTGAGCTCCTAAGTTTGAATCTTATTTAAACACTCTGAGAAATAAATATCACATGCTTCCTTTCATTAAATTACACCCTGTATTATTGTTGTTGTTGCTGTTACTAGAAGGAAAGTTTATTAGTGGAAAAGTAAGGTTTTCTCAATTATAAATAAAAAATTCTCCAGAAAATCAACAATTATAAAACTGAAGTCTCAACACAGGACTGAAACCCCTGAAGCTATTTTCAAACATTCAGGAAATTCTAGCATACTACTTGTTCCATCCTGTAATAAAATATGAGCATGACATACAGGTACAAAAGCCACAGTTTATAACTTCATTTCCATTTTTCCAAATATTCTTGCAGGTCATCCAGAAAATGATTGAAAGCTAAGTTAACAAATCCTGCAGGTCAGTATGGTTTAGTAAGGAGAGGAAAAGAAAGAAGTGGAACAAGTAAAATTTTTGCAACTAGATTTTTTCACCTTAAGGGAAGGATGTTAGCAGCCAGAAGCACCGCTCAGAGAAAAAGTGATCTGTTACACAATATTTTGTGCACCCTTCTTGTGCACTCTTTGTTTGCAGTAAGTGGGAAAGATTAGGAATTGATCCTATAAATCAACAACTGTGACTCAGAAGTTGCAGCAACCTTGCAGACTGATGCTGTCTAGGATCTTAGCTCACTCCTCCAAGAGTAGGCATTGGCATTTCAATGAAATGTTAAATACAGTCTTGCTTTCTGTAGAAAGACCATCATATGCTAAAGACAGACAGAATGTGAAAAAGCACTCTGCAAATTCCCAGTGCAAGCTTGTTAATGTTGCTTATTCCTGATTAGTAAAAGTTTGCATTTCAGCTCTTCTCATCAATGTAAATTGATATCCTCGGTTATTACTCCAAATAAAAGCAATATTTAATGTACTAACTCTGTATCTGCTTTTTTATGGTCATCTCCAGAAGTTCCATCAAAGTCTTAGTACTGACGTTAAACAAATCCTCACATGGAATCACTTGGATATCACATATAATAAATATGTTGTAAGTTGGGTTATACTTGAAAAAAAAAATAAAGGTACAACTTTTCCTTTGAGGGCCTTCTGTTGTTTCTGAATGTAACAGCATATAACAAAGAGGATGTTCTTTACTCTATAAAATAAATACTTGAATGTCCAATGTATTTAAGAGAATACCAGACATCTAAAGCGTTTGAACAATAACTTTTAGCAATACAAGAGAATTTTGCGGCTTTTTTCTTTTCCTGGTGCAAAATCTGGTGAGGTTTTTGGTCATTTCTGGCATGACCTGTCATACAAATTGCGGATAAATTTAATGGGTTTGTCTGCTTTCATGTGAAAGGAAACTTTAATAGAATTTAGATATTTCAAACTTCCAACACCAAAGTAATTGTGATTTTTTTATTGTCCTGTGAATTAGTCACAATTTTGTCCGCTTTTGTGAAACAAAGATGCATCTTACACATTTTTTTCACTGACTCATACTTGCTGAGTGCTCTACTTTCTTCCCTATCTAGATGTGTATCCATGTTCAGTTACTAATTGTTTCTTTTGGCTTCATTGGTGTACTTCAGCTGAGAAAGTCAATGCTTTTTGTGATTGACACATGCTATAGATTTATTTTCCCCATGTTTTTTCTTCTTTTCCTAATAAATGATTTTAGAACAGTCACTGCTGACCTAAATGCTTATCGCTTTTTTTCTGCCCCATTTCTTTTATCAATGTGCCCACTTCATCCGTTTATGGTGTTTCATAAGGGTGTTTTCATAATAGTTTTTATAATTTGTCATACTTATTTTTTTATTATTTTTATCACTAATTACAATAATTTGTCATAGTTTTTTACATTTTTCAAATGTCTTTTTTGTCTTCCTTTAAGCAGATGTACCAGGGGTATGGTCACATTTTATGAAAATTATTTGTATGGAAAATGATTTTTTTCATTATTCGCACTGTTACGTACATAACTTGCTACAGATGTTTATTAAAAAGGCATTGATACTTTCTGCCATACAAGGGAAGATTAGATATATACATAAAAATATGTGAAAAAAACCTCTAGTTTATGTGCATCTGTTCTTGGTGTTTCTCAACCAGTTTGTACAGTTTTCCTGTATGTGAAAATACGGATATTGCACGATATCTGCCTCACCACCTCCAAGAAAAATACATTGCACATCAAATAGTCTGCAACAAAAATATAGTAGTTTACAACCCGTGTCAACAAATAATGCCTTCCTTGGGGCATGAATGTCAGAGCTAGAGCATAGGCAGTTTTTTATTCTGTAAAGCAAATGCTTTTAAGCGTGTCTCCATTTCTATATAATTAAGAGAAACAGAACAACACAAAATTGTGAACATTATGAAATGCTAATTAAAAGTAATAGACACAAGATAACAAATCAGCAATTCAACACCATTTTTGTGCTTTGAACTAGTTGGTGTTGTCCCTCTAATTAATACCATGTCGTGTTTTCATGCTTCGTGTATCCAATTGCTGTGCCAAGTCTTCATCCATTCGACCACTTCCCTCAGGGGTTAACAATTTTAGTCTCAGTGTATTTTGAATGATAGTGCTCATATTCTAAATTCAAAGGGCATTTTCCTCCTGCTTTGAGTTCTGTGTGAGTTATCTGTCTTTTTATTTTTAACAAGATAAAAGGATACCTATGGTTTTACTGAAACTACATAAATTCCTGAAATCTTATTTTGCTAAATCATTGAGCTAATTTTATTCACGTACTAGCAAGTGCTTTGGTCAGAGACACAAATATTTGCAGGCATACATGCAAAGTTGTTCTAACAGTGCTTCAGCAGCTAGTAAAATATTTCCCTTCTTACACTGAAAACACAAACATTCTAGTTTTACAAATCTTTGTCTATCCATTAACCTGCCTAAGAAGGTAAGTGTTCAGGGGTTTGTGCACTCAGTGAGATAAAAATGTAACAATATGAAACATCACAAGATGATGAAAAGAAGAATTTAAGGAGACAAATTACAGAGGGCAATGAGGACATAAGATCATATCATTCTAGTAGCAAATTGAATGTTATCTCAATAAGAGCATATGAATATAGTGTCCACCAGAACAGAAAATCCTGATCCTCACACTCTTGCAAGGAAACAAAAGCATGATCAGTGTGATGTTTTCCCATGGGCAGGCAGGTGTTCAGCCATCCCCAGGAAAGCAGGGCTCCATCGTGTGTAAAGGTGACTTGGAAAAACAAATGCCATCACTTTGGAAGGCCCTCTCTTTCTTCTTCCTCTTCCCCCTGCTTCATATGCTGAGCACGATGTCATATAGTTTGGAATATATATCCCTTTGGTCACCGGGGGGTCAGATGTCCCAACTAAGTCCCCTTCCAACTTCTTGCACACCCCCAGTCTACTCACTGGTGGGGTGGCTAAGATGCAGAAAAGGCCTTGACTCTGTGTAAGCACAGCAGTAACAAAATCCTCCCTATGTTATCAACAGTTTCCAGCACAAATTCAAAACATAGTCCCATGCTGGCTACTATGAAGAAAACTACCTCAGCCAAAATCAGCATATGATTCAAAAGTGGAAGGGAGTGCATGATATAGTGAGCAATATCCAGCTGAATAGCAATGCATTTTGTTTTCTTGTGCTTTACAAAGTTCAAAATAAAAGAAAAAGGCACCTGGAGAACGAGGACAGGTAGATGTACAAGAGGAGGACAGACAGTTGAGGGGAAAGAATCAGTAGAACTAGGACACCCAGAGGGAGAGTCTGGTCCACACAATTCTAGGCATCTCACCAATGAGAAATATCAAAGCAGACTTCCCTTTATACCCTATTGCATCAAGTCACCCAGTATTCCTGGATTTTAAGGTGGTACTGTCAGATTAGAAAAAATGTTAGGATGTATATGTCACTGTATACTCTACTCCAATAATTCATGTGAACATCTATAAAAATATCTCTCTTTTTCTAAATACATACATATATTTATACCTGTATATATCCATTTATACAACGGTGCATGCATAATCAGTTTTCTCTCAGCCTCTTTAGAGAGCAATTCCCATTACAAAAGGAATCTAAGATTAGAAAGGCACCTCTCTCTTACCATTAACTGTGGTGAAGATAGATGTCTAGTTTTAACTAGATACCTAACAATTTCATAGTTCAAATTAATTATAAGCATATAAACTGAGTTCTGACTCTTAAACAGGCAAATTTTTACATCTGTATTTTTACTTAAATAGTCATGAAATAACAGTTCTAAATTTCTGCTCAATAGCTAGGAATAATTGTTTGGGATTAATGAATTTGCACTGGTGTAAAATAGGAACCAGAATTCAGAAGCATAAATTATTATTTCTACTCTTATACTGTTGTTCACAAATAGATTTCTCCCGTTTCATTAAAGTTGTTTCTGTATTAAAAGTGTAAAAAATCAGCTAGAATTTTTTATTAGAAATCAGATTAATTTCTCATATAGCTATTTTTTCCACTTATATCTCTTCGTAATAAAATTCGGGGTTGTTGCCTTTATTTTCTATTTCTGAATATAATGCAGAAATCTAAGTGCATATCTGTTATCATACACATTAAGAAATGACCCTACAAAGAAGTCATCATAACATAGGAAGAAGTACAGGCTAAATATAGTTGAAACTGGACCATGATGATACTGAGATCAACTCTTCTGTACAATTCATCAAATTTTGCGATGATATGTTGGAAATCAGTTGTCGACCGATATACATTTTCCAATGAGTACATGTATAAATCGTAGTTTAAAAGAAAAGCTAAATGGAAACTGAGCAGAAATAACAACACAAAATGTACTGCTTGAACTGATCATTGCTACTACCACTTTAAAAAAATAAAATGCTGATAGCAAGGATTCTGCCTCCTGGTTTTACACCTTTATATGGGAGCTCTACTGAGAGACGTGCCGTTTTCTGAGCACTGAGAAGGATAATGAAGGGATAAGTTTTTAGTGGCTTGAAACAGAAAACCTCGAAGAACAAAAGAAACAAAAAAACAACAACAAATAATAATTCACATGCAGTGCCCAGAGGGCTCTCCCAAAGGCATTGAAAAGACTAAAATTCACAGACACTTTTACCTTGATGCTTAGCAGACAATACTGTCCAACAGTTGATGGCATAATGCAATAGGGAAAACGGTGTATTTCTGTTTAAGATTCACACATCTGCATTAGAGGGAAAACTTTGTACTACTGTACTACTTTTGTATCAATATCAGGTATATGCAGCTGAGTGCAATGCAGATAATTCCTAAACAGCTTTCAGAGTGTCCCATAGTCCACAGAGTGCAGAGTTGCAGCTGACAGTAATATCAAATTTGGTCGCTAAAGCAGAAGAGTTCTGTTTCAGCAATAACCAGCCTGCCCTCTTATGACTCAGAAGTAACACCAGAAACATGCCAGATTAAATATGGAGCTGAAAATTTTTATTTTTGTGATTGTCTTGGATTATGTAACAAAAAAAAATGTTTATTCTATTTTTTCATCTGTTGAAACCAGTTGGGGAAATGTTTTCTTTATCTCTTGTATAACCCATTTCTCATAACTCCAGGGAGGAGGGGGCGGGTGCCTTCTGATAATGGGCTAGCTGTTAAAGCCAGGTGGAGGAGCAACGTTCCTTATCTCTCCCACAACCTGTCCTCCCTCCAGGGGGATATCTTCTGCTAATGGGCCATTAACGCTCACCAATGACACGACACATTCCATCATCCCATTGTGAGATGCTCCACCCAGTGGGGGGAGCCAACCATTCCTACCTGGATAAAAACTGAGACGTAGGAACACAAGGTACCTGGTTCCACTGGATTCCTAGAGAAAGACTGGACCCTTCTCACCATCACTGGACCCTTCTATGGGATCATCTCTACTCCAACAGAGCCACATCTGCCACTTTAGGAGGAATTACTTTGGACTGCTTCCAACACCCTGACCAACATTCTGTCAGTCATATTTCTGACTCTGTCAGGATTTCTAGGATTTTTGTTTGTTTGCTTGTTTTTTGTACTACTACAGATACGTTTGTAATTTTTTTTATATTTCTAGTAAAGAACTCTTATTCCTATTCCCAAATCTTTACCTCAAAGTCCTTAATTGCAAAATTATAATAATTTGGAGGGAGGGGGTTTACATTCTCCATTCCAAGGGAAACTCCAGCTTTCCCTGGCAGACACCTGCCTTCCCAAACCAAGACAATGATAAAAGAATACAAATATTTTATCTGAAAAAAGTAAGGTGCTTGGCAGATTGAAGTACTTAATTTGAAGATGTTTTAAACTGAAGCAGAATTTTGAGCCAATGATATAACCCATTTTGTCTTGGCTCTACTGCCCTATTGTATTGCCGTCACCACTTTATCACATATAGATGCAGTAGCAAAAGCTAAGATCAGATGAAGCTAAACTGAGGATGAAATAAAAATGATGGGTTGAGATCCCTGCATTTCAACTGGTGGTAGCTTGTCAGAAAAGCGAATGCCACACCCTGACAGAAACAAAGTTTTTCTTTAGATTTGATTGTAATGCTTTTATGTTAGTTTATTTTTTAATAGCTTGCCATAAAAACCCAAGCTAAAATAAATGTGTTATGCAAAGCCACAGAGACATCAAAACAAAATGGAAGCTGTTTATATAACAACTGCAGCAAAATTGAGAATGCATGTTGAGTCAAATGTACCAGAGCAGGAGACAATTCTTTAGTGTGTTCAGAGAGGCTTGAAAAATTTTTTGAGTTAAATGTTCAAGCATTTGCACAACAACAAATCATTCTAGATTTTAGAAATGTCTGAAGCTATTATTCTCAGTTCTGCCCTTCAAATTACCCCAAATTTTCTGTTTCAAATGTGCGCATCAGTGCCCTGCAAATTGATAGGGACAAAAACAGCTTCATTTCCTACTATTTTTTTTTTTTTTTTAGTCTTTATTCTTTTCAGCCTCATTGCAACCGGATGGACAAAAGTTAAATACAGTGGAAACCAAAAATAAACGTTTCTGTAGACACACTGTGACCCTTCACGCCTGTTAACTGGGTTTTCTCTTGCCTGGTTACCAACTCTCAGACAATTAGAAATCAATTTTGAGGATTTGGGTACATGCTTGTCTTTACAGATTGTCATACACACCACTAACTTCTACAATTTTTTTCTCAATATCTTAGCTATTTGTAGGTTGACAAACAGTTTATCAGAGTTAATACTGCATTCAAAGTCACAATGACTTAGGTAGAGGATCACTGCTAGAGCTTTCAAATACTTATTTTACAAATGGGGATTCACAATATAGCCGTGGAAAAATGTAACCTGTTGAAAATTTCTTGTATATATCAAACTTCAAACATGAGTGCTTCCCAAAAAGCTAAAAAGATACAGAACTGAAAATGCTTTTCTTAACCCTCAGCCCCTCTTCTCATTTAAAGCTGCTTTTGCCTAGAGTGTTATTTGTATTCTAAGTTTAGAAATTTCTGGGAAGAGATTTCATTCCATCAGCACTACTCACACACTGGTAATTTGACTAGCAAAAAGAAGGGTATCAGTCATGTAGTCACACCAGTAAACATTAAAAAAAAAAAAAAAAAAAAGAATAGATGATTCTGATAAAGATACAAATAACAGGTCTTAGGAAAAAAAAAAAAGAAACCAAACCAAAAAACGCAATATATCATCATGTGGAATGAGGTGTTAAATTCATTTGGGTTATTTGACCTTTGATTTTGATGGTAGACTTGGCAGTCCATGGCACCACTGTGAACTCTTTCTTAATGTCATGGATTAGAAAGAGTTACCAGGAGCCTATTTCTGATGTCAAAGGGATCCCTTTCTCAAAGAGAGACTCATTAACTATCCCCCATTTGATTCTGAGGGGGTTTTTTTCCTTCTTTTAAGAGCTGCAGGTCACAGAGAATCTGCATTTCTAATAGGAATCTAAACATTGTAAACCCTACCATTTTCTTAAATCTAATTTGGTTTTTAAACAGTTTGGAAAATTTTCATATTTTAGTCAAGATATTTGGGTTTAAGCTTAACCTTGCAGACATCTTGCATATACACACATTTACTTCTCATCTCTCCAAGGAAAGAGCCTTGCAAAATCACATCCTACTATATAACTGCAACAAATTCTTTACCATTGAAATATGGGTATTCACGATGAACCAGCTAAGTACTGAAAGATCATGACTTCTGACAGATAAACTAAGCCTGTAGATCCACTGATTGGGAAAGAATGGAAGTATTGAGAAAACTGATAGAGAAAAAATGCAACTTGTCCATCCTTGTGACAGACTCATCTTGTGGGCATCCCTATCTCCAGCACAGCCATCTGTGCTTTTTTTTTACAAATATTTCCCTTTTGGTCACTGTAGTTTCCAAGTGCATTATTTTATCACTAGCAAGGGTCTTCAATTTTTTACAACATGTGGACCATATTTTCAGAAAGTGATTGTTTAATAGATACTTTCCTTATCTGTGATCAATTACAGCCTTAGGACAACAAGTTTCTTACAGAGATAAAGAGGTTAACCAAGCTGATATGCAATTTAGGTATACATGTTTTATCCTTATAGAAACAGTTAGCCATACTGTTGGATTTTGTTAATTATTTAATCTCTCACTCCTATCTGCTCTACTTCCTTCTCTCTCCTTGCTCCCCATATCCAGAATCTGCACCATCTAATCTCCATCTCCCTTTCATTCTTAGTCTTTTTTTTTTTCTCCAGTTGCAGAAGTGAAATAAAAATACCTTTTTTTTTCTCTTCTCTATTATTTCATCTGTGTTATGCCAGAGTTTCTGATAAATAAAATACCTGAATACATGGAGGAAAAAAGGCTTAAAGGAGGCCTTCTTGCTGTGTAGTTCTCTGGATAAATATGCTTTAGAATGCTTTTTCTCTGAGTGTTTATTTAAAGATAATTTATTATGTTATTAAGGAAAAAAAGCCATCAAACCTGCATTTTCATTACTCTCAGTGATTTTATCTGAGTCTTCAGACTATAGGTAAGTACTATGGCATCTCCAAGTATATAACTAATTCATTGTAAATAAAGTAATTATTCTCTCACTTTAAAATGAGATTCTCCTGAGTTCAAATCTGAGCAGAAGTCTACCTCAGCTGCTTTGGAGGAAATAATCTCTCCTCACTGGTACCTAGGGAGACACGTCAGAGTAGCTCTGTAAGCCAGTCACTAGGTTCACAGAACAGGTTCTGCCCAAGGCATGAACAAGCTCATGGGTCAGGCCCTGGAGCTATGGGTTGTGCACAGTATGAAAGCAAAAGTATGAAAGCAGAGGGATGTACTTCATGTTAGTTCTTCCATCTTAAGGGAAGGGTTATCATATAGACTCACGGACTATTAAAATGAGGTGAGCACAAAGGATTTCATAACACAGTACAGAGCTCTGCTTCAGAAAAAATCCCCAATGGTTTTGCTATGGATTTGTCAGAGGGTGATCACGGCTAAAAAAGATCTAAGCCAAGCAGAAAAGATATCTGGAAAACCCATTGCAGAGGAATACTAAGCAACAGACAGAGCATTGAAACAATTGAGGTGAGAATGATGTAGAATTTCTGGATGCACACCCAACCCAGCTGTGTGATACCTGTAGAGAGGGCCTGATGTGTTTTCATCACTGTACTCTCTTCACACTTGCTCTGCAAACTCTAGCCTCCAGGCCTGTCCCTTGGAGCTCAAGCACTGAGCTGCACCCCTTCTTTGAACAAAAAGACTTAAAACTATAAAGAAAGTGTCAAGTATATCTCAGGGACAATAAAAGATCAAAAATTGAAGCATGCTAAAACAGTTACTATGTATAGATTGATATTTACAGAATTTTTTCATTTAATAATTAGGCTGCATTTATGACTATTAAAACATCTATTAAGATTATATTTTTATATAAAATCATGCCTTTTCATCTAATTTAATTGTATGTGAGTAGACAAAGAACAATAAATTATTGACAATTTTAATTCAAAGTGAAGTACTTTTCCATAGCCACTATATGCCAGCTCATTTGTATCCCTTCCCACTCATTAATAACACAGTATGATACCATGTTCTGGGAATTATTTATACACAACATGCTACAGCAGAATATATTTCATAAGAGTATTGGACAAAATTTTGCCCTCACCACTTCAGCCATGGGTAAATAAGAGAATAATTTCGTCTGGTATATTTGTCATTGTGATCAATAACATTATTAATCACATCATGAGCATTATATTTAACTTGGCTTCTACTCTAGTGGACTTTCCTTTCCCTTTTCCTTTTGTTAGTTGTGTGGTTGCTGGTCATAAAGTATTCCTACTTCTTGCTGTCTTTGCTTTGTGTGGAAGCAAAGGCTCTGAGGTGGCTCTGAAATCTACCATATGCATTGTGATTGCATCCAACAGAGCTGTGACTCCACAGACTTGTCCATCGAGCACAGGCTGTAGTATCTAGAAAGGAATGCTAATTAAAAATCCACTATAGATACACCCCTTGCTGTACACGTGTGGAAGACAAGAAAATTCACATCTGTAATTTCCCATTGAAACAATACTTTGTATAATACTGGAAACTTAAAAATATTACTACATAAAGAGGAGAAAATGTGTAGAAAGTGTGATTTAGAGCTACAAAGTCACAGAAACATTTTTTTTGAAAAAGACCTTTAAGCTCATCGAGTCCAGCCACTAACAACTCTTTCAAGACCTTAGCACCATGTCTACACATCTTTTTAATACATTCAGGGTGGTGATTCCACTGCTTCCCTGGGAAGCCTGTTCCAATGCTTGACAACCCCTTCAATTAAGACATTTTTCCTAATATCTAATCTAAACCACCCCTGGCACAAGTTGAGTATGTTTTTTCTTGTCCCATTACATCTTACTTGTGAGAAGCACAAACACTCACCTAACTTCAACCTCCTTTCGGGAAGTTGTAGAGAGAGATAAGGTCTCCTGTCAGTCTCCTTTTCTCCAGACTAATTTACAGACTGTTGTAAATCAGGAGAATTTTGTCCAGAAGAATATTTAGCTTCTCATCCTTCTGCAACACACAGAATTTAATATATTTATTATTGTACACATAATAAAAATTACATTTGTCTATTCTTTTTCAGAAAGGAATTGGGTTTTCTGATCCAGAACTAAAATACTTGGAGATCTCACCTTTTGAGTTTATTCTCTGTGAGCCTCTTCAAAAGCAGCCTCTTGAAAATTCTCTTGGGAGAATTCTCTACAGGGATAAGAACAGTTCAAAATTCTCTGAGAACTCCAGGAAGACAAAGATGTTCCTAAGGAAAGTCTATTGGCATCCTTGACAAGTGAGGGAAACTAAGCTGTCCTAGGCCATATCTACCTAAATGTTGTACAATGATTTCTAGTTTGGGACATTTTGGTCGAAACACTAATCCTGAAATATCACAATGTTGCTCTGTCTCAGAATACGGTGACTCATGTCATTACAGCATCCATAAATGAGGAAAAGCAATGATAAGATGTATCTCCATTCAGGAATAAAGGCATAAAGCTTTAGTGGTATGGACTCAGTTCTGGCTCCATATATAGTGATTCTTCTCTCAGGTGTACTTCGGAAACTGCTTTCAGATAAACACAGGAATTAAAGCACTATGTCTTGCAGTACAGAAGTTACAGGAAATAGTATTGAAACACACAGGATTAACTTCCAGGTTGGCAGCCTGAGGAGAGATTTCATGTTCATTTTAAACTTAAACTACACAGAAAGCTGTTACAGAGTCAACCGGCAATAATTAGATGAGAGAGTTTGAGGTGGCCACACAGATCTGTGTCCTGTTCCACATTAATTTGCTGCTGTCATAAAGGTGGACTTGAGATTTCCCCACTTCCAACAGCTTGTTCCTGTTTTCTCACTGCTGTTTGCCATTCTTTCAGTAATATTTGTACCACTTTTTGTGGCACTGAAATATAACTCAAACCATTTTGTACCCTTTGTTAAAAAACAACAAAAAAACTCCCAAACACACAAACAAAACCCAGAGATTAGCACAAATATAAAATGAGTATGTGGGAAGAGGCATAAATCTCATGGACTAAGTCAAATTCAAATAATATGACATCCTAAGATGTAAATTCATGTTCCAGCAGCACTGAAGATTCCAGGATAGCGTTGTCACCTCAGTTCTTCAAATTTTCTGGTGATACGCATTTAGCATTAGAAGTGCAAAAAAAAAAAAAAAAAGTACATTATTAAAGGTTGTACATTGTCCTGTTATGGTGGGTTGACATGGGCTGGCCTTTCTTCAATGTGCTTCCTTCAGAGTGGCACCGTCTTGGCTGAGGGGCTTAGCCGTGCCCTGTGGTAGCTCTGCTGGTCTTGGCTGGACTTGCCTGTGTCTGGCACCAGAGAGTCCCGCTCTGTCTCCACGGAGGCCACCCCTGTGGCCCCTTTGCTGCCAACATTTTGTCACCAACAGATAACACAATTACCCATAAGCTAGTGGAAGAAAAAGAAATAAACAAAGAAGGAATAAAAGACAAATATATGGAAAAATTGTTTGGGAGGGATTTTCTTTGCTATTGCAAATTGATGCTTAGCACTATACTGTCAAAAATAGCTAAAATAGTGAATTGAGTGTAAAGATTTGACAGGTTCAGAGGTTTGGAGTTATTTCACGTATTTTTTCACTGCATCTTGCTAGTAATGCCATTTCTTTTGTCTCTTGTGTAGTGCTAATATACCACTGATTCCTCATAAAAAGGATTCCTTTCCTTATTACAAGCTTTAATTTGCTTTAGGCAGAATTGTGCTCCCTGTCCTACGTAATTCTGGCTTCTGTTAGCTGGTGGGTATGGATCCCAGAGAGCCACTGCATGGTCTGTGCTCTAACAGTCATTGGCAGGAATAGTAAATTTGGCTTTTGCAAATAAATTCTACCTCCTGATTGCAATAGGCACTGTTATTTAAATGCAATCACAAGACCAGAGGAATAAGGATTAGGACAGTTTCTCTGGACCTTGTAAGACAAGTTGCATATTAATTATTTACAGTAGAATAGAATTAACCTCTTTCACTCACTAAACTTCAGATATTATAATTCTTCAAATCACTTGAGATAAGTTGAAGACTTTATCTAAGGGAAAAGACCTTATGAAGGCCAGCCTGGATGGGGCTTTGAGCAGCCCAATCCAGTGGTCATATCATTGCTCATGGCAGGGGTGTTGGAACTAAATGGTCTTTAGGGTCCCTTCCAACCCAAATCATTCTATGACTATATGATTCAATGACTGCAATAAAGTGTCTGCCACCTACCATTTGGATTTTTTTTCTCATTTTCTAGACTTTAAATATAAGCCTTAGCTTTGCAAAAACATCTTCCTCCTGCTTTTAATGTGTATTGCATTTCCAATTCCTTTTACTATAAAAATAAATTTGGCATTACACAGCTCTTCTTTTCACCTTTATGGATCAATTAGGTTATGCCTCTTCTGTGTCCCCAGACAAGTGCCAGTGAAGCAATTTCCAAGCAAACACGGTAGTTAAGAGTGCTTGGCATTTTCCCCAGGTATTGCTAAAAAGATAGATACAGAGGACCTTAAGAGAGATGAAGCGGGGTTAAATCTAATCTGCCTACAATGAAATATTTTGAAGATAATGAGGGGAGAAAACTGGTGTTAGAAATTTACTATTCATTATCCTAGCGATGAATTAAGTATAAAATAATAAAAATACAAAGACTTCCTGTGCTGTAGAACAAATCAAGTAATCAGAAAAATCCCAGAGGTGAAACAAAGATAATAACTGATTCCAATCTACTCCAGTATTTTCTAGGACCAACAAAAAAGACGCTTAAGCCTAGCCAATATTAACATTTGAACTGCAAGAGTTGGCCAATTTAATACACTTAAGACTATTTATTAAAGCTGTGTGGAATTTTCAGTGAAATTTCTGAAATATCTGTATTACCCAAACTGTAGTTCCATTCCAATGATTATTTAATTATCCATACAGAACGGAACAAACTAGCATAAATGAAGAGAGGATACTTACCCCCACAGCTAATAAAAATCTGCTATGGTGTTCATTGGGCTATGGAAAAAAATGCAGAAAAAATGTCTTTAACTTTTATTTCTCACATTGTAGATAAATAATCAGATCCTCTGATTACTTGAAATGTCAAGGTGAGTTTCTCTTTCACAGTAAAATCCAGTCTGCACTTGAAGAGTTTAATGAATTTGCATTTCCTAATGGAAGCCTTTTTCACTGTGAAAGTGATAGTGTATTTTAGTTCAGAGCATTAAGCAAGAACATGTGACTTGCAGCATCAAGGACTATTCATAAAGAATACATCAGTTGTTTGTGGAATACCTCAGCATTTCCAGCACTAGCTTGGGTTTTGGATTCCTACTCTACTTCATATATTATCGGCACCGAGTTTCTCAGAAAAGCTCTTAAGAAGTATTTATGTGCCTGACTCCTAAATCCAGCCTTTCTAGATCCATTTACTATACTATTCAGAGCTTCCCAGGGCAACTTCAAGAGCAAAATAACCTCGTGTTTTAACTTGTCAATGCCAGGCTGCCCTCCAGCCTAGTTTGAGTTAATTCTTTCTGGAAGGTCTCACTCAGCTGGTAGCCCTGAGAGCATGTTCCCTATAACCCAATCCCTCCAGATTTATTGGAGATTGACAATACTAGCCAAACTTCCAGAAATTATGTAGTAATAGATGTTTTCAACTCATTCACTTCTTAATGGGTACTAGTGATCTATACCCCCCATATTCAGCAGGTGGATTTATCTCCAATATCGAAAAGAAAAGGACCAGTGAAAAAGGGCTTCTCTCAGAGCAGCTTTCAGAGCATCAAGTGGGCAGAAACAGCCTGAACACAATCACAGGGAGAGCATGGGGCAGGCTGGGTTTGACAAGACTTGTAGCAGCTGTTGCAAGTCAGGAGTTGGGAAGGATTGCATCAGGTGGATTGTCCTCAGTTTTGGGGGTATTGCAAGACTGCTCGGGGGAAAGCGTGGCCTGGAACGATTATGCCTAATGCTAAGCCAGAGAAATCCTCTCTTCACGCCACTGCACTGGAGTGTCCTTAGGGGCTGCATTAAGAACTGACTGTGCCTGGGTAATTTATAGATGTAGTTTGGTGTGACCTTAATACCAACAGAGAACTAGAATATGCAATCTAATTTAATTTTGAGTCTTGTACAGACTTCACTGTAGACAAAGAAGTGTAGTATTTAGCTGGCAAATGAGGCCTAAACCTGTGGAAAATCAAGTCAGTGAATTTCTTAATGACATTTTCCATTTCCCCAGTGACCTTTATCTGATGGTCTAAAAGCACTTTACAAAAACATAACATTTCTTACAACCAAAATTAGTTGGAACATTATATTATTTTGTTTCTTTCCCCATGGAAAATGTTGGCTTCTCTCTGAAAAATTAAAAGCTCAAAAACCTCCTGACTAAAACTTTTTACTTGAAACAAAAACTCAAGATTCAAAGACATTGGTATAGATTTTTGGTGGTCATATCTGCAATCCTCATTTTCCAGTTCTGTTGTGTGGACTGTGCTTGGTGTTAAAACTGCATCTCCTGTTATGTTCCAAGTTCTCCACTTCCTCGGAATAAAGCTCTAGGAGGCCCTTGGCCATCTTTGAATATGCTGTGTAAGAATAGAAGTGATAAATCATGTGTGGAGCCACCATTTCATACTCAGAACCACTTTTCACCTTCACTTGAGCACAGCATCAAGATACTTATTTAAGTTATTAAAAAATTCCATATATAGTTAGATACCAGTGGTAGTAGTCAACAGGATTTTAGTGACTCACCCTAAATACCTCCAGAGCATCCTTGAGAAAAGTGAGGCAGTTTTATAAAACATGCTATGTATGTTTCTTGGCTGATTATTACAGCACTTAATCCTTCGGCTCTGAGGGAATGAGGTGCAATGACTGCCATGAACTACCTTCTTATGTGACAAAGGTCTGCCAGCCCAATTTCTCACTTTTACCACTTTGCCACTTATGGATGTATACTCTGGCTTATGTCTGGCTCATGGGATTTTTGTCCAAGATCACTGCAACTCAGCAGTGAAGGTAGAAATAGGCTCACTACACTTATCAGATATACACATTCCACCATGCACATTTTAAGATTGCCTGTGTGTTTTGTGCAATCAAATGAAATAAAACAATAAAAAATAACAATGTAGAATTGGAAAATGTGGATGAATAAATTATAGAATAGAACTGAATGGGATTCATCAATCAGAAGGAACATACAACACTCATCTAGTCTGATTGACTAATTCAGGGCCTACCAAAAATTAAAATATTTTGTTAAAGGTATTGTCCAAATGCCTCTTAAACACTTGACTGCCTTGAGGCATTGACCACCTCTCTAGGAACTGTGTTCCAGTGTCTGACTACCCTTTTGGTAAAGCAATGCTTCCTAATGTTCCATCTGAACTTCTCTTAGTGCAGCTTTTAACCATTCCTATGTATTTTATCACTGGATACCACAGAGAAAGGCTCAGCTCCTTCTCTCCACTTCCCCTCCTCAGAAAGCTGTAGAGAGCAAGCCTCCTTTTCTCCAAACTAGACAAGCCCAAAGTTTTCAGCTGTTCCTCATATAACATTCATTCCAGTCCTTTCACTTGCCTTGTTGCCCTCCTCTGACACACAGGAGGACCTTCACATCCTTCTTAAATTGTGGGACCCAGAACTGCATAGACTATTCAAACTGTGTGCTCTGACATTACCAGAATGATCTAGTATCTGAAAAAAACCCCGACAACAAAATTGAAGGAATCAGTACAAAAGTTATTTAAAGACCACAAAGAGACTGATGAAAGGTATTAAAAGAATGAGCATAACTGAAGAGATGACATAACACAGTAGAAAACACAGTGATCTGCTAGGAATAGCAAAGATGTGAAATGAAAATTGCAGAAGAGGTTAAGATAAATAACAAAGAGGTGGTTTGTTTGTGGTTGTGTTTTTTTTTTTTTTTTTTTTTTTTTTTTTTTTTTTTTTTTTTTTTTCTTCTTCAAGAACGTATTGAACAAGAGGTCATTAGGAGAACTCTAAGAGCCAGCCTGGGTAATTCACTGACTGAAGAGACAGACAAAACTAAAGCACAGTCAAATGAATTCTTTGCCTCTGTGTTCACACATAAGATTTTGGGATGGATGTCAGAAACAGACATAAATTTCCCAGGAGAGGAAGAAAAAATATCGAAGGAGGTACCGTTCAGCCTGAACAGGTGATCAAGGAATTAGAACATCTGAAGCATAACAGATCTCCAAGACCTGGAAATATTCCCTAGGTATTTCTAAAGAGAGTTGCAAAATAATGGGAGAAACATTTCCAGACGGAGCTGAAACCTTTTTGAAAACAAGGACAACATGACTAGACTATATGAACAAATACAATTTGGACTAAATAAGGACAAAGCCTGCTTCATTCTGCTCCAGTGAGTGTGGAAAGTACAATCACAGCTAAATCAGCATGGTATTCCCACAGCATAAACTCTGTGAAACCACTGTGGAAAAGAATTTACTCACTCAGAATACAAAAACCATTTGAATTTTTTAGGTTTTTTATTTCTTTGTGTTTAGGAGGAGTTATACATTCCAAATCTGTAAGACTTACTGAGCACAGAATTCAACTGACCGAAGAGAGATTTCTTCACTTGCACTAGTTTCTTACTTCTCAGTAAGCCTTTTGTTCAAACATGAAGGCAGAGAATGTTAATCAGACTGTGCTTTAGCTGTATCTGTCTCTTCAATCAGTAAAATGCATTTTAGCTTGCTGCTGTATCTGAAATAGTCTATCTTATACTCGGTGAAAACAAACAAACAAACAAAACCCCAAGCACTTCTAGGGCTTGAGTCCAGTCAGCCTGGAGCAGACAGGTAAAATTGGCCAGAGGGAGCACACCTGAGGATTGTGTCTAGTTCTCTCTTTTGTCACTGAATAAATTTGCAAATAGTAGCTCACATGTACATATTCACATTATAGAAGTCAGAAGGTGGGTAAGATAATTCCTGCTGCAAAAATTTTGAAGCTATAAAGTGTTTCATGGGCAAATGTTAATTCAGCCAAAAGCTATTCCTCTATTCTTAGATCTTGCTGATGTGGTTCCTCACCCTATTCTATCTAGGCTGTGAAAAATCATAAATTTCATACTTAAAAATGATACTAGCATGTAAGAAAATATTATTCCAGGGAGGCAACTTGTCATCACAGATCAGAACTGCTAGAAGGGGAATCAGTGACAATGTCTATTTCAGCCATTTTGTTCCTATCTAGTAACATGTTTGGGTGCTGGTCATTATCGTCTACGGTACTAAATTTTAGAACATTCTCTGGCATGAGTTTGGTCTTCTCTCTCTAGCAGTTTTTTGGAACAATTCACAATTGATGTACCTTCAATGTCTACAAATGCCCCTGAACTCGTGTGTACAGATAGCCAGAAAAATCAGACTACAGGATACATTATGGAAAATTACACTTAAACAAACAGTGACAATATTATTTAATTTGGATAGAGGCATTGGTGCAGACTATGTTTGGTTCTCATTTTATTTGAACCAGCTTGAGCAGTGTCTTTGGAATGCAACAATGAGAACATCCCCTTTTATTATGCAGCACAAGCTGGCATCTGCTGTGTTTGCGAACTCCAGAAGGGTCACTGTTATTGGGTCACTCCAAAGAGCATATTCAATGGCAAGAACAAAGACAAAATCCAGATTATAGTGGACAAAGTTGGGAGAGTGAAGGCAAAGCAGTGGCAGTCAGCAGCCAGTGTTTCTTTTATTTGCCCCCCTCCTGCAGTTTCCTTTTTTATGTTTTCTAAGCTGTGTATTCACCCTGATGGCTTTTCACTTCAGCCACTCTATTAAAAGGTTCTCCATTGTTCATATTCTGTATGGAAGTGAGTGGAAAAGGATTTCCATGCTCTATAGCTCACACTGCATCACTTCTGTGTGTGTCCCAAACAAAGATCAATGTACCACGGAATCTGCATAATTATGTCCTCTTTGACAGTAGGTTAGGGAGACAAGGCAGGCTTTCCTTTTCTCAGAGGAGCAGCTTGAGTGCAGCACACCACAAGCATGGAAACAACTGCAGGTTGTGCATGTATTTTTCACAAACAAAATAAAATATGCAAATTAGATTTTACCTGATGTGCCACCAAAGGAAAGAGAAAAACTTCAGAGACAAACAAACAAAAAATCAGTCATGTTTTCCGTAAAATCCTATACTCCCATTCTCTCTTGTTTCAGAAATTTAAAAAAACCAAATCTGTAGTTTTTACTTTTGTAAAAGCTGTCCTCTTCCTTTTCTGTATTTAAAACTTTCTGTAGCAGATTCACAGTTAGAAGGGAAAGGGAACAGATATATAGAGGAAACTATTGTTTTTCTTCAATACCTCATTTCAAAAATACAGATAAAGGAAGGATTTAACTCTAAGCTGTCATAATAAAATGCTACAAAAAGCTCAGAAAAAGGATATCCATATTGATGGGAAGTACAAGAAGTACATCTCCATAGAATCCTGAAAGTACAATTTCCATGTTGTTGCTAGCATTTACCTCCAAAATATTTTTTTTTAAAAAGCAGGTTTGTTGAATTGCCTTCAAATAGAAGCTGAAAGGCAGATACTTACCCTCAGTATAGTCGGTCCTGTAAGGCAGAAAAATGATGCAATAAGTGAAAGCTTAAAATACTCAGATTCCTTCAAGATAATTGTTCAGGTACTTGAAGTGTCAATTCATCCATTATCCCTCTCAAGTAGAGCTGAATTTCATGTAGCATGGGGCTACAGAATTCTGACATGAAACCCCAACAGCTCATGGCTTCTCTTCATGAACACTGGGCAAACAAGGGGATTTTTCATAAGCAAAAGATTTTCAGTTTGCTAAAATTTGCTATCTTACCCATCATCTCTCATTGACTGGATGTCATTTCCTGTTTAGTTAGGAATCAGTCTTCGTCTTTTGCATGTGGAGACAAGTTTTGTGGATTCTAAAACTGTTGAGAGTTCAAATAAAATGTAATTGAAAGTCTGCATCCTCATCCTTTTCCTCCATCTCTCCTTATGAAGCAAAAGTATCCTATCCTCACCTAAGCCAATAACAAAAGTCCTTGTTGACACCACAGGGGTGAGGTTTTGCCCTTTGAAAATATGAAAGTGCATGAAAATCACTCTACATTTCTACTATTCATGTCTCATTATATAAAAATAGATACTAATAAATATTTCTTAGCATTGACTTAGAGAATAATCTCATGTCACCTTTTGAAGGCTTTAGTTGGTAGAACTAGAGCGTTGATCTTTTTCCAACTGTTGCAGCTATTCACAATTTTGGGTACTGGAAATCAAAGAGGAAATGTTTCTGGTAAATGTAATAAATAAAGGTGATGGTGCAAAGCTGTGAGAGGGTGCTAACATTATTCTTGAGGAATGCACACCAGCAAAAAAACACTTGAAAAATCAATAGAAAGGTCTCACCTTTCTTCAGACATCTAAGTGAGCAATACTTTGAAGGGAAAGAACATAATTTGGAAAAGTCACTGTGATGGTTCTGCGGCTCTTTCAAATGGAGATATAAAATAATACACCTTATTCTGAGCAAAGTTTTCAAAATGCAAAGGCCTTTTCCTATTTTCTGCCGCTTGCAGAGTCGTGTTGAAGCACTTACAGCAAATGTCTGATGGATTTTGCAGTCAGTCTTCCACCAGTTCATATATTTTTAGCAAAATACACTGGTGATAGCAAACTGTGTATAAACTATAACAAAGGAATTTATTGCTATCTCTGAGTGACTCTGCTGTCTTTTTTTTTTTTTTTTTTTTGGTTTTAATTGTAACAACAATAATGTGGGAAGTTTACACAACAATTTTGCCTACATAATAAACAATTTTATTTGGGTTTTTTATTATTTTGGTTACAACTGATTTTTCCTTGTCCCCCAAATTTACACATTTGTTAAAACATATTTGTGAGACTGGGGCTGATGCTACACCACTGAGCACTGGGGTGAAGTGAGATAACTCACGGTGAGTCTTAGCTTCTGTTGGAAAATGTTATACAAAATATTTTACAAATGTAAGTTCAGAATATCTCAATTTTTAATTTTTAGCCATCTATGGCATAAAAAATATTAAAAGGGTTTAGGCATCTAAGAAATCAAGTGGAATGGAAAGATTGGTGTTGAAATACCTTTAAGTCTTTGTGCAGAGGATTTTAAGAAAAATCAGTGAACAAGAGGACCATAAAAAGCCAGTAAAAATATTTTTACAGTGCTTTATCTCCCAGGTAATTTGTCCTGTTTTTTCTATCTTCTGGGGTTTTTTTTCCCTTTTCTTTCATATTGTATCTTCAAATTCTTATATCAAACTTGAAGCATTCAATAGGGATCCTACCAAACAGATTCCTGTAGGATTTGAGATTTTTACAATCTTTGAATTATTTTCTCTCACAGCATTCTGTTATGGGAGAAAGATATATTTTGCATTTCACACATGGAAAACTAAAGCATTGAGAATCTAATGATATTGTGGGAGGAGCGGGAGCTTCAGACAAGCCCTCCCTTCGCCTTGGATTTTGGCAACAATTTAAATTTAAAAATCACTATGGCCTGCAAGTTCTTATGATGGTAAATCAAGCTATTTATAAAATGGAATTTGTGTTAAACAATCAAGAGACAACAGATGAAAGACCTTAATCTGAATTCCTCACTACACAGTATAAAACTAAAGGAATTAGTAGTTGATTACAGCCCAATATAAAACAGTGCACAACATTGAGATACCAATATCAGAGCCAGCACAAGAAACAGTGTTGATTAGGAGTCAAATGCAACTTGCCACCAAAACCACATAACACACACAGTCTTTTCTCCTAAACCCTGGGTGGTAACCCCATAGCAGGTATCCCAACCCATAGGAGAAACTCAACACATTGCCAGGGACGGTGTAGGAGATTTCTGCCTTGTAGAAGTTTGGTGTTGCTACTATAGTCTTAAAGTGAGGTGTCTGTTGGTCAGAGACCCAGCTTACCTTTCCAGATCTCACTTCAGCAGTAAGATGTTCATTGGCAGTTGGGAGATGCTAGACCAGTGTTAACCCCATGGCACCAAAATAACTCACTATAAGACAGCTTGTCCTGTCTGAGTTATCTCACGGGAAGCAAGCAATAAATAACCTCTTGGCAAGGCCTGAGATGCCCTGCTACAAATTAATAGACCAAAAACATAATTCAGGTGTCCAACATCAAATACACATGCAGTTTAGAGATCATCATCCCCGAGTTATTACCATTAAGACTCTCACTCAGAATATCTTAGAAATTCCCATATTTCAATGATTCTTTGATTTGTGACCTTTAAAAAACTCTTTCTAGGCAACTGAAGCTGAATTGTACTTTGGGCACTCAAACTCTAACATTTTTGAGCAACACAGCACCTAGACATTAAATAAAGCTGTTTAGAAACACCAGCCATTCTTTCCCTTAAATTCCATGGGGAATTGGGTCTTACAGACACTCTAGGAGCAAGACAAATATACATTCTAAGCTTCTAGCACAGAGGACAGAACTTAAAAACAAACGTGGCCAGAAGACCAAAGATTAATTTTAACACTGATATGGTCAGTTTTGTGATTGAGTTTGGTTTTGGTTTTTTTTTCCAGAGCTGGCTCTCAGATTTATTTATTTAATTTTTTTTACCTTATTAGTTCATCTAGCTAGGGAATAAATAAATACAAATTATGAAGTGTTTAGTTAGGCTGATGAGGTTTAGGTGCTTATATTTGTCAGGCCTTTTGTCAGTTAGAACAAGGTGTATCTCAATATATTTCCATATTTTTTTAAAAAAAACCCTGCAGTTTTAATTAGCTCAATAACTTATATTATTTTAAAGGGTTGTGTCATGAGGTAGAAATGAATGCTGGGGCTAGAGGGACAACATAATAGTGGAAGATCAATAGGATTTCGGAAACCTTTTTCCTCAGTGAGGTGGCATCTATGTATTTTTTCCCAAGTTTTCTCCTCTCTCTCGCTTTCTCAGATGATCCTAAAGTTCCACATGCTATTACATATTAATTCCCACTTTGGCAATTTTGCCTTGAGAATGTGAACATGCTGTTCTGAGAAGCTCATTTGTTTTTTTCCTAGTAATATTAATTTACAACTACATAGGCAATAATAATGTTTCTTAAATTCTTCCATGCTTTACATATTTTAACAACCTTTCTGAATAAGTAAGCCTGCACACTTATACCTCATAAAACCTGAATCAGAGCTAGAGTATATGCCTGCTTTTGCTTTACTGAAATTTGGAGTTTTTCTTCTGGTTTCCTCAAGAAAACAGTTTGAGGCCTAGCTGTGGATAAAAGAAATCGTTCTTTAGCCAGTACATCTCAACCAGTCCATAATAACCTGTTGGGGTGAGAAAAGCTCAAGCCAAAAGCTGTTGATTTCCCTAGAGCCAATCAAAATGATAGATACAGTGGTGGAAGATCACAGCTGACTGGGTTTAGTCTTCTCATCACTAGCTGCAGATGGCATGCAATTTAGGGATGCCCATTTGGTAAAATTTACCAGTTTCTCTTGAGATCACACATATGGGTTTGCATTTAAAAAACAATTGTATCAGGAGTAACATTTTAAACAACAGTTGCAAGTATTGACAGTGAAAGAATGCCCAAAAAAGCAGAATATATCCACACCAGAGAATAGAAAGAACATGTGTTATGATTTACAGAACTCCATTTGACATTTTCACTTAAAAAAAAAAAAAAAAAAAAAAGACAGAAAATGACCATAAAAATACAACATTTGCCAAACTTCATAAATTAGAGACAAGCTTTTGTCTTTGCAGTATATGACCTTTGGGTATTTGACTTTTTTTTTTTTTTCTAACTTTGTATTTCAAAACTACAATCTCAAATCCTCACACAGCAAAGAACTGCCTTCAAAAGAATTATAAGCTGGGCTGATGTCTTTGCTTGCTTTGAATTCTAGATTTAACTAAAAGGAAGCACGTAAACAGATTGTTTACTGTAATCTTTCCTTAATTCAGAGCAGATCTTTTTCTAGTGTTTAGACTTTGACCAAATGATTGATGCAGAATTTCAGTTAGCTGCATGACTAAAATAAAATAAAATGCATTAATAATTAATCCTGCAAAGTTATCAGTAAAACAGCTGTCAGGGTAAATCACAATACTGAACTAAGTTAAAGAAACAGCTTTGTTCACTGTAAAAATCCACTAACAGCCCCCCCCCTGCAAAAAACACACCTCAATTTATATAAGACAGCATCAAAATCACTTTTGCAAGTAATCTGATTTCCTTTTTTCTGTTTTTATGCTAACACTCCATATGAGAAGATAGCACAACTAAGAGGTTGGGTTTAAACATGTACCTTTCAGAGTGATTAGTCCTTCATTGGACCACAAGTGTATAAATTCTTTTTCTCAGTTCCCTGATTCAAATAGCCTGGGCTGCAAGAAGACATGGTAATTATGACGTCAGAAAACAATATTCATATGTTACATAACTTTAAAAAATGGTAGGATTTGGTTTGGTTTTATTTGTGAGGTAGAAAGATGGGAAATTAATGTTCTACAGATTCAGTGATTGTGGAATTGTTTTTTTTTAAAAAAAGTAAAAATCTAAAGACATAAAGTTTTACTCTTTTTGTTAGATCAAAGAGAAAAGTGTTAGAAGAGCTTATGGCTCAAGTGTCAAAAACATATGGGCTTCTTAATCTAATACAAACCAGATTCTGAGGACCATTACAGATACTACAATATAATCTGTACAATCAAGTTAAAAAAAAGATTATGTTTTGAGAGAACAACATTAATTTAATCTCTAATTTCAGCTAGCTTCTTCTGTTGACACTAAATAAATAAGATTAGATCATAATATGTTGTTCTTTTTCTCTTTTTTTTTTCCAGGCTTGGGTTTTTTTCCGCTTCTTAAATACCTTTGGCCAGACATGCAGCTGGCAAGGACTGGAGGAGACAACACAACCAATCTCCAGAGCCTGAGGCTGGGTCACTTAATGTTAAGTCACCCTCAGACTGACTGAGATAAAACCAAGTGTGTAAGGCTATGCATAAGTCAGGGATAAGAAAGACACACTACAATTAGTCAAAACTGTTAATAAATAAAGACTGTACATTTGCAGCATTTGCTAGCATTTTATGAATTCTAGAACTTTGTAATATAGGCAGCCTCATAATGATTAATCTATATTATTATTGCTTTTTTTAATAAGCTGTTTAGGATCTTTTGCAAAATATAAAAAGAACTGATGTGCCTGTGAACTTCTGAGCCTTTTGTTGATGAAGAATGATATAATCAAGTGAAACAAATTCATTGTCCTGAAGGCACTAAGCAGCCTGGGAGTACCTCATAGGCCACAACAAATGGAGCATACCACAGACAAGGAGGGAGGATTCCTAGGCTTTAGAATCTTGCTAAAAATGCCCTTTAAGACCTGTTAGAAATGTATTCAGTTATGTCCTGAAATATATCATTTCCATGTCAGAAAGGGAGGTCATTTGCAAATCAGTATTGAAGGGAGACCTTGAAGGATAATTGAAGGAGCTGAAAGGGAAGGAAGCAGAAGAACAGTGAGAGCCTCTGTGAGCATCGCTCACTACATCAAGGTCAACATGAAAACAAAATTTGCCTGTCTATATCTAGGATGTTTTTGGTGCACAGCAGTTTGTGAAGGGGATACCTTGATTTTTTATTTCCTGAAAGAACTGGGGTTACCAGTGGGATTATCCACTACAATTGTTCTATTGACTTCAGTTGAGGTTTTATACTACATTCTCAACTGGCTATATCCAAATGAGAACCCAAGTGCTTAAAGTGGGATGTCAACAAGGTTTAGATACTAAAAATACAATCACAGTTCAGCTTGAATCTGATCTCACAGGTGACCCAACATCCACAGTTACTCCAGATACTTGTTAGATGATCAAGTTTCCTATTTGTCTAAGGACTTCACCCTGCTTACATCAACATGAAAATTAGGCACCTAACCACCTTAGTTATCCTCTTTAAAAATTGGTGACATATAGATACACACAGAAAACAAGCCAGAATCCTAAACTTTAGATTCTCTGCACTAAAGCAGATCAGTTTTATGTGGCTGGAAATTTCATCACACCTCTGAGCTGGTATTCAGATGTTAGACGCCTTTCCTATTATGTTAATATTAATGGTTCAATTCAGAAGCTTTCTACAAAACATGTATAACACATCCCATTAGGATTGGTTTCATCCCAAAAGGTAGAGTCAGAGCTTCATCCTTAGTTTATAATGGGCTAAATTGTAGTATCCCTCTTTTCCCTAAAAAACAGGACACATGAGCTGAAATTCTTTCAAGTCTGGTACCTTTCTATCACAATTCTGTCATGACCCAACCCAAGGTCCTTACCTAATGGGATATAGTCTTTCTGAAATATTGGTACAGACATTCTTACTGTCATCACTGATCAGGAAGAAATCCAAGATTCATTGGCACCGACAATATTTATTATATGTCACTTACACCACCTCTTTTCATGCAATTTTTTCCAGCGTGAGGCACCAGTAATATGAGGCTGCTTAGCATCTTTTCATTGATTAGATCAATATCAGCATCTAGACTATTGTAGCTGTCTCTGTTAAACCAGGTGAGAGATTTTTTTAAAGAGGAAAATGAGGAACAAGTTTGAAAATTGTTGGTGATAGGTATAGCACAAATTATTTTAAAATTAAAGGTAGACTAAGGGGATAAAACTGACAGAATTGATTAATAAATAGAAAACGTGATGATTAAAAAAATGCCAGTGCATTAACAGAGAGGTGCTTGAAGGTTTTGCATTAAGCTCCATGCTTTTTAATACATTTTATTAATGATCTGAAAGAGAAGATTGTGCAATGAGGTAGAAAGATGACACAAAGTTGTCAGTAAAGACCAGAAGGTACTGCAAAAATCATTAGCAAAGGAAAAACACCTGATATCTAGGCTTCCTGGTTTCACAGATGATAGTTGTTTCAAAACTAGCTAAATCTATTGGAAGTAGGAAGAATGTGCTGCAGTGCATTTCCATTTCCATGGCTTGGGATCTCTTGTGTCCCAGCTAGAACACAGGAACTCTTCAGATCTAAGAAAATCTGTAAATAAGTCAATGAAATATTTGCATCAAAAATGTCACCACGCTATTTGGAGGAATAGCGTGATAATAATTAATGTGGTAAAAGCTAAGAAGTCTTCTCATAAATCAGTAATGTGGTCTTAATTCTAGTAAGTGTTGTACAAATTAGCACCCACCAGAAAGATTATTTGGGAATTAAAGCATGTAGAAGAGAGGCAGCAATAACCAGATTCAGAAAAAGAAAAAATCTAAAAAAGAAAGGTAAGTTTGGTATAGGGAGGACAATACTGAAAACCGGCAGAGAATTAGCTTGCGTAATAAATTTGTGTCATGAGTGCACTAACAGGTTTTAATGGCCTGGAGCAGTCTGGCTGCTCCACTGCCACTTTGACCACATACCCAAGAGCCAAATTCCATATCAGCCTTGGGCCTCCAAACACTGTTTGGGGTACATTATAGGGGTTCCTGTCTCCAGCCCTGCCACCTGGATCGACCTCATCCTTATACTATGGATACTTGTTCCATGGATGGATCCCTTGGATGTCCTCTTGCCTCAGAGCCTGTCTCTGTCCCACGTCTTGGTGCCCCTGATGGGACCCTGTAGATGTATTCTGGAGCTGATGGATTGATTGTCATGTTGGGAGCTAATGATGGACATTGCAATCAGCCTGTAGCTCTGCCCACTGTGCTCAGGCCCTGTAGGACTGCATCCCATAGTGAGAGCACTACCTGCTCTAGGGTCACTGTGGCTCCCTGCTGGTGTTACTTCAAGAAGCAGCCTGCTGCTGCCATTCCTTATCATCTGGGAAGTGGATTTTTAGATGTCTATCTTTAAAACAGCCAATTTAGTCTGAGACTCCTTTTTTATTCTACAAAATGGCCTTATTCACATTAGTCTTGTTATGGAAACCATTTGGAACTGCCATTGTCTTGGCTGACCTGAGCTTCTAGATACTGCTCACCTAAACCCATTTGTTCTGCTGGACTTCACGTAAAATAGCACTGCAGTAACACAGGCTGGAAGGGATGAAGGCTTGTTGGTTGGTTAGTGCTTGAGGCTCTAGAGAAGAAAGATATATAATAATAAGAGAATAACTCGGTGTTCAGAGCAGGGTCTGAAAAGTGTGTGCTAAACAAGGCTTTACATCACTCATTTTGAATAATGACAATAGCCAATGAACATCATCCCCAACTTTGTATTAAATGAGTGACATGGTTGATTATGTCAATGAAGACAGGAGGAGTTCCAATTGCTGTAAATGATAGAGGCGCCTGCCTTAGCTTTGGATGTTTAGTGATTCTGTTCTCTTGAAATGAGTGTTTTTTAAATGGATAAATTGAGTGTCCTTGAGAACATTCGGGGAAAGATTGGTTCTACCTATATGTAGACATCTAAACATAAAACTGATTTAAAGCAACCTCATTACTGTAATTTTGCAACTTTGTATTGTTTGATTTTTTGCATCCGTTATGATTATCTTTCAGATACATTTTTTTTCCTACAGCATATTCAATATGCAGATGAACCATTGTCTGTTAACAACCTGAATTCTATTTTAAAATGTGAAATGGATTTCTTCTTCCTATTATTGTACAGTAAGGAAGAATCCCAGCCATTACTAATATCCATCACATCATGCATTATATACTCTTTTCTTTTCTGACTTCATATGCTTATCTCTTGATGAAATGTAACACTTCTTGTGAATATGATCCTCCATGGTCTCTTTTTCTGAATTGCTCACATTCATAGCAAAATGTTAAGGTCATATGAGGAGTTACAGTGCAGAAAACAGTACATATCTTGTTTACTCATGGCTTTTTCTTTTACTTTCACAAAACTTTATGTATATGGCACTCTACAACTTGTTTATTTTGCAATACCATTGCATCTTTCACAGCTGTCTCTGTGGAAATCTTGATTGCAGGTTTTAAGGTTAAGTTCCTACTTTTAAAAGCTGCGTCTTTGAGTGCTCATTACCATGCATAGTGGGCAACGATTATCTTTGGGTATCACTCCAGTTATCAACAGACTGGAAGGATTCAACCACTCACCTTAGCTTTACTATGCTGGCTACAGTACACTCACTTTTTGACTGAAATTAGTTGGGAAAAACAACAAGCCATAACACATCAAGGTTTATGCTTTAAGTCACAGAGAAACATAAATTATTTTCTTTCTTTTTCCATCAAAAAATCTTTCATTTATTTTGAACTCTTTCTGAGTGTCTGAATCAGTTTACCTTATGGAAAAACTCAAATTGAGTTTGCGCAAAACCCTCTCTCATAATGTACTGAACTAGTCAAGAGTTCCCATCCCAGTCCTTCAAAATCTCACCAATCCCAACACCTGAAAATGAACCTACTCACCAGAGGCATAGCCTCACATTCACTGGCACACTGAAGGCAATGTTCCACAGCTGCTCCTGAAGACCCAACGCAACCCCAGAGTGGCCAGCAGAGAGGAAGCCCCACCTAGGGGAAGGGCCCAGGAAAGCCAAAGGCTACTTCAACCAAGGCATGAAACAAGCACAAGTCTTGACCCTGCCTCCTTTTGGAAGTTATGTCAGCTGAACTGCTGGAACTGGTAGATATATTTGTTCTTTACGTATTTTTCTGTCTTACTCTTTTTCTCCTTCATCTAATTCCCTCTTCGCAGGGTTTTGAGCAACTTAAAATTGGATGGGCTTGGAGTTTGCTAAGATGAATGGACCAAGATAATGCTTTCAGATGTGTTTTTTATTGATTGAATGCTGTTCTAAGCTTTTGCCAAAGTTGTCTCATTTTCTGAAGTTACCAGTAAAGTTTTTTTTGGTTGTCCCCTTGAGAAATACTTTGTTGGTATTTCCTCCATGAAGCTAACTCAGAGTACATAAAAACCACACAAGCCCTTTTAAGAGGCTCTTTGAGTGAATTTTTTGGGGGCCTTACACAAGGATAAGGCAAAAAATATGAAGAAAGGCCTAACCCTGAACAGTTTGAGCACAAGTGTTTGTGGCCCTGGAGAACAGGAATCACTCCCTTGCAGTGTGTAGTTACTGCTGTCTTAATATCATCTGGGCTAGGCTGATAGAAATCACTCTAAGTCAAATTTAATGTGTTATGTTAAAGGCAAAAAAAAAAAGACAGAAACATTCATTGTGTTCAACTAAGGGTAGAACAAGGGCTTGAATTTTATACAGAAAGAGGTATGCATCATAAAAGTAAATCTGTATATATTTATATAAAACCAGTGTTGCACACCATCAGAAAATGTTGTTTTCATTCAAGCAATTTGCATGGGCACTGTGGGAGAATACGTAGTTTATTATTTCTTGAATGAATGAATCCATCTCAGTTGGGAGATAATTAAGTTCAGTAATGAATTCAGTCTGTAAGGTAGCATTTGTGAAAATCCTACAGGTCTCCCAAGAACATTAGTGTCCCCATAGCAGAAGACAATAAATGACGTATTTAGACCAACATCCTCTAGGCTGCAGTGAATGATTAGAGGAAGATGATGAACAAGACAAGGATAAGTGACATTTTCTCTGGTCTTGCTTTCCTGTTCCAGGCATCAACTGTCTAAGGTTTCTAGAACTGGAAGTTTCATCCAGACCTCTGTCTCATGTAAGTACAGAATGAACTTCACTTTCTGAACATTTTGAGACTTATGAGACTTATCAAGTTTCTATGAAAATAAAGTTCACTTTTTAGTTACACACTGTATGAAAAAAAACACTTCTTTTTGATCTTTATAAAGCTACTGTTCCTTTATCTGCTGAGGTGCTCATTAGATCTTGAGTTATGAGCAATTACACATAAAGTTCCCTATTCATTTACTATTTTTTTTTTTTATTTTAGCATGTGTGTGTGTGTGACTGCTTGTTGTCTTTTCCTAAATCAGCTTGTCTTGAAACCCATTAATTTACAGTTTCTGTAAAGGTATTTTCCCCACTCTCTTTTAGACGGCCAAGTATAAAACTTAAATTTCAAAATCTTAGGGAGATACCCTACAACAGGCATCTACAGGAGCTGAACTTTGATCTGATCTGAACTACCTCTCTCAAGACAGCTGCTTGCTATCTTGAGACAGCATAGTATAACAATCACAGGAACTCAGAGGATCAGTTTTCCATCACTTTTCTGACTCTGAAGAATTTGGGCACTGATTATCTTTCCAGATCACTGCACACACTCTCCAGGCTGCAGTTCTCGTTTCCAGACTTTCTTCTGAGACTCAGTAAATGCAGCTGTGCTGGAGCTTGCAGCTCCCACAGATTTTGTGGTTTCAGAGTTTTTCCCAGAGTCTTCTAGGTGTCCTGAAATACAAGAACTTGTGTCTGTCAAAGGAAAAGATAAATGTTTTACAGACATGAACTTTTAAAAATAAAAATAGTTATCTATACCTCCTCCATCATGAAAGGAAAGAAATGATGGTTAGGTTGCTTGTAAACCCATGTCTGTCATCGCTAATGAGCACTTTTAGCAGACAGATCAAAGACTTCTGTGAGGTAGGGATGGAGAATGCCTTTTCTCAAATCTCCAGAAAAGAACCCCTTTGATAAGTCTTGTCATGGCTGGTCAAAGCAAGGAGACACATTTGCTGTCAGTCTTGCTTAAGAAGAGTAACCTAACTGACAACATGACCTCTGCAGGTAGCATTAGGAGTAAGACTATTCACAGGGTATAATAGAGCATAGTAGCTTGAAAGGATATACTAAAATCTTCAACAAATACATCTTTGAAACACTAAAGGTGTTTGCTCTATAAATTGTGCTCCTTCTGGTTTCTGTGAAATATCTTGTTCTCATGATCCTCTTACTCCTTATCAGCCTGGATTCAAAAATGCTGTTCTTGAACTTCCAGCATGGGGTATCCTCTGAAGATATTACTTCAGGCATTTTGTATTAAGGCACTCTTCCTCCCTCCGCCCCCTTTCACTGGCAAAGAATAGTTAGCATATTGTGGGATCCAAAGGGCATCACACAGATTGTAGAGGAGGCCTGGAGCTGAGGGATTTGTGTACATGAGACCAGTGTATTCTGGAAGGACATAGCTAGCTACGAAAAATACAAATGTGAACCAACCTGTCCCTTAGGGTTCAGCACCAGCCTCAGCCTTATTTTCTTTAACAGTATTGACACAGGGGATATGATGTGGGTTAGGGAAATACAGACAAGTGAATTTAGAGAGGAAGAAGTTTTCTGTAGTATTAGATGGCAGTAGCCTCAAATGGAGTCTTTTAGCCACTGTGATGCTATGGCTTACCGCATCATGAAAGATGATTTCTTTTTAAGGTGTTTTTAAAAAGGAATTAATGGAAAAAAAACCAAACCAAACAAACAACAGCAACAACAACAACAACAAAAAAACACCCAAAAAACCAACAAATAAAAAACACCAACACCACACCAAAAAAACCCAGCCACAAGTTGCCTAAACGTTTTCTTTGACATCTGTGTGTTTATGTACTCTTTGTACAAGCTTAAACTGCTGGTGATAACAGACGTTCAAAACCTAAATTATACAAAGAGCAGGGTACTATAAAAAGCATAACTGCAAAAAAAAAAAAAAGATCCCGAAGGGTGAGTTTAAATAATGATGTATTTGTGTTGCATAAGCAAATATAATGGTCAAACATTTATGAACAAAGTAAATAAGCCTATCCAGAATCTTTGTTTATAACAAAAAAAGTGTCAAGAAGTTTTCCATGCAGCACTCTGATTAGATGAATCTGTGAACATCCTGACTTTCTGGATCAGAGCAGAAGCCTGTTCAACATGATGTTCTGTTGTGACATGTCCAGTGTCAAATGTTTCAGTGGAAGTAGCAGTAGTTCCCTAGAGTGGAAAAATACTGAATAAGCTGCTCCTTGAAGAGTTTTCATCTTGCCTGTTATAATTTGGAAATAGCACCATGCTGCAAGGCATGAGGGTATCATAGATTCATCAGTGCTGAGGCTGCAAAACATTAGTGTAAACCATCTAGTCTGACCTTCTTCATATTGCAGAGACTTTTTCTGTAGTCTTTCTATCAAGTCACTAAATAGCATAACCAAATCATCAGATTTTTGTATTTTTGATCCTATGTAGTAGATGAGAATATGTTCTTTGTCCAAGTAAATGAGTTAAACTCTTTTGTTGGAGTTGAGTGCAGTTTCTTATTATTATTTAGTTTTTAAGGAACATTGATTTGTATGGTTGAATAATCATGTCATTATTATTTTAAATTATAATTTCAGTGTTGTCTGCCTAATGTTCACTGATTGTTCCCACTGAATGAGCATTATGAAATAAATTTTCAAAAGTGACATTATTTTGCAGGACTAGAAGCTATTTATTCAGGGAGATCTGTTTTTACATCTCTGCACAGAAAATTTCCAGAAACTAATCTGTTTTCCCAAAATTATTTTAAAATGTCTTATTCCTGCAATCTACGATGCCATCTGCCAGAAATAAAGATTCCTTTGTGAAATAAAGTGAAAAAAATCCTATATGGCTCTAAGAGCTGTGTCAGAAGTCTGAAAGGAAAGGCCAAAAGGCAGTCTGTTTTTGATAAAGCCAATGCTGAAAAATTGTTCTTCATTTGCAGACAGGATATGCTCTGAAAGTTTTATACAAAATGAAAATGCACCTTGTGTTGTTGAGTAATAAATTTATTTTGTTCACAGTCCATTTCTTTCTGTAGTACAACGTTAAAGGAAATAAGTGTTCCGTTCATCCCATATGGCACATTAGGGCCCATATTGTTCCATACAAAGGATGTATTTTGCATCAGGATCAAATATTACCCAGCAAAAACCTCTGACATGCGTTTTTAGCCACATTCTAGATCTAGTACTAGCCTGGAAATAATTTAATATGCAGGAAGGGGACTAAGGAAAGGAAGAAACTGCTTGTTTTTATGACCAAAAAGCAAACCACAGGTGAATGGAAGAAGAGGAAGGAAAAAAATTGATGAAACATCTGAAAGTTTGATAAAAAGTTACTGAAGGTTTTTCAGTTTTTGTCTACAGAAGAAAGAAATTTGATGTAGTGAATAAGGCAGACAGCAGCTGTCAAATTCCTAAGCACTTGAAGCCCTTCTTTGGGTGCTAGATGGGAATGTAGTTGCATAACTAAAGAGGACCTTCTACATAATTAATACAAATAATACATATGTTATGTTATCTTTTTAGCTTTTTTTTTTTTTTTTTTTTTAAATTCCTTGTTCCCAGGGTAAAAACAATGTTATCATTCTGGAGTATCCTTTCCACCACAATGTTAACACACCTTTTGGAAATCTCATTACAATTTCAAGAAGTAGTCATGAAAACTAGCCTAAATATCTTATTTTGCCTTGCCGCCATTTTCTTGTTAAAATAGATCAGATCATTACACTAATTCATCATCATGTGGCTGTGAGGTTCCAGGATTCCAGAAATAGTAAACACTTGTGGAATCTACAATAATTGAGAGCAACAATGAATTACATTTTAAGTGCTCATCAAGGTGAGAACAAGGCACTTCATGACTCTTCATACACCCTTGTTAGGATTGTTGCCAAGCTGGGAGAATGCACAGATTGATATAAAAAATGTTATAAGTGCTTTTGTGCTGGAGGAAACCAGTGATTTTTTTAGAGATACCTCTCCTAGATTTTTTTAGACAAACAAACAGAAGTAAAGTGAAAAGAGATTTCCTTGGATGAAGATGTGTGCTAAAACCTCTAATATATAACGCATTTGTATACCAATATGATAATTTAAAAGGTGGTGTGAATAGTTGCTTCATTTCCTTTGGGGTTCAGGCAGGATGAAATCCTGCATTTAGCTGGAGCTTCCTACAAAAAAATTTCCCTCAGCAAGGCACAGCATCAATAACTTAACATTGAATATTGCAAATTAAGCAGCTGTTGCTTAATTTGTCAACACACACAAATGCTATAGAGCTGGTAGAAACAACATTGTAGAAGAACTGTCTGTTTTTGACACAGTTTTCTCACAGTTCCACCCTTATGAAATTCGAGGAGCTGAAAAAGTTTGCCTTTGGCTTTAACAGGACATATTAGCAAGACAGAATTTTTGGACTATCCTCTAGCTGGAAATTCCATTGCTTGGTCTTGAAAAATTCAGTTATCACTCCATTTGTAAAACCTACTTGATCTCCTCTTTCCATAATAAAGACATCAGCTAAAACACTTGCTAAATTAACTGTGTGTTGCTCCTTCATGTTAGGTTTGCTGGTATTCCACTATGCCTGGGACCAGATGATTTTGGCCAGCAAAGTCCCAAGGGATCAAAGGTGCATCTTACCTGTGTAGTAACCAAGATGGGAAGGACTTGATTACTCATGCCAGCAGATAACAACAGGAGACCCAGGACATGGCAGGGCCTCATCTTTGCTTTCCCACCCTTGCCCCTTCGTCTAATTCCCAAGGGTCTGGCCAAATCCAGTGCCCCAGGGAGCACTGCCCAGAGCAGCTTGTCTTCCTCAAGAGTACTCTGGGTACATGGGGGCTCAGGTCAGTCTGGGAGTGAGAGACACAAAAGACTGCCACTACCCTTCATCTCCCTTCCAGACCCTTCAGGCCATGAAGGGCCTCAAGTTCCTTCTTTATTGCCTATGGAACATTAGGAATGAAAAGGATACATATTGTTTCTAAATCTCTTGTTCTTATCAAAAGGTTTGGGGTGGTTTTTTTTGCCTTTTGATGGTTCTTCTCTCTAACAGTACCATGGTAGGTGGCTCCAACTGAGTGGGTTAAGAAGCTGATAGTAATAATTATTGAAGATATTATACAGGAAGCATTAGAATAAAATGATATTTTAAAAATGTGTATGCTACACTGAATGCAAATTGCATTTCTAAGATGCACAGGTCTTTCTTGAGTGTGGTCATATATTATCAGGTGACTTAGAAAAACCTTGAGAAAGCATAATAGACACAGAGATCCACTTTGAGATATTCTGAATTGAAATTGCTTCTACTTTTATTCTCTCAGCAAAGAAGACAAACAGCTTTAGAAAAAATTTTGAAAGGTTTTGTCCTATAAAGATAAAAATCCAAGGCCTCCCACATATCTTGTTTCTTCTCTTTGCAGCTGACATGGTTTGGTAAATTATTAAGTTGGCTGATTTCTGAAGCTATTGAAACAAAGTATCAGACAGAAATATTACCATAACATGGTTTTGGGTAAGGAAATCTGGTATTGTCTCTCCCTGGAACTTCCCATCATTCTTCCTCTTGTCTTAAAAAAAACCCTGATGAATGTCATGCTTTGAGAAAAACAAAACTGACAGAGAAAAAGTTAACCATGAGGTGATGGTACAGGACATCTGAGATAGTTCTGGATACCCACGCTTATTTAATTAAATTCATAGGTTACTAGATGTTAACTTCATTCTGTGAGACCTATTAGCGAAAATCGGAGTATAGGCTCAGAGTTCTGACTTAACAAAGGCACATTTGGTTTCCTGAGAAATACAGCTAAGTGAGAAAAAAATTAAATTCAGGCATGCTAAGCATATACTTGGTCTAATTAATAAATCCTTGAAAGCAATGACTGAATGTGAAACAGAAATAGTTTGTTTAGTCATTTCAGGTTTAGAATAAATCTTTCTCTAATTTTTGTCTGAGTTTGAGTTTTGTGAGGAATTGGAAAGATCAGGAAGTTTCTATTATGAGTTATTCTCTCTCTTTCCTTGTTGACAATGAGACTGAAATGCTGTTGTGCCCAGTTTTGTGGTGGTTTGATCTGGCTAAATGCCAAATGGCCAAGAAAGCTGCTCTACCACTCCTCAGCTGGACAGGGGAGAGAAAAAAAATGAAAGGCTCCTGTGTCAAGATAAGGACAAGGAGAGATCACTTACAATTACCATCAAACCAGACCCAATTTTGAGAAATTAATTGAATTTGTAACCAATCAAAATCAGTGTACTATAATGAGAAAACAGGATTTAAAAGCACCTTCCCAGACTTTGCTTTATTCCTGACTCTCTATTTCCTTTGCCTTCCCTTCAGTGGGTGCCCCTGAGATGGGTAATGGGGATTGGAATCGGTTCATCACATGCTGTTTCTGCTGCTGCTTTGTCCTCAAGAAGAGGCCTTCCCCCTTCTTAAACGTGGCATTCCTCCCATGGGAGACAGTCCTCCACAAACTTCTCCAATGGGAATTCTTCCCATAGGCTATATCTCATCCCTTCATTAGATCCTCTCCAATTCCATTTTTATCTCTCTTAAACTGAGTAGTCCTTAACTGGATGTAGTATTTTATGAGCAAGCTCACTGGTGCTAAGTGGAAGGGAAGAATAACTTCTCTTGATCTTGTGGCCAGAGTTTCTTGTCAGTATATATAGTATATAACAATTACATGCTCAGTATGTAGTTTGTCTTATTCAGAAAGAAAGAGCACTGTGGAATTGTCTCCAACCTCATGTACACCATAATCCTCAAGCTCTCTTCAGAAGGGCTTTAACTAACCCAGTCCCTTTCTAACATCTGTTAATGTGTGGTATTATTTTTCCCTTGGTTCAGATCATTCAGCTTGTTCTTATGGAACCTCAAGAGCTTTCTTTTGCTCCATTGCTGAAGTTTATTGCAATCTCTTTGGGTAGAGTGTTCTGGGTTGACAGTGCCTCTATCCCATATCAGTGGACTGTTTTTGTTATGTCTTAGCAGCGCTGTTTTGCTCGCGGGGCTTTTGCTGCCCGAGCAGAGCTGCTTCTGGCTGCCGCTGCTTCAGCTGCTGCTTGTGCTGCTGCTTGGCTTCCGCTGCCGCTGCTACTGCTGCTGCTGCTGCTGCCACTGCTGCTGCTGCTGCCGCTCCTGCTGCCTGCTCTCCGTTTTCTTTCTTTCCCCCTCTTTTTCCTCTCCGCCCCCCCCACCCCCCACCCCCCGCCCCAAGACCGGACCAGCTCTGGAACTGATCTGACCCGAGACGTCTGAGAAGACCCGGAGCCCGCCAAAGAAGCTTGGAGCCCTCCCCCTGAGTAATCCTGCGCCTTTCATTCCACTCGGGGTGGGAAGATTTTTGTTCATTTGTCAATAAAACCGGTTTTTTCCACTTTTTCCTCCTCCAAAGAATTTCCTTCCCAACCCCGGGCTGGGAGGGGGAGGGGTGGTGGAGGTTTGTTTGAGGGGACTTCCTTTTAGAGATTCTCCCCTTAATTTATCCTAAACCAATACATAGAGTTATGACATTTTTCATGGCCGCAGTTACTCTTTCCAGTTTATTTTGTCTGGAAGTGTTCTAAGTGCAGTTTGAGCTACTATCAAGGTCACTGGAAATGTTGAGCTTAACAGGTCTGACCATGGATTTCTATGGTACTGAACTTCTCTCTGATCTTCAGAAAGACATTTAACCATTGGTCATTGCTGTGACTGAGTCCAGTTAATATTCAAACCTCAAAACAAACCCACCCAACTATTTTCTTAGCGCATGCTTCCTCATCTGGGAGAATGACAAAAAAATCTCACTAAAGTCAAGAAAATTTTCAGGTGCCATTTTGTCTTGTTGTATACTCAGTCGTTAAATTGCACACTGATAAAAGATTTTTTATGCACATTTTATTCTTGAAAAATTCATGCTGAGTATTCCTGATGACTCTTCTTGTCTTTTGCTTACTTGGATGTGGATATGAATTCCAAGAGCATGTGTCTCTTGATCTTCCCAGGGACTGAGAGGAGTCAAAGTTTCTTTGATGTTTTATGATTAACTCCTGAGCTGTCTTTAGGTTCTCCTAAAAATTCACCTAGCTTTCCTTGACATCCTTCTCCTTCATGGCAGCTACCCAAAGAGTTCCCAAGCAACATCCTGAATTAGAAGAAATATGCAGTTGTAAAATTCAGAATCCAAAATATGCTGCTTGCTCTCCCATTTCACCTCCAGGTCCTTAACTCAATAATTTTGGAGACACTGCAATTCAAGCCACGTCTAAGACTGCCAGCAGGTCTTCCCTGTTTGTGACTAGAGCACTATCCCTGGTCATCCCAGCTATCACTTGCATTAGGAGATATGCTAGAAGTATAATTACACCATTCCTGGAGAACTTTGACTTTTCCCTGAGGATATGAAATCTTTCCCTGGCTAGTATAATTACATTACATGTAATAGGAATACATGGTTAATGAGAGACAAAATTTACCAAAACATGGTAATAAACTACTGTTATTCTCTTTTACAAGAGTTCCAAGAGATGCATTTTATGGCCAAATACAAGGAAGTTTTCTTACCTGCCAACTACATCTCACACAGGGCAGTATGTGCATTACAGATTTTTTGTGTGTTTTCTTTCTAATATTCTGTAAATAATTTTCATTCTCGTAGTTACTGTACAAACATTTGTTATAATGAAACTATCTGCATGAACAGAAACAGTAATTTTCCTGAAGAGCTTCCACGTATTTCTGAAGATAGGTAATCTTTTTTGGCTAATATAATAATTCGAATTGAAATCTGGTCCAAAAATCCACAGAAGTAAATACGACTTATCTACAAAAAGTTCCTTTGAGCCATTAATAATCAATGACACGTTGTTTTACTTCCAATCCAAAAAGAAGCAGCTCAAGGCAAGACAAGCTCTCCATTTTTCCCCAAATCAGGATGGCAGTAGAAATGTGGCTTTGGATGAATCCACTTGGAGCAGTAGTAATATTTTCTTCTACTTCTGGCAGCCATGTAATAGATGCTCAAGGCTATGGAATACTACAGTTGACAGAACATTTGGAAAGAGTCTATATAAACTTTAGAACATAATTTTCAATTTGTCTTAGTATAAGAAGGAGGAGAATGAGGGTTTCCACTATAAGCTCTGAAAAGCCAGGGAACTTGTTGAGTGTAATAGTTTTGACTAATATTGATTAGTTTAATGTTGATGTGGAAGAAAAGGGCAGCATCACCTGGTAGACAGTCTAGTTTACTTATTAGAGCTCTCTATTTTCCTTGGAGATGTCCCAAGAATTGTTAAGGGTGAGTTCCACTTAGCTGATTGGATCTGGCACAACTATATCAGGTAGTAAAATATTTTTTTATGTACACTGAAAGTTCAGACTTTAGTAAGATATAAATCTCTCATGGTTATATATACTTTAAAAAATCTCAGTGTTTATCACCAAAGAAATCATATTGCCTTAAAGAAGCAATAAAAATTTAATGTGTGAGAAAAATTTACAAAATAATTTGTATTAGTAATGTGGGCAGAAACAAATAGCTTTGTTATGCTGAATTGCTGATTGTAATTCAGACATTTTATTGTGTTATGATAAGAGCATTTTAAATATTTATCTAGATTTCAAAAATATTTCTTCAATATGAAAAGCAAAATACAAAATAGCTTCAATATACAAGCAAAAAATATCCACAGGGAAATAAATAATGTCTAGATGCCATTTCAATATTTGTAATTTAATGGATGCTCCAATGTGATTAAAGATGCACAGATGAGAATGACAAACTTTTGATTACTAACCATGTAGTAGTATAGAATTTGTCCTTTGTTATAGGTGAATACATCTATGAAAAAGGTTTGTCTCAGAATGTAGTTTAGCTGAATCTGTGCAACTTGGTTTTAAATCTTTTACCTTCATGTGGTTCTTCTCCTTGAGTGCATGTGTTGCTAGATTTTAAATTTTAATTTCCATATTCCATTAAAAGTTAGGCACCTTTTTCATGATGCTAGTTTCCTTAGTTACTTAGAAAGCTAGAAGAGAACACATTTCCTAATATTATTTAAAACAAAAACCTTGGCTCCTACAGAGATTTTACTGTCACACTCATTCATGTTCTACTATGAGTGTCAGGTGCTAGTTTTGGTATGCAACTTGAGATAGAAATAAAGCTTAATCAAATGGTTTTATACAGATTTTTGTGTGCAAAAAGAATTATAAATGATCTTGAATATTATACATGGAGGTCAATTAATTATCTTAAATCAAGACTAGTAATTACAGTGATACACTACCTATTTATCTAAAATTTTATTAAAACAATATTCTTCCTGCCAGAAAATTTCACTTTGAAAAATCCATAGTTTAAGCAACTGTCTGAATTATATAAGAAGACTCAATTACACCAGGTGGTATTGACTGATATATTTGGTAATGTAATAGAGATGCCAACTCTGACAAAATTTGTTAGTTTGAAAATAGGGCAAAATGCCATTTTATTGCAAAGCTAATGAAAAATATTGCTTACAGAATGATGAGACCCATCAAGTAGATTTATAGCATAAGACGTTTGTAAGATCTCAAATATTTCAAAGAGATTGTAAGGGCAATATGACTATTGTCCACTCAGTATAATGAACCAAAGAAAAAGGAGCTTTGACATTCAGACTTGCATGGTAGAGGGCTAGAAACTTTCTGAATAGTAGAACTCTTAAAGGGAGCAGGCTGTTTCTTCAGCTTATGCAGGCGCTGTCGTGGCTGGACCACCACCTGGATGTTTTGCAAGCTCCACAATTCAAAGAGATACTGCTTGGGGGGATTAAAGACTGTGAGTCGGATTCAGTGAACCCAAATCCCAGCAGAAGTTTGGCACAGGAATGAGTCAGTTCCTGGGATGCCAGCATTAATGGCTGAGGTCCAGACACTAATCTCAGATGCACGGCACGTGTCGCCTCCTATCTCGATTAAGCCACGTCTGCGGCTTGCACACACAGCGCATACAGCAGATTTTCCAAGGCATATGCTGCTTCCAGTGCCATACGCTTCAGTTTAAAATCTGGTCCATAAGGTATGAGTATTTTGTTGTTTCTTGTTTTGTTTACTTCAGGTGTTTGAGGAACAAATAAAAACAAAAGAAAAAAACACAAAAATGTATTAACAAAACTCACCCTGTTTTACCCCTCTGGCTTCTTCATCTTTTATTCCCCACTTTCAAAAGGATTCAATCAGAAGCACACTAAAGATGCAAAGAAATTAAAGTAATAATAGAAGCAGCACAGGAAGATTATTTTCCTTCATTTGTTCTGCAGTGTATGTGAGACATGACAGGATTCGATAAACTCACAAGTATTTACTCTTTAAGCTAATTCTGCAGTGTTGTAAAACATGTGAACTGCAGGCTAGAGAGAAATAAGAGAGTCAGCATAGCAAAACTCGATTAGAAAGTTTGATTTGATTATCTGTTCCTTATTTGCATCACACTGCTGTTTCACTCCAAGCTACCTGACTGGAATATTTTCACTGCAATCTGAGTGTGGAAACCAAAGCTATCAGCAGAATAACAGGCTGCAGGAAGCACAGTGTTTTATGCTGGAACATTCCAGCACACTAATTGCTGCTTTGAAAATCATACTCCAAACATTTTCTTGCTTCATTTAATCTCTTGATTTCAGTGGAAAATATCCAGAGACAATGCAGCTGAACTTGAAGATGAGAAATGGGAGACCGAGTGGCTGAAAGGTACCGTAGGAGTGGATTGATGCAGTGCCTTAATGGACTGGCCTTGAACTGTACAAACTTAGTGGTGAATTCAGCCAGATTAAGGAGAGTGGGAATCAATCAGTTTCAGATGGCTCTAAAAGTTGCAATAAAAGGGAAGATGGTGGTCTATTCATTGTCTAAGACCTACATGGAAGAACCTCTTCTGTAATATTAAGACTCAACTAGAAAGGTTAGTTTGAAAAACAAGGAAGAAAACCACCTGACCCTTCTGTTCTTAGAAGAAAGCATGTTAGCTAAATGATTGATTTTATGCTTAAATTTTTTCTTCTTCTTTTTTTTTTTTTTCTTTATCTCTCAGAAAGTATTGTTCTCATTCTCTCTATTGCATTAAACACCCCAAACTATTATCAATTGCATACTTAGCCCAGACTGGGAGACCTAAGTGTGAGACTCATTTAAAAAAGTCCAGTCTTATCAATTTTCACTTTTGGATAAGCTATTTTTAACCTTTCACATTAAAGCATGACAGGCACCAGAAAACAAGCTACTTTTGAATATTTTTAAATGAAAGAGTCTGTATAGGTTACGTGCCAGTTTTTAAAACCGTGTGCCTGTTTTGCTCGTGTATAACCACCAAAAAAGAAATAAACAGTTGAAAGGAAAAGAACACAACTGTGCTTCTGAGGTGATGTAGCAAAGAATGATCTTTACTGTCACCGTTCCTGATTTTGCATAAGCTTCTATTTTGCACGCTGGAATCATATATAATGTAGATAAGATTGGTCGGGCCAGAAATCTTAATTTATTTATTGTATAAGCATGATGCCAGCCACCTCCTGTTTTCATTATACCAGTCTAATGCCAGCCATTTCCTGTTTTCATTAGACCATTGTAATGCTAGACTCCTACTGTTCTCATTAGTGCAGGACTGCGTAATGGCAACCACCTCATGTTTTCATTATAGCAGAACTGTATGGTGCCAGCTGCCACTTATTTTACTTTACAGAAGAGCATTTGAATAATCCATACTTTTTTCAAGAGAATATACACAGAAATGTCAAGGACCCTAAGGATCTAAGGCCCCTAAGAAAATGGTGGGAAACACCACCCTTCCCTGCTGGAAGAATGGCAGAGTTTAGACAGCACAGAGAAGAGGTCAAAGACTGGAGTTCAAAAACTACTGTGGAACAGGTTTAAATTCTAGGAACTGCCTTTCTGATCAATAACCTACCTCATCTTCCTGAAGAAGATAAAAAGATGCTTGCAATAGTTCAAGGTCTGGATTTGAATAATAGGGAAATGCAAGTTAAATTCCTGGCCCCAGTACACATTGCCTGTGGAGATCATAACCTATAAATTCTGTCATATTACTCCAGTTGTGACTGGTCTGGAGATAATAAGGTTTTCTGTATCTGAAATATTGTTTTTGTTTTGCTTTGCTTCGCTTCTATAATACTTTTTCAATATGAAACATTTCACTGCTTATCAGTAGTGCTTAAAAAGAAGCTGTGACTCCTTCTCTAGGGTCTTCAAATGCTATTGTAATGATATTAAATAGTACTAAGAACTGCCTGATGACACAAAAATCTTCAATTGAGACTTCTTAAAAGAACAGTTTGAAAGCTGAAAGGGTTCTGTTACTAAGGTACAGTTAAGTTGTTACATTGCAGAACATTAGGGATACATTTACTTTTTGTAGTAGCTATCAGAATAAAATTTCCTCTAACTAAAAAAAAAAAAGTATAAGGTGTTGTAAAAATATTTTTTCTAAGAAAGTTTTCTATATTATTATGAAAAGTATTTATTTAGCTGCTCAGATTTCTGCTCATATTGAATATAATATAGATGTCAAACCCCCTTCCCCCAAAACGTCCCACTATCACTGCTCTGTAAAAAGCTGTGCAACTTCTATGTGGGTACCATGTAACATCACTGTAACATACCTGGTTTCCATAAGGGGACTGCAGCCTCAGCTCTATAATGAATGAATGAGCTGCATATGAGGCAGAGCTACCACATCTACTGGTACACAGACATCTGCTGCCTCTATTCTGAAGCCGTGGGAGCTTCAAGTGCTCGCTATCACAACCAGAAAAAGCACCACAGTGAAGGCCATTACTCTGTACCTGACCAAAATTATCACTTCTGCACAGTGACTTTGATTTTAATTATTTGTGTGATGCCAGCTTGTCATGTTTTATCGGTTGTATGTTTTAATGATTTATAGCTTCACTGTAGCTCAGGAGAGGAGAAGAAAAGCTCTGTGGATATGTATTATGAAAATAAAATTTCACTGTTATTATAAATGCTGGTTGTGGCGAGTTGATCTTGGCTGGACTCTAGGTACCCACCAAACTGCCCTAAGGGTCCCCTCCTCAGGTGTAGCCATGGTTTGTGCCTGCCATGTTTTGATTTCAGAAAATTCTTTTCCCAGGGACACTTGTTGTAAACAAGGGCATGTTATTGTAAACTATCATATTTTTCCACATTCCTTCCCAGAGGAGGGAATTTGCTTGATAGCCCCTTGGTGTGACCAACGGGTCCAAGGATCCCACCTCTTAGGTGGGCTCATTGTAAAAAGGTATAAAAAACAAGTGCTTTGATAATAAAGCAAGATTTTGAATCTTCAGCCTTCTGAGAGTCTGTGTCCTGATTTCGTGCTCTACAGCGACACTCAGGAGAACAGGAAAGGGAGAAAATAAGATGCAAAAACCCTCATGGGAAAAGATAAGGGCAGTTCAATACTGCAAAATCAAGACCATATGCATTAGCAGAGGAAACAAATGATTTATTTTTCTACTTCCCATCAGCAGGTGATTACCAGTCTTTTTTTGGGAAGTAGGACTTCAGTACATGTAGCACTTGGTCCAGAAGACAAATGTCATAAATAATGAATCCCTCCTACCTCCTCCTTTCTCTTAGCTTTCATGTCTGAGAAGACATCATATAGACTACCCCTTGGGTCATCTGTCCTAGCTATGTGCTGTGCCAAGGTCTTTCCCATCCCCAGGGTACTGTTGGGGATGGGAATGAGTGTGGAATGCTGGGGACACAGCGCTGAGTCTGTGCCAGCCCTGCTCAGCAGGAGCCAAAACACTGCTGTGCTACCAACACCTTTCCATCTACCAGTGCAGAGCACACCACTGCAAGGGCTGTTGTGGGGAAAATGGACTCCATCTCCACCAGGCCAAATACCCTGGCACTTAGACTGATTTGTCTGGGAGAAAAGAGCTCTTCAACAATGTTTTTGATCTGTGTTTCCAGTCTTGATGGAAAAGTTGTGTTCTCAAGAAAAGAAGAGTGTTCTTTGTCATTCTCAGATTGCTGTATTATTAACATCACTGAATAGAGTAATTGACAGATGTGTATAAGTGTTCCTAAAATGATTAAAAGCTCTGGAAATCATAACCTGTCAGTGTTCCCTGGGAAACAAAGACCTTTCCATCTGTTAGGGGACTCTGTAAAGGAATGTAATGAGTCACCTTTAAAATGACAACTGTCACCTTAGGATTTGAACCTCAAAGGAAGTGCAAAATAATAATGAAATACATATAAACTGTCAATCAAAATATCCTTAATTTGTTATTATTTTGATCACCTCACTCTGGGCAGGGTGTGATAACTTGTAATTTTTCTGTGATCTCTAGTGTCTGGATTAGGTCCAAGTCAATAGGAAGACAGTTGTGTTTAGCAATGTTATAGTTGGGTAAAGCTCTGTATCCCTGCATATGTCTTTGAACATTTTCTTTCACAGTCTTCACAATGAATAAAATTTTACAAGGATAATGACATGTGATAGCAGCACATTTGAAAATTACTTCTGAGTTTTGGAAACCCAATAAAATGGAAACTAAGTAATGGAACTGAAGGATGTGAGGGGGGTTGGTACAATTTTAGTTCATTTGCAAAGACAGTATATTCTACATGTACCACTACACCTTTCCCTTTTATATTTAAGTTGTTTTAGTAAATGTAAGTGGTTTGACATTTTTTTGCTTGTACCATTTTTTCCTGTTTCTGATATGTTTTCTGAACTAAGGCAGGTGGAGTCATAACATTTTCTGTGAAATAAAATGCAAATTCTGTTATGCTAATGGACCACTAAGAACTAAATTAGATTAAGCAGTGGTGGTAAATCAGCAATTATACTGCTTTTTTTTTTTTTTTTTTAATAGCAAGATTCCAGCAGAAATAAAATTTAGTGGTAGTCACCACTAGAGGAGAAAGCCTAGGGCTGCTGATGTGCTTTACTGAATTTAGTATACATTTTACCGCCACTCAGATGCAGTCTTTAAAACCAAGGATGCTGAGCAAAGTGCTTTGAGTCATCTGGTAACACAGTATATTAATTACAGCTCATAATAACTTCCATTTTTACATAATTGTTGCATGGTTGTACATGTTATGCCAAATAAAATCCTCAGTCTTGACTGGTGATTGTGATTAATATTTATGCTGCTGTTAAAAATGAGCATGCTTTTAGCTTCACTGATGATAAAGATTTTCTGGATTATTTATAAAATGCAACAAAAATATTAAGAAAAGAAATTCCCAAACTGAGCAAACAGGTGGTTCTTCAAATAGAGTTCTGATTTTTATCTGTCTGCAAGAAAGCATTCTATGCTAACAAACACAGGCATTGAACCAGGATTGGTCTTTCTCCAGACCACCCTTCAAGGCTTGGAAGTGTCAACTAGCATTTGCTAGTATGCCTTATAAACACTCAGGATGAAGGAAATAAAGTGAATGAGGGGAGCTGGCATGCACTTACAAGAAACTGGGATTTGAGATTTGGCAGCTGTACCTGGTGGCTCCTTGCAGTTGCGTGTTGTCATTGCCCATAGAAGCTTGAAATTTTTCCAGGCAGGAGGTGATGTGAGCATCACCTTAGACTACAGGAATTACTGGTTAATGGCAGAATGGTCTCAGGTTTACATTCTTGATCTCACAGTAAGCTTGGCAAATCTCCATGAAAGCTTTTTGAACAAGAGTGCTTGAATCAGACGCCCTCCAATTGTTTGTACTTCTCCTACTGTTGCCATAATATGATGAGCCCTTGACATTTCACCTCTGCTAAAGGGATAAGATGTGATAGGAACTGGAAGTCTGCCTAAAGCATAGTATTCCTTTTCCTTCTCTATCTTGATTTCTACTTCCAGACACATTAACACTGCAGCTGCAATTTTTTAAAGTTTTACAGTTTAGGAGTGTACAGAAAGTTATTAATAAGTGGAGATGTAGCAGTCTTTTAAAAAAATATGATTAATTTGGAAATTAAAGGACTGACTGTGCTTGCTATTATTATACAGACTTTACCTGGGTTTCTAAAACTTCTGTTACCCTCTACTGCTGTAGTTCACTGGAACAGGTGTATTTAGAAAAGAAATGGTGGTGGATTTATACTCATCAATAGTGTTATTCAACTGTGTTGTGGAGTGAAAAGTGTTACAAGAAAATCTATATTTAATATTTTTCTTGGGTAATTTTTTTTTTTTTTGGTGGGCAGGGTGGGTAGTGGGGACGGTTCTAGAGAGTACTTTTCAAAAATTGTTACTTTTTCTAAAAAGTGTGTGTTCTTTCTGTTAGAAAGATTGATGTGTCTTACTTTGACATGTTCAAAAAGATGTACTAACAAAATTGACCTTCTGTCCATATTGGATCCCTAAACGAGTCACCTAAACAGAGGCTGCTGAGGTAACATCGAAGCACTGAGTGGCAGTGTGGCAGTGAGCTGCTTATATACCAGGGAGCGTGGTTCACTTATACTGGCTGATGGAGGTGCAAAAATTATTATGGAAGCATAATTACCAGCCTCTGGAGTCTCTTCCAAAAGAAGACAGCACAAAAAAACCCTAGAGTCAGAACAGAACCCTTACTCTGTTGCTTTCCACTAGTACTACAATCCTTAAACTGAGGCAAAGCCACAGTGCTTTTAAGAAGCTTATCTTGTGGTCAAAGACAAAGGCTTATTAACAGTTGCTAATCTCTGTTCTAAATCTCTTATAATACAATGGTACTGTAATGTTGTTAAAATAGATTTGTATGTATTCTTCTCTGCTGTATTTACTATATTCACATGGTATTCTACAAATCCTTATTAAATTATGCAGGAGTGCTTATATTACTTTTGTTCTCAATCTAAAATGAGGTGAAGGGAGTACAGAATCATTCATACAGCCAATGCATCTTCAAGCATAGAGACTCAAAAGGTATTCAGAGTAAATGCAATTTCTCATCTGGTCTAAGACAGTCCCTAAACATATACTCATAATGAAATACCACTACTTCGAACTGCGTTATAGTTAGAGGATGTTAAATGTACTAGTTAACCAGAACACATATATTATTTTTTCTTATAATTTCAGTACAAAAAAATCCCCAAATAAATAATTTTCACTGAAGATGAAATGGCTATATGTTTAGTTATCAAGAAAAGAATCCTATTTAGAGCTGACTAGTTTATTGCATTACTCATAATAAGATTCCCCATTGAACTCACAATAGTGAATGAAGAATGAATTCATAAAATATAAGTATTTAAATTGGAAAATAAAAATGTTGTTTTAATATAGTTCAGCAGTTTTAATCAAATTTTAAACCAACAAATTTTAAGAAATAAATTGAAGTCTTATCTACAAATATTATGATGAATATTTTTTATTATACGGTAAGAAGTGTGAAGACGAATAAGAAATCTACTCTAAATTCTCTACATTAGATAAATTTGCAGTGTAAAGAATTTTTAATTGACATATAAAAAGAAAGGAGTGGTGACTAATAGAGTCACTTGTAGAAATCATTACAGCATGCAGCATCATAATTGATGCCTGTTGTAAAAGACTTAAAAAATATATGCATGGAACATTTTCCTGTAGACAGAAATAACAGAAATAGATGTCATTTCCTGATGGTCAGACATGTATGGGGTTTTTATTTCAATGCTGATGCCAGCCTAGTGATCCATTTTTATTGCTCTGAAATCAAACCATTGAAAAGACTTCTGTGTGTGATTATCCTTAAAAAGATGGAAAATGTACAGGTATTACAAAACGTAATCGCAAATTTGTTAAGGAGTGTTTCTTGTTGCAGACATTTCTATACTGCTATAGTAATCAATTGATTTCCAGACACAACTTCAGTGTTGTTTTTAATTTGGAAAACATTGAGGATTACTGGTCAACTGGTTCCCCTAGTTCACTGGTAGCAGTTCAGTAGGTGCACTATAACAAAATTTCCATAGAGTTTAGTGTTCAAAGTATTAAATAAAATATGTTTACAGAAATTGAATTTTCATTATTTCTTTTCCTCAGTAGGTCAACATCTGAATCTGCCGCCCAATCATTTACGTTTTAAGCTAGTCCTATACTATTAGCTCCTACCAAGATAAATTTCAGAATTTTACAGACATTTTGGAGTCTTGCCCAAATCAAAGATATTACCTCTAATGTAAAGAGCCTAAAGGGGAAAACCACGTCAGAACACCATTTTTACAAAGTAACAAAGGGCCCAACATTTGACTAGTATGTATTTAGAAAAAAAAAAAAAATCTTCTTAAAAATATTAAAAATAGTTTGTCTCCCAGACAGAGAAAAATATTTCTCCAAAATTTGAACTAAATATTTTTGTAAGCCAGGCATTATCAGGAACTATCAACAATAAATAAACCAAGATGCTGTGCTCTTTTCCCTGAATCATAACATATGCATTATGGAATATACATCTCAGAAAATTCTTAGATGGCTCATTAATTCTCTGATCCATTTCTTCATGCACTACTGAAACTAAGGTGACCTTTCACAAATCAAACTATGCATACAGCAGACAGTTGTCCTTTCTACTGGAGAAGTTTCATTTTTAGGGAAACATTACTAACTGAAGAAATAAGCTTTCAGCTGCTTTCATGTCTTAGACTCAATAAAGGATGAGGATAGGGTATTTATCCCATGAGTGAACACCCTGAAGCAGTAATACGTGGTTGGCTTAAAGGAGATCTAAGAATCTCTGTTTGACAGACTGGCCACTTTCCAAATGAGAAATCAATGACTCTGTATTCTGGGTAGAGAAAAGCCAGGATGGTTTATGACTTGTTCTACATATACTGTGGATCCAGCCAAGCTCTGAATCACACACAGTTGAAGGCAGTAAAAGTAACATCCCATGTCCAGTGAGGTCAGCAGCAGCATAAGGTACATTCTGTCAGGACTCTGCACAGACAGTGGATGCTAGATTTTGGAAATCAGCCTTTAGAAAGACAGATATATGTAGCGGAAAAAAAGGAGCGATAACATTGTTGGGTTTTTGTGCCTAAGATGGGCAGCTAACTAGATGCAGGCTGGTTTTGTTTCTGGCAAGGTGACTTGCAGAAAAAATGCAATGGGTAAAGGTTAATTTTATCTTCAGGAATAGCACACACCTTTATAATACCTGTAGTGTTCTGAACAAACTGAAATTCCATTTAGCTGTCAACAGCAATACTTAATTACTTTTTAAAAAAGTGAAAAAAGAAAAATCCTAAAAAATCTGGTTTACAGGTTTTACACTATTTGGTATGTCATTGCTACAATTACACAGGAGTAGACATTCTGAGGGATTGATCATAATACTCAAATACATCAAAACCCAACCAAACAAAAGAGGTTAATGAAAGTGTTAAGTTATAACAACAAGAACTCAAAAAAAAAAGACATAGGACTTAGCAATATTTTTCCCAGCAATTTGTCACATTGTTTACAGCAACATGAATAAAATTACACTCTTAAGAAGACACAACAAAAAAAATTAAAAAGCAAAAACTAATTCTTTGCATTCTTCAGGTTGTCTTTCTCCCCTTGTATACTTAAGCAGTGTTTTGATCTCTCCTGCTAAATTGACAGTCTTTAAGAACTTACAGCCCCACCCCATTTGTAATGTTTCTGGTGAACTCACACCAATGTACTAAACCGAAATATCCTTTATTCAGCTCCATGTTTCTATGAGCAAATAACAGCCTGTAGGGTTTCAGTGCATCAGCTGCTTAAAAGATAAACCTACCCAGCTTGATGAAAACTCTTCTCCACTTTCCTGTTGAGAGAAAACAGTTACACATTTCTAATAAATGAAGCAGGAACTGTCATTTTTTTGGCAAACTGATAACTAGCTGTAACAGCCGAATTGCCACAAGTTGCTTTTCCAAAGTAATTACCATCAGGCTCCCTGTGGTATGCAGTGTTTAACACATTTCTTCTGTGTTAATGAATGCAAAAGCAGGCAACACCACTATTAGTAATCGCTTTTTATTCGTAGTCCTCATTTTCCAGATAGGTCACATTAAACACAGCCATTAAACAATAGCGGTTGAGAAAATCCATACAATGTATGCTGCTTTTGTTTGGTTTTTTGTGTCATTCACCAGTCATTGGTGCAACTTTGAGCCATATGGGGAGACAGGGGCTGATAAATGAGAATGCCAACCTGTATCACAATTGGGCCAGAGAAAGTCAAAACCTTAATCAGATTTCATTCAATTACACTTCAAGTCAACAAATCTTGATAGCCAAAACTCCCATTTAAATTAATGCAATAATAACTGCTGCCTGATGTCAAAAGAAAGCAATTAAACAATAATGAGTGGGTGTATGTTATGCTAGACTTCAGACTCCTCCTTGACCTCAGTAATTTCCCTTCCATTTGACAGCAAGCAACATGAAAGCTTTTTAAAATGGTGTATCTTGCTCCACTATGAACAACATTTGTCTTCTAGGGCTAACTTGGATTAGGAAACCTCTATTCTTAAGTGACAAATCACAGTTCAGGAGAATCTGTTTCCTCATAAATATGCCAATTAAAAAAAAAAAAAAAAAAAAGTCTGATTTTGAATTCTGATTTGATTGGCCAATTGTATAAGGAACTCCCAGTTGCTGGCTTTTTTAATTAAAAAAGATACAGAACACCTTATTCACTATTCACAGTGTACAGTACAAATTTATTAGTTGCTTTACTTGCCTCCCTTAACTCCAACTTTCCTTTTAAAATCTTGTGACAGATATTTCCTTTCAGTCTTACAAAGCATGTGTTTAAAAAATGAGAGAAATAACTCATAAATTTTATCTTTCATTGCTGCCTCTTTCTCCAATGGTGATAGTAGAGATAACATGCAGAAAAAACACTTTAAATTCTTTTGTGTGCAGTACATCCTTCACACACAATCATGTTAATTTTGACTGAACCAGCAAAACTACATTGTATAAGCTCTGCTGGTTTATTGGTTCATTATGTATCCATTCTAAATTGTGAAATAAAATTTTTAACCCGGGATAATCTTATACTGGAAAGCAGTATGCCAGAGTTCTATAAAACAAGGCAGTTGAAAGACAAATTAAATAAAAGCAAGATTTTCTAAACTCTTCTATAAAGCTGTGAGTCATGAATTCTGAATTACCTCTGAGTGGTAAATAAATAATCACTACTAAATACAGATAATGTGTTAAACAGCTAAAGCTAGTAAATCACTAGTGACAGAGAGCCTTAAGGTAAATTCCTCTTACATTGGCACAGCCCTTTCTCAGAATGTTGTGGTTTTATGTCTTCAGAAACATACAATGAATTGTACAATTGGTTACTCAGTGTTAAAATAATTTATAAAATACACAAGTCTCCATCACTTGACTGCATTTACATACTGGCTTAGATTTTGCTGAATAATGGATCTCACTGGCAGAGCTAAAGACTTGGTGCACAGACACTGAAGTGGTGGGCACCACAGAAATACGTAGAAAAGACTGATCAAACAATAAGAATCCTCTCTACTATGGAATTTCAAGCTATCAAGCTATCAAGCAAAACCAATCTCGGGTCTCCTGGCCAAAAAAAATAAAATTATATAACACAGACAACACCACGTTTTAGATACATAAATTGCCCAAAACATGGAGAGTAGCTTTATAAGACATGTACAAGATCCTTCCTTTTGCATGTAATTCTTTTAACAGGAGCTGAAGGAAAACTGTCAGAATTGGTGTCTCCCAATGACAATTCATTGTAGGACTGACTAGCTAAAATCACCATTTAAATGCAATCCCAAAACCAAAATAGGCTGTTGGGTCAACCTTTTTTTCTTGAACTGATAAAAAATCTATGGCTTGTGGTATTTCAGATTGCCAACCCTTTTTATAAATGTTTTTATAGTACAGATTAAATTTAAGAAACCAAATACATAGTTTTTAAATAATGTGCTATAGTGGTATTTCCAGCAGAATATCTGAAGTATATAAGGGACAAATCCTGAGCTAAACATTTTATTCTGCTGCTTCTTGTACTGTGGAAGTTCATTTGTTCTTTTCTAAGTTTCATCTGAAAGTAATTTTGAATTTTTCAAATGCAATAAAAACACTCTTAGGAAACAATAATAAAAAGTAGAAACTATTCCAAGTTATTCTAAGTTATCCTTCAAATATTATTCAGGTCAAGTGAAAACTTGACTAAAAACACCCCCCAGAATAAGCAGTATTTATCTATCTAGAACTGCAGTAAGCTGTTGCACATTCTAAAGAACCAGATAAAATACTGCTCATGCCACATTGGCACTGACAAAATTTTCAGCTCTATAAACTTAATACTAAAACTTTGAACACGGTGGCATCTCTGAAGAATTCAATCAAATATCCTACATTGAACAGGCTGGCTGCATGTGTTTGGAAAAAAAAAAGAAACCCAAGGATCTTCCAGATGTTGGTTCAGGTGTCTATTTTGTTATTAAATATGGGTTTGCAATAGAAGCTTCTACAAGGACTTGCACATAACCATGACTGATGGATGTATTTGTAGGCTGTTCAGTTAGCTCCATCAGCTCACTCAAACATATTTTGAACAGATTATGTACTGCAGTACTTCGTAGACCATACATTAAACAAGAGACTTTGCTCTGAGGCGCTGCTTCCCATATTCCATGGGGAAAAGGAAGCAGGAAAAAACAAAACTCATAGAGTTCGACAGCTACTGAGGCAACACTTGCCATTTACAATATAAGCCCAAATATTTTTGCAACACAACTATATATTAATTTAATAAAATACACAATATAGCTCTTATACACTCAACAATTTGGCTCATATGCACTGAATCTGCAATAAATCAATAAAAATATGTAATTTGATGTAAACACACTGAATCTTCTTACATTTGCACATTTAAATGACCATGTGATTTTTGTGGATGTCTGACATTTTCACTTTCCTGAGCTATTTTAGTGTCCACAAATGAATAAAAAAGTGTTAATAATGTTAATTTCTTTTCTGTATTACCCTTAAGGTAACTCCTTTTTCCCTCAACTTTCTTTCACTTCCTTTTCTTCTTTATTTAACTTATCACTAACTATTTATAGCTTTGTTGGACACTAAAATGCTAAATAGATATTAAAATCTTTTTTTTTTTTCATTTTATCAAGTGAGTTAGTTTATGTGTGTGCAGGACAAGATGGACTATATCATTTTACATTTAACCTTAATATGATATGTAGTGTTTCATTAATGATGAAGATATGTTTTCTTGAATAATGATCTGGAATGGTTCTTTTTTGTTTTGTTCTTTTTTTTTTTTTTCTTTTTTCGTATTTGTGGCAGATAACTTTGTACATAAATGTTTACCACAAATGAATGTTAATGTTTGGCGTCACTTGGACTACTACAAGAACTCTTTATAGGACTTTCAGTAGAAGGCTGTGGTGGCTGCTGGAAATTCACCACAGATCAGCATTATTCAACCCTGTTTTTCTTGGGGTTTATAGGTAAACAGTAAAGTCAGCATCAGCTATTGAGGACAGTCTTAAAGTATCAGACGTATTTCCATTCCATCTTGCTCACACCTTCCTATCAGATTGTCAAAATGGCACTGTCTTTCCTTCTTTCATTTTGTTCTTGGTGTACTTGACTCTGTCCTAATGAAAGTTTGGTCAAAATGAAACCAGTGTTATCTGTCAAAAAGAAAGAGCAGTGAAAAGAACATACTTGTGGGCACTTCAGATGTTCACTAAAAGCCTTAAAGCAGCATTGGTCTTCCTTCATTCTTGTAATGCTTTTACAACCAGGGAATTTATTTATTTATTTACTTTCAATCAGCAGAAGAGGAACACAACTGCCAGCCTGTCCTTATTTTCCCCCTCACTTTCTGATGGCCACAGGGTCGCTTCCCCGACAGTCCTGCAAGAGCTTGTCTATTTCTCTCACAACTTCCTCGGCATCCACTGACTCCCTGCCTAGATCCCGGGCGGAACGGTCTAACTGCTCCAGAACAGAGTCCATCTCGCTCGAGTCTCGGCTCACTCGGGAATGCACGTCTGCAAAGGCCCTAGCCATCTGATCTGATGCAATGAAGGAAGCGTCCTTTGACTGTTTACTGGGCGATAGATACTGACTGTCAGTTGACAAGTACTGGCTGTTTGGTTCAGCCAAGGCTCCTGATTTCACTTCACAACCATCCAGTGGTCCTTTTGTTGAGGTGCAAGGCTCAATGCATGTCTTGGTTGGGCTGCTCGATGCTGAGGGAACCTCCTGAAGCAGAGGACTCAGGGCACGTTTGGCTTTTAAGTAAGGTTTAACATTGGCAATGAGAATAGTGTGCTCTCTCTTGTCTTTCCCAAATGTACAAAAAGTCTTTTTCCCAGTGGGATTCACAGTTTCATATGTCTCAGTCTCAACATTTGCTTCAACTGTGGGTACAAAGAGATTTGTGCGATAATCTGCATTCTCAGCCTGGCTGGCTGCAGGGAACTGTGGCATCCAACACCTGTCAGAATGACCAAGCACTCTGCATTCATCTGTGCAGTTAACACATTCTTCTTGTTCTGCAAAACAAAGGAGAAAGAGAAAAACTCTAATTATAAGTGGATTTATTTAGGCTAATGGATAGGCTATGATCATCACATGATGGGCTTAATTGACATCTGGTTGCTTAATTATGGAGAAAAAGAAGAAGCTATAATTAAAATATTTCAGAAGGTTTGCATAAACCTGTTAGTTGAGACAATAGATTTATTTAACTCTGTTCTGCACATATTAAAGCATTCACACAGCCCAATGGAAGTATAAAGGGGTCATTAGAGACTCATTCTCAGTGGAATTGAGCTTCATCTGTAAACTAATCTGCTGTAGAAATCTTTTAGGCTTTGTTCTGTAAAACTCATACTAGAAAAGAGTGAACAGTACTTAGGGAACTAAAAAGGAATTATAAGGATTAATTTTTCAAATCAAATAACTGAGCAGTGACTGCCTTTCTGGTAATATAAACACTTCATAAAAATGAGCAAGCTGTTTTTTCTTTTTTTGTCACCTCCATTTCATTTGTAATTGTTATGTTGTATGACAGTCACAAAATATAAAGGTTTTCTTAAAAAGCCTTCTTTTCCTGCTGAGAGCAAAGAACTAGAATCTTCCATCAGTATGCATTAAATATAAGCTTGTCAAAAAGCGCATATTGCAATTTTATTAGACATGAGTATGGATCATATAATCAGTTTTCCCCTTTTTTGTTTTGGTGCAACTAAGCGAAAATGGATTTGCTCAATACATACAATTTGGAAGAATGACAAATGGTGACACACTATTTGAACTGATGATATTTTCAGATAGGATTTCTATATACTTATTTATTTAAAAAAAATAGTTAAATGAGATTTCTTTGCTACACTTCTAAAACATAAGTTTTGGTACTTCCTATTCTACAATTCAAAGAAAATATTCTGTTTTAAAAACCTTAGCTTGTTTGTGATTTACATTAAATAGGTTACGTTTGAACCAATATTTCCTGTCTTATAATTGTACTAACAACTCTAACCCAGTATTAGGAATAAGAAAAATAATAAATAGAATAAATCCTTTTATCATGTCTAGGTTTCAGTTAACTAAACATTGACCTTTAGCTATTAATAATTTTTCTTTCACGAAGTGGGCAGATGGGTTCAATACTTTTTTTTTTTGTTTGTTTTTTTTTGTTTTTTTTTTTTTTTTTTTGTTTTTTTGAGGAATTTAGTATTTAAAAAAATGCATGGAATTCCAGTTAGACAAAAAACTGCTGGTATACCTTTAAATATAAGGGTGAAAGACAGCTACAGAGACATGCAGAACAAGTCTTCAGAAAAGCAGAACAAACAAGTTGATCCAAAGATGGGGAGAATTTAAGCAATCATCATCTTTCTAAATTAGAAAATAAATTCCAAGTAATCTTATATCACCACTTGATTAATAGATGATTGCATTGAAGAAACTTGAGAAAAAAAACCACCAAAGATGATCTATGGGAATCCAAGCGTATAAACAGTTTTTCGCATTTCTAAAAAGATATGAATAAATAGGACTTAAACTAAAATTGTATTTTGTCACTATGATGTTAAACTGGGATAATTTGCTCATAACTAATACTTGTTAATTATACGGTTGTGTGGAAAACTCATTCTGTATATGTACTTTAAAATCTAAGTCTGGTGTAAACCCTGAAAAAATACCAAAAGCAAGAGAGAATTAGGTATAGGGACAGCAGAACAAAGTGATTGTTGAGGAAAAGGATGTAACATGAAGGCTTTAAATATAAAATTCATAGAGGTGAGTCAGCCTCAGCTGTGTACCTGGTAAAATCATGGAACGGATCTTCCTAGAAGATGTATTAAAATATATGGGAGATGGAAAGGTGATTAGACACAGACAACAAAGCTTCATTGAGGACAGATTGTGTCTGACTAATCTGGTGGCTTTCTAGGATGGAGTGAATGCATCAGTGGACAAGGCAAAGTCTTTTGTAAGGCCTTTGGCATGGTCAAATATTGATATGGCCACAATATTCTTGGTGCTAAATTGATGGATTTGATGATGGACTGTCAGATCAATAGAGTAGTGGCTGGATGGTCACTTGCAAACAGTTTCAATCAATGGCTCAATGTCCAAGTGGAAACCATAATGAGAGATGTCCCTCCAGGGTCCACATTTGGACCAATATTATTTATTATGTGCATTAATGAGATAGACCATGGAACTGAATGCACCCTAGGATCACAACAAGCTGAGTGGTTCATCTGGTTCACTGGAGGGAAGGGACTGTGACAAGCTTTAGAGGCGGGGGGCATGTGAACATCATGAAGTTCAGCAAGTCCAAGTGCAAGGTCCTGCACCTGGGTTGAAGAAGTTACCAATACCAATACAGACTAGGGCATGGATAGATTGAGAGAAGACCTGTTGAGAAGGATTAGGGATACTGGTGGATGAAAAGTTGGACATGAGCCAGCAATGTGTGCTCACAGCCCAGACAGCCAGTTGTGTCCTGGGCTGCACAAACTGAAAGAACGCAGATACAGATCATACAGGAGGTAGAAGGTCTTTGATATGAAAGTAATGAGACACTGGAACAAATTTCCCAGATAAATTGTGGATGTCCCATCACTGGAAGGTTTCAAAGTCAGGTTGGACAGGACCTTGAACAACCTGATTTAGTGAAGGACATTCCTGCCTGTGGTAGATATTTCAAGGTCCTTTTTGACCCAAACCATTCAACGATTCTATGGTCTTCAATGAAAACTAATCCACACACTGGTTTTAGTATCCAATAAAAAACCTAAAATTATCATGATGAAAAGCAGGAGTAAAATAACTGCAACCTTGAGACTGTAACAAAGTGGCAGAACTGAAAAGATCTTAAGGAAGAAATTTAAGTTTGTTGTGGTTGATTTTACTTCACTTGAATGAGGTGGCATTGGTATGCATAGCTGCAGAGACAACATATGTGTGGCAGTTGCTTAATGAAATGGGAGCCATATAAATGAAGGACATAGCTGTACACCTCATTCCACCCATTAGTTCACCTCCACTAAAGTTCTCCGTATCTAGTTTTCCGGAGCTTCTACAGCATCAAACAGCTGCTGCTTTAAAACAGCCAAGGGAAACTGCTACTCTCTCTCTAAAAAAAGCATCCTCAAACAACCAAACCACCTCCTTCTCATCCAAAAAAAACCCCACCCAGAAATATAAAATTCGACAAAACAAACCAAATCAATATAATTTTAAGAACACCCTCATCTTCCTGATCCTTCAGAGTAGATTTATGGCAAGCTCAGCCTCTAACTTTAAAAGTTAGAGTTCTCCTGTAGCTCTCCTACAGAAATAGAAGAAATAGGTGTTTTCGTCAGGATTTTTCCTATCAATATCTAAAGTTATTTTTCTCTTATGTGAAATTCATGACAATTCTGAAAGTAAAAACTTCCTGGCACTTTTAAAAGTTTACCTAAACAACTGATCAGCTTTCCAACTAACTTTTATGTTGTAAGCTTAACTATCCTTTATATGGATGTGTCTAAACAATTTTGTTGCTTTATAACAAAAGACAAAAATACAACCCTGCTGCATGTTAGCTACCATAAAATGCACAGAATTGCGCTATCAATGGACCAGTACTTTTCTCTGCTCCTCTCTTTTCAATTACTCTATCAAAGCAAGATCTTTGCTCCTTCCTTTCTGAAACAAAAATACATTACATTCTATTTTATTATACCACAAAAAGGCCATGTCTAGAAGGAAACTCTTTCAGGTAGTAGTTCTATGTCATATTATCTTAAAATACATTAAATAAATATTCATATATGTATATAATTATCCTTTATGTACATTGACAACACACATATATATATACACATTTATATATATGAAATATAGAACTAAGAAATTTTATTTTGACATTAATTTTTTTTTTCTAAAACTCAACTGAACTCTATTTTTTAAAAAAATAAATATTCCCTGAACTAAGATTGAAACAAACAAACTTAGATGAAAGGTAAAGATCAGAGAAGTTCTCAGTCACTGGAAATAAGTACTGCGAACTTATTCAGTAGGTATTCAGCACTGTGCCAAAAACAATGCTTTGAGATTTTCAACACTCATTAGGTTAATTTATTGCAACCAAGTTACATTTGAAGATTCATATTTTTAGCTCTCACACACGTGCATACATATGCACTGCTATGAGGAGGGGCCTTACACAGTGTTTAGATTATTCATTACTGCCAACAAAAATAAAAAATTTGCTGGCAATCTCCAAGTTAAAGAGATATATATCATATAGCATATATATCTTATGCATATATTGCATGCTCTATCTTCTTTCCTCTTCTCATTTCCTGTATTTGTTAAAGCAATTTTTATACCTGCATTCCTACTCACTGTTTTGACTAACTTTCCATTTCTGTTCCCTGGACGTGGTAGCAGTGACTGAATTAAATATGAAGTCAAAAAGAACAAAAAAAACATGGAATGACCTTGAATTGAAACCCACCTGCATTGCATGAGCTTTGGTGCTCTAGCCCTGAAAATCTCTGTCTTTTCATTTCACTCTTTTATGTCACATCATAGGGAAGGGATTTTGAGTATTGATTATCATACATTACAAGCTGCTTGTCTCACCATTAGCCTGTAATTTTGACTGCAACAGCACACAGTGAAGAAAATCGAACAAGGATTTTTGTACTAGTAGCAGAAACTACAAACACGAAGTGAACTATCACCACCAAGGGCCAAATTAATACATATGAAAAAATAGAATCAATTTAAAGGTAAATATATAAATATATATATGTAAAATAGGTTATATGCTGTGCTGTACAGCAAGATGTGCTGGTTGAGTGATATGCACCATCAGTCTTTATCTCTGTGCTTGTCTCCCTCCTGTTGAAAATAAACCCTTAACAGTGCATGTGTGTACAATAAACAGAAGCAGTCTAGAGGTTTTCCTAACTCTCTGGAGCTTTAAGGGTAAACAGTCAAAAGTGCTTTATGCACTTAGGGGAGAACACACACTAAAATAGAACTGCTAAATTATCAGCCATAGAAAGAAAAGGAAACAAGATATCTGTAAACAACAGTCGCCTAGATAGGAAACGTATTCTGGATGGAAATTTAAAGATGGTATAGGATGAAAGTTGGCAACATATAAAATGTAATGCAAGGTATGTGTTTTGGTGCAGCAGAGGACATATCTTACATATTTTATTCTATTACCAGAGGAGTTACATTTAACATCTGCCTTCCATTGCAAGCTAAAAGAAAAAGATTCTTTTATTATGGTATCTACAATTTCCTACACTTTCTTTATAAATGTCGTGAACAGAATTAATTATGGGTACTGATTTCACCCTAAATATATTGCACTATGGAGTTAATTAATTAATGCTTTAGATAGCCTTTCAATGGCTAAAACAGATACCTTATTTCGACCCACTAATTATATGAAATGTGCATAACGATAACAAAGAAGAAGCTCAAGAATTACTATTTTTTTTAAACAGTGACTGGGTGGAAAAATCAAGTCAATAAACACAATATTTTCTCCAATTAAGCTGGTCCCTAATTATTTAAATTAAACATATATACAAAGCAGAAAAACAAATGTAAGGTAAACATCAGCATGCAAAATTTCCAAGACATATTTTATGTACTATACTTACAGGGTGAAGAACACTATAGACTGTATTGAAGTACTCCATGCAATTTAATACTAAATGTCAAGATTCTCATATATGGGAAATCAGACTGAGTGTACATAAATAAATGTATATACACATATACATATATGCTTTTATATATATTTATGTAAATAAATGAATCTTACATATATTTAGAGTCTGATTACCCCTGTATGCAGACCATTTGTTCATCGATAAAATCTAAATAAGAATATGGCTATTTGTGAATAACATGAATAACACTAAATATTTTAAAATACCAGTAGCTTTTGTTATTTTTTAATTGTCCTATTTTTAATTGGCATATCTTTCAGATATCCTCTTTTTTTCTTTCAATGGGGGATGTCTAGTTTTTACTATTGCATAAACACCTTCTTCTAACTGACTAATTTTTTAATTCCTTTCTATAACTGTGGAATCTAAAAATAAGCCTTAATTGTCAGGAATGCTTTGCAGGTTGATTCTGTTGACTGCAATGACTATCAGCTAACAAGTCCAAATAAAAAATAAACCAAAGGACCCATTTCAAAATATATGCTGCCTTCTTTTTGAAAGCATGCTGTTCCACGATACCTTCACTCTTGAAACGCTCTATTCTTCATTGCATTGTAGAGAATAGTAAAGCACATCTTTGATAACCCTTTTTTCACATGACAAAGATCTGTCTATGAATGCATACATAGAGTTCACACAGACTTGTTTAGGAGGTCAAGTCCATTCACCCTTGACGATGTGAATTTGTGTTCATTATTGAAAAGATTTCCATTTAGAATTTTACTCAGTAATGGAACAAAGTGTAAAATTCTCTGCAGCTTATATTTCTCTGGTCTAACCACAAAAACAGTGTTCTTTTCTCTGAGGGTAGTGAGGCACTGGAACAAGTTGTGTCATTCCTGGAAGTGTGCGAGGCCAGGCTGGATGGAGCTTTGAGCAAAGTGATTTAGTGGAAGGTGTCCCTGCCCATGACAGGGCAGTTGGAACTAAATGCTATTTAAAATCCCTTCCAACACAAACCATTCTATGATTTTATTTAAAAAACCTCCACCAACACCAGTACTTGTTTTAGACTAATAAAATCATGTTATGCTTCGTATTTTTAATATCTTAAATAGATATGAAAGATCTGTGTTTTCTGCACATATGTGTAAGCAGATGGACAATAAATGCCACATAATATCTAACAGAGAATGTAATTAACTCTGCTTTTCAGAACTTCAGTAATTCCTAAAATACGACCAAAAAACCTCACAGAATATACATGAAATGGTGGAATTTGTTTGTTTGTTTGTTTGTTTGAAACAAGCAATTGTCTTTACTAGAGAGCAGGAAAGGATATAAGTAGATATTTATTACAGGAGACAAATAATGTGTGCTTTGGCATGTCTTAAACACCGGGTCTATATGACATTTCTATTGAGAACAACCAGCTAAAGCACTACCTCTGTGGCTGGATTTCTGTTTAATTACAATTGATTTTGACATAAATGAGCAGAGATAAACAAATACTTTTATACTTCTCTTGCTGTTATTAAACAGAGCTGTCTCCTATCTGAGTATTTATATTGGCTTGTCTGTTTAAAGGCTCCTTTCAGTCAGGCAAAGCAATTATGTAGCTCAGATTAGCAAAATGACTGGCAGTAAAATGAGAGTGGACTGCCACATTTTTAAAGGTCTTGGATCTCATTTTTTGCTCCTTATATTATAAATACAAGTTTCTGAGGTCCATAATCCTTACATAGTTTCCCACATGTGGTGTTGGGTTTTTGTTTAGTTGATTTTTTTTGCTTGTTTCCTGGGCACCGGATAAAGACAATATATATTTTATATTGTTATGACATAAAATGCTTCAAAAGGAATAAAAACATGATGGCCTATGGATTTAATTCTAGTTCACATTTGTCCCAGACAATAAATATTGGAGGAATATTTCAGGATTACAGGGAGCACTATGGAAAATTTAAAACATTTCTTACAGAAGTATGCTTTAATTAAATACTTACAATTTAATGGAAATCACATATTTTCGTTTAAAAACAATATCAGAGAAAGAAAATATTTGTGTTACCTGAAAATTTTCCATCCTCACAGCGGGCTGGTCCACAGATCCCAACGATGGGTCTTTGGCCTCTGCCTTGCTGTTCTGGAGGCAAATCAGACCTGTGAGTCACAGACAGGGATAGGCTCTGCTTCCAAAATTCACAACAATGTTAAAGCTTCCGCAGCAGAAAAACAGCTTCTACCTGTGGCCCAGACACAGCTCACAGCCCTTGGAATTTTTCACTATTTTTCTCAATGGTACAAATGTATGGTTTTACAGTTGACAGTGAACTCAAAATGGCTAACCAGTAAAAGGTATGTCTCATTTCTTCCTAACAGAGGAGAAAGAAGAAAATGGACACCCTGTCTTGATTTCCAGTGTTTCCCTGTAAGTTGGCTGGCCCTGAATCTAACTTGCAGTGAAAAGACCATACAACAGTCATGAAACAGTCATTTTGGTCTCTTCCCTATCCCACATATGAGAGTCTTCCTAGCGCAGGGCTGCAGGTACCAAATATACAAAGGCTAGCTGTGCCAGCCCTGCACTTAGCTGAGAAGCTACTGGGAAACTTTAGAAATAAGACACATTGATAGTTTTAAACTGTAAATCCTTGTTGTAGAGCCCCAAGCTACTTCCTGAGAAAGAAGGAAAACTAAACTGCAGTAATTAACAGAAGAGAAGAGCCTCATGGATCTTTTAGAAAGCACATCTATAATACAGCACATTTTCACTCTTGATCAAGGCAGTGCCAAAGATATTACAGTGGGATTGTTTCAGCACTAGCATCTACAAAAGCAACAACTCTTAAATCTGAAACCTAACTGAATCTGTGTAATAATTTGCACAATTTGCATGATATTCACATTTTTTTTACTAACTTTATTGTGAGCTAGTCATAATTATAGTATCAATGATTTCCATATCTAATTTACGGCATTTAGTAAATGCTGCATATTGTAGTATGGCAATGTTTATAATCTAGTCATTAACCAGGACCATTGTGAGCCTGCCTATACAAATATTAACAGATTGTATAGCTAGAGACAAGAGGTAACAAGTGATTATGACAAACAAAAGCAACGACTGGGAAGAAAAGACAACATTAATGAAAATATAATCATGCTGTTGACGTTTCCTAAAAATGCCAGTATAAAAGCTCCATAATTTAAAGGAACTATCTCCATCTGTCAGACCACTAAGCTATCGGTGATGCGCTATATGTTACACATTTGAACCTTCCTTACTGTTTGCCAATTATCTCAGTATACAAATCTGTAATTAGAAGGTACCAAGCTTTTCGCTTTGGAAACTTGCCTCAAATTTGGACATGACAACTTATTTACAAATAATGACTGAGAAGGGTATCACTGAGGAGAGAGATGACAGGTTTCTGAAGAACTCTCTATGTCCTTTTGATGACTCTGTTTACATCCTGACTGTAGGTAGACTCTGTTGAGTGGAAGACTGTCAGCCTCTGTGTAGGAGCCTAGTTTTGTCCAAAACAAAATTAGTGCAGTAATGCTCTTCAAATGCTTCCTGTTTTCCTTTGCAAACTCTCATAAAAATAATTACAAAGGGAGCATGGATGCTGAACCGTTCAAAATCTGACCACTTTGGTGAAAGAGAGTATTTTCCTTCACATTCCTGCCAGTATGCCTTGGATTTACATTCAAAATCTCCTTTAACAGCCATAATGAAACCATGTGGGTTTTATACTGATAGATGGAAAATCCTACTGGGTATCATCCTCTGCTTCAAGAGGTTGATGTCGTAAGCAGGTCCCATACTTTGGACTTCATGGAAGGCTTACAATGCATCTGACAGAATAGGAGGAATAACACTTTTCATGATGCTGTTCTTAGAAAAAACAAAACAAAACGACTTTAAGTTGTCTAGACATCTTACGGAGCTCTCACTTGGACATAGAGATGCAGAAATATCTTCTTATAAAAAGAAACAAATTTTAAGAGTTTCATATAGAACTAAGTAACATATTTATTATCATATGATTAGAGGGTCTCTTAGACTATTATTTAGGAGATTGCTGATGTGTTGTTACCACCTTCAAAAGAGATTTGCAGAATGGGATTACCCTTGTGTCACTTTATGAAGAACCACATTCTCTTAGCAATTTAAGTTTCATAATGCTATCCTACTTAATTTTCTGCCTGGATAGTGCTCCAATTAGATCAATCAAAAAATATGATTAACGATGTCTTTTTCAAATCTGGCTCTCTAAATATAACCAGTTTGGCAAAGAGAATTATACATGTAAACAGATTCAATACCACATTTTCAGATTCTCCATAAACAGTGGATTAATTTCTGAAAGACACTTACTGAAGATACCTTCAGAATATTCATATCTTCCTTTTCCCAGATCGTTCATCAAGAACTCTAAGTTACAGGTCGTCTTCTTATATTTCAAGGATTGAGGAGATTATAGATATTAACACCATTAATACAGAAAAATCTCTCCTACTAGTTACTATTATGTGCAGCAGTTCAGCTGCTCAACTGAGACTCACCTTTTTACTTGTCATCTTTTCATTTATTATAGCTTCAATTTCCAAACTGATTTCAGAATACTTTGATGTGATTTCAGAATACTTTGATAGCTTTAAGAAAAATTGTTAGTTTGGGGAACTATTTCCAAAGATGTTCTCATTGTGTATTCTTTGTTTTCACTAATGTCTTCCCTTTTTAAGCCTGGTAACTATTGGAAGCTGTTTTTCTGGTGTCTAGGAACCTCTAATCTGAGCCATGTTCTTATAAAAAGTGTATTTTAGTCTTGGAGATAGACTTAAAAGCTAATTACAAATATCATCGCCAAGTAAGATGTAGCCAGGGTAATTTCTGTTAGCTGTGCCTCAGCTTACTTATCTGAACACCCTACAATGGAAATCAGCAGTGAGGCATTAGATAAGTTAAACACTGCTCTGGTAAAGCAAGTAAAAGATGCAGCTGCTAAATTTAAAGCTGCAGAAGGATTCAGAATAAACCAGTTAACATCAATTGACATCCTTTAAGAAAATCTTTGCAGAGATGATGAAGATACTATACCTCTTGAAATGGGAAAGATTTGCTATAAAATGCAGTAAAACCTATTCTAGATATGGATCATTGTCAGCTTTCTCAGGGTATTTAGAGCAATCTTTTAATTTATGGGAACTTATCACTATAGTATTTACTTGATTTAGGATTTCATATATGCTTTACAATGTGACTTGATTTTAATGGGTCCCCCTCCTCTGAAGCTTTTTTTTTTTTTTTTTTTAATTGGAAAAAAAAAAGGCAAGAGACCCATGCAGTTATTATTTGCTTGAATTCTGACTATCACAGATAATGGAAAGCAGAGAATTCTGATCCCCAATATCTACTGCATGGTTCTTCAAAAACAGCCTCTGGGTTTCCTAATAAAAATGTAGCTTTGCTTTGTTTTTCTTTAAGAAGAAGAATTGCTTTAATTCCCAAGGAGACAAAAATAAAGCACCATATCTAAAAGTAAGACTTAGCCTGACCTTGAAAAAATTCTGTAAGGAATTAAGGTTAGAAAAATTTGTCTTATGGGAAAAAAGATCAAACATTTTTTGTTGGTTCATGCCCACCTGTTACACAGATGCCTGTGCTCAGGAGCAGTATGTATACCACTTCTCAGCTACCTAAGGAACAGTCTAGCAGAGCTCTGAACTTATTTGTAAGCTCTCAAGTGACTCTCTGCAGTTCCAGCTGAAGATGGATACAAGGCAGCTAATTTGCTACCACCAAGGGAAAATGTTATAACATAAAAACATTCCCTCCCTTAGCTTCAAAACTGTTGAGTGCCTAGGGAGCCTGACTATTTGTAGAGCTGATATTATGCATATGCTTCCTCTGTAACTGTTACATGCATACATCTGGCATCTGTCTCTGTGTTAAACAGACTTAATTGTCCCCAGTATTATTATGTAGAAACCCTCTAACCTAGATGAGCAATGTGAAAGAAATAAATTAAAGGATTGACATGATTTTTTTTTGTGGCATTGTTTGTGCATTATTGGCAAGATATGAAATGAACTCTGTACTATGACTACAATAAAAATATTTTAGCTGTGCCTTCTGTGTAACTTTAGGTAGAGATTATGTTCTTGTCTTAGCATGACATTTGCACTTTGTACAGTCTTTTAATCAAACGGGGTTCTTTTAGCTTGAACTATTTTTTCCTATTTATTCTTCTTTTATTTTTTCCTTTATTGGTTGTTTTTGACCCCTCTTTTATCCACATCAGACTTCAGAGCTTTTAATCATTTGCTAGACATAGCTGGAGTGATTCTGAAGATATGTCTTTTCTCTTTTCTTTTCTTTCTTTTCTTTTCTTTTCTTTTCTTTTCTTTTCTTTTCTTTTCTTTTCTTTTCTTTTCTTTTCTTTTCTTTTCTTTTCTTTTCTTTTCTCTTTTCTTCTCTTTTCTTTTCTTTTCTCTTTTCTTTTCTTTTCTTTTCTTTTCTTTTCTTTTCTTTTCTTTTCTTTTCTTTTCTTTTCTTTTCTTTTCTTTTCTTTTCTTTTCTTTTCTTTTCTTTTCTTTTCTTTTCTTTTCTTTTCTTTCTTTTTTTGGTGTTATTAGGGGGACTCTACATGTTAGTACATTATTCAGATCACTGTTGCCAGCAGAGTCAAGACTCAGGCAAAGCTCTTGATTTCAGATTTCAGTATAGCTTTAAAAGATCAAAGAGCATGGAAAATCTTGTTCTTTGGTTAGACAGACCATACAGAACAGTAATACTCTGAAAGATGGAGGTAGCTGCATAGAACTAATACTAAATTGAAGGCCTTTTGAAGTTACTTTAACCTTTGTGTCAATGTTCATCTCAAAATCCTCCAGGAAAGTTAAAAAAAAAAAAAAAAAAAGAAGTTTTTAATTGAGAAAACATACAGAAATGAGTTCTTCCTGTAAAATAAGAGGGAGAAATAAAAATGCAAAAAAAAAATCTGGTTTGACATCTGAAAAGATGAAGCAAAGATGAAGTATCCTCAAGGTGCTTCTTCTACTAAGATTTATTCCTTTGAGCAAGTCTATAAAGCATAGACTTTCCTAATGCAACTGTACCTGCCAATCTATTTAGGACTCAGAGTGAATCTATTCCTACAGCTGAGATCTTCTGAAGAACCTGACTTCCTCCTTATCATGTGCATTAAACCCTACGGGGGTAGGAAGACAGGCCATAGGTTTTTCACCCCTCCTGTTAAAGCTTTATGATCATGCAACAGGGAAGCAAACCAGAGAGAGCTTCCATTTAAACTCCTGTTTAAGGGAGAGTTCTTTTCAGTCAAGGGACTGAATAAAAGCCCAGAGGATGTAGATTCAGATGTTGAATATTAGCTTCATCAGTGACATAGCAGCAGCTATAAAAAAGAATAATTTCTTTCAAGAAACAGAGAAAGTCACATAATCTAATTTTTGACAATTCAAATTAGACTAGAATTCTTATGCCATCTCCGGAGACAATGGAGAAGGATGGATTCAGAGAGCCATTTAGAATGTCATTGAAAGGCTCCAGACCTAGAACACTTCATAGGTAGGTATACCTATCTTCACATGCATGGAGTTGATGTCCTGAAATTGTCTATGTCTCTGTTAGGGATATATATCAATTAGGCTGCCTTTTCTCATAAGCTGAGTTAAGCTTTTCAGAACTTAGAAAATTGTCCGCTTTGAGTCTAAAAGCCCAATATTTCTTAAACTAATGTAGGAGGGATTGAGGTGTGTAGCTCAGCAACAAGTCCCCGTTTCCACAATGTGCCCTTAAAGAATATTGTCCTACCATGGTAAGAATATAGTCCCTTTGCAAACTAATAGTTACGTGATACCAGGCACACATAACTTCTGGGAAATCCACAGAATATTTGTCAGATCAAGTTTGATGGTATTTTTCCACTGAGCTGTTTTCACAAAAAAAGCAAACAAATTTCCTTCTTCCCTTATACTGTGCTAGCATGCTTATAACAAGCTACTACTATTTCTTTTAAGAATTAAGGCTTGTGACAAATTGCTGCACTTTAAATGCCTGAAGTAACACATTGGGATTTGATGTTCTTCATTGAGGAAAATTGTAGCTGATCCAGACCCCTCTTGCAGCTGCAGCCCTGACTCCAAGTTCATATCAGAAGCATAGCAGTGAGTGACTTTGCTGATGTATAGATTCTTCCACAATTAAAAAAAAAAAAAAATTGCCATGGTGTGAAGTGGCATTTTATTTTACTTTTATTCCACAAATTTAGCAAGAGAAATCCAGATCAGATATCAACTCTACTTTGTCTCCAGAGCAACCCAGCACATTTCCAACTTAACCAGAACATCATTCTGACTCCTGAAGGAATCTGGGGGCAGAGGCAAATCCTCTGTCCAGCCATACCTTGCCTTTTGCAGCCCAGGCTCTGCTGACTCACAGATCTAGCTGAAACCTGAAGGCAGCAGAGTATGTCCAAACACCTTGCAAATCTATTGATATAGAGCAGCATATTTGGAGTTCCCACCAGTTGCTGATTCCATTCTCAGAAAACTGATCTCAAATTTTTTATTTTAAGGCTGAGTAAGACTGAACTCTTTCATTCATTAAATCTGTTGCTTTCAAAATCAGCCCAAGTATTCCTTCTTTAAATAAATTTTCAGTTAAAATCTGGCATGTGCTTTTTGATTCAACAACGTTAAGCTGGTATTTCTCAGAGTCTCAGACTATGATGATAAACAACTGTCAACAACTTTGTTCATAAAATACCAGCTACAGTCCTCTGAAAAGCTGATACACTTATTTAGCAGTTTTCTTTAAACATAATCAAGTGGAAAACCAATGATGGTAATCCTGTAAATGGATCTGCGTTATCAAATGATCTCATGAAATTTTACCACAGATCATAGATTTGATCATCCATCATAGATTTAGGGACTGCAGCCTATTGGTCTCTTGATATACAAATAAATTCAGTTCCAGCTTGACGTTACAAACTATCTTCAACGAGTTCATTTGCTGTTCATTGCATCTGCATTTCAAGAGGCTTTTCAGGGCTTTTACTGGACAGAGAAGCAAGGCTAATATTCATAAGATACATTGAGATAGAATATGCCAATGTAGATATTTTCAGGTTTAGACCATATGGGTTTTTTTGGTAGCTAAGGGCTACTAAAAAGAAAATAATTATATTAAATAAAAAAAGGTAAAACTAGCATGGGAAAAAAAGGGCGATTCTTTGTTAGGCTAAACACTCTGAATAAAAAGATCTTATGTAAGCCTGATTTTCAAGACAAAAAAAAAAGAGAAAAAATAATATATTAAATTTAAATGTTTATGTAAACCATCTTCCCTAAATTTTCCTATGACTAATTCATTAGAAATTAATTTGTTTGAAATCTTTCTTTGAAAAAAATCATATCTAAAATAATATATTTACTCTGCTTACTGTGAAAATCTGTTTTCTAAAACAATCAGCAAATGTTCTGGAATGTAATTGCCTATTAAATTTCAAAGAAGAAATCAAAGAGGGGTAAAAATACAGGATAAAACATTTCACACAGGGAGGGATATGTATATTTCAGTCACTTTTTATTTTCTGACTTTGGAGAGGAAAATAAAGCATTTTCTATAAGCTTTCAGTGTCCCAGTTAGCCTGCTCTAACTATGATGACAACATGCATCTTTGATGACATGGATAAGTACATCTAAAATTCAAGCCTTCCTTCTAGCAAAACTGTAATCCAGTACAGAAGGTCAATGACAACCTGCCTTTTAAGGCCAACTGTTTGTAAGTAGTAAAACACCATTTTCTTGTTAGGAATTTTCTCTCTGCTTTGCTATCTGATTTCTGCAGGGACATACATCTATTTACCACACTAAATCCTGTTGTTCATCTTTGGCATGTAACATATACTTTATTCATTTACTAGAAGTAGACAAACAGAACTGGCTTTTTTTGCCCAGTAGTCTCCAAAGACTCAGCCAACTCCAGCTAATCCCCTCCTGCTTATTATTCAGCAATCAGTGTCTGCCAATAGGATTTGGAAATCCCAAAAGACAATGTTTAAAGGGAAGGGTTAAATTCAACTTATGTAATGCCATTCTCTGTTCATGGGATAATTCATCATATCCAAGGAATCTGTTCCAAGGAGGGACCTAAGGCTGCCAATTAAAATAAATTAAACTAGATGGACTGCCATCTGAGTGAATGAGATCTCTACCATAATCTGAAGCGACTTTATTAATGGTGAGAAACTATGTTGGTAGAGACAGTTCTTTTAATCTTCTCCAAAGGACCTCATATTCCTTGCAGAAAGTTGCATTTGGGAGGTCTAGAGCTAAGCTCCCTGAGAAGCAAGGATATTAAGAGAAACCTGCTGGGGTACTTGATTTAACATTAAAGTGAATTTATCAGCTACTCTCAACTTTTGAGAGGCTAATTGAATTATCAAAGACTGCAATGGGGAATGTAAAGCCTTCTGAGAACAGATTTGTAATATAGATAAAATCCTTAACTCATGTCATGTGATTATCTTAAAATGTCGAAACAGCCTGGGTGCTAAAACACACCTGAATTTCAGATTTCTTTTGCCTGTCTAAAGCCTCTTTCTACCCACCAAAATTATGGGAAAAGTCAAGTATTTGAGAAAAAAGAAAAAAAATATTTAAAAACATCTATTCTGTGTCCCCTTTCAGTGTCTTCAGGTGTGCTAGGTGGTTAGGGTGATTTCCATTAAATTTGTTGCCCTAGGAACTAGGGTAAGTTCCATTGAATTTGTTGCTCAACTGTTTACAGCAAAATTTTTAATCTTTCAGTTTTTAAAGGCTTACAGAAAGAATATACAACTTCCCTCATTTTCAGTGAGACCACACATGACTAAAATGAAAGATGAATGCATCATCTTCATGAACCAGGACATATAATAGTGATGGAAAAGTTGCTATTAGCCTAGACAATAATTTCCTTTGTGATGGTTCAACCTTGCCTAAAATTTTGCAAGATAATTAACTTAAAATTTATTTTTATTTTTTTAATTATGTCACTTCCATATATCTATTGGTGTGGAATTGTGGAACAGATCCTGGCTAAAAAGACTAATGGATTCGGAGTGTGTGAGTCTGAAATAGTTAAGGACCAAAGGCAATCTACTGTATCCCACTGACATTTTGCAAGAAACTTCCTTCATATAAATAAACAGTAATGTTCACAAGGATGTTGTTGGATTGATATCATAAAGCTTTTTCTAAAATACCTCCATTGTCACATGCTTTTTGAAACATGTATGATAAGTGCTTAATTACCCCACTGACAATTATAAAAAATACTTAGAAAAAAAAAAAGTTAAAATTCAAAGTATGAGTAAAGCTTTCAGGACTATCATGGCAGAGCAAAAGATATAAGACTAATTTTGTAACTGTTAACTTCCTATGCTGCGATCAAATGCAGTTACAAACACCTGGAGGAAATCACTCCGTGAAGAGGTGAAAAGAGGTGATTGTAAGAAGTGTGAATACAATTCTATATCCATAATAAATTCATTTCAGAGAGCAAGGACATCTGTAAAAATGCTTTCTCTTACCAAGAAGCTTTAGAGATATTTGAGAAAAACCAGGTAAAGAATCACAAAAGAGGATAATGTATTAAGATGCTGTAAGGCATCAGAAAGAACATGTACTGTAATCTTATTCTATGATAAAAGTGTATCCTGTCACATGAATACAACCGGTGACACAATTGTGAGTAATTAGTAATTATACCAAGAACCAACAGCTTATCTTTATACACAAAGCAAAGATCTGTGGCAGTCTCAATACATGCTGTGTTGTTTGCATTGTCCCTTTTATGGAGGCCTTTATTTATTTTTTATTTATTTCCCTTTGTATTTATCTCCCTTTTGTGAAGACTCTTTCATTTATCTCCTTCTTATAGAGACCTCCTATAAGAATAAGAGTGTATAATCCATTATTCAGTCAAGTGGACCTGGGACCAGATCAGGAGAAGCTCAGGTGCCATTAGTATCCTTAATTTATTCCTCTAAATAAAAATGCTCTATTTTTATAAAGGGAAAGAGCGAGACAGCAGCCCCCTGAGTTCAATTGATGTACATTTTTTCAACATACACAGATCAAATGTCTTTCCAGCATTCCAAGAGCCTCAGAAGAAAGTTTGCTTCTCCCTGATTTTTGGAGAGCCATTTCACTGACAATTGCAGATTTAACGGAATATTCTGTGTTGGAAGGGACCCACAAGGATCTTCAAGTTCAACTCGTGAGTGAATGGCCTATACAGCAATTGAACCCCAAACCTTTGCAGTATTTGCACCATGCTCTGACCAACTGAGCAAATCTTAGTGGCCCTCATCTTTTCACTTTCCATCTGTCAACAAAGGAAAATTAGACTTTTTCAAAATTCTGAATATTTTTTGCAAGGCTGGTAGGGGCTTTGAGCAACCTGGCCTAGTGCAAGTTTTGTCTGTCTGTGGCAGGGGTGTTGAAAGAACATGGGTCTTTAAGGTCTCTTCCAGCACAAGCTATTATATGATTCCCTGATTCTATAATCTTTGTCCCACTAGTATTCCTATTCATGACAGTTCTGTCCCCGTTGAGATGCTCCAAGGGGCTGTTAGTGTCCCTGTGCTTGGTTCTGTTCACTAGACTGGTTTCTGTTGCACTGCATACAAAGATAACAATGGCCACAAATAACACATAGTGCCACGAGCAGTGGAACTAATTAAAGCTTCTTTTCTGAAAATTTTTGTATTGACTAACATGTCTTGGAAGGCACAGTCTGCTTGTAGCTTTCTAAGTAACTGAGGCATTGTTAATGACTCTCTTCAGTCAAGAGTCTTCAGCATCTAATAATCTGTGACATCAGTTTTCCACTGATATTGAACACTTATATAGTCCATTACAGCTGTCTGCATCCACAAAATTTGTGGAAACTTACTTTTGAGTCCTGCACCCTTGGATAGATACTGGTTCAGAAGTTATGAGTAATCAGGGAAATGTGCAAACACATAATGTAATTTAATGGATTTATTAATGAAACCCCCTGAAAATGTATGTAAAAAAATCAAGTTATTCTTTCCATAACTGTTGTTGAAAGACTGATTTCCTTACACAGGATTTTTTTTTTTCCTTGAATATCTGGAACAGACTTAGGAGATCATTAATGGTACCATAAACTACTTATTGGCCAAATTTTTCAAATATGGCTTTCTAAGCAAATCAATGTAAAATATGTTTAAATGACTGCTCATGGAGAAGCAGAGTATCCTGATTATTCTGAAGAAACTCACTTATTATCAGATTATACTGAAACAATTCACTAAAATGTCCAGGTCTACTCTGACATTGAAATAACTCAGACACTTCCACTTGATGTACAGTATTGCTCTGTGTTGTTTATAGGTGTACACATTTACACCTTGGCAAGGAATGCCAGAGGAACATAGCACCAGATTCTGATTCTTACATGCCTCCAAGGAAAGTGTCTGTGTGTGAGATAGGTGACCAACTTCTCACTCTAGCATATGGAGAGAATCAACATGTGCATGCTAATGTACATATTTACAGTTGATTTAAATCCCTAATTAGGTGCATGAATATGGATCAAATTGGCACTCCAAATATCTAAATATAGATGTGGGTTACAATCTTTTGGCAGAAATACTTGAAAATACTTGGTTTCCTACCCTAAATACAGTCTTCTGTAACAAGAGACTTTGCAAAGAATTGTCAGTGATTATGAACAGAGCTGCAGAAGTGGCATCCAATTGGTTTCTTTTTGTTTCTCTGTTAGGGAAAGTCCTATTTTGATTAATCGCTCTTGCTACAAAAATGTGCTATTTTTTCACAGCAGTTTTCAAGAAAGCTGTCTTGAAATTTCTTGGAAGACAGGCTCCAGCTTGTTGTGCCCAACTGTGTTACATCACGTAACAACACGCTCACACATGATTAATGAAAACTATATCCTCTTACACAAGTCAAGAAAGAACTAATTCAATTCACTTTAAAATTTCTATCCATTCCATAAGAAAAAACAATCTCCTAGTGCTGCTTTAAAAATCAAGCAGATTAGCTTCTGTGCTCAACACTTGGAGCAAAGGACAAGAAAAAGTTTCAAAAGATAATAGAGGCCAAGAAGAGGCCAACATATTTCTGTCAGAGCAAAACATAAATGTTAGGGGGAAGAAAAAAACAAAACCTGAAGAAATGCTAGTGCTAAGAAGCAATTCCATCCTCCAGTATGAACTATATTATAGACCTCCAGCCAACAATAAATATCACTTATTGGATACAATTTTAATTCAGTAGCATCCAAGATCAGTTCACATGAGGAAGGCAAATTTATTAAAATAAATTTTCAGGCCAACAATCTTTAAACCCAGCAAGCTTAAGCATTTAATTTTCTACATGAGTAGAAAAAAAATCTTTTAAAATGGAGAATTTGTCAATGGGTCAATATAAAGAATTCAAAGCACAAGCAAAAATTTACAAATATGTACATAATATGTGATGGCGAGCATGCAGTAAAGGGAATGTGGGGTATACAGCTGCTTTTTCTAAAGGCAACATTGTATTAAAACTAAAGTAAAATCAAAAAGGAATCTATGATCATAAAAATCTTATAGACTGTCTCATAAAACATTTTAAACTAAACTTTTTGTTATTTAAATTGTGCTGGTTAAATTCAGTTGTGTTAAGCATGGCTTTGTTTGATTGTTTTGGATTTTTTCCCCAACTGATATTACACAAAAGTAGAAAATAAAATGTTATTTGTATAACAAGCTCTACACAAGACAACATTTCAGCACATTTTAACTTGAAGACTGTTTTACCAACATTGGTTCTGTCCTAAATATATAGAAAAATTACACAGCTGTAATTGCTTCCATATTCTCAAGTAAAGAATTAAGTATTCTTGGTGGGAAAAAAAAAAAAAAAGAAAAAGAAAAAAAGTGGTGAATTTTAAAAGATGTCCAAAAGTGGACTCTGGCTAAGGTCTAACTGACATTGTTCCACACATCTAGAGTTTTGCTCAAAAGGGGGTGAGCTGAATTGAATACAGAAGGACTTTTTATCCTATGCACATCTAGAGGATATATAAGCTATTGCCAAATATCTAAAAGAAATATGTTATTAATAGCTACTTTTATTTATTTATATTTTATTCTTTGGTCTTTTGTTTCTCATCTTGATCTTCTGTTTTTTTCTGCCCATGTTTCTCTTATTCTGTTCCCTCTGCAAAATGTGTAATGTTCTATCAATGCTATTTAGAGAGTTGGCATATGGTTTTCTGAAGTCACCACAATTTTATTTCTTCATTAAAAAAAATACCCAGAACTAAAAATGAAACATAGAATTAATCTCCAAATCTGAACAGAAACCTGAATGATTATCACCCTTGGTTATTTTAGTTTGAATATTTTAATGAATTCTGAGGGTTTCCCTCATGAAGTGCAGATTTAATAAAACCATAATTGTATACTGACTGCAGCTACATGACACCAAATGAGAGTCAGTCACATTCACTCACATAGGCAAAAAGCAGTAATACTGTTTAAAGCTTTATGGTTTTGGTCAGGTGTAGCATTTCTCCCAGCACAAACAGGCAGGCTGTAAATGAAAAACTTTCTCATTCTCAGCTGAAATTTGTGTCTTTCAATAAAGTAGGTAATAATAAGACAAAATATTTCATGCTTTAGCAAAAACTGCCTTTTCAATAAATTTAGACTGGGTAGTAATGAGCTATATTGTTCAGGGTTTAATCTGTTCTTAAAAAAAGAAGTGGGAAGTCATTCTTCTGCCCTGCTCTCAGGTATTAAGTCCGTACATCTTTTATGTTGACAGTTCAGCTTCAGGCTATAAAATAGAAGAACCTGTTCTACATCTACTATTTAAAACAAGAGCAGAAAAACTAAACCTCCATCAATCTGCTGTCTTTGTTTTATGCCTTATCTGTGGCAAAAAATGAATCATAAGAAAGATTTGTTCTGATTCTACAGACAGATCCATCAACCTACCAGTACCCATGAACCATGCATTCCTGCAGAGATTGGTGCTAATGATGTAGCTGGGACTTTAAACATAACATCAAATTACTGCTATTCATTTGCAATCTTTAATAGGAATGTATTTTGAGAAGGTGCATGCACACAGCACACCCAAAGTACTACAGGTTCACAGGGCCTTTTTTTACACATCTTTACTTCTTTCAAGTAGCCTGCTTTTTTGAGACCTCTCTCAGGACCAAAACGAAGACAGTGATATCATTTTGAACAGGTTTTTTATGTCCAAATGTCTTAAATGCAAAATTAATACAAATATGCAGTTTCTTCACCAAATTATTTGTAAAGTCTTGAAGAAATAACTGTCTATCAAGCTCTGATATGTGATTTTTTTAAGTTGTAACTTTTCAAAAAACAATCCCTACACATTATAACCTCACATGTAAATTTTGGATCACAAGAGAAGCGGCTAACAGATGAAGTAATTGCTCACCTGAAAGAAGCAGATCAACAGACTGAAGTCTACTTGTGATGGTATGTAGGGTGAGGATAGCAAAGGAAAGCAAAGTCGGGAATGATTGAAAAATAAAATATTTTCAGTTAACAAGAAGAAAATTAAACTTTGGAGAAAGGATTCATTTCACATCTGAATCGCTCTTCCAAAATGGTCTCTGATTTTATCTTAATCCTGTGAATAGCCATATGTGTAAAAGTGTAGTAGTAGTTGCAATAAAGCACACGATATATTAGTCAAGGGCCACTGCAGAGTGTATTCAGGAATAACTCTCACTCAGGTAAATAATCAGGATAAAACGGAATGTACAGTGTAGCAGTGATGCAAATGATTTAGTGTAGTGCCAACATGTAGCTTCAACCCCATTTTTAGATAGCTCTATCCAGAAATTTCTTAATGAATTCAGACCCAGTGCCAGAAAATATCAACTAAGTGGAAAAAAAAAATTGAGACAGTCTTAAAAAAATTGTAGTTCTTTTGGCTTTAAAATATGACACAAGTGTGAGAAACATAGAAAACATGCAAGTATAGTTTGATGGCATTTATTCTGTAAAGATTATGAAAAATGTATCTTGTATGGATTATTTGGATATTTGTAAAGGATGAAGAAAGCAGCTAATTACATAAGCTATCAACAACTTCCCATGAAAAGAGCTTATAGGGTTTCTGACCTGATATGATATTCATTTAATCTAATTTATGAAACTGCTTGAGGAAACATTCAGCTGCTTTCTTGAAAGACTGACTTGGGGATTATTGGAGCTGTATAATTGTTCAGCTGATCAGACTTAAAAAGAAACATTTTGTTTTACATTAATCTTGCAGAAATGGGCAATGAATTTGAGAAATAGATTGCTGTCTAAAAGTCTTGCCAAAAAATGTCTAGCTGTGAGCAACCACAACTATTTTTTTCTAACAGTCTCATTTTCTTATTTTCAATCTTTATTCAACATCTGTTTTCTCCCCTCCTCTGTAACATAATTATGCAGAAATCCAGCATAAAACAGGTTGAGCAGTTAATAACAGGCAGCTTAAACATTTTTTTCCATTGATGCACTGCAGATGTTTCCTTCTTTTTCTTTTTTTTTTTTTTCCTTTGGCTTCTCATCTAATTTGTATACATTTCTATCATGATCTTGAATATGTTCTCATAACATATGGAAGCACCTGAAAGTAAGTCTGGAAAATGCACATGTTTATAAGGCTTTTATTGGTTATGTAGCACATTTAGCAGGAAAGCAGAGTTTTTCCATATACTGTTGAAGGAATTTGACTGAGATCAGTAGTCTGCCACAACAAGAAAGACTTCCACACCTTTAAAAATATTCTGTATAAAGGTTTGTAGTCTTTCAGCATGTTTATGTGTATGCATTCTTTTTCCAAGATAAGTTCACTTTTCTTTTTATTTGACCTAAAGTTATCTCAAAAGTAGTCATGGCTACTATAAAATTAAATATATAAATATTCTTCATTTTACAAATACTTAATTTCAGTAATTAGAACTTGACATCTAGCCTAAAGGAGATGGCAAAATCTTATACTGGCAGATATTCAAAATGTCCACCAAAATATAAGGGTTCCTCCATGCAGAGGAACAGGTACAAGATGCTGTTTTCCCCTTAATTTCCAAAGGATATTCTTATTATGATAAACAAAGGATTTTAATTCATCTAGAAAAAAATGTTTAAACAAGTTGAAGTAATTTTGGAAAAAATACTAAAATCCTAGGAAATCTTCAGTTCACACAAACAAAAAATAGAAGATACAAATTACAAAAGACAATGCTATGCAGAAATAGAATGGATTTCATTTTATGTGGTACATGTAAACAAAACACAGTGAGTGTAATTGAATATACAACCTACTGTAATTAGGGGATTCTATCTTCAGGTTCACATAAATACTGGAACTGGAATTATTCCTTCAATGGTGAATGAGTTTATATGAGATGTATTTTAGCAAGCCTGGTAAGAGTAAAAGTTTTCCCCATGGGTTTAATAATGTGTAACTGTTCCTGGTTGAAAACTGAGGACTGGACAACTTGGGGTTTTTATTCAAACTGTCATTGATTTAGTTCTATATACTTGGTATGGCAGAAAACTATTGCATATTTTCCATATATTCTGGATTCTTGTGCAAAAATGTTGTTTTTTAACATTTTTCAACCTATCTGCTGCATGAATTTTTTTATATTTATTTGCACTCCATATTTAATGTATTATATACAATATGGATGAGATACTACCCTTTGTTACTGAGACACCACATAATCTGATGGCTTCTGCTGAAGGAAAAATATTATTTGCTTTCATTTTTCTCACAAGACATGATGAATAGTTAAAAATTAAATAGTTAAATAGCACAGAAGACACATGTAAATTCCTAGTTTACCTATGAAACATTTATTCTTTAAGAGGGCCACAAACCTGCAGCTTCTAAACTGTCATTTTAAAGTAAAAGAGAAATTCTGCCATCGAATAATGGCATACCTAGTAAAGTAAGTTTGACAAAGATGGATAAAAGGATGTTTCTTAACTAAATATGAGTTTTAAAGATATCTGAAACATTAGTATTTTTTGAAGGGCATAATTACATTTAGGAAGTTACAGATTATGAAATTATTTAATTTTCCTTTGTTTCTCTGAAAGATGGCTAATTTGTCTCTAAGACAGAAAGTTAACAATCATTTTCAGCTTAAAAAGTAGCCCCAAAGAGCAAAAGACCAAACCCAGAAAAGAAATGCCCAACCAAAACCAAACTCCAATTTCAAATGCCCCTTTTTTCAAAAGGTAAGAAAAAGCATTTGATATTTTTTAACAGCTATTTAATGCTAGAAGCTGCTTTAATAATGAAAGATTACATGGATAGCTTTTGTAATGTGCCCAGTCAAGTTAGCCATAAATATGTGCATACAAAACAGAAAAATTCTTTTGTAATGCAAAATATTACTTTGCTAAAAAATATTATTCTCATGAAGGAGTTCTTCAGTATACTTGAAAGGCCTATCTTGATAGTTGCACTTTTAAATTATCGAAGTTGCAGAAAACTCTTGTTGTTCCACATCGTCCTCACCTGCCCCCAGCAAAGGAATCAAAGCAGAAGAGGAAGACTGGAAGCAGAAGTACGTGGGAAGAAACTGAAAGACATCCTGCATCCTGTATATTGCAAAATTACCCCGAAAATCTGCTTAGAACTACCTGCCATGGAGCGTGTTGAAATTTAGAGTGCCCTCATGCATGCCTAGAAAATTGGGATTCTTGGAATTAATCCATCCAGACTGCACTTTAATGAAGTTTATTAGATTAATTGAGGATGGGGAGGGAAGAAAAGTGAGAAAAAGAGGAAAAAAAAATGTAGCAGCACCTTCAATACAAACACAAAAAGCTCTTTTATATGGGATAAACACGACTGTGCGATGGTTTATGGTAGAGATTTTCTGCACACCACCATCATACCTGAAGGGAGCCTACAAGAAAAATGGAGACTATTTACAAAAGCATTTAATGACAGGACAAGGAGGAATTTCTTCAAACTGAAAGAGAGTAGCTGTAGATTAGATATTAGGAAGAAAATCTTCACTGTGAGGGTGGTGAGGCATTGGCACAGGTTATTCAGAGAAGTTATGGATGCTCCAACCCTGGAAGTGCTCAAGGAAGATTGGATGGGGCTCTGAGCAACCTAGTTTAGTGGCAGATGCCCTGCCCATGGCAAGGGAGTTGGAAGTTTTATGATTTTTAAGAACCATCCTAAACCATTTTATGATATTGTGAAAAGTATATTTTACACAGGTTTAATTTATCTGTTCTTTTATTTCCTTCTTTTTCAATAATTGAAATTCAAGACTTTTCCTAGTATTCACCAACAACAGAGATTTTGCAATTTCATTTAGGTAATCTTTTTTACAACAGTAAAAATATATTTACTACATACACAAAAGATCACTGCAAAGTTCTACGAAGCCACAATACCTCTCAGAATAACGTCTTCCTGTCTCTGTGGAGGGAATTTTTCCTGACTTTAAAATATGCTTTTTACAAAGTTGGCAAGTCTCAGTTAGGGTTTGCTGATATATCATTTAAATTATTTTCAATTTTCAATATTTGTGCTGTTCTATGATTCTGATAATTGTCTTCCCTCCTCATGAGACCTGATTTGTTTTCTTACCTCCAGATTTATCCACTTTAGAGTTTTCTGACATTGTTGTCAAAGTTCTCAGAAAAAAAGTTTTATCTGGTATTTGCTTCTTGAGTCTTTAGTCTTGTAAATAAAACTTTCTGTACAACGCTACTTTTACAAACTTAATATTATAAAATATATATTTATATACAGAACAAGCTGTTCTGGTATGGTAATTTAAAATAATAGTACCCATTTATGAATCTTTTAATAAATAATAGAAAAATAAGTGAATTGATACGTCATTTATAATTGAATCATGCAAGGTGTGTGTCTACCAAAAAATCTCAAACTTCAATACAGTTATTCACAAAAAGTAAAGAAATTCATCCCTAAGAAAATGTTAATCCAAAAAAATATGAATGTGCCCTTTGCAGCTAAGGAAGGCAAACAACGTTGACTGGAAGGTGGCTGGCTCCAATCCTAACTGGAACAGACATTCAAATAAGTCATCTCCCTTTTCTTTGCAAAATGAATATTCTAAAAAATGCTGAGATTCACCAACTAATAAAACTGGCATCCTCTATCCAGTCATCTAAATCCTGAGTAAGCTCAGGAAAATGTTAATTAATTAAAAAAATCTTCACAAGTTTAATATTCTTGAAAACTCAGTCTGGACTTGGATTGTGGACTAGACTTGGCAGTACATTGAGTGTTGATCTAAAGAGAAAGATAAGACATTAATTATTCTTATACTTCTCTACTTCTGGGTTGTTAAATATTGTCAGCCACAAGATCTATCTAGCTTCTCTGGTCTGGGAAGAATGTGCTATACCTTTCTGTCAGAAATGAGCAATAGCAGTACCTAACTAGACCTGCACTTGCGGTGAACAGTATAATTATCAGTGTACCTTCAGGTCTTACCTAAATACCACCATTAGATCATATATCATGTATATTACCTGATGTAATTCATACAATATGGACTGAAAAGAGAACAGCTTGTGTTAGCTGACAGCTTTTTCTCTCTTTATCTCAGGAAGATGATGCTACCTTCACCAGGGAGATACTTGGAAAACATCAGCTTATGAAGGCATATTTACTAGTTCAGCAGAGCAAATGGTCTTAAAAGACTCACAAAGGTATTGTGAAACTCTCACAACTATATTCTAGTCTCCTGGGCTGAAATTCTACCAGTATACAGAATAAAATAATCTGTGTTCTGGGAGGCCTACATTGCTTAGACATGTAAATTGGCAAGTTGGTCCTTTTATGCTCCCTACCTAGTCTGTGGAAAAAGAGAGGCTCTATCAGAGAGAATTTCAGTTTAAATATAGAGATTCAAACACTATTTGAATAAGGGTTTTTTTTCTTTCTTTTTTTTTTTTCTTTCTTTTCCTTTCGGCTACCAAAACTTAGGAAAAAGAATCTTTAACCTCATGAACTTCAAAGAAGCCAAATGCACTGCATCAGTACTGGGAGATGCATGGATTGAGAGCAAGCCCTGCTGACAAGGACTCAGAGTTTCTGGTGTATGAAAAAGTGGACATGACCTGTCAATGAGCATTCACAGCCCAAAAAGACAATGGTGTCCTGGTAGCCTGTGGTCAGCAGGACAAGGGAGAGGATTCTGTCCCTCTATGCCACCCTCATGAGACTCCACCTGGGGTGCTGTGTCCAACAGTTATTCTAAGCACAAGAAAGACATGGACCTGTTAGAGAGGGTTTAGAGGTGAGCCAAAAAAAAGTCAGGGGGCTAGAGCACCTCTCCAGGTCTGTTCAGCCTGGAGAACAGAAGGCTCTGGTGACACCTTACAGCAGCCTATCAGTATTCATATGGGGGTTCATAAGAGAAACGAAGAAAGCCTTTTTACCAGGGCCTGTGGTGACAGAACCATGGTCCAATGGCTTTAAACTGAAAGAAGATATGTTCAGATTAGATGCAAGGAAGAATTTTTTTCACAATGAGGGTGTTGAGTCCTGCTTTTGTTAGAGAGATTAGACTAGATGATCTATAAATGTCCCACACCATTCTATGATTCTCTGACTACATATGTCATGTATCTTAACTTTTATGTTCTTTATTAGTATGAAGTTGTCACAAACAACAGCCTATAAAGCCTTGGCTACAAAACTGTCTCAGCCAAGGAGCAAGTGTTAGGCCCTTGCTCCAGTCTTCAGTACTTTGTATGACATGTCCTAGTTCAAAGAGAACTACAAATCTTAACAAGATTTAGAATCCTTTGGGACAGAGGGTACCAAAAAGGCATTAATTTAATGGCACGCTCAGCGGTTTTGTCCATCTAGAGAGAAAATGACAGAACTTAAGTCAAGAGCTTAATACACTGCTGGGAGGTACTCAGAGACTGCTGTGATGAGTATCAACAGAATGAACAGAAATATCTAATACATAATAAAAGCAGTTTAGGAAAAGGTTGACTTTCAGAGAACTACCTGCTCTTTTCATGATACCTTGGCAGTATATGTGCAAGGCATACATATATATATATTTTAATAATCCTTTGTTTTTTCGCTACTACACAGTAATTATAGCTATCTCCTCTTTTGCTCTATGCCCATTTGACAAGCATGATTTCTTCAGAAATAGATACATGACTTTCACTTCCAAATTGAAAATATGGCTGAAAGGCCTGGTTGCTTTTAAGTTACTACATTTTGCAAGAACAAACAAGAATACTAATCATGAGAATGAAACAACTAACAAACAAAACTAGCAGCAAACCATCCTGCTGGATGGCAGTACACTGGAATGAACACAGCATGAAGATTATTATATAAAAGATAAATAATGAGGTGGATCACAGAGTGCAGTTACTGTTACACTTTTTTCTTGTTGGACTCTTGTTTTGAAAGATAAATTTAAGAAGTAATCTGAAAAAACAAACAAACAAACAAACAACCCCCCTCAAAAAAAACCCAAACAAACAAACAGACAAACCCAAAAAACCCCCACAAAAACAAAAACCACAACCAAAACATAAAAAGATGGTTAGGGCAGGAAGGATTTGGGGCCATTAACCTTGACAGAGTTGTCTTTGCCCTGAGCAGTCTTTTTGCTTTCATAACGTGAGCCACCAATGTTCATTTGGAGACTGAAATGAAAATACAATCACATTTCACTCATGGACTAGTACTTATGTCTTGTTAAATGCCCCCACTTACTCACTGACAGAGACTTGCTCTTGATGAACCTTAAGAGAGAATGCGATTATTCAAATGTGAAAACATTATAGAATTTTTTTTTTAAACTCATGTATTCCAGCAATTTAGGCTGTGTCCAGGGTGATCTTGTAATCACCTTCAAGAGTATTGCCCTAATCTGTACAGAACTGCCAAGAAGTTGCAAACTTAGACTTCTAAAAATAGAAAATCACGTCATTGTAACCAAGGACAATAAAGTATGCAAAATACTTTCTGGAAATAGAAAAAAGATTAGAAGTAATGTTTCTGATCAGAGGGGAGTGTTATGGTTTAACTCCACTTGGCAACTAAGCACTACTCAGCTTTGCTCCGTCATTCCCCACTGCAGCAGGATGATGGAGAGAATTGGAAACAAACAAACAAAAAAGTAAGAAAACATGTGGGTTGAGATAAAAGCAGTTTAATGGGTCAGAAAATGAAAATAAATTGATGCGTAATGCAACTTCTGACCACTCAATGACCAGTGCCCAGCCAGTTCCCAAGTAGTTCCCTGGCCAGCTTTCCCCATATTTTATATGCTGAGCATTCCACGATACAGTATGGAATATCCCCATGGCCAGTTTGGGTCACCTGTCCTGGCTGTGCCCCTGCCCAGCTTCTTGCATCACTCCAGCCTTCTCCTTTGGGAGAAGTTGAAAAGTCCTTGATTTTGGGTAAGCACGACTTCGTAAAAACTAAAAACATCAGTGTGTTATCAACATCGTTCTCATATTAGGAACAAAAAACAGCACTGCACCAGCTACTAGGAAGATAATGAACTCTTTCCAAGCCAAAACCAGGATAGGGAGTCAAAGTAATGGAATGAGGTTAGCCAGAAAAAATAAAAATAAGAAAGATAAACCTGTGTAGGGAAAAGTGGTGAAAAGATTAAAAATACATATCTTATGCTAAATGAGACAAAAGGTGATCAAAAGGAAAAATACTAATTATAAGATCAGAGGTAGAAACAACATACCCTAATTAAAAGGTAATTAGAGGAAAAGTCAAATAACAAGGTAAAAAACAGTATGTGACTATCGGGAATGATTTAAAATACTAAATAAGAAAGATAGAAAAGATGATACTGTAAGAAAAAGTTATGCAACACCAAAACACATGAATCAGAGGGAATGTTAAAATGCTGGGGGAGAAATGTAATGTCATGATTGGATCAAAGGATTGTTGTAAAAGTCACATAAATGTGAATAAGAATAATGATGAGGATAACTGTACATGTTTTTAAAAATAAAAGTCAGGAATTAAGAACTGTTATGACAGAAACAAAATCAAAAATCACAAAAAGAACAATTTGATCCACTTGAAAATACCACTAATATCTGTGCAATCTGACTAAATGCATACCTCCTAATACATATTTTAGGGCCCATCAATAGCAGATAAAGTATTATGCAGAAATGCATGCATAATAATAACACAAGCCTAAACCATTCAGCTGTATCACAAATAATAATTATCTGGGACACTAAAAGATCATGGCAAAAGCTAATCTAATAAGTCTTCCATTATCCTTTAATACTTTAAAACTGTGCCGTGAGCTAAACAGTTGTCAAAATTGAGTTCTGTTTACACCGAGCTGAGTATCAGTGAAACAGAGATCACTGCTGAGCTCTAATTACAAAAACAAATTGTTCTCTCTGTAATCGAGCTGCAAAGGTTAGTCTGCTTCTCCTTCTGCCCCTCCCCCACTCCCTCAACAGATTTTATGCTTATTGGACACACAAAGATGGATGAAAGATCATATGTCATTTTTTGAGCAGATAGGAATTGTACATGAGGGGACATAGTACAACCCCACCAGATAACTCTGATTAGCTGCTGTCATGCAGGGGTGAGGTCACAGAGAGCCCGGTGACTACTTTAAATTGGATATTGTATTTCATTTTAACTCAGCTAATGGCATACTCCCCTTTCTCCAAAGTGCAGTGGCTACCAGAGAGTGCAGTCCTTGGCTATCCTCCTTCTGAAGGGAAATACAGACTGGAGAATTTATCCAGAGAGGCACAGGGAGTCTCCTCTGCTCAAGTTCACAAAGATTTCCATCCTCCATGATGTAAATGTAAGAATTGCAGTTGTACACACTGCACTTTATGCGGATGTGAGCTAGCTAAGCACTCGTGGAAAGCTGACTGGTGCGCAAGTCTGCATTAGAGGACTGAGTTCAGATTTTGTGTCGTGAAGTACTGCCCATAGGAGTGTCCAACGTGAATGGAAGTAAGAGAGCTCAATAATTATCATGTCTTCTAAGTTTTTATTCATTCATGCAGGGGAGAGTTAGGGTTCTATTTGTTTTGCTGCAACAAAGTCTTACATTCATAGGCAGCTTGATATCCAGCTCCTCACTTTACCAGCACTCTTGCCAATAATTTCCTCTACCACGATCACAGGTTAGATAGTGTCTGGCACCAATACAGATTTTCATGTCCGAATATAAAATGCTGATTGTGTACTAACAGCTACGGTCGCCTGCACCACCACATCTCTACGATATGCAATTCACTTGTTGAAAGAAATGCTATTACAATGCAACTAAATATAACACTGCCCCACAGCAGGTATCACTGTGGTGAGAATAGCCCATCGCAGTCAGATGGCAAAAACTTGTTTTACACGAGCCAGTCTCTGCTTGTTCACTGTCAGAGAAAATACATTTTGCATCATCACTTACGTTGTTTTCCTTATCTGGCATAAGTACAATCTATATTTCTCAGCTCTGAGGCCCAAAGTATCAAAGTAGAAGGAAAGAAAATATGCTAATAAAAATGCAGTACCAACCCATCTCATGAACAGAACCAGAGTCATCTTTGATTTCCAACATGCTCACAGCTCTTTCCAAGACAGCTGCTAAATTACTGCTTTAAAACACCAAAAGCAAGCATGAGAAAGGCTTTTTCTTTATGAATAACAGCTACCTAATACACACAGCCTAGCTCAGGGAAGAATACTGTCTCATTACATCTAGTACTCAGTTTTGCATCTAGAACTCAAATCAAAGGAAAGGTTACGGAGAAACTTTATTATGATGGCAAAGCGTACTATTCCTTTGAATGATGAATTACTAAAATGAAAACAAAAACTAAAAAAAAGGCAATTAAATCTACTTAATTCAACATTCTACAAAATCACCAGATCTAAAAATCTAAGGCTCATTTAAAGCAAATGGAGTGGGTCATTAACAGCTTATTGAAGATGTCAATCAACTGAAGATGTGGTAAGAATTTAAACACATGCAAGTATTGGCAGTCCTCATGCCTGATTTTTTTTCTTTTTGTTCTATTAAGGAGAAAATTTCCATCTTCCCCATACTAGAACAAGAAATTCCTCCTAAAGTAGATTTGCATTTGTAATTCTTTCATAATGTATCTCCTCTAATACTACAGGTGTTTAGAAACTTCATGCCTTAGGAGTGGAATGTTTACTTACTTTATCTGGGGTACCTAAATAAAAATAATTTTGCTATTATGAACTTTGGATTTTTAAGACGTATGACTAGACATATTGCAATAGCATGTGTATTTCATTTTTGAAATATGACTTTATAGATTTAGGAATCTTTAAAATTTTTTTTAATTTGTTTGTTTGTAGTACAAGTCTGAATTTTCTGCTGGGAAATTAATTATTTCACAGTAACCATTTACAGTTTGCAAGAAAAATGCATTATTGTTTGATATCCCTCTAATAATTTTAAATGATAGAATAGAAAGTCATTACTCTAAAAAAAGTAAAACCAGCAGAAATCTGCACGACTTTCTCAGCCCAGAATGATGAAATATTGGGTATTTACTAGTAAAATGGGACCTGTAATCTGGTTAGGTCTGTAAAACAAACATAAATCACTACATAATGAATAAAAGGGGAATTTCTAAGATCTTATCTGTAAATACTCCTTATAAATAAAATATGTACTTTTAAATGCAAAGTAATACATACACATTCGTATTAAGAGTTTTATGTCTCATCCTTTACACAATGATAGTTTCCATCTTGCTGTATATCTGGCTTGGTAACTTGAAAATCTAACCTACTGCTTAAACTTTAAGGCCTATGCTTTTTGCGTGCGTAGAATGAACATTCATTCATTCTGTGTGCAAAACAAGTAGCTTACACGAAAAAGATAAAACCCCCAAAACTGCAGATAATGTAATTAGCTGGAGATTATCTTGCAACATCTTGCCAATATGTAGCAGAAATTATTATTCAAAGGGTGTGATTATTTTAGAAGACATAGGAAGACATTTGTCTTTTTTTTCCTTTGCAGCATCTGTGGAAAAACACATAAAAATCTCTGTGTCAAGATGTGCCTAGTTTCAGAAAACTGTTTAACCTGCAACAGGCTTAAGTGACTGCCCACTTCTTCATTTGCTTGAAAGTAATGTTTTTACTCAGATGTGGAAAAAACCTATGGCATTTGCCATCTTTTTGTTTTGTTTTAAGCAGCTTTGCAGTGTGGATTCACAATTTTTTGGGCTAGGAAACATCCCTAGTGAAGACCTACCTTCCGACTGAAGCAGGCTTCTCCTTTCTTTAGGCTGTGGTTCCACAATAGGTAAAACTAAGCCAGATCATTCCTGCCTGGAATCTATTCTTTGTTTCTACCCTGTTTCAATTTTATGGTGAGCAGGTTCAAGTGCTTAAAAGAACATATTAAAAAAAGAAATCAGTTCACCTTTCTGAACCAACTCGCTGAAGGGCCACAAGTCATCTGTCCTTTAAAATTCTCATATAGAGAATAGAGAATGTACTGTACGGAACTAGGATGGTTTAAATGATTTAAACCAGATAAAATTATGAAAGTAACTTTCTAATGTTGGAGAGACTATGAGACATGCCATCCTTGCTCACCAAGACCTAATACTTATGGACAGTCACTTGTATTTTTATTGCTCGTTTTAATGTTAAAAGTTTCTTCCTTCTTTCGAACACATTAATGCCTTTCTAGGAATAATCCTTCCTGGGACCACGAGTTACAAGCTTGCTACATGCATTACAAAGACTGTGTAAGTGGAGCTACTATGGGCCACAAACTCATGGACCATAGCCTTACATCTTCCGAAGCAACGTTGTCACAAAACTGTCACAAATCTAAAGGGTAAAGAACAGCTGATTCAGGGTCAGCCAACTAAAGAAGGATGCAATGCTGGAGGAAAAAAGAACATTCCAAATGTATATATGTTAGGAATATTTTCTGTTTCCTTAAATTATATACCCTATGTTTGCTCAAAACTCTCAAGATCTCATCAGATATACAGAGAAAGGAACTGAAATTCCTTTTTTTTTTTTTAATCTCAATAAGCATTGTCCTTTTTTTTTAATGTCAGATTGGATAGCAATCATCAATGTGATAGTCTTGTCTTGCTCATACTGTTGTACTTAGCATTATGCAGAAAACAGGCAGGGATGCAAGCATAATATGCACAGAACATAAAAAATTAATTGTTTAAGAGGACAAGCCACCTAAACCTGTCATATCAACAACTTGTATTTTCCATTGGTTCTCCATTTATTTTCAATGCCAGTTCAGGAACCTGGCCCTAATATTTAAGGCTTTGCTGAGCAGGATGCATCCGAGGATAATTCTCTGTTCACTGCACAATAAGACAGCTGTGTCCCTCTAGGCCACTCTCATGAGTGTGAAGCTCTCAAGACTAGAAATAAAATGTTCTCAGTTGATGTCTGTCATTTGATGGAAAAGACGCATCACAAGAAATAAATAGGGGCTCCAGTCAGATTCTTCTACACTGAGGAAGCAATCAAAGAATAATAACTAAAGTTAAAAAAAACCCCAAAAACAGGGGTTTCAATGCAGTAAATAAAAGCAGCCACATCTGTTAGCTACAGGTTAGAAAGTCAAGCCTCTCATTACCACCTCCATGGCTACATCAAATTTGCATGGTATGGATCTGCTGGGAAACACCATGCCTCCTGCTCCCTATCCACATACCTAACTTCCACTCTTCTAATGCAAACCAGGGTGCAATGAGATGAAAATCATTCCAACAGAGTTGTGGGGTCCCATCCAGGACATTGTCCCAATAAACAGTTGAACACAAACGAGTCTCACATCGATATTTAAATGATTGAGATAGTTGGCTCTCACTGGCTACAAGAAGAGGCACCTGGAATTGTGATTAAGGTTTAGGTGAGATCTGAATCCTATGGACTTCAGCATACTGTACTTAAGAAAATTAATATCCTCTACCTTTAATTGTCTTTTCAGAAGAAATATGACTTCAAAACTATTTTTTTTCTACATCCTAACACTTTTCACAAGGAAACAGGATGGATTTAGTTTCCCTTCATATAACAGTGTCATTTTTAATACTGTCACATTTTTTTATTATTTGCCGAAACTCACCCTCCTTGCACACTATTCCTTGAAGTATTTGGAAGAACTCCTTTGGAATGAAACCCATTTCTGCTGGATAGAACAAATGGCAGGATATGCTTGAAGAGTTACACGGCTGGCAGTCACCGCTGAGAGTAAAGCATATAATGCTAACTCTCAGCATGCATCAGGGTGGAATTCAAGCTCAGCTGAACAGAGTTGCAGGTATCCTTGTCTACCTTTGAGCTGTTCAACCTGACAGAGCAGTGTACCATAACTTTACATTCAGACCTGTTTTGTTCTTTTCAGTAAGGAAATCCTGAATACAGCATGGATGGCATCGCTCGTTTGAACCAGCAAGCAAGCTATTAACGGGACACGTCTGGGTCAAATATTCCACAAGTTTCAGCTGTTACTGTAACCTCTTTGTAAAACTGAAATGCAAAGAAATTATCTTTTCCCAAGGTTCCAGATGAAGGAATTTTAAATAAATAGATATTGTAATTGAATGAGAATCAGAGAAAAGAATGTTAAGCCCCTTAGATAAACTGCAAGACTCCTATTCTTGTCTGAGAATATGAGTGACACTCTGTGGAGCTCAAAATGTTGATTCCTTTTCTATGAATCCTTTGGCTGCATGTGGCTTAATAAGTGTAAATCTGCACAGCAGAAAACTGTCTATTTAGTGTAACAGCCCTACCTATAATTTCCATGCAGCTGGAGTCGTGCTGAGCACACCTTTGGCCTGATCCAGCTCTCATGTTACAGACATGATTCGGAAGTCAGCATAGCCAGGATTCATGGCTGTTTGATCCTTCTTCTTAGCATACATAATGTTCTTGGATTTTACCTTGAACCTTTACAGAAATTCTGTGAAATGGACATTGATGATTACACAAAGAGGTGACTTTTCTGTATTGCAGGGTAAGACTACAAGTTGTGCCTGTTGCCGGGCTATTGAGCAGAGAACCCCTGACATCAGAGTGCAATGGTTTATTTGCACAAAGTAAGGGTACAAGGGTGTTACCTGATAGAAGCTGAGCAGCGGGTGAATGAGGATGCATTACCAACATCCTTCTTTCATGTGTAATGACTTGTGTTTGCCAGACTCCACCAAGAAGATGCAGCAATCCCCACAAAGCTCTGGCAGTCTAGTCAGGAGCTACAGCAACCCAAACAGTTCCCAATGCAGTCCATAAAAGAGGTTTGGACATCAGGAGGAAAAGAATCTTTAGGCATTGCTTTGATGAAAGACCCCCATAGTGAACACCAGAGTATGTAAAAGCACACCTACTTCTGTCTGAGGCTACACTGAAACACTCTGAAAAATTAATCCTTATCAGTTAAACAGACAAAGAAGATTTGTGCAATTGCATCAAACCACTAAGTCGATATTCTTATACTCTTCTTGTTATACTCTTACACTTTTCATTACTTTTTTTTTTCTAATTCTTATTCAGATCTAAAATGCCCTGATTCTCTTTACTCTTATTCACTTTGGCACTTTGGATTCACTTTGGATTTAAATTCAGGCAAACTGACTGACTGTACTTTAAGCCTAAATAAAGATAAAAATAAATAGCTCTAAAATGATTTGACTAATCCACCTGCAATGTTAATTTGGACAAGTTTTCACAGCTTCTTCACTGTAGAAAAATATAAAAACTTTAAGATTTTTGCTAGATTGAGGGAAAATGGTAATAATAAGAGATGTTTGCATTCCTAAATGGAATTCTGCAACAATAGGGTGTGAAATATTTCTAAAAGTATTTTTCCAAGGTTGAGAAAAGTCAAAATGATAAAAGGGTAAGGTACAAGTCTAAAATAGTCTTTTGGAAAATTGTGTAACAAGGGAACAATAAAAATATCATTGTTGCCTTTGATGTATGATATTACTAGTACACCAAGGAAAAATGGACATTGTCTGTAGATGTACTTAAAAAGGTTATTCTTAGTTTCCAAAACTCCCAGGAAGAGTGAGAATAAAAATCAGAAGGAGCTGAAAATAGGAGATCGGTGTCAGTCATCAGAGACAACCAATATAAGGTGTGGGTGTTTTTTCCAGTAAAAAGGAAGTGCAACATTGAATTTTACTTGAACATTAGTTACAGGTATAACTATCAAGTCTCTCTCTCATAAAAATTCATTATGAAGAGGCAGACTTGAGTCAATTGAATCACAAGCAAAAGATAAAATTCAACATGAAAAAGAGACAGTTAAGGATCTCTCTTTAATTGATTTGGAATAAATGTGTCTTCTTCTTTTCTTTTCTGTCTTATTGTAATGGCCTAAGAAAAAACTGAAAATGACATCACATTTCTGCACCATTTCCACATTTCTGTAGGATGCTATTTCTACTTTCTGAATTTTAGATGCTAAAGCTCATATATTCTTTTGGGCTGAAAATTGATAAGAGAAGGGTATATTTTAAATAGCAACCAAGGAAATGTTTGCAATGAATGGAACACATTCAAGTAGACTAGGTATTATGTAAACCAGCAGAAGGAAAAACTGGTGACATTTGAATTGTCTATGATAATGTTTTTAGATTGAAGACAAGTGACAGGTATAGAAAAGCATGTAATCTCAGATAACTTGTCAACTAGAATGAAGTCACAAACTGTAAAGTGGAAAAGGAAAAAAAATAGGGTAAAGTTGATGGCATTCAGAGAGGGAATAGCAAAGAAGGACTTCAGTAAATAAAATCCTAACTGAAGAGGGCACATAAAAATTGGTAGCCAGACCAAAATCCAGTATTTACTTGATTCTACACTTTTTTTTGAAGTTTAAAAGATAAGAACTCCAGCAGCTGGTTCTAGGAGAGGAAAGCAAAGTAAAAGATACATCACAAAGGTAATAGAAAGAAAATAGCCAGTGTAACAGAGCATAATTATAATTCCAAGATACAAATTATATAAGAATGATTAAGTACAGTGAACTTATAACAACTAGTCAAAGAGCTCAGGAGAGGATAAACAGTGCTTACTCGATACACTTTTTAGCATTCAACAGTCCAGGTAGAGAAAGTAACTATAAGTTACACTGCAATGCTGGACACTAAGCTCTCAAATGTAATGTCTACAGAAAAGAGAAAAAGGAAAAAAAAAAAAAAAGGCTACAATATCATTTAACTAAAAAAAAAAACAAACCAGGAACTATCTGAACACGACAAAGCTTTTTGAAAGGAAATTGAAGAGGACAACTAAAAGACTAAATCCTCACAGATAGCGTGACAGACTGACTAAAGATACTATATTAGGAGTTCAGAGAAACTGTATACCACTTATCAAAAACTCTTTTAGAGGACAAAAAAAAAAAAGTAACCAGCTTGGTGAAACAGCAGACCAAAGAAGGCCATTAAGAGTAAAAAGATACTCAAAAAATGTCAAAATTGTGAGCAAATTAGGATGAGAAAAAAACATGAAGTCCAACACATAAAATGCTACAATACTGTAGGGAAATATGAAAAAGGTTTTGAAGACTATTTGTTCATGACACAGAAATTAATGAGAATCCTTATTAAAAAAATCAGAAAAAATGAAAGTCTGCCAGGGGATCAGTGAGGCTAACTGCATATACAGAGTGCTGAAAGAAGATAAGGTCACAAGTACTCACTCCTAAAAAAAAAAAAAAAAAAATATATATATATATATATATATAAAGCTTTGAAAAGAAGAAACCCAGTGTGATTCCTACAATGAAGATATTTTGGGGATAGAAATGAGTCATTAAAACTGCCTGGAACGAAAAGATTAATAGGGTAAAATGACTACTAACAAATCATCGGACCATATGGAATCCAAATATGAAATTGGAGAATTGTAACACTATCACTTAAATTAGCTTTGGTGCAAACAAAAGCGAGTAGTAAAATCTGAGATTGTGAAGAGCTGCAGATAGATGCCATGCAACTGAATGACTACAGTAAAATGGCACATGAGATTCAGCATCAACAACTGCAGGTAATATGCATGATGGAAAAGAGTAACAACTCTCAATACACAAGCAAGGGACTCTAAAACTGATCTCTGTATTAGTCTGGACAGTTAAATGAAGATATCAGCTCATAATTCATCAAGACAGAATAAGAAGGTATTTTGGAAAAGAATAGTGATTAAACCACAAAACATTACTCTTTTAATCCATAGCTGCTGTGTCTAGACTTCTGTATTCAGATCTGCTCATGCCATGTTCAAAAGAATATAATAGAACTGAAAAGACAAAAAAGAGCAGTAAAGATGATCAAAGTTATGAAAAGGCTTTCATAAGAGAAGAGATTAAATAGACTAAGATTTTTCAGCTTGAAGAAGACACAACAAAGGGAAAATATGAAAAGATTTTTAAATCGTGATTGTCACTGAGAAGACTAATAGGAAACAATTATTTACTGTTTCTCCTAAAGCAAGAACTAGGCACTGCCAGTGAAATGATCGGGTGGCAGGTGTCAATCAAAAGCAGTGTGTTTGTACACACACCAAAGTTGTAGAGATTGTTCTGCAGGACGAGCTAATACCTTTACACAAAGTCACTGAACAAAAATCCTCACGGGTTTGGCGAAAAATGTTTTTGTTTTATTTTTTTTTTATTTTCTTGCATTCTTTTCTTTAGGCCCTTAATTGCACAATTGCTGTAATTGTCCTGAACTCTTTGTGCAAATGCTGGAGTAACAGGAAATTCCACAAGGTGACTCAGATATGGCATTTGGGTGGATGATTGAATTACCTTCAGCTGCTGTAAGTGAAGGGCATAGGTATAGCACAGTTGCCCTAGACTGCACAATGAGTCAGAGTCTCTTACTCCATGTGTAACATCCACATCTCAACCCTTTCTAGACAGGGTTGTTCTCATATGCTTTTAAACCCCTACAGATTAATATCTTATGTACCAAAGAAAATGTTTAAATCAGTGTGGTAGTTGCTGAATCAGTGCTTGCACTGCACCTTCCCAGCAATTTTTATTACTCTTGCTTTCATATCCATTATTCTGAATGTCAGGGAGCTATTTTTAAGTACTAGCTTGGTTCAGTTTAATAAAAGATATTAAATTATCTGTATCAAAAAATTAAAAGAATTCCTTATTAAGAATTTAGTTTCATAAAATCAAATGCTTATGTAGCTACCAGCATGACTGCTCCAAACAAGCTAGATTTTACAATCTACACAGGAATGGTGAGATAGAAAAAGAAAGATGAGACCTGAAGTATAAGAAATCACAGAAAGAATACAGTTAAAAATTTCATATGTCCAATAGAAAATTTACCTACCTCTTCAATATTTTTATATGTCCAATATTATTACCAAGTTACTGCTTTAAGCTTAAAGTCCTTCCTTTTCAAAATCTCTTCTATTTTTTCCAGGAATAGAATAATCATAGTATTAAATTCTCATCTTTCTCAGAGTGAAATTTTCTGATGGTAGTAAATAAAAAAACTTAGTTAACTTTCAAAAAGCTGAGGGTTCTAAAACCGAAATCAGAAAGAATATTAAGGGGTTAAATTGGCCCATATTAGTTCTATTGATACAAGGCAAGGTATAGAGATATTAAAAGCTGTGTAAGAATGTAAATTGAAGAAATTTTTACACTCTTTTCAGTAATAAACACTTTTGCTTTCCTGTTCTGCAAAATAGATAAACTTAGAATATTAACTACAAATTTAGCTGTAAATAGCAAAGCATAAATTATTATATGGGCCTTTAATCTAAATTACATTTCCCATAATATCTGAAATAGAAATCTGTAGTAATTTAAAACTGTCCAATTAATATTTTCACAAGAAATCACTATTTTTTAGCTTAAAATATGGAGGGGGGGTTTATTTTATAAGCTGCTTCTCTATTTTCTCATCCTTTGTAAAAGTAGCTAAATATTGAATCAATCAACCAAACAAATATTTTATTGTGGGTAAAAAAATAGTAAACTGAACCACTAGAAGAAAATACTCAAATTTCCCAGTGTAAAGGGGCTACTGTTGAGAGAGAGAGAGAAAAAAAAAACTAGTCCAGATAGGATGGTTACTCTGCTACGTGTTTTTATGCTAACAAAACTGAAAGAGCAAACACAAAAGCAGAAGACAGTCATAAGTATTTGAGTGATGTACAATATAGAAGATTTACTTCCTGACATGGTTCTGAGAGGCACTTACAGAGTTAAAGAGTTGTTATTAGGGTTAATCTGTACATGAGAAGGTGTGTAACATATTCCTGACAACAGTGTTCAATTTGCCAAAAATGCAGTTCAGTCTTTCTCCGTGTGAGCCTGTGCAAGAAAGCAGACTATGCTCTCTATCAATGACACTGATGTTGAATAGCAACTTGTGAGACCAGATCTATATTGTGAAGCGTTGTTGGCAAAGATATGTCATCTAGAAGTGTGAAAAAATATGACAACCCCGTTTCACACAGCTATTTGGCAGAAAACTCTGACATCCACGTAGTTATATGAATATATATTTAGTTTAGTTTATCTCTTTCGGTGACACAGTGCAGAAAGGTTAGAAGGAGACCTCTTTGTGCCAGCATGTGCAACACCTCCAGCAGCTGTCTCTGGTGATGGAGTTGAGAGGAGAGTGGCAGGTGTTCTCATGCAGATAAACCTCACCTTGCCATCATAGTGGCACATCCTACAGTGGGTGTGATAAAATGGGATAGACTTGAAGTATCTTAAACAAATATTTACTCAGATTTAATAGGATCGTTACTGTATGTTTATGAAATGCCAGTTGATTCTTAAATGTATTTGCTGGGGATTAACAGCTAGTCCATTGCTATTTAATGAACATACAAGTACTGTCTCAGATGTTATAAGGAGCTAGGCTTAACAAGTTCATGAATTACTTCCATTCACCAAATGATAAAAATTTACTGAAGATTAACATTATGTAAGGTACAGATATTTTACACAGAGATTAATCCTTAAATTAATATACTTATTCATCCCTTGATAGTTGATTAACTTAAATTAAATAGTTCTAGCAGCCAGATAAATAGGTTAATTTATTTTGATTTTAAGAAGTCCATATAATCCAAGACCATGCCTTCCTTTTCTTGTGAGTCATTTCAGTAAAGCATTTCAGCACATAGGGCTTTTTAAAAGGTTGATCTCAGATTCTAATTTTAAACCTCCAACACACTATACTCCTTTGCTTTTGGCACTATCAATTTGGCCATAGGAATCCAAACCAAACGCCAAGTAGATAAATATTTAAGCAAAGCATAAAAAATAACACACCTTACACAGTCGCCCAATTTTGTGAGGGAAAAAACAGTTCCCATCTGCAAATACATGGAAGAGGGAACAATAGCCATGCAAACACAAATAAAATTTCTGCCATGGAAGAGAGATTCAACACCTCTGCAGCATGACTGATGAAATGGGAAAGATTTGCTAAATAAATTCATGATGGTGTCTCCAGAATAAACTTGGGCTGGAACAATTGACACCTATAACATAAATAAGAAACACAGAAGCCCAAAACTGCTAATAAATAATAGTCAGTTTGCAAAAAGCTCACTCCCTCAAAACCTGAGAAGAAATTCTGCTTTCACTGGTTTAGATATATACAGTTATTTATATGTTAGTCATCATTTACTGACAGTAAAGAGGATGTGATTTGTCTTAAACAGATCAAAAGATTCATACTCTAGAAGTAACTCACTCCTCAGTAATTTTAGAGAGTTCTAATTAACTAATTAACTATAAAGTATTAGGGCAACTAGCTCAGACGTAGGTGAGATAGTAAATGAAATTATAAGGACAAGGTTTCTGAGAACATGTGGCTGTTCTTTCCTTCAACAGGGTTGAAAATGTACAGGTTTGGGAAGATTTCTTTTCCTTTTTTTTTTTTTTTTTTTTTTAACTATCAAAACCTTCAGGTCTTTCCAGCTTGTTGTATTTATAGAGGAGTAAATATCTAGAAGAAAACAAACCTGTGTCTTAATTTCAAATATATTTTGGAAATGTTAAATCCAGTCTAAATGAAGATGCCACTAACTAGAATATCCTGGATTTCATTAAGATTTTGAAAAGTACTTTTAGCTGTCTTAAACTTACCATTTTCTTGATTTTTTTTCCTATTTTCCAGAGCATTATGTTCACCCATCTAAAGGAAAAATATCATCTAAGTTTTGTGAAAACTTTTTTTTTCTTTTAATACAAAGACTTATGCAAAAGAATCATATTACCTGACATTTGACTAAAAATACAAGTTTATATTATGCAGATTTACAACAAAACAAAACAAAAAAAGAGCACACTGTGTTGATTCCATATGGGCAAGGTGGTAAATGTCTGCTGACCTTGATGAACTTCTGCAAAAAAGCAAGCACCTCTCTGATATGAAATATTTCCAGTTTAGAAATATTTAAAGGCAGCTTGTCTCTAGGAAAATTACAAATTTTTATCACGTTTGCAGAGAATTAAATTTAAAAGAACACTACCTCTAATAGTTTCTTACTTCCTAGAAAATCTGAACGTGTTTTGATTGCTTACTTCATTTTCTTTTCTCCTCCATGTTACAGGTTATGTTCCCACACCCTTAACTTCTAAGTTAATACTTTTTTTTCTTTTTCTTCCTCTAACTCTCACTCTGTCTTTCCAAACTTAAGCATATCAGAAAAAAAGATGTTTAATAAGTTTATAATAAATCTGAGCTTCTACTGACATCTGAATCTATGTCTTTAAAGAATTTAAAGTAATCTTTAGGTTCTAAGTAGCAATGAAGTTCTTAGGATTTAAATACTGCCTTATTTTGAGGCTTTAAATACTGGCTTATTTTGCCATACTTATGAAGGTTACACGTCTCCTGAAATCACTGTAAAATAACGGTGAATTAGTGATTGGGGTAAGATTTTTCAATAAAAAAAGAAAGGTGAATTCACACTAATCAGTAACTGTCTAGCCTGTGTTTGGTAGGCTCTTTTCTTGTGCCAAAATTTTAGCAACATATTTCTGCTGTTCTCCATATAATAAGAAAAAAAAATGTGAATGCACAGAAAATAAAACATATAAAATTAAAAATAAAGGAATGAAAATATGCATTAATAATAAAGAATGAACAGACTCTAAATGTAACAAAAATATAGGTATTGTCAATGTTTTTGTATAAACAAAAGGTATCAATAAACACCTTGTGGGATTTTATTTTCACAATCAATGTAATGAAGAAAGAAAATTTTGAGGGAAGTTTTGGTTTGGAAATCCAAACTACTTGACTTATTAGTTTATTGCAAACATGAATGTCAAAAGTTTATTTTTTTTTTTTTTTGAGGAGGACAGTTGTTGTTGGGTTTTCCTGGTTTTTGGTTTGTTGGTTTTTGCTTGTGTTTGTTTGTGGGTGGTGGTTGTTTGTTTGTATGTTTGTTTGTGTATGTTTGGTTTTTTAAAAATAATTTTATGGTCCAGTTCAGCAACGTGCCCTTGTTATTTATGTGCTATGGTACTCCAAAGAAGCAAAAAAGCAGCCACAGAACACTGGCAAATTAAGCTGAGTTTAAAGATCTCCTCATAGCAGTAGCTTCAGTATTCAGTGTACACTTTTTTTCTCCATTCTGCTCTACTCCATGCACTTCCTCTCAAAAAGAAGTAATTTATGTGAACTTTTTTTACAATAACAAAATACCATATGGATAAGGGACAGAATCCTTGCTTCAAGTCAAATTAGCAATGTTGAAAAGAAGTATGCCTTGTTAAAACTAATCAGAGACATGAAATGCAAGAATATTCCATAAAGTGTAAGAATACTCCACAGAGTGCAGGAATATTCATATTCAGCAGCACACACAGATCCCATATACACTTCCCAGGGCCATGAAGATTACAGATGTGCTGCAAAAGTCTCTCCACAGAGTCAGAACAGGCACAGTTCTGTTTCTGGTTTTTTTTTGGTTTGTTTGTTTGTTTATTTGTTTGTTTGTTGGGATTTTATATATTTGATTTGGACCTTGAAAGATTGTTTGGGGTCTGTAACTGCCTAGGCTTTTTATCAATGCACAACCTAAACTGAACTTTTTATATAAGAACTGTATTCATTTGTTCAAATAAAAATTGGGTCAGATAGTGCTATACATTATTAAATAGATATTTAAAAACTTTATTAGTAAAGTGCAGCATTTCAATTTTATACTCTATTTTAATCTGACAGCTTTTGACTGAGAATTATTATGCTTTCCAAAACAACTTTTACTGTGTAAATTGAGTGTTTTGTGTAAACAGATTTGTGAATTGTTCTCATAGTTGCAGTTTTAAAAGAAGCAAGCATAAAATGTTGCAGAGCGTTAAATTTTCTATAATGTTATAGATTTACATAGATTACAAAATTAAGTTTTCAAGGATATCAGTTAATGATTTCTTATTTTTGTACTTATGAGTATGTATGTGGACATATGTAGACACTCACATTACATATACAATATTAATGATATTGCATTAATAATAAAAATAATAATAAGATATAATAAAAGACCAAGAACTTTTGATATGTAATTGCATTGCTCCCACTTAATTTATATGAAAAAATTTATGTGTTAAAAAACTAGAATAGGATCCTAAATTAAAAAAAAAAAAAACAAAAACCAAACCAAACCAAACCAAACCAAAACAAAAAAACAAAATAAAAACAAAAACAACAAAAACAAAAACAAAACAAAAAACCCCAAAAAGATACAACAAACAAAAAAACCCAAAAAATCCCCAAAAACCAAAACCAAACAAACAAACAAAAACAAAACAAAACAAAAAACAACAACAAAAAACCCCAACCAAACCAAAACAAAACACCACCAAAAAAACAAACCTATACTTGTCTTAAATAAAGGGGTATTATCTGCCACAGTGTGACTTGGTTGTATTGGGCATATGCTCTTCTCCATTTCATGCTGCAGAGGGGGAGCAGATGGAATTAAGTATAGCTTGGCATGCAGCACAGGGGCAGCCATGGAGCACTATTTTTTAGTACCACGCTGGTATTACCAGCTCTATATACATTAGACATGAAACACAAAAAAGGGCATGTCACCTTCAGGAAAGGGTAGTAGTCAGGGAACATCTGTTATACATTCAGTGTTCCCTGTAGAAAGAACTGAAACATGATGAAATATGCATCAAAAGTTCCCTATGCACTGAGGTACATTAAGTCCCTTTCAAACCATATGAAGCCCACTTGGGGAAGGGAGGTTATTTGAGTGCAGCAGCTGGAATAGGAGAAAGCAGCAGCAGGGAATAGAAACCAGCTGTCCTTCCATTCTGGAGATCAGACTGGACAGTAGGTGCACAGAGGCTGATACATGGCATTGTGTATCACAGAAGTACAGAGACTAGACAAAGTTTCACTAAGTTCCATTAGTAATCATTCTGCAGCTCTGTCTCTGAGCCAGGAACATGTTAAATATTGCATATTATTGTTGGGACACACAACATAATCCGCATTCCCTGCAATTATCTACCATGACGAGTTCTTCAAGATGAAGAAGACGTTCACAGAGAGAGGCTGAGTAATGGATCAGAGCAAGTATTCTCTTTCAATATGTTTTACTCAGAATTAGACAGTGCAATACATCTCCATATTTAAATTTGGCACCATAAAAAGCAGGACTAGAGTGGGTCCCCTGGCCCTAGATAGTTTAAAATAAATCTAGATTATCAGTGACAAATGTGTATTTAACCTGCTTTAAAAATCTCCAGAAAAGTGTATTCTTTAACTTACATGGGTAGCCTGCTTCAGTGCCTACACGTCTTTATAGTAAAGTTCTCTCTCAAATATAATTTAAATACTTCTCCCAGAAAACCAAACAAAAAAAGAAAAAGCAAGAACCATCCTATTTATAACAACTTTATATACACAGACTTATTATACCTCACCCCAGCCCTTGTTAGTTTAAACACGCACAGATTCTAAACAAACACTTTTTTCAAACTTCTCCTACAGGCGATGTTTCACAAACCTCTGTTTTCTGCTGTTATTATACTTCTTTTTTGATTTTGAATTCTTCCAGATGTATCTCTAAAATATGCCCACAAACTGTGTACTGTGGATGTATCACTAATTAGAGCTGCAACTCTGGCCCAAATTAAATTAAACTACGTTTCTCCCTCTGGAAACCACAGCATAGGAGAAAAGTAGTATGCAAACAGAAAAAGGGCCAGGGAAAGGATAGTCTCTATTAGTGAGCACAGACTTTAGGAGATACTCTTTGTTCCAGAAGAACAAAATACAATTAGTAGTATTCCAGCTAAAGCATTGCTGAATGGAATAATTAACTCCTGTCTCTTATTTAAGACACTTCTCTTTTGTCTTCCCCAGCTGGACATAGAACTATTGATAAATACAATCATTCAGATTTCAACTAATATGTATCAGCTTTATGGTAACTCCATCTGCAGAACATTGTTTCTTTTTTGGTAAAAAGAATATGCCTGCAATACACAATGGGATTTTGCTAAATCTTTTCCACTATTGCTGTTTATCATATCAGTATTTTCTGCTGAGACACACATAAGAGGAGATACAATAATAAGAGGAGATACATAAATCATAAAATGACGATTTAAAATGAGGAAGAGAGATGTGTTTATTTTAATTGTCTTCTCTATATAACTGAAAAAACACACATACCCTCATATATACGTGTTTTTTAAAACTCTAATTCTGTGTAAGCTTAATTAAAAGAAACCTGTAAGTATACCATTCAAGGATGTTTTCAGACACAGAACAAGAGTCAAGAATAGACTTTCTAGTCCTGTTACAATAGTTTCCTTGATATTAAGTATTCATCCAATATATGAATATATGCCCTAAAATATTCATTAACTAAAGTAAGCACAAGTAGAGTACATCCATTTATCACCCAGCAAAATGCATAAAGCCTGATACTATGAAAACTCTCTATTTTCTGATTTCCTTGTTTCAAAATTGTTGATCTTTCTATGCCCCCACTTTTCTTTCAATTTATAAAAAGAATCTGAAAAGAAGAAATGTTAGCTGAAGATAATGATTTTGACATAGAAGGACCTCATCTTACTGAGAACTACAAATCCTTCTCTTGCTCTTCTGGTGGGAATAAAGTGAAAAGATAACTTATGGATTCTAAGCCTTCCAAGAACAAACTGCAGTACAATAACTGTGCTCAGCCCCAGGAAAGGCAGTGTCAAAACAGAAAGTACAGAAAGGATGTAATGAGATTTCTACTAGTGACAGGGGAGGGATATTCTGCTTTGTTGCCTCTGAAGTAAAGCAGAAAGAGATGAGCACCAACAGCTACAGCACCCAAATATTAGAATCTCAGATATGAGACTTATGGTAATAGACTTGTGATCTTGAAGTGCATGGTATGAATTAATTTGCAAATAAGCTCATCAAAGAAAACTCTTCTGAAATTTATGAATACCTTTATTGGTGCAGTCATGAACTTTTCAGACATTAGTAAGGGCATAACTAAATTGATTCAATAGTGAAGCATCCAATGAAAACAAAACAGGTCAAAAATACATATAATTTTCACAAACTGAAGTAAATTTTAATTATAAAATGAGTAGAAATAAAGTGAAGGAGAAATAAAATTACCTAAAAAATGAAGCATGACACACCAAATGGTGCATAGATGAAGTTGTGCTGAATGGCTGCAATCCCTTTGTGTCACAGAGACATGTTTGTGTGTACGATGGAGAAAGCCCTTTCTGTATGGTCTGAAAGCCAGTTATAGAAATCTGCCCCCCTAATCTTTGGCTAAATATGTTAGTTGTGGGATATGCTGTTCACAAAATTTCAGATATATGATGGCAATAATCTGCCAGGTGCTAACACGTGCACCTGATTAAAAACCCGGTTTGGCAGAACACAGCCCCAGTCGAAATGAAGGATAATGGGCAATAACAGGCAGCAATAATAGGCTAAGGCAATCTGATGCAAACTGCATTCACTGTCACTTCAGCTGCCAGAATGTTTGCACCACTTCTCTTTTTTGTATCAACATAGGCAGAGAAGTCATGAGGCATTAAGTGAATCTAGCCCTTCTCCATTAAGATGCCACTTCACTTCCTTTTCTGACTTTTCTGTTCTTTTAGGACCAGCATCTGGTTCCTCAAACTTCTCCTTCCTTACCTGGATAGCATTGCTTGAAAACAAAAGCTGCTTGTGTATTTCTGAGAAGAGCACACTATGGTGAAACTCTGCCTGGTAGCCCTCCCATCTCTAACAAGGAAGCACCAAACTGGACCCTGCTTTGAAGCAGTCACACAGCTTCAATCACAAGTCTGGACTTGGCATAAAAATAGCCGAAATCTAAAAGATTAACTTAAATTGACTGGTAGACTAGGAGATTGTCTAAAAATAGAACCTAAACCATGAGTGATATTCAGCATAATACCCTGAGTGAACAAAGTTTGCAGATATGAAAGTTTTCTTTATTTTGTCGAAATCCATCATATAATTTGCTGTTGACATTATAAAGCAAAAGATGTCATAGATTACTAGGTATTAACATGAGAAAGACTGACAATCATCTGTACAACAAAGGCAACTGACCTGTATTTTTCTCTTTAGTTCATTAACTTTGGTTAGAAGGCAGAATATAATTCTGATCTCTCAAAAACAGGGAACTATTGAAGATTTGCACAGTCTAGCTCAGCCCAGGTAACAAAATCTTGCAAAAGTCTTACCTAGACAATCATTAAATGCTTGAGATCAAGACACTTAGAACATTTGGCTAAAAGTGAAATATATCAATTTAAAAGTTTAATCCAAATTGAAGTTTCAATATCACCATTTACAAGGATTTATAAGGAGCATGAGACCAATAATAATGCTGCTAAATCTCATACATTGGAAGTACTGTTTCACTGAACAAAGTACTCACAGGAGAAAAAAAGGAAAGAAGTAGTGTCAGTGGCTCCAGTGTCATATTGAACCTGCTATACACACCAGAGTAGATCTTAAAGAATGGTATTATTCTTCACAAAACTCTGCATTTCTACCTACATTTTTAATCTTAAAGTCTCATTATTAGAATAAGGCCAAAATCAAATATCTTCAGCTTGTTGATAACAAATTTGATTAATCAGAAACAGTTACAGAATAGATAAGTTTTCTTTGACCTGTGCTAGTCCTCATCTAGGATGATACATGTGCTTACGTAAAACACAGAAACAAAACAAAACAAAAATAAAAAAAAAAAAAAAAGAAAAAAGAAAAAAAAAAAGAAAAAAAAGGAGAAAAATGCATAGAAAAGAACAAACAGAAGCAGAAAATCCAAGACTCAAAATCTCATTTCGTGTGAGCTTGACCTAACAACTTTCAGAATTTACAGTTCTAGAAACAGATTCTGCTACTGAGACGTACCAAGAAAAGAGACCCTCAATACAATTAAGTTGCTCTTATAGTTTTCCTGGAAAACAATTCATCAGATGAAATTGAAAAATGGATGCTGTGTGAAAGCAAACAGCAAGCTGGCATCTTACCTGACCATGTTAGAAGCAAGCAAGTTAGAAAGGATCATAGTGCTGGACATAAAGACTCTTAAGTGGAGTTAGAGCAAGAAGGGCAGTCTGACAGCTATTCTGAGCACAGAGAGAATGTGATGTTCTGTCCAGGGGAAAAAACCTATGGGAGGAAGCATTATTGAACAAAAGATTTCACAAGTTGTGTCAGTTCCTGGAGACTCCCAGCCTCCAGTTTCTCAGAAGAGGCCATCACCAGTTTTGCAAACTTTGAAAAGAAATATTTCTCCACAATACCTTCTTTTTTTCTATCATCTCATTAAGCTGGTGTATTCATAAAAAGAACTCATCATCCCCAATGGCATGGAAAGCATTGGTGATGATGTCAGACAGCAGAAATGTGCTTGATGAACTTTCTGCACTTATCAGTCTAGACTGATTCTAAATCAGTTAAACAGAATGGATTTTAATTATCCAACAGACTCTAGCAAGATTATGCCAAGAAAATTAATGGATAGTCCAGAAAAATCTGCTCTGCTGAAGATGGATAACACAGGATACTTGATTTCTAGGATCAGTCTTGTTTAGAAATGGAGACTACAAATGAACAAGTTACTACAGACGTGTTATGTGAACATGTTCAGTGGGCAAACATAAGGCGTAACAAACAGTGTTCATAGAGGCTCTAGAACTGATAACATTTTTATTCCTAAGACTTACATGCAGAACTGCGCCAGTTTGTGATGCAAATGTATCGTTGTGATGAAGAAAGAGCTATTATATTTTCAAATTATACTTAGTAGCACTTTTTTCATGCAGATACATTAAATTCCTTTTATACTAGCAACAATACCCTAGACTAAAACGGTGCTGTTTTGCAGAGAAGCCTGATGAGCAGCCTTAGTCCTAGAGGCGACTCTGACAACTACGCTGAAGAGTTTCATTTTACCCTTGCTCCAAGCACTTGCCTCTGTTTTATTTTTTTTATTCTCAGGATCCACGCTATTGTTAATGAGACAACAGCATATGCAGAAATGGCTCTTCTATGGGATGCAGGTGTGAATGGCAAGAAACTGTGTTGAAAGATGCAACACACAGTGATAAAGAAAAATTCAACAAAGCTACTGAATTTGGAGATATTTAATCCCTTGAAGGTTTTTTGACAGACATGAAAGAGTAGATTTCCACTAAAACAACAAAAAACCCCCAAAAAACAAACAAACAAAAAACACAAACAAACAAACAAAACCAAAAAACCCCACCAAGAATCACAGACGGAAAAAAACAGAACAAAAGAAAAAGAAACTAAAAATTCCTGGGAAAATCTAACAAAGACAAAAAAATTATGAGTAACTGCAGAAAAGTCCATAACTCAGGTATTTTTACTGATTATAAAGTAAGCATATGCAGGATTCACTAAGAAAAGTATAAAATTAACATCTTGCTGTTTTACTGCTCTCTTGTAGGTATTATTGCTTATGTTTTATGGGTTATGATATAATTTTCACCTATGGATACCTTTTAAAGAAATATAGATTATTGCTGTTATTCTTAAACCATACTTAAAACAAATAAAACAAGTACTCTGTTATTTAAATACAAAAAGCGAATATTACATGCTAAAATTTCGAGTGAAATAAATAGGTAATTTGACAGATGTGTTCAAAACTATTAATTCTTGTAATACCTCTAAGTAGGGTGATCTCAAACTGTTCAAACTAGTGATAGGGTTTAAAGTATCAGCAACAGAAGTGGAAAAAAAGACAGGTAAACAAAACAAATTTATCCAAAACCATTCTATTGAAAGAGTAGCAGGCATATGGAACAAGCTGTTTAGTAAGACAGCTGATTAAGATAGCATAAGTAAACTTAAGAGACAGCTAGATATTCTTATGCAGAAAGTGGCTTGGATATCACAGCGAGAGTATAAGGCTGATACCTAAAGTGGGACATGCTTGTTCTAACACAAGACTTACTATCATGATAATCTTTACAATTTGGGGTTTTTTTTTTCTGCTTTCCTTCCATTAAGATCATTCCATAAACATTTCATTAATTATGAAATTACTATATCTAATTTGCATTGTCTTTCTTATTTGTGAAAATGTTTAAAATCACTACCGGACAAAACTTGCTATTTGGATATATTTTCCTTGAGATCAAGTATTTCAATAGTAAACTGACAGTCTCTATCATTCACTGTTTTCATTTATTCAATGAAAATCAAGATGTAAGCGTGATTGCTTCCCATCTTATGTTGAGATCAGGAGATGTCTTGTCTACAAAAAAATTTTCATAAAATTTGCTACTTCTTTGTTACTGAGAGAGGCACCATTGCTGCAGTGCTACCAAAACACTTTTTATCTCATTATGGTTTTTTAACTTTCAACTATCTGGGCTAGAGTTGATCAAAACTGTAGTCAAATTACTGGTACAACTAGAATTCTTATTACTGACATGAGCAGAATTTGACACATGACAATAGTATTTGGAATTACATGAAGAATATATCAAACTTAAACTTAACTCACTTTTACATTAGGATTCTCACGTCAAGATCCTGAGTTCACAGATAATCCACATAATTTTTCAATAATTTCATAAGATTTAATTATTAGTGTTGTTCTAATAGCTGAAGCTAAAGTGTTGTTAATATCTTTAATAAACAACAACCAAACCTAGAACTTGGCTACAAAATAGTGAATTCCCATCCTTGCATACAACCAGAATGATGACAGAACCACAACTTCTGATAGTGCTTCAGACATTGCTGGAGACAATTGTTTCTAGCAAGCTTTCCATCTCCTTTTCCGAGAAAATAATTTTTCTCTAAAGAAAAATTCAATTCTTTTTCTATCCTAATCACATATATCATATTTCTTACCTTCCTTCAACTTGGCTTATGACTAGAGAAAGCAATTTTATTTATCTTCTTTCAAAAGAGAAATATTACCTTGGGCTAAGAATCCAAATCATACTAGGTTCAATGACAAATAATCATTGATTTCATTGGGAACACCACAAAGCACCACATTTGTTACTACAATGACCTGAAATCCCATGAGGTGCTCGATGGAGGTTCTGTTTTCATAATATGACAATGATTTTATTAAAGCACACTAGAGACGGAAGAGTTCATTCAAGCAAATAAATTTATATCATTACAATTTGTAATTTTATTTGGGGGGAACCAAAATAAAAAAAAAAAAGGAAAAAGAAAAAAAGAAAAAATACTTTGTCTCTCTATCTCCACTATTTTATTTTCCTCAGTAAAGAAATCCACATAAACAGCCACTGCTGTAGTTCAGTGGCTGACAATACTTAACGTCCATAATTCAATATATGTTTAATAAGAACATGAGGAATTCATCTGAGCAATTGGAATAAATTTTCTTGATGAATAAGGCAGCTCACCTAGCTATAATGACAAACGTAAACCTGCATATAACTTTTTGCATTATAATAAAAATAAGCAATGGGAATATTTGGCTTAATGTGCTTACTAGATGGCATATATTTTGAACAGAATTCAGTTTGATGGTGCTGGACAAACTGCAGTATTATGAACACTGGCCATACAGTCTTTTTCTAAGAAAACACACATTTTTTAATCTGAGTTCTAAATAATTTCCTAGTGAAACCTTAAAAATGTTAAAGCTCTTTCATGGCTATATTTGGATAGATAGAAATCCAGAATTTTTGTCTTTGTGTCACAAAACTGAGAGAGTAAGACACATGCTCAAATAGCTTCTTTAAAAAAAAAAATCCTGCAGTGCATCTTTATACAGATCAATGTCCAATTATAAGCAGAGAGTTGCTGTGGCAAAAGGTCAGGAAAAAATAATCTTTCTGGCATTTATTACTTGGAAAATAAGGTCACATATGAGGTCAACCTCCAAATGTATACAGAATAAATTATACTGCAGCATTCTAAATATTTTGCACTGAAAAAATTATACTACAATCTCAACATAATCAGAAAAATTAAGTTGAACATTTATTTTCTGATGACTGTACTACAGATCAGACTAAGCTAAGAGGCGAAAAATTCAGGTCCTATTAATCAACAACTAATAAAAATCTTATCATATATTTCTGCTTAATTAGAAACCTAATTCCTTATTAAAGCTGACTGATTTAATAATTTCCTAACTATCTTTAACACTGAAACAACCTCCCCACAACAAAGTAAAATAATGGGAAACATACAAAACATTTAAAAATCATTCAGTGATGCACTTCTTTATTGCTTACAGCGTAGAAGTAAAACATAAAAGCATAGAATGCTGTAGTGTCTGCCTGATTCTCTAAAAAAATAAAGGAGTGTATCTTTTGAAATAAAAGACCTCCTAATTAGATAAAACACATCTGGAAAAAAAATGAATTGGACACAGTTTGAGGAAATAAATATGCTTGTTTGTCAGAATGCATGTTAGCAGAGAACATGGTTGTTGTCCTGATCTAAGTGATTATAACTGTTTCACAGACACTCCAAATCTTTGCTACTTTCATGGGATGTGAATTAAAGTATATAGAAAATAAGATTGTATTAGTATTTGATACTTCTCATGCTACTCTTAATTGTGAAATCAACACTACAAACAGGAAAATGCATCCATGAAATGAAAACATCTTCTGATTCATTTTTACTCTTGTCTTTTATGCGAAACATTTTCTTTTCCTCTTCTCCAAACTACATGGGGAATGTAAATGACTGGTGTTCTTTTATCTGTTGTAGTCATGTCTAGTTTGAATTTCCAAATCACGCTTTGACAGAAGGATTGTATATAATATATCACAGGCAATGTCAGTGGAGATATATTCTAATCATTTTCAAAAGTACTGATTTTTTTTTTCTTTTTTAATTTTTTTTTTTTTTAATCTGCTTTGGACACTTGTGGTTTCATTTCATGTTCATTCTGAAAGATACTGTGTTCTTTGCTCTGGGCTAGAGACAAGATTTACTGTTTTCTCTGATAATATTATCAGTGGGCTATTCCTCCCTGATAACCCACAACTGCAATACTAATAGGTTGATAATGACGTTTTAAACTTTACGCTTTTGTAGGCATTGTAGGCTTCACTCACCTTGTTCAAGTGGCTGGCTTTTAGTTGAAGTAGTTTTCATCTTGAGTGCCTCCCTAACAGACATGTCACAGCAGGAGCCTTTGTTAGTGTCTTGGTCACTGTCAGCCTGATCACTGTCCCCATGCCCGCTGTCCCTCAAGCTGGCTCTTTCTGGATCCTTGAAAGTGGAGCTACTGAAATACATATTAAAAAAAAAAAAAAAAAAAAAAAAAAAAAAAAAAAAAAAAAAGAGAGAGAGAGAGAGAGTGTTGTATTTACTTGTTCTTAGTTGAATTGTACTCTCTGGCAAAGCAATTTTGACAAGAATGCAAATGGGGAAGCCAAGAAAGTTATTTAATAGGCCTTACCTTTGAACAAACTGCTGCCTGCTGCCCATGTAATTGGGCTCTGCGGGAAAATTGTCTGTCTGTGAAAGAGAAGGAAAAAAATACGTATAGTTGTACACTGGACAAATCTCCTGCAGAGCAACAAGATTTCCTAGAGGAGAAATGATTAATAATTCAAAAATTCCCTTAATCTTCAGATTTGTACATTTTAATTAAATTGGAAAATGCTGGCATGTAATTATGTGCTCAGAACAATTAAATGATTCCGGTCCACAAATTACCTGCTAAAGTAAACAATGAGGCTCCAATAAGTGGCATTCTCTGTTAGTAACCTGACAGATGACACTGTTTATGTTTTTTCATTAGATAGATATTAAGACTGATGGTTATTGAAAATGAGAGAAAAAATTACTCTTGCATATTAAAAAAAAGTGAATTATTCAATAATACTAATTTTTAATCATAATTACATAATCTACTGGGATTCTGAAGCCCTTACTGCTGTAATACAGTTTTATATACTGCTATATTACACTTGAATTGAAAAAAATAAACAAAAAATCAAGAAAATTTACGGCTGATTAGCTGTGGGGTTTCTCAGATGCTACTGGAAAAATGCAAGTATGAAAATATTTGGATTTTCTCTCTTTAATTTTCATCAGTATTAATAGCTATGTCAGAATAATGAGAATCACACATGCAAACAAGAACATTAAATGATCACTGTTGACAAGTAGGTTTTAAAAGAGGATACTTTAAGTCTGCCATGTATATTTTTAGCAGCATGAGCCAAGTAACTGTAGAAGCAGAAGTATTAAAAGGATCCAGACCAACATGGAGTGCTGCCAAAGGGAACTGAATTCCCCTTGTATCATTAGCTGAAGTTCTTTGGGAGAAAGAGAGACTGCATCATTCAGAGAACTCCGCATACTGTACATTCACGCACGTCACTTCTTCTTGCAGCTGACCTAGCGACAGAGCTTCTACTGTTTTCTGCATCACTTCACATCACACCGCTCTGCTTCGCAGCAGCTCCGGCTTTCGCGGCAGCGTCCAGCGCATCGGTATCCGTAACACGGGCAGCACTCAATCAGTGAAGCTGGGGGCCAAAGGTTTAATGTCACACAGCAAGTGCTTACACAAGTGACTGGGATCTTGGATATTTGGGTTGCCCTGCCACTCCCCACACCATTTTTTTATCTTTGTTTTGGTTTCCTCAGTAGGAGAGTAATGAGAAATATTTGCTACTTCTTGTATGGTTGGACTATTTGAGCTTGAAAAAGAGGCAAAAATTTTATCCAGAATTTAAGTCACTGCTGTTTGCAACAGAAATTGGGCAGACACCTGTTACTCCCAAGGGACTTGTGAAATAGATGTGCTTGTATACCATGGATGTCTTTTGTGTTTTAGAGAAAGGATGGAAAATACATCTTCTGTTCAGCATGTAGGTCAATGTGCACCATACTCTCTTCCAGTTTCTAAATCCTTTAGTTCAAAAATAAGATTATAACACATACTATGTTCATGTCCATCCTAGCTTCATATATGAAATTAGAATAAAAGTTCATCTTCACATTCACTATATATCAAGTTAGAAAAATAAACATTGAAAACAACAAAAAAAGGAGGTGTATTTTAGCATTCTTATGTGTATCTCTCAAATGCAGCACATCCTATTTTGGAAGCAGATATAATTCTGCTGTTTCTTTTCTTCTCACAAGTTTTAAGCTATGATCTCTCTTTTGTGCAGCAAATCTACCTGATATATATACACTCATATACAATCATTATAGCACTTATAGAACCCAGTACTTATCAACCTGAATAAACCTTTACAACTTCAGAACTCATGTCTCTTTTTTATGTCTAATATCTCAAATAGAGATATCCAGAAAAACTGACCTTATGCTTTTACTTACATAAGACATCTGTCTCCTCCTAAACACAGCTGCTACCAGAATCAACATTTCCATTTTTCATTATATTGACAGTCAAAATGCCTGCTATAAACTGCCTTTTCATCAATTCTCTGCCACTGAAAGAGTCACACTTTTGCCCTGGAAATAACTCCTCCTTTTTGATGGTGCTAAGAACTTAACTGTAAACTGGACTACTGTAAGAACCAGTCCTGGATGAGCCAATACACAGATTTTAAAATAGAAGACATAACCACATCTTAGCTGCTGAGAAATTCTTCATTTATGGTAATCATTAAAGACCCTTGACTAGATAATAATTTGACCAATTACCTTCACACTGTATTTTGCAGCAATACAACGAATTGGGTACCATGTTACAGCAAGTTCAGTACTACAAAAGAACAAATGTAAGTACTTGATCATATACAGACAGAGCTCAGAGTTGAATACTGTTCTTTCTGCTCTAAAAGCATTAGTCCTTCTTCTATGAATTATGAAGGTATGATGCTTGTGTTGAGCTGTAAGTGCACTCTGAGATACAGGCAGCAAAGGCAGAACTGTTTCATGTAGGAAAATATCTATTAAAATTGTAATAATTAAAAATAATGTTAAGGCTCGGCAGTTTGGAGGAATCTTAGAAGTATAAACATCTGCTTCACAGTGGATGAGAGAGAGAGAGACAAATGTCTAACATGTCTAACTCCCTTAAAATCTTTTTTTTTTTTTTTTTTTAATCCCAGTTGAAGTGAGAGGTCATATACTTAAAATTTTTACACTTTAACATCTATGGAAGTGATATTACACATTCTAGCTCATGCATTAATCATACCTCTTTACATTGCATAGCTGTAACTCTAAGAACTGAATACTACTTTAAAAATCTAAAAAAACCCTCTTCCTCTTCTCTAGCTACACAGCCCTTTCTAAGACAACAAAATCACCAAAACTCTGGACTTCCAGTTTTAAGATAGGTTGCAGCTTTCCTGCAGAAAACCACCTAAAATCTAATGAGCTATGCTAGCTAATCAGCTAAGACCCCTCAATGTGCTTTTGAGAAATACAAAATATCCCATTTGGTTATCTAGTGTTAGGTACGTAATATTCCTGGGGAGTATCATTGGCATAGGGGAATCTTGACAACCAGCAAGATGTCCAGTGCAATAGCCAAAGCTAAGTGAGATGCATTATGTCAGAAGTGAATTACCTGGAATTGCAGTCTTCTGATAAACAACCAAAAAATTATTCAAATTCCAGCATCATTAACCTCCTGAAGAACAAAATAAAACAAACTCCACCCTTGTCACCATCCCTCAAAAAAAAATCTCCAGGAGCAATCTGTCTCTAAAAGTCATCAGAGTTAAATGGTAAAAGAAACGTTTTCTATCTCTGTGATTCAAAATTGAGGGCTGGAGTATCTATTAGGTCACCAGGAGCTACTACAGCATAGGTTCTCCAGTAGCAGGACAAATGTTATCTAAAATTAAAACAAAATCAGGAGTGTCCACTGCCACTAGAAAGTTAAAGTCTGTGATATCATCCTAACTGTCCAAAGCCACCTTAGAGAAGTGGCCCTGGTTTTATGGCTTATGGCTCATTTTCACAGATTAGTGGAACAAGCTTACTTCCAACGAGAGTATGCTGTTAAATCATTCAACAGATATTCTTTTGTGACGGTTGATACAACAGACCTTTACAAATACTTTCTTCTACCTATCTGTTATAATATGTGACTCTAGATCAAACATGAAATTTTAGTGTAATGTTGCAGAAAAAATGTCAGGATTTTTGTACACATATTTGATGCAGTTTTCTCAGAAGTTGAAGCTCATCAAAAAAAGCCATTTAAAACGAGGTCAAAATGCATAGGAACCTTTCAAAAGCTGCAAAAATTTAAAAAGAATGGGTTACTTCCTTACAGAAAATATTGTAGAGTCTGGTTACCTTTTACTTCAGTGAATTGAGGAGAAGGAAAATAAAAGAGGCAAATTAAACCTGTCCAAAATATGCTTTTCACAGAATCATGGAATGATTTGGTTTGGAAGAGACCTTAAGTATCATCTAGTTCCACATATTCTTTCCCCATCGTGGGTAGGTATACCTTCCACCAGCTCAGGTTGCTCAAAGACCCATCCAGCTTGGTGTTGAATATACCCAGGGATGGCGCACCCAGAACTTCTCTGGGCAACCTAATCTGGTTGGATTTACTGGTATGGAATTTCAAATGTGACAATATAATTCCTAAAGTTCAATAATGGGACTTTGAAAATCATTAACTGGCCAGTGTTTGCATGTACAACACATAGAATATCTTTCCAAGTGCCATCAACTGTCTACAAAACTATTCTGTTTATTGCACTTGTGAGGACTTGTATATTTTGACCACACAAGGATCTAGATAAACTAAAATTGCTCCCAAGTATAGCTCTCACAAGGTGTATTTGGAATACTAAATTTTAGACTCAGAAATAAAACCATTCAAAAGTTTGAAAGTCAACAGTTAAGTTTCTACTAACTATTTCTGGAATGGCTATGGTTTCCAAAAGCTTAATTTAGAGAAAGGAAAATGAAAAATTATAGCCAAGAACAGAGTATGAGAAACAAATTCTTTATAGGATCCATTAACCTTAAATAAACTCATAAGAAAAAAAAAAAAAGTAAAAAGCTCGTCACTGGGAACAGTTTGAACCAGCCTGGGCCAAGCATTACACAATAAATTATGGAGAATATTTTTAGCAATAGGTTATATTCATATCTTATCCCTTTTTTATCTTTTCATAAATTCATGTTCACAAGGTATATGTGTTTACTTCTGTTGAAATATTATGTTATTTTTATAAACATGAAGGAGTTCAACTGTGGATCTGCACACACTATATTTTTTTAATTCATTATTAGAATTACAGCACTGTATTAATCAATCAGATTTCAAAAATTCTGTTATTGCTCAGTAAGAGAACAGTAGATGACCTCACAAGGCTTCTGCTTTCAAGAATTCCTGTAAAAAGTATACTGTTTCTTAAAAATTAGATGTTTCTCACGATTTTTCTCTTACTTTTTACTTTTTAATAAAACATTTTGTCTCACAGTTTTGAAGATTTCTAGCAATATTTGGTGTATTCCACACTGTTTGAATAAAATTAGAGAAAATTTAAAAAAAAGTGCAATTCAACAGGTCTGTCTAAAAAAAAAAATAATGCCTACAAAGAAAAAGAGGAAGTGAGAAAGAAAGAGACAGGGACAGAGAGAGAAATTCAATATTTAAGTATTCTTGACAAATTATGCCTAGAAATAATTGTCATATAAGGAAAAGATGTACTCTAAAATATGAAAAAAAAGGCTTAGGCATTAATCAGATTTATGAATATTAGACGATTAGAATATTCATAATTTTTTCTCAGAATTACAAGAAGAAGTATCACATTTTCTGAAATGATTTAATGCAGCTCCATTTTATGTAGGTGTTCATACCTGGAACTATAATAAAGCAAAATGTCTTTGCTGACTCTAACTTCTTTTTAATTAAACATTAAATGCAAAAATGAAATGAAACATCTCTCACCTTTATCAGACTGCCACTTAATATCTAATTCAAGCATCTTCTGTGCCTTTTCTTGAAAAGCTGAATTCCAAGTATTCACCCTTCCCCCCATGAAACAAAGATCTTATATAATGGCAATCTCTTCTGGAGGCAAAAGAATTGTATTCTGCCAAATTGAGTTTTGAAAGAGCAGACAATTGTCTTCATTTTGTTAGGAACAGTGTGGGTGCAACGTAGTACAATTTTTCAAAAAGGCTTCTCAGTATAAGACTGCTAGTGAGTGTGTATACTTAGCCTCAAATAGTAGTTTTTGTTTCCAAAAGATTTACTTCATTAAGAAAATTTGCTATACCAAAAGCAAAAAAAAAACAACAAGACCATAAACCTCTCATAAGTTATTCTATCCTTTTCAAGGACAAAATTAAATAAGCTATTTTTAAAAATATTATCCTACTTTTTGGTCTCCACTCTCATCCCTTTGAAAAAGCTATTGAGACATAATTTATATGACATATACATATTTGGGAAATTTCACACTTGCTGCAAGATGTGTATTTTGGTGTTAAAAGTCCTACAAGTGTGTTTATGTGAATTTCTGACATACATAGCATTCTTCAAAAGCACATTGAAAAAACAGCACACTAAAAACAGTCAAATGCACAAGGCAATATCATTCACAAGGCTTGCTGTCCTCTTTATTAAAGTGTTGGTTGGTGGTTCATGTTTTCTCTTCCTTTTGAATGAGAAAAGCAAAATTGTGTGAGGAACAGGTCCTGAGCTCTTCAGTCAACTGCACAGTGACTTCTGAAAAGTGAAGCTCTGAGGACAGACACTACCATCCTTTCCCATAAGCAAAGGAGTGCAGATCTCCCTGTATGAATGCCTAGTCCATGCACTGTTTGCTCTTAGCAAGTACCATATTTTTTACCAAAATAAATTATTGTTGATTTATTGCTTAAGATGTCATACTAAGGCATTGTAGATTATTCCAGTTGTTTGCACTACTGGTTTAATAAAACCATCTCTTTGTTAAAATTTTACAAGATGAAAGAAGCCTGGACTGTGGGAATTTAACACAGTTCAAGGACTAGAAATCGCAAGGCCTAGACAAGGTTCTCTCATCTCACTGATGATTGCACCAAGTCAGAAGACTGAAGAAGCTAAAAAGGTCACTACAGAATGACATAATTTTAAGTGATCCTGGTAAAAAAAAAGTAGACCTGAGTGACATTCCGAAGATGAGGTGAGAGCAGACCCTGATCACTTTTTTTTTTTAATTAAATAAAAGATGTTAGCATTTCAGGAACAAGCTTGTCGCTTTGTTGGCAGGGAAGTCAGCTCAACAGAAGCCTTCAGCTCCTCTACCAGTGCAGGATGTGTGTTTAAGGTCAGACTTCTCTTTCTCTGAGAAAGATGTGACAAAGAAAAACTGTGGAAGCTGAATCCAAAACTTTCACCTACTGAGAAGGGAATCAAGATTTTCTGGACCAAACTCAAATTGCTGGATTTTGTTACAATGATTTTATATTTCTGAGCCTTATTTTATTTTGCACCGGAGAAACATGAAATGTAATGAAATTAGCATGATCTCAGAAGAGCATGTAGAAAGTTGTCAAATGTGACTAGAAAAAAGGAATTGTAATACAAGCTCTGAAGCTGAACTGCTTTTTGGAGAAGATGCAAGATAAGAATGTAGGAAGAAGTGCCAAACATCACACCACATAAAGAGCTCAAGCTGAAAGTACAATAACACTATCACAGTGTCAATAAATAAACACAATGAAATTCACGACACATTATTGCATTGCTCTGCACTGCTGCTATTCATTTAAGAATGATGAACACATTTTAAATAATTCGTAACTTGTCAAATGCCTGTGAGTGGTGCAGTTAGACTGGTGCCGTAAGAGACATTTGTAAAGGTCTTACAAGAGAGCTTCATCCAACTTACGGCAAAGTAAAGATGGAAGTATGGGAAGACAAAACAATAACTACACCTGAATCTGCTAGTACAGTTGCATCCAATATATTTACACTGCTTACCAATGATATGTACTTACTGAAGCTACTCTGTCAATAAAAACCACATTAAGAACCTTTTGAAAGAGCTTCCCTGTCAATTAGGTTGTAGATACATTCTATCGCTCCAGTTTTCCTGTCAATTTAATATACTGGATCATATTAACAGTACTGGCTTGTCAATAAGGCAAATCCGAATCCTATTAATAGAGTTACAGTGCCAATATAATCGGCTTCCCATTTATTGAGCTTCCTAGTATTTGGGAAAGCTGTGAAATGGGATTATAAGGTTAGGTTACATACATCTGTCTCTGTATTACATAAATATTTCAGGAATTGTATCCCTTTGTGTAAAGAAATGCATGAAACCACTTTTTCTTCCATTAAAAAACTTCAGATGACAGAGTAGTATAATAGTTTGCCATCGCTGAGAAAACATTAAATTATCCTCATTTATCACATTGTTTTCTGCTTTCACTAAGTAAAACTGCTATCGTATGAGACAGTCTACTTGTGTGCCACACTTATAGGACTGCTAAGAGAAGTACGCACTTTAACTCCCCCCACAAAAGATAATATCTGCTTCAGAACATAAAAGGAAAGAGATAAAATGTATTTTGGAAGCAAAATACAAAGCACTCCACAGTTTCAATCTGTTTTTAGCCCTTGTGCTGTGCTGTATAATCTTCGTGGAAATGAAACACGTAAGTATAATTCTAGTGTAACAGAAACACCCTGAAATAATTAATAAGAGGTATTAGTTAATGCATTAAAAAAATAGCAGAAATTCAGCAAACCTTCTATTTAATAGAAGTCTTAATGAAGTTGAACATTAGTTGCTTTTAACTACATTCAATGTGAAATAACTACTTTTACTGGATTAGCAGAATATACAACAGACCGTTAAACCTGATTATATTATAAAAAATAAAAAGAAAAAAGTAATTGCATTAAAATATATTGGGTATTCTCTTATCAAATTACCTCTCTGACTTGAAAATATGGATTTAAAAAAACATGTTTCAAAAATGACAGTTAAGGGTCAATGAATCAAGCTGCCCATTATATTTTCTGGTAGCAGATGGGTGCAATGAAACCTAATGATTGAATTTGAAACGCTTTAATGCTCCTTTTATCTATGGCTACCACCATGTTGAGTCTACCTTAGTATTCATAACAGATACTATGTTTACTGCATAACAGACTCAATTACAATTAGCTAACTAGAATGAAATCTGCACTTATCGCAATATCCATCTTATTCATATTCAAGAATATCATACCATGAACTCAAAATAACAATACATGTAGGAGTGTGCCTTTGACAGCATTTGTAGGTTTTTGTTTTTGTTTTTGTTTTTTTTTTTAATTTTAAATATGAAGTCTAGGAATTAGAGGAAAACTTAAATCAAAATTAAAGGAAAAACCTTTTAAAATAGTTCCTTGAAATGTAAGGATATGATCAAAGTATTTATTTAGAATTTAAAAATGTTTAGAACCCTTCTTTTCTTCAACTCTACCTTTTCTATCTCTCTCCTTCCTTCCTTCCTTCCTTCCTTCCTTCCTTCCTTCCTTCCTTCCTTCCTTCCTTCCTTCCTTCCTTCCTTCCTTCCTTCCTTCCTTCCTTCCTTCCTTCCTTCCTTCCTTCCTTCCTCCCTCTCTTCCTCTCTTTCACATTCTGCAGTGCAATTTTTATCTCCTGGCATTTTTGCTTTTTAATTTTGAGACATATCTGAAAGCTCTTAGCAAGCATTCCCAGTGAAGCCAGTAAGTACAGTGAATTTTTTCCTATTCATACCACTGTTTGTTTCCTGTTTCTAAGAGCAGCATAACCCAAATGTTTTCTGAACAGATAAGAGCTTATAAACACTGCAGTACTGGATGGTGGAGAAGGAGAACAAATTATGGCCTTTTAACAGTGTTAATCTGTTTTGTACTTATCATATTTAGTAAGGAGAAAACAGAGACAGTGGATATTTAAAATCTGTTAGCTTTGTGTTAACATCTATCCAGTATGTTTACCTTTTTCTGTCCAACCCATACTCTTACTAAAGGCAACAATAAAACTCCCACAAGCCATGACCTGAGGTCCAGTGAAATCAATGGGTGTTTTCAAACTGGTTTCAATAGCCCTTGGATCAGTCTGCTTACTTCAATTACTGGCTAAGCGAGCCTTTACATAGCGAGCTACATTCCCACAGATACATATGTTGTGTGCTGAAGAAAGTTGCATTTGAACAGATTTGTAATGGCAGTGACAGGGAAAGGTGATTAGCTAGGCAGCAAACACTGTATGTGGCACGAATTTCCAGTTCTGTGTTTCTTCCCTACAGAGTGAAAGAAATTAACAACAAAGATGGAGCAGGATTTGGTTCTGAAGCCACACTGCCTGCACAGAAAACACACACAAAGAGGAACACTGAAGCTTTCTTCCTTGGTGGCGATTAGAAAAAAAGGGTAAATCTAGATCACCTCCTTTTCTTTAAAGCTGCCGCCTTATCCCCTTTCTCTTCCTAAAATCCTGCACCAGAAAAACAATTATTCACTTAAATTCCCTAGGAATTCAGAAGAAAATCACAGATTTTAAAACTTACATTATAAGTTTGTCTAAGTTCTTATTTAGGTCATGCAAATCTTTATTTCAACTTTTTGTCAAAAATACTCAACAAGGTATTCTCTAAACATTTTGTGACAAGTTACAAATCCTTACTTTCACACAAATACCTTCACATAATTATTTCCTCTAAGCACTAAGAAAGGACTAAATATGTTGCAAAAATAATGGCTGAATTTATGACAGAATAGTAGATCATCAAGCTTTACAGACTCACACGGCCATGCAAGGAGATTTTCAACTGTAAAATGGTGATGAGTTGATTTATTATTTGTGACATAAGATAAATAATTTAGGCTTGCACAAATTTAGCAAGAGGTTCTGTCCCTAAATATATTTTAAAGTCATAACAATCATGTCCATGATGAGGTACCTCATAAAATGGAAAGTTTGATTGAATACACCATTACACCACAAGTACAGTAGCAGTGGTCAAGTGGACTTGGACAGAAAAAATAAGGCTGTTCTGATATAGGGCTGTATGCATGCATCTACAACTCTGTCACTTCAGTGTTAACCCTACAGCAATGTCTTCTGATAGGACTCTATATTAAACTGATTCAAAACAAGCAAAAGAAAAAATAGCCACCCTTCTTTATGGTATCACCTCATCTAGGACACAACACTTAACTAAGAATTGCCACAGGTAATCTCTAACTTCAAAAGTACACAAAGGCTGACTTTGACCTGTAAATTCTTAAAAGACTGGGAAAAAATGTTCTGGATTGCCCTTCTCATTACGGTCTGCCATATCAAGACTCTGAAATCAAATCTTTCTGTAAAATTAAGAAGATCCACATAAGATATGGTCTCTGCAAAGATTCCAGAATTAGATAAAGTCATCTTTCTGTTCTAAAGCAGTGTTGGTCTGTCAATATCTAGGACACTGCTGCAGCTTTCACCAGGGATAGAGTGACTGAACATGAATGCTAATATTTGACTGAGGGGTTTGTTAGAACACAGGGATTTAATTATGGACTTCCTCTTCAGCTAATTAGCAGGATGCTCACCCAGTATGTGAGCACTTTTTTCCCAGAGTGGAATGCACTAAACATTAACTGAAGGCTTAACATATATTTTACTTTTTAAAATTTTATTTATGACCTCTCAAAGAAAATAGTTAATGAAACCTTCTCTAAATAATGTCCACATCACAGAAGTCCCCAAGCTGACATTCAGAAGGTTGTGAATGTGGAAACCTTTTTCAAAGTGGGAAAAGAAAAGAAAACACTACAGGTGCAGTACAAGAAATTTCAAACAAAAGTTAATGCAAAATTAAAACAAAACAAAACAAAACAAAACAAATTGGGATTGTTCATACTGCTCTTCCAGGATAATCAAACAAGATCATGTGTAACACAGACTAATGCTGCTCCCTGCAGGTGGATCATGAGCCCACATGAAGCCACACCAACTTCCAACTTCACTGGAATTCAACATGGACTTAGGTGCTTAGCTGCAGAGTGTGATCTCCAGGAGCACAGCCTTTACATGCAATTCATTTACTCATATGCCCTCAAAACTTGTTTTAAGGGGGAAAACCCCACTAGATGATGAATTATTTCCATGGGCATTTGTTCCTTTACATAATTTCAGGGCCATCTTATTTTACTGGTGTTCAATCGCATTGTGCTACTCGGAATAAAACAAAAGCTATAAAATATTAAAGAACTACCATATTTTTCAGTTCACATGCAGCTTTATTAATGTCTTGAAAAATTCCTAAAAATGATTAAATCTGAGTTCATTTGGTGGGGTTTTTTTAATATTTTGAGACATAATACAATAAAATACAAAATACCCTTCTAAACTATGCTGAAATCAACAGCAAAATCATTCACTTTCCATGAAAACAGAATTAGTATCGTGCTCCTAGGATGTGATGTGGATCACACTTCAGCACAGAGACTTTGCAAGGCAGTGGTATAGCATCCTAGTCTTAAAGGTTTATACTAGCATTCCTTCTTTAACCTTAGCCACAGGATAATAAACATCACCAATATAATGATAGTCCAAGCTACCAGGAACCTGAAGAATGTGCGAGGAATAGACTGGCAGGAATTAATCTGCCATTTTCATATATCTGCCCAAGGGAAGTATTGTAATTGCAAAAATTTACTCTTAGACTGCTGAGACTCATAGTAATTATGTTTCTTTTTTAATAGAAATAGCCACAGGTAGTAACAAATTGGGTTTTGAGATGGGGAACTGGGCATGCATTCTAACCCAAATTACTATGTAATTGTCTTTATTATAAAACACTATCAAAACCCAAAACTTAAATCGGAACAAAAATTTTCCCTTAAAAATCTCTTCTTCTCCCATAGCTATTCAGCATGTGTGCCTATTTCTTCAACCACAGGTATCAGCAACACCAGTATGACTGCAAGTAATTAATCTAAATATTTTTGCCATTGTTAACAAAAATTCCTGAAGCTTACATTTGTTTAATAGAAACAGCTTCCTCTTGCTTTACAAGTAGGTCAAAATCTGGAAATCCAGATACTCATTCCTAAGTTTCCTAAGTTGCCAAAAATCAAGGGGTGAAGGAAAGACTACTTGTGGTCTACACATATATTAAGTGAATTGAAATTAAAGTTCTCTTCAAAATTCTGGAAGGCTGTTTGAAATAAACGAGCTCAGGAAAGTACATAAAATGAGTTATTTCATGCTTGAAGGAATTATTATTTTGTTACATTGCGACATTGCAATAATGAGAGGTATACTTTTGGGAAAGATCATGTATGTGGTGGCCAGTGAATAACTAACAAAATAAATTGATACATTTGTTTCTGCTCTTTGCAATACTATCACCTGTTACACCTGAATAGGAGCTACGTGTGGTTTAAATAGACAAAATAAATATATAGATTGAGACAAAATGATGACTGTATATTGAAAAAAATAACAGACAACATCTTGTCACCTCCTTTTCACCCAACAGCTACAAAGCTGACTGATATATTTCTTGCCTTGGAGCTATGAGATGCAAATTATCATGTGCTTTGTAATAACTAACGCAGTTCATGGGATCAGTTAAGTTCTGTTCCTTTTCACATGTTGCATGAATTTTACTTCCTTTTAATCATCACTCTCAATCCTGCAGTTTGATAGCAGGATTCCATCACGAAGTGGAAAATGAGGTCCTTCCTTACCAATACTCTTACCTCAGGAAAAAAAATGACAACATCATTTGTCTCTAAAGTTGATGCTTTCTAGTTTGCAGCAAAAGGTGCAGGTTGACAGCATCTTCCAAAATGCTGCTACACAGCTCTGTACAGATCATACACAATATAAAAAAGAAAAATTAGATGCACATTGCTCATTAATAATGCCTTTTATGAATCTAGATGGTTCTTTTGATTCCATTCTGTTCTCTTTTCTGTGTATATCCACATATGCATGCGTACACAGTTACATTATCTGGCCCACAGCCTAGAAATAGAATAGTTTCTAAGGCTTCGTGGTTGTCATTTTAAAAAGGCTTTTAATTTCATTATTTCCCAAGCACTCTAAATTCCACTATATTCTTATTGTCATTTGATCCACTGAAATGATGAAGAGATCACAAAAGAACACACTTGGTACTTTACAGCTGTGGCTGGATAATCTGGCTCATGATCATCAAAGCAGGATTGTTTTTATGATCTTCAAATCTGCATATCAAATTACTCAAGTCTCTGCAAGAAAGCAAGACATCAGGACTATCTCAACACAATATGAGAAAATGTAGTTGGAGGCTAAGTGAAACTAACAGCTTTTGCAGCTTTGCAGTGCTCTCAAAGCAAAGGAGAGAAGCAACAGGGAGCAGTTCAGGTAACACAGATTAGCAGATTCTGGGCTGAATTCTCCACATGTTTATGCACATCAGCAACCCCACACCTGTAAATGATCTATTTAATTTTATGGTTCTTTGATCTAAATTAAAATGATCACTGATTAAGTGTTTTAAGGATCCTGCCCTGAAAGAAATAATATTATATATATATACACACATATATATATATCTCCACAGGCCTCAATATTACTTATGCACTGACTAAGGACGTGCTTTTTTCTAGATTTGCACAAAAAGAGCATTTTTGACTCTGCTGGTAGTCTCTCAAGCACTGAATCAGAGGTACATCATTAAAACAATGTTCTTTTCTTTGTTACTTTTAAAATTTTATAGAATTTAAATATTTTCATTAAGAATTAATGAACATTTGTTTAGCCCACTTCAGCTTACCTTTTTTTTTTTAACTGATTCGTAGCTAAACAATCATAAGTGGTTGCTTAGCAATCAGCAAAGAGCGAGACAGAAATACAGTAAGTAAAGAAACTGACTGACATGTTCTGTGTTTGAATCATGGTTTTCACTAAAAACAACAGAATAACACCAAGAGAAGTTTAGAACAAAATTGTCTTAATAAAAGAATACAAAAAACTGTCTCTAGGAACAAATTATGCATTTTAAAGACACAAATTGTTATTCACATGTCTGTTGCTATAAAAAAAATCCTGTAGCTATTATTAAAAATACATTAAAATCCTTCAAATGTTCATGAAACCATTATTTACCTTTTGTTTTAATTCAATTGTCAACTGTGCTTCCAATGATTTTAAAAACAGTATATATCTACAAAGCAAGCAAGAGTTTACAGCTTTGAAGACTTGAAATTGATTTTTAATGCACCAGCTTTCAAACACTACAAAGGCTGCTCTCTGCTGATAAAGACAGTAAACAAGAAATTGTCCTTTAAATGTTCCCTTTAATGTTTTTCTTTAATTAAAAATCAATCAAAAAACATTGCCACATAAAAAAATTAAAATTAAGACATTAAAAAATGCTTTATGTTTTTGACACACAACACAGTCAAACTAGAATGAAAACTTATGATGTTACTTTTGTTTACTTGTATTAGTTTAGACTTTTTTTTTGCACTGTAAACATTGTTAATCAAAAAATAAAAGCACGTAAAAGTAGTTTATCATTTAGCTCTTTTTATGGAGTGGAAATGTTAGAAATATGATGAAATTAAACTGATAAAAATGATAAAAGTAACTGATAGAAATGATAAAAGTAATAAAGTAAAATACTTTTCAAATACTTTAAGATTATTTTAGCATATTCCTATCCTGTAATCAGACTGGAGCTTATTTATGTAGATTAGTTATATCTAGAGTCTCATTTATCCAACCTGTATTTATTCTTTGATCACAAAGCTTGTTAACTTAAATGGTCTTTTATTGTTATTATTCGTTTTCCCATAATTATGCAGTTTAACTGCCTGCTTTTTTTTTGTTTTAATAAATATATGCACATGCACCAATCATATTCAACAGTATTATGCTGGATGCTCAATGAACTGTAAGAGCCATTTTAATATAATAAAACTGCCTGGAAGTGTTCCAGGGCAAGGACTGGAAATACAAGTAATAACAGTGTCACTAGAACTTGTACAGGCACAACACACATGTGGTACAAAGATCAGTAGATGTCTGAACCCCTCTCTGAAAATACCTCTGCATGACTATCACTGCAAGAACTTACAGTGCATCGGTTAGAGGTCACATCCACACAGCTGAAATTATGCATTTGCGTCTCATGACAAGATTTTCCTTTCCCCTTCTGAGTTCTCCTTTGTCAGGCCACAGAGATTGCAACACAAAGCCACCCAGCAGGGAACAGGATGAGATTAGGGACTTCTCTGTTACGGGTTAAAGTATTTTATGAATGTGAGAAACTCTGATCTGCTAGATATGCAACAAAGCCAGTAGAAAGGTACATGGCTAAAATCAAATATCTTAATTTGAAGGACTTAACATGCCTGCACTGCTTATACCTTATTATATTAAAAATAGACCAGTATGGGACTGATTCTCTTGAGAGTTAGAAGAGAAGACATCCCCTCAGTGAACCAAAGTGAGATACAAATTGATTTTTATGCTATTTCTCTGTACAAACAACACTAATACTTGGCTGAAACTATGCAGTTTTGTCTTTATATGTAGAGGGACTCCTCAGTTTTGAAGACAAAATAAAAAGAGATCTCATGTCAAGAAGAAGGCAAATTGATCTGTTATCCTTTCTGTACAGGTAATACCACTACCATGTGGAAGCAAATGAGTAGGAGAAAGAAATAGTTCCTGTGTGACCTTATTATGAAGAAAATGTATCAGCAGCCTTTGGGATTTAGCTAGAAAATACATGACTGCTCAAGAAGGTTATTTAAAGCACTGTCTAATATCCTAATTAACAGGGACATTCATAAGAATTTGCTTGTTCTTGAATGTAGTACTTAATACTGAGTATTTTATCTAAAATGCTTAATAATTTACTTTTTTTATTTCTCATAGGATTTACAGTAGTTAATCCAGAACATTCTTCTGTTAAAAAAAAAAAAAAAAAAGTCTACAGCAGACTGAAAACCAAAGGTTGCACTATGACAAATAGATTAGTAAGGCTTAGAATGCACCCTGGCTAAGAATTATGGCAGATACACATTGCTCTGTTTCATCTCATCAACAAAAGCAGTGACTAGTTAATATCCTTGATTCCCCCTTAAAAACTTACCAAACAAAACACTTAAGCTCAAGGAACCTTTTTCCCCAGTCATTTTGCCACTCTCTTCCTAGTACATTTTTTCCATTTCTTTTCTTTTTCCTCTTTTTTCTATTAAGGAAAGAGCCTGCAGTCCCCTGAGATTTTTACTTGTTTCCTGTATTTTTGAACCCTTTAGCATTAATTTTACCACTTCTCTTACAGCTGAAGTAGCCATACAATTGAAAGCATAAAGCTTTCAGGCTATCTGCTGCAAAAATTTGTCCCAGCTGCTCTACCCTGACCTTTTGGCATTAGAGGATTGCTTCTATATTTTACAGATAAAAAAAAGAGCTGTGTTTCTTCTCTGGTCAACAAATCCTTGTTTAAGTTCTCATCACTGAATTTTTTACCTATAGGAAAACATTAATCCTAGCGTCAAAATGTCTTTTCTTCATACATGCAGGTACACTTTTGAAGAAGTATCCGAAGAATTCTGCCATACCACATATATGTTTTCTTCAGAAAAAGAAAATAAGCCAAATCCAAAAAAACAACCCACATACATCCACTTTTTGTATGTAGAATAAGTACCTTGCTGGCAAAACATAAAACTAATTTAACTTGACATTTTTAACTTTTCTAGAAATAACAAAAGAGAGAAAAATTAGGCATGACATTTAGAAACATATATGTAAATATTAGCTGGTATGTTAATGCTTCCTGGGGGGGAAGGTAGTGAAGACAAAGAAAAATACGCTGGGGAAAAAAAACAATTTTTTTTTTAATAAAATCCCAGCTGGTTTACATCCAGATGTTGTCACTTAGGAGGAATTTTTTAAATTACACTTCTGTCTTATCAGAGAAACCAGACTGTATCTGTGCTTTCCTAATACCAAGTAAATTTGTGAATATTTCACACACACCTATTGCTAATTTTCCATAAATTAAAATGGAAATATATATATATAAAATATATAAAAATATTTCCTGAGTTTTAACAATAATGCTGTATTATTCAAAATTTCAAAAATATATGGAAACATGGTAATGTATGTGCAGCAATATGTTCAATGGAGTATTTGATTTCCTTTCCACTTTACACATGATTATGCTGGGTTGACCATCGGGCTTGATCATCCTCAAAGTATTGCCCAACCTAAACCATTCCACGATTCTGTGTTACAATTCACGTCATAGTTACAAAAACATCTAAATTCCAGTTTCTTTAATTGTTTGTAAAGATGCTGTAAGAAAAAAAAAATCATGAAAAGCTCAACTCTCAAAATGAAGGGCCCAATCATACTATTCTTAGCTGAATGCCATAGAGGTCTTAGTTACAATTCACTCTTGAACCACTAAAATCATTTATGAAGTCAAGATTATGCTATTGACTGAATTATGAGCAAGAACAGGCCTTTTCATCAACATGGGGAAGGTTAATAGAAACTTGAGAAAATATGTTGTTAAAGATAACTCTTCAAAGGATTGATCAGTCATTGAAATTGCACTGGTAATCATAAATTTGCAGGTATCTTTCCATCTAAGTTTGGGTAGTGACAGTGAACAGAAAGATGTAGAAAATTCAGAAAACTTTAATAGAAGTTGAGAGCTGTGACAGTCAACTTTGCATAACTTGTTTCACATATTTTATAAAACAGCAAGTTCTACAGAGATATTATTATTAATAATTTTTGCTAACAAGAATTTCTGTTCTGAAAAGATTTTTCTTTTTCATAATATGCATATTCCACTTTGAGCTCTTAATTTTTTTGTCTATTAAAGCTCTTCATCTTGGAAAGTTCTTTAGACTTCAAATGGACATGTATATCAAGAATGATCCTTTTAGTATAATAGTGCTATAAATATCACCAGCAGGGAAGTCAAGATCAAGACCAGAACAGATGTAACACAAAAAAGGAGCTCATTTCTGCTTCCTCTGTCTATTTCAGCAGCCAGTGCAGTGCAGAGTGGTGTGTTGCCAGATCCTATCCTAAAATGTATGTGTTTTGTGTCACCGTACTATGCAGTGAATCTTGACAAAAAAAAAAAAAAAAAAAAAAAAAAAAAAATTTAAATAAAGCTTCATGGAAGCACAGGAAAGGTTTTGTCCTGAAATTCTTGCATAGTCAACTCTATCCAGTCCATCAACTTCATCCAGTGAATAAAACTAAAGCTGCACAACACTGTAACACAAAAGCAGACTGTACACAAAACTCCAGACTGTATTTACACAATGCAAGCATTCAGAGGAGTTATTTTGCAAGACATCTAGCCTTGCAAAACACTGTTAAAGCTACCATAATGATACCTAGGCAGGGAGTTTAAGAGTTGCATCTCATAACTTAGTGTCTTTAGATAACAGCACTAGAATATGCAGCTGTGAATGTTTGGAATATATAGAGTACAAACCTGCAAACTTGTGAATGTTTAGAACTGCTCTAGTATCCTCTTGATGCAAAATGTTACCTTATACTAGTTCTAGTGAGAAAAGAGAATAATACTCCTCAGCTGAGGTAGGAGATATAAAAATAATTTTAAAAAATCTCTGTTTTCAGATAGGAATTTAAATCACTGAGGGTGTGTGCAACTTCTGTGACGAAAGCTGCTTCTCCTTATATGCAGCAGCTGCAGATTTCTTTTTGTAATCTTGAAATTTCTGAGCAGAAGTTTCTCAAAGTATGAAATAACATATTTAAAGACCGAGCAGCATCACTAATATGGTTCATGTTTTATTTTTAATTCCCTTGAAGACTCTATCTTCTTAGGTACTACTAGACACCTGGTGATGAAGCTGCACTGGGACTTGACATTAATCTATCGGCACATCATAAACATCAGGTGCCTGAAGTATTCAGAATGATCTGTACTTTATCTTGAAATGCTGTGGGAGTGCCTGGTACAGCAGATACAGCAATTCCCAGCTTGAGAGCTTCTTTCAGCACAGTCATTCATTTTTAGCTGTTGTTTAACAAAATCTGTGACCACCTCTTTTTTTTATTCACACCCATCTTATTCCTGATACATTTACAAAACTCCCCCATTATAATTATTACACCACAAGTATAGCATTAAATGATCTCTAGGATGGTTAACACTACTTGCATATTGCAGATAGTTTTCTACACCACTGATACGTCACTTTGAGGAACCTAGCTCTGGAACCTACTTGTGTAAAGAAACCATTTGTTTTCCATTATCCGTCCACTTTACCTATTGGAAATCTGAAAGAAGAAGTTGTCACTTGTTCACACAGGGAAAGGCAAACTGACTAACTCAGAATTTTGGTAGGAGAGATACACGTATATGCATGTTTGTATTTTTTTTTCTGGTGTCTGCACTACAAAATAAAACAAAATTCTGTTTCTTTTAGTCAGGTGAGTAGGTCACCAGAATGAGATGAACCAAATTTTCCCAGTAGTCTTTAAGGGCTAGAGAGAACAGAAATCTTCTTTCAGCCATGTTGATTTTCCTCCTGCTTTCCTTCTCTCCAATAAAAATTCATAGTTTGGATCTTAAGTGATTCAAAGATCACATGGAATTTTGACCCTGGCAATGAGAATTGCACAGCAGTGCCCCACATTTAAATGTTTTTTATAGACTTTTGTTTGAAAGCACTGTTTCTAAAGTATCTTTAGAAAATGACTGCTGAAGTTAAGAACAATGAAGCATGCTCAAGTGTAGATGTGTAACTTCCCAATATGTTACTAAACACTGCTCTTAATACACATCCATCTCAGGTGCACATCAAATCAGAAATAGTCAATTTTCAGAGGGCCTAAGAACTTGCAAGTCTCTTGCACCAACAAAAGCTGAATGTATACAGCATCCTCATCTGACCATCCAACATTTCATGCATATATGTATGTAAGCGTGTTTAAATTATTTAATTTTTATGCTACTGAAGAAGTTCATTGATTTATATATCAGTAACACATGTAACTGTGGTACATAGGTGGATGCATCAAAGTAGTGAGCAAGCACATAAGCTGTCAAATTCTGTGATTAGTGTGTAACAGCAGTCACTTAAAGAGAGGCAAGATCATACCACTCTTACCCATATCAGGAAGTAATTCATTCAACTGCTGGTCCTTTTGAGTCAGTCTGAAGCCCCTAGCCACTAAGTAACACTTTACTCCACAGGTATTTGTTGATGTAAATTGGGCTATCTGTAGAGTAAAATACTGTTCATGAGAAATAAGGGAACCAAAAGGCCCATTGGCTTCACTAGGACTTACTAGTAAGCAAAAGGAAAAAAATATATTATGCACTCCTAATAAGAGTGAGAAAATCTGGATCTTACTGAGAAAGAAATAATTTATTTGCTATTAAATATTTATAGAATCAATTGGATCTACTAAGTAATAATATAATATTTAGCATGTATATATATCTCCATAGATATATAGTATGTGTATATATATATATATATATATAAAGTTTTAAAGAGAATTGTGCCATTAAACAGTTGCCGAGAAAATGAGAATGAAGAAATGCAGTTCCATTGTATGAATTTTATAGTGTGGATTATCATGTTTCAAAAACATATCTGTAAAAACTAATTGGGAGCATTTGTTAGAGAACCCTTACACCATTGTTTACCTTCCCCTTACTGAGGTACTTAAGAAAACTGCTTAACTGGATTGAATAACTAAAAGAGATGATAAAGCAGATGGATTTTTTTTTTTTTCCACAGCCTACACCTTCGATTCCTGTGTAATTTACATATGCAGACACAGGTTTCTTGGAGTGATTAAAGATATAGTAGATCCAGAGAGAGGGCTGATCCTTTACTATTTCTCCTTATGTCTGCAGTTTAAATTTTACATGAGGCAAAAGCACAGGACCAGACATAAAGTAGTGCTTACATTCTAAATGCAAATTTTATATAAAATTTACTCCAGGGATGTGGAGATGGAGAATATAAAATGTATTTTAGTAATGCAAAAGTACAGTGAAGAGGATCAATTTTCCCCTCTAGCTACTTTAAATCTGAGCCTTTTCTAAATAGAAACCAACTACACTGTTTCTTACTCTGTCGGTTTTGCCAATGTAGCTACAAAATATAGTATCAATAAGTATGTTTGAACAGGTTGTACACTAGGTAAAACTGAATGTTTCCTGATCTACTGACTGGACCATGCAAACCTCCAAAACGCTCTGTGTAGATAATGAAGGAAAACAAGACCAGCCTTAGATATACCAGTATATGTTAGGAGTTTCAGTTAACATTTTCCATAGTTGTCATAATGAAAACTCTTATAGAAACCACAACACACTTTTTAAGGGAGGAAATTCCTCTTTTAGCTTTATATAGATTTCAGGGAAAAAAAAAAATCATGATTGATCTTATACAGTGAACACTGTAAAAAAGAAGGAATCATATTTTCCATAGGGATTTTACACTACAATTGAAACTTTACTATTCAGTAGCATCAATACATTAATTAATTGCTTTATATAGACATTACATGGTTGTAGGAAAGTATAATTTTCTGTCTTTTAGTAACTATTACACTTGTCAGTAGGAAAAAATGTGGAGCTTTTTTTTTAGCTTTCTGACAACTCCATTTTACAGTAAAAAAAAAGTTGACATTACTTAAACAAGTGTCATGGAAAGTTATTTGTTTTTTAAAGCATGAATAATAAATCAAATTATCTCTGGTTGTGCCCTAACCTAAACTCTTTCCTAAAGTGTCACTTTTTGTTAAAATCAATTTCAGATTTTAAGTATTGCTCCACTCACCTAATTGATAGCAACACAAATTCATGATAGGCATAAAATGAAATTGTTTCTGTGACACAACTCAATAGTCATTTGAGGATTAGTTTACAGTGACCTTCTACAGGCAGCCTTTTTTTCTTTCTTTCTTTCTTTTTATCCCTTGTTGTAAATGTTCCATTTCCAGGTCATTGGTTACTTGAATTTTGGTTCTTTAAACTGCCAATTACCTTTGGCCATTTCTATTCCATTTAAAATATTAGATACAGCTGGCAAGTAGAACATTTGGTGTTCACAGATCACAGGGCATGGTAACTCCAAGGTATTATGAATCTTCTTTAGGTACATCAAGTGACTACAGTGCAACTTCTTTCCCACTAGCTGCATACACAAAATGAGTCTGTGTCACTTCTGATACACTCAGCTCATTCCCCTGTGACTCAGAACAGCATATCAGGAGAACCACAGGATAAAACAGATATGACATTTCAAATATATTTAATAGTCATTATCCAGAGCCTGCTTTCAATCCGAACGTTAAAAATCACTTTGGAACATACCTGTAGTGTTTGAACATTAAGCTGCATTAATCATGAAGTAATACTTTAAATTAAATCAACTGGAGCCAATTTCTGCCCTCACCTTCACTCTGCAAGTTCACTGCTCTGAAATAAATCTTCTGAGTTTGGACCTCAATCTATCTGCTAAAAATTAAGTCGTTCTTTGATTAGTACCCTGTATCCAATGGTCCAAATTCTGCCATTTCTCACATTCACAAAAGTCAGCAGAGGACAGTGTGGATATAACTGGCAGCAGAATGCAGCCCAGCTATAATTTCTAAATGAGCTTTGGTAGAAGACAGACCGTGTAAGTCTTTCACTATAAAGCAATCATCAATGTTGACTCAGGCTACTGGAAATCTGACTAGTTGTTTTGCCGGTTTATGACAGGATGTGAGTTTTGTTAACATTTGGAGGTAGGAGGGAGTCACCACATACATTTTCTTTCTTTTTGACTAAGCAGAATTTTCAGCACTGAAAATTCAGTTGTTTATGGGGAGAGGAGGAGGCAATGGGGCCCCAATGATACTGTCAAAAAATACAGTTATGGATATATATTCTGAAAAAGGAAATGAAAAAAAATTAAAACATATGTCTTGGAACGATAGCTCGTATTTATATACAAGATTGGAGGGCTATAATACACTGTTGCAATAGATGTCCTCAGTATGCAGCTTCTTCCCTGTCCTATTAGTTACTGCAGGTGGTAGGACCACTTTAGAAATGCCCTCCCTCTTCTCCACCCCAAACCAAAGAGAAGTGAAACCTGTGGAAGTGCCCACCTCTGTCTGACAGTCTCCTGGGGAAATAACCCAGCATGCTTCAAATGAACTAAATGCCTGCCCACACTATCACATGCACCTCTTTGGCACTGCCACAACTCTGTGTTTCAGTGGGCATTTTCTTTTGAATCACATGGGAAACATCAATGTGACAGCAGAACCAGACCCACCAGATGGGGTGTGGTTCAACTCTCATTAAGTCCACCTTTCTTTAGTGACTTGTGTTGGTCCCTTTAGTGGTGCCTTACAGCAGATTGCACTGCAGATAAAAGGGAAAGTTAAACCAGTGTCTAAAGTGAGGTCCAGGGTATTCTAAAAGTCTCCTACCTGAATTATGGACATCCGGCTCGGGGGAGCCTCGCTGGCGTTAGTCCCTTGCCCTGTGAAGCTGGTGTGGCAGCCCACATGTCCCTGGGGTACAGTCAGGTTGTTGGAGGCGGGCTTCAGGTACATCACCTCAGACCTGGGAGAGCTGAGGGGCAGGCGGGTCTGGTAGTCAAAGTACATGGGTGAGGTGGCCAGGGATGGGCTGCTCACCACGTTCATGACATTGAGGGGACCCCGGCTGTCCTCGCCCTCACTGGGCACCAGCATAATGTCATTCTTGCTGATCTTCTTCTTCTTGCCCTTGCCCCCTCCACTGCCACTGCCTCCTCCTCCCCCGCCACTGCCTCCCCCTCCTCCCAGCTGAGGGTGGCTATACTCGGCAATGCGACAATTATAGGTGCGGATCTCCTTGTTCTCTCGCTTGCACTTCACAGCAATAGTTATCATGGCAGCCAGCAAGATGATGGAGACAGTGCTCAGTGTCACAATCAGCGGCAGCGACAAGTCCCAGTGTGGCCGCCGATGCTGCTCACCATTCACCTGCGGCTCGCCAGCCTCGGGCAGGGGCCCCGCCAAAGCCCTGACTATGAGCTTGGCCACAGCGGAGAGGCTGGGCTTGCCATGGTCACTGACTTTTACCACCAGTTCAGCCACAGGGCTGAGCTCCTCCCAGTAGGGGTGCAAGGTGCGTATCTCACCGCTAGTGGGGTCCATCTCAAAGAGGTGCTCCTCATTGCCTTCCACTATCTCATACGTGAGGCGCCCACTCTCCCCAAAGTCACTGTCCAGGGCACGGACGGTGCCCACAGGGTAGCCCACCCCAGCATTGCGTGGCACCTGCAGCTCAGCAGTGTCATTGATAAGGGCAGGCAGGACAATGAGGGGTGCGTTATCGTTGACGTCGAGCACGGTGACACGCACTGTGGCATTGCTTTCACGGTGGGGGGAACCCGAGTCTTTGGCCAGCACACGGAACTCAAAGTGCTTTGTCTGCTCATAATTGAAGCTCCTCAGGGCATAAATAGCACCATTTGTGGGGTTGACAGAGACATAGGTGTAGATGGAAACATCTCCCACATGCCCAGGTAGAATGGAGTAAGACACCGTCCCATTTTGGCCCAAGTCAGGATCTTGGGCCAAGACTGAGCCCAGGTACTCTCCAGGGATGTTGTTCTCAGGCACCTGTAACACATAAAGATTCTTGCTGAAGCGGGGTGGGTTGTCGTTCTCGTCAAGGATCCGGACAGAAAACGACTTGGTGGAATTAAGCGGGGGATTGCCCCCATCACGTGCCACAATGGTCACATTGTACTCGTCCTGTGCCTCACGGTCCAGGGGTCGGTCGGTGACCACAGTGTAGAAGTTGTCATAGTTCTCCTCCAAGGTGAAAGGAACGGCACCGGGCCCGCCGCCACCGCCCAGCACCCGACACTGGAGCTGCCCGTTCTTGCCTGAGTCACGGTCGGTGACACGCACCAGGGCAATGACAGTGCCTGGTGGGGCAGCCTCACTCAGAGCTCCCTGGCGAACGGAGACAAAGCCAATGGTGGGAGCATTGTCATTGCGGTCGATGAGGCGGACAGTGACCTTGCAGTGAGCAGGGATAGGATTGGGCCCCAGGTCCCGGGCTTGGACATCAATCTCAATGAGGCCACTCTCCTCATAGTCCAGGTTGCCCTTGACACGGATGAGGCCACTCTGTGGGTCAATGCTAAACAGGTCACGGACACGCTCAGGTGCGTAGCCACTGAAGGAGTAGAGCACCTCTCCGTTGGTACCCTCATCGGCATCAGTGGCATTGAGGTCGATGACTGCCGTGCCTAGTGGTGCATTCTCTGGCAGCTCTACCACGTAGGAGGCTGCCTCAAAGATGGGGCTGTTGTCATTGGAGTCAATGAGGCGCACATTGATCTGCACCGTGCCTGAGCGTGGTGGGTCACCGCCGTCCAATGCTGTCAGCACCAGGGTGTGGTGACTCTGCTCCTCACGGTCTAATGGCTTCTGGATGACCAGCTCCGGAAACTTTGTGCCATCACCACGGGACTTCACGTCGAGGGAGAAGAGGCCGTAGTCATCACGAGTGAGCAGGTAGGTGCGCAGACCGTTGTCCCCAGCATCTGGGTCATGGGCGCTGGTGAGGGGGAAGCGGGTGCCTGGTGCAGCATTTTCGGAGATGTCCATGTCCACTTGGTCAGAGGGGAATGATGGTGCGTTGTCGTTCAGGTCCTGAATCTCCACTTTGATCATGCAGATCTCCTGGTCATTCGCGAACACCTCAAGGGACAGCTGGCACTTGGCACTGCGCCGGCACAGCGCCTCACGGTCAATGCGCTGCTTGGTGTAGAGCAGCCCGCTCTCCCCGTCCACGTCCAGGAGGTGCGGGGCTGAATTCTCCAGCACCCGGAAGGTGGATTTGGGGCCGCGGCCGCCGCCGGGGCCGCCACCGGGAACGCCACGCTCCGGGGGCAGCATCCCGCCTCCCGCCGCGCCTGCTGCCAGCCGCGCATCGCGCCCGATGTTCCCGATGACCGTGCCCGCTCCCTGCTCCTCCGGCACCGAGTAATTCAGGTTCTTCAGGGACAGGGCGGGAGCCCAGCAGAAGAAGAAGCAACAAATGGAAAGGTACATCCCCGAACAGGGGTGGGGGCGGCAGGAGCAGTAGCGACGACCAGGGCTGTCCCCGTCCTCTTTGCCTCCTGAGTAGGAGTTGTTCTTCCTCCTCTGACGGCTCTTTTTTCCTTCCTTTTTGCTTTTGATTTTTTTTTTCCCCTTCTCTTTCCCCACGCCTATATTTCAAGTTCCTGAACCTGTTGCTCTAAAACATCTGCAGAGACACAGGATGAGAGGCAGCAAATAGACCATGTAGCTCAGAGGGAGGGAGCAATCGGGGGGGTCAGGGGGAGGGGAGGGAGCAGCTTCGGCAGCGTTTCAGCAAGAGCTTGCCGTGCTTGCAGTCCCCTCGCAGTTACTTCGTCTGTCCAACTTCGGCAGTGGGAGGGTTTCAAAAATCAGAAAATTTGCAAAAGATCTTCTTCTCCGGGCAGGCGATGTGTTCCCGATCCTTGAATCCCCGCAGATGTACAAAGAATAATAAAAATAATAACAATAATAATAAAAAAAGGCGGCAGTGGTTGTTTTTCTAAAACGATCAGAAATATTTTTTAAATATGTGTATTCATATATACATAGGAAAAGGGGGTGGTCATAGGTCTGTAGCAGAGGTAAAAAAGCTTATTTGCTAGTCATCGCTTGTGATGCGACTGATGGAGTGTAGGGGTAGGAGAGAGACAGAAGGGGAAAAAAAAGTCTCAGCTTGTTGTTGAAGCCCTCTTCGTGTGCAGTGAGCGGCAGTGAAATGTCTGATTGCACCGCGGGGTTGTTGGTTTTCAGGGAGTGTTTTGCTGCATTTAGAGATCTAATCTTGCATTGCTTGCGGCGGAGAGCTGCATCTCGCTGCCGTCGGTATTTCCCCCCTCTCTGTCTCGTATACCCTGGGTCACTGTTTCCTTCCCGAATCAGAGGGAGAGGGAATGAGGATTGCAGGGCAAGAGGGGAAAACAAAACACATTAAAAAAAAAAAAAAAAAAAAAAAAAAAGCCCACCAAGCCCAAACCACCCCACCAGCAAAAACTAGTGCTCGGATTTATAGCTTCCTTTCTCTCCCTCTACTACCAGCCTCCCGCCAGTCCTTTCGGGGTGAAAAAATTAAGAAACCCACCAGCTGACCTTCATCTCTAGCAGTAAATATATATTTTGAGAGAAAGCTCAGACCGTGCTCAATCAGCAGCACACTTGGGTTTCTTTAAGACAGGCCAGTAGCCGCCGCCACCACCACATCCTTTCTCTCCGTGTATCTACGCGTGTGTGCGTATGCGTGCCTGAGGAGCTGCACTTTTCTCGATGCAGTTTAATTCCAGTTTGCTTTTCTCTCCAGCCGAGAGGAAAGCAACAGGCAACCCATGGCTGGACGCATAGATTAAAAAAAAAGAAAAAAAAGAAGAAAAAAAAAAAAAGAGCAAGAGAGGGGTTGGGAGGGCGGGGGGGGGGGAGGGGGAGAAAGAAAAGCCACCACACACACACACACTCTCTCTCTCTCTCTCTCTTAGTCTCTCGCTAAAAGGGAAACAGTCTCTGTATTCACAGGGCTGCGCTATCAAGTGCCTCTCTTTTCTTTCTATTCAGCGTCTCCTTCCAATGACACTGCCGCCTAGTCCTCTTCATTTAGGGGAGGGGAGAAGAGGAAAAACAATCCTCCGGTGAATAAAGTGGGAGATCTTTTAATCGATTAATTCGCTTATATTAAAATCTATGCAGTTCCGCGATCAGTGTGATGCATTTTTTGCAGTCCTTTCAAAGATTTAACAGTCTCAGCATCTTGGTACAGGGGAGAAGAGCGGCAGCAACGCCAGATGCGTTCCCCCTCTCCGATGTACACCTTTCCTAGCGATATGGTGTACAGGTAAATACTTGGGAAGGGTAGTAAAATTTTATTTCAGGTTCTTTTAACAACCTGAAATAAATGAAAGGCAAATCCAGAAATGCAGGTGTTTCAATCCGCTTGGATGAGTCAGATCCAGCGGAACAAATCACATTCACTATCGCCTCATGTTCCTCCCTTCACAGACATTAGTTGCAGCTTCTTCCTAACGCTTCTCTGACTCACTCTATAGACAGGAAAAAAATTAATCAGATTTATATTTTGGAGAGGGAGGAGGGAAGAAAGAAGAAAAAAAAAAAAAAAAAAGAGAAGGTGGGGGTGTCGGATCCAGCTACACTTTTACTATACCTCTTTCTCCGGGAGACTGAGGATCAGGAAAACAAGGCTGTTATCCACTCACTGGCACAGAGGCGCGTCTGTCTCCTGCTTTGCTGAGTGTTTTTAACCACCTTTCCTCAGTGTTATGTGTGAAATAAGTCAGAGATCTTTCACATTAAAAGAAAAAAAAAAAAAAAAGGAAAAAAGAAAAAAAAAAGGCAATAAAAACATAGGTTTCCAACACATAGCTCACAGATCTAGTTCCGAGTCTCAGTTCTGCACTGTTTTTTTCTCCTTTATTTGAGTCCGGACCCAAAGTACACAGTTAATTCTGCAACGTATGGCAGGAAGGCTTTCAAATGCAAAAGAAGAAAAAACAAATATTCTTCTCTGCCTCATTGATGGGTGGCCCCTTGCAAACAGACGGTCGCCAGTGTTAGCCAGGCAGCACGCGAAGCGAACGCCGATCCCCGATAAACCAGATCCATTTCACCAGCCGCCCGCAGGTAAGTGGAGAATTCAGTGAAAATTCAACAGTTGGAGCCGCGCTCTGCCTCGCTCTCGCTCTCCCTCTCTCCCCCCTCCTCGCCTCCCTCACTGCAGCACTCGCGGGGCCGCCGCGCCGCGCCGTGCCCGCCCAGCGCCGCTCGCCGACTGCCTCTATTCACCTCACGCCGCGGCTTAAACATTGATACGGATTCCCCGCCAGCCAATCGGCGGCGGCGGCGCCGGCCGGCCCCGGCGCGGCTCGGCCAATGGGAGGAGGCGGGCGGACGGGCGGGCGGGGGGCGGGGCCGCGGCGGGCGCTGGGTGTCATTGATTAGATCGGGCCGGAGGGGGACGCGGCGCGCGCGAGCTGCTCGCGCGGGTTGCGGTGTCTGGCCGCTCGCGCACCGCAGCGCCGCGCCCCCGGCCGCTCCGGGCCTCCCCCGGCCCCCGCCGCCCCCTGCCGCCCCCTCACCCCTGCCTCCCCGCCCCCATCGTTTATTTATCTCTGAGACGTGGTAACAGGTCCTCCGCTTTGACGGGTGGGGAAGCAGGGGGGACGCGACGCCCCCGAATTCGCCCAAAGCGAGGGCGAGGACTGGACTCCGCCGCACGGTCCCCGAGTGACCGCCGGCTCGGGGATGCGCGGCGAGAGGAGGGGGTGTGGATGGGGGGGCACCCGCGCCACCTCCGCCCCGGCCCTGCGGGAGCCGCCCCGAGCGGGTCTCGCCCTCCCCGGGGGGCAGTTCCCGAGGGCGGGAGCGCATCCCCTGCCCGCGGGGAGCGGGGCGGTGGCAGCCACGCCGTGAGGGGCCGGGGGGCGCAGCAGTGCCCGCGCCCGCCCCCGCCCCCGGCGCGCCGGGGAGGCTCCCGGCCGGGGGCGGCGGTGGTGGGGGGAGGATTGAGGCTGGAAAGGTGCGTGCTCGGATTGCCGGAGGGCCGGTCTCGACCCGCGCGTACGGAAATGAAGCTGACATTTGTGACGAGCGTGTAAGTAGCGAGAATCATTTAGGAGAAAAGGAGAAAACAAAAATTATATATATATATATATAAAGAAAAGAAAAAAAAAAAGGAAGAAAACAAACTCTAGAGCACTTACAAGACGCTCCTGAATTATTTTAGGAGCGTCTCTTAAAAGAGCCAATTAGAGCAGCTGCTTGTTTGCCTTGCTCAACAGGATAACCGTCCGCCCTGTGTTACTATGTCCACAAATATAATTTGACTTGGAAAAAAGTCTTGCAGATTTATATATTCAAATAAGTGTTCTTTCCAGATCTATCTTCCCGTCCTGAGGACCTCTTTGTAGCTGTGAAACGGATAGTTTGCCATCCAGAGCGAGCCTGCTGGTAACCGTTATAGAACTAATACCGTGTTAAAATGCAGAGTATAAATAAACTATACATACGTTAGTGGCAGCAGAAAACCACTAGTCTCAGCCGAGCCAACTTTCTGTGTGAGAGCGACGGACAGATGAAATAAAGGATATGTTTACAAAATGGGCTTTGCTTTCTGCATGAGGGCTTCAGATTGGCTGAGGGAATTTGGCATATTTGGCTAAGTCACGTATTTGGAGAAGTTCCCTATAAAAGCAGCACAGTATTAAAAGTGGAACAAACACCAGCGTAAGCCCCTAAGCGATCAGCGGACCTCGTTTGACTGCAGCTTGAGTCCTCTGCCTTCCTCTCCTTATTCTGCAGCTTATGCCAAACCTTCAGGATGTCTCAGGATATCCAGAGGTTTTTCCACGCCAGTTCTGCTAATTGAGGGGGGAAAAAGGGTCATTGCAATTATGTAATGGCTCCCTCTAGCGTGCCAGAGATACTGCTGCATTTGGGGTATATCCCGTGTGCGTGCATCCTGTGGGGCATGTACATGTGGGGTACAGGAATAGATATATATACATGCATACTGTGGGCTATACACTGTGCCTAAGTCTGTACACATGTGGTAACACTAGTTTCCTTTCAGAGCATGAAAGCACCAGCAGGAATAAAAACATAATAATAAAAAAAGAAATGGTTTGTATTACGGTAGCAGATAATTTGTAATATATTTCTGGCAGTGTTTTTCATGTTTAGTTTAAGAAACAGCCTCGAAACCCAGGATGATTTTTTTTTTTTTTGACGAGGAGGCTAGTGTCTTCATCACTTTTTTTTCTCCAGCCTAGTGTGTACTTTTTTTTTTTATATGACTCAGCATTACACAATAAATACTCTGACTCCACAATGAATTCAATACATTTGAGGGCACTCTGCAGTTTGTAAAACAAGTACTCAGGACTCTGAATTAAGGGAAAAACTATATAACCCTTTGTAACTGGAGTCTTTGCTTGTAAAATCTGTCTTTTTTTATCAAACATCTCGCAGCTTACAACAATCCATTGATACCAACGACATGCATGGAATACTTAGAGGAAAAATAAAATCTGAAACACTAGCACTGGATCTTCAAACCTCTGACTGAGTGCCAGGTGATAATGATGAATGAAACTGCTTGCTCTACAAGTCACTTTGGTTTTGTGGTGTTAAGTTTAGCAGAGCTGCATTTTAATGCTTATTCTCAGGTATGGCTGATTATTAATTATTTCTAATGATTTCTTGGAAATCATGCCATCTTGACATCTTTACAAATTGTGTCTCTTAAACCCAATAGAGACTTAGGTGCCTAACTGGAAAAATACACATTAAAAAATCCTTCCTGCATATGAATATATGCTTCTGTCAGGCTGATGTTTGCTGCATCAGACAGTTTATAACAACAAAATGGCATTTATTGATTTTAATCCACCTGTGCAAGTAATGAATATTTTATTAATTTGATGATTTTACACTATATCTGTAATACTTTCTTTGTCAACTTTTTAGCACATATTATATATTTGATAGCTTAGACTAGCGTCATAATTTCATATTCATTCATCAGAAATTGTATTTTTTTCACAAAGAGTTGGAAATGAAGTGTATGATGGTAATGCAAAGGAATGCAAATAATACCTGTATGTTGTGCCCATAATACTATATGTTGAATATATAATTTGTATTTATTGCTGAAAAAACAAACAAAAATAAAAACAAAAATTGCTTATTAACAGCTTGGAGAGAAAGCTGAGCTGTGGAGAGGCTAATACAAAGTAAAACCACAAATTCTTAATAATAAACATACACAAATAGAAGACTTGCACTGTCTGCCAAATCAAGAAAAGCATATTAAACACTATGTATAGGAGAAGCTCAACTGAGAAGCAAAGTCCAATATAACAGCCCTAAAAATGAACTATATATGGAGTTAAATGATGCTTTGGAAAGCTACTTTTCAATGCTTCAAGTGGTTGTTTATTGGTAGCTATAGTTTGATGTTAACCAAAATAACGAGTAGTAGCAGGACACATCTCCAAACATTTTTAAAACTGATTTATTGAAAATATAACAGTATTCAGTCTTTTTTTACGAAGTGTTCATGATGAAATCTAGTACTTTATTATTCTATCTTTAGCAAAGACACGCAAATCTATTAAAAAAAAAAAAAAACAAAACAGGAAATAAATAAGAAATACCCTCAATTAGAAGTGTTGAAATGAAAATCTGTTGTCTTGGTGTGGATGGTGCTTAAGCATAGCACAGAAGTCTCAGAACAAATATCCCTAAACAACTAAAAGAAAATAGGGAGGCAAGGAAAAGATCAATATAATTAAATGTCAAGGTTCAGTATTTAAGTTATTTGAGCCTAAAGTGTATCATTGGGAAAGCCCAAATCCAATCAGGTTGAGAACAATAGAAAGAAGTAAAATTAGAAAGGCCAAGGAGCAAATTTGAGGAACAAATAATCCATATATGAGACAATTAATTACCCGCTAATAAACAAACATTTTCTCTACCTGTGTGAGGAAGCCATGACAAAACTGTCCAGCCTATTATTTAGCCATAGCTATAAACCAAAAAGTACTGCAGAGAAATTATATTTCTGTACTCTAGTACTCATGGCAAATGAAGACATTTCCTCAGGTCAACTTTTTTTTAGTAACAAAGATGAGACGTGGGTGTGTATAAGGTGTCAGTGGTGATATTCTTAAGGAGCAGAAAGCACCTAACTAAATGGTAGTCATCAAGCGTTCTTACAGAATCTGAAAATGAGGTAAACGGATAGTAAAAATGTGCAGTCATTAAGATCAGTTACTATGTCTGAGGATTAAGAAATACAAAATCTGTTCTTTTAAAAAAGACTAAAAGGGTGATCAACAAATTGTGGTGTGGCAAGATATATTTTTCGTAGCAGTAGTATAAAATGGGTTAAAATAGCAATTAAAAGTATAAATTGTATGACATCTAGAGAAATGTAAGAGAAGTACTGTCCAGAAACTCAATGAAATCAATAGAAACTGTTCCACTGTTTTGATTCATCCCATAGTTGCAAAATAGTAAAACTTGCATAGACTAAAAGGAGATTCTTTCTGTTTGTTAGTATTATTTCAAAGTTGTAAGAGAACAACAGATGAAACCCCTTTTGTTGCTCTGTATGTAAGCAGTTTCATGTCAATTTAATTGTGAGGTCACACCAGCAAGACATGTAGAAGAGAGAATTGCTGAGAAAGGGAATACAAAATAACAGGGCAGTAGGTAAAGGCAAGAGAGGGTAAGTGTCTGCAAATGATGTTAGTGGGATAATGGGAGGATAGGACCCAAGAAGAGAGAGGAGCAGGAAAAGGTTGCTGAAGGGCATAGGGCTATTTAAAAGGCTTCAGGCAAACGGAATTAGGGAGTAGGAACTAAGTCTGAAATTCACACTGAAAGAGTTGATACCTATGGCTTCTGTGTAGCTGGGAATGTTATGGTTACAGCTGTACCTGTGTCATTTTAGAAACACAAACAAACATCCACATTCACTGGACTTACAGAAAGAGTGAGTTTTAGGCCAGACGTAAGGTTCTTAGGATGTGTATTCTTAGGCCTCTTTTCAGCCACATTATTCAATGATTATTTAGTACAATATACAGAAACATTTTTTGCTTTTTTATTACAGTGAAAACAGGGCACACTGAGATAAAACCCAGCATATTTCAAACAGACTAAGATGTTTTCTTAATGAGCTTTTTTTAAAAAAGCAATTTCTTTAAGAGCAATTGAAATACTGAAAACTGATTTCCTACAGGTGTGTCTTTTAATTTTCCCTCTGCCACTACTACCAGATTCCTCCTGTGTCTGATGGTTGCCCTGCAGCTATGAGTGGCTAGCTGAGAGGCACATGCTGCTGGGCCAGGCAGCAGCTGCCTGGAAAGGTACAACATCTACCTTTACTTCTCTCAGGGTATCGATTTAAGTTGCATACATACCCACTCACTGAAATGAAATTTAAACTAAAACCACCTTTGCACCACTTGCAAATTTGACTTAAATTGTCCAGTAGCTCACAGAGTAGCTGGGTGGAATGATGAAGAGACAGAGACACGCAGATAATGATCAAGGGGGCTGGTGTTTTTCTTTGTGTAGCCTCCTTTACAAAAACTAAAACATTTTAAAAGAGAACAGTTTAGCTGTTTGATTATAACGTGATGCCAGTGCTGGAGTTAGCATGTGCCATAGTAATATGATCATATGACTTGGCATGTTAACATAATGCACACACTGCCAGTACCAGTGAGATAGGAATATACTGTAAATATAGACACTTGATCTTGTAAAAAAGAAAAGGAAATATCTGCATTTTCAAATAAAGGGTATTCTCCGAAGCATTTAAAAACTTTTCTGAAGCAAATATTGTATAGATTTTTCTTAAACCTGACAATTTTTGTTTGCACGGTAAATTACATCAAACCATATAGAGATCAACAATATGCTTTGCTTCACTGAATAATGAAGTACTTTACTGATGAAAATCTGTTTTGTGAATCATTTGTGACAAGTTTGTTAGAGATTAGAGCACATAGACCTGTCATTAGTAAAATGACTTAAATATTTGTTTAGAAATTTATAAACATAATTAATTTTTATTAAATACTTGGTTTAGTAGATAGAATTAATTTGATTGCAGTTACTGTTAATGGTTAATGTCTCCTATATCTTTTAAAGATTATGTGGCAGGACAGGACAAGTTTTCATTGTCTTGTTCCCCTTTGGCTTAGGCTGCTCTGGAAATATTGTGCCTTCCTTGGGAATGGTTAAATAAAGAAATTTATGGAAATGCAGGATAAAAAAGAAGAAGGAGGAAGGGGGAAAGAAAACAAAATAAAGAGTGAGCAGAAACTCCAGTAAATACTGAGAAAAGCAAGGAATGGTACTACTGTATAAGTCTCAGAGGGGAAGGAAAGAAAATACTCTCTTGGGCTTGGGGAATAGACTGTGCATAATCTGCAAACCTGCAGAGCTGCTGGACTGGGACCATGTATGGACAAGAATACCTGGTGTCTTACATCAGCATGAGTTAGTGGATATTCACCTGCACCTTTTCTATTCTGTCCAACTTTGGATGTTTTATCAAGCTTTGTTTTGTGTAGAATCTTATCTTTGAGACTTAGAACTTTCTTGGGAGTGCTGATAGTGCTAGCTTTAAGGAAAAGGTAGAAGCAGATCAAGCTCAAAGATCTGGCTAAATGATTTATATTTTGCAGATAGAAGTACTGATAGGGGATAAAGTTGAAGAAGCCAAAATCATAGAATCACAAAATGATTTGGGCTGAAAGGGACCTTAAAATTATCTAGTTCCAACACCCCTGCCCTGGGCACAGACACCTTTCATTAGATCAGGTTGCTTAAAATCCCATCCAGCCTGGCCTTGACTGCTTCCAGGAACCGGGATCAGCAAGTTCTCTTGGCCACCTGTACCAGTGCCCTATAACCCTCACAGTAAAGATTTTTTTTTTTCCTAATACCTAATCTGAACCTACCCTCTTTTGTTTTAAAGCCATTCCCCCTTGTTCTGTCACTATAGGCCCTTGTAGTTAAAATAATGTTTCTAGACATCTAGATGATATAAAAGACCAAGAAAATCAAAGAAAATGGAGACCCTAACAAAAGTCTTGATAAATATATTTCATGAGAGCTGTTTAAGGGCAAAATCATGTGCTTGAACAACTCTTAAGAAAAATACCCTACCTAGTAGTCTTTAAGGTTATTCTCAGAGAGATTTGGTATGGAAAAAATACTTTCCTTCTCTTCATTAAAACAAACAACATATCAAACAAAATTACTGACCCAACAGCATGTAAGAAAGCTACTGGATATTTCTCATGCTTATGTAAGAAGATCTCTAAGAATATAATTTTATTAATATTATTAATAGTAATTAATACATTGGAATTCACTGATATCTCAATATAGTGTGTCACTGAATCTCTTCACTCTTCTAGTATTTCAGTATTACAATTGCTTCGGAACTAAAGTTTACTGGCTGTAGCTAAGGAAGTGTGGTAAAATTCAATGCATCACTTTCTCCTCACAAAGCACTAGAGTTTGAAAACTTTAACATCAGTCAGATATGTCAACAGTTTTCATGTGAAGGAAGACCAGTTTCTTCAGAGCTGATGCTGCCACATTCCAGTATTGGTAGAAAGCAGAACTCTGAGGAAGACTTCAGAATAATTCATATGTAACGTACTAGGTAATCCTTATCCACAGAAATTCACCTCTGCCAATATTCTTAAAATTACTCCCCAGGTGGGATGAAGATACCATCTTTGAAACTTTTGAATTCCATGTGCAGCTGGAAATCAAGTTCTAGTTTCCTGAAAAGAGTAAGCCTGAAGTGTTAAATGCCAAGTAATCTGTGTTTATAAATTTGCAGGAGATAAAGTTCATACTGGAAATAAAACCAGTAACAACAACAACGGAAATAAACCAGATTGCTGGTAATTAGTTATTTCCATATTTTTTTTTCGTTTTAGATTTTCTAAGCTAGCATTTTGCACCCTCTGACAAAATTTCAAATTCTCCTAAAGGTGTATGAAATTTCTTATACATTAGACACTAAAGATTCTACAAGCTAAATTTACCTGTTATGCAACCCTTTTGTTTCCAAAGTATTCCATTATTTAGTTATGCAGTTAGTAGCTCTACTTTAAACATGACTGATTGCAGCTATGTAAACAATTCTGTTGCTAAATCTCTCAGAGAGATGGAATCCCATTTACTCTCTCCTGGCTGCAATTTCATAAGATTAGAAGGAAAAAAAAAAAAAAAACCAAAAAAACAACTAAGGTAAAACAAACCAACCCAAAACAGGTAATGAAAGTGCCTTTGCTTTCCATCCCAAAAGTTCAGGGACACAACTAAGAATAAATTGTGATAATAAAACAATCTGTTGGGTCAAGTGTTACATTTGTATGCCTTTTAAAAGGGAGCAACATCTTTAGACTTTTTGTAGCTGAAAACCTTTCTTTGCCAGCTCACACTATCCATTTGAAACCAACCATCGAGTTTTGTTCCTGCTAACCCTTTCCATTTGTATACTCCTGTGTGAGCTCCAACATAAACAAGACTTGTAAACAGCAGACTATAGATAAGCTTTCAAAATGTTGTGTGGCATTTTGCCCACATATCTGTCAAGTAAAAGGTTAGAATCTTCACTTTTTAAAGAAAAACATACCAATTAGCAGCGAGGCAAGGCTGTCTAGAGCATGAGGTTTTCAAAGTTTGACACGTCTGTAGGTGCAACACAGGCCATTTATTTGTACGAAGCTCCCTTTCATCTCTGATGGCAAGAGAGAATCCAGGGAGGGGCCCACCTATGAGGAATTTGCTCTCAGGAATTACAAAATGAGGTTCTTGCCCAGTGTGTCCAGTATATCTGCAACTGGGTAACGGGGTAGGAGATGATTGTTTTGCCTTGTTTGACTACCAAATTGAGGTCTCTATACTAGTTTCAGTGGCATAATCACCAAATAGGATTGTCAAATACTCTTATCCCTAGTGTGCAGGAAAACAAGGGAGACTTGAGGGCTTGCTTCCTGGCATAGGCTAGTGTGACTTCAGGTCACAGCAAAAGCTGGAGAGTGATGACAGCAGCCTGTGAGGAGCCACTGGTCCCCGTCCTGATGGGGCATTGGCAGCTGGTGCTCAAGGCCATACAGGACTTTGGCTTCATCCCCTCAACACATTGGCCATCTGAGATAAGCGGAACTGACAGTTGGCTGCCAGCACAGAGCAGTAGGGGTTTGTGCCCCCCTTAGAGCCAGGGGTAAGCAAGAGAGGAAATAATGTTTCTAAAAGTCATAATTCCCTTCTCTCTTTGCTCCTGGGATGGTGCTGCTATACATCCCCCTTTCTGCAGGCAAACTGTTGTCTTACAGTCTTGTCATAAGTGATTAGTCAGAAGCCAGTGCTATAAAAAAGCCAGAACAGAATGTAATAACCAAGGTGCAAAATTAACATTTAAAAAATCCTATAACCTGCTGCAAAAACAAAAACAGTTCCTAAAATTAAAATATGAAATACTGTATCCTTGAGACCACTAAAAACGCTTAGTGAATTTTTCTATCTTTATGAAAGACATATTAAACAGGCTTGATTTTTTTAAAATTGTGACATGTCCGTGTCCTGGAAATTAGATCCTTTAAGGCACCTTAGCGATGACTACATAAAATAATTTTTTACTCTTTAAAAAAGCGCATATGTTGGATAAGCTATGCAAAAAGTAAAGTAAGACAAACAAACAAAGAAATCTATGCAAATATAAATCTTAGCTAGTATTTCTGTCATTAATTTTGATGTGTTAGGTAGCAAAACAGGTTTAGTTTTATATAAGAAAGTGTATTCATGGCTGCTGCCCTGAGGAATTTAGTGTCAGTAAATTAACATAAATGAATTGCTACAATTTTCTGTTTTATTATAATTTCTAAATTTGTTAGCAGACTTAACGGTTCTGCATACATCTAGAGATAACATCTGAATTGCAAATAAATCACTACAAAATATATGTTGCAGACAGTTTTATTTAATGTGCAGAGGCATTAAATATTTAAAGGTCTAACTTCTGCCATTTGCCTATTCCACTACGTGTGTCCACTGTGGTGTGTAAAGGAGGGTCTACTATATTGGGAGGGGTAATATTTTAAGGTAAGATTTGTTTTACACTACAGGTATTTAATTTAGAGCTGATGAGTCAGTTTTGTTACTAAAATAGCATTGTTATTTTAATACATTTATTTAGATGTAGGGACTATATAATTAGGTTTTTTATCCTTTTTTTTTTTTTTTTTTACTCTGTATTTCTTAATAGCTAGTTCCTGTTTAACATGCAGTAACTTGTATCAAACCCAAATGAAATGCTTTTTGGAGGATTGTTCTTTAGAGCTTTACCAAAGAAGTAAAATTTGCTTTTTAATTAAAAACTTTCTTGAAAAGACAAACCAAGGGTATGTAAGCGTCTCTAAGGCACAAGAACACACCATTTGGTTATGGTGAAGGATGATGCAGAATCCCTTATATCCTCATTTGTGTAATGCTGTAAACACCCCCTCATTGCCTGGGAAGCTCTACCAGGGTACTGCAGTGCAGCCCCTCTGTAATGCTCGCTGCCACCCGATGCCAGAGAGCACAAAGCCTGTCTCAGAGACCACCAGTCAAGTTCAACATCTCACCCTTATTTGAAGGAACTTAATGACTCAGGGTATCAAAAAGACCAAGTCCTTTGTGATGACTCATTGACAGTTTTGGGGTTTTGCCTCATTAGAACAGTCTGACAGTCTGATAGTTTATCTGGAGAGGGACTGACATCTTTGGTGGACAGACTCAATAGGTAGAATGGAATCCCAGAAGAAACCATGACCATTTTACACCTCAGCAAGTTCCTGCTTCAGTTGCAAGGGTTTTCTCTTTACTTAGCTTGCTTTAATGAAAATATATGCAAAATTTGTATGTAGGTAATTCTAATTTTTAAAGATGAAGCAGGTCACACACTTCTCTTTCAAGCAAGGGTGCCATAAAAAATTTGAAGTAGATTAATTTGCAGTGCTTGGTGCACTAGTATTAGATGTTCTCATCCTACAGTGATGAATGTCTATCAAAAAACCTGCATTTTGGATAAGACCACATACAACCACAAGAAATAAAAAATAATTGCTAATATGAGATGTCGAGCTGTATGGAATATAATAGGTCACAAAAATGTCTGAATTCAGACATTATTGAGCTCTTATTACAATACATAATCATAGAAAACTGCTGAAGAAATGCATTTTCAATTGCTTTGCTGTTTTCTTCTCTAATGTGGCGTTCCTGATCATTGTCTGATTTTTAAAGGCTGCAGTCATGTTAGTATAACATTCAATTCTGCAGACATAAATTGTCTCTGTGGTATTATGACTGTAGTCCTGATCCTGTTCTCTTGAAGACCAAGTAGCTGCATTTTCATCCTAAAGGCTCATCAAAGCAGATTTCAGCCTTCACCTACATGATCATCCTGATACTGTTTGGCCCATGTGATGCAAAAATCACAGAAGTCCCCATGAAATTGAATTTCTAAAGAAAAACATTTAATTAATGAACTTTTAATCACAACTTTTTTCGGGGGTTTTTGGTTGGGTTTTTTTTTAATGAATGAGTGAGGAGAATTCTAAAGTTTTGCTTGTGACTTTTCTAAAGCAGTTCATGTATCAAGCTCTTTGGTTTACAGACTTTATGAGAAAGCATTCACAAATGGGCCATTGTTTATTGTCTTGTAGTAAACAGCAACTCTATCAAACAACTGGCTACAGTACTCTGGGAATTGGACCCAAACCTCCAAAAAGCCACTTATCGTAGAGTAAATGCATGGAATAAAAATGTTAGAAACTTCACAGGATTTTGAAAGACCTCAAGGAGATCAAAATATTGTCTGTGCTGTCTAGGTCAAAGAGTTTAAAATAAGATACAATACAAAATTACACCTGGCAGACCTAAACAATACATCACTAAATGCCCACATTCACAAAGTGTAGGGCCTCTACTAAGAAACTAAAGTAAATTTGAATATTAATACTTAATGTCTTTATTCCATTTGGAGACATTATTCTTTTTCAGTCTGTTCATTTAGAGTTGAAGCTGTGAATGCTCTCTGGTAGATTCTAATATGTTGTCCTTCTAGTCAGTGGGCCAAAAAAGAAAAATTACAATAATTAGTGTTCACACCTTATCACATAAAGGGAACAAAGATGGTTAATATACAGGGTTAGGCAAATACCAGTATGTTGGGGGATTTAGTGTTGTCCATAAATGACACGAATTTAAAATTATTAGATCACTTCATAGTTGGCTATAGTATAACCAAGGCCTAGCACTTATCCTTCTGAACAGAACAAATTCTCATTGGGTTTAACAGGTCCTTTCCAGTATTAAGCATATTTATGCAATTAATTAGGAAGAAAGAGATGATAAAAACATGACCTTTTTTCCTTCTGTGGAGTAAATATCAGGTGTCAATATTAACAGTAATGCAGCTAACATTTCTAATGTATCAAGAAAACTATTTGGAATATTGACCTATGGAATAAACAAGTATTGAGATTTTGTCATCCCTTCTAAATGTCACAGCACTGAAAATCACACAGGGAGAAAATTGGAATGTTAAATGTTCCACAGCAACAAGGAAACTGAGACCCGTGGACTAAACAACAGTGCTTGACTCTTATCATATCCTATACAAAACTCCTTCCTTCCTTCCTCCCTTCCTTCCTGCCTTCCTCCCTTCCTGCCTTCCTGCTTTCCTGCCTTCCTGCCTTCCTGCCTTCCTTCCTACCTTCCTACATTCCTAAAGAACTTTGCCATTCACTACAGAGGCAGCAAAAGTACACACTGTGGTACTCAAAATAGGGGTGATTTTTTTAATCTTAGTATAGGTGAGCGCAACAATGATTTTAGTTTGGAGTTAATAATTTAGAAGATTTCTACCATACCAGCCAGTAAAAAATTATCCTATTAAAAGGTAATGTAAAATACTTAAAATTGAGTATGTAAATATACTGACACACTGAAGTTTTGCTTTTATTTGGTTTAGAGATGTACTGAAAAAGAAAAGATAGTATGTTTCAGTGAAATTTGAATTTTTAATTTCTTTTTTCAAGTACAGTACTTACAATCAAAATATTTAGATTTGGTCATTATCAACACTAACTCACTAGCACCACAAAGTGGGAGTAGAGTCTCTGGTACATTTTTACTAAAACCAGTGCAATTACACCTGACATTAGCAGGTGTGGTTAAATTTAACAATATATTTTCATTATAGGTGTCAATGTTTCTGACATTGTTGGTGTATTTCAAAGAAAGAGTAATAATAATAATAATAATAATAATAATAATAATAATAATAATAATAAAACTTCTACCAACACTGTCAGAGCAGATAGATGAACAGTTGGCATGTGTCTCCAGATGTGTGGAGTATGTGTCACAAATGTGAAAGCATGTCTGAGTTTAAGCAGCTAGTGACCAGTCTTGCATGTTGAGCTCTCAATCAGATTAATTCCTATATCACTTTATAATGACACATTTTTATCTCTTTTGCTGTTCAAATTACTTTGATAAATTGAAGAGGGGGATTGTTTTCCCATAGAAGCATCAGATACAGAATCTTTTTTTATTTATATATTTTTCTCATTTGTCTACATATTACAGTTTAAGAAGCATACTCCTAATTAATCAAGTTAATTACATATCAAGATACAAATCTTGTTTGGCCAGGGATTTTTTTTGTTATTTCTTTTGTTAGTTCATTTCATAGCTAAGCTAAAAGAGATGTATCACATGCACTGCATTTGCTTCGGAAAACGTTACTGATTTGCTGCTGCAAGTTTTTCTTTCCATTTCCTACTGTTTCTATGAATAAAACTGATAGCAGTTGCCCTCAGATGCTTCTGGTATTATAATACCATCAGCAGTAAAGATTTACAAACATTAATTTAACTGACAGTAAATTATAGAATCTTGTTGCTTAATAGCTGAATTATGGGGAAGATTTGTATGATAAACAAGCTGAAATACCCCTTGCCTGAGGAAGCTCCTAGGAATAAAATAATATAAAATAAAATAAAATAATCTCTTGTGTCTTTGTTGTTGTTGTTGTTGTTGTTGTTGTTGTTGTTGTTGTTGTTGTTAAGGAGGAGAGAAATCAAATTGCTGCCATAAACTTTTGCCCAACATTTTTAATTGTTATATGCCTTGCCTATGATTTCTTTCCATGATCTACTTTATTTTTTTTCCCTGCTTTACAGATTTAGGTGTACCTGTCTTTTTTCAGTAGGAGCTGTTTTGTTGAAAGGCAGTGTATTTATTTCAAAATTAACTGTGGGTCAAGGCTCTTGTGAGAAAGTCACAGAGCTCATAAAATTTTTCAGGGGTTATGTCTTAATGAGAATCAAAAGTATACTTTACTCCACCATAAAGTCCAGGCTGTGGTTTAAATATGTATCTGCTGGTTGTGGTCAGCCTTCAAAGGAAAGGCAATGAGGTAAAGGAATCAGATTTGTCAATTATATCTGACTCATAGTAACATAGTGACATAGTAACCACTATTCCTTTCCTTTGCTGCACTACAAATCTGGAGAAGAAGAGAATTGGAGACATTTCTGTTGTTTACATAGTATGAATGTATTTAAGTGGTACTTTGTATATTTATTTACAGTGTGATGCAAGATGATAAAGTAAATTTCATAATTATTTTGCCAACTTCACTGTTATACCTGCAACTTCACAAACACCTCCTGTTTTCAAAAACAAGTCTCTTGCTCCAAAGCACTCATAAACAAATTTACTCAGAATGCGCAAAGAAACACGCAAGAGGAGTGTTAAGTTGGTTGGCAGGTTAGAGCAGAGAGGATATTTTAGGCTGTAAAACTGTAAACAGTTTTGTGACTAGAAGGAAGTAATGCGTGAGGTACGTAAGCGATACAGTAAGCAGGACTGTATCAGAGCCAGGAAAGAGTAAGGACTCAGTCCACTGCTAGATTAAGGCATACTCTTGCAAAGCCTCAAAAATGTGGAGGAGAAATTTGACCTTGTAGAGTAATGAGACAGAAAACCACCCAAGGGACTGAGAGAGGACTCAACATGATCAGAGTCGTGAACAAGAAAGATAACCTTGTCCACAGTGTTTGGAGTAGACTGGAGGAGGGAGATTAGAGGGAAGAAGGTTACAGTGGCTAAGAGGTCACAGCAGGTGAGAAATAATGAAGGCATGAAGCAGGCAGGAAGAAATACTGTAGACAAGACATAAGAGATGATTTGGCCAAGGAGCCCAAATTCAGATATTTGAAAGTTAATAATGTAAAAAAAGAAAAAAAAAAAAGGTAGTCAAGATTCCTGCTGTGTTTATTTACTATTCTGTTGAGGTGCTGCAGCCAACTTACTGTAGAAAACATCACAAAGCTTTCTAGATCATCTATATTGTTATCTATCTCTACACATTCACATGTATTGGTAGACAGCTATTTTTATATTTTGACTGTAGAGAAGGAATATGGAAATCAGGTGACACAAGTTTATTTTGTTGGCTCTAGTACTGATTAGGTCTGTGATCTTGGATAGGTGTTTTCTGTTTGCACATCAGTGAAAGTGCACAGCAGTGAAAGCAGTTCATTCCTTTCTTTGTAAATTTATAGATGGAAAAGGATAGATACTGTTCAGAAGACTTAGAATCCTCTGTAGAACTCAACTCACTTAGAAAATATCATCAGGCCACTCCACATGGACACCTTCACAACCACCACTTGGGTAGCAATGGTCCTTTTGTAGTGGTGTCATCCCAATGCCTGATACTGGGATGGGTCCAGATGTGATTGGGGTTGCAAGAAAGTTAAAAATGACTGTGCCCACTTGGGCAGGTATCTTAGGTAGTTTTGACTGGAGGTGTCACAGCTCACCGGTGTTTGAAGCCATCAGAACCAAAATATATTTGCAGACACACTTCACCTACCACTTGTCTCTGTGGATTACATGTGGCTTTGAAACATGAGCTGTCAAATGATGGTATTCTTCCCTGAGAATGCTTCTTTCAACATGCCAAAGGGCTTTTTAATATATTGGTAAAATAAGACATAAAGCAGACAAAATACTTGTTGGGAATTTCACTCCAATATATTTGGAGTGTCACAATTCTAGTTCAGAAGAACTGCAGACAACAAATGATCATGCCATAGAAACAGAAAGAAAGAAAAAAAAATAGCTAGAAGATTAACCATAAGCCTAGAAAGAAAGAGCACCTCAGCAGTAAACACAGACGTAATAGGGACTATAATTTTTGCTAAATCGCAGCTAGACTCTGCATTGATGAGTAAAAGCAAAAAAGGGTAGAAGCTGGTAAAGAATATTCTTTCCTCTGAGGCACTTCTGCCTTAACAGTGTTCTTTCTACTTCTGGTACAGAAGCTAAGACCCCAAGAGGATGAGGAAAAGGGGCAAGGTCCTTCACTATAGTGCTGAATGTGGCTAAAGCTGCCAGCTTTTCACTAGTTGAAATTCTGAATGCCAGAATTCCTGTGGAGATAATATCTGCGGCTCACTCCTCCTGGTTTTCTCCCTGTAAGCTATGAGTATAGAAACCTGTTTGCAGCATCCACTGTTCAGATAAGTCTGAAATATTTAGAAAAAAAATTTGAGATTAACAGCATTAAAACATTAAATGCACATTAAAAGAATGGTCCAGTGAAAATCTTTTGAATTTACTATAGGAAATCATGTTGTTAGAGAGCAGAAAATTCTTAGAGGGATAAAGATCATTCAGGAAGAGATCTTTCTAATGTGGTAAAGGAATATAATACAGAAAAAAAAATCTGTTGAACATGTAAGATAAACTTTTTGACTTCCTAAATTAAATTGTTGCCATTTGCTACTGAGACAATTAGCAGGTGTCAGTTAGAAGACACAATAAATTACGTACCCAATTACTTCCTCTTTTTAGACAACAGTTTGCAGTCACAAGAACGTGTGAGGAGTTTTAATCAAAGATTAGAACTTTTTAATTAAATACAACCGTATGTGACTAGTCATTTGACATTAATTACTGTTTTAGTTGGATTCCTTTTGATTTGTAAAAGGCCCTGAGCACTGCAAAAATTATGTCACATCATAGAAACTGCTGATTATTAAAACAAAAAGTTTTCTTCATCAGCCCATCACTCTCCTGAAAAAGAAATGTAATTTCAAAAGTGAAATGGCTGGCTTAGAGGAGACCAATGAGTTTTGAAAGCAAAATAGCAGATGGTACTTCAGCTGACTTCCCTTAGAAGGGACAGTCTGAAGGCACTTAATTGTAATGATTGATAAGGTCTTCTGCCAATGCTCAGCAAAACTTTCAAGGGGCTAAACAGCTGGCATGAGGTTCATGTGGAGTTTTAACTAGCTGACTACCCTTTGGGGTGTCTTAAAGCTAACTAGCATCACTGATATTAATAGAGGATATCAATCAAAATGAAACGCTCTTGCAGAAACTGATCTGAGACTTCAAGTAATATTTTAATTTGTTGGCCTGCAGAGAGGAGGATAAATGTTAACAGTGTCCTTGTGAGATAACTTTAAATTCAAGTCCAATGGTGGCATCAGTATTTGTGAGTCCTTTTGTGATTTTGGCTTTTTCATACACTCCACTTACTCAGAGTATAGTGGGAACAACAACAATGAAAATCCTTATCTGAACAGCCTGCAGAAAGAAAAGGGGGGAAAAAAGAGAGAAAGATATAAAAGGAGTAGGAATAATTCTTAGCTCATGTAAAGATTAGGGGTGAACTTCACACACTTACATACTCAGAGTCACTATGCCTTTTGTGGTGAACTTTTAGAGAGATTTGTCTCTCTGAAGGTGAATTAAGAAAGCCCCTAACCTGCAGTGGCACAGTGCAGTTTCTGAACATGGGGCTTGAGTGCATGTATCTGTAGCTTTTTCCTTAGCCTACTGAAATGGTGCTCAGTAACAAGCTACAGGGTCTATCTGCCACAGAGCTTGTTCCTGGAGATGACAGCTTGCCTGAAATTCAGAGTGGGCAATTAATATCTCACAGAAAAAGTTTGGAAATGTTTGAACCAGTGATAGTCTTGATTGTCAGCAATGCCAAGTACAAATCTGGACTTGCGTTTCCCTGTTTTGCCACAGTCTAATCATAATCATAAGTTTTAAATTGGCAAAGCAATTAAAATCCTGTTTTGGATCCCAAATTTAAAAAAAAAAAACAACACTGAGACTCTTGTGGGCAGAAGTATTGACATGATAGAAAGAAATAATATTACTTAAAACCAGCTAATCTCCACAAATTGATACCAGATTTACATGTAAGTCTACTCCTCCTTGCCATCAGCACAGGAGGTTAATCTTCAGTTTGAGTAATAGTTAAATGGGGTAAATTTACTCAGTGAAAAGTTGAAGTCTAGTTTATAACCTGGTCTGAAACTCAACAGATTAGGGTTCATTTCTATATCAGTCTTCCTATATGACTGTGAAAGGAATGTCTTTCATCTTCTTTGTAACTCAATTTTCTAACCATAGAAAGATGGCAGTACCTTTCTGCTTCACTTAGTAGATGGTAGGACTCTGAAAAAAACAGTTATCTGTTACTGACATTGCCTGGGACAAACAGATGCTCCTAAATACTGTTGTTATTTCTAGCATAAATTGTATTTATGCTTATTTTTCTAGTTTAGCCTCCAGCCTGCTACAGTCTGAAAATCACTATGGAAACTGTGGTAGTAAATGTGGTATTTAGCAACCAGTCTTCATACCATGACTAGGTTAAATCTTTTCCTAAAATGATCTTAATCACTGTGTATTTCCTATAGGAGTGCAACCTCTCCATTCCTGGACAGAAGACTTGACTCCATTCAGATAAAAAGATTCCATTTAAAGTGAAAAAGCTAACAGCTCTGTATGAAGACAAGCACTGTAGAAAACTTTAGGTCTAGAATGAGTGAAAAAAAAGTGTGCTTTATTATTGAAGATATATTGTTTTTCAAGGGAAAAAAATAATAAAAAAAAAACCACTGAGGAGAAACACAAAATTATCATAGTATTTAGTATTCACTGCATCAGTTATTTCCCAAAGAAAGCCTATCAGTTAAAATGATGAATTTTAACCTTTACCAATTCTTCTAGAGAACATTCAATTTATATTCTTCAAGCACTTTGCTACTTGTTCACCATACAAATACAAAATTATTGTTTTTGTAATATTTATAAAGATCTAGTTACAAGTTTTCAAGGACATGTTTCACTTTTTTTTCCCCCAAATCTAAACCCTTTAGTATAAGTTAAGAAACAAATGGAACAAAAGTTAACATACAGTATACTTATATGCCTTAATACATTAATATTTAAATAAAGTATTATATTGAAGTTTGGTGGTCAATAGAAAATACAAAGGTCATATTATCACAGAGTACAGAAAGCTTTAAGAGATGAATACCAATGAATAAACATTTCTGCATAGAATCTTTTTTCCTCATTGCTCCTATGAGATTAAATAATGCCTATATGAAATCAGTGATTTCAAACTTCCTTTATGAATCCAATCCTGTAACTGCTGTTGGCAGACCTAAACTTGAAAAACAAACAGGCTAGCAAACAAAGAAACAAAATGCCCCTGGTTTGAATTTAGGTTGAAATACTGAGCTTTGTTTAATTTCTGAATTAATTTTTATTTAATGTCTCAAACAGTTTCTGAACCCATGAAGTCAATTTTTCTTTAGCTACTTTAGGACTCTGGGCACCCTTTTTAAGAGAGTAGTAGTTTTACAAATGAATATTACAGCCCTTGATTACTGCTGCAGTGTTGCAGCATTAGATGCTGTCCTTGCTCTGCAGTCTAAGGGTGTATCGGGTGATAGGCCTGAGATGCCAAACTGCCAGCACACTGAACTAGGAGATGCTGGGTAAGAGGGCCATGAAGAAATGGGATGACCTAGATGTTTACTTGCCTTCTGTTTAGATCATTTTTGTAGAGTAAAGATAACAACTGTAAATTTTTCAGAGAATTTTTTTTACTTTTTTCCTCCATATTTTCTAATAATTCACTTTTCAAAATTATGTTTCTGTTCCTTCAAAATGACTGGGCCATGTGGATCTCTGCAGGAGATTTTGGATTTTTTCTGGAGAGCATTCTGAGCAAGCACAGAGATAGGAAGTGCAGGGGTTTGCCAAGGGTGAGAGAGAAGTAGGAGGTAGTGAGAGGTACAGCAATGAATTGGTATCCTGCAGGTCAGGAATACTGAAAGCATTGTTAGAGGCTTCAGGGATGACAGAAGCAGTGTCCCTACTAACTACAGAGGACTGTGAATTTGCTTCAGCTGGGAAGCTTCCAGAATGACTGAAATAAAGTGTAGAAGCAAGGACCTACCTTTAAGATCATGGAGGAACTAAAGTGGGGGGAAATGGTTTAGCTTATAGGTTAATAATTAAGTGAATTTTTTTTTTTTTAAATAATCCTAGTCATTTTGAGCCTCTCTGTCCAAAGATTTAGCTATCCTAGTTGCAAGAACTGATGAAGTCTGTATTTACAGTTTCTTTCAGAGAGGTCACTCTAGAAGAAAGATCTAGACTGGTCCTTCTCAAAGATTTGGCTGATTTAGGGTCTTGCCAAAGTTCTTGTATTCATTGCAGTATATCTGAAATACTCAGAATGTGTTTCAGGCTTTGCTGTGAAGCACACTGAGTAGTCTCTGTTTCATGAAATTTTAATCTAATTATCAAGACACCTACCACTTTAATACTGTGAGAAGTTTGGTGTTAATATGCATGGCCTCTGGCAAGAGCTTAGTTATAATAGGGATATTACCAGTGGAAATGTTAGTCACCTCCTAAGTGATATCAGAGATTTGCAAATGTCACTGGTATGAAACTTTCCCACACAGATACCTAAAGCAGTAGTTGTAGCCTAAGAATAAGCTCCAAAGGAAGGCTTGTGTGCTGGTATATGTTATTTGCCGTATCCCAGGAACTTTTGCTGCATTAGACACCTAAGAACAGAATATATAGATATTGGAGTATTAAACAGAGAGATTTCAAGATCAGTTAACTTGACATTTTAAAAACAGATGTCTGAACACCCTTTCCCTTCCAATTTGAGAAGGTAACTCTAAGACACATTTAGCTGCCTGCATGAGGCTGGACTCTCATGTAGGAGTCTGTCTTTCAAATGAGTAGCTCAGTGTTTACAGCAATTGTCAACAGCTGGAGATTTGGAATAAAACCTAATTCTTCTATTCTGTAAGGCACTGCACTGAGTAGAGAAGAGTCAGATTTGCTTTCTGGTCCATACTCTTGCTGTCACCATAACTTCTTTATCTAATGGCACTTCAATGTAAATACGGTAGAGAAGTCAGTGGCCAGTTCCCCCTGCTGTTGAGTACTTCAAGCACTCTGCTGTATTCTTCCACAGCGATTGTATGTGAGTGTAGAAATCTTCCTTGGCACCCATCTTTTGAATTCACTCCAAGCTCTTCTGAAGAAAAAGTCTCATTTAAGTATGTGCTCGGTTCTTTCCTAAAGTTAGTTTGTATTAAGTTTGAGAACCTGCCTTAGAATGAACAGCAGTTGATTTAGCTATCAATCATTTAAATAATTTTTTGAAAAAAGTTAATGTGTATTTTTTCTACATTTCATTATTGTGCAGTGGGGAAAAAAATCTTTCTGTGACAATGACAAAAGTGCACAGATCCATTTTAAGCTTGGCTAACTGACACAGGAAATATTCTATATCTGTAAGTAGATAGCCAGCAATTTATTCATCCACATTAGGAATGAACAAGAAAATGAAATAAAAATTTCCCTGCAGAATTAACAGAAGTTCTCAGTTTGACAGAGGGGATGAAACTGTAAGACAATAACATTGAACATAGTGATTTTCTACTGCATTACCTCAGGCAATAGCACAGTGATATTTAAACAAGTTAGTAATTATATGAAAGATGTCAAATAAAAAACATTCAAAATTCAAATTTATACAAAACTCTGATAGATATGTTAGGGCTTCTAACTTGTAGGTAACACAAATCCAAAGACAATTCTTTTTCAGGATGTCATAAGAGTTGTGGGTGTTGCTGGTAAAACTTTGGTAAAAACTGAAGAGTTCTTAGACATAGATTTACTTTGATGTCTCTCATTACATGTCAAAGTCAGTACATAGTGCATCACTTTATCTCAAGGGAGATGTTTCACCCTATATTTTTGCCAATCTTTGTAATTATTAAAGGGATGCATGAAGAATACATTTTAATCCCTTATATGGGGTACATAGAAGACAGGTGAAGAATTGTGCTATAGTAGCACACCCCTCCACTTCAGGGGGTGCAAGTAAGACAAGTCTGCAGCTTTTCTAAAGTACTCCATCTAAATATTTGTACTGCAGATTGCTTGAATTAATGGTTTCACTCCACAGATTGATCCCTATTGCACAATACTGCTTCCTAATGTAGACATACCTTCTAATCCCTAAGTCTTCCATCAAACTATTATAAAGTCATTAAATTTACAAATATTGTTCATGGACTGCCACTGGGTTTTTAACTTGTTTAAAAATGATAAATAAATAAATGGTTATATTTTCTTCCTTTCATAAACTGCTAAATTTGTGTCAGGTACAACTAAATAAACAGGGTGTCTCAGTGACATCCAGGCAGTGGTATACCAGAGCTGCCACCTGTTTTCACATCTGAAAAAGCTTTTTCCTCAAGACAATCTCTTCTGCAATTTGAATCATTGTCTGAAAATACTTCTGTGAATCAAAACAACAAAGATTCATGCTTTAGAAAGAAGCATTTATGTTAGAAGTAAAAGTATTAAGATCCAAGAACACCACTGATGGGAAATTTATTGGTATTCCATGGAAGACCTTGATATAAACAAATACAGCGTTGTGAGGGATCACCAGTTCAATGGAAGATCATGATCTGTAAAAAATAGAATATTGTGGATAACTACAGCATTGAAAGAGAATCAAAAATAGTTGTATCAAGTTCAGTGTCATTATCTTAGAGGTCAGTAAAGTGGGAGCTAAATCATATGCAAGAGAAAAAAAAAAAAAAGAAGCAAAAACTATCTGTAATATTCTATCAGGGAACAACACTCCCTCATGAAGCAATTACAACCCTGCTATGTATCAGATAAAATTACTTCAGTAGAAACAGTAGAAACAGATAAATAGTAATGTCTCCATACAAGGACTCCTAAGTCTGAAATTTTAATTTGTATTTAAATCCTACAAACTGCTGAAAATATTCTTATATTCTAAGATATTCTGCAGGATTCTTTTTTTCTGAGAAGCAGAAGACTTGGAGTCTTAAGATTCTTTTCCTGAAGAAGTAGAATTTGCCATGGAAATACCAATTGAATTCCTCCATTAGGGTAAAAGAACTAGGAATATAAATATTTGATGTGTAGATTGTTGCAGACAAATAAAAACCACAGATCATGTGCTGGAGGCAAAGGAATAAGAAGAGAACCACTGATCGAAATTATCACTATCCTCCTTTGCTCTCCATCTGCTGGGCCAAATAATTGAAAACTCTAACAAAAGTAAACACATATGTGCTAATTCCATGTGGGAGAAAACCACCAAAAAAAGAACATAAGTAGTGGTTAGGTCTTCTGTCTTTGTGTATCCTTCTCCCTTGGCCCTTAGACCAGAAAACCTCTGTACACCAACTATGAGTAAACAAAATACACAGTTAAAAATGCCTGGAGTAAGAATTAATTATCAAATTAAACTTCTCATTATTCATTTGTAAACAAAAGACTTGGAGTCAAAAGAGCTAATGTTTGAATTTCAGTAATGAAGACACAGCCAGTAGGAGTGACATCTTCCACCTACACAGCCTTGTCAGCCTTGGTGCATCTAGAATATGCATAATTCAGAGCTCTGCAATAACATTTCTCTCCAATAGGTCTCTAGTCTGTCTAACATCAAGCCAGTATCAGGAGGTTAGGAACTACTGTCATGCACGAGGTGAGTCATTTGCTGCTGAGATCTTGAAAGTTAGACTAGTCATTAACATATATATTTTTGGCAGCCTTAACTGTTCCTGTATCACAACCTAGAGCTCTAGGAGACAGAGTCTCTTGGCTTACCCAGCAGAAACTTCACTGCTCCCTGCATACTCACTGTGGCATTCCTCATAAGACAGAATGAATTGTTTTTGTTCAACAGAGCAAAGCCTTCAGGCCAGACCAAATTGTCAGTGTCTCAGAGAAATTCTTTGGAGTCATCTTGCCATGAACATTTTATCTTTTTTAGAGGTAGGGGACTTTTCCTCTTGTGAACAAATCTTATTGTTCCCTGATTTGGAACAACAAGGTTCAAAAAGGGAATATGTTTCAAAGAGCTGCAGCCTGTAGGCAAGTGGACAAGCAATAAAACCCTGCTTATTCCCACCTCAACAAACTGTTAACACTAGTTGAAGTCAGACAGACACCCTACCCTAAGTGATTTTTTAGACTGCATATTATGTTGCAGGCAAATGACAGAGCATTGCTACAAAACTTGGAAATTGTTTTCACTGCTAACTTGTGAATAGATGATCATAGTATATCATACAATCATTTGGATTAGAAGGGACCTTAAAGTTAATCGGGCCCCAACTCCCCTGCTCTGGCCAGGGACACATTCCCCTAGACCCACTGCTCAAAGCCCCATCCAACCTGGTGTGTTACTCCTAATTAATTTGTAAAACCCATTGCCCTTTTATGTTTCTGTTTACATTTCTTTCTCTTTCATGTCTTTTCTACATCACAATTTTTGTGGTACTTATTTTCTGCTTCTTCCTAGAATTAAAACTTCACTATGTAGTCCAGAGGAGGCCAGGTTAAGTGAGTACTAGAAATACTGTAAAGAGATATTTTCAACCCAAGAAAGTAAATATTTTCCAGCATTGAAATTATATGAACATATATCTACTGAAAATACTTCGTCAAACATGGCATGGAGTAGAAAATATTGAATAAAAGAAACATTTTGTCTGGACTCAAATGTGAGATTTAAGACATTCCACATTTTAGTTTATTTTGTTCTAAAATTGTCTAATACATTATTTCATAAGCATTAACATAAAACTTATATTGAAGGCTACTAATTACTCTTTTTGGATAACCACATGGGGCCTTAATTAAAAGTTGTAATCCATTTCAAAATGTACATGGATATAATGAAAACACAATTCAAATGTGTTGTCAGATAACTGGATTTTATTACTTAAGCTTAGGGAAATAGACATATTTTCTAAAAAAATATGCTCAGAAAGCATGATATTTCTCAATGCTCCAGTTGTTCTCTGCTATCCAGCAGTGAAAACAATAATTATTATCAGTTCTTCATGTTCTTAGGGTTGGCACTGGTATTTGTTTGCATGAAGAATGCAACCATGCAAAAGCACAGTAGCACTTTAGAGGAAGAGAGGCTGCCAAAGTCTCTGGTGAGGCTTGCCAAAAAACCACTCACAGTAGGGTGTCTCTACTAGCTCTCTCTGTGTGTATAGGTCCTGCTCTTAAGGATAATCACCTGCTACTGAATAGAACTATTCATTGAGGCTGAGGGAGTGTCTGAAACAGTCTCAAACCTTTCAAAATGGCAAAGTTGCCAACACTCTCTTTTACTCAGGAGTCTCCTAATTCCTGGTTAACTTGGTTTTGATGCCATGTTACTAATACCACCCAGCCTCGGAACTGGAGTCAGCTTATAACCAGACAGGTAAAATTTGGGATAGGTTGCCATATGCATCTTTATATCTATCTATGGAGATATGTCCTCAGTCTTTCAATGTATCTTTAAAAACAAAACAAACCCAGAAAAACCCAAAAAACCCAGTCTTCACAGAAAATTCTGTTCTGCTCATGCTGTCATCCTTCTCTTTTATTTTACATGAGACAAGGTTAATTGAGCCCAGAATGAAAAAGGTATGGTGAAGTCAGATATATGTCATTCAGCTGAGAGTAAGTAGCTAGTTCCCATGAATAAATTCTTGTTCTGATGTTAAAGAATTTAGATGAAAAGAGTGAGATGCTGATTTTGAGAGCCTACACACCATGGGGGAATAGACACCAAAGGGAATGATTTTGGAAAGTGATAAATTGCGCTTCCTGTCTTTTGAACCGTAGGCTGGCAGTTAAACCATTGGTCTACTAAGGAGATTTTTAAATCTTGAAACGATGCCTCCTCCATACACGTGGCTTAAATCACTAAGCTCTATGACCACCTAAGACACCATCAACAATTCGGTGAGGACAGTTGCTGAAAAATGTTTGCTTTAGCTCTTGAAATTAAGCCATCGTAACCAGAAAAGACTATAGAAAGTGTTCTCTGACTGTCCTTCAAGTAGGACCAAAATTATATTATTTCTCTACGTGAGAATAGAAATTATTGCCTATGCCATCTGGTTGTGAGGACAATAGTTCTAGGAATAAAGACCTGAAAAAAAAAATCACATTTAACTCTTCCAGCTAAAAACTAGGAGGGAGTTACTAATAAACTTTCTATCTGTTCTAATACCCTGCCTCTTGCTTCATGGAGGTCCTACGTCTGCAGGCAGGTGGAAAATCCTCTGTCCTGTGGCTGCTGTAAAATTTATGCCTAATGGTGGCTCAGGACTTGTAGCACGCCTTCAGCTTCTGTGAAGAACAGTTCTGAGCATTAGGCATATGTAAACAAACAAACAAACAAACCCACAAAAAACACACCAGAAAAAACAAAATAGCAGTATTTTCAGACTTTTCTAGAGAAGTAGATAGTTCACTTAAGTCTGGACTTTATCTGGGCAATGGGCATATATCTTCAGTAGCCAGGGCTGAACAAGTATGGCCACTTTTAGCAGTAGTAAACATTAAGCCTCACAGGAAGGCATTTTATAGATTTAGATATTGTAAGGATTAACAAGTGCTGAAAAGAGATGACCTAGATAATGATCTGGGCTGTAGTCAAGTTTGGGCTTCTAAATCCTAATTTAGACTAACCTTAAGTGATCCCTAAAATCTCTTAGTTCATTTTAGGCCTAAATCTTATATTGAATCTGGCCCATAAGTTCTAATTGTTTCTTGGATCTGGCTTGTGATGTTAGGCACTTAAAAAGACTTCTTTCCTTTGAATTTTGAACTTTTTTTTTTAATGTTTCTCCATGGAAAGCATCTGTGATATATATTTTTGTAATAATCCCCTAATTCATTAGGAGCTGTTGCTCTATTCAGAGGATTACTATGTAAATATATGTGCATAAATCTAGGGAAGTTTACTTTTAAAAGGGACAGACACTTGGATTTTAGGACCATTTTTATTTGTAGTGTTGTTTCCAGCTATGATAAATAAAGGTCTGAATTGCAGCAGAAAATGTGCAAATCAAGACCCTTATCCTGCTCTGAATGCCAAGTGGGCAGGAGGTTTGCTGATAGTTCAGTGCAGGATCAGGGCCCTAAAATCTGAACTTACAAGGGCTGACTTTTTTTTTTTATTCTGCAGTGTTCAAATGGACTGCTTAAAAACCCTATAAATGCTTCATCTAGACAGCAGGGCACCATTTCAGGAACTGATTGCCCATTATAGTCCTGACAATAAAACAGGAAAATACCCCACGGGAGAAGGAGCAGGGCCTTATGACATTCCCATTGAACTCAATGTGAAACTTATAATTTTCTGGCCCCACTTTGCAGAATGTGTCAGTTTTCAGTGGCCATTATGCTCCTAAGTCTCTTTCAAGGAAATCTGAAGTGAGGGGACTTAATACAGTGGAAAATGAGAGAAAATCATGGCATAAATCTCAGTTCATATATACTAAAGAATATATATTTTTTCTTTATATTGTCTTGCCTCTCCCTGAGAATTAATCAGCTAGAAGTAATACTCCTTTGATTTACATTTTCTGTGCTAGATTGTGAAAATGTGCTTGCAATACAGAGAAGTGAACATGTCTGTTTAAAAGATCTTTTAAGATTTTTTTAGAGATATTTTTAAAGAATGTCTGAAACAATATATTCAGGGAGAACAAATCAGACTCATACATTCTCCTTTCATACATCACAGCCAAGAAACCAATGTATATACTGTGCCTCCCCACGCTGAATCTTTCCTGTGAAACTTGCAACACTTTGGTAGCAGAGAGCACCTGTCTGGATAATGTGAAGGGATAAGGGAGTATGTTAAACAAGGGCAGAGGGAATTGGGGAGGGATGCAGGAGACACAGATCTAATTGAAGCAAAGCATTTTATTAATCTAGAGTGCTGTCTCCAGGCATGCCTAAAATCTAAATAATGATACTGAACTTCAAAGGCCCTATTCTCCGTTCCTTGTGCACTCACTACTCCTGTTTAAGTCAATGGAACTTCTAAGTGTATAAAAATGCAGAATCATACTGAGAATAAGCTGTTAAGAATCAATTAGCAATAAAAAGCTGCTTGCAAGGAAAAAAAAAAAGACAAAATCTCTGTCTATTTGGTCAATTCTTTCCTATCTATTAGTAGCATGAGGAGCTTGAACATCAAGGTGTGTGATTTTGACCCTCTGGAGAAAGGTTCAACCCATCTAAAAGCCTGGATTGCATTTGAGACTGTATTTTTTTCCAAATGATTTATTCTGCTAGTGTACTCTGCTACTGTTGGACAGTCAGCTTACATAGCACATCAAGGATAGTACAAAACTGTGGAGCTTCTCAGGTGGGCTCAGGGATTTAGCTTGTGTGTTCTAAAACTCCTCTGTTGTTTCAGCATCTTTGCATATTGAATTATGTTAATTTCAGTAAGTAAACATTAATTACTTGATGGTTTCATAGTGCTTTGAAGCTGTAAGGTATTTAGAAAGTGATGATTATTAATTATAATATGTACTGTTGTTATTTATCTTTATTTTTTAAATGTCAAAGACCCATTTATCCTCTCTTCCTTAAGGCATGCACTTAGAGCCATGGACCCAGTTCTCCATGTGCCTTTTCAAGGGCTGTGCATGAGGATGTCATTTACTGAGACAGGGGACATAGTGGGAAATACTGTTGCACCCAAAGCCAGTTATTATTATTTTCAGAACCCCAAGTCCAAGGCATTTCTTATTTTTGCCTTCCTCTAGCAATATCATCAAAATGGACAGCCTAGCACTTGGCTCTCTGAACAGTGGAAAAAAGGTTCTTGTCTACTTTCATGAGTAGTTTCATGTATTAGGTAGGATGTAATCACTGAATATACTATGGGCCACCATACTGAGCATGATGCCATATGGTCTGGAATGTCCCTGTGGTCAGTTAGGGTCACTGGTTGTGGCTGTGTCCCCTCCCAACCTTCCATACACCCCCAGCCCCATTGCCAGCCTGGCGGTACGAACAGCAGAAAAGGCCTTGGCTCTGTGCAAGCCCTGCTCAGCAATAACAAAAACATCTCTGTATTACCAACCCTGTGTTCAGCACAAATCCAAACATAACCCCATACCATCCACTGTGAAGGAAGTTAAGTACTCTAGCTAAAACCAGCACAATGTCTTTCTCAACTGCATTTAAATATTAAAATTAGTATGAAAATTCTGGTATTTATTTCCATTTTAAATTTTTTGTGGCAGATTGTTTTATAACCCTTTTCTGTCATTAAAGAAGCTTAGTTAGCTTGCAGATGTTGACATAATACAGTAATAATAATTGGCTGCTTTTTATAAGAATAGTATTTCGTGGAGAAAATGGGAGTTCATCCAAATCAATAGAATATCTGAGGAAATGTCTCATTTAATTAAGTTGTTTAGGTTTCGCAATCACAACATACTGGAGGAGAAAGTATTAAGATTTATTTGCTTTGTTTTATAACTAAACCAAATTATACTAAAATTACTTTCTATATGAACCAAGGTATTTGGTGTCCAGGCACAGGCAGTGGGGGCTCCAGGGACCTCTGTGAGGAGCGCCCAGGGCTGCCCCAGGCCAGACACAGCTGGATCCAGGTGGCTCCAACCCACCCACGCAGGGCCCTGCAGCCAAAGGGTCTGTGGCACCTTGGAGAAAACATGTTTAAGAAAGGGTGAAAAGCGTTGCACAACAGCTGCATGAGAGAGGAGTGAGAACATGTGAGAGCAACAACACTGCAGACACCCAGGTCAGTGCAGGAGGAGAAGGAGCTGCTCCAGGCACTGGAGCTGACACTCCCCGGCAGCCCCTGGTGAAGACCGTGGTGAGGCCTCTCGGCCCCTGCAGCCCATGGAGGACCACAGGGAAGAGAAGATCCACATTATAGCCAATGGAGGACTCCATGCCAGAGCAGGTGGATGTGTTGTGGAGAAAACTGAAACTGCTGGACAGCCACCCCAAGGCAGGAGAAAAGCAGGAGGAGAAAGGAGTGACACACAGTAGCTGCTATGGGCTGACCCCACCCCTCCACTCCCCACCCTCATGCACTGCTCAGATGAGGAGGAGGTCCAGTAGTCAGGAATGAGGAAGGAAGTTTGAACCTGGAAAAAAAGGGGACTGGAAGAAAGGGGGATTGGTTTGCTTTTGTTTCTGAGTAACTGAGTCTATTTTTAATTGGCAATAAATTAAACTTCCTCAAGTGAAATCTGTGTTGGCTTTGATGGCAATTGGTGAATAATCTTGTCTTCATCTCAACCGATGGGATTTTTCATCTTATTTTCTCCTTTATCCTGCTGAGGAGAGGAAATCAGAAAATGGTTGTGTGGGCACCTGGCAGCCAGCCAAGGTAAACCCACAATAAAATTCAATATTTTTGTCTTAAAAGCGTTTGGGTATTTGTACCGATTTCTATGATTGTATGAAATTTTTTCTTTAAATGTTGTAATAAAAAACAAAATCTATTTTATTTTTCTCTTTCCCTTTTTTTTTTTTTTTTTTTTTTTTTTTTCCTGAATGTCTGTTCTTCAGTATTCTCTAAACAGCTTGTTATTCAATTATTCATGTGTCTGCACTTGGGAATTTCACCCTGGTTTCAGACCTCTGTTGTCTTCTTCACATTATAGGGCAGAGAATCACATCTCCAGTCTTCAAATTTCAATGGTATTCTATATATTGTTGAAAGAATGGGAAAAAAAATCTTTTCCCTTTGCTCTCAGTGACAAAAGAACAGCTATTGTTTCACCAACCTTTCTCTTCTTAATGTAAAAAACACTGGAAAGATATTGGAAAGTGCTTCTTTACAAAATGCTCTTCTCTGTAAACTTTTTCTCAGGGGAGAAAAGAGAAGTAAAGAAGCTGCTAATGCTAAATTTCTGAAATATTTCTGTAAGCAAAACATCTAAGAATAGTACAGCAGTATTTGTTAGCCAGAAAGGCTGTGTGGAACTAAAGCAGTTCCTTGAACTGAATATATTATTTCACTATTAGAGCTGACATTTCTATGGTTGATACTTTTTAGGTACAACCTGACCAAAAGTTTTTATGCAGTAATTAATATAATTTGCACATTTAAACAGTTTTGTGAAGCTAATGAGTCCATTTCAATGGATGAACACATACTTTGGTCTGTGCCGCAGCTGAAGCTTATTTAATAAAAAAGACACTTTATCTAAAGGTAACTTCAGCACCACTAATGGACAGTTATTCTTATCATGTGGTAGAAAACTGGGGAGGAGAAACGGAAAAAATGATCATTATATTTTAAACTACAAGGAATATATAAGGAAGGCCAGCAGGGATGGGATGAAGCTAATGGCACACATGGAACCAACCAGTTCCTCCAAAACATTTTATCAACACTGATGTATTCCCTGGCTATGTGGAAATTACAGTACAGAGAGAAGTTCCCATGAGAGTAAATTGGAGAAGACTGTATGCTGTGAAAGAATGTCCATCAGAGAAAAGGTGGCTGTGGTAGGTGAAATGCATGGGTAGAAACTAGTGTACTGAAAAGTTGTAGCTAAGGTCAGCAGTGGGATTTTTTTTTTTAAAGGTTGTTGGAGTTCTTCTCATGAAGCCGTATGTCACCAAAACTAAGAGCAAGGCTGCTGCGATCTGATGCTGGGGTATAAAGTGACAAGAGTTTTTAATTGGAAAATTCTTGTGACATCTTTCAGGGCCAGTAAGAATTTTAAACTTAGTCATTGTTGTGATTAGGCTAAAAGAATCACTGAAAATTAAAACAACAACAACAAACAAACAAACAAATCCCCAGTTTATAATGCAGTTCCATTCCAATGAAATTTCTCTCGTTTTGCTAATGTTTGCTTAATGTCTACTAGCACAGTAGATGTAGTGTAGAGTAATAACTACTTCAATTATAAGACATAATAGAATGTCACTAATAGATTTTTATGTCATTATTTAGATATATAAAGAAGTAAGACCTCTACAGTTACTTTTTGGACATCAGACTACATTACAAGAGGATAACTAATTCAAGCTGATGGTTGGTTGGTTTTGTTGTGCATTTTTCTATTAGTTTTCCTCATTGAATTCTGGCCCAGATCTTTTTTTCACAAATTACCAATCCAAAACAAACATCTTGCTTGGAGAAAGCAAGAAGAAACTAGATATAAAAAATGGGGAAGAATTTAAATACATCCGGTGATACCAGGCACAAAGTGCCTTAGTCTATATTCAGAATTCTTTAAATTCATGAAAATCTGCTTCACAGGTTCTTTGAGTACTTGAAGGTGTGCATATTCTGGCTGTCTAGCATTGACCACATCGACGCTGACGTCAGGGCTGAACTTCCTTGTGATTGTTGTTTCCATCCAGAAGTAGGACGTTTTTCATGCAAAATCCTTTTAGATACTCAGTCAAGAAGAGACAGTATACTGTAGTACCATCCTGGGTAAATTGACATATTCCAGAGGTGTGTACAATTAGTGCTGAACATTAGATGCCGACACTGTGTCGGGAATCGTCTGGGACTTCTCACCCCACAGCAGAACATTCTAGACATTTGGATACAGAAACATACTCTGGTCCAAAGTATTTTCTACTCTGCATTATTTGGAAAAATGAAGGCTACATCTTTTCAGAAAGTGTATTAAAGAATCCTATAAGAGAATAATGTCCTATTTTTATCCCTTCTATCTTATGAATTAATAAAATATTTAATCTAATACTCAGTTTTTGTGGCATATCTGTTTTGAATTGCTTACGAGTTGCACACAATTCCTGAGATGAAGAGTGCTCTAAAGAACATTTATTTACTCCTTATCCCAACATAGGCCCTGAGAGAGAGGAGCTCTGCATTTCTCTATAGCATGTTGAGACAATGTACAGCCAAAGGAGAATTTCAAACCCTGGAGTCTGAGCCATTTCAATGGTTCACTCCATCAGCTGTTTGAGCAGTTGGCCCAGATTTGTTAGATCTCTTTGCTGCAGAATCTAAACAGTGTTACAGATGGAGTAACAGGTTCCTTAATCTTTTCACTGCAAAGAAGTAGTTCTTTTTTAGAAAGATAGAATTTTAATGGCTTGATCTTTTCAAAGGCAAACTAGCAGCACAAAATTGAGTTCAAATTACTGGCATTTCTACAACTGGAGGTAATGGTAAGATCAATCATGATAGTTAAACATGAGAATTTATGCAACATGTTTGAAGTTCTACACATAAGCATTGTGCACTGACAAATATTATTACTAAACAGAAACTACACACATGACATAAAGTAGTCTTTAAAAAAGAGGGTTTCAATTTTTTCTTTTGTGATACAAAATGTAAAAAATTACCATTAATTTAATAATTTTTCAGCCTGCTTAAATGTCTTTCTCATATTTTATTAAACCTGCTGTGAAAAAGAACTCTAGATGATAAAAACATTTGTTCTGTTTTTATAAGGAATTCTTAATTTAGAGCAGTTTTTAATTCTAATTAACGTTGAATTAATGGAAGTTTTAAAAAAGTTGTCTGGAATATGATGCTTTCTTTGTAAAGTTTTGTCACATCAGTGATAAATATTTTACTTTCTTTCCTTGTACGTTTTATTATTTTATTTCTTTACAAGCCCCAAATGTTATGGAAGATCATTTATAGCTGAAAAATACGAGCAGAAGCTTCTCCTTTCCTTTGCACATGCACATCAACCCACTGCATAGGAGCTTATCCCCAGATGGTTCCATATGACTGTCATATATCTCTTTGAGTGTTCAACTGCTTAATCTAGTTAGTATTATCAAAAAATAGGAGTATTTTTTTATGTAATGAAGTCTTTCCCACATCCATCATGATGTTTTTTGAATTAACCTATTCATCTCCCATTCTGTTTTGTATTGGCTCTTCATATTTAATGATTTGTTTTCTGATTCTACTCTTCCCACTGCTCATCAAAAAATACAACACCACATTTTCAGTAATGGCAGTATTTTTCTGCATTTAAGTGTTACTATTTATTATGTTTGCCTTAATTACTGTTGGAAGATAATATTCATTAAAGTTCTCATTCCAAATTTGCTAAACTTTCTTATACATTGAGGAGTGTAATTTTACATGTATAATTGTTGTTAAGTGACCATAAATGGATTTCCAGCAATTCAATGAATACTAAGAAAATATGGATGTTATATAAAAGTAAATTGCTCAAAAGCTGGATGAAAAGCAAGTATAGTTTTAAGAAACTGGCCATTGGTAGAAAATTACTAGAAAAGTTATGTTCTTGGTATAATTTATTTTCAATAGAAATTGTAACATTATGAGACCTGTTTATTAATGATCATTTAGAAAAAGAAGAATCTAGCTTTGAAAGAATTGGAACAAAATGAAAAATAGAAAGTTTTCTGGGATATCACAGGATATTTTTTTTCAGCAACCTGCTGCCATCACTTTCTTTTTAACTCTATTTTCTTTAGAATCACACTTACTTTTTTTCCATTCTATAGCTCTCTTTTTCCTTGTTTGCCAACTTACTTAAATTTAACAGAATCAAAAATCAGAGTGAACAAAAGAATTACCCTCTTCTGTCTCAGCTTGGACAGTATCTGCAGTTGATATAAATGTGAAAGTGAGGCTTGTAAAGAGGCACTGGTTTTTTTACCTGTATAAATAACAAGAAAGCTCACCAGTGGAATTAAAATCTTTAAGAGGAAAGTACAGAGGCTAGTATCATGCAATTGCAGTAGACTTTTCTGTACCTTTCTATTATATTTCTGCCAGTATTTAAGCCATAAATCTTGCAGCTGTTGTTATTTAAATGCAAATCCTTCAATAGGAAATTAATATGAAAGCATATAAAAGAAGCAAGTGGCCATAACTGCATAAAATTAACAGAATTCTAACTGAACGTTGTTTTCTCTAAGAACCTTTTTCTTTAAAAGACTTTCATATTTCCAAGTTGAAAAAAAGAATAGGCTTTAGGTGTTTGTTTCACCTCAGTGAAATTTACTGTGGGTAATTAATTAGAGAAACCACACTATTGTCAAGAAAGATTCTAATGATCATAATTGTTGTCTGCATAGAAAAATAAAGATATGTATTTTAAGATATCTTGGTTGTCCTTTCTACTCATTAACCAAGAGTCAGAAAATATCTGGTAAGTCAGTACTTAAAGTAGATTAAATAAGACATGAAATATATATATTAATGAGGGAGTAGGATTTTTAACTTTCCTTGTTGCACAGATTTTTGTTATTAATCTACTTTGTCTTCCAGCTGATAAAAACAAGCAAGGTAAAGCAAGGAGTAAAGGCCTTGATAGGAAACAGTAACTTCAATTGCAGTTATAAAACAGTTTCAATATTTTCTATTATTTTGTCTATAAAGCCATGTTTTCTTCTTACAGTCTCAAAACGATTAATCAGGGAAGAATTTACCAAAATTATCAGGCCATATCTACTCGCAATTAGGTTAAGAATAGCAAGGCATTAGTTTTAATGTAACTCAGTGCTGGCACTAAAAGTAATATGAAATGAGAATATAGGGTTAAATGTATTCAACTATAATGACATATACTCCAAAATTATGAACAAGTTATGGTGATTTATTTAATTTATAGTGTATTTGTATTTTAATTTTACTCTTTCCTTTACATTTGAGTTTAACTTTCATTACCTTCACATTTACGCAGTCTTTAATTTTCAAAATGTCAAACCCAAGAAGTCTTATGTGACTTAGAAATATCACTGGGTTGGAATTCTATATGATTGCACACTGAAAATATTTCTATTAACACTACTGTTCAAATTCAGAAAAGCACTTGAAGCATTTGTTAGTTGTTGACCTTTACAGATTAGTTCATAAATAAAACTATTTTTTCTAATGGAGATCTAAAATTCAAAGTGAGATTTGAAAATATTTTTTCTTTGACCAGTGGCCCATCCCACTAGAAAAAAGAAAAAAAAAAAACACATTAGTTATTTTTTTGTTGTCTTCTTCCCAGTACCTGTGTATGTCAGGAGCCTAAATAAATCAAGGAGATGTTTAATGTAGACATACAGCAACATTTGACCTTGAAATGTAATCTTAGATCACAACAGTGCTGATGACTTGCAGATAGAAAAACAGGTGTGGCATGTTCAGGAGGAAAGAGGAAGTGTGAGGCGAAGTGTAGTGAAATGAAGAGAGAATGTTCCTCATAGTTGTTTGAAATTTGAAGAAACACTCAAATGTTTCCTTAAATGTGTGATTATACTTAAATTTGAAATTAATATTTAATATATTTTCTTCCTTTTTTTTTTGCCTATACATTCTACATTACTTATTTTCTCATACTCTTCAAGAGCGGAGCAACAGGACTAAACTTAAAGAGTGGTAATTTTTAAATCAGAAAATAACCTTCAGATGAATTCTATTTTCCCAAATTTTCATTGACGACAGTTGAGCAGAAGCATAGAAAACCCCCAAATTTCTGCTTTTTTTATGGACACTGCCCCCACACCCCTCCATCCCCAAATACCTCATTTATATTTGTTACTTGTACCCTGGAGAGGGCTTTTACTTTTCAGGATCTGGCCTTTCCACTATCATTTGCGCATCATATTTAGCTGAGAGTGCAAATATTATCATCCTCTAAGGTTACTTGCATTTGCATACCCAAGTTGTATTGTAAAATGACATTTAGCAGCATTTACTTTTTTGGCTGCCATTTCTTAATCTTGCATAATACATTTTTCTTACATCAGAAGATGAGGCCCAGGAAGATTGTAAAGTTGGAGTACACCTGTGGGATGACAGTGTGATAGACAGCTGTGAAATAAATTCAGACTTATGGTCAGTAGGTTCAGCTGCAACTCCTTAAAATGGCATTTTATAATATGGCAGGCTTAAATGGTAGACTGTTGAACAACCACAGGAAAAAAACATTACATCATGCAAAACTGTAGTACAAGGGGAAAAATGACAACAGTGTGCAAAGCTGCAGCTGATCCTACTTGCCATATGGTATGTCACTCACTGTAATAACACTTACATTCTCTCCATAAGTGCCCTTAAATATCAAAGAGTGAATAAGTCATTATGCAAATTGCAAAAGGAATTTGTAATCATATATGTTAAGAACTTTATACTTTCAGGAATAATTTTACTCTCACACTAACAGAATATTCTTTAAAAATGTGTATATCTTAGAATATTCCCACAACTAAATAATTTAAAATTTGCCTGTGTAAATAGTTAGAAGCAAGGCTTCCTTTGTCAATATAAAATAAAAAAAAAAGTCACAAACTGTGAACCCATGAACAAATAGCTGCTATAATTTCTCTCCCTCTCTCCTTTCAAGATACTGGGATTTTCACATAAATACATTTTCCATATGTTTATGTACATTTTTGAGAGTATTCTATTCGTTGAGATCCTGATGAGAAACCAGATAACTCAAGTTGTTTGAAGAATGATGATTTAGTCTTTATCTCAGATGTACGGTAAACTGTTCAGCTGTTCATTATTTCTCACAATACAAAATCTAGAGAGCCCTCAATGCGAGTTTCATACAGCAGTTTTGGAATAAACAAAGGAAGTACTTTGTCATATCACGCCTGTAATTAAATTGTGGAGCTCATTTCTGCAAGATGTTTCAGGAGCCAACAGTGTAATTAGAATCTTAAAAGGACTGTGGTCAGCCCCATTTTCTCTATTGAACACAGAAGTCTGGAGCCTTCATCTCAGGTAGTCCCTTGGGCTCTTACTGCTGCAAGTGCATGCCAAGAGAAAGGACACTCGAGGCATGCCAGTCCCTCATACTCATGACTGTTGAAGGAAGGATGCTGGACTGGTGAATCCTTGTCCTGATATGATCTGCTGCTTTGGACTGAATTCAGGTCCAGCATCGTGTTAATTATTTCCTTTGTCTTTCACTGGATACCAGGAAAGGGGAAAATGAGGAAAAAAACAACAACAAAAAAAAGTTGATTTGGGTTTTTTGGGGGGTTTTGTTTTTTGGGGTTTTTTTTTGGGGGGGGTGGTTCCTTTTCTCCTTTTTCTTTTCCTTTTTCTTTTTCTTTTTTTTCTTTCTCTTTCTCTTTCTCTTTCTCTTTCTCTTTCTCTTTCTCTTTCTCTTTCTCTTTCTCTTTCTCTTTCTCTTTCTCTTTCTTTCTCTTTCTCTTTCTCTTCTTTTCCCTGAAAATGTACAAAACCAAGTTGAGTATGAGGCAAACATAAATCATGAGGTTTCTTATTCTTTTAAGAATGGGTGAGTTGTTAGACATAAGCAAGTCACTGTCTATTCTATCAATCTATAAGGAACAAATTCATTATTATACAGAATATTCATTCTCTATGTGTCAGTTAGGGAAGCGAAAGTGGTTTGAGGTTAGGATCTGAGAGGTCATACTGGGTGAGACATGTTCAGCACACACCATGACTTCTGAGGTGGTTCCTGTGGTATGATGTCTACTATATTTTCATTTCAGCTCTTTGGTACATTTTGCATTTTTTTTTTTTTTTTTTTTTTTTTTTTTTTTTTTTTTTTTTTTTTTAACTTTGCAAGCTAGTGCAGTATCTACCAATAAAAAGTAGATCTCAGTGCAGGAAATGTCAATCCTATGCACATGAGTGGGGCATTGGATTTTTTCCTACTGAGTGACAGATCAAATTATTTATGAGACTTCTCTTAGTAAATGTCCTAATTCTTCTCTTCACACTTTTTTTGTCCTTACTCACTATGTGGCTAATGGGAACTTCACTCATTTCAACTTCTTCCCACAGCTTTTGTGACCCTGAGAATTTTCTCTGATCAGTTTTGGGATTATATTTTTCTACAAGCTATTTCCTCTGAAATGACAGGTTTCTTCTGCCAACATTTCTGTCATCACTAATAAAGGATAGCATTGGAGAATGCCCTTTTCCACAGTTTAGTACAGTATCATTTGTTGCCTCTCTCTGTTCTTCCTCAGTAATACACTGACTGAGCCAGAGCAACTGACCTGATGGTTTTGTCATCTGGGATTTCAGACCTGTCTTTTCAGTCACAGCACTCCTAGTATCTGGGGATCAGGGTCAATATCAGTCCTTGGCAGAGTTTTACATTTCAGGGTACTATCTTGTCTGCCTGATTTACTGATAGTTTCTCAGGAGCTGACAAGAGTGAGCTTCAAGTACATTTTCTTCAGCTGTAACATTGGAAGAAAATGTTAGTTGGGGCAAGCAGATTATCTAAACAGAGCCTGATGAGTCTGTGTCCCTGCTCATTGATCTTTCTTAATCCACGTTTGCTTAATTCATTCTAATCCATGACCTTTGCTCCCACTTTAGCTTTGCAGTGTCCCACATTCAGCAGCACATCAGGCCTTAGCAGAGTGTCAGTGCCTTCTCCAGAAAATTGTCATCCTTGGCCATTGTCAAAGAGAGGTGACCTGGGCAGCAGCCAGGTTAACTGGCGTTTCTTTACAGAAGATTAAAATAATAGCAGCTGTAAAAGGATTATACCTTGTTAAGATTAGAGTTCCTTCCCTATGTAAGGGTGCCAATGCTTTCTTGTGTTTTAAAGATTGTCTTTGAAATTATAAAAGAAATGGCAGTTGAATGGTAGAATATAGCCAATGCATCAGCTATTTTGTATTAGTATCAGACAGTGCCTTTGTGATAACAGTATCATCAGAAGTGAAAAATTCAGCTCATAGGTTGTAACAGAAAAGTTTGTGAAACATCAAGAAAGCTGGAAGCTTTGGTGTCACAAAAGTATTATTTTACTGAAAAAGACAGAGGTGCATAACTTTGTATTTTTTTCCTGGATTCCACCAGGTAGCTTTTTCATTACAAGATTTCTCCCGTATTAGGACATAACACTAAAACACTGTGTTATATAAAAGCTTTTCAGCTGACCTTCAACCCTGGAAATGCAGATAAGTTTCACTCCAGAGTAGAACTGTGAGTCACTGTATACAGATAACCTAAAACAAGAAAAGTTTTGTTGGGGTTTTTTGTGTGTTTGTTTGTTTGTTTGTTTTCATAGACATGCTTTGTATTCTTTAACATCCATTTGGGATACACTCCTTGGAATCTCATTTATAAATTATATACTCTTCTGCCTGCCTTCATTTACACAGTGTATCATATACAAAATGATTGTGTAGCTTTGAGTCTCTCCAGTGTACTTTAAACAGGTATTAACTTATGCATCTTTAAGCACATTGAACTTAGAACAAGACTGGGCCAACATAAATTGAAATGGGTAATTAGAAGAAACACAGGTAGAGCTAGAACAAAGGAACAACAAATGTAGATAAAAATGTTAAACAAAATGGTTCTGAAGAGTTACATGCAACAACTCTGCAAGCCCTGGAGTAGTTCCACAGTAATTTGAACACATAGTACTTCATGTAGCAAATAGAAAATGACACTTGCCAGAATCTGACCTTGACAGAAATATTTGAGTAATATTTGTAGTATGATCAAAAAACTTCCTTATTATTTTAGGCAGTAAAAGCTTTTCTAGAAAGCTCTGTCTGCTAGTTTTTTATTATGCTCTGTGTTTTCATAAATGGAAGGAGAAGTGTGTTGGAAATATATGACATTTAGTTTTTTACCTTTTTTTATCAGACACTAGAGTGTCTGAGCAGTTTACAAATATGAATTTCTTTACTTTTGCAAGTTGTAAGAGAGAAAACATAAAACTGAGGAACAAAGAAACTGAAATGAAGATATTTAAAGGTGTTTAAGTATCTAGAAAACAAACTGGGCAGAATGGAGATGTTTCAGTCTAAGAAAATGGCAGGATGGCAGACTCAGAAGTTTTCTCCATTCAAGATAAATTATTTTTTTAATTAAATATCCTGTTACTACACATGCCAGGGAGATTCAGTAGATTGCTTCTGCTGGGCAGAAAGACTATGCAAGATTTACAAGTAATATTTAGGCTGGCAGAGATCACAGATGTAAATTTTTCTGCGCTGTTTCCTATTGGTTAAATCACTTTTCCAAGAAACAATTCCTCTGTCATGTTAGCATAGAGGACCTCTAACCCTGTCTCTTGGAAAAGGAGGAGTTAGGTGATGAGTTTGGGGGTCCCTTACCAATAAGCCTCTTTTATATTTTGTGAATATAAACACAATGAGACCAAAAGAAAAGTAAGGGAGAGGAAACCTGGGTATGCACTGGGCATGCATCCTAATTTCTACTATCTACTACTATTGCTTTATTTCTATTGCCTGGGCACTGTGAGGACAAGCCTGTCTTTTACCTTCTTTTCCTTGGACTGCTTCACCACTCAAATCTTTGAGATGTAATGTAAAATTCGTACAAAACAACAAGTTCAGATTTTATAATTACTCAGGTCTATGCCCTGGCCTTTAAACTGCCATGTCAGATTTCCCCTTAATTCATTTACTTCCCCCATGATTCTCATAATCTTGGCTAAATATTGGCTGTATCTCAGCAGCTGATGTGTTGGGGTCCCTTTATTGTTCTGCATTCCCACGTGGTCTGTAATCTGAAAGATATATGCCAGCAGGTGGGATCTCTATTGCTTGGATAAAAGTCATAGGACCCTTTTCTTCCATTTGCTTCTTGGTTTCTGCCTCACCTATCTGGTGTGGGATTTTTTTGTTTGGTTGGGTGGGTTTTGTTCACTTTCCCCTCTCCCGAAACACCTGTCCTTGCTACGAATTGCAACTGGCATGGTTACCTCTGAGATACAAAGAGAAGCAAGAGTGAGGGTTGTAGCACATAATCACCTCACTTGGGTACCCGAACATCTATAGATGTTTAAAATTGAGGACTTAATTATAAAGTCTGGAGTTGCCTTAGGTTTTTCCATAGTTAGTACAGCAAAACAGGCTTCTCCAGAGACAATGTCTCTCACTGGGAATGAAGGAGTCTCCAGAGAGATTCTATATTCAACCTCTTAAATCAGGTTTTAAAATTCTAAAAAGAAAAAGCTAATTTAAAAGTTTATTAGACATTTGAATCTAGGTGAGCTGAATTCTACTCATAATAAAAAGGACTTGACCTTTTTATATTTATTGTGTATTAATTATCCTACTATTGATCCTTATAGAAATGTTTGATTCCAGTGTCTTTCTTGTTGTTCATTAGTGTTATTTAAGTATGAGGTAATTTGTTCTCCTGCTCAGTTTTGGTCTTAGTGTACTCACTGCCCGTGGTTTAAAAACATTTGCTCCCAAGGTCTCGTGTGAGCCAAGAACTTCTTTCCTAAATTAAATCCAAGAGCGTTTCACTGGATTGCACACTCCAACAAACATTTTTGTAAACTTTACAGACTAGAGGGGCTTTGCTCCCCCTGCCCTGCCCAGTCCATTATTGTCTACCAGGCTGGGGAACTCCTACACTCCCATGTTCTTCATCACTGCCACACTTCATCACTGCCATGTGATACATGGGCACATTTTCATGCTATAAAATAACATTTGAGAGGGCCAAAACAAAATTCTCTCATTATTTCTGACATGTTAATTTAAACTTCTTTCCTCAAATCTCAAATCAATAATTATATATATACACACATAAACACTGACACAGTCAGATCAACAAAAATATAAACACGTATTTATAAACACATTCCCTCTCTGCCACTTTATTTAAAAATGGACCCTTGTATAAACTATGCTAGGCCCAGAAAGGATCTAAAGCCAAGAACTGTTCATGCAAATACAACTAATCTGCCCTAGAGGAGACTATTTCTGAGGCTTGCTGCCAAGCTTCGCTCCCTGGGGTGGATGCAGTTAGAAAAGCAGATCTAGCCTGACTTACTACAAATTGTACCCACAACTTTTCTATACTACAATATATTGCAAGCCACCAGACTGTTACTTTGTTCTTATTTTTCTATTATTATTATTATTATTTATTATTAATTATTAATTATTATTATTATTATTTTAATTATAATTATTTCATGTACCCTTCTCATCATTTTACTATAAATTCTTTAGGGCAGGGCTTATTTTTACAAGAGGCTTGTAGAGCCCCTTTCCATTAAGCAAGACCATCAAAGCAATGCATTAGTCCCAACTAAATAATCTGGAAATTGCTTTAATTACCCAAAATAAATATATGTATAGTGTATTAGACATAATTTATTTGAGGAAAAAAGTTCTTTAAAAGATATAAAAGCTAGAAATTTTTTTAGGAGGGAGTTTACATTGTTTTGTTTTTTTGTTTTTTTTTTTTAATAATCTCAGAAGAAAATTTATGTACTACTTCATTATACATGATCTAATTAATAATTATTTCCTTTAAAGATCTTTATGGATATGTACATACATTAAACATGAATGCCTGTAGGGATGAGGAAATCCAACTCCTTTATAATGGATTTATTTTGAGCATACTGGAACCATAACATAAATTTTCACATTCTTAGAGCAAGAACAAATGAAGACGAACAATGAAATTTGCAACGAAGTTAAAAATATAAGACACGTCTTCTGTCTGCATACCCTTTGGAAAATATTAGCTAATTATATTTAACATAGAATGAGAACATAATTCCTGCTGTTTTGACAAGTAACAAATTGCATATTATCACCTTGTAAATAATATTATTAAAAACAGTTGTCCTTGTCTGTAGTCTCTTCTTTGTAAGAAAAAATTAATTTGAGGCCCGTCATTCACAAGATGTGCATTAGAATATCAAAGCAGCAGTCTGAAGATACTGAAAACTTAAAATCCTGTACTAAAACCCTCTGCACAGAGGGAGAAATTTGGTGTTGTATTAAGAAGATAAAAGTAAAGGTTTGTGAAGTCTATGGTAGCAGCATGATCCCTTGTGATAATCAGATTTTCAGTCATGATTAATTTAACTCGTTATTCTACTAATAATATTATCTTGGCTATAATCTAAGCATAATATTGGTTTCCATTGAGGAAGATAAATTGTACATTATTAAGCATTTTTGATTTTTATTAGTTTACTAATTAAACTTTATTTCTCATCTTTTTTATTCTTAAAAAATTCCATAGAGAGAATAATTTTAATTCTTCATGTTTAAACACATCATCTTTCATCCAAAGATCCAAAGGTGCTTCACAGTACAAATACTAATTTGTACTCTATGAATGATCTCACAGCAGTCCAATGAAGTATATTACTAGCTGTTATTTTCTAAGGCTGTTTATAAAAGTAAAATGTTCACATCCTTCAGCAGGATATAATAACAGGAGCATCTACATGTTTGCAGAGTTCTTTTCAAGTCAAGGGACAGCACTTGCTGGTAGCACAAAGATTCGATCTATGCAGTAACCTCACTGAAAGATAATAACTCACATTAAAGGTAGGAAGGCTTTTTTCCATTAACTTCAAAGGGGTCAGGTTTTCATTTAATAATAGATAATGGTAGGAGTGTCAGAGAGGTATAGAAAGGGAACAGTCAAAATCATCAAATATTCTGTCTACCAGTGATGCAGAACATACACAGAAGTTTGATATGTAGGTGAAGCAACACATCAGTAAGAACCTACTTTCATGGGGATGGTGCAGTGGAGACCTCAGCTGGTTACATGCCATCGTTGTAACCACACTTTGGAATTGATGAGCAGTCAAATGAGTCATGACAGCAAGTGTGACTACAGGAAGTTTAAATAAACTGCTACCATACATGGCATTTACGTTTTTATATTCAGGTACATTAAAAAAAAGCAGTTAAGTTTTACTTTTCTTTAAACAATCCAGAGTAATTTATTTTTCACTTTTTAATCCACATTTAAACCAAGATAATGGAAACCAGAATGTGGACCTTGTAGTTGAGGGTAAAACTATTTTAAAATGTGCTAAAATTGTTAAAAGTATGGTTAAACCAAAAATGATGATCTTCAAAATACTATAACGAGACCTTGTGTTCATCAGATTTGTGCACAGAGGCAGAACATGCCTGCAGGCTTATGATTTTATTGGCATCATGGAGACATGATAGGTGGCTCCTACGACTGGAGTGTTGGAATGGAAGGATATAGTCTCTTTAGGAATGATTGGCAGGTGAGACAGGAAAAGTGTGTTACCCTCTATGTCAATGTCCAGCTGGAATGCATGGAGCACTACCTGGGAATGCATGAGGAACTGACTGAGAGCTTATGGATCAGGATGAAAGGGAGGAGAGGGAGAGGTGATATTGTGATGAGGGTCTGCTACAGGCCATAAGACGAGCAAGACTGAGCAGATGAGCCCCTCTATAGATAAATAGGAGTGTCACAATTCCAGGTCTGAATGGGGAACTCCAACCAGCCTCATGTCTGTTGTAGGGACAACATAGCTAGGCATAAGCAATCCAGAAGGTTATTGAAATGCATTGCTGACATCTTCCTTCTCCAAGTAATAGAGGGGCAGTGAGGAGAGATGCTATGTGGGACCTCATCTCACCATCAAGGACAGGTTGCTGGGGGAATATGAAGCTCAAGGAAAGCCTTGTATGGAGTGATGATGAAATGGTGGAATTTGAGATCCTTAGGGCAGTGAGCAGGATGTGCAGACAGCCTGTCTGTCAGCCTCACCTCCATGCCTGGTAAGGTGATGGAACAACTCACACCAGATATCATCTATGAGCATGTAGAGAAAAAAAAGGGTTGAGAAGTAGACAGTGAGGAGGATTGAGAGCTGGATGAATGGTAGGTCTCAGAGGGCTGTGGTCAGTGACATAGTGTTTAGCTGGAGGCCTGTAACTACCAGTGTTCCCCAGTATTCATACCGGATGCAGTCTTGTTCCACTTATTCATCAAAGACTTGGATGAAGGGACAGACGTCACCCTCAGCAAGTTTGCAGATGATACAGAACTGAGGGGAGTGGCTGACGCGCCAAAAGGCTTTTCTGCCTTTCAGTGAGACCTGGACAGGCTGGAGAGAAACCCAGTCAAGTCCATCAAAGGCCAATTCAGGGTCCTGCACCTGGTTAGGAGCAACCCAAGACACCAGTAAGGGCTGGGGGCTGACCTGCTGGAAAGCAGGTGGAGAAGGACTGGGGGTCCTGGTGGACAACAAGACATCTGTGAGCCAGCAGTGTGCACAGGTGGCCAAGAAGGCAATTTTTTTTCTGGGCTGCATTAGGAAGAGCATTGCCAGCAGATCAAGGGAGGTGATCCTGCCCCTCTACTCAGCCCTGGTGAAGCCTCACCTGGAGTGCTGTGTCCAGTTCTGTGCTCCCCAGTCCAAGAAAAGGAACTGTGGCAGAGAGCCAGAAGAGGCAGATGAGAGGGAAAACATCAGGTAGACATCAAGAGGACTGGACCAAATTCTTTTCAGTGGTGCCCAGGTCCAGGACAAGAGGCAACAGGCACAAACTGAAACACAGGAAGTGTCTTCTGAATATAAGGAAATTTTTTTTACTGTGAGAGTGGCAGACGTATTCTCATGGAACATGCTGCCCAGAGTGGTTGTGGATTCTGCTCCTCTGGAGATATTCAAAACCAGCCTGGACATGATCCTGTGCAACTTGCTCTAGCAGGGAAGCTGAGCTAGACGATCTCAGGAAGTCCTTTTCCATCCCAACCAGTCTGTATGAATCTGTGTAAAATACATGACTGAAAGAAAGGAGTATGTATACCTGAAACAAGGTCCTTGGGTACAGGGCTTACCTTAGGGTATTGTAAGGCTCTCTCACTGGAATCAGAGATCAGGTGCTTGGCAACTCAAAGGACTGAGTCAATTATGTTAAAAAAAAGGCAGTGGAACATTCATAAAGTGCATGTAACAGCTGCATGAAATGGCAATATGCTATTATTACAAGGAAAATAAAATGGATCATTATAAATGAAACACGCAGAGGATTGTTATCAGCAGAACAATTGTTATGTATTGAGCCATCAGAAACATCCATGTGGAAATCCTTAACAAAATGCTTAACATTTTATAAATAGAATTTCCAGGGAATTTAGAGATCAATACAATTGTCTAGCCACCTTCCACCTGTCTGGCACTGCCTTCCAATAAGAGTAAAAGAGGGAAACAATTTAAGTAGCTTTAAAGTGAAGCTTAATACATTTTTGAATGGATTATGAGAAACAGAAAATGCCTGGTAGAGCAGATGATAGGAATCAATGGCCTGGGAGGCATTTCAGTATCATATCCTGTGTTCCAGAAGCCTTTTTTGTTGGTTTTCTCCAGTAAGCATAGCTTCATCACAGAAGACATGTTTTAACAAAACAACCTGTTGTTAAGAAGTTGTTCTAGCTAATAGTGGTGTTTCATGAACATTTACTCTTCAAGTAATTCCAATATTAACCCTATTGTAGTGAAATAGGAATCCATGCTTCATGAATCACTGTTTGTATTCAACAGCAGAAGTGTCTAAGATCAATAGGCTAACAGGCAGCAGGGCCTTACAGTGAATTAGGAGCAGTGTGAAAACAGCAGTTGCTCTTCAATGTGCCTGTGCCAACTGAGATCAGATGAAATTTGAACGCTTATTTTCTTTGGTCACAACTAGAATTTACATATACACTCTCAGTAGGAAGGTCTATTAAAAAACAAATCATTTCTGGGGTTAAATCTGTGTTTATTCATCTGCCTTACATGCACCTCCAAGGAATATCTATACACAGAAAGAGGCGAAGAAGCCCTCAAGGTCAAGTGGGGATCCAAGGGAATTCTTCCTATTCTAGCTGAAGAACAGGGAAAAAACAATCAATGCAAATTCTTCTTGGCTGATGTGCCGCAAGTTTCTCATTATGGTAATTAGTGACGCATGAACACTGTTAGACTTTGCTGCATGTTATATCTCTTAATGCTCACTATTTACTGTAGTGCCCAGGGGCCCTAATAGGAACACTGAGCCGATGCAGCATAGCTGGGAGGCTGACAGGGCTGCAGGAGGAGGAAATGCTGCTTGCTGGTCTTGTAAAGGGACACAGGCATCTCTTGTTCCCTCCATCTCCTGTAGGGGCTCCAGCTACTGAAATGGAGTGAGGGAACAAAACTATCACCCCTGTTGGGGTGAAGAGCTATGTGCACATGGTGCTGCACCTGGGGGCTTTGATTTGTCGGTGGCATTGGAGTCCTCTCCTTGCACTGTTCATAATAAATAACCACTCATTCTTGAAAAAGACCTTATAAAGGATGTGAGGAGAAATGTGAAAAGTATTCTTTTTTTCTTATCTAGTTATCTTATTTTTTCTATCTATTCTAAACATTTCTGTTGTCATTCAGAAGCAGGTCACTCACTTGTAAATGTGGCCCTTGTTATATTGCCAGGGAGAGAGAGACTTTGGACAATCTGCTGTGTAAAGGCTGATTGCACAAGTTTAAGCTGTCTGAGGGCTGCTTTAACTTATCTTACCAATTTTTCTGAAACTCAGGGAGAGAGGAGACTATACTAAAACTAATTCATTCTATTTATATTATTTTTCTCTTTGCCACTTCTGAACAGCAACCAAACCCTCTGTTTGGGTGGACCTGCTGGAAGGCAGTTCTGTGGAGGACTGAGGGTCCTGGTGGACAACAAGATGTTTGTGAGCCAGCAGTGTGTCTGTTGTTGTTTTTTAGCTATTAAAAGTGTTTTACCATACTCACCAAAATACTTTTCTGAAATAATTGATGTATACATCATATAGGTTAGAGAAACTATGCATTAAATGCTTGGCTGAAGATTAGAAAACTGTTTTATCTCTTAGTCTTAGTTAATTGAGACTTCACTTCTAAGCCTATGCTTGGTACTCTAATACAAGTGTTAGAAGTTAATCTTTTAAGTCTAACTATTCACCTAGTCTTTCCTTATGTCGGGGAGACAGAAGGCATCATCAAAGATGTATCTCATTCTGTAACAGACATAAGACATTTCAGATAAACTATGCTCATGAGGTTCCATTTTGCTCTTGTAGGTCTAGGCTCAGTAGGTTACTGTATCTGATGTTAAAATGCGTAGGTTAGACAAAATGGATTGCACAGTATAAAGCAGTGAAATGTGATTTACATGCTCCTCCCAATAAGGGTGAAATAAAATGCTGGGATTTAAAGGAAAGATTTGCCTAGATGCTGTCAACCACAAGCAGATGGTTGGCATTTTAATGTAAATGTAATATAAAGAAATAGTAGCCAAAAATATTGCTGTGTATCGTGTGCAAATTTTTCAGCAGATAGACATAATGAGTCAGTAATAGGAAATTATGTGTCTGATAAAATGGTCAGTTTAATATGTGAAATAGGGCAGAATGAGAATTTTTGTGTGTTATATGCTCCCAAAATGATGACATAATTGTTATCAGGGTGTTGGTTGCACAGCTACTGTTTTTGCTATTTTAAACTATAAAAAAATCCTAAAACAAAGCAACCAACCAACCAAAAAAAAAAAAAAAAACCACCAAAAACAAAACTAGCCACCCACAAAAAAACAAAAAAACAAAAAACAAAAAACCAAAAACCCTACAAGCCCAAACACACAAAATAAACAAATCCCTGGTATTACATAGCTAACACTTCATGCATTTTCACTTTTATTTAAAATTTACTCATTTTATCATCACATGCCTTTATGCTGTATCCATTCAGAACCAATCATTCAAATCCAAAAAATTCTCTTTGAAATGTACATGCCGTGAGGTAAACTTACCTGAACATATTTAATGAAGAAAAATGTCCAATTTTGAATGTACACTATGAAGTTGGCGGCTTTCTCTATGTTATGTAATAGCTTAAAAATACACCTTAGCGCTTCTATCTGATTAGTATGAATGATTCAATGAAAACACCTTAACTGCATAGAAACTGGAGATGATATAGCCTAACCCAGCTGTCATGCAATTTATAAATACAGAAGCAACTACCCACATCTGTTCTCCTATTTTCTTTTTTCAATTTAAGAGGGAAATTGACCTTACAATCTTCAATGTGACTTCAGGTCATTGTTATTAGTGATGAGAAAATGCTGTGCTCTTCTTTTGACTGAGTCTGGCAAACCTCCCAGATATTTTACAATCACAGAATAAAAGCTCTGAAATGCTGCAAAATATTTTTTTTCAGGTTTAGGCACTTGTTGTAGGAGCCTATACAGCTGGCAAATAAGAATCTTTTTGCAGGAAGTCTGTGTGCTTTTTTCCTTTTGAAATGATGCTTGTCCTTTGAAACCTTGAATTCTAAAATAACTTGGCTGGAATAAATAAATTACTAGGTGTCCCTTTTAGGGAAATCAGTTAGTAATTTCCATTTTGGGATCATGGGTAAAGGAACAGTATTATTATTTTTCAAGTTTGAAGAATAAAAAAAAAATATTTGCGTGTAAAATTAGAGTTAACTTGAGGTTCATTCTCAAGAAAGCAGAGATCCAAAACCACAGAAGTATGGAGATTTCTATTCTTCCTGCATGAAGGAAAGAGAAAATCCAGCTTTTTGCGGTATAATTCCCATTAACTACAGTACTATTCATGCATGATCCTGTTAAATTTTTTTGATGTCTAAGTTAAAACAATCAACAGTTTAAGTACCCCAATAAAAGAATTTTGTCATAATTCAGCAGCATCCAACAGATCTCCATAGGAACTTGTTTGACTTCTTATCTTCTATCTGCAGGAATTGGGAATTCATGCATAAGTCTTGATGTTTAACAAGCTGACTATAAGAACTAGCTGACTATAAGAACTGCAATAAAAATTGATGAATGTGGCTATACTCAGATGGGATACAAGGATGCTGCTCCTGGGGGCTATGTTCTTATCTCTACTTTTTTAAACTTTTCTGTTTCACATGGTATTAACAGAGAAAGTTATTTCTCCTGTATTAGCTGGTTAATATAGGACACACACATGGTTTTTGAACTGGAACTGGGATTGAAGTTTCCAGTTTTTCTCAACACTTAGGCAAGTGAGTCATGCTTAGAAATTTTCTGGAGTAAAATGAGTATTTAACAATCCTTAAAGGAGACAACCATTGCAAGAAAAAGGTACTCTTTATCTTTACATTGAAACAGATTGTTGTTCAGTGAGAAATTTGATATAATTGAGCAGAAATACTAAAATAAATTCTCATTCAGTGATAATGATCAGAAATGTAACAATACAAAACCACAACATGCTTGCTTTTAAATTTTTTTCTTTGTTAAGCAAATATGTCATCTGAACTGGTTATATTACAAATTCTTTTCTTTAGAAAACAACATAAGCTACTTCAGATGTCACAGCATTCTTGCATTTGTCCCTCAAGGAAAAGGGGAGAGAGTAAGACACACTGTAGATATTGAGGAAAGCAGATTCATTTGCCATAGGCAAAATTTTATGGCTCTTTAACCAACCCCCTTGGAGAAAAGCTGGATAAATAGACTTTGTGGCACAATTTTAAGACTTAAAGATTCAGTGCTCTTGAACTGTAGGGGTAGCATCTGGAAAGGGTCATCACATTCCAAAAATCTGGAAAGGGTCATCACAACTATTCATCTCTCATTATAGAACAGGTTTATCACCTATCTAAAATATGGAGGTAATACGAGGAAGCAGAAAATTTCGTGGTGTCATCCAGGAACTTAATCATATAAGCTTAGGAAGAGGTGGGAGAAAGAATATTTATTATCCAGTTATTTAGCACGGAAGTTTTATTATAATCATGAAATGTAGTAGTAATGTAGCAATATAGACAACCCCTTAAAATTTAAAAGATCTTAAAACTCTAGAAAAGGGGTTTGTTTTGTAAAATGAGTAGGTGACTGAATAAGCACTAGACAGCACCTTTATTACTTTTCCCACCAGTAGCTGTTATTTGATAACCCTACTATTAATAAGTAAAGACAAGGCCTGACTTAAGCTTTACTTGGGTTTAACTGCCACGGCAATTTTTCTAATTGACTGTCTGCAGCTAATTTGTTTTATTTTTGTTGTCTGTGTATAGTGAAACCATTGTTTTCTACAGAAAGCAAAAACAAGCAATTCTACACAGAATTAACTATTTATGGTACTAAGGCAATCTCATAAGGTAGAGAAATATAGTCCTAGTACAACAGCAGAGGGCTCGAGAGATGGGAACCCAGGTTTTGGCACAGGGGTGGGCATGAGATGGCAGGGGATGGGTTACAGGATGGCACTTCAGACCCCGTGGTTATAATTCACTTATGGTTGATTACAGAAATACAGATCACTGGAAAACTGGTTTAAGGGGTAAAAAACCAAAAAGAAGTAGTATCTACCTATATATTGAAAGTGCCATGTAAGTAAATTTGGAAGTAAAGTGGAGATGCAGCCCAGCAAAAAACACACAGAAGTGCAAAAACAAGTTAGCAAATAAAAAAATGAACCATAAGGTAAGGAAGAAGAAGCCATTAACATAAACATCATATTGCTTTCACTAAGGGACCCCAGATGCTGAAAGTTTACCATAACAGTGTCCCCACACATCCTCCAAGAAATTAAATGTGAAATGTGAAGTAGAAGGAGACAAAGTAACAAGTTAAGAAAAGTCAGAACCAGACTTGTTCCATATGGTCTTCATTGTTCTACTACTGTTTTGGATAACAAGTTTGAATATTCAGAGTCAGAAATGTTTCTAAAATGCTTTAGTTGCATGCTAATTTTCCTTTTAACATTCTTGTACTGGGGAGCAATGGGAAAAAAAACCCAAGCTAACATAAAAAGTGTGATGATATCACTTAACATTTTCAGTCATAGATATGTAAGTTTCAATTGTTTAGCCACAGAGAGCTGGTTGCTTGGGCAACACAATGGATTTGAAATTTAGATTCCTTGATTCTGCAACAAATATTCTGTGTAATCCAAGATTAGTCACAAATATTTCATTGTCCATCTGTTAACTTTATTTCATTCCACCTTTGTTTTGTTTTGTTTTGGTTTTTTTCTTCAGATCTGTGGCAGTAGGTTTTTTTGTTTGGTTGGTTGGTTTTGGGTTTTTTGGAGCTTTTTTTGTGTGTGTATTTTTTGTTTGTGGGGTTTTTGTTTCTTTAGTTTTGTTTTATTTTCTGTGGGTTTGGGTTTTTGTTTTTTCTTTGGTATGAGACTGATCAGGAAGATGATTTGCTGTTGATTAACTTTAGAAAGTGCATAGAAGAAGAGCAGATGTCTGTTTGATTATCATCAGGTGTTCCATCAATACCTCTGAACATCCTATTCAGCAACCATTCTCACATATTTTTGCTAGTGAACAATGTTTATGAAAGTCAAGATTTGAAGGAAACACCTCTATTTTTCTTACATCTTCCCTGACTAGGATCTGTTTTGACTTGAATGCAGACATGAGTTTGCTATTTCAATAATGATGGCGACAGTATACTAAAATATGATAAAATTTGCAACTCAAGTATTTATTACTGAACTGTACTAGGACAAAGAAGCAGGTTCTGAAAACAAATTAGGAAAAAAAAAGGCTCTTATTTTAACAAAATCTTCTAAGACAGTCAAAATAAAATAAAAATATTGTTTTTATAATATAGGTCTTCAATAGGATTTTTATAGTATTTGAGATAATTAATGTCCACCTTTTTTAGCAAAAGGAAAATCAAATGCAGTGTGTTCAAAGGAGCTAGAATGAAGGATCCATCATTAAGTGAATGAGACACTTTGATTATCCATGGGTCATTAGTTCAATATGCTTTAATGGCTCCTAAAGAGCTGTTGCACATTCTGAGAGTACTTACTGACTGACTTAGCTTATAAATGCATCAATACAGAAGAAAAATATCAATATCAGAAAATCATCTTGGTAGGTCTATAGCTGATTCACAATATTTATGTCCACTTTTCAGTTATTACAGTCATAAAATACCTATGTTTTATTCATGGCACCAGCTATTGGTCATAGTGACATGACACAATCATTGTTTGAAATTGTTACTCTTTCTACATTTTTTGGAATTTATACCACATAAAATCCAAGTTGTCAACTTGCAGAAATTTAATTGGCTCTTTTAATGTGCAGGTTAGGTGTATTTTAAATGGCCACGTGTAGGAAAATAGTTCAGAAAACTCCTGCTCACTAACCTAGGCCCATTTACGGGTCTTTGCTTTTCAGTGTTTTAGAGGCTTCCCTCATATTCAGGGGCAAATTACTTAAGACACCAGAACTGATATTATTGGCAATACAGGCCAATTTTTTCCTTCAATCTTGTGTTGCTTCACATGAATGTGGAACATAATTCAATCTGGAGCTTCACTCTACTTTATTAACCTTCTCTTTTTCATCTGTTCTGACTGACCCCCAGATCCTTCTTCTACAGTTATTGCACTGGTACATACATATAGCACATACAAGTTCACTTTTTTTTTCTTTCCAGTTCCTTTTATGTCCATTCCTGCCCTAAAAATAATTGAATAGGATATGTCATAAATGAAAACACCTTAGTTGGGACAAACACGCACAGCTACATGCCTTCATGAAATATAAAAGAGCATCAGCATATTTCCTAGATAAAATAAGGCAGAAATTGCACACTGAAGTGGTGAAAATGTTTTCATGGGATCATATGATTGAATTTGGAAGGGGCCTCAAGAAGCCATTTATTTCAACCTCGTGCTTGGAGCAGGATTAGCTCTGAGACCAGACAAGGTTACTCAAAACTTTGTGTGGCTGAGCCTTGAAGATCTCCAAGAATGGACAGGTGACTTCTTTGGACAACGTGTTTCCCCACTTGACTGTCTCCATCATGAAAAAGCTTTTCCTGACGTGCCACCTGAACCTCTCTTGTTTCAAATTACACTTATTCTCTCTTCTCTTCTCCCACACAGCTGTGAAGTACCTGGCTCCATCCTTTTCAGTGACTTCTTCATAAGAAAGGGAGGACTGCTGTTGCCTCTCCCCAAAGCTAACACTTCTCCAGCAGGAGCAAGCATAGTTCCCTCAGCCTGTATTATTTTGATACTATTAACTATATTTTTAAAATTTGTAAATACGTTCAGTGAACCTTACTTTTAAAATCATTGGATTAGCATGCAACAGCCTTAGGCTTAGATTCAACAAATGATTTATGAGCTTACCTGCTGTGAAAGCTATTACCATCTAGTATTAGCAGTTAGAAGTTGAAAGCATAAATATTTTGTTGGATCTGGGCCATGGCATTTTCCTTGCTTGTTCTCACTTTGCCCTTAGTCATACATCTAGCCCAATTACAGTTAATTTTATATTATACACTATTAATGCAATCTTTTTTCCCATATGTCCTTTTTATTCATACAAGGTAATGCACTGGCTCCTGAAAGCATGTGTAGCCTCAATCAGCAATACATGATTTGGCCTCAGCATAGTAGGCACCCAAAGGATATCTATAAATTTCTTGTTATGTCTTTTCTTTCCAAGTTCTGAAAACTTCTTCCTGTTCTTTTTCAGCAATTCATCAGCTTCTTGTTCCTGTCTTAAAGGAGGTATCATTTCAATACTTTTTTTTATCATTAGCATTTCTCCAAGTCTCTTGTCTCACCCTTAAGACTAATTCCCTCAAATCTATCAGTCCCAGAGCCATTATTCCTTCTAGTTTCTACCTGTCTAGCTATCACTAGATCTAGTTGGTTTCTCAATCCTGGATCTTCTTATACAGATTTCTCTAGGACAGCTTATCTGAAATCAGCAGGATAAATGGCCTACATCAAGTCATCTTCTATGGTTGTCAAATGTCATGGCCTTTCAAGAAGTATACTTTATGTCCTTCCTGTTTCCTGTTGGAGAAAGGGAACTTAATAGCTCCACTTCTTAGCCAGACAAGAAAAACGGTTTGTCTGCAACAGCAGTGTGCAATCGTTGTGAGTAGAACCCTACATTCTCTTTCCCTACAGCTGAAATGGAGGTGGTACTAGCTGGAAGAGGCAGGATAGAAATGTGATTGATATAGCACACAGTATAACTATCTTATGATGGTAAAGAAAGGGCAGAGGAAGGAAGGGGGAAGAGTTATGGCTTTGTTTGTTTGTTTGTTTGTTTTAACCATGGAGGTTTTTGTACTCAGATGATGTACTTTTTATGTCTGAATATGAAAACACATTTCAGTACCAGCAGCACATCCTCCCTTTCTGATATTAAAGCTAACTTTCTTTTTCTCCCTGCTTGTTTGCACAGTCCAAAATCTGGACCTTCCCTTCCACTTTTTACTTGCTTTTAACTCCCCTGTTCTTACTTGAAGAGGAAATTGTCCACATTACTCTAGGTATCAGCTGAATTGATGCACTAGTCCATCTCTTTCCTACTACTCGGTACTAGTTGCTGATTACCACACTGAAGTTAGATGTGTGTCTTGGGATAGCTGGCCTTTCTCTCTTTCCCAATAAAATATATAACAGTTGCCATCTGTGGAAGGAAGGATTGTGAGTTTTTCATTTCCCTTACTTTATGACAGGGTTTCTCTGCACACAAAGAATGACCAGATCCATGAAGTAATTTCATACCCTCTTGCCCAGATATTCAGGAGCAACTGAGAAAGGACCAGAGATGGGAAGGATTCTCACTATCCCTAACTGGAAGACATATTTTGCACTAGCAAAGATACAATGTCAGTTGAATTCTCCTTAGAAAAATACGGAGACAAGGCACAGTAATAAGGTACTATCCATAAGTACCAGAAAAGAACATAGGTTCAATTCACAAGCCAGATTCCCAAATTTTTCACTCATTCTTCCCAGAACATTTTTCATTTAATTTCAAACTGCTTAATTAAAAGTGCATGCTTTTGTCACTCTGGCCTGTGTTTTCGTGCAGGCTTGGTATGGTACAGTTGATACTAGCCCAGTGTGAACTGCTGTTGGGTCTACTAAAGAGACAAAGCGTAGTGCGATGATGTTTGTTTCTGCTGAGATTTAATGGCTATTTGACTTGGCAGCTGCTTTCTAAGACATGGTTCTCACAGGGGATCTCTCCATTTCAGCAGCCACAGTATAGGCTTCCTCTCTGGTACCGAGTGTCAAACATCTGCTCTCCTCTTATCTTTCCCTTCCAGTTTCCCGTGTCTCTGGCATAGTTTACTGCTGGACAGAAATCTCCTATTTACCCCTTCAGGATTGTTACAGCAGCTTTTTCTTTCTCAGGCCCACTATTTGTAGATATTTCAGAAAACACGGGGAACTACTGTGGCATGCACTTTCTGTCTTTGCCACTATTGCATTCCTGCTATTGCATTCCCCTTTGCAATGATCCTTCAAGTGCCAGGAGTGATCCTGGCAGTGCCACAGGCACATCACTGGGCTGAAGGGATGAGTCAGCTCCACCATTCTAATAGTACTTATTTTCACACTCATTTGGCTGCATTTTCACTCCAGTTCACTTACCCATTTCCTAACACACTGCATTGCTCTACTCTAATTCTGCTTTCCTTCCCTACATAGCTTATTAAAATGGAGCCCAGGACAATAAGTTGTGTGTTTAGTTTTTATTTTTTGCTAGTTCAACAGAGAGTTTAATAGAACGGGATTGCCAACTTAAACTTCTATATCTTTTCTCTAAGGGTCTGTCTGCAGGATCCAATTAAAATTTTGCATTACTTGGTCCCTACCTTGATATTGATAATTTTCTCTCAACTTCTCTACCCTATTTTTGAGAAGGAATTTCATTCAAAATGCCTTAACTTTTGTAAGCAAACCTCTAAATGGAAATATGTCTGTGTATTTTATGAGGAGAAAAATGGGTTCAGCTGTATGTAGAGATTTTAGTTCTGTGTTTCTTCAGGAATTATTACAATTGCTTTCATAGCCCATACTTAATCTTCAGCAAATTAAGTCATCAACAAAACCTGTAAAGAAATAAAACACTGTATTTGCTTCTAATTTATGACAATATTTGAGGGATAAATATATGAGACTCCACTGCATTCTATCAGCAGAAAAAACTCTGTCCTCTACTGATTATGTTTAGGCCTGGAATTTGGATCAATGGCTGTTGTCCAGTAAACCAATATCTGTGAAGGCTCCCATCTTTGATAGACTCAGACATCTAATCTTTCAGTGAAATATAACAGGCAGACATTCAGATCTTGAGTTTTCACAAATAAAAAACTGTATTCTGGAAAAAAAAAAAAAAGAGATCTGAGTAGGAGTTTAAGATACTTAAATGACGCTATGCATGTATCCAGTCATACAGTTAGACACAGGCACTGGAGGTAATGGTGAAATGCTGAGCAGATGGGAGAAGAGGACATATGTGCCTAAGTGGGTTGTGCAGAAGGGGTTTAAGAAGTGTGTCATGGGCCAAGAGTTGATGTGAGAATAGTGGGGCATCCTGCTGGCTCATTGTTTCTTAATGTCAAATTATAGTCTTGACTGATGGATACAGCAACACCTTCCAGTGTTTGGCATTTATTTTGCTGACATTTAAGTGTGTAGATATAGACAACTTCCCTGAGATCTAGTGTGGAATCTAAATTTTGATGAGAAATGCCATAAATCTTCAGAAAAGTTCAGGAAAGGACCCCAGATATTCTGAAGGAATCCATTGCAGCTGATTCATTCCAAGATACAACCTATGGGCTCTGTAGAAGAAAAAAGCGCACATACTCTTTTGTGTTTTGTTTGTTTGTTTGTTTGGGTTTGGTTTTGGTTTTGGTTTTATTTTGTTTGTTTGTTTGTTTTGTTTTGTTTTGATTTTTTTTTTTTTTATTTCTTCCTTTTCTGTATTGGGTTCTCCTCCTGAAGAAACAAAGAGGTGCCAAGACTCTCTAGTGACTGGTCACTGTTGAGCTCTGGCTTTCATGGGAAAGAGTTGGTGTCAACTCTTAATAAAATTCTGAGGTATCAAGTTGATAAATTATAGTCTAGGAAAATAATGCAATGGAACTATTCCTCTGCTAACTAACCAGAACTGGGGTAAAAAATATTTAGGTAATTACTGCTTTACTTTTATGTCAGAAATTATATTCAATATTTTGTATGTTAAATTCATATGCATTTTTCTTGGATCAGCTCAAAGATCAACTTACAGAGACTACTATTTGTTGAAGTGTTTAAATGAAGACATTAGGAATGGTCACCGTGATTACAAAAGGAAAACACTTCCCAGATATTTTGGCTTCCTCTTTGATTGTAGAGGAAGATCAGTATTAGAATAAATGCCTATGTGATATTAATAATGAGAAAAAGAATACACACAGGGACTGAAATCATCCACAGAATCTGCATGCACTTTTAAAACTCAGTTTTTTGATCTATTCTCTTCTGAAGATAACATAGCAAAAGGGTGAGTTCACTAACACTTCAAACACTGGAAACACTCTACAGAATCTCTTACACAGTGCTTGTCCAGAGACAAGGACTAATTTTGGACTTAACTGGAGAGCTCTGTAGTGTTTTTAGAGGCCCACACATGGAATTTTTCTCCTTTACCAGAAGAAGACACAGACATGATACTTACAACAAAATCTGTGGGAAAATCCGCCAACATCTGCTAGAGAAAGAGTCTCAGCAAGGAAGCAGACAACATGGAAATGCCTGCCTCTACTTTTGCTGGCCAGATTGCATGTGAAATTCACATAGACACAGCCTATAGATAAGGCAAGGGACGCACATGCACTCCAAAAGCTGGTTTGTCTATTGGCGTTGCCTCTGTAGCAGTCTCATCCTGACCGTATGCCAAATAGCTGCTGGCAGATGCTCAGCTCAGTGAGCCTACATTGCTTAGCAGCCACAATTTAGCAAATCCTTGTAAGAGGCAGAGTCAGGCTGTGAAGCTATTGGTTCAGAAGGGATCTAGCTTCAAAGGTAGATGATGATTCCATTAAGAAAGAAAACGACAGCTACAGGTTCAAGCAAGCAAAGCCAGTCTTGTGCAAACCATGCTGATCTTTGGCACAAGAGACAACTAATTAGTCCCAAATGATGATAAGGCAATCAAAAATATGATCCCAAACGGAATTACAAAGGTTGTCTTTCAGGAGGAGAAGCAAGTTCTCTAAAAATGCTCAGATGCTCCTCAACCTTACTATACTGTAGGAATATTGCGTGTTACACATGGGATTTGAAAAGTGACTCAAAGTCGTATTATGTGGAGCTCTTGGCTCCAGCTGCTGTATGTGTAACACATAGGTTATGATAAATTGCTAGTATATGGCACAGGATAATTGCCCTGGTTCTGGCCAGGACAGGGTTAATTTTTGCAGTAGCCAGGAGCGGGCATGGCCAGGACCCTGCAGGTTATTGAATACCACCTCCTGTCATTTCTGGGAATGGGGGAAAGGCTCTCTTCTGGGCCAGGATATTGTTGGGCTCCATGGTGAGAATTTGCATGTGAATCGCGAGCCTCTCCTGCACACTTTTGTTGCAAGATTGTTGCTGTTAGTGTTCATTTTCTTACCTCACTGCTGTTTAGAGTAAATAGCTCTTACATCAACACCTGAACTTTTTCTTTTTTGCCTCCAATTCTCCTCTTTAGCCCACTGCAGGGGTAAGTGGAGGAGCAGGGGGAAGTGAGCAAGCAGCACATGGTTTGGAGTGCTGTCAGTGGGAACACCAAATTGAAGAATACCATTCCTAAACCATCACAATATTTTTAAACGCAGTTCAGGATTTTTTAAAAGTAGAAAGCTGATTTTTGGCAATGATGCCAGGCTGTTCTGCAGGATGTCAATTGCTGATTTTGGAAACTTCCTCTGACAGAAATTCCACAATACTCCAAGACAAATTTTACCCTCTCTACAGACTAAAGGTTGTGGGTAAACTATAGCTTTCTACAATTTAGGAGCACTATTTCTTGCCTTTGCTACATAGACAAGGAATTCAGCATTCATTTGCAACCTTTCCTATATTTTGGGACTGAAATTCTTTTGTGTAACAAGTTTCCTAAATTCTTCTTTTCTTACATATTTACTCAGTCCTGGTGAGGTAGCCAAATGGAGTCTTTACATCCTGTCACGGTGGAACTCTTCTCAACTGCATAAACCTAAATGTCTCTGTCACATCGCTGACATACACACACACAGAGCTGAAATGTTGTATTTTTAGACAATACAAATTCATGGGAATCCATGAGAGGAAATGTAAGGTCTGATTTAGCTGCCCACACATCGGGGCCTAATGTCATCTGAAATACCCCATGTATCTGAAAGATCCAGATGGGCCTGCCAGGCATGACACAACACCGGTGGGAAACGTGGGCTCTCCTGAAGTGGGATCTGGATGTCACTGAATCCAACCCAGTGTAGCCAGGAGAGCTGTTCATTTGACAGTGTGTATGTCAAATTTCAGGTGAGCTGGGCAGCCCTCTGGGCTCCACTGGCTGCAATTATTTAAGTCTCTTGCCCACACACACAGTTGCCTAAGGCCATTTGAGATGCTGTAGCACACCTGAGCCATGCAGATGTGACCTCAGGATATGACACAAGGCCAACGGTGACATGTTTTTCTGGAGGGCAGGTGCCATACTGTGGGGTATATCCAACTGTGCTAGACACCCACTATGAGTAGCTAAGCCAGACAGATACTTTGGTATTTTTTAGCAGTGCTGCTGTCTAGCTCATTGATTTCAGTGTTGTACATGTGCTTGTTTATATCTACATTAAAGTGCTATTTTGTTCTTGTCCCATTTTTAATTGCACTCTATTTACTTTTTACTATTTTATCCTCTTGGAAATCATTTTGAATTCCAACCCTGTGCTTCAATGTGCTTTGATCTGTTCCGAGTTTGGTATAATTTGTAAATTTAATAAACATTTCCTCTATTTCACTGTCCATATAATTAATGAAAATATTAAATTATTCCAGTTTTAGAACAGACATCTGTGGAACACCACTTGACACAACCTTCTGTTTTGACTCCACTGCACCACAATACCTATTTTTTCAGTATGGATCTCTAGCTAATTGTACATGTAACTCAACAAACAATATTTTGATGTAGATGAGTTTTCACTCATTTGTAGTGACAATATGATGTGTAGCAATGTCACATACACTACTCACATTATGGTAGATGACAACAAAACTTTTTTCTCCGTTACTACAGATTGAAGTTTCTTTGAAATTGCATAATTAGTTCTTAAATCTGTTTTGGCTGCTACATAGTCTCTTGGTCTTTTCTGTATCCTTACCAACAGACAGTCTGTCCAAGACGTTTTCTGAGTTTGAAAATAAAATGATAGCCCTATGGCACTCTGGATATTTCTTCTTCTAGATAATCTTTGTTTTTGTCCTGTTAATATTCTGGAAACTTGACTGTCCTGCACTGATGTTTTTTTTTATTGCTTCACCAAGCTGAAGTTTCTCAGGGTAAATTTCACCAGGTCTAGATGAATAATTTACAAACTAGGAGGATATTACTTTTTTTCTCAAATATTTGAACTTCATTTGAGTGTTAGTTTGTGGTTTTTCTTTTTTGGTAAGGAGCTTTTAAAAGGCTTGATTTTCTTTGTTTTTTCCCAATTTAAATACTATCACTGCACAAATAACAAGCAAAGATTGACTCTAAAGTAAGTCTGAAAGGATGGTTTATGATTTATCCTTAATTATTTATTGACAGATGTTTATAAACTTGATTAACAGTATTAATATTGTTGACAGATGAATGATGTTTCATTTTAGACATAAAACAAGGGTCCTTATATACTACAAGCGAGGTATTGGAGGAAAAAACTAACCTGCTAAAAGTATTCTCTGTAGCAACATTCTGAAATAACAAGCTTGTAAGCTGTAAAAGAGGCATTGCATACATAACACTGAACTAATGTTAAGACTGGGCTAGACTTCCTTTAGTTTTTGTGGAACAAAGAAAGAAAGCACAATAAGAAACTAAAACAGAAATGCCAAGCTGTAATAAAATAGTTTTGTCAAAACAGAGCTGTCTGGTGCATACCAGATTCTCCTAAAGATGAAATACAAATAAACAACTGCAGATAACACTACATCATCTAAGCAGACTGGAAACAAACTGTTGTATGGCCTGGACAGTCTGTTATACAGACTCAAGACAGATCATAAACAAAAACAAGCTTCTGCAATTTCAAAGGAAAAGCTGAGCCATGATTATATATCTGCTTTAAAATTTCAATATGCAGAAAAAAAAGAAATAGCTCATTAACTCTTGCTGCATAATGACCTCTGGAAGAATTTTGATAAAAAAAAAATCTTTCTGTCCCACTTGGATATGAATTAAGTTAAAAGAAATTCAAACTAAATTTCTATTATATATAAATATTGGGTAGAGTAATTTGAAAATGCTGCCTTTCCAGGTGAACCTTGGGAACTGAATATTTCTTTCATGAGGAAGGAATCACCCATAGCTGGTTCAGAAGTGAATCAAGTGATTTTCACATTATATTGTCAGAAACAAGCTGCTGAAATATTCTGGTTAAATGCAACAGACTGTACATAAATGACTATAAGCTGTTGGAAGAATCTGGAAGAGCTTGTTTCCCATGAGCCCTATCTGTTATAATATTTAAGAACTTGCACAGATAAGCTACTCAGTACATATCAAGTTTTTAATCTCTTTGGAAATAGGGAGGAAAAATATGTGTAATATTTTCCTGAGTGAAGTCAGGAAATACCTATCTGCATTACAAGGTACTGTGGATATTAAGAGAATTAGAACATTCACTGGAATATTCTCCAAATGAATTGTTTCAGTGAAGAAGTATCAAGGAGCTTCTCGCACTCTTGTGATCATTTGGTTAATTTACATTAAGTACTTTTGAGAGAGTTGTTTTTGAACTTGAAACCCTATAAATTATTTAAAGTTTCATTAAGAAACTTTCTAATGTTTGCATGGCTTATTTGGTTTTAAGAGAGTAAGTAGAACCAGTACTCAGAATATTTTTATCTCAGTTTATTTCTTTATAACACATTTTGTCATAACATAGGAGGGGAAAAAATAGTTTGTGAAACCTTTTATAATGAGTTCTTCAGTTCCCAAACTGTCCCATAAATGACAGTTCCAGTCATTTATGACAAAATGATGAGGAAAAACAGAAACCCAGATCATGGAAGTGAGGGAGGGAAACAGAAGGATGTAAAGCTAAACTGATTCCTTGTACTTTAAAAACATGTGGTTGTGCACATTTTTGTTTAAACAAAAGCAAACAAACAATATCTAGTTTTAGCACATTTTTAAATATTAAAAAATACTTTTAAAAGAGAATTGTACTCCATCTTGCCCTATTACTTCATAATGAAATTATGAAATTATTTCATCTACTGTAACATAGTCCTAATAGGAGCTTTTGCTCTAAGAGACAATGCAGGTATGCCAAGAATAAAGTTTTTCAGATAATGTGTTATTTTTTGCAGCCCACAAGGTAAATGCTTTCACACAGAAAGAAGCTTAAAATAACATGCATGTATTATATAATATATACATATATAAAGTATTATTTATATGGCACAATTATTACTGTTTATAATATTGTTGGGTTAACATAAAAACTGATTGTAAATCAAAAAGAGGATCATACGTTATATATGTTTATATCATCAGGGAATTTCAATAAATATTAGAATAAATTTAGTTTTAAGCATATGCCTTGTTTGTTTGTTTGTTTGTTTGTTTCCTGTGATATTTAGTGTCTGCATATGGAACAAATGAAAAAAAAATAACAGTATAGTGTCAGCATATAGGAAAACAACTTTTAATATAATTGGCATTTAAGTAATTCAGTAGCTGCTTATATGTCTATCTTCTTGATGGCTGAACTCTGCTGGACTTCTCATTGATGTTTTTTGATTGTTTTGATCAGCATAAACCTGGACTTGATTAATGAAGATATACAAAGGAACTACAATTTCCCATTGGGATTCAAGATTTACTGCACTAGAAATTTAGAATAAATGTAGCACCTTATAATATGAATTGGATTCATTATTATTTGATTTATTATTTCTTGTTACATTTTAGCATCATATGATAAATCCATCAATTAACCTTTGCTAGGCCTAATAGGCTTCATTTAAATTTTGTAATTTCATATTTGTCTTGAAATTGCATGCTCATAAATACGTTGAAGTTTGTGATTCATCTAAACAATCTGAAATTAATGATTGCATAAGATGCATGCTACAGTTAGCTGATGAATTACCTTTATTTAGAATATGTATTTCATACTTTACTTAGTCTAGTGTTCACAGACCTTGCAGTGTTTTCACACTACCTAGGTTTATCTGCTTTATTTGACTGCTGACAAAGTATGGAATTTTAATCTGTTATTGTAGCAGATTGAAATGAAGAGAAATTTGTGTAATACTTTTATTGCCGCCTAAGTTGCTGCCAGAAAATCTGATTGAAAGTACTGAGAAAGCAGCCATGAAGAGGAAAGCGCAAGCAATCTTCCATTCTCTGTATTATGGCCTGACACATATTAGATCAGTGTCTTTTTGTGCAACAGACAGTCTGCCATAATGAATACCAATTTCATGCATGTTACACACAGGCAAGTCTTATTGCTCACCTTTTTCCTACAGTTTCCCTAAAAATCGAACTGGATTATGAAGTCTACTTCAGTTGCCACATTCTTGGCATGAAGTAAAAAGACATTTTGCACAAACCTCCCCTGGAAAAAGCTTAAATTTAGAAATTTATTCCTTTGAAAAAATTAACAACTTCTTTTAAGGAAAGGAAACTCAGGTGTGCAGACTGAAAAGCCACCACTTTGCACTGCTAACAGGTCTCTGACTTGAATGATAAGAGGATCGGGACTTGCCAGCCTGCCACAGAGACACTTTACCAAGCAATTTAGATGCAGCCTTACTTACTGAACTCCACATTAAATGTAGATAGATTTTTTTGGTCCATATATTTTGATTGGATGTCCTCCAGGGCTGTGCACAAAAATATGACAAGCAATTCAAGTGCTTAACCTGGATAACTGGTGTCTTTTTAGATGCCATACAGTGTATAAAACACTCCCAGGGAGTGGCAGGTGTGACACAGGGCCTAACAGTGACTCCCATCTTTTGCAGGGGCATCAGGAGGCCAGGTGAATTTTTTAGGGTGTCTGTAAGAGAATCAAGTACCTCTGTTCAGTTTGCTGTATCTCTTCACCCATGAAGAATATTAGATAACATTCTCCCTTGGTAGATGTGACTGCTTCTGCTTTTCCTGGTTCTACTTACTTTTGTGATGTTACATTTGTTTGCTGTAGAGTGATTGTAGTGTGACATTAGGTCTCACTGTGATCCTACTGTGATCAGTAGCCACACAATGTGTAAATGGAGTTGCATTAACTCCAGTCCATATATTGTTTTGTAAATTTGTCTACTGCCAAACAATTTGAGTATGAGAATGGAAGAAACAGAACTCCCCCCTCCCTAGCCCTACTCCCAAGAAGAAAATAGAGAATACTTTGTAGCTAAGAGCTTAATTGCTGAGGTAGAGTAGCTTCTTCCACAGAAATATTTTCATCCCAAGATGCTCAGTACATGGCATGAAAGTCTGATTTGAAGCTGATCTGGGCTAGGCTTTCTCCCCATGGTTTTAAATAGATGCATATTTATGGAGCTGTTCAGAAAAAGCAATATGTGTTGCACATATATTCTGATTCTTATGTTTCTCCTTGCAAAGGAGAAGTCCCAGTCTGACTCACTGTGTTTTCCACATATTTTGCCTAAGTGACACAGAACATATACAAGCATAGCAACTTGTATATATAAGCATAGTAACTGCTGACTTACTTTGCAAAACAAAGTCTTTCAAATAGTTATCTAAACACCTTCTTCACAGACCATGAAACAACTTATAGGAACCTAATTTTAACTTTTCTTATCTGGTGACTATATCCATTCCTGTGTAACTCTATTGTACTGAAGTGCAATGAAGTAAATATTTCTTTATAAATGTCTACTTCCTAACACAGGGTTGAAATATCATGTTCAATAGGACCAACTGTTGGACAACTTTATCTTCTGGTCACAGACAGCTCTGAGTGCATATCCCAGAGAAGCAGTACCCAGGAGGCCTAACTTCTAGTAACATTCCTGACATTGGTCTGCCTGGTTACCTTGGCAAGTCGTCTCACCACCCTGTGCTTCAGTTCCTCCATTTGTCAAGAGAGGGACACACACTTTTGTTGAAAGCTTTGACAAAGATTTTGTTATTCTGCAGACTAGTAGTAGGTCAAGACCAGGCTTTCATGTACCAGAGAAAAGTACTAAGTATTTTTTGATGATCGTATCTGTACTGCCTCTTAAATTGAAATTTGCAAAATTGCAAAAAAATGAGGATCATTGTCTTTCTCTTTTACCCTGAAGGTGGTAAAAATAACTTATTTCTCAGAAGTGAGAGAAAAAGCAAAGCTAATCAACAGGAATGGTTAAAAGTTTGACAACTTGAAAGAGAACCTCAATCAAAAGGATATATTAGCTGAATTCCAGAATCTTACTTACAACATAACTTAATCAAAGAAAAACTTTGTGGAAATTTTGCATTTCAAAATCAGTCCAGTTTTGAGATTTTTGCATGTTATCAACATAGAATTTTTATGCTGCTATTGCTTTTGTCATATTTATAAGAAATCCCAGGAAATCATGGTTTTATAAAGAGTGCAAGCCAAATATGTGCATTAGCCCCAAATCCTTCTTGTTTTATGTGGCTTCTCCATAGTAACTTTGCATTTTACTGTTTCTCGACAAGTTTTATGTAAAAGTCTAAATTTAAGACATAAAAGTTAAGCAAACTAAAATTAAAACAATTTCTCTTTTAACATTTCTTGTAAGTAACATAGTGCAATTTTCAAGGAAAAATAATCTACACTGTTATTCTCAATAATGTGTTTAACTGTCTTAACCATAATTAAATTTAGATATCGCTGCTAAAATTGGTTATTCTAGATCACAGTCATTGTGCAAAGGAGTGATTTTAGTACTGCTTTCACCTAATGTTTTAGCAGAAGCTTCCTCCACAGGACATATAACCAGCTGCATTAAATTATAGTTTACACAGGATACAAATAATTCCTTCCTGACTGCAGCATGGTATCAGAGTATACCCCGCAAAGAGAGATCTGATTAGCCTTATCGTTATCTCCACTACTATAGTTAAAAATATTATTAGTGGGTATAAAATTTTCTGTCTACTTTTAAGACCTGGTTGAAACCAATTCTTTCATGATATTCTGCAGTACTGATTCTTTTTGCTAAGACTATTTGGTGTAGAAACACACCTTATAAAACTGCATATTTATCTTCTATTTTCCTTATATTATGATGATGTGGTGTTTTAATATACTGTGAGACAAGCCAGATTACAGTAACAGTTTTTTGTTCTTTTCCCCTCATGTTTTATGTTGTATAGATAACCTGATTCCATTTCTTTTCAATATTTATCTTTTCCCGACTAAATAATTTATCCATTTCCATGTAAAATTACACGTAAAATCTGCTATACATCTCAGACACCTTTACTGACCCTAGCTGGACCTATTTCACTCCCAAATGTGTATTAATGTCTTTATGTGTAAATGAGCTTAGCATAAAAAGCATAATGATTTCTGAGTGGCTGTTGCAGGCCGTGCAGTCAATGGTCTGTGAACTCAAGTTTCTTGAAGTAAACCACAAATAGTTAGGTCACAGTAGCTGTGAATAAAACATTGGAACGTCTGAATTGTAATAGTACTGTGATTGTATATTTATTCCTTTCAGTAAACCCACTTTGAACTTCTAAAGTTTTGCATTATCTCCTGTGAGATCTCTAACAAAATTGTCAACATCTGCTGGTTCCACGATGTGCAAAAAATAATGTTTTTGCAAAAAATGAATTGAATACTGACTTCTTAGCTGCTAAAGTGTCCTTTCTTCAGTGCTATTTGGAGAGGAGGGTAACTTAGAGCATTTTGCAAATGAAAAGTAGCACACCTTTAATCAAAGAAGCAAGAGTGCCTCCACAAAAATATATTGCTTTGGGATAGTGAAATCAATTGTACCTGGTCTAGCATTGAAGATTAGCTTTATGGTTTCTGTGATCAGATTTTGTGGAAGCATATAAAGGGCAGAGTGAAAGAATTTTATGCCTAAAGCAAGATTTGGGTAATCTGAGGCCTCCTAATTCAGAAACCATGAACTGTCATAGGCCATGAACTGAATCTGGGTCAGCTACAGCTGGAACTGTGCAGGTTCACTAGACTTGATTCTCTCAATTGCTAGAGCATTTCTGCACACACCCAACCCTGGGTACTTGGCATCCTCCAGCTAAAGAACCAGCTACAGAAGCCAGGGCTGGAGTTTGTCCTTTTTGCAGATGGAGGCATGGACACTGCATAAAGATGCATAAACAAGCCTGCAATATGTGGCTTCTTTAAAATAAATTGAGGAGAAAAAAATACAACAAACCAAAACTGGTCTGAAGATGTGTTTAGGCTGAGTTACCAAGCTGATCTAGAAGGTCATGAATTAGGATTTAAAAGTGCCCATTTCTTCCACAAGGCTAAGTAAGGGAGCTTTTGAAGGTCAATTAAGATATAGATGTCTTCCTTTGACCAAATCATCCCTATATGCTAGAGAAACAAGTGGCTCACTAGAATTTTTTAGCATACAATGTGGCACTGTGGTGCCATACATTCAAGTAGTGTAAGTAAATACATTAACTGTATTCAGTCAAATTGCAGATGTGAGCATATCCAAGAAATTTAGCAGAAACCATGTTTTAAGAAGCAAAAAAACAACCCATAACTGTGGTGGTTTTTCCCATCTCTCATATAGTGGATTAATATTTTCTTCAGCCAAATGCTTATAAAAATGTAATCTCCAGCCATAAGGAAAGTCTCCTCATTATCAAACCTAGGACAGTATGAACCAGAAAGTGCTGGAAAGAAGAGGTAAGAGTGATAAAATAATGCCACTCTGAAAAATGCAAAGTTATTTTGAAAGATTCATTGCACTAGATATGAAAAGCAACACAATGACAACAATCATGAGCAAACAGAGCATTAAAGCTTTAAAACCTGTCTTTATAGTACTGGGTTTATTTTTGAATATTAAAGACATTAAAAAAAAAAGTCCTGAGGGAGGATATAGAAATTAAAGAGCGTACCACTCCTTAAATAGGCACTTTTAATAGGCCTCTAGGTTATTCTTTTGCTCTGATCAGTGTGGCGATTTCTGAATAGGCTTCTAGACCTTAACATGAAAGTAATTTCCAGAAAGAAGTAGATCTTCTCTTGTTCTGGCCTTTTTTTTTTTTTTTTTTTTTTTTTGGGTCAGCAGGTAGCTCACAAGGCTGATTTTTGGATTGCCTATCTAATACTCCTGATGCTGATGTTCAACCATATAGGCAGAGCAGACAAATTCCAAGTACCTTGAAAATACATATTACAATTCAAAAATCTGGTTATAAAGTGACAGCTCAGCATGACAAAAATTATATTATTTTCTTCCAAAAATAGTTGTGTAATTGGTATGTCTTAATACTTTTCTGATTATAAAAGGAATGGGTTTATTTTCTTGTTCAGTATTGAAGCTGAAAAGGTCTCACATAGATATTCAGCAATTTCAACTACTTTGTTGTTGATTTTAAAAAAAAAAAAAGAAAAGAAAAAGTATCAGTCATGTGAAAAGATTGAAAAATTCTTTGAGGTGATTTAATTCTGTCTTCCCTAGCTTGTATGTTTGTATAGCAGTCTGTGCAAAATAAGAAATATTAAGGTAATAAAGTTCATCATTGAAGTTGTATCACTGAAATGACATTTGTAAGAATGAGAGAGAGGGAAAGATAAAGAGAGGGAGAGAAGGATTACCTAATGCTGTAATTATTATTATTAGTTAGACTGCCTTACATTGTGAGAGATTATAAAGAAACAAAAAAAAATAAATTGTCTATAGAAATAATCACTACTAATTCATAAGAGGAGGAACTCGCAAGGTGAAGACAGTTATAAGACTGATCTTTTACATTTTTCTTTCAGGCAACATACAAAGAAATAATTTTCTACCATTTCTAAGACTGTCAAATACTGTTTCTCTGCTCTTCTTTGGAGGAGTTTGCCTACCACAGTTGGTCTATCACAGTCTATTTTGGGTACTCTATATATACTCCAAAATGTTTTCCAAACTAATTGTGCCACATTGCTCATTGGGAAGATTCACACTCTCTTTCCAGATAACTTCATCTGAGCCAGTGGGCCACAGCCTGCTAGTGACTTAAAGATCTTCGTGAATGTTCTCTGGAAAAAAAGGGATAAGTGCCTCGGAAATGCTCAAGTCTGAACTGCTAAGCTCTTGCTTTCTAACCTGAGGGAAAATGACCACTGCCTTTTAGGAATGACCCTGGGTCTCTTCTAGCTTCCAAATATCAACCTGATATAAATGTCCCACACTACACTGTTCAAGGGATAATGATTTCACTTTCAATAGAAGAGAGGATGGAATTCCAGACCAGGGATAAGTTCTGTGGATTCTTTTAATTCATTAGGATAGACAGAATTGCTGCTGATTCTCCCTACTGTTCAGCTCAATACTTTGTGAAAAACGAACAGACACAGTTACTTCTAAGAAAACATGTAAAAGAAATAATGGTCTTTCTCAAGGCATCAAAATTTTTCATGGTGCCATGGAGGCTGGGAGGCTGCAAAAAGGGAACCTCCTTAGAGAGTTATACATTAAAGACTGTTGTCCAGTTTGAAATGTAAGTGAACTAAGTTATTTGTACAAATTTCTTTTAAACTAGCAGTTCTGGGAGACTTTGTTGAACTCAGGGACATGAGCTACTACTTTTGAACTAAATTCTAATATATGCTCTCTCTTCTCATTGTAAAGATGAGAGCAGAGAGGAGGAATTAGATATACTTTTCTTCTTTCTGGAGTAGAAGGTGTCACTGAAGTTAACTTCTCAGTCAAATTCCTGGTATATGAAGGTAAAAAAAATTAATATGTCACACAGTGCAGTGAGTCATGTCCTTTGCACTGTTTTACTTAATTTTGAACATCCCCTCCAGACAAGCTATGAAAGTTCTCTGTTTTCATACATATGAAATCAGAAAGGGTTTTGTTTGTGCTATTTTTTCATGTTTTTGTTTGTTTGTTTGTTTTCCCAGTTAGAACGGAGTAGAGAGAAATAACTCTTTAAGGACTGTGATCCTTGATTTCAGCATCATTATGTGTTGGTGAATGGAAAGAGGGCAGCTGGATTTAAATAAATTAGACTGACACAAGAGGCACAGAAAAATAAAAATACCTAAATCTTAAAACTCTTAAAATATACTTTAAAACTCAGTGCAATTGAAATCCAAAGAAACAAGGAATCATGAACACAAATATGCTGTTGACTTACAGGTGATTTATTCTTTTTTTTCCATAGATGGCTTTGAGGTTGGAATTTCCAGATCATGAATCTAATACTGGTAGATATTTTGGGAGTAGAAGAAAAGTATTCTTAAATGTTATATAATGACCAGAAAAACTATTTTACAAGTATATGTAGTTCTGGATTTCAGTAACCTTCACATATTCTAAGTGAACCTTCAGCATTTCTAGCAACAAGCTTTCAATCACCCTATTAAAAATGCCTTGGGAGATCTTAAGTTTGGAAACCTAAATTATGTCTAACTGATTTTCTCACAATCATTAAGCAATATTTCCTGTATTTCCTGTTGTAGGAGTATACAGCAACACCTTGGATTGCCCTCTATTCATGAACATTAAGTGAATATTGAACTTGAGTATGATTTAGATTTCCTGGTATTGTGTGTCCTGCTGTTGTAAATAAATAGCTGCTTTAACTTCACTAGTGCACAAAGTTGAATGCTAGAAAACCATATTTGCATTTATACACAGAATAATTGTGTCCTGATGATAACAGTTTAATTAGGGATACTAATGTAAAATGCTAACCAAGAGCTTATGTGTTTGCAGAAATAAAGAAGAAAGAAATAAAGATGAAATCAATAAGAGCAACAACGAAAAAGACTCTGAATGTTTATTGTCTGTTGTGTAAAGTGAAGAACCAAAAAAACTTACAAAATATCTCTAATGCTTTTCAGTCAGGTATCCAAATTAATTTTTAACTGGTAAAAAAAAATATATATTCTCTTAATTAATTTTTTTTTTTTTTTTTTAGATCTCTAAAAACACAATGAAGATCTGGAGATCTCGGCTGTCTTAATGTATTTAAATTTCCCTTATGGAGAACTGGATTTGAAGTGCTTTGGATTACAATCAAAATTAATTTGATGGTTCAGCTCAGCCTCTAATGGATTACAGTAAGAAAGTCATCAACTTGATATTACAGTAAAAACTGTGATTTCCTTCCATATTTAGAAGAAGCTGAAGTCCATCTTTTGATCCCAGAAAGAATACAGAGAAGTAATTAATATCAACCCTCATTCAGTAGAGTCTGTTTTGTGAACAACCACTGAAGAAACATTTACAAATATCAGCTTCACAAGATGCAAAGCATAATTTTACAATGCTGAAAATGTTGATATGTAAGATGTTACAAAAAATGCTTCTGCTGTTGCTTGCGTTTTTCTCCTTTTGTTTTCTGATTCTTTTAGAATCCCACATCTGTAACTGGAACTGTGTGAAGTATGGGTGATACTGCAGCTAAAATTAAAACTCCGAGACAGTAACAGATAGAAGTTTTAGGAAGCAGATTGACTTCAGCAGTGCCTATGTTTTCCCTTTGTAATATGTCTTCACTATCTGTAAGGATGACATTTTCTGGCAGGAATTTTTGTGGAAATAGATAATACTAAGCTAATAGAAGAGGATAGTCATGTAAAGTGAGTTCACTAACATAATTCACATTTTCAATCAGGTAAAAACAGCAGTGTCAACATAACTTCAATTCAGTATGATTCCTGCTTTGAATGTCAAGTGCTCAACAAATGGCTCACGAGTAACTATTCTTAGAAATTGTGTGTCACATCACTAAATAAAGATATGTAAAGGAAAACAGTTACAGCTCTTAATTAACTCATTAACAGAAAACTGAAGCAAACCCTTTCCAATGAGATTGACAGGAACTGTGACTACAGCTCTAATTTTTAGAAACTGGACTTTTTTTTGTATCGCTGTGATACCTATAAAGTTTCAGTTTCTGAGTTTTGAATGGCACCAAACTGACCAAACCATGAGTTTAGCCTATATATTCAGCAACTCAGCCATAGGTGCTTTTTAGCTGCTTGCATCAAAGTAGGAAACTTGATATCAGAAATCCCGGGAAACTTGCATCTGTGAGTTTTTTGTTTTAAACATTTGTTTTGGTTTTAACCTGGGGCTAGTGAATAAAATGTTGTAGATTAATATCTCTGTGTACTGAAGAAAATGCTTGCATCAACCCTCACATTGTGAATCTGCAGCATGATGTACAGCTTGAGATGATGTGACTTAGGTTCACTTAGGTGCATCCACCGTGAAAGCTCAAAATCACTTAGGGGAGTTAAACACAAATGACATGTCAGTTTACTAGTCTCTCTAATCTGCAAAAGATTCCTGGGATGTTTTCAATTTTCTCTCAAGACATTTGCTTATTGGTCTAGTGCAGCAAGTATCTGATTTGAATGCATAAGGGTAGAAACTGCAGAATCAGAGGGAAGGTATTCCCTGTATTTGCTGAGGAACTAAGGATTAGGCATGTCAAAGATCAGCCTCATTAACCATATTTATAAATGAAGGTGGGGAAGAAGAATCACAGAATGGGTAAGGTTGGATCACAGTGGATCGTCTCCCTTGTCAAGCAGGGTCATGCTAGAGCACATGGCACAGGATTGCATTCAGACTGTTCTTGAATATCTGCAGTGAGGGAGACTGCACTACCTCTCTGGACAATCTGTTCCAGTGCTCAGTCACTGCACAGTAAGGAAGTTCTTTCTCATATCCCAGTGGAACTTTCTGTGCATCAGTTTCTGCCCATTGCCTCTTGCCCTATTGCCTGCCACCATGGAGAAGATCCTGGCTCCATCCTTTTGACCCTCCCTTCAGTTACTTGGAGACATTGATGAGATCCCCTCTCAGTAGTCTCTTCTCAAGACAAAAAGGCTTAATTCCCTCAGCCTTTCCTCATAAGAAGATGCAGATGGGATCTCATCTGTTGCCCCATGTCTAAACACTGGGACTTGACAGAGTCACAGAATTGTGACAAATTGTGTTGCAGAAGAGAGCACAGAGCTATGATGGGCCACAGTACATTTTTTCTTTATAGGCCCATCCTGACAGATGTAGAAAATGAGAATAAAAACAGCAGCCACAAAAATGGCAGAGATATTATTGTTATATTACTTGAACACATCACCTGGTCTCTTTTAAGCCTGGAAAAATTTTCTGGCTTTCACGTGGACTCGGTATGTTCAAGATAAAGATAGACTGGAAAAGGCATATGAAAGTTAGTATTTAATTTCCCCACATTTCTGAGTGGATATTTTTAGTTGCTTTACTTACCTCTGATTATACATCTTGTGTCTGAAGTCAGTTCCAGTCAACAGCAGGTTTATGGATAGCTGGATACTGCTGGTCTTAGTGTCAGTCTCTTAATCAGAATACCTTCCAAAGTGATCTTTCATGGCTATAGCTCCTGATTTTAAGACAAGCATCAGAAAGACTTTTTTTTTTTTTTTCAATGGCAGCCACAAGTAAGCCAATATTTATAGGTTGCATTTTAGTATTCAGTGTTTCTTAGAACACAGGCAACTTCCTAGTAAGAAAATCTGAGCTAGAGTTGATACTAAATGGAACTAGATGACATCTTCAGTAAAACTATAGTGACAAATAAAGCATGCTGTCAGCTAAATCTTGGTTTTATGGGACAGAAAGAGATTATCTGTCTAGGTCCTCTGATGATGGTATTCTGTAGAAGGCCCTGGGCCTTGTGGTTGCCATAGACTTTAATAGCCACTGTAGCATTTCAGACAGGACACAAGAATACATTGACATGAACTCCATAAACACATTTGAATGACATAAAAACCTCTTGGTATTTTTGTAAGCCTAAGAGCTAAGTTCAGATTTCTCTCTCCTTGCTCCTTCATAATGTGCATTTCTAAACCTGTAGATCATTTTTCTATCGTATAACATATCCAGGTTGGTGTCTGCTCTCAGAACATATTAACACTCTTGTTCTGAAACAGTCTTCATGAAAACATTTTCTGACAAGCAGGCTATTTTTAAACTGGTGTATTTTTTTCCTTCATTTATCTCCACTACAATGGACCGTATTATACCTTTTTGCTTCCAGCCTGTGCTTCTACATGCCATCTCCACATCATTCCCAGACTTTCTGTGAAAATAGCCAAGTCTTTCTGAGATCTGTTATTCAGATCTTCCATGGAATAACAAATACACCTTTACATACACATCAATACAACATTCAAGCAAAAGACAATGGAAGACTGCTAACAATGTTAGTTGTTAGTTGTTCAGTGTTGTACAATACTGGTTCCTAAGGCTACAGTTATTATACATTTAAATTACACTTATTTATAGCAGCGATGACCACGTGAATTTTGTATTGGGTCTGTCTGAGATGGAGTTAATTCTCCTCTCAGGAGCCCTCATAGTGCTGTGCTTTGTACCAGTAGCCAGAAAGGTGTTGGTAACACACCAGTGTTTTGGCTGCTGCTGACCCATGCTGGCACAGCCTCAGGGCTGTCTCTCCAACATTTCACCTTCCCACCAGTAGGTTGGTGATGGGCAAGATCTTGGGAGGGGAAATGGCCAGGACAGCTGATTCAAATTGACTGAAGGGATATTCCAACCAAATCTAAGGGGAAAGGGTAGGAGGGGGAAACTTTTAATATTTTAATGTCTGTCTTCCAGAGCAACTTCTACGTCTACTGAAACCCTGTTTCCTGGGAAATGGCTGGACATTGCCTTTTGGGAAGTAGAAAATAAAACTTTTATTTTTGTCTGCTTTTTCTTTATTAAACTGCCTTTATCTTGATCCATGAGGGCATTCTTCTATCCTATTCTCTCCCTCTCTTGTCCTGCTGAAGAGAGGAGTGATAGAGCAGCTTGAAGAGCACCTGGCATCCAGCCAAGGTCAACCCGCCACAAGTATGCACAAATTTTCATCTCATTTGTCACTCTAATACGACATTATGTAATAATTCTGTATATGAAGATATTTCAAATAGTCAGTTTCTCTTAATGTCATTGGACACTGGCTCTGCAATAAAAAGCTGTTGATTTCTTGTAAAATTAATCTTTACCTAATATTGCCAATAAAATAAACAAAATTAATTGTCTTTTGAAGCTTGAGAAGCTTCTTTTGTAGAAGATCTTCATATAGTATTTGAAGTAAGAGCATTTTCAGAGGCAACACTCTACACTGTAAAGAAGATATATTTAAATGAAAAGAAAAGCATTACTTTTGATAAGCCTTCAAGGGAGTTCATTTCAGAATAAATCTGTGCAGAACTATACCTGTTACCTGCCCAAAGCTCTGTCTCTCAAAAACCTGATGAATGGTAATTTTCTTGTATTGTATGCTACATAGTAATATGTGCATTCTTCTTAACACATAATTAGTCCTCTTGGGGTTTACACAAATTGCCCTTCTTATACACCTGTGGATAGCACAAAGTAAATTTGAGTATTGGAAGCCTTAGGATCATGTCAATCTCTACAAGCTGCCCACTTATGATAAGCATAGGCTTGCACTTTGAATGTTTTATTGAGCTACTAAATAAATAAAATAATAAATCATCCTGCTCTGGAACTCAAGATCCAAAGATGTATTCATTCTATGTCTAGAATAAGACATGCAACCCATTGCAAACCATTTTATACAAATATGTCCTTGTTTAAGGTGTTAATGCTGAGTTTGGAGCTGAAAACTACAGAATTGGGAAGTCTGATCTCTTGGGAGATTCACACAAAGGTAAATGCAGAGAAAACTCTTATTTATGCTCACCTGCTCACCCTTTAAGAGGAAGGCTTCTATGTGTTTCCCCAGCTTGATAGGTATGAGATATTAATGTAATTGCAGAATCAATATCAGAAGATTGGTTAAAGTTGTTTATCTGAATATGAGTGGCATTTTTTAGTTGAAGAAAACCTACTGTACATGACATTTAGTTACTACATAAGGACCTTGTAATCACTACTCAGTCAAGCCAGAAAAGATAAATGCTGTCAAGATCTTCAAAACAGAGTATGACTAATTAATTGAAATCAGTTGTCAGTTTTGAGGTTTAATCTCCAGGTTGGATGACTATTTTGTTCTAGCTCAATGAATGACTGTTCTTGGCTAGATCTAATAATTCCATGAAAAATTTCTTCTGTGAATACAGCAGTATCAGAGTGGACTACAGGATCCTTCTTTTCTAGACGACTGGTTTAAAGCAGACCTCAGAGAGGATTGAATTGCTTTGGTCTGTGTGAAACAAGCCTTGTGATATATGGCTGTTGACTCATGAAAAGAAACATTAGAGCTCCTTGTGTTTGCAATATCTTTTGGAAATGGCAGCCAAGTAATCTAGCATAGCTACACTCAACTGTTGAACTATTATCTTTATGGTAAGCTTAATTTTGTCTGATTTTTAAATGCTGTAGTTTTATGCGAATTAAGAGAGGACATCACAGGGCAGTAAATTGTCACTTTATTAAGTATTAAATTTGCTTTTCAAAACCTACGTTTCTTATACACATTTTAAAAGTCAATTTATTATCTAATAACTGAAAATAAACTTCTATGTGTACACCTTTCACCTCTTACATCATCACTGTGTGAACAGTGGCATACTGTGGGATGTCCCCATGTGTTAGAGTACTGGGATCAATCCAGTAGGGAAAAAAAAGACCATATATGCTAAAGCATGTGGGTAGGAAGCATTTTTAATTGTTCACATCGTTATAATAAAAATAACTCAGTCTTTTGAAAAAAAAAAAAAGGAAATGCCTGTTTGTTAGCTGTTAGCACGATTTTGTTTTAAGAAAAGTAGTGTGCAGAAACATGGTGGGAGATGGGTAGAAAAAGGGGGGAGAGGATGGAAAGTAGAATTTTATTGGAAGCAGACAACTTTGTATTTCCTGGGATTCTTATAGAAGTATATACACCAGTAGTAGGTATTTGAAAAGCTCCCTTGCTGTACTGAAGTAAGCACATGATTTGTTTCAGCACAGCTAATAGGTTTCTGTTTGCCAATCTTTTGGACTGTCTTCTAGAAATAAACTATATTACATGATTTCTTTGCCCTCTTGTTCCCATGACACAGTGGGTTTTTTTTCTGGAAGGAGGAAAATGTGCATGTGTTTGTGTATGGGGTTAGTCTGTCCTAAAATTAACTGGAAATGGTCTTTGGATGCAATGGAGTTAGCTTCGGAGTACTAAAGTAAAGTCCTGAAATTAGCTTGCTTTTAAATATGTGTTTGAAATTTCTGTTGTTTTCATATCTAAAGTGGAAAATCTATTGGCTGCAGAAGTGATGGAATTTAAAACTCTCTGTTACCTGCATGGTGCATGCATCTACGGGAAGGCTCTTTACTGCATAGATAAATGAGTGAGATAAAAGCCTTAGTGGAATGATGTGAGAGAAAGGCCCTAGTGGAATGATGTGAATAACAGATGATGGAACTGTTCGAGTAAATCCAAACTGAAATAATTTGACTTCTCCTAAATTGATTTGGAAATTAGTAAAAAAAAAAAAACCCAAAATAATAATTTAGGAACAGAAGCAAATTAGTATTTTTAAATTTCAATTAAAAAATAAAGGAAATGTCAAGAAAAAAGGATATGATGTGGTTGAGTGGGAACAACTGAAATGTATAAAGCTGAGGAATGAGAGTGAATATAAGGTAATCTGTCTGCAGATGGAGAGGAGAAGGGAAGAAAAACCTAGAATTGCAAGTCCTTAGAAAAAGAAATGCAAATCTAGTAGGACACAGCACTAATTTCTACTGGGAGTTGAAAGGATGCTTTCAAATGTCTTTTGAAGTAGATAAGAGTTTTACTTGTCATTTATCTGAAGTTGGTATTATTTCAGATCTTTTTACTGATTACATTCGATTTTGAATCAGATTTTGACACTCAGTGTGTTTTAGTCTAGATATTTCCCCAGGATACTCTGTGATTCTCTAAAGGCTATTTTGAAAATGTCTTGTACTAAATATTCCACATCATGTTGTCATTAACTTATATTTGAATGGCTTGGACACAATTTATCTGTCTAAATGTTGTCACTTTAAAATTTTTTACCCAAACCTGAGCTAGTCTCACGTTTTCTTTTTAATTGATTTTAAAAAATCTGCAGACAAAGATGACAATTTATTTCGTCTTGAAATATACATTTTAAGTATGCTAGATCTATTGCCCTCCAGTTTTGCCTGTTACAAGATTAGAAACACTAGTTGAAACTTTGGTAAGAAGCTCAATTAGAAATATCTTTCCCTTTTTGTTTCATTATGAGCAGTTCCTTTCTTTAATCAAACACAGGCTTAGTTTTCAGGAATAAGGCTGATTTGGAGCTTCATAATTTTTACATTTAATTTTACCTATTTCCTTCCCATCTGTTATCATTTAAATGTTTTCTGTTAAATGTTTTTCACTTTGTGTTTCTTCTTATTGCCTACACTTGTGCCATAAAATCACTTACACTGTGAGAGAAGCTTCAAGTAACAGTCACAGTGTTTGAGTCTCAGAGGTGCAGTGAAGGCAAAGAAAACTGGGAGTCTAATAAAAATTATATAATACAGAGTCTGTAGGATCTTAAATTAAAAATCTCCAAGGAATAATGTTAATTTAATGTACAAAATTCCAATAGAAGCTTCATGAGAAAGACGTATTCTTTTCTAAACACTGCTTCAAGGCAAACAGACCTTAAAAACTGAGAGCTATTACCTGTGGATCTTGTGTGGATATATTGAGCTGGTATCTCAAGTTAAGTGTCCTCCTTTATGGAACATCTGGATGAGACTAAGGTCCCATGCGTGGGCTGAGGCATTCACTGTCTAATATAAGTTTCTAAGCTCTTACGCTCCCAGAAGAAAGTCCAAAACTCTGCATTTACATGAGGGACCATTTGTTTCATTTTCAATACATTCCCACTTCCATCATTACACATGCTTTTTAATAAAATATGTTCCACAAATCCTTCTATTTAACTGAAAATGTAGTTTTATATGCCATAGTGAATGTATCAGCTTTCTTGACTTCAAAGATTTTATACTCCACTAACTTCTTAAGAAGATCTCACCAATGTCCACCTCCGGTTTACTTCATCCGGGAGGTATAAAGAGAGCAGCAAACAACTATTCAACTATGTTGTTTTCTGTGATTGTGTTCTACTTTCCTATTTTTCAATAATCTCAGTGAGGAATAGAAAAAACATATTGCAATGATTGCACATCACTGTCTTATTCCCTCATATTTTTGCAATAGATTGCTCATTTAAAGTTTCTATTTAATAAGATGGTACGTACTATGAGAATATGTTATATGTCATTGCTGTACTTGTTTGAATAGAGATCTTTTTCTGAACTCACAGCTGTGAAGGCCAGCTCTCCAATTTAAGTTTGAGACACTCATGTTTTCCATTCGATTAGTCTCTAAACTTTCAGCCATAAATTTAAGTGAAAGCACAACTGGAGTTTATAGCTCTTGAGATAAAAATCTTATGCTGTTAAATTTCTTAGGTAAAGAACCATTTTCTGCTGCTGGGGGTGTGAAACTCAGGCAAGGCTGCTGCAAGGTGTTTGTCATTCTACAGAGATGAGAAATTATTGATCTGCCCTTCATACGACAATGGAAATGGTGTGCACTTTTTTCTATTCCTTTGATTCTGCAGTCCCAAGCTGCAGCCTGTATTGCTGGTTCTAGTCCTGTGCTTCATACCTGAGGGACTGCAGAAATCAGCAGCTGTGCAGTAAGTCACCCTCTTCACGCAGAGAAAGATGCCTCACGTGAAACTTCCTTCTGCAAGACACATCAGCAGAGGAGGCAGTCAGACCACCTGAGTTTAAGCCCATAATATCTGAAAGGTCCATCCTGTTTCAATTCCCTGAAAGGGAATATTAAAACTCACTTCCAGAAGGGCCTAAGATGAATAGTATGACCATCATTCCTTTTTGCACTGGTTGCATTCAAGCTGGAAGACATTTCTGGATTTTTCTATTTTTTCTCAGTAGCTACTACTTTCTCATTCCTAGGCAGACTTCCAGAAGCTGTGAATCGCTGTGCATCATTAAACTGTCCATAACTGCATCAGTTACAGCTAATTAATGTTATGCTGTGTACACACAAGCATAGCTAACAGTACAGCATGTACTAACGAGCAACCAAGAGCACAGGGCTATGTAGGGGTTAACATCAGTCAATTGGTTCATTTTTTCCCCAAACATCTACTCCTACTTGATAACACAATCCTCTACCATGTATTCTTCTAAGTTATAAAGGTGAAACTAACTACAAGGGCAAATGAGGCAAGGAATTGATTTAATTTTCAACCTGCCTTCCTCTTTTACCAGAAAAAAAAAACGAAACACCAAAAAACCCACAAAAAGAACAACAAACCAAAATATGTTTGACTTATATCAGTGAAAGGTATTTTTGGCACATATCTAAATGTCTTTTGCACAGAAGGAAAATGAGACAAAAGGACAAATAGTAAAAAGTAGTGCTGAGCATGGTTCTACTGAGTCCTAGTTTGGGATACAGGGACGTAGGCTGTGTTCACAGTTTCAAAGGGAGAAGTGTACACCTGCTTTAGGGAAATACTAACTTGCAGCTGCATTGTACTACATTTCAATGGAATCCCACTGCTCTGATTAAAAGGTGCTGTTCCACAGCCGCATTATCTCATTTGCTTTGAAAAGGAATGCAGCGGACTTGATCAAAACAGGCCTCCCCATGGCTGCGTTCTCAGAGCCACTCTCACAGCAGAAGCAGATGATGTGAATGAGAATTGCTCTTTGCTAGAATTTTTAAATAAGAATCTGATAGAGAAAATGCTTTTCACCTCTTCTTTGTTCTCCAGTCTTATGGAAGAATTAGTAGTCCTGGCAACTATCAATAACGTCCTTCAAATCTCCCTTCTCTCCACTGGGTTTCTATGAAACTGCTGTCTGTGAGGACCATAATATTTTGTTACACTTTCTTCATGCCTTCTAGAAGTGAGTAGTATGTTTAATTATGAATTTCTTGAATAGAGCAGAAAGTAATTTGCAGTTTTTCTTCATGAAAAGAGATAACAAATTCATTTTATTGCTATTAACAGATCATGTTTTTATTTGGCTTGTTTAAATCCTGACTGTTTAGAAGACCATGTAAATAATGCCAAAATTCCTAACTTAAAGATAAACAATCATTTCATTGAAGGTAAATTACTGTCTCAGAATTTTTGAGCCACCTAAGAAGAGATGCCCATCATCCTGATGCACTGGAGTTCAGCTTAAGTATATTTTATTGTCACATGTAATGTCAGTGAAAAATACGACAAGACTGGAAATATCTTCAATATTGTTATGATAAACAGGTTATTCAAACAGAAGCGTATGACAGAAGTCTTAGTCCAAAGATCTGATAACAAAGACACTTTATGCTGTAGGTAGGTGTGTCTGAAAAAGTCACAACTTTTCATAGCCATTAGGATTTCTTCCATTGTATCCCTAAACAGTTTCTCTCTCCAGGAGGTTATAGAATCCTCTATGTCTGCCTATTCAGACTGACTGAAAGAACATGGAATAAAGGTGAGCAAAGATAGGCAAATAAGATGGAGGTTGGTTGGCTTTCATGCTGAAAATCCAAAGAAATTCTTGAATTGGAGCTTCCAGGTTCCTGTTGGGAAAGTGATACAGGGTGGTTTGTTCACATGAATACAGCTGACCTACAGCAGAAGATGTGTTTAATGTCTTGGAAATTAAGAGGAGAGAGCTGGACAGCAATTGTGAATGTTCTAAGAAAATCCATGGACGTTTTTCTCATAGGAGCTGGAACTCATCAGTGTAGAAAATGTCATCACACATCTAATTAACACCACCCAATATCCTACATGGTAGCATTACTAACCTATACCATTACCTTCTTATTCATCAGTGTTCCTGATATATCACTCTTTGAGATCAAAACGTTTAGGTCAAAAGCCAGAATCAAAAATTTCTAGGGTCACAGTGGATAATGTAACCTTTTCTGTATTTTCAAAGTCAGAGAAAAATCTCTGTCAAATGTAATTTGCTCCTGTCAACCTCATTATGCAGTTGAAAGGTGGAGATATAAGGCAGAGACATGTAGGAAAACTTCTGACAGTGAGCAGAGGATGGAGTGTTAATGTTTACACTGTTCTGTCCAAATACTAGAAGTTAGAAGCTTGTCTTCCACTACAATCTTGTTTTGTTATCCTTTTTTTTTTTTTTTTTTTTTTTTAATTTTTATGTTCTTATACTTCCAACAAAGTAGATTGTTTATGAACTGTCTGCCTGACTGCACAGCCCATACACTTGCACTACTGTCATGACTTTTATCCTGTGCTTATTTGGAAAAAACCTGCTGGCCGATTTTCACAAGCATCTCTCCAGTTATTGTATCTGATGCACAACTCAGGCTTTTTCATTTACACACAAATTTTTATACATTTCTGAACTTCTCATCTTTTGGGGGAAAAAATATAAAAATAAAATTATTTCTTTCCACAAAAGATTGACAAACCCAGAATTGTACTTCAGTTTAAATAAGTTCAAAATACCTCTTAAGCAAACTTCAAGCTTTGAAGCTCAAGTAAATTTGTTAGGTTTTTAGGGGCTTCTAGCTGCTTCTCTGCAATGAGCAGAGAACCCTTATTGACTTCTGAGTTCTTGATTTATGACTTATATTAATATTTGTTTTAATTTTAAGAGATGCCAAATAAAAGGTGTAAATGGCATGTAGGTTTGAGGGCATATTACTTATAAAATCAATCTCTATTGAAATTGATTACATAGTCAGTGAAGGAGTTCTCAGTAACGAGTAGCTTGCAGACATGGTTTGTACTCAGACTTCCTAGGCCAAACAGCTACATTGTAGGTAATCCATTTTGCCTCTGTTTACTCTGCTTTCTTAACATCCTATGTGCAAAAAAGTATTTTATTGACTTGAGAAAGTAAAAAAAACCCAAACAAAGAAACAAACAAAACAAAACAAAACAAAACAAAAACACACACACAAAAAAAAAAACCCAAAAAACCCGGTAATGTTCAGTACTCCTAGAACTGATAATGAAGGTAATGTCCTTAGAAGTCCTTATAATCTTCATGATTAATTTCATATAATATTGTTTTTAAGTGATATTTTCTATTTTACTCATTTATTTCTCTGGCTTTTAATGTCTTGCTTTAACATAAAGAAAAATTTTAATTTGACCAACTATAGCTAAATTTATTTAGCCCTTTGTCCAAACACCTAAGTGGGTGTAACATGCTGTGGTTAGACTGTCATACTGACAGCTGTATTTCTTCTCAAGGAGAGGAGGGGAGAGACAGAGAGAGTGAATGCTGACTTCACTTGTTTCAGAAGCAATGGAAAATCTTTTAGAAGATAATGATGAACTATAATGATAGGTAAGAGAGCAAGATACAAATTATCAAGTCGACTTTCAATTCAGGCTGCTTTGTAGACTTCATCCACACAACTGTCACGAAGAGGGCAGATAAAAGGTGAACACAGGTTCTCAGTGCTACCCTTTATCTCAGAAAAAATCTATTGCCATCACCTCAGAAAGATTATTTTGGTGTATGAGGAGCACTGAGTTATCTGCAGAGCTGATACATAGAGTGAATGACAGATTTGCATATGTGGTGAGACATTTGGGGTGATTTCATTTATATTCCTGGGGGAGAGATGGATTTGTTCTGTGAGGAACTGAGAGTGCCCACAAGCCAAGGGTACTCAGCAATTTATAGAGCTTCTGAGTCCTTGAACTGAATCTTTAATATTATGCCCAGCTACAGAAGAACAGGCAGGCTGGATTTGGGCTGGAATATATAAGTGAGAAGGCAGGAAAGCTGCTCTGCAGAGTGACCCTAACAAGACTGCTTCAGGTAGATGGTGTGAGAGGAGAGGATTCTTTCAGTAGAGGCAGACATTTTTGACCTCAGTCACAAAAGTCAGCTTCCAATTGTTGTGCAGTTACCCATCCACAGCATACTGATGCATATAAAGCACCTCTGATAAAAGGACTGGTGGTTTCCCACAAAGAAAGAACCTGTAACCTCCCCTTCAATCCTCCCTAGTGATAACTCTGTGTTCGAACCTTTCTCAGACCCCAGTGAGGCTGTTCTGTTCTTGCTGCAGGACAAAGGTGTATTCCTTCCTGCCTTTCTCAGACCCAGACACAAGATATTTCTGGCTGTTCACATGAACTCTGAACTAGATGATATTTCTATTAATAATAAAAAAAAAAAAGAAAAAAAAAGAAAAAAGAAAAAGTATTGTTGGCTTTCCTTAGGCTTTGTCTGACCTCAGTCTTCAGCAGTAGGAGGTTATATCACAGATTTTGGAAAGAATAATCATGACAGGCCACCCTCTTACTACCTACCTCCCACAACTCACTGATATTTTCTCTGCATGTGTATTACTTTCTAAGCACTGCCTTTTATTTGGCTTTTGCTGAACTACTGTCTGACTGATTCAATGATCTTTAGAGTTAACCTATCAAAGCAGTTAAGATAGTTAAATCAAAATTTACCAGCCTACTCAAATTTACTTGGTACATTACCTACCTAATGATTTTGCATTGCATACACTGTCTTAGCTTCTAATTCAGGAAGGTCATTTGAACACCAAGGAAATGTGAAATTGTTTATTGATTTCTTAATTATTCAGTGCTTATGGTTACTTCTTCATATTCCACTGTGTTGTGGTTGGGTTTTTTTTCCCACTTGAAAGTTTATTAAACCAAAATAATAAAAACTAAACAAAACAGTCTTTAGTACACAAAGGTCAAGACTGCGATTTCAAAACATTGCTATTCACGCATTAAATATGTTAAATTCTCTTTTAGGGAATATTTCCTTATTCAAGTAGTTAGGTTTAATTTTACATATTTATATAATGTGAGTACATATATATATATATATGCATGCATACGTACCAGGACTCATCTCTGTGGGTCTGATGAATTTTGTTTTCCCACAGCAGCCCTCACGGTGCTGTTCTTTGCTTTGGTATTTGGAAAGGTGTTTAAAGCACACCAGTATTTTGGCTCCTGCTGAGCAGGGCTGGCACAACATTATCTCTCTCTCCAACATTCCACCCTTGGCAGCAGGCTGGGAGTGGGCAAGATCTTGGGAGGGGACAACTGACCCAAACTGATCAAAGGGGTATTCCATACCATATAACGTCTGCTCAGATGAAAAAGCTAAGAGAAAGGAAGAGGCTTTCATTACTTGTGACATTTACTTCTGGAGTAACAGCTATATGTTCTGAACCCTGCTTCTTGGGAAGGGACTGGGCATCACTTGCTGATGAGAAATAGGGAATGAAATGTTTTGTATTTTTCCTTTGCTTTATGAAACTGCTTTTATCGTAACCCATGATTTTTTTACCATGTTACTTTCTGCTCCTGCCCCTGCTAAGGAGGGGAGTGACAGAATGACTTCATGGGTAACCAGTGTCCAGCCAAGGGTCAGTGCACTGTGGATACTGGAGCAGAGGCTAGGGGGGAAAATCTTGAAGTTAAGGGTTGCTACAGAGTCAGGTTAACACAGAAAACATAGGGCTCAACCAATGATGTTCTCTGTTGCTGTGTGCAATTGTGAGGCAAACCTTACAATTTCATTTATGTATGAATCTGAAGGGACTGATCTTGACCAATATTTTTTACAGTGCAACATGCATAAGTAGTGATAGGTGTTAAAGAAAATAGGATTCCTTTTTCAGTGAGGTTTCCAGCCCAAGTATTGCTTTATATTCCTTTGCTATCTTGTATTCCTTACACTACTAATGGACCAATTTTATTGAAGCATCTTTTGTGCAACTGCTGAACAACTAGACTATTATCCTAAAAATGCTTGGTTCAATTAAGAGTGTCCATTTGCTTATGTAAGCAGAAATGCTACTTCCCCCCCCCCAACCGATTACATTTAAGTTAGTGGAATTTCAGTGACTCATAACCTTTCAAATATAAGAAACATTGGATATTTACCACATTCCTTGCTTTATTAGCACAACTAATGGAATAATTTACACCAAATAATTTATTTGACAACTTTTCTCCTACTTTTTTTATTATTATTTTCCCGTTTTCTTTATTATGCTAGATAAAACTGGTCACAAAGAAGTCAGCAAATTATTTAATTGAATTTAACTGTCTATAGTTGAATGATGATGATGATGTTGTTTTCATTTGAACCTCTAATTAGAGCTTGCCTCATGTTCCACGTTCTAATTATCATCATCATACTTCAAAACAAATAAAGAAATTAAAAAAAAAGCATTGTTTTGCTATACAATCTGTACTTATACCAATTTTTCTCTATTGCAAGGAAGATGAATCAAAGGTCATCTTGGACTGTCAGTGTCCAAAACCCCATGAAACTGTAAAACAATGTTTAGACAACTACATCATGGTAACTAATTTGCTGAATAGTGGTTCTCATGAAAGTAAGATATAATTTATATGGGACTGATCCAAATACCATTGCCAAAAGCAAACCTGGTCTCCAGTATCCCTTCTATTCAATTTTTTGGTTCCTTACAGAATAGTACTCTACAATTGCACTCTGCTGCCAAATTATGTACAATACTACTTTTGTGAAATGAACAAATGACTACTGGGGGCTAATTTGAAGCCATTTAGATAATTTCATTTGTGACCCAAGACAGACTTAAGCCTAGGCCCTATGAAGGTGGCAGGCAAATATATTATCTTAAGGTATTATGCAACTTGCTTCAGGGCAGGAAGATTTCAATAACATTAAAAAAAATCTTCTAAAATTGAAATATTAATAATTTACAAAACAGAAACCTCAACTAATAGTCTCTGTTCATTTTCAATACCACTGTGACCTGTAGGCTATATTACAGAAATATGTTTTGTCTGGTATAGCTTTTGCAGAGAGGTATGTATAGGAGAATACTGCTTTCCAAGAAGGCATTGGTACAATTTTGCCAGAATCACTACACATATCAAAGTCTATAATTTTAACTGATTTTGCCTATTAGTCATCTGAGATCTGGTGCAGTAAAACTCCCTAGCTGAAATTCAGTGGGAGAATAGTCCACAGAGGTCTGATCTTGTATGTCACTCATACACATATGTTGTTTTGTTAAAGCAGACACTTAACTAATGGGTTAAGATGTCCAGCTGTTCAAAACCCTAAAACTGGATATCTGGTTCAAAACCTGCAATTCCAGGCTAGCTAGACACCTGAGATGAAAGATGGGCTGAAAGATGACCTGCTGGAGAGTAGCTAATTAATATATCGTCTATGCCACTAGTCTATGTCCTGCCTGATGTAAAACCCAGTGAAATATCTACTGCTTGTGTGACTGTTTTGCCCTAAGGGTCCACTTCTATTGGACCATGTTGCTCAGGAAAATAGGCAGAGCCAAATACAGGAGAGACCTCAGGTTCCTGCTGTCCAATAAATGTGTAAAAATTGGACTACAGAACCAGGATCCATTTTTCTGGCTTTGCTTGGGATTTGATGATCCTCTTTTCCTGGCAGAATAGAGTTTCAGTGTCAGGAAGGAACTGGGTGTTCAAAAAAGTATTGGAAAGTCTGTTGCTCAAGAGTGTTTTTAAGCTGTCATTTAAATGCCATGTTGTAAAATCATAAATTCAAATCTGCTCTGTCAGCATTGGATTTAATGGGTTGGGTTTTGGTGTCCTAAATAAGGACCTTAACAATATATTACACAGTGAAAAAGCCCCAATACTGTGATGTCTTCATTTTCTAACGGATAAGACATTTGTACCTCACCCATGAAATCTAGATATTTTTTTCTGAACTTTTCTGATCAGAATATCTGCATCTACGTAAATAGCAAGAGTTTGAGTCATATAATATAGATCAGATTGCATGTAACTCAATCCATATCAAATTATCATTGTTTAATAGAACACTGGATCTTAGCTAATAGTGCTCAATTCTCAATGTATTTTTGCAAGGGAAAAGTGATGGGTTTATTATTAATAAAAGCAATTCTAAGGAAGTTGTTGGGAAGTATTTTTTATATATAGCAACGAAGTCACTGGGTACTTTTTTATAAAAAAATATTTATATAATGACTCTCTTCAGTCAATGGAAATCTCTGTAAAACCTCTTAGAAGCATTAATAAAATATTTAAGTTGGGTTGACTAGAACCTATAAAGAGTTTTTAAGTAATTTTTTTATTCTTGATGTCACCAAAGTAACTGTGACATGTTTCTATTTTTTTTCTTTAGGTTTTAACTGTCTGTTCAGTTTAGATATGTAATCAGTAAGACTTCTCAGCAGATAGGATAAAGATGTACTTTTAATAAAAATTATTAAAAATACCCCAAAAAAATCCCAAGACCTAATACGGTTTAGGGACTTTCTAACGAGAATGGCTCTTTGTACCATGCCCATCACTTTATTCCTTGTGTTTATTTTCCATGCAAAGACACCATGGCTAAATCAAGCACCTAAAATAATTCTTAAGCAATGAACATTCTTTTTCTATGCTATGGTTAATGGAGAAAGAAACTATATCCCTTGCAGAGGTTATTCAGCCCACAGTGATCTCCTTGCTTTCTCCACTAAGTGTAAAAGGAATGTACCCTGCTAAATTAATTGCTTTAATTAGCTGCCTAAAACTAAACCAGGCTGTTGAATTTTGAGGCTTGTTCAGGGAAGAATTTGCCAGGATAATCCTTGGGGGCTGCAATATTTCATTAATATAGTAGTTTAGTTAAGGAACAGTATTTAAATGTAAGAGATGCTGATTTTGCATATTTAATCTTTCTTTGATGTTAATATTCCTAATTTTTTGGTTGTTGTTGGGTTTTTTTTATTGTTTATAACTAGTTTTAAGCCGTAAGACATTCATAAGTAAAAAAACTATGGTCAGTGTACTACAGTCAGTGTAAAGTAGCTTTACAAAGCTGTGGGATCAATATGACAGACTGCCCCTCAATTACTTGTAGTAATTATTAGAATTTAATTTGAAGGAAACAAAAGATGTTGAATTTATATTCTTGACTTAAAGACCAGTTCTCCAGTTACTTAAGAATTACAAAGATTGGCAAGAGCTGGTAATGACAGTTAGTGCTTAATTTAGAATTGTAGTGGTCAAAGTGCATGTCCAGAACACTAAATACAGCTCCTGAGTTGCTAAAATGTGACTCAGCTGTATTCCAATCTTTATTCAATTTGTACTTTGGACAGGTAACTGAAATGGAGAGAAATAATGGCTATATGCTACATGGATAGTCCTCATTTTCTGGAGCCAATGAGGGATGGGTCTGGCAACTGGGAACAGCCAGTGTTTGTGTTCAGTTATATTACGTGTCCACCCATAATAATGAATAATAGGGGTTCTAGCTAGTGTAGAACAACACTGGTGTCTTTAGTGTACTGGTACAAAAGTAATTTGTAAGAGCTATTGTCATGGCTTAGCTGCATGACAGCGAGGAAGCCCGACATCAGTGCTCGCTCACTCACTCACTCACTCACTCACTCACTCACTCACTCACTCACTCACTCACTCACTCACTCACTCCACTGCAGAGACTAGGAAGGGTAAAAGTGACAAAACTTGTGGGTTGAGATAAAGACAGTTTAATAGGTAAAGCAAAAGCTGCACGTGCAAACAAAGCAAAACAAGGAATTAATTCACTGCCTCCCATGGGCAGGCAGGTGTTCAGTCACTTGCAGAAAAGCAGAGATCCATCATGTGTAAGAGTGACTTGGGAAGACAAATGCCATCACTCTGAACATTTACCACTTCTTCTTCCCCAGCTTTATATGCTGAGCAGGATGCCATATGAGCTGGGATATCCCTTTGAGCTGCTGTCACCTGCTGTGGCTGTGTCCCCTCCCAGCTCTTTCTGTAGGCCCAGCCTCTTCGCTGGGTGAAGCAGAAAAGTTCTGGACTCTGTGCAAGCACTGCTCAGCAGTAGCAAAAACATCCCTATGTTATCAACACTGTTTTCACCACAAATCCAAAGCACAGCCCCATAAAAGCTACTGTGAAAAAAACCCTTAATTTTAACCCAGGAAAAAAATCAGACTTATTTGTAACTATGATGGCTTATACCTCTTTACAGCACAGCTGCTGGAGATTAAACCAGAATCCAGCACCTTGTTTCCAGTAGGTAAACTTAAGATTAAAGTAGATCACATCATTTTGCTTATCATAATGAAAGGTTACGTGGAGCAAATTAGTAACTTTAAGACAAATGGTATCTGTGACTTTGTAGCTTCTCCAATATTGATGAAGATCTGTGGCATGGGAACAAAAAGGGTCCATTATACTTTTCAAATAAATATTGGAAAATACCATAAAGCAGAATCAAACCCCACTCATATTTCCAAGGCCAGAAGTCTTGAGCAAGGGGAAATATGGATCCATTTTATTTTTCACTTGAATAATATATAAATTTTCTGTGAAAACTGTTGTGTGCTGTTGCTTTCTCCTGCTTTCTCCTCCTGCCCGGCTAGCATCTGCAGGAGAAACGGCAACAAGTCTTTCTGGGTCTTGGAAGGGAGGTGAGGTACAGGAGCCTTACCAGAGCTTTCAGGGAGGATTCTCTTGGCAGCATGTAGCAGCTAATGGCAGCACACAGGCAGGAGAGACACTACACAGCTTTCGAGGGTGTTGATCAGACAGGGTTTATTTGGGGGTCCCACACCAGGGGGGAGCGGCATGGCTCCCACAGGGGAGAGGGGAGAAGGGGGAAGAAGGGAGAGAGGGGGCAAGAGCAAGCAAGCGCAAGCAACAGCCTCGCCCCTCATTGTCTTCAGCCTAAATAGGCTTTTCCAGCCAGGGGGCAGACCCAAGGCTTGGACCAATGGGATACTGAGGGTAGGAGGGGTTGGGTAACAATGGGGTTACAATGAATGACAACTTAGGGGGTGGTTTACAATAACTTGGTAATGAACCATACATGTTGGGGGAGAACAGAACCATTTAGGAAAAATGAATCACCACAGTGTGCTATTCATTTTTGTCTGCTTTTATTTATTTATTTTTTAATCTGAGGGTAATACAGATAATTTCTTTACCTAGTGAAAATATTTGTCTTCTAAGCCTTCTATGAAAAGTTATTCTGTCTAAAAATAGATAAGAGTTAAAATGTTGGAAAAAGTAAATTTTGCTGTGTTTGAAGACATGCCAGCCTCATAGAGGAAGAGAGATCATCCTACTACTGAGAATGAAGGGAAAAAAAAAGGCTAAATAAAAGATGTTTGCATAATGTTTTAATAGGCAGGTTCCTTAGTGACAGTGTGGCTTTTCTTTAACCTCTTGTGCTGTATAAAGAAAGGAGGAATTCAGTGCTAGACACACTGAAAACTGATTAACATTTGACTATTTACTTCCAGTTTATACAGTTAAGTATGTTGGCATTAAGCAGATAATGTACCTAATTACTTATAGAAAGAAGTATGAATAATTTGATTCCTCTTTGGGTGTTTGTACAATGTGAATTAAATGAAAAATGCTTTTTTTTATTTTATGAATTCATGCAAATTCTACTACTTTCATTTCAAAAAGTGTACATTTACCTAAGAGAGGAATATCTTAAAGTATTCCAAAATTAAAAAAAAAAAAGGATTAAGACTATGTGTCCAAATATCTTTCAAGTGCCTTTTCACTGTCTTTTCAAAGATATAAACACATTTTAGTTCTTAATCATCAAGAGATTTAAGGATGTATTAATTATCTGTCTAAACTGGACAGATTCTGCAACCTTTTGCTCCAAAACCAAAACTGAAATCACATTAATTTATTGTGACTTTCAAATATCGCTGTTGCAATAATACCAAGAAGCATGATATTTAAGGAGAGAAAAGGGGAAAAAATCCCTATTCACATTTCTCCTTCTCTATATCACAGATGAGAACATACAGGACGAGATAAAAGTGGATCCAGCTGTGACCGTGACATGCTGTGTCACCATAGACACATTACAAAAAATTCTGTAATCTAAAGTCAGAATAAGTCTTTGGAATGCATACAGAAGCAAGGAGTACTAAAAGATGTTCAAAACTTAAGTTACATCACTGAGAATCTTTATTATTCTACTTTGTTCATTGGTGTTTTGAAACTCTGAATTTCTCTGCCTAAATTTGTTTTTGAATCTGATTTGTGAAGTTTTCTGAGATGCATCTGTAAATGAAGATTCTTAAAATTCCCCTAAAATGCTGTTGGTAATTATTTTTTGCTTTTAATTTTTTTACTCCAAACAGTAGAAGAGTATATGATAATAAAATGCATTTTTATTTAATCTACTTCATCTGAAGGTATGTAAAGACATGCACTCAGCTCTTTCCTCTGCCAAAGAAAATGATATCTCATGCATCCTTTTATTTATCTGATACAATAACAGTGACATTATTTGCTGTTTCATCTAAGGGAATTCTCTGCCCATTTGTTGCAAAAATAATTGTTGAAAAAAATAGATTAATTTTCGAAATATTGATCAGATAATCAATAACAATTAGACACAAAATTTCAATTATGATATTCAGAGATAGCTTTCCAAATTCAATATACAGCATGACTATCTCAGGGTTGGGTATTTTTCAGACAGATTGAACACTTAATTTTTTACTTTAATTCATGTGTTGAAAATACATTGCGGCTAAGAGGGACTAGATTCAGAAGCAGAATTTTTTATAGGAAATTAATAGCAAAAGAGATTCCTCAGACATCCAATCCTGAAGAACTTCAGGTTATAATAATTCAGCTTTGTTTTTAAATGCTCATTCCTAATCTTTTTTGTTTGTTTTGGTTTTGTTTTTTTTTGTTTTGTTTGACAGTCATCTGATGATTGTCAGACTTTGGCCAGCAATCAGTCCCAAAAAGCATTCTCCTACTGTTTTCTTTTTAAATTTGCATTCTCAGGTTCCTGTTTTACAAAGTGCCTTGGGAAGAAAGACTTACAACTAATCTGCATTTTCAAACTAATAATTTTCATTAGTAATTGTTTTCCTTGAAACTACAGATATCTTTATATATCTTTAATGTCAGCTAAAATATATTTTAGATTCAGAAGGAAAAGCAAAAATACCTAACTGAATAAGCAAAATCTCAGGATACAAGAAAGCCATTAAATTATGAGAAAGAATTAAGTTTTCACATCTCGGACGAGAGTTAGTAGTATCTTTAAAAGAGTATTTGTTTACATAGAGGATCAGTTACAGAACATTGTGTGGCTAAAATATCCACTTTCAAAACTTCATTTGTGTTTAATTATGTAAAATTTGTTGAGTTTAATTTTTATGCAAATGTGAAATCAAAAACTCTAAAACCTTGAAAATATTATGCAAATAGAAGTCTTGTTTTCCAGTTAACCTTATCAGGAATGAGGAAGGAATAATCCTAAAATTTGTGTTAAATAATGAGGAAAGTTGTAGGGAAAAGCTTTTCTCAGACATGCTTATGCGTTTGGAGTTTTTCTTCCATTTGAGGAATGGAGGAAATTTTTTAAGTTATTTTTTAAAATAAACAAAATTATTTTTTCAAGGAGCATTTTTACCGTGTTTTGGTTCTGTGACTGTGCCAGAAGTCAAGTGAGATGCCAGCTACTCTCTCTGTCTGAAGATGCTGCATTTGTAACTGATGCTTTCTGCTGCGGGAAAAAAAAAGCCTCACAGACCCCCTGAGTCTGGTACCCCATTCCAGAGCATTCATATTCAAACTCCAGCCCATCCAAAGAAAATTTTCCTGCACTGTGGTCAACAATATGCTGCTGACTGGAAAAGCTCTAGCACAGGGTCAGTTTATAATAGATTTTAAAGATCCTTTGCCTTGCTGCTGTAGTCACTAATGTAAAATATCTAGGTATCCCATTTTAATTTATTGCCTAACTTTTCCTCAAGAGCTGAAGTTTTCCTCTCATCTTCATTATGCTTTATAAAACAATAGAGTTAGTGTATTTGACATCAAAATGTTTCAGTGATGATAGGAAAAAGAAAGTGAATATAAACCCATGATTCTAGAAACATTAACAAAATTTTGATTACTTTTTACAATTCAGTAATCTAATATATTTTTTAAGCTAGAACATCTTAAAAAATGAAGGATTATTCAATAATAATTTCAATTACATTAACTCTCCAGAAAAAGGACACCTCTTATAAAGACCAAAAGCTGTACTGAATAATTATTTTGCATACGATCACACTTTGAAAGAGTTAGATCCTGAAATATTTTAAATGCATTACTGATTGCAGACAGATGCATTCTGACTCACAACATTTCAGAGCTAATTGAAATACTGACATGGTGTTACGGATGACAATTTCCCTTTTTATTCTTGCAATTCTACCAGTTGGCCACAGCAACACGTGCATTAAAATATATCAGGATTCCCAAAGCTACAGTTTCCACTGTATAAAAAGCAAAGGAAAAGAAAGGACAGTATTTTGCAAGAGCCTTTACTGTATTGTGTTTATTGGCACTGCATATATTTCTATTTTAAAGCCACGTTTATTTAGTTGTAGTGATTGAACTTTGGTTATACTACTGCCCATTAAAATGGAGTACCATGCCCATCATTCACTACTAAGTACTGACATAAAACTTTCAAAATATATGAAACATTTATAATAAAAATAATAAACTGGAAAAAAACCAACCCAAACCAAATACCCTACACATAGAATTCTGAGTAGAATTTCATCCAATGCATATTTATAAGAATTATAAATCCTGTGTATTCTACACACACGTTAACAAATAATTATAAAGTCAGATGGCAAAAAATAACACTATTTCTCAGCATTTCTGTGATTCTGAAAAATCTTGTCCTTATCTTGCTTTAATATTACCTTTTTGACAAAGTTGTTGGAAATTCAAAGCTTTAGGACTTCATTGGACTCCTGATTTTCTGAGGGATGCACTTGCATGACATATTATAGAAAAAACCCTTGAGAAACATCTCAGGTATTATTGTATTATAAATTTATAAATTCAGCAACTGTGAACAAAAGATATGGTTTATTAAACATTTGTAATTACACAGTAATATTGTTCTTCTTGAAGTCAAAGTTGGTTTAATAAGTCAGAGCAATATAAAACATCTCGGGCATTTATATACTAATATTGAAGAATTTGTAACACTGAAGAAAGCACAGAAAGTAAGACAAAACATCAGCAGAGAAGAAATCTGAATAATATTCAATTATTTCAAGTCATTCTAGAACTAAGGAGTTATTTTTTTTATTTTGCTCCCTGGTTTTAGCTCTACTATTTACACAAATATTTAGTGATGATGATGAGGAGGATGATAAATGGGAACACACTGTCCTTAGGAAAATGATGAAATAAAAAAACAAAACAAAACAAAACACCTTTTTAAAATTTTCTTGTCATTGTTATTCTAAGTTCAGTTGGTGGAGTGGAAATTATTCCTGAGAGCAAATCTACTTGCAAACTTGATAGTTGCCTTTCACTGCCACTCAGCCATCTGAAGTTGTGTTTTAAAGCTTAGTGTGCCCACTGCACAATAGGTATTTTTAAATTCAGTTTCCTTCCAAGCAAAACGTACCTGAAATTCAGGTGGGGAGAAATGGTGATTCAGTAAGCCAACTTTTGTGGAATGAATATATAAATCTTAATCTGAGTCATAATTCATAAATATTAATCTCTTTCCTTTGCACTAGAAGAATACTGAATATCAGGGGTTTGTTAACTACTTAAAAAGAGATGGGATATAAAGTATGAGAAACTATTGATTTAATGAGATGATTTGTTTTAGCATCAGCCATCTTCTGCTGTTCTTTATTAAATTCTCTTTTCATGACCCTAGTAATTAGGAAATAACCTCTGAAAGGTTGAATTCGACACTTTGAAAAAATGAAATTCCTTTTAGTGAATTGCCACAATACTTGATTTTATGAATTAACTCCAGATCTAACAGTTCAATAGTTTAATGGATTCCTATGTTTCTATAAATATATTGTATATTTATTTACATATATTGTAAATTTAGCTTTAAGATAATAATCGTCAAGTAGTCTACTTGACTACAAAAATGAACTTTGCTAATTTAGAAAAAATAGCTTATTTAATCTGTGCATCATTCATGATACATAGTGTATATCCTTACTAAACATAGGCTGTAGTACTTTGAACAAAATACTTTTAAATACTGAAAGAAAACTAAGGAAACAAATGAACTTTCTCATAAGTTACTCAATTTCTCATTTCTTGATAGAAAAATTCAACTGCTTTTAACATCATTCCAGTTGTTATTGACTAATTCTCACCTGCTTAGTCCATAGAAATCTTAACTTTTACTTAGTAAAAATAAATAAAAATAAATTATATCTCTCTCCTTCCTAATGATTCCAAAGCAAACCCAAAAAGTTATTACTTTGTTTTTTTATTTGTTTGTTTTTTCCCCTCTTCAGTATTGGGAAAACTGAACACAAGGAGTGAGTGGGAAGGGTTTCATATTAATTTTACAATTCTGAAATTCTGATTGCTGCTGTGTTGATCTCTAATTTCAGACTGAGTTAGAAGATAATCCATATGAAGATGTATTTGTTTCATCTGTCCAGCCTATTATCCTGACTTCTTGAGAAATAATTTGAAGATGTATCAGGGTATTTCACTCAGAAGCTTTTGATCACTAGTGTCACAGTCACTGGTATGTGTCGGTCGACATGGACACTGCACTTGAGGTTCTTCATTAAAATCATCAGAAGGCTTCAAGTATCTTCATCTTGTTATTCAAAAAGTCTCCCATATCTTTTCTCTGTATTTCTTCTAAGAGCAGCTCCACACAGCCCTGGCTCTGTCTCTTTTCTTCAGTTCTGGATCTGGCTCTGTCCTGCCCCTAGCACGGCTGCCTAACCCTGTCTGTCCTAAGTACAACATCTTACTTTTTCTGGCCCTTGCACGACCTCCTGTCCCTGGGTCTTCACAGCAGGGCAAGCAGACTCCAACTGAACTCTTCCCAGTTAACTCACTCTTTATCATTCCCCTGGCTGTGAGGGCAAGGCTGTTTCTACTCTAAGATAATTAACACAGGTGAAACATATCAGAGAGGAGATTGCCTTCAGAAGTGTCTCCTTTTGTCTCCCCACACACTAGCAGTTTATGAGTACTATAAAGGGGCTTGATTTGGACATTTTAGGTAAAAGAAAATTTAAGAAGAGTTGGGATAACTCAAAGGATCTCTGTGAATCCAGAAATCAGATCAGAATCATTTTCCTGTGCCATGGCATCTTTTGCTTGTTTACTGACTGGCAGAGCATTGATCCAGGAGAACTCGTGTTTTAGGCCTTCCTCAAACTGCAGAGGTTTAAAATGTACAGGTTTGTGTGTCAGTGTTATGCCTTAGCCACCAGAACTGCTCCACAGCAGTGCTGCTTCTGAATTTTACTTTAGACAGTCACTAGATAGCAAGAATAGAAATAGCTAAGGGAAAACAGCCTGCTTTCCTCTAAATCAATTATTTTGCCATCTTTTGCAAACTGGGCCACTGCTTCCTTGAGAAACTTCTAGATCACATCTGTATCTCCTCCTCAGTATGTAAAAAGATGAGAGCTGAAATATTCCAACTTTGGCTTGAGCAAACCTATTTAGTTTGCCAATGTTTTGTGTCCCAAACTGATTAGTGCTACTTCAGAATAAAATACTTGGTCCATTGTATACACAAAGTTCCCAGTTAGAAATCTGTGGACAAAACCCTCAGTCCCCTACAGAATCTCAAGTGCTTTGGTTTGTTGGGCAGGATTTTCCTGTGCTGCTCTTTTCAGTTCAAGGTTCCTAATGTCGCTTCAAAGACACTTTTTTCTTCTTCAAGCTTTTGGGAATATGGGATTTTACAAACTTTTGTCTGCTTTGTTGTTTTGTTAGGTTTTTTCTTAGGAGAAGCCTTAGAGACATATGCATAAGAAACAGCTTTGCAAGGCTATAATTATCCTTTTTTTTTTTTTTTTTGACATTTGAATTTGTGCATCTGTGAATCCTCCTATTTGCCCCATACCTTCATAGGGCTTAGAGATAACATGATTTCTTGCACTGCCTTTAAAATGCTATTAATCTAGAGCTTTGCAGTCAGAAAACTATAATCTCCTCTAATCAATATACTGCCATTGCATAAGCAGTAGGTCACTTGTGGCATCTTTCCAGATCTTTTCAAGTAGATCCCTACAACAGCCTCCTGAGCACTGACATATTTCTGCTGATTAAAACATGGGAGTCCAAATATATAGGTGTCAGGCTGAAATGCAACAGTGAGACTAAATGATGGTGTTCTCATATTTAAACACAGCATAACACTACTAGCTGTGCTTTTTCCCATCTGTTTTACAAGAAAGAATTAAAAAGGAAAGTATTCATTGTAGCTCCAGGTGCTTGCAATGCACCCACTTAACACAGATGGCAGAAGGCCTGCCTGTCAATGGGTGGATCTTCCTTTGCCAAGCAAACTGGAATTGCAGCTAAAAATATATGGGTCTTGTTTTGCCTTTTTTCCCTTTTTATTTTTTTTTTCTTTTTTCTCACACTCTGCCCACAAGAGATAGGACATTTTCTTTACTGTGTATGATTTATGAAGTGCAGACTTTTTCTGATGCATGATATAGATAAAAGGCAGTCTTGGAGGAGATGTGCCTTCCACCTTAAAAATTCTCAAGGTTAAAATGCCTAAGAGATGGCACCAAATTCTTACAGGAATTTCACTTGTGGCAGACTACTTTACCCAAATTTAATTATAATCTAGGTGAACACAGAATTTTAGATATGGAAATAACCACCCAAGTCACTAAATCCAGCTTTTGTTATTAAAGAAAACTCCCCAACAATTCATGTAGTGCCTTCATAAATTCCTACACTAATCAATCAAACTGGATTGCTCCAGCATTTGGATGTGATTCCTCTGAAGTGGTTCTTCTGCTCACTTAGCTGCCAAGTTGTTAATACCCTTGAAACATTAATTTAGAATCACATAAAAACTCAAAGGCCTACTCTGATTCCTTTCTAAGAATTCTGTTTAATTGCTCTGCGTTTGTATTGGCCTATGGTTCTGAAGACTTGTCTGTTTCCTCTAACATTTTGTCAAGAAGAATGTAAAACTGAGGGCTGTTTTATCTTCTTACCAGTGATGGTGTTCTCTTTCTCATGAACAGGATTACTGCGTCCTTAGCTCATCTCTTAACAAAGATCAGACTAACAAAATAAATTAAAGCAGAAGTTACATCTTCTAAAAATCCACACAATGTTTGGAAATACACACTTGGTGTGGGAGACTACACAAACTATTAATATCTCTTCATATGTATTCATGTGTATGCAGCAGACTGTAACTTGCCTTGTTGACTATATCTAAGGCATCTTTAAATGGGTCTGGCCTGTTGTCCTGTTGATATGGTCTAAGCTGCTGAAGACATTTTTGTTTCACAGGCAAATATTCAGCACGTATGTTACAGATCTCAGTCAATGTGGCTGAAAACTAACAGAGGGCAGCTCTTCTGTCAGCTCTCAGGCTTCTTCTTGCCCAGTGTTCCTTTGATACATTGCTCAGGGAACACTAATCAGAAACATACAGTTTGCATAGAGGCAGCCAGATTGCAAGAAGCCAATGTGTCTGTTTTTTGGGTGATAATTTTTTTTAATCCTGTGATTGGCTACGTGAATGGACAGGCATTTGGGGGCAGAGTAGAAGGTAAATTTGGAACTGCACAGAGTAGAATAAATTATTCTACTAGATTAAAACATGCCTATGGCAGACCCTTTCCTTGGAAGCTAAAGAACGTATCAACTGATACGTGAGGAAGTACTACCAATGTTAACTAGAGATTGAGAGAATATTTGGAGAAGATGGGGGATTGGTGTCATCTGCATGAATAACAAAGGATAGGAAGCTAAATAGCCTGTTCGAAAACAGATCATTAAAATGATTTAGAAATTTAGGAAATTAAGGGAGAGACGGAATTTTGGCTTAAAAACTTTCTTCAATTATGCCATTTTAAAAAGTAAATAATTTAGTGGTTTGGGTTTCTTCTGTGGATTTTCTTTTCCTCAGCTAAATCTCCAAAGAGCCCTCTACTGCAGGGTGTCGTTTGGAAATACTTTTCACACAGGTTTTCTGATGCATACAAAAACACTTACTATCTCAAAAAACATAACTTTGTAAATCCATTCCATAGAGTATGTCATCTACAAGGATAACGTTTGGACTATAAGTTAAAAATGATCAGTGGTCAGTAGCTTTGCACACTCTTGATATTTTCAACCCACTGCTTACTCAGTAGTGCATCTGCTACTGAAGGTAAATGGTTCTGCTTCTGCTAGAGGTCGTGTTCTGTCTGCATTATCAGTAGTTTTCTTACATTCAGCCAAACCCCTAGCTGAGGTAAGAAGTCCTCATTTCAGCTAGGACTGGTGCAACCATGCTAATTTACTATGGATGTGAGTCCAGCCCTTATGGTGGGTAAGATCTAGATGCTTAGCAGGTTTTTCCAATATTTGCTGAAAACTGAAAAAAGAAAAAAAAAAATGTAATAATCTGCACATAAGTTCAGTTTTCCTCTCTTTGACAAAGCTATTTACAGTCATGATCATTATGCATATTGGTAAATTATCTAGACTGTGCAGGATCAATGATTTTAAATATAACAGGAGAATAGAAGCAATTTACGGTATAAAAAGAGGAAACTACTCAAGTTTGAAAGTTTATTAACAGAACGGTAATGATCAGATTTAATATTAGAAAAAATAACAGCTATTTTTTTAAAAAGCCACGATTTATAGGTAAAATTGCCTAGACATTTTTTTAAGATTTAGAAAGTTTGAATAATTAAAAATTATTTCCCCTCAAGAAGAGGAAGAATGATTTCCCTATTTATTCCCTTTTAAATGGAAACATTTAAATGAAATTAAAGAGACAATATATTTCAAGTTTTATTCCAAGCTAAAATATACACAGGATTAGTATTCCGAAAGCAAATTGGTTAATAATTGTCTGAGTGCCTTACCACAGGAAGGTATCTTTCTTTCTCACAAAAGTGTGATGTTCTTTATTCCTTTTACACAGGCATTCTGTATAACCTCTGCTTAAATTAAAACCCCATGTTGTCTTTCTCATAGGCACCATTTTCATCCTTTGTTCTGTATTCATCCCTGATCTCACGAAGCTAAGATATTGAAAAGGATAAATTTGGCTTGATAGCAGTATGTATAATGATGCTACTGTAGGTTGCTAGGATACCATTTGGTGGTCAACTGTCTCTGGTGCAGCTGCTCTTAATAGCCAGACTGACGGACATATTTGCTTTTATCCCCCTTAATGCTTGGGCTACTGAGTGTTTCCCTTCATCTGTTAAATTTTGACTTTTGAGGGGACGTAAGCTTAGAGACAAAGACATGGCAGAGGGAAGGAGAGGTGTTGCTATTTTACTTTATTTTATTTTATTTTATTTTATTTTATTTTATTTTATTTTATTTTATTTTATTTTATTTTAATAACAAATGTGTTATCCCAATGAATTTAAAAAGAAACATACCAAGTTGTATAACTTTTTTTACATGAGCTAACACAAGATATAATCCAATGTCCATTTCAGCAGCTGAAAATTTTCACTGATTTATTATGACTCTGCTACCACCCCTTGGCTTTTTCTCTGAGGATTTTGAGGGCTTAAAGCAAAAGATGCAGGAAGTTGAGTTACATACCTATTTGATTTAGTTGGTGGGGTCTAAAAGTTCATATGCTTTGTAGGATGCATGTGAAGGGGACATGTAAGAAATTCACACTTGACTCACTCAAGAATTTTTTTTTTTTTTTCACAAAAACAAGCAAGTGTTGCTTTTGTTTGGATGAAATTGCTTATGAAGCATTGAACTCTGATGCCAATTCCTGAATGCTGACCACTTCTAGAAATTAGTCAGCTTTACTGAGCCAAAAAGTATGAGTTTGCTACCTTAAATTTAGATGACGTTTCTCAAAAAAAGACCAGAAAACCCACAACAAACAAGCAAAAACACCTTTCCCAGCTGTTAGATTCCATTCCCCTCCTGATCTGATTCCTGTTGCTGTTTTCGTTCACAAACTCTAGGCACTGGGCACTGTTATGGAAACACAAGGATGCAACACTATACTAAGAGTACCAGGAGTCTAAAACCTTGGTATTCATATAATAAAGATGTGAAGAATCCTGATTACAGTATCTATTTCTTCTTTTCAAAAATAATAAAAAAATTCCACCAACCAGCCAAACCACACAATGTTCTCTGTTAACATAAATTGCTTTCCTAACTTAAGTCGATGGGAATTTTCAGTGAATTTTAGGCTGGGTGAGATCTGAAATTCAAGCCTTAACTTCACTAACAGGAGTTTAAGGGGTTAGTATTTACATGACAAAAGTATTTTTCCCTGTAATATCTGTCTAACAAAGGGAAAAGTAATAATATCCACAGAACAACAGTCTGACTGATAAATAGTCTTTATGCAAAGTTATCATTACTTAACCTCCAGTAAAGGTGAGAGACATCTTGACAATACCTGTGGTAGTGACTTTATGTAGTTGACCACAGTCAATAGAGAAGAAGGAACAGCTCTGGTATGTGATTTAGCTCACTTGTTTTAAACAACTGTAAAAAACTGCAAAATGAGATGCATTGCACATATTTCTCCTGAAAGACTACAAAAAGACCCTGAGGTTACAGACAACTATATTTAGTCAGATTAATATTAATCTTAATCTTTCTTGTAGGTTAACTTCCTAAACTAGTGATATTTGGTTCTTTTTATATTCAGAGGAAACAGAAAATTGCCTTCAGAAAAGAGTTCATCATGACTATTTGAGATGTCTCAGAAAAGGATGAAACTCCCTTTAGAGACGCCTAGCTTGTGTTTGACTGTAGTGGGAACCAGCATTGCAGTCTTTCAGAAGTCTAAGGTGAGGGGATAGGTATACCAGCTTTAATGGGTATCTATTATCTTACAAAACAGCATATCCTGCAAAAGTAATGAGCCACAAGCAAATATTGGTAAATGTTACAGAGGACACATGTTATTTGGGATAGCAGATGGGCATCAGGTAACAGCTGATTAGGAAGCTACTCCCTAGTGTGTTCAAATATATCTGGACAGAAGGTGCACAAACAGTATCACGGCACACATGTGAACTCAGTGAAAAATTCTGGCCACATGCAATGCTGCTGGCCAGTCTCTGGGATTCCTCTGTCCACATTCCTTTATGCCCAACACTGAATTCATGATTACTAACATCTGCAAATTATACTGGCAGTGTATCATCATTTTCTGGCAGCTATGGCTGCCAGTGAAGGACCATATACTTTGGTGAAGCCATGGGCAGTTTGATATAGTGAGGTCAATGCAGTTTATTCTGAGAATTTGCTCTGTTCTTGGCTACTACAAATACAGATAACCCTAAAACCACCTCCAACAACAACAAAAATCAAACTCTAGCCAGGTACCTTAAATTTTATTGTGTTTCACAGATTCTTCTTATAACCATTCAGATACTAGTAAACAGCACCAAAGAGCTTAAAAGCCAAAGCTAATACTACCAGTAATAAAGAAACCAAATGGTAAATTTTGTACAAACTGTAATACTAGCTGTTCCATGCAGCTGCTTTTTCTGTAGTATTTTCTATCTAGTTTCCAGGGGAGCAATCAAAAACAAGTTTTGGTGGTATTACCCAGTTACTTTCAATATCACCAGCACAAAGGTAGCAGTAAATCTACCTTATTTGGCTAAAACCTCCTGGTAATGCTTTATCATTAGGAGGACACCAAGAAGGCATTTTGCATCAGTACACATATACCTAGGTCGTCAGTCATTTAAGGTGCAATGAACCCCAGCACTAACAGGTAAAACAAGGAAACAAATAAAACACTCAAATAACACCTTGGATCAAAAGTTAATGCAATGAACACAGCCCTCTGTCTTGTTGCAGAGTCTAAATGCTATGAGTTACAAGGATGCTCAGCAATTTTTCTTGTTATTTCCTTACTAAACTCTAAAACTGAGTTTAAATTGATTAATATTTCCATTAACAACATGAGCAACAAGTGTGTGCCTTATCAAATTGACTCGCAAGTACTTTTCAGATTTTGTGTATTTTTAATTAAAACTGGTAGGTTTTTGTGGTTTAGGGTTTTGGTTGGTTTGTTTTTTTGTTTTTTTTTTCCATGAAAAATAAAATTTAGCACCAAAATTTTAAAAAGAAATTAAGTATAATTTCCGTGAAAAACAGAGGGGGGAAAATCTAGGTGTCTGGTTTGACTCTTTATTTTCAATAAAGTAGAGCATTTTCACTCAACAGCACTGAGGAGGAGGCATTGCTGCAGTGTGAAGTTCTGTGGCTGCTAACTGCTGAGGTCATCTTCACTTTTAAGCTGAGACCACAGCTAGGGAACAAGGAAAAGAGGAAGTTCTTGAGAAATTCTCTGACCTCAATTTTCTGTAAAAGTGAGTTATATGTCTATTGCTACCTTTAATTTGGTGAAACAAGATTTATACCAATGTCACTATAAAGTCAGCTACATCACAGAGTTCTGCTTTCAACTGTACACTGATTATTACAGCATAAAGAGAGACGTAGTTATATTTTTTAAATGATCAGCAGTGTATGCTGTGTAGTACAGGCATGGCTACAAGGATTTCAACACTGAAAAATATTCCTAATGCCCAAAGTCATGTACTTCCTATGGCGGAGGAGCCAAGAGCAGTCCACAAACAGAAGATATCTGTGTTCCTTAGACAGTTATTTATGCACTACTTTATTGTGGACTGAGAGTGGGATGAGCAGACAGCTGAGTCCTGAGAGACCTGCTGATGTTGGCTTAAACAGCAAGTGCTGGCTCATTTCCTCACTTCTGGTGCAGATCCAGAAGGCTTTCCACCAGGAGAGCTTGCCCGCAGCCATTCACATCACAGTTTCTGCAGCAGATCCACACTTGAACTGTTCAGATGCCACAGGTTTGCCCATCTGGTACTGTTAAACCTATGGCTGTCACTCCCACACTAAAACACAGCAATGACTTTCTCCACCCTTGACATCTTGCTGAGCTGGCTGTATCTGATAATGCAATATCTGCTTATAGCAAGGGAATATGGATTCTGGCGAAAGCACTGGAACTCTTCATGAATCTGTCTCTGCCTGTGTCTCATTATTCAGCTTTATATCACTGCTGATCTCTGGATTGCATTGCTACTGATGTTTATGTCCTAACCTGTCAAAACTAGTGTCAGTTGTCTGCTTCTGGTGTTACATATTTGCCATTGGTTCCTCTATCCTGTGGATAAACAGCCTTTTTGTGATTCAGCTGTATTAACAGAAAAGGTTACCGTTGCCAGTTTAGCCCTGCTGTTCCTTTTCCTTCTGCCTGACATTATTCTCCCCGGTAGATCCCCTTACACAAACATTGTTGCAAGCAATCTGTAATTTGCATCAGTCAAAATGATCTGGATTATAGAAGGCTTGATATTTGCACATTTTAAAGTAACCCAATTTTTGATGAAAGTGTCTTGGGAATCAGTGACTGAGAGGAGGCAGTCTAACAAAACAATGATGATGGTCACTTACAAGTGAGCCATACATGGTAGCCTAGACACAAATTTTATGCAGAATGCCTGTCAATTGTTAGCTTTAAAACAAGTCCTATGTGTGATTTCATGTCACCCAAAATTTTCCTTGCATATTCACCACAGACATCTCTCCATTGATACATATATTTAAGAAAATATTTAATGACAAAGTTCTGACTTAGACAGTGGCTTATTGTCTATAGAGGAACAATTCTGCATTTCCTCAAAACTGCATTTTTCACCTTGGGATCCATTTCTGTTTGGCATTTTACTTTTTTCTTTTTTTTTTTTTTTTTTTTTTTTTTTTTTTTCTTTTTTTTTTTTGTTTCGGTGCTGTATAAAGGCTGAATATGTCAATACATGGGTTGCAGCAATAACTAGATAGATTTGAATACAGCCACCATGAACACAGGTACAATTCTACAGCACCAATATCTGATTATCTGTTTTGCTCACAGGAACAAATACCTATGCTACCTCTGCACCATGTTTACATGACATGAGAGGTTGGCTATTCACAGTGTTTTTCTAAACATCTGCTTAAAATAATTTTGGCTGCAGAACTCACTTGGCAATACCAAAGGATTTCTGTCTTCTTTCTGTCAGGACTTACATGCATGGCACAGCTGACTCAGAAAGAAGACATAATTTACTATCTGTGTAACACAACAAAACCCCCATTTTTTTTCCTTTCAGAGAATTCTTTGTGTAATATTACACCATAAAATGCTTCTGAAACATGGATTTGTGGTCCAGTTTGTATACTCATACTTTTGGCTTCTCTCATCTTCACCAATCCAAAAAATTTAGCTGTTAATCTCACATTGCTATTGTCAGTCATTATGCCAAGTCTTCCTGCATTTAACCAGATTAAGGAATGTTCTCTTAGACAAAAAATAACATATACTTGTGGTTATTGCAGAAATTTCCATATAACACTATGAGGTTGCTGATTTTTCTGCAATATCACATTAGGGATACACATATACTGAATGAATAAAATGCTACACTTCTTTACAGTACCAGTCAGTTTTAAAAATCATCAATAGAAACATTCCATGAGATCTTATTAATAATTGTTCAAGACTAATTTAGAGGTGCAAACAGCAATACAAAGGCCACTGAGAGCAAGCAGTTATTTGCACAGTAAAATGTGTGTGTGTGCTCATTGCTTAGTCTAAAAATAACTGGTTCATTAACTTTAAATGTATCATTAACCTGATCATATTGTTAAAGTCAAATGAAAAAACAGATAAGGTATTTTTGGTTTATATTAGCTGGTGCATATATACGTACATGTTCACATTTAGCACCCTTGAAAATGCAATGTGACTTCACATTTTACAGGAACCAGAAGTTTTTAGAGGGTGAACAATGACAGCAAACCTAGGATAGGAGAATAGGAACAATATTGTTTTCTCTCTGTATGTGAATCTTAATATTCATTAAAATTCAAATACCAGTGTGAGGCCTGATAAGTCCTGTGAGAAGGATTTTGCCACTTTGTGATTGTATAATTTGCTCCTGTGTGAACTAATGGTAAAACTATTGAGTTAAAATGTTGGAGAAAATACTATGTGTCTTAATAGATATTTAAACAGCATTTTTCTACCCTTCTCCATAACTATCAAATACCAAATAGTTACTCTTTTTGAGGAGACACCAAGATGATAGTCATAAAGAGCTTGCTGTAAGGATTTCTTTGAGTTCCTGTGTCATGGAATAGACCAGACGAAAGAACTAAAGGAAATCCTTGTCTTCACAGAAGGGACTTAGATCAGTTGATTATTTTTGCTGACCTGTTTACCAGGGCTCGAGGGAACAGAAGATCAGTTACCTTTGGAAAAAAGTTCTTGGCCCTCCTTATGTAAGTAGAACTGTGACACATTCTGCAGAGAACACTCATATGAATGAAATACTGAAGACTTTGCTAAGGGCAGGGTGGATTAGTACTCATAAACCCATGAGACTTCTCCCCTCAGTCTCCTGGCTGCTATTGCCATTTCTAGATCCAGGCAATACCTGAGGACACATGTGTGTCCCAAAGATAAGCACAACAGACATGACTGACCATGTGTCAATGCACAGACAGCATGGCCTTTTCCAGCACCCACATAAACACCAGCAATGTGCACATTCACCAGAACAGAGTCTGTTCTGTGTCTCACCCTTCTGTGTCTCACCAGGTTTGAAACTAATCAATGAAACATGCATATACTCCTTTTTTCTTGATTGACAAAATCATGGGCTTTAAGTCTGACATCCATGCCTGGGCCTTGGGCTGCTTAGCCAGTCGTTGTCTCATATCTTTGGTTCTGGTCAGTTGCTAGTGGCCTTCTACAACATGGGTTAGTCCAACTTGACAGTCACTGGTGAATCATCCCCCAACACACATCATCTGGAGAGAAGATAACAAGAACACACAGAAAAATTACTGCACAAACTTTTAATTTCATTTAACTTCAGGGTTGGCCCTTCTTTGAATTGAATCCACAATAGGACAAGATGTCTTTGGCTTCACTTATACAAGCCTGATATTGAATTACGTGAGTACCAGGTCACAGTCACCTTGAAATTCTGGGCCATATCACAAATGTGTGAAGTTCAGTGATGACTGGTGAGTTAGTCTCCTCCAAACAGTGGCTGCTAGAGTAGCTGATCATGTATAACATAATGAAATTAATTATTAATTTATTTTATTCAAAGTAATTTAAAAGAGTGTCTCATTTTTATATGAGGCTTCTGTGTGGACAGATAATTCTTGTGAATGCAGCTTCCCTTTTCCCCATTGTTTTTCTAAACAAATTATAATCAATAATTTGTTTAGAATAAATGTCATACCTCAGGATGGCTAAAAGAAAAAAGCTGTGCTTTGTAAAGATTTCAAAACTTGATCTCCATTACATGATGGTAAAAAAGTCATTTATAAAGCAGAATCATAAATAGAAAGTCCAGATCAGAAAAGGATAAACAGAATGGAAGCAATTCATGTATATCTTTTATTGCATACACTGATGCCTTAATCAGTGCTTAAAAATCCTGCTCATTTTTATTATGAAACAAAAGTCTGTGCACTTTTGTGTGTTGTTGCTTCCACTTATGAAAAAATTTAAAGGAAAGATGTGTTTATAACATCATAACTGTCTTGAAGATGTATATAACTGCATCAGAAACTGTTATGTAGAATTATATGGCATATGTACTTGAGAGTGGACTTTCTAGTTCTTTCACAAACTTGCACAAGAAAAATCCATGTACAAATGTACTACAAGAAATTTTGGGGATCAACACAGAAGTCTTTTGTCAAGTATTCAATTATTCTCTTTTCTTAATATTCTATGGTAACGTGTCTAAAACACTGTTAAAGTACCATACTTTGTCCCAGCATAAGAGAGTGGAATGTCTATGCAGTACCAGATGTTGGTACTCTTTTCCCTATCAGCTTACTAGTAATTGTGGAACTGTATGCTGTCAATACTAGGATAAGTTTCATGTGAGACTCTGTTTTTTCCTTTGTGCTTATTGGAGCAAACGTATTTTTGGTTATTTCTGTATGTTTGTCAAGACTTTGAATCACTGTATTGTAGTCAAAACATGCCTTTTGTGTTTGGTATACATTTTCCCTCTTTGACACTGCTTTTGGGAAGTCACATTGGTGAAGCATATTAAGGTGAAGAAATGGTCTATGAAGGAAAAAGGAATTAATCATGACACCAAGGCTAGTCAAAAATTTGAATAGGCTTGAAGAAGGAAAGTGAGATATGCAGCGTCTGTGTATCTTTATAAACCAGTGCTGTGCATAAACTGCCTGAAAAAGTATCAGACACTATGTACTGAATGTAAAAAAGTGAATACAAAGCAGATGGGTAGCAAACATTTAAAACTCAGATTTCTGGCTTTCCAGTCCCTTCTGAGTATAATCTTCTTGTAAAGGTAAGATTTATTCCACATTAGTTATTCAAAATAACCCAGGAAAACTCTGGAGTTGGGTTGATGAATACACAATCTCGAGTTATAGATGATGAAATCGTGAAATTAGCTTTCATTATTGAGTTCCACTATTGAATCTTATGAACCTTCAAATCCACATGGTGCAGAACAGAAGGCAAATTTGCATCAATTAATTGTTTTATGAAAACCTGATAAAGAAGCACTGTCCTTGAACCACTTAGATTAATGAACCTAAATAAAACACGTGCATGTATCTGTGTATATAATTCCATGTTAGAGGATATTAATGTCTGCCATCAATCACAAATCTGGTTACAGTTGATATGTGAAATTGCCTTCACAGAGTCTAAATGAGAGAACAGTCTAATGTTTATTTTGTGTAGGCAGAAATAAGCAATAGAAGCCAGGGTAAAAAAAAAAAAAATAGGAAAAACATCACTGCAACATCTAGCAGCTGAGCATCTTCTCTAACCAGCTTTTCACTTTTCTTTTCCTGTGAATAATATAAAAGAGATTGCTTACCCCAGCTATCTCACATAAGATAGCCTAGAAGAACTTCAATATTGAAGAATCTGTTTATCTCTATTGTGTCAAAGCTGGGACTCCCAGCCACAGGTGGGATTCAGCTGCTCTAACTTAGATAAATGTGTAGAGCCTTTCTAAGTTTAAGATACTTTTATGAATAGTTAGGCCAGTTAAGTCATGAAAAAGGAGATTCCAACAGAGATAACAATGATATAATGAATTATCTTTCTATTGAAAATAATCTGACAATGACATACTACTACTACTTTTGCACCTGTTACTAGGACAACGCTAGTAGAGGAACTGTTATTCTTTGTCTATTGTATGAGTCAATTTATGTAATTTTTTAAAAAAAATGGCTTTCGTCCTCAGTACTCTTACTTTCTTCTTCTGTCTTCCCACTAAAACCTGAAGAAGGGTCCATCAGAAGATGATATGTTGAAGCAGCATCTGCCTAGGAACTTTGCAGTATGTTTTGCCTCCTACCCTTCTCTTCAGTCCTGCAGTACAAGGATCATGGCTTAAATTTAGATAATATCAGGATATGTTTGTCCAGATCTCAGTTTTTGATTAACTGCTGTACCAACAGCTAGTACCCAGAGGAATCTACTTAAAAAATATTTGTGTATATATTGTGTGTATGTGTGTTTCACACTATCATACACATGCATATGTGTGTATAAATATATTTATGTTAAAAAAAATCTTTTGCTTTTTTCTTCAGAGTAAAGTACAAGCAGTGTGGTGAAAGAAGTGATCAGGGCACAAAAGCAGGACACTAAATTCCTGACTTCAGAGACTTCTGTCAACCTCCTGACTCCAAGATTAAGTTGTTTACACTGTTTCTCCCCTCATAGTGCTGTTTATTCTGTTTATTCATAACATAACTCTTTGGGTGCCAAGGACTTAATCTTACCCTAAGTTTAGAAGTCCAAGTATCTAAACCTGTGCCTGAGTTAGTCATTCTGACAGAGAGAACTAGGCAGCTCAGAGGTAGATGTTCACTTAGTAAAAACAGATACACCTCTTCATATGACCTTGAGTTTAGTTAGTAGTTCTTGAGCTGTAATTATTTATCAAAATGGCAAATGTGAGTTAACTGCTTTGGTAATAACAAACTGCCCTTCACAGATGGGCATTAACAGTGCTGTAATGCACTTGTAATAAACATTATTCCTCAGATGCTGGAAAAAAAAATGCACCAGAGCTGAGAAGTAACAGCAGAAAGTCAACAAAATGTGCCCAGTGGTTAAGCAATAAACAGGTGTATATTTTGTTGCTTAAAACTTGATTTACTGGAGTTTCAGTGAGGATTTGTTCATCCTGTATGACTAATGTCCTAGATATTCATAGCCAAAAATCAGAGGAACAGTTATACCTAAAGTATAGGCTTGAAGTAACCAAGTGGGGAATAGTACTGCAATAACTTTGTTCTGGATATTCTTTTTGTCTAATTGATAATTTTCCAGAAATTTCAATAAAATACTCTTCTATTCTAGTCACACTGTCCAGGACCCAGTCCCATAATGTTTTATTAGACATATTTCTATATTTTTTCTTCTCTCTTGCATTCAATGAAAGGAAAACTTGGACAATGAAAAGAACTGTAATGCAAATTTACAGTGGGAGTTGTCTTATTTTTCCATGTACCAGAAAAGTTAGTATGTTACTACAAAATCTTTTACAATCACCTCTTGGTTACACACTAGTTTTTAACTTTCGTTTTCTATACAGATTTAGGAATTAGATTCTGATAGAAGTAATAGAGTTCCTCTATGACTCTCAATATATACTCTTATTCTGGGTAAAATAAGGTTTTCTTGGCATTTTCTGTATGTTTGCATGTTTTCTTTTTTCAGAGGGCAATTATTCTATGTAAAAATGCATGAGAAGTATCAGTAGTTGTGACCTCTCTGTCATTGCCCCTTGCTGATAAATTTCTCGAAGGAATTCTGTCTACAGGTTTCGACTAAGGAAGGCTAAACTTTGTAGAAGGAAATCTATCACACAGTGAACTGTGCTTAGAGCTTGCTTATTAAAAGACATGAAAAATAAATGGTTTTAGTATGAAGCACATTTTTTTGCCTAGAGAATGTCTTTGGGCATAATGGATTGCATTCAGGAATCTTCTGTTATTTAAGTCAATGTTTAATATATTTGCTTTCATTTTTTTTGCCAAAATACAGTCCTGAGTTTCAGCATTTACTTCTAGTTGGAAAATCACATTTAGAAATGCAGTGCATTTCACCTCCTCTAGGTTATGCCCTAGAACTTGTATCATGTATTTGTCCACAAGAGAAAATAAGTTTTAAACTACCAAGAAACCTACATGGTGTATCATCAAAACATCTCGTGGTAGCTCAGGATAATGCACATTGGGATCAGCCTTAAAGGGTTCAGTGTTTGAAACAGCAATATATTACAAAGAATAAAAGTAATGGGTAAGGAGAAAGCACTGGAATTGAGCTACTTTGTCTGTGTAATCCAGAATGTATTGCAGAGGAGAATAAAGGGGACACCATAGTCATTTTATGACCCAAAAATCCCACCAAACAAATTAAATAGTAGCCATGGGAAGGCAGAGTAGAGTGGTATATTGCCTCTGTTTGTTCAGAGAACTAACATGGGTTGATATTGGCACTAAAGAGTCAAAAAAGAAGATTAAAATATAAAATAGCTTTTTCATATAGAAATTTAGAAAACTAGCAGTTATCGGATATTGGGAAATTGAAATACCAACCACTTTAGAGAGAAATTTTTGACAAAGGAGGAAAAATGTAGAAAGACATTCTACAGTTATCCAGAGCAATAATTTTGGTCATTTAACTTCAAACACCTTTTTCAATTTCTTAGAATCTGATTAGTCATTCAACACAATTCTTACCAAGGCCTGAAGTAATAGGACAAGAACGATTGTCTTTAAATTAAAAGAGAATAGGTATAGGTTAGAGGTTAGGAAGAAATTCAGTGCTAAGACAATGGTGAGGCACTGGAAGAGGTTTTCTAGAGAAGCTATGGATACCCCATACCTAAAAGTGTTCAAAGCTAGATTGGATAGGTATTTGAGCAACCTGGTCTAGTGGAAAGTGTCCGTGTCCATGGCAGCGGTGTTGGAACTGAATGATCTTTCATATCCCTTCTGCTGAAATCTTTTGGCATTTGCAATAAGATTTTATATAAAACCTGTAGTGTATTTCATTAGTGAACATATATGGGTGTGCCTATGTGTTTATACAGTCACAGACTCCCTCAAAATATGTGACAAGTAAAACTGAGTCTGATATCTTTAGGAGTCTTGTCATTTAACACTGCTTTTCAAGTAAAAGCTGACTACTTTCAGTTCTAAAGATGATGACAAAGTTATAATTTTCTTTTTAAATTAATCTGAGTGACTACTGAGGGTAAATATACGTGATTTTTTAAAATCTAAAACTACCATAGCTATCTCATTGACCAGTATGATAAAAATATTTTTTACATTAAGAAAATTAATAATATTGTTATATTGTGTCCACAGTGTTGCAACAAGCCCCCACTGTTGCAAAAGACAGCGTAAAACATTTGCTGTCCTCCCTGATGTTAAATAAAATCCTTTCTATTGACTTTGGCCCATGGTCTTTTTTGCACCTTGATTTGGGAAGAGGCATCTCTCTAATAACCCTAATAATCAGATCTTAACAATAAGAACTATTAGCTTGCCTAAGTTGTTGATAATGAATTGTTTATCTTTAATATTTAGGAATGAGCAGGAGCAGCTTGGGGCTAATGGGCTCCATCCCCATCAGACCTTGATAAAAAGTCAATAAAATCTTCCTGAGCCGTATTTACCTCTTGTGCTGATGGCTGATGATGTGCTTTAATAACAGGTTTGCTTCTCAGTAGCATGTATACGGTGCCTGCACAATATCCTTAGTAGATATTTCTCTGTCCTGACTTCTAGCCAGAAGTGGGCATCCTGAATTCATGATGGACAAACCCATAGGATCCGGAACCTTGAGCAGTGTCAGTGTGAAATGTGTGTGTGTCTGTGCATGCGTGTGCACGTCTCGGAATACAAATATTAGATTACAAGGTTGCTATTCAGTCACTGTACCCATCCTGCTGAGCAAATAAGGTTTTGGTTGCATGTCACTGAGTGGTGTAGTTTTGTTCTTGCCACAACCCCACTGAAATTTCCTTGTGGCAAGCAATGTACAAGACCAATGGCTCTTTTTTTCTGTCTTCCAACATCTAGCACCTAAATATTCTTGTGTTATATTAATAATGAATAACCAACACATTTCTTGCTCTGTATTTTTTCCTCCTATAGTACCTCAGTGTTATATGCATGCATATTCACATGCACATGCACACACAGAAAATAAAATCTATTGCAAAATTTTCTGTTGAAATCCCTACAAGCTAAAAAAAACCCACTAAAATTACCCCAGGCAATGGAATGTGGTATATCACCAACTCTGTTAATTCTTTTATGCTTAATAACATGAAATTGAAGACATATCTCTTCTATACCCCTTTCTCTCACTTTCTCTCCTTAGCATCTTTGCTTGGTGCCTCTGGTCACACGTTTAAAACTTCTCCTTTTATTATTGTTCTACACATCAAGCAAGATACATCACGTGATGCAGAAACTCAACAATGGGGTTTTTCTGCTAAAAATTTTATTAGAAGTTATAGTTATTAGGAGCGGTTACATGAATTTTATTTTGTTGCTATTACTGGAAGCACCAAGTGGTGTGATAATGTTAATGATCCAGGTTATTTGTGAGTTTCATGGGATTGGTTTCTTTTGAGGAAGTTATTAGTCTGGATATACATAAGTATTTAATTGTATTCCAACAGATTCAATTATATTTTTTATGAAACTAGATCAAGTTTGGGGTTTTTTGTTTTGTTTTGGTTTGGTTTGGGTTTTTGTTGCTGTTTCTTTCTTTCTTTCTTTCTTTCTTGTTTGGGGGGTGGTTTTTTTTGCTGGTATCCATGATAATTTGATTTTGCTTAAAATTCTGCACTGAAATTTTGAACACTACTTGGCCTTTAATGTAGCTTTGAATATTCTCCACCACCCCTTGGAAACCATTACAGGTCAGTTATGAATCATCAGTGTGCATGATATGCTGAAGAGAGTGGTTATCACCAAAAATGCATGGCTACAACAAGAATATTAAAAGAGAAGTCTGTCATTGGATCAAAGGTCCATGTGTATATGATGGATGTCAGTATCATGATTTTTGGCATTGGCCAAGAACAAGTGTGCAGGTAAGATTATAATTACAGAGGAAACAGCCACATTTCTGAAGTGATGTGAATAAGCACCTTACTTTTGTCTTGTAATTTTTTAAATTTCTTCACACACACATATACATACAAACACCAAAGCACAACACAAAATAAAGCCAAACCAACCAATCAAAACAAAAAACAAAAACCAAAACCAAACAAAATACCCCAAACAAAACAAACCCAAAACCAACCAACCAAACAAAAAAACTCCAAAAAAAAACACCCCTCAAAAAACAGAAAAAAAGGAAACTAAAAGGAGGGTACATTTAGATTGAGGTCACAAGAGGAAAAAAGTTTTATTTTTTTTTCTTTCTGGATATGCTTTTACACAGTCACATAATGATCACACATATGTGAAGATTTTATTTTCTAAAAGTTTTGTATAAAAACTGACTTTAACTAAGCCTGAGCTCTTCATCTTTTATTATTTTTTTTTAATGGGCTATTTCGTTAATGCAAAGAGACCCATTTTGCAAGACAAGGAAATTTTTTTGGTTTTATTTTCCCTATATTTTCTCTCTTTTTTTCAGAAAAGAATACCAAAATACTGTGTTTACAGATAGGTGGAGAACTCCTTTATTTTTGTCTGCTCTTAGGTCTAACTCTTCACAGAAACTATATGTGAGTGTAAAGTGTTTTGGAATAGCCTAATATCCTATGAAAATTCTAACTCAACCTCCAAATGAAATCTTGTTGAAACCTCCTTCTTCCTTCATGTTGTACATCTCGAATGCATGTAGACAGTTTGACATTGAAATGCCACAGTACGCCCTTGTTTAGTGAAGTTGGCAACAGAGAAAATATTATGCCAGTTCTTTAAAGACAGGAGTGCTTCCCTCTCCACTTACACATGCAGTTCAAGTTGCAGTCACATAATTGGGTCTCAGAAATTGCCTCTCTTTCTCTTTCTCGAATCCCCATGCCCAAGTTAAGAACTACTATTAAAGGTCTCACTTTCATTCTCCAATTGCTTTTCTCTCTGAAAGCTTCACTGTGGATCCCTAGCAATTTTCTCCCTTTTATCTGTTGATTTTCAAGTGTGTTAAGTCAAAGTCAGAGAGTACAGAGCTAACCTTTCTCAGGTTTTTCTCATGCATGAGGTTTGACTATCTTATGGTATTTTAAAAATACAATTCCAAACATATCTAGCAAAATGTTGTGCAATCACCAATTATACAGTCTTTCATAAATATTATTTTTCAATCTATGTGTATATGATAGGATTCTCACACTTGATACATTTATTGCTCACAGCACTAAAAAACAGAGACAAGCTGAGAATATTTGGGGTCATAATCTTGGGCTCTTTGGGATTCATCTCAGCTGCAGCTCTGCTCTTTTCAGCAGGGTAAACATGACTGACATCTGAGTTACAAAACATATATAGACAGACAAATTAACCTCTTTCATCATAAGGACTGAGCCTACAGTAGTTTTGAACAAATTCTTTTTCATCCATAATTGTTGGGATCAATAGCTGTATTCATTGCAGGGGTGTGTGTTTGTACATGCTCTGTGGCAAAAAGACTTCATGTTTCATGTATGAGTGAGAAAGTCCTTTTTTCTCTTTTTGTTTCAAAATTAGGCAAATCTTTTCATATCACTCAACTTAAATAAAACCACTACAGTAGGTTTTAGGGATGCTGGGTATTCAGCACTCTAAAAATCAGGTACCTGAGAAAAGTAAGAAGTCTCTAAAAGCAACAATGGGTTTTATCTCTAAATAATAATGTAAAAGTTCGGGGCATTAGTTTCCTGAGTTGCCTCTATATTCATTGGATAAAAATGAATGCTGAAATGCTAAATCCGAATTTTTGTCCCAGTTATCTCATGATGCCATGGCTTTGTGAACTCAACAGAGTTCAACATTTGGTGATTCAAATAGAATGTTGAGGGTTGCAATGGTCTTAAGGATTGTCTGGTCTCAATCCACCCTGCCATGGGCAGGGACACCTGCCTGTAGACCAAGTTGCTCAATGCCTTATCCAGCCTGGCTTTGAGTACTGCAAGAGTTGGGCAATACACAACCTTCCTGGGCAACTTGTTCTGGTGTCTCACCATTCTCACAGTAAAAAGTTCTTCCAAAATATCTAACCCAAATTTCCCCTCTTTCAATTTTTACCCATTGCTCCATGTCCTATCACTGCAGTTCCTGAGGTAGTGTCCTTCTCTGGCTTCCCTGTAGGTCCCTTCGGAGGTCTCCACGCAACCTTCTCTTCTCCATGCTGAATAGCCCCAACTTCCTCAGCCTGTCTTCACAGAGGAGGCGTCCCAGTACTCTTAACAATTTTTTGACCCTCCTCTGGACTCACTCCAATAATTCCATGTTGGGGGTGCCAGAGGTGGATGCAACACTCCAGGTGGGGTCTCACAAGAGCAGAGTAGAGGGGAGGAATCATCTCCTTTGACTTGCTGGTGCTTTTGATGCAGCCCAGGATACATTTGGCTTTCTGGGCTACAAGCTCACGTATCAAGTTTTTAATCAACATTCACTAACTTGCACACCTCCACTGTCTAATGCTTATTTCCTAGACCATATATGCCTGAGGTGAATTTCCTTTTGCCCTATTCTGTAATTTCTGAGATCTCCCTTGTTCCCATCATCTTTACCTGTTTGCATTCCAGCACTATTGAACTCTACTGTAATTTACTATGAGTTGTGTTTTTTGTAGTTTAAAGCTCTCCTCATCACTTTGGACAGCCTTTTGCAAAGATTATCTTGGCTTGACTTTGCATCTCCTCTTCCTCTTCCAGTCCTCTGTCCTCAAAGTGGGTCCCATGGTTGTGAAAGCCAAATTCCTGTCAACATCACCAGCTGTACAACCAGATTGTCGACCTGCAGGTGTTGAAATTAATACAATTGTATGACTTTGGTGTGACAGGATTCAAAATCAGCCAGTGTTTTGAGAGTAGACAAATTTAGATTTTCTTCAGTTCAAAGAAAGAATAATATTCAAACAGAACTTTAATTTGGTTTTAGTAGACTAAAACATAGAATACATAACTCTGAATAAAGAATGTAAAGTTTGCTTGAAGTAGTAAAATAAACTCTGCCAGAGAGATCTCCTGACCGTCAGAACTTTATTTCCTGTGCTGTTTAATTGTTAGAGAGGTCTGTAACATGCTTTAGGCCAAGCAGAATAGGCAGATGCCCTGCCAGGGCCTTAATAAAGTTTGAATTTAGCACAAATCAGACACATTTCTCAACAGAGAGTATGTCTCCAACCTACTTATTTTGGAAGCTGGAGGGTATAATAGAATGGGCCATTCCATGCCTAAGAACAGTTTAGGGAGAATTTTTTTCCCTAGTTTAAATGTGGTAAATATGATTAGAAAAAGTAGAATAAAATGAGGGATGAGGAGGAGCATTAGAAATTGTTTTTCTTCTATTGGCTGTATCCTTTTAGACATGTTTTGGCTCTTAGCCCAGCCACTGAAACTCATTTTTTTTAACTAAGAGAAACTATACTCACTTTGTCATAGTTTTTAGGGAGTTATTTTCTAGCTGTCACTTCTTCAAATCTGTTTCATAACCCATGCACAAAATGTTAACTTTCAAATCTTTATACATTTCTAGAGTCTTTCAAACCTTTTCTCTTTGGACATTCTCATTTATTCTCACCAGCATATTTCCAGCCCTTGGGATGGATTTTAGTTTGCTTTTGTTTCGCTGTTTGGTGTTTTGTGGGTTTGTTTGGGTTTTGATTTTCCTATAATCTGGAACGTTCCATGTGTCTCAATGATTTCTTGAAGTATGATAATCCAAGAATATATAAAACATATGATACCTTTCCTTAAATAAGGCATTATGCCCAAGTTAATTGGCTGATTCTCAGCAGGATTAACTGGGTGGAGCTCCATGGTGAGCGATATGTTGTCTTTGGTTCCAGAGCAACCGTGTTTGGGTCAACAAGTGCTCTGCACAGTACTGTCCCTCAGCAGGGTAAAACCCTTCAGCGTACCATCAGAAATATGAGCTATAGCAACCATCTTGAAAATTTTGGCTGATTTCTCTCTTCCAACCCAATTAAAGTAGGTGACTTCTGCAGCATTTTCCTTTAGGCATGATTTTTCCCAGTCTAATTCCATTAGAAACCAGTTTGTGTAAAAGCTGAAGCATGAAATGTGCTGGCAGGGCATTGCAGCAGGTGCACGGCCACCATGCTCTATCATGTATAACTCTGCAGAGATAAGAAACACTAAAGACTTCATTAAAATGACTATCTGTAATCCTAGACAGGAGGTAGTAGGCCAAAATTTTTCTCTCTGTTGAAGAAGAATCTTGTTAGAAACTAATCCAAATTATTGATGGGTCATTTGAGGCTCATTCCCATAACTCCAGGCCTGGATTTTCGTGACAGATGGATGAGTTGACATTCTTGATAGGAGCTGCGCTCCCTGCGAGCACATAGTATGCATACATGGTATTTTGTCTCTCTGAAGTCTTGGACGTCTGCTTGGATGGCATTTTGCCTACTCACGAGCCAGTACAAAAGTCAAGCAATGGTAGGTTTATGCGGACAGTTGGCATTACCCTGAAAATGTCACTTTTTTTCCAGGAATTTCTCATTCTTTGCCAGTATTACATATTGGCACCACATGCCTCTTTACACCTAATTACGTAAGATGACACTTAAATGACAGAACAGAAATGGTTGATCTGTGGAAGCAAAGAAAGGTTGAAATCTATGGTTGCCCTTGCAAATACAGGTAATATGTTTTCAGACTTGTTGGAATGTCAGTATACAGGAGGAGTCATGACCCCTTCTCTCTCTCATGTTCAAGTAATTTTCCTAAAAGTTAACAATTGTCATTGTTTCGTGTTTTGGCACAGATTAATGTCTGATAAGACCTTCCACTAAGAAATCTATGTTATTCATGTACTAAACTTTTAAGGGGGAAAAACAGAAAGATAATTGTTCTGTTTCCTGTAAAACCAGGATCCTCTCCTCTCCTCTCCTCTCCTCTCCTCTCCTCTCCTCTCCTCTCCTCTCCTCTCCTCTCCTCTCCTCTCCTCTCCTCTCCTCTCCTCTCCTCTCCTCTCCTCTCCTCTCCTCTCCTCTCCTCTCCTCTCCTCTCCTCTCCTCTCCCATTGACAATGTCTGCTACTTGCACTGATACATTATGGCTGAAAGACAATGATCCAGTTAAACTGGTTTATTTTGCAGGAAAGTGACCAAAAATCCCAACCAACCATCCAACCAACCAAAGAAAATTAATAGCTTGTTGTATCAACCACTCACCTGTGGAGGCCAGTCGGTAATGTGGACACTCTCCCTTGGAGAGAGAGCAAGCCTTAGGTTTCAAGTAGGTTTAGGTAGTTCCCCTAAGGGACAAACCTTGGGAGACTGCTCTCTCCCTCAGGGCGAGCAAATGTGTTCCCCTCATGAGGCTTTGTGGTTGATATGTCAATCAGTTATACCTCATTAGTTCTTTCCCTACTTCCTCCTTTCTACCCTACCTGAGTGGTCCATTTTTGATCCTTCCACTGATTGGTTCATTTCTCCTTTTTACCCTACCTGATTCATCCGTTTTTGATCCTTCCCCTGATTGGTTCATTTGTCAATCCTTAACCCCATTGGCCAAATTATGTAACCCCACCCCCTGGCTTACCTATGTAAGTCCCTGCTCTCCCTGGTTCTCTGGTTCTTCGACCCTGGAGCCTTTCAAGGAAGCAGCAGAATAAAGGCTCCGAGGAATCTCCAGATGAAGACCCTGCCTCTCTTTTCGCATCACCCTGAAGGCTCAGCTCACAGTGGAGCTGAAATCACTAGGCAGTCGCAGACATACCTGTGCGAGCAGGTGTGTCCTTTCCAGGATGCTTTTCTAGGAACGTCATGGCACTGACAACCCTTGCCTGCCACCAATTCAAAAGAGCTATTCATTTTGATGCTCATACTTTCATTGCTTCAGCTAATTCTGCAGTGAAGATGTAGCCATACTTAATCTACTTTAAATAATAATGACAACATTAATATAGCAACAAATATAAATAAAAGTAATTATCTTTATGATCCAGTTGCTTAAAATTGTTGTCTTTCAATTTTGCTCTTCCACTCCTCCCAAAATTATTAAAGGAAAGTAAACAGGAGAAAGGAACATGTATCTTAGCTCTTCCCTTTTACTATTTTTTACTATTTACTACATAGAGGAGTAGAACGGCATCCTACAAAGTGGTAGCCCAGTAAATGAATTGTCTTAGTTCACACAACCCCTCCCAAAAACTTACTATTATGTCTGGGCATTCTTTCTAAAAGGGATGTAAATGTACAAATGTGTTTTAAGAGCAAGCATTTAATATGGGTTGCAAGCAGTGACAATATGACTTTGTCTTAGAGGTCTATTGAAAAGTCAATATGTGAGTTATAAAGAGCTTGCCTGCTGCAGCTACAATTGTTTAAGAAGGAATTACTCCTCATCCACTAGACGCCTCACATATCACTCTCATATGTGAAGCAATCTTCAAGACTTTAATTTATTCTAACTATAGGCATCAACTTGTATGCCCTGATGATTGTTTAATCTAAACTAGTAGCTCATACTTTCTTGATAGTTGATAAAGAGATTGAAATACTGAAATATTTACAAGTAGTGATTCAGATGGAAAGAATCACCTTCTAGAGGTGTTCTCTTTCTCTTCAGAATCTGTATAGGAGTGATTTTTGGTTTTGCGCTGTAGTGGAATTAGATGGGATGTAAATTTCTGGGTTCATTCTTAGTTCAGTTCAGTACTAGTAAATTAAGTTTCCCTAAATGACTTGCATTGCTTCCTTAAAACCCATTGCCCCCCAGAAATGGGCCAGCAGTAGTCATGAATCCAGTTATCACATCTCAAGTGAGGAGTGATAACTAACAGCTATGGAACCGTCATCTACTGAATAGCTCCAGCTGTTCTGTAAGACAGCATCTGGCTATATCCCAAATTAACAAAAAAGTATGAAAAAATCAAGAAATATTCTAAGCTATTCTCTTAGTTATTTTTGGGCATTTAAAAATATAATATGTATAATGTAAAAAGGTGTTACTTTTCTAAGATGTTTAATATTTAGTAGATAAGTTTAAAAGTCTAAGAAGGCAAAATTAAATATGTACAATTTTGTGTATAACTGACTTTTAAAGCCTCATGTATATTGGTGAGAAGAGACTACCTCTTATGCTTAAAATATTACCTTTGCAATATATTTCTTTACAATCATTTATTTTAAGGTAACTTTATTAACTTCTCCAGTAATACATTTTGCCTAAGGCTTCTGTAAAAGTAACTTAAAAACATGAGGGGAGAACCCTCAAAAAACTATGTTAATATTTGCTCAGATAGATATGCAATCTGAAGATTGCCCTCTTTTGTGAGAAATATAATTGCTAGAAAGGTAACTCTCTAAACTGAAGTTTTAAATAAATCTGAAGATCAAAAGGAAAAATGCTATTTTGTGGGAGAAATATAGGTAGTATATCTTTCAAACTGCACAGGAGGCCAGATCAGACTGTATAGGTTGGGAAAGAATGGTGTCAAAAAGCACACCGATGAAATACAAGCTGCATACAGCAGTGGCTCCTGTGGCTCCTCTGTGGTTCCTATGAACTTCTAGGGAGTTCGGTGGTGTTTCTGTGCAAGGCAATAAGAATGAGAAATGAGTAGTATGTTCAGCTTTGTGTCCTCCAGCATTCATTGTTCAGCTCTGAGGTGCCAACATAAGAAGGCAGACTGTACAGCAGCTTTCCAGTACCTAAAGGGGGTTTGTAAGGGAGCAGGAGAGAGACTTTTTACAGGGGCAGTACTCACAGGACAAGGGAGAATGGCTTTAAACATAAAAGGAATAGATTTAGATTAGATATGAGGAAGTAACTTCACTGTGAGGATGGTGAGACACTGAAACAGGTTGCACAGAGAAGTTCTGAATGCCTCATCCCTGGAAGTCTTCAAAGTCAGTTTGAATGGACATTTGAGCCTGGGCTAATGTAAGGTGTCCCTGCACATGGCAGGAAAATTAGAACTAGACAAACTTTAAGATCCGTTCCAACACAAACTATTCTACGATGATTTTATGAAAGTGTAAAAACCCCCATTTCTAAGCCAGAGAATCCCGGTTTATAAGAAGTGTTATCCTTCCTAGTTACAACAGTGTTTTCAGTGGATGTCCTGCTCTGCCCTTAGAGTGTCAAGATGGCCTTTTTTTTTTTTTTTTCTTTTTTTTTTTAACAAATCTCAGTTGGAAATATGTTCCTCTTGTGACCTCACACTTGGCATTACAAGTGCCCCAGAAATGTTCTAAAGTGAAGCAAGTGAGCTACTGCAAGGTCTAGAGAGGAGTGAGATGAATGATATTTTGAGGGGCAAGCAATTTTCTATAAAAAAGCCTAAAGGTGACAAAAGCTTCTGGGCCAGAATTAAAGACTGCGCTTTGAGAAGTCCAGACACATTTTGCTAGGATTTACAATTGATCAATAGTGGGTTGAGAGAAGAGAAAAAAATATTCAAAGCCACTGAAATATCATCACCTACATATTCATTAGAACACTTGCTGTTTCTTGGTATTGAAGCAATTCTTACCTAACCTTTCCCCAAAATCTAAAGCTGAATATGCACTAAAACAATTGTACTTCTTCACTCTTTCCCCCCGAGAGTTACGCCAAATCTGTAGGAGAAGCTAATCTGTTTCACCTTGATAATTTTCTGCAGTTCTGGTGACACTCTGTGTAAATGTGCTGCAAAACATCACAGTGCTTTGAAGATACCCAGTACTTATACAAAACTAATAAAAAGGCATGCTTTCTTCATTTGAAGAAGAAGAGAATACTAGATCATATTCCACACGCTATCAACACACTATCAAGAACTACCAACAACTGATTTTCCACTAGCTTTTTTGCTTTTGGTGTTCATGATGTCAGTTTTTTTGAGAACTGCTAGGATTTAGAAGGCTGATGAGACTTCAAAATGCACCCATCAATTCCTTAACACATGAATAAGCTTTAGAAACATGAAAAGAAAATATCAGCCACAAGATCAAAGTTTCATGAAACAACACTAATTTTCCTCACTTTAAAATTCCTTTTCGCTCTTACCAGATGCTGTTTCCAGGTTTCATGAAAAAAAGTGAAGTAATCTAAGTTGTGAAGTTATCTTCACATCTCAAAATTTGTAATAGATCATTTACTACCTACTGAAACATTCCCAGGGCATTCATTACTCACAGAGGTGTTCCTTGGGTCTGGAACCTCTGTAGGTGTCTCAGAAGTAGTTCTTCCTTTATCTTTAAGCGTTAGTTTGATGTGGTCACATTCAAATGCCAGAACCAAACTACTATTTCTCTCCTGACAATTTAATGAGTTGATCAGCTAAGTATGGAAATGGATAGCTGCCTTCAATTGACTGAAGTTTTCTGTTGTCAGCATAATCATTTACTTGCCATTAGATTTATTGTTTTTTTCAGGTTGTGATTAAGATGTTAAAATGTTATGTGTATTGCTTATCTGAGCCAGCTTTCAGAATGTGATTAATTATCTTTTTACCTCTTTATCTTAGGTAGTAAGAAACTGGGACCATGATCCAGCCTTGCATCCAGCAATATTTTTCTCAGTCTTATTTTTGGGGAACAACATATTAATCAAGGTCTAACTCAACTGCTCTGATGTCAAGTCTCTCTAAGTCAACTTTTTGCTACATATAGGTCATTTTCTCTAATACTGCCTTCAAACACCTAACATATGATGATCTTAAAGACATTAATAATGTCAGACACTATGTTCCTATTTATAATTACTTATATATCCTCTGCAGTCATAACAGTAGCTTTTTACCCAGAATTCTACTTTTTAGTCTAGGTTGAAAAAGTCTCATGACAATTTCTGGCTTCAAACAATTTGGCAAGTTCATTTTGACTGTGCCTTTCCTGGGCATTATGCTTGGCTGAAGGAAGAGTAATTTTTCCCATTCACGTATTAGCTATAGGAACTGTCTTTATCACTGCAAGAATCTAAATTTCCCTACACCCATTCACTAGAAGTTTATACATATTTATCAAAATTAAGTTTATTACCTTACCATAAGACAGATTTTATACATGCATTTCCTCTCTCAACAAGACATTAAAAATACAATTTAGCATAAGAAATAGCCATTAATATACAAAACTCACAGACTCTGTATGGGACAGATTTTTCTGTTGTTTATACTCCCTGGCTGATGATGAGCAGTAGCCTATATAATTTTTTCAGTATATGATTTCTTCCTTTCAGCACATCTTGTTATCCACAGACCAAAACTTCTTGCTATCATGAGTTCAGTGTTACTTGGCTCTTCCAGTATCAGTGACCTCAAGCATGGAAATGGATACTGGGTAGTTCTCTTAGTTGTCAATTGTATTACTGGTTTCTAATCTTTTTCTGGCTTCCATATGACTGGGAAATTGGCTCTTCAGCAGCCTTTGCCTCCACTTCATTTGCCAATGTCATCTGACTTAAGCTGGTTTAGGCATGGCAAATAGTCGAGCCACAGCAGTGTAGGACTCCACAGGCTAATTCCTTTTTATTTCCTTCTCCCTGAGAAGCTTGTTTACAGCTAGTCCTTGTATGGCTTTATTGTGTCTCAGCATAGAAATACTATTTAGTCTTTTCCTTTAAAAACACAAGGAGACTAAGGGCTAAGGAATTAGTGCTACAATGAAGTAGAGAATGAGAATGAAAATACAACTTTGAGGATACTACTGTTTACCTTATTCCAGTAAATTTAGACCGGTAAGTTCCTTGTTAGAAGAAAACAACTCTTAGTGTCTCTCTCTGTTGCTTTTATATCATGTGTGACTTGCCTGCAGGGGACGGAGTGAAATGTAACTTTATTTACTTTGTCTTAGGGAAAAAACAGAGACCTGATTAAAGAGGAATAGAAGAAGAAATGTCTCTCTGGGCTCTGTTCTGCAACATAACATTTCAGTGGTTGCTGGAATCACATGCTCTTTGTGTCCCTCATGCTGTTAGTTATATATCTTCTTTTTTTAGACCCAGGAGCGCAGTTTAAAATCCAAGGAGTTTAGAAATGTTACCTTAATGCTGTTCCCTCAACAATGCTGAGAGGAAAATGAACTTGCTTACCATGTTTATTGCAAGGCATATTCTGAAGTCTTCATCTACATCTGGCAATCATATAATTGAACCAGTATCTGTGAACATTTATTATTTAGCCCCACATTCAGATCTGGTGAGAGACAGCATTTTGAATATATCAGGTGCTCAACAGCCATAAAATACCCAACTGAAAAAAATCCTAATCCATGCCAAAGGTTTTGAGGTTCAGTCTACTAATTGCTATTCAGACTGATTGAAGCACATAGAAAGGGCAATAAAGAAGAAATTATTTTTATTTCACACAGAAAATATCTGCTTTTTGTAATGAAAATAATAATGTGGAGAAGCATGCTAATTTGCCCTGTTGTTATCACATTATGTACCTAGGGAAGGATGCTTGTCCAATGGGATGTCTGTATATTCATACTGTTATATATTGCAGCTGGAAGTATCAACACATGGAATAGGTCCTTCCCCAGGAACTGGAGTCTCATCTGTGGCTGCATAAAACCTCAGCTTTATGCACTAGAATTTTCTAGTTGCATAACAAAGGGGATGAAAAAAAAAAAAAAGAGTTTACTTACTGACCAATTTGTACTTTATTGACTAATGGTGCTAATTTATTGAAAGATGAAAAATATGTAATCTCAAAGAGAATTTTAATTCAACAATAGTACTGTGTCTTTTTAAGAAAAGATCTTCATAGATACACTTGATTCTTTTTGGAAAAATATATTGTTCTCTTTAAGCTGCTAAAGAATCTAATACGTTTCTAATATTATAAACTTTAAAAAAAACTATTTTAGTACTATCTTTTAAACTTGGAAATAAACAGGGTAAAAATGGGTGCAAAGGTGATAAGAAATATATATAAAGTTTATTCTTAATATTTTCCTTCCAAATTTTGGGATCTAGTTTATCTACAAAACAGATAGAAAATATTCTATTTCTTCAAATCTCTCCAAATTTCAAGGGGGAAAAGTGGTAGGAAACCCCAAGAAGTCATATTAAACGACAGAAATATACTAATATGATAATCTCCACTGTTAACCACTATGTTCATACCAATTTTATTTCTAGGGTAGGAAAATGATAGCACTGGTCTTCTGATAATGATCAGATAACCAGATCTAGTCTGATGTTCAAAATTACTGATAACAACTAGCAGGATGTTTTTTATCTTTTTATCTTTTATTACTTTTTTACATTTCTTTGCACATAATAAGAACTTACATGTTTTAAAAAGTTTAATTTTAGTTTAAGGACCTGGGGCGGAACAGTTGACTCATCAGAGGCTGTAATCATTGATTTCTGCACTAATAAGGTCAGAATGCAAGATGTCACTGAACCAACTTTTGTGTTCTCTCATGTTAGTCATCAGCCTAGTAATGATAATAGCAGTAGAAAAATCTGATGGATAATAATAATTATGGTAAAATCATTAAGTGGCTATGGCTCCAAAGTCAGCATCAGAATGTGAATCCTGCACTCAAGAAACCTCTTATATAAAGGTGCTATAAACAAGTGGCTATACACACAACCTATTACCATGAAGAACCACATAACCATGAAGTGGAATTATTGTATTTAACTTTCAGGCTCCTATACCAAGTGAATGCAATGCCAAGGGGTAAAACACCATTTGTGTCTCAGCACCAGCCCTGTTCATGAATACAATACTTAAATCCCACTGAAATTGTTTTCTTTCACAGTATAGAATCTATCAAAAGCAAATGACTGGAAACTAAATTTTCTAGTATCTAGCTCTTTTATGCAGTATTTTCAATACATTCATGAGTCAGAATGATTTAGTCATTCAGAATGGCAGCAGTTTACATGCTTTAGCAAAGAAGATGATTGTAACAAGCTGCAAAGCATCAAGCATATTACTTCTATCTCTATTTACTCTTACATGTCAGGTGTGTCAGTCATTACGAAGTTCCATTTCAAGAAGGCATCTGAAAATCCCAAGATGTGTTCTGTGAAATTTTCATGAGTTGGAGCTTGTGAGTAGTTTGTTGCTTAGCAAGAAATTTATATAACTACAATCCATATCTCCAATAAGCTGCTATTATAATTAGCTCCAAAATATTAATTAATTTTATCTTTATCCCATTTTTATTTTGCTATAAGAATATTGGCTCAGTAATATACCACTTTAAATTGTAGAACCATTCCTTATTTTCAAGAAAGACTTATGAAATATATATGCAGTAGAGAAACAAGCCAATTTTTAGGAGAAAAATTCATAATCAAATTAAATTCATTCATCATTTACAAATACTAAATGGCTACTTAAGTTTAAAAAATAGAAGGAAGAGATGAAATCCATTTTGAATGTGTGAGGTACTTTGTTGCATTTAAACAGAGGAAGGCAGGCATGGCAACAGAGAGATGGAGAACACTAAAAGTGTGATTTAAAAGTATATTTAGAAATTGCACATAATATAAAATTTCTTTATGCTTTTTTTTTTTCTCAATTTCAGTATTAATGATATGTGGAAAACATTTATTTTTCTTGCGCATGATTTTTTTTTTCTTATAGTTAAAATCCACTGCTAGGTACTTCTATTATGGAAATAAGAACACCTGAATGGGGAACTTGTTACCAAAGAAATATGTAAAACTTTAATTTCCACCTGAATTGAACTGGAGGTCGTGATAGTAATCATAGGCATTCTCATACATGGAATATGAATGTCATGTCAATAAAGACTGAGAGTTATGTAGGAAAATGAAATTAAAATTAAATATGTGCCTAATTTTAGTTTTGTTACATAGCACATGAAATATTGATGTATCTATCTGAAAAAAGTCAGACTACAGCCCAATAACCAACACTGCCCATTCTAGGTATATTCCTGGAGAACAAAACAAATCCAGAGAGAGTTTTAGGTCCAGCTGAAGATGAAACAGTACCATTTCTGTAAGTGGGCCATCCAAAACTGATTATTTTTGTGTCATTTACAAAAGGAAAACATATTTGTTTTACAACTGGACAAGGTCATACTTTGTTATGATTTATCTGTGACCAACTGTTTGAGACTCAAGAATGTTATTTTTTGGGACTGCAGAAGTCAGGTTCAAATTTTACCAAAACCTTGGTAGATGAATACATACACAGTTTAGTAAAGATAAAGGACAAAAAGACCTTAATCATTTTGCAACCTTACTAGGGTAATATTTGTGGAGTTCCTCTATATATAACAGCTCCTATAAAGACAGACTTCACTAAGTATTATATGCTTTCAAAGAGATTTTATTTTTTATCTGCTGCATGAATGTTCTATCCTTTGTATCCTATAGCAAGTGAATAATTGTTCATTAATAACAGGCTAGAAGAACATAATGTAACTGAGAAGTCCTCTTGTTATGCAGTGTCTAAAAATTGCATTTAACATAGAAATTGTTCTGCTGGCATCTAAAAAAAGACATTATCTCTAAGTGCCTGAAAGCTCTAATCAGGAGAGGACACCAGGTGAGTACTGTACAAGCTGGAAAAAGATGGACCCTGATGATAAAACTTCAAATATAAATTTAGGGCAAGAAACAGAAACAACAAATCTTAAGGAAGAAAAACAAAAAGGACTAAAGAGTCAATAAGTGTTCTCGTGAAGGGTCTTGAGAAAGAGGTCTTAATACAGCAGGAAGGTATCTTACAGTTAGTCACAAGAGTATACCCTTTCAACCAAAAGGTATGAACCAGTACAGCAACTGATCTGTACTAAGGAAAGCTTCATGTAAGTAGACCTAAACCATCCTTAAATGTACTATTTAGTGGCATAAGGAAAAGAAGTGATTCGGAAGACTGGTGTATAAGCAGTTAAAACACTTATGTGGGCTAAAGAATTTATAATTAACATCAACTCTTATTCAAGCTTTAGCTATTTTAGCTGTTTTAGGACAGCATAAGCTAAAGCTAGTAGAAAACTTATATGAGTGAAACATCATAGTAGCACCATTGCAATATATTGACGTTAAGTTTTAATGGTAGCAACATAAACCAGGTGAATCGAGATGAATCACCAACTGAATTTTTAAGCTTACTAAAAATAAGCTTAAAAACAAGAGAAGTGCAAGGTTAAATAATTAGAAATATACTGATTTTAACAAGAATGAAGATAGGAGAATTTTCAAATAACAAAACATAAAGACAGACTTCCATTAAAACAAAAATCTAAACTAATTTTCAGATTCTCATAGACTTCGTTCTGAAAATAAACTCTAGGAAAGCACCTGTAAATTACCTACGCTTTATTTTTTGCATCTGTTCCACAAATTTACCAGTAAAGAGTTGCCCATGATGGTAATTTGAGGGGCTTTTTTTGGTGGTTTTTTTTTTTTTTTTTTTTTTTTTTTTTTTTTTTTTTTGTGTTTTTGTTTGTTTGTTTTTTTGATTGATTTGTTTTTTTGTGGTGATTTTAATTTTTTTGTTTGTTTGTTTGTTTTGTTTTGTTTTGTTTTGTTTTGTTTTGTTTTGTTTTTTTTCAGGTTATAAATATTTTATTTCTGTTTGGCAAAAAGCAAAAATATTGATATCTTCCAAAAAGGTTGTTCTTGGACTGTCATGACTGATTTCTCAACCTAAGTTCAGAATTTAAGATTTCTTAAAGCTATTTTCCCATACTGGAACCTAGACTAGAAGTTAAACTAAGGTGTAGAAATTAAAAGAAATTTTTCAATTAGTAATATAGATTGAAACTGAAAATGGGCAATTAACTTGATGGAGTATAAATACAGTATTTGTAGTGTTATGGAAAATTCATGTGTGAAACAACATTGAGCAGAAAACTCAGGATAATTCTGAAAGCTTTGTTAGCAGTGAAGAAGGCTACAATTTTAAACAGACTGGCGTTTGTAACTGATGTAATTTTTTAACTTATGTATGATTTATTTATCTGATTTTGGGGCAGAGTTTGTTTTCAGATCAGTTGTGATCTGGGAGTCCTATTATTCTAGTGTTGTTGAATGTTAGGTACTGCAATTTCCAATGAGATGCTAACTGGGTGCTTTTTTTGGCTTATATAAACTTTAACCATATGTGAACATAATGGAGAAAGTCAGTAGACTTTACATATGGAAAAGATTGGCATTTCATACACCTCACATATACTTACATAATGAATTTTGCTGTATGAAAATTCAACACAGAAACAACTGTGGGGTTTGCATTTTACAACAAAAAATCTGTTTCTGCTAGGATATTTTCAATTAAAAATGTAATCCTTAAGACTCATGCATCTGTGACATACAAGACTAATTGCAGCTAAGCTGAGATTCAGGAAGGTAAGTTCTCAAAAGCATCAGAAACTAAAACACAGAAATAGGCACATCTGTTCTCCTTCACTGGTGTATATAACAACAACAATCTTAATTTACAGGACATTTTTCTAACAGAGATATTCCCTTCTTTAGTCCCAGACATTTTTTTTCTAGACATAGCTGCTATCAATAGAAGGGAAAGGAGAGGAAAAAAGTAGGTTTAATTAGCGTCATCCAGACTTTTTGTAATAGTCTCCACTGATGTTTGTCTCTGCCCCAACTAGTTTAGATTAGAATTTCTGATGATATAACTATGTTTTCCACTACTAATTACTCATTGCACAAAATTAAAATTGCAGAAAAATGTACATAATAGAGGAAGACCCTGAAAGTTGTTGGTTTTTTTTGTTTTTGTTTTTTTTAAGCTCATTGCAGACCCATTTTTATACACCAATTGCAGAGATTCATTAGCAATAGTGATTAATAAGTTGGATAACCATATTTCTACTTCATACTATCATAACCATAGAAAGGGTAAATTTTATATAATGAAGACCTTTTGTAGAAGTTCACATTTTTACTCTGGATGTAAATTTCTCTCTTATCTCCCATGTGAGATTTACTTTACCTAACTTGGCATCTACTGTGTCGATACCCACCCTAGGGGTAGCTAGTGAGGTTCCTTTAGTAATCGCTGTAGAGAAGCAGATTCCTCTAATGCGATTCACTCCATCCTGAGACAAAAAAAAATGCTCCTCTTTCTCTTCATTAAAGGTCTTCAGGTAGCTGACATAGGTGCAGGATATGTGAAAATGACATCTATACTTTTTATATGTTTTGCATATACTTTTCTATCTGAACATGCCCAGGCTACAGTGGAAGATTGGACTTACTGTGTTTCTCGCAGTCTGTTCAGCTGAAATCCTAAATATATTGCTGACAGATGGGAAACAAAAAAAAATGTACTGAAAACGGATTTTTTCTCTGACAGAAATGTGACATTATATTTGCTTCATCTATTTGATATTAAGGAAATAATTTAAATGTTCAGATAATATTAAAAATGTTGCGATAAATGTCAGTTTTGCATCTTAAAATTGGAGTGTTTCCTTGGTGCTAGTGACCCTATGAACTTTAATGATTAGGTGAGAATCAGGGACCTGATTCTAAAAAGACATGTGTTTGTATTTGTATATGTCAACTTTTAACAGCCTGATGTGTTCAATATTATTTATAGTACCTGATAATAAGCAGCATATATAAACAGTAAATATTTCCAAGCAGGAGAGAAAGAAGGAGGAAAATAAAATGTTTATAAAATGTTTTAAGTCAGATGAAATAACATCCTTGTAGGCCTGAGTGCATTTCCATCATGGTATTTATTTATTTGAATGTTAATGCATAAATATATAAAGCTAAAATGCTTTAGGCATCCTGAGTATGCTTAAACAAAATAAACCAAAAGAAACAGTAAGTTTAATATAGGAGGTGAAAATGTTGTGAAATACAGGAATCAAATTCTCCTTGCTTGGGGCAATGCAGATCTCTTTTTTTCCTTTGGCTTATATGCACACTAGTTGGAATCTAACTTAAGAGTGAGGAGTATACACCTTAAAAGTCATCCTTAATGTTATTTTATGAAATACTGCTGGTTTTCTGCTTTAAAGGTTACTGATGAGGTATTATGTTCCATTATGATGAAACACAATGCTCGTCTGTATTATGACTTTTCCAATTTGATTTCATAGATTCGTAATGACCTGTACATTTATATATAACTTACTTATGTTCTGAAAAAAAATGACTGAGAAAATGTGCAACTACTCACAGTAATTTTTTCTTTTTCTTTTTTTTTTTTGTCTTTTATGGTAACAAGCCAATCTTGCAAGTAGGACTAACACAGCACATATATTTTTTACTACTTCAACTATATACAGTAGTCTACAAAAATATTTATTTCAAACTTTGGCTGTGGAAGTGCAAATACCCAAGGAAAAAAACCCTAAAATCTGGTTATATCAGTCAGTGTTTTTCATTCAAACATTTCTTCCACTAGACCAACACTTCCTCTGAGCTTCTTTTCCTTTCTCTGCTTCCTCTTACCTGTGGTGAACATGTTCAGCTAACCTGTTACCTATTTACTTATGCACTGCCTCTTTCTAAGAGTGCCCTGATGCTGTTTCAGTGATCAGGCTTGAAAATAATTAATTGCAAACATCAGAGCAGATAAACTAAAATATTTAATGAAGTCTCTGAAATATCAAAGAATTAGTGTCTAGGTGTACCAGGAAGTTGATTCAGAGGTCAATAATCTATGAAACAGTGCCAGGGATGGTTCTTCAACACCAAAGCCAACTGACTTACCTTGGTTGGACATGCCGAACTTTTGAAATTTCTTTTGAAATTTGCTTCCAAAACAGAAAACTGGACAGAGAGGTGGAATAGTCACATCTTTTTCTGTGCAAACCATCCAGCCATTCTGTGAATAATTTGAAGAAGGATGAAGTGGCCCAAGCCAAAACAATACTGTGCAGAGATCTAACACAGAAATGCTAGATATTGTCAACTGTCTCTACACCAGAAGTTTGTGATTTGATTTTCTTAGACATATCTGCTCACAGAAGTCCAACCTGTTCCATTAATGGAGGTGGCAGTGCCTCAGGAAGAATTCAAAATATAAAAAAAATCCCATAAAAATGTTATTACATTTACTATTGATTATGTAAGAAGGTCCAGTGATTCAGTGCCTCCACCTATCGCTGCTGATAGGCAAAATATAAGGAGATTTTGTGTCTATGGATGTTACCTGGTTTTATGTTTACAGAATGCAAAACTCTTATGCTGGGGCAAAATAGTCCTGCTGTCCACCCTGCTGCAGTGGGACAAGTGTAAGGCAGAATGAAAAAATTATGAGCTCAGAGACAGAAAGGATATTCAAAAGAAAGCAAATTTGTAGCTGCTGGGAAATATTAGACTTGGTGGATTTGGGTGGATTTTTTTTTCCTTTTGGTTTTGAAGTCCTGGGTTTTTTTGGGGTTTTTAATGATCAGCTTTCTATGAAAAGAAGAAGCAATTTAGATGAAATTTTAGCATCTAAAAATGTGTCAATTTCAACAAAACTTTTTGACAGAATTTCACTGTGGAAAGAGGCTAAATATTTTGCATAGGGAAAATGAAACATTTTTATAGTGATCTTTTTGATTTCTTTTTACAGTGAAAAGAGAAGAAATATATCTATGCACTTGACATAAAAGTGAAGAATGTGTGAGCAAATATGCAAACTTTTTTTGCATTTGAGGAAAAATGAGGAAATTATGGGAGAAGCTAAAAGGGAAAGGAATGAATTGTAAAAGAAAGATGTGAGGACAAGAGGAAAGTGTAGAGGACATGAACATTCATGTCCATAGACTGTTTTAGGCCTTAGTTTTAAGGGAGCATCAATCAGATTTTCCCATGTATGTGAAAATATGTATGCAAAAATTCCTTGTAGATTTTTTTTGTTATTTGTGTTTCCTGGATTGAATTTTCAGTATCAGAATGGTTGGGCACCACTGATAGCCATCTGAATGAATGCTTCTTAATGCCAAACTACAAGTATGTAAGTGAAAATTTAATTTTGATTAGATCTACTTGGCAGGGTCTGAGCCTTCTAAATCCTTTAAAATTCTTAAGTTTGTATTTCCTAAAGTTTAAAATTTGTCCTAAGGCATTTTTTATTAGATTCACAGTTTGTAACTGCATATTACAACATTCTGAGTGATTCTGTCTTTTGGCAACACCTTGGTATATGATGGTTTCTCTTTTCTGTAAATGAGGTTTACTGATCACCATTCAAATTAAACATCACGGCAAACAGAAGCCATTCTATGGAGAGGCAGCCAGTGACTACTTGTATAAATCCTACTTTTTCCAGGGAATGTCATTCTATATAAAGAATGACAATGGATAAAGCAGCACACTTACACACTTATCCCTTGTAGAGAACATCCAGAATGTTAAAACTATTCTTTTCACCCCATGGTCATCTGTTGAAATCCTCACACTTCTTGCAGGATGAAAATCCTCTTTATGATGTTCATTCCCTTTAGAACATGGCTACACAAATATCAGACTTGCAAAGATGTTAGACAAGCAAAAGGAATGGGTAAGGAAGAAATTCATCAATGTAAGGATGCACATTCATCAATAAAAGCTTTGATATACTTTTAGTAGTAAGTGAAGACTCTCTCTATATATGTATTTCAATATAATTATTATATAAATTATTTATATATGATTATATATATTACTAAAGAAAAAGAATATGAACTTTTCATTGCTATATCAGACCTTAAACCATTTGATCATTGCAGGTACTAAAGTCCATTTGTACAGAGTCATTCATCCAGAGGTACTTTGCATGTTGAATTAGGAATTTGTATCTGAATTCTAGTTGAATTACAAAGATGTTATTTTGAGGTTTTGGAAAAATATTCCACCATTTACTCTGATATTTACATTTATGTCTTCACTCTTTACCAAAGTGCTTTGGTTTGTTTACATGTGTGGCTAGTACTGGATATCCAAGCCAATAAAATATTTTTATAATCCCACTGTCTTTTGTGTTTTTAGAGTTCATATCTGCTCTTCATTCTCTTTAATTGTGTAATTTTCAAATTATCTGTGTTCAAAATTTCTGATTGCCTTCTTTTTAAAACATACTATGTCAACGAAATCTAGAAACAAGAGTTCTATTAAGTTAAATGTTGAAGTTCATATCCTGGGAGTAAAGAAGGAACATCACTGAAGAATTTTTTGCCTTTTTTCCTCTTTCATTTGGAAAGTCTAATGAAAAGTAAATATGGTTGAAAGAGCTAATGAGTATCAACAGCACAGGGAGGCCAAAAGACTTCTGGATGAAGGTACAGAGCTCTTTCTGTAAGTTTGTGATATTTGGAAGTCCAGTGGAAGTTTCTTAACAGATACCTTAGCCACTGAAACTGCTCCCTTGAAGCAGAAGCCTTAATGATAGGTTGTGCTGTATCTGGCTAACACTGATTTCCAGTTGCTCAAACTTTCCAGTTTGATCATCTCAAGCTGAACCTGTTTCAAATATCACAAGCTTAGAGCTGAGTAACTTCTGTTTGTGGTTTTGTTTTAGAGATGTCTTCTCTCCCTGTTGCAGGAAGAGATTAATTTGTAAGCCAGATTTTTTTTTTTTTCCTCTCTCTCTTTGACTAGGGAACACCTAAAATTAAGCCACTTATAGAACCCTTTTTTGAATGCAGTGGATGTCCTGGAAATATCACTATTCTATTATGGGAAAATAGAATCCAAATATGACACAGTGGGTAAGCCTGCAAACTGATCTTTTGATGCATAACTAATGCACAGAGAAAAACCAGGTGGTGTTCTTATGAGTACAGCATGATAATGAGCTCATTACAAGGATCTTCGGTTTTGATGTCAGCACTCTAAAGATACTGATCAATAATAAAGGCTTATTTTGTAGAAGTTCAAATATGATATTCAAATATGTATAACAGTGCAGATGTTTCTGAAATATCTCAGGGTTCTCCACCAGTCAGTTTTTAATTGTCTCACTAATCTTTACTCTTTTAAAAGTTAAGCATCTGGTCTAGAGACTGTTTAGTGAAAATGTCACTTCCCCTGACACTGATTTTAGAATGGGACAAAACCCCTTTTTTACCATATTTACTTCATTCCTTTGATCATGGAAGAAACCTTGATACATGTTTTGTCAAAATTCAGCTTAAATGAAAATCATTGTCTTTCTAGATAATTTATCAAAGAAAAAGTCACATGAATTTACTCACTAATTGTTTCCATGATGAATTTTCAGAAAGTAGCAGAATTAAATCTCATTTATGTGCATATAATGAGGTCATGTGGCTAGGAGCTGAAACTAGATGTATTCAGAATGGAATGTTAAATGTGACTGTTTAAAATCTCAGTTAAACTAGAGAAAAGTTTGTTCCATTGCCATTCATTATTTCTGTATTAAGCTCAGCTGCCTGAAGCATTTCTATGTGGTAGTTTAGGTAAATGTGAAGTACAGACTTGATGTAAAGATCACATATAAAAATCTATTGCCTTTTTTTTATTTTGGAGGTCTGATGATATTATATGCTTTGTTACTTCTAGCCTTCAGAGTCCATAAACTGATTTTTAAAACAGATTTTTCTTTTAGACAGGAAAAATTACAGTCAAATTGTCACAGTGATATAGTTTATATCCAAGTTATTCTGGCACTTCACAGTGCTTGTATTCCTCATATCCTTTACAAAACCTTAATAATTTATAATCTACAAAAAGTGTCCTTTTTTGTGCTCTATAGATATATTCAATTATTTGAGGGTGATCTATTTAACTTAATTTATTTTATGAGACTGAGCAGTGATTTCAATCAATATTCAATATTTAAGGCCCTTGAATATGAGATAGATAGATAGAATAGATAGATAGATAGATAGATAGATAGATAGATAAATGATACAAAGTGTTATACAGCATTATAATGATCCAGGCAGTGAGGAAAAAATTGGCTACTCTTGGTCTAAGGGTGTTTTTTAATATATATATTTATTATCTGATTATGCACTTTAGATGTTTCTTCTGGAGCATTAACAGGCCAGGGATTTGGCCACAATCTCCTTTAATCTAGAGGTATATATATAGCCGTTGAAAGCTTGGTCAGCTCCACAAATTTACTGCTGACCTTCTCTCCAGGTAAATCAAATGCAAAAACACAAACTGGAAAGTGATTATTGTAGGTATTGTAGGCCACTTTAAAAACACCTTTCCATAAAATGATGAGTGAATATTTAATAATCCTGATGACATCATCTATATCATGAAAGTTAAAATATAGATCTGTTTTCTTGGAAAGTACCTAAAATATCTTCTTTAATAGAGCTGTCATTAAATTTATTTAAAAAAAAAATCTAGACAAGAGTTAGGCTGTTGATTTCACTGCCTGTAACTAGGAAGTTATTTCCTCAGTGTTACCTAAGTGTCTTACAGTCTGTAATTGTAAAAGAGGAGAGGAGAGGAGAGGAGAGGAGAGGAGAGGAGAGGAGAGGAGAGGAGAGGAGAGGAGAGGAGAGGAGAGGAGAGGAGAGGAGAGGAGAGGAGAGGAGAGGAGAGGAGAGGAGAGGAGAGGAGAGGAGAGGAGAGGAGAGGAGAGGAGAGGAGAGGAGAGGAAAAAGGTTAACATGTTTGGCCTCCAACACAGAAATATTTCTGTTCTTAGTAACTCTGCTGAAAAGAATCAAAGTTACTGAATTTCAAATTGCAGTTTAATTCATTACTTTCGTTGAGACCACCTAAAGGCAAATCATAAATCAAAGCCATGATGATCATTCTGATAGAAATGTTCTGGGTTTGTGACATCAGTCATAACTGTTAAATGACTTTCAGATTTTTGCTTCTCTTTCTCATAGCAATATTAAGTGGAAAGATTAAAACAAAACTGACTCCAGTTGGAATATTAATGTCTTTTTTTTTTTTTTCATTAGTAGAATTTATAAAACTTGGGAATGCCTTCAAAGTCAGAGTCTTTCATTTAGTTTGAAAGGAATGCAAATAAAACTAAAAGAATCTTCTCATACTTCAATTTTTTTTGCAGCTCAGCTAGGGAAAGGAACATCCTCTGTAGATTTATGCATGATAGTTATATAACACTGATGATTTGTATTTTACAAGATGTGATATTATTACACCAAGCAGTAAAAAAACAAAAACAAAAACAAACAAACAAAGAAACAAACAAACAAACAAAAAAAAAACACAAAAAAAGAAAAAAAAACACCAAAAAAAAAAAAACCCAAACAAACATGAAGTTCAAAGAAGCTGGAAATTCAGGTAAAAAATTATATAAGCTTTCCAGGTAATCCTAAGAATTTTCAGATTTCTGTACAATTTTTGATATACCATATCTTTTATTTGGAGTTAGACCTTCCTTCATAGGATTCTTCAGCAGCTTTGGAAATATTATGAATACAAGATTATTTTCTATGTATGCCATCAGAACATGTCAAGAGCTTTATATCCAACATTAATAGGTTATTCATGTCTATTTACACCTAGTAAAGAATCACTGGTTTATATGTAAAATTTCCTCTGTAATATCAAATGGCTAACTGAATTTTTTGCCAAAAAATGTTTCACATAGAAACAGAAACATATTTTTTTGTTGTTGAAAAGGCTTTTTCCCTTTCAATTCCATTATAAAAGACAAAAAATATTTCACACAATAATAATTGAATCTTTGAACACTAATCATATAAAGAGAGATTTAAACTATGTAATCTCCCTTTTGGACAGAAAAAAGCTTGTTTATTAAGAATGTATTTCTTTCCAGATTATTTACATAATCTTGTATTCAAGATACTTAGCTTATTTATGTTAAAAATGGCAATACTGATAAGGTTATCATTTAAAGATCTCAATCCTTTATGTATCCCAAATACCCTTTTTATATTTATCTGTATTGTTTTATATCATTGTCTAGGGATCTGTCATTATTGTTTAATCATTATAGTTTAAAACAAACAAAAAGAAGCAAAAACCCCAAAATAGTTGCTCCTAAGTGCAGTTCCACATAACATCTACAAAATTTTCTCTTGCAGAGGTGGAAAGTTTACCACATGCAATGTTTTAATCTCATGTAACCAGATATAGAGAGTGGACTCTGAACTGGCCACCTCAAGACCCTTTTACAACCAATGGAAAGAGGCACTTTAAGAGATTCTACTGGACTTGGCCTTAAAATTCCTCCCTTCTTCTGCAAGTACAAAAGTAGGTTTGATAATTCATCTATTTTCACACTTTTCTTCTGAACAATAAATTGGACTGGAAATATTTGGGGTTTTTACATGAAGATAAGTCTGTAGCATAGACTCTGTGACCCTACTTTAAAAATAAGTGCAAGAGAGGATTTTTTCATTTTTTAAAGGTATATTAGCTCTTAAAAATACTGTAGCAATTGCAAAATAGCTTTGCAATTTTTATTGAGAATCACTTGAAGCTATTTGAAAATGTTAAAACATACAGTAAAGACTCTATTCAACTTTCTTATTCCTAGGGCTTACAGTTATTTGAGTGCCTGAGTAAGGCTATAGGTTATGAGCTATTGGCCTTTGAATTTGATTTTTCGGGCCTTACATTTTTATCATTGCTGGTAAATAATTTCTTAAAAACACATCATATGGTTATTAAGTAGTTCTGATCTCATAAAGATGAGAATTCCACCTTTTGTGTGAAGCAATCATTTGGGATTTACAGCATTTGCTTCGAGTTTTCAGAAGCCATTCATACATAGAATTAATTTTTTCTTTTCCATTAACATAAAGAGTTCTTTTTCAGCTTCATATCACAAGGTTAAGAAGACAAGTCTAACTGTTACCCTAAAGTTGTCAGCCAACAGCAAAGTGCTTCTTTCTGAATTGGTTTTGCAAGCAGAGGCAGAAGGCTGTGGGATTGCTATTGAAACACGTCTGTGACTCCCTGTTGTGCTCAGACCACTGTAGGTCCAACAGCTGTATATATTTTCTCTTCTGAGGAGATTACAATGTACAGCAAAATTACAGCAAAAATTAAGCAAAATTACAGCAAAATTACATATATACCTCAACAAAATTTGAAGAGGCAAATTGAAATGCCGTAAAAGAAGGTGAATATTTTCTAAAAGGCACACAAGCTCATACAAACTCAGGCATCCATAGAAATTATGTCCATCTTCTGAACTCCCTTAACAGTTAATAGAGAGTGGGAGGTTGTGAGAGCATTGCAAGGAAGTATAATCCATGTTTGTGTTGATTTTATTCTTCCTTAGGTATCTCCTGACATCCATGGTTGAAAATGGGAAGCATGATATGCAGCTGTTCTTTGTATTTTAAGTGGTGACTGTAATTGGTAACCAGAAGAAAAAGACCAAATAGTCTAAATTCTGAAATAGATAACCAGAGGTGCTATTCAGTCCTTCTGGCCTTGCCTATATATTTGGCACCCCAGACAATCCCCCTCAAAGTATTAAAAACACTTCAAAAATGTTATTTACCTAAGTGTTAAGTAGCAAATACTCACTATACTCATTTCTGTCTGAAATGAAGAGCTATCACGTAGATGCAAGTTACATATCTGGATGGATGTGATCCCAGATGCCTGCAGTGGGGCAGGCAGCTTAGAGAACAATATTTGTTCTCTGCCTTGAACGTGACATTAAATAATGAAACCTGTAACACTGAGGGAGGATAAGGCTAACACTGTGCTGATGTAATGGGCCTGAGAAATAAAAGGTGTATTCCTTTAGGTGCATGAGCACTTTTTTTTTGTTTTATTGTTTTAAAACTTACACTGTAACACAATGGCAGATGTGAGGTAGCTCGGAAATAACAATTATTAGCAGGAGTAAGGAAAAACTAACAATACAGACAGTGTTCTTGGGTAAGCAGAAGTCTGGACAAATGATCTCTCATTATAAAAGCAGTAGAGCATAACAGCCTACACCTCCCAATCTTGAGCCTAGCCTGAAACTTACTGCTAAAAAAAACCAAAAAAAAACCCAAAAAAAACCCCAAAAAACCCAAAACCAACAGATATTGTTGAAAAAAAAAAATTCCAATCCATTATCAGATCTAAGATTGAACACTTTCTTGATATTGAACCTGAGATGCTGAGATGCATTCTGAAAGATAGGAGAAGTGTTCAGGTCAGCCAAGCTCTTACTATTTCTTCGAAAGAAAATTGTCTCATTTCAGGAGAAATTCTTGGAAACAATTCTGAAAAAAAGAAAGATTGGAGAACAAATTGCATCTCTTGCAGAAGTAGAAGCCTGTAAGAGTGAAAGACTCTGCCCTGGAACATGGATAACAAGAAAAAACTTTGATTAAAAAGGACGGTTTGTCTTATTACACGGACAATGATTTTGACCTAAAGATTTGATTGTTGTTTGATATCATTAAAGAGTTGATGTTCTTCTGTTTGTTTTATGGCTTACATTTAATATGCCACTTAATGGACCTGCTGATTATACCTGTATGGAATGCATGAGGTTATTTTATGTGTACCTGAAGTGCATTATGGCCACTTACTGGCACTTAGCAGTATTAGCTGCCTCACTATTACTAATATTGACCTTTAGCTTCATGTTATGAAGAACTGAGGAATTGCCAAGACTCATTTTTTTCCTTACAAAATAAAGAACAATCTGTTTCAATAGTTGCACTTCCAAGTGCAAATTTAGCTTCAGTGTCCTCTGTTACCCCGAAGTTACACACTGCAAAAAAGCATGTGCTTGCAAATATAGTCCAAAAGGAGATTTATTATCAACTCTTCCAAGGTGTGTATTTAGTTGTTGTTTTAATTCTCCCTTGCACGGGTTGTTTACTACTAGTAGTAGTATGAGTAGTATTAGTATGAAATAGTGCTTATCTGTGCCTCCTGAGATTTTGAGGGCAATCTGGTGATGGATTCTTTGGTTTAGATCACAATCTGAAACATTCAGACTGGAACCAATCATATGCAAATCCCTAAACTTATTTTGGAGCAACGCCCTTGCTAAACAGTGGCAGCATTTGGATTTTACGAAGCTCTTAGCCGTTGCTTAATTCTCTTTTTCTCCCTCTTTAAAAAGCAGAGTAAAGTATCAGTAGCACAAACCAGTGCAGGTCATCTGTTCTAGAATTGAGATACTATAGCATAAAAGATTATATAATATACTGCACCAAAGGAAAGGTACTGGGAAGGAGAAGCCTGTCCTTTTACTTGACATGACTCTTATAAAGTATATTTTTATCGTAAAAGCTGATTGAAATTTCTTTTTTTTTTTTCTCACACTACAGTATTCTATTTTATTACAGCCTATCTTTTTAAATGGGTATAGATTTTACTCAATTGACTGCCCATAGTCATCTGTTGCCATTTTAGATATTTATTCTTGATGTCTTGTACTAGTTTTGTACAGGATAGAGTAATTTTATTCCTAGTAGTTTCTATGGTGCTATGATCTGGATTTATAATAAAAACAGTGTTGATAATGGAAGGATGTTTTAGCTACTGCTGAACAGTTCTTACACAATGTCAAATTCTTGTTTATCACATCTCCCCACCAGTGATGGGGATGGCGATACATTGCCAAGCAGGGATGGGGTGACATAGGACAGCTGACCTCAACAGACCCAAGGGTTATCTCATACCATATGGCATCATGCTTGCTAAATAAAACCAGGGCATGAAGGAGGAAGGGCAGACGTTGGGAGTGATGACCTTTGTCTTTCCACATCACCATTACATGCCGTGGAAGTCCTTTTCCTTGGGAGTGGTTGAATGCCTGCCTGCCTGCCCATGGGAAATGGTGAATTAATTATTTTTCTTTTTGCTCTGTTTGTGTGCACGATTATTGCTTCAACTCTTAAAATGTTTTTAACCCCAGCCTATGAGTTTTCTAGCTTTTACCCCTCTGATCTTCTCCTTCATCCCACTGTAGAGGGTGAGCAAGAAGTTGTGTGGGGGTGAGCTGCAAGTCCAGAGCTAAGTCACAGACCCATGCAGAGGACACATGCTTTTTTGTGGTGACACATAATGCTTGTAGTAGTACCTGGATGTTAAACAGGACAGATTTGAGCATTTCAAGTGTAATTTCCAGATGTGGAAAACTGAACACCCTATGTGCTTGGCCTGTGTTCAGAGAAATTAAAAATTCTGGCTTGCTTTAGTCTGACCATTATATCTTTTCAGATGCTTCGCAGAAGGCTTCATGTCAATAAATAAACAAATCCTGTAGCAAATTATGAGGGGAAAAAATCCCAAAACAACAAAATAATAACAAACAATCACACAGTAATTCCATATGATTATCTTTTTTGACATTTAAATTGTATATTCCTTAAGGAGTGACTCATCTCTGTATCATTTGGGTTAGGACATGGGTTCTCAGAGAAAAAAAAATTGTTTTCAAATTGAGTTTACTTAAAATGAAATCCTGATTTGGGGGTGGGGGAGGAAGGGGAAGGAGGAGTTGGTCATGCTTGTATGCACCCAATTTCCAAATGTACACTTCTAATTGGTTTTGCACAGCTCCTGGGTTAGGCAAAGGTCTCAGATAGCAGGATACTCATTAAACTGTTATTTGACATTTTTTCCTCTGAAGAAAATAAGGAGGGGGAAATCAAAATTGTAACCTTTGTTAGTAAATAGCAATGAAAATTCTGGGAAACAGCTTTTAAAATAATTGGTACAGTATGTTGATGTTTAGAAGAGAAAGGAAGCAAAAAACTCCTAAAGAGAAATGTTAAATGCTGAGATACATACACTTTTTTATTTTCTTGTGAATGGTCTTGGACTGTGAGAATGCTAATAACTAATAATTTGCATTGTCTAGTAATTTTTCATCTGTGTACTTTTATTTTGGCAATAGAGGTCCAGGGAGACATACAGAACTAAAATCTAATAAATATCAGCAAGACTTAGGATGTATGTTTTCCTCTTTTTATGTAAGAATTATTTGTGTAGGAATGTTGTTGGACTTTAAAATCTTTACAGGTATCACCTTTCCACTTATATCTGTGGGCTTAGAGTGAAAGTATCTTTGCTGGTGTTAGTTTAGTATGCTCCATTATTTGACACAAACGGGTCATAAAGCAAAGGGTCATCAAAGTATATTTATTCATATTCTCTTACCCAACTCTGCCTGAAGGAACTCCACTGCACTATCAGCAAGAACACCAGAGAATTTCAGGTCAGAGATGTTACACTTCTCCTCCTGTTCCTTCTTCCTACATGCAGAGTATTCTAAACTGGATTTAAACAAATTTGCTGTTTGAACTGTCAGATTAAATGGTATTCCATGATTCTGTAGTCAGTATCTTAAGGACAAACATATGTAGAACACCCTCATAGCTTATACCCCTTGTTGTTCTAAACTAACAAGTGCAAACTGAGCTGCCTGAATTTAAAAAGAAAAGAAAAGAAAAGAAATGGCAGCCAGGCACACACAATGTTTCAGAATATCAAAATAGTCTAGAATATCTCCATCCTTCCTTTGGTTCACATTTATTCTTTGCCATTTGTGGCAGTCTTCCTCAGAAGTAACATCAGAGGTAGTTATGTACACCAAAGAATGAAATATTAAGTAAAGGACCCTCTTAGTTATACACTCTTTTAAACACGAGGCTGCAGAATTTAACTTATGTTTCATATGTTTAATACAAAACTAATCTAAGATATATTTCACCCATCATAAATTTTCTTTAGGTGTTCTCCTGCAGTTCAGGATTGAGGATACTACCTATCAACAAAATTTCTTTATCAGAAGCACAGTTATTCATGACATTTTGCATAGAAAAGCGTATAAATAGGAAATTAACTACCATTTTAGGTCTTTCACTGGAGTGTTAAGACTTCAGCAGGTGCAATGTGTATCTAGGATAGATTTTATTTACAGCAATGTACAATGCTTCTCTGGGATGGCCATTATCTGTATGAATACACCTAATGGCAGCAACAGTTGAGAAGATATTGAATTACATGACTGAATTAATTGTATCAGTAAATTAATTTTTAATTCTAGTCATATGTTGTATGGGCAGTCAAGGGAACTGCATAGCCACTCGTATAAGTCAGCTTTTGGGTTTTTTTGTTTATTTGTTCTAAAGGCAGAAATTGACACTCTTTTGTAATAAAGCCAACCTGCATGAATCTTGGATACACTGAACATTTATTTGCTATTTCTTCCATAATCTACACTAGGAAGAAAAATAAAATTATGGTTTCATTTTCATAGTTTTCCTCTGGCTCTGAGGTGTCTTCACGTACATTCCAGAGAGTTACTACTTTGTTTCCAGGTATTACCATCTGAGACACTGTACCAGAGCATTGGAAAACCTGGCTCCAAAATTACCTCTATTATTCACAAGGAAAAATAGTTTTCTTTCTGTCTCTTTGACAGGAATTCCTGGAAGCCAAAGTTACCTGGGTTTTTAAAGCTTAGTCTCAGCTTACGAGATATCTAGATAACTGTAGGCATGATTAGTGATTCTCAGATGAAGTATCTGTACATTCAAAATGTTGGCTATATCTACAGAAAAAGAAAATATAGTAACAAAACCTCAAAACCTAGTATTGTTTGAAAACTGCTTTTGAAAAAGAAGTGAGATACAGTCACCTAAAATTCATGTCTGACTATCTCTAAGTGAAGTGTACATATTATCAGACACATATTAGTTAAATTATTGCAATTGTTCAATTAATTATGAGGAGTTTTATTGAATTTCAGATTGTTTAGGATATAGTAAATACTTTAAATCCATACCTTATTAGATTTCATTAATAAAATTCAATTTAAAAGTAAAAAAATTAGAAAACTGAATGGGCACAGCTGTTAAAAATAGCATTTTCAAAAACATAAAACACCATAGCCTATGATAATGCATATTACACATTGTCTAACATCTATGGTCAAGACAGCATCATAATAAGAACACTCATGCTTTATTAAAAAAAAAAAAAAAAAAAAAAAAAAAAAAAAAGTTAAGTGTTTTCTATCCTGAATTCATATGTCTTCATTTTATAAAATCATCTTCAGATTAAGAAGTCTCACATCACTGGTTTTCTGTGAAAAAAATTCCTCTGAGTCTGCCTGTCAGTGTCCTAAAAAAGTAACCTATGACCGTTCCTCAGTTATTCTGGGAAATCAGTATATTTATTCAGCTTCACAAGGGAAGTTTTATTAAAGATATTAATCTAGGAAAATGCCCAAACTCAGAAAGTGTAAAGTTCATATCACCTTCAGAAATTAGCCTAAGCTAAAATGTCTGGGATCCCTTAAAATCAGCAGACAGAGGTAGGCCGGAGGTCTATCTTCTGCTTCCAGGTTCTTTTATTTTCTGGAGCTTGATTTGCATCTGGAACACTCTCCTGACCAGACTCAGGTCAGGATCTCACTGCTTTCCTTTTTAACACATTGACATCCTAGCAGATATATGCAGCTTAAACTGAGAGCCTACATTCAAAATGGATAGAGCCAAGTAATCATTTACCAGACTACAGAACTGAAGATTATAAAGACCTCAAACACCCATCTGATTATTTCCTTAAAAATGAATAAGAAGAATTTGTTAAGAATCAAAACTGCCTCAAACATCTATTAAGGGGGTTTTTTTTGGTACTATACTTATAAATGCCCAGAAAAGAGATCCCATTATGTTCTTTGGAAGACCAGTTTTGTGCACAAAACCTTACCATTTCAAAAGTGCTAAATTCTAATTTAAAATTTCTTCTTTAAAAATTAAGCCAATTTATCTGTTCCAGTGACCATGAAACACAATGGAGACTATGGGAAAAAATGCTTTAGTGAGAGACTTCTTTTATGTATTTCTATTCATTTCTTTTTTTTCCTTTAAAATAACTTTCCTTTTATATAAATTTTTCATGGAGACTATATTATTCTTGTGGGTGTCCACTGGGCTCTCTTCTGTTTTCCTTTATCCTTAAACTATCTTCCCTGAAACTGGAAGGAGTACTGTAGCTGAGGCCCTTATCAGTGTTGAATAGAGTAGAAAAGTTTATTTCAAGTATCTCATTTACAATTTTATTTCTTTAACCGTAGAGAAAAAAGGATTTAGTACATATCAAGACAGAGCATACAGCATGGTAATAGCCTGTGTACTAGATCCATTCAGATGGGTTTCACCCAAGGCTTAAACGAGAAAATATTTTAAAGTAGCCTAAGCAGAACTTTCTACTGCACTTTCAGATGCTAAAGAGTACTTTTGGGCACCTTTGCAAGACCTTTGGTTCTTTAACTACAGTCATACCTTCCTTCTAAGGGCAGATGACCTTTGAAACAATCATATTTTTCCAGTTCAATTTCATACAGTTATAATGTTATTTAAAAATTCTAATCTATAAAAAAACCCAAAAAAACCCCAAACAAACAAACAAAAAAAACACAAAAAACCCCCAAAACAAACAAAAAACCAACCAACCAAACAAAAAACCCACAACAAAAAACACTCCAAAACTTTAATCCTTGATAGACACACAATTTTACTGTAGAGGAGTTTTTCATTCCCTGTACTTTTAGTATACATTATGAACTTTTCATTCTCTATATTCTAAGTATTTGAAACTTTCTAGTGCCCTTTGATAATGTAGGTTCTTTTTTTTTTCCTGCGCTGCTGGAAAAGCAACAGACAGCAAGCTGACCAGATAAGAGAGGGATTTTTTCAAGCAATACAGGCATATTAGAATTTTTTGCATTCTCTATAGATAGTTTTCTAAAAGCTCTTCCAAAGTTTACTGCATAGCATACAATTATTTTCAGGTGTTCATTTCTGCACAGCTTGTTCTGCAGATGTCAATAGAAAACATGTGATTTTACTCATCCTAAACTCTTATTTAGATGGATATTGTTAAGTTACTATTTTTCATAAATTTCTCAATGTATTTCTTCTCTGCTTTTTATCTTCTGAAAGTCTGAGTGCTTTTCTAAAGATAATGGGTACACCACATTGAGGACCAAGGTTGTGTCTGTCAAAGGAAAAAGCAACTACCATAAAATGTAAAATGTAATCATTAAGGAACAGTACAAACATACCTAACAAAAAAAAAAAAAGCCCAGCTGCCAATATTACAGCTGTGAATTTCTGCTGCTTGTGGACTAGGCAAAACATTTTCTGAAAGATAGATGAGAAATGTGTGCATACGTAGAGAGTAACTTGTAGCCCAAAGGTCTGGCAAATACAGAGTCAATTTTTTTACAGATGCTGATGCTTCCTTAGTCTGAATTTCTGCTGGGTCCTACAAGTTCAAAGGGGGAATATTTGCTGCACACAGATATCAGAGATATGCATCCACCACCTGCCTGAGCTCAGGATGTACATTTGGTGAGCACGGAATGAGCCACCCACATTTGAATCACTGCTGGAAGGCGAAAGTAGCCATTTCTTATCACCTCTGCAGAAGTTCTTGGGCATAAATTACCTCAGACACGAAAATTATATTTAAGAGTACTCAGACAGCATAATCTCTGGATACTGAAAAGATAAAAACTATATACATCCTGAAAGTGTACTTATAAAAATTAAATTAATTCTGGTTACCACTTAAAAGGTTTCCTCACAGCTAGGAAGATATTAATGCCTCTTTTACAAAAAATGAGAGTAAACCACTTATTCCTAATTTAATAGTAAAACTGAAACTACTTGTTTAAATCAAATGAAATTTTGAAAGCTGGGATTATAGGGTCTCCAGAAATCATTAATTTGAGGTAAGGGTTAAAACCTATTAGGTTACCTGACAAAAAACAACTGGCTACACACAAAGGAGCTCAGAATTCCAGTGGCAGGAGGGACACCCCAAATAATGCCCTGCTGAACTATTCCAAGGTGTCTCACAAGGGGCCATCAGCTTGTCAAAGACCCATCTGCAGAAATCAGAGAAGCAATGAGAGGCACAATGACAAGTTGGAACCCAGACTAAGGCCTCCTGAGAACAAACACTCCACAGAGGTCTCTACCAGGGCTGTCCCAGGAGAACCTCAGTCCCATTTTACAGACATGGAAACCATCATGAGGAGTCTTTGGGCATCACAGAATTATGGAATAATTAAGGTTGGAAAAGACATCCAAAATCATTGAGTTCAGCCTTTGACCATCACCTTGTCAACTAGACCATGGAACAAAGTGCCACATCCAATAATTTCTTGAACCTCCAGGCATGGTGACCTAATCACTTCAGTCCATTCCAACGCTTAAAAACCGTTTCCATAAATAAATTCTTCCTAAAGTCCAACATGAACTTCCCTCGGTGCAACTTGAGGGCGTGGCTTCTCCTCCTGTCACTGGTTACTAGGGAAAAGAGATTGATCTCCACCTTGTTATAACCTCCTTTCAGGTGGTTGTAGAAAACCCACGAGTCTCCTTCTCTCCTTCTCCACGAGCTCCAACCCGAGCTGTCTCTGCCACTCTTCATATAACTTGCTCCCTTCACCATCTTCATTGCCTTTCTCTGTATTTGCTCCATCACCTCAATGTATTTCTTGAAATGAAGAGCCCAAAACAGACACAGTACACCAGTGCAGAAACACAATCACTTCCCTGGTCCTTCTGGCAAAACTATTTCTGATACTAAATCAAGCCAGAGTGGCTCTTTGGATAACCATTCAAACTAATGGGGTTGTTACCTAGGAGTGTAAAACCTAGAGGTTTCCTTGTGGGTAAAAAACAGTTCAGCATGACATAGGACTTGGTCTGGGATATTTAGAGAAGGCAAGTAATGAGGAGGAACAAAAGTGAGAGATTTACCTGACCTTGGGAGGAAGAAATGTGAATAGAAATCAAATGGAATAAAAAGGGATGTTTATTTGTCTGTCTATGTCTTGCACATAACCACCACAGTTCATCTTACCTTCTTATTAAATTCCTTTCTAATTCTTTTATGTGAATTTTGAGGGTTCTCTACTCAGTTCTCTACTCACTCTGTGAATGTGGGAATGGGGAAGGGGATCAGGGGTGTATGGTGATGTGTGTTCAGAGTCAGAGTAGGAGACACAGGTATGTCTGTGAGCTAGCAAGAGAAACAAGTATAGGTGTACAAGGAAAATGTGAGATCTCTAACAATGGTCAAGAAAATGTAGCTGGGAAGAGGCGGACAGATTGGTCTCTGAGGGTCAGCCTTTATGTTCATGAATTAAAGCGCAGAGACACTCACTATTGAGACCAAGGAAGTCCTCATCAATTGTGTATGTCTGCAATGGTCTATACCAACAAAGGGAGTGGGATTACAGCTTCAGCAGCTTGATGGCAGCAGCTGGTGAGACTTCATGTGGTCCATGAACACTTACTCAACAGAGTGTCTGATCCCAGCTGCTGAAAAGATCCACACTGTTCCTGTGTATGTATCTACTGTCATCAGTGGATCCCCATCTCTCTGACAGAGAGGAAGAAGGATGAGGGCGTTGACAGTTTCTGTGTTTTTGTGGCTGATGTGTGTGTGTGTGTGATCTGTGTGCCTGTGTGTATATGGATATACACTGTGTATGTGTGTGCTTGATGTGTGAGCCTGCTGAGAACACATCTGGAGGCTCACTGCTGGTCAGACCTGGGGATACTGGAGTACATCTGGCTCACCTCTCTTCCACTGTTAAATATATTTTCCTCTAACAGAAACTACACTATGTAGATAAATCAGGGAAAAAACAACAGAAGTAAAGAAAAAGCATCAGGAACTAGAGCTTTTGATGCCCTTTCACTCAACCCTGACTCATATGCTATTTTCTAGCAAGAATTTTATTCTTGCGTTTACATTTGTCAGAAATGACAGATGACACAGTATGTCAGGTCTCCATGATCCCCTTTGTTGTGGTAGTTCTTGTAGCTTACACAAAACTGTTTTGTTAGAGAAATGTTAGGACAGAAATATTCCACATGCATCTGTGAAAAAAAAAAGCCAAACAGTGTTTAGCTTTCCATTACTAAGTTACTGAAAACATTTCAAACAGAAAGAGACAAGCAAAAGTTACAGATGTAAAGAAAGATACATTGAAGTTTTTCAAAGTTTCAGAGGACTTGTTTCTACTAGGAAGAAAGAGTTTTTAGATATTAAGAATTTCTCTTCCCCACCTCATCACCTGCCTGCAATCTAGACTTTGTTTAAATCATCTTAAATTTAACTTATTTTTGGTCAGAATTAGGAAAGTCTTATTTGGATGAATAGGAGACTTAGAGACAAGGCATGGACACTAGAATTTGATTTTCTTTTCTCCTTGATTTCTTCTTTGCCATGTTCTGGGTCATTGCGACACAACACTTGAAAAACTCATCTCACAACATCTCACGACCCGCAGCACGTAGTCACAGACATTAAAATGTAAGAGCAGCACTCAGAGGCAGACAGATGTATCATAGACTTTGTTTTTTTAAACACTTTGAATGAAAATCCATAAAAGTAGTAATTGCGTGTTGTGTTTGTAGCAGCAACACAGAGATCCTCCAGACATGCAGGGTGTAGAGCTGGGCACCAGGAGCGCGCTCCAGAGCAAGTTCACTTTCATCTGCATGGCTGCAAGGCAGTTTGTGTCCCTGGATCTCAGGACTTGTGTATGGCACCCTGTTCCTCTGCCATCCAGCAGCTACACTGATACTGCTCATCACTGTCAGGACACAGGTTCTTAAGCACAGACTTTATGTGCAGGAGCACAGTCCTAAATGGTTTTGGGTGGTATACCTGTGCTAAACCACACACATTCAGCTAAATCGTTTAACCTTTTTGCACTCCTCAAAACAAAGTTAAAAATCCATCTCTTTGGGGGGTCTTTCACTGAATTCCTAGACTAGGAATCAGCAGGGGCATATTACAAAGGGAAACTGAATAGTCTGCTGTCACCTGTCTCAGACAATTCAGCTTTTTTTTTTTTTTCTGTGGTAGAAAGAATTTAATGAATGAGATGAAGAGATCATTCAGCTGCAGGACTGCTGAAGATTGTTTCAGTTATAATAAAATTATGAAGTCTGTGTCTTTTGGCTTACTTATAAACCTTTCTGAGCACAAGAAGAACAAAAGGAAGTAAAGTCAGATCCATGACTGCAGAACTAGGTCTACTAAATGCAGCCTCTATGTGTTGCCTTCCTTTATTGGAGCTATAGAAAGAACTCTCTTTTGATAAGAAATAGTACTTACACAAGTAAACTTACCATGTAAAGAGACAAAATAGTCATGGGAAAATATTAGTTCTGTTTTATCGGTAGAAAATCCAGAGCAAGTGACTTTTTTCCTATCTGTATTCCACACCTAAGAAAAAAAATCTCATTTGCTTCAGCCTACAGATTCATCTGTTTTGTCCAGAGACAGAAGGGTATAGGGGTTTATATCATCTATCCAGTTCTTCTGATTTGGCCCAGAGTACTTCCACAAACTCCTTTTTGGAACAGTACATCTGCAGCATATGTCTCACATGCCAGACAGAAACTCAAAGGTACTGTTTAGCCAGGATAATCGCTGAACAATTAAGCAGATAGGAAAATACTCACTGGAGTGTATTAAAGATTTTGTAAAATGACACTGTAATCCCAACTAAAACTCTACAAAATAAAGTCCAATATATTACTGTTCTGGAGAATAATGACTCTATATCTACTAGAGCTAAGAGTGTAATTTATCAACATTAGCCTTGATGGGGCATCCAGTGCAGTGTGATTGATTTAAATGTGTAGATTTTTAATGTTTTGAACAGGTGGCTAACTTAAAACAACAGTTTAAACTTTTATAGCATCTTATCATGCTGAGGCAGCTCATGGTGTTTTACAATGACATTAAAATTAAAATTTAATCTATCCTGCAGAGTTAATAATTAGCTAATGTCAGTTAAAAGTCAATGAAAACAAATCAGCCTTAAACATAGGCTGAAAAAAAGGAGAAAATAGGGATCTCCTGATGTCAAGAGGCAATGAGTTCTGCCAAGCAGATGCATGGCAGTGGAAAGAGCAAGGACCCTAAGTGACATTTGAGAGGGGCTAAAATTTTAAAAGATTAGGTTTTATCTTGGCTGCCAGGCCATTTTATGGCTTCATTCACTTTTTGATTTATATAGCACTGTAACAGTCCTTGGGGATGGGGTCAAGAGGTAAGTGGCCTATCTTTCAGCAGTCACTGAGATTCCACTTTTACTCTCTAGCCCAGTGCATTCCACATTTGTTTCTGCAAAGCAACACAGTGACAAAAATTTTGTAAAGATTCCTCAGCATCTCACAGCCAGTTACTTGGATTTGAATTACTTCAGTTTAAATCCCACTTAAACAGTAGAAACACAATCCCCTGACCTCTATGTTTTACAAGGAACAGGTGCCTGTTATTTTGAGAGGAGGGACGTGTTGCATTAGTGCAGGAGAGGTTTCTGAGTTGTAAACCTGGTCTGACGTAAGTGCAGGATTTAAGTCTTGACCTTCTCTATTATAAAAATCTTGCACAGCATGCCGTCTGTTCTCAATCCCATCTAATCCTTCTTGTGCATTCTATAGAGAGTCAAGGTATTTTACTAAACGCTATGGATTGTACTTAAGAAATGAGTTTTGTTTCTGCTTTGAACTAGTCATTGGTGATGCATTTCATTCTCTGTAAACTACTGAGAGATCCTAGGAAACTAGATCCCCAAGAACGTGTTGTGAGAGTTAGTGTTACAAGGTCTCCTTGCAATCCAGCCTCCAAGTCTTTTCCTTTTTCACCTGTAAAAAAAAAAAAAAAAGGGGAATCATAGTTTTTTTCATTCCTTATTGGTCTGATTCTTACTCTCATCACAACAATTGCCTACTACTTTCATGAAGCCAGTTAACTACCTTTAGGCTTGGTTAAAATTTCAAGGAAAAGGTGAGAATATAGCATGTTATCCTGCATTTCGTATCTTAATCCAGCTAACAGATGTAATGAAAGATGACAGTATGGTTACTCACATGTATATTCCCAGAACATCTGGACAATTTGCTTTTACTCCTTGTTGTTAGGTGTGCTAGCCCAATTAAGCCATCACAGGTGTGTTACAGATCTGTCAATTCTTGAACATTGCAGGTGTAGCTCATAGAGTTCACTTGTACTCCCACGTTCTTCTGTGGCTGGCTGCAGCTGCTCATGGAGAGCAGAGTGAAGCACTACCAGATCCTGCTTGCTGTTCACTGAGCAAAATAGAGGCAGGCAGATAAATGACGATGCTGCCAACTCATGGAGGTGCATGTTCACAGCCCCCCATGTCGCCCTGCTGCAGGTTACTCCCACACTACTTTTCCTACTTTCCAGAAAGAAGAATGTGTTTCAAGCACATGCACAAAGAAATCTGGGAAATGCTCTGTATTTACAAATTCTAAAATCCCACTATAATTCATCACATAGGCATATGTTGGACAAGAAATATCTGTGATAAAAAAAAAAGTGATTTCTATTTATTCAGCAAAGTTGCAAATATATGAGTATCTTATGGATTAGTGCATATATTAGCAGGAAAATGCATGCAAAAGTATGTGCTGAAGAGACAGTCCTCTGATTCTTGTCAAGCTGCCAATATGGACATTAGTCTTGTAAAATTTGGGCACCCTGTAGGGTTTTTATATGTCGTCCTAAATACCTAGTTAGTATTATAAAAATTAACTGATAATAAGTTCAATTAAGTCAAGAGAGAGATTGTATCTGTGAAGTCTCTGATGGCAAGATCTTTGCAAAAGGAGACAGCTATTCAAGGGAATATCAAAGAAGATACATGAATGCATAATTAAGGGGTGACAGAGGTCAGCAATTAACACTTGGACATTTGTATTTCTTTCCTCAGGACAGGACAGTAGAACCAGAGGAGAAATTAAGTTTAAATCTGACACAGGAAGAGGACAAAAATACAGTTAATTTCAGTTGTGCTTTAAAAACTATTTTAATATGCATTATATTCCTTTTGTATCATTCATTAGTGAACTGAAAAGATACAGATATGTATTTATCACTAAAGCATATACAGAGCAGATGATCTTTATATGTGATAATTACAAGGACAAAATAAGTCTTAACATATTAAACGCCTTAAGTACTATTTGCAGGTACTTGTAGTTTGGAAAGATATGTATAGCAGGAGAGTTTGTTATAATTTAAAATGCTTATTAAATGTCAGTAGTTCTAATAAGTGATTGATATCTAATTAATGTGTCATATGTGATAATTTTTAAATGTTAATGAATGCCTAAAGACTTAATAAGTGCTGCTTGACCTATTAATTATGTTAGACAAAAAACTTACAGTAATTGTTTCCTAAATGAAATGCTTAAATAAAGTGTTTAAAGTGTTACCATATGATGCTAACATGGTGGCAGACTGATTTTATTTAAGCCTGTGATTCAGGGATAACCTTTGAACTTCTGCTTCACACATTCATGTAGAACAGAGTTGCTCTATTTCCAGTTTCATTGAAAGATTTACTGCCCTCTTCATTCTTTTGGAAGTGAGAAATTAATACTGTGGGGCAGACCCTGCTGTAATTTAGCCAGGCACAGCAGAAGTGTTGCCTTTTGTGCCTTTCAGAGCGGATCCGTCCCTGGTGGCGCTCAGCTTGAGGTCTGGCCCTTGTTACCTGCTGAGCAGGCTGGCAATGGTGATATATTCTGGGGTCCATCCTCCCCTCAGAGGGAGACGGGATCTAAGAAAGATGCAGTCGTTAAGCAAAGAGAAGGAGACAAAGTGTGGCCCAGTGATTACTCATTATAAAGGATGGAGGGCTGCTTCACGGATTTCCAGGTGGCTGGAACAAAGCACTACCACATTTTAAAGATGCTATGCCCTATTGTTTCTCACTCCCTCTGTAACAAAAGCATAGAATTTCCTTCCCATGCCAGTGCTTTGAAATTTAAATCATTAAGCATTGTAAGGTGTTAATATGCTCTGATAGCTGTGAGCCAGAAAAGACATCACAATTTCTTTATAACTGCAGAGGAATAAAGTGATTACTGTTAGCAGAGTATTCATGGAAAGCTTGTGAGTCTTCACAGATTTATATTTATAATGTTTATATATGCATGCATATTTTATCAACTTGATTAATAAGTAATATGATTTGTATCTAAATATATATATTTAATTTATTTGATGCATAACTTATGAACATTTTCATCTTTGTATCTAAAGTTTAATAGAAAAAAGGTCCTAATTTTCACTTTCATTTTAAAACAACTTTATCTGGAATTTTTATTTTAAGTTAAAATTGAGAGCAATTTTTAAAGAACAGTTCCAGGGTTCCGGAAGACTATACTTTTCAGGTACTTGTTTAGTCAGTAGGTGCTTTAAATGATAAAAGATATGGTAAATATTTGGAAGATATTTGTCTTTTGTCTGCTGTTCAACAGAAATTCCATGTTACGACTTTTGTTTCTTTTAATCTTGCCTAACATATGTGTTCCCCATTATTGCCATGATGTTTGACGGAGCTATTTCAGCTAACTCTTTACAAAGGTTCTATATACTTTCTCGAAAGCACAGAAAAAAAAAAATATTCAGATGAGCTACCAAGAACAGTTTGTCTTTCTCAAGGTTTAAGTTCAAAGATGAGCAGTTTCCTGTGTAGGTGCTGTCCTTCATTATCTATGGAATGTACTAAAAAGAGTGCAGCCTTTGAGGCCCATATTCAGGTATTCTGACTTGTGTATTCAGGCACCATGCCCCAGTTTATAAAGCTCTGACCTTGAATATCCACCAGTGGTAAGCACCAGTGCTAGAAAATCATGTTGGAACTGTACTCTGATATATGGCAATTCTCACTTTTTTAGCATAACATGAACTATGTTGGGCAGTGAGGGGGAAGGATTAGTTATAAAAGTTTTCTAGGTGTATGAAAGATGTTTATTTACCTTATTATGATACTGCAAGATAGTTCTTTACAATCATAGCTCTGAAAATATTTTGTCTCCTAGAGTGCTATTGTGCATTGGCTTTCATACAAATTTCCCTTTCATTGTCTACAATTTCTTTATAATTACTCTTGATATAATACCTCTTGACATTCAGAATACTTTATTGCCAAGGACAATATTGTAAAGGGAGGAAGGAAGGAAGGAAGGAAGGAAGGAAGGAAGGAAGGAAGGAAGGAAGGAAGGAAGGAAGGAAGGAAGGAAGGAAGGAAGGAAGGAAGGAAGGAAAACTGGAGTATTTTCAGCAAAAAGGTAGTAGAGCTGAATTTCAGATTGACTAGAGGCAGACTCATGAACTAAGCTATCTAAGTTAAAAATTAACAGCTCTGAACATTTTTGTGTTCTTTAGTCCACTAATCGGTATTTTTAGAGAGGCCAATGAAATTTATTCCTGTCACTTGTGTGCAGAATGATCAGAACTTTTTAGGATTTTAGCAAAGACTAGGTTTCTCACATTTATTGTCTCCCTGAGAGAAATGTAGAGGTGTCAGTGACTTTCATGGCAAAGTATTGCAATCAGGAATCTCTAGTAGGACCATCAGCAGCTACGACAGTTACTAATGGAAAGAAACAATTCCCTAGTTCACTAAAGAAAAAAAAAAAAATTGTTCATTTAAGGTAAGAATGATTTATGATCTTAACATTCCCTAGGTCCCTGTGAGTTGCACAAGTTTAAGTAAGAAGTAGCTCCACTTAAATCCCTCAGTTTACTTTGGATAGGTTTGATCTAAGTTAGCTAAGAATTAGAATCCCTAAAAAGTGTTCTCTGTGGTGATATGGACTGAAGGAGGATTTTCTTGGGGTCCCTGCTTAGTGAATAGACAGATGCCTCCAGCTGATGGAAGAGTATAGAATGTGAATATAGTCTGTAAAGGAAAAGAAAGATCAGGGAGAGGTTGTTTTGTTTTGTTATTTTTTGTTTTTTTTCCCCACAGCTAACTAGAAACCAGTAAAATAAAGAAGTAATCAAGTTTTGTTTCTGCCCCCTATGGCTTTCTGCAGCCTGAAACTGCCACAAAGGCTGGATGCAGACATGCAGTGCCACCTCTCTGCAAGGATAACTTGTTCCTGATGTCTTTGTACTACGGTGTGCAGATGTTTGTGCTAGCTTACACCTACACACTGCATTCCAGAAGTCAGCAGTTACACAGACCAGGGTATGAGTTAGTTTCATAGAAAACTATATAGGTGCAGTGGGACCAGGATAAGGCAAGCCACTGTGTATCTCAAAAGTAGGTAAGGAAATACCATGGGATGTCTGGATATTAAAATCTTCTCAGAGGTTCTGATATATGAATGGAAGTAGCAGTAACATAGTGGGTAAAGGAAAAATGCCATTATGAGAAAGGGTGAACCTTTTCCCTTCCTTGCTAAGTTTCCATCCACTAATGAAAACCAATAACATGTTTAACAACTGTAACTCTGCTAAAAATTTGGGCCCATAAATGTAGGTTTTTTAAAAAAAATAACTAGTTTAAATGCTATGTACTACTTAAAATGACATGCATTTTGCCTCATGACTGACATAAGTAATAATTATTGGATTGTTTTCACTGCTCTTAGTGGGATACTAAGGTTGGAATAGATTTTAGGGCTGAACGTGTTGATAAGAACATTGTTCAGTGATTTTGCTGCTGACTGTTTTGGTGTTCATGATTTTTCAAGTGTGCTACATAATGAAGCAGGTCTGAAAGCCTTGTGTGCTTATTGGATACATGTGAAGTTATTTGAAAATAGGTCAAATTATGTTTGGCTTATGGCCTACAAACAGTGGAGGGGTGAAGATAAACACTCTGTTGTGGCCAATGCTCCCAATTCAATTGTGAAGCCTATTTAATAGGCACTATATGTGCAACAACTGAAAGGTGAGTTAGTTGGTAAACTCAGCAGATTTGACACAACTTGAGCTATTAGCATCAGTTAAATGAGTCCATAATATTTGACTGTCGGCAGGCTTAGGAAGTCATAATGAAAAATATTTCCAGGCTTCCTTTGGCTGCTTAGGACTCCTCATGTCATTTTGGGGGAAAATAAAACAGTTTGAGGGTTGCAGCAGAGGTGCAAATATTATTTTCCAAATTGTAGAACTAAATAAATTTCAAGTGGAAATATTAGAAATCAGTGGAATAATTGTTTGTATGTAGATGATCTAAGGATTTAGTCTTTGATAAAGTAAGCAAAATATGCATAATTGGGCAAAAGTCTCTACCAGCAAAGTGCACAAGCAAAAAGACAGTCAGGTTTCTTTGGTTATACTTGTTGATCTAGCACATCTGACAGGTAAGTAAATAATTAATTAACAGTCACTAGCTTAAGCTTAATATGGTTTGGTTTGGGGTTTTGTTCATTTGGAAATCATAGGCCTCATTTCTGGGTTGTTAGTGCTTGTTTGTTTGTGAGGGGCAGGGTTTAATTGAGTTTAAACCCTGAGAGATGTAGCATAGAAATATCTCCCTATGCTTTCTGCTGGCTAAACTCGTTGGAGTAACGTACAGAGCATGATGAGCACAGACAGGAACACATAAAGCAGAGGCTATCTTTGTACAGAAGGTGACCAAACTGGATGGATGGATGTATTGTCTATGCTATAGAAGGCACATGACAAACATTGAATTCAAGTAAGACATAAATGATTTAGATCTTTCACTAACTTACAGAACGTAGTACCTAGTAAGGAATTATGGAAAGAAGCTTGCTCCTTGTAGTTCTAGATGAGGTTATAATACACAACATAAAATTAATCGTCTTATCCTTGAAATGTTTTACAAATATATATGTTTAGCAATCCTGAAGGATTCAGATGCATTTTCATGGCTGAATTCACCAAAGAAATTAGGAATCTTTAGCTTCAGCTTTGGGATCTTAAAAATACTAACGGAATTTTGAAACATCCTTCTACTAAGCTACCTTTTTTCTCCCCATCAACACTTGCAACTGACTAGTAGTTAAAAAAAAAATGCTAGAAAGAAAAGAGGGCATCTTAAGTAACAGAAGTTTTTACTTAGGAAACTAAGTTTCCACACCACGGTTACATGTATAAAAGCACTGGTATCACAGGAAGGAGCCTGAGGGAAGGAATGAGGGGATCAGGACATCCATAGATATTGTAGCAAAAATATGTATTAAAATAAAAATCTTCATGTAATAGTTGCTTCCTTTACAGCTCTACCCTCTTGTGAAATAGTTCTTGAACATGACATGCAGCTGATTCTAACCTATGTGGAAATCATGCAGGTCATTGCCTCACATATATAGAAGCCTACCAGCATCTAATACAATTTCAGAATCAGAAAACCTGCTTCTGTGCATCTGTTTCAACTTCATATTCCTGGCCCACCTGCAGTTCACCAGATGTTCTGCTATTTCATTGCTTGCATGTCTCTATGTGTACTTGATTGTGTTTACCAAAGAAAATGCTTTGAATAAAGTTATTGGAGACATTTATTTATTTCCCTGCTGAGTGACAAACCAGACTAGAGATTTGAAACAGATTTTCATCATACTCCTTCCTAGAAGTGCTAAAAAGAAAAACTTCATGCTAATAAGGGAATAAATGAGTCAATATTGTCTGCAAAATAATATAAAAAATTACCAGTGTAGTGTGGCTTCACAAAATTCATATTTCATTGCTTTTACATAAAGTAAGAAATCAATAAACAAGGAAATAAAATTGATATAGAGGCTTAAAATTTGGAACTGTGGAAAGAGTTATATTCCTGAAAATTTCCTGAAAGAATAGAGAAAATGCTCAATGAGATACTATATGAAAATGGAACAAATAGAAAAAAGAGTCTGGTTTGCCTTAGGGTGCTAGAAAATGTATGATGAACTAGTTATATCAATATGCATGTGATTTTCTAAGGAGGTTAGAGCTGCTCTTTTAAAAAACCTTCTGGCTAGTAATTTTAATTTAGATTGCTACCTTAAAGGGAATATTATAAATAATTACAGATCACAGTTAGATCCCAGATAAGTGCTGTACCACTAGGCATAAATACACTGAATAAAACAGTACCAAGAACTTTTTAAGTCAATAAGGCCCAAATTGTCAATTACTGGCATTGTAAGCACATTGGAACACTGTGCCCCAAACAAATACACCAAAACTATGTTACTTGTGTTCATCTCTGGCAAGCTGCCACCCTTTCACAAAAAAAGGTACAGAAATCTCACTTATATTAATATATCCTTTTCTTCTAGATGACCCTTGCTCTGTACCCACTGAGTGTGGATTAAAAAAAAAAATCTCAAGGAATCTGTTCATATTTTTGAGATTCAAATTTGCTCGACAATTACAAAATATCCTTACTTCACACACGAGTATATCAGATAAAGTTTTCTAAACAAAACTGGTTGAAGTCAATACATCGATAGGCTACTACTAGCACTGCCATACTAATCAGGGTCACATGTATCCACATCCATATCTATTCCTAACAGACAAAGCCCAGAAAAGCATATGAGATACATGTACCTCTCCTCAAGACTTGTATTGTTGCAAATACCAGTAGTATTTCCAAAGCAACTCCAGTGTCTGGGTTTGTTTGCAAAATGACCTGAAGGCTCCATGTAATGGAATAAATAATCCTGCATCCTGTATTCACTATTCATATTTGCTGCCTTGTCCAGCCCCAAGGCAAGAGCAGACAATGCTTGGTGCAGATCCTTCAGAAAACTTTGTCCATCTCACTTCAAGGAGTGCAAATTTTGGGGTTTACTCTCAGTGGTTTTTGTTACTTAGAACTGATTTATTTACTAGATATGGCATATTTCATATCTGACAAAGGTACCTGAAGTGCCTGCTGTCAATTTCTTTTGTCACTGTTTTGTATCATCATGCTGTTTCTGCCAGCATGCTGACAAGAAAAATAATTTCCGATTTATTGCAAAACAGAAATCACTGAAACAATCACTCCAGTCAGTATGTGGTGCAAGTGCAAACAAAAAACAAGGCACTGTCATTGTTGACATTAATTGCAGTATATCTACAGGATCCTTTCACCAGAAAGTTTTGTTTTCCTTATGCCCCCTGAACTGTCTTAATTGTGCAGATATTCGGATGGGAAAGTTCAGAGTTCACTCAGAGAGCTCTGCTGTAACAAGTGACTACCCAGCATCCCTGTCCAAATTCCAGCCCCCCTTGCCCACCCCATGTGTCCCCAACTCACTGGCTGGTCCCACTGAGTGGTCTGCACCCACTCACCACTCACAGGCTCAGCCCTTGAGCATCTCAAACTCAAGGATTCCCCCAAATGCCAGTGTGTGCCCTGGCCCACCTGATACCCCAGCCTTGATGTAAGGCACCTGCACTCCCTTGTAAAGTTTTCTAACCTTTACAGATGCATATTTTACTTCTTCTCACTGGTTATTCCATCTTGAAATTTCCAATTGAATTAAACATACATATCTATGGACATCAATTTAAATTCATTAAGGAGAATTTAAATTCATCAGGAACACGCTGAGACCTCTCCACAACTACCAACCCTTAGAACTCCCACATGCAGGGACGCGTGTGCTGATCTCCAGAGTCATTGGCATATAGAACTGGAGCTCCATCACCCATGGCTGCTTTTCCATATCTTAGAACCTAGAAGTTGCATCTCTCACACATGCGATAGAGAGTGAAATTACACAGAAAATGGTAAAAAAAAAAAAAACAAACCAACAAAACAAAACAAAAACAAAAACAAAAATAACCCACCTTAAGAATAGATATAGAGTAGACTGCAATGGTCAGGCATAGGGTTCAGGCAGATAAGTACTTATTAACCCCTTTTTTCCTTCCTCCTATTCCTCCCTGCATTTTTCCTTCCCTGATGCTTTCCTTTGCCTCACACAAGATTCTCCTGCTATAAATTCCCTAATGGTATTGCACGGTCCCCTGATCTCCCTGAAATAGCCATCCTGTTTGTTTCCCTCTTCTCATGAGTTGCAATGCCTGTATTCTCCTTCTACAAAGTTTTACCTATACTTTTTTCCTGTCTCATCAATTAGCTCTTGAGAAGTTTTGATATCATTTATCGTCTCCCTTACTTGTTTGCTTACCATGTGTTTGTGTCTCTTTATTGCTTTCCTTATTATTATTCCCTGAAAAACTTCATCTGTTGACCTTAATGAACCTGCATTGGGTTTGCATGGCAAGATTTTGGTAGTGAGGGGTATGCCAGAAGTATGGTATGTGAGAAGATGCCAGAAGCATCCGTGTCTGAAAGTCTGTCCCCCGTGGGTCAAAGACCCATCTGCTACTGGCCAAGGCCAAACCCATCAGAAATGATGGTAGTGCCACTCAGACAACAGAGTGACATAAGGGGAAAAAAACCTCTGCCACACCACCTGAGGCCCCTGACAGAGAAGCAAGAACATGTGAGAGAAACAACTCTGCAAACACCCAGGCCAGTGCAGAAGAAGGAGAAAGAGCTGTTCCAGGTTCTGGAGCAGAGATTCCCCAGCAGCACATGGTGAAGGCAATGGAGGTCCATGGTGGAGAAGAAATCCACCTGTAGACCATGGAAAACCCTACACTGGAGCATATGGGTACCTGAAGGAGGCTACCTCCCTATGTAGTCCTGACAGGACCTGTGGACCCAGGCAGACTTGAACCCAGAGGAGAGCAGCAGCCTGTTCCTCAGGGATTGCACCCCATGGGAGAGACCCACACTGGGACAGCTTGTGAAGAACTGTAGCCCATGGGAAGGATTCTTGTTGGAGAATTTTGTGAAGGATTGCCTCATGTGGGAGGGATCCCATGCTGAAGCAGGGAAAGAGTGTGATGAGTCCTCCCTCTGAGGAAGAAGGATCAGCAGAGGCAAAATGTGATGAACTGCCCCCATTCCCTGTCCCCCTGTGGTGCTGTGAGGAAGGAGGAGATAGAGATTTCAGAAGTGAATTTAAGAAAGGAGGGGTGAGGAAAAGCAGTTTTAACCTTTACGTTTTTATTTCTCATTGCCCTACTCCAGTTTGATTTGTAATAAATTAAACTGATTTCCCCAGGTTGAGTCTGGTTTGGTGAGTAGTAAGATTGAGAGTGCACAAAGTTGAACAAACGTTGATTTTCTGTGATTGTATGTATGAAACCTAAATTTCTTTAATTCTTGTTGTACTTTATATTACTTATTCATTTTTGGTGGCTCTCCTCTGGATTCATTTAAGCATGTCAATATCATCTGCTAATGCTAGCAGATAATTTTAACCTTGTGATTCATATGTGCATGGAAATCCTCTTAGTTCTTTTAACAATATTTAAATAATTTCTGATCCTTATTGAATTACAAAGCACATTCACCATAGTGTCAACTCTAGATTCTGTTGTTTTTCATCCAGAGAGGCTTTTTCTTTTCATTTCCATATCTGGCTTTTGCACATAAAAAAATAATTTAAAATATTTCACTGTACTTTTTTTTTTTTAATCCTGTGTTTTTTGTTGTTGTTGACATGAACATCGGTAACATCTCAGAAAACATCTATTTTCCCCATCTCTGTTTTGCTGCTTATATCACGGAAAGGGAACTGTGCTGGCTGTAGATTCAAGGTGATTTATAGCGTTCAATGCATTACCCAAAGCTCTGACTGCATTGAACTACTGCTTCCACATAGCTTAGTGTTCACTTGGGCTTTGAAAGCAATTTAGATGACAGGTGCAGGCTCTCTGCATGTGCCCCATACTGTGTGCAAACATAGCCTTAGGAAAAAATTCCCAGAGTTCTGAAAAAAAAAATAGTATAAGTGTCTGAAGATGCACAGAAAGTCTCATTCCTTCCTCATTATTCATTTAAACATAAAAATTATAAATATAAAAATATTATGTTAGAAAAATCCATAATAATAATTAATATACAAAAAGCTTTTAGATGTTTGGGATTTGACTCCACTATATGAATAATGCCATAATGAGACCTTGATCCACTGAAAATTCTCTGATTAAACTGCACTTAGAGGCACCTCAATTTAATTAATAGATCCAGGTGTTCAAATGTATAAAATACATCAAAGCTCCAGTTATCATTCATAAGAACTACAGTTTGATTTATTTGAGTAAATATAGGTGAGTAGTGCAGGGCATCTAAGGCATAGGACCAGCAGACAGGATTGTCGAAGAGCTGTGCTTGGCTGGATCACAGTAAGATGCCAGCTGGGAAAGTCTAGGATATCTAAATATCTCTAAGAGTTTAGACACATGACTCAAGATTCTTTTGGTTTTTTTTGTTTATTTTGCTGGTCATCTGAAACACTTTTTAGATTCTGTTGGCACAAGGTCCATTCAAGGCCTAAAATTTGATCTTTTATGTAACAGCATGATTACAGCTGATTATTTTGCATGAGAAAGTGTCAGGAAGCTGGAAATATTTATTCAGGACCAAGCTGAGAATAGCCCTGAAGATGTATTAAAAGCAGAATCATGAAATACCTGAAAAAACAGTTGAAGAGAACTGAGAAACTTGGCACTTTTACAGAAGATGGGGTTTTCGTAAGGTCAATCTTAGGATAATTTAGGTTGGAAGGGGCCTCAGGAGTTCTCTATTCCAGCCTATTCTTCAAAGAAGGGTCATCTGTGAAATCTGATCATGTGACTCTGCACTTAAGTCTTAAAAATATCCAGGGAGGGAGATTGCTCAGCCTCTGAGCAACCTGCTCCATGGGTGGGCTCTCCTTGGGGTGAAAAGGTTTTCCTTTACATTCAGTCAGAACACTTTTTCTTTCAACTTGCCTCAGCTCTCATCACACAACACTGAGAAGAGCCTGTCTTTGTGTTCTGAAAATCCTACCCATGTGTACAGAAGGGGAACTTTTTGATCTGCTCCAAAGCCATCTTCCCTAGGCTAAACGAGGAAGACTGTGTTGCTGCAAGGGTTAGTACTTCCCATTTGTTTTGTTTAATCTCAGGAGGTTACTATCAACCCAGTCCTCCCATAGTTTGTCTAGGTCCTTTCAAATAGTCCCTTCTGCTGTCAAATATATGTTTGTTTTGCATGGTTTAGTATCAAGATTGAAGAGTCCACCACATTGTCCCTTCTGTCGTGTCCAGTGAAGATGGTATGTATAAAAGGTCTAAAGATAGACTCTTACAAACCTCCACTTGTTACTGTCCTCCATGAATAGCACAACTTCTAATCAATTTTCATGTAATCAATTCTTTACCCACCTAGTTGGATACCCACTCTGACTATAAAGTCTCCGTTTTGATGTGCGAAAATAGTGTTTAAAACCTTGCTAAAGTCAAGATGAATGAAATCCACTTGCAAATAATTTTAAAATTCATGCATTTTATCAAAGACAGACTTTTTGCAAATCCTTGCTGAGTATTCCTAGTTACTTTTATGTGCTCACAAATATACTCCATGATTTTTTACTCTAAAGATGAGGTTGACCAGAATGTTGTTCTCTGTATTGACTCTGGCAAGAAATTTTTTTTACAACATTTACTCTTATTTCTTAATATTTAGGCATCTGAAACACCTGAAGCTACAAAATTATGCTTTCTAAAGCAGCCAAGCTGTGGTGATTGGCCAGTGGAATAATAACAAGCACAGGACAATCAAAAGTTTGGGCAGAGAAACAACTACTAGCTATGATACTTTAAAGAAAGAAAAAAAAATCTAGTTGTTCAGCTTGCAGGCACAAGCAGGATATGCAATCTGGTTACAAGGCCTTGAAAATCATTGTGGAGAAGCCATTGTTGAGTACTTTGAAATACCTGCAGTGAGTACCATCAAAACTCCAGCAACAGGATGTTTTATGTTCAGGAAAATAATGTCCGATGGCAAAAAAATATCAGATGGGGATGAAAGCAACTCATAACCTAAGAGATTAGAGAGTCTGTCAACATCCTACAGGGGTTTTTTGCCTCTTTGGAGGGGTGCCAAATACTTCATGAGGGTTCCAAATAAATCACAAAGAAAGAGGTGAAACAAGGCCAATCCTATACTGGTCAGATAACAAGGAAAAAAAAGCCTAACTTTGACAGCATAAACTGAACTTTTTATCAAGACAATTTTGAGCTGATTTTAGTGCATCAAAGTAGAATATCAAGAAGACATATTCTTTGCCCAAGTTCACCCAGGGAAAGTAAAAAAAAAATAATTTCCTAGTCAGAAATTAATACCCAATTGTTAGTATGATGGGAAAAATATTAAATTCTTCAAGATTGGAGTAATTAAAATTGGAGGATTTTATGGCTTAAGAAATCCCATCTTGCTTCTGAGATGGAAAGAAATCAAGAGTTGCATTTGTACTCAGAGAATGATGTGGTCAAGTAAGCTCATTCTTCAGTTTTCAAGAAGGAAACTAAATGCATTAAGGATATTGAAAGTGAGTATGACAATGTGTCTCTCTTGGTATGATGGATGAGTGTAAGAAGCGACAAATTGTTTAAGCATCATTTAGAAATTCCCATAGTGGTTGGGAATTTGAACACATGGTACCTGACCTTGAATATTTGGAGAGCAATAATTTAGTTGTGCGACAAAGGCAGGTAACAAAGGAAGAACAAAGATTTCTACATAGAAAGGTTTAGTAATGCAACTTCCCTGCCATTAGGTTACATAACATATTTCAGAGCTTGATGAATTGAAGAATGTAGACTGCATTTCTACAAAGTCCACAGGTGCCTGAACTGAAGTCACAAATCAAAAGCCAATTGAAAGAATGTGTAACAATCTTCATGAGCCTTGGAAGAAGTGGCCAGCATTAATCAGGCTTTGGCATTGCGTATGCAAATGCTGAAATGCTAGCTAAATTCTGTAATTAGTTTTCTTAATGTAGAGCTAGGTTTAATTTTTTTTTTTTTTCTTGATTACTAGCCAGCATGGAGTGCATGAAACCAGAAAAATCTCAAGAGGACGTTTGGATCAGATTTCTTGGCCTTCAGAAAACAAAAGAAAAAAATTATGACTAAAAATAAAAGTCAATTTCTGGAATTTCTGAAAACTGATTTAAAAATTAAACTGCAGAAAAAATATAATTAAATAAAGGAATACACTGATTTTTCTTATCCCTTATACCAGTAGTCAGGTGTTATCCATAGAACTTCCATGTTCCTCTCTGTGCACTTTAATGTTACTCTCCATGAACCTTCAGATTCCTCTCCATGAGGAAACCAAGCCCTCAAATTATGTTAGGTATTCAAAAACGATATTCTGGTTTTAGAAATAACAGAGGACATGATGTAACACTGAAAAATGCACCCTACATCTTCCTCATCTGAATTTCATAGTTTTAACTCAATCTTAAATAAAATTTAAAGTTGGCATCTAAAGCAGTAGTTAGAGAAAAATTGCAGTTAGATTACCTGACTTTTCACAGACATGTCCCTTTCACCTGAAGTTTTTTTGTTTGTTTGTTTTTCCAATACAGAAAGAGAAGGAAGAGTCTGTATTAATCTAGCCTGTGGTTTATTTAAGAAATAATTTAACATGAAGTTAGTAAAACCCTAAAAACAGAGAGCCTCGAGAGCTTCTTTATCCTGAAAATAGCCAAAATGAATTGGTTACGATGACTGTTGGGGCACTTTTGCCCTAAATGTGTACAGGTAAATTGTAGTAATCTACATCGAAGGTACTCTAATGGCCTGTGTTACATAACTACTCCAAGAGGAGATAAGTAGCCCACTGGGACTACCCTCTAACGGATAATAAAAAGTGATTGAAGAGGTAAGCTAGGGTTTTATTATTAAGTTTAAAATTTAGATTATCTAACTATTAAACATCTAAGTCAGGCAGATGAATCCTACCCAAGTCTGGAAGTAGACATCTGGAGAACAACAGTTGCACCAGATGCTGCAGAATTCTGCTTTACAAGCCAAATGAGAAGGCTTTGGATCCGGACTTTGTTAGATCTGAAACTGTTGAAAAAGAGTCTTTGTACAAGTTTGAGGCATTGTCTGAACCTACAGTAATCTCTGAGGTTAGACTGAGAATATTTTTTCGTATTCTTTTACTTTTTTTTTTCCCCCTGTAAGTGAGTTATGTTTGTCTACACTTACACCAAATTCTTTCTTTTTAGAGAGGTACAAGGAGAAGGAAGCCTGAGTAAGCCAATTTTCTCTGAATAATGGTTCTTGCAGCTCTGCAGTGTGTCTCCTGATGTGTGCTAGAAACTTTCCAAGTTCTTTCTATTTTTCCCCTCCTTTTTATTATACCGTTAAGGTATTTTACATTAATGCAGATTAATTTAATGAGGCTATTCATGGTCACTATTCTTTCTTGTAGAGATATATCTTGATATGCGTTGTAATAAAATATAATCCTATTCGTTTCAAAAAGAGTGCTCTGGTAAAAACCATGTTTCTCCTGTACCACTGTCAAAAAATTAGCAATTAACCAGACTGCAAAGAACTCGCTCTTTGTACTTGTGCCATTTCTTAACATATTTTTTTTTTTTCTCACAGGCTTTTAGTACTCTTTTTCTTAGTAATTTTAATCACTATATCCATGTCTGCTTTTTTGTAAATTCCCGCCTGTTTTCCCAAGCAATACTCTGAGAAACTCTCATTATGGATTTTTTTCACTAGCTTTTATTTTCTATCATCCTACAGAAAAGGTTTTCAACTTTGCAAAGCACAGATATTACTGCCATGTTCTTTGCTATTGATCAAGTTCCACTTTTCCCTCTCCTTTTCTGTGAGGACTACTGCAGGGGTATCCCTCTCATATATTTTATAACCTGCCCTTGTCTGATGGACTGCTGAGGAAAGTGCCTCAAAAGTACATGGCATTTCAACCAGATTAAATAACCTGTGATGTTGCAGTCAAGTTGTCACATAAAATTATTGATCTTCAGAGACCCAGTGTAATGTAAACCTAAAATTAATTTATCATATCCCCTCATCTGATCTACACTTCATTTACATTTGCAGTCTTCAATGTAAGGAATTTTTCCATAAAAATATGTCTTCAGAGGTTTACCTAAAAGGAATGGGTTGAAAATTTTTTCTTAGTATGTTAACCCTGGGAGCAGAAGAAGGCCTGTGACCTTGTTTCAAATAGTTCGATTGAGTTCTCCCTTCCTCTGCTTCCTGACCCTTCCCAGTGCATCTCTAGGCAAAAAATTGATAGGAATGTGTCTTTCTTCTGGGTCTGCAGTATTGCTGGCTTACAGTGATTCAAGACCTTTGGGTTTTAATTCTTTGTTTGTACTTCTAAAGTGGAATTATGAAAAAGGAACAAACTTCAAAACATATCTTTATTGTTGCTTCTTTTGTGAGAACCATTTTCTTTTGCCATTTGTGAACACCTCCTAATTTTATAAAATAGGTAAAAGATAACAGATAAAAACTCTAAAAACTGTCAAAATCAAAAAGAAATCTAAAGGGTCTAACCTCTGTCTAAATAATTCCACATTACTTTTATTCTTCAGCTCTCTTTTTCTTTTCCTACTTAAACGTTGCTATTAAGAGGTTCTAGAAGGTTAAAATTTTACAAACCTGTGAAAAAAAATGTCTTCCTATCCCAAAAAAGGGAAGTTTTCTAACGGATAGTAATGGGTTTTGACAACTGTATCTCTGGGTATGCTACCCATTGCAGACACAAGAAACGAACCTCTCTATACCCTTTTAGTAATCACTTTCTGGAGTTGTCTGTTAATAGCTCCTGAATTGCATCCTGTCTTAGGCTTGACACTTTTTTCCTTTCTTCTTGCCTCCTAACATGACCTCCAATTTCAAATTATTGTGCTTTTTTTCTGTTCTGGGTTGTCTAAATGAAGTTCTCTATGTCTTTTTCATTTGCTTCAGTTTTCCTTAATTTTAGCATGTCTATCAGAGACAGTTTCATCAGTGCATCCTAGTTCAGGTTATTGCTCTTGTTCCTTCTCCAATATGAACTACTACTGTTTTCTGGATGTTGTTACCTTCTGTATCTACCATCTTTTACCTTTATAATCTGACAGAATTTATTTGAAAAAGGAGAAGGATCAGGAAAGGCCTTTTCAGTTTTCACATTTTCAGCATCATGTCTCATTTTTCATTTGGTTGGAAGGTTTCTTTTGCCCCTCTTTAGGAAATAATTTATCTTTATGCCTCTGAGAAGTAGCTTGTGAAACTGTCCACTGTTATATGTTTCCACAATGGCCTTAGGTCTTCTGCCTTTGCTCTGTGCCCATACAGTGTCTCATCTTATGGGATAAATTAGCTTTCAGAAGCTTCTACTTAAGGCAATGGAAACAAATTCCTATGTAGTATTTACATCCTTTCAGTGATGAATGAAGTCAGAAATGTGCTTTGTTAGTCCACATAAATATTGATCTCCCTACCTGCATCCACTAAAACTGTGTAGCTGCAGGTATTTAAGTGCAACATTGCCATTGCAGTCTAGCCTGGACAACACCAAACACCATAATCATTCAGCCATTAGGAGACTCTCATAATTGCCACATGAAGGATCTTTTCTTTTCAAATTACATTCGTTCAGTCTTTCCAGCCTGTCTCCTCAATCTGCTTACCTTCCTGCAGTGGCTAATCACGGTCCCTTTTTGGGCAGAACTTTATGTCAGTTTAGATCCCATGCAGCATGAGAAAAACATCTCTTGTAGACAGGCTTCTTCTGAACAACTGCAAAGAGAGAGACAGGACTGTGGTCCCAGTGTTGCTGAACTTTCCATCTCATTGTGAGCTGCATGCTAAATTAATTCCAAAAATAATTTTCTTAGAATTCAACTCTGGCTTCCTTCCCCTTTACAGTCATTACTGTTCAGTGACAAAAATCCAAGGGAGCTTCAGTAATCATGAGTGTTCAAGATTTTTAAACTTCTGGGCCCTCTATATCATTCTAGCACTTAAGCATCGATGTTCCACCAAGGACCATTCTTAGCCTCACCTTTCTGATCTTGCACTGATGAAATGCATCTAAGGTTCTACATCTGCATTAGACAAGTTCATTAAATTTTGTGCAGTGCTCAGACAGTGTGCTAATAGAGGGCATGTAAGTATGCAGGTAGAGAGAAATACCTGCTAATTGCCTGAAAGAAGTCTGATCAGCCTAAGTCTGGCAAAGTAGAATTTCTCTTCTGTCAGACTGGTTCCTTTTCTCAAGTAACCAAAATAAGCTGAACTACTTTTGTACATCCTCTAGTCTTCAAAGTATCTGATACAGTGTTTTGCTTAGGATATTCCCCCTATTTCTGAGAATATGAATGTTGTGTTTGGCTCTCTATGTGAAGAACTGAGCTATAAAGTTTGGGGGTTTAATTTCATTTGTCAAGATTTAGTCTAAGTTATGTATTGCATATTATATGCTTATTCACATTTGTAAAATTATGTGCACTCCATCTGACATGTGAAGTTTGATTTGAAGATATTTGAACAGTTTGAGGTAGAGGAGCTATTTGGAGTGTAATTAAATTATCTCACTTCACTTCCCTGGAAACCTCAATTAGAAGAGAGATAATTCTGTTGCAAATGAAGTGTGTTTTGTTGATATGTAGAAGAAAGAAGAATAAATATGGAAGGGAAGCAGTTAGTGGTGTCTAATGATGGGGGGGAGTATGTAGCATACAAAACTGAGAATTTTCCATTAAGAAGTGTGTCTTATGTCTCAAATAATGGCGTAATATACATAATCCTTCAGGAATTACTATTATTGTTAATGCAATAAGAAATAAGTTAATAACACTTCAGTTCTTTCTACCAATTCTACTATACTTACCTTATTTAAGTGTTATACAATAATGATGGGATATATCAGGGATTATGGTGTCACACTGACAGTGAACAGCTTCCTGTGGAAGGACTAACATAAGAGGATCTTTGTAATAGATCAGGTCTCCTCTCCTATTCTGTTAATATTAAAATGGTTATTACTGTCATTGTAAGAGGAGAAGAGAAATTATTCAGAAGAGTCTTCTGAATTCCAGCAAACTGGCAACACAACACCATTTTGAGGAGGTACAGAAAGATCCAAAGAGTTCATCCCATTCTGAAACATAGCAGCTCCAGGCAAGACATTTAGTGCTCCTGAGTTACTTTCTTAATCTTTGTGTTCCCAAATTCTGTCTCATGTCTAGAGGAGTCAGCTCTTTGTAATGAGATGATGTAGTTGAAAACTCCTGCTCCTGGTGGGAGACTCACATATACAGCGATCAGCAAAACATATGCAGTGATGACTGTAAAAAATGTGTCATTGCAATCTGAGCTGTGTCTACACTGTGTGGTTAGTGCAAGCTGAATTTGCTTTCTTTTTCTCTGCCCACTGTTACCCTCCTATGAGTACCTGGAAACCATCTCTGGCAAAGAGGAGACAAACTGGAGTGGAAGTGTGTGAAAAGGTGCACAAGCAGCTGAAATCCCAGCAGTACATTTTCACTGTACATGTACCATACTTGGCTGTATAAGATCTGTGTGAATGCTTTTCTAACCCTCTGTGCCAATTTAAAAGCAAATAGAGCTTGCTTAATCCACACATATTTTAAACTGGCTTGTGCTGTTCAGAGTTCCAAAGTTCTATGTTCATCACACAAATATTTGATTATAGGAGTAAACCAGAAAGGAAATATCCCTAGATGTAGTGGTTTACATTTATCTGTTTGACTTGAAATTGGAACAATATGTAGTGAAGCTTCACCTTGGTCCAGAGGTAAAGTGAACCCCAGTGTGGATGCAACCTCAGTAGACAATCCCCAATACATGTGAGTATAGACTGCCTTCTCTGTCTTCTCCAGAACTGAGAACCCACTGAGTAGATCATGATGAAACTGATCTCACCAATCCCAGGTTTCAATTTTTCCCTAAGGTGTCTGGCCTTAGTGAAAGTCAGTCCTCAAACACTTGTTATGCTTTAAAAAATTATCTATAAATTTTTACCTAGCTTTATTATGGTCAGACACAAATGTCAGAATAATACTAACAAATGAATCTGAATTCTATGTTTGCCAGATTTAGCTTTACAATTCAAAAAATTCTGATGACTCTAAGAAAAAGGGCTCATCCTGGTTACATTGCCTACAGAAGCATCTCTTTCTGTAATCCAAATACATACAAACCTATGACTGCTCCATATACAGACTGGTGACTACTTCACAGAATCACAGAATTTATATGTTAGAAGAGACCTTCAAGATCATCAAGTCCAACCCATGCTCTAACACCTCAACTAGACCATGGCACCAAGTACCACATACAGTCTTTTTTTAAACACATCCAAGGATGGTGACTATACCACCTCCTCGGGCAGGCCATTCCAATAATTTATCACTCTTCCTGTGAAAAACTTTTTCCTAATATCCAACCTATACTTCCCTTGACACAGCTTGAGACTGTGTCCTCTCATTCTGTCAGTTGCTGCCTGGAGAAAGAGACCAACCCCCAGCTGACTACAACCACCTTTCAGGAAGTTGTAGAGAGTGATAAGATCACCTCTAAGTCTCCTTTTCTCCAGGCTAAACAACCCCAGATCCCTCAGTCGTTCTTCATAGGGTTTGTGTTCCCAGCCCCTCACCAGCCTCGTTGCCCTCCTCTGGACACGCTCAAGAGTCTCAATGTCCTTCCTGAACTAAGGGGCCCAGAGCTGGACACAGCACTCAAGGTGTGGCCTCACCAGTGCCAGGTGCAGGGGAAGAATGGCCTCCCTGCTCCTGTTGGACACACCATTCCTGATACAGGCCAGGATGCCATTAGCCTTCTTGGCCACCAGGGCACACTGCTGGCTCATGTTCAGTCAGCTGTCAACCAGAATCTCGAGGTCCCTTTCTGCCTGGGCACTGTCCAGCCACACCGTCCCCAGCCTATAACGTTGCAGGGGGTTATTGTGGCCAAAGTGCAGGACTCAGCATTTGGATTTATTAAACTTCATCTTATTGGAGTCTGCCCATCCATCCAACCACTCCAGGTCTCTCTGCAAAGCCCTGCTCCCTTCCAACAGATCAACACATGCTCCCAGCTTGGTGTCATCTGCAAATTTACTGATGGAGGACTCAATACCCTCATCCATGTCATCAATAAAAATATTGAACAGAGCTAGCCCCAGCACAGACCCCCTGAGGGACACCACTAGTGACTGGCTGCCAGCTGGATGCAGCACCATTCACCACCACTCTCTGGGCTCGGCCATCCAGCCAGTTCCTAACCCAGCAAAGAGTGCTCCTGTCCAAGCCGTGGGCTGCCAGCTTATCTAGGAGTATGCTGTGGGAGACAGTGTCAAAGGCCTTGCTGAAGTCCAAATAAACAACATCTACAGCCTTCCCTGCATCCATCAGTCTGGTCACCTGGTCATAAAAGGAGATCAGGTTGGTCAAACACGACCTACCCCTCCTATACCCATGCTGGCTGGGTCTGATACCCTGGCCATCCCGTAAATTTTGTGTGATGACACTCAATATAAACTGTTCCATTGTCTTGCCAGGTACTGAGGTCAGGCTGACTGGTCTGTAATTACCAGGATCCTCCTTTGCACCCTTTTTGTGAATGGGTGTCACATTGGCCAGCTTCCAGTCATCCGGAACCTCGCCAGTGGGCCAAGACTGTTGGTAAATGATGGAGAGTGGCTTTGCTTTACTTGCTTACTTCTTTATTATTGTTTTTAATGCCTCACAAGCACAAAATATATTTGAGCTCAGAAATGAAATAATAACCCTTTCTTAAGACTGTCAGAGCAAGCCCAAAAGAAGAGACAAAGACATGAGATCTAAAGGCTCCAGAAAGCTTTCAAAGAGGCTGAGCTCTGCACACCAGTAATTTTTTAACAAGGGCAGCAATAGACACAATATTTGCAAAATGTTGTCTCTTTTGAATGGGTAGAAGTGTAACACTTAATGTGTCTTTTTTTTCTGAATGATCGCACTATGACTTTTGAGACAATGCCAAATTTTGATTTTTAAACACCTTTGATTTTAAAAAATCTTCCATAGTAAAGTTGCTCTAGGTTGAAATGTGAACATGCTTACAGAATGCATGAATTTGGAAGTCCTCTGTGTTACACTAGAAGTCCTTAACTATCTGGTGTGTTAACACAGTAATTGTATGATTCAGTCAGTGAACAACCTGAATTTTGTTAATTAACTTCCAGTGTTCTCTTCATTTAATAAACATTATAGATTACCAAATGTGTGTATTGTCATAAGCGGAGAAGGGGTTTTTTTCTTGAATTGTAGAATACCATTAATAGTACAGTGTAAAATTTAATGTATATCTTTACATGACAAATGCACTACATATAGGCTTTCAGGGAAAAAATTCAAAAGTTTATTTGAGCTGACAGTAATAGAATTACTTTAGCAAAGTGGGTCCAGATTTTACAGTGCATTTTTGGCAGGACTAGATTTGTAAAACAAGATCATGATCTACTGTGAACATGATACCATTTGGAAGGAGTTTATTACCCTCCATGCTGAGCTTTCTTTGTTTATTTGTGCCTTAATTTGTGTGCTGGACAACATTTTCAAATCTTAAATATTTTTAGCTCTCATGATCAGCTTAAAAAGACAACCCTCTGTCCCTCAGAATATATCCTTCACATAGCACAAATGAATTTTTCTCTCTTTTTACCCCTCCCCAAGTCTTTTAAAAAATCATTATAAAGCTAAGGATAAGAGATGTACATAAAATTCCACTTAACCATTGCACAGGTTAGGATAAAAGCCAGGCTATTTGCTTTGTTCCACTTAAATCCTTCCAGAATGCTGCTGTGAAAGTCAGCTTTATCTCCTGAAACTCAGGCCATGAAACTCCCCAATTAAAACTCTTTCACTGCCTACCATCCCTTTAGTTGTGTTCAAGGTCCTTGTCTTCCCCATCAAGGCTGTACTTTCATTTCTGCTCGGTGTACTACTTTTCTTGACTGCCCTCAAGATTCCCACCTAGGTTCCGCTTTCAACCCCTCCTTCTACTTTTATCTTTGTATTTTGTTCCCACTTGCCTAAATTGGAACTGCAGCTGAAATTATTCCCTGGCAGAGGCACCTACAGTGCTTGTACGTCACCACTCCTCAGCCACGGTCTCCACCCTTGCCTGCCCGTTCCTCTGGTGAGAGGAGTTTTGCAGCCCCTTGCTTTTGCCACAGTGCATACCCAGGGGACTTTGAGAGCTGGAAGCACAATCCTCTGCAGCCTAATTTAAGAAAGCTCTGTGGTTAGGAGTGAGAATTTCTCACATTCCTTTTGGATTGAGTTTAGGAAAAGATCATAGCACAAAAAGACTCATGGATTACACAGAGACTGCTTTAACTTCCATCAGTTATTCCTTCAAGGTTTCACACAGTGCTCTGGACCACTGAGGATCACATGAGCTTTTAAAGTTCTGGAGATTTATACAGTTTCAGCAGCAAATATTCATCATTCCCACTTCTTCATTAAAAAAAAAATCTTCAATTAAGATAGGCAATTTGCTTCAGTGAAATGTAGGGTTTTCATGGTTTGCTGGAGCTTCAGATCAGGATGTAGCTTGCACATATTCCATATGTGGCATAATTTCAAAGAGACGCTATGTGAATTGAAGATGAAAGTTTGTGTTTTAAACGTCTATCCCATGCTTGCTATCCATTGAAATAAGAGATATAAAGAGATGAACATTAGAGGAAAAAAAAACCTGTCTGGTTTGATAGCTTATATTGAATTTATAATGCAGTACTTGAAGGGTAATTTTGTGCTTTCAGGTCATGTCACAGCAAGATGATCCATATATATCTACATACATATGGACATAGGAGAAATGTATACAAATTAAAGACTAGATATAATCAGGATAAAATAGCCTGTTTGATCCTAAGTAGAATTAAAAATCTACCCATTGCCTTTAATTTCAAGCTAAATATGAGAGGCAGATGCAAACTCTATCTGCTGTAAGCACGTTGTAGCAATTTGTCCAAGATAATGAAGATTTTCATTTGCTTATTGCAAAGTTTTAGTAATCTGGAAAACATTCATGAGGTACTGTAATTCCTTATTAATTAGAATAAATTTGATATGCGTGGTATTGCTGGAATCTGGAGACAGGATGTGAGTGATTGAAATGTTCAGATTATGAATTACAACTTGTTCAGCAAGACTGAGAGAATGACAAAAAGAAATCATGAGTTTATATATAGGAACAAGATCATGGCTTGAGTTTTACACACAAGGTAATCTGCTCACATATATCTACTTTTCTTTTCAGAAATTTTAATTTCCAAGAATGAATCAAAATACAAAGTAAATGGTTGAGAAATAAAACCGGAAATATACAAAGAAAAAAAATGTTCATTACTTAAAATAAATCTTTGTACTGCCAAAAGAGGGTACTTCCATGTGTAAGGACAACATTGCCTAAAATCTGCCTCACTGTCAGAGACCAAAAGAAGTTAACTTAAAGCGATCTGCAGTTTGTCTATCTAATATTCTGTATATATCTGAGTATATCAAGGAAATTATAGTTATTTTATTGGACTTGTTAAAATGAAATGAAACAAAAAAGTAGCATGACCAGCTAAGTATAACATTTAGTCTGAGAACAATCCAAAAGAAAACAATGAAAAGGAGTCCATGAATTAAATTGATTGAGGAATAAAGTACATAGATATAATAATGTATTAATACATTTTTATGGGAAACATCTCTTGTCAAACTCTTTCATTCCTTGATGCTAGAAAAAAATGTTGTTAAAATTAGAAGTATATATCTAATAATACTGGACATTCATCAGACATTTGAAAGCATGATATTCTGGTTTAAAAATTTATACTATATAATATCAGTGTAGCATATGATATATGAATGAATGAATGAATGAATGAATGAATGAATGAATGAATGAATAGCACTACTCAAAAAAGTAGTTTCAAGTGGGGAAACATCCTTGAACTCCTTGCCAATTGAGTTCTCTGGCAAAATCCAATTGCCTTGTAACATGAGAAAACAAATACTCGTAAGGCAGATGTTGATGTCCTCTCTTGTTAGCAACCCCTGAGTTGTTCAGAAGCTGCCTCATGAAATGTCCTCACAGAGTAGGGATGGATATTGTTTCCCTTCTCATGTGTGTTTCCTTCAGTTTTAATCAAGGTAAGAATGGTATTGCATATTCTCAGGTTAACATTTTTATTGCATGAAACTGAAGGTCTATATGTTCATGAGAACACAGGAGAGAGGTAATGGATGCTATAATGCTGCACAGGACAAAGCGGCCAGTTGTGGTGCAGTTTCATTGACACCACCCTTGGTTTCTAGAGGAAATTTTGAAAAATCAAACCCAAGTTTTGCTTTGAAGGCAGCACATTAGTTTACTTCTGAAAGAACTTGACAGGCAGTTAATTTTACAATGGAACACTGAAGGCCTAATAATATATAATAAACAACTCAATGAGTAGGAGCTGTACCTGTGAAAGTGGTATCCTGAAAATACTTTTAAAGGTGGTTTTGGTGGATTAACCCTAGATGGATGCCAGGTGCCCACCAAAACCACTATTTCACTCCCCTATTCAGCCAGACAGAGGAGAGAAAATATAATTCTCTTGGCTCTTGTGGGTTGAGATAAGGCCGGGGAGAGATCACTCACCAGCTACCATCATGGACAAAACAGACTCGACTTGGGGAAGTTCATCTAATTTATTACCTATCAGATTGGACTAGGGAGAAATAAAAACTAAACCTTAAAACAGTTTCACCCACTGCTTCCCCCAAGTCCTCCCTTCTTTCTAGGCTAACATTTCTCCCAAGTTCTCTACCTGCTCCTTCTCAAGCAGCACAGGGGTATGTGGAATGGGGGTTGCAGTCTGTTTATCAAAGAGCAGTTTTCCCTCTGAGTTCTGGTGTCTGAGAGGCACTACCATCATTGCTGAGGAGCTCAGTCTTGGACCCACACGCTCTGTTGGGCACAGGGGAAGCTTCTGTCAGCTTCTCACAGAAGCCACTGCTGCACCACCCCTCAACCTAAACCTTGCTGCACCTACCCAATACAGAGGTATTGTGCAAAGACTTGAAAATTAATAACCAGGATAAAGCCGTGCTAGATTTTTCCTTATGAATAAAAACTTAAGAAGTAATAAAAATAAATTGAGATTAGTGCCATATTTTTTAACTTAAAGCCTATTTTTGAAAGAAAGAACAATCTGAAAAGAAAATCAAAACCAACATGTAAATGGGAGATAGAATACATTGCTTCATTAATAACATGTTAACCTTTTGCACATTATCTGATGGCATTCAAATGCAGTCCCAGTATTCAGGCTAAAGTACCTTCTAAGAAATAGAGGAACAAGGATTCTTAATAGCTTTCTAGCAGCAGTGCAAAATAAACAAAGAAACAAACTTCTAATTAGTCTTAAAATTGTTTTATAAATGGATTATGTGCAACAATTTTCCTTGATAGCAAGGATCCAAAATTGTTAAGCCAGACCTTTTTCAATTCCATGTGTTCATCCCAAGAGGTGAAGCATCAGGTAGAGAGAAACATCATTATGACCAAGAATGGCTTTATGCTTAAATTCATAGAGATTAAAAACAAAACAAAAAAAAAAAAAAAACAACCCCCCCCCCCCAAAAAAAAACAAACAAAACCCAAACAATGACAACAAGAAAAGTGATTTTTTCTTCTCACAATCTCACTTAATGGTAGAAAATAAATTACCCTGATATGTGAAGTGATATCAGCTCTATTGCTTCACATTGGAGAAGCAATGTGTTTGAAAATCTCCTGTACAGAGCTCTTAATTGATTAATACTGAATTTCTTTAGTTTCAAATAATTTCAGAACTGCTCATTTCTGGTACTTCTGTTCATAACAGAATCCTGTTAAAGCTTTATTACCTCTTGGAAAGGAATTTTCTTTCTCTTTTAATAGAACACTGAAACTAGCTTTCGAGAAGAAATGCTCCACATGAAATGAAAATTCATTGTGAGTCTTTTGAAGCCAGATTTATACACTTCATAAAAATGTGTACACAGGGTAACATAACAGAGACAGTTTCTAGTTGCTCCTTGAAACCAGCATGGGCCCATAGCTATGGGCTGCAGGGCTTCAGTTCTTGACTGTTTAATCTGTTTCCTAAAGGTATCTATTTCTCATTGGAGGTGAGAGATGAATGTGTACCTGCTAAGTGAGAGGAGGATGGTAATGGAAATCAGTAGTGTTAATTAAATTACAAGAATTAACATATCCAGTATTTCCTCATCCTCTAAGCTATTGCAACTGTTAATGAGAGTGAAGAATGTTTTATGATTCCTTACTTCTCACAGAATAATCTATATCTGTAATCTTTGCCAAGTCAAAGATGAAATTTTAACTAATTGTTCATTTATTTCGGGCTCCTCCTTCTTTTTCAGGAGAATCAATAGTTTAAAAAAACTGAACAACAGACAAGAAAAATAAAAGAAAAAGAACAAATTAATCCTAATGGAATCAAATTTGGACCCTGCATTTTTCACCAGCAAGAGACAATCATTCCAGTCCCCAGAACAAAGAATTAGTGGAAAACTTGTTCAAGAAAATAAGCAGAAAGCAGATGTGCTATGGGCTTCTTTTGGAGGGATATTTTGTTTGTTTATTTGTTTGTGGTTTTTTTCTTTTTTCTCATAATTTTTAAAATATATTATTATTTCTCCTTAGTGGATTGCTTGTCTGCAGCTGCAAAATTGATGAAATTTGGATGTTAATTTTTTTAATACTTTAGAACGAACACTTGCTGAAAATTTTGCTGAGTATGTACACATTGAAATATTGGTGGATAGGAAATTGGTAGGTAAGACAGGCTTGTCATAATTAAGTACAGCATTTTCTTCTGTCATATTTTATCCTCATTTCAACAATGCACTTGAAGTATCTTTTAGATTACTTTTGGGGCCTTATCTACTTGGACAAATTGCATTGATTCACTGCTGTGGTACTTGGTGAAAATTTTACTTATATTTGTAATTTACCATTTTGAGATTTCTTTAAGGTAAAACAGACAAACAAAAAAGACAATCTGAAATTCTAGGTCTTTGTGATTTCTCTTCACATTTACTATTTACTTAGCATATGTTCCTCCATCTGTTTATATTTGACTTTTCTTATTGAGGTTAATTATTGTTTTCCATCAAAGCTAGAGTTTTGATTTGTCATTTTTAAACAGTTTTCCAACTGAGGCAGATTTATATTTTAGAACAAAATGTACACTTTTATAAACACACAACTAAAACTATTGGTCAGTGTTCTTACAGCAGGATTCAATATTTTTTAAGGTTATAATAGTTAAAGCTTTGGTAAATTTTAATTCTGATAAACTTTCCATTCCTCACTGAACTCTATTAACATGAAATTTGTAAAAACAAGGTTCACACTGACGTCAGTTGGATAAACTAGAGAGGAGAGGATTGAAATTACAGGTGCAAAATCACCTGTTATTACTTTTTTTGTTGTTGTGGTGGGTTTTTTTGTTTTTGTTTTTGTTTTTGTTTTTGTTTTTGTTTTTGTTTTTGTTTTTGTTTTTGTTTTTGTTTTTGTTTTTGTTTTTGACCAAACCAGTAATCCTTACTCCTTGCGAAGTGCCAGCACATTTCAAGAAGAACATAAGTTTCTGAATCACTGTTTAACCTGTTATTCAAAGAGACCATATAATAAATTAATATAAAAATCAGTGGGTGAAAATTTTGAACTGTATCCAAAATAACATACAAGTGACGTTTATTGCCTTAGATAGTCTGTCTTTTTTCTTGTGGTATATATGAAAAGCAGCTATGGCTGATAAAACATATAATAAAAAATTGATATTTTCAAATATCAATGATGAGTAGTTCATTTGCAGTTTCAAACCAAATGAAATATATTGTACTTATTACTCAGTTTGTTATATGAAGAAGTAAAGCCATTAGATAAGGGATTTTTTTTCTTGCTGCTCATTGCACATTTCTATTTTTGACAGCAATCCATCTTCCAGAGACAAACAATTGTTGTCTTAGTTGTTTTATGACCAGTGTAAAATGAGAACTGACACAAGAAACATAAAAGCACAATGAGATAATTACATTTTATCAATCTTTTCTTTCTCTTTCTTAAAGCTTTCTGGGGTTTTAAATTTTCAGTAAATTTTTTTTTGCTCACCTTGAGGCACTCTTTTTCCATCTCTTTCATAAATGTTTTCTTCTGTGGTGATCTCACAGCATAAATACATGCATTTACCCAATGCTCATCTTCTGACTTATGATTGTTAATATTTTTATGCCACAGTATATCTTTTTTTTTTATCATCATAAAAAATCAGTCTTGTTCCACTTGCGTAATCAACTATTCGACCTTCAGTGACTTTTTCCATATTCACATGGGAACTGATTTATTTCCAGTGTTAAAATATATTTACTTTTATGATTCTTTGAAATGACGTTAAATTCTATCTGGTGTTATATTTGTTTCTTAGTCATTAAGATATGAACACTAACAAAAGTCAGCAAAAAGGATAAATTTGTGTGACTGTGAGTATTCAAAACTGAATTTTTAAATTCCCCAACAAAAGTCTTCTATTTGCTAGATGAAACTGGCATGGACTGAATGTAAATTTCTGTAACACCTGATCTAAACAGACTTAGCACATCCTAAGTCCTTCAGTTAATAAAAAGAAATTAAAGAGGAACACCAATTGCAAAGTTGTGCTTTTGTTCACAGTCTGTTTAGTCAGGAAAAAAAAGAAAACAATGAAACAAAACAAAACTAGAGGCTTAGGATACAAAACAGAGGGGCTGGTGATTTAAAAAAAAAAAAAAAAATCACAAAAAGAAAATGACCTTGAAAAGAAATAGCATCAGAAAGGACATGGTGAAGTCCTTGGTTTTGCTCTAGCTGGAAGAAACAACCCAGAAATGAGGAAATAGCTCAGATATCACAGAGATGCATGAATGAAAGGTGAGAGACCCCAGAGAGGCACCCTGATGGATGATACCCGGATGGGAGATTGGTAACTGTGACCAGAACTATGGCATGAGTTTATATAACTTGCTGCCCAACTTTCTCAGCTGTCCTTGTGGGGAAGAGCAGCTCAGTCCTACTGAATGTAACACTGTGGGCTAGTCAGTATCTCAGGTAATCAAGTACCTCTTATCTCATTGGTTTTTAAGTAAATCACAGTATTCAGATCCACTAGCCGTTACTGACTCTTTCTCTCGTGGGACAAGAATGAAGGACACAAGAGACTCTCAGAGTGCCCTGTGTCCGAAAATGGTGAGTAAACAGTCCAGAAATCAGATTTTCAACAGGCAATTTCCATAAAATTTTCAGCCGTGCAGTAGATGAACATTTCTTAAAAGAATGACAGAAAAAAAAAATCAGTTTGTCTATCTCAAACATCTAGCGTGTGACAATGCTATAGATTGTTGTTTAATCCATCTTTCTGAAGTGAATATCTCCTGTATTATTAAGTAGGAGGAGACAACTATCCATATATTCCTAAAATCAGGTCCGTAGTTAGGTAAAATCCACACTGGATTTACCCTAATCCAACTACTTCTCTCTATAGAATATTTGTAGAAATTTGGCGAATACAGCAGTAGTGGTTCACTAACCATTAGTTTTGATTGAATACCATCCTCAGTGGCAAAATACAAATAAAATGGCCATATGAAGTTTAAAAAATGACTTTTTTTTTTCTCCTTGAGCCTTAGAACCGGTCAGTGAGAAAAAACAAAGCAAAGCAAAACAAAACAAAACAAACAAACAAGCAAAAACGAACAGGAAAACCAAGTCCAAAATGGAAAACAACCACCTACAGTCACAGCTATCTATAGAAACACCAGTTTCTTCTTGACAGACTGATCAGAACCTGGTGAATAAAAAAGTACGAGAACAATGGGTATGAAGTAACTGTCAGTAAGCTGCTCACTCTACTGAAAGTCTGTTATTTTCTATGATCTTCCTATATTTTATGCCCGTCTTATCTTCAATGCCCCTTGCAGATATCTAGAAGAATCAAGAAATTACAATTACAAGTAAAAGGTCTCTTAGATTTAAGGTGCTGCATTTTAGCCTAAATGTTGAGATTGTTCCCACAGCATTCAAATAACGCATGAAGCATTATTTTGCTGTTGCTGATTATTAATAAAGAGAGAAATGTTTTCAAACATACATGACTTTTTCCAGTATCTCTGTTTTTAATGTATTTGTCTTGGACTCAGTACTGAGATAGTGATAAGAAAGCAAAACATTTATCTACATTACAAATTTGATAATGTAATCAGCACATTTTGTAAAAAAACCCCAACTCTACATGTAAAGCACTACTTTAAATAATCTCTAGTTATGTCTTCATAAAACATATAGATTTATAGAATGGTTTGGGTTGGGAAGGGACGTTAAAAAGTCATCCAATCCAACCCACGTTCCATGAGCAGGGGCATCTTCATAAGATTAGATTACTCAAAACACCATCTCACCCGATCCTGAACACTTCCAGGGATGGGGCGTTCACAACCCGTGTCAGTGTATTCACCACCCTCTTGATAAAAAAGAACTTCTGACTTAAATGATCCATCTTAATTTTAAAACCGTCACCTTTTGTTCTGTCACTATAGACCCTTGCAAAAAAACTCCATCTTTCTCGTAAGCCCCCCATGTATATTTAAAGGCTTCAATATGGTCTTCCAAGAGCCTTCTCTTCTTCGGAAGGCTGAACAATCCTGCCTTCATAGGAGAGGTGTTCCATGGAAAATTTCCATGGCCCTTCTCTAGATCCTCAAACAGGTCTCTGTCTTTCTTGGGCTGAGCACTTCCAAGCTGGATGCAGTATTCCAGGTGGGGTCTCATGAGGGCAGAGTAGAGTGGTAGAATCTGCTCACTTGCCCTGCTGGCCATGCTGCTTTTAAAGCAGGCCAAGATATAGTTGGGCTTCTGAGGTGGATCCCTTTCCACATGGATACTCTTAATCCACTCATCCTGCAGCCTGTACTGATACCAGTGACTACTTCATCCCAAATGGAGTTCCTTGCACTGATTGTCTCTAGTCATTTCTCTGTCATCTAAGTTTTGATATATCTTCCAGGACAATCTGTTCCACGATCTTACTGAACACAGAGGTAAGAATGATTGATCAAGGTCCTCCTTTTAACAATTTTAAACAAATGGCTGCAAAATTTTCCTTTTTTCAATCACGGAAGACTTTGCCTGACAGAAGTGAAAGGTTTGGAATTAACACACATCGAACAAAATTCCACTGTGCAGACTGAGAAAACCACAGACAATGACAACAGGAAGATGCCAGGCCTGGTGAGGAGAATCTGGGTAAACTGGACGGACAAAAATTCATACCATGGTGAACTGTGAGAAGGGAAGCAACTGCTTACACACATGCTATCCCAAGTGTGGGAATGGCATGACCACCTTGTGGACACCCAGCACATGGACTGTATAAAAGTAGTACTCCCAGAAGAACAATCTGGGCACCTCCAACACAGAGAGGAACAGAAGAAAGGCCAGCAGGATGCCACAGGTATCTATGTTGTAGCGACTATCTTTCTTCTTAATCTGTCTGTCCCTCTGTTTCTTTTTCCCACATCCCTCTGCTTTATAGCTAAATAAAATCTGTTCTATTGTCTTTGACATACAGTCTCATTTGCACCCTAAGTTGGGCAGAGACATCTTTTAATAATCAGATCCTAACATTATTTCAGAAGATCCTTACATTATACCAATATATCATAACAAAAAGATTTTTTTTCTGACCACAATAACACAAAACTAGTTAAAACAAAATACGGCATTAATTCTGTTTGTTGTTTATCCTGTAGATGCTGGAGAGAAAGCTGTGACCAGGAATTCCCTTTATAAGGCATAAGGCTTAATATATCTGGGATGCGGGCGAGACAAAATATACTTGTCCATAAATATATTGCCAAAAAACAATCATAAAAAGAAGAAGGTGTATATAATACAGAATGGAGAAAAAAAAAAAAAGCATTTAAAAAATGTTTTTTTATAATCTGTATTTTGTGGATGGGACACTGCAGCATAGAAATGGTAAGCATAATAACCCAAAGGACATACATCATTCACACACATGGATATTTTAAAGGAACAGGTTTGTGGTATTGTGTGTGCCATAGCAACAGAAACAGAAAACAGGAGAGAGAGTTGTTCTGTCAGTACAGGTTTCTCTTGGGTTAATAAACTCTCTTAAGGACTTGGATCTCTTCATATACTTGCACCATCACTATGAGAGTGACAGGACCATATCATCACATTAAATAGACAAAAACAGATGGTTAAATTTTGTCTACTAAATTCCATTACTTTAGTTCCAAGCTGGTAATAGTTGATAGCTTTGCACCTGGTCTCTTGGAAAATAATTGCAGGAAAGCATTACAGCAACAAATCTGTCCACAAAAAGCTCCAAATGACTGACAGGGTAAACTGAGATCTTGGCTATTAGTGCTCTTCACTGTCTCTCAGAAACAAAGAATATTTTAAAAAGAAAATAGATTTTTTAAAAGAACAAAAATTGTGTATAAATAGCATATCTGAAATCTAACAAAATATTAGACCTTTCTTTATGTCCCATTTTTAGTTACATGAAATGAAGAAAGAGAAATTTGTGAGAGGAAATATGCTTTAAATTAAACCTTGATAGAACATGGGGGTTTTTAGAAAATGGTTTTTTGACAAAAATCTCAATTAATTTAAGCGGTTCTTGAGAACACTGGATACAAAAGAAGAAAAGGTATTTTAAAATTCCTGTTTAAATGAGAGAAAGAGAAAGACAGAACAAACCATATGTATTTGTTACAAAGATCTACTTTTGCTAGGGGATATATTTGAAAACTTGCATTGATTATATTTTAATACTTATGCAAATTATAACAAAAAAAGTAAAAAAAAAAAAAAAAATTAAAAAAAAGTAATTTTTTCCCACTGTTAGTCCTTCTAGCATCCTGCCTGTCAGGGTGCTGGTCCAGTATGGGGGAAGTGCAGAATGAGTGAGCTTGCAAATGTAAGTCTTTCCTGACTCAGATTAAAAGTTCATTCATTTTGTACTCTGCAGGAAATATTATGGGTTTAATTGGGGAGGCAGGAAATTCTCTGCTTCTGTATATGAAAATTTTCATTATATTTTAGGATTGAAAGCTAGTGTAAAGAACTAAAAGATATATAGATGATAGCATTTTCATTGTTATACTTAAATAAAATTTGGACTCGAAGTAACTGCATTTTATCCTTTTATATATTTTTATACACTTATTCTTACTAACTGAAAAAGGAAAACTCTCTTGCTGAAAAACAAGTAAACAAACTCAATAATTTAAATTATTTAAATAAATAATTTTAAAGCCATCACCCAAAATTTCAAAACAAACCTTACCAAACCTAAATGTTTAAGTACTTTAGGGAAGAATTGACTGAATTTTCCCATATACAGTTAAATCAGCTCTAAAGTCTGTTGGTATTTCACTTATTCCTTGAGTATGACTGAAGAATATAGGATCATTCAAAAATGCTCCCACTAAACAAGAAAAGAAGCATCTTGCTGAAGAATACTGGGGGGATGGGGGGGAAAATGCCTTCAATATTTTTAAGGATCAATTAACCTCTTTGTCTCACTTTTTCCAACTACTCAAACTTGGAGTTTGTGAACTGTGGTATAGCCCCAACCTCTAAAATAGCATCTGGAAATGAATAAATTAAAGCAGTCTGTCTCTCGCTTCTGAAACTGGCAAGGGCATACTCGAAAAAACTAAACAGGAGAATAACAAGCATCAGACCTGCAGCAATCTTGACAGCACGCTACAACCCTCATAGGCAGCCTGTGCAGAGGGGAGAGTACAAAGACAGTTACAAATGGCAAGGTGCACATTTATGAATACCAATAAAATTCCCCTTCTGCTCTATCATCGCTTTAAGGTGCTGTTTTTCAAATAACCATTTCAGAAGTAGCTTTATAATTGCTTTCATTTTAAATACCTAAATTAAATATACATACATAAAGAAAGGAACATTTATCTTTCACCTTTTTTTCAGAAGCATGGCACATTTTAAAGTAGCATTGCTGATTTATAAGCAATATGACTGATTTTAGTCATGTCTGTGATTTATAAGTCAGGACTTCATATACTCTGGTTATTAAGATCTATTTTATGAAACCCAGTTTATTTGTTAAAAAAGACTGATTTACTAGGCAGATTTATTAATCATGGCTTAGGAATATAAACCAAAGTCTTGGTTCAATGTTATATTTATAAATTAGATGCTTAAATCAAATTCCAATTTTTATGTAATGGGATTGGTTCTAGAGATGTGCAAATAGTAATATATATACAATCCCACTACCACCTGAAGATAATGATCTTGCTTTCACAAGTAATTTGGTTACTCACATAGATGAAAAAATACTATCGTTAATCAGATGGATACAATTCAGAAAGTAACTCCATTTCAAGGATTGAGATAGAAATACTGACTTTCAGGAAGGAAATGAATAGTCTAATCTGAAATATTGTAATACACAGATTTTGAACTCTCCTTTTTCAGTGTTTTCAAGTGGTTGAATCTACTGAGACTATTGTTACCTCTCCAGCAAGAGAAACAGCTTTCATTTGTTGTCATTTGTCTCTTTCTTATTCTGAAAGAAAATACAGAAGTGATATTAAATTCCCCCTTTCCAACTTCCACTTCTAGCAATTATTCACTTTTTTTTGGAAGTCTTTATATATTCAGGTTTCTTTCATGCCCAGAAATACTAAACATCTGATGGAAAGACATACCCAATGCTTGAAAAGTGAAAACAGTAAAGTCCAAGATGGTGTGTAATTAGATATTTTACTTTTTAGTCAAACTCATCTATCTGAAACCAATTAATAAAATTCTAGAAGTACTTTTCTGCCTCATTATGCAGAGCCATAACTCGGAGTGTCACATTTAGATAAGCCAAAAGTAGTATGGCTGAAAGGTACATTTTCCAATCAGCTTTCTGGATAATCTTTGATTCCAGACATAGTAATATATGTAATCAAAAATGAAACCTGCCACACCAATTTATCCAAAATGGTGGAAACTAGTGTTTTTCTCTTTAGCAATGTCTTTCTATGTTAACCTTGTCCTGTTACCTCTTGTTAATTTCCCTATTTCTGAAGGTATGTTGCTTGCAAAAAACAACAAAAAATTCCATCCTTGAGCTTGACAGAAGAAACCTTGAGATGTTTCTGTGAGCTTGTTGTACAGTCTCTACATACACAGTTTCTTTTTAAGTTGTGACATGGTTCATAAAATCTAGTTGACCTACTTATATCCAGACTAAACAGAAATCTACCATCAGAGTGAAGGCTGTGTGTCATGTGCCAAAATCAGAGATAAAAAAATTCTTAAAATATTGGAAACCAGACAGCTTTTCGTTTTGTTTTGTAGATAGGCTTGATACACAGAGGGATAAAATGCCTTCTGTTGTGACATTCCTCAAATACTGTGTACCTTGTGCCAAATAGAAAAATATGAAGAGGTAACATCCTAGAGACTGTTTGACTGGATATTTTGAGTGGCATAGCAGAGCCCTTCTCAGCCCATCTTCTCTGAAGATGTCCTTAGTGGAGCATGCTTTCCTTTTGTGTTTCTCCAGGTTCTTTCACCTTTCTCTGCAGAAATCCCAACACATCTGTTCAACAAGCCCACCTCCAGCTGAGAAGAAGGTAGTGATGGATTACAGAATCCTGTTTCACATTCTGTTAATTTTGGCATTGCCTTCCTCTTCACATGTAGAGTATAGTAATTTCAGATTACATTTGTTCCACTATTTCATCCTCTTGTAGTATAAACCAAAACTGGAATACTTTGGCTTGACTTGAAGTAGTAAGGTCCGTGAATCCCTCTTTTTTTAGATGATATGTTGAAGTGATGATATGTTGATGTGTTGAAGTATTGCAGCCTAAATAGGAGGCAATACAGAGGCACAGAGTTGAGCATGCCCCCTTTAAAAGTTGAAAATTTGGGTGGCAAGTACACACTTGAGACTTACGGCAAAATTTAGTCAGGCTCATTTTATGAAACACACTATGAATGTTTCCAGAAACATTTCTCTCTGACACCTGCAAAATGAAAATGGAGTTGCTTTTGAAAGAGGAATATGCAAAGTGGGACAGAACATAGTTCAAGCTGTTCAGTGTTCTACTCTCTGTAAATAAAAAGTTCCTGTACAAGAACTGCCTCAAATATCAGGTTTCTCCATAACCTCCAGCTGTAAACTCCAGTAAAAATAAACTCTCATACTTCTTCAGCTTGTAACAGCTCCATTTCTCAAATGCAGAGTTCTTTTTTTAAAATGTTCTTGGAACTGGTGATATTCGGAGATGTGCTGGTGACCTCCTCAGTCATCATGAAGAGGTAGAGCACTTTGCCTGATTGATGCAGAGTTCTGAACCTATTAACAGTCTGACAATCCTCCCACAGTAGTGAGATTTCTATTTGCATGTTGAAAATACAGAAAGAAAATGAAGCAGGAGTAGATGAGAGTGAAGAGTAAATTAATGAAAGAAAAGGTAGAATAGGAAAGGAGGTGTTTTGCCTGTTATGGTCTTTTGCCTGTTACATAAATGAGGAATTATTCCTTAGCCACATCAAGGTATGTAATGTGAAAGAGGAAAGTACTATTTTGCAATGATAACAGTAGGGATACAAGACTTATTAAAGGAAAAAAAAAAATGCCCCACCCCTCCTCTACAGGTTAGGCAAGTATCATACATTATTGTGTTTAGCTGTTATTAGTGTTATTATTTCAGTACATATATACTTGCTCAGCCAGACCCAATACATGATACATATCTCTAGAACTGAACCATTCACTGAGCTTTAGCAGTTAATTACTGGGACTGGTTTAACTGTAGTAATCATGAGAATGCATAAAATACCTTCCTCCAGTTAGAACAGTGTCCACAGATCTTGCCACACTGTTCATGGAGAAGGGCATCTATTCTATTTTTATAGGACTGGAAGAGAATAGAAGCAACAGGAGAAGGACCTGCTATCAAGGAGAGAATTTCTGAGTTTCTAACAGTGCTGCTCCTACTCCTCCCTGAATATACTCACTTTTGTCACTTTTTGTGACCTTCGTCTATGACATAGAAGAAGGTCACTGTTGGAAAGGCCTGGAGTTTCGGGTGTGCCTAAAAACAGCAGTACAAAAGACAGTAATTTTTGTGGTAGAGACTTTCCTCTTTTTCTCTGAAGCCTTTAACATTGTCACTGTTTGAGTTGAAAAGGAGCAGTGAGTTTGAAGTACTAGTTGTCATGTCATCATTGTAAACTTCTTATATTACTGCAAAGATGCATTTTAATATGAGAAGCAGAGACTTTATTTGATTTATCATGGAAAAACACAAGACAAAATAAATATTAAAACAAACATATAAAACAGAAAAATAGTGAGGGTAATGTAAATACTTGGCAAGACCAATAAAGCAAATCCCACAGGAGAAGAAATATAAGGAAAGCAAACAAAGATAAGTTCTGTTGAAAGCACCTAGTAACAGAAAAATTATATAAGTGTATAAGGTAAAAACTGGGGAGAAGAAGTCAAAATAACAAAAAAACTAGTGAGGGAATAGAAAAATAATAAAGTTAGATACACCAACTGGAAATAATAAAACAAATCACTTAAGACAAATATTACTCTGAAAGAAAAGGAAAACTATGACAGCTGCTGGGAATAAAGGAGACACTTGAAATAAGACATGTATATTGAAAATGTGGCAAACAGAGTACTACATGAAGCTTAATGCAGGCAAAGTGAAAACAAAAGCAGAGACATATTTTTAATTAGATAAGTGAGGCTGGGAGAGGTTTGACTGACAGACATTTGATTATACAAGTGAGAAAATATCTAAACTTTAGACCAAGAGAATGTTTCAAGAGCAGCTTGAGCTTTCTTCAAGTTAGCTCAGTGTTTGCCAAACTGTAATAGTGTGACTATAACAAAAAAAAAAAAAAGAAAAAAAAAAGTTTGCTTATTTATAAGATTAGAAAGGAAATAAAACAAAGCATGAGTGATCTGAAGTGTTTCACTGAAATATTCTTCCCTATGCTGAGTATGAGTCCCACAGAGGACTAATAAATACTTACCCTGCTGTTGCAGTGGGTTATTTATTTTACGTTTGTGTCCAAAGGGGACTGTAAGGTCAGAGCTCTTATTGCTTCACAGACTATTTACAGGCTTCTGAATGTGTGGGTGTTGAGAAGAGTCCCAAAAGCACCAGAAGACTGGCTGGGCACTGAAGCCAGCTGGAAAGGAGCTTAATAAACCGGGAAAAGTGCATAACCACAGTATGGATACATACCATGGGAGAGAGCAGCTGTGCAGTTTAATGGTTCCAAAATTCTTAAAATCCATGGTGTGCTCTGATCTGGTTTAGGGTACTTTTAAATCCCTTGATGTTTCTAGGAACCTACCAAAAGAAAACAGTCACAGAAGATCAAATGTGGGCAATCACAGCAGTCATATGAGAGCTCTTGGAGCTCACTCAGCTGAGCCTGATCTTTTTTACTGGGAGAAAAAAGCCAAGAGCAAGATCTTTCCTGCAGTCAAGAGGCATGCCCAAAACATATGCACTTTCTCCTAGCAAGAACTAATCTTTTTCCAAACCTTCCAGGAGAAACTCAGTTTTGAAGTGACAAAAGAGACGGACATAATCCTTCAAAATATCAGAGCTAACAGGAATGGCTTTCACAATTGGAGGCTAAGGAAAGATCAAAGCATGAGTTAATGCTTCTCCCCTTTCTCCCTTTGAGCTACCAAATACAATTGTACAGCAAGCTGCCTGCCAATTGTGCTTACAATGAATACATTCAACAACATTGTCTGGTTCACTAATTTTTTGTATATTATTTGTTTTAATCCAATGGATAATGAATTTAAACTTGTTCCATGCTGTCATTATATAACACAGTGGAATGCAATGCTGAATAAGTGCTGGGGACAGTGCCAAATTTGGGAAAACCTCCTAAGAGATCTCAAAGGTGCTTTGGTTTTGTCCAGTAATATTTTCATGGCCTGGATGCTTTCCAGTTGAAATCTGTTTTTCATTCTGTTTTTTATTTTGTTTTTCATTTAAAAGTCTTAAAACCAACCAAAGATCTGTTTGCCTCTCTGAATATATGTTGCTTCATATCATTGCTACTCAAACAGCTGAGACCCAGCCTTCAGGCCAAAAGCCTCAGTGTCTGTGCTTCATTGCGGGTCCTGGTGCACCTCATCGCACTGAGAGAGAGCAGATTTGAGTCAGCTTTGATTCAGAATGAGTCAGGAGATGGACAGAGTGAGCAACAAACATAGTATCATCTGTTTTCATTAAATATGGGTGTCATTATGTGCAACTTGCCCCCAGTCATCCTTCACATCAAAATGGTGCATCAAGTTGAAAAGCTCCTCCTTCTAATTTTTGTGAGAATATTTCAAAAGCTTAGCAGTTGAGGCACTTACCTAAAATGCAAAATTTGGTATCGTCTTCCTCTGGTTTGTAGCAAGGACTTAATCTTGAGTCTCATCTCATGCACTAATACTATGACTACCAGGTAATCTTCATTTTCTACCCATTCTCCTGTATAATATGTGCACTCCTAACCACTCCGTGTACCTGACGTACTCAGGAGGACTAGCCTTTGATATGTTGTCTACCTTAGCTTAGGAAAGCTCACTTGCAAGAACAAGCCCACCTGTCATCTCTGTGTTAATATTTCAGTACATATATACTTGCTCAAGTCCTGTGCATCTCACTGGAATCATCTTACTGAATTTTAGTTATCTACAAAGTACAAATGTATATCTTAGTGTATAAATTCAGAGTCTTCTTTAATAACCAATGAAGACAAATAGAGTTTTCTAGGGTTTAATTTGTCTCTCTTTTGACATCTACATCATGAATCTATACTCATTAGCTCAGATTTTGACACACATATGGTTTTATGTTTTCTCTTCCTTTCATCCAAACTAAACAAACTCAGCTTGTATCTTCTGCTCTATATCTCCAGACATGAGCCTGCACCCAGCGTGACAGATTTTTTGCATTGTGGCAAAGCAAGGCTGTGAAGAACTTCAGTCTTTCTCTTCTATTTTTAATTTTTTTCCCCTCTTGGGTATGCATTGTGTTTTGTCTGTCAAAACTCTATACAGTCAAACCCAAAACTTTGTATGACTGTTAAATTATCACACTTTTTTGGTTTTCCATACACAGGTGAGACTTAGGTTTTACCAACTAAACCTATCAGGTAGTTTGCTAATACTCTATGTAATCACCTTGTTTTCATTGCTAATATGATATCTTATAGTTAAATAAATGCTTCCTAGAGACAATTTGGTTTTATTATGGATTTTTCAAATGGGGAAAATGACTTTTGATGTAAACAAATGTAATTGAAAACCCAGTTAGGCTGGTACTATGGAAAGACAGTGGAAGGACAGTGTTTGTTGCTTAGACTGTAATGTTGTTCATAGTTTATTGCAGATTAAAACTACTTAATATCCTAAAAAAATAAAAGTCGAAAAAGAAGCATTTAAGCTGGGCTGCTGCACAGGAATTGAATGTAGACTGTAAAAACTAAATGAGAATCACTATCACGGGCTTTCTATGTCTGCCCTTAATGTCATCAATAATTTATGCTCTAATACATAATATTGACTAAATGTGTTGTTGTGATGCCTAGGTGATTTTCACTTCCTATGGAGTTCCTTGTTTAATTATTTTTTTTTTATGTGGAGTGTACTACAATAGAAATGAAATTTTGTTTTGTCAGGGAACAAAAATAATATAGCAATCACATATGTTGCTGTAAGGAGCACCAAGATTAGGCTCAAAAATAGTAATTTCCCTTCCCTTCCCTTCCCTTCCCTTCCCTTCCCTTCCCTTCCCTTCCCTTCCCTTCCCTTCCCTTCCCTTCCCTTCCCTTCCCTTCCCTTCCCTTCCCTTCCCTTCCCTTCCCTTCCCTTCCCTTCCCTTCCCTTCCCTTCCCTTCCCTTCCCTTCCCTTCCCTTCCCTTCCCTTCCCTTCCCTTCCCTTCCCTGTAGACCACACCATCCCTATCTCTCTCATCATCACTCTGACTCATAACCTTGGATTCATCTTCAGCTTTTCAACTACCACAACAAATGTTGTTAATATCTATCCCCATCTGTCATGTAAGCCCGCTTCAAGTATTGAAGAGCTGCTATAAAATCTCTCTGAAGCCGCCCTTTCTCCAAGCTGAACAGTCCCAACTCTCCCAGCCTCCAACCCTCTGATCAAACAGGTCCACATATTTCCTATGCTGAGGACCCCAAACGTGGACATGATGCTCCAGATGGGGGTCTCAAGAGAGCGGAGTAATGGCTTTCTTGAGGGAGAATCCCCTCCTGCATCCTGCTGGTTACACTGCTTTTGATGCAGGCCAGGATAGCATCAGCTTTCTGGGCACTGAACCTGCCACTGTAGTCTCATGTGCAGCTCTTTATCCGCCAGTACCCCAAGTCCTTCTCAGCAAGGTTGCTCTCAGTTTGTCCATCCCCCAGCCTGCATTTGTGAGTAACCTCCGGATACATTTCTAGACACTGATCACTGTTGTTTCTCTTGTATCTGAACTTTCTACTGCCTTCCACCCTTACAAAGTCCTTCTGTCTTAGGTTCAAAATTTGGAGCTCAATTCTGTGTTAACAGGAATCTAGATGAACACCTAAAAGTCACCATTATCAAAATCATTACTAGCAGTAATATACATCACTTAAAATACATCACTAAAGGGGCAGTAAATCATCTGCAGAAACATGAAATACAAAGTGTCCTTTGGGGAAATCATAGCGACATCTTTTAAGTGATCCAGCCATGGCAAAGACTACAAGAGATTATATAAACTAATCACAGCATGGCATCAAGTTTTTCTGTCCTTATCAGTGATTTCAGGAAATGATATTTACCTTTTACTTGTTAGGCACAGATATCAAGATACAAGCTATCAATTAATCACTGTAAAGTTATCTGACATTCATGAAGTAAAAATATGAAGTGATTAAGAAAAAAATACTTTGTCATGGGTGTAGTCAAACAGTACAGAACATAGAGGCACCTTTTCCCTAACTTTGCAGAACCTTAAATTCTGACAAGTGGTTTAAATCTACATTTACAAAATGCAGTTCTCAAGCTGTCTCATTTCTAAGCAGTGCTGCTTTATGTGCTTGTCCAATTGACTTGGGAGGATAGCAGAGCAATGTCACAGCAAAACCTTTCAGTGTTTGGTCTGGTAGAAAGCAATTGTAAGTGGCACTGAGTCAGGTGAAGACAGAAGCCAAAGGAAACTGAGTTTTCCCTGTCTTTAGGAGGATGATGTACTCTGAATCAGATTACGACCACAACTTCAGTGTAACAGCAATTGACAAGTGGAAGCATAAGAAAGGTGTGGATGGTAGTGCAGTGCATCTCTGAGAAGCCAGATGTCAAAGTGGAAAGATCAGCATTCACAGTTGCATAGCTCTTTGATCGTTGCAAATTAGTAATTTATAAATATAGGTCAAACTTGTAAAAGAAAAGCTTTCTCCTTCCTTCTGGGTCAATCTTGTAGAAAGAACAGTTTAAGCATAATGTTATTCTGTTTGTAAAGCCATGTATTATTTATCAGTAATAAATTAGGAATTTTAAACCAGCTACATTCACAACTCTTCAGTACCAGTCACATTTAACACATGTATCTTGAGAAAATTATGTTTATAAAATCAGTTTTAATAATGTTGCTGCAGGAGTAAGGACAGGGTGTAACAACAGAAATGAATTAAAAATTCTCATGTATTATTGATACTGAATATATAATGCCTATCAGAAAAGGAACTGCAATAGTTTAATAAGATAGTATTCTATGGATATTGATGTGTCAATAACTCTCAAGTGATTGGTATATTCGTTCATACCTCATTAAAGATTTACTGGTGTTTAATTCCAAGCAGTATGAGACACATCTGGAAAAAGAGGCAAACTTTTAATAATAGTTCCTCCTTTGTTTATTTTTGTTATAATATATCCAGTAATACTTTTTCAGGAAAGTGTTTGTCACTCAGACTATAATGTTGTTCATAGTTTATTGAAGATTTATTGCTGTTTTATCCCAGAGCAACACTTGCATGATATGCATTACAGAATTCTAAAGAGTGTGAAGTAACAACAAAGAATAGTCCTATTCATTAATATGCTATTGTGTGATTTTATAGTATAACACTAACTATGGGACATGGCATTTGTTCACTGAAAATGGGATAAATGCTTTTTCATATTTTATTAAGTGTTCTGGGGAATTTAATTTCTAAGCATTATTGAGCCTGACATTACTGACTGAAGATCCACTACGCCCATTTATTTTGGATAGAGTACCAAATCAGCAGAGTGGTTAATGCCAGACAAGAAAATCTGGTTTGCTTGTAGTCCTCTAGCCTAACTACATGGATGACATTCAAAGAAAAATTGTCACTATGCAGGAGAAGAAAGAGTAAAACTAAAAGGAGAGAGATCTAAGTTAATTGGATTCCTTTTGCGAAAATTTGCAAATGCTAAACTGCAACTTAAAGATAATGATACAAGCAAGATACAGTGCACTAATGGAAATGAAGGTGCCCAAATCTGCAGTTCATAAGCTCTCAGGATGCAGTAGTATGGCACAAAGCTTTTTAGGGATTCTGAAAAGAGAAGCTATGTTTAGTATAGCTGTGAAGTCAGAGGCTTTTGTACTGAAATGTGCTTTTCATAGTTTATCATATAACAGGTCTTTTTTTTTAATCTATGAAAAATGAGTATAAAATACTGACATTTTGATATGGTTATATTATAAGTCTAATTTTTATTACGTTTTCAAACACAAAAAAAATACCTGTACCAGGTGTAAGTCAGTAAGAAATCAGAATCCTAGTATTTTATAGCATATTTTATTAAACATGCCAGATAAAGTTCTTCCCGGCTCTCAACTGCCTTATTTGAATCTCTGCCTACACAAAAGGATATGCAGCATTTCTGTATGTGTAAGATCCAAAGGAAGAATCAATCTATCCCTAGACACCTTGGTGGCTGTGCAAAAACTTAGTGTCCTTCGATGACAACAAATAATGTTTCCCTTAACTTTCTTTTTGTAACCCATTTTAGCTATGAATCTTTGTAAGTTTATGCAGATTTAATGCTTCTTCTCAGCTACCATGTATTAATTTCCAAAAGAATTAACAACTGAGTCATCTAGCAGATCTCTGTATATTCTGAAGACTCAAGCTCAACAACAAAAAAAAAGCATTGAAGAATTTTAAGCATCAAAAGTTAAGACTGAAAAAAGCAATTTTACACAGTTTAGCAGTCTATAAAAATATGAGTAAGCAGATATTGTAAATAACTAATAGAGTACTGAAACTTTTAGAACATAATGTAACTAGGCTAAAAAGTACCGCAGATATAACTCTTAGCAAATCTTTCAAAGCAACCTCAATTAATCTTAATTTTTACTGTAACATTTATCAGAATTAACGTACGAAAGATTATATATGTGAGCTATTTATATGATAATGAAATTGTATAAAATCTGCACTATGCACGAATCAAGCTTTTATATTTGCTTATTTTTTTACGTGTTTATTTTGCAATATTGTAATTTATTTTTGTATGCCATATTTATAAATTAGGAAAAGCAATCTATAGAAGTTTTTATCCATAAAAGGGCCCATACCATTAAGGCTTTTATAGTTCCCAATGTAACCACACATCATATGCGTCAGTTTAGGTAAGTTATAGTCTACTTTGTGCTTATATATATATATATATATAATCTCTAAAATGAGGAAGGGATTACTTCTATCCTTTTCTACTGCATCCAAAAGACATTATAGGGATAAAAAAAAAAATCATAATGGCTTTATAGTCTTCAGATAGTATGCCAAGGACTACATATCTAGGTGTAAATAGGTAAAGCACTATTTTTCTTTTTTTTTTTTTTTTCACTTTAAAACATTGCATATGCTATCCGAGGTGAAAACACCTCTATTTTGAAACAATATCCAGAACAAACTCTGTGTTCATTAACTAAGCAGCTGGTAAACCTTGCTGGTGAGAAAATAGACAATTAGTAACCTCATCAGTGTTGTTAGTTTCAGTGTTAGTTTGGCTTCTGGTTTCTTTATGAGGATAAAATCTTCTTAATGGATGGAAAACTTAATTTTCTTGTACAGTGCCAGTCACCATCCATGTGTATGAGAATGGATTCTTTGCCCTTCCTTTTACTTTTGTTTGACTGCAACATTTTCAATATCATGTTTGTAAAGTTGTGATGAAAATGGGTAATAAAAAAAGATGAGGCACAAAAACCAACTAAATATCAACCCTCCCTTTTTGGCATTTTACTGGCAAGCAAAGAATGGCCTCCATGCAGTCCCAGAAGTGTGTCTTGTAGACTAATCAGACAGCATCATGCTAACACCATTGTGAAGAATATGTACATTGTCAAAGAATTTAAAATGAGAGCTGTTTGCTTTTTTTTTTCCCCTCTGTCATACATTTTTGCCTCTGTTGTTATCTTAAAAAGTCACCTTATTTTTTTCCCATGCTCTTTTCTCCAAATTTCTAGATAGTCATAGCAATGTCAGAAGCAGGTTTTAAGCTACTCCTTCAGAGACAGAAGAATGAACAGAGTGAAAACAAAGACACAGTTGCTGTGTGTCTCTTTCTCTATCTTCTGTGATGTTTTGTAGAATTCCATTGTAAAAAAATACTGGTTAATCAAGCTGGTCATGGCTGAGTAAATTGTATCAATATTACCTGCGATACGGTTGCTACTTAAGCACATTTGATCCAAGCAATCCATAATAAAACACAATAATTTTTTTTACAATTGGATTTATGAGGACACTTGTCAAGTGCTAGTAAAATCCCAGAACCACTGAAAAAAAATTAAAAATGGATTTTGTCTGATAAAATTGTTGCGAATGAGTAGTTCATTTTTAAGTCATGTTTGTTTAGTCTTGGAATAAACTACCAAGAGAAGTAGGAATTCTTTGGTTTTGAAGTTCAGCAAATATCTCTAGAACACGTGGGAAGTCAAGTGCCTAATAAACTAAGAGTGTTGCCTGCTTCTTCAAGAACTTGTAGAGTCAGTGATATTAGATTTTTCCCCAGATTTCTAATTAAAATTTATTTAACTAACACAGTGTGCTGGGGTTAGAAGGGAGGTATTTTTTTCATAATAATAATAATAACTATTTTTTTAAAATTATAACTAAAGTGATTTGAAAATGCTGATAATTATAACAGAATAAAAAGAGAGTTTTCAGTGCTTTCTTGGGTCAGGCTGCAACTCAGCACTCAGTTCTTTCTGATGGCAACAGAAATTTCTTTGCAAATCATGCAATACATGTCTACGATTTCTTTTCCTTATTAAAAATATTATTAGGAGAATTTTTCTTTGGATTCTTTGGGCTTCACTGACAAAATACATTTAGTGACATAAAACCTCATGTCCTAATATAAAGGACATGATTTTTTGGTGTACTGGCAGTAAAGTACTTTATCCACTAGGATAAGGTATCCACCAGGTTGAGGTCCACAAAGAACCATTATTGGACTACTCAGTACAAGGCTTACGCTTAGTGCTCAAGCAAAATTTTTGGTTTTATTAATAATATGCATTATTGACTACTTGACAAAATTTAATTTACTCATAGCTAACAAATATAAAATTTAGAGGGCACAAATCCTTTACTTCAGATACTTAAGATATTTCTAGTCTTCATATTTTAAACTTTGTAATCATTTTCACACCATTTTTAATAGAGAAAAAGTGTTACCTACATTACTTACATATAATATAATATAATTATATAATTATATAATATAATACATATAATTACATTTAGAAATATGATATTTGAAAGATTCAAAAGTATTTATAGTGTGATAAGCCCTTTCCTTTGCTCCACCAACAGCCAAAATTTTGTTTGCCAAGACCAAGTGTTTTGGACAAGTATTTTGTAGGTTTATCCTGGTGTAAAATTTTACAGTTACATGAATATCTTAAACCATGGTAGAGATAACCATAATAGTCTTACTTCAGGCAGCGTCCTGATACTCAAGTGACTACATAATCTCAAACAGTCATATTTAAGGATTTTTCTTTTCACTAGCACCTGGCAGTGATGTATCATCATAACTAATAAAATTTTAAAAAACCCTATAAAATTACATATCTATATAGTTCTATGTATTGTACATAATATGTATATTCTCTTTAAGTTTTTGGTTAGCTTTCTTCTTATTATTTGTGTGACCAGTGCATTCAGATACAAAGAAAGGAGTTTTGTAAAAATATTTAATTTGATGTCTCTGCAGGAGAGTATCTAAGTCTCAGTCATCATTATGTTCCTGACATTCTCATTCCAATGCATATGTCTTTACAAAAATATACATAGCTTATTCTGTAGCCATACTTAATTGAAGGACTCCGACTTGAAGACAACTTGCTGAATTCGCTGCATCATAAAACCATTTTCATATTCATATCTTCTATGTAGATGATTTGAAAGTTCTTAAATTTCTCTCTTCCCTTCTAAAACACTATGGACAGATTGTTTCTAAGTGCCTGTTTTAATCCATTAAATTTAATTACATTATTCCAGTTTTATATTGGTGTCAGGCTTCATCCTGGTTTGTTTGTTTTTTTTTAATGTATTGACTTGTTCCTTAGTCCTTGACATATTTAATCACAGGTCAACTCTACCAGAAACTGGTAGAAAGAATAAAGAAAATGCTTCCCTCAAAATTTTTCAGATTCAAGGCCTGACACTCTTTAAGTGTTCCTTTTGAATTAAATGTAGCTGCATCTAATGTGAAAGATATGTAGACTGTAATCTTATAATTTTACAGAATTTAACAAGTGTAAACAAAAGTGGTCTTATGCTAATGACATAACTGGACTATCAGCTTTTGTGTATTGAGCCTTACTTGAAAATATTTCATTGCTTTTTGTCAATACCAAGAAATAGTGAACAGTGTTCCTGGGAGACTGAAAATCTGAATATTTATGAATATGGGAACAATTATTAAGATAAAAGCATCTCTTTACTGATCACAGAGTGCTCTCTTCGGGTAAAATAATAAAACAAAATAATGTTGTGGCATAAAAAAGGCAGAGCTTGATGAAGGTCAGTAAATGTGCTGCAGGCATTGAATTTGATAGTCACATCTGTCCACAGGGCAGACCATTTCCAAACAGAATTAAAGAAGGCAGACACTCTACCATGGGACATATGTATAATACCATACACCTTCATTGGTATTAGTTAATGTTTTCATAGCTCTTTAAAAGTGAAACATTAATCAATTTTATGTTATAATGGATTGCTTAATATTCTTGGGAATCCATGGGTAAATATTTGAATCTTTTTCAGAAAAGATATTCTAACACTGAAAGTTAAAGATGTCCATGACTTCCCTGGCTCACTCACCTCTGCTGTCTTGACAAAGGAAGCTGTTTTAGTTTTCTCCTAATATTTTCATAGGCCAAGTAACCATGGACAGGCTGTTGTACATATTTAATTTTAAATTTTCCCTCCCACTCCACTTTAGTACATAATGAATACGTGGAGCTGTACCAAAGTGATATCACTGATGGCTTTTTAATGGTATGGAGAGCCCGACACAAAGACTTTCTCAACGAGACTTCATAGTTACTTCTAGTGAGCACATTTTCACTTACTATTGAACACACATTATTGTTTAAGGCACCTTTTTTTTTTTTTTTTAATATGTTCCTGCTCATTCTTCACACTTTATAAGATCCCTTTGCTCTGTTCTTAGTTTTCTGCCACTGTTACTTATTATATTAGTTTCTGAAGAACTGTTTAAGAGTTTAAATCCATCTAGGAAACTCCAAGTTCAGTACATGCAAAAAGTGTCCTCAGACCACTTGCCCACATCTCCTGAGTTGCGCACTTCAGCTGTTGATACACAATCTCAGCAAACAACAATTTTGCAAATCATTCCCTGCTGATTCCCCTGGTAAAGTGTGAACTATTAGGCAATGTTGTTTGGGTTTTTTTCTATGCAATTGCTTGATTTGGTCCTCGTGGAGGAAGATAGACAGAGCAAGAGGAAAAAAAGCGTTAACATGAAAAAACAACATAATTTAAAAGCTTTCTGAACAAATGTTTTCTTCCATTCCCTTTCTGCCTGTTGTGTTGATGGATTATTCTTTTTATCAAAAAGCAAAATATTCCATTATAAGCCATTAGAAGTATTTTATAAATACAGTGTGAAAACAGTTGATATGCTAAATTCATCAGTCATAAATGCATACCCAACCAGCCAGAAATACAGCAAGACTAAATAAAAAAGGTGATAAATAGCTAAAAAGTTCTTAATCATAACTTCTCCGCAGTTCTTCTTTCAGTCTCTTTTCTGTACTGATCATATTAGAGCTGCACTTTTCCAGCCAGGAACATTATTCTTTCTCTTTCTTTCTCTCTTCTCCATTTAATTCATAACTCAGTTATGTCCAGCAAGACAGAACTGTCTTATTTACCTACTGATGTTAATTAGAAAATTCTTACTAATTTGTGCAGTCAAGCTTTCATTTCTCATTCTGTCCTTCCATTCACAATTCTTACAATTCCCTGTATGTTCTCTGCATTGGTGAACAGACACATGCCCATTCAGTGGAAGAGGCAGAGGAGGAAAGAGGGTTTAGAAAAGCAGGAGAAATGGATGTTTCTGGATTTAGATAGAACAGACAAATATTCTTATTTCAATAAGAATATTTGATTTTTGTTGTTTTTCTTTTTCTCCTTGCTTTAAGCGAAAATGTTTTTTAGAATGTGACATAAACAATCCACAAGAAATATAAGAACTTCTTTTTCCAGGTAAAAAAAATGGAACTCCTTGGTTAGGAGTAGTTGTGTTTTTAAGAGGGTTATGAAATAATTAATTCTGAAACATTTGCTCAGAATTCAAAGGCAGTTTTTTGTTTTGTTTTATTTTTCTTTGCTAGTGGTGTTTGTTAACGAAGATTCATTTCAGTATAAGGCAGTTTAGAGATTACACAAAACCCAGCAGTAACATCTAATCTCCACCATCCAAATATGTAGTCAGTATGCACCCGTCTGTTGAGATGCATACGCATGGTTTCTAGAATATGCCCTATGGGTATTCTTTCCTTAGGAGCATACAATTTCTGAGAGACATCATCTCTGTTCTCCACTTGTTGGTGTAAGGTTTTGCTGAAGAGAGACCAGAAGACAGTGGTCCCAAGGTTTTAGGTTCCACGACAAAATGCTTATTGGATGAGGAGGAAAGGAGACCTTATTTCCTTGCAGAAATTATTGCACTAACTGCTACTGAAGTCCTGAAGATATTTGTAGAACCTGTTATGTTCTGAAAACACAGCTTCTTTACCTGTTCAAAGATTTAAAAGATGCAATTTGTGGCTCAGCAGGTAGACAAATCAGGAAATAGAGCAGCCTGGGACAGGCTTTCCCAGTTACAGCTTATGCATCTGGTAGCTGGCATTTGATGTGAAAGGATCACTTAGGTGGAGTGTATGCCACTGAAAATCATATAGTATTCTTGACATGTTCATTTTACTGTTTCATTGCAGTAATTTAGGGAGAGAGAAGGTCATTTGAAAGTCTGCCTTTCTGTGACCTTCATCAACAATACATGAAAGAGACTTATGAGTCTTGTCTGACACTTATATGATAAATGAGAAGCTCAAGCATTAATATATTTGTAAACAATTTTTTTTTTGAGTTGCCAGTTGATATATGCAAAACTACTGCAAAATATGATTTAAGGTATTTTTCATTGGATCTCCTAGAATTTCTTCTCTTTTTTTTTTAACCATATGTCAAAAGATCAATACATTTAAATAAAATATTCTGCACATGCTGCCTCTTCCTATTACAGTGAGCAATACATTAAAGTTTCTATGAGTTGCTGATCCATCCTGTAGAAGAACAAATTCTTCCATAAGCAATATGATTTTTTTTCTTATTTATGATCCAAGCAATCTGTCAGTTTGAAAACTACAGAGCTAAGTCAGCAATAAAATTATATTAAATATATACTTATTTCTATATCTGTTTAACATGGCCATTATTTTTATAGTATTTTTCAGTTATTAATTCTAAATTGGTTAGAGTCAAGGACTGAGCCTGAAAATAAGAGTAGAAAAGAGGAAGGGAAAGAAGGATGTAAATGTTTATAAAACAATATAGAAAAAAAAAGTGATGGAGAGAAAGTATAGAAGTGCACATGGAGGACAAGAACAAACATTTCTGGGATAAGTGGAATTTCCTGCTGACTGGGAGCATCAAATCTCATATAGGACTCCTATATGCATAAGCAAATCTTCATTACATTTAGTACTTTTTTTTTTTTTGATAGAACACTGTTGACACCTTGATTGCTTTAATTTAAAATATTTGCTTTTTCCTTTTTTTTCTTTAATCTGAAGATCCTTTGCTGTGTGTAATCATCCTCTCACATGAAAGACACAAACTCTGAAGTTCAGTACTTTTCTTTAGCAGAAAATGGTGCAAACTAAACTGATATAGAGCAGTTACAGTGCTCAAACTGGGCTTATTTAAACCCACTGGGAGCTTGAGAGAAGGTTAAGAGGAGTGAGTTAATCTCTTTATCAAAAAAAAAAAAATTTTGGACTCACATGTAAACTCTAATTCAGAACTAAATATAAGCAAGAGCATGAAATAAAATATCTTGTGAGCGGATTTTTTTCTTGTATTCATTTACACATAATGATGTCCTGAAAGGTAAGTATACACTCTGCTTTTAGCCATGGTCCTGCTTTTCTGTTTGATATAGAGGAAAAAGAACAAAACAACCCAAATAAATTGTCTGGAAAGAATAATGCTAGTGATGGATTAAAATGAAAGCTATGACTTATAACACATTTCTTTAGGTTATTTTTATAGCAGTTTTAGGATTCTTAATCTTTCAGGTTAATGAGAAAGGAATTAAAAAAAAAAATCTGTAGATTTTATTTGCAATAGATTATTCACACAATGCACTCAGTGATACAGAGTTATGTCTTGCAACTAAGAAGAAAAGTAGAGTTCCTTGAATAAGTTTCCTGCCAGTGTGACCTATTACACTTATCTATGACATTAACTGTCTGAAAACACTGATCATTTTCTCTGTAAGAGATATTTATATAGTTGAAGATGGTATTTGGAAACTTAGAATATTTGCCTGAAGGTAGATCTCATCTTAAGACAAATACACAGATAGAGCAAGTATGGTTTTATCCCATCAGTCAATAAATATGTACTTCCATAAGTAAAGGGTCCTGAAACACTGGGTCTGTGCCCTAGAGGTCATAGGCAGTTTGGAGCTCCTACACTGCAATTTGGATGCCAGCACTGTACAGTTACGGAAAAAGGTATTGTTAGTCTAATCAAGTTCTTTGGCTCTGCCTGTGAGCAACACGTGGAAAAGTGCTGCAGATCACCTAGGGGTGATCAATCACCTCACAGTTATTTCTACTGTCCACTGTAGTTAATTCTAGTTTGTCACCTAAAGTATGAAGACCTTCCCTCTCTCTTTCGCCACCCCCCACCCCCTCCCCAGTTGTTTGTATCCTTATATTTTAACACGAGGAAGGACTATCGGGATCATCTAACCTGAAATTTTTCCTAAACCAAAAGACCTGCAGATGTCAAGCCATGGTTACCTTGAGTCAAAGTAAAATGTTTGGAAACACTTTCATCCTTGAAAGAAGTTAGATGAAATGGAGAATGTATAGCCTGATGTAATCTTTCACTACAGTGCTGAATGGTAACTCATGTAATCATTTCTAATGTCAGTGTTCAGTTTTTGACTGATTGCGTTTCTTACCTGGAAAATGGAAGAGACTATTTTCTTTTATTTTCCATTTTATATTGTGAACAAGTCATCTTTGATATTCCACTAAAAAAAAACAAACAAAACCACACAAAACCAACAACAACAAAAAAACCCACAACAACAAAAAAAAAGGAAAAAAAAGGAAAGGAAAAGAAAACAAACAAACAAACAAACAAACCACAAAAAACCCCCAAAAAACCAAAACCAAAACCAAACAAACAAAAAAACCCCACACCACACTGAGAAGACCAGCTTTCTATATTCCTTCACAGTGAGGTAGACCTTCTGTAAATAACATTAAACTGATCTATCAACTTATAGAATGGATGAACAGTTTGTGTAAAAAGAAACCCCAAAGTAAACATTTAATTTCTACACATTTTGCATATGCTTATCAAGCTACACTTGAATATGTGTATGTATGTATACTTGAATGTGTGTATGATGTATGCACAGACTGGGAAATGAGAGGCTGGGGGCAGTGTCATGGAAAGGGACCTGGGGGTCCTGGTCAATGGCAATTTGAACAGGAGTCAGCAGAGCCCTGGCAGCCAGGAGAGCCAACCTTGTCCTGGGGCACATCAGGCCCAACATCACCAGCCGGGCAAGAGAGGGGATTGTCCCGCTCTGCTCTGAGCTGGCGCGGCCTCACCTCCAGTCCCAGGGGCTGGTTTGGGTGCCACAGTGTAACAAAGACATTAAACTGTAAGAGAGTGTACAAAGGAGGACAATGACAATGGTGAAGGGCCTTGAGGGGAAGCCCCATAAGGAGCAGCTGAGGTCACTGGGTCTGTTCAGCCTGGAGGAGACTGAGGGGTGACCCCACTGCAGTTACAGCTTCCTCATGAGGGGAAGAGGAGGAGCAGGCACTGATCTCTGCTCTGTGCTGACGGTGACAGGACCCAAAGCAAATGACATGAAGCTGAGTCAATTATTAGTATATTAGAAGGTTGGATATTAGAAAAATGTTCTTCACCCATAGAGTGGTTGTGCACTGGAACAGCCTCCCAAGGGCAGTGGTCACAGTACCAAGCCTGACAGAGCTCAAGAAGCATTTGGAAAATGCTCTCAGGCACATGGTGTGATTCTTGGAGTGTTCAGTACAGAGCCAGGAGTTGGACTCAATGATACTTGTGGTTCCTTCCAACTCAGTGTATTTTGTGATTCTCTCCCTGTGTCAACAAATAAACCTGGATTAATCTTATATGTAATTCTTTAACAAGCATAACTGAGAAAAAATTCTGTCAGACAGACAGATCATTGGTGGTAGAAGCTGTTATGTTTTCTCTGCTTCCATAGTACTAGGGTGATGTGCAACACCCTAGGGATAATTCCCACCTGATTTCCATGTTTGCACAGAATTCCTGAAATTTTAAGACTATGTAATGTTTAATGATTAACCAAATCAGACACTTACAAATCACATGTGCATCACTGCATCACTAGACTCTATCCTCGCACAACAAAAACTATGTAAACTTCATTTATCATGCAGTGAAAGTACAAGTCTGTGAGCGCTACTGACAGAATGGTAATGTGTCTGAATGCAGTCATTCTCTAATCAAACAGTGGAGAAACCCTGGGGAAAAAATTAGATTGAACATTTTCCATTTCAAACTGGTTTTATACACTTGTCTCACAGAATACTACATGAGGATGGGAGCCCTTAGAATTTATTATTATTGCAAACACTATTACAGATGTTTTCAAAATGTGATGGCTGCATATAATATGAAAATGACCCTTTCCTCATTTTATGCCTAAATTTCTAATTGACACTTTTCAGTCACAATAAATTAAAATTGCTAAATCCTTTCCTGATTCATGGACCTCATTATTTGTCTTTTACCATTTGGATTTATGGGGAAAAAAGAATATGTTTTTTTTTCTGTACATATTCACCTAATTCAGCCAACTAGCCAGAAATTAATTTGTTATAGTCATAAAACCTTGACAACGAACCAAGTATAGAATATTCCCATCTCACTTGTTTTAATGGCATAGACCTGCAATTTTTAGTACTCTCAAAATACCAATGGAGAAAAATTAGACCATAGTAAATGCATTCTGTATCATTAAAGAGAGGATTCTTTCAGGGTGGATGCTAAGACTCACTGATACTGTGCATCCTGGCATTAAAATTTTTGATGTATCGGTTTTCTTGGGAAGAGACTCAACTGACTTTAATTTTTTTTAGGTGATCACCTCCCTACAATGCTGATAGACACTTCCTGAAGACATATATAGCTGACTTGGCACTGTGGTAACAAATGCAGGGTTTTCATAATGTTTTCAGGCAGAACTGCTAATATGTAGAGTTACAAAATGCACCATTCAATGTTGGTGTATTGCCGTGTAGTAAAAGGTCCTCCCAAACACATTAATCATTGGTCTTTCTTTTTTATTTTTTTCTTTTCTTGGTAGTCTTCATGGTCTTTCTTGCACTAAGTGTAAACATTCACCCTTTCACTTAGTTACACTTAAATATAGTCTAAATATTCTTTGGTAATTCAGTTAAAAACAAATCTTCTAGATCTCTTTTGAGGAAAGGGTTATATCTAGCAGATGGAAGATGAATCCAGGCCTGAAAGGATTTTGAAATCTTTTTTATGATGAGGAACTACTAGGAATCTAAATGAAACTCATTCATGGAACAATGAGTGAATTGTCAGCCCATTATTTTGGAAGAAGTTGTGAAGTTAGAATCAGAGAGTACATTCACTTTTCATGTTTGATAAAGGAAACATCATGCTTCTATTGTGAACTTTATGGAAGAACAAAACAAAACAAAACAAAAAAAAAATCACACTCTTTGCTCTCAAAAAACACAATTGTCTTAATCTCCTTGCTTAATACCTAGCTATATTTAAATGGCGAACAGCCTCCTTTTCAGTGGAACAGAGTGAATTATATTTTGGAAGCCCACAATAACTTCCTGTAGTTAAGCTATGGGTTTGGAATGTATTGGAAATGGAAATTTCATAATGGAAAACTCCATGAAGCTCAGTCGTCATTGAAGGTTTCCTATAGAGAGTGAAAAATATTGACGGGATACCAGAAACATGTAGAGATTTAATGTTTCACCACAGAGAGCACCGAAAGGTTAAGGGATCAAGAAACAATACTGATGTGATGCAGCAGGAATTCCAAGAGATGTCTTTTGCTTGTTCTTACCCCAAGTCTTTACTTTCTTTCTATCAATAAAACACACATTTGCCAATGACGACACAGCTTAATGTTTAATGTATTATTTAACAAAAAAGTCCCAAATAAACTCATATTCTTAAAAGCTGGGATGTGTTTTACCCACTTTTTGTCTATCTTAAAAATTAAAAATCTAGGACAGATTTACAATGTAATGTATATTCCATTTAGGAGTACAGTTGTGATTTAGAATTACTTCACATTAATTCCTCAGTACGTTAGTACAGTAGCCGTTTCTATTTTTTTTTGTCTATGTCAAGTTTTTTTTATCCTAGCCTGCAGACTTCTCAGCATGGTTCGTATAATACTGATGGCTGAAGATATGCTTTGTTTTGCTTTTGCCTCTGGATGTTTTTATTAATTGTAAAAGCCGTAAAGATGTTCTGGAAGCTAGTTACCCAGGCTGATAGAAAATATATTGTTCAGTTATATTATTAGTAGTAGTAATATTAGTAGGATTAAACATATAATAATTCATGCCTCATCCTTCTGTACTGGTGTCATTGTCTATAAGCTGGCCATATTTCATGATAGGCTTGGGATCAGCCAGAATTTCTAAGAACAAGATTTTGTTGAAATACAAACAGAACACATAGAATAATTTAACTGTGTTCTTTCCTAATGTTTTCCAAGAAGACTCATAAGTAAATACAAAGACAAGAGGATCTTATCTTACATTGCTTTGTTGTTACTGTAAATTTTCTTGGAATGTACAATTGGAAGTTATTTCAGGTGACTTTAAAACTAGAGTGTCAGTTTAGCAATAGCATCTAGTACAGTTCGACACATTTTGTATACGGAAGATATACAGAAATTGTAACGTTGAGAAAACTTCTGGGTAATAGGAATAATTGAAAATTTCTGGGATATGAGAGATAAAATATTGTTTCATTTTTAAATTTTTCTTTAACGTTCTATATTAGGACTAAATCTAGATGTGAATATTTATAGTAAAACTTTCAATAGAGGAAAAATCATACAAAAATGTCTCTCTTTTTTTTTCCCCAAAGATAATTCTGTCATCTGTTTTTTAAAAAAATCTATTTGATAAGTTCCATTTAGGCAGAAATTAAATTAATTAGTGGAGCATAGTTTAAACTATTCAGGTTTCTTTCCTGTCAATTACCTTTTATTATGAATGTTTTATCATTAGATTATCTGAAAAGTAAAAACAAAATTAAAATAAAAACTATGAGATCCATTCCCTGATTTAATCACAATGAAACAAATAAAGTTAATTCACCAGTCTAGGTCTCAGTAAACTGGGGTATGGGTTGAATCTTATCTTACTTCAGCTTCTGGCTACAATATTAATCAATTATTAGGAATCTCATTGAAATGCATTATATTCCAAATATCTTTTATAATTATTTACAGGACACTTCCAGAGTGTTAGAATGGCTTCAAAAGAGGGAGGAATACGGCTATTCTGCTAGGAGGAAGCTGCAAATGGATTTTACAATGTCTGACTGAAGAAAGTGTGGATGAAATGAAATTCAAGACAATGACTGAGATGATGTTTTAATAATTATTTTAACCTTCTTTTTCTCAAAAGTATTTCTTTCTAGCTGTTGTTTGGTTTTTTTGGTTTTTTTTTCCATTTCTAAATTCTACAGGAAGGAAGAGTCAACTATTCAATGGGTTCTGTAGAAGTAAATGTGGAAAGAGGTATCTTAAGTTAGAAGAGCTGAGGTAAAGTCATAAATGTAAGTTATTCTGCAGGAGGATATAGGGGGAAATGAAGTTGGAAAGAATAAAAATGGAATAAACTGATTTAATTGCCTGAAACAGCAAAGAAGTATGGGGAAAAACATGTGAGACCCTGTATGAGGTATCAGAGAGAGAATATAGAAAAACATGGTTTACAAAAACCATAGATGGTCTTAAATCTCTAGCAAAGCTTAAACTGAAGCAGTGAAAATACTTAATGTGCATGCCTTCCAAGGGAGCAGAAAATAGAAGAAGACTACTAAAATGTGTTTTAGATAACTAACCAGTCTTTCAGTTGCTCAGCAATTGACATTTTGCTATTTGGATAAAGTTCTGTGAATTTAGGAAGAAGAATCAAATCAGCATCGTAAGTCATCCTAAGAACTTTGTATTTGTGTCTGTTCAAAACATGTAAGATGGATGTGCTTCAAGCTCAGACACAGAGCACATGTGAATATGTACAATACATAATACATAATATTACGTATTATGTTGTACATATATTCATATATAACCTGACATTGCAGCAGTATCTCCTTTGAATATTTTTGCATATTCTACCTCTAACACTGATTGCCACTTTCAGATTGTGTTCATACATTCAGATTGTGCTCATATATAACATATCTGTCTGATATGTTTACCTTTAATAAGATTTACTTATTACATAATTCTAGCATCGAAAGCTCCTAACAAAAGTCAAAGTGTCTGACTCTGAGAATGATGAGTAAAGGAAAAGTGCTTCAAAGTTTCAATTTCTTGAAATCCTTCTCATATTTTGGTAATTTGCCTGACATTTAACTGTTTATTTCTAGTGTGGCATGTGCTTAAATGCCTTCTTAAAAGGGTATCTTCAAATATATACCTAATCCAATACCCATGGCCATGTAAAAGCTGTTTCTTTGTTTCCCGTTTATTAAAATAATTTTTCTGTGCTTCACAAATATAAACTCTCTTTTATGTTGTTGTAGCAATTCTCTTGACTACAGCCACCCTTCCTGCTTTTCATGAGAGAAGTCAGAGAGCACTAGTCTCTTGTACTGCCTATTACACCCTCCTATTGTGCTTTCAATTAATATAATTTAAATTTAACAACACATCCGTAATTCCCCAGTCTAGCAGATGGTCCCCAAAGCTAACAGATGTCATCTTATTTATTCACTATCTGATATAATATTTGTGACATAATGATTAGCTTCTGTGCAAAAAGCTTTGATGTCAAAAGAAGAGAATAAAGATTTCTTCCTATTTAACAATAGAAAGAAATAAAAAAACCTACACCCAGATATATATTATTTCATCATAGAATCATGGAATGGACATGAGCCGGCAATGCAATGGGCGCTCGCAGTCAAGAAAGCCAGTATTTTCCTGGACTCTCCTGTGTGGAACGGCTGAGAGATTTGGGTTTGTTCAGCCTGGAGAAGAGAAGGCTTCTGTATGACCTAATTGCAGCCTTCCAGTACCTGAAGTGAGCCCATGAGAAAGTTGGAGAGAGATGAGAAGAAAAGGAGGCTATGAGAAAGAAGGAGAGAGAGACTAAGAGCATGTAGTGACAAGACAAGGAGGAATGGCTTGAAACTGAAAGACAGTAGGTTTATATTGGACATTAGGAGGAAATTTTTTTTTTCTGATTGTAGTGAGGCACTGGAACAGATTGCCCACAGAAGTTATGGATGTTCCATCCCTGACAGTGTTCAAGGCCAGGTTGGATGGATCTGAGCAACCTGGTCAAGTGAAAGATGTCCCTACCCATGGCAGAGAGGCTGGAACTAGATGGTCTTTGAGGTCCCTTCCAAGTCCTATGAAAATAAAATCTGTGATCTTCTGCATGCATATTAAAGACTAAGAACTGATTCAGGAACTTGTTCTAGTTTAGATAATTCATGCCAACATATCACGAAAGTTAAGTCATTTTGAATTAAAAGCTTCAGTTTTACTGAAAGGAGGGCTAAAAATGAAACAAAAAAAGAATTGAAAATACAAAGGAGAAATTAGTTGTCAAGGATGTTTTTCTTTTCTTCTGTTCCACTTGTCTCTGGCATCCATTTTCAGGGCTAATTTTAGCAAGTCACTTTAAGTTACAATTATTTTAAATGTTCAGTATGTATATAGATAGTACTTTTAAAGTGCAATCATTTGGAAGTGATTTTCTTTGACACTATGGACAGAAACAGAAAAATGTATTTTTAAGGAGACAAATTATATTAAATCTATATAAAATACTTAATATATATTTAATCTTCAGATTTGTATCTTTTTTCCTGCAAGAAATTTCTGTCCTTGTTGAAACTCTCCTGGATAGTTGTGTGATCGAACAGGAAATGCCGAATTCTTATTCAATAAGGTGGTAACGACTTTTTATTTTTTATCAGTGAAATTGTATATTACTCAAAAAAAACCCCAAACAAAACAAAACCCACTTGAAGGGACAGGTTTGTTACAGCCGTTTTGGATAAATTTATTTTCTGAAGAAAAAAATTATGATGTATTATTTTCTTATTATTTTTATTTATTTATTTTTGCATTTACCCCAAAAAAATTGAAAAATAAGAAAGGGACCATGCCAAGAATGTAGCTGTACTTATGCTTACACATGCTAGGATATAATACTATTAATGAAAGTGATGCATCTGGGTTTATTTTCTTGTGCTGTAAAATCTTACTTGGTTTCTGTTTTCCTGTTGCATGTGCTCTGGTCTGGGCCCTGAGATTGTCATGGTTTTCCATGAAAGAAACTTGCAATTTTGGAGAAAATTTGGGTTATCCTACACAATGTTCCCAGAGAGACACCAATCATTCTGAGTAGATTTAGGAATAAATTCTCAAGGTAAACCTTCTTTAAGTATGAATTTGTGATTAGAGGTTGCAAACATAGCACCATAGGTACTGATATAGAAAAATGGAACAGCAAAAAAGATGAAACTAATATAACACAATTTAATATGGATGGCATAATTTGGTTTGGAAAGATCCAGATCCCTTAATGGGTTAATTAACACCTTCTTGGCATTTTTTTCTTTCTCTGGCTCCATTAATCTAATAATTTTAGTATTCTTCCTTTTTCCTTTATGTGTTTCATATATTGGTTTCATCTTTTACCCAATATACTACTTTGCCCTTCACTAGTCTCTGTTTTAAACTCTAAGTAAGAAATTGCTGGCAAATACAGAGGTAATACCTTTTATTTAGACAAATTCCTTCACATACCACCTTCATTCAGTCCTCCACCACAGAATGACAGTACTAATAATAATAACAATAGCACCTCATATTGTTCTCACTATATCAGGTAAGCTTTATTGCTTGGTGTTGTATGCTGAGTGCTGACAGACAAAAGGAACTGGGCTTAGAAAATGTGAGAAATCACTTTGACACATATCTGGACAGACATTTATTCAGAGTGCTTCTTTGCTGTAAAAAACCTGTTTTTACAGAACATAAACTATTTGAATATTTTTCTCATATATATAAGAAATAATAATAAATATACTATACTATACTATACTAATATATTTTTTTCTGACATAGCATGACACAGTCTATATACTTTATTTCTTACACAAGAGTGAATGAACTGAGAAGTAATCTGTTAATGCCAGAAAGATATGTCACAGCTCAAAGAAATTTACAGAGCTAACATACGAAAACAGTGCAAGGTTGAAGAATACAACAGAAAAATCTGGTCATTCTGCAGACACTTGACACACATGGCCTTTAAATACTGAAATCACCCTTTTGTCCTATTGCCACCAGCTTCTGTAATCACTGAACCAGGGCCTATTTTAGTCACTCTCGTTTTCACATGGATGTGTTATTTGAATGTCCTATTAGACAGCTTATCAGTTAGTGTACAGGTAGTCTTGACAACTGCTATTGACAGTTTTTTATTCTGTGTTTTCTATCTTTTAGAGATTTTAGAAATGCATGCTAATTAGGTCCTTTTTACTCTTCCATTAATATATTTTTTCTCTTGCTCATAAACTTGGATTGAAAACAAAAGACTATTTTTACTAGGTAGGTTTTCTTTTGATGCAAAATAAAATACTTGTCTTGTTTGGTTTTTTTTTTCTATTTTTCTTAATCTGAAAAATGCCTAATCAGGACTGAAGGTTCAATTCTATTCTCTGTCCTCACCAATTTTAAAGTTGTTGCAGTGCCTTAACTTTATATGTCTTACTTAGTGAATTAAAGCTCTCAAATTTCTGTATCATATATAGTTTCTGTATCATGTATAGAGTTGAGTGACTCACAGTAGACCTTAGGAAACACTGAGTGTTTCTTATAAGCTAGGTAATAGGAATTTTGAATAGAAGGTTATGACTGAAGTCTCCAGCTCAAAATCTCTAGCATGCAGTTATATGTAGGTACATCATGCTCTCCTCACTAACGAAAAGCTGGCATAGATCTTGGTTGCCATAATACCAGCAAGGTCAGTCTCCCCAAAAGGGAAAACCCTTTGTGGTAGAAAATTCTCTTCTTCCCCTGAGGAAGGCTTTCCACATCTTTTTTGTCCACCCTTCTCTGAAAGTAGAGGCTCTGATCTTGATTTAAAAGGGTACTTTGGAACACCAATCACTTAAATCTTCCTGTTGAGTAAGTCGTGCTTTTAGTGGAGTAATTAATTTGTCTTCTAGTCTATCTGTAGCTCTACATCAAATAGACAGGAATACCTAATTCATGAATGTCCACATATGTCTAGGTACATTTAGAATCAGGCAGGTTTTAGTCATGCCCAGAGATAAATATTTGGGTTACCTAAGGGACTTCGTTAGCAAGGGCATTCATTATGTGAGTTTAGAGGACTCATTCTTTTTTTACTTCATTGCATCTACATCTTTAGATTTTAATACTCTTCAGATAATCATCATTAAACAGGATTTTGTTGAGGTGTTTTGAAAATTAATGCCAGTTTTCAATCCCATTATTTAGCCATAGCATTAAAAGATATGTCTTAGCATATGTATATATATATATACACACATATATACATATATATACATATACATACATATATGTTACAAGGACCACCCAGACCCATGTGTGTGAATCCCTGAGAATTTCAGACATCAGTAGAGTCAAACAAAATTTTCTTGTATTCTGGGGTAATAGTGATTCAAATGGGAGAAGAAGTAAAAGAGTAATGTTAAAACCTCTGATACATGAAGAATGAAGGCAAAAGGTAATGGAAAAAAAGACTTGAGGTCAACAACAACAAAATTTTCAGGCACTCATAAATTTAAAAAAAAAAAAAGATTTTCTAATGAAATTCTTAGAAAATTAAGAGTGAATGAAGAGAAGATCTGGTACAAAACACATATGTTATAGTACCAATAAAATGAAAAGATAGGAAGAATAATAAAATATGAAAAATGAAAAAAATAAGTAAGTGCAGAAACACAAAAAATGAGACTCACAACAGAAATAGCAACGGGAAACAGGTGGTAAGGAGATGTTGTGCCAGCTTGATAGGCAGCAAAGTCTGGTAGAGCAAATATTGTTACCACTGAAAAGTTCTGTCATACAAGTAAATACTTGAAAAGAATATATGCTTGTGAAACAGAATTTATGGCATTCGTGGTTTAGACAAGCACTTTACTGGAAACTGTATTGTACTTAACTTTCAAATATAAAATGTAATTGACTGAGAGGGAACAAATTGATGTCTATAAGTATCTGAAGGGAGGGCGTCAAAAGGGTTGATACAGGCTCTTCATTGTGGTGCCAAGCAATAGGGCAAGAGACAATGGGCAGAAACTGATGCACAGGAAGTTCCACCTGGATATGAGAAAGAACTTATTTACTGTGTGAGTGGCCATGCACTGGAACAGGTTTCCCAAAGAGGTTATGAAGTCTCCCTCTCCAGAGAATTCAAGAACCATCTGGACACAATCCTGTGCCAAATGCTCTGGGATGGTCCTGCTTGAGCTGGGACATTGAATCAGATGATCCACTGTGGTCTTTTCCAACCCAAACCATTCTGTGATTCTGTGATAATAAATACAAAATGCAAATAGCTGATGACTGTGAAAAGTGTGAAAAACCACAAGACTAAAGCTTTCACTAATAACTGATGTGCTTTACAACTAGGCTCAAACACTTGCAAACTTTAACAAACATGAGGTGTGCATCTTCATGTAGTGTATTTACATGTAGGCAGGATGTCAAACAGACCTGGGTGATAGCCCTAGGAACTACAGTCAAAGAAAGTTCAATGCAGGTTCCATCCAAATGGAGCTTCAGAGAAGGAGAGTGAGGACAGAGTCAGCAATGCTGTGGCCCAGTAAGCTGGGATATTATCTTCTAGGGGCCTTTGAAAGGACAGAAAAATTTCTGGATTTTTCACACAGTGAAAGGACACTGTGTATTACTCTCTAGAAATAGTTATAGCCACTGAGTAGATAAGAACTTCAGATTACTTTCCTGAAAATTACTGGTGCAAATGAACCACCTGTAGGGACAAAAAATATATGATAAAGGGCAGAGAAAGACTAAACAACATTTTAAGGCATAGTAGCATGATCAGAGGGAGACTTTTAATGGTTATCCCAGTGAAACACTAAAGGAAAAAGTGCATTCTTTTTAGGAGTAATTTCACCTAACCTTGGATTGTAATAATGGATATGGCTTCATATGGCCTTGCCATTTTAATTCTTTTACAGTGGCTAGAGCAATGGCTTTTTTAAGATTTTTTTTTTCATCCTAATGTACATTTTTAACGTAGATACCCAAACATGCATGTTTCTTATGTAAGTTGCTTAATAATAACAATATTAATAATAATAATACCACCTTACAATCTTTTCAGCAAGTTGCGCTCTGAAAATGTGGTAAAATAACTCTTTGATATTTCCTGATAATAAAAAATAGTAATTTTTTATGTAAAATAAATTTTTAAAATCTTAAAAGTCAAAAACACTATACAGAGCTTACAGATTTCAGGAATACTGACAAAAGCTGTTAATTTTTTAAGACAGAGACCATGCTGTCAGAAATTTTCTCTTTCAGTTAATCTAAAGGTTGTTTTGTATAGTTTATATTTTCTGGTTGTCTACATCTAAGAAGAAGTTCAAAACACTTTAGAATATACAGTCTTCACCATATAGATACAACTAATTTACAGTAAATCTATTTCCAAAAGATTCAGCATCTTTCTGTCTAGTCTGTGCATTTCCTGTTTGTAGAAAGATTTCCCTGCTGATGTTTATGTATTTATTCTGTAACTGTATTACAACTTCATTGCTGTAATCCATTGACTTTAATGGAGTTATTCTTTTCATGTAGTCATTCACAGAGTTATTCTTACACAAATATAGTCTGTAAAGTCTGTATGATTTTTCTTCATATATAACCTAAAGAAATCTTTGTATTCATTGTGCATATTAAGAAAAAAAAAAAGAAAAAAGGCCTTGTGGACAAAAAAAGAAGGAAATCTGCTATACATAGCAAATTTGAAGGCGTGAATGGGTAATCAACTTTAAATCAAATGACATAGCTGCAGGAGGCACGAGTTTACATTCATGGATACAGTCTTCTTGTTCTGCACTCTTCCAGCATGCCAAAGTAGCTATAAACTTGGCACAGGAAGCACAGGAAGCTGGGTTTCTAACTGCTTTGCATCACTGCACAGCAGTTGGAGCACTCTGGCACATCTGCCCCTATAACGATGCAAATCAATGCAGGAAGTGAAACTTCATAAAAATGTCTCAGACTTCCATTGGGAAGACCAGACACAGATTTGACATAAACACTTTGCCTGTGTAAATCATGAGTTCAGTGGAGCTGGACTGACTTACATATGACTTACATAAATTTCAGATCTAAGCTCAGATCTTGGGTTGTGAAATTATGAATAGAGATAATGTATTAATGAAAATCAACAGCAATGCCCAGTAGGAAGATAACTCAAACATAGTCTAAATAATGCTAAATAATGACTGTACTCATGGACTGCCAAGATAAGGTGAGCTATGCCATGAAAAACAAGCATAACAACATGGCAACCATGAAGGTTCCATCAAAAAAAAAGTCAGTCATCCTTTTTGTTGTATCCTGGTTATGTATTTTGCTAGCAATATGCAAAAAAGTATCACCACAGCCACACTATGTAAATATTCAGCAAAGAAATGTTGCTCAAAGTTGCTTGGCATAGTGTTCTGAAACACTGTTTTGCAAATGTTAGTTTTGGTTTCATGTATTTTTTACTCAACTTACGCTGTAGTTCTTAAAATGTTTATATAATGTCTGATCTTTTTTACTGTTCACATTTAACATCTTCATGATTCACTTGCATATTTTCTTTGTTGGGGATTTTTATCCTCTTCTGATAAACAATATTTTATTGATTCAGCTGCAGATTTTAATGCCTCAAAATGTACAAATATTGCCTATGTGTTACAGTGTGCACTTTGATATTCCAATTAGATATTTTATGGATCCAGCTGCATACTTTGGTGATCCAGTTGGATTCTTGATGTTCAATAAAATTGGTAGTCACACTATGCTCTATGTTAATTAAAGTGAATACAGTATTTTGACAACCAGTTTCAGGAAACAAACTGAAAAAAAATCCCCAACAAACCTAGAATTTATCTTTTGGATTTGTTTTTTTCTTTATTATGTGCAATACTACACCAGAATTTTAAATCAAGCAAATTTGCTTAGTTATAGTGAAAATACAAAACTAAAGCATCAGGTTGTCATAAACATGTTGGGACCCATATGAATTCAGGCAGGCTGTTCAGTGTACTGCACTTTGCTAAGTGCTTTGTAGGTAATTCAGGCTACCAAAGGACCTTCTGGTCTATCTTAAGCATAGAATCTACAAGACTTATAGATTTCTTTTTGTGTCCAAGATATATCAATGGTGTTTCTTAAATATTCATTAATGAAAAAAATATATATATAATGAACTGTTTAGGAGTTCCACTATATTGAGTTACTGCGCACTAGGTCAGTCATCTAAAGGTTTCTATTTTATGAATTACCACATCTTAAAATTGAATACATATTTACAGTTTGCTATATGTTGTTGCAATTTACCTTCAGTCTACATCAGTGTAAATGTTATATTAGAGACATATATAAAGATAGAAAAAGGAACCAGAGGCATGGATATTTCTCTGCTTTGGTCACACTTAAGAATGGATTCTGTATATCCATTTCAGCTTCAGAGAACTGATCCTTTATAAAAAGTAACAAATCACTACAGAGCTTTTCTCCTTTTGAAATATATCACGGTGTATCACAGGCAGTCCTTTATTTCACTCTGCCCATTATACTAGCAAAAATGTTTCTTAAACCAATCATAACTTTTCCATAGCCCAAGAGAAGCCTACCTCCTGTGGAAGGTAGGTGCGCTTTAGCTCACCTCAGTACTTAGCACACACAATCTGTAGATCACCAACGGCAACACAACTTCTGTTGTGTGGGTGTTTCCCTACAAACTTCTGTTTTCAAAGAGGAGTTTTTTTAAGATGCTTTATGCAGAAATTATGAAATAGATTAATAAGAATAATTTTATGAGGTGGGATGCGTGAGGTGCAGTCACTTATCATACATCTTTTTTTACTGTCTCACTAAATGTATGAAGCTCATAAACTTTTTTTGTTTCCTTCCTAATTTTTTCCAAAACTTCTTTCCTCTTTATCCTAATTCCAAGTTTTCAACCAAATATTTCTGTCACTGTAGCTTATGAAATTCAAACAATTATCACAATAATTTACCACACCGCATAGATCACAGTCACTTTTCTTTGAAGGGACATTTCCTACCTTCTTGATACATTAGTTAATACTGACATTTTTATTTAATTTACAGCAGCTCTTGCTATTTGACCTGGGATTATGTTTCCTTTGATGAGAAGCATCTTTCTTCCTTCACCCTAAGCATACTTATAATTTACCATTGTTTCTATTGTGCATCTCCCTGGAGAATGTGAGATTCAGATTCACTCTTTATCAGCATAGAATGTTATGGGTGCAGAAGCTTTGCTGATCCATGTGAAAACTGGGTGTAATATGAGTTTGGAGATGAAAGCTAAGCTCGTTTCTGATTTGTTTCAGTTTTCTTCTCTTTATGTATGATGAAGGTCAAAATCACTCAGAAAGAAAACTCTGAGCATGTGGAAACTACCTAGAGTATTTAAAAAGAACATCATGAACCAGTGATTCATGGTTTCGATTTTTTGCCGTTTTCTGTTGCTGAAAAGTAGTTTCTAAATGCTTATGTAAGACAGGCTTTGTATTTATCTATTCAATCTCTGTGAGTTTCTTAAATTTCTCTCATTTTTTTTGTCAGAGTCCAACACTACGTAAGAGATTAAAAAAAAAAATCACTAATTCATCATTGGACAAGGATTTCTTGCTTTTATCACATCAAAGTATATAATTCAGAGATATTTTCCTAAAACTCCTTCCCTTGTCCTTCAGCAAGTTCCATAGTTACTGGTGGTAAAATACTATAGTGATACTGAACTTGTTAAATACAGTTTTTCCTATGCAGCTTGTATTGTAAAAAGTTCTTGTGGAAATAGGGTACTGAAAACAGTCTTTTTTCCTACCTGCTTGGACAGTTAAAGGGATAATTTACAGATTTTTGCTGCCTTATGTCAGCTGTACACAATTTCAGCAGGCATAAAAACTACGCAAATATGAAAGTTCTTCTACAGGTGCTATTCCACAGATGCAATAGTATAACTACAAGTTTTTCTACAGATGCAATTTACCAAAGATGGTGATTGCAGCCGGTGGAAGTTCTTGGGATGTTGTTCACTGCCTCACCTCTGTAGTATTTCAAACACGTTTTCCACTTTCATCAGTTTTGACTGCCTCTGGGACTCCATTTTAGCAACTCCCAGACATTTTTATTTTTTGGCCATCTCTTCTCTTTCTTCAGCTTTAATTCCAGTTGTTTCTGTTATTTTGTGAGTTTTGCAAACACCCCTCAGGTATCCAGATTGCTACTGACTGGGCTAGACTTGGGCTGCCCATCTGAGACTGAATTTGTATCAGCAACCTCTTTTTCCCCCTAGTCACGCTGCTTCAGTTACAGTATAAATTCCTTGAGATTTTCTCCAATACAGTGTATGATCCTCTCTCAAAGCTCTTCATGTTGCCTTTTACTAAACTCTCAAAAAGCTCACCACAGGCTATCTTGCCATACTCATATGGGCTTGCAGTATCTCCTTCAGATATGGGCTTGCAGTTTATAGTGTACCCTACACAACATAATTCTCAGATAGAGAATAGATGTCCAAAACCAAAGTGTTTTCTCAAACTGAACAAATTGGAAACTTTACCATGGCTTTCTTCTGTAAATTTCCACCTAATTCTCTGAAAGAGGCACTAGCTTTTGTTTCTCTACTTGAATAGAAAAGAAAATTCTCACCAGTGTTGACGATAACCTGTGATTCAAATTGACCAATGAAAGGGAGAAATCTCATCAACAATGTCATAACTGACAAAAAAAGGGTCATTCTTACACTTAGTGGTAGATAGTTGATGGCTCTTCAGCCTCAGACAGCTCCCTAGCATTTACGAGTCCCACACAAGAGTCAATTTTAGGACTTGATTCAGGATAGCACCGCATAGGTCAGGAGGCTGACAGATGACACTGACGATAATGCAACAAGGTTGTCTTGGGGCCATCTCCATGGTCTAGTCTTCAGGCAATCAACTAAATCCCTGAAGATCCATTGCAAGTGCAGCCAGAGTTGCTCTGAGGTGCTTAGAGCATGACTTGTTGCCCTAATAGAATGGGTAATTCTGGTCCAAATTCCTGCTCTGACAGGGTCATCTGAAAGCATATTGCACACGATTGCATCCTGGTGACTGCCTTCAGATGCACTAAGCATCTGGTTCATAACGTTCTCTTTAAATACTCTGGGTAGATCCCACATGCTCATTGTTTTCTTTCTAAGTGATTCTAACCTTTGTTATGAAGAATTGAGTCCTCACTTCCCAAGTGACAAACAACAGGGGGAAAAAAAAAAAAGAAGGAATTGTTTAATTGGTTTTAAGAATGGAAATTTTTGAGCACTTCATTCTTTGGTTATAGGCAGATGAGAAAAGAAGGTAAAAAAGTGTTTTGAGGATGAAATAGTTGTTTTGCAAAAAAGTCACTCCATGACTGAGCCATAAAGACTGGTTTGGGTACAGCCCTTGACCAAAATGTCTTCTTTGGTTTTGTATTTTTGTCCCAGACAGATGGAGACAACAGTAATAGCGAATACTGTTGTAGCGCTTTCTGCCAGGACTCACTTTTCAGGTGAACTCTGTGTAGTTATTTATGAACAAATAAGTTGTAAGGGATACTTTATTCAGCTCCTTTCATCTCATAATGTGAGATGTGAGGTCAGTCAATAAAATGCAAATTATTGTCATTATCACTGATAATGATAACATTATCAGTGTTATGGGAAGCATTTTGGGAGCCAGTGGTCACAGAAGTGAATCAGACAAGCATGGAATGGTCAGAAGAGCAAAAAAAAAAATTTGTTTTCCTGCTCCTTGGATCTGATTTTGCTGATTTTACAACCTTGACATTTTTGGGCTTAGTATTTTTGCATCCTTCACTACAGGACTAGATATAGCCTGTGGTAAATATGGATATTGTTTGTTTATTATCTATGTAGATTATTTCAATTTTCCATCCAGTGAACCTGAGGAAGGAAGAGAAGGAACACCAACAAACAGCAATGAGACAGTGTGCTGATAGCTTTAAATGAATTTTCTAAGGGCTAAGTAAGCTTTGAGATGTCTGCTCTGTTCAGTAAAATCTGCACATTGATTACATCTCTGTAAGTGCAGGATAAGTACAGTGTAAAGGTCAACAGATTAAACATGTAGTTTAATCAGCAAATTATGCAAATGAACATAAATGAAATATACCATTCAACTGTTAAGATCAGTAAAGCATGCAACTCTATTAGTGAAGTGTTTGAGTGCTAGCCATCTTAAAACTACACCAAATTAACTAAACTTTAAGAAAATTCATTTGCTGGAGGAAACAGTTAAAACAGTTTATCAGCCAAATGTTTGGTCTAACAAACATTTATTGTAATGTACCTACCAAAAATGTGGTGAAAAAAATCCCCAAAATTGGTAAAAAAATTGACAATAGTAAGAACAACACAACTGCACTTAAGCTTTTTTTTCTCTGTCACTGGAGGGTGAATATCAATTAGCAAGTGGTGAAATAATGTGATTACTTGAAATATGGTGATCAATGAGGTGGAATTTATGAACGTTCAACAACTACTGTACACGGCTCAAATAGCAAGTTCCCTCCTAGATCCTCATCTAGGTCAAAATCAGCAAAGCACTTAAGTACATCCATAACTTTAGGTGTAGGAGTAGTACCACAGAAGTCTTTTTCTCTCCTGCTACTGCTGATGTTATGGAAGTAGAGACCTGAGATCAGTTGTGATTATTGCATTTCACAGATTTAAAAAGATACAGATTCTATAAGACTAGCAATCTAGAGACACAGAAGGTGGGGGAAAAACATAGTTATTTTTCTCTCCTCTCCCATCTTCCTTCCTCTTTTTTTTTATTTTTTTTTAATCATAATTACAATAATTAGGTTAGAAATTTTGGATTACATCCCAGATATCATTACATGTATGAATGGGTTTCAAGAGTTCATAGTTTTAGCAGCAATGAACAGTGTTAAGACCAATGAAGAACTGTTTATGTCTAGAAACAATAGTCAAAATTTTCAAATAAATGTAATTCTTAGATTAAATGTCACAGAAAAACAATTTTTGTGTCTGTCTGCCTTTTTGTGATATTTTAGTCAATGTAACATTATTTTGTATGTTGGTAAGTAAACAGCTTTTATTTAATGCAAGTAGCTAGAACTATTTTATGTTTTACTATTTTAAGTAAGCATTAACTTACTATTCAGCTTACTATAACTTACAGCACAGTAAACATAACAAACTATTTTTGAGCTTGCAATGGTATTTAGTATTAGTTTGGACAGAAACACTGTTTTCAATTAATTTGTCAATGGTTTCTGTTCATCTTGATTCAGCTTATATTAGGAAAATTTTTGGAGCAGTTGGATTTCTTTCAGATGGAACTGTTGGAGGATGTTCTTCAGGGACACACGTAATGTCATGCAGCTGCAGATGATGAGCATTCCCAGTCAGGGACAAGACTAAAGACTAGTTTCTATTCACTAAAAGAAGCCGAGAGGGAGGGAACCTACCCAGTATGAGCATTGTGTAAACATTCGTTTCTCAGCAATTCTTTGGCTATGGAGATAATTTTCCATTAGTCTTTGCTTCATGCTAACAATATGTGTAATTACAGTTTATCAAATTTTCCCATTCCTCTCCTCATCTTACTTTCCTTTACCTTTTTGTTGTGAAATTTTTGAGGTGATAAATGATGCAACTTAATCAAGGATTTACGGTATGCAATGAACAAAATAAAGGCTCCTAAATGTCAGCAGATACAGTTAATATAAATGTTTAAATAACTTGCATTTTATTGGCTGACCTTTGCTAGTCAGCAATTTCTGTTTGATGAAACATCTGAAAAAAAATTGCAGCTTTCCATTGCAGATATATCTAGAAAACATCTAGAAAAAAAAATGCTTTTTACAACTACAGATCACTTGGCTTGGGTGAAGGGAAACAGGGAAGTTTTTATTGCATCCATGACTTCTATATCTCCCTCTGTCAGAGCAAGGTTTGAGAATGAACCTGCTTCTCTCCTCTACCTTCACTATAGAAGCATCCAATTTCCTATCCACTGAAACAGTACTAGTCTTCCCCTTTTGCCTCTGGAATGATTTCTCACTTTTAAGAATCTTTATCTCCACTCAGCTTCTAGACCTAGCTCATGGCATCTGTCTTGGTGAAGCAGAGTAAAGAGAATTCAGAGAAAATACCTTTTAATTTGAAACAGCAGAAAACATTTTTTTTGAAAAATAGAAATAAAATACACACACATCAATTGTTACTGAAGAACCCTTTAAAATATGCTTTGTCAGATTGAAGATTCTCAGTTTGAATTTTAGGATTTTTCCTGTGGAGGAGTAGTTAAACAAACTGACCCATTCAGCCTTCACAAAAGATCCTTCCTTTAAAATAATGTCATCAGGAATCATGATGGTGATTAAAAATAAATTATTTGAAGTATCAATTGCTAATTGGATGAACTGTTAAAATGGACAATAGTAGCTCATCACCCATTATACAGCCTGTTTTTTAATAGGAGGTATTAGGTAGTTTTTCAAGTGTCTAGGTTTGTTGATACGTTCTAGAAACCACATTCCATTGTGCAAAAAAGTACAGAAAAGGGATAAGCACAAAAGAGTGACACTATCATCATCATATCACAAAATAAATGGAATTTCAGTTTTGGAACAGATACAGACAAATAAAAACCAATCCATCAAAATATCCCTGTACTGTTGCATTGCTGGGATTAGAGATGCTTCTGAGATGATTTGTGCCTTAAGAGTCAAGGAGGAAACACTCAAGACAGGATTTTTTTTTTTTTTTTGCATGAAAGTAAGAGTAGAATACACCAAGGAGAAAATAGTACTTTATTTCACCTTGTTAAAATGGAAAGAAAAAATGTTTGAAGATCTAGACCCAGGTTAGTCTAATCCTTTATGCATGAAGATAGAAGCAAAATTGAATGCTATATAAGGATTATTTTAAAGTCAGACAAAAGTTAAACTGACAAAATATATACATATATGCGTACATACATATGTATATGTAGATTTGATGAAAAGGTTTTCAGTAGAGGAATGGTAATTCATCAGATTTTGAGTTGTTAGATTTCAAGAAGTCTGAAAATATAAATTTAGTTTTTGATCAGGCATTTGGTGAACCCCTAGTACCCTTGTAGCTATCCTGACATACATAAAATTTCCACTGGTCACTCATCAATTTTTTTCTGTCTTCTTTTGTCTCCAATTTCATCCAGCACAACTCTATTTAAGACTGAACTTTTGGGGAGGTTTAAAGCCTCTCTAAGGCAAAACATAGCATATTGAAATGGCATGCTTTCAGGCACCACAGAGAACAAATGTCGGCATTTACCTTTGATTCAGAGGTTGGTATTGTCCATCTGTTCCAGCCTACAGAGGGGAACTAGGTGTGTCTTATGAAGCCATATTTCCCACTGAAAAGTCCAATAAACAGAGGAACTTTTGGATTAAATAACCTTTGACTTTGTTTCCTTAAACCACTTGTGACTGTGTGTGCTTCTGGACGTACTGCAGAACATTTGTGCAGCATCCAGACAACAAATGAGCCTGGACCTCAGTGCAAGCCTAGTGAATGTCCTTCCTGATTCACACAGATCTGGCCACTCATCACGGTGTGTGCTGTCCCTTTGAGCAACATGGGACATTCCTTGCACACATCAGCCAAGTAGGCTTCGTAGCAATGTTCACTATGGGAGAAAGGTCAGTGTGCACATTTGTCTATGTATGTGTATGTCTCTTCCCTGCTCCTGTAGCTTTTGAATCTACTGATTTTAGTCAGATTTGACAGAGTAATAGAGGTATCAAAGATAATTAAATGCCAGTTCCAGTTTCTTGCACTTTTCTCTGTTAGCAGATGGTGTTTCTTTGTTCTCTATTCTAATTTTCCATCTAAACCATGCTATTGTTTTGATATTCAGAGAAACATATGAGCAGCCACAGTCTGAACAGAAATTCCTGTTGGTTGATTTTACTGATAACCCCCACTACTATCTCCAAAATACCATGTTGAAGAGGACTACTAGAAAGAAAAAAAAAGAAAAAGAGAAAGAAAAAAAAAAAAGACAACATGCATTGCTCTAGTGTTTGAGTTGACTGGTTTAAAATATGCTGAGGTTCTTGAGAAGTATCAATATTTTTTCTGCCTGTGTTGTATGTGGCATCTTTCACCCTGCTAGACAGTATGATATAGAGAGAAGGGGAGAAGAGACCTTTTATTTTGTGCTGATATGGACTATATTTGATCCTCAATTGACTGTGTTTAAAAGACTATTATTCTATATAATGTAGTATTATTGTACAAAACCAATTTCAAAGTCACAATATCTCATTTTGTGTTTCTCCAGAAAAAGAAGCAACCTCATATTAGAGAGAGTGATATGAGAGGGTAATACAAAGTATAAGTCTAGAGAGTTCTAAGGAAGAAAGAAAAGAAATGGCAGGCTTTAAAGAGAGGCAAATATGTGACTAAGGAAAGAACAACACATATTCCTACACATGGTGGCAGGAATGTAACTCAATATAATGTCCTCATTCTGGAAAACACTTTAATTTTAGAATTGAAACCAGCATTTGGAATGCTGGACATTTCTAGACAGAAGGAATTAATGTATAACTATTTATTTATTAATTAGGAAAATAGTTAGGCATATTTCTGGATGATCAGTTTGGACAGTGGGGGGCTGACATCAACATAAATATTGCTGAGTCTTTCAGAAGTATGTATGGGAACCACAATGCAAACATATCAAACACATATAAACATAACACTTACGCTAAACTTTTATAAGAAGTTGTTGGAGTTTGGTAAAGGGATAGATGAAAATTTATTGATACCCAGGAAAGGAAACCATGGAAAAAAGTATAATATAGCACAGCATGACAGAAGTCTCAAATCTGTGAGAGAAATATGACAACTGCAAATTTTTTTTAGAATTACACAAAAAGTACTTCTCTTTAAATGAGTTTATAAAGTAAAGTATGTTTGATGAAAATATTTCTAGAAAAGAAGCAGTACAAATAAAATAATAATAAATAATAATAATTAATAATAATAATAATAATAGTGTGGAAAAGGACTCCATTAAGAAGGTAATGACTGCAAGTCACTTCCTATCACTTCCTAAAAGAGCATTTTGATGGATATTTCTGATGTTGTAATTGTGTATTGGTAATATCTTTCTCAGCAACATAGGATTTTCTGAAATAGGGAGAGATTCTGGTGCAGTGGGAAGGGAAATGTGGATTCTGGGTCACAAGACAGAAAGTAGGTCTGCCATAACATCCTAGTAGGTAAGCTCAGGAAACGTGGATTAAATGATTGTGATGCCTTGGACTGGTTACCTAGAACAAAGGCTAGACAGAATTAAGAGAATTAAGTGGATATTTATTTAAGGCCTTTAACAGATACCTTGGGCAGTACAAGAGCCTTGATGCGGCTACACCCAAAATGGATGACAGTCACTAATTTTTCAGGCAGATATAAGTTTGGTCTATCTGCATATCAGGGGTTAATTGTCCAGTTACAGCTTCAGGTAATGAAGTCATATTCCCCCAGTTTGTGCCTCCCCGATTTACTTCTGTTTATACTTTTCAGGCCTGAGGCTGATATGATGACTTTGGTTCTCAGGCCTGGAAGGTTTGTTTTGTCTGACCAAACTGTGATGAGAGCTTACTAACACTCTGTACAAAGTTTAGAGTTATTCACTAATGCAGTACGGGATCTGAAAAATATAAAAGGTAAAACGTAAGGCATCGAATGGACACTGATAAGTTGAATAAGGCTGGACCCAGGGTTTATCTCTGGGGAATGCCACTGACTACAGACCTCCAACTGGATTCTACTCTGCTGCTTATGATCCTCTGTGGTCTTCCATTTAGCCTGTTCTGCATCCAACTCAATGACCTGGATGAAGGGATAGAATGTGCCCTCAGCAGGTTTGCTGATGATAAGAAACTGGGAGGAGTGGCTGACACACCTAGAGGTGCCAATCAGCAGGACCTTGATAGGCTGGAGAGCTGGGCAGAGAGAAACCTCATGAGGTTCAGCAAGGGCAAGTGTTGGGTCCTGCACCTGGGGAGGAATAACCAGCACAGGCTGGGGGCTGACCCACTGGAGAGCAGCTCTGCTGGGAAGGATGTATTGGTGTGTGAAGGCAGTATTGGTGGATGACAAGTCAACCATGAGCTGGCAGTGCCGTGGTGGCCAGGAGGGCCTGTGGTGTCCTGGGGTGCATTGAGGGGACTGTGGCCAGCAGGTCAAGAGAGCTGACAGCACCCCTCTGCTTGGCCCTAATGAGGCCTTGTCTGGAGTGCTGTGTCCAGTTCTGGGCTACTCAGTACATGAAAGACAAGGAGCTACTGCAGAGGGTCCAGCAGAGGCCACAAGAATGGTGAGGTGTCTGGAGCATCTCTTATGAAAAGGCATTGTGGGAACTGGGCCTGTTTATTATGGAGAAGAGAGAGGGGATCTCATTTGTTATCATATGACTTTTGGAAAACAAGATACGTATTTGTGAGGGTGAAAAATGCAGATATAGTTAATTCCACATGCAAAACTATGTCATTAGAAACTGAAGCTATCTTTAAAAACCTAGTCACTAGCCAACTAAGGATTTTAAAGTGAAACTCAGACTAACATACAAAAGAACAGATATGTATATCATGAAACTGAAATATTTTATAACAATTTTAAACATGCACAGTATAACATGGATCAGCCATATGAAGTGAAATTCCAGTATAAATTCCAACAAGAAAAGTGCCTTTAAATAAATGGCTGAACTAAACATTAAAGAATGTCTGAGAGATAATACACTTCAGCAAACATGGTACAGTTTTTTACAAGATAAAGTGCTGAACCGCCTCAGGAATGAGCCATCCAAAAGGTTCAAATTTCTCTATCTGACTATCAGGCTCACTTATTACTTTTGTTCTTCATATGCTATAGTATCAAGTCAACATCATTAATGAACTGATTCCAGAAAAACAAACAAACACAAACACCCCCCCAACATTTACAAATATAGAGTTTGTGTCTAGTTAATGAATTTTCTGCTGAAATCCATTTCCTATGGAAAAGAAAACATTAAGTCCTGCTGGCTGTTTTTTTAAAGACAGATGATGAGAAGGAAGTATAATACAGATAGGGTGTCACCTTCCAAAACAAAACAAAAGTAAAAAAAATCAGTTAAACAAATATGGGTAGTAGGCCCACAAATTATATTGACAGATTAAGAAATGTGTGTCAAACAAAACCTCTTCACTCTGTTCTGGAGACTACTAATTTTGTGTAAGAGTTTCTTGAACAGAATCTGAATTCTCATTTTCGGGGATGCAATAGAAACCACTTATCAGTCCCTATTAGCTTGGTCATTCCACTCTCCTGAGCAGCCTGACTGTGTATTCAAAGGACAGTATTCAATAAGGGCTACTACAAACTTTCTAGTCATGTTTATACAAAATTTCAGAAACTTTTCATACATCTCTTGATTGGGGGACTGCTGAAGTTAGGCACTATAGAAAATCAGATAATATTTCAGGTGCTGGTTTTTGATCATACAATGACAAAGAAGAAGCAGAGCTGATCCAATTTCTTATGCTTTTCACTTTTTATCTCCCATGTAGTTTCTCCATCTAGACTACAATATCACAAAAGGCTTGACTCTGGAGCACATGTTTACAAACAAATCAGGCAGAAATTAACAATGGAGTGCATTTTTATAGAAAATCTATTTAGAAGTTAGAGAAATTAATAAGAAGATAGAGTTTTTCTAACATGCTTTGTAAGCAGTTCAATACAAATTCTACAGGATATCTTACTAAAACCCATAGAAAAGCTATAACTTTCTATTTAGTTAGTTTTATTTGTTGGAAAAAGCCAGACTCTGAATGTACCCACTGTGTTTTTTTGTTGTTTTATTTTTTTTTTTCAAATGAATCATAACTATCCGTGGTGTGCACATTCCATAGTCTTTTTTGCTTAGAATATGTATACTTGAGTCAGTGATGCATCTAATGTTAGAATTCTTACTTTTCTAATCTCAGCAGTGTATATTACAGGGCCATCAGAAGGGCAGACTGTGAAGAAATATTGCTATGATCATTTACTAATGGCTGCAAGTTATTATACATTAGATTGCATTTATTCTTTCAGTCTGAAGGGAGCATTAAATTGATAACAGTGCAATTTAAAAATTGGTTGTTTCTTGCCTACAATTCTCTTTTTAAACATATCAAGGATATTCTTTATTTTCTGGACTCTTATCTTTTCTGTATCTTTCTACAAAAGGCTGCAATGCATATCACAGCAAAGCTTCCTGCTCTCTGTAGCAATGTCCTGATTTATCAGTGAGATGCTGTTTATGAGAACAGAAATATATATATTCATTTTATGTATGTGTATATTTATTTTTGAAATAAAAATACCATTTATATCTTCAACATTTGGTGTCAGGTCTTTTTTCTCTCAGTTGCCTCATAATGACACAAAGAAAACCAGAGAACTTGTATTTGAAGATCAAAACTGTAAAAGAAAGAAATTATTTAAGCTGTTGAAAAAACCTCTTCTTTTATCCTCTTTTGGAGCAATGACATGCAAATGTTGTACTTTTTCTGAGATATATTTCTGCATAATATTATACAACCTAATTTGGTTGGATTTTTTTTTTTTTTTTTTTTTTTTTTTTTTTTTTTTTTTTTTTTGTCATTGCAGTCAGTACTGATATAGTATTATACTCTCCAGATCATTTTAAGAGATCCACCTTGGTCTTCATTGTTTGGTCTCTTGTAAAACTGAAAACTAAATCCACACCACAGATATGGTCTTCCATGCTACAATTTTCATTTTCCCAACTCTACTGGCATGTTATCAATTGTAAAATATGTAGATATGAATCCTGAGATGCATATTTCCTTTTAACTACAGGGACAGGAGAAGATCTATACATCAGAAAATATTTTTTAATTTTTTTTTTTTTTTAGAAATTTAAAAGGGTACAAAGAGAATGACCAAGTAGAAATGTTTAAATGTTTTAAAAAATAATCCTGTATTTTTATTTTCATATAAACATTTTTGTTCATATAAACAGTCTTTTTCCAGTAGCAGGGTTTTGTGGGTTTTTTTGGTTTTGGGTTTGGTTTTTATTTTTTGTTTGTTTGTTTTTTTGTTTTTTTTTTTTTTTTTTTTTTTTTTTTTTTTGTTTTGTTTTGTTTTGTTTTGTTTTGTTTTTATTTTTGTTTTTGTGTTTTGTTTTGTTTTGTTTTGTTTTGTTTTCCAAAGTTCTTTCTCTTGACTGGGTTCAGATAAGACAAAAGTGCTGTTATGATAAAATCACTATAAACATGACCATGGGCCAGAAAGACGTTCTTTTGAGAAAATTATAAGCTCTTAAATATTTTCTAAACTTAATTCTAAATTAAAAGTACATATTACTTCTAACTGATATAAATGGTTTATTAAGCATTGATATTATAGTCCAAGAATAAAGGTAATAGATTATGAAACATATATTTTAATATCTAGCACTGGAACTAGAAACAGAAAATCACTGACATTTAGTGACTTCATATATAAATATTTGGTTAACACAATTTGAATGATTTCTTAATGGTCCAGTGAGGTTACAAGTCTGCTTGTAGTTGGCAAGACTACAGAAGAGGTGTGTATGTTTGGGAACATAACATGGACCCTGTGTCATTATTTTATTTTTCTTATTTCATCATTGAAACGTGCCAGGTTAATATAATTGTCATTTAGTTTTATATACATTGCCACAAAGAACTTGTACACAAATATAAACCTACACTATTTGGCTTTGACTGCAACTCCTTTCCTTTCCTGGCAACCCAGTATAATCAATATATATTCATGATCTAATCCAATAGAGCACGTGATTAATTTCATGCAGTCACACCAAAGGCAGCATTCACATGCTTCAAGTTAAATAGTGTTTGTCTTGGCTTCTGAATTAACAAGAATAAAATTTTAAGTACTCATTAAAAAAAAAGATGTGTCTTCAGATTTTTGTTATCCACCTCATCAAACTTACCCATGAAAAAAGATTTTTGTAACCTTTTTTGTTTTGCAAATGTTGCCAACTTAAGGAAAAAAAATCTCATCAGCAAATAATGTGTGAAGAAATTGTTAATTGATTATGAGACAATATTAATGTATTGAAATACTTATATTTCTCTTTCCTTGCCAATGTAATTAGTCTTCCTTTGTGTGTTTAGTCTACAGTTTTTCTTTGTGCCTACATACAGGGCTGGAAAGAGTAAGTTGATGGGTGTCATTCTCTTATGGGCATTCCTCATGCATCACATTTAGAAAACAGCACTATGTAGCTACATGTAACTGCAAGTCTTCATGAAGAGTAATAAAACTTGAAGCCATTCCTCTTGGCATACATGCCTAGTTACAAATTAATGCTAGGTACATTTCAAATAAACTGCTATCATATTCAAAACAGAACTTTTTTTTTTCCATCTCTAAGTTTTTGCTTTACATTAAACTCTGAGAAAGTACCATTTCTGAAAACTCCTCCTTCAATTTTGTTTCCAATGTACATCAACAGGTGGAAATACCACAATGTTTTGCACTACATGCACCATAAACACTTACTCTCCTGTCACTTACTTTGTCAAGTTTAAATTTATGTGTATTTCCTAGGTACTGACATACAATAAAGGTTCTGGAAAACCTCAGTAATTTGGGTTAGATTCTCATTAAAAAAGTTTTTTTGTTTTCATCAGTCTTTAACTTCGTCAGATTTAATAGTGTTTTTGATCTACAACAACTTGTGGAAAGTACAAGCACCCTTTCAGTCATACATTGTTCAAAGCAATTATGTCATCCTTTCTGATAGAATACTGAACATCAGTAGTTCTGTGACCTGACTATTTCAGAAATCCTCCAGCTAATATTAATTTCAAATACATGTGGTTTTAATGTTCTTTATCTTGAAGCCTCTGTTTGGTGATCTTAGTGATGTTAAGACTATCTTAGTTCTACTGTTCCCAGAATGTAATGTATTCCACCTCACTTTCACAGACTTGTTCCATTTGTACCTGCACTGCCTTGCAACAAACCTTTCTTCAGGAATCATCAGCTTACATGCTTAAAGAAACAGTTTCAAGACTTATTGCAGTTTCCAATAGTTCAGGTAGTGTCAAGCTTAATACTTGTAACTTTGCCATGCTTACATAGGAACGCTTCTCATGCTAACTGCTTGTAGGGGATTGCTGTACATCATATTGACCTGTGGGACTCTCCCTCACAGTTGGGATTTGCCCATTTAGTAGTTGGTGCTGTGACACTTTCCAAAACTTTTGGAATAAAAGTACCACTGTGGTTCCCTTGAGAAAAATGGTGATCAGCTTTGTCTCTTGCCTAGATCTTAGAAACATAAAGATAGTAACAACAATACTCATATAAACACCCATTTCAAATAACATTATACCTAGCTTTTGAGTACCTTGTGAATTTGTCAGAAACAGGTTTTTAAGGGCCTAGTAACCAGAATGTATATATTGCACTGCTGAGTCACAAAAATATGATTTTCTTGAACAAAGAGAAAAGGTCTTTTATTAAATTCTTTTAAAGGACTTGCAAGAGGAGGCTTGGGAGACTCATTCCATTGCCAGGCACTTCTTGAAGCTGTCTGCAGCTTGACTGTAGAGCTGATACATAGAAAAATTAATTTATGCCAGGCTCATGCCTGTTCTTACAGTCTTCAAGGACTTCCAAACGTCACTGAAGTGCTCTTTGAGTCAAAGAGATTTCACATCTGTCGTAACCTAAACATATTAATTTGAAAGGTGTTAAAAATGCCTTAGCAAAATACTTTTGTAGATGTTTCCTGAGTGTTCTGTTTCACAATAGTAGTGGCAGTTATAAAACTATCTGCTATGACTTTCTCATTTCTAGTCTGTTCTGCTCATATTTGATTTGATACGTATGAAAAAGGAATCCAGACATATCAAGGCGTATTTTCAGAGGACCTTTCTCATAAAGAAGTTTCACCTAAATACATAAACTACAGATAACTAGACAAAGGTAACTCAGCACTAAGTATTTAATGGTGTTAAAAATATCTACAATTGATTCATCTTGCAATTGATTTTGAAGCCGAGTCAAAGTTTATTTTTCTATCTTGGGTTTGATGGGTATATTTTTAATATGAAGTGGTTTTAGTTAATAGTAATAATAATAATAATAATAATAATGGTATTTGAAAGTAGTTTATACTGCTTTTATTCAATTCTGGGTACCACACTACCTAAAAGTCACTGACAAATTGTTAGGAATTTACATGTAAATAAATATAAGTAAATGTAAGTAAAAATAACCGGGCTGATTTGTGAGTCAAGATTAAAAGAACTAAATCTGTACAGTTTGACTAAATATTGACTAAGGTCACTATTAGTCTAGCTGGTGTTAAGCTCCTTTGGCACATATGTGCTCCTGAGAGCACAGCAGATCTGTGGCACACCAGAAGGAATTTCAGAAGGGCTTTTTATTTTAAGGACATTTAGTTCTTTCTGTCTGTACAGAAGAACATTGTGAACTGAAGGATATTGACCTGCACAATTTCATGTCTTCACTTCTTCCATCAGTTCTTTAGGAGCAATGTCCCCAAATACCACTGGCATAAAGAATTGGGGATGAACAGTCTTTATATAATTTCCACATTTTTGGTGAAACAACTGAACAGGATGTTTAATCTGGAAGATAGAAGCAAATGTTGGGGGCTTTTGAAGCTAATCTGGACATTACTGATAGTGAAATTCAGATCTATCTCAATTATAATTTTCTTTTTTTAATTTCTATGACTATAGAAAGATCAGTTTATAATAATTCTAGCACAAAATTTTGGATATTTGTGTGAAAAGAATATTCACAGATTTAGAGATCAATGGGAAAAATAATCCAAATCATTAAAACATATAAAAATATGAATTTAACATAAATATTTAAATTTAATCTAAGAATGGAACAAATCAGAGTGAAATGTGGAAGCTAAAACAAAATAATTCCATTTCAACTAAGTTTGAAGGTTAACTGCATTCCTGACAATGCTGGTAATAATTCTCTTATAGAAATTCCTGCAACAGAAATAGCTGGAAGATGCAGAAACTTGGTTTTGAAACTCTAATTATTAGGTTTCTCATTTTATGAGCTTCTTAAATATTGATGGGGGGGATGAGGAGAAGAAGGGAACAAGGAAGAGAGTCAGAGAATGTCAAGGAATAGCTTGACATTGCAAAAATGACAAAGAAGCTGTGGACTTTTAAAAAATTAAATCAGAAAAAAGTCTTAGAACCTTTGCATAACAGGTAGTATTTGCAATGACAGTTCCAAATAGCAAAAACCTCATCCTAAAACACAGTAACATACCCTCTACCATTTGTTTCCTTTCTAAGTGGAAATCAGTTTATCTAAATATATTTGCAAAACGTAAGAAAACAGGAGGTAGAAAACAAAAACAAACAAATAAACAACAACGGAACAAAAACCCACAAAAAATTAGAAAAAAGGACGAATCTAAGATATTCCTGAGTAACCTTAATAGAATCATGCATCAAGTATAGAGTTGCTACTACATAAGATTTAAAAATATATATTTTAAAGAATCAGAATTTAAAACTTGCCTAGAATTTCTTGGTATTTCTATTTTCTATTATGAGAGAAGTTGAGGAGAAGATATCTTCAAATCTGAAGAAGCAGTGAGCTTTTTGATAAAGAGTTCAAAGATAAAAAAGAAATTATCATAGACCACTGTATCATACTTCTTATTGTAGTTGCTGATCTAGCTTCAGAGAAGCCACATCCAGCATATTTTCTTTATCTAACATTATCTTTTTATTTTCTGTCACTAGGCAACACTCCTCCATCTTTTCGAATTTAATTTCTATAAATGAAGAAGGAAAAATATTTTGTTGATAACAGCTGTTATCTTTCTGGCTAATCATAATTCCCATAAACTTCCCATTTTTGTTATAAGCAGCCTATTGAAGTTTATGAAAAAAACGCCAAACCGCTAAATCTTGGATCAGAGTTGTTGGTATTAGCTGCATGTCTTCTGCACCACTGACAAACTGGAACACGTAGGTCTTTATAACAAACTTTATATGTCTGGTTGATTCTTGCACACTTTAGGAATGTTTATTATCTCGAAATATAGGAAATAAAGTTTTTTGTGCTTTTTTCCCTTTCATAGGAATTTATTTTACAAATCATGGGCTATCATAATGGGGATAAATGATATGTGCTGGGGTAAATACTGTCACAATAAAAACTTTTTCTTCAAGAAATTTTGCTGGTTGTGGCTCTCCATCATTTCATCTTCCTTTAGCAGATTCCTGGCAGATTCCCAGTCTGTGTTTCAGATTATCTAGCCTTTAGGCCATTTCCTTATGCATTATGCTCATTTTTTCTGTGCTCATTCCTTCCAAAACCATTTCAGCGGGACCTTTCAAAACTTTTACTTCTTCATCTGGGGACCTGGTGATGACCTCACAGAATCACAGAATCACAGAATGGGTCGGGTTGGAAGGAACCACAGTGGATCATCTGGTCCAACCTCCCAGCTCTGGCAGAGCACTTGGCACAGGATTGTGTCCAGAGGGTTCTTGAATATCTCCAGTGAGGGAGACTCCACTACCTCTGGGAAATCTGTTCTTGTGTTCAATCACTGCACAGTAAATTTCTTCCTCATATTCAGGTGAAACTTCCTGTGCATAAGTTTCTGACCACTGCTTCTTGTCCTGTTGCTTGGCGTTATGGAAAACAGCCTGGCTCCCGCATCTTGACACCCTCCCTTTCAGATATTTTTAGACTTTGATAGGGCCCTCTCTCAGTCATCTCTTTTCAAGGCTGAACAGGCTCAGCTCCCTCAGCCATTCCTCATAAGAGGGGTGCTCCTGTCCCACAGTCATCTTCATTGCCCTCAGCTGGATCCACTCCAGGAGCTCCAAGTCTCTCTTGTATTGGGGAGCCCAGAACTGGACACAGCTCTCCAGATGTGGCCTCACCAGGGCTGAGAAAAAGAGAAGAATCACCACCCTTGATCTCCTGGGAGTGCTCTTCTTAATGCAGCCCAGGATATCTTTGGATTTCCAGGCCACAAGGACACACTGCTGACATGGAAACTCATGGGGAGACTAATTTGTCCCACCAGTTCAACACCAGTGTATTGATTAGGAGAACTTTCCACTACAGGCGTTTCAGAGCTCTTTTCAATGTAGGTGAAATTAATAGTTGATTTAAAGTAGTCTTGAAACGTACAATGTATTATTGAAAAAAACACTTTTTCACTGTATTCATTATGCTGTCAAAACTATCTTAAGCAAGTGAACCTAGGTAAGTCTTGTAGGTAAACCAGAAAATAACTATAATATCGTTCTATATTCTATATATATATTCTATGTATAACTATAATTCCATTACACCAAGCAGAGTATCAAATTTCATAAAGAATACCTTGAGGTCTTTTGATCCAAAACAGGTAACATTTACAAACTAGGCTGATGCTGAGTTTCTCCAATTTCCAAATCTCTAACCTCCATGGTATTCCCTATGATTTCTTGGATTTCTGCATAACATTTTGTGCACAGCCTGATACATTCCTCCTCCTCTCTTCTTGAAGTACCAATGGGAAATACTGGGAAAGTAAGTGCTTCAGTCTGCATTCAACTAAATACATACTTCATTCAACCTGTTCCCTCAGGGGATTTGCAACCTGGTTTAAAAAAAAAAAAAAAAAAAAAAAAAAAGCTATGTAGAAGAAATGTGCTTAAGTATAAGAATGAGTTGCTTAAAACTTTTTATTTTTCTCCTCTGACTATACTTGATAAACAGCAGTTGCTGAAGCTATGTAGACTCTGACTTCTCCAACTACTTTGGATCATTATTTTAAGTGAAGTTTACATGCACAGTAGAAAATTAAGAGAGAATGGGTGGGTGAGTTTGGGAGGAAGACTTAACAATTGTTTTTTCCCTCATAAGGAACTGTGGGCAGTCTGCCACAAATAAGAAAAAAAAAACCCAACCTCAGAGAACCACACTGTATATGAGGCAGTGTGTTCAGAGAACAGAAGACAACAATAAATAATTCTTTCCTCTCAGAATGTTTTTTTCTATGATTTCAGTGAAAAATGAGATCACCATAGTGTTTCAGCAGTATTCAACCAGCTTGCAACATTACTTCGGGAATTCCTCTCAAAAGTTCAGACTTTATTTATTTGTTAATTCATTACTGTTATGGATGGATTTTTAACTTAGGTAAATTGAAACTTTTACAGTGATTGTGGTTGATTGATTTGATTATTGCGATTAATTTTAGGATCTCTGTCAATATCTGTGTATAGCAATTTATAAAACTGTATCTTATCATAGAATCATAGAATAATTTGTGTTGGAAGGGATCTTTAAAGTTCAACCCCTAGCAATGAGTAGGAACATCTTCAACTATACCAGGTAGCTTAGAGCCTTGAGTATTTTCAGCCATGGGAAATCCACCACCTCTCTGGGCAACCCGTTCTAGTGTTTTACCACTCTCATTGTAAAGAATTTATTTCTTATATATAATCTATGTAGACCCTCATTAAGTAAAAACACATTATCACTTGTCCTGTCTCAACAGACCCTGCTAAAAAGTTTGTCCTCATCTTTCCTGTAGGACCTCTTTAAATGCTGAAACATTGCAGTAATGTCTCCCTGAAGCCTTCTCGTCTCCAGGATGAACAATCCTAATTCTCTCAACCTTCCCTCCCTTCTTGCCTTTTAGTTTGACCAGCACATCTTGCTTGACTCAACCATACTGATCTCTTGCTTTCCTTGACTAATTTCTTACACCTGGGGATTCGGAGCTTTTACATGCTATGGAAAACATCCTTAGAATCTGTCAGCTTTGTCCTACTCCCTTGTCCCTGAGGGCAGTTTAACAGAGAGCGCTACCAGCTCCTTGAGAACTGTAAATTTGCTTTCCCAAAATTCAGAGTCTTGACTGTACTCTTTGGCCCATATCCCTCAGGGCTGCAAAATCCACCAATCCACCACTGCATAATCATCACAGCCCAGGCTGCCTCCAAACTGGCACTGATTAGCTCCACTGATTTGACACCACTGATTAGCTCACGTTGGTAACCAACAGGTCCAGTGCTGCATCCCCTCTGGTAGCACTGTCTATTACCTTGCCTAAGAAGTTATCCTTCATGCATTCCAGGAGTCTTCTGAACTGCCTACGGCTTGTTTCCCAACAAGCAGTTGTTGCAGCAGATCTGAATTCCCAGCAGATGCTGATGTGGTTGAAGCTCTCCATCAGGACTAGAGCCTGTGAGCACCAAATCTCCTGTAGCCAGAGCAAGAAGACTTTGTCAGTAGTTGTGGATCAGATGGTCTGTACCAGACATCAGCCACAAGGTTCTCTTCTTACCTTGGTCTCCGATTCTTGCTCAATTTTTGACCTGTTAGTGGCTATTCTTTGTAGACAACTCTTCACACACTATTCAGTTTTGTAGAAGACAACACATCCACCATTCCGTCATTACCTTAAATTGATTAACCAATTTTCTTAGCGTGCATGGGATAATCTGAAACAAAATTTCAGTGGAAAAGTAATGAATGTAAGAACGTTTAGGTCACCTCAGGATCTATCTGCAGGTATTCACAGAAAGGCAATAAAATTCTAAAGCACCATCATGTTTCCCTAATAGAGGAATGCCATCTCTTCCTCTATATTTTAAAGAAGGGCCTTGGAAAAAATATCCACTGAATTAAACTAAAATGCTGTTAAATAAAAAAAAATAATATATATATAATGCTTGATAGAGTGATATAATTGAGAGTTCAGTTTATTTGTGTAAAAGGAAGAATGCCAGATATGGATCACAATAGATTATCCAAGAAAAAAAATTTGATCTTAAGATATACTTTCAGAGGTTCATGTTTCCAGCTCATGAATAAATTTATATGAACTAATTTTGACAGACCTATTAAAACCTAAAATAATGGCAAATGTGTAAAGTTTCTGTATGGAGGAAATACTGTTCCCTTCAATGAACTATGGAAAAATAACAGTAATTTACCTCTTTAAAAGCAGATACCAACCTAAATGAAATTTCTCTTGTTGACTTTAAAGATTAATTACTGCCTGATACAGTTAAATCCATTTTAAAATTTTAAATGTGAATTCTGAACATGTTTACATCAATCTATATTATACTTTCATTAAAAAAAGATTGTTCTTGCAATCATATTTGACAAGTGCAAAAATCTGTGGTTTTATAAGAAAACACAAATGAAGAAGGACTGTTTTTAATGGAGTGATGCACATGACTTTTAAACATGAGCACTTGAAAGCTAGACACATGATATCTATACATAGGCATACCATTCTATGTATTCTGTGTGTACAAGAGGCTATAATAAAAAAACCCAAATCCCATATCCCCCCAAACAAACAAACCAACAAACCAACAACATCAACAATAACAACAAAAACACACACCAAAAAAAACCCCAAACCAACAACAGGCCCCAAACATTAACCAAATAAAAAAATACCAACATAATCCAGCCAGACAGATCCAAAGGGAGTTGTAGTAACTAACTTGCTTTCTATTTACATATTTTAAAGCCTAACTTTAGCGACTCAGGATGACACATTTGATGATAAAATGGGTGAATGTGTTTATTGTTTTCACTCAAAGACAACAGTATTGCAGGAGACAATTCCAAACACTGAAGAAGAGTCTCTTGTTCCAATGTCTGTGGTAAATACTCCCTTCTAAAAGAGATCATAACTTTGGGTTATGTCTCCTTAAGGAGGTGTTATTTAAAGAGGAGTCTATAGGGTTCATAAAGGTTAGCATCAATGACTAAGCTTGTCACTTTAGGATCTTCAGTTGACTTACTCATTTACTTCTGCTGTTCTCTGAATAGAATAGAACTGGGAGGAATATTCAGGAATGAAGCACTCACTTGGGAAGATGAGGAGAAATTTATTACACTAATAAGACTCAATGTAACCTAACAGTAGTGTCTCCTGATGTACCTTCTGGCTAAGTGTCTTCTTCCTATGGAAAGACTTTTCCAACCTGAAAACTTTTATAGTTTATGTAGTAAAGAGGGAAAGCCCCTTACCCTAATGCAGTGACTCTAATGACAAGCAGTCAAAGGTCTTGGAAAAAGTGCTAATTGGGTGGAAAGTATTTTTTCACTATAAAAGTGTTGGTGAAAGCAAAAGAAGTAATGTTCTTCATAAATGTATCAGGACTATTTTAATAAACAAAACCCTCCTTTATTATACTCAAATATAACAGAGAGGTAGCAGTCCAGGAGTTTCCTGAAGATCCCTGATCATCACTCAAGTGATGGAGGACCCAAAGAGCAGGTGCCCTCATGTGCATCATGCTTACAAAAACAAAAGGGCTTGTTGGGGTTGTCTAGGTTGAAAACCTATATTGTCGTGAATATGAGATGCTCCCTGAGAGCAGGGAGAAGAGTGAAGAGCAAGCTCAGCCCCAGAATTCTGGACAGCAGAGTTTGGCTGGCTCAAAGGTATGCTTGAAAGAGTCTTAAAGGATAAGGCCTGCAGAGGAAGAGGCACTCATAAAAGTCTTGATTTAATATTCAAGGACCACATACTCCAATTTTGAGTGGTCCATGCCAACAAATAAGCAGGGAGTGATCCTTCCCCTTTACTCAGCTCTAGTAGAGGTCACATCTGGAGTCCTTGTCTGGTCCTGTGTTCTCTGGAGGCATAACCATACTGGAGAGTGTCCAAAGAAGGGCCACAAAGAGGATGAAAGAACTGAAGCTGCTCATGTAAGAGGAAAGACTGAGGTGGTTGGGCCAGTTCAGCCTGGAGTAGAGAAAGCTGAGGAAGGATCTTATCAGTGTGCTTTCAGAGAGGCTGCAAAAACAGAACCAGGCTCTTTTCAGTGATGCCTAGTGACAGGGTCAGAAGCAATGGACACAAACTGAAACAGAGGGTATTCTGTCAGGAATGTCAGGAAACAGTTTTACTTTGATGGTGATTCTTCACTGGCATAGGTTGTCCAGAGAGTCTGTGGAATCTCTCACTTTGAAGAGCGTCAGAAGCAGTTTAGACATGGTACTGAGCATCCAATTCTAGGTGCTTGAGTAGGAGGTTGAACTAGATAACTTCTAGGAGTACCTTCCAAACTCAATGATTCTGTGATTCTATAACTTTTATCCTTGAAGATCGAAGGTGGCATGTGTGTACACTCTCATTTCCCCACGCTTTGATCATTCAGAGCAGCGGAAACTCTCCAAGATCTAGAAAACTGTCATTTCCACTGGTTCCAAATTCTCAGACAGAAGTCACCAAAGAAATATGCTCCTGTCAGTCCTTAACTTCACCCAACTAAACTGTGTGCTAAAAGAGAAGATCAAGGTGACTGCAATGAAGTGGGTTATTTCCCTTTAAAAAGAAGAAGAAAAAAATTTTGTTCCAGAAAATAATCTCATTAGTGACAGGAGCTGAGGCTTTGATTGATTCAACAGTTGTATATTCAAGGATTCTTTCTGCATTGTATTATGCCTCAAGACATTGGCTAAGCCCTTGGTGTCACATCAGCGAAAAAAAATGAGAAGGGCAAGGATCTGTTCCTTTTTCCTGTTATGGGAGAATGACTATTTCTCATTTTTAAATTTTTATTTGCTGTATTTGCTTTATTTTCTCATTTTGTAGTTAAAAATACCTGAAACTTTCTAATATAGGCATTTCATTACGAAGTAAAAAAATGTAATTTATAATTTAGTTATATAGCACTGTAACTATGCATATTGTTATAAAGCAGTTCTAAAATGCTGAGCATTAAATAAGAAATCTCAAGGTCTTAAAATTCAAAAGAAGTAGCTTAAAATAAAGGAACTCTGAAATTGAAACTTATGCAGTTTCTTTTTACAGGTGTTACTTTACTATGTGCTCTATATATCACTCAATGCATATATCCAGAAGTAATATTTTGTGAACCCCTTAATTTTCACTCCATGAACTGATCAACTTGAAAAACAAAGAATTTCACACGTCTTTGTAAATAAAACAACTGAAATACATATTTCATCTGAGTCTTTCATGCATATTACTTTTTATTTTAATGTTAATAAAGATTTTCATAGAACTTGTAGATGTGTGTATCTATATTTCTAATGCTATTTTGATATCATTATTTAATTAAATATTATATGCTAAATTGTATGTTTATTGTATTTTCTGTATTAATCTGATATCATCTGCTTTACTACAAAAATTATGTTATGGTAAGGCTGCTAAATTTTACTAAGGAATATATAATTTCATGTATCACTTTTCTGGCTCCTTATAAGGAGTATCACTACACAGGACATATATTATAGAGGGAAAAAAAGAGAAAAGCATAAAATGAATTGCATCTATATACAAGACTTCTGTTCTAACAGACAAGCTAGAAAAATGGATTAGTTCTCATTTTGGGCCAATATGAATCAATAGTTGAACAAAATTTTTAAGGCTGAACTGAGATTGAAATAGTGTGAAAAAAAAAAGATGAGGGTGTCTGGGGCTGGTAGATAGTAAAATCATCACATCCAGGTCATATATATTTTATATTATATTATATGTTATAATAATAATATAATAAATAAATAATAATTCTATTATATATTATACAATTATATACTGATGCACTTTCAGTGTTTTTCAAAAGTTATTTGGATCTTTTCATCATCGTGCTTCATAATTTAACGACAGAATTTAGGACATTTTGTCTATCAAAGTAGAATCAGTTCCTTCAACTTCTTATAAATCTTTAGTACCTGTCACTTTCAAGCATAGCCACTGTATTTCTTGCTTTATAATTTCAGCATTACATACACTACTCAATGTGACATATAAATACTGCAGTATACAAATATGCCACCTTTCTGGATTTATGTACTATTTCTTTAACAACACTGTCCATCATCTTCACCTTGTTCACTGTAACCTTGGTACTGTACACAGGTACTTATAGATATTTTTCCAGCAATAAAACTCTAGTCTTGTCTATATCAGCATGACAAAGATTTGCTTACTCTAACACTTACTGTTTTATTATGTTTAATAGAATCATAGAATGATTTATGTTGGAAGGGACCTTAAAGACCTTGTGTTTCCAGCCCCTTTACCATGGGTCAGGTTGCTCAGGGTTTCATCCATCCTGTCCTTGAACACTTCCAGAGATAGGACAGCCATGGCCTCTCTGGGATAGCTGGTCCAGTGCTTCCACCCTCACAGTAAAGAATTTCTTCCTAATATGTAATTTAAGCCTGCCCTCTTTCAACTTCAAGGCATTGCCCCTCGTCCTGTCACTTTCTGTCCATTAAAAAAAAAAAAAAAATCCTCGTTTCTCTTTTTTATAATCCCCCTTTAGGTAGTGAAAGGCCCTAATAGGTTTTGGTGGGGTTTTCTTGGTGGTTTTTGTTTGTTTGTTTGTTTGTTTCCCATAGAAGAGGTGCTCCAGGCTTCAGATCATCTTTGAGGTCCTTTTCTGGACCCATTCTAACAGGTACACAGTTTTCTTGTGCTGGAGAACCCAGACCTGGAACTAGACTAGAGAGAGAGAATAGCCTCCCTGAGCTGCTGTCTTTTCATGAAACCCAGGGTGAAAGCAGCCTTCTGGGCTGCAAGTATACACTGTTGACTTGTTGGTTTATGTTCAGCTTTTCATCCACAATTCCCAAGTCCTTCTCCACAGGACTGCTCTCAATGTCTTCTTCCAGTCTATATCCATATCTGGGATTGGCTCAACCCAGGTGCAGCACCTGCACTTGGGCTTGTTCAAACTCTTGGGGTTCTTGTGGGCTCACTTCTCAAGTTTTTCCAGGTCCATCTGGGTGTTATCCCATCCTTCTGTTGTGTCAGCTGTGCCACTCAGCTTGGAGTCATCTGCAAACCCGCCGACGGTGTACTTGATCTGCTGTCAGTGTTATTGGTTTAGGTATCAATACCTAGAGCATCAGGCCCAGGACAGAGACTTGAGAGATACCACGCATCACCAGCCTCCACCTGGACATAGAATTATTGACCACAACTCTGTCTGCATCCATCCAATCAATTCCTTATCCACTGAATGACTGTTTGACTTCTGATATCATTAATTTATCAAATTGTGCTTAACAGTACATATCTAAGGGTCAGCGTTTTTATCTTCAGTCCTATTACTTCTAGATTTTCAAATTTACCAATGAGAAATTACATCATTATAAAACAGAATTAATAAAATATGAGTGCAGCAAAACACATAAGCAAATTTTACTGTATTTCAAAAGGAAAATATAGGAAGGAAAAAAACCCAATATAATATAATAGGAAAGAAAAAAAAATTGCCATCAACATTTATTGATATAACTTGTGCAACAGAAATCTGTTGTTAATCAACCACACTCTCAGTTTCTCATCTTAGCAGAAGGAATTGAAATATGGTATCTTGTTCATTGGAAATCTATTGAGCTATCCGTGTAAATGTACTCAATATATTTTCTCTTAGAGTTTAGAGTTTTAAGGAATTTTATTTTTTAGGCAAGTAAGGATATGTTATCTTTACATTAAAAGTTATTTAAATATTTTGATGAAAATTTTCAGTACATTTTCAGTTTCTCTGTGGATTTTCTATCAAAACGATGTCTGTACTGTTACTGTTGGATTGTTTCAATCAGTCAGCTGGTTTGGACCAATATTATGAAAATAATTTCTGTACAGAAATAAAGTACATATTTTGCATCGTTCTCAAAATTTTATTGTCTAAAAGTATTAGATACCTTTCGCTCTGAATCCAGATTACATTTTTATTAATAATCCCCTTTTTTTTTGATTTACATCCACAAAAGAAATTGAAAATAGAGGAGTTCATATTATAGTAAGTGAATTTATTTATGTCAGAAGGAATTAATGATATTTTGATATTGGCAGACTTATTCTGTTTCTGGATAAGGACACTCACCATTTTCCTTGTACCTTCCTCTGATATACCTGGTGAAAGCCAGACTATGACATTCTAACTTATTGTTCTATCTTTTCAAATAAAACTTAACTTTTTCCAAAGTTGAAATCATATCAGATAGAAAAGACCAATCTGGATAGCAACCCAAACATTTTTCAATTTCATAGCCCAGTTTCCAAAGAGCATTAAATAACAGACTGTCTTAAGGAGCAAAACTGAAATAAAGCTCAAATGGAATCAGGGAGCTGGCCATCTAATTATCTAAACGTAGACATTACTCAAAAAATGCATTTTTGTCTCAAAATTTACATTAAAAGATTAAAAAAAAAATCAGATTTCAGACAACTAGGCTGTTGTAATCAGAATTAATACAACCTGTTTCTTCCAGATGTATCTTTTCATGCACGAAGTACTGCTGATGATTTTTTGTCATGTCTGTATTTTATTTTCATACTTTGTGGCAATATTTAAATGTTGAGCCTTTTCTTCCACAGTGAAAGTCAAATATTAATATTATTCCTATCCTCATGCAAAAAAAAAAAATATATATATACAGTGATATGCATGGATTGTCATTCTATTCTGACAAAGAAAGAGGAAAGGAACACTGAATTTCACATGTGCACTTTTGATTTTGTTAGACTAAATGAAAAGTGATTGGATTATGTTGCTTTCTTTTCTTTCGAGATGCAGTTGGCATCTTCTCTTAACAGAACCAATTTTTGTCCTTCCTAATTTGTATGTCATGTTATTCTTATAAAAATGCTCTGTGATACTTGATCCTTGTTATTCATTTATGTATACTTAATGCTTAAATTTCTCAGGAATCATTATAAGCTATCAATCCTTTGCCTCCTTCTCTTCTCTCTTTTTATTATTGTTATTATTATTATTATTATTTCTTGATTGTAGACCATTTACTCATGGTCTACAAATGGAGATCTGTTCTTCGTGACACTCTAGGAAAAGGTCAATCAATTGCAATAAAATAATTTTCATTTTTCCACAGAATTGAGTCATGAAAATAATTTATGCTGCTTTTCTTGATTAGGGACAGTTCGTTACATAAAAGATTTTGAGTATCTTGATTGCATATTCCATTAAGCACTCTAAATGTGTTATATTCTGCTTAATAGCATTTACAAACAGGTGAGAGAGCTTTATGCATTTCAAGGTCTGTGACCTTTCCCAATTTATTCCTGCTTTCTTGGGTTAGTGAGACTCTCTTTGGAGAACAAGATGGGAAAAGCTGATGGTGGGGAGGAATAGTCATGTTAAGTTTTTCTTCTATGCATATAATTCACCTTCTAGATGAGTTTTTTTTGTGTGGCTTTTTTGTTTGTTTGGTTGGTTTTTTGTTTGGTTGGTTTTGGTTTATTTTTGGAAATGTTTTTTCCATTCTTTCCTGACTGGATGGATTTAGAAATTGCAAGTAGATATTTTCATTCAAAAATCCCTTCAATATATAATTTTTTTCCCTTAGTCTATTTTACTGCATAGGTGAAAATTTTCACAAGAGAAATTTATCATTTATTACAATAAGTAATCTGAATTTTTTTATCCCAAGAGAAATGTACTGAAGCAATCAATGGCAGGTACAAAACATCTGAATGGTATGGAGACACTGAATTCAGAATTAGTAATTATTCCTACTTGTCAGTGAAAGAAAAGTGGAAACTGATAAGTTTTGCAAGCAACAATATTTAGACAAACAAGCAAAAACGCTCGAAAAGAGTCTGACTTAATGACAAAGATAATTGTGCAAACAATAAATTTAAAATACAATTTTTCACGGAGAACTTGTGCAAAATTATGCACAGTATGTTCATAAGTATGTTAACTGATGGCTAAATATGATGATTTTGAAGAACCCATTAACATAGAAGCCTTTGTGCTGCTTACTCCAGTACCCTACTGTATAATTTTCTTGAACCTTCCTTTTTAATTCCCTGTGCATCTGTTGTGTGCTTCTGGGAAGCAGAAGATGGTTGGAGACATGAAACATCTCATTCACTATGCTCATTGTTCCAATAATTATGCATAATAATTTATGTAAGGAAAACTTATAGAGAGCTGCACACTAAGAGAAAAGGGACATGATATTGTTAGTAACGACTGATTACTAAATTTCCACTTATTTGTTTACTTGCTTACTTACTCACTAGAACTGAATTGCTTCTTGCTGTTAGTACCTCGGAAACAACATCTGATCAAAAGCATTGAAAATAACTATCAATTTCTTTTCATAAAGAGATGATCAGAAAAAATTGTAGATCTGTATAAGGATAAAGCTATTAGAAAATGGCAGACTGTTACCAAGCCAGCTGAAGAAATGAGCAAAACTTTTGTAAGATATGCATTTTCTAACATATATTTTTTCATATAAAAACTTATTTTGCAATGGAGTCTTCCTTAGGTAACAAAATTGAAGCCTAAGAGTGAGTATTCTAGTTGAGTTAATAATGACTTACTTTTTTCCTAGCAAACAAACAAAAAAAAAAGATAAAGAATTACTTTCAATATTTCACTTACAGCAAAACTGCCCAGATCTCTGCATTTTTTTAGCTGAAATATAATCTAAACTGGCTAGAATGCTCAAACTATGAATCTCTGCACTTCATACTCTCTTTAGAAATTGCTCCCTATAATTTTCCTGAATTATGAGAGAAGACAAATATACAAGAAACATACAAAGACATTTCTATAAATAGAAAATAATATTTTTCCTTACTACTAAGAAAAGCTGAAAACTACATCATAATTTAAAATTCATCTTGTGCAATTAGATGTCTATATCTGAAAGGTTTTTTTATTTTCTGTGAAAGGAATGAAAATCTTTATTTTGGGGGTCTTATTCTACATGTAGCCTTTACAAAAGAGAAAAACAATATAAGAGAGGATCACCTCTGTGACTATTGGTCTTCTCAGAAATAACAGTACCTAGCTCAGATATATACAAATGAAAATAAAATGTCCTGTTCCAGATTCTACATCTTCATGTCTTTCTGCAATTGATCCCTTTGGGGAAAAAAAAAAAAAATTTAAACCCAGGTTTTTAACGTAGTTTAAAAAGCCCATATGAAGGCGCAGACAGTGCATTCTGTGGAAAAAAAAATATACTGCAAGTATTTGCGGAATATGTCATCAAGTTGTATTGTATCATGTATTTAACAATCAATAACATCATTATGTAATATGTCAATTAGACATACTAATAATCAGAAAAAGAAATGACAGAAACAAACCTATCAAACATAGAAGGTCGATATAAAATCCCATGCAAATCAACATCTCTCAGAAACCAAAACTTGTCCTTACATATTTTTAAGCACTGACATTAATAATAATACTTCTTGTAATTCTAGTTAAAGAAGGCCACACTTATTTCTCCATAGCAAATTATTACATTTACATTTTCTAATTAAATGTATTTATCTTCCTAATGGCAGAAAAGGAATAATCATGGTAATTTTTAAAGACTTATAGAGCACATCATTGCCTAAATATAAAATATAAATCTTTTTTTTTTTCATACAATTTTGCACTGATCACATATGGAGTATTAGTGTAAGAATTTTTATTGTTTATGCAACAAAATTCATGCTTGTCTGTATTGGAGTCTTTGAGAATGGTGACTATATTTTCCATTCTATAAAAAAAAAATACAATTGCACATAGAAGTTAAGAGATCTCCCAAGATCCTGACACACAGAGTTTTGGTTTTAAGTCAGGTACAAAAACTAATTTCAAATAGTTTATTATTGAAATCTGCATTTTTCTTAAGGTGAAATTATTGAAAGAAAAAAGAGATTTCTTTGTACCATTACTCAATCAGAGAGAGGGGGAGTAATAGGAGAAATTGCTACAACCTCCTGACCATGCACATTTACACAAGTAAATATTTTATTCAGGTTTTTGTTTGTTTTAAGAAATCTACTGAGGACCAAATTCTTCTCTCACAGTTCCATTCAGCTAGCGCGCTATTGCCAGCCTTAAGATGGATTTGCTACAACAGGAGGTACTTATCTTGAATATGTCATTCTTGAACTGGAATATTATGGTGTTTAGGGTCTTTGGATTGATGATGGATGTGTTGCTACCATGCTCAGAACCTGACCTTTTTGTCAGTTTTCTCTCAGTCAGAAAAATAAATTGTAGACTTTAAATTGTTGCTATTTAATGGCCTCAAAACTGATGTTGGAAGTTAAAAAAATATTTCTCAGTTGAGTGAATAATGGAAAAAAAAAAAAAAAGGGAAAGATTTAAGCAGACAAAATGTCAGGGATGTTAGCAGCAAATATTATGCAAAAACTAGAAAGACAATGTTTTATGTGTTTGTATAAGGGGAAAAAAATCATCACTGATAGGAACAGTCTCTCAAAAATCTCTTGTATCTTTTCAGAAGCCTTATTTTAAACCATAAAATTTGATCAACATGAGAGAAGGCAGACTCCTAAAACCTTCCTTTAAACCTGGTTGAGCCAGAATACAGATAGGATGCAGCCATTAAGATAGAACTCAATCTTCTGAAAAAATGCAGAGAAGAAAATTTTTATGTGTAATTTTTTAACCATTGCTAATACAAAAAAAAAAAAAAAAAAAAAAAAAAACCACAACCCAAATCCTAAGTTCATTTTTTTCTTTTCCCCAGGCCAATTTTGCAACTATCTATGAAAACATGTCTTCAGACAAATGCACTGTTGAGCTGTTGGTCACAAGTAGCTATTAATCTTCTTTTTTGGGCAGTGAGTCAGAATTTTCTGTTTAATTTCAAGCAATTCCCTATATTTCCATGAGGAGATGAGCTAAGAGTTTTACACAATAATATTACCAATATTATTTTAACAGTATTTTTGCAGATTGGAGGGAACGAAGGTGGCTTTTGCATCACAAATCCTGTTATTTACCTTCCAGTTGTCTCAGCTGAAAAAAAATTCCCTCTTACATTACAAAGTAATGTAATATATCTGCAATTACTCTAGTAGGTGCCATAGATTACTCCTCCCACCTATCACTGCCAGTTCAGGCGGCCTACAGGTTCTATGTAACTCTGTCCTTTAGCCCTCTTGGGTTCCCCTGGGGTACTCAGACCTCTCTGGAAATTACTTCCTTAGCCTGGTACAAGTTTTGACCTAGGAGAAAGTTGCCCAGGATATGACATCTAAGAGCTGCAGAGGGTCAGGGCAGGATGGCTGAATTGCAAGAATATCTCTCATTCTTCTTATTTCAGACTCTCCTACTCTGGGTGATGCCCTTACTTAACAACTTAGTTTTATTTGGCTACTGTCTTTGACACTAGGAATTATGATTTGTCTGGGGATCCTAAGTATGTAGGTCTGGGTGACAGATTTCGTTAAATGATAGAAAATCTAAAAGATCTTGGTTGTGTTCTAAAAGATTTGTTGGTGCTAACTAACTGAGATAGGGATGACAGATCTCCTCCCTGAAAGGAGTAACTGTTAGACTTTTGAGAAATATGATGCTCTGCACTTCAGCATGGCAATACTTGCTGGAATGTTTTAAATTACATACAAATATGCATGTGATTTCTAGAGTAATTAATCTTTTATGTCAAAAGCTAAGATTTTATCTTGAACAAGGTGAAGGAAATAAAAGACCTATGCCATCCATGAAGATTTTGTTGTTGTTCAAAATCTAAATACAAAAAAAGAATTTTTTTTCCTTTGCAAGACTCTCTTAGCAAGTTGACAGGATCAAAACACAAGAAAATAAAATATGGAACCTCAGGATTCATAAATTCCAGATGAAAATTGTCTAATTCACACAATAAAGAGTATGAAGATATACATTTTTACATCTTAACATAGAAACTAATAATGCAGGCCAAGCTTCAATACAAATATTTCTGCAATCATTTTCATGTTGAGGATTTTAAATGTCTGCTTCCTACCCCTATTTCTCTTTCTGCTTGCTGAAAGATGAGACATTTTAGGAGTCTTACAGTAGATCTATTATGGAAAGGACTGGTGTAGTTAAATCAGTAAATTTTAAGTGCAATTTAAATATTTAGGCAAAGAACCGTCTTTATCTTATTTTAAGCAAGATTCTTTTAAGATAAAATCAAATTCTGTCAGAAGAATTTAAGTTCTGGATCCTGTAGACCTAATGCACTCAAATGGGAGTCAAAACAAAAATCAGTTTTGTTAAAGAAGCACCATCTGTATCTTTGGAAGAAATTAAATGAGGTTTTAAATGTAGTTTTCTTCTTAACTGTAGGTTTTAAACTATCTTTTTGACTTATGGATCAGATATAACTTTTCATTGACTTTTTATGTCTAAAATTTTATTGAGAATATTTTTGGTCATAATTTTTATTAGCTTTGAAAAGCAGTGAAAAAATTTCACTGCTAATATTTTTTTTTATTTGGTAGACATATTTTGAAGTAGAAACGTTTTTTTTTTAATATTAAGACATTCATATAGTGGAAATTTCCATGTATGGTACTGAGACATTAAGGCAAAGTGCTGGGGAATAATGACTGACTCATCTGTTCATGTTTATCGTTTCAGACCAAACTATTGCTAGCACAATGAAAATCTACTCTCTCTACATCCTGATGCTTGGTTGACCACTGCTATCACCATCAAATGCATTGACCCAAAATTTTGATCTGTGACAACGGTATATGAGTTGCTTTTCCTCTCAAGAATTGTTCTGAAGTGGGGAAAATGAAATGAGCAGCAGGACGAACTTCTCTGGTCTGTGACCGAGCAAAATACAGACACACTGTAGCAAAAACCTGTAAGGAAAATCAAAGCTAAAAAGGTTGTAGATTTGAGTGAAAACATAGAGAAGAGATTGCAAGAGGTGTGCCTTTATGAATGGTCATGAAATGATCTTCTTCTCAAGGCAAATTGAGTAGCATTAATATTGCATTGATGTAGGGAATTGTTTTATCACCTTTTACACAATGCTGAACTATGCAAACCATCCTATCAAAAGTCTCAGCACTACACATCATTTCTGTGATGAAAAAACATGACAATGAATGATGTCTCTATGTAACACTAATTTTAGGTAAACCTCAGGCAGGTTTCACCAATGGAGTTTCAGCTTGATTTCTAGTTCGTGTTGTGATCTGAAGTTTTTTATGTGGTCACAGTCATGTTGTCTTTTACCTGGGCATTATGAAACTCTTATTTTCTGCCCTTGCTTCTTCTTCCTTTTTTTTTTTTTTGTTTTAGTTCAAAGGAATTTATTTCCACATGATGTACAGGATCTTCTTTCACCTTTTTTTTTTTTTTTTTTTTTTTTTTTTAATTGCTATTTCTTGACAGGTTGTACTCCATCTTTGATATTCTGGCTGGACCTAATGCTATGCCTTATTTAATTTACTATGAAAGTATTTTTTTAAAAAAATACTAATATGGAAATACGCTGAAAATGATCAAATACTCTCTCTAACCTGGAAAAGCTGAGAGATTGAAAAGCTGAAGGTAGCCGAAGATAGTGTTAAGCTAAAATATTGCTGGGATACATATTTCACTTAGGCTTGCTTGCTGTATGCTGGCCAACCTTGATTAAGTGTTAAGAATATTGAGTAATCTGGATCCTGGAGAGGATGTTTTACCAGGGTGAAACAGCCATCTGAAAGCTGATTTGCCCTTGATGTAAAATTAATTGCATCTGTATGCTAATGGCCTTATTTCTGCATCTTCAGCCGTAACAGAACTCTATAGACTCATTGAATTCCACAACTAAAATCATGTTGTGTCAAATTAGAAGTACCCAAGTAAGGGAGAATTTGGCTATGAAAATAATGGCATTGGTAACTTAGAGGATGACAGTTTTCTTTTTCCACTGTGTCCCACTCCAGTGACAAGAATAGTGATGTAACTTGACAATAAATGAAGGCAGATACCACGCGTGTCCTTTTGCATCTACTGGTATCTTAACAGTAAAGAAAGTAAACTTAAATGTAAGGAAAGAATTTTGTTTTGCAACTTGGAAAGAAACTTTTTAAAGTGATGACAAACTCAATGGCAAGGGATTTTATGCTTGGCACAGAAAGAATTTGGGTCTTTTGCTAATGAGTTAGTGGGAAGAAAATGCATTTTCTAGGACTGAAATACATTTTGACTAAGTGGAGGAAAAGATTGTTTTAATAATTGGAATGTATAAGTTATTTTATGAGGATAGTGTTCTTTAAGCATTAGAATTTTTAAAGGGTGCTTGTTGACTGCTGGTGTAATTTAATGCCACTTTAGTATAAATACTAATAAAAAACTCTTAAGATAACGTAATATGGTATCATAAGTTAATTGCAGGGGATGTGTACCATCTACACCTAATTAAATAACATGCAAATAAGACATTTTAAAGATAAAAAGCCTATTAAGGAATTACTTAATTCCTTAACTTCTTTCTCAAGGTGCTATCAGAAGAACTGATATTTACCTTGTTTCTGTCTTGCACAATGGAAAGTGTGAAAATGCTTGCTTAATTTCAGAGTTAGTTATGATTCTAGTAATAAAGACAGCTCATATATTGGGTTTTTTGTCATTGTTGGATTTTTCATTTGCGGATTTGTTACCTACTTTAAATTTAGGTTTGGACTTTTAGGGAACAACCCTAAAAAATCTACATCTTAGCAAATATTAGCAATCTTAGATTTCATGTAGAGTAACAATTTTTCTGATAAATTTGTAGTCAAATGATAAGTCTAGATGAAGAGAAAATTCTACTAGCCACTCAGCTGAGATGTATTTTTACCAAACCAACACATTTTCCTTTTCTAATCATTAATCTTCTTTATTGCCTGCAACAACATATCCAAGAAGTGTCTAGTCTATTTAATAAGTTATGAATAATTAATTTTGAAGCTGTGTACCTAAGTTTGATAACTTCTTCCAGTGTTGCCACAATTAATTTTTACTTCAATAATTATAAAATATTTTAACTCTATAAATAGACTATACTAGAGCAATATAGAATAGAATATCTCAATTTTGAGGGGACCCATAGTGATTGTTAAGTTTAAAACAAAAAGATTTCTACCAGACTTCATTTTAACTTCTATATTTCCTAAGGAACTATTAGCCATATTCAACACTTTTTTAGGCCCTTATATCTGTTGTTTTAGATAACTTTTTCATTATTATATTGTGCTATGATATTTTAAAGGCAGGATTAATAATGTTTGGTTTTTTTCCTCTGTGTGTTTTGATGTTGCTAAAGGTAGCAGTTGCCACAATGGAAGATCACGTTTCAGTTTTTTTAAAAGGAATGGGTTCTGAAGAGAAAACTATATGTCAATATTTTGGCTTTTTTTAGAAACTTATCCACAGCATCCAAAATAAATGCATTGAATTATTGGCTGCAACTAAATCATGACCCTGGATACATGTGTGCATGTATGGGTATGTGAGTGTGTATCTACAGAGGAAGTCCTGAGAGGGGAGAAAAAAAAATTGAGTAAAAATTTTAAAAAGTTATTTTTCTGAGTTAAATTTTAACAGCTTTTACTCAAATCCTAAGTGAACTCTAGTTTTCAGCCCTTACATGTCATGAAGCACAAATTACTTCTGTATTTTAAGATGATTTCAAAATTATATACTTTAAGAAAAAATTAATATCATTATAGATCTTCTTTTCTAATCTATAATTATTTTAAATTAAGAAATCCACAACCCATTTCTATATTTTAAATGTTATTGGGTAATGTCTCTAAAAGGCTGGTTATTTGGGTTTTTCATTTCAGTTTGACACCTCAAATAACTCAATTTTTCTTTTTTTTAATATTAAATTGTTTCGGCAATAATAAACATGCACATTGGCAAGTCAGAATCTAAGAATGACATGGATATTCTGGAGCTGGATTTTCTTTTTATATTGTTCAAATGTTTATATATTAATATACCTTATGATTGATACCTGTGTGCTCAACAGATATTTATTCTAATTTTTAGTTTATTTCTTCATATTACTTTTATTTTTCACTTATAAAACAAATAACTAAAATTTTATAACTATATTTTCTTGCTGCCAGATGCACTCGTAAAAGGAGTTAGAAGACTTAGTGGAATCAATTTTCAGTCAGGCAAATGTAGCTACTTTGACAGTTGAATGAATGTCTTCCAGTGAACTCATATTTTAAATGTTTTTAGCCTTACAGTTTCAACTTCCTTGAAAAAAATTTAATTTTATTGTGTCAAATTCATTTTGGGCCTTTCTTTCCTGCAGAACTTTATCTCATGGGAGTCTTACTAGTAGACCTTTGAGGAGGAGGAAGTCACCATCTATGCACTCCAGGAAACTCCTGGGTTGCCTATGCACTGTGTGTGCTGTCACTCTCACAGATCTTGGGAGTGGTTGGCATCCCCCATGAGGACCATGGCCCGTGAATGTGAACCAGAGGGCTTGATCCGCTTGTTCCTGGTCAGCAGGCCAACAGCAGGCACCCATTACAACATTGACTTTGTCTGTACTCACCCAAGGGATACAAGTGGCTTTACATTAATATTTCATGATATATAAATTTTCAAAGGAGTTTACACATGTGCTTTAATATGTCTGTTGAATATTTTGCCCTAAGGGTTCACAAGTAGACCAAAAAACCCTAACAAACTGAATGGCAGATTATAGACAATGAGTCACATCATTGCAGGAAAATAAAGAGTAAAGACCAAGAACCACATTGTACAATACGGTATCAGATTTCTGCCATGGTTTACAGCAAAAACCCCTATATTTTTTGGACTACACTTTTAGGTTTTTAAGTAATTCATTATTAAAATTGATTATTCATTTAGGGCCACAACAGTCCAATATCCTACAGACTAGCTGACAAGGCATTTAGAGAGTCAGTGTAAAATTTCAAATCTAGTTAAATGTGGAGGTAGGACCTTCATGCTGACATTGAGAGGAGATGCAAAAACTGATTCTTTAAACACTGAATTGGAAGGTGACAAAAGTAATACCATTCTTTTATCTTGACAAATATTTGTCATAGAAAAAAAAGTCATTAAAAGAGAGAAGTCCTTCTTTCCCGTATAAAGTGTATAACAAGATAAGTACCTGGGATAGTTTTTGCTAGGGTTTTTTTAAGCAGCAGTAGTTTTAAAACATAATTGCCCATTATAAATTTGGTAACTAAATGAGTAATGCAGGATTATTTATATTTGATAAAACCTCAGATTATAGTTTTTGTTATTCGTCCTAGTAAGGGAGTTAAAATCCCCTCTGCAACTTTACTAGTGTCTCTGTGATCAGCAGTTTTGAAGTGCTTGGTTATGTATATGCTGTTAAGGACTAAGGTCCAAAACTTGACACATTGATCAAACTCTTCCTAAAATGGATTGATTGACCTTATCTTTTTGTCCTAGGTGTTCTGAGTCTAATGGGATCTCCCTATCTCCTGGCTGTTTAGGCTATTTCATTGGCTCTGAATGTCTGCAATAAAATAAATAAATAAATAAAAGGTTATGCTGTTTCCCTCAACAGTGGCAGGATGAAACTGGAAGTGTATGTGCTACATGCTCCTGGATGCACATGGAAGAACATTTGGAGGAATGAGGCTGCAGAGATTTTCTGAAGGAAAATCATATTAGTTTATTTTTGAAGGAGCATCATATTAGTGCAGATGCTGCAGCTCACCAAAAGGTGGCATAGTGTCCACCTCACTGCTCTTGGAGAAGTTTAAGATGCAAACTATTCCATGAAAATGTAGAAATAGTATCTTAATGAATGTAAATAGATGCAGACCCAAACAGATTTACACAGTGAGCTGACAGAAAGGAGTGCAGACTTCAGGAGTCAAGCTTATTTCATAACTCTTTTATTCAACAGCACAGATACACCTGCTGAAGCCCAGGCAATATAAACCCAGGAACAGGCCTCAGCAAGGGTAGAAGATAGATATATCTTTATACTTTCTATCCAACTTGCTTCTGAACCAGAATTACTGGGTCAAGTGTTTATTTGCATATAAATAACTCCTTCTAGGCAGAGGAACAGCATTGCTCTCATCTCCTAGATTAAGTACTTACTACCTTTGTTTTGGAAGACACTGATTTTGAACTTGTTGGTTGTTCTACCTTACCTGTCAAAGCACACGATGATATTTATTCCTTCCTGAAGTCGTTTGAAAAAGATAATAAATAAGTATTTATCAGGATGCTGAGAGGCTGAATATTTTTCTCTGAAGGTTTCACAAAACCTTTCTTATAACCCAAAATGATGATTGAACACCTGGATATGTGTAAGTACATGAAGTTACTATTGATGAGTAATTTAATGTGCTTAAACAGATATAGGCATATATCAGTAATGATAGACAGAAATTTGGGAGATATTAGAGCATATAGTGTAAAATAGCTCTAGTCTACTTATTAAGTACACATCTCAGACCAATAACAGAATTTATTTCTTTGTTTGCGTGATGGGTTGGTTTTGATTGTTGGGTTTTATTTGAGGAGGGGAGGTTTTGTGTGTGTGCATGGACAGTAATTCTCTATGGATTTAAAATATTTGATTGGTTTTAATGGTGTTTCACCATTATCAAATATTATTCACCAAATTCATTAAGGACTGTTCAGAATTTAGCTCTTCTGAAAATGAGTGTTGCTCAGTAAATTTTCTGGACATAAAAATCTAAGTTTAGACTTTACAGACTGAAATTCGGCCCATCTGAAAATCACCTACATTCTCACAGCTAGAGTTTCCTTCTAGTTAGACGTCTTTAAAGGCATAGGATCACAAAAAGAATAATTGGTCAAGGGTTGTATAAAAATCTTGTCAGTATTATTTTTTAACAGTAAAATACTGCAGGGAAGAAAATGTGATAAATTTTAAATGCTTTTACAAATATTGCAAATTCTTCCACGTAGAGCTAAGCACAGAACAAAGAGTGAGGTAACTAAAGGATCCATATGTACTGTAGCAAGGGATAGGATTTTATGCCATGGTTGTTATTTACTCTCTACATGTTGGTGAGAAAATGAAAACAAGTCACTAATGTTGACTTTTATCTCTTCAGCAACATGTGGAAAAAGGCTAAGGGCCATTATAGACCAAGTCCACTTCACATAACTTTATGCAAGTACAAGCATCAATATTATGAGAATATTTTCCTAACTCTATATTCCCCACGTAGAGACTTGGATAATTCCAAATTCAATTCACACATGAGATGGGTTTTTCTAGCCGTCAGGGAATATTTGGAAAAAAGTTTGTCACAACTCTTACTGTCCATGAGAAAAAGTTCTGTCACAAAATATATTTAAAAATTTATTTAAACAAAAATAATAAGTGGCTATGGCTGCAGTTTCAGCTGCTTAGAGAGCTACCTTGAGACCTGAAAAATTTGAGTGTGTTATTGTTTTCTTCTGGTAGGTTTCTTTTACTATGATCAATTCTACTTTACATCCCTGTTGAATTCTGACTTCTTGTAGGGGTCATTGTGTCTTATTCCTTAATAATTCTACTAGGGATGTACAAACTTAATATATTTCCACCATTTACTGAGTTTGCCGAATCACAAGGAACAAGCACATGTTTTATGAACTCTCAGGTGGGTTGCAATGTAAAGAAATGAAAACAATAGATGTAATATTTGTAGAGTCAGCTAGCAGCAAAAAAAAAAAAAAGGGGGAGGGAACATTAGAAAAGTCTTGTTTGGTTTTTATGATGATTCTCTTAGGAATAAACTGACTATGGTATGTGGGTTTTTTTCAGCTTGTAAAGTTATAGTCCTGACTGATGCTAAAAGTATTTTTTCCCCAAAAGTATGGATTAAAAATACTACAATCAAAGTGAAAAATACTTCCATACTCTATAGCAAGACCTATTTAAATATGTTATTGACTGACAGATGTAGACAAAATGAAGTCGTTGCTAGTTTAGCAATAAATAAATAAGTATTAGCTTATTTAAGAACACATAACTATTTCAGAACAGAGCAATGTTGTTTAAATTATCTCCCTTTGTTCAGAGGAGTGGTAGATGTTAATTTGTCTGAAAATTAGTCAAGAACATGAGTATGGAGCGAAGTTATTGATTTTTAAGTATGGGGTTGAAATAATTATAATTTCCATTAAATATGACCTTTCAGAAGTACCACACCACCAATCTTTGTTTAATGATCAATTTTATTTTTTATATTAAATACTGAAAACTTTGAATAGATCCAGTTGCTTCTTCCAAATCTACCTACTCTGAGCTTTAAGACATGCTTTTAAATCAAGATACAAAATAAGAACCCAGAACCTGGGCTGAAGGCCATAGTGTCTCTAGATGGTTTCTTTGAAGCCCTAGCGGTACATTAGGCACCCAAACACAGACTGCCTGCAGCTTCTGTGTGGAAAAAATCTGAGAGGATTATGGGAAATGCTAGGTTTATGACTTCTTGGTTCTTTGGTTCCTTAAGTACCAGGAAAACTGTACATAAGAAAGCTAAGGACCCATAAGGACATGAGTGTTCAGTAAAAATTATGACCTTCACAGTACTTCTGATAGGTCAGAAATAAAAAAACTAGTTTGTGTCTAGATTTATGTTCAGGGTGGTAAAGTATTAGAGGCAGAGTTACTGTGAGAATCCAGAGTTTCACTGGGTACGTTTATATTATCAAATAAAATAGGCTCATTCTCCAGCATTAAGGACTAGTGGCACATCACAGCTCCAGAATATATACAATATATAATATATATATAAAATATATGGCTTTTTCTATCCTGCCTCCTGGGAACTATCAATGGTCTAAACACTACCTGGAAGAGCGTTAGTTCACAGAAAACAAAACAATGCCAGAGGCTAGAGCTCTCTATTAAAGAGTGAAGAAAATGTCCAGGGTTTAAATCTGTGTCCCATTTCTATTTGTTTTACGGATAATGACAGTCATTAGGTTCAAACTTGAAGTTTGTGGATTTTGGTAAATCAGAGTTGATGTGAACTGATAGTTCTGATTTATTAAAACAATAGCAAAAAAATGTACCTGAACACGGTTCTGGGAAATAAATCAAAAAAGTGAGAGACAGGATGTATTTTATGAACTCATAATACTTTCAGTCTGTCTTTTTTTGTCTTGTTTCCTTGATAACAGGATCTGAATTTCTTTTACATTTCTTTTTGTTATTTTTTTATTTCTCTTTTTTTTTTAATTAATCAGAGATTTTTTCCCCTAAATCAGAGCTAGTCTGTTATTAAATTAATCTTTACAAGTGAAACAGTCATCCTTTGATGAAAATGAGACACACTTTCTTTGCAGTACTTTATTAGTATTTGTTTTGCCAGTAGATAGGGTCACAGACTAAGACACAGACACCAATGGTGATTTACTACAATCTACAACTGCAATGAATCACAAAAGGATAAGCTCAGCAATGCACATAATCATTACAATGAAAGAATGCCTATAGTGATTAAGAAAGATACATCACCAGTTACCCAGTAAAGATCCAACTCTGACAAACGGATCCTGTTCCATCAGGTGTGGAACAGTCACAGTGAAGGACTGGAAAACCTATGACTGGTAACTGGGAACCACACATCGGCAGATGGGAGCTATACATCACCAGCTTCCCCAATACTTTACCATCGTCCAAGTCCAAGAAACATCAGCCATAGGGGGATGGCATCACAGCAAAGAACTGGAGAACCATGCACAAATCCTGGGGTACATCCACCTATGCAGGTCATGAGGCTTCCCCACTTTGCTGTGACAGTGGCCCAGCTTTTATGGTGTTAAACAAACAAGCTGACATAATTTCTAATTTCATTCTCCTGTTGGATTTCTCCTAAAACCTGGTCAGGGCTCGATAAGGAACCAAGGGAGTTGTCTTTGATCCTATACCCTGCTGATAAGGTCAGGAGTGGTCTTATCCAATTTCTAGATACAGAAAGGTAAACACATGTTTTGCCTGTAAATGAACACATATATTAATATTTTGTTAATGAATGAATATATATATAATATTTCATCAGAAGGTTCATCTATAGGGCAAATTTGGTTCAGGCCTTATACTTCAGTATCAGATGAAGTATATAAAGAAACTGAAAGTTAAGCATAAATGTTGAGTACTGTATCCAGCTCTGGGGTCCCCAGCAGAGCATGCCCCAGAAAGGCATGAACCTGTTGAGTACAAAGTAGGGCACCAAGTGGATCAGAGGGATGGAGCACCTCTCCTATGAGGAAAGGCTCAGAGAATGGGGTTTGTTCAGGAAAAGAGAAAGCTTCTGGGTGACCTACTTGTGGCCCTTCCAGCACCTGAAGAGAGCCTACAAGAAAGATTGATTGCGAATATTTACAAGGGCATGTACTGACAGGACAAGGGGGAATGGCTTCAAACTGAAAATTGGTAGATTTAAATTAGTTATTAGGAAGAAATTCTTTACTGTAAGGCTGCTGAGGCACTGGAACAGGTTCCCCAGAGAATTTGTGGATGCCCCATTCCAGGACATGTTTCAGGCCAGACTGGATGGGACTCTGAGCATCCAACATAGTGGAAAGTGTCCCTGCCCACAGCAGGGGGTTGGCACTAAATGATCATTAGGGTGCCCTCCAACCCAAATCGTTCTATGATTCTATAGTAAGCATTAGATACAGATTTTTTTTGACATGTATTCCCTTTTCTAAAATTTTGATTCTAGAGAATATCTAACAGGGGTGGATATATCTGCATAGGAATATGGCTGATGAAATTAAATCCTTTTTATAACATGCTGCCTTTTTTCTATAATCTATGATAATACAAAAACAAAAACAAAAACAAAAAAACAAACGAACAACAAACCAAAAACAAACACAAACCCCCAAAACTTAACAACAAACAAAAACAAAAAAAAAAACACCGCAGGTTTTTTCTACTTTTTTTTCTTCCTTGCCTTGCTCCTGCAACTAAAGAAGTGTTTTAGTACATTAGAGATAGAAAATTAAAAAAAAAAAAAAGGAAAGAAAGTATAATCTCACTGTAATTAAAATTCTCATTAGAGGGAGATGGGTGACAGAACTGTCCATTCATAATTTGAGATTTTGTAAGTCTTTATTTTTAGGCCTTCTTAAAAAATTTAACCAAAAAAATAAGCCTTTTTTTCACGTCTGTCTTACACTATTTTCAGCTTGTTTGGGCTTGCATTTTGACAGACAGGCAAGGATAAATTTCAGAATGAGTCTAGAGAAAAAACCTCATTGCTTTCTTTGAGTTAATCATACAGTCATTTGGCAGAAAGCCGCAGCTTGTCCATACCTCGGAGAGATAATTTTAAATTTGGCAGCGTGCTTGCCCTGCTATCTGGATTACCCCTTTTACCATCTCTTAGAAAGCTCTCTGGAATTCAGCTAAGCTGCAAAACTCAGAAAATTGTGGGTTGTGTATATTCAGGAGAGGCTTGGTCAGTATTGCTAAACTGACATATTTTAATAAGCAAAATAAAATCTGGACTTTTCCAGGGAATAGAAGAAAGCTTTTTAAAATGATGAAGCTGTAGATATAAGCAAGAAACAGACCTACAGCTATTAGCAAGACAAAGCATTCAGCTTCTCACACTGTTGGCTGAAGTCAATGAGCAGTTCAGCCTTTGCCTGCTCTGGCTGTTAACAGGCTTCTGCTATAGTCAGAGAGATGCCTGTAAGTCTGAGTTAGTGCCTACAGTGTAAAACTGACTGATTTTTTGTTTCCTTGATCTCATGCATGTGGATGATTGCTCTTTATTTTACTCAGTAAGCAAGGGGAGAGATCTACTGTGGACTCTTTATGTTCCAAATCTCACCCTGTGCAGCTTCCAGAATGAAGTAGAATTTTTGTGTTTGTGTTTGTTAACTCAAAGTCAGTGGTGTATTTACAGCTTCACAAGAATAATGTATCTCAATATTCTTTCAAAAATCATAGAGAAATTGCTCTAGTTCTAATGTTAGAGGGAAAAATGATAGTTTTATTTATAAAGTTTTGTATAAACAAAGGAAATTATATTATTCTGTTCAATATTTTAGTTATCTGAAGCTAGAAGTATTCTAAAGACTTCAGGGTGGTGAATCATTGTTTAAGAACCTAAAGGTTTGGCAAAATTGCAATTCACGGGGGGAAAAAATCCTAATTAGTGATTCAAATGATAAAGGATGTTTGTTCTCATACATATGCCATAGCACATGGATTCTCATAAAATGGAACTTTTCAACTTCAATATAGAATATGACAGTGAGAATTTATGATTCAGGGACAAACACTCCTCAGTCATTATTTATCATAGAATATTATAATACTTGGTGGTTTTGTGTCACCTTTTGTATCTAGATTGCTAACTTATATGTGGCACTTGCACTGTACAATGAATATTGGTTGATGTGCTCTTTAACACCAAACTTAAAAAAAAAAAGGAACAGAAAACATTATTTTCAAAGTCCAAAAAATATTAAAAATTAATATTGATGTGAAACATATCTGAAGTACTTTAATTCCTGAATCTCTGAAATTGGACAGAAAATCACAGGAGAACAAATTTTCAGATATTTTCTGTAATGCCTGTAGTACTTTTAAGCCAAAATCCCTGAAGAACAACTTATATCAAAATATTTTGGCACTTCCGATTTGAGCTTCCAGAAAATGGAAGAAAATTAATCGAAGTGTTTAGGCGCTACAGAAAGATTTAAACAGAATGTAAGACTAAAAGTAGACAAAGGTTAGAGAAGTCTCATTTGTGACTCAACTGGGTCACTGATACGTGAAAAAAGACATTTCAGAGAATTATTTTGTGGCATTCAGAAATAACTTGGGACATGAATTGCATTTATATTTCACAAAAATACCCCCCCAAAACAACAAAACAACTAACAACTGTTTTTCTTTACACTTATTCTGAAAATATATCATCTTCAGTAGTCATATGAACTCTATTCAGGTTCTTAACAGAGTGAAAGTGGATTGACCACGAATATCCTGCTCATTGACTTATAATTAAATGCATTTATTGCTTTAAGAAGCATATATTAATATAAAGTCCCACTTTCATGAAGTATTCTCCCAGCAAAATCTCAATTTTTCTTTGAATGATTAACAGGAAAATAAATGATGGTAAAAAACAATAAAGAAAATGTTCCATTCTTTTAAAAATATTTTCAAAGGAAAAACGAATCAAACCTCCCTCGTCCCCATTTTCGTTAACTCATTTTACAGGAATTGAAATTTTGTGATGTAGAGTAAGAGATGTCTGAATTTCAGTTGCTGATAAAAATGAAGAATGCATTCCTTGTCTGGTTGGGTCAGCTCAAGCATTTTAAATACAAGTTTTGAATTCGCTTGGATTTTTTCTAAGCATTGGAAACAGTTTAGCAGATCTAAATCAAGTCTGATTGAGAAATGCTGGCGGGTAACAACTCTCAGCAGTGGAAGTGTGTCTGGGTTAACTGTCCACAGGACTGACCCATTCTAACAATATCCCTTTGTGAACCCATTTCATTTAAGCAGAGAGATCAGAAGAATATTAATACACATCAAGTTTCAGTAGGAAGGTTTCAGTAGGAATCTGGGAGGGATGTAGGAAACCTATTAGCTTCATCCAGTTATGAAGTCGTTTCTGGAATGAACATCTATTTCCTTATCCAAAAATAATAGTTTTGTCTTTGTTGGACGTTATACTTCAGTAATAGCTCTACTGAGGGGCAGGATAGTGCACCACCACAAACAGTCATGCCCATAATCAAAGCAGACATGTTGATACAAAGGGTATGAATTCAAGAGGCCTCAGACTCACGAAGACTAGGTAGATTTCTCAAGGCAACTACACAAGGTGTGTTCTAACAAAGCAATTAAGATGTTACTCTATTCAGCACACCCTCACACCCATAGTACAGAAGATGGTGTTTGAAACCAATGCAGAAATTAGATGATTAAAACACTACATAAAGTAAAAACAAGCTCATCTGAATATTTCACTTAATGAATAATAATATAACTATAAATATATAATGTATATATAAATGTATAATGTTTTATTCAAAATAAATTTTATATGGTCTTAGTACCATGTCACAGAATTTCTCTACAGAGATTTATGTTCTATTTAAACAAAAAATGCTAGATATTCCCAGAGCTGACATGATCATGCTGACTTCTATTTTTACAGCATTCTGTCAATACTATTCTGACTGCTCAATCCACTTGCTGTAGCTGTTCTTAAAGGTATGCCTCAGCTTTTTTATTATTATTTCTTTTCCTTTGGTTGTTATACTATGTAGCTGATACAAGTGTGATTTTAACATGAAATTTGTTAACTGTGTTACTTTGTAGACTAAGAGATTTTCAGCATAGATGTGTAGATTGTAATGGATTGTATTGAAGATAGTTTTACAATGGTCACAGTCTATCAAACTGCTGAAGGAAGGCAGCAAAAATTATTTCATGCCTCTTTACAAACATCAAAACACTCAATCTAGTCATCTTTTCCTTGAACCTCTATATTTTATTCCTCTGTTCCCGTACTTCTTTCCAGAAACATAAGCACTAATAAACTTTGTAGTGCAGCAGGGATTCCAGTGCTTGAGGATTTTATCACTTATGGATGGGATCTGTGCTTAGAGAACTGATATGTTATGCTGTTTAGAGTTCTGCTGAATTCTTGGTTCCATTTTATATTTTTCCAGAAATTAATTTAGCCTGTGTTATCTGTTCAAAATTTTCTGCACCTCTGCGACATATCAGCACACATAAAGGCAGCAGGAACAGCAAACAGCTTGCCATGGCTTGGGGAGTTCACAGGAACACCTTCAAGGAAGTGCAACTGTGTTCCAAAGTGCTGGATTTTCCTTGTGTCTACACTTGTGTGTACCAATTAGCTTGCTGTAAACTGAGTTTATCATTAGGACAAGGCACTTTGCATGTGGGCAAAGCTGTCATGAAATTCTCTGGTAGCCCATCCCTGAAGAGGTGAATTTAGCAGCAACTTGCAAAGGAGGAAAGATAATTTATCCTGAAGAGTTTCTTGCAGGTGGTGTGATGAGTTTGTAGACTTGACCAGGGACACACAAGAATGTTCCAGCCCTCAGGAACCCCAGAGTGCAGACCTCGGTGGGTAAAGTAGATGTTTTTAAATTGTGCAAAGGGTCTGTCCCTGTACCACCCCTCCTCCCCTTTCTAGTCAGTGTCACAAGAAACAACAAATACCACAGCAGAAAGTGCCTAAAACTGCCTCATCCCATTATTGAAACCATTACTCAGAAGAGTAGGTAAACATATATTCCAGGACGATTTTTGCACATCTTAGCTGCTAAAATGCTCTTTCTCTTGATAGTCCCTCTATGTGAGTATGCAAGAGACAGGATAATATGCTGAGGAGGGGAAAGAGCATAACCTAGAGGTAACTCAGCAAGAAAGGAGACAGATGGCTGCTCTGAAAGCATCAGAGGTTTGCTCCCAAAGTACCTCCCGAAATAGAGTTGGTTGTAAATTAGAATTGCCCTTTATAAACAAGGTGTGTTGCTCTAAAATCTGGCCATCTGATTATGGGTGCAGATGGTCTGTTACTGTGGGGATTTAGAGGTGTAAAGGGATACATGACAGGTAAGTGCCCCAGGCTCATGTCTCAGTGGCCTAAGGTTATACAGGCTAGTTTTAGTTTATAATTCTTTTTGAAAAAAATATTTCTTTTATAAGACTATGAACAAGGGTTTCAATGCTGTTTCTTTGAGCGTGCAAGTTGTGGACACTGCTTCAGTACATAAAGACAAAGACCATCAACTATTTTAATATGAATCACAGAGCAATCTAAGTTATTCTGAAAGATCATGTTTGCTGTAGATCTAGAATATTAAAATATTTGCAGTGTGTTATATAGGTATACATAAAGGAATTCAATTTTTACATACTGGATACATGCTGTTCACATATACAGATTTATGCAGAAGTTTACAAATACATAGTGAAACACACAGATTTATAAATATGTATATGCTCCCATGTAATCACCATATACTTACATATGGACATTGGCAAATGAGGGCTTACTTCTTCAGGCAGAAGTGCTGTGTGCTGTTGTTAGAGCACTACAAAGTAAACTGACCGAACAGCTTATCATCAAAACAAAATGGATAACCATCTAGACTTATAAAAATTATACTCATTAAGGTACATTATCAATATATGTTTAGTTATGACACAAAAAACCCCTTCCATCAATACATGAAATTCACTTATGTATGCTGTTTATTTAGGAAGTAGTTGTCTTTGTATTAAAAACTTGGCTTGTAATGCAAATAATCAAGGTTTTAGCACATTATCCGAAAATTTACAAGTCCTGAGCTCTGGACATCTGGGTTCACAGAAACTGTGGCACCTGGCTCAACATGTGGGGAACAAAAAGAAAAACTGTTCCACTAAAATACTTAAGATGCCTAAACCAGTCTTTAAATAGCTCTCCATTAATTTATGAGACACATGCAAATATATAGCACATTCCAAAGCATTCCTTATTCTATCTTAATCCCAAATTCAGGGTGAATAAACTTAAATAAAATCATGTATGACATTGTTTACCCATTTATACATGCCTTTTATGTGCATATTATACACAGAAGTTTTGTTGTGTAATGAGATAGCAACTATTTAGAGGTCCAGCCCTGGACTAAGAGTCAATACAGGTAAATTTCAATGACAGTAAGCTACATATGTAGCATACTCTCACATTGCTGTGGCCTTATGGACTCAAGTGAGTCACTTCATCATACTACTTGATTCCCTTCTAAGCTCTAGTTTCTCATGTCTATCTTAAATTAAATAAAATAAGAAGAAGAATAACAAATTGAAGACCAAGGACTATCTCCTAAGACTTTATGTAGTTTATATCAAAAATACAATTTAGTGAAAAAATACTTTACTACCATGGAGAAGATCAAATGAGGTACAATTTTATTTCTGAAAAAATATCTCTTCACATCTTCAAAATGGCCTGTTTTTCATGTCATTTACAGTTATACTGATATAGTTAAGTTTGGGTATTAAAAGTCTGAGATGGGAAGGACATTAGAAATCTGAGGAATGTTACTGTTTATTTCTCCATATTTATTTTGTAATTGATCATTCTTCTAATATAATGGACATTTGGGCTAGACCCTGAATCACTCACTCAATATGTGTAAATTTCTATATCTATGGGCAAGTTAAAAAAAAAAAAACCCAAACAACCATAACCCACACCCAAACTGTTTCAACAGAATTCTCCTTACTAATGGAAAATGGTTAGAACTATTTAATTCTTGAATCTGAGAGGATTAACTCCCAAAGTTACTTACAATTCAGAGGATAACTCATGTTTTCATAGAAATACAGTTTTAATATTTGGTGAGAACTTCCTTTCTTTGAAATTCAGCCCTGTAATGAACAAAACTAGTTTTTAGTCTGTCATGTGTTTATACCAGATGCAATATGTGTAGCTGCATTTAGTGCTTAAACGTGTATCATCAATAATTGAATTTTAAATTTATTTAAGACTGGTCACTACAACAGACATTCCAAAAGTGGTTGCAGAGTCTCAATTTATTAACCACAATTTGTTATATGTTTGTGACAAAAGTACTTGGGAGTAGTGGAGGAGTGGTGCTGCTTATTTATTTAAATGTTATGGAAGTTTTAGCCCTAACTCTTCATGCATAACCAATATAACAACCAGAAAATATTTTGCACTTGAACAGACAGGTGGTATTTAATGTCATCTCGTGTGCTGTTAATAGGTATAGTCAGCCTCTTAATTTTGTTCTTTTTATTAACCCTACGTATATTTATATCATCTATACATTAGAAAATCTGTTGCTAACACATGTTCAGAAGGCAAATTCATTGTCTGCAGTAGGTTGCCTACATTGTTTTAGAGCTATTAGGCCTAAATTTGCTACAGCCTACAGGTGTATTCTGAATCCCAAGCTACCCTTTCCAGACATAATTTTAAAACATTGCTTTAAAAGCCCTGGGAGGCCCCTGAGCCATTCTAGCTAGGTTTAATTCTTTTTTTCTGTATAGCACATTTTTTAAGAGTGTGCCCCAGAGCAGTAAGCAAAATCTATCAGTAAAATACTCTGAAATTTGTCCTTCTAATTCACCCTTAGACTTGTTTAGATTTTTTTTTAAATTTTATTATTATTTTTTAAATTACTTAACGAATGGTGAATGCAGTTTTGTGTGTTCCCTTACCGTTGGCTGCAGTCATTCTTGGTAATCAGCTACTGGTGTTACATCTTCTTAATTGTACAACATATACAGAACTGGAACAATGTATTCATAAGGGTGCTCTGGTTTTCATTTAATACTTGAATGACTCTGAAAGGAGGAGGGTGATAATATTCGATAGAGTCAAGTAAAATTCAGGATTCCTCATTGCTGTTTTAGTGCTGTGTTGCAATCTGGACAAACAGAAGTCCTGCTGTCCTTGTCCTGAATATGATCAGCTGTTACCAGATGTCTGAAAAGCCACATGGTGCCTCTACAATGTAGGCAAGCATCTATGAAACAGGAGAGGCCACAACTGCATCATCAGTAATCTATTTCTGCTCATGGTGGCTTCATGTTGGTGTTATAATCAAACTGTTGAGAACTTTTCTGTGTTAAGCAAAGATTAAACACAGCAAGCTTGTCATTCTGTGAGGCACTTGTGAGTCTAAGCATAATTACTTTCTGTATTGTTTATCTATAAGCTCTGTTTAAGGCATAGGGTTGAGCTCTGATCCATTTTAGAAGGCAGATTCTCAGGATATTCACTGACTTAATATGCAACCAGGTGCTCAGTCTTGCAGTCTGCTAGGTCAGTAAAAAAACTGACTGTGATATGCAGCAGTGTGTCAGTTTGTTTTCTGTAAGCATACTGTGAACACTTTAGACCAAGCTGCAAGAATTCAATTAAAAAAAAAAAAAAAAAGCAGGTAAAAATGGCATGAGCCTCTGTATATATATATTGCTAAACATAGGAGGGAATTCTACAATTCCAGGAAAGTTAAAAAGGATGTATTATGGGTATATGCACAAAGTTGTTAAACCCATCGTGTTAAAGTGTCAAGAAAGCACATCCCATCATTTAATTTGTGCTAGCCACCACTCCAAACAGTGCTTGACCCTGATTTGGTCATTCCCATGTGCTCAGGGATGTTTGCAATAAGAAATGCATTGTGGCAGGCTTGACTGGGAGGGCAGGAGGGGTAGGGCTGTGTCTATAAGCCACGCCACGCTACTCAGGCTTAGGGTCAAAACCCAGTCCGTGGCACAAAATCATGCAGTACATAAAGTGCTATTGTTTACTCTGCTTATCTGTAATTTGGGTCAATATCTCAGGTTTGGTTTATTCCAAGTAGATATCTCCAAGACAAATCTGATTTCTTGAGTCAATGTGGGTTTATAACAAGTTTCTTTCAGATGACTCCTGGATGAGGTATTAGTCCCTGGCCTGCCCTTATATATCAACTTAAGCAGAGAAAAAAATTAACTATTGTAAACCTTTTCTGAAGTCTGCTTCAGGTTTTGTATTATAGGTACAACTGGAGAAATTTGAAGATACAATATCATCTGTCTTCTGGTTTTGCCAGAATTTCTTCTGTTAATGGAATGCTTAATAAACACTTATTTCATTACTTACTTGGAACAAGAGGATTAAAAAGGCAGACAAGAACAACATAAACCCATGTCTGCTGTCCTCTTATTGCAGTGAGCTTTGATAGATGTATCCCACGTCTGCTAAGCCATTTACCCCAAGACAGTTCAGGGGAAATTCAATGAAGAAATTTCTCCTGAGCTGTCCAATATCCACCATTACAGATTCAGTAGTCTTAACACAACACTGTTTTCTGCTTGTTGCTTAAGGCATCAAAAAATACATTGACAAAACAGCACAAGATTTCCTATTAAACACAGATTAGGAGAAAAAACTCCAACAACATATGTCGGGAGATTTTTTTATATGTGAAAGCACTTTACACACATCAGAAATAATAAAACTATTATTTTGAACCATATTCTCACCCCATACCATGGCATCTTTACTGATTAATCAATATAAACTTAAAAAAATATTACCATGCTTAGATTTGAATAATAAATATTCGAAAAATAACAGGGTTTCACAACCTGTCAGATACACATGGCTTAGGAAACCAAGAAATCAATCAAACAAACCAACAAAACAAAGAAAGATAATGTGTCTAAGGCACCTGCAATAGCCTTCTCAAAGTCTCCCTTATTCTGGTAATCGACTCAACCCAGGATAGCAGCAGTCTTGCTTGTTTTTCTACTTTCCAGATTTAGAAAAGTGGAATATTTTAAATTCCATTCTCTGGGTATGTTTCTCTTTAATGAATGGTTTCAAATCCATTCTTAAATGCTAAATTAATTACTTTATTTTAAAGGTAAAAAAAAAATAAAATTTGAGTTTTATTTGTACTAGGTGACATTTCATGCATCTAAAATTAAAACTCATACGAGATAATACTTCTTTCTCTGCAAATACTGTAATTCATTGACCTATGATACAATACACTCAGCACTAGTAAAGGCCACAGGCTTTGCAATAAGCTTGCAAGGTCTTAGGACTGAGGTTTGTCAGTATTCCCTTTTGTGAACTTTTTGTGACTTGCCTGCAGCTTTGTTTTATTTGGTTTACCTGGAAGAGCAATTTTTCTTTCTTCTGATGAGGTGTCTATGGCTACATTTGTTGGTTTTTTTTTTTTGCCTACTATTATACAGTGCAATCACAGTTGTATAGAGTCAGTAGCGGCAAGTAGGGTGGGATTTTATATGAAGAATGAGGTGTTTATGGTTCTCGGATAACGATACAGAAAAACGAAGACCTGGTCTGATAGCAGAAGCTTAGGGAAGTGGGGATGCAGTTCAGGAAAGCACAGGAATGGGGCGATAAAGGCTGGATACAGGAAGGCACTGGAGACACATGAACAATTACAGTAATTCATGTCTGGAGCTGGACAAAACTGGTTTGAGGGGTAGCAAATAATAAAAAAAGAAAGTATCTAATATATCTAAACACTGCAGTTGCAGACCAATTAAGAAAGATAAAGTTGTAAAATCATTTTAGCAAGCCCATTAAAGTTGTACTTAGTGAATAGTAGAAGGAGGAAGAAAAAAATCTCAGCATTAACATCAACAATATTCTTCCCGGTGAAAGATTCCTGTTGCTGACAATTCACTGTAGCAACTCCTACACCAGCACTAGAATGGAATTGATCCCAAGACCTAGAGAAGAACAAGAAGGGATAATACCAGAAAAAGTATGAAAATATAATGTCTATAACCGTTTTAATTGTATAAACTTTTTTCAGTAGACAAACATTATTTCCTTTTCTGTAATAATTTGACCTAAACTAATAATACTTTCTAGATTAGATTGCTAAAATAGCCACTACACTAACAATAAATTATTTTCTTTACACAGAAGTTCTCTTTCCTCTTTCCCCTTTAACAAGATTTTTAACATGGGAATAATTGGATAAAGGCTGAGCTGAAAGGAAAAGGAGTGGTCTAAAAGCTGTCTCGATTACTAGAACTGCTTATTGCTCAAATGTGTTTTGCTTCCTCTTTCAAACCTGATTAGAAAGAGAAAAGCAATAAGGGTCATCTAAGTTCCCCTGATGCAAAAACACTTAGTGACATCTGAGAAACCCTGAGGTATCCAAGATATCAATAATAAGCTGTCAAGCATGACATAAAACCTATGAATGATCCATATTCCCTTCTGGACTGTTAGTAGGAGGCTACTCGGGATAATCTAGAGAATCTCAAATGGCGTTAGAGGTCTCTGTTCTGGCAATTTACACCAGAAAAATGCTACTAGATCTGGCTCAGAGGACAGTCTCTGAGTTTTGCTTACAAAATATGACACTATCTTATTTTACCTCCATAGCGAATATTAATTTGAAAAAGAAGGTATTCTGATACCAGAATCAAATTCAGCAAAAACCTGTTGAGGAATACCTTCAGTGCAGGTAGCTGGGGGTGCAGATGCAAAGGGAGCTGCAGGCTGTGCTGTGAGTGGCTGGGAACAGCCAACCCTCTGCACAACAAAGGGCCGGGAACACCCAGGTTATTTTGTTATTTAGTTGTTGCACCAGGACTAAATTATTTAAATTATCTGGATCTCTCAGACTCTTCTGTGAAAAGCCTGGGGTCGAGCCAGGGTTGAAACCAGTGTAACTGTGTGAGTGTTGGGGGTGTGACTGCAAAGGGGCGGGGGTCCCAGCTCAGATGGTGTGAGATGACTGCCAGAGGGGATCCAGGATGGTTGGGCAGGGAAGCTTCCTTATTAATCCTCACAGGAATGTCTAACTGAGAATTATGATCTCATCCCACTGTGGAACTCATATTATTTATTTGTAATAGCGATGTTCAAAGTTTGCGAAACTTAAACTCCTTCACAGAACCTTGATTTACCTGAATACTAGCCCAAACTTTTCAAATTTATATCTGAACTTTGAGTTCCTAATTTCACGCCAGATTCAGAAGCATCTTTGTTTCTCTGTTTAAATGGGTTTTCCATAAGTATGAGAAACACTGCTTTCAGAAACTGACTACCTATAACAAAAATTGCAAAGGATGCTTCTGAGGCAATTGTTACACAGAATCACATTGCTGAAAATGACATTACATTTGGTACTAATATCTTTAGAATTCAAAAAGAAAAGACTTTAAAAAATTCACAAGAAACATTTTAAATGTTTTATTTTTTTAGACAAGTTCTTCAATTTTTAAACATTAAAATTCCTATCTTGATTATAAGTTTGCATAACAACCAGATAAAAATCAGCTTTATCACTTCTTTCCTTCACATTATGTTAGTTTTGCAGAGACAAGATACAAACAGAATTTGCAGGATGATTACCAAGAGCAAGTAACTCAGAAATATCAGTTTAAAAAAATCCCAAACATCAGTTTGAAATACAATTGAAAGCCACAATGTTGTAATGTTTTTCTCCATGTGAGCTTTCAAGTCCTTTTGGTGGGCAACAAAAACAAAAGGAATAGTTTTTCTCTTAAAAGTTTGATTCATATTTTCAGATCAATCCTATTTTAGTCCATTGACTGACATTTCATCTCCGTATCATTAAAAAAATACCTTTTATAGATGTCAGAAACTCTTTTCAGAAGCATGACAATGGTAGCTGCCTGATTTTGTACTGGAGTAGAAGACAGATGCAGAAACTTAGATACAAACGATCTTAAACAAGAATTGGTATTATTGAAGATGAACTTGCAACAAAAAACAATCTATCTAGCTGTTTAATCAACAGCTGTTATTTGCAGGTAAAGGGCACATTTAGTTAGTACTTTCTGGGGTTGAGTAAGTTCCAAATGGAGCGAAGAGAAATGGGACAATCTGGCACAGACCTTGCTGTGTAACAGCTCATCAGTGAAACACTGAGAAATTTGCTACAAAGACACTGGATAATCTGGCAAATGACATAAGAAGAAGCTGATCTTGGCATTGTAAAGAGAGTTATGTTTTTAAGGCTTCCTGTTTCTTCACTCTACTAGGTATATTATTTCTTTTCTTTTGTGATAGGGAGGCATATTCTTGTTTCCCTCAGACTTAATGCTTGCTACATAACTTTTTGTCTGCTCTAATGCTACACGTGTTTCCATCACAGCACTGATGATTTTTGATCTTATTTAAACTGTGTGATTGGAATGCTTTTGCTGATTTTATATTAAAATTCACTGCTTTAATAGATAGCTGAGTATCATTACGCTACCAATGAAAAAAAATTTCAATTTTTTTCTGTTACTGAAAATTTAAATTTATTTTTCCTAAAATCTTTTCAAGTCAGTTACTTCATTTTCTCATAAGATTACTCTTAATTTTTATATGCTTTCTTCAGCCTTCATCATAAAACTAAACTGTGATGAAATCATTCCTTTTTGGATCGAATAAGTATTTTTCACGTGAGCTACCCAGCTTGACAAGAGCTTTAATACCTTTTCCAATGATGATTACAAGTGTGCTGTTAGAATAAATGCTTACATTTTTATATGATTCTAATAAAAAAAATCTTTATGAAGGTTAAAAGGCAAACGTCTGTAGAGAGAGGAAAATCTGGCAGACGAATCCTTTGACTCGTAAGCTGTGTGAAATCCTTCTTTATATTTTATTTTAGTAACTCTCTTCTGACTTTTTCAAGTAATTATATTCCATTAAAGAAAGACTTCATATAGGTGTGCCTAAATATGCTGTAACTAGCATATAGTCTAAACCAGCAGGAGCAGTATAGATGCAAATACATAGAAACTACACCGAAAAGAATGTAAAGAGAGAAATTCTAAGAATCTCAAAGACTATGAGATTTTGATATGAAACTATGTCTCAACTCCTTTCTTGACAGATATTGATTTCGTTCAGAAAGATGTGAATAACTATAATGAACATCCTTCCCAAGCTTAGGTTCATGGTACTGAAGATGAGATGATGTTTTGGACAATAGAAAAGGCATCGTCAGATCCATCAGATCAATGTGTGACTCTGAAGTTGGTGTAATCAGAAAAAATTTGGATTCTTTGACCATGGGATGACCTACTCAAAACCTATCTACTGACGTCTGATGGAATACACCCATCTCAGATGGGAAAAAGATTCCAGCAAAGGAGTTAGTGGGGTTCGTTGATTGAGCACTACTTTGGAATGAGAAAAGGGACAAAGCCAGGCTAGCAAGTGATAAGCAATGGCATGGTGTGCCAGCACTTGAGGAAATGAGTACTACTGGGACCCCTCAATCTGCTTCATTAGGTTTTGATACCATGTACCAGACCTGAAATGTTCTTATACTAATGCACCCAAAATGAGAAACAAATACCACCAGTACGAAACTTTGGCCCAGTCCCTGGGATCTGACATTACTGACATAAATGGAATCTGATGGGATGATTCCTGTGCTTGGATGGCCTATTGGACGTTTACAGGTTTTTCAGGAGGAATAGACAGGGAAAAAGAGGCAGAGGGGTGACACTATATGCAATAAAAAAGTAGAATGTATGGAGCTCACCACTGGCAGTGGCACAGTTGAGAGCCTCTGGGTGAGAATCAAGGGACAAACAAACAATGCAGATGTTATCGATGGAGTTGACTGTAAACCTCCTATCTGGGGTGACAACACCAATGAGGAACTAATGGACACTTGCGAGTCAACTTCAGTCAACTTGCCAGAAATTAACTGGAAGAATCACACAGCTGGTACATCCTGGGACAGAAGATTCCTAAAAAACCTAGATGAAAACTTTATGGAACAGCTCCTGAGGGAACTGACTCAGAAAGATACCTTCTTTTATTTACTGCTAGTCAACACTGTGGATCTTAAGAGCAAGTGGAGATTGGCAGCCATCTTGGCCACAGTGACCACAAAGCGATTGAATTTAAAATATCTGTTGACAGGGAGAAAAGTGCCAAAATCTCAACTCTGAACATGAGAAGAGCAGACTTGAGACTCCTTTGGAAATTATTGAATTAGGCTCCTTGGGAAAATGTTTTTGCAATTGTTTGTGTCCATCACTGCTGGTCACTTTTTCAACATCACTCCTGAGGGCACAGAAGCCAGCATTACCTAATGTTGGAAGTCAAGCAAGTGAGGCAGAAGACTGGCTTAGCTGAACCAGAGTATTCTCTTGGAATTAAGGCAAAAGATGAATGAGTATACTCTGTGGAAACAGGGTCAAGTGACATAGGAAATATACAGAGATGCTGCTTGCCACTGTAGAGAGAAAATTCATATAGCCAAAGCTCAAATAGAGTTGAAGCTGCCAGAAATGTGGGGAGCAATAAAAAGGAGGTGTTTTTCAAATATATTAATGGCAATAGGCCATAGTGTAAAAATAATATCAGCCTGTTACAGGACAAGGATGGGACAGGGACAAGGCAGAGGTGTTCATGGCATTCTTTACCTCTATCTTCAACATGGATGGTGGACCAAGGGAGTCTTAGTGCCCTGAGCCATGACAGCAAGAATCATCAACTACCAGACTCTGCAATTCTGTGGGATCTGCTGGTCCAGTTGGATCCCTGGAAACTAAAACCCCAGCACCATACATGCTGCCATGGATAAAATAAACCCCATCCCAGCAAGACAGATTACAGCAGGTAAAAAAAAAAAAAAAAAAAAAAAATCAAAACTTTTTAGTCTGGTGTGATAGACCTAGAATGCTTAGACTTTGTAAAGCATAAGAAATTAAAGTAAATTTTACATTACAATTAAATAAGTACACTTTAAAGGATTGAACAGCAAGACAAGGATAAAACATTCTGTACAGGGTCCAGCTGATTCATTTTTTTTTTCCTCCCATTAAGATCAGGTTATTAAAATTATTAGAGAAATGCCTCTGACCAAGTTAAGATGTAAATAAGACCATATGCTGAAGTTCATAGTATAAATTTTATTTAACAGTAAGTGAGAGGAGAGAGGGCAGGACAAAAAAGCAAGTGACAAAGAGGCAGATTAAGTAGAAAATATCAACACTCCATGGATCCCGACAGTCTTCCATTGGTCTTCTTTTTATGGTCTTCCCAGTGGTGAGGGTCCTGAAAGAAACAGAGTAATTTATGTGTCAATGAATTATCATACCTTCAAGCCAGGTGGGAATGCCCACATAACTTCCCTTGGTGGTGGGGGAACGTTTGACACAGTCTCACTTCCAACAGACTCTAGATCTGTTGCAACACTCTGCATCATGTGCAGTGCTCTAGTGGAAGGCCTCAGGTATGAGTCTGTGGGATGTGGCTTGCCCCCACTGAACCCAGCCGGAGCTGATTTTCAGAACAGCTTCTGGGTTTGGCTTTCCTTGTGAGTATGTTCTTCTCCTTAGGCCAGAGATAACTAGAGAATAGTACCACCTTTTTCACAGCCCAGCTCCTGTCAGGAAGCATATTTGGGTGGGTAATGGGCTTTGGTGGTACCAGCAACTTTACACAGTTTTGACATAGTGGGCAAAGTCCTTTTTTTAACAATGTTTAAGCCATGAACCATAAATTTTCAGGCTCTCACACCTCTCCCACAGACATAGTAGCTCTCCATACAAATAGACAATGTGCAGATTTACATGGATCATCTCAGTCATCAGAACGCCTTTCCTAATACTGATGAAAACTATATTGTGGGAGAGAGTAGGTTGTAATTCACATTTTCCATTAAGAGACTGAGGCCCTCTGAGTCTACAGCACAGATTTACAGATGTTCCTTCATGGGTGAAGATTTAAACATCTAACCAGTATGGACAGAAATGGCTGCAAAAGATCCTAGGGAGAGCCTGTGACATAGCCAGGGACAACATTCCCCCTTCCTGAGCTACGGACTGAGCTGTAAAATCATACCTGTCTTGTTTTCGTATCATTAGAGGGAGAAGATAAAGTTGTTCTCAGTGTCTTTTCCTGGAACCATATCTCTTTCTGATCAAGATGAATAGCCCAATGGTCTCTCGTGTACAGGTAAGACACCCTTGAGCTATAATAATGCTTCAATTTTTCTTGGGAATTTTTTTGCCTGAGCTTTACAAGGCAAGATGATACCCTCTAATGTGTTAAATGAGCTGTTCACAGTGAAAGATGGAAGGTTTTGCTCACCCAAGAGGAACTAAGAATTGCATGGTACCCTGCGGGATTTAGATCAGACAGTGGCCTGACCATTATTTCAGTTTTAAAATATTCTTCAGTTATATTGCTAAATCTACTTGCTATGTCAGGAGGTGAGAGGTAAGTCACCAGGCCAGACACAGAACATCTTCATGTAAAGATGAGGAATTTACTAAAAACCGGTGAAGGGAAGACCACATTTCAGTTTATTAACACAAAAAGAGGCTTTTTACAAGAGGGGAGGAATAGGTTAGTTCCCAGGAGCAGTTTCATAGTCATATTCAGAAGTATTGTAAGAAACAGTTTTGATTTTGAGTGAAAATAAACCTTTCTGAAACTTCAGAAAAGTTTTGGAATTTTCTTGCTTTCTCAATTTTTCATTATTTTGCCTCTATATATATATATATACACACTTTGTCAGTATCCTATGCCTCATGAGACACTGGTGTTTTTTCATGTCTTTTAAGAAAGACCTTCTGCTCAGGAAATAGGGAGGTCAGGCATGCTGCAGCAGCTGCCACCCTCTCTCTAGTGCATCTCATTCTGCTGAACTGGTAAGACACAGGCTCCAAGGCCATGTTGGTCTGCCCTGCTGAGTAGATCCAGTGGATATTCATAGTCTTGCTTCAGAGCCCTGCAGTTTAGAAACCTTGGGATTGTTGTAGCTTCATGATTTTTTCCCCAAATTTCTCAGTATTGCTGACTGTATAGTTTGATCCCTCGGATTTCCATTTTTTCTCCCTCTCCTTAGTCCAGAAGCTAGCAGAACCCCAAAGCCATCCAAAAACGTGCTTAATTAATTATTAATTAATGCCCCCCAGCTAGCTCACATTTTGTATGTCAGCAATATTGAAAAAATGCATTTGTATATTTGAGTATTTGAAGTCAAACATCTTTCACCTGGAAATCTAAAAGAGTAATTTTTAAAGAATTACCTTCTGGCTTACCATGCATGCATTCATAATTTCCTTGATCAGCAGTCATCAGACAGTCAGTGGCATTTGTTGCATATTCAACAAAATGCCATCACATTTTGCACACTAGAAGTAGAGGTTAGTTGTTGCAGCAGTGGCATACTAATCCTATTACTAGACAAATACAGGTTCTGGTCAGGTTGGAAGAAGCAAGTTGCAAAATGTCAAAATTCAAATATTTCTGCCTCTCAGATAAGGAAACCAAAACCTTTGCCTAAATGCTGTGGTGGTCTGGCATTGCAATGCTTCTTGTTACACAGGACCTGACTTCTGCTGATATTGGTCAACCAGCTATGCTGAAACCCCTGCAGAGCTCATACCTATGGTGTGTCTTTTGCCTCTAGAGGGTACAGTGATCAGACATAATTGCACAAAAGTTAATTTTGTTGATTTTGTCTTTGATTTTGCTTAGTTATGTAACATTTTCTTGAATTTACTTTCATAGGATGAGTAAGTACGTGTAAGGAAGAGTAATATGAAAGTGTTTGTGGTTTTTTTTTCCCCCTGAGACTCTGGTATTTGGTTTTGTTTGTCCGGGTAGCAGACCCCAAAGGATCTCAAAAAACAGCTGAAAGATAATGAACTGAAATTGAATCCCTTTCAGGAAAATGGAAGGAAGTAAGAAAAAAAGGAAAGAAGATAAAAAAATATTGAAGGAAATTGAAAAACATTTAATCTTATGTTTTTCAGGATACGTTAAAAATAAGGTTGTTAGGAATACACAGCAGATTTCAATAGAAAAAAATGTTGTTACCTTCCCCCAGATGACTCATCATAAGAAAAGAAAAAATTACTGCAAACTATTATCATATTTCTACCCAAAGTCTATCTTTGTTCAAATGACCATTTGCAGTTACTGACATTCAAAATCCCAGTTTACTATGTGGATCAAGCAAAAAAAATCATGCAGCTTGTTAACTTTATAAAGAACATAATGTCTACTCAATTTTGACTAGAAAACATGGTGAGTTTTCCACATGTAATCACAACTCAAATAGAACTAAAAATCAATACGGACCAGATTTTAAATAGTGTCACACACTCTAGCTAGCAAAAAGAAAAAAAAGTTTCAACACAGCATAAATATTTCATACAGTAATGTAGTCTGGATTACAAAGTATTTGAAAGATTTCAGATTTCAAATAGTGCACAAACCTATACAGGATATCTTTCATTCCACAGTAAGCTCAGGAATAATATATGTATGCTGACATGTAGCATTGATTTTTTCTTATGTACAACAGTATTAATTTTTAAAGTTGATGCAGAAAAATGTGCACCTTTCAGAAATAGAAATAAGCAAGTGAATAAGATCTGCAACAGAAACCTCCACTATGAAACTTTTTTTAATGAATATGGGCATGTAAAGAAAACAAATCATCTTTGCAGTTTTTTAAAATAGTTTTTTAAAGGATAGCACCTTCTCCTATACTTTCATATTTACAGATTTTATATGCAATATCTTGCTTTAAAATTTAGCTCTTGTTCAAGGAAAAAGTTCATTTCTACAAGTGATATTGTATAAATTCAATGGCTGGAAGCAATCAGCATTTGATGACTTCTTTTTCAAAGAAACAATAAATAAATAAAATAAATAAACCAACAAATTCAACCCTGTAGCAAGCTCATTACACACAAGTTTAAAACTAGTGTCTACTGTGTAGTGTTGAAAGCACCAAAAGCAAAAGAATATATATTATGCAAATTATTTAGAAGTATTCATCACAACATAGGAAATGCTGTGTTGGAATATGCTCGTATGTAAACTTAAAATGCATCGCATTCTTCATCTATCTCGCTGGCTCGCCCAGCCTGACACCAGACTTTCATCAGGTTCCACAAAACAGCTAAGATTTTACATCTTGGAGTTTTTATTGTCACTGCATATATTGCTGCAGTGATACAGTACTGCAGAAATAAATGATAGAAATGTCACTTTTGCAGTGGGATTTCTAATTGGCATTCTCTTTACTACCTCTACATCAAACATAGGCACACACAGATTTTCCTCCCAAGTGATATCCACTCACTATGGACATGTTTATTTATTCTGTTAAAGGGATATTTCCTCCAGGCCCATCAAATATTGCTTACAAAAGAGTAGGAGTGCCTCATATCATTCATGAAGAAAGCCCACAGATTGACAACTGACTGTTTACTTGATGGGGTGGGTGTTTGTTTGTTTGGTTTGGGGGGTTAGGGTTGTCCTATTGGGTTGTTGTTTTCTGAGACTAATAATCCTATTAAAGAACTTCAGGCAGAGATTAATGACAGTTTGAAAACATCCATCTCATTAAGGTTTCATCAGTTGCTTTTGGAATTAGAAAATGAAATAATGGAAATGCCAGCTCTGATTCCACTGCCTCTCTTGTTAAGGGGAAAACAGCTTCATTTACTAACCACTACAAATAAATCCACTGGTAATTAGACTAGTGTCCTATTAAGATACAAAAATAAGGCCAAATATTGACAATGTAAGTGAACAGATTTCATGTTATATACTATCTGTGTCTTGTCTGATCAGCAGTTGATTAAGTTAATGACTAATAGAGTAAGCTTTGGACTACTTCAGATGTTTTATGGTGAATTGATTTCCTGAAAAGGTTTGGAGTGAATGCACAAAACGTCCTGGTGACTTACTCACACAGAACTGAGAGAAAACCTAACATGAAAATGAAGTAACGGTTACAAGGCTGTTTATTTCAGCTGCTGTGAGACTGAATGTATAATGCAGGTGTGACAGCTAAATCTCCTCAGCCAGGATGTGAATTTGAGAACTGAAATTCAGTTTCAAAGAAGTGATTCACTCTTACTCATAACAAAAGGTTAAGTTTTGTGACAGCATTTGACAGAGAGAGGGGTTAGGTGAAGATGGTAAAGAGGCAAGTTTCCCTGTAGATGTACACTATATAAAATAAGCTGCAAAACAGAACAAAATTGTCACTCTTTTAAGAAGATGGATTAAAGATGGTAGCCACAGAACATCTTTTCTACAATTACACTTTGTGCTGATGGCAGTATTTGACTAGCTGAGTAGCTGATCTCCTTCCCCTGGAGACTGTACCCTGGAGACTGTGAATGAAACCAGAATGAGTATCTTTTACTGTTAGACGTGTCACAAGGCAAAGCAGGAAGCTATAAGTTGTCAGAAACAGAATCACATTGCCTACAAGCAGTTTTGAAATTGCAAAATCAAAATGGTTTTGCAGAAAAATTGTAATAATATTAATAATAGCAACAGTAATAATGAAAACAACAGTTATGATTACCAAGATTTGAGTACCTACAGCATGAAAAACAAAGTGAAAATCAGTTGTTTATCCAAAAATCATACTGATGAATGTCTTAAAATTAAAAATACGGAGAGAAAATAAGTCACATCAGAAGGGATTGGTTTCTTGGGTTTTTTTTTTTTTTTGCATATTTTATCTTGCATTATTTGGTTGTGCTGATGTTAACTACCTACTTCTATAAATGAAAATTTTCACATGCAATTTTGTTGACAGTAATAACAAGGCATCTACATAATCACTCCATTCACCAGATAGAAGGGGAAATATTGACTGATCACCCTTCAACACGTACTGATGTCCTGGAGATAATATGAAGCTCAAAAGCAGAGAAAACTCACCTGCTAAGCTTCCCTAATGTATTAGCCATTGTCAGTGTAAAACTTGATTCAATTGAAAAAGCATTAAGTTCCCTTACTTTAAAAGCATCTTACGTGTATAAAGCATTCTTTATAAAGAAGTAGTCTCGTTTAAAGGTGGATTTCTATTCTGGACCTAGGTGTTGGACATGCCATAGAATCACAGAACAATTTGACTTGGAAAAGACCCTTAATATGACCAAGTCTAGCCATAAAACTCACACTGCCAAGTTCACCACTAAGCCATTTCCCTGAGCACCATGTTTACAGGTCTTTTAAATACCTCCAGGACTGGAGACAGAAGAGAGACACTTGCCCACAGATGAAGTCTGAAGCTATAAAAACCCAGGGGTTCCGTGGTGGGATCCTCCTCACGGGCACTGGCTCAGGTTGTTCCTGAGTTACTGTGCTGTGAATAAATGGCTTTATGGAATGAGATGTACAGAAAACCACGCTATGGGAAGCCAGTGTCCATAAAGGAAACAGAGTTCTGCAGCTTTATTCAAATAAAGCAAGAGAGTCCTCTAGGTCATACCACTGTGGGGCTTTTCTCTCGAGGTTTCAGAGGGTGCAGCCTTCTTTTATCCTAAACTCCCAGCCACACATTGCCCTCTTCCTTTCCCCATTGGCTGAGGTACCAGCAAGGTACAGCCTTCTCAAACCACCTACCTTTCCCCTTGAATGTGTCATTTTACCCCAAAATTCAGAAATTCAGGCTCGTGCAAACCTATTTGCCCATTTCAGGAGTCAAACTGTCTGGGTTCTGTAACAAACCTATGTCTTGAATTTGATACAGACATTAAGACCCATTTCAAAGATATTAACACCCATACCCTCACCCATCACATTGTTTGTATAGACATTAGCATACATCTTTCCTATCAGAGACATATGAGACTCCACCATGGGAAACCTGGAATCAAACTGGTGAGGAAACCTGGTCTGACTGTGGAGGAGGTGTGTGAGGATCCAAGAGGGACACTTTGGTCACTGGAGCTGCCCACTGCAAAGGAGCTTTGGTAGCAGTAAAGTCTTTGGTGGTGAGAGTGTGACTGCCAGGGAGTGCCATGAATGGTCATACTGGGAAGTTTCCATAATGATGTTCTAATGCACAACAACCCTTTTGTAAGTAAAAGGCTTTCCTTTGCCTGTAAAGACATTGCCTCTCAAAGGACACTTTTAAGCCTATTTTTCTTACTTTCTTAATTTCCTGGAAGCTGGGAGCTAGTTGTTGGCTTCATGCCTGTGGATGGAATGCCTCAGTCACCACCATCTCAGCTCATCTGTTCTCACCATCACATGTGGGACTTGACTGACATCACCTCCTCACCCACACCACCCACTGACAACCTCCTCCAGGGAAGCAGCAGAGCAGCATCCATCTCAGCCTCTACAGCCAGTCACATGGATTATTTAGGCTGAGGTGTCATCAGGACACTGTTTATTTTTATGCCTCATTACTCCTTTTCTATGAGAATGTGATCCATTCCTTACCTCTAGCAAAACACCTGTGTAATTGAAGTAAAGCCTGAAGCCTTCCTACCTCTAACTTTCAGCTAACCATGCTTTAGATAAAGGTCCACACATGTAGTCATGAAAAGCTGTCAACACTGATATATTGTCCAGAAAGTTCATTGCTGAGTGAACAAGACATGGTCTTTATCCCAGGAGCTGTGTAGTTTCCTCAGGTCTTACCAGTTCAGAAAACAACAAATTAGTTTTAGTGGGTTTAGAGCAAGTAATTTTTATTTCTTTTCCTTTTTTTTTCCTTGTTTTTTGTTTGATTTTGTTTTATTTCTTTTTTCCCTCTGAATCCTTTAGAACATTTAAACACATTGCCTTAAGGCTTGGTACCCAGTTCATATACTAAAGTCTCGCTAGACGGATAATATTCACTGGTCTAGCAAACAGATAGATTCTCATTTTAGTTTGAGGTTATGCTCATCCAGCCTAATCTTCTATGATAGATAAAGTACAGAATTTTCCCTTCTAATACCTGGTTACTGCTCAGAAACTTGTACTTAAACACACAAAGTCAGTGTAAGAAAAGTTGCACAGGCTCTTTTCCACCTCTGCTTTCTCTTCTTATCTCAAAACCAGCTTGGTATAAAAACTTACATGTTTATTGCCTTAACTAAGCCCAAAGGTGAAATGTGCACATGGGTATATGCTATATGGCTAATTTAAAATGTATTTACTAAGGAAAAAGAAATTAACTTCTGGATGCTATGCAAAATCCCTACAAAGATAATGGCTTTAATGAAGAGTTCTTGACAGCCTGCAGGATTCAAAATCTCTTCTCACAGTGTCACAGCAGATCACGTTAGCACACATGCCTCTGCGGAAAATCACACTATGAAAAGCCAGTGTCCACAAAAGAGACAGAGGAGTCCTGTAACTTTTTTCAAATAAAGCAAGAGAGCCCTCTGGGGGATACCACTGTGGGATTTTTCTCTCAAGGCTTCTGAGGACACGGCCTCCTTTTATCCTAAACTTCTGGCTGCACATAGCCATCTTCCTTTCCCCATTGACTGAGGTACTAGGGAGGTTGAACCTTCCCAAAGGTTGAACCTGCCTACCACATACTCTACCCTTGAACATGTCATGCTCAAGTTCAGAAGTTCAGGCTATCTGTGTTCTGCTATAGAATTTGTGAATAGAATAAACCCATTTGTCTATTACCCTAAAGTTCAGGAGTCAATTTTTCTGAGTTCTCTTGCAAACTTGCAGCTTGAGGTTGGTAGAGATATTAAAACCCATTTCAAAGATGTTAACACCCATACCCTCACCCAACAAAGTGTTTGTAAAGACATTAGCATTCATCTTTTCCTATCATTCCTGATTATTTGTGATTAGGCAGCAGCAATCCTTATTACTCAGTCTTTCTCCACTTTGTGCTCACACAGATGTCTCCCAAGACAGCATATTCAAAGGATTTAATAGTTGGTCTCACGACCTCATTTCCTAAATTCCCTGACAATGCTTTCGAGTTTTGGCAAGAATTTTGCCTAAAACTTTAAGAAATGTAAGTACATTGGTTTAGATGCTTTTTGTCCTGAAGCTTACAAACTCTTTTTGTAAGGTCTTATCAATTACTGGAGTCGCAGTAACAGTAGCAGTTTTCCTTGAGGCATTTATTCCGTAAAACTCTTATATGTTTATTTTCTGCATAGTTATCTGCATTCATAACAGTACTTGGAGTTTGTGTATCTTGTGGACAGAAACTCACTTTTTTTTTTTTTTTTTGTAATGCCAGTTGCAAAAGGGAAAAGCCTGTAAGATGTATTTATTCACATCCACATAGAATCACATCATATCAGAGTAATAGTTGATCTAGCGTTCAGTGTGACATGTTGCTCATCTATCTGACCAAGGATGTTTTGGAAGAAAATACAAGGAAACCAGTAATGGAAAAATCTCTCCATGCAGAAATTTTTTCTCATTTCAGCTACATACCTCAAAGCATGAAAGTCTATTCATTTTAAAGGCAACCATGCATTTTCTCATGGTTCATGTAGAAAGCTAGTTTTGTCAGTTCATCCTCCCTTCTGTACTGTTTTTTTTTACTCTGAATATCAGCATCTTGTGTAAATGTTTATTTCTGAACTGTGCTGAAAGTATTTCATGTTCTGAATTAAACAAAATGTATCAATTAAAAAGGAACCAGAAAAACAGGTCTAAATTTCTTCACAAATATCTTTTCAATTATAATCTGAGTATTACTGTTTCTATTGTTTTCTATGAAGTCTTAAATACTAATCTAATACTAATACTAAATACTAATCTAAATACTAAATACTAATCTAATACTAATACTAATACTAATACTAATACTAATACTAAACTCACCTACACTGTGAGAAGTAAATATTTAAATCTTAGTCTCAGTTACATAATTTTGGTTCTGATTTGCATCGTGAAATTCAATTACAATGAAGATTTACTCCACTTCAGAATGTGCAGTTATTGCAAATAAGTTGATCACCGTTGTTCTAAATTCTGTTGCATTAGTGAAAGGTCCAGGTAATGTATGTCTTGTTCTTAGGTAGAGTGGACCAATGAAATGACAGGGTTCCTTAAGTAAACTTCTATTTAGATACCTAAACTTAGATGTGTTTACTCAGGGTGTTTCCCTTGTTGAAATTTGATATATTCTGATCCAAAGACATGGGATTCATGACAAATTCAAGATCCTACAGTAAGAGATTATAAATAAACTGACCTGGGCATATAAATCTCACAGAATTTCCCAGACATTTGAGTTTGAGACAAATCCTGTAAAAGGATTTCATAGGTTTTTTTTAGTTTATGTTGGTCTTTAAGTACACTCTTTGATTAGACAGTTAATGGGCTGCTTTCTTTTGTTTAAAAAATGGTAGTCATCCTACTTTTATTTTTTTTTTTATCTGGTTCCTCTTCTCACCTTCAAAGATTTACTTTGTTGTAAATTGTGTGGTAACTTTACACGATTTACAGCAAAATGCTGTATTCACCCCTCATAATTTAAGAATGCTGTTGTTTACTTTCATATACCTAATATAGCTTGTTTTTTTTCTTCCTTCTTCCTAATAAAAACACTCATATAGAATAATTTACTGAACCACAAATGATGGCAGTTCTTAAGAAAAGGTTCTAAGTTATTCACGTTTGCAGCTGGCATATAGTTATCATAAGTGCATGAAACTCTGTTGCCCTAACTCATCATATATATTTTAAACCATTTTCCCCTACACATTTAGCTAAAGATCTTATTAATACTTACCTATGAACACAATGCAAAAATAAATTATTCAGGAACGTAGTTATTTTTCTTTTAAATGTTAATTTGTTTAAACAGAAAGTTATGCTTTAAAAAAAAAGAAATCATTAATTTCTTTAGTTTCCCCTAAGTATGACCCTAGAAAATCTGCTGTTATACTATCACATCTTATCTTTCACTGGATATGTATTTTGGAAAAGTCTGTTGGTAGTAAACAACTTCATTATGATGTATGTCCTTGGAGAGACAATAAGTGATACTAAAATATGCATAAAAATACAAACCAGAATCCCACTAAGTCTGCAGGTTTGACTTTTGACAGACAATTGTCAAATAGAAGGGTCTTGCTTGTGGTCTGAATTGAATATGAAATTTGCCATGTAGTCAGTGATGGAAAAACATAAGATGTTTTTATATTTGATCATCATAATCAGGGAATTTCATTATTTCATATTTTCGTCATAATTCTACCCTATCAATATTTTTTTAATCTTTCTTTTTCTTTGAAAAACAGGCTGTGTTTGAAGATGTTAAAGCCATTTTACTGATCAAGAATCACACAACTCAGTTAAAAGAAGTTGTTTGGAATGCTATTGCAAACTCTCTCAAAAAATCAAGAAATTACTTCAAACTGCAAAAATATTAACTAGGTATTTCTTTAAGGCAAGTAATAAGTAATATTTGCTCAATAAATAGAATCAGTTCAACCTGGAAAAATTCATCTTTCCCGGCCTTACAGAGGTAACGTACTTTCCTTTGTGGATTATATTTTTCATGGGGTTTTTTTGTTAACTTCATCATCCTATAATGTCTTGCATTGATAATGCTATTTCTTACTTGATGTTTTTAGTTGATGAAAAATACTCTATCATATCAATTGTTATGACTTCTTATTTTTCTTCTTCTTCTTCTTCTTCTTTTTGTCATTATATTATTATTATTATTATTGTTATTATTACTACTACTACTACTACTACTACTACTACTACTACTACTACTACTACTACTTGAAAGTTTACCTTGGCAACTCAGAGTCCTTTTATTTGTATTTGTTTTGATTAAAATGATAACACTTTTTATTTCCCCTCATCCTCTTTCTCAATTAAGACTTCATGTTCTGCTATCAGATTATTCCATTCTATTTTAAATGTGACATTTCCTATGAAGAAATAGTCATTTGAAAAGAGATTTAGAAAAGAATGGTGTGAAGCTATAAGAGAAGACTGACTGAATTCCTTACCTGTGTGTATAAATCATCCAGTTGTCCATCAATCCAAATCATATATGAGAGTGTTTCTGAGAAGGAAGTTGGGCACATCTCTGCCTTGAGTTGGCTAAGGCCTGTGGCTAGGCAAGATGTTGTGAGACTGGGCCTTCCTTTGAGGTGCTGGGCTACTGTCAGTCCTCCTCCCACCTTGCATACCACAGCATCAAACAGCAGGATGTGCTGGCTCCCTCTCTGTCATTTCCTGTGCCTTAGCAAAAATTACTCAAAGGTCGTTACACAGACACACTAAATACACATGTGCACTTGTCCACCCGTTCCCATTTAGTACTAGGGTTTTTTTCTGTTTCTAAATCTGAGAAAATGGAGGATTTATGAATGAAAGAGAAAATGAGAAACCTTCCTTTTTCCAGGATGTCTGAAATCCAATTCATGTTTATTTCAGATGAAAGCAAGGGATTTCCCCAGATGAAGGCCAAATGTTTTGGTGTTGCTCCAATCCCACGGGTTGAGATAAAATTATCTCTTTCACTGTTTTTGTTCAGACAGACAGCAATTATACCTGAAAGAATCGGGAATGAAAAAGATCCCACTCTGAGCCACTCAATTAAGAGTTGGACTCAATGATTATTGTGAGTCCCTTCCAACTCAGAATATTCTATTTGGCATGCAAATGGATCAACAATTTTTTATACTTCTGCCTCTGTTTCTAGTTTGTCGTTATTCATGCTTCTTTTACAGAAACTCTTGTTTACTGAAAACTGAAGGTGATTCCTTCCATCCATCCTTCCTTCCTTCCTTCCTTCCTTCCTTCCTTCCTTCCTTCCTTCCTTCCTTCCTTCCTTCCTTCCTTCCTTCCTTCCTTCCTTCCTTCCTTCCTCGCTCCCTCCCTCCCTTCCCCTTTCTCTCTCTGCATTCTGAATATAATAATTAACAGATTTAGAAATAAATTTCTAATTTAAGATTAATTTCCTTATTTTCCAAGTCTCTGTTAACACAAATTATCAGATATATCATTCTCATGAAATTATTTAGAGGGATAAAGTAATATATAAATGCATTTAGACTGAAATGCATCCATATGGATGACAACAACTCTAAAAAGAATAGATCCACTTTTGTCAACAATCTTACAATTTCTATTCATGAATAACTTATGTTCCATTTATGCTCAATTTCTTCTTAAGTTCCACTGGAAAGCTATACAACACACCTTTTGCATATGAAATTGTGCTAGAATAAAACCCCACAGATAGTCCAAAGCTGGGAAAAAAAAAAAAAAATAGAGGATATCCCAAATATTCCTGAGCAGCCTGTTTCATCTGACAACTGAAAAACTAAGTCAAGTGTGTGGTGTTCAGACTAATGACCCTGCAATGCCTTTCACTGGACTGGCAGTTACTTCATTAGGATTTAGCAGCTATTGTAACTCGGAAGAACTATGATAAATTAGAAAAAAGGAAAACATGCTGTTCCTTAATTGTGCTATGGCCTTCTTGTGGGAATCATAGCCCTCAAAATAAAACAAATGATAACTACAAGATTTATACCATTAACAGTTATGCTAGCTTAAAAAAAGCCAATTTAATGTTTGTTAGATATCATAGGAAATAGCTGAAGAACAGAGCTGAGAAGAGGCAGAAAAGAAACAAGGAAGAACTGCAAATAATTAAGGAGAAACCAGAACACAGACAGCAGAAAAACACGTATGGCTGATTGTACAGAGAGAGTGTGAGGAAGGGAAGAATAAAGCTACAGAAAAGAAATCAACAGATAGAAATACAGCCAAAATCCTAATATGGTAGTAGATATTAAAAAAATAATGCTTTCCTGAACTAAATAACAGCTACCATCTTTGGAATTAATTTTCAGAAATAGGACTAGTTTATCATGACAACAAGTTGCTGGCACACATGCAGAACTTTGGGCTGCTTTTTTTTCCCAAGAATTAAACAAAGTGGTGTTATTCCTCATATTGTTTATTTTTCTATTAACTTCTTTTTGTCTGTGTCTAGAATATGAAGCTGTCTTGTGCAATCATACATTAGATTTTTCTAACTATTTTCTGAGGTGAAATAAGAAATTATATATATATATATATATGTAGAATAAATAATGTATATTTGTCCCTAATCATTTTCAGAGTGAAATGAAATGTTAAAACTACATTTCTGTCTGATATTGCATGGCATGCTGTGTTCCACATTACACTTAATAGCACTATATACTTTGCAACACAAAAGTGTTAGCAATTGTTTAAATAGAAGGTGCTACCTTGTTATTTTTGCAGGAAAGTAATCAGTGCATGCCAGTGAAACCTGTAGCTTTGCAGTAAAATCAATGTAATTTGTTCTAGCACATGCATATATTACTCATAAATGCATCATTCACGATTGCTTTAAAGAACTTATTACTCTAATCATCCATCACATATTAACAAGAAAAAACCAGCAGAATCTCACATTGAGGACTTGCTCTCCCTCTTTCAGAGCAATGTCTTAAGGTTGTAAGGAAAAAAACAAAATAACATACAAGTCTCAAAAAGCAGGAGCCACTCTAGTCTAGGGAAAGTGGAAGGAAGCCTGAGTATTAACCTTCTGATTCAGAATATTTAATGTAAAGGAATCCATAAAACCTAAACAAAACCAACAGAAAAAAACACAAAAAAAAATCACAAACTAAAATTAACCACGTGCAAATCAATCAATCAAACAAACAAACAAAAAGCCACACAGAAAATATATCCATATGTCACAGTAATTGCAAAAGTTAGGGCAGAGTGACGAAAGAGAGTAAAGGCCATGACAACTCCAGCCTCCTGTGGTGGAATACCAGTCCTGTGCTGCTCATGATAGAGGCTCACAGATGTACAGCACAGCATCATCTGCATAAGTAGTCCTGTCTGGATATACTTCTTCATCCAAGAATGTGGAAGCCCTGGAAGGAAGCTGCAGAAGGCTCCAAGGCCAAGCTGGGCTGGGCTGAACTGAGCTTAATTGGGCTGGCAGAGATGCTCCTGGAACTCCACACACTTTGCTGGTTATTTGCAGCTGGATAATTTAAAGATCTTTTTGCATAGCCCAAACTGTATAAAGTTGCCAGATCTGCATGACTGATAAAGAAATTGTGCTGGTTTTGGCTGTGATAAGAGTCAATTCTGTTCACAGTAGTTACTATGGGTTTGTGTCTTGGATTTGTGCTGCAAATAGGGTTGATTCACTAAGCGATGTCGTCTTTGTTGCTGAGCAACCTTTACACAGAGCCAAGGCCTTTTCTGCCTCTCTCCCCACCCCACCATCAAGGAGCCTGGGGGTACAAAAGGAGTTGGGAGGGGATGCAGTCAGTACATCTTGACCCCAGTTGATCCTAGGTTTACCCCAGACCTTATGACATCATGCTCAGAACAAAGCTGGGGGAAGAGGGAGGAAGGGGGGAACATTCAAAGTAATGGTTCTTGCTTTCTCAAGTCAGTTACATGTGATGGAGCCCTGCTTTCCTGGAGGTGGCTGAACCCCTGCCTGCCCTTGGGAAGTGGTGAATGAATTCTTTGTTTTGCTTGCATGTGAGGCTTTTACTTTACCTATTAAGCTGCCTGTACCTCACGCCATGAATCTTCTCACTTTTACTCATCTAATTCTCAGCCCCATCTGACCCAGAGGGAGGGAGTGAGAGGCTGTGTGGTGCTTAGCTGCCAGCTAGGGTTAAACCATGACAGAAATGTATGATTTTTGAATACCTTGGCACTTCTTTGCAGTAAGGGCAAGATATTCACATTTTTAAGAAGTCTTTTTTTTTTAAGGACTCTATCACAGCAGCTGACACTGTGATTTATTTTACTGTGTTTGCTCAGATTTTTGTATATGTAATAGCTGAACATACTTTTAACCATTTTAGCCAAAGTGGATCAAGGTAAAGTTTATGTTACTGTAGAAGTAGCCACAGGCTTGTCTCTTTCTTTTTCCTAATATCAGGTAGGCTATGTCATTTTAATATTATGAAATTATAAAATAGAGTAATTTACACACAGAGAAATCATATTTCAGTTCTTATTTAGGTTGTGGAAGATGTATATTCATTATCTATAAAAAATTCAAAGATAAAAAAGTATGAACAATAATACAGTTTAGGAAGTGTATTAACTGAATTCACACAAGTTTAAGCAATGTTTTAATTATGCCTACAAGGAGATGTTTTAGTTTTATGAAGCTGTATTCATTGCCATAAATCTTCTCTCTAAAGCAGAGAAGTCCATTTCTCATATAGTTCGTTGTTATGTGCATTGATAAGATATAGCAAACAAAGATGTCACCTTCTACATTTATGTCCCCACCACAGCATTTGTAAGATTTCTGATGGGAAACTCACTCAGAATAAGGATTAACTGGGATGATATTTTAGCATATGCTAAGGTAATATTTTCGTAGTTTGAAATAAGGTTTTAAAAAGAGGAATAGGTGCTTGGAATAAGTGTCATGGAATAAAAACAAAAAAAAAATAAAAACCTTCTTGCAGAAAATATTACACAGTAATTTCTATGTAATAAAAAATTATAAATTTGCCTAAAATAATATTGTGAATTACTCCAAAATTAACATTTAAATAACTGTTTCTTTGTACTGCAATGCTGGCCTTTATAAAGATTAAAGACTATTGTCAAATTTTATTCTTAATTTCTTTCTGCTTTGGGGACTTCAACTCTTCTAAATATACAAAAGGAAACACTTTAAAAGCTTTACCCTCTGAAAGTATAGAAGTAAAGCGTTTCAGTACTGCTAGCAAGAATTATAGGGTTTAAAAAAAAAAAGGAAATGCGGGAATCTTCAAAAGGAAAAGATAGATTTCACAGAGCATCTGTTTAGCCTATTCTAGTAAAAAATTGCATTCAGCTGTAAAACATCAATATGTCAGCCACATTACTAATATAATTTTTATGACAGCGTAACATATTGTGAGGACATTATCCTTTTCTGTCTTCTTCAGCCTCATTCAGCAGACTGTCCTATTCACAGATCCTCTTTCAGCTGACAATTTTTTGGTGAAAAACTAAAGCCTTTATAGCAGCAATTTAGGTTAACTAACATCTTTGCCTTATATTTGCAATTACCATTTAACTGTTAAGTATTCTACAGAACTACTCATATCCCAGTATAGCCCAGAGGGTAGCATTCACTACAGGGGACTTTTGTGATCCCAGAATTTCTGTGTCACTGCTACCTGTAGGACTTTAGACTGCAGCATGCAGAACATAGTGGACTAATGAGTTTATTTGAGCTTACATATTGTATATGTGTGATTTAGCATAGGCAGAATTTTTAAAAAATCTAAAATTATTTTCATTTCACTAAAAAGTTTAATTGTACTTCTACACATGCAGCCCACCATATTTATGTAATAATCTTAGTATTAATAACAGCAATATGTACACCTGCCAAGGTAACACAAAATAAAGTTTAACATTTTTTCCTCATAGGATTCCTGCTTCGTGTCTCTCATAATCGTTCATTTTCTTGTTGACACTTCTCTTTGTTTCCAGAATGTCTTAGTATCTGAAAGTATAAAACTTCCCCAGGAAAGGAAGGCAGCCAAGCCTGCCCCCTCTGTGTTTCTACAATGACAGCAGGTTTTTGTTGGTGCCCAGATGTGGTGAGCATCTTGCAGTGATGACTACTAAGGAAACAACCATACTGGCATCCTCAGCAGATGCCTTGGTCAACCTTCCATCTTGTCTCATGCATACAAACTGGGCAGCTCTAAGCACCACAGCAGAATTACACAATCTAATTGAAAATATCCTTTTCAACTTCGGCATTATTAAAGCCATACCTGCGTTTTCATGGCATAATGAACTGACATGGGCAGAAACCAACCATTCATGTCTTGAGATTGGAACCTCTCAAACACCACCGCTCCATCCCTTCCAGTTGTCTCTGTAACACTACAAGGCAATGCTCACTACCTAGTTAGGGGATTACTCCTTCCAAATTGAGTTTGGAGGTCCTCCTCTGCCCACTGGTTTCATTAAGATTTTTTCTTGTAAAAAAACCAAGAGAGATACATTTTATATCTTGTCTTCAAGGTGTCTGCTGATACTGTGAGTCCATTCATGGCAAAGAGCATTAAAGTTGTTAATCAGAACAAATAATTCTACTCTAATGTTTTATTACATTCAAGCAGCATTATACAAATTGCTCTTTTGTAGAAAAGGCAGGGGATAATGAAGAAATGAAAATGATCAACAAGAAAAATCTACACTTTACCTTGAGTTGTTTTAGTTTTTACCTAGACTGTTAGAAATGTAGAAACTCAAAAATTCCTACCATTTTCCCTTTTAATTTTGGTAGACTTTGCTGGTAGACTTGCCAATTTCCATTTTAATGATTTTTAAAAAAACAACAGAGGAAAATTTTGTTTAAAACAATCTATTGTTTCATTGCTGTGGTAGGTTGACCTTGTCAGCTGCCAGATGCCCACCAAGCTGCTCTCTCACTCCCACTCCTCAACAGGACAGGGAGAGAAAATAAGATGAGAAAGCTCATGGACTGAGATAAAAATAGGGAGACTGAACAAACTCAAACTGGTGAAAAGGTAATTTAATTTATTGTCAATTAAAATAGATTTGGATAGTGAGAAACAAAGATAAAAGCTAAAACCCTCTTCTTCCTTCTTTCCTTTCCTCCATGTTCAACTTCAGTCCTTCATTTCTGATTCTTCTAGCTCCTCCTCTGAAGAGGAAAGAAAAAGATTAAAAAATAGACAACAAATAAGAAAAAATAAAATTATATTCTTTATAAATTCTCATGCTTCTGAAATAATCTCAGGAGTTTTGAATGATGTTGGTTAACTATCCTAGCAGAATTTTATAGCTCACATTGAGTCCATGAATTACTTTGAGTGCTGTTCCTGGGAAATGCTGCCTTGTCCAGATCCCTTGGTTGGAAACTAGACACTTCCACAGTTGTTTCTAAACCACATATGGTTCATAAATTTTCCAGTTCTGGATTCAGTTTTTCTTCTTTCCCTTTGAAACCGTGATAAATAAAAAAAGTGGTATGCAGGCATTATATAAAAGATACACTACACAATCTAAAATCTAATAACTGAAAGTAGCTTCCCTAGGAAATAAGGATCATGCAAAGTTTTATCAAAACTATTATTGTCTTGGGATAAGTTTGCTTCCAAAAATTTAGTTTAAAAAATCAAAATATTTGTTAGGATCTTCTAATTTTCCATTTACAGGGAGATAATAGGGAAATATTGAATCAATTAAATCTTTATATACAAATATATTGATTTCACAACTACTGCTCCATAAGCCACTGTCTAATGGCAAAAAAATATTTTATGTGAATTAAACTAAACTATGTATTTAACATTAGAACTTTTCTGCTCAATATTTCAACACATTAATGCAAGTTCCTCAAACTGGAAGTTATTCAAGTACCTAAGATCTATTAAAAAACTAATAAACTTGTCATGAAACATTAAATTGAGAAGTTATGGAAACGTATAACACACCACTTATTTTCAGAAAGAATTGATGGAAATTAGAAATACATAAATCCTTAGCCAGAAGAGGCAAAAGTATACAGAAAATGTTTGTAGAATTTCAGTATTGAATTTTCGTAGTCCTGTATTGATTGCTCAAATTAATAATTAATCCTCAATAACTTCATCACAAGTTTGATTTCACAGTTGTGGTTTAGGAATCGTATTCCCCAATTTGGTACTCCCACTGAAACGCTCCAACCCAAATACTGCTTGCTCACTTCCCCCTGCTCCTCTCCTTCCCCTACCACAAGATGGAGAGAAGAATTGGAGGCACAAAAAGTAAAGATCACGGGTTAAGATAAAAACATTTTACTGGAAACTACAATGAGATATGAAAATGAACACAACAATAGTAGCGACAGAGTGTAGCAGAAAATAACAGTTCACAGAAACCCACGGAAACCCAATATTTGATCATTCCCACTGTCCCGCTGCCCTGATCAGGAAGCGAGCCTTGCCTATCCCCACAGAATGATATGAGGTGGTATAAAATATCCTCTTGGTCCTACACATGCCCTGCCTACTGCAAGAATCAACCCCATCCTGGCTGGATCCAGGACAACAGTTTTCCTATGTGTCTGTCCTCACCTAGCTCAATGAACTTTTGCTTTTTGGTGGAACTCTCAGAGGTATCACAATGCCAGGAATAAAACTGATGACATTAATAAAGTAGATAAGGTCATAACTTAGTAATAACAAAGTAGATGAAGGGAGGAAAGTTATATTTAATTTCTACAGACATCCTATGCATGAACTGAAAGAATACAAAAATCAAGGCTACCACGCATGGTTGAGAGAGTTGGGATTGTGCAGTTTAGAGAAGAGAAGACACTGCAAAGACCTTATAGCAGCTGTCCAGTGCCTAAAGGGGGTTACCAGAGAGCTGGAGAGGGGATTAATACAAGGGCATGTAGTGATAAGACAAGGGGAAATGGCTTCAAACTGAAAGATTGTAGATTTACATTAGATATTAGGAAAAAATTTTTCACTGCGAATGAAGAATGCAGGCACAGATCGGCCAGAGAAGTTGTGGATGCCCCAAACTTCAAAGTGTTCAAAATCAGGTTGGACAGGGCATTGAGGAACCTGATATAGTAATAGATGTTCCTGTTGATGGCAGAGGAGCTGGAAGAAAATGATCTTTAAGGTTCCTTCCAACCCCGGCCATTCTATGATTTGTGATTCTATTATTTCACTGCAGGTCATATGTAGCTGAATTCAAACTGAAGATACAGAGGGAATGGAATAGAGAGATGAGGAGAGTATACATTCTGGAGTTCATATATTTTTAAGGAGTTTAAGAGCACAGACATGTCTAAATACAGTCGGAATAGGTTCTTGGGGATTAAATTCCACAGCATCTCTCACTCAGCTCTGTGTGAGGAGAAAGGGGTGTTACTGCATCCATGGGCAAAGCAAGACCCTTGTAATATTTTTAGTCTGTCTAACTTTAAATCTTTGGAATCAGTAAATGCTAAATAAGCAAAATCAAAAAAAAACCTCTGGAAGGTTTTTTAAGAGGCTGCATAATACATCTGCTTTACAGAAAAAAAAATTAAATATTCTTCAAGGATTCACATTAAAATTATAGACAATAAATAACAAGTAATTCCTCTGTACATTTCCTTCTCTCATGGCATTAAAAAAGGAACCTTAAAATATAATCATTTAGCAAAAAATAGATTATAGTTTGAAAATGTCATCACCTCTGTGTCCTGCCCATACAAAGAATGGCTGCTGTAGACAGTATATTATTTATTGTATAGATAAATTTCCTATATAATGGATGCCGTTCTTGTTACGTCTATCAATTCACTGACATCTCTGCATTGTTCTAAAAGATAATGTAATTTTTTCTTTCTTCCATTTTCATACACTGTTCATGTATTTAGCAACAGATGCTAAGAAAAGAATAATTTAAGAATGTCTCAAAGAAACCAAAAGAATAAGCTCACAATATATCTTTAAGATATAGTTTTTAATGGAATATGCCATTTATATTTTTATTTTCAGTTCTTTTCAAAAAAGTGACTTTTGTTTCTATTTGTCAAAGTATCACTGCATATATTTACCCCTATTACTGGAAGATTTCTAGATAAATTATCTCAGTGAAGAAGGATTGATACTCATCTTAGTTGCATGTAGAAGCAAACATAGAAACTTTCTTCAAGTTTTTCTTGAAGGCACTTCTGAAAGCAGAAGACATTTATTTCTCCTAACAAAGGAATAATTCAATTTTGAGAGTTACAATATTGTTACATATTTTTTCATGAGAGAAATGTTTATGACCTAAGCAAGTTACTAAAACATTGGAATTTGTATGTCAAGAGGTGGGCAGCATTGTTTATAACTGGAAACACTTGAGGTAAATTTTAATTTAGAAATGTGGTTCTGTTGATAGATATTTTACACTTTTGAAAAATCATCATGTTGGTATTTGCTAAATATGATGGAAAAAGTTAAAAAAGGAGAACAATCATATGTGCATATTATACCAAACATTTCGTAGTATCATTATAAGTTGTGGAAAATGTAGTATTGATTTGAAGAACATATTTCATTCAGGTATTAATATGATTCAATGCCTGCCAAAGCAAGATTGTAGCTGAAGATACAGTGAGCTATCCAGAAGTTATTTAGGTGGTGACAAAAATAATATCTTGCTGACTGTATATCACTTATTCAATGTGCTCTGGTAGTTGATGGGAAAACTAACCTATCTGTCTGAATTCCCTAGCGCAGAAATCAGGATATCAATTCATTTTTTTTGTTTGTTTGTTTTTCTCTCCCTGGGATAAGCAGTCCTACAAGCTTCACCTCCTATCTGTAAACACAAAATTTTGAACAGGGCCCTGACTTAACACAGTTACTGTGAAAACCAGTCATGTCCTATTAATTATGTTGGTTTCCACAGAAGACATACTTTGAACTCTCTTTTTCTTTCTTTCTCTTTCATCTTTCAATCCATAAAATCCTATGCACTGAATTAAACAAAATACCTCTAAGTTTGAAACCCCAAATATCTGAAACACAGGGTGTTAATTAATAAGTATTTTTTTTTCTTAGCAGTGTACTATTGAATGAAAATATTTACTTATGAGTCTGTAAAAAGTCAGAGCAGCAAAGGTGACAATCCAATGAATATCAATATATTTTTCTTTTTAACTTCTAAAACCGAAGGCATTCATTACTGTTATGGCAATGCAAGGTATGCAAATCACTTGCAATTGCTTTGTGACAGATGGTAGAAATAGTTATTACACCTGTTTCTGGTTTGGTTTCTAAGTCCAATATATGTTGTCAAAAGATTGGAGGTGGGCCAGAAAGGAGTAAAGCTGCTTGTTTGTCTTGAAATAACAGCTTCGCTTTGGGTTGGTAGGGGCTCTTTTGGAGGCAGAAGGAAACAATTTTGTGAAATCTTTTGATCATGACAAGGCTTGGAGAACCTGGGAGTGGATGTCTGTCAGCACAAATGCATGCTGAAAGACCCTGCAATTTGCCAGGGACACACCTATAGCATGGAGTTAATTCATCCATGAAGACACCTCTGAGGTGACAGAGGGCAGGAAACATTTTACTAGGGCACTTGGTGAGAAGTGCCTAACCCAGAAAAGCCCTAGAAGTTGTTGGTCTGTAGTAAAATTCTTCTTCTCCAGGAACCAGGAGGTTCCTTTTTTCTCACATCTTTAAACCTTTCTCACCAACAGATTGCCATTCTCTCCACATAAATTCTTACCCTGAGCTTGTATATTATTTTAGTATTTCAGACACATGGTGGTGTGAGAGATAATAAACCTTCAGTCCCTCAGTCACTTTTGATGTTTTCACTTAAAAAAAAAAAAAAAAAAAAAAAAGGTAGCAGGGACAGGGGAGCAGTTGCAGTCAGAAGATCACTTTTTCTTTTTTTTTTTGTGACAATATTTGGGAACAAAACAATAGACAAGCACATAACAGTAGCCATGAAACAAAACCTTTAGCGCACACAAAAATATGGTCTCATTCTGTTTTCATCCATGTGGGCTAATGTAATTATAATCTTTTATTTTGGGAGGATAACCAGACCTATTTAATCTCTCTCTTGTGGACTTACCTGCTTAAATACAAATGTGTTTGAAGAAGATGTCTTCAGACTTGAGAATCTCTATAAATGTGCCGTATACTCAATAGCAAAGAAAAAATAAAATCAGGGAATATTGGGTTTCAAATATAGAGATTGCTTCAACTTGGAGGAGGTAAACCTCACTGGGAAACCACAGAGGAAATTTTCCAAATATACATCCATAACTCTTGTACAAATCTGTTTCTCTTTTAGGAAATTGTCTCAGCAGATAGTGCTGGAGAAAACATAGTTTTGCTACAGGGCAAAAAACAGTTACAAATGGAATCAAAGGATTAATTTTGCAACTTCATCGACTAAATCATTAAGAAGGAAAAAAATTCAGATGACAACTACACTACGTTTTCATGTCTGATTTTAAAAAGGAAAATTATTCTTAACAGAGATGCCAATTCAAAGTCTTGGCAATCCATTAGATTACTTAAGTCCTCAGCAAGAGGGTTGTGTAAAATTCTATTGGTCTCATACTACTTATTTGCTTAAATAAACTGGGAAATTAATGGTTTTCATATATATGGAATTATTCTAAGGGAAATTAAAATGGTGGGGGTTTTGTTTCTTTGGGGTTTTTGTTTCTTTGGGCTTATGTGTGATTTTTCCAGTGTTATTACTTTTCAGAAAAGGTAAACCCTTTCTGATCTAATTAATTATAAATCATTTCTGCTCTAATTAATTATAAAAAATCATCTAAGGTAATAATTTTCAAGTTTTATTGCTCTAGCTGTCTTCATATAAATTCATCTTTTTTAGCATAAAGTATCAATAATATGATCATAATCTCTAACATTTGTAACATGTAATAATTGTTTTATAATTTATTATATTACTTCCCTGTATAAAGAGAGAATGTAAATTTACAAGTGCAATAGCACATTTTGGTACTGAAAAAAACATTATTTTTTCTCATGTTCATGATGTGTTTTTGCAGTTATAATTAGGTTTGTCAAAGTTTCCATCATAATCCATGATTTTCAGGGATTTATAACTAGTATACCAAATTGCTGCAGTCTTGAATTTCACATAGGGTACACCGTCTTAGCGAGGGAGAGACATTCATTTCATGTATTTGATACTATTTTAGATATTATAGAGGTATTTGACAGTAACATACTGAAGGTATATAATAAAGTTTTAAAAGTTCCTATGATTGTTCAGGGCAATGGAGAATTACCACCTTTTATTTTGATGTCACCTGTAATTATGAGCTTTCTGAGGTATACAGAGAACTTACTGTCCAGGGCAATGGAGACCATCCCTGTCTGGGATGATTGGAAGAAAAGGGTGAGAAAACTGAAGTCACAAATGCTCAGCAGGGAAATGAAGGGCCTGGAATTTGCAAGTTGAAATGCCTGCTGAAGGATAATCCACGGGTGCTATCTGGAGTCAGGGAAAGACTCAGCTGAAACATCTAGAGTCACTCAGGAAGCCAAGCACCTGATCACTGCAGGCCACTGCCATAGCTCATAAGTAGGTCAGTAGCAGTTTTGGCCACAAAACTGAGGCAGAATATATTATTCTGTCTTCTAAAACACATTGGGATAGAGAGAACTGTTTCAGTTTTTATCGTTGAAGTGCCATTGGAATTTCTGTGCCTAGATGGAAGAATTTTAGAAGGATTTCCTTGCCATTTTTCCTAGACTTTTAATCTATTTTTTCCACGTGTAACCCTGTCCTAATACAGTCTTTTAACAGTGTTATTGTGCAGGATCCACTAACATCAACCAGTATGTGCTAATATTTATTAATCATCATCCAGTGACATTTTATGGTGAATCTTTGGTCTTTTAAGATCATAAATGGCCTTAGTTTCACAGGGGTTGTACTCATAAAAATAAGTGTGGTGGGATAATGTAGTTTAAGTCCTAAAAAAGACTCAGGTCTCAAAAATCCCTTATCTTCCACAAAACTCAAAAAAAATTCTTTTTCCAACAACACTCTTTGTTCTCCTTAAGAAATTGCTATTATAACTCAACATAGTGTAGGTCATTGGACTCTAATGAAGTCTACTTCTTTCTGTTTCGGTTTTTGTTTTTGTGTTTACTTTTTAACAATTTATTTATTGCATTTATTTTGGATATTAATTCAATTTCTTTTAACACTTCTTTTGGGTCAAATAAGAGCTATGTTTTTGTTCTCCTCTTCACTTGATGTCTAGGGTTTTTTTGGTGGTTTTTGTTTGTTTGGTTGGTTTGTTTGTTTGTTTTGTTTTGTTCTGTTTTGTTTTGGTTTTTGAGCTTTCAGTATTGCCTCTCCTAACACCATAAGTCACCATTCAAATATATGCATGCACCAGGGACACAGTTCATCATTTTAAGGATCAATAACACCCTTCCACCTCAGACATGGTAAAAAATTGATTTCATTTAAATAACCAAATAAATTATTTTTTCATCCAAATTTTTTCTCAGTTAGAAGAGAGGCACTTCTAGGCTGCACCATATGCACTGTGAAACAACTTATAGTAAGTTTCCATGAAGTAAACCAAATACATTCAGATTTCCTGTGCATAAATCAAACCAATCTGGAGGCAAACTGGTGAATCCTGCCTGCCCAGGATGTTTCACAGTGAACTGCAGCATGGTTTCATTTTCTAACTTCATTAGCAGGAATTTTTCTGTGGTATCTCATGTACACACGCAGTATATCCGATCTCAGTGAGGCACTATGCAGAGGTGAGATCACTGACTACATGGATAGAGAGAGAAAGTGAGAGGAGGTTGAAGTGGGGTAGGAAAAAATCCGTTGACACAGACTTTATGGTTTAACTAAAGCTACAGACTATTGAGAGAAACCTTAATTACCTATCAAATAGTTCAAATGTTCAAACAAGACCAAGGGAGCTGCTGACATCCTAGCAATGCCCAGCTAAATACCATGAGCATTAGTGTTGAATTGGCATTTGCAGAGCAATTGTGAGACTGTAACTGAAAAGAACTTTGTACCTTTTAAAGCACAGCCATTTCTGTACAAAGAACTGTTATCTGATTAAATTTAGGAATATTGACAGGCTGTCCTGAATGAATTAGTTTAGAGATGTGTTTGGCTCACTTTATTTAAGGCACTTTGTCTTAGATCTCTGGCAGTCTGGTATAAAGGAAACCTCAAAAGCAACTTCAGATGACTAGGAAGGGTCCTTTTAAACAGGTGTTATCAAGCATGCCTTAAATTTTGTTAAGGGTTTCCATGCTCTAATTAGATGACTGGGTTGTGATACAGACTGCTCTCTAAGTTGAAAGCTTATTCATGTGACAACATAATTGAAAATTTTAGCATAAATATACTGGATGAACTTATACTTCTGATTTTAAAAATCTGTGGATTTGGGAGACTAAAAAAGAAATTAAAGGAGCTTTCATCCATTGTCGATATATGTAAAAGTATTCAGGTGACTGAAATATGATAGTAGACCTGGTTAGGAAGTCAAACTAATTCCTGCCAACTTCAGTCAGTAGTATAGAAGAAAAAAAAAAGTATAGAGATCTATTTATTTCCCTTAATTATCCATCTGTGGTAAAATTCTACTGCTTTATTTTTGCTAATTTAAAAATGGTTTGCATGTGTTGAAAGTCTCAGGATTGTCATCACTTACTCATAGCTTTATATGTACTTGAATGTACTTGAATATACACTTGAATACGTTTAAAATATTTAATTAGTTCTCTGACAAAATACATGTGACTTTTTTTCTGTCTCATTCTCTACCCAGCTATGTCTAAGGCCATATTTCAGCTACCTGCATCTGGCATCTTAACTTTTAAGATCTATTTATTGAAATGATTAGAAACAAACAAGTTTGTTTGTGACATAAATTATCATTCAATTAACTCAATATGATTCTGAGGAAATATTTTTAGTATTTCATTCTTATTCACAGTTAGCTGCTTACCCATGAACTCATGAACTTCTGGAAAAGGGAAGTATTTGTTTTTCTACATGAAATCTGGCTAACTAAAATAGAGACAAGTTTGCCTTTGCCTTCTGGTTTGTATATAGAATACACTTTTTTTTATTTTCTATTTTGCCGTTTAGAAAGAGGCACTTGAGATTTTTAAATTTTAATTGTCTTTTTCAAGTTGACAGTATATGTAATAAAAGCAAACCATGAAATATTGTTCAAAACATCTCTATCAATTCAAATCCCTTTGTTTAAAAATAAGATATACTCAAAATTGAGGTACTTAGTTCTTAAGCAACTAAAAATCATACTTCAAAATTCTACTTTTCTCTTTCCCATGCACATGGAGTTTCTACTTTAAAATAAAGACAAATTATGGAAAGCTTAATTAATTCACTATGTGAAGAACTACAAATACATGGCAGTAATTTTACAAAGAAATATTTACATTGGTTTGTTGCAATTTTATAATTTCATTAATTTAATGTAAATGTAGATAAAAAGCAATTACTTATGTATTTTTAATAATTCTTCATGCAAGGGAAATACATCTTTTGCATTACTGTCTTTGAAAAAGACCAAAAATTAAAAGTACTGGAGCTTTTCTTTTCTGTAAGATCTCATTCAGTTCAGCTCTTGTCTTCATGCTGTGAAGTACTTTTATCAATTACCAAAAAGAAATCATAAAATCATTACTGATGAAATTTGTAAATGGTTTGAAAATTGAGAGAGTAGTAAATAATAAAGAGGATATATTACTCTACAAAGTTATCTGGATCACTTGGCAAGCTGAGCATAATCAAACAATATCTGGTTCAATATAGCAGAAAGGGAAGTCATGCATTTAGATGCAAATAAATTAAATTGCATTTGCAAGGTGAAATGCTCCAGCCTGGAAAACAGTGACACCTAGCAAGACTTGGGCTAAGATCGAGACTTGGAAAATCAGCCTGAGTAAAATCAATCTTTAAATGAACACACAAAACCTACATTTCAATTGTGCCTTCTATTCAGACACAGAAACTGCCAAGCACTTGTATGGGTAGAGAGAGGGACCTGTTTTTTACATAAAAGCCTTCTCACTGGAATACTCACCCAGAACTGGGACTTTATTTGGGGCTCTTTTAATTCCAAGGGGGTTTGAAGCTGTGGGCCTGACTAAAGGTCTGTGAATTTTCTCAGGTGGGACTGAGAGTCATGAGCAAAGAACAAGGTCTGAAATAACATCAGACAAGATTATCGTTGCTGAAAATGAAAGAATGAGTTTCCTGGTTTCAGATCTCATGATTGGCTCTGCTTTTTGTACAAGATATGAAATGTATTGAATTTTCAGACAATAATTTTTTAGAATCCAGTGCTTAAACTTACGGAATAAAGGTGGATGCTTTCCTGTGTTCCTCCTGGCACATGGGGGGAAATTGTCAAGGACATAGAGGCTGTGTTTTTTTTTTTTTTTTTTCTTTTTTTTTTTTTTTTCTTTTTTTTTATCTTGCTAGTGAAATGGAAAGACTCGAGAAGGAATGAGCAGGTTCTGTGGATCAAAATCAGTTTTCTGGGCTGGTGTTGATAGCAGGGGATGGTTTTCACAATCATGAATCCCTCTCTGAGTATCATGGACTGCTTAGAACAGGTGAGATTCAGTTGACGAAAGTGTAAAGGGTTTTCCAAATGAGTACAGGAAGAGGGAGAAGGGTCAGTGATCAGTGTTTGCCTTTTCCTTAGAAAAAGGAATGTGTACAGGTTTTGAAAAAGTCCAGATTCTGTAAGGTGTGTTGTTTCTGCTACACATGATGTTTCACTGGATAACAAACTGCCTCCTTTTCTCCTCAGAAAGTTGCTCACTCTATAATTTTTTCCCTGTGGTTTTCTAAGGCAGCTTCAGAAACATAAGCTATTCGAATTGATTTGAAAAAGGAATTTGACTGAACTCATTTTGACAAACTTTGCCTCTATGTCTGTAGGAGTTGGAGTTTTCCAGAGAATGGCAATCCCAGAGTATACATTTATGAGAGAGGCACGTTAAAAGACCTCTCACTGTAAAGAAACTTGAATAGCTATGAAATGCTTTAAATAGCTTGATTATATTAAATATTTTCTAGCAACTCAAATATTTCATAAAAGGTTTTTGAAAAGAAGATCACTGCTTTACAAACTGCATATAATCTAACACACATAAAAGACTATATTTTTTTAAATTTTCTTGTTTTAATTTGGTAACTATAAGTCCACTATAAAATTATTTGAAAGAGGAAGCTTGAAGGTTTGGCATTATCTAGCCTCCAAATCAACCTCCTGGTTGAATTCCAGTAGATTAATTCCATCCTTACATTTTATTATTATCCTTTCACAAGGGTAATTAGGACCTAAAATGGGATAATTCATTTAAACAGAACCAATTCAACCCCACTGTTGGTAATCTGAAATTTGGAAAATTTAGACCTTATATTTGAAAAATGTGAAGTTGTGATTTCAGGTTGAAAATGAAGATTAGATTATTAGATTATATAATATTATATAATATTTTTAGATAATATTATGCCTTTTTTTTTCTCTTCTTTTATTCTGTTTTGTAGTGTTTGCCTACTTGTGAGGTAAATAAAAAACTAAAAGGCAATAAATATTCCTCTTATAGATCAGACACAGAAGTGTGCAAACCATTCACTATTATTTACCATAATGTACAATAAATCTTTTCCCTATCCAAGACTTAGGTTTATTATGTCATGCAGTAGTAATAAAATATTTTATGAGGCTTTGGGAGTAAAAACTTATGGCTGTTGCTGCAATTAGCATTGATTATGCTACACATTGTGTAGGTTTATATAAATCTGAAGATAATCTAAATATTGAGATTTATATTACAATGAGTTATTTTAAAATAATACCGTACTGATTTTCAGATCTATAAACTAGTGCATCTTCATAGCTTTTAGTGAAACATACTCAATTTTTCTGCCTAAGACTGTGGTCTTCGTTCTGTGTGGAAGTCTGTAAAATTTCTTTAAAAAAATCCCAAAAAACCAACAGAATAGTGCATCACACTGTCTTTTTTATGTTCTAACCTGCATAACTTTTCATAAGTTTCTATTGTTTCTTTTTCTATATAATACATAAAAAAAAATTCAAAAAATTCAACACATTCACCAGAAAATAAATTTTAAGTAGTTTGCTTTTGTGAGAATTAGACAGGAAAATATAAATATCATTGAAAGATTTATAATATTATAAAAAGATAAAATCGTTATTAATATTTTAAACAAATCTAATTTATTTTTTATAACCATGACTAGCTATCCATAAACAAGGCAAACTGTTAGAATTAAAATTAGATACCATACTCCCTCTGACTTTGTCATACTCCTTCGGACTGAAATATTAAGTATACTGGATGTACCCTTTTTTTTTCCCACCAAAAATAAATTTTTAGTAACAGTTTAGACTTTAGTTCTGCATTTCTTATTTTCTTTTGTTATTTTTTGCCTGAATTTTCTTGATGTTCTGAATGCTTGTATATGACTAGGTACATATTAGTAAGATCATAATATTTTGATGCTGAATGGACCTTAGCACAGGTCTGTTGGATAGATATTAATAAGAACTATGCAGGTTACTAAAGGTAGTGGTGCTTTTAAGTTACCTCTGTATCAAAGTGATCATTTTGCTGCAGTTTATGCAAATGTTTAAATAAAATAAATGTACACCACATGTTTAAAAATCATGAGAGTTAAAATCTATTTTTCTGGCAAAATCCATTCTTCTGTTTAGAAATACAGTTACCTTGAAATAAATCTTGGTTAACTTACACATCTCAAGCTCAAATAGTGTTTGAAGATGGAGACTATGAGAGACTGCAGGGAAAGTACTAATGAGTAAACTTTTACACCTGACGCTTCGTTTAAACAGATTTTGTCTGCAAGTAGCCTACAATTTCTGTGAATAAACACATGAAATGTCCAAAGAGATAGAGATCAGGTGGTGCATATACTATTGCAAATTCTGTAGAATAGGTATTAGAACCATCAGTAGTGTTTTGATCTTTATATTGTTATTAGAAAAATTATACTACATGGAATGATGGAAACTGACTCTACACCTGATTCAAATTCAACTAACAATGTCAGCCAAAATATTAGCAATAACAGAGTTCAGGATTCAAAACACGCTGATATACTTTATTTCCAAAATTCTCTAACAGATGGTGTAGAATCTCCATTTTTTTTTTTTTTTTTTTTTTTTTTTACTTTACAAAAATGTCAGTTTTAAAAAAAAATATTTTTCATTTTCAGGTTCACTTACACTTGGGTAAAAACTATCCAAAACTGAGAAAAAAAGAGTCCAAAAACTAAACAGACTCTTTCATATGGACTAGGAGGACATGTTCAAAATACCTATTCTTGCATTTCTTTCTGTTCCTTTATGGTACAAACCCTGATATATATACATTTCAGTTCTCCTGGTCATTTCCTTTATTTTACAGGTCTTTAATTTGGCCTGAGTAGTGAATTTTAAATTAATCCATTGTTTATACCATTCTATCCTGGAATCCAAACATTCACTTTCAGACTTGTTGCTTGTCATGAATGTTTACTCCATGCTACTTTCTTTGCTACAGTCATATTGCATTTCATTTCCAAAGATTTATAGGAAGATTTCTTTTTTAAGTATTCACAAATACTGCAGTTGTAATCACACCTGATTAGTTAGTTGAGTGCCAACTACTTTATGTGGGAACAACTGTATAATGTGAGAGCAATTATGTGATTAGTTTATTTCTTCTAAGCTTAAGCATTATCAAGAGACCAAAATCTTCAGGTTATGAGGTAATTGTTTTTCAGCAACTTTATATGTTGCCATTGTGTGATATTAACTATTTTACCATGTTGTTAAGAGATTGTATTGGATTCTGAAATAGCAGTGTAGTTGTTTTGGAATGACATATATTTTTTCTTGATGTGTGCTGGCCTTATGGAATATCTTATGGCTGTCTGTGCTGCAAGTGGTGCAGAGCTTTCCCAGTATATCAGAGAAAGAGTTAGCTGTAGACCTATAATGAGTATAGTCATTTTAGCAGAGCAGCAGCAGGCCAATTCCTCCTATCTTTGAGATGATTTCTTATGGTGTTGTATAAGGCTGACACTTCAATGCTGTTTCAGGATCTGAGCTAGCATCTCCCTGTGACAGTGTGTCACTTCAGATAGAGGTTTAGTCTGGCTGAGGGCTGGTTAGGGGATTTCCTACACTGTGTTACATTACACAGTGTATTCATGACCATCAGTTTCATTAATATTTTATTTTGGCGGCATGCATACTGATACCCACTGGTGTAAAGGAAAGTTTTGATAAGACTTTAAAACGGATTATTCCTTTATATATTATATATTATATATATTCCTTCTTTTATTATATTATATATTATATTATATTATATTATATTATATTATATTATATTATATTATATTATATATATATTATATTTTATTATATTATATAATATTCCTTTTTTTTTTTTCTTTGTTTCTTTTTTACCTTTACCACGCTACTTAACTAGGTAAAGCAAGGGGAAAAAAGCCCAGAGATTGCACAATTGAATCTCTGTGATTCCGTGTCACTGTGTCTGAAAGTTACAACAAAAAAATAGGTGCAACTCTAATTACAGCATCATAAAAATCAGATATATTTTCAAAAACTACTCATGTGGGATCCTTATTATAACTGAATTCTTGAAAAAATCACAACATTTAGTTTCTGAGGTGTGAGCTATTAAGAACCAGTTTTCATTTGTAGTATGCATTTCAAAAAGCCTTTTGCATTTTTGTCGATTGGTTGAGTTGTATCTTCCAGCTGAAAGAAATCCACCCCAACTAATTCTCTGTTCAGCTTTAGTGGTAAACACATACTTGAAGTACATATTGGACTGAAAATATCTTATTGATTTGAATTAACAAGGTTTGTACTGTTTTCCTAGAAGGCATATATAGCACAGAAATTCTCTTTTGGGTCAATATAGAAACAATTTTGGTACAGTAAATGTTGCAACTACCAGTCATAATGCAGTCTTGTTTTCAGTCCCGTTATTTTCCATCTATGTTGCTGACATTAGCAATTTCATCAGATGTAACTGAACAAACATTCATGAATGGGGAAGGAAATTTACCTTAAAGTTGCCACACTGCTATCACAAAAAAGATGAAACATCCATATATCCATAAGACAAATCCTCTCCATTCAGTGAGTATTCCATGAAAAAGATGAAAAATTGGGTCTTTGGAATACTGTTTGGTAATTTTTAACTCACTAAATGTTTTTGAAACATTTTGACAGTTACTTTCTAAGAAGCAGGTACAAACCTAGTCAAAGTTCAATGAAATAATACTAATTGATACTGAAAGCTAAGGAAAACAGAGTTACTTATTGCAATTTCCAGAAAATAGTAATCACATAATTTTACCCAATATATGAATTACTCTTTAGTTATCATAGTAACAATTAACCAAGTAACAAGGGTTCCAATGAATAGTAATGATTCATCTCAGCTTTTATATATTTGTTGTAATTTATTTATGTGTTGTGTTGGTTTTTTTATTATTATTATTTTTATTTGTATTCTTTAGTCACAGTAAATGGATTTAAATACATAAATTGTAATAAAATGCCAAAGTTTTAGTGGTTCCTCTGCTCCATTTCTGGGGTTCAAAATTCATATTTGAGAATGAATTATTAATCCTAGGAATTAATTATAAGCTATGAAAGGAAATACCTACAACAATTTTAAAATGAGAATCTAAGAATACATAAATGTTTTCTTGACTACAATCTTTTTCTTTATATTTTCAAGACAAAAGGAAAGGACATCTTGTCCAGAGTCATGGGGAGATCAGTGATGAGTGGCTTTTCTCAGAAGTCTGTATTGGGCCCAGAGTTATTTAACATCTTTGTTGGTGACATGGACAGTGGGATTGTGCAGCCTCATCAAGTCTGCTGACAACACCAAGCTGTGTCATATTGCTGAATTATCATCTCTTTTCCAGGATGGAGACAAACCAAGCATGCACCAGTCACTGGAGCTTTTCCAACTAGAGCTGAAATTCAGCAGTGTCTTGTCACTTGTTTTATCCGTAGTCAACAGAAATTAATGCTATTGTTGACATTTGATAACTGACATTGTGAGAAAAAAAATCAAATGCCATTTTGTTTATAGTTGAGTCCTTTGTTTCCAGTATGAATGTATGTAATTGTTTTTCACAATTGAAAAAACAGAATGGAGGGAATAAAATCCACCAAACAGCATAAAGTCCATAGGTTTATATAAAAGCTTTGGCCATGACAAATATTCACACATATAAAGTTTTCTTTAATTTATATCAGTCAACAATGAGAATAATTCATTAGGCAAAGAAGTTATATTGATGCTTGGCTAAATAAAAAATAGAATTTATAGTGTCAGTAACTCCTACACCCATTCATTGTATCAGCTGAAGACAGGCAGGAGACTTGGTATACACTTAATAAATAAATGCTCTTGTGTTTGTGTGCTATTACATTTCTAGGGCAGTAGAGATAAGACAGAGCATGAAACAGTTTAATGCAAATATGTGACCAGTCAGGTTTGCAATAAAGAGGGACTGAAACAAATAGTGTTTCATTGTACCTTGTGTTTCATTGAACCTTCTCATAGTAACTTTAATGCAAAAATCTATAAATAATAAAAAAACCACCTAAAGGACATGTACTGTACTTGATCACAAATTAGGAGGTATTGCCACCTCTATAGAAGATTGTCAAAAGACAGTGGTCTCCTGCTACCAAACACTGTAAATACTGAGGTGAAGCCAAGAAATTTATTTTCTAACATTGATCTTATGACAAATTTCTATTGCAATGAGTTTATTTAGAATACACAAAATAATAGATGCATATATAATAACTTGATGTGATGGATGTTGATGCTGTAAATTGACAACAGCTTGCACTGCTATCATTGCCCTACTATGTATGGATAAACTACAACTCAAATAACAGGTACATTGTGCCTTTCATGCATTGAGAGACTGATGTACCAATAGAAGCAGTATTTTATCACTATTATTATCCCTTGTTTTGACAATTCATTAATTTTTTTTCCATTATCTAAAGTATTTTTTCCATTATTATTTCTGTTTAAAGGTTGAAGGGCATAGATTAATCAGCTACATCTTTCAAGATACCTTCTATCTTTATAAGCTGTTCAATAACTGAACATAATGTGAGAAGGTGAGAAAACCACAAACTGAAATGCACATTTTGTGGACTAAATAAGCCAAAAATGAGAAGAGGAAGGACAACTATGTGGGTAGACTCCAAATTGACTCATTACATATGTCCTTTTGTGCAGGATTACAGATAGGGAAGAACTTTATTTTCTTTCATTACCAGAGTACAGGAGTATCAGATTGTAATTTAGAGAAAAATAATTCCTGTTTTTTTCTCTTTAACTTCAGGTTCTGAGGCTAGTGTGTCCTGGAACAAAAAGTACTCACCATTTGTTTAATCTCAGTGTAATCCTCACTGATTTCAGTGAGTTTTGCATTCATGAAAGAAAACCAAACCACCAGAATTGGTGGGGGAGTGAGGAGGATATGAAATAGAGAGTGTTGTCATAATGTCTGATGACACTAAGACTTCATAATGTCAGATGACACTAAACTACAGAATAATGTGAATTATATTAAACAATTTTTTAAGTTTTTAATGGCACCTAAACCAGCATCCCATCTTCTCACAGGAGTTAATTAATTTATGATCACAATATTCCGAAAGGTAAACTTTTGCATACATGCAATAAAACGAAATGAACATCATTTATTAATATCACTTGACTTCACCATCTTAGTACAAATGACTAAGGTAAACCTTTGAATACAGAGATAAGTACCAGCAGTGGCACAATTGCTGCCATTACTACTAGACAACTTAAACATCAAATATCCTCTCAGTGAACATTTCAGAAGTATAGACTGAGTACCTTGGTACATGGCTTCTGACAAATGTCGTCATGGGAACCCCTTCCAGAAGCTTCTCAAGGTGTTTCATTCCATTTTTGGACATTGTAATTACCCAGAAAAAGAGATGGTTTTTACCTGATTGTGTGTAAGTATGTATATCCTTTTGTATATCTCTGTAGCTAAAAACAGTGACTATTTTCTACTGAACAATGTCCTGAACAAAAAAAAAGAATGTTATTTTATTTTTCCTCTACATCTTGTTTCTTTGAGTAGCCCTTAGTGTTAGGTCTTAATCCCCAAGGTGGACAGACATAGATCAACTTTGCTAGGCTGTATGGAAATCCTAATTACTTTTAAGAAAGGTTTACTTAATGGACATCATAAAGAACCATAGCAAGAAATAATCTTTTGACTGGTGTATGTAATGTATGGTATGAATGTGGTGAATTTCTATATGGGGCATCTCATTGTTTATTTCCTGCTCTTACTACTTACAAGTTGAATTTGTTGAATACTATAAAGACACTTAAAGTTAGGAGTGTAACCTCACCAAAATAAATGCTAAGAAATAATATTCGAAGGGATAATATTGAAGCCTTTCAGAATACAAAACACCCTAAGCACCTTCAGCAGCAGTTGTCTGTGTCAGATAGCTGCTTGTTAGGAATCACAGAATTGTTTCTGGCCTATAATCACTTTTCTCCTTGGCTATAGCAGTGGATGATGAAAGCTCAATGTTTCCTACTTGTCATATCCTGTTCATTTTAGTAGCAGTATATCTTATATTTAGACTCAGAACTACCATAATAAATACAACTATTATGAGCAGTAAGTAGTTTGCACTTCTTCAAATAGTACACGTATATATACTATTGCATCTGTAACCAAGGAGAATGGTTTTAATAGATTACTTTTAATTGAGTCTAGAATATTTGCTACCATAATCATCTCTGAGCCTCTGTAAATGCAGACTAGAAGACTGAGTGCCACACGAGGCTTCTTAAACACAGAGAACATGCAGACAAAATTGGTTTATATGCAGAAAGCAGAGGATAGATCAAGTAAAATTTTATGCTGAGGTTTGGAAGGAAACACACGGTAGGAAAGTTGATGTGAGTGGTGTGGTATAATAACTCACAACTGACTGAAAGAAAGAGTTTGGGGACTCTAAGGTGAAATGAAACTGAGGATCAGAAGCTGGATTAGTTTGTGCAAAATGGCATGGCTGGGGAAATTCATAGATTTCTATGGATCTGAGGAACTGAATCTGTATGTTAACAAAGTCAGTGATAACAACCACCATTGCATTCAGCGGATGCAGGAATAAGTGTCCTGAGAAGGAGCAAAATCTTTTCATTCACTTCAGCTGTAACTAGCACAGAGAGACCAGGTAGGTATTGACTAGGAGACCTGTTCTATCTTTTAAAGCCATGAATTTATAAGCAAAGTTCACAGTTAGCTCCATATCTTATCTGATCCATCCTCAAAGATACACTGAGCAAAACAATGACCAGCATACTAATATTTTAGAGGAAATACTATTCTTGAATGACCACATAATAGTAGACAAGCTTGGGATTTTTTACTCAGTACTACTCAGTCTATAGGCTATTGTCTTTTGCCATTGCCAATTTCACCATCAGTAATAGAACTTTTAGAATTTGTTATGGAATTCCTATGGAAGAGCACGAAAAAGAAACACCTATAAGTTGACTTTTCATAGTGGAATTTTATTTCAAGTTCCAAATGTAGCTCTAAAATGTATTTAACTAAACATATATTGGCCGTTGGTCACTTTGGAACCAAAAATTTAAAAAAATTCTGGTACAGTATAATAATTAATATACCGTTCAATGTGCCGTCTAAAACTATAGATTTGACAATTAAAAATCAGAGAAAGAAAGGAATAACATAAAGATATAAATACTTAAGTCTATGTCTTGTCTGATTACTTCTCTGGATTTGTTTCGACTTAAGAGTATTTCATACCTTATAAAGAGATATTTAAAAATGCACACAAACAACAAGACTACTATAATAACTGACTTCATTTACAAAAACTATTATCATTTTTAAGTATTCAGAGGGTTTTACATATTTGAAATAAATGTATTGAAGGCGGGCATCTGCAATCTCTGTATCTGAGTATACTGGATGCTTGAACTACAGTTGAAATGTAAGATTCTGACTCTGTAAAAGGACTTTGTTATGCCATAAATCTGATAGTAAGTGCAATAAAAATACAAGCTTATTTGAAATTTAATTCTTAGTTTAAAGCAGCAGAATGAGTAACAAATTCTAAATCTGTATTTTAAATCCAAAATTACACAAATTTTAAGTAAATTAACTATTTTTACTCAAATAATTTATTTCAGTTGAAGGGCTGTGTGACTATCTTATTATTAGGCAAAAAAAATCATAGTGTTAAATATGATCACCACTCAGTACAGGTTAGGATTACTGATTTTCATGAATATCTCTTAATGGTAAGTGAGGTTGAAAGAGTAAGTGATCATACAGTTAAGTAGCTGAAATTAATTGTAAAAGACTTTCTGAATGGAAAAAAAAAAATCATTTTTTTTCTATAAGTAAAGAATAATTAACTCAACACTTGGAATCTTGCATATCATCCATATTAGTTATTCAGAGTTAGTTACAGGAGAACAGGAAAAGAAATAGCATACTAATTTCTGAAAAAAAATATTATGTTGCTCTTATTTTGTGTACAGAACCCTCAGACAAATTTGGATAAAGTCTTTATCCTGTTTTAAGATTACATTTCTCTTCAAAACCAAGTATCAATATTGAGCATAAGGAATTTCGATGACAGAACAAAAAAAATGAATACTGGGAAATCAAGACAATTGTATTATTTATGTCAACAGTGTTTCACATTTTTGTGAATGAACAGATACAATTGGCAGAGGTAGTCAGCACTTTTTTTTTTTCCACCCTTTTAGGTGAGGATCTGAATCTTCAAGCTAAGGAGCACCTTCTATGTGTTGTCTGGGTTTTTGCTGTTCTCTGTCTCTTTAAGGAGTTTTCTAAAGTCTTATTTTTAGCCTTCTGTGTTTACCTTTTGTAATGGAGTCAGATACAATTTTATATAAATAACCTTTTTGTTATTTTAAAATCTAACAATGTTTACATTCTTTTCATAAGGAGGAGATTGTTGATGGACTGTTGGGTTGTCCAGTGTGGTTGGGGAGGAAGATTTTCTTACTCCAATCCATGGTCACTGCTGGAATTCGATAAATGTTGAAGCTGAAAATAAACCCTCCTCTTTTCTGCCTTGGACATTGTATCGTGTGGGTGTCAATCCTTTGTGTTGTGTGTGACATCTATGTACTTCCTCTCTGGATAAATTAGTATTTCAGCTTTTGTAATATATGAAGTGAAGAAGTTCTATCATAAAGAAATGGTAATTCAAAATTCTCTTTCCCATATTAGAGAGACAATTTTTGTACAAGTTGAGAAACCCAAAACTTAACTTCCCAGCTGAATCAAAGGCAAAAATTTGCTTATATTGTCTCATATCTCTGTAAAGAATCTTGTAGTGTGCCCTGGACACAGTCTGAGTTGCTGGACATAAGAAGCAGACAAACACAATAATTTCTTCCTCTAGCTCTGTGAATTCAATTTTGGAGTAGGATCAGAGAGATCCAGCTTAACCAAATTGAATTTACTGAATTCATTTGGAATTAGAAAACAGTTTAAAGCTTGTACATACAATAGCAATTTCTATACACATTTGAAGTCTGGCATTGGTTGACCTTGCCTGCCCTTTCCAATTTTGTTTCCTCTTTCTGAAATGTCAAAGACATCTCTTTGAAAGGCCTATGGCTTAACACATGCTCATGAAAGTAGTCTCAAATTAATGTATGTTTCCTTTGCATTTGCAGCTGAAAATAACATTCTTTATTGTTTGTTCTTTGACATTCTATAATGTTGTATGTTATTATTAGTATATTATTATTAATAATTATAAATAATAATTATTATCTATTCTTTCCCAAAGCATTCATAGCTACATTTTTTCAAAGAGCTTTAGTAAGCAATACAGTACTAGAGAAACAAAAAAATGTGACCGCTCCTGTAAAAAAGAAAAGAAAAAAAAAAGAATATTTTACTGTTCTTTTCCATGGGAGAAAGTTTACTACACAAAAAAATCAGTATAAAACAGTGCATGTACTCTATCCATCATTCTATAGTAGTACAAGTACAAGTAGTACAAGTACATATAGCTATCCAAAATATTGGTATTGAACTAGTTTTAATTAATGTTCTTGTTAAACAAAGCATCAAACAATAGCTCTTTTACTTCACAAGCATTAGATTAGTTTCAAAGGGAATTACTAGGGTACTCCTAATTTGAAGGTGAATTCACAGTTTACAGTATATTAGTACAAATATTCACTATGAGCATGAGTTTGCTTTCTTGTGCTGTAATGGAAATCTTTCTTCTCTTGGGTTGCATTTTGTTTTAATTATTAAAAGAAAATAAAGATTGCTCAACACAGACTTCCTCAGAAAACAAATAACATTGCAACCTTTGGATAATTCTTTATGTCCTTAGAGGGGTTTCATTTCCTTTGAAGTCTATTCAGTTCAAGTTTTGCTGCTGACAGTTAAAACATGGTACTGCTCTGATCAGAACAGATTACCAACCAACATTTCATATTCTGTTCTCCTTATTATCCTGATACTTGTCATCATGTTTTTCCCACATCCTTTTCACAGTTGCTTATTCTGTGTACAGCCACGCACGTTGTTACATCACTGTGCTTCATTCAGCAGCCCAGCTGCAATAGTTTGGCCCTCAAAGGGAAAATAATGGTAGTAACATTTATGTCCATTTGGTTAAGCCATTTATTATTATGTTTTGTGGTTTAGAGAAGAGATGAAAGCCAGGGGAAAATAGTATTAAGATGCAATAGACAAAATGTCCATGTGCTGTGACAGGCCTTCAAAGGAAGGTTACAAACCAGAAGGATAATTTTGCTGATTATAATGTACTCCAAATGTCATTGTGGAACACCTCTAATCACTAAGTACGGTACCTTACACCTATCAAAGTGATAAAAATATCTCATATTATAAGATCAGATAAAAGCACAGCAAGCAAAGGTACAGTATTTTATTAAGTTTATTAAGTTTACCTATACTAGAAGCTTAAAAAAAGTCTTTTCATAAAAGCTTATTAGTCTTCAGTTCCCATTTTCCCTTTCATTACAAGGAAAATGTCTCTTTGGAGAAAGACATGAAAGAATGATTGCTGCTAGCAGTGCACTGGCACATCCCATTTCATAGTACTTTGTCCAATCCAGTGCATGCAAGAAAAAGTAAGTGGAAAGAAATCCAGGATGGTTTGTATTTAAATATGTGTGAGTAGGTAAAGGGCACCAATGTGACTTGTACTTAGAAATCTCAGAAAGCATAATAATTTGATGCTATCATGCATATAAACACATATTTCAATAAAAATAAAACTATCTTTAAAAGATCTTTATTATAGAACAAATCAGAGGGAAAGTAGTATGTACTCACTGTCTCCTAAAATTGAGAACTTCCCACAAATTTATAATCCATTTTCATTATCTATAAGTGCTGGAGGTCTGTATACTGCAAGAGATGAGACTGAAAACAGAAGGAGGTTACAGTAAGTAGAGGTGTTTTGTCTTTCACGGATACATGTCTTTAATCTTGTTTGTGGCCCTCTCCTGGACCCGCTTCAGCAGGTTCACACCCTTCTTGTCTTGGGGGGCTGCAGTGCTGAATACAGTAATCCAGGTGGGATTTCATGAGAGCAGAGGGGGAAAATCATCTCCCTTTACCAGATGTTCTTGTTACTTTGGATGCAACCCGGGTTATATTTGCCTCTCTAGGCTTTGAGCACATGTTGTCGGCTCTTTTTGACCTTCTTGTTCACCAACAACCCCAAGTCCTTCTCAGGGTTGCTCTCAATCCATTCCTCTATTATCAAAAGACATTACACTGTAACTAGAAAGGTTATTCAACATCTGGAACATCTGAGAGACAATGAACCTATTAAAATTATATTATTCAGAGAATGCTGTGATTTTTCTACGGTGTACTGTAACTCATGAAAGAATAGCAACAGTGGCTGGACCAGATAATAGTTTTATTTAAGAAACAAGGACATGACCAGGAGATTTTTAGACCAGTTTGTTTAGTTTCATAGCCCTTCTGAGGGTTTGATAGACAATTTCCTTTGCAAGTCTAGATTTTAGGATGTGTCTCTTCTGATTAAATCTCTCTTAGTACATATAACTGCCTTGTGCTATTTGCAGAAACTAGGGTTCATGCTTTTAAAGGAGATAAAAGTTAAAGTCTTATGAATAGAAACTACTTGAAAAAGTATCCTGAAGTGTTTCTTTTTTTTATTGTGTTCCAATAAATAATTTCAAACAGGTAAATATTATGCTCTTATGCTTGATATGCAGATAAGTAATACAGCTAATATTTTAATACTGGTCTTAAGATCCCTATACTTTAGAACTTAGAAGAAAAGAATACCATAAAGAAAGAAGTACAGTGCTCCTTGCCTCAGCTCTCCTCACCTAGCCTGCACCTTGCCTCACCTTGTTTTTTCTTTATACTGGGTTTTCTGGAAACAAAAAACACCAATAACAGCAGAAACAAGCAAGCATCTCATATCCCTGAAAAGACAAGAATTAGGCCCTTTGAGTGGACTCAGATAGTTATGTCAGAAACCACCCATTTTGCTTCTGCTTGAAATAATTTTTACAGAGCTGGGTGTTTACAGCAATCCAGTAAGTCTCACAGCCACCACCTCTGAACATGCACCCTAAAACAAAAACAATATTGTTTTTAACTGAGGTCAGTGGGCTGCAGGTCATGCTAAATACCAATAGAAACTTCTTGGGACTTGTTCTCAAGTGAATGCCCAGAACATAGCAGAAGTGAGTTCTAGCTCCCTGATTGGAAAAATAAGGTATTAAGTAAATAATACCATGATGTTATTTGGGCTATTAAATGCTTAAGGCAAGTACCGCAAAAATTTACCTGCAGTGCAAAGATCCAAGAGTCCACCAATTTTTTTCTTTTTCTTTATTTAACTGCCTCCTTCTTGCTAGTTAGTAAAGAACAATGGCAATTAGAGAAAGGAGGTTTATCTCCATAGATTTTTTATTAAGAATAGTGCTCTCCAACCTACTCCATGTGGCTTTGCACAAAGTGTGCTATCCGTTCTGAGAAATCCTATCATTTGTGTCAGATGTGTAGCATTTCAGAAATACACCTTCCTGCCCTGGGGTCTCTATGGAAACATTGCCATTCAAACAAAGCCCCTGCTTAATCAATAAGATTATCTCAAAATAGAAGCGAAATTAAACATTATGAAGAGTTGCAACAAGAGATAAAAATGAAATAAATGTGTGCAACTTTCCCCATCTTTAAAGGATAATTCTGGAAGCAGAAGTTTTCAGTCTGCCGAAATCACTTCTAGTTTCCTTGCTATCCATTTTCAAGGGTTTTATGTCTTTATAGAATCAATGAATGTGATACTATTCAATGTATATTTTGTGCCTGAATTAAAAAACAAAAAGTATTTATTGCTCATATTTCAGAGAATATGAACTTGAGGAGAGTTGTCTTTTAACACCAACATGCCATTGACCATGCCACTGACCAGAATCAGAATTATTTAAGGTGGAAAAGACCTCTAAGATCATTGAGGTCAGCCATAAATCTAACATGGTCAAGTCCACCTCCAAACCATACTCTTAAGTGCCATGTCTACATGCCAAGTGCCAAGTCTTCTAAGTACCTTCAGCAATGGTAAGTCCACCACTGGCCTGGGTAGCCTGTTTTGATGCTTGACAATCATTTCATTTCTTCAATGAAGAAATATTTCTTGTGGCACATTTTGACCTTGGAATTCATCATAACTGATTAAAGGTATTCAGCAAGAAATACCAAAAAAACACACATTTTGTGACTGAATGCAATGAAGATGGGAATCACACTTGGATTGCTGTGTCTTGTCCTGTGTACCTAAATACAAGAGAGAGATGGGCATACTGGACTCAGCTCAAAGAAGGGCCACAAGGATTGTTAAGGGTTTGGAACAGCTGACATATATTGGAAGGCTGATGGTACTGTTTAACCTGGAGGAATGCAGGTTCAGCAAGGATTTCCACATGAATACCCTCAGGTAGTATGCAAAAATAGAGCCAGGCCATTTACAGTGGTACCCACTGACTGGACCAGAGGCACTGGGCACAGACTGAAACACAGGAAGCTCCTCCTGAATGTCAGGAGACATAGTGAGGGTGACTTATCACTGGCGTAGGGTGTTCAGAGAGGCTGAACAATCTCACATCTTGGAAATATACAAAATCTGTTTAGACATTGTCCGGAGCATTCAGCTCTGCTTGAGCAGAGGAGTTGGAGCAGATGATCTCCAGAAATATCTTCAAACCTCAAACACTCTCTCCGTGAACATATCAAATCTAGCTTTTTCCCTCCTGACATTGAGGAAGACATCCATTATTTTCACCTGTGTGATTTTAGTATTTAGCATTTGGTGTTCTGTAAATCCTTACAGATAGGGTCCTAGAAGATCAGAAAATCAGGACTGTGTAATGTATCCAATTTGGGGGTATAAAACTCAAACATCAAATGCGACTTGCTATTTTTAACTGTAAAACATTATATTATTGAATTAGAAAATGTCAGGCCCAATGAAAAATGTTTCTTGGTGAGAAAGCTTTGAAGTGAAAGCCTCCCCCGTCTACGTAAGATTTGAACTAATGTACCCACTTCAGTGAAATCTCTAATTATATAGTATGAATTCCTTCATGAAAAAGCCAAGCAATTAATCAAGTCTTTTACAAACTCTTCAAGCCACTCCAGCTGTATGTGAAGGAGGTGTGAAAAATTAAAGTTCAGTAATCTAAAAAAAAAAAAAAATACTCCAGCTTTAATTCTTTCTTTGTTGGATGTGAGTAATTCTGGAGGATTCACAGTAGTATTCACTCTGTGGGTGATTTTTGAGATGGCTTTTCTGTTCTAAACCCAAATTGTATTCTAAAATTAAAACACAGGTTGGATTTTATATTTTCTGTGCCAAGAATTTTCTGAATCAGACATACTAAGTAAGCTCCAGTGATTTTCTGAGTCACTTGTGTTTTTAGTATTTTTTATAATTAAAGTTTTTGAGAGACACAGTTCTAAGCAGCTGCACTAGACTAACTAGCAGGTGCTCATGCCTCCACTTGAATTAGTTTCTGTCCTACTGTGATAGCTATCTGGGCTGGAGCAAAAATAGCATCTGTGAGTGAACATGAGACAGATTATGATCATTTATGATCCCTCTACCAAAGAATGTATAATCTCAATCAAACCAATGCATCAGTTTGTGTAGTAGAAAAAGAAGAAAGCAGAGATGTCGGAGAATATGCAAAATATATTTAGTTGTGGGAACCAAATATTTTAGTTTAAAGTGTCCTGTGGTTTCTGTATAAGTATATATAGACATAAAGTTCTGTGGTGTTAACCTGCTATAACAACTTTGGAAAATGCTTGAAATATTCCAGGGAAAGCAGATAAGGTAGCAATAAAAACAATACCCTGGAATGCAAGCAACAAATAAAGTGTCAATAGACAAGGTAATGATCTAAGGAAAAACATTTGAGTAAAAAGAATGAAACAGAGGGATGAGTGGAAAATGAAAAGGACAAAGAGCACTTTGGAGGGTATTATAGGAATATAAAAAAACCACAGCACTGGTCAACTGAGTCTGAGAAATAAAGGATGATAAAAAAGGATGAGGAGAAGGGAGAAATGGATTTTAGAAGAATATTTAGAGAAAGGTTAGGGAAAAATATTAACAGCAAAAGTGATCTGAAGAGGTAGAACATCAAAATCATAAGAAAGCATATTCTGCATATGAGAGAAAAAATATATGAAGCAGGTGAAAGTTAAGAAAAAGTTTAACGGAGAAAACAGAACAGGAAAAGGGGCATAAGAAGCATGGATGGAAATAATTGTGAGAAAAATGTGACAATATTTATTTCAATATAAAATTGAAAAAAATTGGAGTATAAATTAGGAAAATGTTGAATATAGTCTCTAATTTGTCTGTTATTGCATTTAAGACATCCTTTTCATCCAGAATGAGAGTGATCATCTCTTTTGCTTGAAGTCTCATATCCCCAGGCTACCAGATGACATTTGATAATAAGGATCCAGTAAAGATATTTCTCATCATTATCTCTGAATTCTGTTTTGTCTTTCTCAACAATTTGTTGACCTAGATTGTGAGGAAGCATTTAGCAGAAAAGTCTGAGTTTCTTATTCTTTCTTTCTTCAATGAAATTTGTTCTGTCCCTCACCTACTCATGAAATTGATGATTCAAGCTGATTGCTGATTCAAGCCTTTCTCTGAGCATGGCCACTTTATAATTTCTTCTGGGATTTTTGTTGCAAAAGACAATCCCGTAATTATTGTGTTTCTCTCTGCAACATATTATACAAAAATAAGATTTTCTATACAATTAATATATTGTATATAGACTGTTCTGTTTCATCTTTCCCTCATGGATTAGACAACTTTATAATAAATTGACTAATTAGAGCAAACCAAAAGAATAAACCCATATTTCAAACATCAGACAATTCATCACTGTTGATGGATGTTTCTTCAAACTGTTTTAAAGACTCCCACTAAAGAAAACTCCACAACTTCCACAGGAACATACAGACTAAATTTAGCATATGAACATGAAGATAAGATGGCTGAAGAATTGTAGTTTGGGATTGCCTTCCCTCAGCAGTTTTGGAGAACTTTGTTACTAGTTGCAATAATAATTTTGGTATACAAACATTCAGGTGTCAGGTTTGCAAGTCTGAATGTCGTCAAAGTTTTAGGAAATACAAATACATCACAATGACAAACTAAGGCTCCCTTAAGTTATCTAAATTTTGGCATACAGAACTGAAACATTAAAAATTGCCAATAATTTTGAATTAGTACTGACAAGCATTGCAAATACATCCCCAATAAGCAGATGTCATGGGTTAGCAAAGTTTAATTTTGTTAAGAAGAACACTCCAATCAGAAACCAGCTTTTTTGATTGACAAATAGTTTATCCATTTAGAAGATAGGCTAGCGACTTTTGCGTAATGCTTAAAAAGGCTGAGTGTGGGGAGGAGCGCTCTCTTTGCTCCGGGTGATCGGACAAGTAACATCTCTGCGGCCGCCGGGCCGGGCCGGGCCCGGGCTCGCTGCCCCGGGGCGGCTGCGCTGGGGCCAGGCCGGGGCCAGCTGCCCCTGGGCAGCCGGGCCGGGCCGGGCCAGGGCTCCGGGGGCTGCTGCCCCGCGGAGGGGCGGCCCAGCCTGAGTTCTCGAGAACTGCTGCTTGAGAGAGAGGCGGCTCAGCTATGTCCAGGCTCGGGGACAGCGGCAGCATGGAGAGGAGAGAGGAGCTCAGATGGAGTGCTTCGCCGCCCTTCCCCCTTTCGGGCCGGGCCGAGGAGACCAGCGCGTGGCATTTAAATTACCTCAGTTCCCGCCGCCGCAAGACCACGTGAGCAGCCCGGCAGCCTGAGAAGTTTAACTCTTTCCTACCAGCAGATGAATCCTTCTAAACATCACCTTTTCTCCGAAGGAAGAACGAATATAGTGAATGAACCATAGAAAGACACAGCATGGAGCTAAAGTCAGTAAAGAGAGAGTGAAAAAGACTTTTAAGGCAGAGGAAGAGGAGTGGCAAAATTCTAGCTGGACTTTTTTCTGGTAATATAGAGACTGAACTGAACTATTCTTTTAAACTATGAAAAATATGCATTCTGGGGAGGTGATTGTTTTATGTGTAGATTTCTTTTAAGCAAAGGTATTGTGTGATAGACTGAGTAAAATTGATTTAGTGAAGAAAAACCCTTTGCCTTGGAGACTTGGAAGGAAACACCTTTAAAAAGACACCCCAATTTGCATTTTATTGTGTGCAAGGCCCATGTTTTCAGTATTGAGAAAACTGAACTGGGTAAGAATAAGTTCTCTTAAAGTCCTTGTAGACAAGGTTTCTATTAAACCCAGGAAAGACTCCCGTCCTAAAAAGTTAATGAAAGATTATCTTAAAAATGGTAAAACTGGCTAAGGTTGCAGGTCATGTCTTCTTATGCTGAGTGAAGAAAAGAAAAAACTTAGAAAGGGAAAGAAAGATGTTTTAGAAGTTTCATTTGTTGTTTTCTTTTTTTTTTTTTCCCTGTTTTATCTTTTTAGTGTGTGTTAATAAACTATCTTTATAATTTAAAAGATAAGCCTGTTTTGCTCTTTGTATTCTCCCAGTCACATAAAATATAGCAAGTGATGAAACCATCACAGCAGAAGACAAACTAACAAACAAAATATCATCAAGGACAAAATGGTTATTGATGACAAAGCTTTGGCCACTAGAATAATTTATCTACTCTGTGAAAACTCAAGTTATTAACTGTATAGAACCTATACATGGAAAACACACACAATTAATCAAGCCTGTTTCTATAACCTCAAACTGTTCCAGCTGCATGTGAAGGAATATCACTACTTGTAACGTTAAAATATTTGTGCCTAACCAAACTCTTTCTTCCAGAAATTCCAGTTTCTATATTCTTTTCTTAAAGCCTACAATTGAGAAACAGATCATTCCCTTCCCCTTCGTATCAGCTTTCTATTGATATGAATATGGTTCAGGATGTTCTTCCTTGATTTTCTAGGGAAAATGATGCCAATCCTTTCCATCTTTTTTTGTACCTCATATTTTTTGTGCTTTCCTGTGCTTTTTTTGGGAGATTGTATTTTCTTTATTTCTCTCATAAAATATCATGCTTAAAATGTGTAAATTTTGCTCATTATGTTTTACATGATAACTTACTCTTCATACTTCTTAAGAGATACCCAAGAATGTCCATCTCTTTATGGTAACCATCTAATCAAAAGCCTAGTATGTGAATAGATAGTTATTCTGTCTAAGCTTATAAAAATGTAGATGCCCCTACTTAATTTTATCCCCATTTTCTCCAACTCATTGCAATAATTTGAAATTCAATCCTGTCTTTCAACATATTAACTGTCTATCCATGTTTCATGTCATCTTCAATAAAAATCCTACTCTCAGGTTTATCAGAAAGGTCATTATTGAAACATTGCATACCTTAGTTTCATGTTTGTTAGAGTGTCATTATTTATCATTATTTTGAAACTAGGGAAGGAATGCTTTATTAGTACTGCTCTTTCAGACTTTCATGCCAAACTACTTCAGACAAAGTACACAGACAAAGCATATACTTGATGTGGATTTAAAAATTGGAAAAGGTTAGATCCATATCTGAAAGCTATCAAGGTTTCTTTTGTCAACTGAAACAACTGGTGTTCTTCAGAGGCCACAAAACTTGAAGTAACATCTTCTGAAGCTTTCATCTTCTCAGGGAAAAAAAAAAGAAAAAAGAGGAACATATAATGATGAAAATCTAACAGCATGTATTAGTTAGATTAGTTATATAAATAAAATCTTATGTTGCAAGCCTATTATACTGAGCAGACTGAAAACGAGCCTGTAAATTTCCTAAAGCATTTTTTATATTTTTTGCTTTGTTTTATTACAATATTCTTACAAAAAAAAATCCTCTAGTTGAGACATATTAAGAAAAGAAAGAGGCTGATAATCAGTTTATCTTATACTCATTGAGTATTTACATGTGGAAACTTTTCCTGCAGTCTTTTACTCTAAAAAACTTGTGGGTGCTTCAAGTAGCATACTCTACACTAACACCTCTTGGTCTAGGAGAAAATAGTTTTGTCACATTAGATTTGATGGTGCATTTTTTTTTTTCTATTCTTAGATATCTCTTAGACTCTTAGTCATAAAAACTAATAGTATATATCTATAAAGCCTTGTATATATTAGTCACCGTGAACTCTATATTCAGTCAATTGAAAGAAACAGATATTAACAGAGCAAATCATGAAACTAACCATTTTGATGTCTACCTTAGGATGTTATGACTAATTTTTTCCTTTTTTCTCTAAAAGAAGTCTTTATTATTAGTTCTGTAGCACAGATGCCTACACTTCCTCTGATTAAATCCTTTATTTTTCTCTGAAGTTTCCTATTTCTAGCCTCCGCTCCCCACCCCCCAAGCCACATCCCCGCCTCCCCACCTTCATTGCTCTCCTTCCCTCAAGTCCTGAACCACCTCCTGGGTGAGTACACTCAGATAATGTCAGGGGAGAGAATATTTCTTCTCTCTTCTGAGATTTCACATGATCCAAAACGATTCTGTCAGGCAAGCAACCAGGTATTTATTCTCTTGTCACCCTTTCACTAACATTTACAAAATCCATGCAATGAACTTACAGCAAATAAATGAAACAGGTAAATACTTCATAGTGCTCTTAACTAGAAATGACTACTACCTATTTTTTGCATTTTTTCCTATTTGATATATGAGAACTAAATGGGAAAAAATATAAATTCAGAAAACCATTAATTTTAATTAAAATAATGAAATTGGAAGAGAGTATCCAATAAAAATAATGATGGTGATTTTATAGTCATAAGAGTCGACTTTTGCAGCACAGTAAATGATTTTTGCCTTTGAGTTTGGACACTGAAGATTTCACTGGTTTCTATAATGTATCACCTATGGTGGTGATGTTCTTTTATTGGCAATCATGGAATTTAAACAACTCTCACTAATTTTATGATGATGACTTAAACACATTGGTTTATGTCAGATATAGCTACTAAGTGCAACAATAAGAATAAAATCTGCTCTTTTTTCTCTCTCTCAGGGTATGCTTTATACAGTGTGTTTTGAAACAAAGTGAAAACTTACAATATTAAATAAAAAAAAAATTCAAAATAATAAGAAAAAGACAACACCGCCCAGATCGTTCAAGCAGTACAGTATATTCTGGAAACATGAAATTTCATTTCTCCTTTGTTGCTTTATCGCATAGGAGGGTTGACACAGGAAAGACAAGCAGTTTTGAACTAGTTTTAGGCTGCAGACCATTATATGTTGCACTGCACAGACACCTCACTCTAAGATAATGAAATTCCTTTTAAAATTAGCTTGTTTACCAAACCAAACGCAAAAACAAAACCAAAACCAACCAACCAAACAAAACCACCAAACCAAACCAAAACAACAGAAATCCAAAACAAACAACAAACAAACACAAAAACCAAAAACATACACACACACACAAAAAAAAAACCCAACAAAAAAACAAAACAAAACAAAACAAACCCAACCAACCAAACAAACAAACAAAAAAAAAACAACACCAAAACCTGGCTTCTTAGTCTCTGGTTTCTTAGAATCGGTTCAGGATCCACTCTCTGCAGAAATTATCAAAATAATTGACAATGGCAGTGGTTGGATTCTTCAGTAATATAAAACGTACAAAAAAATTCTATTCACTCAGTCACCCAAAATTATAAAACCCGAACTCCTGATGTAATTGATCACAAGGAAAATAAAATTGAGACTCTGAACAGAGTCCAGAGGGAGAGCTGTTCTCAAGAAAATGCAAATTAAAATACTTGAACAACATCCATTATCAGCAAGAAAAAGTTATAAATATATCTTACTCAATATAATTGATAGTACAAAGTTCAGCATTCAATCAAATTTTGAGAAGTGTCTCTAAAATTATGGAAAATCTGAACACACTCATAGCTCCAAACATGTCTGAAATGCAAGTTCAAGATTTGTTTCAGGTGTACAGTTCCTATTTCAAACATGAGTGCCTGATTACTCAGCTTCATTCATTGCAAGCTAGCTGTCAAAAAGAAGGATTGCTGAAGTCGGTTCAGAAATATCTTCGTTCTCTCTGCCAGATTGAATGTCAGCTGTTTTCCAAAGCAATGAAATTAATAAAAACTATTCTATGTATGGTAAAGGCAAGCAATGCAGTAAGCTCAGATGTCTTCTCGTTCATTGATCACTCAGTGCCAAAGAGACAAATAAAGCTCTGTGTTATTGGGTGTCTACAGTCCAGCTGAACACCCATGCATAATCTGTACTTACCTAGCTTGGCTGGTTAGTTCCCAATAGCTCATTAGAAAACTTTCTGCAGAACGTGATTCCCAGCATAGTTCTTGGTAAAGCAAGTTATAATAAGTTAACAATAAACAGTCTTTTGTATTGAACTTAATTGCATTCAATCATTAAATTAAATTAAAATAAATTATTAAATGTAATGTCAGTCTAGCATCTGAAGTAATTAGCAATGTTCAATTTATTATGGAACTTGCTTATGCTGCTGGATGTGTTGTGTGGAAGATTGCCATTTTCAGCCTTTGACAGAAACACCATTAATTTTGACTATATTATTTCATTTCTTGGGTATATCCATGAGGAAAGAAGTTTTGGGAAAAACTTCATAAGACACCACTGCCAAAGCCCTTTAAATATATTTTGTTTTCTAATTTCTTGTAAAACCTATGATTGCCTCCTATACCTTAGTATTCCTATTTTTTTCTTTCTGGAACAAATGTATGGGACAGAGATTACTTTTTCATATTTCAGAATCCAAACCATTTTTATATTTCTTCCCTGTTTTTTTTTTTTTTTTGAATCAGATTCTTTCAGCAGCTGTTTTTTACTGGTTTATATCTGTTTATTCTGATCATTTATCTTCCTATGATGTTTTCTTCCTTTTGCTTTGTGTTTTTTTTTTTTTTTTTTACTTGTTTTCTTCATTCAAATGTTTTTGTGGTAATGTTCTTCCAGAGTTTTTTTCCTCAGATCAAAATCTCATCTGTGCAGACATCAGTAACCTATATGACATCAGAAACGCGTTGCATTTTCTTCGTAAAACACTGTGTACTGAACACAGCCCAAATGGCAGTTTGAGAAATGGTGTTTCCCAAAGGGGCTGTTGAACACGCACAAATATTTCCCCTGTTTATCTAAGGTCAGCTAGCATAACCCTGGTGATGTATGAAGCATAAAAAACAAACAAACTTGGCATCAGCCATCACCTCCTGAACACCTTCCCTTTGAAACAAGAAGAAAATATTAGCAAACTAAGTTAATTTTGGGGGTGGGGGCAGGGTGTGTGTTTACAAGCTGACAAGTCGGCTGAAAATGTCAATTCTGACAATTTTCCTACAGTGGCCAGTGACTATATACACTCTAGTAGTTTGATATACTGTGACTTCAGAGTAATATTCTCATTCTAACCTTACATAGAGGAACTGTGGCAATGAAATTAATTTCATTAATTTTCGCTTCTTTGCTTATTTTCTAGATTTATGTATTTCTCAGGTTTTAGAAGATCTGTTCAGAGAGTTTTTCAGGTGATGTTGCCTGATTTTTGTGATAAATTTACTCTTGATAAGGTACAAAGGATAAGAAACTATCATTAAAAAAAGTATTTTAATTAAAAAATCATCTAACATTGACACATTATGTCATACGCATATATTTGATCATATGTGTAATTCATAATGAAATGAAGCTCATAATTGTCAGCTCTTTCTCCTCCTCCGCTGCCATTCTGTCTATTGCTGGTGGTACACAGACCTCATTCTCCCTTGGATTTCCACCTTAATATTAAGAATGTTTGATTTACCTTGGTCAGTAACATATTCATCTTCTTCTTGTAGTATTGGTGTTAGTTCAATTGAAAAAAATTCTCTAAACTAATTGAACTGCTATGCTATGAGATTGCTGGTCTTTGCAAATGTGTCATAATAATCTAATAAATTCTCATGCTTCTGTTGTGTTTCACAATGTTTGTATTTTATTTCCAAATAATGAGCATTATCATGTTAGGGGTGATTGAGTGAGTGCCATTTCTTAGGATTTGTAGTTCTTTTGTGGGCTTTACTTGCCTGACATCCTTTTTTCTTACATTACGTTCTTTATGGTTTCACATGAATGCATTTTATCAACGCTAGAGTACAACTTTTGGTTTAAAATGAGAGATCTTTTGTGCTTGGGATATTACCATTGTTATTCACAACACCTTCCTCTGTCTCTTTCTCGTTGAATTACCTATAACACAGACAGTCATAGTATGGTATCAAATTTTAACGTTATAGTATTAGTGTTACCTTTCTAATATGTTCTAGATGTCGTCACTGCCCACTGCTGACATTATTGTATAAACTAGTCTTCACAGTTCTCTTTATTTCCGGAGTTGCAAAACTATTGGAGATTGTAGATGACCTGGATTTCCAATAAAGCTGTTTTTGTAATTGCTCCTCTGTTCCAAATCAAGGAAAGCAGAGCACTGTTTCAGTTAGTGTTTGACTTGTAGCTTATTATTACAACAACATCTTAGCTATAATAGCACTGAAAAAAATTCTATCTAGTTCATGCCAGAGATATCAAAATGATGCCACAAATCTTCTCACTCCTTTTTATTACTTTCAAATGCTGCTTTGATGCTGATAGCCCAAACAGCTTCCATTATTTCACACACAGGAAACATGCTGCTATCACATAGGAGACAATTTAAAGGAATTCACATGTATACCGTTCTCAGATACGTGAATTTTTTTTTTAGATTTACAATAAATTTTTGTATTCCAATTAGAAAAAAAAGAGTGGGTTTCTTTTTTGGTTTTCTTTTTTTCTTTGTTTATTTCCTCTGAAAACAAATTGAAAAAACAGATAATAATGAGTGACATGCTGACAACACATTGCCTAATGCAGCCCAGGACACCATCTTCATGCTTTACAGCAACAGCACATTGTTGCTCCTGTAAGTATACTGGACCCTGCAGGTCTTCTGCCGAACAATTTTCTAGTGGAACAACGCTCACTATACGTTGGTGTATGTGACCCTTCCCATGTGCAAGACTTTGTATGTCTTCTTGGTGACCTTCATCAGCTGCCCATCAGCCCATTTCTCCTGTCTTTTGATGCTGCTCTGGGTGGCAGCACAACCCTCCAGAGTATCAGCCACTTCTCCCATTTTATGTCATCAGCAGACTTGCAGGAAGTGCACTCTGCACCATCATCTGGCTCATTAATGAACACACTGAGCAGGACTGCACCCAGTATTGTTCCATGTGGTGCACTGCTAGCCTCCAGTCAGACTCTGTGCTACTGTGCACCACCCTCTGGACCTGTCCACTCAACCAGTTTTCAGTCCAGTTCACTGTCTGCCATACATCAACTCATCTATTGAGGAGCTCAGGAGAGACAAGATCAAGGGCTTTATTTTACACTGGTTGAACATATTTTGCGCTTGTGATTCTCTACTTGCTACTCATGATGAGTTTCTCATCAGGTTTTCATGATTAACCACTCATGAGTTTTCCTTCCTCAGTGTTTTCTGAGGATCCTTAGGGCTTTAGGCTATAAGATGCACCTCATTGCATGCCCTATGTGCTACTGGCCTTTCCCCTCCAGTATCTTATTTTCAGGACTCTCAAAACTAGAAGGGATTTAGGGTGACCACAGAAACCTGATGATCTTTACTGTATAGTACCCCAGATTCTGGAATTGCTCTAATAAGGAGAGTAGAGTTGTTTAGTCATTTAGTAAACATGTAAAAACTCAATTAAATTTTGTTTATCCTTCTATTTGACAACCTCTCAAATGTTTTCCGGAGTATAGATTAAAAAGGCCATTCAAACACCAATGATATCTCCATGACGAAACTCTGTTGCTACAACTAAATAACAGAAAATATTGCCTACTAGACGTGTGACACAGAGTTTGGATTTTTCTGATGGCTTTCAGCTATGCAAAGAGCCATTACAGCATGAAAATTACCCCCAAATAAAAGTATTTCTAAAAGAGAGAAATCTACACCAATCTGTGGTTTAAGATTAGCTCTTCTGTATCTGAGAGAGATAGTATCTTACCGAGAGTCTATGTATCAACTTAATATTGATACGACAACAGTTTTTGCCAAGCATGGAAGATTTTATGAAAATTCAAGTAATTCAAATAGAAGAGAAAATTAAGTTTGTGGATTAAATACAAAAGGTGAAGATTTCCAATATCTGGTTTTTTTGTTATTTTCTCTACTTAAAAACCAAACAAAACAAAACCAGAGCAACAACGACAACAAAAAGCAACAATTTTCTTCATGCTGTTCGTCTTTGTCCTTGCTTTCTTACACTCTTTTGGGGCATTTTTTCTTTCATTACAAAGTTCAAGGATAGAATATAGTAAGAACATAATTCTCTTATAAGTAGAATCGTGGGGCCAAACTGGTAAATTCAATTTCTACTAATGTAAGCTCAGCATTTAACTGTGAATTTAAGTATGTAAAATTTCTTCCTCCTTACATCACAGGTGAGAGAAGAATTCAGTTGATGTAATTGCTGCTGTTTTATTTTATCAAAATCCATCTATTTAAACTTTTATTTATAACACCAAATTAAAAAAAAACCCAATAATTGAAATATTGTAAAATATGGTGAAAAAAGGGAAAACACTATATGTGAAATGGTAGGTCCTTTCTGAAACTTTAATACCCAGAGGGAAATAAGTCAATTAATTAGTACACCCATTGAAAAATGACTCAACAATGAGACTAAAAACAAGGACTATTTATCATATGAAAATTATAAAATAAAATCTTCTACTAGGCAATTTACAATTCATATGATACTACTGATTGTATCCGGCATAGAAGTTGTAATTAAAAAGCTTTTACCTGAAATTATTTATTCATTTAGTTATTAGTACGAATTATGTTTTGAACTAATTTGTTCTCTTTCAGAAATAAAATTAAAACATTGATTATTTATATGCAATTTTTCTCCTTACATTACAAAATAATTTCCTTTCCATATTCTGTTATATTACTTAATTGCAAAAGGTGTATTAAAAAATAAATTTGGGGATATATTTAAAAATATTACTAGTAAAAATGTGCAGTAATATATTTGAAATATTACTGTAAAATAATGGATATCCTACTGGTCAGTCGTTGAAGGTGTAAGTCACTCAGTAGCATTAGTGATGTGTTTATTCATTTAGAATTGTGTATTTCTCTTGCTATGTTGGCTACATAATATTTATGGAAAGATGATGAGAACTTTTACCATTCTAGTGAAAATTAGCCTGTGAAATCTCTAGGTTCCCTGGCAGAACAGGTTATCTTAAATATTAATGCCTTAGTGTCTTAAGAAAGTATGGAAACTCTATTAGCTCATGTAAAGAAGGCATTTTTTTCACAGCAGCAAATCTTATCAACCTTTTTTATTCTTCTGTCACAGAGTAAGAGGATCTTTTTAAATTTTAAACATTTTTTGAAAGCACCCCACTTACTGATGGGACTTGTTGTTTCTAAGTGTCGCTATCAACAGGTTAACTGTGTTTTACATCTTCTTTGTGTTCTCTGAAGGTTTTAAGGCCATGAGACTTCTGAACACATGCATCATTAGATCTTGAAAAAATCTACTGTGCTTGATATATCAGCCATGGATACCTCAGCATATTTCAACTGGACAGCAAGAGCTCGCTAAGCAGGACTTTGAAACACCAAAGCTTGATTATTTCAAGAGAGATGTGAAAAATCTCTCAATCCCCAGATACCTTTTAACAGAAGTCTTATCCATATCCTAATATTATTGTATATTAATCTGCCCTAGCGGGGACAGAGACACCCTATCCCTGTGTGACAAGAATTTTTTCTGTGAGCAGGATAAGCATTTCAGACAGGAATTGAGATGGATAATTTCAAAAAATGAGGTTATGATCATCAAATACTTCACAGAAACTATTGCTTGGATACCAAAGAACCTAGTAAGGCTGAGAAAAATAAATGGATATATTAACCCCTTTTTTTAAAACCAAATTTAATGAAAAATTATGTTAGCTATTTATTTATTTCTGAAAAGACATTTTTAACTATATTTTCAGAAAAGAGTCAGAGATTTTAACTGACTTGGTATACACACATACGGAATCAAGGAACTATAGAATCATATAGACTGAAAAAATCTTTAAAACTATTGAATCCAATCACTCACCTAACACTAACAAGTCCACCACTAAACTGTGTTCCCAAGTGCCAATTTTTTTTTAAAATTCAAGGGGTGGGACTTCACAATATGATAGCCCTTACAACAAATTTTTTTTTTTTTTCAAATTTAAACCTCCCTTTGCACAAAACCTGTGATCAAAACCTCCCAAATTCTATCAGTGACACCAGGTGTGGAGCCTGTTTCTTCCCTCATCATTCCCAGCAAGAGAAAGATTTCAAGAGAACAGTGCTTGTGCTCCTTTTCCCATAGTATGTAGTCCCAAGGCCCTGAGGTCTTTATTTCCCTTAGACTTCTTTTTGCAACTTCATTGCCGCCTACAGGAAAAATGAATAATGGATAGCAGTTTGAGGGACATACCAGGGTGGGAAATTTCCTCATCATCTCTTTAACCTGGACCCCAGGGACATAGCAGAATTCCCTAAGAAGTAGATTTAGTCAGTAAGTTGGATCTCCTTTTCCCCACAGAAGACTGTGTCCTACAACAATAGCGCCTTTTTTTTTTTTTTTTTTTTAATTAATTAATGGAAGCAGTTTTGAGGTTGATGAAGGGCATAGGCAAACCTAAATGCAGCGACACTGCCAACCTGGATGAACTTTCATCCTTGTCACTGCTCAGTGCTCAATTCCACTTGCAGAGCTTTGTGCCTGCTATGCTATACTCTGTGAAGGTGGGGTAGTCACAGAGGCTGCACCTTGCAGGAACTCATCACTGGTGCCCCCTATCCCTTAAGTCAACACATTCTGCCAGGTGGAGAGAGGATAGAGAACCCCCCATAGACTATGCCCTACCTTCCTGATTTAGGGAAGTCAGGGAGCAATTCCCATAGTGTCTTTCTCTCTTAACCCTCAGCCTACACACCTCTGCTTTGTCCCTATGTGTAGGAGTTCTTCTTGGGTGCAGCTCCCACAGGCATGCCCACTGTTGCCATCTGGTACTGGTACAGGAGCAGGGCACACCCTGCAGCCCAGCACGTGGGTGGCAGTGTGTTCCCATCCCAGCTCTGTCTGAGGAGCTTCATCAGTCATGGCATGTGCAGAGTTTACACAGGATACCATCTTCTGCCAGCTGGATACCCTTGCTCCCTGATCAAGCTGACTGAGTTTCAGGGCCCTTCCTGCACGCACTTCCACACTAACTGTAATGACATGTCCTTGCTGATGTGCCATTAAAAAAATCAGACATTTTCTCAGATTTCTCAGGCTGAGGCTGCTGCTGAAGGGTTTTTTAAACTTTGCTTTGTGTGATGCTAGTTATTTCCCCTTACTACCTCTTCCCAACTAGATCACACACTAGGGGCTCTTCAAGAAGTACAGAGGGAGAGAAGGGCATTGCAAGAATGAAGTGATAAGGACAAGCTGTTCTTCAAGATTGTTCTGTGTGGTAACCCCTGAGGTTACCACAAGGGCACTTGCCCTGCCATGGAGAGAGCACAGTATATAAGCTGTATTTGCAATGGCAGAGCTCCCCACAGGGAAGTCTGCCCAGGAAACTGTTTTTCAAGTTAAGGGGAGCAAAATGTTTCACCCCCATGAGCCCTCGAGGCTCTATGTTAATTTGTTACCCCGCATTGGTTGTTTCCCCACTTCCTGGTTTTTTCCCTTCCCTGACTGGTGCGTTTTGGATCCTCTCCCTCATTGGTTGTTTTCTCAATCCTCCCCGTGATTGGTCCAAGTTGCTAGCCCCGCCTATCCCGAACTCTATATAACCCCAGTGATTTCGTCTGTCAGTTTCACTTCGGTCGTTGGTTCCTGTTGAATAAAGAGCCTTCTGGACTGGATGTCTGCCTCCTGCTCTGTTCCAGCGTCGCCTGAAGAGCTGTCGGAGATAGCTGCTTTATGCAGCCTCACAAAAGAGCTGATATCACCACCGAGTGCCTGTGCCTCTCAGAAGCCCGAGACACCCATTCCGGGATGGTCTCGCTGGGGAAGGTCGTGGCACCGGAGTGACCACTAGAGCGGTCACCGGTGGTCGGCGGCAGTTCTGAGGTTCTGCTGTAAAAAGATATACATATTTAAAGAACTGAGACAACATCAATTTTCTTCCATCATTCCTTATAGAAAAGTACTCTAGAACAAAAAGTTTTCATTCCCACATTTGTAATAGGAAGAAAGGCTTATTTTCCTGACGTCTTTGAACTCTTAGTTCAGAATGGTGAACACTTGCTTCCCATGTGTAAATGAATTCTGATAGTCATAAGTGGGCTCTCAATATCACTCCAGTTAGATTACTGGAGTGTTTCTTCTTCAGAAGAAGAAAAAGTAGTCTCAGATCTTTTCACATACATAAGAAGGTGGTGTTTGTCTTTGTTTCAGTATACATAAACATTTCTGTTTAAGATTAGCTAAGAGAGCTAAAAACCCCCTAATACTCGTAATACCCTTCTTTTATTTTTTAATTATTTCATAATTACATTATTTATTTATTTATTTTATATTTAATTATTTTGTTTATTATTTAACAAGTCTCATATGAACAGTGAACTCTTAAGTCTCATGATCTTTAAATGTACATTGTACATACTATATGAGGGCAGAATTGAAATTGGAAATGAAATGAAGTGGCAATAATATTAAATGACAATAATATTAAATTTATTACACAAAGTAGATAACAGATTACTAAATTCAAAGAAAAATTGTGCAATTCACCAGACCTGGTGGCTTGCATTGCTATTGTGCACTCAAAATACTACCCCATTTGAATGGGTAAGATACCTTTAAATTAAGACAGTGATTTCTACAGAAAAATATAGCAGATTATTACTTTTTTTGATTCTTCTTGGGTTTTTTTGCTTTATAAATTTTTGTAATGTTATAATTATAATCTTTGTAGATCACTTGAAGTCTTTTTAGACATTTAATCTTTTCTTTTTTTTTTTTTTTCCATGTAACTGCATTACATAGCAAGCATTCAAAGAGAACAACTCTATGCAATTAAGCTGCAGTATGAGATAGAAATCTCATTAGCTATTACCCATAGTGAGAAGCTGACGGAAGTTTATTCTACATTAGCTAAGCTAAACAGTAAGCTAACATTTATCATCATTTCCCTGTGGTTCACACTATTTGTAACACTCAGGATGAATTAATATTGTGATGTAAGTGGTGCCAGAAAATGAAGCAATTTATATTGAAAATCAGAAGCACAGAAAAAAAAAGTTTTAAAACCGAAGGGAATCTCTTTTTAAAATAATTATGCATGAATGGAATTTTAATGGAATACTATCCTATCAAAACAGAGAATTTTCTCAATAAAGATAATGGGCAAAACTTGGAATATTGTATTCTATACTCAAAAATCCATGTTTTCAAAAGATAACCTTCTTGGCAAAACTTTTCTGATTCACTCTTATACAAGAGCCTAATTTGTCACAAAAGTTCAGACAATGATATGACTCAAAATTAATCATATAGTTGAGCTGGAAGGGACCCACAAAGATCGAGCCCAACTCCTGGCCTTGCACAGGACCACTGTGGTAATCACACTACATGCTTGGTTGCATTACCTCATCCAAGAAACTTTTCCCTTGTCAGTACAAGAAAGGTGAATCACAGAAAAAAAGTTGTCCTGATTCAGTTACTTAGGCATGGGTATATGCATAGGCATCCAGTATCATTTCCAGTAACCCTGATGCCTCAGAAAACTTATTCATACATGTAGGTGAATGCAGCCTGAACATTCTTGTACAGAAATTGTAGCCTTGGAGAAACCCCATGTCTGAAGCAGTTTTTGGAGGCCAGACCTCAAGTCAAATAAAGTGACATCAGAGTCTGTGTTTTTGCTCCAGATTGAAGACATGTTAAGAAGGAATATCAGAATTAATGCATGTCCTCCTTACAGGATAGCTCTCATCACCACTGCAATGATTATTCTCAACATGCAGCAGCAGATGTCTTCAAAGAAGAAATAGAGATACTCTTTTTTTTCTGCAATGTGGAACAGAGACTACCAATTTAAACAACTAGCTGCAATTTTTTCCCGTTTTTTTCTCCCTGTCAGATACCATTTGTTCTTTCAATTCTCAGCATGCATGCCGTTTGCTTTTTCTAGCTGTGTGTGAGGACAAAACTTTACATTTTCCAGAAAGTAGGCATGATTTTGGTCTCTGTAGGATTTTTCTCCGTCCTCCATCTTCCTCCCTGTACTTACTAGAAAGTGCATAGTTTTTTGGGGTTTTTTGGGGGGTTTTTTTGTTTGTTTGTTTGGTTGTTTTTTTTTTACTTTTTCATAGCAGAAAGTGCTATGAACAAGTGCAAAGCCAGAGGCCCAGAGAATAAAATTTTACAATACCTTAAATGTCAGCATGTGTAATCTGCAAGATCTTCATTGTTTCCTTTCATCTGCTTTTGCAGGCATGTTGCTTTATGCAGGAGAGAAAGCTTATTAATAATGATATACAAGAAAGTAAATGAGACAAGAAAATAAATGAGTATTTACCAATGAGGGAGGGGAACAGCACAATCCTTACTAATTTGTTATGATTTAAGTTTAATAAGCCATTCAAATAACTGCATGCCTTGGATTTGCCTTGTCAGCTGAGCTCTAGAAGTTGAGTGGCTCTTCAATTCCCAGGATGGACTAATGCTTAAAATGCAGTAGAATTGCTTGAAAATTTATAAACTTCTTTATTGGAATAAAAATGCAACACAACAAATGAGCTATTACAAAGTACACTTAATGCATGGACTGATGATAGTTATTTTAGCTTTTAAAGAATATCATATAAAGGCTAGCCAGTCCTTTATGTAGCTGGAGTGAAATAAGTATGCCTGTGCAGTACACCTTCCTAATAGTATGCAATAATGCTCTCACTCTCCTATTTTGTCTGCAGCTTAAATCTGCAACTTTAGTTGTAAGTGAGAATATGAATAGTACCACCAAGAAATGGGAGAATTTTGATTTCATTTTCTCTGTCTTCATAAGCTGGAAGATCTTTCTGAGCCAGCATGTGTCCTGTATGAAGCTTTACTTTTCAATATGCACAAACCACGCTTTCTCACTGACAACTGAGTTTGTGGAATCTCATATTAGTCACCCTAACTGGGAGAATGGGTTCTTTTATCTTACAGAAATGCACCAATATTATTGCCTAGACATTTCTGTTTTTACAAATGTCATACTAGAATTGATACTCTTAAATCTATCAAGTTACGATACATATTTAAAGAAACCCTAAAACCAATTAACAGTAGATCAAAGGTGTGTCTCCTGACTGAGTGCTATTTTGTGGATTACAGTCTGTGGGTGTTAAGAGGTAGAAGGATTCCAGCCAGTGTGGCAAAGAGCAAGAATTTTTACCATCATAATGTCTTAACATTAAATACTATCTAATGTGTTCCAGAACTAGGGTTCTTTCTGTTTTGCATAACTGACTCATAATTAGCTTCAAATCTATCATAAGGCCAAGATCCATGTTCGTCTTTAAAAAGAAAATGAATTCTAGTCAGCTAGCTCTCATTAGCACCTTAGTTTTGATATAACCATTGAATTTCTCTGTATTCTCTGACTGAAATTCTCTGAATGTCAACTCGCTCATAGTAGACACTGAAACAATGAGTTTTGTGCATATTGAAAAATAAAGCGGAACTTGAAATTCTCTGAATTTAAGTTTGTTGAATTTTGTAGGAATTTACCAAATCATACTATAGTCTTGAACTGTCCTTGAAAATTCCTGCTGAAAATGTCCTTGAAAATCTTCTATTGATTCAAGAAGGACACTGAAGTGCTGGGACATGTCCAGAGAAGGGCAAAGGAGTCGGTGAAGAGTTTGGAGCACAAATCCTGTGAGGAGTGGCTGAGGGAGCCAGGGAGAAAATGAGAGTCAGGACTGACCTTTATGACTCCCTACAGCTGCCTGAAGGGAGGTTGTAGCCAGGTGGGGATCTGTTTCTTCTCCCAGGCAACCAGTGACAGGGCAAGAGGATGTCGTTTTAAACTGAACCAGGGGAGATTTAGGTTGAATATTAGGAAAAATTTCTTCACAGAAGGCTTGACTAGATATCAGAGTGGGCTGCCCAGGGAGGTGATGGAGGTGTTTAAGGAAACACGGGATGTGGTACTCGGTGGCATTCAGTTGACAGGGTGGTGTTGGGTCATTGGTTGGACTCGATGATCTCAGAAGTCTTTTTCAACCTAACTGATTCTGTGATGCTGTGAATCTCTTTACACACTTCATCCATTCCAGCTATTAATGAAAACAAGGCAGGGGTAGGTAGATCCATGAGGAATCACTCAAAGCATCTTCCTAGGATAGGTAAGACTTTAATAACTACTTTTCAAGAGTAAATTTAAGTGGGTGATTCTATCTTAACTGCATTTTCTTAGCTTGCTTATAAGAATGTCATGCATGGCAGTGTCAAAGAAACCATAATAAAGTCAATCTGTACCTAACCTCCTGCTTCTTTATTCACTTGGCCTGTTAGACTGTCAGGGAAAGAAATTAGATTAGTTTGACATGATCAGTTCTTGACAAACTCATGCTGTCCTTTTTTATCACCCTATTATCTTTGAGGTTCTTATAAATTGATTTCTTAATAATTTTTGTTACAGAATCCTGCCAGAAATTGGAGCTAGATGAACATAACTGTAATGCTCTGGGTTCTTTTTTTTTTTTCCTTTTTCTTATTTTTATTCATCATGTTTTTTATGGTTCAATGTTAAGCTTATTCCTGTTAGAACTCTGGATATCAGAACTCACAAATATTATTTTCCAGGAGTCTAGACATTTTTAAAAAATAGTTCCTTATGTAAAAAGATTAATTTAATTTAAAGATTAATTAATTTAATTTAGTCAAGATGCACAAATTAAATTTTATAAAGTAGAGTGCTATTTTACAAAAGATAGTGTGGTTTTTTTTTTCTTTTCTGTATAAAAATTCATAAATTTTATTTTTTTATGTATAGTTAAAAAGGTGGGGTTTGTTTATTTATTTGGGGTTTTTTTTAAACAAAGAAGGTAGCATTTGTCTTGATCTTTACCTAATTCAAAATTTTTAATGTGTCTTTGCTTCTTTTTTTCTTATTTTTAATTTCCTTCTGGGACTCTTCTGTTCTTTCCTAATGGAAAGTTTGTTTTGCACCTCAGTTTCCCTGATTTTATCCCATTTTTCCCTATTAGACATCTAGACCTTTGTTTCCATTTTTGATTTATTTATCTAATATTTGATTTATTTATCTGATATTTATTTTCATGCCATTGAAGAATTTCTGGTCCTTTATTGCTTTCTTAATAGGCTTCCTATCTTAGCTGTGGAATTTTATATTCTACCATTATGAGTATAATCTCAGTTTTTCCATTACTCCCAGATCCCTCACACTTCTTCATACATTACACTCTGTGTCTCTCTCTCTGAAGCACCTTGTCTCTTAGTTTCCTGAGTTATCTATGTTGGATTTTCTGAATCGTATTATCTTTATACTTCTTCTTTTCTTCTACCATCAATTCCTTAGAGAATTAATCAGTATTCACCTTTAAGTACTTTTTATTCAACTCACATTATATCTGTAGTTTCTGAGTCAGTATTTCTGTACAGGTTAGAACAAATTCTAAAATAGGATTTTCCCTACCAGCTTTACAAAGCAGAAGGAAGTTTTAATAGAATACGTTTATGACCAAGAAATCTGAAACTGTTAGTGCTGTCTTTTACTGCAGTACATTTGTTCCCTGTTCATTAGTATCTGGCTGAGCGTAAACTTTCAGCTGAGAGATGTGAGATACTCCTTCCCTTATTACCCTGTGTGTTATGATGTCTTCTGATCAGACCATGGCAGTACATGGTGAATTGCTAATATCCCCATGGGAAAACAGCGGGAAAACTGTCAGGCATTGGGTGAGACTCTCACACCTATCTGTAAGCCCAGATTTTGTCCCTGGAAAGGAATCAGCACAGTACTTTTTCCTCATAAAAAATCTGACAGCCAAGACATTTTGTGTTCTATTCTGGCAAATATGAGCTGTTACATTTCTTAGATTGGAATTCAAGTAAACTTTTCTCCATTGATTTTTCTGTAACAATTGCCAAGCAGTGCATATTAGCAAAAAGGTAAAATTTCAGCATTAGCTTGACTCTGTTCTATTTTGGATCTAAAACCGGGTGACAATTGTTCAATTTCTATTTATATTCACCAGAGATTTGGTGAAAGAAGGTCAGATTAGCACAGGATAAAACAGATGCTTTCCATATGGTGCCAAAATCTGATTAGAGAAGCTCAAAAGATTTGCCATCAATGAACCCCAAATGGTGATATAAACCCATTTCTGGATCTACCTCTTCACCCATCTCTAAAGGGTAAGCATATTTCATACATGAACAGCCTAGTTTGCTGTTACATATGCTAATGTTATGTTCCAAGAGAATAATTTTGTACATTCATATGATGATTTCAATAAGTCAGCTCAAATTTGTACTTTGAGATGGACTGCCTTAGAATGAGCACATAGCTATTATGTCTCATGTGTCTGTGGTAAAGTTTTAAAAAAATTACAGATGTAAGTGGAATGAACAGGGAAAAAAATTGCAAGCCACAGAAATTACTTCGTTGTCTGAGTCTAACTATATTAATTATGGATAAATGCAAAATTCAAAAAGTGCCATTTTCAATAATCAAATAAAGTTTACTTTCTTTTTTTTTAAAGCAGTTTAGATAGTTAAGCATGTATATTTTTAAAGAAGTAAGTTATGAAGTCAGAGTTCAAAACACAATTGTCACTCGGTGACTATTGCAATTTTTTACTTGTTTCTTCATTATTTATAGATCAATAAATTTATTTAACATAACCAAATTTATTAAAAGGAGCTATTTTCAACCTGCTATAGATACAGCTATGTGGCCGCTTGTACCGCATTTAGGTCTATAAGTTTATAGATTTTTGTGAATTTAGTAGTAAAAGCCTTACTTTAAAACTGCAAATAAGAGATTAATGACTCCAAATCTTTACTTCATATAAAACAGGTCCACAAAGACAAGTTTTTGAGAAAGACAGCCCTTATAAGAGAACATAGAAAGAATAGACTCATGCCCATATTCTCACAAATGTGTTCTTGTACTTTTATGTTAATTTCAACTAATGTGACAGAAAGCTTGTGCATTTTACTGTAAAGAGAAAATGATCCTCAAAATGCTCCAAAATCTACAAAGTAATAGATACGTAAGTGTATGTATGTGGATGTAAGATTAATGTAAAATGGTTTGTGAATCTTGCTTATCTGTCTTACATATCAGACAAGACAAATAACATTGTATTTATTTTCTAGTAACACAAAAACAATCTGTGATTTTAGATTTCCCAGACTCTGAATAATATGGTGGATTTCTTTCATCAAGTCAACAGTTTATTTAAAAAAATAACAAGGAAAAAAAACAGAACAACACAGAAAGCAAAGAAAAAAAATTTGAAATCTGTAAGAAATGTCTAAGAATTGTAAGCACTGAAGACAGCCAGTTTCCAGAGAGATCAAGTCTCCCTTTTATGGTTGAAATAGGTCTAAAAATTCAATCTCTCTTTTGCTGTCAAAGGGGTTGACTCAACACAAAGGAAGCCCTATTGGTTAATGTAAGACATCATATATTCTATATCAAAACCAAAACCTTTACAGTTTACAAATTTGACACTAATCAGCATGTCTGTTTTCTTGTCACTAATAGCAGTAAGATTCAGCTGTAAATAAGGATCAGCTGTATATTCTACAGAGCAGATCACTTTGTGCAAATCTCCTGCCCATGTGTAGTCTGTGTATGTACATATTCTGGATCACAGCTGCTTTATAGCCCCTCTGCTGAGAAACAAAAAGCCAATTACACAGCCAAAAACGACAACATTTTTAAGCAGATTATACAGTAGCTTTAAATTGTTGCAGTTTACAGCTGAAATCTATTTGAAAAATATACTTTTCTTTTATATTAATTTGGGTTTCCTTGAATGCAGAACCATGTATCTGAACTTACAGTATTAGTGTATTGCACATCATATTGTGCATAGTTTACCTGACAAACTCAGTGTGTCTCCTTCCAAAATAAAGTGTGGATTACGAATTCTAACCCAAGTAGAGGTATTACACACTATTGCAAGGGGCAACGAAATCAACTAGCAGTTATGTCATGGATAATTTAGGTCAGGTGATTTTGCAAAACTTAGTTCTATCACCTATTAAAATTAAAAAGATTCCTTCATCCACAGTGGAGTTAACTCTAAAAAACAGGGAGAAAAAGAATTATATTGAAACAAAAAATACTGAAAAGAAATTAAGCTGGAATAGTCTGTGTGGTTCAAAATTGTTAAATTCTCATAAATTCTTATCTCTACAAAGTATAAAATATTGAAAATAATGAAAAACGTTGTGTGCTTTCATTGCTTTCTGTTGTCTTTAGCTGATGGAAATCCCCCCAAACCCCAACTAAAACCAAACAACATTTGTTATAAAAAATTATACATATATTGTGTATATATAATTGTACATTTATTCATATTTATGTGTATATGTGTGTGTATGAATATATACATTTACAAGTAACCTGCTAGGGAATCTTTCTAAGGAAAGAATTTGGTGTTAAGACAGGCACAGACATGCTGACCCAGATTTTCTTTCTGTGCAAATACTTTCATGACAGATAAAATGCATAAGAGAAAATAAACAAAAAGCTTAAAATAATTACATTTTTTTGGCTATTCCTTGATTTAAAGCAAGATTGTCCCAGGCAAGAACCTAGGTCAGCAGTACAATAATGGGACTCCAAGAAGAGTGAGTCATTAACATGGTTAGCTTGCTCTGTCTGAGGTGTTATCAGGGTGCTGTAATTTAAATCTGTGTCAAGGTTTTGTGTTTTTCTCACTCTGATCCCACCATAAAGACAGCAGGCTGGGAGTACACGAGAAATTGCTAGGGGACACAGCCAGAGCAGCAGCTCCTAGCTGGCCAGAGGGATATGAAGGTATGCTAAGAAATAAAAGCTCAGGTAAAAGTGGAGGGGGGGGGGGGATGTTTGTGATTACAGTGTTTTCTCAAGAACTTCTGTGTGTACTGAAGCCAAGCGCTGCAGCAAGTCGCTAAACTTCTGCCTGCCAACGGGAAGTAGCAAATTAATTCCTTATTTTGTTCGCTTGTGTGAGAAACTTTTCTTCACCTATTATACTGCCTTAACCTTGGCCCATGGGTCTTCAGCTTTTGCTCTTCCATTTCTCTCTTCCATCTCTCTGGGGGCAGCTGTCTGAGCAAGTCACCAGGTGAGGGCTTAGCTGTTGGTTGGGCTCAACCGCCCACACACAGATAGTGTGGTTTTACCTAGGGAGAGAGAATGAAAACATTTTTGAAATTATTTGCTCCAGGAATTACATGCTCCACGACACAATCCATCAGCAAATTGAAAATCACTAAGAAGATGTCTAAACAATTAATTTGTAATAGTATTTCATAAAACTCATAATGCATGGTTGTAATGAATTTGTGAGAGGTTTTTCTTCTTGGAGAAGAGACCTCTCAAGTACCTGCAAGGAGTGGGTTCATTTTACTCTCAGTTTTAACACTCTTAACATACATATAACATTGAGCAATAGCTGTGGAAATACAGACGTGTCAGTAAAAGATTTTTGGTTAAGGAGAAGGTGCACATCCCCAGAGAACAAATTCTGCCACGTGATACTCGTCACAGCCTTGTATTTATATGCATTGCTGCTTTTTCTCCAGCAGCTCTCCAGATTAATAATGCAGATTCATATTCAAGAAGAAAATGGGGAAGACAAATTCTACTATTGTTAATCATTGAAAATCTGGTTTTTTTCTTACTAGAATGAAGATGAAGAAGAGCATAAACAACATTGAATTACATCCAAAATATATTAACACATGGTAATTCTTAAAAAAAAATGAGAGGAATTGAAAACATCTTTGTGTGGCAGCATTCTGCAACACAGCCATATGGCAGATTGATGGTGTTCTCATTCCTTGTACTTAGACAGTTCACAGACATAAACCCATTATTTCTGGAAAAGTGTTTGGACAGGTCTCTGTTGTACAGATTTTGGCTATCTTCTATGAGCTGTCTCAAACTGACAGAATTCTGAGGAACAATATTCAATGAATTATACTGTTGTGCTTCACTCTTCCAGTCTTAGGAAAAACACTTCCAGCCTGGCTATAGAAAGATTGTTCTATAGAAAGAACAGGAGGCTACATGAGATTATGAAGTGATATATTTTGAATATCTTAATTTCTCTAGATCAAATCTCTTAATTTTGAAATTCAACACCTTGCATTCACAAGTGTACATTAGGAAAACATTGCTATTAAAAACAAAAACAAAAACAAAAAAAAACCCAAAACCAAAACAAACAAACCCCGACCCCCAAGATTAAAAATTAGATGCTAGAAATTTAAAGCTATTTAAGAAATGTGTGAGTTAAAATGATTTGGTTTTCAAATTAAATTTGACAGGTAATTATTTTCTAAGAATGATAGCCACTATAATTATTTATATTATTTTGGAAAAGAAAAGAAAAAAGAAAAAAAAACAAACAAACCTGGAAGATAATGAGGTATTTCATTTTAAAGAAGACACTGAATATGAATTGAGTGCTATAATCACCAAAACAGCCGGGGGAAGTTTTATATTTGAATTTACTTAAGGAATGTAGGTGGCTTTGCAGCAGTTGTGACTATGGACCAATGTGTCAACATTACTGTTGAGATACATTAATAATCAGCATTTCACATCAATGTATTGTCTCAACAGTTAATAGTTTAATAGGCAACTTATTCTCAAGAGTAAGTAAGAGTAAGCCTGATTCCATGTATCATATATATTTCTGTTATCATCATTGACACAAATTAATTTAGTTGAACAACTCAAATATACTATTGCAGAACATCTTTTACATCTGGCTGTATCAAGCAAACCCATGGCAGGAATTAGATATATACATGAAATATACATTTCCTTATGGCACTTAAGAAGGAGCTGAAACATTTCAAGGATGTGTAAAATAATGCCTGCAATAAACTCTACCACTGAATCTGCAATGCACAGAAAAACCCCTATGTATCAAAAAATTGATGTAAAAAGACCATAAATGCCACACAGGGCTATTAAATCCTCAGGGTGAAAATCATTGACAGTATATACTATGAAAATCCAAGAGGTTTTTACAGTATATTCAGTAAAACCAAAATCCTGCAGCTCTTACTGTGACAGAACTAATATTGCCCTCTAAATGTGTCTTTTAAAACACATTTTGACTAAGAATTTAGAAGATTTTTTTAACATTCATTCAGATTAATAAACAGGATCTAGTAAAGAGTTTTATTTAAATAAAGTACTAAAGTATTTAAGTAAAGCACATTATTTAAATGCTGACAAATTTGTGAATATTTTGACTTTTTTTCAAAAAATGCAATATTACAGTATAATACTGTTCACAATTATAAGTACATAATATATTTATTGTGTATTATATTCAATAAAATTATAAAACATATACTTATCAATTTTTCTATAATAATAAATAATTGTGATGTGCATAAATATAAGTAAAGATTTTACATAAAGCAAATAATTCTTACTTACTTACACTTCAGTATTCCACAGGAAGTTTTCGCTGTATGGAAATATATTCTTTTAGTTTACATTTTTCATGATTTACAATACTGTGTTCTTATTCAAGCAGTCCTTTAGTCCTCTAGGATCGCTTTCCTCTTCTAGGACCCTTTTCTCCATTCAAAATGTAAACCCAAATGTAAGACCAGGACCAAATCCTCCTTTTACAGCTACTATGTCTCATTGCAAAAAAACTGCAGGAAATTTAGGTGAGGTTGGTGTTTCCTAAATCTGCCCTGACTGCCAGAGAAATTTGTTTTGATGACTTTTGTAGAGCAAGTTACTAACAAAGGAGGCATCACTGCTCTGATGAAAATTCTCATTTAACGAAAAAAAATGCAAAACAAAAAAATAAGCAAAATTCTAACAACTTAAAATCCTTCCATTTCAAGTACGTTTTTTAAATTCAGTCAATAAACTTTTGCTAACTTTAAAGATGTTTTTCTTCCTTCCTTTTCAGTGATGCTTTTTTCTTTGCCTGGTTAAAAAGTGGGTGCTCCATTTCCTCCTCAGCTTCATGTATTTTAGAAAAAAAAAAACAAGCTAACCCCAAAGCAAGGAGTGTTCCTGGTTCTGTGAAAACAGAGTTCAGTGGAATTATAGCTGAAAAGGTCTAATTGGGAGTGGCCTCCTCAGCCAAGACTACAGAATATTTAGCTGTTAACTTCATCTAAGTCAAAGATAGTGCTGTTCAGAGGTTTCAAATAGTCTCAAAACACAGCAAAACTCTCAATTTTAAAACATTAAGCCTGATTCTCAGCCCTACTCAACTCCTGCCCAAGTATCACTCCAGTGACAAAGCTAGGGTACACAAATGCACTACTACATATAACACCGGGCAACTGGCATTTATGGTATCACAGCACTTGTATTTCTCATGTTGGTTTTCCATTAACCTGACAATCTTAACGTCTTGTTTTGCACAATGTAAACATATTTTTATTGAGTAACAAATTTTAAAATAGCTGTTATCCAGCCAGGAATATTGGTGATATTGGAGTCCACATAGATGTGAAATAATGTGCATGATCTGTGGATCATCCTCCAGAAGTCTGTTCCGTACTCAGATAAAACTAAGGAAAAACAATATCAGAATTATTAACAAAAGCCCTGGAACAAGTAGGAAACTTCATTGCACTGCATTATAAAGCCAAAACTTTAATAATACAATTTTTCTGATCATCCCAATTTAAATGTATTTAGTTGGATTAAAAAAGTCTCAGAGTAAATAAATCAGATGGGCAGTGTTCCAGAATCCACAAATATTGTGATTTCTCTGTGGTTCTTTGCAATAAAGTCATTCCTCCCATTGTGACTGCCTTTATGTCACTTCTAATTTCAATCTTCATTTAAAATATGAATGGTATCCATCCTGATCTCCCTCCCTCCATTTTTGGATATTGGTCTCTGTATAGAGAAACACTAAGCAGCCTGGAAACTCTTTAGCTTGAAAAGGTACGACTAAGGGGAGCTATGAGAAGGGCCTGTAGAATCATGATTGGCATGGTACAGATTATGAATAAGGGATGATTTTTCAGTATTTGTCATAAAAAAGAAAGGGACAAGAGAATACTTAGTCATAGGAATAGTCAAAATATTTTAAATAATGCAAGATTAAATTATGGACCCTGCTGCCAGAGTATTGCAATGTTTAAGGTTGATATATTAGAAAAGAAAATTGATAGAAAAGAGTTATATTAATGTTGGTTAAATATGGTTATCTGAACTCAATCTCCCAGGGATATGTTGAACAAAATCCTGTTCTAATGCTACATTCAGAGATGCCTAAATATGATCTCTACTGTAGACTATTTATTAACAGTGTGTTTCCCAAGGGTGTTTTAGCTAAATGTAGTACAGAATAAAGTAAATTTCAAAGGAACCAGCCCACCAGAAGCTTCAATATAATTTGTATATACAAAACAACATACCTGATTATTTTCAAAGAATTATAATATGTCTAGTTTTTAAATAAAAGACTCCATTTTAGTTTAGTTTTGCTTTCTTTAAAAAGATTCTCTTGTTTTAATTTTTTTTTTTTTTGGTAGAATACACTGCCTTCCTTCCCTTTGTACAGTTTTGCCTGTAATGCATTTTAAGTTTGCTGCCTTTCCTATTAACAGCAATGAATATTTTCTGTTACATTCAATGGTTTTGTATCAAGAGCTAAGAGTGTAAGAATTTTTTTTTAATTATTTATTTTGTTTTCAGAATTCCAGAATCATGAAATGATCTTTCAGTTCTTATCTGCTACTACTGATAATTATGGGTTATTCATCAATCAATGAATAAATCATGTCTCTAGAAGCAGAAAAAGTAATATGTGGTACTTGGCATTCACCTAAGGTAGAAACAGATATAGTCATACATTCGGTACGTAAACTAAATAGAAAATATATGCAAACATTAATTTAAGGACCCTGGCTAATGTTTATTCAAGCTGTAAAAATATTTGTCATTGAGAAACAATACAAAAATAAAGAGAAGGAAAAAATGTTTAAATATTAATTACATGCTGAATGGAATGTAGAGAGGTGGAAACTGGTTGCTTAGTAAATCATACATTAATTTTCCAGAAAGGCTTTATACATACCAATGAAATAGTAATAGCCATGACGAAGGTAGGTATTTTAGAGATTATTTTTTCACTCTCACCTCACAGTAGTAGTAACAACCTTCAGGCATTTCTAAGATGCTTATCATCCTGATATGCATGTACTTGTTATCCGACCTTGTCATAAAGCATTTACAAGTGTGTAGAAAAGAATAAAATCATCAGAACAGTTTCCTGATAATAAGGACTAGCTGCATTTATTTCCCTCTTTGTGATCAGTGAGCCCCAGGAAACACCTTGTTACTCAATTGTTATTGTTTAATTTGCAAATGAATTTACTCTATCCTGCCTCCCACCAAGACCCTGATGTATTAGAGGGGCAGACATTGGATCAAGTGGCTGCATTTAATTTTAATAGAGACATAAGAAAGATCCTGGATTTGTCCCTGGACAATTAATCTCAGATCATGATCCACCCTCTCTACCAGACTGACTAACACATCCTGACCTGGTCCTGAATCTTATACAGCTTGTAGGTACAGCACTCTTCCTCCCTATCTCAGTTATCCCACTTGTTCAACAGATATTTGTTGTCTGAAGTATAGAGTAGGCCCATGTGTTACAACTGCACATGATATAATACAGTGAATCTAGCAGAAAAAAAAATTCCCTTCTGTATGTTTCTGGTATGTTTCTGTTCATCTGGTGTTTTGTATGTCCACAGAGGTGCCAAGCAGGCAGCAATGCCATGCCAGTGCTTGGGATCCATGAATACACATGTTCTTGTGAACCCGGGGAGCATGGTGTGTGTGCTGCACTTGTGACCTTCTGCTTCTGTCAGCCCAAGAGGAGGAGGGGACGTGTCCCTGTGTGCCTGTGTCTGGGGTGAGTCCTGAATGTGGGGGCAGAGCCTTTCCTGTGACTCTCCTGTGGCTTTGTCTTTGGCCCTCTGTGTCCTCTATGTGCGTGTGAGATACACCTTCAGCATCGCTGCTGGCTGACCTTGCAAGCAGGAAAGTATCAGCTTCCATTGGCCTTGGATGCAGACCTAAGGGTCTCAGGGCTGGACACAGAGCAGGAGAAACCCCAAGAACCAGAGCTACTGGAGGAAGCAGATGCTTCTAGCACCTATTAACACTTACAAATCGAAAAATACACCATTTATATGTATTTTTACCTTATCCTGGATTGACGCACACTGTGTGTTAATGTAATTTTTTGTTAAATTTGTTATATGTTTGCTGATTGCATCCAGAAGTTGCAGGATATGTATACCACATATTGAAAACTTCAGAAAACATTCTATGCAAAACTAGATTAAATATTTAATAAAAATTATGTGCAATTACACATTGCAAACCAAAAGATCTTTTTTCTACATTGTACTTAATGGAAAATTCCATTTGAACTGATCAGAGGATTTTTATTACACAATAACTTGATGAGAAAAGGCAATGTTATCTGTCTTACAGAGTTAAAAGAAAGATTATAAATAATGACTTTCATCTCCTTTCTAAGCTACTGTTAACAATTTCAATGTTAATATTCCTTTTCTCTTGTTTTATGTTCATCTGAAATATACTCTTATCATTCCACAGTCAAAAACAGATAGCTTGGTCTGTTTGTTAACTGGAATCAAATTATTTTTTTTTTATAAAGCAAATCTGTAGTATTGATATTCATCTTCACAAGGCTTTTTTAATTCTTTGTGAGACTTTGCTATATACCAATCAGTTTCCCTACCAGTTAACTATTTATTGCTACAAGTCAAAAATTTTAGAAAACAGATTTGACTACTTTACTGCAGTAGGCTAATTGAGTTATATGAGGTCCAATCTAAGGAGAGTAAAATAATTTAGCTCTTTCTCTTCTGTCTGTATAAGCAATTGATACAGACACTTTTATATTGATAAAAATTGACATATTGCTCTTTCAAAACTCAAATGATTTAACACACGACAAGCAGTGTGTAATTTTCATTATCTGAAAATGCTATTTCTAAGTATAGAGTGACATTTTGCATAAATAAACTTAAAATTAAATTCTAGTAATGTACCCACCCTGAAATTACCTTAGCTAGTTTCAGAGGTAAATCTCATATGCTGCTTGTGAAGAAAATAGCATTTTACTTTCTGAGGTGGAAAACATTTGCCAGACACTGGTGTTGAATTCACACTATCACAGGAAGCAGAACCAAAGACAATTCCTGATTTGTACATGAAGGACAGTGTCCTTCTGCACCTGCACTGGTTATCATGAATTGTATCTTTCCCAAGAGGAACCTTCTTGACACATACTCATACTATTAAAATGCCGTTTGCAAAGGGCATATTTCTCTGCCAACATAACATTTGCATCCTTCACCTTCCTAAATTCTTACCCAGCTCTTTACCCAGATAAACTTCATCTAATGTAATTGATTTTATGTTACGAGCACATCCATGAATGGACTTATATAAATAACCTTAAGATAAATATAATAACTAGTGAATTAATTTTTCAGTTTTGATTTGTAACTTGAAAAGCTGTCTATACCTACTCAGAAAGATGTAGAGTTATGTTTTGTGGTGCCTGTATGATTGGTTTTACCTGAATCTAAAATATTTTTCTTTTTTTCCCTTTATTGGGTGAAATTTGTTTCACCTTTTAAGGGAGAATTAAGCAATGAATCTTAGGGAAGCATTTCAATTCTCTTTATCGTCAGTGGAGGGATACTGGCAAGCAGGAGTGGCAATTAATCATACCCATATATATATTTTTTTCTTTGAGAAATGATCCACTTGGAATTATATACTATTTATTATGTTACAATCACTCGTACACAGGTTCTGATCCAGGCACTGGTGTTTACCTCATTACAAATGGGGCATGGTAAAATGTATAGGGTTGTTTGGCCATCAGTGAAAGAGAAACTGGTTACCTCAAGATGCTCTGCTGTGTGTGTTGTACCCCTGCTGGCAGCGCCAAATCCTTTACAACACACCAGAATTACCCGTTACTCATACCAAATCCTTTATAACACATCAGAATTATCCATTATTCTCATGTAGTTTGTTAGGCACAGAACTGAAAAAAAAAACAAAAAAAAAAAAAAAAACAAAAAAAAAAAAAAAAAAAAAAAAACAAAAACAAAACAAAAAAAAAAAACCCAAACCAAACCAAACCAAACCAAAAAAAAAAAAAAACAAAAACAAAACAAAACAAAAAAAAAACAACCACCCAAAGATTCAGTCCTGAAGAACTGTGAAAACTCGAGGAAAAATAAAGAAAATTAGGCTTTTGTTTAGAATGTTTTTCTCTTCTGTACTCTGAAAATTAATAGAGTCATTTTACAGTTCTCTTGCATGTGGGAAAATGCAATAACTGTTGTGAGTGGTCACTGCTCATTTTGGTGTTCAAATCAGTATCTGTCTGAAAATATTTCAATGTATTGTAAATCATTTTTTCAAGCACTAATTTCCTTTGGAAAAGAATCAACGAATATGTTATTCAGGACACACCTGGAGGGCAATTTGCTTGACTCAAGTTTTGTGAAACGGAAATGACACAACGTTAATTTGCTTTTAAACTCCTTGCCATGTATAGGAATTAAATAAGCAACTGGATGAGACCAAACTGAATGCATTGAGATATCAGCCATGCAGTCCATTTGTTTTGCCTGATGGTGATGGAAAAGTCTTTTATATCAGCAGTTAACATGTTCATATTTTCCACACGGGTTCTTTTCAGAAAACCCAGTGACAAATTCTTTGCAGATTTATATTTCACTCATATTTGAAGAAAATATGTCCCTGCAGTTACCTTTTAATATTTCTCATTTTTTGTCTCTGTATTGTAAAAGTTTTTACCACTTTACATCTTGACTTTTGCTATATGAGGTATTGGAGGAATATGCAGCTCTATAGATTTCTATAGGTATGTTTGCAAATAAAGCCTATAGGAACACTCAGGCTCAGGATCTGATTAATTTATATGCTTACAAACATATATATTCAAATATTAATATGCAATTTATACTATTAATTTATTAATTGATCAATTAATACATTGCAGCTGTTTGCATAAATAGGATCTCAGTCGCTATCGTCAGTAATGTTAGCAACAGCTGTAATCATAACATTTAATTTACCTTTTGGTTCAGCTTACCTCAATTGATTCAGGTGTTTGGAACAACCTCTGAAATTCCATCTTTTATCATAGGAGATTTCAGTGCAAAAGTTAGTAGTTAAATTTAACTAGGATGCTCCTATACCAGATTATCTTTCATTAAGCAGTAGCTTAATGCTAAAAGATTTTGGCTACTACCAGCAGCAGATACAGGCCAAGAACTCCTCCCACACAACCTGGTGTCTGGAGACTTTTAGGCTCTGGTCAGACCGGGGGATGTGGCTGCTGTTATCACTTCAACCAGTGGTGAGTTTCACCCAAACATACAGAGGATGCAAACACAGATGGTCACACAGAGAGCCACAGATGAGGCACAGCCCCCAGCAGCCCCCACATTCAGGACTCACCCCAGACACAGGCACACAGGGACATGTCCCCTCCTCCCCTTGGGCTAGCAGAGGCAGAAGGTCACAAGTGCAGCACTCACCCCACACTCCTCGGGTTCACAAGTACAAACACCCTGGCACCAGCATAGCCACTCTGCCTGGCCAACAGCCCTGTCGAGATCCTGGCCCTCCTTACTCACCCCATGGGTCCCTGACTCACGGGCTGGTCTTGCTGGGTGCTCACTACACACGCACAGAACCCACACACTTGTCACCCAGGCACCCTGGCTGTGGGTCCTCCTGAATTCCTGCAGAGGCTCTCCACTTGCCTGATAGCCCTGCTCACACCCGAGGCCCCTACTCCCCAGCTGGTCTCAGCTTGGACTTTGCCAAGTAACTCCACACTCCCATCCCACACAGAACCAGCCCGGGGGCAGGGATAGACACTTGCTCCCAGAAATTGGCACCTGGCACACATGCTGTAACTCATAGTCCTAATCCAGCTGCTGCTGCTAAGCCCCTCACCCTCCCCACTCATACCCACCTCAGTAGCTGGTTTTGGGACACACACCACACCCACCTCAGCAGCTGGAGGTTAATGACTGACTCCAACATCCACTATCAGACCAGGGTATCTGTCTGCAGAGGTTAGCACCTAGCCACCTCTTATCAGTCCCCCCAGCACCTGGCACTGACACACATGAAATAGGAAGTGAGATTGTTCAGAGAATTCGTTAAAAGAATATTTAATAAGAGAAAAAGACAGACCGAAGTGTTCAGGTACAGGGTTCTGCTGCAAAAGCATATTTACCAGCCCTGTCTAACACCTGACCTGCTCCTTCTACACTGCTTTCCTCATATCATTTCTCCTCAATCTTCTCCCTGCAAACTTTCTTTAATAAATTTTGCATGGTTCCACAATCTATATCTATGATATCCCAGTTGCTCATATTCCTCTTCTTTCTCCCCTCTGTACCAGTTACTATGGTCAGATTGGCATCATCCAAAGCGGTGCCATTAGTTACTTAATGACTTTTCAATTAATGATGGGAAATCTTGGGGGACTTTGCCTCCATTAGCCCTTGTCTACTCTTTGTCTGTCACTGTGTGTTGTTTATCAATTCCTCCACTATTTATTATCCCCCTTTGAATGGAAAATGTCCTATATCAGATAACCCGAATGAAGCTGAGGTTCACACATTACATACACCCTTACAGTATGAATTAAATATTTTATTCAAGGCAGGAAAAATCTATCCCTAAACATAGAAAAAGAATCCAATATCATCAAGCACATATGTATTTCTGAAATATTTTGTCACACATATCATGGGGCGATATATTTCCCATTGCCCAGACCAGTAGTTACATGCTGCTTCTGTCAGTAAAAACTCTGCTTATACAACTTGAGAAAATGTTATAGAATACATCCTAAAGCAGAAAATGATAAGTCAATGTACTTCACCTACTGTCTCATATAAGGTCACTTTGACTTTCTCATTATAGCAGGTTGGTGGTTAACTTAATGGCTCTGAAAATAAGTAACTTTATTACAGCTGCAGTATAAGACCTGTCAGGTTAAATTTGTAATTATATTATGTCAAAAACATTTAGGAAATAATTATTAAATATATATATTTATATACTAGAAACATACTATTATGTTATATTTCTTACTATTACATGTTTTACTGAGCTTTGTGATTGAAAATTTCTAACTTGAAGAAAATGTGTAGAAGTAGTCCTGGTTACACAGTGTACCAGCCTTTAGTAGGACAATGTAAACTGCTGTTACATAATGCAATTTAACATTTGTCATAGTGCTGTATCACTAAAAAGTAACCTAAGTGTAATGTAGTGTAATGTTATCACCAATCTGTAGGCAAAAACAGGCTGCAAATTATCACACACGCCCTAGCCCTGACAGAAGATAAACCACTTAAAATTATACACGACATCTTCCAGTTGATCCCCATTGAATAATCCTGGCTACACCCTCTGCATATTAAAAAAAACAACAACAAAAAAACCAAAAACAAATCAAAACAAACAAACAAAAACAAACAAAAACCAACCAACAAACAAACAAACAAAACTGCTCAAGAGGTTTATTAAATAGCATTCAGCTTTATGTAGATTTACCGTTACTCACGCAAAACTAAGAATTTAACAGCACACCAGTATGCTTGGTTTCTCCGAAGCAGATATATTTAACATGACAGTGGGTCTAACACCTGGTTAATGTGGTGTCTTAAGATATCTGACCAGCTCTTATTTGAACAGTCATTGGTTCAGTACTTTATTTTTAATTCTCACTTTTATTTAGATACTTGTGTTCATTATAAAAGATCTGAAGTCATTAAGACAAGCTTTTACCTTAACACTTCTGATTCTATTGCATCCTATATTGCCACTACTGAAAATAAATATTATGGTTTTCTAACACAGGACTTACAGTACTGGGAAATTTTATGGACAGCGGGGAAATAATTTATTTCATAAATATGAGACAAGTTCATGGAGGCAGGAATATTTCATTCACATATTGTAATGTTATATTAGATTATAGAAGTAAATTCAGATAGATTTCCCATGCGAAGGTATGAGAATGCAAATCAATGTATCATGATATTGGGAAAAATGAATTCCAGTCTACTAGCTAAGTACCTGCACAGCAGTTAAATAAGACAAAAGACCAACTGTAATAAAATATATGCATATCATAAATACATGTTAATTTGAGATAATAATAAATAATTACTTTGTTACACAGCTACATTCAGTAGTATGGCAAGATGGAGAGTGCTATGGTTCATTGTTAGATGAAACTACAGTCAGGGCCAACACTGCTTATGTCTTCCTAGAACAAGACATACATTTGTAAACATCTTAGCTTTGAACAAAGTCAAAGTAGTGAATGTAAGAAAACAAAGTTATTTCCATTGAATATCGTGGAAAGTAATCTGGAAAACACCAATCTGGAAATGGATCTGTCCCAGGAAAAAAAGATATAATATATCATGTATGATATTTGTGAGTCAAATATTTAAATGTATGTGAACAAATATACATGTATGTTCATATGAGTATCACATATGTAATACGTATACAGAAATAAAATCATACATAATTTGTGTTTTGGAGTATAATGAAAAGTTAGATGGTAGAGATATAGACACATACATACATAGGCACATAGGTGGATAGATACATAGCTAGATATAAAGATAGAGGTATTTACAGGTATATGGTTCAGTAATTGATAGAATCTCAACTGGAGATCCAAAGATGTGAATTTCAACATTATTCAGGTCTTGAAAGAAAGACTATGTTTCTTACAGCATGCACCATTGTAATGAGAGGAAATTATGCCTAGAGAATACTTGCCATGTTATTGCATTTTGAATCTCTGGTTACTCAGCATGCTACTTATCCTGCTCAGTAACTGTAATCTTAAACAAGAGGAGACTTTTAGGTTTGTAACAGAAAAAGAAATTAAAGTAAGAATATATATGGCTAGAAGGAGAGCAAGAGAGAAAAAAGAAAGCCCACTGTTTTAGCAGTTGTGAAATGAAACAGATAGAATAGCCACAATTCCTGAGCAAGTACTACATAGAGAACAGGTAGATTATTAGAAGAGTAAGCCTAAGTTCTCTATTGTAAAGGGAACAATTTCCTGACAGCTTATATCTGAACTGGCATTCCTCTCGAGGATTAGTGGCACATCATTTTCTCTTTCTGTTCAGTCTAGCTGTCTCATATACTGAACATAAACATAGACAAAATTTTTATTATTCTCTCTACATCCAGTCTGTCAGCCTGCTGTGAGTAAGAACAGTAACATCCTGAGAAGAAATGTACTTCTTGCATGACCACAGTAATATTACCTGTAATTTACTTTTAACTTCTTTTTCTTGCTTTAAAAAACTTAATTTCTAATACAACTTGACAATGTCATTTAATTAGCAGGTTTTCCTGCTGGTAAAAACAAGGCAAGTTCCTGCTGAGTCTTATACACACCCATTTAGGTTAAAGTTAAAGAAGCACAACTATATAAGCAGCATTAACTTCTGTTTAGGTTTCCCATAGCAGGAAGCCAATTAAAAACACTTACTACAACCAGAGGAAAACCGAACTGGGAAAAAAAAATGAAATATTACTCATCCATCAAAAAACAGGTGCAGTTACAACAGAAAAGTAGATTTTCTGTTAACAGGTTTTGAAGGTTTGGTAAAGAGTTGAGTAGGTGACTGAATTGTCACCTTTTTTACTTATCCAGTTTAAACAGGTAATCGGATGGGCAGTTTGTCTGTTTTTCTTTTTTAATTTTCCAATGTTAAGGTTAAAGGAAAAAAAAAATAACCACAAACACCTCTTTTGCTACTTATCCTCATGGTAACCCTGACTAGTGTTCACCCTGAACCCCAAACAACCTTTTTTTAAACCCATTTTATGCTTTGCTTCATTCCTCATTTACATTTAAGAGGAAAGAAGAGGGAAGAATAAAGGAGGAAAACTTCAGATGTAATATTTCCCCTAAATGTATTGCAAACAGAGCTGGCTCAAATCACTTGCTCTTTGGACCTCAGGAAGAACATGCAAGTATCAGAGATAGTGCAGCAGTGTCTTGTGATGTCTGCAAAATGCTCAGCAGTTTGGGTTCTGGGTCTGGTTTCTCTGGGAACTGTAGCCTTGGTCTGATTACCTCACCCTGGGTGTCAAGATGTGTTTAAGCAGCCCTGCAGTGCCTGGCTTTTCTCCTGTGGATATCCTGTCATATCAGCCAGCTTTGGGATATCTTATGTGACAAAAGTTCCTCAGATTTCACCAGCTGTTTTTTCATATAAGTAAATTATCTAAACTTTGTATTTTTATCTCATTATCTATATTAGACTTTTCTTTTTTCCATACTTTACCTGCTTAAATATATATAAAATAATATCTGTGTTACTATTTGAGTTTTACCCAGCCTAATCAACCATGTGCTCTAATCCATATAATTGTTTTAAGTTACTTATGGCAGCTCCATTTGCTAATATGAAGGAAAATTGGAAGAAAAAAAAAAATCTCAATACCCCTCCTGTTCCAATTATTTTCTAAAAGAAGACAAAAATCTCAGTGAAAGTTTCATGTTTCAAGGTGCCCAGAGAGACAAAACAAGTGGTGGGGCAAGGCTAGAGTCAAATCAGCTATTTTGACCCTATCAGATGTTTTAAAGATCCTCAGAACTTGCTGGAGCTGGGCAGCTGAGCATTTTGACTTCTGTCAGGAAGAAGAAAGAGGCAAAACAGTAAAAAAACCCTAAATGACACCAAGGGACTGAAACTAGATCTAAGGTAAATAAAAGAACAAAACATTAGTGACAGGTATTCCTGTTGCAGTACAGATAACTGTGGAAAATAGTAGAAAAACACACAAAATGAATGAACTTAAGTCTTACATCGCTGAAAATAGTCAGTAATACAGCTACCAAGGTATAGGGAAAACATAAATGTATCACTAAAAATGCCAGATTATCCTTTAAATAAGAAAAAGGAAAAATTATAGTGTTTTCCTGTATCAATGTTTTATGTATTGTCACTGAATGTGAAATGACATATTTAGTTTGCTTTGAAAAACAAAGAGATACCTTATTTTAAATAACTAAAAGGAACCAAAGCCTCAAAATTAGTGAATTTCCCTTTAATGGAATCCTAGAATGGTTTGGGTTGGAAGGGACCTTAAAGACTGTCTATTTTCCAAGCCCCTGCCATTCACCAGCACACCTCCCACTAGACCCAGTTTCTCAGAGCCCCATCCAGCCTGGCCTTGAACACTGCCAGGGATGGGCCACCCACAGCTTCTCTAGGCAGCCTGTTCCAGTGACTCACCACTCTCACAGAAAAGAATTCCTTCCTAACATCTAAACCAAAGCTACTTTGTTTCAATTTAAATTTGTGGGGATGAGTAAGGCGGTAGACGTTTTTTATTTCAAAGAAAAGATGTTTTGTGCTGTTACAGCTTATGAAAAGGAGAAGAGGAGGAGGAGGAGAAGAAGAAGTAGAAGAAGAAGAAGAGGAAGAAGAAGATAATACTAAAAAAAAAGGCAAATAATTTATATTTCTACTAAATAGCTTTGGAAATCGAGGAACAAAAATAATCCTTCTATGTCATATTCCAAGTTTCCAACAACTCTTAAATAATACTTCCACACTATTTTCTGATACATTTACTATTTTCCTTACAAAAGAGTCATTTGAGAATATCTATTTAAAAACTTAATAAACTTCGTATATATCACACCTATTTCTTCCCTTATCCACTATACTAGTTACACTTGAAAAGATGGCAAGCTAGTTTTACACAAGCTTTTCTTCAGAAATCCACATCAGATGGTTTTGTATAATTTATAGATGCTATATAGATGTTTACAACAATTTCTTGCTTAATAATTTCCTGTACTATTCTTTTGGAAATCAGAGTTCGACTCTTTGTTTTACACCCTTTTAAGTCTTTTCTGCTGCTCTTTCCATAGATAGATACTGTGTTTGCTTTTTATTCTTCTGTGACTTCTTCAATCCTCAACACTTTCCTTATCATCAGATGTAGGAATAGGGTAAAAAGCTAGCCTGTTGTTTATTCTAAGTGCAGCTAATAAGCAATTTGTGAGTTCACATATGAAGCTGTTTTGAGAATGAGAAGTTCCTTTAACACAACAATCTACCTGAGGGTGAAAAATAAGTGCACAAGGGATTTCTCCCATGAGAATCAGTGAAGAAAATAAGTAAGCAATCCGAGGACAGATAGATTTGATGGACAAGTAAAATACCTTTTACTAACCAATAGAATAATTAACAAGAGAGCTACTAACAAATTAGCAGGTGCCCTCAAGGTTTGTAAGAACTGTATAAAAGACAGCATGCTGCCATAATAAAGAGCCCTCTGAAGATTTTGCCGCGTCACTCCATGAGTCGTGTCTGCCCTAACAACGACCACCAGATACTGCTTCTACTTTTTTTCTTAAATACCTTTGGGAATATTTCTCCCAACTTATACAGTAAATTTCTAATGCTTGATTAGATAATATTTTTCCTGTCAGAGAATTCCTTCCTTGAGTCTCTGTTGACTTATGCACACACTCTATACTGGCTTTCCTTTTTAAGGCTTTGCAAATATAATTATTTAATTATCTATCATAACTACCATTTTTAGGTTAAGAAAATGTAGAGCTTCCATATGAAAATTATTTTATAATTTTGATTATGTTGTCAATATATTTATAGAACCATTATGTTTTCAATTATGCTGTGTTCTGGTTTGGTTCGAAACCAGGCAGAAACACCAAATCAATGTAGTGGTTTCACATTTGCCTGTCTTTATTTCTGTTGGCCAAATTTAGTGTAGTGGTTTGAGTATCTGCTTTCTTTTCTCTCTATGAGATAGGATTATGAGAAAAAGTCAAAACAGGCCCAACTTAAAGTAAATAGATTTTATTAACACACACTAAAAGAAGAAGGAAAGAAAAAAAAAAAAAGAAACCTTTAGAACACTTATCCTGCCCCCACAAACTGTTCACTTTTTCACAAACAACATAAAGAAACAACCTGTGATTTTCAGTCAGTTTTACCATTTGAAAATAGTCTGTCATCAATTCTTTAGGAGGGGAGTCTCTCTTAGAGTCGTGGATCCCACTGATAACTTAGAACAGTTCTCTTGGGGGTTTTAACTGTTACAAAAACAGCCACCTGGGGAAACCTGCTTCTATGACCCCTCCCATTAGCAGTTTCCCCAGCTGCTTATGGATGATGGGTTTTAGACTTTTGCATATTAGGGTGTCACCTTTTAAAGATTAATAACTCTAAAGAAGAGAGGATTCTTCATCTCAAAGAACAGAGATATCTTCTCACTTCTTCATTGGCACAGAGGACTTCTGATCTCTTTCTCTGTTCAAGCATCTATAAGATTAATATCGCTTAGTCCATCACAAACACCTTTGCTCAAAATCCACACACAAATTTGAACAACATGTCCCCAAATGTATATCTTTCCCATGATTCGAAGGGATATTTTTAGTCCAGTCTCCGTGGCCTTAACAGAAGTTCAGCTAAGTTAGGCCACTAACTTAGTGAAATTAAGGAAATTTGGAAGAAAAAAAATCTCAATACCCCTCCCGTTCCAATTCTTTTCTAAAAGAAGACAAAAATCTCAGTGAAAGTTTCACCTTTGGACAAAGGACACCTCCTTTGTCCTAACAGTCTTTTCACTCTCTCTTCACTGACTGTCTGTGCTGTGTCTCTTTGTGGTTCAATCACTTTGTCTGTCCTCACTCCGGAAAGGGCTAGTGCTCTGGAAATTCCATCTGCTCTCAGGAAAGAGTTAAAACTTGCCCAAGTTTGCAGTGGTTATGTGACCTCTGCCCAGCAGCAGGCACAAGGATCTCAAAGCCATGCCGATGGGGGAGGCTTAGAAAGAGTAGCCAGGATCTCAATAGTTAGGTAGGCTGATGGATGCTTCCCCTTCCACCCATTGGTCTCATCTGGGGTGGCCCAGCTCAGAGCTACTGTCAGAGGCTCCAGCCTCGTCCTCCCCCTCACTAGTAGCTGGGGGGAGCGGCAGAGTGTTTTACAGCTGCTGCAGACCCCATCCGGGCCAGGAAGGGGCATATTCTCATCCTCTCCCCCAGCGCAGGAGTCACCGGTCCCGCACCTTCCCAGGAAATGCCTGGCCTGGGCAGGAGCCGGCCAGGCCTGGCCCCTGGGAGCTGGGGCCAGTTTACTTCTTCCAATGTAGGGAGAAAAGAAGTCAGCTTCCCAAGGTCCTCCTGAATTTAAGCTGTGTGTGACCCAGAGGTGTACACCTCTATTTAACTGGCTAATCTAGTTGTCAGTTTCAAAGTCAATCACTAATTGTTCTTTACCGTCCATGCTAACCTGACGCATGCTGTTTGATATTTTTAATTCATGCCTTTATCTTGATGATTTTACACACGAGGTTTCTACTAGAGTGTAAAGATCCTCTTTTTAATTTTTCTTATTTTTTGGCCTTCTGACTTAGTAAAGTTATACAACTGTTGTTTTCTTCTGTTTCTATCTTTTTCTGTCCTTTCAAAGTGCCAGGACAACCGTATCTCTATAGATTCTTTTAGGAGTTGATAGGTCTTTTTGGCACTTAAAAATAATTCCCAATGGTCATTACTTGTCAATACATTGAGTTGATTGAAATTTACATTTTGGGCTCATGAGTATGTAATTTTCTTTCCTTCTTTCTTTTAGATAATTTATTTTAATGTTTTTTAAAGGATTCTCTCTAATCTGTTTTCTGTATGAAAAGACTGAAATAACTCTCACTGTTTTTGTGAATCAAATTCAGTTTAGTCAAATCTCCATTTATACACTTCTGTTTCCCTCCAAAGAGTCTTTGACTATTTTGCTATAGACCATCTGTTTCTTCCGAGTATTTTAATAGTGGGCATCTAAGTCCTTATGATACTCCTTCCCAGAAAACGAAATCTGCTTAACTCCCTTGGTTCAGGAACAGGCCAATATGATAGCTAGAGGTAATATTCAGAACTGAAACTACTATGTAGACAGCAAATCTACATCTCTGTGATTCTTTAATGTATATATGATAAGTCAATTAATATCTACGTGTATATGTACACATTAAATACCTAGAAACTAAACAAGAGCATAGGCCACTTAGTATGGAATACTATCTGGTGTCCTGGTTTGGGGCACTGGTGGGCTGGAGTTGAGTGCCATTTTTATTTTATACCATCCAGTCATCGCTGGGGCAGGGGTGTCAGTAGGAACCTGATGCGTGCCCCGCTGTAAATTATACTTTTTTCCCAGTTCTCTCTAGCTGGAGGGTGTTGGCATAACATCTGCGGACCCATCCTCTGCACCCAGTCCTTTTTTCCCCCTGCCCCCTTCTCTGTGATTCCTTTGTGGGGCTGCTGCTGGGGAGAGGTGGTGATGCGCCTCTGGGTGTGGCGCTGAAGGGGCAGTGGCAAGGTGTGGCTGAGTGTCGCAGTCGCTGGAATGTGTGCCAGTCGACATTGACACTGCACTCGAGGTGCTTCACCAAAATTATCAGAAGGCTTCATGACCAAAATCATCAGCATGTTGTTATTCAAACAGTCTCCTATATCTTCACTCTGTAGCTTCTAAGAGCAACTCCATACAGCTCTGGCATTATCTCTCTTCTTCAGTCTCGAGTCCAGCTCCATCCTGCCCCTAGCACGGCCGCCTAACCCTGTCTATGCTAAGCACAGTATCTTACAGTGTCTTACCTTCTCTGGCCCTTGCCACGACCTCCTGTCCCTGGGTCTTCACAGCACGACGAGCAGACTTCAACTGACTCTGTACCAGTTAACTCACTACTTATCATTCCCAAGGCTGTGGGGGCAAGGTGTTTCTACTCTGAGATAATTAACACAGCTGTAACCTGTTGGATGGGAGACTACCTTCTGCAGCATGTCTTTTTGTATTACCACAGCTGAGCCCAGTGGGGCCATGGTAGTACAGGGTAGGCACCCTGGTGGGGATGTTTTCCTCCTCTCCCCAGCAAGGTGAAGTGATCAGGACCAGCAGTGCTGGTAGCAGCCGAGCCCAGGTGAGCCAAGAGGGAGCCCAGCAGAGCTGAAAGGGGCACAGCAGAGCAGTAGGAGAATTATGGCAACTTGCAGGGAGACCCCACAGGGTGAAGGAGTGTTAGAAGTGGCAGCACTGGCACCTGCTCAGAACTGAGCTCAGTGGAGAGGCAGCATGACCCTTGCTTGGATGACCTGGCTTCCAGGAGTTTGTCATTGTCCTACACTGTTTTCAGGCTGGGAGACAGGAAATGGGAGACACTGGAACTCACCCTGCCATATTGCCTTTGTTCCAAATGGCAACATGGGTAGAGCAGGGTAAAAGCCACCGTATTGCCTTTGTCATGGGAAGCCACAGGGATGCCACCTACAGATATCATCTTATTTTTGTTCATGGTGGTAAATGACTTTTTTTAGGGAAAATGCCTTCTCTTTTTGTATAATTTTACTGCTTTTATTGTGTATGTCTGTCTTGGTTTGACAAGACAGGTATCTGCCAGGGAAACTGGGGTTTCCCTTAGAATAGAGAATGCGAACCCCCCACCCCTGCCAAATTATAATTTTGCAATTAAGCGCTCTCAGGCAAAGATTTGGGAATAGGAATAACAGTTCTTTACTAGTAATATCAATAATACAAATGTGGTAGAAACACTTTGTACTTCCAGGAAATTGTTACTTCAACCCATAATCTCTGGTTTTTGTCCCTCTCTTACTGCAAGAAGCGGGGAAAGGGGAGTGGTTTATTTGGAGTTTAATAACCAGCTGGTGTTAAAACTAGTACACACAGTCTTACATTTATTTTGATTACCTTTACAAAATATTATATATAACACATGTAATCAAACTTCCCTCTTTCCCTCCCTCCCTCCCTCCTTCCCTTCCACTCTTCCTCTTTTTCTCTCTCCCAGTTTCCTCTCTTTCTTCTTTCTTTCTTTTCTTTTTTTTTTCTTTCTTTTTTTTTTCCTTTCTTTCTCTCTCTCATTCTCTGTCTCAAAGAATAATAAGGACTTTGAGCCTTTAAATATCATTCTTACAGTAAAATAGTGTAAAGGAAACAGAGGTATGTAGATATAGGTAGAAGACTATGAGGTTTTCAGTTGTCAGTAATGGAAACTTCTGTTATATGAAGAGTGCAAGCATTATATCTCAGAACTTTAGCAGCTATCACCTGATAAATCTAGCTATGGCATTTCAAGACATTGATCTCTAAGATATTACCATCTTTTTAGAACAGTTAACAGAGCAAGGACATGTACTTAATTTATTTCTGTTCCTTACTCTCAGTGAAAATATACTTTTATAGTTTACTTAATATTCCAGAATATTACAGTTCATATTTCAAACTATTATGTGCAGAGATTAATAACATCTTATGATTTTATTTTTGTATTTTTCATCTGTCAGAATTTGAAAGTCCTCTCATTAAACTTGGTGTAGTCAATAGCAACTGTAGAAAAAGGTGTGTCATCAGAAGCAATATTTAAAATTTGTTAGTTTTATTCTCTTACAATTTAGTTAAATGGTAAAGTTAAGGGTATTTTTAAAATTTTCATTGTTAATAGTTGCTTTGATTTTTCAGACTGCTCTATTGATTAGAAAACAATATAACTGCACTTAAAAATATATATAACATCTTAGAGTATAAGAATACATGGTGATCTCTTATCTAGTTAATCTAGTAATTTAGAAGTTACAAAATACTAAATTAAAACCCCAGGAAATTCTGGAACACATTTATTTTGATGCTAATTTATGTTAACATTAAAGATTATATAAAGAGTGTATTAGGGGGAGTTCTCAACAATTTTGTCTCCTCGCCTTTCCATTTCTTCTTATTCATCCTCCCATGTACCAGTTGGAAGATCATTATTGAAAGCACAGAGCATTTCAGCTTCCACCTATCACTTGTGGTATTCATTGTTAGTCCACCCCATAAAGATAGAAACCACACCTTAAAGAAAAGATTATTAACCCTCACAAATACTGCAAAGACAGTCCACATTTTGCTTTAAATAATTTTACAGTAAGCCTCCAATAAGAACTGAACTATAATAATTATTTGTCTGATCATAGCCAATTCAAATCCTAACTTGCAGAATTAAGTTTAATACCATTTTGCTAAAATGTCAAGGAAATAAATTTAGTTTGATCCTTCAGCTAATATCCAGCAACTAGTTACAACACAAGAACTTTACTGTGTCTCTGAGACTTTTGGCTTTGGTTTTATTCCTTTTAAGTTTAAAAATTCAGTATTGCTCCTAAATTGAGGAGTTTTACCATATTAGACTTTCTCTAATATCACTAGATATTACAAGATTTTAATAGAAGATTTAGACTAGACAAATTATATTGTCAACAAACTCCAGAGGATTTTATGTGACTTTAAATTTGCAGAAAACGGAAAAAAAACCATTCTCAGCATGAAGTCATCTGTGTTAAGAAATGCCAAACAATTTTAAGCAACTGAAAAACATTCTTGAGATTCTTAGCGCATAAAATTGAAATATATTAAAAAGAGCCAAGAAGTATGAAGAACTGAAATAATAAAAAGATAATCATACTCAGAAACACTGGGTAATGTTAGTGAGGGTCTGTTACCACTTTAGCAATGCGACATGAATCTTAAGGTTAATACAACTAATGTCACATATCACTATATAATCTCTGCCTGAAAATCAAAAACTACTGCTCATAAGAAGTCATAAGCATTTCAAAATTATGTTCACTTCTATTACATTTTATCCTATTAAGGTATTAAAACCAAGAATATAACAGGCAAAACCCTACTAACACAACTGTTTATGTTAATTAATGGATATTACTGCAAATAATAAAACTATATATATATTTATAAGCATAATGTAATGTTACTTGGAGAAACTTAATGTGTTCTAGCAAAGTACTTGAGAATAAATTATTTTGTAGAACCACAAAAAAAGACAATTCTCCTGTCAGTAAGAATAAAGTGTGTTAAATGTCTTATTTTCTAACAGTGACAATGTTTTATTAACATTATTCCTCATCTTTTGTTCTACTTAGTAGAGAAGACTCAAGTAAAAAAAAAAGTATTTACTACTGACATTGGAATATTGCTAAGTTACCTTTCTCTGTGTTTTACTCAGAACATCCAGATGCATTGCTCAAGGACACAGATCCCATTCCAGATAAGGCTACTGGAAATGAAAACTGGTAAGATGAAATATGTCTTACTTATATAACAAAAAAACCAACCAAACCTCTGCATTTCTCTGCAATTGAGTATTTTACTTCATTATTCAGAGTGTTTGAGAAATTGAGAGGGCTCTTTCCTCTTGGATTGCATTAAAGTGACCCAATACATTCACAGTTTTTAGTCGTCAGACTAATGAGAACTTCTTGAGATTTTAATTTTTCAGTTCTCCAATTCCCCTTATGTTCAAGGAATCATGTCATACTGATTAATATTGTGCCAGTTTCTGTTCTCATTAAAATCTGTGTCCAAAAATGAAGTATTGGAATTTTTCAATGCCTAGTCCATTATGTTAAATCAGATACTATGTTCATGTATTGCACTACTGTGACTTATTTTGAATTTTAATTGCTTAGCCAATTTTGTTTTTTTCCTCAACAGGTTACTAAGGTAATAAACAAGAATTGTCCAGCTGATGAAAATGCGTCCAGCTACCAGAGATGGTGTACACTTGTGGGTCACAGTAATTTAGTTTAAAGACTATACAAAAGTGGAAATCATATCTATTTCATATAGAAGGCTTCTAATGAGAATTGATAGCAGGACACAGTTATTTTCTTCTTAGGCAAAATTCTGAAATAACAAAGATTAGTTAAAATCTAGCAATATCATTACGGTCTTCTTCTGGAATTATGTGAGTGATTTTAGTATTTTGTTTTCTTGATCTTTAAATGAGAAAAAATGTTCCACACATAAAGAAAAGACAGACAATACTCTGAATTTAATTACTGTCCATTTCAATGAACATATCTGACAGAATTTTGAGATGAGGTGATGAACAAATATATTTCAAGGGTGAAATTTTAATAATAAAATGACACTTACAATCCTTTATGTCTACACTCAAACATTAAATCCATTTTGTACTACTCATAGCAATATTTTACAGTAAATTTACATAATCTCTTTCACGCTAACACAAAGTGGATAGCAATATTTTGTATTTATTATGAAATAAATGCAAAATAAAATTATGTTTAGGGTTAGAAGGGACCCCTGGATTTCATATCATCCAACCCCCCTGCTCAAGCAAGACTATCTAGAACTGTATGTCCAGGGCCATGTCTAAATTACTTCTAAATACGTCCAAAGTAGGGTGAATATCTCCAGAGCCCCTCTGGGCTCCCTGTGCCAATGATCAGTCACGTTCACAGAAAACATGTTGCTAATGTTCAGGCAGGACTTTCTGTCTTTCACTGTGAGCCTTCTGGTTCTGTCACTGGGTGTCATTGAAAGAAAGTTTGGCTACTTCTTTAGAACCTCTCTTCAGATATTCTCACATTGATGAAATCTCCCCAGAGCCTTCTCTTCTTCAGACTGAACTATCCCTGTCCTTGTCTCCTCCATCCATATGCTCTTTGTTGCACTCTCTCCACTATACCCATGTCTTATCCATCAGTCTTGTACTGAGAATCCCAAAACTGCACATGGGTTCTATGTGTGGCCTCACAAATGCTGATTAAAGGAGAAGAACCATCTCCTTCAATCTGCTGGCAATAATTTGCCTACTGCAGCCCAGGGATTCTTTTGGATTCTTTGGGGTAAGGGTACATTGCTGCTTCCTGTTTCCTGGTTGGTATTCCCCAACTTTTCTCCAGGGCATTTTCTGCCAAACTCTTTCTCATCTAGGCGGCCCCAAGCACATATTATTGCATCAGGTTATTCCTTGCCAGTTGTAGGACTTTGCAATTCCCCTTTTTGAGCTGCATGAACTTCCTGCTGTCTAACTTCTTCAGTCTGTTGAGGTCCTTCCAGACATAATCATGACCATTTGGCGTATTAGCCATTCCTCATAATTTTGTGTCATCAGGAAACTTGCTGAGGGGTACACTCTGCCCCATCATCTGGAACATTAATCAAAATATTAAACAGGACTTGACCCAGTACTGACCCATGGAGTATGCTGCTACTTACCAGGCTCTGACTAGACTTCATGTCCTTGATCTTAAATGAACATACTTGTTTATGAGGATCTTATAGGAGACAATGCGAAAGGCCTTCCTGAAGTCCAGGTAGACAATATTGACTGCTTTCCCTCCTCTACCAGTTATTTCATAGAGGTCTGTCCAGATAGTCAAGTATGACTTCCCCTGGTTGAATCTGTGATGACTACTCCTGACAACTAACTTGTTCTTTTTGAGCTTGTGCTCAATCTAATATGTGAAAGGTCTGTTGAAGTGAATAAAACCACTTCCATTAACTTAAAAAAGCTAATAATACCCAATCATCAAGGGAAAATTTGTCATAAAATGAAATCGTACATATATGATATCTGGGTAGCAAGCAATATCAGGGGAAGTAAACCTTCAGGTACATGAGAGATTAGGACTATCATGAGGGACAGTTAAATTTCATAGTGTTACGATCTATGATTACTTCACTGGCTGCCTCTTGTTCTTTTTACTTTCCATAGGCACCTTACAGAAGAGCAATTAGAATATTAAAATCTGGATACCATTTTTATGATAAAGACATAACTATTATGGCTGAACCTAGAATGAATGGATGGTCCTTGAAGTGGACAGCCTGGCAAAACTGCTGTCTGTTTTGCTGGGGCTGATTCACGATTCATTTAGTTACACAAGGAAAGAAGTACCCAGAGAGTATGTTTAAGTTATTTTCAATACGTCCTTAATAGTCAGGCCACATATGAAAATCATTGTGGTTGATGTAAAGGACTTTGCCAATAACGCTGTACTTCAAAGAAAGAAGCAGAATAGACCCTACACAGGCCTGTTGAACACTACAGATAAATTTCTAGACATGAAACCTGGCTGATTTCTGCAATCTAAAAGCAGTATTTTGGATCCTTCGTCTTGAAACATTACTGTATATTACACCATCCGCATGTTACAAGTTTTCATGCTACAGGATAAACTTTACCACCATCTCTCATATATTTCATGAGTCTTGGCATGTAAGGAGAGATAATGCCTTTAGGAAAACAAATAAGAAAAATAAAGAAAACAAACAAACAAACCAAACAAACAATCTTTCTCTGTACCGAGACAAGATCAAAATACTGAAAAGGCAAACACCAAACATGAATAAGAAATAGTATATGAAAAAGCCCATTTTTTCTACTCATAACATTTTGCCTAATAAGGGATATTATCTTTCTGTACAGACCTTGTTTCACATCCTTCAGCTGTCTTGCTTACAGCAGTATTAGCATTTGCATTTGAGGGAATACATCATAGCAGCTAAAATGTGAATATTTTATGGTTTCAAGCTCAGAATTCATTTTCTAAAAAAAAAAAAAAAATAAAAAGGTTCTCAGGCTTATTAACACTATCTGGATGAAAATCCCAACTCAGTTATATGATGTAAATTTTCAAAGCTAGCCATGGAAAAGACTCTTAAACTCATTGAAATTGCATATTCTACTAGTAGATGGTGGTACAAACTTCTTATATAATGGCCTCAGCTAATGAAGGATACAAGAAATAGAGTAATTAATGCAGTTCAAACTTATGTCATCAGATGAATCTTAAATCATAAAATGTTTTGGGTTGAAAGGGACCTTTGAAGGTCAGCTAATCCAACATCCCTGCCATCAGCAGGGATGTCTTCAACTAGATCAGGTTCCTCAGAACCACATCTGACATGACCTTGAATACTAACCACCCTTCTGAGCAACCTGTGCCTATGTTTCACCACTCCCACAGTAAAGATTTTTTTATTTTAATATATCTAGTTTGAATCATCACTCTCTTAGTTTAAAACCCTTGCCTCTTGTCCCATAACAACAGGCACTGCTAAAACTTTATTCTCATCTTTCTTATAGGTGTATCGATCCAATGCTAGACAGGAAATAGTGAGTCAGCATATATATAGGAGTGTATCTTTTACATATCATGTGAATAAAACAAAGGATAAGCATGAGATGTTTAATAAATTAGGGAGTATTAATTCATTTTTCTGGAGGTGTTACCAAGGTCAGAATATAACACCAATTCATCAGACAATAAAAACTTTTGAGATAAAATTTCCATAAGTTAAGTCTTTCAGGATTCCTTCAGGTTATAAAGTTACAAAAAGTAGTACAAGACAACAACTGGCCACTTAGTTCATTATGTCAAATGCAACTAATTGTTGTAGTGAGAATTTTCAAGGCACCCAAAATATGTCTTGCAGGCATCAAATGTCTTTTTTTTAAGTTTGTGTGTGTCCCTGTTGATGACAATTCATAACCCCATAAGAAAATTTTAAAAACCAACTCAAAACTTACTTTAGAGCAACCAGAATTTATCCTCAGTAGAATTAAAAGACAGTTTACAATCAAGCAACTCAGAGCCATAAGCCAACAAATGGACTCCAGAGAGCCCAAAAAGCATGGTGACCTTTGGTGCACACTCTCTAGACCAGTACGCTTTCTGAACTCAAAAAGAATATCTTATGATTTATTCAGTTCAGATAACTGTGCTAGCTGAAGGATAGCTATCATTATTTAATCAGTTCCTCTCCATATATACTCCCTGATCAGCCATTTAGGAATGATGATAGAGAAAATTTGTTGAATGTCATTATCTGCAATATAATGTGCTTCGGTTTGACTATTCCACCTGCCTAAGAACTTGTTTTATTTTCTAGGAGAGAAGCTCTTTGAACTGAGGAACAGGAGGAAGTTAGGACCAAAAGAGTTGTTTAACAAAGCATGAAAAAGGAAAATTAATTAAGAAGCGTGACAGTTAAATTCTCCATTTCACACTTTTGGTTTATGTTTAAAAGAAATATGTAAACAAGTAAAGGGTTTTAGATTTAAAAAGAGAGAGTATGCCTATACAGACAGTACTCAGCAAGCATAGAGGCTATTTCTGGATCATAAATCAATGGACTTATTATCATGGTGTTGGGGTATGTTAGCAAGCTTTGTCAGTTTAGCATGGACATGTGAATTCAGAAACAAAGAAGTCTCTTATCCTGAGTGTTTTAATAGTGATTGAGCAAATACATAATCAAGGAGGACTCAAAAATATTTGCTGCTATTACAGCATGAATGTTTATTTATTCCATTTTGATTTTGATGTCTGAAATTTATGTTTCCAAGTCTAAGGTAGCTGTGTATTTACACTTTGTAGTCATAAGAGAGCACCCTGTCACAGGTCACTTCCTCACATTAAATCTGTCTCTGGTTGGGATGAATTACCATCTCAAAGAGCTTTCTTAATTGATTATATATACAACAAATTTAACAGAAACATTTTATGCCATCCTATCTGCCTTAAAGCAGCTCTTCCTGGCTACCAGCTGCCTCTCCAGAACATGGAACTTTTGCAAACTGTGTTATATATGTCATCAAATAGCCTCCAAATCTCCCTTTTCCGACATCCTAGGGCATCTAATATCGAGAGCTGGAGGAAAGCAGGAGGTTAATTTGTACCTGAACAGCACTAAGTTTCAATACCCTATGGCTCAAAATATAGCATTGATGATGCTAGTAACAGGGCACATTTTGCACAAAGCCTCAGGACTCAGGCTTGTTGGACCTTCTCTCTCTGATCCTTTATTAATCTGCCTGCAGCTTTGTTTCACTTGGTTTAACTGTGACAGTAATTTTTCTAATTAACCAGCCAATTTAGTTTGCTTTTGAATAACTTATGAACAATGTCACCAACATTTCAGGATGAGAACTTAATGATGGCATTGAGAAAGAGTTTCTGGTATGAGAGTACCTTGTCGAGAGGCCTTGTATCTGTGGGGACACAGGACATGGGCTAGAGATGCATAACTGTGGGATGAAAAGGGATGGGATATAAGCTAACACTAAAGACCCCACAACTGTAAACCACGGGCATTTATTGTGACTTTTTCCCACTGAAGACCTATTCTTTCATTTTCTGTAACAATTGGATCTGACTGATTAATAATGATTCTTGGATTAAACCACTAAAATTTTAATTATACTAGCGACAAATTGTTGATTGTGTATATAAGGTGATTCTTCCTTGCCTATAAACAAGATTTTGATCATTAACAGGTTTCAAAGTTAAATTCTGTCGTCAGAGAACATGAGATGAGGAGCACACATGCAGTCAGTCATCAGGGCAAAAAAAGAGAGAGTTTATTTTCTTTGACCTGGATTTATAGAATTTGGACAATGACCAGGGATTGGAGGATGAAGGTTGCCACCTCTCCAACCACACTGGTCAAACTTGCAGTCCATCAACAGTCTCCTCCTTATGAGAAAATGTAAACATAAAAGAACAGTTACAATAACAATAGATTGTTTATGTGAAAATCTGTGAGAAACTCCATTACAAAAAGTGAAACATCAGAAGGCTGAAAAGAACAGGGTGACAAAATTCTTTTTCTGTGGACAATCAAGACCAGGTGCCTGACTGTAGATGGTAACCTTTGGGTAAAACAGACTGTTTCCTACTCAGCTCGATTTACAGATGTTTGCAGAGATCTATGATATGGGGCTGGCAAACATGGCAAGTGTGAATTAAATAAGTCTGCAGATTTCAGGAGCAGCAGTTGGAAGCCACAAGAATTTCTAAGAAGTCATTAATAGTTCTACAAAAATATGTTTACATGGCTGAAAACAGCCCACCTGGTATTCACTGTGACAACTAGGCTAAAAATATTTTTGTAGGGTTTAAAGATGAACAAAGCAGCACCTTGGCTTTTTCTTTTTCCACAGCATTTTCTAATACAACGAAGTTCTCAAACATTTGGAGCCAAGTCAGACTCTGTATTAAAGCATCATTTTCTACTGCTGGTCTTATATTCTTTCTTTCCTTGAAACTTTAAAAGATTGCTTCTGTAAACATCCTGTTTCAAAGTTTTTGATATCCACACTGTGTGATTAATCAATGGTTCGTTATTATTCTAATACACTCAAATATCATGGTGATAACTTCTAGATAGATACAGACTCTGAGAAAGATCATATCTGGATAACAGGAGAAGAGAAATAAACCAACACTGATACCTAACCAGTTAATCAGAGGACATTTTTTTAGAAAATGTGGCATATCAAGTGTTCTCAAGTGTACTTTACAATGTCTGCTGAAATCAGTATCACTTTGTTTATTGTAAATGTCAATTAGGTTATGTGACTTTTATGATAGTGTCATGGACACAAGTCTGTAAATTTAAACTGCCATATATATTTATTATATACAGAGAGAGACTGTATAAGTGTTAAATAAATATTAATTTGATTAACTATCATACTGTAACTATTTTACAAGGTCTGAGTGTATATATGAATGTGTTTGTGTCATTTCTTTCAATTTTTAATTTGAGATTTTCTAGAGACGGGATAACAGCTTTGCTAACTTCATTAAGATTTATTCATTTAGGTCTGTTCATCTCCATTGAAGTTCTTCCATCTTGTTACTACTTTTAAACCTTCTTGAAAACAGGATCTGGCTAGATATATGGAAAACAGTGCAAACGTATTACAGAAATATGATGAGTTATATTTAACATCTACATTGCAGACATTGACATAAGACAGTTTTATGTTTGTGCCCTTTCCAATTAGTGGGAAAAGGAAGACTCTTTTAGGGCATAGCTCATCTGAGTGATCTTAGGTATTTTATTTAGGATGGAATAAATCATCCCTGGAAGTGTTTACTTCTCTTCATTGACTGTGAACAGGGTAACAGTGTCTATCAGGATGAGCTCAGGCACAGCCAATCTCTAAAATTCTTTTTTTTTTCCTTTTTATCAGATCAATGTCACACTTTTACATGATTTTTTGGGTGGATTATTATGTTCCACTACTGCATTATTATTTCCTTATTTCTTTCTTGTCTAATTCATTCATCTTACTTACTTTTTTTTTCAGCTGAAATATGGTTAGCACAAGCTTTCATTTAACTTTATGTCTGTGATTGCTTAGATATAGTTTATTTATTTATTTAATTTAGTCAATGTTTTAGGGAAAGAGATTAAAGATTTTCAAGAAATACAGTATTTATTTCCCATGGTTTGATTGTCGTAAATGACACAATTTGTGCCTTTGGACTTCTAAAGTTACAAGATAGGCTGCATTTAAAATATAAGTAGTAGTTTTTTTTTTTTTTTCTGAGGAGTCTATCTTAATTATCTCCTGAAATTCAGGAGGGTGTTCTTTGTCTTGTTACAGAAAACTAAAATTATGCTTCAGTTATAGTAAAAAGGTAATTGTCATAGGATATCTTTTAAAAAAATTATTTTTAAAATTCACTGGCTGAGAGTGTTATCTAGGTTTTCCACAAAATTACTATTCTGTGAAAGTACCTGGTGTTAATACTTTTAATCAATAATGGGTGCATCTTTCCAGGTTTGCAAAATATGGTTAGTATGACTTAAAATATATAAATACTAAAGTATATATAAAAACTAAAAATAATAACAAACCTCCTATACAGAGAAAGCCAAGCCTTGGATATGTAGAATTGCAACTAAAACCCCCAATGCTACAAGGAAAAGAAACTGTGAGAATCAAACAAGGATCTCGAACTTGAAAAAGCTGGACTACAAAAATCTTGAGAAAATACCTTGTGTGAGTGTTTTAGGTAGTTAGGTAGGTGAAAATAAGATTTTTAGGCTATAAAAAAAAATTGGAACTAGGTGTGAAAGTATAAAACCAGCTTTCATGCACGTACATCCAAAACATATATTTACGTAGATTGATATAAATATACATATATATGTGAATACATGTCTATTATACATAGAGATGTACATATATCTATAGATGTACGTATATATTCATATGAAAGTATATATATGAATGTAAAGAACTTTAAGATACCCATATATTTCATATCAGGTATTACACACATCATATCTGTACATGTCACAAAGACTAATCTTTTAAAGCCCATGACAGCATGATCTAGATTTCTTCTGGGAAGATGACAAAATAAGCAATCTGAGCCAACGCTTTTCAGAAAACCTTGTGTTGAAGAAGACTAAAACATGAATAAATACCACCATATAATTTCCTGAAACTAGTATTCTGTAAATATTTCAGACCAAACAAATAAATGCACAATAAAAATTAATTCCTTGGAGTCATTTTACCCAAAATATTTTATTATGGACAAAGATGATGTACATATACATACCGATACATAAATATACACATAAACATAAAATTAAAGATTTATTAGTACAATTTGAATTTTATATTTGATAATGATCAGTAGTGTCAGGTTGATCTTGAGTTTTGAGTGCTAATGGCAGTGGAGAAAACATTTACTTTATCATTATTGCATGGCTGTTTTGGGGTTTTTTTTTCCTTGATGAAACTACATTGTATGTGAAGAATTACCAATCAAGCAATTGTAATCTTGAATGTTTGAATACGAAAACAATTTGGTACCTTTCTAAAGACTTGAGTTTTTAAGAGATATGATCCGTTATCATTTTTATTTTTGGTTCTCTGCTTCTGCATTGGGATTTTTTAATGTTTTCCTCATGTATTAGTCCTCTTAGACAGTTTTTACTATTTTTTACCCTTAGAGGCACTAAAATTTGCCCTGCCCAGCCGTACATATATTATGTGATATAATAATAGTAATTTTTAAAGTGCTGTTCATGTAAAGAATGTGAAATCTAAGAATCCTATTCTGTAGCCTACACTCAAGCGGAAATAGCCTAAAGAATTTAATTTAACAGAGACTGAGATGCTAAAGAAGATGTTGGTGACTGTAAGACTTGTTCAGTTGTATTGCTCAGATGGTTCCAATTGGGAGTTCTGATTTTTCCTATCTGGAAAAAATGAACGGGAAAATTATAGATAATAATAATAATACTCAGTTAAAGGTGATAAGGAATATCAACTCAGCATCCTGTTAGAAGATCTGGAAATGTACAAATACATCAACTACATTTTTTTGCTACAGAAAATGTAGCATTTGACTGCTCTGAGGGGAGAGATGATATCCTGAAAGAGATCAGGGTCTTAAAGAGGACAAGGACAAGACAATTTAATAGTCATAACAGAAAATTCCAAGAGATCTAAATTTTAAACAGAGAATAGAAAATTCTTGTTGAAATCGGAAGTCCTTGCATTTTTTTTCCACTTCTAAAGGAATAATAATTACAAAAATATTTCTGCTCAAATTCTTCCAGACTTCAAGAAAGGAGACCACATCTGTATTACTGTGTCCAGGTGCAGAATCTCCATCCCTGGAGATATTCAAGAATTGTCTTCAGGCAATCCAGTGCAATGTGCTCCAGGATGACCCTGTTTGAGGAGCAAGGCTGGACCAGATAACCCACTGTGGTTACTTCTAACCTTACACAGTCTGTGATTGTGTGAAAGGCACATTGATTTTGTTTGTTGATTTTTACTAAAACACACTAAAATAAGAAAAACTGGAAAAAAAAAAAAAAAGATAAAGGAAAGGGGGAAGGAAATTTCAGAACATGGAGACAGCAGACAATCATGGTAATTTCAACCCCTTTCCTGCAGTTTTATTTTTTTGACATTTAGTCATCCAGCAGGATAAATACAGAAACTCTTAGGCTTCATGTGCATTTTTCTACCACTGCGTAGGGGGGGAACATTCCAATTTGTCCCACAAAAGGGCATTTAATTAACATATTTACCATATTGTTTAACATTAATTGGTTAAGTATTAGTCACCAACTAAATATCAGAACTCCTAATTGTGTGTTTAATTTGTATAATTATGCGATATGGTTGATAGATATTGCTTGAGATGGCAATATATCTATTACAAATTCGAATACTAACACAAAAAGATAATAAGCAAGTTGAAGAAATTCACTTAAGTCTAGTGTCCCTGATATTAATGGTTACAATTTTATTCTTCGTTTTGCATAAATGACAGCAGTTTTTATTTTTAGAGATAAATACGATTTCATTCTGAATCTCTAGTTACCTTAGTGACTAAGGGATGCTTAATTCAGGAGCAAGAAAGACCATGGTTAGAAGTCCATTCTAACCTGTGTCCATGTAAGTTGCTTGGGTTTTTGTTCTTGGTGTTTGTGTTTTTTTTTTTTTTTTTTTTTTTTTTTTTTTTGTTTTGTTTTGTTTTGTTTTGTTTTGTTTTAGGTTTTTTTGTGGTTTTTTTTTTTTTTTTTGGTTGGTTTTGTTTTGTTTTGGTTTTGGTTTTTGGGGGTTTTTTTGTTTTTTTTTTGTTTTTTGTGGGAAGGCGGCAGTGATAACAAATGTGTTTAAATGACCCACTTAAAATGTTCTTAAAGCTTGTAATTTTCAGCAAAATTAAGGCTCCATTCAGATTCACAGTAGTGGTGGAACAAAATGTCAGAAATTAATTCTTTAACTAGGGAGCAGATGAGGATAGTCATTTGTTTTTTATTTGATAATGAGATCTGTATTCTGGTCTCTAGGCAGAATCAGTGTAGTTGGATGTTGGCCTAAGTACAGATTTTTTTAAGAACTATGTATCATAAAAGTTAAGAATCAGAGAATATAGGAGGGAGTTAAAGAACGACATACTAAGTCTCAAGTTATGAGCGGGTCTCAGAATTTACTTTCTGTAGTCTAAAAATGCTTGAAGATTCAATAAATTCCTGATGTTTCTTAGATCTTTTGCTTATTTCTGAAATGGGTTCTGATTTTTGTCAAAACAGGAAAACATACCACACAATTTTTAGTGCTGTCATTTTATATTCAGTCCCAAAGATACTCTTGTAGTTTATGTGGGTGTTTGGAAAGTTAGCCTCTGAAAAATTCCTGAACTTGATTTTGGCTTGATTCCAATTCAGTTCATAGTCATGTAAAATGAATTTATTCTTTGAAAATTCAATATATACTCTAAAGAACTGGAAAAGTATCAGGGAAGCTCATGAAGCATCATTGCAAAGAGATGAAACAGTAGATCTTGCTGTCATGAAATGTGTGTTGCATTGGCAGCATATGACAAATATAGTTAAACATTAAAATTCATTTTGAACGTTAAATATCTTGTATGTCTGGAACTTATGCACTTTACATATAAAACACTTTAAAGGTCAGGAAATCAATCACCTGTGTTTTACTTGTCATCTCTATTAGTTTAAGCCAATATAAAATAATGAATACTTCTTTGTATTACAGTTCTGTCTTGGCCTGATTGATCCTCTATAAAGCTATTATAAAGGTCACAATATGATAAGTCAAAGACTATTGAGGAACAGGAGGGCACGAGGTAAGATAAACATGTCACCTATTCAGGAAGGGAGTCAGGTTATTTCCTATATTTGGAGGTAAATGTTAGCTAAACCCAAACCACTTTGGTGTAAAAGGTCTTCCTATATTTCCATTGTGTAACTTTATTTTTTATGATTTAAACATGTGCATAACAATATTATCATTGGGTTGGTCCATCTAAAATTGTTAAATCTATATTTCTTGCAAAATTACTTACACAATATGACTACATATTGCATGCTTATGCAATCATTCCTCTTAAGTGCATAGTAGGTATTTTGATCATTTGGAATAAGAGTAAGTTTGAACTTAATTTTAAATAAAACCATATAATTATTTATGGTGCACAAGAGCTATGTCCAATATACTGAATAATTTTTGTTATTTACATACATACATATATTTCTGTAAAGAGAGTATATATCACATAAATATAATATTTACATTAGTTATATATGAAAAAGGGACTGGGTAAATAAAGTGAGAGTAGCAGATACATTATAAATATGATTGTAACATTCATGAAGTAGAAAAAAGTTATACTTTATGGTGTTATTTTAAAATTATTAATTAAATTTATGTCAATAACCACAAGTTATGTCAACAATCACAGAAAAATTTTACTATTTTTCATTGCACTCTCTATGAATTAGTTTAACATTCTATTCATGGAGTTGTTTCATGTAATTAATTGCTATGAATTATATTATAATATAACAGTTTTTGTGTGGTTTTGGGTTTTGTTTGTTTGTTTTTCTGTTTGTTTTTCCTGAGACCTATAAAGTGATCAAAGTTGTGTACTCAATAAGAAATATAAAAATATTTTTTTAGCATCATAGTTGACTATTCAATTATAAAATTCCATTTCAGGTCACATCTATTCCAAGAATGAACATTTTGATTTTATGACCAAAATGAAATACTGAAAAAAAAAAAAAAAGAAAATTAGCAACAATATAATAATAATAATAATAATAATAATAATAATAATAATAATAATAATAATAATAATAAATTAGATGCTGTGAATAAAGAATATGGACATAAATAAGCACCCACACTTGAGTGTCATTGTGTAGCTTTACTGAGTAGTTTAAAATTTTAATGCTCTTTTGGAAAAATAATTAAAATTATGTTGGAACAGAGTGAGCAAGAACGAAAGAGAGAAAGAGGATTGTGCAAAGAAGTTTGTTAGACAACATCTTTGATTTCTAATTAAATGAATTTGCTTCATGTCCCAGCTGAACTTATCGTTTCCAATAAAACTCATGTTGGAGTCAAAGCAAAGCTTAGTTTTATGAATGAACACCTTAAAATAATTTTCTGTAAGAAAATATTGAACTGAAAGTACTGAACTCTGAAATATAGACCTATTCTAAAATGCTGTAGTGTCTTTTAAATTATATACAAAATTAGAAACCATTTGAGAAAGTTTAAAAATGATTTAAAATTTTTGTTACTTTAATTCTTGAGCTGTTATTTCCACAATTCTATGGAAAATGTCATTAATATAATAATGATTGTATTAATAATGTCATTAATACAATAAAATATTTTAAAATAAACACACTATAGTTATAACCCTAAAAAAATGTAACAAATAAAATGTCCCGAGAAATTACAATAAAAAACTGAAGAGTTCAGGTTTGGTGTTTAGCTTTTGACAGGGATAGAATTGTTATTATTAACATATATGGTTACAGCTTTTCTCTTGTTTTAATTGGAAATGGCTTTAGACAAGAGAATTGCTACAAATTTTGCCTTCTAGTGTCAGAGGTATGAAAAAAGTAGGCAGGCACAGACTGGGGTTTGAAAAGGCTGTTTAATAATAATGGCCTCTGCACAAAATGCACTAAGTATACACAAACATGTGACACAAACTAGAAGAAAAAGCTTAATAGTTTTTTCCTCCTTCAGTTGTATTTTCTATCTCTTAGAGGAGAGGTACTTAGCTATAAAAAATGTCGCTTTCTTGATTTATACAATAAAGAGAAAGTATTTTGTATTGCACGTATGTATTACAGGTATTTTTCAATGTTTGTAGAAATTAATTAGAAAAAGCTTATATTTAATTTAGACCCTAAAATGTTCCATTGCACTATTTATTATATGAGATATTATATGAATTGAGCTGTTTTCTATATATTTTTTTATATTTTTAATGATTTTCTGTTAGATTCCTTCTACAAGGGGAGGAGCTACATTTTTTACTGAAGAAAATCTAGTTTGGTTTAGGACAAAAAAATCTAGCACCTCTCAACATTTGTTCCATCTGGTTTTTAATGCATTTTACCATTAAACATTTTGATTACTTCCATTATAATTTATTTCAAGTTAATGAGTATCTGGGCATAAATAAAATAGGAAGAACTAGGCCACTTTACAAAGAAAAGTAATACATATACATTTTTATCTCATAAAGGTCCTCCTTTTCATTGTAACCCTTGCAGAATGACTTCCTTTGAATAAGATGCCATGTGGAGAGCTCAGATTTTAATTGTATCAGTGTTATTACTGGGTACTGAGAGAAGACAAATTGAGAACTTGCCTGGACACAGTCATGGGCAAAATGGACATGGGTAACTTGTGGACAGAAGCAGTAGAACTGTATGAGAAGCAGCTTTTTACCTCTACTTCTCCACATGCTGCAATTACACATTGGCATTTTATGGCCAGAGTTGTGGGAATCTGTTAGTCCCTGTGAGAGGAGAACAGAGGTAATAGGCATAAATACTGGAGGGAATGTGTTCTGGAGGTTCTGAGTGTATTTGAACTTGACAGAGGTATTTCAATAGACTATTTAATACAATTTTGACAAGCATTACAAGAGTTAAAAGAATGAATATAATTTATCACATGATAATATTCTAACATTCAGTGAAGTGTTTTTTATCCACTAAGTACTTAACTCATTTTCAGTCATATGACCAAGTTAAACACATGAATTTAAAGACATCAATCACTAAAATTATTGTCTTGTAGTTAAGGACAAAAAAAGGAGAGAACAGAAAGATGATAAATGTTTTTTAATTAGTCACATTTTATATCACTTTTCTTACTGAGGAAAGATGTGATGTCATGGTGATTATTTCTGATTTTTTCCTGAGTGTTTCTTTTGACACTCAAATGGTCATTTGGAAACCAAGGTCAAATGTCTGTGGGTGCTTTGAAAATGAGCAGTAATGCTACTGTGAAGCAACCAATCCACTTGCTGTCAGTAGTAGTTAATAAGCCCTTACTCTCTGGAACTTCCTGTGCTATGCATACTGCATACCAGTTCTTGGGGATTTTTTTCTGGGTGTTTCTGTTTTATTTTTTGGGGGGAGGGGGAAGGAGGGATTGTACTAAGGGGGGGTTGTTAATTTTTTAAATATAGTCATTATTTTCCATCTTGCACTTTTTTTTTTCTTTCATAAAAGTGATTAGAAATTTGAAAAGTGACAGACAACCAACATAACCCAAATCTTTTTTCCTGTTCTGGACTCATTATTCAGTGGAACTTGAAATTTTATGTATACAAAATTCTGTTTCAATGAAATCGCAGAAAATTTAGTCTAATGTACATACAGGTTCATGCTGAAATACTGTATTTCTATTGCCCCTTGTGCATTTTTTGTTGTTGTTGCTGTTTGTTTGTGGAGTCTTTTACTCAAGTGTCTGTTTTTCAATAAGTTTCCTGTCCAAGACTGTTAGAAAACTGTGAAAGGCCTTTTTGCTTTGGTTGTTTTAAGCTCCTTTAGGATGCTGACGTGAGTTTTGAGTTATAATTACTGTAACTGGAGACAATCAATATAGTGGCAAAATACTTCTATGGAGTTGAATTTGGGAATGTTTGACTTACAATACAATCTCTTTCAACCTTGTTGAGAAACATCATGTTTTGGTGAGTTGACTTCTTGGATGTTAACTGTTTTTACAAGATAAGTGGAAAGAAGAATAAACATAGTTTTGAAGGATTTATGTTTTTTTTGGTTTTTTTTTTTTTTGGGGGGGGAGAAGGGTGTTATTTGTCAAATAAAAGTTCTCTTTTAAAATAAAAGTCTGTATCCTTCACAGGCAAAATTTCACAAACCTCTTCAATGCTCATGTCTTCATAGCAATGTATTCCTTGGTGTGGCTGGGCACTCTCCTCATCTTTCTGTATAGTATGAGCCAAAGAAATAAAACCGTAAGTTTCTTGCAGTGTGGTCTTAAGTGGAAATATGTACTACGTTTATTTTTTTACAAAAACCTGAAAAAACAGAATCTTAATATCTTAGTTTGTTTTCTAAAGCAATATTCAATTTTTTGCCTCAGTGGAGTTTTAACATTAATTTGATTTCTGTCATCTTCTTTTTCTAAATTGAAGCATTGAACATTATTAACAGTATTCAGTTTAAGATGTCCTACATAAATTTCTCTATTACAAGGTGGGGTTTCCCTATAGCCATGAAAGATGAGATGGAGCACTGATCCAACATTAGTGGAAATAATACTCTCAGCTTCTACTCTGAATTTACATATGCAGAGAGCATCTTAAACAGCACAGATTTCCCCTTACTTCCCTTGCCCTTCCATGTCAATATATATGTAGACATAGAAATGCAGTTGTGCATACAAACCAGTCACAAAATTACAGTTTATCCTTAGTACATACAATGAACAGTATCAACATCTGTGGCATTAAATCACTGGCAAGACCTACATTTCATAAAACAGAAGACAGTGATGGATTGAGATCAAATGTTTTATCCAAAACTCTTGAAATGATCAAGGTTTTAATGATCACTTGAACACTTGAAATGATCAAGGGTTAATTTCCAGCCTTTATGCACACTCATAATAGGGAATGGGAAAATCTGAGGGTTTTTCCACTGTCCTATAGATTGGACAGCATAACTGTGCACTGTTTTTCATTGTCTAATTATGACATAATCTAGAGAACAGATTCTTACATATTTTTCCCCAGAAGAATAACGTATCTTTCCGTTATCACGTTGAACACAAACAAACCAACCAATTTCTTTTCTTTATGAAGGCAATATAAATATGTCATTTAAAATGTGACAAACTTATGTAATGCCACCATTTAAATCAGAAAAAAAGTAATAACAAACACAGTAAGCAAGTTTTCTACTACTAATGTTTGGGGGATTTTTTTTTTGTGTGTGTGTGTGTGGTTTTTGTTTGTTTGTTTTGGGGTTTTTTTTGTTGTTGTTTTTGGTTTTTTTAATGTGAAATACTTTGAAGCATAATTAAAAGCTATTTTTATACACATTAAGGCTCAAATGGCAAAAAATTGTTAATTTCTGTGTATTTTATTGTTGCTAGTCTGTTTACTCACCTTCAAAGCACAGTTTTCTGAGTGTTTCATGTAAAAATTTGAGAGGATGAAATGTATTAACAACTGCTCTAAGCAACGCTTTTCTTCATTTTAGAATCTTGTCATATTCACATTTGGAGTCTTCCCTTGCTTTCTAAGATTTCTGGTCTATTAAATACAAAAAACTGCAATATGTATCAAAAATATTACAAATTTTATCAACTTATAACCATCTAGAATTTCAACACTTTGGTTACCTTCATGTAGTTATTTATGATACAAATTCAACAAGTGCTGATATGCATCTGGAGTAGCAGAGAAAGTTCATCATCTTAAATAGCTTTGAGCACCTCTGTGTGACCACCTGAATCGGGTCCCTTTGTCTTCCAAACTTTTGTTTACACATATTTTTCACATAAGGATTTGAAAATATCTCCTCTTAAGCTCTGGTCAAGATGGATAGTGCTTCTGGGAAGCATACTTAATTCTGATAATATGGGACTTAACAATTGTGTAAAAACATGCTATCTGACAAATACCATGAAAATATTTACAAATCAAATAATTTGAAAACCAAACCCCTTACTTCTTTTGCTAAGAAGTATAAAAGAAATAATTTATTAAAAAAAAATCAAAACATTTTTGAGGTGAAATCTGATTCATTATAAAAATAATTTAAAATCTCAAATTCCGTTTTTTACAGAGATAAATGACATCTCCCACTATTCAGTGCAATATTTTTGTTGCTATTGTTTCGACAGTGATCTCTAACTTCTTGTAAGATTTTAAGATAATCTAGACAAGTTTCTAAAATATCGGTGTTGAAAACAACAAAAATGTGATATAAATATAAAAACTAGTTTAAAATTACATTAAACTATGACCTAAACATATTATTTGAGGAAAATGTTATCTAATAATGTTTTTTAATATAGCAGAGAAAGCATAAATAAAAACAGTATTGCCTGCTGAACCAGAAGAAAATTAAATAAAAGAAAATGAATACAATAGTTGTAGATTTTTGAATTGGATAATTAGTCATTACAGCAGATTGTTAGGAAACAAGGCATAAGCTCTATGTCCAATAGATGTGCCCTAAATCAAACAAAACCATGTTGCACTTATTGCAGGAAAGCTGTCTTCTACTAGAAAAATCAAATATTTTTTTATTACCTAGTCCTTTTAGCCATGAAACGTATGAAGTCTTATAAATTATATATAGTGTTTAAATACTTTGTCAAAGACAAATTTGGTAAAACATAGTCCCGGTTGCTACCTGCATTTATAAAAGTTGTTTTAAACTTAATTATATCTTAAACAAATAATAATTTGATATTTTTACATTACCTTCATAGCCTACATTCTTTTCTTTTCTTGCAAATCTATTTTTTCACTATTTTTTTACATGTGTACATCTCACATAAGTGAGTATATCTCATGATTTTGCAATGAAGTTAATAGCCAGAGCTTAAACAGATTGCAAATGATTCACTACTAGTGCACTCCTTTTAATGCCTACATTAAAGTTTTGATTCTTCTCAGGAGTTAATTAGAAAGAACTCGACTGTAATAAGCAGATTTATATGAGCCTGAGAGGAAGAGATGTCTCTAAATAAGCATGTTTCAGGTATTGATCTTTATGAAGTACTTAGATAATATGTGCTCCCTATGTACACTAAATCTGTTTGATGTGTTCTGGAGAGCAATCAGGAAGAAAAAAAATGAGTTTAGAGGTCTTGGAATTTTGCATAAATATGTAACTTGATAATGCTGTTCAGAGTCATTAGGTGGTTTGCCAAGTAAATCACAAACATTCCATAAATATCAGGCTGACCTAGCTACATAGGCTGGGAAAATTGTTCCTAAGAACACTCCTGGTACTATAAATAGGGCATTAATAAATCTTATAAAATAAGTCTCTAACATTGGACTTCTTTAGTCACAAGGTGGCTTGACTTAGTGGAAATGAGTAATTAGATTTTAGTAATTGCCAAATTTGCATGAAAATTGTACAACTGTATGTGAGGCTTTCATGTAACATGAAAGATCCATTAGTTGTTAATTAAGACTTCTGTAATTTGATAAAACAGAGTATACATGGTTAAACATAGAATACACTGAAGCAAATGGATGTATTGAAGTACATCTTTGGTAATTTTGTCCTCAATCCCTCTTAATGTTTGTAGCCACTATACCTGCTAAATAGATCTTTTATTGAATACATTAAAACACCTGCAAGTCTTTGATTAAAAAAGCTAATGGAACAGAGATAAAATGCTAGCTTTATGAGAAACTTGCCTGTATAAGGAAAGAAGTGACTTTCTGGTGCTTTGCGTGTCAGTCTGAAGTGGAGTGTTCCTTACCCCACAGGATCAACATGTGTCTATAAATTCCTTTTAATATTGTGCTATAACTTCACAGCAATATTTCAGTCTAAATATAGAAGATAGGTATTTTTATCTGTACTAAAACAGAATAATACAGTCCCCTACACTGTTCAACTGTTGTTACCACAAATAGAATTAAAAATTGGTTTATAGATTAAAGCTACATTGTTGTAGTGTCTGCATTGTAGTGTCTGCATTAACGACAACAGGGAAAAAAAAAGAAAAAGAAAAATATGGATTTTGGTTTTGTCAAACATTAAAACTATCAATAACCATGTGCTTAACAAAACCCCATTACTACAGAAGAATCATTTCATTATGGAAAGGCATGTGAACTATATCTCACTAAATCAAAAGTATGTAACCTTTATGCATTTGACAAATAAGAAAAATTCTGGCTTTAGTGAAGAAAAATAGGATCAAGGGGATGAAAGTGAGTTTCACCTGCCATAATATTGGAATTATTTAGAAGTGGAAGTCTTCATCGGAGATAATAACTTAATTTTTTTATAGAAAATAAATGAAGAAACAGACAAATTAGGTTACCCTAAGGAATGGTTTATCTATTTTATTTTTGAATAAGATGAACTGCAACCTAAAATGGCCTGTTCCTCTTCATTAATTGTAAGAGGACCGAATCAAGAGATTTACTCAGTTTGTCAGAGCATGGTGCTAAAAACACCAAGGTGGTGGGTTCAATCCCTATATGGTCCTTTCACTTAAGAGTTGGACTTGATGATCCTTGTGGGTCCCCTCTAACTCAGAATATTCTGTGATCTGGAAATAAAGATTAAACATTTCTGTAATCTCATACAGTGTCCATACAGTAGGTGCTGAAATTTCAGCAAGATGAATTTTATCATCAGGTATAGTAGCAGTAAGAGCTTATTCTGGGAGTATTCTTCTGAATAAAAAAAAAGATTCTTAACTTGTCTTGACCTTGACCTGGACGTGTGAAAGAATATGATTTCCCTTAATTCTTATTTCAGCTGTAGTGAATGAAGAGAAAACCAGGGCATTGCATAATTTTCTGCATCACGTACCTGAAAATGTAGTGGGTGAAAGTTATGAAAAAGGTAAGGAAGGCCCTTACCCCTCTGAAACAAAGAACACTGGAACAGGGAAAGTTACTCTGCAGATGCCTCAGTCTTACTGAATTAAGGTACTTTCAAATTGATCAAGAAAAAAGTCTGATCCCTTGTCAGACAAAAGTGCAGCACCATCTCACATATTCTAAATGCCAGAAATGTCAGGATGAAGCCAATGTTGCAGTGAAATATTTAATGTTCACTAACTTTTGTGGACCACTGAAAGTGAATAGATGTATAGACACTGGTTATTCTGTACAATGTCATGCATTTATGTATTATGCATATATGTACATTTATATACATATATACATATATATATGTTTGTTTGTTTGTTTGTTTATTTTTAATCATATTAATCCAAACCTAGCGAACAAACAACCCAAAGGGTAGTGTTGGGGACCCAAAATCAACAGTGTAAGGTTACAAAGCTTTTATCTCTCCTGACTCAGTCAACATTCTCAGGTGCATGGTGTGATTTTTGGGCTGTCCTGTGCAGAGCCAGGAGTTGGAATTCAATGGTCCCTGTGAATCCCTTCCAGCTCAGGGTATTCTGTGACTCTCTGTATTATGTATTCACCAAGACTGATCTAGCATCTTTCTACAGTGAAGCTTCTTCCACTTGCAAGTTTCAAATTAAAATCTTGCATGATAAAGAGAACTATTCTGTCATCTTTAATTCAATTGGAGATTTGTAAAAAATATCAGCATCCAAATCAAAAAACAAATCCAGTATTTGCCTTCTGACATGATCAAAGAGCTGATTGCAACAGATCCAAAAACTTATCTAAGAATATTCATGCTTATCTGTGTTATGGAATAAATATCTAATTTCAATCCAATGCTAGGTTCCCATGTCTGTGGTTTAAATTCAGTAGTTTAAAAGTGATACAGATTGTACTCAGAATTAAATTTAAAAAGATGTCTCTATGCTCCCCTTACTTAGTTCTGCCTCTATCTCAATGTGCAATAATGAGGAAACTGATATGCTTTTTGCCTTGGGCACTAAAACTTGTGCTTTGTTTAGAACAAGTCTGCATACTATTACTTTAACTAAATACATGTCAAACTTAAAAGTAAGCAGAATGATTTCTTGAAAACACATTAGTACTTTTTTTTTTTTCAGAGACACCCTCTCTTTTCCTTTTGTCCACCACCTAAACTTTAAATTATGCCTGTCAGAATACACAACATAACAAAAATGAGAATTCAAGCCAAGCTTTTGCAAATGTGTTCTGACATCATGAGAATATGAAATCAAACCAAAGGTAAAAATAAATGTTGTATTCCAGGCACTGGACTAGGGGCAGCTAGTTACATTACCGAGGTGACACTAAAGGTCCCTGTGGGAAGGTGTTCAGTGAAGAGCAATAAAGCAGCCTTTGTAAGCTAATTCCCAGAGCAGCAGCAGCCTGACACTGCCCAACAGCAAAGGCAAAGAAGGGGGTAAAAGGAGAATAAGAGAATCAGTATATTCTTACCATGGCATAGAAACAAGAGGGCTTTTTAATAGGAGTTATAAGTGAGATCATGACAATAATAATTTTTATGGGTTTTGCTTTTTTCTTCCTGTTTTTATACCTGTTTTAGGGGAAATGGTAATAGAAACCCCATATCATGAAAACTGGAGTTATAGGGACATGTTGATTTGGCAGTGTCATTGCTAATGATATTTTCTGTCATGTTTTTTGAAGACTCACAAAAGAGTAGAGAAGACTTATTAATTGTGTATGTCTACCTCTTGTCTAAGTACTTTTTTTTTTCTTGTTTGGCCCATCTCTGTTGTGTATGCCAAATGTTTTGATCTATAGTCTCTTAGTGCAGCTTTCAGTCAATTACAATTGAATGTTTTGCACCAGTTTTTTTCAATAAGACTTAATCATTTTCATGAAAGATTTAATTATCCATCTTCCTTCCAGGAAAATAAATCTATTTTCCTGACATTTAGTTAAATTAAAGCATTGTGGTTTCAATTTAAAAAAAAAAAAAAGTGTAATGCAATTTGCATACTAATCTGAGACTGAATGGAGAACAACCTTTGTTAAGAATGAAATAATCTGTTTTAAAAATTAATTAAGACCACACACTGAACCCCTTCTCTTTGGTTTCTGTACTGGTCTTGTGTGTGGCCGTGTTTTGGTAGCAGGGAAGGCAAAGGGGTGTGTTCTGTGACAAGTTGCCAGATGCTTCCTTCAGCCATGTCCAGCAGAGCCAATGCTAGCTGGCTCCAGGATGGACACGCTGCTGGCCAAGACCAAGCCAATAAGGAATGATAGTAACCCCTCTGTGATAGCATATTTAAGAAGGAAAAAAAAAACAAAACAAAACAAAAACACTGTTGTAATTTTTAATTGCAGGCAAGAAGAGCAGGCTGAGAATGTGTGACAGCAACAGCCCTGCAGACACCAAGGTCAGCACAGAAGGAGGAGGAGGAGTTGCTCCAGCTGCCAGAGATGAGATTCCTCTGCAGGCCATGGTGAAGACCATGGAGAAGCAGGCAGTTGCCCTGACACATTAATGGAAGTGCAGAGATCCACATGCAGACCATGGAGGAGACCCATGACTGAAAGTATGCTGTGAACACATGGGAAGCCTGTGCTGGAGAAGGCTCTCGGCAGGGACCTGCAGACCTATGGAGAGAAGAGCCCACATTGAAACAGATTTACTGGTAGGACTTGTGACCCCAGGGGTACCTCATTGAAGCAGGCTGTGCCTGAAGGACCTCAGGGAAGAGTGACCCACAATGGAGCAGTTCACAGAGAATTGTTGCATGTGGGATGGACTCATTTAAAGGAGTTTCTGGAAGGCTGCCTTCAATGGGAGAGACACCACATTGGCTCTCCCTGAGCAGAGGGAGAACAATGTGTGATGAACTGACTGTAACCCCCATCCTCTGTCTCCCTGAGATGCTGAGGGGGAGAAGGTAGAACTTGGGAAGGAGAGGGGAGCGAAGGGAAAATGTTTTTAACATTTATTATACTTCTCATTATCCTGTTCTGATTTTGATTAGTGTTAAATTCAGCTGATTTCCCCAATTTGAGTCTATTTTGATTTAGTGAGTGATGCCTCTCGGTCCTCCTCTCAATTCATGAACCTTTGTTGTGTTTTTTCTCCCCTGTCCAGCTGAGAAGGGAGGTGATGGAACAGCTTTGGTGGGTGCCTGTCATCTAGTCAGGGTCAATCCACTACAGTGACATGTTCACTATAACTGAATGTGTGCAGTGTACATGAAGAACTCCTGATGCAAAATAAATGAGACGACAATAAACAAAAACAGAATTGAAGAGAAATCTTTGAACTATCAAGTCCAAGCTTTGCTTTTATCAGGCATCTTCTATTATATAGATCTTTTTATATAAAATTCAGATAGCATACTAATTAATATTTTTATATATTATTTTAAATTTTATTTACAGTGGAAAACTCTCCAGAGCCTCACATTGATCTCCTAGTGACCTTGTCTTTTGTACCCAAAAATAATTATAAAAAGAGCTTTTCCCTGAGTCAGTTCCCTTCCTTTAAGTGCTTATACAGCAAGGCTCTTAAGAGTTCATATTAACTTGCCACCTACCTTGCTTAGCCTCCTTTTTTGCACGAAAAGTTGTCCATTCCCTGATTAGCCTTGTACCCCTGCCTTTGTACTTCAAATTTCATCTGAAAAGGAAGCAGAACCTTATTTTTCACCTTCTGGTAAACATTTTGTTCACTGCAATTTTAGAATAAGAATTGAATGTAAGACAGGATTTTTTTCAGTATATTGTGATATTGCAAATGTATTTTGAGGACCTTGTTGTTCAGCAAAGTATGAATTATTCTGTTTTTGTAGAGTGAGTGTACACTTTCAGCTCAGGGATAATTCATGCAATTATTATTAACTTGAAAGCAATAAAGCAATTCCAGACTGCTAAGTTCAGATAAATATATCTTTAAATACAGTTATTAAAAAAAAAGGCTTGGAAAAGAGTTTTGTTTTAGAATTAGTGTTGTGCCGTCAGTTTCCTATAAGTGTAAGGTTATCAGATTTTTCCAGAACTGTTCTAAAATTGTAAATGTTTCCAATTTGCATTTATTTAACACTCTAAGTTTTCTATTTGGAATTAAGTTTGAAGAAGTATCGTAACTTGCAAATGTGAAAAGTGAAAACAGCATAAAAGGAAAGTATGTCTATATGAATTGAAACTTAATAGCTAAGTGTAAAAGAAAAATCAGGGATGACATGTATCCCTTTTTTACATCAATGTGTGAAAAAAAACAAACACAAAGAACTGTGGCAGGTTAATCTTCATCAAGAGCCAAAGTCCCACCAGCATTTTTCCCTTTCTTAAATCCATTTTCTCCAAGGCACCACTGTCTTGGCTGAAGACTTCAGCTTTGTCCTGCAGTGGGTCCATTAGAGCCAGCTGGAATATGTTGCGTCCATCCAGGCATACCTGGGCAGTTGCTACAAGAATTTATGCTAGATTTTTTTTTTCTTAGAAATTTAATTTCTAGCACCAAATATAACTATCAATAAAGAAGTGTACCTTTTCAGAAGTACAAGATGGTATAAATTAAAATGGCTTAAAATATTTGATTCAAGATGTATATTACTAAAATAACCAAGTAGTCCCAAATTTTTTTCACCAAATGATTAATGTTCACCAACATTTTAAAGTTCAATTGTATGCTTGTCTTAAAACTGCCATATCCTTAAAGAATGAACTTTAAGCATAAATTGTGGTATGTACATATGAATCAATATTTTGATCACTTCTTCCTACATGGAAATCCACAGAAGTTCAGATGATAGAAATGGAAACTTTATGAGCATGCTTGAAAAATTTTGCATGTTTAGCCCACACGTCTCTGTCTCTTCATACTTCCTGCTTTTTTTCTTTTTTTTTCTGTTTTCTTTTTTCTTTTCTTTTTTCTTTTTTCTTTTTTTCTTTTTTTCTTTTTTTCTTTTTACTTTTTTCTTTTTTCTTTTTTTTTTCTTTTTTCTTTTTTGCTTTTTTTTTTCTGACATATATTTACTGGAAAATGCATGCAGTCGCTTGAAGAAGGTTATTTCTTGGACTGAGCACATAAAATTGAAATTACAAATTTGTCAGGAATTCAGAGTATAAAAGTATTTTCCATTAAGATACTACTGCATTGAAATGTTACTGTCTTTTGAAAGTTTACATGCCCGACCACCCAAGAAGTAATCAAAATAAATTTGGTGTCTCTGAGGACTTTCAGAGAATAATGCTATCTGCTTAATTTAGGAAATAGTTTGAGGGACTTTTTTATTTCTTTTTATATATCAGTCCTTGTGTTACCTTGCCTGGACTACCCTTTCATTCTAGCTTTGCTCCTTCAGTTGTAAACATAAACAAACAAACAAACAAAATTTAGCCATAGAGAGAGCTTCATTGCTTCCCGACTGAATCACCTCCTCTGACTGTTTTGATGCACGAATTCCTTTCAACTGTTTCATGAGCTGACCAAATGGCTCTTCTCTGGAAATGACTGATGAGTAGTAGAAGAAAAAGGCTGCTTTAAAGTTTGTAATTTGTCAGGAAGAGAAAGACTGATCAGCTCCCTTTGCACATCTGCAGAATGTCACAAGCATCATGTCCTGGAGATTTCTATTGACTATAAAGTAAATTAATATGAAATGTGAGGTGCCTTTTTCCACTTTGCATTTGGTCTGGCTAATGTCTGCCAGAAAGAGAAGCATACTAATAAGCTTCTTGAAAAAATGAGTACTGATTTATGGGGATTGCAAGATGGGCATAGAAAAGGTTAAACTCACATTTGAGATGAGTATATCTAAATAAAACTACACCTTGGACAAATCTAATGCCAACTTTCCTCTTGAGACTATATAAGAAGACATACCAGAATTACAGAATGAAATGAGGACCTAGCAACAGGAAATCTGTCTCAGGGGCAAAAAGAGCACATCTTAGGTTTTGGACATGGCTGCATTTTACATTAGATTATTGCTGTACTTAAAAACAGGAACAAAAAAATTAACTTTGAGATGATAGATAAGAATCTCACATCTCCACCCACTACCTTCAGGAGATATTTAGTCTCTGGCTGACGAGCTTGCTGTCTCAACAGATATAGCTCACCTCCATATGAAAGGTAAAAAAAGCTTTCTATGAAAGGTATTTCATGGCATGACAGGGAAGATATCTTTTGCCTATGGGGAGGTGATTTCAAATCTGTACAGATTTGGATATAATTCTTTGAGTTTGTATATGCGAACTGCCTAGAGTTCAGATTTTGAGATTTCTGCTCCAGAGACAAATGTTCTAGAAATTGCGCAAATGCTTGGACAGTCTTCTCTCTTGATGTGTCTCTTAGACAGAAGTTGAGTACACTGAAAAAAGAAAATATACTATTGTTATTTTGTTTCTTATAGACTAAGTGAAAGAGATTCAGCTAATTAGATGAACAGATAAGGAGGACTACCTTTCCTCTATAAACAGTGGACAAAAATATCAAACATAAGTGCATGTGATCCCTAACTGCCTACTTTTTTATTTTAGAGAACTTTGACTGCTTTCAGAAATAAATGTCTGCAATTAATATCCTAAATTATCATTTACAAATTTTAAATGATGGTCTGAATTCCAAAAATGCTAAACAACCAAACAAATTAATTGCAAGGTTTTAATAGCTGAAAAATCTTGTTTTATTATACACAGACAGACAGCAGAAACTCATATCCAAATGTGGAGCTCACATCTTAGAGAGATAGGATTATAAAGTTCCCTTTGGGAAAAACAAAACCCCAAGGAAAGTAACAAGTGCATAGCAAACTTCATTTACTCAAAATATAGTCTAATATCTCCAAATATACCTATATTATATTCTGCTACATGACCAAAAAATTTATTTGTATTTTGCTTTTCACAAAATCACAGAATAATCAAGGTTGTAAGAGACCTTCAATATCATCTAGTCCAACTACCAACCTCACACCACCATAACCTCCCCTACACCATATCCATAAGTGTCACACTAACACTCCTTGAACACTTCCAGAGACTTAACCACCTCTCTGGACAATTCCAGATAACCAGGACTGCTGATAAATGGCAGCTCCTTCATTACTCTTGTGTTCACCCCATTCAGACCTATGGCTGGATGGCTGTCTAATTTGCACAGCAGATTAGCACTAGCCATTTGCGCCTGGATTATGGGGCCACTAATTTCCAGCTCTAGGACCTGGGTATCCTGAGGACAACTGGTTTTGGTATTAAAGACAAGGATGGCAATAACTACCTCAGCCTTTTTTCTCTTTTCCTGACACTATGCGACCTTCTGTATCCAGCAAAGGACACAGAGTGTTCTAGTATACTGATAGAATGTATTTATATTTAAAATATTGGAATATTTATGTATACAAAATATAATCACAGAATATCCTGAGTTAGATGAGACATACAACTCTGAAGAAAGTGAGTAATTTTCTCCTGAAAATGTTAGGAACAGAATTTTAAAAAGGCAATTAAAACCAGAGGGATTATATTTGAAATCAATAACCTTGTGTAAAGAACAAGGTTCCTCTCTTTGGATCTCTCTTAACCTTATGAGATTTGTTATGCAGAGATTCTACACATGTAGATCAAATTCAGCTAAAGATGATCAGATTCAGTGGAAAAATATCAAAGGATTCATCAAAATAGTAGATTTTTTTGCTTACTGTACAATAATTTCTGCAATAATTTTACAATCATTTGTATCAAAGAAAACTGAGAACGTATTATGAAAGCTGTTTTCCTCTGTCTCTTGTCATAAATATAAAATATGTGGGGAATAAAAATCATTCAGACATTTAGATTTTAAATTTCTAAACAACATATTAATCTGGTTTATATGGAATATTATTTACTTGCGTAATTTGCATTTAAAATGGTTTTATTATTTTATATAATTATTTTAGTCTTTTTCTTTGATGTGTGAATAAAATATCATATGTATGATATGAAAAATGTAATGTTTCACATATAGTGATTTATCTGTTTCTTTTGAGTCTGAAAATCATCAGGTTGCTCTACATTCTAGTAATTTCAATGGCTTTTTTGCATATACCACATGTTTAAATTACTTGGAACAATGAAAGACTGATTCTACACAATTACCAGAATCATGCATTATTCAAGTGGTAGTTGCTTGCACTTAAACTTTCACTTAAAGTAATCACTTTTACTAAGAGCTTTGCTGAGTATACTTGTTGGTGTTACCTGAAATAGCTACAATGATTTTCATTTTCATAATATTTTAGTTTATATTTCCCCAATTAGGGCATTTTCAGATTTTCAGATCACGTTGACATGCCCTGGAAACCTGTATGTATAGTAATGATTATAGATCACCATGACTGTTCAAGATAAATCCTTACTTCAGGTTTTATTACTTAGAAGTGTACGTACTACAATATATCAGTTGAAATTTGTTAAGGACTTGGCCAACATCTAGTGTCAAAGGGAGGAATGTTCTTCTTCAGCTCCTGCTAATTTTTTTCTGGATTGTCAGTAGGTACAGATGAACTGTCACAGTTTCCAAACAAGTCTACATGTTCTGAAGGCCTTTTATTCATATTTTATTCTCATTTTTTTTTCTAGTTAAATTTCATTGGCTTCTATGACATATATAGTGGAAAAAACAACCTTATGGTTGTTAATAGAGTCATGAGAATGTTTCCTCAAAGAATCAGTCTTTGGAGGAGGAGGGATGTATTTTTTCATACGTATATGCAAGGGCCACACACTTCACACGTCAGTATTGTTGCAGCTGAAAACAAATCATGTCACTGTACTCTCATAGATGTTACTGCCATACTGGTCAATGTATATCCAGATCCTGTTTTGAACATTTTATATTCCTCGTTTCAGTTCTCTTGAGCAAGGCTTAATAGATCTGTTTAGTAATGAAAGAATGGTATGGAAGATTTATCTTCTGGTAGATTTAATTTAAATTAAATTGATAATAAGATTTTTGAATGTTTCTCTTAGGCAAAACCTCCCTTTATGTGATATTCATATTTTGTGTTTTCTCTCTTTTTCTGATTTTGATAAATAATAGTGAAAAGAGATGGAAAGCACAGGATGGAATTACAGCATAACAGGGATGTATTTTTTCTTACTCAATCAAGAAATGGTTCTTTTATGCTCCAGAATATGTTGTTTTACATTTCTGATCAGTTTCTTCTTGAATGCACAAGCTTCAAAGGAAACATTGCTGTTCTCACCATCAGTGTGAATGATGAAATAATAGACCAGTTTAATACCAAGTTACTAAAGAGCAGCTCGAGATTTAGCCATGAACCTAAAAACTATGATGATCTTAACATTTACTATAACTCCTTTCTAATGGTACTAGGCAAAATTTTAACCCAAGTGGAAGAATTTATAGTCCTTCAGTGTGATGCTGCAACAAAGAGTGTAAACAGTCTGTACATCTAGGTATTACAGTCTACTCAAAAAGTATTTTAAATTTTTCTACAGCAAGCTTGATTAATGATATTATCATTACAAACACTCATGCCTAATGTCAGATGAAGGCCAGAAATAAAATGCGTGGGCTTACTTTTGCAAATAAGAAATGAGAGTCAGAGTTAAAATTGAACATGTAAGCATGCCATGTCACAAAGAGGAAGAGTTTTATAACTTGAGGTTAACTGGTAAGTCAAGTCAAGGAGGTGATGCCTTTTATAAAAAAATAAATCTTCACCTTTCCAAGAGAGTTTTAAAGTGAGCCAGATTTCAGTCAAAGCAAATGGGTGGGCTGTCTCAGAGAAATGTAAGAAGAAAACTTGCTTTGGAGAAAAATGTTAAATAAATGCAGACAAGTGGAAGGACTCTGAATAGGAGATTTTCCCCTTCAGATTGGTGCTTTCTCTGAGATGTAAGGCATAATTTATAAAAAAAGTTACAAATTAGTTTCTTCAGAAATTTTTCAAGCAAGAACTTCCTTATTAATCTAACTCTAGTAAATTAAGTGGTTTTCCTTCCTTTTCTCACCAATGTCTCTATTTTGCTACCAGGATGTGTAGCAAAACATCACAATGTTCATGCAGAAGAAATTCACCAAGGATTACTGAAAACATGAAAACAATTTTTGGGTCAAGGAGTTCTTGTGTTGCAAAGACTTGAACACTGGGAAAATATGTGGAAGTATCATCCCAGGTTTCCTGGTACTCTTTATTAATCTGCTTTTGGTTGCAGTGATGGACATGACAGTGGGTTTTTTATTCCCAGCTAAGAAATCCTTTTAGTCTTTCTTTAAAATAACTAAGTGGTCCTTACCCAAGGGTTTGACACGTAATCAAAGAGAGAGGGAGGAGTTTTACAAATTTCCATCTCCCTAGGACATATCTCAGGTTCTTGAAGCACACTGTCTGCCACGACTGTGAAGATTCTGAGGGATCTTCACAGTCATGGTGGACAGTTGATACCCAAGGCATCCAAGAAGTTTTTACTAGCAATCTGTGTGATAAGTCATTACAGGAACACTGCCCAAACCCTAGAATTCTCAAGAATTTGTTAATTATGTAAGTGGTCAGCCCTGGTTCCCTCAGAAGCAATATGTTCTGATGAAGATCTAGTGGCAGTGTTGTGCTTATTCACTAGTTTCAAAATACCCTCTCTTCCCCAGTGTTTCAGAAAAGGTTGCCAGTGGATTCATGGTGCTATGAGCTCTTAGCCTTGCTATACCCTAGGAGTCTAGGATGTTAGAGAATTATTCCAGGTATATAGTGAAGTTTAAATGCTCATAAGTTTTTCTCAGTCTTTGCAACAAAGTAATATCTTTTTCGGTATAATTTCTACAGTAATCCTGTGAAGCAGCTGGTTTTTTTTTACCAGATGGAGTCTGAGCTGTATGCTCAGTAGTGAAGCCTCACAAGTAGAAGATATTTTCTTCTTCTGAAAAATGCTCATATCTGTAGAAATAGTATTGTTGTTGAGTAAAAGGTATGAACATTTCAGTCATATACAGGGTTTATACGACATTAAAAACCCCTAAAACCTTGATAGATCTGATAGCTAACCCTGACAAGACCAAGTGGCTTGAGGAAGAGCTCTCATAAACAAATTCTTTCATATGAGTAGTTCAACTTCCCTCTCCCAGCTCCAGACCTATTTCCTTAATCAAGCCTTTCATCAGACCTTTGGTTTTATGCAGGCACAACTCAGTGAAATTTCTTGCAGAATGGAAACATGAAACTCCGTTTACCTCAGGAGAATGGCACTTATACAAGAATGAAGTGTGAGGCAGTTATGTAGCAGATTTGACTCAAAAGCTAACAGCTGTATGTCCCACAGAAGCACATTTTAAAAACTTGTTCAACTGGCACACTTTAGATAATGTTCTACAATTTTTTATTCAAATCTTTAAGACAGCAAGAAAAAAACTAAAGTGATAGAGAAAATAATGTTCAAGTGCTCATTTGCAATATGACCCATTCCAACAGCCCCCAAACTCATGACTCTACTTGAGTCACTAGCTCAAATTTTAATACTGTTATAATAACTACTGTCTAAATAGATAAGAATAGTATAAAAATTACAACTGTGATTAAGTATTATTTTCTAACTATGCCAGAGACTACTAGCCTTGTAATAGAAATCATATGAAACAGAGCATGTTAAAGTTTTCTTTACTTCTTCTGAGGTCAACATTAGTAATACAAATTAAAATCTTAGGTTAGGTGTTTATCATCCCATATTTGTTCCTTAGATTTTTTTTGTCCTGCTCTCTCCTACAGTTTTGCGACTGTGCTTGCCTACAGGGAAATCATTCATGTCTTTTTTCGCATCTCTTGTTTCCACTTATACCTCAATTCCTGCTGTTTCTGAAGCTGCCTTCTGATACATAATTTTGCACACTTTTTTAGTAGTAAGGGACAGAGATTTTTTTTTTTAATTCTTTCCCTCGGAACACACAAAAATGAACTCTCCTTATATGTATTCTGTCACTTTCTCACTGCTCACACATTACTCATTAAGATACCAATATGCTTCTCTATCCCCACAAAAATGAAAAGAATTTGTATATTAGTTGTACTTTATCTAGTAAAAATTAAACAAACACCCACAATTATTCAGAGGCACCACAGACTTATACATTGTTAAACCACTCATGAATGGAAAAGAAAGCTGCTGAAAATTAATTTGCAGTTTACACATGTGGTATTGAATTGTGTGTATGAAGAAACCTTTATATTAATCATACTACTGATAGATGTTTTTGACTATACCTTCTGTGCAACCAGTTCCTGAGAATTAGAGATTAAATGATTTAGTATTTGAACAATGAGAGAAAATTTCAACATCTCTCTGTTTCTTAATTTCCCTACAGAAAACTCAGGTTCTCGAAAAATACTTTAAAATGAGACATACAAAATACAACATAAAGAATCATAAGCCATCTTATGTAAGAAACATGGAGTGCTGATGAAATTGCATTTTAACTTATAAAGCTCTTTGGAGTTCTACGAGTTTCACAGCCTTGAATATTACTCTGAGATTAGATACTTAAAACAGTTTCTCTTCTAGACTGTGACAGAACAGAAAGTTGTACCTCTGTCTGCTCTCATAGCCTACTGGATAAAGTCTTCAGAAATTACACTGTATATTCATATTGCAGTTCTTATTTTGTTTGAAAATACTTAAGCTCCATCTCCAAAAGCAAATCTTAATATAGGATATTTAGGGAGGAATGTGAACATAATCTTTTTCTGGTTAAAACTTGAGAAAAAATAACTTGTCTATTTGGGACAGACAAGAGATATGGAAGAAAAAACATGAGAACTGTTCTACAGTCCAGTATGAAGAGTATTTTCTTTTAGGATTTTACATTTTTCAAGCAACATATATGTCTCTCTTTACCTTAATGTATTCTGGACAGTGCAAAAGGAAATTGATGCTACTCGTTCCCACTATATTTTAAATAAACTCAAATAAGAGAGTTTCCACCCGGACCAAGTAGTGATTATTACAAAACAAATTAGCTTGTGAGTCTCTTTGTGCAATGAACATGAGATGGCCATTTAGAATTGAATTTACAGAATTTTGAAGAACAAAATCCTAATGAAATTCAGACTTTAGACTCAGATAATTTTGAGAACATGGGCACTGGAGGACGGCATACTCAGGCCATCTTCATAGATTGAACAAGTTTGCACACCAGGGAGGTGTTACTTCAGAAATTAGGAAGAAATTACTTTGAGACGTAAAACTCCTGACCAAAACGTTATCTACAAAAAAAAAAAAAAAGTATTCTTTTTTTTTTTCTCACATAATTCTGAAGAGCTTCTCACTTCCTTTATGTTTATACTTCCCTCTTGAACTTCATTTTTGGCCAAATTTTCTAAGCAAAGAGCTCTGGACTTTACCTCTGCTACATGTTAGTAACCTGTAGAAGATACAGAGTGACTGGAACTGTTCATTTGGTAGTTTGGTACATCACCAAGTATAATCTAAGCCATGGTACCCTCTGAGTCAGTTCCAATATTTCATGAAAGGCCAGTGTGAGACCACATTTTTGTGCAGACAGCCTCCTAGAACTGAGCGACTTGGTACTTTTGCTTCACCTTTCTCTTAGTCGCTTCACATCAACTCCATTATCTTATCTTCTTTTCACATAGTCCTTACTTTCCATTTTCTTCCAAATTGTTTTGATTTTGCCTTTTTTTTGAATCCATATACTCATCCCATACTAGGAAAAGAAAAAAATTCAGTTGTTGTTTTGCAGTTGTCACATTATTATTTCTCCTAAGTTATGTTTTCTCCTCCGTCTATGTGCTCAGACTGGAAGCTCTTCAGAACCCCAGACAACAAAGAAATGTGTGCTTATATTTATTGCCTACTGAATCATTTCATGTGTGCTTATATTTATTGTCTACTGAATCATATCACTTAATAGAGTGGCTGCTACTTCTAGTACTGAAGTACTCAGTCCTTTTCTACAAAACATATTTTCCTATATTTTAAAGAATGTGCCAAGCTAAGAACATGCCATATAATGTCATTTAATAAAATATGTGATGTTTAATACCTGAAAATACATGGGATTTTGGTAGAAACAGATGGAAGAACAACTTTAAGCAAAAGAAGAAAACAAGTGTAGCAAAAGGAAGTCTGAGAAATGCCAGTAATCTGAGCCTACTGTTTTGCAATTACTAAGTTGATACCTCTTATAATTGTATTAATAAGTTAAATAAGTTTAATGACCAAGAAATAATTTATGGGGACAATATGGATCATAAATACAACCATAACTGTGATAGCAGAAAATAATACATAATAAGAATCAGCAAAATCTGATAAGAGTTAAGGAAGTCACTTTGCACTGACATAGCACAATTGCTAGTTAGCAGCTCATAAATATGAGAAAAGAAATTTGCAATACATCTGTAGAATCTGGGTGTAAGTGTTGCGTCTGAAAATTTAAACAGAAGATCTGAAAAATAATAGATTGTTTCTTGTAATTTATATTCTGATATTATGCTGTTCAGTCTTTTGATTCTCTTCACAAATTACCTTGTGAAATTTGCTGAGAAAATTTCCGTTTCCAGAAGCTAGAAAAGTTGTCAGGCAGAGTCATAAGTGAAAGAGAAAGAAAAATTAGAATCTCATGTTTTGTGCAATTACATGAACATTTTGTAAGTATAACCTTCTGTGACTGTTAAAAAAGGAGAAGATTGTTTTTCAGTCTTTTTCCCTGGAGACATTTTATTCATAGAGCAGATTGGCAGAAGCCGCTGTCTTACTAATGTTCTGGTCCACATTAAAAAGCAATGGATTAAAGACAGAAATGGCTCTTTGCCTAAACTGCTTAATAAAAGTGAGTCAAAGACCAACCTCTCTCCTTGAGGCCAAGTAGTTATCAACTAGTTTATATCCAGACTTGTCTAGCTGATGGCTTGGCCTTTAGAGGGAGAGAAACAGAATGTTACGGAAATTCACAACATTGCCATGAAATGAGATAACAGAAAGCAGTGTATATGGTGAGGTGTCAAGGACTTCAGTTTCCTCTCCAGTTTTCTCTTGTCAGTTCTGAAGAGGTATGTCCTTAAGCAATATAACTTCTTAAGTCACTTTGTGACACCCGGCATGAGGAGCAGAGATAGATAGGTCCCTGGTTTTTTATTTAGCAGTCTCAGACATCATCAATTCTGCCTCTGGTCGACTGAGCGAGACATAGCCAATTACTCTTTGCTTTGTGCTTGTCTTCCAGGTTCTATGTATAACAGAGATTTTAGCAGTCAAAGCTTTGAGGCACAGTCAGCTACCTCTCAGTAATTTCAAACTAGGGCTCTAATTTCAGTTAAAGCATAATTGCTGTTGAATTGAGCATTCAGACCCACAATTGACATAGGCACCTACCCTCTTGAGCATGAAAAGACTAGAACTCAGGCATATATATATATATATATATATGTCACATGTCACTGAAGAGTAAAATATTTTTGTAGCTGGGATCCATATGACATCTCTTATGTGTCTACTGATCAGTTGGCCATCCTGTCAATGTCATCAAATGATAAAAGCCAGAACTTCTAAGACACAGGCCTTAGTTCAGACACTTCTGTTGATGAGATGAATTGTACCTTAAATTACTTACTGACACTATTATGACTAGCTTACATGCAGATGTCTACAATTTTATTATCTGAAGTAGTGCAATGAATCCCATCACACAGGATAACTAGTTTGAGATAAGTCATGTGGCGTTAGCACTTGACAAAGCTGGCACGGCTGATAGAGATCAGTACAATTTCTTTGAGGATATTGTGCTGAAAATCTAATAATGCAGTGAATCCTACCAAGCTGTAAGGGGTGAGATTCTGTTCCAGGCTGTAGAACCCCTATTTAGGTACCAAAATGTTATTTCTTCAAGGGACTGTGATATCCAGCTATATCACTTGTCTGGACTGACAGTCAGGATGCAATACTCCATTGCATCTCAAACAGCAGTAGATACTTTTCTGTGGCAACTGAATCAAATTTTATTTATCAGGTATTGGTTTATTACAATAACACTCAGACACTAAACTCTGTGTATGAATTTTATTGTTCCCATGGTTTTTAGCTGAACCTACCACAACGTATCAGGCTTTGGAAAAGAAGCTGAGTCCTAAATACTTTTTAAGTTCATGGTGATAAATAGCTTTAAAAATATGTTTCTTAGATATAATGTAAGATTCTCAGTTTGTATCTCTGCTGAAGGATTAAAATAATGAACAAGGAAAACAAAATAATTTAGCATAGTGATTTCACTTGTAGAAGTGCTAAAATGCAAACACACTTGAGAACATTTGGTTTTGAGTATTTTATAGGATTTTATCTTGAATAATGATAATTTACTAATAGTATTGAACACTCATTCAGTTACTGGCCTCTCAATTTAATTTAAATTTATGTGTGTGTATACATATATTTCCATATCCCTGTATCTATCTATCTATTTATATAGGGTTAGGATTAGGACATCCAAAATTTTATAAATAGCCCTCCTGGATTTTTCTATTACTTCAGAAAAGGAGATTTCATGTTTTCCCTGGTTTGATCTGAAATGAAACCTCTACTACTCAGTTAATTTTTTCCAGAATTGTTTCGGTGTTGAAAAAGAATCAGATTAAATTCCCCTGTAATATCACATACCTTTTATTATGTTGAAAACTGCCATTCAAAGACAAGTGAAGAATCTATTGAAAGAGTTATAAATGATTAATTTATTTAATTCAAAGGTTTGTTTTTGTTTTTGTTTTTGTTTTTTTTAATTGACATAAGACTAATGCATTGGATATTGTATTTCAAGTGGTTTCATGTTTGGATTGTGTGCTTACAAACATCATACAATCAGATGCCACAAACCTTGTGGCAGAAAAAATAAGTGAAAAGAGAAAAAAGCTGAGAAAAAGAAGAAAATTGTGCAGAACAGTATTTGGTAAAGTTGCTCTTTTTTCTTTTATTTGTTTCCATGAATAAATATTATGATAGTAAAAATAGAAATCATAAAGCTACCACACTGATATGTGACACTAAAGTAATAGAGAAATCCTTTAATCCAGTCTTGGATGTCATAAAAAATTCAGCTTCAAGTTTTGTATTGACATGTGCATGCATACAGCTACACGTCTGTATAAATTATTCTCATCTATGAACACTTTTCTTCACATATATTTCTTCTGTTGGAAAACTGAGAATGAAGCATTTAACAGACTATAGTCACAAGAGTATTGTAAATGTAGTATTCGTCATAGAACAATGTTCACAAAAGCTATAAAAAATGTTTTTGGGCATGATACTAATGAAGTGTTTGTTGGTTTTTTTTCAGATTTGTAACCTGTAAGCAGTGAATGTTGCTCTATTTAGTGACTGAGGCATTTATAAATATATGCTCTCTGCGGTTTAATAGAAAGCTGTAGAACTCATGATTTTCTTCTCTTTACTCTACTGCTTATTTCAACAAAAGTTGATTATATTTATGTGGTTTTTTTTCTTTATTGATTCAAATCTGCCAGTGAGCTCAAAATAATTTTTCAGAAATGACATACAGTGAGACAGACAGGCACATGTAAACACAAAAAGACAGATCATTACATAAACTTTTATTTTAAGAAAATGCAGGTAAAAACAGTTCATCAGATACATATTTCTGTTTGCAGTATCTTTGTTGAAAAAATGTGAACATATGTCACTTAGAAAGCTTTCAATATACTGCGATTGGTAAATGACATAACACTGACATCGAGTGTTTTCAAATTAGCTTTCATATTTAGGCCCTCTATATCCACTTGATAGACAGTGCTGTATTAAACAGTTTCTCAAAACAAAATTAGACTAAAAATAGCAGTTTTCTGTCAATATGTGCTTCTAGAAATGACAGTTGTAATCTTTCTGTGTCTGTGAATAGTGGATGTTCAAAGATTCTTTCATCATAAGTGACCTCTGGGACTCTGTATTCTAAATAGAGAAAGACTTCAGAATAAAGAACAGCCCTCCAATCTGAATAAAACAATGAAAATAGTGACCATTAGATCAAGCATCTTAAAGGAGAAAAAATATTTTTTATTTATTTATTAAAAAGAAGGCAAAAGAAGGTGTATATACATACATATATATATGTATTTTTTTCCCCACTGGTTTTATGTGTAATCTGGATGTGTCAAACTCAGCTTTATCTTTCAAAGAAATTCATTTTATCATCAGCTAGCGTTTTATTGGAGTCTCCTTTTTTCCAAAGCAATATCCACTTTGTTAACAATACACTTTTAAAGAGCTTACAGATTCATACAATTAGTCATAGATTAATGGGATAATTTTATCAATATTCATCAACAATCAAATATTTTGATGTAGTTTATGGTGAATTTTTAACTTTTTTTTTCAACAAAATTGATTTTATTCTTATTTTTGAGTCACCTTTTTCCAAGTATGTAGCTTAAAAATGTCAGTTTTTGTAAAATCTGAAATTATCAGTAGTTTTTTATTAGTGGCTTTTACCTGAAAATTCATTTGTTTGGATGTTGTCATTCTCTAGTTTCTTGTCTAATAAACTGAATTCTTTTATTAAGACAGGCAAATAATACCTTCTGATTTATAAACTGTGCATAATCATTGTTTGAACAAAGGATTACCAAATAATAATTTATGTATAATATAATATATATAATATATTATATATATTATATATATATAATATATGTGAACACTGAACCAGCATGTCTTATATGATATTTGTTCACAACAGATTAAAAAGATTTAAGATTTTTTTTTTTTTTCAGAATTTAGTTTATGAGCAGTTCTTGCCTTTACAATAATTTATTTGTAATTGGACCAACATTTCAGTGAAATTGTTTGTGATTCACACTAGAATACTGAAAGCATGATTTATACTCTCATGAATTTATGTGTGCCTTCTGGACACAATGTGAGAGCAGTGCTACAGAGGGTTTTTGTAGCATAATTTGTATAGGATAGAATAGATAGAAATTCTACTTAGTCAAATGATATAGTCATGGCACCTTATCTCTAGGGTTTGAGAAAATTCAAACCCAAGAGATTGCTTGAGATGTTATTCCTTACATTTCCTTTGTAAACATCATGATTGAAAAAGATTCTCTCTCTGTCCTGAAGCAAATATAGTTAGAACCTTTTCTTCTATGGATGATCTCTGGTCCTTTACTGTATTTGGCTCCAGTCATAAGATGCCACAGAAGGAAAAACAGAGTAAAAGTTTTCTAGATTATCTATGCATGTCTGGAAAAAACAAACAAACAAAAAAAGCCCCACCACCTACAGGAGGTGTTGCTTACCTCAGATTTTCCTCCTAGAATCTGGATGGCCAGAAATTCAGGCTGAAAGGTATTGATCTGCTACTCAATGTGAGTATGTGCAACTCTTATGGCACAATATAGATGTGGTAAAATGAGGCTTGTGAAGTGAGAACACGCCTGAAGGGAGCTGCACATATCCACATGATCTACCTGCTCTATAGGGTGCCTATGACTTTGCAGTCATATGCTATAGCAAAAGAAAATAATAAATAAATAAAATGCAGAGGATTAATATGCCACTTTAAAAAGTCAAACACCAGATAAACAGACACATTCTTTTTGAAATACCTGCACCCTCCAGTGTAAAGCTGTAATCTTGAAGTTGCTCTGGCAACAACAGGAACATTTCCATACCTGACAACTGAACTGGATGAGAAAGTCAGAATTTTTATTAACATAGCACATGTCTTCAACAAAGTCTCCAAGCTATAAAAATCAGGTCTAATATAAATAACATGCATCAACAACATTCATTATTAGTTTTATTGAAACCAAACAGTACATGTTAAATAAAAATCGATAGTTATCATAAAATCAGATGAAAGGCATCATGTTAAAGTAAATTTAGCTTGCAATCAATGTACATCTTTAATTGAAAAACCTGAAGTGAAATCTCAAATAGCAGGAGGGCAATAGAACCAAAGAAATATCTATATAATGCACTTCAGAAGAGAAATACCCCATTTTGTTGTCATTCTTCTTATTTAAAAAAAAATAAATTTGTAATCTAGGCAGACAGATGAAATATATCACATAATGATAATAGCATTAGTTGCTTAAAATGTAGATTTGAAAAGTTGAAAACCACTACTTTTTCTTCTTTCACCCATTTTCCCGTATCACTTGCAGCTCTGATTTTATTTTGATTCATACAAGCAGGCAAACACCACCAATGACTTTGACTCCTAGTGTTCTCTAAATATAGGTCACTGCAGTCTCTGTTATTCTGCAAAAGTCAACAGAGGGAAAATTAGCATTTTACTCCAATTCTGTTAGCCATATGCTACATTAAATGATAGCTATAGCTTTAGGGATGGAATTGTTTCTGGTATGTTTAATTCTTCTTTATTGCTTTTAATGCTGTTTGCATTAAGTCGTGACTAGGAGCCTCTGCAAGGCTCTGCTACCACTGGACAGATACATTTGATGAGATATGACAAGGTGGATTTGAGGGGAAAAAAAAAAAGTTATTTAAGCTAAATCATGAGTTTCTTATCCTATGAATTGCACTAGAAATGCTCATATTTGTAATTTCTTAATGACTGAGACTAAAGGGATTTCAACCTAGTGGAAGGATAGTTCTATATCAAGGAATATCATAGAATCATTGAATGGTTTGGGTTGGAAATGACCCTAAAGATCATCTAATTCCAACACCTCTGTCATGGCAGGGACGTCTTTCACTAGACCAGGTTACTCAAAGCCCTGTCCAATGATTCCAGGGATGGAACATTCATAACTTCATTTTTTTGTAAAAAGTCCTTCTCCAGCTTTCTTCTAGCCCCTTTAGGAATTAAAAGGTTGCTACAATCTCTACTCAGAGCCTTTTCTTCTCCAGACTGAACAATTGCAACTCTCTCACTTTATCTTCATAGGAGAGGTGCTCCAGGCCTCTGAGCACCTTCTTGGCCTTCCTCAGGACTTGCTCTAGAAGGTTCATTCCTTCTTATGTTTGGGACCTTGGAGCTGGATGCAATACCCAGATAGAGTCCCAAAAAACAGGAGAAAAGGGGAATAATCACCTCCCTTGTCCTCCTGGCCATGCTCCTTTGGAAGCAGCTGAGGACACGGTTGTCTTTCTGGGCTGTGAGTCCACATTCACAGATCATGTCAAAATCCTCTCTCACCAACACTCCAAAATCCTTCTCCTCAGGACTTTTCTCTCACTCCATTCTCTGCCTAGACTTTATATGTAGTTGGGATTTCCCTGACCCAGGGGTAGGACCTTGCACTTGCCCTTGCCGAACTCCATGAGGTTCTCATAGCTTTCCTGGGCTCTTATTCATGGTTTGATCACACAGTACCCTGACAAGCAGATCCCTGAAGACACCAAACTCTACTTTCCTGAAATCTAGGGTAGGGAGGATGCAGTGCACCCTCCTCTCCATCTCAAACTCCACCAGTTCATGGTCACTGCAGCCAAGATTGCCCTTGAGCTTCACATTCCCCACTAGTCCCTTTTCGTTGGGGAGAAAAAGGTCCAGTATAGCACCTGTCCTCATTGGCCCCTTGGCCACTTGGAGAAGGCAATGAAATATATCTCTATCAGTGAAATGTATCTTGTGTCACTTGCAGAAGTGAAGTATACGTGCATAAACACATTTGAATGTAAGCAGATGTTCTGGTTGAGAAATATCAGAATGAACTCTGAGAATTCAGTCTTTGGGTAAAGACTTCCAGAAGAGTTTTAGGATTGATAAAATCTTTACTTTCTATGAGATTATTATTATAATTTATTATCACTATTTTTGCAACGAGAATCAGCCGTATTGAGACTAATATGTCTGCATGCACACGCACGTGTGTCTGTGTATAAATTTTCGCTTACACAAACATACTCACACACACATACTGTTATTTATATAAGAGAGACTCATGTGTGACAGATGGGAATATCTTGAATTTTGCCAAGTACTCGTTATTTTGCAAGGGACTCTGCTGAATCTGTTCTTGTGATAAAGGGTATTACTTGGCATCAGAATGGTGCTATTCTTAATGTCACATTCACAAAACACCCTTACTCTACAGACTTTAAATTTTAAAGACAACACATTACATAAAAATCAAAAAATGGAGCAAGAATAATCGGATATTTTAGCACAGGCACACTATGTGCAAAATTTGTAGATAGTTGTGGTGGTTTAACCCTAGCCAGCTGCTCAACCCCTCAGCACCCCTTGGTCACTCCCCTCTAGGGACATGGGGTAGAGAATCAGAAGAGAAAAGACAAGAAATCTCTTAGTTGAGATAAACACAGTTTAATAGATAAAACAAAAAACCACACACAACAAAAGAAGAACAAGGAATTCATTCACTACTGCCCTATGGACAGGGAATCTGTGTTCTCCAGGAGAGCAAGGCTTCATCATGTGTAACAGATACTCGGGAATACAAACATCGTCACTGTGAAAGTCACTGGACCTTTCCCTTTCTTTCCCCAGCTCAAGTAGATGGACATCAGGATGGGGACTCAGGGAAGAAAGTCCCTCCCACTCAAAGTAAAGATCAGATTCACAATCACCCGATGTACATAAGTCTATAGATGAGATGTGTCTCAGAGTCCTGAGGAAATTGGCTGATGTAGTTGTCAAGGAGCTCTCAATGATTTTGGAAAGTCATGGTAGTTAGGTGAAATCCTAGGTGACTGGAAAAAAAGGAAAACATTGCACCTATCTTCAAAAAAGGTAGAAAGGAGAATCCTGGGAACTACTGACCTGTCAGCTTCACCTGTGTGCCTGGGTAGGCCATGGGACAGATCCTCCTAGAAGCTTTGCTGAGGCACATGGAGGACAGGGAGGTGATTCAGGACAGCCAGCACAGCTTCACCCAGGTCAAGTCCTGCCTGACCAACTCACTGGCCTTCTATAGCCACTATCAGAGTGTACGGATTTTTAATGCATTACCATTGAAGTGACTTTTAAGGAGAAATTTGAAGGTCTGAAGAGAAAGGCATCTGTCCTGAGAAATTACTACTCTTCAGTACCAGATCTACATGGTCTGCAGTATAAGAGGGAACATGCATGCTGGAGACCACGCTAGTGTGGACTGCAGCACTAGGTCCTTAAAGAAGAAGTGTGAATATCAAAAACTTTAGATAAGCATAGCTAGAGCTTTTCATTCCTGAGTATGAATTGTCATAACTCATATCTGAAAGCAGGCAAGAGCTGTTTTCTGCACTTGTTAGGGTAGAAATGAAATCAAAACTAAAGAAACAACTGCTCTTTTGCTAGATAACCTCAGAGGTATGATCCACACAAAAAATAAAAGCTTTGTTTTCATGCAGTTCAGATATCCTTCCAGGTAGAAGTTATTAATTCCCACGTTCCTGAGTTCCACTGTCCCATGAATAAGAAATCTTGGACTTATTCCAAATCATAGATCACCTGCTGGTTTCTGTACAGTTATATCAGCCATTCCATGGAGCCTGTTTGACTTTTGAAATACCCTCCGGGATCTGCTCCCAGAGTCTGCACACTGGAATGAGGACACATGCTTAGGGAATGTCTGCTGGCTGGAAAACTGATCAGTTAAGCAGTCTATGGATGTTTGTTCATCTGTCTGTATCTTCACCATTCTAACAAGAAATAGGGACATTAATCTACTTCTTGTGGATCTCATTATTCTTACAGTAGCCTGTAGCTAAAATTGGAAAGTATAGCTGTAAATGCAATGCATTATTTGTTACTATATTTTTATTTTTATTGTTAGTCAAGATTCTGAAGTACTTAGTCTTATTAGGTCATTACTTCAGATTTCAACCCAACTGAATAAGGAATTTAAGACTTGGCATCAGCAACATCTTTATAATTATGGTAGTTTTAATGAAAGCCATTTTGCATGTCATAGCGGTTGAAAACCTGACATCACTTATGTCAATGAGGTTATTGCCATTGATTTCACTACAATCAGTATTTCACAAGCGTCTTTCATTTTGATGCTTAAGCTTTAACTATTGACAGGCTTAATAGAAGCCATAAGCTATATTCACCTAATTTGCTGCTGAAAATAGGCTATCTCAGAGGCAATAACGTCTTAACAGTATGTCGTTGTGCTTCACATGAATCACAGAATCACAGAATAACAAAATCACAGAATCACAGACTGATTAGAGGACACCTCTGCTACAGACCATCTCGCCCACTCCTCCTGCTAAAGCAGGTTCACCTTAGAGCAAGTTCTTCTGGGTCACATCCAAGCAGGTTTTGAATATCTTTGGTCAAGGAGACTCTGTGGTCTCTCTGGGCACCATGTTCAAGTGCTCTGTCACCCTCACAGTAATTTTTTTTCCCCAAATTCAAGTGGAATTTCCTGTGTTTTCATTTGATCCTGTTTCCCTTTGTGCTGTCACTCATTGGGCACCATTGAAAATAATCTGGCCCCATCCTCTTGATCCTCCCTTAAGATATTTTTTTGCATTGATAAGATTCCCTCTCAGACTCCTCTTCTTCAGGCTAACTCTGTTGTGCTCCTTTAACCTTTTCTCGTTAAAGACAAGCTCCCATCCACTAATCATCTTTGTGGCCCCCCTTTGGATCATCTCCAGTAGTTCCTTGTTTTTTTTCTTGAACTGGGGATCCCAGAACTGGACACAGAACTACAGATGAGGCCTCAAAAGGGCTGAGTAGAGAGGCAGGATCACCTCCCTTGATCTGCTGGCAATGCTCTTCCTAATGCAGCCCAGGGTACCATTGAACTTCTTGGCTACAAGGGCACATTGCTGAGTTATGTTTGACTTGTATTCCACCAGGAACCCCAGGTCCTTCTCTGGAGAAAATGAAGCAGTGTTCTTTATGAAGGCGTAAGGAATACACTGTCCATTAATATTTCAGGAAAAGAAAAAATTAGTAACAAAATAATAATATTAATTTAAAAATACAACTTCAAACCCTCTCTACCATTTTTGTGACAAGATAAGATGAATATGCACATCTGGTATTAGAAAGATAAGGCTGGTTACTATTTCTACTGTATTGATTTTCATGGTTGTGGGTAAGCAGTCCTGTGTATTACGGTTAAATAGCAGATATGTAGTAGAGTGAAGAAATTATTTAACTAGGTATCATGTAATTATTTAGTAAAAATGTTAATACACAGCTTAGATAATGTTTTCAGAATGGAATACTAAAGATCAGACATTTTACAGCTGCATTACACTACCGTATATTTGAGAAAATAACTGAGTACCAAAGCGGTCCATCACTCTAGAGGATCTTGAAGGTTAAAAGTGGTGGCCACGCTATTTTGAGACTTGATGGTCCACATCAGATGGAGTGGCAGTGGGAATCAATTTTATCACAATTATCAAGTTAATAAAATTTTCTTATTACTTTCTGGAAGGAAATAGAACAAAAGTCATTTTCATAAACAATGCATCTGTTCGCATGTGTGCAGATGTAAAGGAGACGTGGAAAACATTAGATTGTTTATGGAATTGGATTGATTGTTTTTCGACCATTTGTTGATAGTGTAACATAAGGAATTGGTAATTTGAGACTGAACATATATAATGATGGAGCTGAAATTGCACTTTGAAATGTGAACAGTCTGTAAGCCCACAATTTGCAGTATTATGGGCAGACTGTAAATAAGCAGACAAAAAAAATGAGAAGCGTTTATATGAAATGTACGAAAAGGTACATTGTGATTATTTGAAAGTCAACAGAGGTAAAAAATTGCAAATGTTTGACAATATTAAAATTAAGGGCAGGAAATTACAAAAGCTGGAAGAGAACTGGAGTTGATACAAGTATTTTTGCAAAACATTTAAGCAGTATTTAAAATTTGGGAACAAATAATAACAAAAATGTTTTTAATCTTAAATAGAACCAAAATAATACATGTATTTGATATATGTCAAATTTTATAATCATGTTGCTCAATGTTGTAGTTTTAATTGCTGTGTATCATTGTATGGCACAGTGTACTATAAAAGTCCCGCCATTAATATTCCAGTAGCACAGAAATTCCTCATGTGCTAACACTACTCCCTTCTTCAACAAATATGAATTTCCCTCCAAAAAGATTATTTTTTTACACTACTGATCAGAACAATTCAGTACAAATTTCCCAGTCTAAGTGTACATACCTTTAGACATTTTATATAAATGCACTGATTGCTATGCAATTATAAACTCTATACTGTAGAACACTGTGCTGCAGCTCTGCATAACATGGTCTGCATGACATCTAGATTTATAAAGTGAATTTGTGCACATAATTTCACAGCTTTGTTATTTTCAGGGACAGGAAGAAGAAATTAGGAAGACTCAATATTGCTGGCTATCTATTTCCTTTCCCTGCATTTAATTAATGGAGATGAAGTTACAGACCCAAAGTTCTATCCACTGTTTTGGAAGTCAGATAAGTAAGATAGGTCACATCCATATATGTCCAGGGCCAAGATGTAGGGAATTCGCTCAGGCAGATGATGGATTTTTGCATAGCTATGTTGGAATCTAAACGTGAAGTAGCTGTATATCAGTATCATTTCAGACACCATACCATAAATATGCATTAAATGTGTCTTTGTGGTCCTCCTAACATCAGTAACTGATTGTGCATATTTGTGTGTGCAAATAACAAATTTGCACACTCTTTTATAGTACTGAGGCTGTGAAACATTAAAGCATTCAGGAAACATGGTATTTAAAATCATCTCATAAATATTTTATTTTATTGTAGCTTAAATTTCTTCAGAAGAATCATAGTCAGACTTGGCATCAAGAACCAAGCTGTGTGTGTGTTACAGGATGCTTGCAGCATTTAGTTTTATAAAGCAAGCCCCACCTATGTAAATAAACACCACAGAAGGAACAATATCATCTGTTTATCATTTGTTTTGGAAATAAAACAATACACAGGCAGATGGTAGCTAGAAGGACATACAAAGACATCAAATAAATAGCTTTTTTTTACAATCATAGAAGAATTTTTAGATTACAGAAATCCTTTCCAATTGCTAAGAACAGAGTGTTCATATAAAAAAGAAAATTGTGTTAAAAATATAATTAAATTCTTCTAGCAGCCTTCTAGACAAGTGGAATGCAAAGGTGGTAATGGAACACAGCTCTAATAGCCTTCAACATCTGGGGTCTGTGTTGAAAAGCTCAGAGATTTCACCTAACTTAGCCTGAAACAGTTTTGATGGCAACTCACTTATGTAAAATAAAAGTTAAGGATGGGAGGAAAATCTTGGCATTTAAAAGAGGGGATTGAACTCAAGGACCTGAGGCTGATACAGCCTCCAAGTGTAATGGAGGAACCATCTGACAGCCATATTAATCATCAGATGCCAGCTATAAATAGTATGTGGAGGTTTTTTTCTGAATAATGACAGAATATTTGGGGTTGGAAGGGACCTTAAAAGGCCATCTATTCCAACCCGCTGTAATAAGCAGGGATATCTTCAACTAGATCAGGTTACTCAAAATCCCACCCAAACTGACCTGGAATATTTCCAGGGATGGGGCATCCACCACCTCTTGGTACAACTTATTTCAGCATTTCATCACCTTCAGTTCAGTGTAAAAAATTTTTTCTTTATATGCAGGTTTAAATTACCCTCTTTTAAAAGAGGGGAAATTTAGCCACTTTTTAAAACAATTACTCCTTGTCCCTCTGAAACAAGCCCTACTAAAATGCCTGTTTCCCGTCTTTCTTATAAGCCCTCTGGAAGTACTGAAAGGCCTTAGTGAGGTCTCCCCAGAGGCTTCTCTTCTCCAGGTTGAACAAATGCAATTGTCTCAATCTCTCGTCATAGGAGAGGTGCTCCAGCCTTCTGATCATCTTGGTGGCTTTCCTCTGGACTTGCTCTAATAGGTTGATTTCCTTCCTGCTCTGCTTGTCCCAAAGCTGGATGTGGCACTGCAGGTGGGGTCTTGACTTTGACATTGGGATCAAGTGCACTCCCAGCAAGTTTCCTGATGACGTCAACCTGTGATGTGCAGATGACACACCTGAAGGACAGGATGACATCCAGAGGGGCCTGGACAAACTCAAGAAACAGGCCCATGTGAAATTCATGAAGTCAAACAAGACCAAGTGCAAGGTGTTGCACCTGGGTTGGAGCAATTCCTGGTTTCCACACAGGCTGGTGGATGGACAGATGGAGAACTGCCCCGCTGAGGACTTGGGGGTGCTGCTGGATGAGGGGCTGAACATGACCTGGCACTGTGAGCTTGCAGTCCAGAGAAACAAACATGTCCTGGGCTGCATCCAAAGAAGTGTGGCCAGAGAGGCCAGGGAGGGGATTCTGCCCCTCTGGTGAGAGGTAGAAATCGGCACCGGAACCATCAAGTGGACAAATTTAAGGTCTTTTGGCGGAAACCAAACCGTGGCAGGAGCGAGGGCAGTTTTCACAAGGAAAGCCACGGGAGTGGCCGTGCTCAGCATGGGCGGAAAAGCTGGCACCGGCAGAAAAGCCAGAATGGACAGGGGATCCAACACAGGCAGGGGAACAGGTCATGTCCAGCCCTTCATCCAGCAGCACCCCCAAGTCCTCAGCAGGGCAGCTCTCCATCTGTTCGTTCCCCAGCCTGTGTGGATATTGCTCCAACCCAGGTGCAACACCTTGCACTTGGTCTTGTTGAACCTCATGAGTTTCACATGGGCCCAACTTCTTGAGTTTGTCCAGGTCCCCCTGGATGTCATCCTGTCCTTCAGGTGTGTCATCTGTACACCACAGGTTTGCATCATCAGGAAGCTTGCTGGGAGTGCACTTGATCCCACTGTCAATGTCCCTGATGAGAAACCAAACAGTACTAAGTCCCAGAATAGACTCCATGGAACATAACTCATCATTGATGTCTATTGGGACATTGAGCCATTAACCACTACATTCTGGATGCAACCTTTCAACCAATTCCTCATCCATCAAACTGTCTATCAATAAAATTCCCCTCTCTCCAGTTTAGACATTGCAGAAAAGCCTGTCAAAGGCCTTACAGACAGATGACATGTGTAGATCTTCCCTTGTACACTGATGTATTCACTCCACTCTAGAAGGCAACTAGGTTGGTCAGGCATATTTGCCCTTGGGAAATCATGCAACTTGTCTTGAATCAATTAAATAAATTACTATAAAACATAAATCCTAAATCACCTTCTTCTAAGCTAGATCTGGAACCTCATAAACAAGAATATGTCCAGAAACTGCATATTGAAATAGACATTTTTTCTGCCATAAGAGTATGCAAAGAAAGGAGGGAAAGGATGTAGCAATTTCTCTGCTTTATATATAGGTATTAAAAAAAGTCATAGAGATGATTGAAAAAAAATATTTTTGTATAACCTATTTTTATAAATGGGATCTGGTTTCTTAGCAATTTCTGTTCAAGCATAAGTACCTTGTCCTCACTATCTATGTTTTCTAACTAAGAGATTCATGTGGCTTGATACAGTCTTCAGTAGTGTTGATGATCACAGCTACCAGTTGACTATGACCATGAATTATGATTTAAATCAGGAATACATACACAGCCTCAAACTCTGTAACAATGGATGTGCCAACACCAGCACAGGTAGTTGCTCAGTTCCTAGCTCTACCAGCACAACTCAGAGCACTCTGCTCCACAGGTTGTCTCCTCACAGGCTGAGTTAGCTGTCAGAATCTGCAATACAAGTCAGCTGAATGAAGGCTTCTCTACCTTTGCTAACAGGAGCACTGGGAATGTCACTGGTAAAGGTCTATGATCCTGGGTGTACACATCTGCAAAAAGCTGCTTCTAAACTAGGCTCCAATGGAAAGAATTAATACATCAGACTAAGATGGCATGAGTTTCCCACTGGACCCCCATTGTCTTTCATTTTTCTCCAGGATTAAACTTAGTAGTTAAACCTAACTACACCAAATGTGCACATTTTTTGACTCATAACTTACATGACATGATATTTTTCTTACTGACTTGCCTGGGAACGCATGGAAAGACATTCTAGCACTACAGCAGTCAGTATGTGCTCCCAGTTCATCAAAATCCCTACCAATGCAATGAGCACACGGCCAGTGTTTTTCTCTATTGACATCAAAGGAAATTGCATTAACATCATATTATGTACAGTCTAATGAAGTTGGTATAGTTCTGGGAAGGCACGAGTAACACGTCTTTGAACATAATTTATAGTTCATAAACATATTCATGTTTGGAGGCTCAGTCAGAGTAATTTGTAGCTAACCAGTTCTAACACTGCTGCCAAGAAAATGATCAAAACAATAAAATTGGCATTGTTACAGAGATTTGGATTATATAGAATTAATGATGATTACTGCTTTGTAGGGAGGTCAGAAGCATTGAATGCCTAGATACTACCTATATCCTGCTTAAGCTACAGCCTTTTATCAGGCCTTTTCCTTACTGGCAGCAGGGCTTTAGTTTGAATTTTATCCTGAAACATAATGTCAGGTTCAACAATTCCCACAGATTTCTGTAAGATGTTTTAAAGCACTTTTAATAACAAGTAGAGCAAGAATCACATTACTATTACAATGTGGTTGGCTACATACTCTTCAATCTAGGATCAAAGTCTCCTTTAGCTTTTCATATAGGTTGTGTGTTTTGTGGGGGGGGGGGTGTTAGTGTTTTTTTTTTTTTGTTTGGGTTTTTATGTTTTGGGGTTTCTTTTTTTTTTTTTTTTTTTTTTGTGTTTTGGTTTTGGATTTTTGTTTGTTTGTTTGGGGTTTTTTGGGGTTTTTTTTTGTGGGTTCTTTTTTTTGGTTATTTTTTCTTATGATCATTTTTATAAATATAACTCAAATAAGAGTGTTCTGTGGTACGCTCTATACAGGATCCTTAAACATTTTCCTAGTCATATGTATTGGGCTTGCATAACAAGGCTTTGGATATATGGGGCGATACAGGGATGACTTCTGTGAGAACTTGCCAGAAGCTTCCCCTGTGCCTGACAGAGCCCATGCCAGTCAGTGCCAAGACAGATCCACTGCTGGCTGAGGCTGAATCCATCAGAGACAGTGGCAGTGCCTCTGGAATAGAACATATTTAAGGGGGAAATTAACTGCACGACTGAAGCTAAAAAGAGGAGTGAGGATATGTGAGAGGAATCACTGCAGACACCAGTGTCAGGAGGTGGTGCAGGCACTGGGGCACATTCCCCTGCAGCTCCTGCAGGTCTATGGTGGAGCAGAGATACATCTGCAGCCCATATATGATCTCATACTGGAACAGGTGGATGTGCCTAATGGAGGCTGTAACCCTGTGGGAAGCCTGTGCTGAAGCAGGCTCCTGGCAGGACCTGTGGCCCCATGAAGAGAAGATCCCACACTGGAGCAGCCGATTTGCTGGCAGGAGTTGTGACCCTACAGATGATCCACATGAAGAACTGCAGCCTGTGGGAAGGACTCATGGTGGAGAAGTTGTTGAGGACTGTCTCACATGGGAGATATGAGCTCCCACACTGGAGCAGGGGAAGAGTGTGAGTCCTCTCCCTGAGGAGGAAGGAGTAGCAAAGACAACATATGATGGACTGACCGCAACCTCCATTCTCTGTGCCCCAGCACCACTGGGGAGGTGGAGAAAATTGAAAGTGAAGTTGATCCTGGGAGAAAGGGAGTATTGAAGGGAAGGTGGAGGTTTTTTTGTTTGTTTTTTGGGGTTTTTGTGTGTGTGTGTGGGGGGGCGTTGTTTGTTTGCTTGTTTCGAGTTTGTTTTTATTTCTCATTATCTTTCTCCGATTTGATTTGTAATAAATTAAACTGATATCCCCAAGCTTAGTGTGTCTTGCCCATGATGGTAATTGGTCAGTGATCTCTCCGTATTCTTTATCCTATGAGCCTCTTGGATTTTTTCTCACCTTTCAGGCTGAGGAGGGGACTGATGGAATGGCTGTGGTGGGCACCTGGCATACAGCCAGGGTTAACTCACCATATCATACCACTTCTTTATAAATGATCCATAAAGGCCTGCAAATTTCTACATTGGTTAAACTGTGTTGCCTTCTGATAAGTTTATAAAGAGCAATATTTCAATGAGGTGGAGGTTTGCTTAATAAATAGAATCACAGAATAATTACTTTAATTATTTTACTGTAGAAAAAAAAAAAAAAAAACCACCAACAAAAAAACCCACCACCTCAAAACACAAACATAAACACAACAAAAACATTACTGGCTGCATATCTGAGAGCTAGGTCACACTAAACCAAATTACAGGCTCCCCTGTTACTGATTTGCTTATCAAGTAGAAATGTGAATACTCCAGTGAAGGAATTTCCTAAAAGTCTTGCTTTCAGCAAGGAAAAGGCTAACTCCATGAGTGTTTCTGTGTATGTGGGTGGGAATTTTTAAAGTAGGTTGCATGCCTACATTACAAACCAGAGTGTGCCCACAGGGAAAGACTGCTATCTAGGGCAGCACCTGGCTGATCTGAGCTGGATCATCATGAAGTGCAGTGCTCCAGGGGTGTAAACATTGATAGCACACTGATGTGAGGGACATCTTCCACACAAGAATTAATTTCCAGAAAACTTGTAAAAACTAAAAGGAGAATGATGCAAAGAATAACAATAAACAAAATTTTTAGAAGTTTACCTTTTTGGTGTTATATAATGTCTGTATTTCCTACAAGAGAAATTGCTATGGAAAGATTGCTAGTTTTAGGAATTCATTTGAAAGCTCTCCAGGTGAGATGTTTTGTTAAAGAAAATCTTAATGGCAGCCTCTGGGAGTAGTTACCATGCCTTTTTTCTCTCTAAACACTCAATTCGTTATTAATAGCGTTCTGGTAGTACATTTGCTAAACATACCCCTAGAATTTACTTTTATGTCTAAGCACAAATATGGGAAAAAACTTACTTATAATACTTCTCTCTAGGGAGCAGAATTATTAAAAAAAAAGAAAGCCTATCACAAAAAAAAAAAAAAAGTCTATGATATTGCTGTAAGTCATGAGTAGATGTAAGGAAAACAGAACATTCTGTTGTTATGTTATATGTATCACCCTCTCTTCCTCTCATTTCCCAGTCCTCCCTTAGAAGAAAAAGGAAAACAGTGAAAGAGGAGGTATTGGCGCTGGAAACATTGGTGTCACCATTGTCAATTGCCAACACAGGAGAAAACTCTAGCCAGTAGAGAGAAAAACAAATCTCTAGCCAGTAGAGAGAAAGGATTCTAAGGAGAGAGTATTTGGGAAAGACATATAGAAAATTATTTTCTCTATGTGTGTAATAATTTACTAGTTTTAAACTTGAAATATGAATATCAAGGCCACACAGTCTGAAATAATGTTGGAGAGCTGCATCTATCCTGTACCCCAGTCTCTAAATTAGGTGTTAAGAACATAGTAGTTATTGCACTGGAGGATTTTTCCCTTCACATTACCATATTCCACGCTTAAATTTTTTAATTTTTGTCTGGAAAACACTTCAAAAAGGAATTACTATTTTCTGCCAAGATGATATTTATATTACAAAGGCAAGGTGAGTGTCTTTTTAATAGAGATTTTACAGATGATTGCAGACTATCAGGTGCTGGGGGATCACCTTCCTGTAAAGATTCTTGAATATGTCTATCTTGGGAACATAATGTAAAATTGTACCTTTTCTGTCTTTTACAAGTATAGCTCTGCAAGGCAAATAGGTAGGCCTGTTGTTGTCAAAGAATTTATCTTGATAGTCTGTTTCTAAATGTTACAAACACCATTTCCCCCTCCATCCGTGCTTGCTGTTTATTGTCAGTAACATCTCGCAAAACTATGATTTAATAAGAAGCCTGCAAAACTAAAATTTAATAAGATCACTTCTTGACATTCACTCCAAAGTATATTCTTATCTTTCCTCTACATTCTCTGAATACTGTTTGATCATTGATACAGTTACAGAGTAGAAAAGGAGGACAGTTCAGCTTTTATTAAGGCTACCTGAGGAACCAAAGGAAGAGATTACAACTTTGCCAATGAACAGTTCCTCTATACCCAATAGACCTTGTAACTAAGTGTATAGAAATAATATCTAGCAGAGATGCTATCTTTGTGAAGAAATAGCAAACACTACATATATCTTATATTGATACAAACATCTGAACTTAAAGGGAGGAACTGGATAACTGGTATTTGATTATGCTTCCTCTTCTTACTTTAAATATTTTTCTCTATACTAGGTTAAATTTCAGGGAAAAAAATGTTTCTTTTCTAGGCCTATTGCAAAAAGAAGAGAATTCTTTGTAATTCTCAAGGATTTTTCTAAGCACCTGTTGATTTGTTTAGTATATCTGGCTATGGAAAAAAAAAAAAAAAAAGAAGTAAAGAAAATACCAGGGAGCATAACCTGGTAGTGTCAACAAAATCAACATTTGAATAGATAGATATTTTGGGATCAAGTATTCTCTTTTTGTAGGGTGCTTAAAAAGTACTCCGTGTGCTATAACACCCTTGTTTCACGTAAATCAAATATTAGACTATTAGAAGTAAAAGTGGTTTTATTCTACCTAGTTAATACAGCTGAGAGACTGTAAAGAAAACAATATATAACACAATAAATTGCTCTTTTCTCTCACTGGATATAAGACAGCTGAAGGAAGGGGACTTGCATTACTTGGGCTTTCTTTTACTATAGTTTTCAGACATAGTTTTCAGACTGTTCATTGGTTTTGGCCTGTATCTCAAAATCACAATCTGACCCTCAGTGAGCTGCTGACTGAAGTTAATAAATTCAAACAGTACTGCAGGCATTGAGGATCAGGCCTTTTGGATGCAGTTGAAACTGATTTTCATAGTTCATGCACAAGCTAAACCAACAATTCCTCATCTCAGCTTCTGCCTCTGAGCCCTAACATTTTCTCATGTATAAGGCTACTTTGGAAAAAGACTCTAGAGTTCCACAATGACTGTGATAACTGCAATGGAGATTTTGCCACCAAGTCAAACTGAAACTTTCAGAATGTGGTGCTGAACCCTATTAAACCGTTTTTCTTCTCCTTTTAACCACATTGTTGTCAAACCAGGCCTGGGAACTCCATGCTAGCACAAACACTGTTCATCCACCCATTTGCACTTTACCTGGCACTCATTTTCCCCCAAAGTTAATTTCTCCTCTATTTGGTATGTATACCAAATTCTTTTCTTTAGTTACATGGTTGCTTTGTGATGGCTGACTTTTCAAAAGTCTCACTTTTGCTTACCTAAAACTCTCATGATTTCATGAAAGAACATGGTATTGCAAGTCTTAGCCCCCAGTGAAGATGAGCTGCTATCTCTACTGCAGCTTTCAGGAGAGTTCTTCCCAGGGCCATTCTATTTTAAACTTAATTAGATGCTTCAGCTTAGTTTTAAAAAAAGAAGCAAGAAAACTGACTATTGGGAGACTGGCAGGTGTAGTGTGGCTCAGTGTCAGGAGGCAATGAAGATTTCTGTGTTAAAGCTGGCATTTCAGTCCCTAATGACAATACTGCAGAGGATGAGCCAAGCAGTATTTTACCTTGCAATCACTCTGACTTTGTCTTTTTTAAATAGAAGTAATAGGTAACAAAATAATAAAAACTAAAAAAAAAAAAAGATATAAAATATAATAAGAAACAGTGAAATCTTATAACCCTCCCCAAATTGTTCCCAGTCACAAAGGTTCCCTGACAGAAATATCCATCTTGGGTGTATTAGTCTTTTGTACAAAGACAGTTCTGCAGAGGGGTGTAAATCTCAAGTGCCATATTTATAAGAACTAGGTCATACCAATTTCAATTTGTGACCACAAAGCTAGGAGTGCTGATAACTTGGGCTTAGCAAGCATCTACTGAGAGTAGGACCATAATTTACAAAAGCACCTGGCAATTCTGAGTATCCAATAAGAGAAACTTTAGAGGATTTGATGTTCAGAACTAAAAGAATATTCAGAAAATGAAAGATAAGCCTAATGCCTTGTCCCTAGCTAAACATGCACAGATAACTAAAACATAGAGGTCACTTTTGAAAATCATGCTGAGAGGTTCTGTTTTTAAAATTAGAATCAACAGCAAAACAAAGAAATTTGTACCATACTCTCAGGTTAATTGTATTTAGTGTGGGTCTACCGGGATTGTCTCATCCTCAGTACTCAATTAAATCAACACAGTTTATAGAAAAATAACAAAAACATCAAGATATGGCCTCATAACTACCTGGAAATGTTGCCCACTCCCAGGTGTTCATAGAAATAAGTGCAAGCTGAGTACCATGTTTAATCTGTCAGCTACCATTTGGGACAGTAATAAGCTGTCAGTTAGGCTGTTTCTGGCCAAAAGGTAAAAGTGGCAAGTTGCAATGGAAGGAATGGAGAATTCTCTTTCTGCATGAATATCAAAGCAGCCCTACAGTCATGACATTTCTTAGGTCAGCTGCATACATGAAGCATCAAAGGAGAGAATACATAACATAGACATACAGACCACAAAAGAGTGTCTTAAGTTATTAACTCCAGAAATACTGATGTATGTCATTCACATTCCACTTTGTTTTACTTTCATGTTCGTAGTTTCTTCTTTCACTTAAGTTTCTTTCTGTTTTCTTGTTGTTTCTCTTATTTCTAGAGGAGAGAAAACGCTCTTTTATTTTCCCTTCCTTTTTTTAACCTTTTATTTTGCCATAAGCTTTGCAGATCTTAGGCACTGAGAATAGATTTATAGAATTTGTCAGCCTTTTTCTCCTATATCCAGAAAAAAGAGAAGTTTTGGAAACATAATGCACATATCTGCCAGGAGAAGACTGTTGTAGTATGAGTCTGCTTTGGTTTGGGTTTATGGCACAAAAAGTAAATTGTCATGGTAAGACACCTATTTGCAGTTCATGTTTATGTCAGGATGCAAAGTAATACTTGCAGAGTTTATTAATCACTCATCTAAGAAATCCTAATCGGTTTTCATAGCAACATCTACACTTAGGTTTTTGTTTTCATTTGGGAACAAGGATCTTTTTTAGTCTCTTTTAAAAACCTGTAGCATCTTTCTTAGGATTCAACTCTACACATTTTTCTGTAAACAGAATTATTCTTCTTTCTAGCCTCTACTGTTCCTTCACAGTCTATCAATATCTGTCCCTGAACCTTAATTTTCTAACTACACCTGTGAATTGATGACCTACTTTTTACAGTAAACTACCCTATCAATATACCTCAGTTGCAACTAGCACAGAAGAGCTTATGGCATTTCTGTTTTCTGTCAGCTCAGAGTTCCAAGTTATTTCTGACTTTATGTAGTTCTAAACAAACTCCTATAGTGTTGAAAAACTAGTATTCACCCCATGTTCAAATTTTGACTATTCAGATTAAACAAGGATCATCATCAAAGTCATCAGAAATTACTAAGAAGGATTCTGGGGTTTTTTTATGACAATTTAGCTACAAAGACTTTCTTTGGCATCTTATCTACAGCAGAGGATACATCCACCTACAAGAACTGTTATTTCACCACTACGTTCTAATAGCCATTTATATGCTTCTTTGTCTGAGACACTATTAGGCTGTCTCATTGACTCATTGCACTGTTTTGTGCTTTGGACCTCAAAACATATTCATACAGCCTCTGAAGAATAGTTTCTTTTTCTTTTCTACAGAGAGAACAATATAAATTTCAGTCTACTGGAAAGTCATTTCCTCCTCCAAATCAAAGAAGCAAGTGAAAATGTAAAATGAAGAGTGAATAACAGTTAGAAAGACCACATTAGAAAGCTTAGCTGAAGTAACATAGAAACAGGAGAATTTGACTCACTTGAAGCAAGACAGAAACTTAAAAATAAATTCTACTACTCTGTAGTGTGAAGTTTATAGCTTAGATTTCTTACTGAGAAGATGAAGAAAGTTCTGGGATATTCAGAACCTGACAGTGTAAAAATGCATAAAGAAAATTATTCAGTGAAAGACATGCAAAAGAGTTTTGTAAAATTTGTGTTTGATCTAAGCAGAACTTAACTGCTAAATTGTCTGGCTGTATACCCAGGACATTGTCTATACAAAATTATCCTGTTGATTATCAAGCTATATGCTTTTATTGTCTCTCAATGAATAGAGTGCCATGTAGTATTTTATTTTGAAAGGTATATTTATGTCTCCTTTGAGGCTACTCCTCCTCCACCTTAGTTTTCTTCTTTTATTTTTCCCTCCTAATACTGTTCTGTGTTTATGTCAAAGAAAACAAGTTCAAAAAATGTACTCTCCATTCAAACCCATGGGGATTTTCAGCTCATATCAGATTTTTTACCACACTGTGAAGAAATTTGTCTCCTGCAAAGATGATTTTGTTCCAGTCATGAATGTTATTACCATGCCAGAAAAAGGACAATCATCAACTGTTGCAGCAGCCCTCTTGTTAGAGGATAGAAGTGAGCCAAGACACAGACTTCTTGTTTATCACAGCATGAAAAGGGTCCAGGTTTATTCCTCTTTACAGCTCAGCCATCCTGACTCCAACTATTCACTGACTCTGGCTGCAGCAAGCTCCTGTTGTAGGTTTCCCTTGCAGCCTCTGACTGCTGGTTATTTCCTGCTAAACTATTACTGCAGGTATTGGCTTGCAGACTCTGAATGCAGGCTTTTACCCAGCTAGACTATGACTGCAGGTTCCAACAACCAACTCTAATTGCTGACCTGGAATGACCTCACAGCAGTGATTCTCCCTCCCCAAGATCATCCCTTCCCAAGATCATTCTTCTTCATGATCCTCTCATTCCCTCCTCTCAAGGTTCCTCCTCGTTCATGATTCATCCTCCCCAGCTAACCCACTCCTTTTTATCACACTTATCTTTATTGGATATAGCTGTGACTCATCAGGGTGAGGCTGAATCAGGTAATTAACACAGCTGTTACTTATCAGGGGCAAGGTCACCTGTATTCCCCTCTACAACCAACAAGTTGTTTCATTCTGGTTCTTAATTGCATGTATTTTGCTTTATTTATTTAAGTATTCTTTATTCTGCCTTCAACATTTGGTAGATAAGAGCTCCATTTTAGCCTGATTAAAATTTCCTTGACCAGCACAGAGAGTTAGAGGCAAGCCTCATATTATAATGGTATAAGATGGCACCAACATGTACTGCTGTGGGAATGGAGTTGCAGCCTGTGGCTGGAATTCAGAGTCATTCTTTTGCTTTCTATTCAGGAATTTTTACCTTTTCCCTTCCAGAGTAACAGAAGTTATCCTCTTCCTTCATCTTTTCCTCATTGCAGGTGTATAGTCCTCTCTACAGCTGCCACTGTGCTTTCCATGTCTGCAGATTTTGAAGTGGTTATTGAAAGATCTGGGCAAAGATGCTCTTTTCAACATCTCTCAGAGTGGCATGCTGGGGGAACACAAGGAGAATGCTTGAAGAGACCTTCATACTTCTATATAACACTCCCTGGGCTGAATGAAGCTGGGCCAGCCTCACCCGCCATTTCTTATGTCCTTAGGATCACTTCAAGGCATCAGATGAAACTGAGCAGGACTCTAAATAAAGAGTGGCAGTAAAGATGTGTTATTTTAAAGAGAATAATGCTTTTCAGATGAAGAGATTCTAGAATACCTGTTTCACAAAAAATCAATAGAGTTTATTATTTGCAGGCTGTCCTTGAGGTGTGCATAAACCTTTGAAGAACTTCAGAAAATGTGCTTTTGCTTTCCTCATTCATGTTGCTCTGGATATTCTTACACAATTGTTATTAACATCTGCTGCTAACTTCTTGTCTCAATAGCTGTCAACAGCAACTTAATTTTTTATCAGGTTCTCACTGAACTGAAGGCTATTTTCAGACCAACAGGTGCAGAAAACTGGAGAAAAAAAATCCATATAGGTAATTGGTACAGAAATTTTATTATTAACCAGAAACTATACAACCTATAAGGCCTTTGGTGAATAAAGCAAACTTAATTGATGATTTTCATTTACTTCATAAGAGACAAGATACACATCCCGTAACAATCATCTAGGTAGGAAATAAATATAACTGGATTAGTATAAGCTTTGCAATGCAATTGTCTTGAAAGTAAAGCTAAGGTGCTATTTAAGCAACACGAAAAACCTTATTCCATTTCCAGGGTTATGGATACTTTATGCCTGTTTTCTACCTGCAATAGTGTCAGTGTGTGCTCACTTATAAGTACTTATATTGCTTGAAAAAAAAAAGGAAATAAAAAGAGGTTTAGGGATTCACAACAAGATACAGTGCAAGTAAGTATATGGTGGGGGTTGGAAAAGGGTTTATAAAATAACATCAGGGAAGACAGTGAGTCTTTCATATTCAGTTGGGATATTCCATTTTAGGTCAGGCACGCTGAACAACTCCCTTCTTTCCACTACCGAAATTGATAACCTACTCCAGAAACACACATGGAATTGAAAAAAAGAGGTCAAAAGTAGCACAGCATACATCAAAGGGATTCGGAATGATAAGAAGACTGTTAATCAGCCCCTGGTTGTTTACTGACAGCAGGAGATCTGAACTAGCCATTTAGCAGGTTAGGAGGTAATCATGCACAGATAATTGCTGCTCCTAGAACACCACTTTTTAAAGATGTGCATTTCTACTGAGTGACTGTGAACTGTTTTTCAGACACTTCGAATCTGAGTTGCAGGAGTCTGGCTGTTGTAACTATAGAGTCTTCATGAGTTAACAGCAAATCACCAAAACAAAAGGAAAAATAAAGTCCTTAAAAGCTAAATACATCAATAGCAGATAAACAGATAATCCAATCTTGAGATATAGAAAAAGTCCTAAAGATCAAAATGTGTGTTCCAATTACATCCTGCCTGCAGGTGCTCAACAAGAGATGAGAGCAATAAACACATCAAATCATTGGAACATCTAACAAATCCGATGTCACTTCAACAAATACTACCATTAAAAAAAAATCACATCTCAAAACTGAACTCCTGAGTGGATAAAAAGCAAGGAATTAAAACTCACACATTTCATGTCCACTCTAATCAAGTCAAAAAGCTCAAAAATTATCTAATTACCTCCTGCTTACAATGTTAAGTTACATAATGCACATGGTATCTATAAGCTGTTATGATTTTCATAATTTTCACTGATATAAAATATGTTACATGACAACAAAAAACGGCTAAATAAATGTGTTTCTTGCTTAAAAAAAGAAGTAACAAAAACAAAGCCTGAGTTACAGAAACTTGTTTTATGCAGATATTTAGTTAACTAGCCAGCTTATCTTTATATATGAGTCAGTCACCTGGTCAGTTCAGGAGACTGCTTTCAAGTAGTCCTAAAGAGAGGAATTAGTTACTTTCAGAGATCAGACATAATCAATTGCAATTTATCATTTTCATGGGTATGAATTCAGGGTGTATGGTTCTATGAGAGCTTTTTTGTGGAGGTCCTGAGCTGACAGAAATGAAATAAAATAAAAACACGTAAGAATTATTTGGAGAATCTAAAGTATACAAGACCTTGAAAAGAGCTGTATAAAAATGTTTTACAGGAAACATAAAACTATCAAAATATACTAGTTTCCTTTTACTGATACTGTTATTATTCCTTTCTTGCTAAGACGAAATGTTTAGATATTGTCTAGATAACTTCATAGAAAATAATTTACTCTGAAAAAAAATTATAAAAAAATACATCACCGAATTGGATAGTACTAAACAAAAAAGTTTAATTTCTCAGCACCACAAACCTGTACTTGTGAACTGAATCAATACTCATCAGCTCTCTTACTCAAGGGAAAAACTTGACAAGAGAGAAGCTTGGTCTGCTTATAAAAATACTGAGAAACAAAACAAGATAGCAATTTCAAAGGACATTCTCATTACAGCTACTTCTGACTATTTGGTTTGCATTTTTTTTGGTGGGCTTTGCTTGTTTGTTTTTGTTTTTACCCTGACAAAAATACCAAAATTACTCAGGAATATTGACAATTGAAATTTTCATTCTAAAATCAAAATATACTCTTCTGGTCTAGAATATATCAGCTGGCAAAAAAAACCTTAAAGCTGAGAACTCAGCCTAGTGCTTTCACATCTTGTGGAATGAGCGGAAATAAAACATTTTAAGGTATACAGAAAAAAAGTTTAAAACACAGTTTTCCTTTTAAATTTAGGTTAAACAGAATTTTTTAAACTAATTTTAATTAGCTCCTATGAATTCCATGCATTGTCATGAATTTCAAAAAACAGTTAATATGATAATGCTTATAATAACAAGAAAAAACTTAATTTAAAAAGTATAATTAGATGTGAATGTATCTCTTGGTTTTAGCTCTGTTTTTTATGTTTTCTATCAGATCATCCATGTCTTTGAATGTGCATCCTTTTAAATGTATTTATTCTTTCAAACTTGTGATTTCAAATCAGTCTTATATATTGCCTTGTTTTGTAGAGCTCTCTTGCATTATTTACTGTGATCGCTCATAAAGTGAGAAAGCATTTCCATATTGATAATTTTTGTCTGAATTAAATGTCTGGCCTCTGCAAATACTCGTGACTTTTAACTTCATTTTCTGTGAGCTTTTGTTCCAATAAAATCTGTTTGTTCAAATGAACATGGAGAGCAAATAACAAAGAACAGAGATCACGGCCAAAGCAAGTCCATTAAATAATGCAAATAAATATTCGTCTATGTTTTTCTTTTATTCTCTAGACTTTTCTGTCATGCTACATTATCTGGATGAATTTTGTTGCTTTTATGATAAGTAAAATGAGACACTTATACTGTTCAGTTGAGTTCACCTGTCTGAGAGGTCATACCAGAAAAAAAACATAAGGAATCAGTCTCTTGATGCTGAAAAAAATCTTCAAAAAGCAGTTAATAAGATTATGCTTATAATAACAAGAAAAACTGTAATTAAAAAAAAAAAAAAAGTATAATTAGATGTGAATGTATCTCCTCCACCGGTATCCACCAAACCTATAGAATGGGCTTCTCTACAGACCTCTGATTTTGCATCACTAAGTGATGTTTCAGGAACAGGGATTAAGATGCAACCTCAACAGGTTTTCAGTGGAGATAGTTATTCGGTCATGCACAGACTGAGATTTTAAAGCTCTTGGCTTTTAAACCCTTGTCCAAGGTTTGTCTCACACAAGCATAGGCTCTGTGTAGCTGAAATGGACCTCACTCCAGCTCTGCCTCTTCCACTGAATGCAGATTTTTCTTTGGTGTGTGCTGAATGCCTGTTGTTCATATAAGTCTCATTCCACCATGCTGGCAAAATGAAGCCAGAGTGTGTCCAGACCAGAGATATTGAAAATGCTCAAGTCCCACAACAGGAAAGTAGCAATGGAGACACATACTTTTTCAGTACTTCACATTAATGTTAGAATGTTCAGGTTTTGTTTCTTGTATTGTAAGACTGTGGAAGGAAGGGTTCTGTAAAATAATAATAATAATAATAATAATAATAATAATAATAATAATAATAATTTAATGATGAATTACTCCTACACTGAAGTCAAAGGCAAATCTCCTATTCCTATCTTTTCCTTTTGTTTCTAATTTAGATCAGAATCAATGCCTTAATTATGCTTGTAGTAGAACGTGCCTGGCACTGAGAACATAATTTTCATTTATCCGTTAAGAAGAAAAGTAAATTGTTGAGCCTGCATCACTCTGCATTCTTGTTACAGACTGACTTGCCTTTTCTTGGAATTGCTCCACAATTGAGATTGCAATTTAGTTTTTGATTGAATGTTTTGCACATTGAATTTCACTTTAGATTTTCTCTAGCCATTTTAAACTGAAGCATGAGTTCAGTTTACTAACTATTTGAATAACATTGTATGCAGAGCATCATCTTGGGCAACAGAAGCTTAAGGAGGGTAGAGTTACTGAGAACTCTCCTAGCTGGCCTCACTTACATTTGGATGAATAGAACCAATCGCCCTGTTCAATAGAGCTATGCAGCCTAGGGACTGGTAAATGAAACTGCTGCCCTCCCAGGCCTTAGGGGAGGCTAACTGGAGGAGAGAAGATGCTCCCTCTTGGCACTCCATCTCAGAATGAAAAGCACAGGTGAAAATTTAAGGAGGGTTCTATGCAGTTGCTCTATGCAACAGAGGTTGTTATGACCTACTCGCTTCACAGATATACAGCCATTTTTAAATGCATTAAATTCACTTTCGCAGTCCAAAAGGATGGACATACCTCTTGTCCCCAGCTACACATTCCCATTTGTTAGCACTAGTATTCATGAAGCAATGCAAATTCATCTACATGACACATAAATCAAGAAAACAAACAAGCAGTTTTGTACCAGATCAGTGACATAATCTGTTTATTTGGTCATCTGGTTGAAAAAGGTTTTTACTCTGTGCAGATATGGGAATCAGATTGCTTCTTTTGGCTGCAGGGCAGATTTATGGTGAAGTAGAGTGATAGAATAGTCGTAGAGACAGCATCCTATTAGCTTATCAGTCACTCAGCCATTGCAGAGATCCACTTTTATGGGTCTTATATTAGCCAGGTTGAGAGGATCTCACTAACAGAGATTCCCTCTTTAATTTCTCACAGAAGATATGCAAGAATACTTGGGCTCCTGAGCCTAGACCTTGAGGAAAAACTAAGTACAAACAAAGTTAGATTTTCAAGTCTCAGCATATATACTGGGATTAATAACATATTAATTAAAAAAAAAAAAATCTAAATAACAAATGAATCCTGTTACTTCTTGTAGGAGTTCCACCAAGGTCATATAAGTGCATGGCCAGGAATTTCATCACTTTTTTTTTTTTTTTTGTTAAAGCACTAGAGACTTGCAGACCTTTGAAAGTAATGAAAGTGCTACATTGTCTCCACTTTTATTTCATCTTTTTCTGAGGTGAAAGCCTTCTCTGAAGACTGAGGTGTTGTCTGTTTAGGTGTAATCTGTCTCCAGCATGAAAGGTCATAAGTAAGAACTTGGGAATACAAGGCACTACACAGCAAAAAGGAGCGTTATGAGGAAATTGCTTCCTCTAAGCCTCTTTATGAAATTGAAAAAGACATCCAAGTGTTTTTTAACTATGCAAAAAATGTCAAAGAAAATAAAAACCCTTGAAACTAAGGCATTACCTATTCTAACCCTGAAGGGGGTTGTAAAGGAGCTAGATCAATTAGAAAGATGAATTTGGTCATATATTTATAGAACATAGTCATATACAGGCTTGAACAAAACAGTGGCAATTTTGCAAAATTGACTTGCCTTAATTCTCTGTTAACTGGTTCTGAGAAGAAATAATTTCAATGTACCTCAAGAATTCAGGGTAACAATTGCCCATGAAAAGCTATGAACTTACAACCTTAATTCAAAGGCATTTTTTGACTGTTTCTTTTGCAATTCCTGTATCAAGGACAAAGAGAAAAGAACTTTCTGTAGAATGTCTTACCATTCATGTTAGTGAAATTCAGTCATCCACAAAAGATTATGTTTTTTCTCTCTTAAAAAAGTGCTGTCTGGCTCAGCCCCTTTCTGACTTCTTCTAAGTTCTGTTCTTCCCCTTATCTTTGGCCACTTGACTTCACTTTAGTCCGCTGTAATATTGAGAGGTTTCTTTGAGAGAAAGCAACATAAAAAATACCTAATTTCCTTTTCTTGATTAATTTTGCATCCCACAGTACCTTTTTGCCCTGATGGATCAGAAAATCATTCCCCAGGAAATGAATGAATTTAAACAGCACTTATCTTAAGGAGAAAGCAGAGGAATTGTTGCAGCATTTTTCAGAGGTACAGGGTTTGCAGGCAGATTGTGTGTCCATTTTAGTGTTACAACACACAGTGGTTTAAATCATTAGAAAATGTGTGCCCTCACAATTTTTTTAAAAAAAAGGAAAAAAATAATTTGTAGGGTGTTGTTGTTGTTGTTTGTTTGGGGTTTTTGGCTTTGTTTGTTTGTTTTTGGTTGGGGTTTTGTGTTTGTTTGTTTGTTTGTTTGTTTGGCCTGACTCATGAATCTTAAGGTGGTTAAATATCCACCCTATATTTTTTTCCAGATTGACAAGCACGGGCCTGTCCTTGTATACTCCCAATTTTGTTTAGTAAAAGAAAGACAGGATTCAAATAACCACTAGAGAAATTACAAATCAGAAGGACAGAAGGATTTTCTTGTTTTATCAAAAAGCAGAGTCTTATGCAGCAACCAGCAAAAATTAAGAAGGAGTCAAGAGAATTACTTCAAGCTTAGGCATAGATAATAGGTGATAATAATTAATTGTTAGGAAAGGAAGAAAGAATTGGGTTTTTAACATCCCAAAGAACTGAGACAGGTACTCAGGAGAGATTACAGTCTGAGAGGCAGAAATTAAATGAAAATACACTGAATGAGAAAAAAAGAAATGTAAGAGAAAATACTGACTAATAGGAAAAGTTAGGTATTGGATAACATTGACTCTTGCTTGCAGATCTTTACTGTGTAACTCATTGGACTGAATGTGTAGTATTTATAAATGGGTCATATGTAGAGGATTGAGCACAAAAAGTAGTTGTCCTTTGCATAGTCCTAAAAGAGTGTAATCTAAATTATTTTTCAAGAAGCTAGCGAAATGTGTGAAAAACATTTTAAAACAAATACTGTAGAAAAACCTTTCATCTCTAGGAGTTAAACTGCATTATTTTTTATTTTATTTTATTTTGTTTTGTTTTCATACAGAAAATCTCCAATATCATTCAACATTAGAAGAAGAAAGAGCATTAGCATGCAGGAAGAAATGGCATAGGTAGAGTAGGTTCCTTTTCAACCATAGTTGAACAGTGTCAAGTTGAACACTGTTGAACAGTGGCTTCTAAGAAATGAATGGCAGAGGGAGTTTTGGAACTGCAAAGAACTGTGAGCAGAAAGGATAAATTTGACAAGCAAGTGGTCATGCTGACATTGAAAACTGTTGCAATCTCCTATTTTTAGGAAATATAATTAGGCAACAAGTAAATCAATTCACATCACACAATGGTGAACGTGTGTTTCTTTATTAAATGGTTCTGTTTTCCTCAGGTAGTGTGCATGCCAAGTGATGTAATTGTTACCATGGGAACTATCCTTTTATAATAAGAAATTTAGAATAAAGCTCTGAGTGCTTCTAAAATCCCACCTGGCATGCATGTATTATTTTTCTCCTTTAAAGAGTATAAATAAATAGTAAAAAATAAACAATGCTCTTCTGCTTGTAACCTTAAGTAGCACTTAATTCTTAAAATAAATCTACCTGATGAAAGTGGTTTCACTGTTTCTGGAATAGGTGCTACCTAGTGTGAGCTCCAGATACATGATTATTTAAAACTGAATAAAAAGGAAACTGATGAGGTAAAAATACAAATTGTACAACTGCTTTAGAAAAATGGATTTTATAATGTGCTGGTTTAGAGACAAAGGGAATTTCTAAAATATTACAGTTTAAATAAACTACTTTTCTAGTCACAATAATAATAATAAAGTGTTGTATTTATATATTAGAGTTAGAAAAGTGTATCCTATACTCCTCCTCTTTCTAGCCTATTAATCTGACAATCTTTCTTGTGAATGCTGGAGGAGGAGAGGAAACATTTGCTGCAAAAGCACTTGAAATACTCTTCTGGGAATCTTAATGTTTCACCAAGACTAATATTTTGCAAATGTTGTATTTTTGTGGCAAAATAACACATTTTATTTTTTATCCGGGGGAATGCTTAACCATGGTCCTTTTACTTTCCGTTTTACACCAGCATACACATAAATCACATTTCCATAACAGGTTCTGAGAACCAGAAGTAAAACAGTAGTGCCTGATGTTTCTTCTTCCTTTGTGTTTTATAGTTAAGTGGAAGCTAAGCTATGTGACTGATTCATCCTTAGAATATCTCTTACCCCAAAATATGATTTTATAAAATAATGCATTAAATGGAAGTATTTAAAATAGTTTTTTGAGAACTCTTATAGCACTACTCATTATTTGAAATCTTCTGTGAGTCAAAAACAAGCATCTTTCCACATGGTGCACAGCAGATTCCAATCTAAAAGGATAGACTGCAAGGCAGCCCTAAGCCATCAGTTAACATTTTTTAATACTTTGTTTTATTTTGTTTAATATATGGAACACAAATTTTCAGTATAAACACAATTCACATGGTAAAGAAATTTTTTTCAAGTTTCTTAAGTTCTGGAAACACCGATCTTTTACAAAGTCCATGACTAACTTGTGGAAGCAAATCTGACATTTTAATTAGAATGTGCCTTACTCCCACAACATCTTTCATTGCAAGCACTTTACCGACATTTATTAATTAGTGGTCTGATCTGGCAACCCTTACTCACCCGCATAATTTTTACTTGCAATAGCAATCATTCAGACTTTTTGCATGACTAGGATTTACGAAGTCTGTGACTCTTCAGTAGTAAACGAAGCTCAAAAACATATAACTGAGCAGGGCTTCAGGAAATCAATTTGAAGTCGGCTTGATGAGGGCAGCCATGGGTAAATAAGGCACTTATGTGTCCCAGGATGTACCTGGCTGTAGCAAAAGAGGCTCAGATATGCTTCTTTTTACTGCCAGAGCCCTGATGAACCAGTGTGCCTCCTAATGATGTGTTCAGAACAACTTTTTAACCTTCTCTCCCTGAGAAGGGTAAGGAATAAAGAAAAAAAGAAAACGAGGACTAATTAAGTGACTATGAGACAAAATAGTAGAAAATGAAGAACAGCATGTGTGTCAGAGCAGTAAATGTATAAAAATTCCCGTGGGTGTTCTGTGCTGGGATTTGACACCATCCAGGAAGGGTAAAAGGCACCATTGGTGTCTCTGAACCCCCACATCACAGAGTACCCTCCAGTCAAGGATCACCTCCTCAGTGGGTGAACCAGCTTGGAAGGTATCAGGGAAAAGGTTGAGGAGACCCTGCAACTCAAAGACCACTTGGAATATGAGAGTGTAAATAAAATGGTGAGGGAAAAGTGTAGCTACCATCTGGCACAGTATCCTGGCACACTTGGAGGACCCTTGTTCCTGACTTGCCCTCTTGTTGCAGTGGGAAGCAGTTGGAGAACTTAAGAGGAAACAAAAGCATGGTATGAATGCACTCATGCACTGTTACATCGTTTCCAGCTGATACCTGTCCAGTGGATCATGGAATTGGATCTCAACATAATCTCACCCACTGGCTTCTTACTCTTTTTTCAGGTAATAAAAGGTATTTGTATGCTAGATGAGGGCAGGACATGACCCTGATGACACAGAGCTGGTTAAGTTTGAGCTTGCAAAAGCCTTTTCATGGAGACTTCCTGGCCTGCCTGGATCTTACTCAGCTGGCTCAGGCACGTGGAAGGACTGTGCAGAAAGGCTAGACACACAGAGACCTGGGAAGAAGTAGTGGAGGGTAAGCGTGACATATCCTCCTTCAGGACAGGCACAAAATAGGAGATGATTCCTGCATTTAAAGTGCTCTTTACCTCCTTGAGCAAATTTTGGGGAAATGCAACAATCAGACCATTCTGTGAACTCTTCATGTAGCACAAAGCCGACCTCTTTCTGCCTCTCATGACTGTTCTTGGCACACTGAGGAGGACTCTACCCCTTTGCAGGCATTTGGCTGGAAGATTTCTCCTTTTCTCGGTGTGAAGGTCTTGTTTTCTTCCAAGTGCTTCTAAACCTCAAGGAGCTCCTTGCCAGAAACAAGCAGTTCAGGAATATTCAGAGAAGACCTCTCAGGCTGATGGCCAAAAGCTGCTAAAGCCCTTGCAGCCGTAAATGGTGCTATGTTTTGTGGTTTGTGATTACTTATCAAAACCATGTTATGGCTTCTCTCAGCACAGTTGCCAACACCTTTCCCATCTCAACATCAGTAATAAGACTGTAAATTCACTTTTCAAGGTCCCTAATTCTGCTCTGGGACAGGAGTTTTTATTCTTAGGTTTGTGTCACAGGCTGTCTCCAGCCCTTTACCCTTCTCATTCCCACGTCTATATATCTGAGAGGCCTTGAGGCAGATATGTGCTTCACAAATTGTCAGCAACTGTATTGGATCCTGAGTCCAGAGGAAGCAGAGTGAGTTATAGCCTTTTAAAAAGTGGTTTGAATACGTTCATGTAACACTTCGGACTTATGTAAATGGTCTGCGTGATTTTAGCTGAACTACTTAGGAGTAAAATTTGTAAGAGTTTGAGTTTGATTAATCACTTATCAGTAAATGTTGGGTAAATGCCTGCTTTTTCAATAAGAAATTATTGTCAGTAAAGACTTGAGTTCATCCTAGGAAGTACAGAATTTTTCTTACTAAATTACCTAGTTGGGATTGTTAGACAAAGCTTCCTCTAGGGAGAGAGGGTTAGGAAAGGAGAGGATGGCATCTACAGATATTTATTTAGGCCATTAAGGTCTAATTCTCTGCCTGGAGAAGCTTCTCTGTCTCTCCTGACAGGAGGGAAGCTTCCAGTAATTAGGCACCTAACTTACACACTGCTGCAAAGTGGGCTGAAGCCAAGTCACCGTGCAATCAATTCTACTCCATGTGTCCAGGCCAGCCATAGAAATTGAGCTCTTGTAAAATCTGTTCTTACTGTAACCTCTGCTGTAACCTCCCCTGCCTCTTCTGGGCCTGGTTGTCTGTATTACCCTGCCCCAGCTCTGATGTAGCTCAGCAGCACAACTTTGGTCCAGATTTTTGAAAAAATCTTTAAATGATGAGAAGGTCCAGAGAGTGGACCTTCCCTAGGATAAGAGGGAAAATTACAAGCTGAGGCACAATTACAGACAGAGTCTGTGACTATCATAAAGATTCAGGAAGAAAACTGCCAACAGGTTGGTTGCCATTAAAGAAAGAAAGAAAAAAATAAACAGTCCAAGGAGTTACTTGGTGTCATTAATGTCAGTCTGTTGTATGTCGGTGATCTCCATGGGGTGGCAGCTTAAAGAGGGATATTACCTGAAGCTAGGAACCAAGGGTTCAGCACCTCAGCAAAACTTAGCAACATTTTAGGGAGGTGCTGAGGCTGATGCTTTTCTTCACTAATGCCTATCTGAGCAGTAAATACCTTTCCACACCTTTGTGGTGATGTTGAGCTCACTAATGTTTAGCCCAGGAGTTCAAAATATCCAGCTGCATATTTCATGTATTAGCCAACAAATTATTGCTTTATGCCTTTGCCTGTATATGTCCTACTTGCAGACCCTTCTTTGAGAATAGTTAAATATTCCCAAATAAAATGATCCAAAGAAGGGCAACAACACCTGATGTAAACAGTTGGTAATTTTGCAACAGCTAATCATAAAGATCCACATTAGATTCTTAAGATTCTTGCGCAGTAAGAGTCAGACTTTGACTGTGAAACTGTCTTGATTCTTTAAGTGTCATGTTTTCCTGCATTCATCCGTAATTTTCAAAAAGTTTTTCTCCTTCTCAGTATTAATCTTTTGCAAATGTTGTGAAAGGTCATAAGTAGCATTGTATTTAGAAGTCAGAAGAGAGATTGGTCATAAGAGACATTTCCTTTAAAAATACATTTCAAGATATGAGGGAAAACTGTTTTATAGCATCTTGTTTTCTAGAATGATAATAGCGCTTGTATTTATTTTAATGATTTTTTTCAGTCTCATCAGAGACTCTATAAAATTTACTAATTCCTTTTCCTCATTTCTTATTTTTATATCTTTCAGTATCCTATAAGGTTCCAAAATGTTTTGTTCTCCCATCCTAATTTCTAGCTTTTGCCCTAATTTACAGTATTCATGCACATTGCCTTTATTTCTCTTCCTTTTGCTGAGATTAAAATGAAAAAGTGGATTCAAAATGGTCAATGACTTGTTTTGTTTATTATTATGAAATAAAATCATACTTCACTGCTCACAGAGAAAAATAGATTGTTTAACTTAATACTGCATTAGTTGAAAATATTTCAACAACCTCTGTCAAGGAATTGTCACGTTAATAAAGTTATTTAAGAATGTCTCTTTCACCTGCCTTCATGTATTTTTTTAAGACTGTCCTCAGTGAGTTATAATTAATAACTGAAATATATCAAAACTCACTAGCTTTTCTACCCTAGATGCTTTAAGAAAATTTTCCATATTACACTGACCCATTGCATTTTCCTAGTATAATATTGAAAAATACAGAATCCTCCTGATTTGTTTTTTCACTGTAAACTGAAACCTCTGAATTTTTGTGGCAGACAGAAAATGAACATAAACAATGAGGCTTATTAATAGACCTGACTTCTGTAAATGTCATTATCTTTATGATTACAACCCAATAATTTTTCCTGTATTAAAACCTCAGTTGACTGAGGAACTGGAAACATGATTTACCTAAGCCCAGGTTAAACTGGTTAAATAAACAGCAAAAATACATTTTATATTAATGTAAAAACAATCAGATTATTTAGAATTCAACTTTGCCTGAGGACTGGGAGGAAAAAAGTGATCTTTCTTCCTTTCTTCCCTTCTTCCTTTCTTCCTTTCTTCCTTTCCTCCTTTCTTCCTTTCTTCCTTTCTCTCTTTTTCCTTTTCTTTTCTTCCTTTCTTTCTTCCTTTCTTCCTCTCACTTTCTTAAAAGTAACTTTACAAATTTCCAGAGCCTTCCACTCTCTAAAAAATATTTTTATTAACCTTTGAAGTGAAACTACCCATCTTCCTCCAGAAAAGCAAATATCCAGAAAAATCTAGTTACTCCAGTTAATTTTTCATCATAAGAACAAGTAGACTATAAGAATGGAGAAAATTCTAGCCTCTCAGGTGAAACTAAGCAAAAAGTCTTGAAAATTACTGTCTACCGTGTCTTTGTAAGAAATTCTTTCCTTTGCATGGTTTGCTAGTCCAGGGATTTCTAGAGAAAAAAACAAAACAAAACAAAAACAAAAACAACTTTTCTTTGTCATTGGTCAGGCTTGGCTATGGGTTTGATCCATGCCTCATGAAATGCCTCCTGCTGCTTATATTTTATGTTTTTGGGGGGCTTTCAAAGCCTGTGTCACTTTAGTGCTGCTGAAAGCTTTTCCTCTTTCTCCATCTTGTCCTCTTATGCTCTGGCATCACAGATTTGTCTAATATTAGCTGCTTTTTTGCACCCAGAATAGTTTCCGAGTCCATCCAACAAGCACCTCACCTCTCAGGTAGCATCAAGCAGCCACACTCAGTGCACCCAGCCTCAGCTGAGTCCAGATTAACACAGCTGGAGAGTCAGTGAGTCTGCAACCATGGTGCAGGATTTTGTGTTGAGTGGATTTTTCTCTGTACTGCTCTGTACTGCATCCCCAAACTATCCCTCTGGTGAGGAGGCAGAGGTGTTCCAGAGAAAACAGCAAAGCAATCCTTCCTTCTTGACACAAGATCCTGCCTTGCCCAATACAAAGCATACAGTACCTACACATCAAAAGGTAAACAAGCACCATATACCACTGGCAAGTTTTATTAATATTTAAACAGGTATAACATATGACATTTAAAAAATATATATAAATAAATTAATAATAAGTAAATAAATAAAATAAGATAAATAAAATGTAAAATCCAATTTAGGGCATATATTTTCTTCCTTTTTTTTTTTTCTTTTACAGAAAGCAGACAGAAGAATTTAGGCCCTTTTCACAGTGAAAATTTGACAACACCAACAAGTGCCAACAGATTGGTTTTATTTTCATGAAAACAGTTTTTCAGGGTAAATTATTATCATTTTCATTGTTTATGTTTTTAATGATGAATTTGAATAAATTCTGCTAATTTCCTTGCAATTCACTTCTTTACATTAGACAAAGAATATATCCTTATCTCTGTATATTTGGATCAATGTTCTACTGAAATTTTAAGAGTAATCAGAGATGCTGTTGCATTCTTTTTCAAGCAGAATATGAATAACATAAATTGAGAATGATTGAATGCATTTTCTTCATCTATAGTCTTAACCACTTTTCTTTAATTTTTTTTCCAGAAAGATAAGTGGGCTTTAAGATTAAAAATTATAATGCTTAGGACAAAACTATAGTTTTCTGTATGGGATCTTACAAAGTTCTATTAAATACTTGCCCTGTCCAAAACATGTATTGGTAACTACGGCAATGAATGGGACAGTCAGAGCTAGCAGAGAAAATTATTTCATATTGAAAATTATTTCAAATGAAATTTCAAATGATAAACCAGAATCTTCACTGTTTGCTGTTCTGTAGAGAAATCCCAAGCCATGACTTATTTTTCTTTCATTTTGCATTCACTTCCTGTCAGAATCATTGCAGATGTTTATGAGCAGATTTTTGGTTTATAAGAAGAAATAGAAGAGTAAGATTAAAGAAATTAAACCAAGATATAAAACAAATAAAAATAAGCTAAATTACTTTTGAGGGAAAGAGATAAAGAAAGAAGACACAATTATCACTCTAAAAAAACCCATGATCATTGAGTGATAAAGGAGAAGAATTTCATAAGTGTCAGTACCCTGAACCCAGAGGGACCAGGCCCAATACTTCTGACAGCACATTTTTGAAATATATATGTGATACAGTGTGCATATTTGGTGAGTTCTTCTCCCAGAGGAGAAAGACACATCTATACCTTTGGCAGAGAAGTTTGCTGTCCTGAATATATACTGAAGGTGTTTGTTCTATAGTCACCTCCTACAACCCTGGAGCTACTCTAAGCTGAAGTAGATTAATACATTGCCAATGAAATCAACAGATCTCTGCCAATTTACATTGACTGAGGTTCCAAAGTTGCTGGAGGGGAAAAAAATGTCCCCGGTGTCCCAGAAAAGAGAATGAAAAATAAGAAAATGCAAATCACTTGAGGGCAGACCAAAAATACACAACTAAGTCAGCTTGCTCCGCACCAAGTTCTTACAGAAAATATTGAAGTGCTTTACATCAACTTCAGTACATCCATGAAGGATTGAGTTCCCACAGTTAGCCAATTAATATAAAACAATAGAATGAGTTTCTAGAAATTTACATTCATTTAGTTGTGACTTTATACCAGACACAAATCAAATGATACGTAAACAAAATAATAGAAAACGAGGAGATGACCATATTTTAGGATGAATTCTTACCATACTCTCTGTGTAACCTTATTGTTCTCAGCAACAGTCAGTTTTTTCCAGAACAAACACAGTTCTCCTAGATAAGCAATTAACACTCTGCTTTTATAATTTATTGTGAACCATTCCTTCACCTCTTTTCCAAACACTGTCCCTATACCTGTCTGGATAGAATTGTTCATGAAAAAAGCTAATATAAACTTTAATATATAATAGCTATAATATGTAATGAAGCTTGATCATATAATTGGCTTTACAGCTTAGACTGAATTGCATTGCCTTATATTTATGACAACTTGTCAGGGAATTATTTTATGATGTTGTGATACAACTGGTCAACTGAACATCTTACCATGGAAAAATTCAGCTGGTGTCCTGGTCATAATTTCAATTTTTTTTTTTTTAGATAGTATTGTGAGGATATCACTCGGCCTTCAGCTAGATCAACAGGCTACAGGTCATTTGTTGTTTCTGTGCTGTATCTGCTAACCTTGCCCTGAAGTTTCCTTTACCCTATGGAGTGTGGAACGGCAGCGGATGCCCACAGATTGGCAACTGCATTATGTCCTATATCTCCATCAATTATAATCAGAACATATGCACTCAGCTCACATGTAGACAGCTGCATTGAAAACAAATTAATTTATTCTTTTGCATCTTGAGTTGATGCCCAAACACAAGTTAAATACAACACTGAAAGGAATTTAAACAATAGCATAAAAGTGCCTTCCCATGTAGCAATTTGGGCCAAACCCAAAGGCCTGCTAGTTTAAAGCAAGTTAAATTACTTGTGATTAATTTAACCCATGGCTGAGAGTGACTAATGAATCTACTAATGTAATTAAGAACAGAAAGATGTGGCCAGAAGAGTCACGAAATGAGACTCAGTTAATGGCCAGGACAATGATAACTGGGATGTCCATAAGCCTATAAAAAAGTGGATTCAGCTCATCCAATTTTAGGCATTGAGTAGACCTCTCTGTCTGAGTTAGACACTCAGCTTTTTTATACACAACAGAGAGAAATACGAACATGTAGGGCAAAGTTCATCTTTCCTAGTTTATTAGTCTACATTAGGTAGAAATAAATGTCTTCCTAACAGTGCCTATTTCTCTTCACTGGCAATAAAAAGGACCTAGGGTAACTAGTTTAAATTCAGGCATCTACATTGGATCAGAGGACTCCCACCTGGGTGTCTGTAGATAATAGTGTGTCTTATATCAGAAAGAAGCTCTGCACCATCTGCTCCAGACAGGCTTGTCTAAAGCTCCAACAGTACCAGAGGTAGCCTTTATCGACATGCCAATTAGAGAGCAGCTGCATTAGTCCTTAAATTTGCCCTGCAGCTAGAGACGTCTAATCCCACCCAGTTATCTCATTATGACAAATATTTTAAAATTGTAGCACCCACAAGAAGAGAAAATGCAAAGAGAGTGAATAAAAACCTGATAAAAATTATTTTTTTTTCTCTTCAGCCATCCCACAAACACTTGCCATTGTAAAAAAGACTGTGTGTGGAAACAAGTACTCTCATGAGGGAATTTGAGAAAATATTATATATCCAAAATAAGAGACTTAAAGGAGGACTTAGAATTCAGACTATTACAGCTAATGTTATCAACAAGCATAACAAAAAGCACATGGGAAAGAGAATTAAAGGTAGCGAAAAAATATGCAAAATATTATCTTGTTTCGCTATCAGGAAAGCATTTAGCAAAAGGTATTCATTCTGCTGTCATTGCAGTCAGTCTCTCAGCAGCCTGAAAGTTTAAACCTGCTAGAAGTACCCAGCCTGTTGTTTGGCAACACAAGTTGCCAAGGCAACAGAAGCCAGTGACACTTTCCGCCTTCCTGATGGATTTTGCCACTAAAATACGGAAATTGGGGTCCTGAACTGAAATGATGTCTCTTTGGAAGACATTTTATGATGCCATGAAATCCCTATCTCATAATAAAGGACACAGGTATTCTGAAACATTAAATGTGTTTCTTTATTTTGCCAACACTTACTGATGTGTCACAGGGCATTTAATTTATTGTTATGTTACTTAGATGAATGTTTGGAATTTTGACATACTGGTCAAAATAACACTGAACGGGGTACTGCTATACTTGCATTAAAGCCCTTTATGTGGGTAAAACCAGGTAAGAGATATAGACAACAGAGAAGATTAAAATTTCTCTATAGTTAACAATTTAAAATCTATTTATAAGATTTTTGCACAACTAGGTGCACATATGGAAAACCAGCAACATTTTTTGTTGTACAGTTTGCAATGTTTAAATAACAGCTTCAAAATATAATGCTTTTTAATTTTGGTTCGATACAAACAAAAAACATTCACTGAAGCATGGAAAATATCTTAAGGGAATAATCTTAACTATCTCAGTGTGAAAGAGAAAAATCTAAACTAGAATCCTTCTTCCCAGTGTAATCAAACTCTTGATTTGTTCCCCAGCTCTCACTCCTTGCTTTTCTCTCCTAGCACACATTCCCCCTTGTTTAAACCCCACAAGATTTTCCTTTGTGAGTCATTACTCAGTTCAATGTAGAAATTCTTTTGAATGTTGCTTAAAGCTATTCTCCCATTGATCTGCACAATGACATGTGTCCCATAGCAGACGGACTTGCTTTCCTCTTGATAAATATCCCAAATGTTTCCATATCCTTTTCAGGATTAATTTACAGAGAACAAAATTGTTCAATTAATTTAATTTTGTACTTAAAAAAAAAAAATCTATCAATTCTATTAAGGTATTCACTTTGAAAGTATTCAGATATCTTTGTATACTGAGAGGGAAATCAGACTTTTACATTTTTTTCTAATACACAAAATTTAATTTGGACAATTTTGTCTTCAGGTTTTGAAATTTTCTCTTGTCTTACTTAAGATAATAATTGCTTTTTCTGCATTGTCAGCTCATAATGTTATACATTTCTGAAGAAAAGTACCTTATCAAATGCATGAATACAGCCCACATTCCTGACATCAGATGAGTCACTCTATGTGTGAGCCAAGTATATGGATGAAAATTAGTTTACTGTAATGTGATAAAAGCAAATCTGTATCAAACAGCAATAATTACATATACACTGTACTAAATTAGTTATTCCAAATGGCACTACAGGCAGTTTGTAACCCGTTTGCATGTCACAAAAGCTGAATATGCTGTTTCCTTTAAAGCTGAGGCTTCATCAGTAGCGGTTACTTGACTCTAGTTCCCTAAATAAACACAGGGTCTTCATGGAATAAGGTGAAAGAGAACCTTCAAGTGAACTGTTGTCAGTAAAAAGGAATGAGGCACAGTTAATGTCACAAGCGTCTTTCACATTTTCTTTCTAATGTCTTTCATGTTAGAAAATAAAATATAATACAAAAATCTCTGACTTCAGAGCAGAATTGTAGAATGGAATGTTTAGAAAATTAATTCTAAGCAACAAAGGAGAACAGTAATTCAGAAGTATAAATGACGAAGTAGAACTTGGAAGTCTTTTATGACGATTAAAATAGTTTAAATTTTTAGACATGTTTAAAATTATCTGATATTTTTTCGATGTCAGATCTCTGTACAAATAACTACATATTTATTAAATATCAGTAATACTATCATTTTTACTTCCCTAAAATTCACATATAATTTTATAAGTGCAACTGTTGAGGTCTTAAGTATTTGAACACAATTTTTGACCCAAGTAGAGTACAGTAACAAATCAAAGAGTGTGATTTAAAGAGTGTGTTTGTTATAGAATCTTTGTGTTTTGTAAATGTTTTTCAGGCATTGTTTGCTGTAGAAAAGATGTCCAGAAAGCATCGTATGTTTTGTGCCCTCCAACAGAATGAACCAATCAGTCAAATTCAATCAATCTCTGAAATACACATTTATCTGCTTACCCCTGATGGAACACTAGGATTTTACTTTCAACTTACTGATTCCTTCCAAACTATTTTTTCCTTGGGAAAATGATGTACCTCCCTATATATTATATTTGTATCCCCCAAAAATAATGACAACAGAAATGGCAATTTCAGGCTTCCAAACTGTCTGGCTGAAAACCTTTCAGTCAAGAAACTGAAAGTAGAAACTAACTTTAATAAGGAATATTTGACTAGTAGTCAATCTAAGCTATATGAAGATAATGAAGAATTTTTGAAAAACATACAATAATAATAAAAATAATAAAGCATGGGTGATGTGACAAGAAGAGAGAAATAAATGCCAGCAGTGTGAAGAATTAAAATGGTGGCTTGTATATGAAAAATTGCTGCCCTATCAAGAGTAGATGTCTGGACAAAACAATGAGGGTAGAGCACCGAAAATGAAATCAGAATGCAGGTTCGGACAACGTCATTAAATGAGGGATGGACAGAGATTCTCCTGAAATAGTTTTTAAAATCTGATCAATATAATTTGACTATAACCTGCGTATATGCCATGTGATACATTTATTCCATCCTGTAGTGCAGAGTGAAAATGTCCTACCCTTGTTGGCACATGATTTGTGTTCACTTTAGAGTCACACACTAAGCCAGCATACCTATTCACTGCTACTCTGAGGGTATATTTTCCCACCTCCTCCCACACACCAGTGCATAAACAGACTGTAAGTATCCCTTCAGTCTCCTAATGTTGACTCCTCTTTCAAATCTAGTTAATCACGGATCTTGACTATAATTCCATTTATGACTATGGATACTGCACTTATATATATAACCTCTACAACCCAGGACTTTGATCAGACACTGTTTATAATCCATTTTTTTAGCTTAATACAGCTATTTCGTGTAGATTCTAATCTCCAGCTTCATGCATTAGATTTGTTTGAAGAACAGGACAACTGGACACCTAGAAATTAGAAGAAAACAATAAAGTAATAATGAGATTTTTTAAAGAGAATTTTTTTCCTATGGTTGTATAAAATAATTAATGATTTAATCATCTAGAAAAAAGTTTTTAATTATCCAAGGTAATTTTATTTCTTTCTTACACATTGGTTTTCTCCAAGTAGTTTTAGTAGTCTTAGTAAGCAGGAAAAAATCATTTATATACATTTTTCTCTTTATATTTTTTCTTATGTACACACCTATTTAAAATCACTTGGTTTATCAGGCTATTTATTTTAACATTATTTAAAATTTAAAATAAGTTAAAGAAAAATTCTTAAGTAATCTATTTGCTGGTCACAGAATATTAGTCTTTCTACTATTCTACACAGACATATTTGAAAGCTCGAAAAAACCTTTTAAAGTTTTAAGTAAGAAAACTATTACAGGCAGATAAACTATAAAATTATGCTCAAGTATATGAATATGCAAATATAGATTTTTTTGTTTAGAAATTGAAATAAACATTTTGTTACTAGTCTCAGTAGTTTTCACCATTATGTATCATTTACAGGATAACAGAAAATAGCAAATGTTATTCAAGTACAGAAAGAGATTGATTTCATTAACATAAGGTCTGAATTCTAAACCTAAAAGTATTTATTAATAATTATTCCAGGTCATTTAGATATGAACAGTTAAGATTTTAGTAGAACAAAAGACTAACACTTTAAATTGATCTCACCTAGCTAATAGGCGTAACTAAGATCAATTACTGAATACTTTATTTCTAGAGAATGACTATGCAACTTGGCTGTTGGCTGAGTTTTATTTGTATTGTTGGTTAAGAAAATTTCATCACTTTAAAATGCTGATTTTTATCATAAACCACTACTTTAAATCTTTAAATTGAATGACGTTAGAACATGCTTTCTGAAAGAATTTACAATTGCTTAGGTATCCTTGTGCTTTTAAAGTATGAACTGATACATATGTCCCTATTTTCAAAAGTTAAGCATAATTTAAGCATGTCCTGACTGATTTTTTTTGATCAGTGGTTATATTAAACTCAGTGTGCTTTAGCACTGTAGGAACCAGTTCTTACATGGAACTACTACAACAGGTAAAATTTTCACACCTTGCAAAGCTCTAGACATCCATAAAGCAAATAAAATGTGATTATCAGATACTGTTGGCTTAATGTTAAAGATATTCTAATAGTATGTTGTCTGGGAAAAGTTGAAATTGACCTCACCCAACAGTCATTTAAACCCAAAGGCAAAACTTTTCAGCTTAATTGCAGATATGTTTCTTAGTGTACATTTTCCTGTTCATGAAGACATGGTAAAACTTCACATTAAGATTTGTGTATTAAGACACAAAGAAAAGTTTAATATTTTAAAGGAGCAAGATTGGCTTAGCTCTTCAATAGCATTTATTTTATATGCCTATAAATGTCTTTTACAAACCTAAAGAAAACACAGTCTTTGAATTGCCTGTGCTCTATGATACAGCTCATATATCAGAGAAAGATGAAGAGGATATCATACCATCTAAATCTATACTTACAAGTGAAGCATTTGTAATCCAGTCTCTGACCGTCTCTCCCTTGGGCTATTCCAGTGGAACATCTGTTGAGGGGCTTATTCTGATAATGCAATGCTCTTAGGGCTCTGCATATATTAACTGTAGTACTAAAGCATTGCACAATGTTCAGTTATAACTCTGAAATATTCCTCTTCAAAACTATTTTTAAAACTTTTACAGCAGAACATAATATAATTCCTTTACCACCACCAGCAACACTTACTGAAAGTAAATGGATTTGGGATGAACACTTAGAAAAGTTAGGCTCATGATACTTATTTACATAAGGAATTAACTGCCTGTGGCCAGAGAGTTGAGGTTAATGACTCTCTGCCCAGGTAGAGGTCAGTGACAAATAATAACTCTCAGGGTTTTTCTTGGCACTGGAATATTGGTGCCCTACAACATCTTTGTCAATAATGCAGACAGATTTGATCAAGTGCACCCTCAGCAGGTTTGTAGATGACATAAAGCTGAGCAGTGTGATTCACATAACAGAAGGATGGGATGCCATCCACAGGGACCTGGAAAAACTTGAGAAGTGAGCCCACAAGAACTTCATGGGGTTCAGCAAGTGCAAGAGCTGCACCTCTGTTGGGGCAATCTCAGATATGAGTATGGACTGGGGGGATGAACAGCGGCCTGGCACAGAAGGACTGGGGGATTCTAGTGGATGAAAAGGTCTGCATGGGTCAACAGTGTGCACTACAGCTCAGAAGGCAAACCACATCGTAGGCTGTGAAGTGGCCAGCCCCTCTACTCTGTCCCTGAGAAACCCTGCCTGAAGTACTCGGCTAAAGAAACACATGGATCTGATTGAGCGGGTCCAGAGGAGGACCATGAAAATGATCTAATGGCTGGAGAACCTCTCCTATGAAGACAGGCTGAGAGAGTTAGGCTTGTTCATCCTGGAGAAGGAGCAGGTCCAGGGAGACTCCTTTGCAGCCTTTTAATACATGAAGGGAGCTTATAAGAAAGTGGGAGTGGGAATTTTACATGCAGGTAGTGATAGAACAAGGAGGAAAGGGTTTTAAACTAATAGTGGAGAGATTTAGATTAGATAAAAAGAAGACATTCCTTACCGTGAGGATGGCAAGGCACTGGAACAGATTGCCCAGAGAAGCTGTGGATGCCCCATCCCTGGAAAGGTTCAAGGCCAGGTTGGATAGAGCCCTGAGCAACCTGGTCTAATGGAAGGTGTCTCTGCCCATGGCAGGGGCCTGGGACCAGGTAATCTTAAGGTCCCTTTGAACCGAAGCTCTGATTCTATTATTCTCTGTGCCCACTGGAAAAGAAAAGAAAAAAAGAAGGTGAAGGGAGTAAAGGCAAAAGAGTGATCATTTTGAAGCAGTATAAAATCTATGTTGCATTATCCCAGGGTTAAAGCACCCTTGGAATGACTAGGGCAGTGGTAATCACATTTAGCTGGAGTTTTCTTTCAGCATTATTTATGGCAATAAACATTCTAACTCGCTTGAGTACAGCTGATCTATGTATTATCTGAGTTACACTACAACAGTTATTGGAATTTAATTTTAGAAACCAACCTACAAATAGGCAAATGATTATTAGTCCATTTTATTTTCCTGTTTGGTGTATAACAGTATTTTGTGTGAGTGAATTGCCCATTAATAGTCTCAACATGCTAGTTTTGTGAACAAGATAGACTCTTAATTATATTTTATCTAACTGTACTGAATGTACCACAAATTAATGTGCTACATTTAACAAATGGTATTTAAAAAAAGTGAAAAAAAGGATTTGATGCTGTCAAGAATGAAAGGTTACTCTTTCTAAATATTTTGAAAACTGCAAATTTTTGCAAGTGTGTTTGAATGAGACCTTTATCAAAAATAAGTCTGAAATAAATTTACTAGGTGTTCCTAAATATATACATAGAATTTTCTTGGTTGTTTTTTTTTTTGTTTTTTGTTTTGTTTTGTTTTTAAGTTGAAAGATTATTTTTTTAATATATAAATGTATATATTCATCTCCTTGGTCCCCTTAAAGGATGTTAAATTTATATAAGAGCTATATGCATTAGTAATTTTTTTTGTGCATGTTTTATTTGTTTGCAAAATGTTTAATATAAATAATCCTGTTGTGTGATCCTTACTTATACAGAGAAAATTTTTGCTTCACACTGGATCTCATTTACTTCCTCATCAATGAGAAATATTTCTGTTTATGACTGTGACCTTCTTCTTCAAGAGGCAGCGCACCTCAGTGTCTCCCCAGATAGCAGCATACTATCATTATTACTCATTTATAGGTCAGATAATTGGTGCAAAAATTTTGGATGTGCTTAGGTGTAGAATTTCCTAATTAGAATTTCCAAAAACTGTAAAACCTTCTTCAAAACATAGAAGGGCACAGGTAAGAACAGATTTTTGTAAAATAATTAACATTATGAGAAGATTTCTGTTGCCTATCAATATAAGTTTCTGGTATCAAATATTTACTCTATCATTCTACTTCACCTCTAATTTGAGATACCATGGTTCTTCTGAAAATCATTTCACAGCCTGCTAAGGCTATGAAATTAACTCAGAAAACCTTATGTACCTTAAATGGCACTAGTTGTTTCATAATTCTTTAAGCAATAATTCAAGTCCCAGCTCAGCAACTTTGCTGGAGCACAGGATTTATTTTCTGAAGGATAGATGGTTTGAGCCGTTTGGGATGCTCTTAAGGATTTGAGATGGGGACTTAGATCGGCGAGATACAATATTTATCTTGAAGGCATATGTATCAATGACATTGATACATGTGTAAGTTACATTCATTTTATAGAATAATCATTAATTCAATTAGAAATCACTTCATGGTTCCTCACTACTGCTTGGTCATGGCTCTACCATAACCCTGTAAGAACAAAATGAGAAATAAGTTGTGATTCAGCCATGTTTAACCCCTAATTTTCTCCCTCTTTTGTGAAGGACTGATGTTATTGAAATTAGCACTACGGTTTGTGCAGTATGGTGCTCACTTGTCCATATCCCAATTAAATACTACAAGCAAAGCCCTGCTCATTTCTTTATCCCTCCTCATTTCTTCCTGCATCAACCAAGAGATTGAAAGCAGCCATCCTTTGCAGGTTACAACCTTCCCCCCTCCCAATACCTGAATGCTCTTAACATCTACAATTATATTTGAATTCCTGCTTTGATCAAGCTGTTTAGAGTCCTAAGACTGTGTTAAGATTTCCCACACATAACAGGCTAGTCTATGTGAAAATATATCAGTCTGAACTCTTCGGAAACAGTAAAAAGAAAGCCTGAAAAAACAGGAATGTTTTCTGTAAGTTGGAAGGAATTTTCCAAAGGATTGCAAAACTACACAAACACAAATCCTTGAATCCACTTTTGGCATTTAATTTTAGTCCTATCAAATTTTATAAGTGCTTTAGTTCAGAAGTTAAAAATAATGCTTGTTCCTAGTATTTTCAGTTACTTCAATCACAGAGATCAAACTGAATAAAAACCTGTAAAAAATAATATTTTTGATCCATTTCTTCTTTCTTTCATAAGGCTGCTTTGCCTGCTCTAAGTAAATTGTTTGCTTTTCTCTCAGTAAATCAGTTCTCATTTGTGATAAATTGATGTCCGTCTAACTACAAGATTGTATGGTAGGTGACCCATCTATCACCTTTTTAAGCCTAAATTTTACATAATTTAAAAATAGAAGATGGAGCAGGATGCATAAAATATATTGTACCAGGATTTCCTGTCTGTCATTCTGCTTTTTCAATAGGAATCTCTATTTTGGGGAAACCAAGTTAAATCTCTATGTATCTCATTTGTAAACAGATAGTATTTGCTCTCAAACAATGAAATGCAGATTGCCAGAAGCAGGCATCAGGATGTTATTGAAAAATTCCCAGCAGAGTTGAAGTTTTACTCAGAGGCTTGTTACTCCAAGCAGCCTCGGCAATTCCAGAAATAGATCTGCTTGTGGCAAGATAAATAAAATTAAATTATTTCTGAAGTCCCATTTAAAATATAAGCAAAACATGAAAAGGAAAAAAAAAAAAAAAAAAAAAAAAAAAACAACACCAAAAACAAAGAAACAAAACCAAAACACTCAGACAAGCAAAACAAATACAAAATAAGGAATTGTCCAGAAATGTCCCTACTAACTCTTTAAGGACAATTTTAAAATTATATAAAACTATATAAAGTAGAACAAACTGAAAGACATCATGATTTTTCTAACTCTGATTTAATTCCTGTCAAATAATTTGAAATAATTGCAAACTATATTCTTTCAGTGTAGAAGATAATAATATAAAGTGAATATCAAGAAATACACTTGGACATCCTAAGAGGGTCAATTAGGTTAAAAAATATCAGGTCAAATCCTGTAGTCCTTTTAATTTTTTTCAGCAGGTGAGTAAATGAAAAGATAAAAGACCTTCTCAAAACTAGTGTAAAACTGTGGCTGAAGCAATTACTGCTCATATTCTTTATGATGAAAGTAATTCTTAAAATGAAACATAAATTTCTGCTCAGGATCAGTTACCTACTTATCTTGAGAAAGTTTGGCTTGTTTCGGATGTATTTGATTTTAAATTTTAACTCACATGCAGATCAGAGCCTTAGGAAAGAGATAAGTAACCCTGTCAGTGAGAAATACTTTTCTGTGGATGAAGAACTGTTGTCAAGAAATACCTAGAAGCCAACTGGATTTTAGAAAGGCAGAACTTCAAATCCCTTGAACATCAGCCAGATCTAAGACCCTTAACTCGTGTAGGGTTACCAATTCTCTTATAAAATATACACTTTCTGTATTTATGATTTGAAATCCTGAATCTCAAAAGAAAGATTCATAGATAAATGTTGCATATAGGTAAAGCCCTATAAAATAAGGGCCTTGTTACCCTTGTAAAATCATGGCTCAGGCCTGCTACTTTGGCCAAGTAGAAGAGGTCTATGGGAAAGTGACTCAGCTGAATTAGAGGTAGAAAAACAATTTATATACCCATTATGTGTTCACCTCGTGGTGTATGGTGGTTGGTTGGATTATGTTGATTATGATCTAAAACTATGTAGCTGATAATGGGCTAATTGCTTTTAAAGGCCTGCTTTCTGCAATAAAGTGGCTTTCCTTTGCACCTGCCTGGGGACTCTGTGTCACTTTGCTTTGACAAAAGAAAAGACAATCATTTGACTTGGAAGTGACTTTTAAAGGTCATCTAATCCAACATCCCAGCAATGAGCAGGGACAATTTCAACTAGGTCAATTTGCAGCTTCCCCCATGTTTTCTCTTATTTAGCATTTGTTTGGTAAAATCATAGAACTGTGCAATGAGAGAGTTGTTGAGGGTGGAAGTGGTCTCTGGAGAGCACCAGCAGAAGTTTGGTATAAGATTTCCTTTCCAGTTAGAGGAGAGATTTTCTCATTTTTCCATATCTATGTATTCCCAATGTGGAATATCTAACCTATAGGAAAAACTGATTAGAGGGTTTAATATGATTACGTCTATCTAAGCACATACATTTTCTCAGCTATGGAGATACACTTCCCTGCATATAGAATTTATGACTGCCTTTTGAGATACCAAAGACTTTGTAGCAAACAATAAAAGGAAGTCTTTTGGTGCTCTCAGGAAGAATCCAAGCTCTGCTATCTCATCAGTTCTAAGCATTCAACTGTAATAATGTACCCTACAAGCTGTAGGGCTTTCTTCTTGGGTCTTGCTTATTGATTCTCTGAAGATGATTCCATTTTGATAAAATAATTATTCAATCAGCAAAGAGGAAATGAGCAAACACGATTCTGCAGCACGGCAGACATTAAAGGACTAGCAAAATCTAGTTCCATTAAATTCACAAACATTTTAGACTAAGAAATAATGGACAGCATGAATGAAATCTAATCTCTTCCTTCAGAAAATATAATGTAAATTAATGCCACAAATTTCAATTACTTATGACAGATGTGCAGTCTTTGAAACAAGGGAGCCTCTGCTTTTAAGCTTGATAATATGGATAAGAATATAGTACACCAGTGTTTTGTTCATGCATTTGAGTGTATGATTTTTCACATACAAATGTCTTTGTGAATTTTTGGATTGAACACACACACACACACACACACACACACACACACTCCTCCATAAAAATATTATGCTTTTGCATTATTTTTTCTCCTAACTACCTATCACTTTATTTAATTTTAAAATATTACCTGCCAGTTCAGACAAAACAAGATTTTTGGGACAATAAATTTCAGGATAACCCCACATAACAGTTAGCACTAGTGTACTGTGATTTGCAGCCTATAAATATGACATTTCAAGAGCTAGGAGAAACTAGGCATATAACACTTTTAAAATTCTCATTTTCATGGATCTCTTGAACACCTTAGATCTAGATTTTAGATCAATTCAAACAGAAGTGAGTCATTCTAGTACTCTGGTTAGATTATTTCATTATCTCAAAATAGAAACTTGTTACTAAAATTATATTATGGAACAAATTTTAGACTCAGTCTGTTCTCCTTAATGATATCCCTTATTGCTTTACTTGTTTCATTGTCATCCTAATTATTAAAAAAAACCGAATCTTACTTGACCCCATTTTTGAAGCGGGCTACATAACTAACAAGAACAGCTTATTATCTTACTTTCTCAATGGATTCATGGAAACAACATCAAAAAAAAAAATCATAAGCATGTATTCCTCTTGAAAGTAGTCCCTGTGATCTTGACCCTAAAAGACTTTCCACAGTGTTGGAAATCTGTCATTACATACCATTTATATATATATATATTTTTTTTTTATTTTTTTTTTTTTTGCAGCCTGTGATTCTGTAGTAAGCTCAAAGGGCAATATACTGCTACAGCCTTAATCAGTATAACTGAGTCTGGTTGTGCCGGATTCTGTTTCATTTGAAGCTGAATTCTTCAGCTGCTGTAAACTAATCCATGTTTTTTTGGTTCTTTTTTTAAATCATATGGAAATGCTTCAGTGGCTTTCTTTTCTTCTTGAATTTCAGGCTGCTATGCATATATGGCACTTCTTATATATTTCTTCAATATATATTGTCTCTCACATAACACTAACAGGAAAGGACTTCACAAGTCATCTATGATCTTTGAAAGTTGTTGAAGGGTTTTTCCATTATTTTGTGAAACAGAATATGCCCATTAATGTGAATTCTTCCCAAAATACACAGATTTTTTTTTTCTAAAAAAACTAAATATATATATGTTTGATGTGACTGGTCTTTGAGAAGTTTATTGGCGGCCTTGATTTATAATAGACCATGGCCTCATAATGGATTATGAAGAATTATTAGGAATTAAGGGTCTTGTAGATCAATGATGATCAGTAACAATTAATTTTTTATTGTTTTACCCCTAATGTGGTTTTCAGTTCACCAGCTTCTTGTTGCATAAAGGCTCTTTGTTCCCATATGTTCCTCTCTCAGGTCCTCTTTAAGCTCAAAATTTAATATACTTAAAACAAAAACAAAAAACCCAAAACCAAAACCAAACAAAAAAACAACCAACCAACCAAACAAAAAATAATCTTAGCTACAGAAGGGCATTGACCCTTCCATCTTTCTTAAAAATACTGACTGTTTGACTTGTCTGGGGCAGAGTCAGCAGTCAGATGATGAGCTAAGCTGGCTGTTTTCACAGTAAATGTGCTATGCAGAAATTTTTAGAGGTGGAAAGCTGCTTGGCCAGACAGAGAAACAGACCAGGTCACCTGGAATCAGCCAGTTCCAGTCTGCAGTTGCTAAAAGAGTCTGGAATAAGTGTGGAGCGTGGCTAGGTATATAGAATTAAAGTTAGAATGGTGCTATATGCATGAAATGGAGGCTTCCCTTCGTAACTATAGTTGTAATACTCTGGGTTATGAGGACTAAATTTATGTGTGCTCTCAGTGCTCAGTCACCAGTTTCCTGGTGATCCAGTAACCATCTCAGCAGCCTCTGACAAGCAGTGGGGGAGAATGGGAGAATCAGATCCAGAGGCATGTACTGTGCAGGCTGTGTATGAGTCTGGGTAACAGAAGGATCCACATCATATATCTATCTGTTTATTCATTTGCTTTTATAGAGAGACAGATACAGTTAGATGATTCCTACATACACGTATATACATACTTATGCTTATGTCGATATCCTTATCAGTTGGCACTGATAAGGAAATGGCAAGAAGTTGCCTTGTAAGTTCAGGTTGGACATTAAGAAAAGGCTCTTCACACAGAGGATTGTCAGAGCCAGTCTTCCCAGGGAAGTGGTCATGGCATCAAGACTATCAAAGCTTAAGGAACATCTGAACAACACATTTAGTCATGCTGCTTAATTTTACATAGTCCTATGAAGAGCAGGGAGTTCAACTCGGTCTTTATTGGTCTCGTTCAGCTTAAAATATTCTATGATTTTATGATTTTATGATATATATATAACCTTTATTTATACATGAAAATGTTTCCCACTAGAAGATCATCTATCCTGATCAGCCATGAAGAGAAGCAAAATGAGACTATTGATGATTTTCGCTCTTGTCTGACTATGGAGTGCAGCACTCTGTCTTTCCTAATTCATGTGGCCATCAGCAGGTACATATGTATACTGTTCTATGTAAGTTATATGGATATTTTTCTGTGCCCACTGGGCACACATGCTCAGTCTTGCTCCTAGTTGGACTTGGGGGCATGGAGCTGCAGGAGCCTCAACAATGGACTGCTAGACAAGATCCAACAATGGAGGCCCATGGGCCAGGTGGGTTGTGAGAAAAGAGGAGAGCATTTCAAGGAGTCTCACCAGTTGCAGATGAGATTGTATCAGAAATTGTCATTATCATCCAAAGAAAATCTGACCACCTTCTTTGAATGGCTTCCTTCTAAACAGAAGAAATGCAAAATGATGACAGTAAATACTGCTCTTCCTGACTGTCCAGTGAAGGCAAGTGATGCAAACACTGCATCGTGGCACTTGTATAATTAGAAGAAATAACTCTTCTCAAATTTTTTTATAATTTTTTTACTAAGCCAAAGTTGATAGAGAAGATGAGATGAACAATTTTGAGAGAAAGAAAATACATGTTTTTTTTCTTTTGGATTCTAAGTCCAAAAAAAGTCTTTTCTCCTCATTTGGACAAATATTTGCTATTTATATATAAATATATAACTCAAAAAGTCCAAAAGGAGACGTGCTATGAAGTTTCTCTGAAAGAATAACTAATGTTTGCCATTTTTTTAGGTAACTTTTTCTGCTGTGTCAGACTACTTAGGGTGAATGTCATTACCAAGGTATGTTACTACTCATGCATTTCAAAACAAAATTGTCTCTGATGCTTAAAAGAAAATGGTGTCTTTAACCTTTGTACATGTAAAATATTGAATTTTTTGAGAATCAAGTACTTCTTTATTTTTTCATGTTAAAAACTCATTTTTGAAGCTGAAGGATCCAGATTGTATTGCCACCTCTATATTTTTCTACCAATTTAATACCCATTTCCCTTGCAAAGCCTATAATAAATGCATTATTATAGCAGAATTGGTGCTGAAATTTTCACTGGGTCTTGTAGCTGAATTCTCTGCATATTTGTTTTATGGACTTGGCTTTTTGTCTCTCTGTCTCTCTAGGGAACGTAGAATTTTATTTTTTTCCTAAAACTCTTTTCAGAGGGATATCTTTATGAAGTAGAAATACAAACCTCTCTCCTGCAAGAAACAAAAATACCACAGAAATATGCAGTTGGCAGAACACAAAGAAATAGTTACATAAAAACCAAACAGAAAGATATGATGTCATTTGAAATGGCATTTCCTTTTGTATAAATTCTCACAGAAAAACATAGTGAAAAGTTTTTGATGTAGTTTCTGTTTCAAGAGAAGCTGAATATCAAATTTTACTATCATTATACACTTAGTTTTTAAAATTAAGTTCTTACCAACATAATTTTAAATTTTTTGAAAGTACTTCAGTCACTAAGTTTCACAGCTGGCACATGTGAAGGACAGGATGCCATCCAGAGGGACCTGGAAAAGCTTGAAAAGTGGGCCCATGGGAACCTTGTGAGGTTTAACAAGACCAAGTGCAAGGTGCTGCACCTGAGTCAGGGCAAGCCCCAGTATCCACACAGGCTGGGGAGTGAACAGATGGAGAGCAGCCCTGCTGAGGACTTGGGGGTGCTGCTGGGTGAGAGGCTGGACATGACCCAGCCATGTGCACTCAGCCCAGAGAGACAAACGTCTCCTGGGCTGCATCCAAAGCAGTGTGGGCAGCAGGGCCAGGGAGGGAATTCTGCTCCTCTGCTCCCCTCTGGTGAGACCTCACCTGCAGTGCTGCACCAAGCTCTGAGGTCCCCAATGCAGGAAGGACATGGACTTGCTGAAGCAAGTCTAGAGGAGGGACACCAAGACGATTTGAAGGCTGGAGCACCTCTCAGATGAGGAAAGGCTGGGAGAATTTTGTTTGTTCAGCCTGGAAAAGGGAAGACTTCTGTGTGATTTTTTTGCGGCCTTCCTGAAGGGAGCCTACAAGAAAGATGGAGAGAGATATTTACAATGGTATGTAGTAACAGGACAAGGTAGAAAGGTTTTACTTTGATTAGATATTAGAAATAAATTCTTTATTGTGAAGGTGGTGAGGTACTGGAACAGGTTGCCCAGAGATGTTGTGGTTGCCCCATCCCTGGCAGTTTTCGTAACCAGGATAAATGGAACCCTGAGCAACCTGATTTAGTAAAAGGTGTCCCTTTTACTAGAGTAAAAGGAGGAGTTGGAACTAAATGATCTGTAGGACCCCTTCAAACTCAAACCATTCTATATGATTCTATGATTCTAAGTTTCATTGTTATTTACACATTCTGTTGTGAAAACTATGACATAACCTTATGGGAGTCAAATAATTAATATCCTGTATTAAAACTCTTCTTGCAGTGTAAAACAGAACATAACTAAAAAAAACCCAAACAAAACACACCAAAAAAACCACAACAGCAAAACAACAAAATTAGGGAAAACCCTACAAAATAAATAAAATGTATAAACACTTCTATCTTGCTTGACTAAGAGAGTTAGTTTTATCTAGAGAGTTTAAAACGTACCAAAATAGCCTATCTTTGCATTTTGTGAGTTTTCCTTAATATAAGAATATTTACTTTGTATCCAAACATAAACCTACTGAAGTTTTGAAGTTTTTTCTTCATTGTAGCTGAACAGATGTGCAGTTGTACAAATCTCTTTTGGCAAAAACATAAGGAGTAGGGAGAGATGGAAGAATGAGGGAGAGAGAATTTTTTCTATTACTTTGAATATCACATTATAAATGTACTGTGTTTTAAAAAGACTGCAGGGTAAATACAAATACTCTAGTCTCGCATTATAAGAAACTTGCTTGATTTTTATTAGATCTCTTTTCTTGCTATGAAAATTACCAAAATTGAAGATTCCATTTAATTTATATGGTCAATTAAGTTCTGACATTTTGTATGAATCTTCAAAATACCTGTAAGCTATCAGATGAGAGTTGTACATTCAGAAAGGCTACTATACTCCTCCTCCACAGCCAATTGTGTTCAAATAACTAGAAACATTTGTTTAACTTCCTTCTCAATAAAGTTGATCTCTTCCCATGTTTAATCTCTAGCATCATGGGTACTGAGGTACCACATTTTGTTTACTAAAATATACATGTTGAATACAGTTTGAATCAATAATCTCGCTATAGAGAGTGATATAAGTACTAAAATGATATCATTTCATGAGTTCTCATTGGGGTCTACTGAATTCCACCACACACAGTAAGGAAAATAATTGACCAGTGTAAACTTCTATAAGATTGTCACCTAATTTTTCTTTTTTATTTTCCCCAGGAATATCTGTAGTAAGTTTTGCTTAGTTTTTCCAACATAGCTCTAGGCCTGTATATTAAAGTGGGATAGTTGGCACATACAGCCATGACTTAGGAAATACTCAGACATCAGTGGAAAACACAACAGAGACTGATGATGAAATCTGTATGGAGGCACGCAATAATCCCTGGCAAAGAAAAAAGGTTTAAGTTTGGGGCAGTACAAGACAGCTGCAAGTGCTGATAACTGTACAAAAAACCCCTCAATTCATTACTTGTCGTGGTCATTTATTTGCTGTGTGACCTTAAACAATTGTGTTTTCCTCAGTATATTTGGTGTGTTTTTCACATCTTTAAGGCAGTGATCATTTCCGAAGACAAGTCATTCTCTTCAGCTCTAATCATATCATAGGGGCTCTGGAGCCACTTAAAGGTGGTGGGGTTTTTTTGGTTTTGTTTGGTTGTTTGTGGTTTTGTTTGTTTGTTTGTTTTTGGTTTTTGTTTGTTTTTGGTTTTGGGGTTTTTTTGTTTGTTTTTTTTGGTTGTTTTTTTTGTTGTTTGCTTGTGGGGTTTGTTTGTTTGTTTGGTTTTTTTTTGTTTTCTGGGGTTTTTTTGGTTTGTTTTGTTTTTGTTTTTTGTTTGTGCTTTTTGGTTTTTTTTTGTTTTTTGTTTGTTTGTTTGTGATCCTTTTTTGTTTGTTTGAGGTGTTTGGTGGGTTTTTTGTGGATTTGTTGTTTTTTGGTGTGGGTTTTTTTTGTTTGTTTTTTGGGGTTTTTTTGTTTGGTTGGTTGGTTGGTCGGTTGGTTTTGTTTTGTTTTAAGAAGTTATAATAGAAAAAATGGTACCTAGCTCTTTATTTGCTATAAGGTGTTGCTAACATAGAATTAACACTGCACTGACTATTTAATTGAAAACTAAAAATACAGAGTATGGAGAAGGCTTTTTAAAGCTTCCCTAGCTGGTTAAAATCAAGGATGTGACTATTGTGATCTAGTTTTCATTCCATGGTAAATTTCAAGAAATGATTATTGCTTTAAGTAAGGATATACAATAAAATCTGAAAAATCCTAAAACCACAATCCAGAAAATCAATTCATTTGTTTAAGTCATGAAAAGATTTGGACATTCAAATATAAGTGTACAATTCAGCAGTGAAGTGAATTGATGTCTGATTAGTACAGATAGCTTTTAGACCAAAAACTGTGGATATGGTAGGAAAATAAAGATATTGCTTGTAAAGAAACAGTTTTCCTGAGGAGTATTTCCTTAAAATCAGCTATGTAGAAGTCCTACAGAACAGAAAAGGCAAACTAAACCAAAACACTGTTTTAATTTGAATTTCTTCATTTGGCTTTCTGAAAGACAAAATTAATATTATGTATGAGTAAGAACTAATTAAATTAAGCAACTATGACATTTGTGATAATGATACCAATTAACCAAAAGCAAAAAGGATATGTTCAGTGAAATTCAGAGATAACATCTGAAATATCATTAATATGTGACTTCTTAGTGGTGTCCTTTATTTAGAGCTGTGGTGTTTATGCAGTAGTGAGTGTTTCAAGGGTAAAATTAGAACAGGACAGGAGAAAATTTATTGAGAGCTGTTCCTATTAATAGGAGAATTCTGATCTGAGTATGCCTGACATTCATTTGTCATCACTGCTGAGGTCTACCTTCATGTACCTTTATCTACTCTTTCAACCGTAGGAAGTCCTGGCTGAGTACAAGTTTGTACACACACAGTAGAATCCAGACACTATCTATTGCCAAGTAAACACAAATAAACAATTATAGCAAATCACTATCAAATAACACATTCCCACCACTGAATTTAATGGGAATCTATACTGAAATCACAACATACAGTGGATTATGAATGAACTGCAAACCACTTCCCATAACAGTGTGGACCATCAGCAATTTGCAGACCAATTAGACTGTAATAATCCAGTGAAAGCTGTCTTGTTTTGCATTATATGGAGGCAAAACAAAAATAAACTCTGTAGACCTATTTTCCCAAACAGCAAAGGGTAAAAAACAAGGTAAGAATAAAATAACTAGACTCATAAACTGTTTATAAAGAATGAAGGTTTAGAATATATTTTTAGTATTTAAGTTGCTCTATTATAAACTTTTTCAGCATTTAAATTTCAAGTCAGGTAGAAGTTGCAGAAGATGAATATTTATTCAAAGATTCATATGAGTATTTAGGCAGCCTAAATATGAATATGTAGGCACCTGTTTGAGTAACTGGTAAAAATTTTTAATCATAGAGTAATGTCACATATATTTACTGTGATAAATAAAAATTAGTTTGCCAGAAGTCTTTGAGATGTCAGAGAAGATAATACAGAATGTTTGGGGTGATTTTATTAAATTTCATTTCTCAGGTTCTACTTTTCAATGGTTTTAGAACCAAAAGTTTAATATATCTATAAACTTTAGGTGATCTTCAGATCATTGAAGCCTATGATCAAAACCAGGTATTTAAGTTACCTTTATGTCGCAATACGACATGAATGAACGACACACATGCTGAGATGTCCAAGGCAAAAAAGGGGCAGTTTATTTACAGACCTCAACATTTATAGAATTCCAACAGTGACCATGGATTGGAGGATGAATTGTCCTCTCCAACCACACTGGTCAAACCAACAGTCGATCAATTCTCTCCTCTTCCAGAAAGGAATGGAAACCAATCATTATTTACATGAAAAGTGTGTGAGAAACTCCATTACAAAAATGTAAACATCAGAAGGCTTAGAAGAACTTTAGAAAAATGGGGAGACATCTTTTATTTCTGGTTTGGTTTGGTTTTAGATATGCATGTCTAGGAGACCATAATGTCCCATTTGAAGCCATAGTAATAGTACACTGTAATGTACAAATAGCAAGCATGCTAAAGAAAGCATTATACAGAAATATACAGTTGCATGCAGTTTTTAAAAAAAGATATCTAAAGTCTTCTAAATGAAAAGTTAATGTTTACATAGATGTGAATTTAAAATGTGAGTACGTCAAAATACTTATCTGCAATACTTACTATGGTCATGTCAATGAAGATTGATGTTCTCCCATGTGATAGCCAAAATCAGAATTAGGACCCTACTTGGATTTCACACATGAAATTTCAGTAACTTGGAAAACTAAAGCACAACTCCTTTAGGTGCTAGCTAAGATCAACATTGTCAGTTGCTGCAGTCTGTTGCACTTTGAATTGTAGCAATCCGATCACGTTTCTGAGACTGAAATGACTTTGAATAGTGCTGTTCAGAGCACTTATTTTATTAAGGCACTGTGTTTTTTCTCAATAAAGAAAAGGTGGATATCTAGTTTATTAGATGTACTGAAGCAGTATCCAAATGAAAGCTGCTATCAAATTTGCATACAAAAAATGCTACATCTCTTTTAAATATGTATTCCCTTAATATATATTTATTCACATTTTTTAGATATAGACTTGACACAAAGTTCCAAGATCGTTCTCAGTTTGGAGGGGTTTTTTTATATTTTCCATTATACTTTTACTTCAATTCTACTAAAGGCTGATAATACAATTAATAGTTTTAATAAGATGATCCCTGGAGTGAACATAGAAATACATATAATTGAGTATGAGAAAATAAATAGAGTTGTAGCTTGCGACATTAAATTGGATGCTAACAAACATCTAGGCTGTAATCCTCCACACAAAAAGAACATTTATTTTTGGTATTATCATGACAATATGAATAAGTAACCATTAATGAAAATGTAATTATATCTTTCATGAAAAAATAAAGAAACAGACACGATTGAATGTATATGTTAATTTCAGTTTGTGGCTCAGACCCTGTAGAACAGTCTATCAAAATTCTCCTTTGGTCTTTGTGGAAATTCACATACCTTTATTTAGGCTCATGTTGAATTTGGTATTTTTATGCAAAATCCAGGGACTGCTACGGGACACATCCTAGGGTGAGAAGAGAAGAAAGAAAAGAGGGAATAATGGTGACTGTAAAAATAACAGAAGCATGTTTGTAATAAAAACTAACAAAAGATGGGATTATTTTTCTGCTTCTGTTTTTAAATTATGTGTAAATATAAACCTTCTTAAAAGTGTTTGTTGCCTGATCAGGAAATAAAAGATGAAATTGATTGACCACTGAATCACTAGAATGAAGAGTCAAGAAAAGTGCTTAGTTTCATATTAGACTGTGACCTTGATGTCATCAGTGAATGCTGAGGGACAGCTATAACTCCCATGAGGAGTCATTCTTCTGCTAAACAGATTTCTTCTGAGCAAATCATGCTGATGCATCCACTGTGCAAGTTTGTGAGAAGCTGCATGGCACCAGGAAAGGTGAAAGCCTCTCTATGTGCCCTCTGGGGAGGGTGTCCATAGAAAACAATGATACTTCAAAAGATCAGTGTAATTCATCTTATTTTTGTCATTATAAATCCTTTCACCCAATCTTTTTAGGCTTGTGAGACATATTTTATTATTGGTAGAGATTATAGAAATCAATAATTCCTACTACAGTACAAGAATTCAGGATATGCTTTTAATGAATGGCCATAACCTTATTGTTTGGAGGAATAATTTTAATACTATTAACTCACTGTTTTTTAGGAATGTTAATTCTGGTAAACATTTTAGATCAGTTCCAAATAATTAATAGTAATTACTCCTGGAACAGTGGCTTTATTATTTTATTTGTATCTTGCCTTGGATGTTGCTAGACTGTTGCTTGAATAAAAAGATAGCAATAAACTTCTTGGTTGGATACTCCACTGTCTTTACATTTCCCATAGGGTCTTATGAATAGACCTAAAGAAGTGGTCTTGCTGGCATCAGCCATGACAGACTCAAACTGATATCTCATGGATTTTTGTGGTTCTCCTTATTTGATAGGCTGTAATTCATGACCCCTGGATGCATAACAGCAAGACTTTCACATATAATTATTTCCACAAGTCTTAATTGTCTCAGTACTCAGAATGCTTTATTTTTAGGTGACTATAATCTGCAGCACCACAGACAAAGACCATTCTCAGTAGAAAGTGGCAGAAACATTACCGTTACTTCCGTACAAGCAAATAGCTACATATTGTTTCACAAACAGTAAATAAAAAAAACAAACCCTCTGTGTGTGCTATCACTCCATTTTTTTTGCCAGCTAAACTTACATATTTATGTTAATGTGATGCAAATGCAGGTAGCCTGTAAAAGAAATGACCACATAATTTTGTTAGCAAACAGCAAATTTTGCTTACTGTGGTAAAACAACGATAATAGAGACAGGGATTGCTTATAATGCACTTCAGACATTTAGTACTGTAAATATTTTAGTAGTGGAACAGTCTGCCCAAGGAAGTCATGGAGTCTCCCTGTCTGGAGGCATTCAGAGCCCACGTGGACAGGTTCATGTGTAACCTGCTCTAGGTGACTGCCTTGGCAGGGGCGTTGGACTAAACGATCTTCAGAGATGCCTTTCAAATCTAATGGTTCTGTGATTCTGTGAAATAAACCTGTATTTCTACTGAAAAGGGAAACCAAAGAAACCTTTATTCCAGCGCTGTAAGTAACACCTCAGCCAGGTATGGAGTGGAGCTCTTCTCATTGTCATCACTGAATGGCTATTTCTCGTCTCTAGCTCTCACAGTTTCATTCCCAGGTATCCTTTAAGCACTGGTGAATCTAGTAGGAATGCTCACAGGAAGACATGCGGTTGCTTAGGGATTCTCCAAATATGAAGTCACATATTCTTAAAGATAAAAAACCAGATTGTTAAGTTTTGTGAATCATAGTTGTGCACCAACCACTGAAATTCACTACCTGATGGTGCATTTAAACATACACCTAAATCTTTTTCTGCTAGCAGTTCTGGTGCCTGTGTGATTGTACAAAGAAAAAGAACTCTATCTTTACAAACCTACCAGTCAGGATCTGGTTCCTGTTGGGATACTTTTCAAATCTTACAGCCTTTTCATGTCATTTTGACGGATGGAAAATATTGCTTTACTTGGAAAGCATTTTTATTAAAAGCAGAAAGACTACATGTTTGTTTAAAATGCATTTGAGTCTTAGCTTACAAATTAGTATGAGCTGTTCAGCAAGAAATATCACAGGAACTTTCATTACCTGACCACTCTTATAAAGGCCATTTTTGCATATTATACCAAATGGAATCTATGTCAGCTATAAAATCAAAAAAACATTTGGATTGGAATGTGTGTCTAATAACAGTAATTATATTTAGCACTTACTTTGCAATTTTCATCTGCAAAGCACTTACTAACAGCATTAGATACTTAATTCTCACAGAACCTCAACAAGGTAGGGAGCTATTAAACCTCCCTGTAAAGGGATGCATTATTGGCTGGAAAATGATCATTCACTGAATAGAATAGAAAAGAATAAGCTATTTCAGCTAATCCAGAAGTTTTAAGAAGAAAAACTTTAATTCTAATAGTTTTAGGAGCCAGATAAAGTGCAGGCAAATAGTTCTGTTCCTTAAAACACACAAAAAGCTTAGCTTAATCAACAATGACTTACCATACTCATAGTCCTGTGAAATATTGCCACAATGCAAAAAGTTTATTTTTCAACCTACAGTTTTGATTAAATTGTTTACACAATCCTCTATCATGTGCTCTGGGATGACCCTGCTTGAGCAGGGAGGTTGCGTCAGATTGTACATTTTTCCAACCTTATCCATTCTGTGATTCCGTGAATATAGAAGTCAAATAGAAAACTCTATCTTCAGAAGGTGTTTTGCCAAATCACTGTTTTTCTAAGTACAAAGGAGAAAATTTCCTTTAATCTCTCTTATTACCTTATAGTCTTTTAGTTTCTGCAAGTTCTCCAGTATTTCACTGTTATCTCAGGGTGGCTTATCTCTGAAGAGTACAATTCAAAATACACCCCTCTGCTTCTTACACTCTTGGTAGTTAGGAGGTTGTTGGCTGCTCTCCAGAGTAAACCAAAGGAGACAAAATCTGCCTGGATATTTATTAAGGTATTCAATTTTTTCCATTGTGTCTATTTTATACAAGCAGCACTGCCTATCATTTATGTAATGGTAAGAGAACAATTTGTTGTGAAAAATATTGTATGATTTAAACAAGTGTTATTTCTATTAACAGTCCATAGAGTTTGGGGGTGGAAAATAAGTCAAATAAAAAGCTATGAACTTATATCTAAGATAAAGTAATAATAATAATAATAATAATAATAATAATAATAATAGCTGTAACAACTAGCTAAGACAGTTTAAAAATAATCTCTCTTAAAAAAGGTAAAATACAGAAAAAAGTTCTTACTTGGTAGACATATTTTTCCTCATTTTTTTGTATTGAAGTGTTGATCCATTAGCGCTGGAAATTTACACCAATAAATTTTTATAACATTTTTTCTAGGGCTTTATGGTAGTAGCATCTTGAAAGCATTAAAATTCCATATTGCAATTGTGCAATTGTATTTTTTAATATAATCAGCCCTATGAAGATAATATTATGTAAATATTTTATAATTCCTACTGTCTGCCTTTTCCTGCCACAGCTATCTGTGTACCATTTCATCTTTGTTACATTCCATGATCTCCCATATACTGCTCTGATCTAGGCATACCTGCATTTCCTCACATTTTTTCTATGCATTGCTCTTCATCTTGTTCTTTATTTTCTGCTTATATGTGCTCTTTTTTTTTTTCCCCACTGTACCCCTTTTTGTTTCTCTTAAATTTTCTGTTTCAGTCCCAGTTGCATGTCATTTATTTGCTTCCTCTTTAAAAAATTGAAAACTTTAAAGTTTTCATTCTGCTTCCGCTAGTTTTCCTTTCCTTTTACTTCACATATCAGCATGTTTGACTCATGGTCCCTTGATGTGACGTTCTAGCCCACACTATAAAAATTAAAATCTAATTTTGTTCAGTCTATATATTCATCTTTCTGCTAATGCATTGGAACTTCCATTACAGACTAAAGGAGAATTTTCTGAACAAAATATATCAAATAATTAGACTACATCTCTATATCTACTATGACTACTGTCTACTATTACTTTTTCACACAATTGATCGTGATTGGTTATAATCACACAATGACAAACAAATAATCTTTATGTCAAATAGTAAGTGAGCGGAAGTATACATCAATGTTCTTTCCGTACAAATTTGGAAAGTTCTTCTTCTTCTCAGAAAGACAGGAAATCTTTAAGATATAAGGATTAAGTCAACATATACAGCATGTTTTTCTGCAACCATTGTGACACAACTGGTTTTGAGAAAGTATATTCTATTCCCAACAGACGCAAGAGAATCAAATAATACAGGATAAAAACAATATATGAAATAAATTTTACCTATACTTGTGCAAAAAGCAGATGATGAATACAATTTAAATTTGAGTCTTCAGTCACAAAGTCAGTAATGGAGATGGTTGAAGGGTGAAGGAATTAAGAGAGGCAAATGAAGACAAGATTTTCTTTTTAATTTGATTTCATGTGAGATAAAATATAGATAGGGTAGAAGTACACCCTTCTACCAAATGTTCATAATATTAAGGATTGTATAAATGAAGGCCAAGGGGCACAAAATTTAGAACATATAAGTAAATTTATATGCAATATTAGATCAGTTACAAAAGCCACATCTCTTAAATAACAGAGCTGGGCAAATTACTGAAAGTCAACAATTTATTCAATTACTATTTTTATTTCTTTTCTGTTTGGGAATTTTAGGGGATTGGAATATCATTTGCATCAAAGTCACTCCTATAAAATACTGTCTGAAAATATTAAACTTTCAAAGTCACAAAGACAGCTAAATCTGGGTTTGCAATTTCTTAAGTCTATGATAATTTACCCTTAAATAAAGCAAGATTTCATTTAATCTGTAATTTGAAAATATCGTCACCACCCATTTTTTTCTTTTCTTTTGAGTATTTTGAATGAGTAATCTTTTGAATATTCTGAATGAGTAATCTAAAATCACTAAAATTAGTTCCTGTCCTTAAACAGCATTTTGTATTTGTCTCTGATCTTATTAATCTATTCTTCCTCTGCCAAATCTTTAAGAACTACTTTTTCTTATTTTAAGGCCACATCATTTCCTTTATAAATGTTTTTTCTGAGGAAGATCATAGTCTCAACTCTTGTTGCCCTTTGGAGTTTAGAAATAGACTCTTGTTTCCCATTTAATTTGTAATATTTTTTACCTCTCTCTCCTAAACTATTAGCTCTACAGGGAGAAAAACTACACAGAGCAGACATTTCTGTCCCTGCTCAAATAAGCTCAAAGAGTTTGCTTGTTTTACATGGAAACATCATCTCTAGAACTGAAAGGCTTTTAGATGTTCAGAAGTTTTCTTGTTCTATCGAAAGGTATTTTCAAGGGAAGTCACACTCAAGGAAATTTTTAAAGTAATCTAGATCAAATTTTTGAAAGAGTTTAATCATCAGAACCATCCAAAATACAATTTGTGATTGATATAGATGTTAATTGTTATGGATTGGTGTCAGAGATTCAATATATATATAAACACATCATTTATTATTTAAAATATAATGAGCGTTTCCATTATCAGACATGAAGGAATATGTTTCTAAACTAGTATAAATTAGAAGAGACTCAGCACAATTTTCTTAAAAATGTGATTTAACCTTTTTTTTCTTTTTACTTGCTCCAATCGATTTTCCTTTTCTATTTCAACTTATTACAGGTCAGAAATATTCCTAGAAATTTTTTGATGTATTTATTATTTTGGGATATTTTTCTTAGTTTGTTTTGGTTTTGTTTTGTTTGTATGTTTGTTTAATTTTTTCTTTTTGGTTGTTGCTTGAGCATTGCTTGAGAGATGTAGATCACCTTTTTGCAAAAGCTGCCTTTACCGACACTGTTAATAGGATCTCAGCAAACATTTTAAATCAAATGTTCAATGATGTGACTTGGTATTAACTTTAAAATTACATCCCTCTCTGACTTTCATAAATTTAAATTTTAAATTTTAACTCTTTCAGTGTCAGGCAGTTGAAGTGATCTTGGTGACTATCTTTCTTTCTGTATCACATTTTCAATGTTTCTGGATGTATTTGTAGGAAATGAGAATAAAGGGTTATTTTTGGTCAGTCTTCCTTTCTAGATTCTTGCTTCTTGTTTCTTTACTTCCCTTGTAAATGTCGAAAATTTCAGCACCTGGTCTTCTGATCTCAGGAGTTTCCTAGATGCTATAATTCAAACATTCATTTTAACACCAGATTCTAGGTCAAAAAAAGATTATTTTCTTCTGGAGAGATCTTATTTTTGTTTTGAGTTTTTGCTTCTTCCTTTGAGAACTACAATCTGCTCCCAAGGATTATCTGGACATTTTCACTCAAGCTCCCTGCTATAGGAATTTGTGCCTCACAACAGTGTCAATGCCCAGTAGAATCTGTGACTTCATCTCCAACTGCAAAACTTCTTCAGTTGTTCTTCTAAAGGTCTTAAGTTCATACATTGTTGCATGAGACTTTTGCTCTATGCTAAATAAAAAAAAAAAAATCTGAAAGACATGGAGTTAGTACTGTATAGAGCTTTCAGTGGTAAATTTTAGAGGTTCATTTCACCTAACATTTATGTGTTAGACATCTGAGTCTGAGCAGTTCACCTCAGGCTTCATTTATGGTTGTTGAAGATAAATATGCACTTCCAGAGGGTGACTGCTTTGATCTAATTTGCTTGCCTTTCATAGGGTGAGATTAATCTCTCTCTGGAGATGCCTGCTTCTTTTCATTGACGATAACACAGGCCCAAGATGACTAGCACAGCACTAACTGCTGAATTTTAAAGCACTGATGTTCAGGCAAACCAGTCCTCCCTGACATTTCTTTTATGACTGCACTTTGATATAATAACTAGTCCTTACAATTCAGTAAGAGTAGGGGATGCTAAACATCTTTGAAGTCTAACTCTTTTGATTGCCGTAGATTTGCCATTTTTAGAAATAAATAAAATTTTTAAATGGTGCAGAAATATAGTTGCAATCATGGAAACATGGTAGAATGACTTGCACAACTGGTGTGCCACAATGGATGGCTAGAAAGTTTTCAGAAGTGATAGGCAAGGAAGGAGAGGTGGTGGGGTAATTGTCTATGTCGTGGAGTGTTTTGGTAGACAGTGGTAATGATAAGGTCAAGCCTTTGTACATAAGAATCAGGGGAAAGGCCAACAAGGAAGATATCCTGGTAAGAGTCTGCTATAGACCACTCAACCCAGTTGAAAAGGCAGATGAAATATTTTATAATAAATATATGTAAAATAAAATTAAATCTCACAAAGGCTAGCCCTTGTTCACACGGGGAGCTTCAACTTACCAGATTTCAGCTGGAAAAGCAATACAGTGTAGAGGAGAGCCTAGGAGGTTCTTGCAGTGTGTAGAAGGCTACTTCCTGAGACAGCTGGTGAGGAAGACAATTATGGAAGTGTGTCCAGCTGGACTGGTTGTCTGTGAAAAAAATTGTGCCAGGGGTATAGATTGGATATTAGGAAACTTTTCTTCCCTGGAAGAGCTATCAAGCATTAATACAGGCTGTCCAACAAAGTGTCTGAGTCAACAGGCTTGGAGATATTTAAAATATGTGAAAGTATCATGCTTAGGGACATGGTTTAGTGGTGTGCTTGACAGTTTTATGGTTGGACTCAATAACCTTAAAGCTAAATGATTCTTTATTAACCTTTCTATTCTTGCTGTGCTTTACAGTGTTTTTAAAAAACAAAACTAAAAATCTCACACACACCCCTACAAAAGAGATACTTTCCCCACTCCAAATATTGGCTTGGGAACCATTCAGAGGACTGATAGCACTTCTAAACTTTTATTGAATTCCTTTCTTTAATATTTTATTATTTTTTTAAATTTTGTTTGTTTGCTATTTCATTTATTTTAGTAGACAAGATTTCTTGAGCATGTCATTCCTTAAATATAAGGATGTTTTTCTTGTCTAGCTAGCCATCCAATATGTACTGTCTTAGAGAGCAAATATTGCCTCTGGGCAATTAACAGTTCCAGTTTGCAAACAGTTTTGAGATCATGAATAGAAAGATGTTCTCTAATTAATATTATGAAAAAAATCCACATTTAACAATTTTCATGTAGCTTCTACCTTTAAGGATCGTTCTTAGGATAACCATGAATATTTTCAGCAAAAGCTTTCTTAAGCTAAAGAATAATGTTAATGTGGCACTTCATACGCTGTGTTACAAACAGTTGTGGAAAAGAAGACTTGAAAAAACAGCAATTTAAGCCAAGTGTTTTTTCAATTAATAACAATTTTACCTGGAAAATTAGCAGAAGAAAATTTGAAGCAGAAAAGTTTATTTCAAAATCTCCAGTATTGTACTGGAATGTTGTGTTTATTGCTGTATGGGAAGTTTATGAATAAATTTGACACAGAACTATTGAAATGCCTCAGTTTCTTCTAATAAATATATAACAGCAGAGCCACCGTGAAGTTCAATGAATTACAGCTCCCTATATCATGCTTCTAGGTGGGATTGCAATGAAAAAGGAGAAGCAAAATCCCTCTTCATTATCAGGGTAATTAGTTCTATAAATTCCTTTATGTCTTCAGTGAAGAAATGGGGTAATTACATTGTGAAATTTCATTTTCCTAAGGGGACACATTAATTTATGGGCACATGTAATACTTGTTCCAGCACAAGGTTTCCACATTCTGTACATGTACTTCATTATGTAGAAAAGAAATATTTAAAGCACACAAGATTCTATGTATAGTACAAAGTGCGGGATTTTTTTTTTATTTAGGCAATGTATTTTTAGCAAATCTCTTTGATTGCAACCTTCATTAAGTACACTGTAATGCTTAAAACAGAAAAATAAGTTATTTTGCTTTTATTTCTTGAGAGAAGAAAATATTCAATTTCTGCATAGATATTAAAGTTCATAAAATATCATTAAAAGCAGTAAATGTGGTGGCAATTTAATTATTACAAAACACTGTGGGTAGGATCAGGGCCCATGTTTTATTAAATTTTATTTCATGGGGAAATATACTGTGGTAATTACTAATACAGCTTATCTATCTTTCTGTTATTCAAAGACTAATATCACCTCTGTTAAAGGTTAATAACATTATTATTACTTAATTCACTAGAATCTCTTGAATAATTTGAGCACTCTGAAGTAGATCCTAGTCAATCTGAACAAACTATTTCCTTATATCTTCTTCTTACATTCAAAATCTTGTGAATGGGTAAAAAAAACGAAACACATTAATAATAAAGCTGTTGATGTCATTGAAATATTAACAGTGCAGTTCAAAAATCATTATTAGGCTAGATCTGATTATTACAGAGAAAAAATTATTTACAATGTAGTTTAAATGATTGTGTACACATTCTTTACATTCTACTCCTTTTTCTGGTTTCAGGCTCATCCTCTTTCTGCTACTTGGTGGTTTTATAATAGTAGCAGTGGTGGGGATGCTCTGGTGAGTCATCAGTAGCTGGAGTTCTCTGCTGTGAGGAATTTGATATTCCTGTTAATGGCTTCTTCCTCACTCTAGGATCCATTTATGGCCCTTTTTATGTGTTTATTGACACACTCTTACACTTTTTCTGTTTCTTCAATAACTTAACAGTTTCATCTTGTATTAAAATTGCTATAAATTACTACATATTTTACGTATGTCATATAAAGGATTTATTTTATTTTGTTGACAAAATCAGTTTTGCTCCATGTCTGTGTTTCTTTAAATGTTCATCACTGATTTTTCATAGTTATGGAGTCTCCAATTCCACCTTGTGCCCTATTCCCTAAAGTCCCGTTTCTATATTTCTCTCTGATACAGCCCCAGTTCCCACCTCTCAATGATACTATTGTACCAGACCCCTTCCTCTGCTCCACATCATTGTGTTAGAGTCATAAGCCTCTCATTCTACATGGAACTAATAACTCCTATATTTATATATATATATATATAAATATATTTACCTTACAAAGACAACAAAAGTAAAATAAATTAGACATAGATATCTGGTCTGTAAGAGAAATTATTGTTACAGATAAACCAAGTGAAACAAAGCTGCAGGCAGGCCAAGACAACTTCAGACAGAACAGACCCGAAAAGTGCCAGCCCTGAAGCCAGGCAACCAGTACAGAGCTTACAGCCTCTTACTAGCAAAGGCAATATGATATTAAAGGGCTGCAGAGTTACACTATTAAAGTTAGCAAATAAGTCTGCCTGCAGTACTGCCTTTCCCTGGGAAGAAATTAGGGGGCTTTATGCCTCTATGCACAGTGAGCCCAAGTCTGTTCCATAGAGTTCCCTGTGCATGTGTGATAAGGCTGATCCATCAGGTTTGGTGCAGAGTGGCAGCTGGCTGCTACTTTCAACCTGGAGACATGAACCCTTGTTGGAGTCTAAGGCACATGGAAAATCCCTTGTGCTGCCCTGGGGGGTCCGAGACCCCGGATGGGACCTCCGTGAATTAGTGTCAAGACTGCAGTCATCTCTTCATTCTACATGCAAAGACTGGGACTTGGGTTTCTTTTCTTTTCTGCAAGAAAAAGTGGTATAATGTTGCATTTCAGAGATTCCCATGGGAAATAAGGCCATTGAACAGGAAGTTCAATCAAGTATTATACTTGTGCCTTGTTATCTCATTGATTGCCTCAAGCAATGCGGTGGTTTTGCCCATGAGTCAACCAAGGGAAAATGTTTGGGAAACTCTGGCCAATGCATCAGGCTTGGATACCATTTGTTTGACTTGCTCAAGGCCAAAGAAGCCATTCTCAACATGTTTAGTAGGTTTGCCAGCGGATAAATGGCCAATTCCAGACAACATCCCTCCAAAACTTTCACGGTTCATTTTGAACCCAGCGGATGTGTGAGGTGTCTGGACTAAATTTCTCCCTGAGTGTCCTTACGAACCTCAGGGACTGGAAATCTTTGTCTCAGTGGAGATGGATTTTTGTATAATATTGGGTTTCTCTGGGTTGAAACAAAGTGAGAACAAAATGATAGATGTTACTCCAAATCATATTATTTATAAAAATGCAACATCTTGGTGTAATTACACAATGGTGATAGTCATACCATCCAACCAGATTCCGATTGCAATTGCCAGGGGGATCTTTTTCATTTGTAAGGACAGACTTTGGCCTGCCATCCCTGCAAATGTCAAAGGCAGTCCATGCAGCATTGGGAGACTTTCTTTGCTGATACCCAACATGACACTGACAAAAGAATAAAAATGCAGAGAAAAAAGATCTGTTACTCATTATGATCCCAATTGTGATGATAATGTTAGTACATGGAAAAAAGGTTAGAGATTTATAATAGCTCTGCTTTTTCCACAGGCAGCAGCAGGAGTGGCCTTGAAACAATTGGATCAAATGGGTTGTTGGTGGAGTAAGCATGCCCGTGTTACCTCTCTTGCACTTAGTGATTTGTTAACTGATGTTGACAGTGTGAGACAAGCGACTCTTCAAAACAGAGCCACAATTGACTATCTGTTATTAGTGCATGGACATAGATGTGAAGAATTTGAGGGACTGTGTTATATGAATTTGTCGGATCATTCAAAATCTATTCTTGAGAGCATAAGGCAATTAGAGGATGGAATGAACAACCTTGGGGAGGAAACTGGATCTTGGATGGATGGTGTGTTCAATTTATTTGACCTTTCACCGGTGTGGAAGGCAATTTTAAGAACAGCTGTATATGTATTAATTTGTATTGTAGTTCTTCTGAATGCTTGTGCTGTGTTTGCTTCGATGGATTCGACAACCCATGGACAAAGCTGTCAAAGAAGTGTTTTTGGTTCAAACAGGAGGGGGAGATGTTGAAGACCAGACCACATGGGAAATCCTTTGTGCTGCCCTGGGGGTCTGAGACCCTGGCTGAGACCCCAGGCTGGGACCCCAGGAAAGCACTGCCTTTGACCTTAGTCCATGGGAAAAACTTCCAACACTTAGAGATGAGTTAAAAGAAACGAAGGTTTGAAATAAATAGTAGTTTAGTTTGTCACAGGGTGAAAATTTTTAGTTTTAGGATTTTAGTATGGAGATAGATGAGAGCAAGATGGAGAATTTTGGGCTGTGTCTTTTCTTCTTCTTCTTCTTCTTCTTCTTCTTCTTCTTCTTCTTCTTCTTCTTCTTCTTCTTCTTCTTCTTCTTCTTCTTCTTCTTCTTCTTCTTCTTCTCCTTCTTCTGCTCCATTTTGTGCTGTGACGGTGGCACAGAGACATTGGTAGAATGAGTTTGACACAGGGGTTGCGTGTTTGGAATAGGTAGTGATTATTGGCACAGAACTGTAAACATAGCACGTTTTAGGAGTTAATTGGGCTAGAAACCTTTAAAAACCTTTGGATCTTCCATCTGGGACAGGGTTTTAGCTGTGTTTCTGGTGCATTAGGTTTCAGCAGCATGCAAAACTTGAGATAAGAAATAGAATAAACAACTCTGAAGACCGAAGCTGTGTGTCTCATTTCTACTCTTAACCCTGGGTACAGGACTTTTGGAGGAAAAAGATCACCTCTAATCAGGGGGTCCTGAAACAGAGTTCTGTTAGACCCTAAAAGTTTTGTTGGTTTTGGTGGTCTTTGGGGCAATGAGTGGTCAGGCTCTGACCACTAGTGGTCCTCCCTTGCAGCAGACTTAAAATGCTGTTTAGATTCTTCCCTTACTGAGTAACATGATGGCTTTCAAAAGAGTCTGAATACTACTCCAGCAGCAGTAGTAAGAACGATTAGAACAATTCCCTCATCATTAAGTGCACACAAGTAAAACAGATGGGCAGTAGACCCAGGGACTTTTTTTAAGAGACAACAGATTATTAGATTTTTCATCCTGTAAATGAGTCAGCGGTGCACATATTTCTGGCTGTGTTCCTGCTTCCTAGCCCTTATTCATATAGCTCTGTTCCCACACTGCCTTGCTCAGGGGAAGACACCTCAGCAGTATACCTTCTAAGACAGTTTATTTCATAAGGGTTAAGAGACTTATAAGGGCAGCACCATCTGTTGTTTTTGCAGCAACATATTTTATCACAATATATTATAATGCAAATGGCTTTAGCACTTTGTTCAGGTAAGTAGGCAAAATTCACGATTTATCTCGGAAGGGAAATATGTTCTTCTCTCAGGAGCTGTTGATTGTAGTCATTGTTGGCCAGTACTACTTTGCTGGCAGTACTAAATAGGTACAACTGCTTCCAGAAAAACCTCTTACTGAGAGCTAACTTGGGTATAGATGTAGAGTACACTGAATAACATTGCATGGTCATAGCCTATAGGCTTCTGTGTGCATCTGCCCTGCATAATCATGGTATAACCAACGTACTGATTATGTCCTGTAAGGCCAATGACTTGGAAGCAAACATTCATGTGCTCGTATATCTTTTCTCCTCCAGGACAGAACTGATAGGATACATTATGTATTTATGTCTCCCTTTGAAATGTCTTGAGATTATATCTAATATTATGCATACTCATAACAGTTCTGCTAAGTCTTTTGCTGTTAAGTTACACAGAGAGGAACCACAGATCAAGGTCAGTCACTTCCAAATTGTTGTCATGTTGAAGTGGGGAATTGATATTAAACTTCTCCACAAAGACCTAAGATGTAGATGCAGAGTTCGAATGTTTATATCATGCAGAATTTTCATCAAGTGTGATTGTTAGAGTATGGTCAATAGAAGAGCAAATTACAATAAAATAGTTGAACTGAATCAAGAAATGGTGAAAGGATTTTGTTGTGTAAGAGACCATAGGTGAAATGTAAGCAGTACTGTTGCCTGTACTTACAAAATTAGTAAATTAGTACATTTTATCATAAGAGGCCTGATGGAGTGAATATATCATGTTTTTATAGCAGTATATTGGTCTGGACATGTCAGACAGCCAAATGATCACCCTGTTCAGTTTCCATACGTTGCATAGGTCCTGACAGGAGCAGAGCCTCATACAGAATATTTTATCACCTCCAGAGTATCTACAATTTGTGCATATTTATAAGTAATTCAGCAATTAGTCTCACAAACTATCCTCATGAATTGAAAGTCTGAAGAAATTACACTGGAATGGAGTTATCCAAGGATATTATCACAGGGATTCTCATCTCTAGTTAGAACATATTTTTATTCTTGTTCCTAGATGTCTTTATCTCCTGAATTTTCCACCATCAGTGAATAATCAGAATGATAATCACATGATCAGGGAAATAATTTTGCTTGTCCCATTTCAGATATAATATCTAATGTGTTATTAACTCTGTAATGATAAAATAATTTACCTTTAACATTCTGTATATATGAAACTTAGCATGCATCCACCAAAAAAATTAGATTTTTTTTGGTGAGTCCCATAAATGTAACAGCCAAGATTTTCAGAATCTCATTTTTAGCCCTTATTTACTCTTTTTTTTTTTTTTTTTTGTAATCAACAGAAATAGCTCTGATTATCTCATTTCTGTCATAGAAGTATTCTTTGAGAAACAATGCAAATGTCAACGGCAACAGTGTGACTCAGAAGCGTGGGAGGCATCATTTCAGAAATGGCCTGTAGCTATGAATCCTCCTCCTGTAACCGAATAACTTTAGACATTACTATCATCCACCTTAAGTCTGGAACTCTTTGTTACGGCTTGGGAGCACAATGTTATAGGTAGCCTTAATTTTCATTTGTTTGGTTTTTTTAACGGTGAAGGAAAATGTACAATGGTAAAAGAGAGAAAACCAGGTCTACAACTATGCTCAAGCTAAGAAGATTGTTTGATTCTTCAAAAGGTTCAAAATAAATGTCATTTCAGCATGTCCCACTCAGGCATCATCTTGGGGAAAATGCTATACAAGCATACTTTTTTCCACCTTTCCTTCACTTCTGATTTGCTCTTCACTTCTCCTTTGACAAATGAAAGGCAGAATAATTTTATAGGTTTATCCAAACAATGTCTCTCTTAAAAGATTAGAAATGGATTCTACAATAAAATTAATTCATATTTCATAATCATTTTAGTTTGAAGCATCAAGAATATTAGAAGCTGAAACTGCTTCCAGGAAAGTCCTGATTAGATGTGATAGTCAAAATAGTCTTACTGGCTAGTGGGGGTAGCTCTCCTAAATTTCTGCTAATATTGTTTAGGAACTCTGAATAAGATAGACCTGAAATTATCATGAATAATGAGGAGCCTGAGCCTAGTTCACTAAGTTCAACCATTGTCCTGAAAAATGTTGAAATCACTTATTTCCCAACTCCTGTTAGGAATCAGAATATGACAGGGTTAGTAATTACCACGGTTTGTACATTTATTGTTATTAAATACAATATACATTGCAGAGATAGAAAACGGGAACATGAATGTAGTTTGGGGGTTTGGATTTTTTTTAGAGTTACTCCCAAATCCATTTGCAGAAGCAATTATATATAATATTTGTATACTCAGTAATCTATACTTTCAGCTGAATAGCATGTTTTGTATTCAGTATCAGATTGGTCAAAATTACTTACAAGTGCTCTAAACAAATTGCTCAATTGCGTTTTGAATCTGCTGGATTTGCTGTTGGCAGTGATCTTCTCCACTGCTCCAGAAGCATTTGAGTTCTGTAAATTTCTGATTCCTAACTCAGGAATTACAATTAAATGAGAGGCTGATGCTGTTAATACTGATTTGGGGAAATGGGAACAGAAAAAGTAATACTTTTTTCAGATACTGGGTCATCAGTTTGAAATTCAGTCCTGTAATTCCTTCAAGTACTGGCTGCTCCCAGTTGCTACAGCTAATGGGAAAGGTGCACTATAACTTTTAGTTACTCTTAAGACACTCAGTCCCATGACAATTTTTGATCTAATGCTCTAGCTATGACTATCTACATTTTGCCAGTTGGCAATCCCCAGAGCTGTACACTTACCGTGAGGCAGGTGTAGCAGCTGGAGTATGATCTTCTTGATATGTATAAAATCTTAGTCCACTTTAAGTAGCTAAGAATAGTCTCACCTTTACAACTTCATGGGCTGGCTAGCATAGTTGCTCAGTCTCAATGATCTATGTTGCTAAGAGATATGACAAGGTAAAAAAGAAAAAAAAAAAATAAAAAAAAAATAAACATTGCTAGGTCATACACCTTAACACTGTGCTTCCTCACAGAGCTCACACACTGGAGGTCAGGAATGAAAGCTAGAGAAGGCTGAATATAAATATGTTAAAGCATAAATAATTTATGCTTCCATAGCAAGAACATAATTAAGGTGACATTATGTTTCTTCCAGCCAGGAGGCATCTTTGTGAAAAGATAACAGAAAGTCAGGTGAATTTATTCACGGACAAAACAAACATGATCATTCATAAATATTTGCAAAAAGGTTCCCAAGATTGCTTATTGTGCTGTTATGCTGATAGTCATATGAGGAAATTGCTAACAATATTGCAACAAAAAGATTTTATGAGGTTTACAAATCACAGATTTACTTGTGGATGTGAAGACCATTTTACATTTTGCTTTGAATCTTTGTAGCAAGTGTTTTGTTCATGTTGTGTGTTTGATGAGGTCTCTCATTGAAAATGTTACATTTGAAATTTTTATTGAATCTAAATTTATTGTAATGAAATGCCTATCTTGTACTGAATTTTGAAAAATAGTTTAGTGAGTGGAAATAAGTGGATTTTTATAATACCCTCTCTCTCGGCAATTTTACTATTAAAACCGAAAAGCTATTCTTAGGATTGACGCTACAGATGTAATGTTTCATAAAGTTCTGAGAAAGGTGAAACTCAATAACCAAAAGCAAAACTAGAAGTCAATATGGTTGTTCCTGATTATGTTGCTCATGAAGCTCTTAGTAACAGATTGATGGCCAAACTGGAATAAAATAAAAAGGATTTTTTATTTTGACTATACAAACAAGTTTTGTTTTGTTTTATTTTTCTGTATTAGAACTATTTTTCTGTATTAGAAATACTTTTTGTATTACAACTACTTTTTCTAAGAAAGAATTTGCTCCTTCTCGGTGGGAATAAATTATTTATGATGAGTGTGGTGAGAAACTTCAGAGCACAGAACTAGACCCAGCATTCCCATTATGCTTCAGCAGTACAGAACATAGAGGAAGAAGTTGGTTAGACCACAACGATGATAATGACAAGGCTGTGGGTTCTTTCCCTGTAAGGGTCATTCATTTAAGAGATGGACTTATTCCTTATCTGGAATTCCAGAAAAGAATCTCCCTTTTTTGCTTCTTCAATTGCCTCTGCCAGTAAGTTTTCATCAGTGCACTACATGAAACCATCTTGGTTGCCTCTGCTCTGTGATGCTTCCCTCCTAGTGGATATTAGGATGATTAAGGTCTACCATGAGGAGCAGATAATGCTTCCTTCATTAGCTGGAAGACATCTACAATGATAATGCCCACATCGATCTGATCTCTAATCCCAACTCAGCTTGCTCAACACCTGTTGTTCCTAGGCAGAGCTTCCTGCACTCACACTCTTGTCACAAAGGGCAGCCTCCTTTCCCTGTTGTCTTGCTCTTTGCAGTTGAAGATTCACAGGAACTATTTTATTGATTATATATCATCAGAAAGTCATCTCACATTTAAATAATAGAATCAAACAGTCCATAGCACACAAAAGCCTGTTACTGACCTGAAGAAGAGTCATGCTGCATAAAAGAGCAAGACTAACTCTTTGTTTTACAAGTTTTTCAAAGAATTCCATGAGATTCTTTTGGTTCTTGAGATCCTACTTGATTGCAGGTAAAAGGAGATTTATGCCTACAAGAGGTAATCAAGTAATCAATTCAGTTTTATATGCTCCTGAAAGCCCAAGTGTTCCTTTTGTGGATTTCAATGAAGTTCTGTCATTCTGAATAAGAGATGTTAGGTGATATCAGTCAGGAATGCACCTCCATTTGAGTTGTTGTGATGTAGAAGAGAATTAAAAAGAAGACAAATTGCTACATTTTAACTCTGAGGGGAATTTGAGAATTATTTTTAAAAATATATTTAAAGGAAATATTTAATAGATTATACTTTTTTATCTCTTGATTTCAGCTAACAATGTAGAATGAATGTTTACTAATCAAGTTAGAAAGAATATAGAAAAATGTATGATTTTCATGAAAAATACATTAAGCAGAAACAAAGGAAATAAATATTGATACACATTCACTGTTTTGCCTAATCATTTCAGGTCTGTTATATGGGGAGATAGTTGTTGGTGCCATTTAAAATGAATCTTTAAGGCATATCTAATACTCTTCATTAAAAAGTGAGATGGAGGTAATAACTAAGAAGGTTATTTTCATTTAAATTGCCATGGAACATACAGATGAAAAAAAGATTGGCTTATTGTGGGAGAAAAAGCTGTAAGTTTCTATGGTTGCTGCCTTGTAGATTTTTAAGAAACTGTGCAAATTGTTAAAGGAACAGAAGCTACTGACGATTGAAAGCATCCTTTTTGTTAGTCGCTAAATTCCATTAGGATGGGTTATGTGCTTTGATTCTTGCTTCTTATAAACAGCATGATATTTAAGTTCCCAATACATGGCATTAGTCCCAGACTTTCAGATGGGAATGAAATCCATTCAAAATCAAATCTATGTTTGCCTGTGATCTGCCCCTTTGAAATGGCTGTCATTTTAACTTCTTTCTTAGTAAAGATGTAGAATAAAAGCAACTAATATCCAGGTGCTTTGTTGCACTTATACTGAACATTTCCCCATTTTCTATTTTCCCAAGATGTGAGGGAGGATTTATCCAGAGCGAAATATGTCAGGTGGTCATAGGAAAAATGTTGGGACTCCCAAGACTGTTCTATATTGCTTGATCTATTCAGTTCTTGGGGTTATTTTAAGCAAAGAATTGCTGTTTATTTAAAACAATTATGACATTGGAAACCTTGTTTTCTAGATTAAAAAAAAAAAAAAGCTGCATTGCATTCAGAAGTTTGGTTCTTGAAGCACATGTAGGCATTTTGAGTGTAACTGAGGTTGGATAAAAAATACCTGAGACCAGAATTTTTGTATCATGTCAGGTAACTATTCTCCATGAGAACAGTTTCCATAGTGTCCTAAATTCCCTCAGTCAAATGGATGAAATTACTTAACCCTTTTATCTGAAAACAGATTTTAAATAGGCACACAATCATTTCCAAACAAAAAAAAATAACAATCTACTGATCAACAGCCAACAGGCTTCACATAGCATCAGAGAAAAAGGCTGTATTGTCAGCTGAGGTCTGTTGATTATCCTGCTGAAGGTACATCAATAACCTTAGTGGTTCTGGTTATAAATATATATATATATGTATATGTGTTTAAATCTATCTCTCCCTCTCTCTTTCTCTCTTTTTATATATATGTATATTTCAATCTCTACAAAAGAGTCTTTTGACATTGCTTCAAAGAAAGAATTCAGACAATTTATCCCGTAAAGGTGTTTCTTTCCCAAAATAAGATACACAACTACAGGATGTAAAGAGAGCCTGCTCAAGTAAAAGAGTAAGTTTTAAAGGAAGCAGTATTACTTTCTCATACTCATCTTTCGAAACAATTTTTTTAATCCCTGTACTATCATAAAGCAAATAATGATGTAGTTAAAAAAAATCATCTGGAGGAAATTTACCTCAATTGTAATAGGTAGCAAATTCTTTTCATAAGTGGCAATTTTTCTTCCTCAATGTACTTAAACAGAAATGGGTACAGTGATATATGATCAGCAACACTCTCACTTCACACACAGTATTTCAATTGTTTACATGGAGATGCTTTGCTTTTCTTTTTCATAGAATATATTGTTGAAACAACAGAAATGTATCTGACTAGTGAGCAGCAAATGAAGTCTATGAAGGCTTGTTTCAATCTGTACATAAAATTGGCAATATATCACATGAATTTTATTATATTTTTGTTTGGTTTTTTAAACTTATAATTTGACATATGTTTTGTGCTAATTAAATACTAAATTGATATTGAATGGTATTTTATTAGCATGCAAAAGGATGTTTAATATTTAAATTGTAGGACTTTTATAATCAACTGTTATAATCAGATATTATATAGTTTGCTTAGCATACATCATGCTATCCAACACAGTAATAATATTTTAGTCTGACATCCTTTAATTTCTAAGGAATTTCATACTGTCCTCTGTAGCTTGTCCCACTATTAATGCGTTATTTCTTTTCATGGTCTGTGTGCTAAAAGATGGAAGGTTGCTAACTGTTCAGCTTCTTAAACAATACAAGCCAAATTCTGAAAAAGAAAGCTGTATTAAATTCCAGGGCTTTGATAATTAAACCACATTCACAAATTGCATGTCAGTGCCTTCTTCCATCATTGACTGCGACACAGGCAAGCAGTTTTAATCTGCTGTTGCCCAGATGAATTCTAGAACCCCAGTCAGTATCTGCTCATCAAGACAGCAGTGAAACATGCAAGTTAATAATCAATGCCAAGTAGAGTACACAGACGTGTATCATCTTGAATAATGCAGTGGCGTCTCTTTACATTATGGTCCTGTTTGTTGGAGGATTGCTACTACAATAGAGCAGTCTGGAAAAGATTTGGATCCTATGATAATATGTAGGGAAAACACACCCTCAGGTCTCTTTTGTAAAGAAATCCCCTGAGCTGATTTTCTAGTAGGGAATATTTTGTATGGGAAACAATCTCAGTTATCCAATAAGAAATGGCATAATGGAAATGTGCCCCAATAAGTGTCCACTCATCACTGAGCTACAGAATAATTTTGGGGTTTTTTTCCCTATTACCTTCAGGGTTGAACAAGGTACATACAATTCTACTTATGCAAGTTTGTATGCACAAGATAGTGCTTAGAAATTCAGGTATCTCAGGATTTTGACAAGTTTATAAATGTAATGTTCTAAGTAGGTTCTGTGTTGACAACAGATTGGCATACAAACTTGCAGACTTCTGAGCCGTTAGCTGACTGCTCACTAGATTGCTCAGTTTGCATTTCAGATCTCAGCTGAGTTATACAGAAGCCTTGTTAGCTCTTTGGATTTCATCCTGAGCTACTAAAAAGAAACTCTTTGAGGAACAGATTTTTTACTACCAGCCTACCAATGTAAATGGCATTCCTACTTTAGGAACATTAAACATAATCTGTGATTGTAAGTCTAGAGCCTTAAATTATGACTGAGATTTTTTTTGTAGTGTTAATCATTAGCTGGAGGATTCTGCCTCCCTCTTGACTATACAGGGACTGTAACTTCCTACTCTAAAATTTAATTCTTAATTTAGGAATGCCTAAAGACAGGTGGCATGTTTCTGGTTTTCTGTCTGGTGATGTGTTAACAGTTGAAATGATTTACACTCTTTGGAGGTTAAAAAAAAAAAAATGTTCTTTTCAGGAACCGCCAAAAGCCTAATTTCCTTTGCCTCTATCCATGCTTCTTATCAGATAGTGTTGTATTGAGTTGGAGTCTAGAGCAGTTGGGCACAAATACGGTATTGCTGTTGAATCTTACATACACCATTTGCACAACAGTTCAGTCTTGGTGTTATTTATGTCTGATGTCTCTTTTCATACCTATAAAACTGAACAGATTTTGCAAAAAACAAACTATACTTTGTAACTAACCTTTCAAATATTTTTGTGCCCATTCTTGAGACAATGAATTATAAAACAAGAGGCAGTTATAAACTTGGGATCATTACCATATATTTTCCTTTTACTAGGGAACAGATTACACCTTTTGCGTTGGGAGACACATTTTGGTGTCAATAAAATCCATCTTCTTTTCTCCCATATGATGCTACAGACTTAAAAGCTCAAGAAGAAAGTGTAGGGAAAAAATAAAACTGCAGACTTTTTCAAGAAAACTTGAGTTTGAAAGTGAGAATAAATCTAAGAAAGCTTTCTGTAAAAGAAAGTGTGTTATACTCTGTTAACTTTAAACATAAATGTTCAATATTGATAATTATAAGGCTTTTACTTCTTGAAATATTCATTAGAAATGAGAATAAGTATAAATATACTCTAGATAGTATAATCAATTTTATATCATTCTATGGAAAAGAAAAGGTGATAAAGAGCCCCAGGATAACGCCTAAAATTCCTGAAGTTCCACAGTTTCTTTATGGATTTAATAGGTACTTGACAGGGAAAAAAATAAATATTCTGTCTTATAATAATAAATATGTGTATACTAATTATTTTTAATAGAAAAGGTAGAAGGTGGAGGTAAATTATATTATTTTTTCACATAAAAATCACACACAAAGTCTGTGTAATGTAACTTGTTTTGGATATAGGTTTCAACAAAGCTTTGAGTTATTTGGAATTAGGATTTTACTTCAAATAACTTCATGATGAAACCCTCATTCCTGACCCTAACAATACTAATACTAATACTAATGAATACTAATACTAATACTAATTCAAAATGAAACAGCATTAGAAGAGCATTCTTGAAAAAGAAAATGATGTGTAACTGAATGAACTCCAGTGAAGGAAGAAAAACTGTTGCTTGTGGAAATGCTGCAAGACTGGTCCTATGAAATTGTCCCCAAATTACTCAGTTCTTGGGATAAATTTTCCACTTTCAAATCACCTTTATTTTTTTCTTTTCTTTTTCTTTCTTCCCTCCCTTATTTTTTTCCATTTTCCATTTTCCATTTTCCATTTTCCATTTTCCATTTTCCATTTTCCATTTTCCATTTTCCATTTTCCATTTTCCATTTTATTTTCCATTTTCCATTTTCCTTTCCTTTCCTTTCCTTTCCTTTCCTTTCCTTTCCTTTCCTTTCCTTTCCTTTCCTTTCCTTTCCTTTCCTGAATAAAGGTTAAGAAGCAAAGTTCTTTTGTACTTGACATTTACACAGATCTTGGTGTCTTGAAATTTTGTGACATTCATAATTATATTCTAGTGTATTCCCAGGTTGCTCTCTGTGTATACACTGAGTATTGGTTTATGGACTGGAATTGGATTTGGAAACGAGGGGTTCCTCTGAAGATATTTCTTTTTAGATTGGGGTGCAGTTCATAATCAGAGTCTTATTTCTGTGGATATTTCTGAAGAATTGATTTTTTTTTTTTTTTTTTTTTGTGGGAGCATGTTGTCTAGCTAAAAATCAACACTACTGATCATGAACTAATTGTACTCTTCCTACCAAGGCTTAAGGGGATGTTTGACATCCTTTTCAAAAATACCTAATTCTCAATAAATTCAATAAAAAAATAAATGTCCAAGCATTCCTCTGAATACCTATAGACATCTGTCTGTATAATTAAATGTTTACATATTTTGGAAGACTGTGACAAATGGGATAAATAGTAACCAGTCACAGTAAATAGATATCGTTATTATTCGGGATGGGTTTAATAATGGTATTACTCCAAATCATCTTGGAGGGCTTAAAAGCAATGTTTATTAAAAGGCACATCCTTTCTATACAGTGTTATGGTACAATTGGACCGATTGATTGTTGCAGACCAACGCCTCTCCGTAAACATCTTTGCAAGTAAACAAATTGCTTAGGACAGCAGGTGCGAGATTAGAAATTGTTTAGGATATCTTCTCACAACCCAGTGTGGGAAAGTAAGCACTCCCACAGACTCTACTGCTGCCTGATGCCTCAATATTTTCTCTTTGACCACTGTCAGTTCCTACAAATAGACACGAGATTTGAAGAGCATGCAGCTTAGAAATTCCCATTAATTAAAATTTAAAAGCTCATTTCTATTTGACATAAACGTAAATAATAAAAAGGTTGTGAGAGATGGAAGCTTCTATCAGTAGGCACCACAAGATGTGTAGCAGAGCTATCTAAGTATATAGATGTGTACCTTCACAACATACACTTAAATCTCTGTCTGAATCACCTTTTTTCCAGAAAGTCTCTATAAAGTCCATAAATAGAGATAGTTTGTTGCTAAGCTGTACAGATCTGTTATCCTGATGGGTGTCTAAACACAGTTCTCTCTAAGTATCCATCTGTTCCTTACATTTATGTACTAATCTAGTGACCTCTAAACCACCCAAGGCATTAATACCAGGATCATTCCTGACCTCCAGATACACATTGACTTGCAAGTAGGCCAAATCCCTTCTAGACTGACTACACAATATACAGGAAAGGCTCCAGCTCTTTTTGGTATCCCCACGTCTCCAACAATTAATCAACACTTAGGTATTTGTGGGGTTTGTGTTGTTAAGGTTTATTTCTGTTTGCCATTCCTGAGTCAAAGTGAGCTGTATCATATCTCACCAGGGTAATTTCTGTGGTATAAATCAAAAGCAAAGTCAGTTAGACCAGGATTACAGAAAAAATCTAAATGAGTAAATGTGGTAAAGGAACACTTTGTTATGCACCCAAATTAATAACAATTTTCTGAAAGGTTTACTTTCTCTAAGGTCTCTAGGCCTTGGAAGAGAGACACCTATTGTTTAAATGTGAACTTTCACCCTAGATTTCATTTATAATCCACACCAAAATCATGAATTTCAAAGACACAGCATATCTTAATTTACTGTCAAAGTATGAAACCAAATCTAGTTTTTCCTCTGTAGAAAGGTGTCCTGGGTTATGGAATCAAAAATGTGTATTCTATTTTCATCTGCTGAAAGCAGTTGGGGAATTGTTCTTTATTTCTTGTAACTTTGGAAGGAGGGGGACGGGGGGGAGGGGCGGGTGCCTTTTGGGTAATGGGCCATCAACAGACTATACCCCCGGACTATACCCGCTCCCCCCAGAGCCCCAGAAGCCCCATTTGCATGCATGGTCCTATTGTGGGATGCCCCACCCAGTGGGGGGAGTCTACAATTGCTGCCGGGAAAACTGAGCCGGCCGGGGACAGACTTCACTTGCTTCACCCCGATTCCTGGGAGGAAGACGGCACCCCATCTCATCTTCGCCAGACCCCATCTCATCATCGCCGGACCCCATCTCACCATCACCTCACCCCTGGACCCCTCCTCATCACTCCTAGACCCTTCCTCATCACTCCTAGACCCTTTTTGGCTACAGGATCGTCCCTGCTCCAACAGAGCCACGTCTGTCATCCCAGGACTCACTTCTGGACTGCTTCCAACACCCTGACTAACAGGGTGCCAGGTGGCAGCTCTGATTCTGTCAGGGCTTTCCCAAATTGTTGTTGTTTGTTTGCTGGTTTGGTGGGGTAGTTTTGTTTCCTACCACATTTGTATTATTGATATTCCTAGTAAAGAACTGTTATTCCTATTCCCAAATCTTTGCCTGAGAGCCCTTAATTGAAAATTTATAATTTGGCAGGGGTGGGGGGTTTGCATTCTCTATTCTAAGGGAAACCCCAGTTTCCCTGGCAGACACCTGTCTTGTCAAACCAAGACAAAAGGTCTATTCCTCATCTTTTCTAATTAGGAAGGGAACCTATGGAGAGAAATTCAGTCAAATATATCTGTATGTAGGTCTCTAAGGCTGAATGAGAAGAATTCTACACTGACTTTTTCTTCTCAAATGTAGGCATTCACATTCTTCTTCAGCTCTGCATCTTCAAGGTACAGGTAGTTCGCAGGTTTCTCATGCAAACTCCTCTGAAACACCATATTGTCATAATACAATTCGTTTCACATGTGTTCCTCTTGACACCTTTAACCTCCCTTGTCTTGTAAAATATGATTCCTTACATACAAAATTTTGATTGAGATTTAAGCAAATTGGAAAGACATTGCTATTTTTATGGTCTTGTCTCTGTCTCAATCTCAGAAGAACAATAACAGAAGACATCTTGAATGGCATGTAAAATAACAGAGACACATAAAATAGCTGAAGTTGTAAAGGACATTTGGAAGTCATTTAGGCCAAACTTCCCTGCACAGGAAGGTTGCTCAGGAATGTGTCCAGTCAGATTATTTCGAAAATCTCCACAGATGGAGGCTCCACAATGCTCTGCGCAACCTATTCCACTTTTCAAGGACCTTTATTGTAAAAAAAAAAAAAAAAAAAAAAAAGGTAAAGCAAACATTTTCTTGTTCATAGTAGTCTTTGAGTACTGTAAATTATTGTATATTTTTATTTCTGTGTATAGAAAATAAAGGCATGTCTAAGGTAACAAAACAGAGGCAAAGTAAATAAATTCATGTAGACAAAGGAATAAACTGAAATTCTCCAGGTTTCATATTGCAGTGTAAAAAATGAAATGTTGAATTTAATTTTTGATAATTGTTGAAAGGCTGATTAATCTCAGTGTCTTTGAAATCTCATTCAGATTGAAAATTCTAATCAATACAAAAGAAAAAAAAAAGTTTGTCAGAACTTGACCATCAAATAGAGTCAGTTAAAACTAACAGAAGGAAAAAAATATTCAACATTAAAATACCCAGTGAAATTTGTTACTACATGGACCATTAAAAACCTTGCTTGGATGAAAGCATTGCAGTTCAGTAAATTAGTTGAATTTGTCTGCTTAGTTTTGTAGTTTGAATTCAAAGACATGCAGAGCAACAGATAACAGGGGCAACAGAATGAGATGTAAGAATAGCTGGGGATTTGAAAGAAAGGCAGCAAGGTAAGAGTTTAATGTGTTATAAGTATATATCAGAAAAGTAGACTTGAAAATTGCATTTACTATATCTATTTTTTGTGCATTTATGGCTTAAGATGTGTAATTCTGAAAGCTCTTTTTTTGAAAAAACCCCTCTCTTTTAACTGAAGCGTAAACCATATAAAAAGTAACATTAGATTTTTATATCTTTATAGAAAATAAGTCTGAGAAAGAAAGAAAATATGTGTGAGAAAGAAATACGTATATATGTAAAATTAAATCCCTTAGTGTGACTCTCAAAATATATACTCTTTTCAAAATCAAAGTTAAAAAATAGTAAAGAAAAACAGCTACAGAAACCTTATTCTCAGAACTTTAAGAAATTATTTATTAAACAGCACACAAACATTTTCCTAGTGGAAAGAAAAATTTACTTAGGGAGAATTAGCTATGTGAATATTGACTAAAGCTTTGAAATTATGAGAAGGGTTTTGACAAAATACCAGAGAATTAATCATTAGTCACACTTTTATCTAGGGATTTACAATACAATTTTGTTTAATTACTTCTGATGTGCCAGTATCATTCTAAGAACTACAAGAGACAAAGAATTGGAGGGTACATGCTCTTTTCAGACTTGTTCTCAACAGGAAAATAATATCTATTAGAACTCATAAACAAAAGTTGATATTCTTGGCATTTCTACACAAAGGAGATCAAGAATTGAGCTGGCATAGAAAAGCCTTGCAAAAGTGGCCCTGCCAGTTTAAAATTAAAAGACTTTGTGAAATGACTTGCATTGTTACAGTTCAGTGAACCACGAGCCATGTATGAATAATATGAACAGGATTCTGGCTTAGTTTCATCTCAAAATTTGTAGGATATTCTCATGCATAACTAACTTTTCTCAAAATATAATGTGTACAGAAGACAGTATGGTTGTTCTGTTGTGTAACAAGTTTTATCAAACACGCTCTTCAGTAATATTTTACTGTTAATTTTTTTACATTAAAAAACAATTTTATAATGTGATTTCCTTTAAGGAAAAGTTTTTATTCAATGAACTTCTTAAGATAGAAAGGAAATTTATTTTTCAGTTTTTACCCAGCCTGAAATGGCATAGGTATCATTATGGCCATTCCATGTAAAATACTTGTGAATCATTTAAAAAGAGAAATTAATTTGATCACAACTTTTTTTTCTTTTTTTGCTTGCTCAGGTCCTGTATGAAGTAATCCTTTTGTCATCTGAGGAAAAAAAACAATAGTCAATTTTAATTTATACATAGTTAAGAAAATTCCTTCCCATTCCAATCTATTAACCATATAGGTTAATACAGAATACCATACCATATAAAATACATTTACCATATAGGTAAATGTAGAATATAAAAATGCAAAATAGATATATTTTTTTGTGGAAACAAAACTTAATTTTATCCTGAATTACTTGTTTTCAGATTTATATCTAATGATGTTTAAAATATTACTGCTTTTAGTTTATCTAAAATTGCCAGTGTTCTTGAAATTTGTTTTGCTAGTTTGAGAAGAAAAGACCAACAATAAAGGTTTGAAAACAGGATAATTTTTTTACAGGAACTATGGGAAGACAAAGAGTTCTTCATAGGCAAACAAAAAATATATACATAAGAAGCAATAATTCCATGACTAATAAAGCAAGGAGAGAAAGATGAAGTGGAAAGATCAGAAACATAAGGGTTATGTGAAGTTTCTGATAACATTTTGAATGAACTTTAAGGAGCAGTGTATGTTTCATGTTTCTTTTTATATGCACCACAACGGTACAAATTCATTTGGGAATCTCAGTATGAAATGTACAGACATGCAAGAGTAGTTAATGATTTATTACGTGAAACCCAGAATTGGTAGGAAAATGACATAAATCCTACATCTCTTCTGATGCTCCTGCAGCATAAACAAGCCCCTACTCACTGACCATGGCATGGTGTGAAGATCAAATTCTCACTAGTCTTCACATTTCTAAAATATTCTTTCAAGTGAACAGTTATCAGTCTTTTATCTGTTCAATAACTAACCTTTTGAAGTGACACACTAAAATTCAGTGAGAATTATACCTTCTTACCCATGTCCATAGAAATGAGAATTTACAGGTGGTTCACAGGTCCAGAAGTCCACAAAAATGATCAGAGAGTGGGAGCACCTCTCCTGTGTTGAAAGGCTGAGCAAGTTGGGGCTGTTCAACCTGGAGAAGGCTCCAGGGAAATCTTACAGCACCTTCCAGTACTTAAAAAATGGCTTATGAGAAAGATGGGGACAGACTTTTCAGCAGGGCCTGTTGCAGTATGACAAGGGGTAATAATTTTAACCTAAAAGAGAATTGGTTTAAATTAGATATAAGAAATAAGTTTTTTCCAATGAGGTTGATGAAAGACCAGAACAGGTTGCTTGGAGGAATGGTGGATTCCAAATGCCTGCTAACACAGAGGGTCAGATTGGATAGGGTTCTGAGCAAACTGATCTAGTTGAAGATGCCCCTGCTCATTTAAGGGTGATTGGACTATATGACCTTTCAAAGTCCCTTCTGACTAGAACTCTTGTATGATTTTATGAAATAGAGGTGGTATTGTTAAAGACAGTCATAGTACATGCTTGGGTTAAACAGCAGACACTCCTGCTAATACACAGGTCTCTACAAACAAAACCTCTGCTTAAACTCTACCTAAATTCTGCTTGAAATTACTGTCTCATCATTATGGTCTGCTGCACTGGCTCAGTACAAGTTCGGATCACATTTCACTAAGGAAAGAGATAATCCTCTGAATGCTGCACACATGAATAATTATATCAAAATAATTTTCACCCTGACTTAGCCAAAGTTATTCAGGACTGAGAGTGAGGTACGATTCTGTTTTAAAATCTTGGCATTTTGCGTCTTCCAGTTATCACAGGAGTTCAGAAAATTCTTTAATGAGGCTAGCTGTTTCTCAAAAGACTGGAAAAGAAAAGCTGTAGGAGAAATGCTATTGTATGTATTATTCAAGCATAAATTATAGGTCTCAGCTGGGTAAAATTCTGTGGGGTTATAGCACAGGTCAGACAAGATGATCTGATGATCCATTCTGGCCTTGCATTGCTGAGTTTCTGAATAATGTACAATGAAATTTATATATTCAAGTCAAGCTGCGTGGCCAGAGAACTAAAAGTATTTACTACTTGTCTAGATTTATGATGGAAGGGAAAGGACCAGACAGAACTCTCATTAAAAATAAATTTCTCAATCTCCTTAACACCTACATTCCCTTTCTTTGTTTTCTTTCTGTGTCATGGTGAAAAACTATGGAATCCTCTTTTGATCTAAATCAATAAGCTCTGACTTTTTTTTTTTTTAACTCTTTATTGTTTCATACAGCTTCTGTGTAGTGATTTTATATGGTTAAACTCTACCACATCTTCATCTGCCACTCCTCCTTATTCTTGTCTCTTGTTTGCACCTCTGGAGTTGAAATATTTGTTAATATTCTGAAATTATCCCACTTATGTGGCAATATTGACTATTTATGAAACTGACTATTTTTTTTGTAGTCCCATTGACTTCTCTGACTAAAACTGCAAGTTTTCATTTCTGTTCTTTAGCAAATAGTTCTGATTTATTTTCTTAAGTGTAATTTTTTCTAAACACTTTTTAGAAATTATACATACACATGAAAACAATACATTTTCAAAGGGTACAAAAATATATTCATATGGGTAAAAAATTGAAAGTAACTCAGGTAGAGCTTGTATGACTAGCATCAGGGCCTCTAACTGGATAAGTACACTTATACTGTCTCCAGTGGTAAAAGCCTCCATCAGGACAAATATTCACTAAGGCATATAATTTAAATCTTTGGTAAAACAGTGTAAGTAACAAGCAAGAACTATATTTTCTGTAATAAATATTGGTTTTCACTGTGGATATTTTTGTCATCTATATCTGTAGAAACCTTTTTCAAGATGAAGGTTCATTAACAATTTGCAGTAATAACATACTTAAAGTATCAGTCATCTTCCACTCTTGAATCAGAGAAAAGTCCCAGCAATGACCCAGGCATTAGTGTCAAAGGGTTAGTTCCCAGATCAGCCCTGGGCAGGCTCTTTAGTTCTGCAGTGACAGACACAGTAGATGATGATAAAGATTGCATTTTACCTCAGCTGGATGGAGCACAATGATGGCAACACCAAGGTTGTGGAGTCCATCTGTATATGGGCCATTCTCTTAAAAGTTAGATTGCATGATCCTGAGTTCTTTTCCAACTCAGAGTATTCTGTGATTCTGTGATTAAGCTTAGAGATTAATACCCAAGAAGCTGAATTTTTTGAAAGTGCAATTATTTTGCTTAATTTCCGTAAAAATTCTTTTCTTCCCTTATTCTCCTTCCAGGCTATCCTTGATGTAGCAGTGTGTTGTTATTCAATGACTGTTTTATGATCTGGGAGTAAAAGCACAAACTTTCCTCCCATGTCAAGCAGCAGGATTACAGACTGGGCAGAACTGTAAGGGTTTCCAAGAAGTTGGAATCAGAAGACTAAACTACAGTAAAGGATATGGTGCAAAAGTGCCAGGAAGCAAAGTAATAATACTCAGTGTACAGAGAGGGTGTCTGTATTTCACACAATGTCATCAGATCAGTATAGTTACCCATACATAATCTCATTGAAGACTCCATGGGTGTATCATCTGACATCCAGGTGATTGTCCAGAGAACAGATACAGTGTGGAGCCATGCTGTTTCCCATGCAGGATTCTCTTGGTGAACCTGCACAGCATTACATACCCCTGCTTAATGCAGCTAAATCAAACCCTCACTGTGAGGGTCTCACACAAATATTGCCATGAGAGGCTAGGTTGTTAAGAATTCTGTTCATAGTCAGAAGAAGCCGTGGAGCAGGATTCATCTGATCTATTTTACAGAAATATTTTGTGGTGGGATAAGTGGTGACCTAAAAGTACCAATTTTCCTGCACTGATTTTCCCATGACTGAGATGTAGATGTAAACACATTTCTGTACCTGTTCAGAAGAATTGCCACCCAAGATGGTGAAAATATAGTTTTCTCTCCAGAAAACTATAGTGCTCTGCCATCCCAACAATTTATCTATACTTATGTGACAAAACTTCAGCAATCAAGCATAGACAGAATCCAAAATTCATTTTTGTGGCACAATCAGGGTTATTGAACCTCTAATTCCTCCACTCTGTGATAAAAGGATTATGGGAACTGGGTCAGAATTGGTCCCTCATTTTTAGCAATTAATATGAAATTTGCCTGTGAGATACAATATAATTAGACAATTTATGTACTAAAACAACACTCTGTAAATTAGATTCATTTCTTTATCAAGAGGATTTTTCTTCCATACTTCCTAAAAGCTTTACTCATCTTTGCCCTATAACTCAATTACTTACACCCACTTGTGAAGCTCTTGACCTTAAAGGAATAGACTAAGCCACTCCCTTGAGATCTCTTTCTAGCAGTTTAAGTAATGAGGAGTCAGCAAGTGTAATCATGAAAGGAAAATTATTTTCATCAAGAAAATGTATGTTTATGCTTGTCAAAATGATGACCGTAAGAAGTATGGAGATATGCAAAAAGATGATCATAATTAAAAACTAAGACTGGGTTGTTTTTTTTTCTCTAAAACACACAAATTCTGACATCAAAAAACTCACATAGATTTATATATATATATATATATATTTAATATACTTTTCTAGTTTCTAGGTAACCATCATTTGAATCTTTTGGCTTTCTTCAGTGTTCCCAAAGGAAATTTACTAATTAGCTCACTAAGCCACCATTAACAAGTATTCTGAAAAGTCATGGACATTGGGGTGGGGGGGGGTGGGAGGGGAGAGAGGCTAAAAGAATCCAGGTATGTCTTTTAAAGACGACAAATAAATAATTCCAGAAATTCGTACCAAAAAAACACTGATCCTCATTGCCTCTGGGAGAAAAACCACATAAATCATGAAATAAATACTAACAGCAAAGAAAAATCCTCAAAGACTTGATGTTGTTTAAACGTAAGCTTGAATTAGTATGCCTTTGTAAATAGAACTGATCATCCAGATTTTTGTGCTTTAGAAACTGATAGGGAAATTTTCACTGATTCAAAACAAGAGAGGAAAATGCACAACACCTTACCTGTTTCCAAATTCAGACTTTAACCCCATTGGAAGACATTTATAATTCTTATTCAAAAGCAAGGGCAGCTCTTGCCTTAGGGGTGCTAGGATCCATTCCCAGCAGAATTTTATAACTCTCAGTACTAATCTTTGTGAGCTTTTCTTCCCTCCAGTGCCAAGCACAGAGAGTGCACATGAAAGCACAAAGCCAAACACTGTCACACATGAGACAGGGACATGCACAGGGGTGGAAAGGATGCTACACTTTTACCTGTATAGAATGGGGGATCCCTGCAACCTGTAAAGCATTCCAGGTTTATTGTTGTAAGGAAAAGGAGATCAAGGTGGGATGTTGTCTGTTTAGTCAGTGACAGAATCAATAGCAGAGAAATGTTAAAAATCTGAACAGATATCCTGCTTACTCTGAAGTTATGCAGAGCAGTCAGTCCATGTTATATTATAGTAGTTAATGCAATAAACAGCAGTGTGTTTCTCCTTGACCTGGGTGTAGAAACACAAGTGTAAGTGAAGGAAATGGATTACAGTTACTTGTTTTCTAAAACAAGTAGATATCTAATTTGGTTTTATTTTTTTCCCTGATAATACGTGATTTAAAAACAAACAAACAAACAAACAAACAACAAACAAACAAACAAAAAAGGTGAGATTATTTAAGTTACAGTTAATGTTTTAAAAACCCATTTATTGGAATAATTTAAAATGCATGGTGTAGGAAAACTCCCTTTTCTGCGTGAATTTTGATGATAGTCAAAATTTGACCTGGTTTGGAAGAGACCTTACAGATCATCAAACAATAAGAATTAGTTTTAATATACTGGAAAAGCTGAAATCTCCCAACAGTTTTCTGTCCTTTATGAAAAAATAAATTATACAATTTTTCCTTTTTCCTTCAGCATGTGGCTGTTCCCAAGATTATTTACACATTTAAGCAGCTGGAGTCTTTTTTGGGAGCATAGGCTGAGGAATTTGAGCCTGTTCAGCCTCAGAAGACAAAACAGGGAGACCTCATCAATGTCTATTACTATCTGAAGAGAGGCTGTCCAGAGGATGGAGCCAGGATCCTCTTGGTGGTGCCCCCAAGCAATAGGACAGGAGACAGTGGGCAGAAACTGATGCACAGAAAGTCCTACCTAAATATGAGGAGGAACTTTATTGTGCAGGTGATCACACACTGGAACTGATTGTCCAGAGAGGTTGTGGAGTCTCCCTCACTGCAGATATTCAAGAACCACATGGACTCATTCCTGTGCCATGTGCTCTGGGGTGACCCTGTTTAAGCAGGGAGATTGGACTGACCAGATGATCCACTGTGGTCCCTTCCAACCTTAACAATTCTGTGATTCTGTGACTCTTTTACAGAGACCATAGATTTGATGTCAATACTGATCACCACTCTAATAAAAAGATCAGAGCAAGGAAACTGTAATATGAATGTTTGTGTGCTGGGAAGCATACAGCAAAGAGAAAAAAAATATCCTTGGGTTAAGAAACAAAAGGAAAAAATCAAAATTAATTCACTATTTAGGCTAATTGTTTCATCTTATGAACAATAGTAACAGAAATGCACAAAAATATTTACACTTAGAGGCTTAGATGCACTTGCACACATGTTGGGTTTCTCCATGTGTTTACTACAGCAGAGAATATTGTAGCAGAGGCCACACTGATGGTTTAAAAAGTTTTACTGAATTACTACAGGTCACTGTTTAGTTAAGCAAACTAGCTAAGTTTGCTCTATTACCAGTAATAAAGAAGCCATCAGCTAAGTATCCTTCACTAGCAAAAACATGAATTTGAGTCAAAGCCAGATGAAAGTGCCTGTTGCCTTTTATGAGTTTAGATCAAGAACTTTATGTTTAGTATATTTTTTTTTCCTTTTAGCCTGATGTAGAAATCTCACTTCTGGTTTGTATGAAAGTCACAGATTAAAATCATATTGCTTTTCCGTAATCTCTTAAATTAAAAATAATTTAAAAAAGCATCAATATTATTTATCTCCTTTAAATTTATTTATTTATTGTATAACTGTTTAAGAAATCAGCATCTTAAAGTCAAAGTCCATTAAAAAAATTACCACACAAAAGCTGGTAGAGATCTTGTAGTCTTATGACTGGAGGTGAGCTTATTTTGAAAGCATGTGCACTCCTGATGCTTGATTTATAAAGTTGTTATCAAAGTCCAGAAGCAGGACTAGCCAAGTGCATGAAGAGGCTTAAATAATGCATTTCGTGGGTATCAGTACAATCCCTATGTACAGAGCAAATGGATGGTATATAATTGGAGCAACCCAAAGTCTGTTACTCTTTCTACAGGAAGTGAGCAATTCATCATGCCAAACCTTAAGGTATAGTGTAACACATCATAACACCACAGTGCTCCAGAATGATAAAATGTTAGCTACCAGCTAAATATTTAGAGTAATTTGCCAAAAAATCCTGTTTGTCTTCATTTATCTCCCTGTTATACTCTTACACTTTTTTTCCCCCAGCCTTCTGCTGAAATATTGCTAGCTTTGACTCAAACAATTTGCCCATCACTTTCCACCCACTTTTCCCCTGTAATATTTTGTAGATACTGCCTTCAAATTATGTCCTCCCAAAAGATAAGCTTCTTGCTTTTACTGAGAATACCAGGTTTCATACCAGGGAATCAACATAGTTAGAGAAGGAAGGATAAATGCATTATTTGGATTTTATGAAAACAATATATCATAAATTCATGCTTTGGAACTTAATTCATTATGGCTTAATTTTAAGATCTAAATCTCTGAATGGAAATCAGATATAAAAATAATATTAAAAACTCCACAAAAATTGTTTAACTTCTGCAGAAAATTCAACAGTATTTACTTACCTCTAAATATTAAAGTCTTCATCATGGATGTATCAACTCACCATGATTTCATGGCAGCATCTCATGCAATAAGGGAAGTTGAATAAGTCAGCACTTCAGGGATTCAAGCCATATTACCACCAGAAGTGGATAGGTTTTAAACAGCTCACTGAATCAAAGACAATATTTTATTACTGATTGAGATGTTATTAAAATATTCTATTAAAAATAGAATAAACAATTAACCAAAGCCCCTCAAAAATCTCAAACTGTCTAATTTAATATCTCAAAACATTTTAGAAATAGAAATATGAATGAAGAGTTAGTAGTATGTAAAAAAATGCATTATAATATCATATCATATCATATCATATTATATCATATCAATGATAATATATAATATTGATATGATAGGATTGTAGTATGCTGACAACCAAACAAGTACAAAGGCAATAGAGGACAAAAATCACTGCAAAAACAGAATACAATTAATAAAGGAAAACAAAAGTATTCTCCAGTGGATCCCTTAGTTTTTTATGGAAATTCTCTAATGAAGCTATGGATGAAAGTAATTAATTCCTTTCATAATATATTTCTATTCTATTTTTCTTTTTGCATTATTCCAGAAGTTTTATACAACTCACTATGCTGGTTTTGTCCAGGATAGAGTGAAATTTCATCAGAATATCTGGTATGGAACTAGGTTTTGAATTTGTTCTGGAAACAAGGTTGATAATGTGGAGATGTTTTTGTTATTGCTGACACAGCAAGGCACAATTTTCTGCCTCTCACACCATCCCATTAGAAAGGAGGAGGGGACTACATAAGATGTTGGGTGGGTTCACAGCCAGGACAGTTGACCCCAGATGACCAAAGGGATATCCCAGACCATATGCTGGCAGGGTCAGCATACAAAGCTGGGCAGAAGAAGGAAGGTGGGAACATTCAGTGTGGTGGTGGTTGTTTTTCCAAGTCACTGTTAAGTGTGGCAGAACCTGCCTTCCGGGACTTGGCTGCCTGTGGGAAGTGGTGAACCAATTTGTCTCTCTTTGCTGGCATGTGCAGCGTTTGCTTTACCTTTTAACTCTCTTTATGTCAACCCGTGTGTTTGCTCACTTTTACCCATCCAATTCTCTCCCTTATCCCACTGGGAGAGAAAGAGCAAACAGCTGTGTGGGGCTTAGAAACCACCTATGGTTAAGTCACAACACTTCCAAAGAGCATTATAAAGTAAAAGGAAGGCAAGAAAAAGACAAGAAAGAAAACTATTTGGGGGGGGGAGGTGTTTGTTTGTTTGTGTTTGTGTTTTTGTTTTGTTTTTGGTTTGGTGTTTGTTTGTTTGTTTGTTTGTTGTTTGTTGTTTTGGGTTTTTTTTACTTCTGGAAACCCAAACTGCGTAAGAAATTATTTGCATGCTTACTTAGTGAAAGCCAGAGGTCTTTGTATTATGTTCAAAACATTCTTGGTCTTTATACTGAAATCTTTTCTGTGATCATTTACATTAAGAGTTAGTCAAAGCTGATGGACATCATGCTGCACAGGGTTCAGTCAGACATGCTGAGATATGAAAGATCTTTCACCTGGCACATAATTTCTACTATCTCAGTTTTACTACAGGATGGTGTTTTGTTTCAAGTATTTTTATGCCTCTCTTCTTTGTCAAGTGATGGGAAGGACATTTTCCACTCTGTTTTGGGTTATGGAACCAAAAATGTGTATTCTATTTCATCTGTTGAAAGCAGCTGGGGAGATGTTTTCCTTTATCTCTTGTAACTCTGAGGGGAGGGGGGCAGATGTCTTCTGATAATGGGCCAACTGTTAAAACCAGGTGGGGCAGTGTTTCTTGTCTCTTTCACCACTCGTCCTCCCTCCAGGGGGATATTTTCTGTTAATGGGCCATTAAGGTTCACTAAGGGCACAACATATTCTATCATCCCCACTGTGAGATGCTCCACCCAGTGGGCGGAGCCAAACATTCCTACCTAGATAAAAACTGAGGCACAAGAACACGAGGTATCTGGTTCCACTGGATTCCTGGAGGAAGACTGGACCCTTCTCTCCATCACTGGGCCCTTTTCTACAGGATCAGCTCTGCTGCAACAGCACCACATCTGCCACTCCAAGAGGACTTACTTTTGGACTGCTTCCAACACCCTGATCAATGGGGTGTCAGATTGTAGCTCTGACTCTGTCAGGGTTTCTAGGATTTTTGTTAATTTGTTTGCTTGTTCTTTTGTCTTTTTACTACTACATTTGTATTGTTAATATTCCTAGTAAAGAATTGTTATTCCTATTCCCAAATCTTTGCTTGAAAGCCCTTAATTGCAAAATTATAATAATTTGGTGGGGGGTGAGGGGTTTACATTCTCCATTCCAAGGGAAACTCCAGCTTTCTCTGGCAGATACCTGTCTTTCCAAACCAAGACAAACTCCTTTTATTACACATACCCTGCCAAATAGCGCCACCCTTAAGCACGACTGCAGTTATCAGCTGGTTGGGGGATCACATCACTGGAGATGGACAAACAAGTAATTTACCTCCTTTATCCATGCCAGAGCCCTAGAAAGTCAAGCCCATTGCTGCTACCAAAGATGTGGTAGGGAGAAAGTGGCAGATGTTCTGTGGTTGAGAGCAGCATTTGTTGCCTTTATCCCTCCATGGCAATGAGAACAGTATGACAGCTTTTTTGCACACCTTACTGTATGTTTCTTCTCCTTCTCTTCTATTTTTTCTACATCTCCCACCTTTTTCTTTTGCCCTTCCATTTTCCATGGAGAGGACCATTTTAACTTTGGCTGGCCATTTAATTTTGGCTGGCCTTTTAATTTTGGCTTGGCAAGTCAGGGTGGCACATTTTACTGTTTTGATGAAAAATCTTGGAAAAATTTCTTCCTTTGCAGTACACCAATAAAAGCCTAAATTTGCTGGAAAGTAAAATTATAAGGTGTTTGGGACTGTTGAATTTTTGTTGAGCTATTCATTTTTGGACAAAACTTTAGTTACAATGTTACTTCTTTTTTTAGTAAGTCACATTCATGGTACGATCCCATTGTCACTGAAGCTTAGCTTTTAGATTCTGCTATCGAACCTGAGGTACTAACCTAAATCTTTCCTCTTGGTAGTGCCATGTGCCTAGGATTTAACGAAAGCTTTGGAAACATATGCTGTGAAAATTGACACAAAACAAGTGTATGATTATTTAGAGTTCAGTAATTTCTTTGACCTAATCACTGTTGGTAAAAAAAAAAAAGTAATCATCTCATGCAGTGTTTTGAAATATTCTGAGATATCTTTTCACTCTAAGCTAACATAAAGCTGTTCCAGAGAACATAGGGAACTTTTTTTTTTAATGATTATTAAAAGATGATAAAAAAGACATAAGGCCCAAATTCTCTTTAATATTGCAGATAAACCAGTAAAATGGTTCAAATTTCATAAGCATTGTAGAAAAAAAGTAATTTCAAACTCCATGCTTGACACTAATTACCTGTTTGGGCTATCAGCTTTCAGCATGTAAACTCCATCAGAAAGGAAAATAAACCTTCGAGTGGATGCACAGTTCAGGTTGCTGTCTACAGCTGATGTCCCAGAAGATAAAGAGGTACTGTTTCATTGCTTTACATTATGATTTCTCCTGAATGCTTTATCAGCCATGCATTATATTTTAGACATGCAAATAAATAGTAGTATGGAAAAGCTCTACCCTTCCTTTTTGTAGTGGAACACAGATTTTGCCTTCCCGCAAAGCTTCATGTTATGTAAATAAGATGCCTGCTTTTTGAGGGTATTTTGGTACCCTTTTCTTTCTGAATATAAAATATGCATTAAAACTGAGCTCACATATTAATTGTTGGAGTTACTCATCCCACCGGAACTGTAATTAATGGATAACTTCTTGTCATTTCATTGGGGCACCAATTCATGATGTAGTGATCTATTTTGACACCATTCTCTGCCGTGCCATCTGTAAAGCAGAGTCTGAAGTAGTGTGCTTAGAATACTCTGCACATGCATTAGAGAGAAGAAAGAGACAGTAAAAAATTTAGCCTCTTCCTTAGTCCATTCTCTGACCTTGAAATGGTCATAAAACTGTATGATTTTCCATTATTGCTCTAGTATTTATATATTTTACATTATCTTTTCCACTACCACTGAGGGCAATTTTCCTGGGTCTGAAAGACAGCCCTAATGTCCTAGCACAGCAGAAAAATTGAAATGCAAGATTACTAACCACATATCTCTTCTCAGAGACTAATTTGATTATTCATCAATTTTCCTAACTCCTCTCTTTAGAGTCCTGATATTTTTCCTCTAACTCCTGACCCTTCTCTCAGCCCACTATGTTAAGTAAAGCTTATTATTTATTCATGCTTACCTCAGGATACTAAAGCATTAATTATTGTATCTAAGGGGCTACACAACTAGATACATTACTTAGGCTTCTCCATCTCTTATTCTTCTGTGCAGTATTTGTCTTTACTCACCCCAGTATGCAGACCAAAATCTTCTAACTCACATAGTGAGATGGAATTCCAAGAAGAGGTTTAGATTCCACCTGTTTGCTGAGATTTGAAGACTAGTACTTTTAACTGTCAGAAATATCTCATTAATGACTCATAATAATAGGATACAATAACTTCCATTTCTTTTACTGTATGCAAAACAGTCCCCTGAGAACAGTATTACTTGAGAGTCACATGAAATGGTTCTGCTGGTGATGCTCAGGGGCATCATCCCAATTCAGGAATCTCACTAGCAATATCTGGCAAATCTAAATCTGCACGGTTGGGGGGAAAGATAAAAGTAATGTCTTGTTTTACTGACATTTCTATTTCAAAATTTTAGTTTATGTATTAAAGGAGCCTATTTATACAATAAAATGTAAAAGGTTGAGGTAAGATGAGATGAAACCCAAAATTCCTGTATATAAGAAACTTGATCCCAACTGGGAGAGCTAATCCATACAATTAATGGAGTCAAAGTAATTTACATCTTACTCCAAGTAGGCAACTGGTTAGAAAAATTGCCCTCCAGACATCACTGTCTGTACTGCTTAAAGTATTAAATAGCTAACTTTCATACATGTATCTGTGTAAGACACCTAATTTTTGTTACGTAGTTCTGGAAAGTAATCCCTCTGTTAATATATCCTTTAAGATTTCAAAGAGAAAAAAAAAAAATTCTATTTTATTTTGAAGATTAATGAAAATTTCAGTATAATTTGAAAGTTGTATCTACGCTATATAATTAGTTATATGATATGTGAGTCCCTGATAGGGTACATTCAGGGGAGGAAGGAGGAAAAAAAAGAAGAGGAAAAAAATAAAAGGTGTTTCTGGAAACAGAAATTCTGGAAAATTTCTCAGAATGCTTCTATAAGAACGCATATTTGTTTAGTTTTTTGGTCTTTGGAACTCCTTCTTTTAATTTTCACTTTGGGTACTCAGTACCTCTGTTTTTTTCAATTTTTTTTTCCCAATCTCAAATACACATTTCATGAAAAGCCCCTCTAGAAGTAGTAGAATTTGTAGAAGAACAAATTGTTTCTATGTGTAAGGAAGCATCACAGAATTGTGTGCTGTATTCTCAGTACACCATTCAAAATGTTTAGATAGATAATATTCACAAAAACCTGACAGGCACCAAATGAACAGCTTGAATTTATCCTCAGTTCTCTTTTATAGACTAGTATTTAAATGCAACATTGAATGGCAAGCAAATACCAACATATATTATATACATTTCAAGTATCAAATCACTTTGTATGAATTAAAACCTACAACTAGATTTTAAAATGAGTTTTGGAAAACTGGAGCTGTTACAATTCTTCTATAGTTAAGGACATGATTATAGGACCCTTTTCATTGTGCTGTTGCGTTTTTCTCAGACATTGCATTTTATTGTTATTGTACTGATATAAAGATAATAAGTTTATTTATTTGTCATATTGCAAGGCTGTTTTCAAATCATAATTTTTCTAATAAATGTTGATTTCTTATTACTTTATATGCATTTTAATGACATCATAAAACTTCATTTCCATGGTATAATGAATTACAAATTGAGCAACATGTCATCATCCCATATTGTAAAAGTATTCCTCTGTTGATTTGCTATGTATCATTAAAAAATATAATTGTATTCATAGCTTTATGCACAAAGAATTTTCTTTCCAAAGCCACAAAATCCATCCATATATTTGGAATATTCCAAAGTTATGAAAATTTCTGCAAATCTGCCTAGATGAGCAAATTTCTTGTAATTTAAAAATATTTCTATGAAACAAATTGAAGTAGCTATAAAATTTTGGTGTGAGAAGAATCTTGAACAAACCAAAAATATATATAAGAGGACATATAGATATAAACATTCTCTTAGTGTAAATGAGAATTTCAGCATTAATTAAATGGACACAGGGACAAGAACAATATCTAGGAAACGATAGATGACAAGAAGCTCATTAGGAGAGTTGAAAGATTTCAGTTTTCTGGATCTGCAGATTCTCTCTCTTTCAGTCCTGACCAAAACTATGACAGACTAAATCTTTTTCTGCTCTATTCCTCCTCCAAGGAAAGAACTTACTTCTGTTCTAGCCTACCTCATGGTTGCTACTGTTTCCTAATTAACTCCAGCATGCAGGATTATGATAAAAAAACATAGGGCCCCATCTCTTCTCATTCCTCTCCTCTTTTTCTCTGTGTACTCCATATAAGTTAAAAGGATGAACATAATTGATGTAAATTGACATATTCAGATTAAGAACTGTTATCTTTTGGGATATTTAAAGAAAAGAGTATGCTTACTGTGTCTTTATTCCCAGTACATTTGTGCTGTCCAAGTCAAAAATTAATTTAAAATTGAGATTAGAACTTTAGATCTCTGCTGTATTGATATACCCAAATGCAGAATTTCCTCTTGAATTTCACTGGAATAATTCCAAGTTTTATACCAATACCAAGCTAGTACCAGACTCATGGACTGGTGATTACACATAACTCCTTTTTTTTTTTTTTTCTCTCATTTTATGTTTAATTGCATAATATTCTAAACAGAGTAGATAAAAATACTCCAAACTCACATCAAAACAATTGGTAGAATTTGACCCTATTCTCTGCATGTTGTTTAATCACTTTCTTCTTAACATCAGTATTTTAAAGTCTGAACAAACTTACTTGATGTTTTGAATATGGTGCGGGCCTTCCCTGCTCCTACTGGTAGGCTACACATTTCTGTTCGTAAAACAACTGTTACTAAATTGTCACTTAATGGACAGAAAACAACATTATTAGAAAAATATTTCCTATAGCTTTGCTTTGAAATAATCATAAGATTTGTCAATAAATAAATCTATTTTATGACCTTTAACCAGCCATCTTCTATGCATAAACTCCAATGCTTTTATGTGATCATATGGTATCCTGTGAGGATTCATGATCAGAGAACTTCTCTTGCCTTTGAAGTCTTTCATGTTGAGCTGACATTAGTCACTCATCACACATTAGTGTTGAGAGCTGCATCTGCATTTGCACTAAAAATAATACAAATTCTCATATTTATCTTTAAGGTTATCAGTTCTGCTACGTTCTTATTACTCAAGTTTGCTTGTTTGTTAGTATAATACTCCCAGCTGCACCAAAAATACATATTGAATAATCATTGGAAAGGGATCATCTTAAATTCCTAACAGCAGTTTTATTCAAGAAGAGCTATATATAGACTGGATCTCATCTCTTTACTGTCCTAGGTGCACCTGTGATTCTTACACCTGCAAACTTGCTGGAGAAGAGAATTTGTCTCCTAACATTTTTTTTGGGCCTGTTTTAGGGTTCTTTTACCAAACAAGAAATAATATGAAATATAGAGTCTTTCTCCATAGTTCTGTTTTATTCCTCATTGAAAAGCTCTGATTGAACTGCATAGTGTTTGAACACTATGATGATAAAAAAAATCAAACCTACAGACAAAGGTAAATAATTTTTATTAATGTTAGGGACTACTCTGGTGGTATGACTAAGAATAGAAATATTATGTACAATTCATTCCATTTACTAAAGAGATAATCAAAGGGGACTATGAAACGATTTCTTTAATTATATTTTTCCCTGCTGGTTACTCTCACTATTCTTCAGAGAGTGGTTCTCTCCTTTAATATTACTGATCTGACATGGTTTTTTATGCATAATCACTGCTAAGTCTTTCTAGTGTTACAGGAATCATTTTTCATGTCCAAAGAACCATATGAAGTTAGACAGTTTGAAGACAGGTCTACGGAGAGAAAATTTAAATTTTCCAAAGAGAAAATTTAACACAGCCCCCAGGATTCATTGGCTAGTTCTACATTAGCAGGTAATAACCTCTTACTGCTACAGCAGGAGTGAATAAACAGAAACTCTGTCCTTAAAACACAGTCTGTGTAGTCTTGGGTTTTACTTCAGGATGGTTTAGTTCTGTCTCCTAGTTAATATTTCTGTCTTACATGTGAGACAAAGCCATAAAAATTAAAGGTATTTCTCAGCCCTGACCAACTTATCAACTGTCATACTGACCTTTTTCTGTGTCAGGCAAACGGTAGTAGCATATCATGGCCCACACCAGGCTCAAATAAAAATCTCATAAATGAAAACAGAGTTAGTTTCTTTTCCTGCATATGCTTTTGCCTCTTTCTATTCCTGTTCATCTCCAATTAACCCACCAGCATGTAACTGTCTTATGAAAATGGAATAAACAGCATCAATGTGTGTAATACCCTTTCTACAGTCACAGTTGTAGGCCTTCTTGTTTGAGTTCATGTCACTCTGATCTACTAGTACTTCATTATCATGGCTCACCACTTCAAAAAATCACACCTAGGTTAAAAAAGAAGTGCCTCTCTCCCTTTCTCTTGTGAAGTCCTGCAACATTGAACTAGTAGAGATCAGTGGCCTGACAAGTTTATGGTCACCAAATCCACTACCTTGGGCAAAATAATGGTCAAAACTTTAGATGCCATTCTCCAACACTTCTTGTTTGGATAACATGGATAACACCAAGAAAAAATTACAAGCTTTTAAACAATTTTACCTATTGATTGAACTATCTGCTGATAAATTTGTGGATAATGTCAATATGGTTAATTACAATTCTTATCTCAAATTTGGGGGGATTTTAGTACTTTCTCTAAAAGGATAATCACAATAATTCATCGTATTTGATTCTGGCTGGTTCACTGGGAAATGTTACCTAATCACACCACTTAATAGATTTTGTACCTGAACAAGAAAAAGATAAACCTAAGTAGAGTGGGATGTACCTTTAGTTGAGTAAATCTAATGTAGTTGGGACTATATGACAAATTTAGGAGCAAGGGTGGGAATATGACGGTGGAGCAGGATACTCCAAGTGTGTTCAATAATTTAGTGCTTTCTATAAAAACATGTAATTCCCACACTAATGGTAATCTCATAATTCTCGTCTGGTTTTGGTTTCCTCCATAAGAGTACATACATATAAATCTTGAAAAAAAAAAAAAAAAGGCAAAGAAATAAAAATCTCTTGTTCTGAGTCAGCAGGGTAACCCAGCCTGTATTTTCTATGACTCTACTATTTTCACTGTGCTTGCCCGTGAAGTGGGTCATAAAGACCGTGGAAAACACCATAATGCTGGCTTGCCAGAGTCAACAGCCTGGAATGCTTACTGAGAATAAGGTTTACTGTTTCTGATTTCAAACCAAGTGAAAATAAAGCATTCAATGAAACCATGTACCATTAGAAATGCTAGCGTGTCCACAAATAAGGCAAAACATGCCTTCCTCCTCACCTGATCACAAAGAATTTCACAACTCACAGCTGAGCATTTACCTGCAGACCGTCTACTAAAACAAGAGATGAGAACCTGCACTTGCTGTGTCCTGCAAGCTTTTAGCTACCTGAGCCTGAAGTGGCTGCTTAAAACCTCATGAAGCAAAATCCATGACCCACTCAAGTCCCAGGAGCAGGTTTTCTCTGCCACTGCTTACTCTCAAGAGCTCACCAAGGGCTGGAGTATCCTGTGAATGATGAAAAAAGAGCAAGGGATGGGAAAGGGGAGCATTACAAACAGCAAACAGAAACTCTGTCACTAACTGCTCTGTACCCTGAATGAAAATACCTTCTCTCTTGCTTGTCATTATAGTTTCTAGGCTAAAAATCAAAAGGACATATGACAGAAAAGCATCCCATTAGTGGTGCTTTGATCATATCATCAGCTCATAACCTACTGTTTTTGAAAAAGACATGGAACCATGTGCACAAGTTTTAGAGGACTCTGGTGAGTGCACTTCTATGGCTTGCTTCGTATTGGGGATGAATTAGATTCACAGAGGGCATAGGCTGGGCAGGTGTTTTTTGACATACCTAAATTCCAAGCAGAAGATTCCCTCACAGCTCAGAGCCTCAGAACCGCTTATAAAGACAAAACAGCCTTTATAATTCAGTGCTATGTGTCATCTCTCTGCAACTCCGATACCAGGGCTGTCATTCCTCCCTCCCACTGCACATGTAACAATGACAGATACAGAAGAGCACCACAGTTTCTTTTCAGGCTGAAAACTAGAGTCCTCACACAGGGGTTTCCTGATACAATCTGTGGCAGGGAGCAAGCAGGAAAGGTATCTGTAGATGTGCTTTTGTCCTCAATGAGAAATGAGAACAATAAAGCATGCTACACTGGTTCCTAAACTTCCCTTCCTATGGGGATCCCAAGACCTCAGGTGTGAGCATGCAGTCAGGCAGCGGTGCTGGTGGTACCCTCCACCACAAAGGTCAGTTTGAGAGCTTGTAATCAATGAGCATCCTCTGCATTGCATCCAAAGTATGATGCTTCTACTAAGCCTTCATAAACAGGGTCCTCATCTTCTGAGATGAATTGAGACATATTTTGGCCTACCTACTGGCAGTTAGATAGTTGCACAAAATTATTATACTAATGCATAAATTTTGATGCTGTCATTTCCTTAGGAACGAGCTCTGTCAGTTCCTCAGGAACTTATCTGGGATCACGTTGAATCTCTGTAAATACAGCACTAATAAAGGGGCAATAATAAAACAGAGTGAGATAAAATCTTCAAGATATCACTAAGCTACAAATGTGTGAAAAGACCAAAATGCATTTGAGTGAAAGGAAGTGTGAATAAATGAATAAGATTCATTAGTTAAAGGGTTGAGAGGTTGTGGGCAATAGCACATGTGACGGTACTTATACTTCCAACAGGACGTGTGTGTTGAAGAAACTCGTGATAGTGTGGAGCAAGTGATTCTGATCCTTATAAATCTCTGGTGCACATTTGGCAACTGACTGGAATGGAGAACCCAGTTTACTTTCCTCCAAAAGGACTCTTGGTTGCACTCGCTAAGAATATTCTCAGTGTGTTTCAAACAAATACACTCTTTGTGGTATAACTTTGGAACCCACTTCAGAAGTGCTGTGATGATCTGAAAGAAAGTGCTGATGTTGTTTTGTTTAAATACACCTAACATCCTGTACAAAAATCCATAAATAGGCAGTGAAGTGGCATTTTCAGTAGTTACAATAGAGAAGGAAGCCTGGAGAATTGCAGGTATTTATGGAGAGGTAGGATAGAAAGGACAGTTTTCCCCTTTATTGAAGAGTGAAGCTAAATCTGACATCTAAAAGATCTGGTGTGAACTAAATTTCACTGATGCTGCTGAGATGGTGGTATGACATTGAAAGATATACTGTTATATGAAAATTTCTTTGAAATGTTTCACTTTTAGTGTCATTAAGGCATATGGCATGCATAATTTTAATACATCTTTGTGTCAGATGATAAGACTATCCCTTTTTCTAAATTTTATTTTTTGCAATTTTATTCTGAGCCAAAAATTTAGAATTGCATTTTCTAGACTATGGTTCCAAATATCACAAACATGCAATAGCATCATGTCCTTTAATGCTACTACATCTAACAGTACAATGGTTTTATTATTGCTCTGTGCCCAAATACAACTTGTTTCTTTTGCAGCTCTCAGGCAGACAAAGCAAAACAAAAGGAAGGAAAAACATACTTAAAAGGAAATGTACCCATTTGTCTCAGCACAACACTCTGAAAAGCCATAGGGTAAGAAAACAATAAGAAATACATAAACTGGAGAGAAGCAAATAAAATCATGAGTAATACTATTTGGATGCTTTTCCTGACATAATAGGTTCCATTGTTGAAAGAAACAATGTATCTGCAAAAATGTGCCACAAATGATTCACCAGCTAATAAAGTCTGCATTGAGAGTTCAATGCTCACTATGAATCATTTAGTTAAGACCTGCTACTCCCATATTCTTTTTTCAGCTCTTTAAAAAACACACTGACATCCCCCCACCACTTCCTCAAATTCTTTTTTCATTTCATTTGGATATCCAAAGAATTATTCTCTTCTACCACAGCTACAGTGAGCATAAATACTTTTTTACTCATGTCTTTGCCCTAATTCTGTCTTTTAGAAATGCTTTAGAAATGGAGATGTAAGCTTTACTTTCCCATTTCTCCTGCTCTCCTTTCTTTCCTTTATTTCCAAGACAGAGGCAGCTGCAGTCCAAGCAGTGTATTCACAAAAGAGGACTCACAAAATAACTGGTCTTCATCTTCTGTGTTTGTCTATATATCGAGAAGATAATGGAATGTGAGATGGAATTTAAATTGGCAAAACTAGCTCTGTTATTTTGTTGGTAAAATTATTCAAATAAGCTGACAACACTCAGTTCTTTGGGATCACAGGCAACAACTTCCTTCCAAAAAATGCAGAATGTGAATTGTTAGGTGCCTCTTATCTTCATTACAGCTTTTTACCTTTTCCCTTAACAGGGTGTTTTTACAGCTTTCAAATCACAAATGACTTCAGAGAGATCTAGTGTGATCATTAAGAACTGTATTCAGCAAATGTCAGCCTTACATAGCTTTATCTGTAGGGCCTCTGCAGGCTCCCTCAATATGACAGCTTTAAAGCTCAAAAGTCTCAGTGCACCATCCTGAGACTCATGCGCCATCTTCCCTTCTGACTAAATTGAAACACAGAGGCACTCCTGAGATACATTTAATTCAGGAAACATCTCGTCTCTGGAATAAGGCCTCTGAAGGGAGTCCCATTCTGTTTTCTGCTGCCTAGTAACATACCTCTGCATTCTCTGTCAGACACACAAGGCCTAATCTTCAGGCACCATCAGTTATATCTAAATTCAACAGTAAGGTGGTGTGATAGATGAACCATATTTGATCCCCAGTCTCCAAGAAAGTGATTAAGTGGGGCTTACTGGCCAAAACAGCACTCTGAGGTTCAACATTCAACCAAGAAATCTTGATTCTGATTGTTCTTCAATTGCAATTTACTTGTTACAGTAAAGTGTTCTTTCATGCACTGGTATGTGTCCATTTACAATGGTAACAGTCAAAAAAAAAAACCAAAACAAACAAACAGAAAAAAACCACCACCACCATAACAACATGTCTTGACATAAGATGGATCTTTTTACATCTACTGCATGAAGAATCTTGAGCACTTTCTGCTTTGTACATAAAGTGTAGTGGAAGTTAAGTAAGCTATACTGAAAAATTGTGCTCTTCAGACAACTTTGTTCAACTTTTGTAGGCATGTTTTATTAGCCTTTGTTAGCCAGTGAAACACATTCCTTCTTTGCTGCAGATAGCTCCGAATGCAAAAATGATCATGTTCAGGACTCATCTTTGTTCTGTACCAACCTCAGAGGATGAAGAATCATGAAAGAATATAAGGTCCTTTCTGGCTTTAGAAGTAATTTGAGATTGTAAAGTTCTTAACAGCTTTAACGCAGCAATGGCAAATTGTTTATTTTTTATCTTGAGCAAAGCTCAAGTTCTTGCAAATCCTTTTTTTAACAAAAAGATCGTGTGGCTCTGCAGATGGTCCAGACAACAGATACAGATATTAAATAATTATTCAGACAACTTAGAAACACTTTGTTATTTAAGACTCTGGCAGATAAAACACACACATTTATTACTTTAATATTTTTATTTAAGAAATATATATTTTTATTGGATGAAAGCTATAGACATTATGTAATTGCCTAAATGATTTCTTTATGGTTTAAAAATTATTCCTGCTTGGTTTATATTATTTATCTATACCTGAGAGGTATAGATATATAGGAGTGTACATCTATTTGTAGCTGTAAACATTCTCTTAGAACATTATGGCATGGTCGACACTGAATCACAGTAACGCTACACAGACTCATGTCTGTGTTTTGTCTATAGGGAACACTGAGACATCTGCAATATATCACAGAGCTGGAAAGCTGGTTTGTATTTCTATCAGTCTGGGTGAACTAACTTTTAAGGGAGAAAAGGCTCCAGCAGTAATCTTGTTAGGTTATTCAATCAGTGGTGAAACAGATGTGTCTTCGGTAGGAAAGGTCCCATCTTCTCTCATGTCTTGTATGCTATGTGGAAAAGAAGTAATCTGGTTTATCTTCTAACAGAAATAAGTAAATAAATAAATAAATAGATAGATAAATAAATAGATAAATAAATAAATAAATAAATAAATAAGTTGATAGACTTGTTTCTGTTTTCCTGCTTGTTTTAATCATCTTTCTAGACCACAAGAAACAAATAATGAAACTGGATAGCATATGCCTGAATTTCAAAGTGGAATATAATGATGATTGGATGAAATCGGGAGATGTGGAAAATCAAAGGAAAACTAGAAGAAATTATGAGACTGAGGATGGGCTGGGTTGTCTCAGAAGACGTTGAAAGTATAAAACGCTTTTGTATAGGAGAAAAATGGAGTCACCTCATTAACTTTCAGGTGAGTTTGAATGGCAAGCCTCTAGTGCTGCCAGCCTTCTTCAGCAGGATGGAGAAAAATCTTTTGGAAGTTTAGAAAATCTCCTTAGGTTATCTCACACTATATTGTTGATAGATATTGCCTATTATGTCCATCTTCTAGATTATTAAAACTGACGGACCTCCTTGAGAAGAGTTAAGTAGATATAGTCCTTTCCTCAGCAAAAAGTGAAGTTTTTGTTTAGACATGAGCTATGTCTTTGCTCAGGTTTATAAATGGAGACAGAAGATATACATATATAATTACAGAAAGTAAGTACTTTGCCCTAGGCAAGTAGAAGACATTCAACCTAGTGAAGGTTACAGGTACACTGGATCAGTCCAGGAAAAGTTCCTTGCACTTGAATTAATATAGACATACTTTTGCAGGTTAGTGTGCCTCCAGCTTTCACCATGAATGCCCTCAATGCCCCCTATACCAATGGCTAGGTTTAGAGCAATATTTTGTATGGTCTTATTGAGGATGACAGCTGAATCCCTCTAAATTCTGTCAGACAGATTTTGCTTTTCTTCTTCATTCCCGCATAATTTAAGCTCTAAAATGACAATTTAGAGGTACCAAGATTCTTTTGGAACAAACAAGTTACAATAAAGCAAATTTTAGGTCTCTGAGTCACAAACTGGTTCCTTTGTGTTTGTTACTAGATATTGTTGCTTATTCAGGGCTTGATAACTAGTTTGTCCTTTTTTTTAAATATTGCTTTTGTTCTCTCCTCAGAGCCCCTAAAACATTCAAACATGGGAATTATTTAATTCTTGTTCAGTTTTTTAAATAATCTCTTATAAATAGTTTGTACTTGAGGCCCATCAATGGCTGCCTGTTGTCATTTGATGATTGAATGAGATGCATTCTCTGTGCCTTGCTTCTTTGTACATTTTCTCATTAATAGACACACATCTCTAGTAACAATTGTGTCTGCCTTCAGCTTCCAGTGCAATTATCATCCTCTGTGTCTGTTCTGTAAAAGGTATTTAAATGCTCTAACCTCTTAATCTTACTTATCCATGAGCAAAGAACAGTATCTCTTTTCAAAACTCTTTAGTGTAACACTTCTTTTAAATTTCCATAGTTCATTGCTCCCATCTTTCATTTGATTCTTCTTGGATATCCTAAGATTTTCTCTTCATTTGAAGAACTAAGTTTATTTCAACTTCAGTCTTTTTTTGGAATTGTCCTTTTGAAGTCATGTTATAGTGCATAAAACTAACAACTGTTTACTGGAGCAAGTAATAGAACTCAGGATTCAGAAGACAGTGTCCTGGTCACCAGATTAGAGTCTTGCTATTTTCACAGTGACATGGTAAAATATTTCATGTATTGGCAAAACTTCAGAAGACTTCTGGAATGAGGCAAGTAAGAAGCTGATTTAGACTACATACCTCACAATCAAGTCTGTAGACACTTGGCCACTACATTTTTCTAGCTATCAACAAGATTTACTTTTCTTCACTTCCAATTCTTCCTTTTTCTCAGATTTGATCTCAGGTATAGCTAAGACCAATTGTGCATGAACTAGCCAAAGATAAAAATCACAGATAAATATCTGAGTAAAGGAAGATGCCAAAGTCTGAAAGGAATAAGGACACATATACACAACAAGTTGGCCTTCATATTTTACAAAAGATGGATTAAACAGTCTCCTACTGAAAATTCTGGGGTTTTTAAAAGCCAGTTTTTATGTGCCTAATTCTCTCTATGCGTTGCATAGAGAACCTTGAAAACTGACTTGGGGCTGTGGGTTCCACTATTTAGCAGGAAGGCTAAAAGTTAGGTTTTCCACAATAGTCAGCATCATGATACTTAAGTCTCTTTATGCATCCAGACTCCCAAATACTTATGATTAAATTGGTAGGTGAAAAACTAGATGCTGACTCTACTAGAAACTGAGAACAACTATTGAATTTCAACAGCTACATGACTGCAAAAGGCCTGAACCAATAACTATAAGCAGATCAAATGTGAACCCTCAAGCTCTCCAGATCCATTAACTTCCAGATCATTTCTTAACATGTAAACTAAAAAAATGACATTAATTTTTTACCACCTTCACCTCCTACTAATCTCCACCAAGCAGAAAAAAAGGAAATAAGTTAATTGTTGAATATACTGTTATTTGATGAACCCAGTAGACCCAACAAAGTAAAAGCATTATTTAACTGTGTCTTTCAGAAAAAAAAGAAAAAAAAAGTATTTAAACTGGAGTAGACACTGAAAAAATGCATATATACCCTGCTTGTAATAAAAACTGTGCTTGCTTCAGGGAATGGACCTCAGTTTCTCTTATTTCATTAAATTATTTTACTACTAATAGAAAAAAATTCTCCATCAAATATAGCCATGCTATTCTGAGAGCTATTTTTCTTTAAAAAATGTAACACTAAAGGACCAGAATGAGAAGATTCAGAAAATGCACTTTCTGCTTACTCTACACTGGGGTCACTGCAGGTCAGGTGTATCTGCAGGTCTTGAGCAGGCAGGTTGGCATAAGAGGTGCAGCTTTGGGCCCTGGCCTGCTTCCCTGGTCTGGGATACCATCTGGATGACTTTGGCAAGTGTCTTTCTCTGCCTGGTTCTCTTGAGTTTGGTCAGGGGTGGATAAACTGTTTCATCTCAGTGTGTCTGTGCCATATGCTGCAGGAAACAATTGATTTCAGTCTTAGGTCAGAAGCCAAGAGAGAAAGGGAATGGAGAAAAAAAAAAAAGAAAAAAAAAAGAAAAAGAAAAAAGAAAAGAGAGAATGGAAAGAGGCACCTAGGGAAATAAGCACAGGGAAACAGGAACCTCAGAACCTCAGAAATGCTAAAAAGAAGTTCTTACTACAACAATCACGACATGAGATTTTTCAAAACTTGCTGGCATTGAGCCATCTCTGAAATACCTAAAGTGCAAAGATGCTGTCTAAATATTTGCAGTGTCAGGGAAGTTCTTCATACTTTTTTTAAGGTTACATCTCTGAAGACCTTGTCATTGATCATCAATGTTTTATGTTAAAAAATATGAAAGAAAGGACCTATGAGGTGTTATGATTAAAAATACAAAGTTAAACATCCCCTAATATTTATAGCCTGTTCACTTTTTCATCACTTAACTACCATTGTTTATAATTTTAAATCTTCTCAAAGTAGTAGGGTCATCTTAATTATTTACATACATCCAGACTAATATTTTAACATCACATTTTTTTTTCCTTGGCCTTGAATTGCTAGAAATTACTGCGTGTTTTTGTTTTTTGGTCTTTTTTTTTTTTTTTTCTACCAAAATCTTTCATTTGCTTGCTGATAAAGGCACTGTTTAAAAATACCACCTATATAGAACAACTTCAACCCATTTACCTTTGCTACCAAAAAGCCTGAGAGGTAAGACTAGAGCGAACATTTTATTAGCAGTCACAACCCCAGTCACAGCCACCCTGTAGGCAGCCTTAAAGCATGCTGCCTCATATAAGGTCTCCCAGGAAGAACAAAGTATGCTGCAAGGCAAGGACTGTAACCGTGAAAGAACAGAGCAGACAAATCACAGCATAGACTACCACATTCCCCTGCTCACTTTAGCTTACACAGCTTGTTAGCATGGGGAAAAAAAAAAGAGCCTACATTTCATTTCCCTGTGAAAGTAATAAATCAAGCTAGAAAAAAAGTAAGGCATTATTATACAATATAGAATTTTTTCTCATCATAGCTGAATCTAAATGAGACCAGTTACCCAAGAGTGTTATGTTTTATAAAAAGAAACAGGATCCTTGAACACCATGCCCACAACATAGGCATGTAATAACACTGGCAGTAATAACACTGAAACAACCTTATGATTAGTGTTGTCAATTGCTCCTTAAAGATTTGAATAGTTCATTAGGAAAGAACTTCCATTATTTATAATCTAGAGACTCTTATATACTTTAAAATTTTGTTTTAAGCAATAAGCTTTCTCTTTCTAAAAGTTTCTGTTGTGTTTACATTTGATTTCTTTACCTTTCTGCTTTTTAATACAGGTGATTTTCTCAGCAGGGGCAGTCACAATATTGATTCTATTGAGGTAGATGATACACATATACATGTATAACCCTCTGAATATAAACACCCCTTTTCTTTTGTTTACCATCCTATGACTGCTGAAAGCAAGAGGTGGCAAAAAAAGAAAATCACTTATTTTGCCCCACATTGACATTTAAATCTCTACTGCAGAAAAACATTTCTAAATCCAAAATATTCTTACAATTTTCATTGTTGGAATATTTAAGTTCTCTATAATCTGAGTAAATATTTCTAACTCATGTGTGTCATTTATGCCATTTCAGGTAATTGTAGCTAGGTCACAAAGCCAACAAGGAACAGACTAATTCATATGAGAATTATAATTTGTTTCCTGCAAACATAAGTAGATCTTGCTGTGGGATGGATCTACCATCTATTTATTTTCTGAAAAAGAGATCATCATTTATATTGTCTTCTAAGACATCCATTTAGAGTAGTAATTTTAGGCGTGTGATCACCAGAATACTATGCTACACAGGCCACATAGAAGCTGCTTTTAACAGATAATTGAATATAGATTGAAAAGAGCTATTATGGTCCAGTCAACAGATATTTTCTATAAGAAGGCAAACGATTTGATTCCGATTAGGCTTCTCATTCTCTCTACCTTTAAAAGTCAAAACTATATTTGGAAATGCACTACAGAACTGCTAATGCTCCATTAGATTATTTTCTAAGAACACTAGTCTTAAAAAATAATTAACATTAAAAACTTCAGGTACAGTCTCACAATACTATTTTTCTGATAGCAGTTCCAGCTGAAAACATACCTTAGCCTTTCCCTACTGATTCAATCCCCCTTCTATTTATCCCAATATAACAACTTAAGGTCCCAGGCTGGGGTGACAAAAAACTACAAAATAAAATATTTATCTTCTTGAGAGGAGTAGGATTGGCTTGTTCAGATAGTCCATGGAATCAGATCAGGAAAAAAAATATGTTGTAAAAAATATTTAGGTTAATTTATCATTCAGAGGTAGCATTTCAGTGACCTTTTTTTTTTTTTTTTAGAAAATTATATGTATACACAAAGTCAGAACTTTAAAAGCAATACATTTAGGTTCACTGGTAAATTTTAGCATCCAATTACAGGTCAGGGAGTAATGAAAATATTATATATAAATTTTATTACAATTTTTTTGATAGATACTGGAGATAACTCTTCTTCAGCATTTATAAGTTGCAATACTGAACCATAAGGACAAATATTAGTAAAATATTCTCAGAAGACACAGAATAGAAGCATCCTTCTCAATTTATTAGGACAGAGAAAACTCACATTTAGAGCAGGATATAGTAAACCACCCATATTCAGGTATAATGTGTACCTCTGTAGATCCAAATAAAGATCTAAACCTCTAAGTGAAGCCAATAATCAGAACCTATTCTCCAGTTTCTCTATTCTTCAGGGGTAGAAAGTATGTCCTGTATCAATATTAATTCCTACGCCCCCGGATAAAGCTAAAGCTGTCTCAAGCTTTATTTTTTTCTGTGCTAACCCCAAAGAGAAAAATAGAAGTATCCTTTGGAATTCATTGCTGGAGCAGTGCTCCAGCACAAGTATAAAAGCATTAATGTTTTCAGATTTGTGGCAAAATATTGCACCCTCAAATTTCTTCCAGTTAATGTCTTCATGATGGAATAGGGTTGATATAGAAACTGGAGACCAGGAGCATTTGCTGCTAGATGTATCCAAAGTTGATTCTTGCACGTACTGCAGGAGTCATCCTGCACTATCAGAATATATAAACAACAGAAGAAGATTCAAAAGAAATGAAATATATCTGTTTGAAATATATCTGTTTCTCTTACCTCTCTCTCTCTTTTTTTTTTTTTTTTTAATACCTTCAAAGTTGAGATAATGGAGACTAACTGCAGACTACTCAAAAGGATTATTCTAAACTGCTTACTGAGTGAGCTCTTGTTCAGCTCAAATAAACAATTTAAGGGAAATATTGACTGGTTTTATTGGTGTGAGAGAAAGGTTATTCATGGCAGAATATGCCATCAAAACAAATCATTGTAAAAAATAGCATCTATGATTTCTAGGTATTTGGTATCTTTTCTGATTAAAGCAACAAATTAATAATCTATTCTAAAAAATAATATGTACATTGTCCAGAAATATTAAGTTTCCATTTTACCATGTCTGCAACTCAGAGCTGGTTTTAAAGGAATTCTACCAAGTACCTATTTGTTTGTGAAGGAGGTTTTCCACTCCCAATCCCTTTCATTTGTCTTTGTGAGATGGAATCTTTCTCTACTTCTGCTCTTTCTAAAAGGACCACCTAGCTCACCAGATATCTTGTGATTTAATGTAGATTGATTTATGCTAAACCTTCAAAAAATGTTCAGTTTTCTCTAGAAACACGTGGCTTTGACAGAAACTTGTCACATACTATGTGTGAGTGTGCTGATGAACAGCCATTGAAGATAGTTGCCATCCACCTTTTTATCCTACTAAATACTTAATTTGCATGTACACATCACCACTGAGTGCTTTAATCACCATGTCTACTACATATTAGAAGGAAGCACCTCCAGCTAGTCCTAGAACAGTTAAATGCTCAGGTTACCTGAGTACTCATAAAAGGTGAGACAAAAATTTCCTCTAGAGTAGGTTAATACTTGCTGTCCTCTTAACGTACTCTTATGACTACCTAGTTCCAATCTTTTGCACCTTTTTCACAGTGGACTGATTCCATAACTTCAGGTTATAAAGTCCATGGTTATTTCATTTTAGGGTCACAATGTCCTGTCTGCTAAATCCAAACCTCGTAGGATTTCCACCTTTTAACAGTTATAACAACAATTTTAAAAAAATAAAAAAAAATCTAGAGTTTAATTGACACAGGTATCTGATATAATTAGTCAACTAATTTTTTTTAAATACAGTTTATTTGGCCAAGGTCTAAATTCTATGCATCTACGCTGCTGAGAAATGGCATCCTGGCTTTTTGTAAAACCATGTGATAAGTCTTAATTTTCTGCATACCCCATTGTAAGATCCACTTCATTTTTCAGACACCAAAAGTATCAAAAGATATTCTGGGAATCCAAGCACAGTTCTTGTCCAGTTTCAGATCTCTCATGTCTAATTAATACCTCTTCATTTAACAATGAAGAACCCAATTAAATACGTTAATACGGTTATGAACCAAGTTTCCACAAGGCTCCTTGCTAGTTCTCTGAAAGCATTAATTATGCTTCATGTAAATGTAGGTATTAGAGTAGAGTAATTTATTTACTGCAAATGTTAAGATGAAAATGCCTTTTTAATTTTTATACTCTTTGTTGGTTATGAAACATAAGATGTTTTTATATTGATAGAAGAAGATAAAAGAGACTAGTAGCAGCATATTTTGGGCTTTGGGGTGGCTTTTATTTTTGTGGTGTTGGAGGAGGGGGGTTGATTTAATTTTTGTTTTTCAATAAGTAGAGCAAGGGAATGGATGATAACTCATGACATTTTCAGCTTTAATGTCAACTTTCAATCTTTTTATAAGCCTTTTCTAATTGAGAATTTGGTTCTTCTGACTTCCTTATGAGGCATGTGGGATTTCAGGACATTTGAAATAAGAGCTTAAATTTCAATGTTGTTGTTGTTGCTGCTGGTTTGTTTATTATTACTATTACTATTACTATTACTATTACTATTACTATTATTATACTGCATACTGCATAGGTACTCATTAATATTTTAGGAATAATTATTTTTTAGCTTGAATTCTTGTTTTGGGTGGTAATATTTGAACTTGTAACCATGGCAATTGTTCAATACCTCTCTCCTATTTCGAAGAACTTGATAAATATGAAAGATCATACTGGCTATCCCTATGCCAGTCATTCAGCCTTGTAGGAGCTAGACACATTCCTAAAACACTTGTAAACTTATAAGAAGCAGGGACATTTTGAAGTGAGTGACATTTTAGAGCTAGATAAAGTGATAGCTAAACCATGTGTTGTGGTTTAAGCCCAGCTGGAAATTAAGCACCACTGAGCAGCTCCTGTAAGCTACTCTTCTCACTGGTGAAATGGGAAAGAAAACACAAAGAAAAACTTGTGTATTGAGATAAGAACAGATTAATTATTGAAAAGAAAGTAAAATGCAATAATGATTATTAATAATAATAATAAAAATATTAAAAAGGGAAAAAGTAGTGACATACAATAAACTTGCTCACCACACCACTGAGCAATGTCAACCCCCCCCTTCTTGAACCCAGATCAACTTCCTCTCTGGGTAACTCCCCCCCAGTTTATACACTGGGCAGGACATACTTAGGTGTGAAATCCCTTTGGTCAGTTCAGGTCACCTGTCCCAGCTGTGCTCCCCCCCCAGTTTCTTTTGCATCCTTCCTCACTGGCAGAGCATGGGACTAAAAAGTCCTTGACTTAGGATAAACATGAAAACCAAAAACCAAAACATCACTGAGTTATCAACACCATTCTCATTCTGAATCCAAAACACAGCACTGTAATAGCTACTGAGAAGAAATTACTCTAGCTGAAACCATGATACCATGTTTTCTCACTGATACATGAAATAAAATCAGAAGTTGCTTGATTTAGGTTGTAATTCTGGTTTGAATTACAAGCAGATGTGGGAGTTATGGAGTATATCCCCAGAGCACTATGGAGATATGTGGGACCTATTCTTTAAGTATAGCACAACATCCAGTCATTGTATTAAATGACTAAAAAAATATTTTTATGGTGTTATATTATAAAAAAAAAAATTACCTGAAATTCTCCACAGAAAATAATAATAAGAGGAATAGTTGAATGAGGAAGTGTTTTTTAGTAATTCATTCCTAGATCTGGATTTTTTTTCCACTTGATAGAGAAATAAAGCAAATACTAGGGGTTTTAAAAAAATTCTATAACTAGGATACTACCTAGAAGAATTCGATTGTAAAATTTACTCTTACATGTTGTGAACAAAGTAGGGGTGAACAAAATAAAGAGTGGAAAGGACAAGTAAAACTGAACCCATCAAAGCACAATTTTTCTGCATTTATATGTTTTTCTCTCAGTGCATTTGAATCCATAAGGAAATGGTCCTAACCTAAAAGTCTGTGTAAAATTGCAAAACTCTGAAAATTGAGTATGTAAAAGGAAGGACAGAAATAAAAACAAGTATTGCAGCCTTGAACTCAGTTCAGGAGTTTCTACTATACAGTCAAAATACGTCTTCTGAGATTTCCTCTGTCAGTATGTTTATACACTTTCTCTTTTTAAAAGACTCCTAAAAAACCACAAATAACAAAAGAACCCATAAAGCTCACCCTAGGAATGACACAGACTCTCAGAAATATAAGTTGTTTACCATTTTTACAACATTTCTACAGTTCTTGTTTTCACCTGTTTAATTTTAACTTTCTAGTTTTACAATGCATACTCCAAAATCCCTCTTTACCTTCCCGTCCAAAGTGGATGAATGGGATTTTCCTTTGAGCATGCACCTCCTCACTGGTAGCAGAAATTATTGTTGAGCAACTCTTTCTTATAACTAATATATGGATGTTTCAACACCAGATATTACACCATGACATTTCATACTGTGAAAAATGGTAGAAAAGTATCACCTTGCCCAATATTTCCTTAACATTTTTTTGTAAATGCCCAGACCAATGCTGTATGGATAATGATATTATCTCTTTCCAATCAGTAGGATATTCCAGAACTGGGAAGCTGCCCTTGCCTCAGTTTCCTTGTCTGCACATTAAAGCTAAAATCATTTTCTTAGCAGGTGAAGAAGCTGAGACTGTAATTCAATGTTTGTAAAGTGTTATATACTTTAAATGTCAAGTATGGCTAAGGACTATTAACTATCAACAATTCAAAAGTTTGATTAACAAATCTCTAAAGGTCCTATTAATTTGCCTGTTTCAGTGTTACTGAATCATAAAACTGTCTTAACCATGCATCAAAAAGCCTGTTTAGAGAGTAGATTCCCAAACCGAATAGACTTTTTATCATACGGAGAAATTAGGGAAATTTGCATTTAACGCCTGGAAGTTGTCCAAATCTTCAAAAACCTAGTTAGTCAGATTTAGCTAATCTAGATATAATATAGAAAGAATCTGATTAAATGTCCCAAGTGGATTATAGGGTGAGAAAGAATCTATTTGCTGGTGCAAGGTCCTATTTCAAGAATTTTATTCTCATTTATCCCCACATTGAATATTATCCCTCTGCAAAGATTGGCTGGTTGCCAGTGCTCACTGCAGTCATTCACTGCCCATCACCGGTCTGCTAACACAGCAATCAGTGAAAACAAGAGACAGCAAGGACTTGAAAGCAGCATTGATAAGAGTCTGAAAAGAGTATTTATGGGGTGTATACAGAAAATGGTAATTGCTTACAGTGGCTTTGCTACAGGTTCATGATTTCTGTTAGGAGTCTCACACCACATTGCTACAAACCACAGTTTAGGACTTGAAGGATTTGTCACCTCCTTCAAAAGTTTGGAGTATAATCTAGATCAGTTGCTGTGGTGTAAGCACACTTTATAATGACAGAAAAAAAAATTCAATATTATTTTAAAGTCACTTTGCAAAATGCCTGAAAAATGGGGAAAAGACTTGAGTCTAGTTACTTGATCTAGATTGAAAGGTCTGAAGAAATGAAGAGAAGAGAAGAGAAGAGAAGAGAAGAGAAGAGAAGAGAAGAGAAGAGAAGAGAAGAGAAGAGAAGAGAAGAGAAGATTAAAGGAAAATGGAGAGAGAGGAAAACAATTATAGTGGACAGACATTGCTTATTGTGGATATGGAAAAGAGAGAAAAGGTCCAATGAACATCTTCAGTGTTCCTCTTTGATATCAATCTAACTTTCCACAGAGCTATGAAGATTAACAGAATTTTAAGGGATACACAAATTAAGAGATTATTTTTGTTCTAGTATTTGTTTCTTTAAAACCATGGAACACTGCATTAGATTAAAGGACTAAAGGGCATTAGTATCCTCTCAGGAAGATAAGGTCTAGAAGCTTAGTCTATCATTCATAAGCAATTAACCTAGGAGCTAAATAATAATGGTAGGAAGCATTTATGTTATTTTCAATTTTGAAATAACTGTATGATGACAGATTATCAAATTGCATTTGTGATTATTTTTGCTGCAGTTATAAGTTTGGAGATAAGAGTTTTATATGGGCAAGTTTTTATTGGACACATATTACAACATGCTAGAACTGAAAACATATCTGTTCATTATTTGAGGCTTTAATGCCATAAAATATTTGCATAATTTACATTATTGGAGCGCTTAGAATTCGCAACAAATGTTTTTTTCTCCTTTTGAGCTAGACTCCTTGGTAAGACAAAGATTCCTTGTCCTTAAAAGATGGCATTCAATAAAGACTGAGAGAGGATATGGAGAAAGATTTTTCATCACATTATTTGTACATGGAATAAATGGGAAAATTAAGATTGTTCATACTTTAAAATGTGCTCCATTAAATGTTTCTAAAAGTTTGCAACAAACACCAATATCAGATGATAGAAACATTTATTTTAGCTTACTGTGATCCTGATATCTAAATAAACAGTGTTTGGCAGCATAGATTGCTCCCCATCAAGTCATTGTGGAAATGCATATAGTTGTTGTTTGCAGTTTTGTTGTTTGGGGGTTTTTTGTCATTTTGCGGCCGGGGGGGGGTCAGGTTTTTTTGATGTGGTTTTGTTTGGTTTTGCGTGATTTTTTTTGTTGTTTGTTTGTTTGTTTGTTTTGTTTGTTTTGTTTTGTTTTTCTTTTCCAAGAAGAGTCCTTTCTGATTTTGTCCAGCCCACATATTCCACAACTAGGGACCATGACCAAATACAGGATCCCAGCAGGTAGAAGTGGACCACAAGCCTGGAAGAAATCTAACTGTTCACTGCGATACGCATGTTCTTTAAAATTTAGATTCAGGCACCAAACCATCTGTACTGCTAGAAAAAGAAAATTTATAGATCGTTGTATTTTCTTGTTTTAGAGGTAATCAGAGTGGTCAGGTAGCATTATTTAGGAGGAACTATCATGATTTTAATTAACATTGTATTTTAATCTGCAATAATGCCAAGCAGAAGAAAATCATAAGTTACATTGGTATAAAAATGTTGAGAGATATGGCTGCATGTATAATAAGTAGTCTTCTCTGAAATTGTTCAAAACTACCTGATGGCAAACCTATGCAACTTGCTCTGGCTGAACCTGCCTCAGTACGGGAGCTGGACTAGATAATCTCCAGAGGTCCCTTCCTACCCCCTGTATTCTGTGAGTCCATGATTCCCTGAGATAAGTACAATTACTGAAAAATAAATTTACTAAGCTTTACGTGTTTTATATTTAGGAGAGTATAAAGAGTAGATAAGGTAACATTTTTAAAAGCTACCTAAAGCAAATCATCACATAAATCCTTCAGAATTCTGTTATGTGTTTTTATACATTAGGACAGCCACTAATCTCGCTATTGCTGAACTAAATTTAAATGTAATTCCTCTGTAAAGAGTGGCTAAACACCTGCAAGTTTTTGAGTCTTCTTATGAAACAACGTCTGCATTTCTGTGTTGTGCTAAGACTTCCCAAAATCAGGTAACCAAATTAATGACATAGCCACAGAATTAGAGTGAAATTAAAATGAAATAAAAAAAAAAAGAAAAAAAAAAGGCATTTCAGCATTTTATCTCAATATGTAATTTGTCTTCTGACTACCCTTGAAAGAAAGTATGTTGAGAAACACCCTGAAGACAATGACAATAACAGAAAAAGTGGTTGCATTAATTTATGGGGATGAGGACAATGAAACATTTCATGAATTGCTTTAGCTTCTGTTCTTTTGTTCAAATAATGTTTCAGCTGGGGATTGATAGTTGACAGCTGTGTTCACTGATAGGTAACCTTGTTGCAAGTTTCTGAAAAAAGATGTTCTTCTTCACTGGACTTGTCTCCGCTTTGTCATTTTTTTTTTCCTCTCCTTAGAGCCAACACAGCTATTATTACATTTTAAAATATTTCTATCATGTATTTCTTCTTTGAAATAATTAATTTTTTCTTTTCACTACTTGGCTGATAACATGTCATACTGTAGGCTGCCAAGTGCCAAATGACTCTCAGATTCATTCAAGCATTGAAAGCAAGAAAAACCATTCATCTAGATAAGATCTTATCTGACAAGTCAAGCTAAAGAAATCTCAGTATAATTATATGGTGTTAATGAAGGCCATGTATACAGGCAGTTCTCAGTATTAACCTCTGTGTTAGTCTATCAACAGTAATGTGAAACAGTCATTTTAAGTTAAAACATGTAGGCAGAATTTTTTTTTTAAGCAACTCAACAACTCTCTCCCACGGAAACACTTTATATGAGAAACTTTCTTCTTTTGTAAAGGATCATTAAAACATGCTTTCCACAGAGATACTGTTATTATATTACCCTTATCTCACTCTTTTGGACACATATTTGTTTAAAAACTAACAAACAGACATTTTTTAAAGTACAAGGAGGACTAATGTTACTTACAGAATAATAATATAGCATTTGTTCTAATTTCTGTTTTTCAAAAGTCTAAATTTAGAAGAGGGGTAAGCTTGCTCTCCAACAGTTGCTGCCATTAACAGTCATATGTTGAGAAAAATTTCTAGTGATGAGTGCAGCACTGTGTGAATATTCTGTATGGTTATAATGTTTATTGCTTGATCTCAAACTTACATACTTATACTTTAAGGGTCAATATTACTTTTCTTTTTAGCAAAACCCTACAACTAGTCAAAAAAATATCAATCAAGCAATGCTGTTTTGCTTGTTTTGGAAAAGATTGAATTACGAAAAATAAAACATTTAAAAATAATTTTTGCACTGCAACAATTTCAGAAAAAAAACTTTACATATGTAAATCTCTCCTTGCTGAAAGACAGGTTTTTTATCCAGAATGTGCATTAATATATAATTTAAAAATTTCAAATAAGATCTAATAGAATTGAGTTCAAATCTCTATAAAACATTGGATATCACAGTATATGAATTTCCTGTTAACAAACTTGTGATTATTGTTGCCAAAGTGTATGTGTTTTTCCTAACTTTTTTTTGTGTTTGTCCCCAGAGTTCACAGTTTTGCTCAAAAAATCCCAACCATTTTTCCCAAGAAAAATGATCGCTTATAGTGTTGTCATGGGTTAAGAATGGTCCAATCAAAAATCATTTTTATTTAATTGGCAGATAGTTTGACCATTCAAAAGTAGGTTACGACTTTTGGGTAATACTCATATAAGCCGAGAGTGTGGGGAGGAGCTCTCTCTTTTCTTCCGGCTGGATCACAGGTAACATCGAGCAGCACAGAGCCTGGCCGGGCTCGGCCCAGGCCCCGCTGCCCCTGGCCGGGCCCGGCCTGGGCCCCCTGAGAGCGCAGCTTGGCTGTGTCTGCCTCCCCCCCCCGGGAACAGCAGCAGCGGAGGAGGGGAAGAGAAGCCCCGGCGGCAGCCTGCTTCTGTCACCGGGGCCGGGACCGAGGAGTGTTCCACTGTCGCCGCCCCCCCCCCCCCCCCCCCACAGCCGTGGCCCCCGGGAACAGCAGCAGCAACGGGGAAGGGGAAGAGAAGCCCTGGCAGCTGCAGAATGCTTCTCCCCTCCCCCCCCCCTCAGGCCGAAAAGAACAGCGTGGCCTTCAGACTTTTTTAGTTCCCGCTGCAACAAGATCACGTGAGCAGCCCGACAAGCCTGACAAGTTTAACTCTTTCTCTGCTAGCAAATGGATTTCTTCTGAGCACCGGCCTTTCCCTGAACGAAGGACAGATATAATGATTAGACCATAAGGAGACACAGCATGAAGCTGAAGTCAGTGGAAAGAGAGTGAAAAAGATTTTAAGGTAGAGGAGGAGGAGTGGCTGAAAATTCTAGCTGGACTTCTCTGGAACATAGGGACTGAACTGGGTTGTTCCTTTAAACCATGGAAAGATGTGCAATTTGGGGAGGTGATTGTTTTATGTGTAGATTTTTGAGCAAAGGTATTGTGTGATGGACTGAGTAAAATTGATTTAATGAAGAAAAACCCTTTGCCTTGGATGAGACACCTTTAAAAGGCGACACCCCAATGTTGCAGTGTATTTGAGTACAGGGCCCACGTGTTCAGTATTGAGAATACTGTAAGTGGGTAGGATTGAGTTCTTTGAAGTCCTTGTGGACAAAGTCTCTATTGAAACGGAGAGGCTCCTTTCCTGAAGAATTGATGAAAGATTATCTTAAAATGGTAAAACTGGCTAAGGTTGCAGGTTATGTCTTTTTATGTTGAGTGTAGAAAAGTGAAAACTTGGGGAGGGAGGGAAAGATGTTTTGAAAGTTCCATTTGTTGTTTTTTTTTTCCTTCCTATTTTCATCCTTTCAGTGTGTATAAATAAACTATCTTTGTAATTTAAAGATCAGCCTGTTTCGCTTTTATATTCTCCCAGTCAAATGAAATATAGAATGTGATGAAACCATCTCAAGTGTTTTATCTGTTGGGTTATTTTCTCTCTTTTTTTTATTATTATTTCTTTGTTACTGAAGACCTATTTAAAAATAGTTTATGGTTATCTTCCTGGTCAGAGCAAGAGTCTGTTTTATTAAACTGCATTAGAACATGGAAAAGTCCAGGTGAAACCTTATGACAAAAAGCATTAAAGATGTAGAACTTCATTAAATGGCAGCAAGAAATGCTGCACTTAAGGATAACCAATCACCTTTTACTAGAACCAAATGTATCAACAGAAAACATAAATAAAGAGTATTTACCAATTAGGCACGGCTTGTAGCAATTGTAACCCTTGGCCATGACAATGGTTTGGCCTCAGCCACCTATGGAAAGTGTCCCTTTGTGTCCCCATGTTTATACAAAGGAGTATAAAGATTAATCCTCTGTCATGAGCAGAGGAATGGGGCATATTTCTTTTTTTACCCTCCAAGGTATCCTGTGATATTATTTTTTCTGTCTGTGGGCAAAGTGCTGAGGGGGACAGCAAGGCAAGCAGAGACAGTGGCCCTGTGAAGGGGTTTATCCCAGTGATCCTGATCTGGCTGCTCAGAAAAGTCGACAATAACCAGCTTCAGCAAGCCCAAACTGACAAACAAGTCTTGGTTAAAGCAGGGCAATAATCAAGGCAGCCAGTCAAGTCACCAGGTCAGTGTTAGCAAGACATGTAGCCAAGCATAGGTATACCTGCAATACAGATCAGGCTAGGGCAAGGCTGTGAACTTAAATCCAGTTCTGAAATGGATGAGATCCCCATGAAGGATGGGGGAATGCAATTAATGCTTCTCACACAGCTCTTTTCCCCAGCAGTTTGACCTAAGGTTACAGCGGCACCATACTGGAGCTGATCTGGAGTACAGACTGCCAAAATTCTAGACAGTGAAAAAGGTTACAAAGCCTATTGGTGTTCTGAAGGCATGAAAAGTGAATATAAAGTCCCCTTCTTAAAAAGAAAACAAACTTAAACTTTTTTTATTCTCATTGTGTTGTGGGTTATTTTAACTTAGAAGTTCAAAAACTTCTTTTAGTCTTACTTTTAAAGCAACTCATCTTTAGCCTCTAGGTCTTTCGTATTTTTAAGAGATACATATAATAATCCCGTCTATCTTCTCATTTTTCTTACTGGAGGATCCTAGTTTGTTCAATCATTCTTCACACGTAAGCTCTTCTGTAATTATGAACATCATGTGTTTCGACTCTGCACTATTTTTGTTCTTCTGTATCTTTTTTGAGGCAGGAAAGTCTTTATTATAATTGGTAGACAAAATGTGAATCCACTTAGATATATGCAGTGAGGTAATTTTGACTTCTGCTTTGTTCCTTTCCTAATAATTCTAATTGTATTTTTAATCATTGCTCAGCTTTAATTACTGATCTGTTTTGGGTTGAGGCCTTTTGTGGTGGTTTTTTTTTGGTTTGGTTTGTTTTGTTTTGTCTTGACTTGTTTTTTCTTGTTTTGTTTTGCTTTGCTTTGCTTTGTTTTGTTTTGGGTTTTGTTTTAATAAAGTGATATACAATGACTGCAAATAATTGTAGACATGAAATTTCTAGTGTTTTTAAGGTGTAGTTTTCTCATCTCAGCACCAAATTTTGTCTTCCATTATGATTAGCAAACACTTAGCAGTGGAAGATCCTTTTGCACTCTCTCAGTAACCACACATTATCAGTAAGCTTCCTCACTTAACTATTCATCAGCTGAATACGTTGACCAGAAGAAGTCTTTGAGCAAATGACTCTGAAATTTCCTTGTTTATTCTCCTTGAATCCAGCAGACTAGATGGTATAATTAGTCCTTTGTTGCCTTTATTTTATGCAGTTATTAATCCATCTGTGCAACTTCCTTTTGTTACTATGAAACAACGTAGTAATGTTTTAGAGAATCTTTCCAGAAAGCTTCCTGGAATTCTATGTAGAGAAAATAATCTGATAATCAAAAGGCATATGTTATTTGACTTTATAAAGGAAATTTAATAGATATAACAGTCATTACTTACACCTGCAAAATATTTTTCCCCAATATTTCATATCTAAGTATTCCAAGATGTTGATAGTACAAATAAATGTTCCTTGCCAGTGTTTATTTTGCTCTGTGTATTTTCATATTTCAATCTAATCTTTCTTTTAAGATACAGTGCCACTCTTCCACACAAGCAGCTTCTGCCATTCCTAGTGTAAATTTTCTGCTAACATTCAAGGTACAGTGCTGCTCTGGTTATCTGACTTCCATCATATTCTTCAATCCCTAGTGAAATAAATAAAGGGTTCCAAGTTATGCATTGTATGTTGTATGTTGTATTGATGTTGCATATTGTATTGTTGTACTGTTTACCATGTAGTTAAAAAGGTTATGCTGTTACTTACCTGTTATTTTAAACTGTTCATGTTGGACCCTCAAATCTCAGTTTCCTATGTTCCAAGTTGTGTGTTCCCTTTCCCCAGATCCCAAATTCCCCCTTACCTTCCGTTGGGATAGGCCTCCGCTGCTCCCCGCCTGCTCGTCGAACTGCTAACACCGCCTAATAGGCAAATCCAGAGGCTCCCATGATGCACCGCTCCAAGCAGAAGTCCAGTTGACCCCAAAAAGACCCCTAAAACAACGAGCCAACCCAAAATCTGGACCTCAAAAGGATACTGCCGTGCAAGGAGGACATCTAGCCATCTGTGGAAGGCTTCCTATCTACTCGCCATGACCTAGAGAGTACTGGACAAAGGTGACACCCCCGGACTAAACCGAGCCAAGTGAATTCCTAAGAACTCCCATGAGGACGGAATCTCGACTCTGCAGCACGAGCGGCAGACTCGACTTGCACCTCCTCCTCCGTGGTGTCCAGTGGGAGCAGTGGCGGCGTGCGCGGCCCGTCGAGCCCCCTACCCAGAGCTGTCTTCTAATAAAGGCCTTTCAAAAGGAGCTGGTCTCCTGGCCCATTTTTAACACCTAGTATGACAATACCTTTACTTAAACTCAGGGCTTTGATCTTGGCTACTAAATTCTTTACATTTCTGTCATTGTATATTTGGCGCCATTCTGGTTATCATTTTTTTCGTGTGTTTTGTTTCAATGGAGTCTTTTTTATAGAGTTCACTCATATCTATTGACTTCTCTCAGCATTTTTGACTTCTGTCAGAAGTAATACAAAAAAGTATTACTTCTTTGTAATACTACAGAGATTTTATTACTTCACCTTGAATATCTGTTGATTTTTCCTTACTCTTTAGTTTAAAACTTCCTCATAAACTTTATTTTTTGTTTGAATTTTGTTCTCTTTAGATGGAACTCACTTGTCCCTTTTCTGTTATTTCAAAGGTTTCCCCAGCTCCTAGTAATTTGATAGTTCGTTGCAAACATAGCATAAAAAACATTTCTGAAAGCAGAAATGTTTGCCTTGCCCTTTAGAAACATTTTTCACATTTTTCTCTCTGTATTGTTCATCTGCCCAAATATGATTTGCTTCCCAGGACTTACTTTTCTTGGAGTATTTGGTGCCCACCAGGACTTAGAGTGACATTCTCGCTGGCATCGTTAGCTGAGCACACCTAATGATGGACAATTAAATAACTTAATAATTGGGTCATCATTTATTTTGTCACTATCAGCTATAATCCTGTTTTCCAAAGGCATCTATGCAACATATGTTATAATTTTTTCAGCTGAGGAAAAGAAGTATTTCAACATTGGATTACTGTTCCGATAGGTACAAGAGAATCAGTGAAACATATTACCGATTGCAAAAATACTGAGAAATAGGAATTTAGTTGCTAGATTTCTACTAGTCTTTGGTTTTATTAACAGGCTATTATTCTGTTGTGAACGTGAGTATGAGGTGAGGAAGCACCAAAGAATAAATAAAGTCCATGTGTATGTAGGGTCACAGCTTTGTTTGTACATCTGTGTGAAATTTGTAAATTTGCTACAGATATTTTCAGAATGGTAATTTACTGAAAACATAATATGTGGACTTCTTTTTTAAGCAGCATTTTTAAAAGTGTTTGTCTATATATTAAGTAACATATTTAAAGGGTGTATGCTCACTCCCTCCCCCCAGATCAGAAAGGTGGCATATTTATAAGAGACATACATATTCGAGGCATGTTGCCATATTATCCATCAATATGGTCCCAATTCTTAGGACTTCTCTTGAAATCTGAAGTCATAGAGTAATATTTGAATTGAATCAAAATAAGAGGTACCTACAGAAAAAAAAAAATTTTCTAGTGGTATTTGAACGTCCTAGGCTGTCACAGACTTGATCTGTCACAATAGCTGTCAGAGTTGACATAAAATATACAGAAGGCTGAAGTCCCAGTGCATTAGCTGGACACTGGATAGGATGTCACAGGTCACCTGAAATAGCACTGCATGCCCGTGTTGAGAGGACACAATCAAGTCTTCAGAACTAATTTGTTACACAAATTAAATCTCCATTAACTACAATGAGACTTAGGCAAATTTGATGACTGAAAATGTTCATGCTCGAGATGTGAATACCATTCATGCAGCCACATGAGTATAATAATGCTTTAAGTTTTTTCTCTTTTTTTATTCCCTGTAGATATTAAGTATAGAGAGAAATGGCCAGATCTGAGCATTACTTAACGTGGACTGATTTCCAAGGTAGTTTGAAAATCATTCTCATAAAATGCTTCTTTTTTCCTATTTACATTATCTAAACATCTTATTTTCCTTATTAGCAAAAATAATATATTTCTTTATAGTTTGGATTTTTTTGCACTATATTTAATGCTGAATAATCTCAATATGATTCAGAAAAATTAGAAAGAGGAATTTTGCCCTATGTCTTCTATGCTGATGTGAAAGTTTTCACTTGATTTGGGGAGTTGGTTATGCTAACTCATGCACCTGATCAACCATGACATACAATTAATTGCATTTTTGTGGAACATATATTTTGTCATAGTAGAATTTCTGCCCCCTGCTTTTTAGATTTGTTCAAAGGACTGTAAGAATGACAATCATAGAGACGTAGTATAGAACTTTTCCGGAGAAAAAGACCCACAGTTTTATCCATTTGATTTCGCTCTTGGTAATGTCCTTTTGAATTTGGTAAGTCACATAACTGCTTCAAGCACAAAAAAAACCCCAACACAAAGTGAAGGTTTTAGTAAATTCATATAAAAATTATTCTACAAGATAGAGTATCTTTAGGACATACAAATAATATCTTCTGGAATAAATCCAGTATGTTGTTATTCAGTATGTTATTCAAGAAATAAAGGATGATATTG